>OY998123.1:7192500-12095000 GCA_963921985.1 Agrilus biguttatus | reverse complement strand
CAACTATTATTATAGTCATATTAAAAAAGTTACAGCCTGAATTTAACATTTTTTTTATTAACAAATTATTTTGCAAAATATGTGCAAATGGCCACTTTACCCCACACAGCGGGCAAAGTGGCCACCCATATTTTGGGGCATAGTGACCACGATAAAATGTATTGTAAAACAACATCACATGTGGTTCAACAATACTTTAGCATTTATTAGTTTATTACATATAAATATACAGCTTAAGAACATAGTTCACATGTAAACACCGTCGTCTTCATCGCAGCCACCACATTCTTCATGCGCCCATCATTTGCATCTTGAGCAGCATATCCAACCCTCCCCTTTTTTGGATTTTGAAAAGAGGCTTGAGCAGTAGAGATACTCTTCACCTTGTTGCGCATCATCGTCTCTGCTACTTATGTCATCTTTAACAGGAATTCTTGATTTCTTTGTAACAACCTTGCTTTTAGTCTTCTTACTACTAAATACTTGTCTTTTAACTGTTGCTGGTTTTTGAGATTCTTTTGCTATTTCTAGCTCATTTTTATAAGGACTGTCTGTGATTATTGCACTTGAACCTCTTTTTCTATCATTTCTCTGATTTTCCGTTTTACATTTTGGAATCGGAACGATCTCTTTTGGACTGACGAGTAAACTTGAGCAGCTTGGTCCACTATTTTGGATATTAATTATGCTTTCATCAACAGGTTGTTTGTTAGTTTGAGAAGTTGAAGGAACTGGATCTGCTACATCATTCGCTTTGTTGACTTCATCATTGAAATTTTCGTTTTCCGCATGATCTGCCCTAACTGCAACATCTCTATCAGTAACTTCAGCCGCAATAAAATCTGCATCACTGAACACATGTGGATTATACGGAACAATTCCACAATGTCTAAACCCATTAATAGCTGCTGTAGGCACTGCTGCTCGAAGATATGCAGCACCAAACAATTTGCTAACTTGAAATTGTGATACGGTTCTTCCTAGGTTATTATTAAGATATTTTTCAATCTCTTGAACATAAAACGTATTCAAGGGCCCCATAAATGTCACATCAAGCGGCTGTAATTTGTGACTGCAATGGGGCGGTAAACACAATACAGTCACGAAATAATCACGTGCCATATTGATGAAATCTAGGTTTTTTGTATGCGTAACATGCCCATCTAGTATTAACAAGCAAGGGTCTTCGGCTGTAGGCTTCGCATGCTTCAGAAAATGTTCAAACCATTTAGTGAAAATTTCCAGCTGCATCCATCCTAATTTATGACAGGCAAATTCAGTCCCAGGTGGAGCCCCGTCCATTAACTCTTCCTTCATTCTCACTCTAGGAAAAATTATCATTGGGGGAATGAATGAACCACCAGCAGACATGATTTAGGCTGCACAGTGGTAAGCCCCGTCTCATGTACATTAAAAATTTTCATGGAATTGTATGGAAACCGATTAAGGCAATTGTCTAAGAGACCAAAAAACTTGTCAACGCTGGGCTTATTGAAGGCTCTAGCTCGGGCCGCACTAGTGGCTTCAGGTGTGGGAAGGCTAATTTCCGGATGTTTGTCACGAAACCCCTTTAACCAGTCTTCCCCAGCAAGCTCGGTTTATCTGTTGAAAGTATGCTTAAAGCCGTTTTTTTTCATCTAATTGATATGCAAGGGATCTAACATCTTTTTTAGTGAGACCATAAAATCGAGTTTCCAGTTCCTGGATATGTTGAACAATTTCTACTTCTTTGTCCAAAGTAAAAACTGAGCGGATAGCGCCTAAGACTTTAATATTCCCTTTAGCATCTCTGTTTTTATTTAGGACTCTTCTTTTGAGAATATTTTGCGGAACATTAAAAGTTTTACTGGCTGTTTGGAATGGTATATGCTGTTCCTTTACGGCTTTGATTGCTTGTGCCATAGCTTTAGGATCCCATGATCCTTGGTCTGATGTTCTTGTGTACTTCCTTGGCATTTTCTGAAAATAAATTTGCAAGTTTACACTCAAACAAAATGAGATTGAGTAAAGGGCCACTCCAAAATCTACACGGGGTATAGTGGACACCTGGTGGCCACTTTAACCCATCTCACCTAATGAGAAATGTGATAACCTACAAAATGTAGTTCGCATATTCATCAATTATATTACATGAATACATACCTTATACCATATGTTAAGGTTTTGCAAAAACGTGTCACTCTCACACTTATAAATATTGTACAGCTAACTGAACACCTCGTGCAAAAATACGATTATGCAGATCCCATCTGATGTGCAGATCTTATGGTTCCGTATTTGTATTAGAGTTCAATGTAATGACCGGTGGCGCTGGTAGGACAAATAAAAATTACTTGTGGCCACTTTACCTCGAATGGCCACTATACCCACATCTCCCCTATAGGTCAATCGGTGTCCACAATTAATCATAAAGTGCAGCTTAGCATCAAGTCCAAATTTAATAATTATAAAGCAAATTTAACTTGTCTAGTCTTAGATCATATTACAGATAATTTACCATTAATGCCGTTTAATTTACATGAACTTAACATTCCACCAAATCTAATATTAGCCGATAACAAATGCAACATACCTAGAAAAATTGATATGCTAATTGGCGCAGGCCTCTTCTGGGAGCTACTGTGTGTAGGTCAGGTAAATTTAGGGACGGGTAAACCTTTTCTACAGAAAACAAAATTAGGATGGGTTGTTGGAGGAAACATAAACAACATAAAATCTATTAAACCTGAAACCAGATTCTGGGAAATAGAAGAATTTTAAACAGAATATCAAGATCCAGGGCACATGACTAAAATATCAGAAAGCAATATACCGGGCCCACAATTCAAAGCAACTTACAATCAATCCTTCTAAGACAACACAATTTTGTAGTAACGGCTGACATCACTAAAATGTACCAACAAATTTTAGTTAACGAGTCACAATGAAACTTACAATTAATTCTTTGGCGGTCAGATCAAAATAAAGGTATTGACTGTTTCCGACTAAACACAGTTACTTATGGCACAGCTGCAGCGTCGTTTCTTGCTACTAGGTGTTTGAAACAGTTGGCCTTCGAATATGAAAATCAATTCCCCTTAGTAAGTAACATAATTAAAAACGACCTTTATATGGACGACCTTTTAACAGGGTGCAATTCAGAAGCAGTTAGTCACGATACAAAATAACATTTTCCAAATATTAAAATCTGCCGGTTTTGAATTGCGTAAATGGACTTCTAATAGTACAATCCTGTTAGAAGACATAAGCAAAAACTTAAAAATGCCAGACGAACTGATTAAATTCCAGGAGTCAGATGAAAATAAAACACTCGGTATCCTATGGAATCCAAATAGTGACAATTTTCAATACAATAACAATATTATTTGCAGTAAGCATATCACAAAACGAACCATAATACCAAATGTAGTGCAAATTTTTGACCCTCTCGGTTTACTGGCTCCAATAATCATTACCGCTAAATTACTAATACAAAAACTTTGGCAATTGAAATTATCTTTGAATCAATTCGTACCTCTAGATGTCTATACTAGTTGGTGCAATTACAGTGAACAATTGAAATTTATTAAACAAATTCAGATTACTAGACAGGTTTTATGTAAACAGGCGAATATCGTTGAATTACACGGCTTCTCCGATGCTTCTGAGAAGGCATATGCAGCGTGTGTATATATAAGAAGCAGGGATAATTTAGAAAACTATGTACTGATAACACAACCCTAGTTGATATGTTACTCAGGTCTAACAAAGAGGCCCATCATCCCGAACCGAGGCGTCAGACAGGGCAACCCATTGTCCCCATTGATTTTTAACATCATTATTAATTGGCTCGGCTAGAATAAATGCATTGGCCTTTGCAGACGACCTGCTATTAACAGCAACTACACCCAACGGCTATACATATTTAAAATCCGTTAGATTGAACATAAATGTAGCTAAATACAAGTCCATCTCCATTAAAGGACAGCCGAAGCAGAAAGTGAACGTGTTGGAGACAAGAACTTTCATGGTGGACAAAAATCGGATCCCCTGCCTGTCACGAGGAGATGAATGGACGTATTTGTGAATCGTCCTCTCGTGCAATGGACGCACGTTATTCCGTGCGAGTGAGGAGATTGGATTCGAGCTATTACGCCTAATGACCGTGCTTCTGCCGCGCCTATACCATCAATTCTCGTTGGGTCGAGTCTAACTAGGTTGCCTAAAGAATACAGACGGCCTTGTTCGAGCAGCCGTACGTCGATGGCTCCATATCCCCCATGACGTCCCAAATGCATACATTCAAGCGGAAGTGCCGGATGGTGGCCTGGGAATTCCTTTCATGTGGTGGACAGCCCCCTGCCTGAGAAAGAACAGACTCCTTAGCCTGAAGCTTCCAAGTCTGGAGAACGTGGCTACAGCGAACATCTTCGCGGCCAGAGAACTCGACGTAGTGGAACGCCGCCTCACCATCAACGTCAAAACGTTAAATCCCTCTCCGACATAGCATTAATGTTGAGAGGTAAACTGTATCGTTCCACGGATGGGTTCGCGAACCCACGCTCCTGCTGTCCGGTCAAGACAAATTAATTGTGTCAAACTAAGGATCCATGCTCTGTCCTCCTGGTGAGGCCCACAACACCAAAATTAAGAAATACGACACACCCGCCGTTGAAAACCACCTGAAACAACGGTTAGGCTGTCGGGAAGTCAACTTGACAGCGGTGACGTTGAATTGGCGCGGTGTCTGGTGCAAGCAGTCACTCCAGTCCTTATACAACCTTGGAGTATTAAAGAAGACTGATGTCGCACTGAGCAGAACGCAAGTGATCATCCGTGGCATCGCGCAGTTTCGACGATTCAACACCCCTACGTCAATAAAACAGCGAACCACCGGTATAGGCTAAATCCTCTGATCCCTTCCCTTCCCTCTTCCACTCCGGACCCCCTTCGGTAGCTGTTATTAATGGATTCAACCCTTGAAGAGTACTGATCTCTTCTCCATCCCCTTCTTCAGGACCCATCCGATGCAGAGAACATCCTGGAGGACTACCTTCTCCACATCCGCCCTGAAGGGAACTCATCCGCCCCGCGTGAAAGAACCCTCCTTCAGCGAAGGAACCTGCGAACCTTCCCTCCAAGCGACAGGCGAGAGTCGCCCGCTACCGCCAAGCACAGGAGCTATATAAATCCAATAGAAAATCCTTCGCCCTGAAGATCATCGATGGTCGCACTGTAGAGCAGCGTTGAACGACAATCGCCAACGCGCCTTCATCTCCGCCGATGGCACTGTGGAGAACCTAGCCCTCCTCGATTCCATCCTTTGGACGGCTAGGAGTAAGCTCAAGGAATGCCACTTTGACTCTCTAATGTCGCCAAAGCATTTCAACACCCTGAGCCACGATGCGCTGCTGGCCACCATCATCACCCGAGGTATCCCTGAAGGTTTCGTCAGATACATAAACCGCTCATACGCCAACGCTGCCAAAATCCTCTCCGCCAAAGGCAGGATGTCTCCAGAGATCTTGGTGCGCCAGGGAGTCCGTCAGGGGACCCCCTTTCACCAATTCTCTTCAATTTGGTTATGGATAGCATCATTCTTGACAGGCCTTACCACACGGGTTCTACAGGGGAGTCACACCAATTGGAGTCGGTTCAACTCCCTAACATCCAGGAGGTGGAACGGCATTGGAGGACTGGAATTGGGTAAGGTAATCTGGTCGACATCTGAGGCTTGGAAGAGCCGCGCCCGCCCACCTATATCAACGAGCTCCATTACATTTCAAATGTACAAAGTGCGGCCAATGAGTTTTAAATAAATGAATAGTCGGCAGTCACCGCACCCAACTCTTAATGGGAGGCGGTATTGCATTGCATACAAGAACGTATTGCGAAGTGACCCTCTGGGTCGTGGGAGTCGATTGGAGCGTGTACGGTATCCAGGCGATTACGTTTTATTCGAGCGTTTAACGATCGAAACGGGCGTGATTTTCTTGGGCTGTGCTTTGTGCTGATCGGTTTCAAGCGATCAAGTCTACTGGTTGCCTCCTCGTGGCGAGAGTCGGAGTAGCTGTTCTACCGCACAGCTCTATTAGTGCATCATTCCCGAGATGGTTCTGTGCATCTGCGAGAAGGACTTTGGCACCAAAACTGGGCTCAAGACTCACCTGCGGAGAAACCGCTGCAGGGTCCCAAGACGGGAGACAAATTCCCAGACCATGTCTGCCCAATCTGTAGAGCAGAATTTAAATCTTATTCTGGGCGCAGACAACATCAAAGACAGGCCCATCCAGACCAGTAAAATGCCGAATTGGAAGGGGAAGCCTCTACGGCCCCCCGACCAAGGGAGCGAAAGCGAGGCTGAACGGATGGAGGAAGAACTTATAGGAATGGCCAGAGAGGAGGTGAAATACCGCGGCCGATTTATTAACCGACACCTGTCCTCGATCCTAACGAGCCGTACCCTGGAGGCTTTCAAAAGCCATCGGCTGACTAAAAACTATAAAGATCTTGTTCTTAGTCTGAGTGGCTAACCTGCGTGGAAGGACGTAGAGGAAGAAGCGGTGGAGAAGGGCGGATCCGAAGGTGAGGCAGATGCTCTCCTCGTTGAGTAGAGCATCTTGCCAGGTTCCTCTCACCAGGAGGAGTTAATCTCCAACGGCTTAGATAATGATGAAGGGGCATCTTTGCTGTCGGGGGCAACCATCTTAAACCCCAAGGCCCCAGAGTTCGTGGCTAGGCCAGGCCCTACCTGGAAGACCACTACACCTCGCAGCCCAACATCTGGTGCGAGGAGGATGTTTCCCTGTACAGCTTCCTACGCAGCACGACATTACACCACAAGAAAGCCAACCAGGAGTGGATGGAGGCATGGCTGCAGTGTTTGCGGGCCAAGTTGGATATCCGCTCCTCCAAAACTAGAATGTGTGCAGAAGCATGTAACAACCATCGAGAGAGGAGAAATTATGTAGGCAAAAATTCATATAACAGAGGCGCAGAGCGCGCGTACCGGTACAAGGTTGTTCAACAGATGTACTTGTCTAACAGATCGAAGTTGGCATCGTGCCTACTAGATAACCAGCCGCTGTTGGGCCGGGCTGAACATCCTAATATCGAGGATGTACAAACCAAGTACCGGTTCATTTTTAACGCCGTATTCCCTCTCTACTTAGCTCCTATTGTGGACCACAAGGTTTCTATGGGCCGAGGCGGTCAATACAGCCGTGTATGTGATAAACAGAACGGGAGCGACGAAATTTGGAAATAAAACTCCATTCGAGCTTTGGTATGGTAAGAAACCAAAATTTGAAAATTTCAAGGTTTTTGGAACGGGATGCTTTGTTCACATCCCACAACAAAAGCGTCAAAAGCTAGATAAGAATGCTTTTCATGGTTATTTTGTTGGTTACACAGAAGGGGTTGCTGGGTATCGTGTCTGCATTCCAGAATTACACAAAGTTGTTTTAGGTCACGATGTAACCTTTAAAAAAGCAATTGTGGATAATGTGGTGCTTTTGGACAGCAAACTGGACACTGATAAAGTTGATGGGTCAAGTGAAGATGTAGACGGAGCGTCTGAATTTCAAGAAATTGTAAAGAAAAGTGAAGATGAGCTTCCAAGACTACGAGAGAGGCAGAAGTTAAAACAGCCGGATTTTTATGGAGTGCCTGTAGCAATGTTTGCCTCAAAAGAGCCTACGAATTATAAAGCTATGAAATCAGCTGAGACCGAAATAGGCGAGTGTAAGCTACTACTTACTATGCTGGCGACAAGACTACTATAAAATTGACTACTGGGGTTCTTTGCAAATTGGGAAATGCGGCTATGGTGAGGAAGAGTAGAAAACAACAGTGTGTGGCGCTTTCTACAACAGAAGCAGAATTCGTGAGTGCGGTCGAAGCAGTTAAAGAAATTGTTTGGTTAGATCGGATATTAAATGAATTCGGTGTTAAAATAAATAAAAGTGCGCTTTGTGCAGACAACGTGAGTGCAATAAAACTTGTCAAAAATTCAGAATTTCATCAGAGATCTAAACACATTGATGTGCGTTTTTATTTCATAAAGGATCTTTATAAGAAAGGTATTGTTGACATAGTTTATGTTACAAGCGAGAATCAACTTGCTGATGTATTTACTAAAGCGTTAGTGAAACCTAGATTTGAAATGTTACGTGATAAATTAGGTTTAGTGTATAAGAATAATGTTTGTCACAATAATCTTTGTGTTTGATTGTTTGTTTATTGTCTTGTCTTTTGCATTTGTACTAATTAAGTTTTAGGGGGAGTGTTAAGGTATTTGTTAGAAAACTTAGTTTGTACAACCGTTCTTTATATTTGTTATTTTATATTTCGTAGTTTCGTTTATGGTTGTACGATTTATGGATGTACCGGATATCGTAAATAATTTTGTTTAGTCTGGATATCGGGTACGCTGGTGGCGATAGAGGAGTATCGTGGTTGGTAGTTTTAAGTAGATTATTTCTTCATTTAGTTCTGTATCGACGTTCCGTATGAGAATACATTTTAATTTCAATAAATATTATTTTCTTGGCTAATTCATTTTCACTGTTCAATTCATAATACTCAAAAGGAATATCACCTACGAATGCATCGGGACAAGTGCCATTTTGTCTGCGCTGAGGTGAAAAAAGTGATAAAGCGGGAGTTGGTTCCTCAACTAGCAGCTCCTACTGACTTAGCATCCTCCGGGGTCAAGTTCACTGGTAACTAGTTGAGTTCAATGCTTCCAGCATCCTAAGGGGTCGGACTGCTCTCGTGTCACCGCCGGTGTATTAGTTGTGAATAGTAAAGACAATTGTGTATATATTTTTCATAGTGATAGCTTTCTTTTTGTGTAAATAAAAGTGTATATAAACTTTGTTATTCGTGAGTTCGAGTCGAACGCGTAATAAAGTTAATTTAAACTGACGGATTTTTTAGTTTTAGAACTAGCTACTTGAACCCCTTTTCTACATAATTAATATTGATTGATTGTTCACAAACTATCCATATTTTGATGGAAAATAATTTACAAAAAACTTATTTGCCAATCTATGACAATAATTCGAAATTCATTTAAATACTGTGTTCAGAGGGCGTTCTGCTACCAGCTGTGCTTTCTGAGTAGTGACTTTTCAGCCAATCCGCTGCAAAGTCGTGATACTTGCGAAAAAGTCAGTCAAGGTATGGCTTTTTGTCATTTTTGGACTCTGCAGGTCTAAATTAGTCTGGAAACACAGTTTCAGCGAAATCCTCGGCTCAAATCGAATTTCCATTCTCCATGACAAGGAGAGGCTACTTGTGTGGGTCGGCCAAAAAAAATGGAATTTCGATTTGAGCCAAGGATTTCGTTGAAAATGTGTTTACAGACTAATTTGGACCCATAGAGTCCAAAAATGACAAAAAAACATACCGCAGCATAACTAAATACAGCAATGAAACTATTGGTGGCGGGAAAGTTAGCGCAGAGTAGTGATGGGCATAACGATTTCTATTCGATAACGTTGCAAATTGGAACTTTGAATAAAAATAACGTTATCAAATAACGTTAAATCAAAACGGCTTTTTCGATTACTTTCAAATTATAATTAAGTTGGGGTAATAAAAACAACATAAAATTTAGAATAAAACACATTTTATAAATATATGATAGATTTATTTAAACATATATAATTTTTGATTATTTGATACATAGGATACGGAAAAAAATGTTACCATACATAATATAAAAGTATGTTTACTACAATCCTTAATTAAAACTGCTTATGAATGATAAAAATGATTATTTTATTACCTGAACAGAATGATTGTTCATGTTCGAATTTCAGTATATTGACATTGACACTTGTACAATTTCCCTGGAGTTGTGAACGTGAGCAAGGGGACCTGTTCCTACAGTTTCTAATGCTTTGTCGACGACGGACTATTTTTTTGCAGCGACAATTCACCAAAATTTGTACCTGGATGAAATTTCGATTATTAGTCCCTTGCGATACCATAATCTGCAAAATTTCGCATCCCAATGGGCATTCTTGACGAAATGCCTGACGCACGTCTGTTAAATAGTCGCAATCTTGTCTATATATGTTATCTACGCGATGATAATGGGATATCCACCATCCTGTTTGTGTCCCAGGGTAGTAGTCCACTAGGCGGTAACCAGGTGGAGTAAAATCTTCAAGTAAACGGCCAGCTAGGGCCGATGCTGCCGCGTCCACGTTCTCACTACAAGGCATGTGATCTATGCTTTGACCACTATTGAACATCAGCACCAGCACCAAGACGAGAAGCGCAAATGAGAATTGCATAATGATTGATATATATCTGAATATATATGACGATTATAGTTTTCTACCGACTTTGACTCACAACTCAGAACTCAACTGACTGAACAGCGAACAGTGAGAATGAAATGTGAATATGAAGACTGAGACTGAATAGGTCAGACTACAGACCAGAAAATTTAAAAGCTGAAAAAATAAGTAATATTATTATGTCAATAAAAATAAAAAATAATTGAAAATGGTTCATAATCTTAATTTTTATTGAGTAATTAGATATATTAAATTCAGAGAGGCGACTTATGTATTAAATTATTCCAACGAATTTTTATTACTTCCTGTCGGCAGTGCCGTATTTGTGATTTCATTTCCTTGTAATATAAACATAATAACTTAAATATTTTATTGCTTGGTCCATGAAGTCAAGTTGTTTACAGCGAATGCTACCATAACTCACCGCTGACAGTTTCAAGTTGTTCAGATTGTATTAATATTTCTTTGAACTTAACCGACGTTGTTAAAATATCTTTTAAAATGCATTTTATTTTACTTCTCGAACTTAAGCACAGCAAGACATGCAATTTAAAATTTCCAAATTTACATGTAAAGGCGCGTATTGACTTGAGCATTTTGCTCCGAACGAACCGAACGAGCCGAGCGCGCACAGTCGAATTCGCCTAGTCAGTACGTCTCTCCGAGCCGAATTCTGACGAACCGAGCGCGCCAAAATTTTTTTTCGGCATCTTGTCGGTAAATGTGATTTGCTCAAAGGGAATTAGTCGTTCGTGCGCGCTTAGTGGGTACGGAGATTCGTCCGGTCTTTCAGTGCTGAACGTTCGCACTAATTTTGTCTGTCTGTCTTATTTATTTGTCTGTATATTTAAAAAAAAAATGGACTGGAGCAGAGAAAAATGTTTGGAGTTAATAGATAGATATGAAAGGTACCCTGAACTATGGAATCCAAAACATGGACTTTATTATAACAAAGTAAAAAAATTTGATGCATGGGCAAAAATTGACGAAAATTTAGGATGTGCCCTGGAGAAGCCAAGAAAAAGATGGATAGCATTCTTGCAAGTTTTAGAAGAGAGAAGGCTAAGGGCAAACAATCTGTAGGAACTGGAAAAGGTACTAATTGTACAAATCATAACCTAAACACAATAAGAGGGATCTCTCCATGATTAATAACAATAATATTAATTTTTTACAGCCAGGCATGAAATTTATGTGTCAAAATAGTTTGCCTTTCCACGCTTGGCATTTCTTTTGGACAGAGATGAACCGAGGAAAACAGTAGATACAGTTGAGGTACGTATATTGAAATAATTAGGTCTAGGTATAAAACAAAAAAGGATTATTTTAATACATTGCTTTAATAATAATACACGTTCATCTATAAAAAAGATACACGTGATGAGACAGAAAATTTTTACTCCCTATTTTTTACTAAATACTGAGCAAAACCATTACGAATTTCTTTCGCTGTACTCGCTGACTTCCGTGCTATATTTCTGATAGGCAAAAACGATGTTCCATGATTATTTTCTTCTCTCCAATTACCAGGGATAAGATTACCCTGATCGTCTTCTTGATCGAAAGTTCCTTGTGGCGTGTAAACATTTCTAGAGCTGCCATTTCTGAGAAAATTATGTAGATAAACAGTTGCCATAACAACCGTTTGTGCCTTTTCAGGACTTAGCAATAATGGTTTCCGTAGTACTCTAAACACTGCCGACAAAATTCCAAAAACATTTTCTACTACCCTTCTTGCTCGACTAAGTCGAAAATTAAATGTTCTTTCGATTGTGCCTCTTGCATGTAATCCAGAAAATGGCTTCATTATATGATTTGTCAAAGGAAATGCTTCGTCGGCTAAAAAAACGTATGGCATTGCTTCATTTAGGTTAGGTAACAGTGAATCTTTAGGTAGGCCCAAAGCGCCGTTTTCAAATTTGTTATGAAGTGTTGTATTTTTGAAGACACCACCATCTGAAATCCTGCCTTGGCACCCAACATCAACAAATATAAAATTGTAGTCAGCATCCACGAGTGCAAATAAGACAATACTAAAATTTGATTTGTAATTGTAGAAATCGCTGCCACTGTGAAATGGAGCCTGGATTACTATGTGCTTCCCATCCATACTTCCCACACAGTGAGGGAATTGCCATCTTTTTTTAAACTGACTAGATATGAATAACCACTCTTGCGGAGTTGTGGGCATCTGAAAGAAAATGAATGTTTTGCGTACCGGTTATGAAGATTATAAGTTTCATGTTTTTTTTTTAATTATCAATTATTTTTTATCTTTCATTTCAGGAAGATAGTGAGCCAGAAAATGAAATTGAGGAATTAGACAATGAAGAAGCTGAGACTTTACAAGACAATGACGAAAAAGTGATGGAAGCAGAGACGCAAACACCGAAAATGGCGTCGCAATCGATTAAAATAACAACACCAACGCCTCAAACTTCTGCAGAAAGACGATCAGTCACCCCACTATGTAAACGAAAAAAGACATCTGAAACAACAGAAAATCCTAAGGTAGATGAAGCTTTGGGGATTTTAAAAAATGCAGTTGCAAACAACGCTCTCAAAGCCGATGGATGTAGTATATATGGGCAGCACGTGGCTTATAAATTAAGAGCCTACACAAATAAAACCAGAAATATAGTAGAACATCATATTAATAATATACTGTTTAATGCTGACATGGGACACTACGACGGCACAAGTTGTACATCGTCAAATTCAAGGTTTAGTGCATATTCTTTAGAGCCATCTCGTTCTCCAAGTTTTTTGTCGTCGCCTCATCATACACCTGTCCCTAGCGCTTCTCCAAATTCCCAAATGAGTGTACCGTCATCTTTTGCACGATACCCATTGTCAACCAGTCACACACCTGTTCCAATCCCTTCACCAAAATCTCATCCCACCGTAACATCTGTAAACTCATATCCAGCGTCAGATAGCCATTTACCTCCGTCTCAAGCCTCATCACAATGTAATACCACTACACAGTCATACAATATACTGACCAATGTTCTACCTAGCCAAGACAATACTCTCTTCTCAGAAAATCAGGAAGAGTCAAGTGGATTTTCCGATTGGTAAAAAAATATGTTTGTTTTGTTTAAGGATTGATAATAAGTTTTAATGTTTAAGGATTGATAATAAAAATGTTTTGTAACATAAAAAAATAAAAAATAAACAAACTTCATCTTACCTTTATTTGATCCTTCAATTCTTGAATCAGAGCGTTGCAGGTTTCTATAATTATTACACTGATGCGTTGTTTAGAAACTTTAAATAAATATTGTAGACTGCTATATGAATCCCCTGTAGCTAAGAAGCGTAAAGTAATAGCTAAGCGATCTTGGACAGGTATAGCTTTTCGAAAATGTGTGTCTTTTTTAGCAATTCTATGTCCCACAATGCATATTAATTTTTCAAAATCTTTTGCAGACATCCGAGTAAAATTCTTAACATGAATACTATCCATATCTCTTAGTAATCTCTTATTTTCACGCCGTAAAAACAGGCGTCTCGCCCACATTTCTTTGCATTTCTTCTTTTTCGTGTTAGTTAGAGCTTGTATAATTAAAAATGCACCAGTAGCCTCGATCACATTTTCCGCGTTCATAGTTATACGTTTGTTCTCTACGAACACCAAAAACAAACTGGCGAATACGGGAACATAGCAAACAGTACAAACACTACAAACATCACGAGCTTTTTCTCACAAATGTTTGTTCGATTCGTTTGTGCGCGCTCAGCTCGTTCGGTTCGTTCGAGGCAAAATGCTCAAGTCAATACGCAGCTTAAGGTACGATATATAAATAGAAATCATTATATCAAAATTATATTTAACCCTCCAGCATGCGCGCAGTGTACGGAATGGGCCAGTCGGGATATATATGGTAGTGGGGATGATTCTACTAAGATTTTTTTTTTTTTTCATCTACAACCGATCTTCGAGCAGAGCAGACGTTACTTACAACAGAAGCAGCAGCGAGAAGAACCAACGTAGAAGCTTTCATCTACAGGCCTAGCCGTAGAATCTGGTCTTTTTCAAGACCAAATCTTTAAATCGAATAGTGACAGCAGTGACAGAGACGGAGACGGAGACGTCGACAACTCCACCAGCGATGGAAGACGCGGCTGCTTGCAGCTCGCAGTCCCAGACCGTCGAACAAGGTTTCTCGAAGCAGAAACAGCGAAAACGACCCAGAGCCAGGATGTCTGTGAAGTCGCCCCTCCCGACCATCGTCGAAACCGCCAACTCCTTCGGGAGCCTTGACTCTGACATGGAGCTGTCAGAATCAGACGAATGTGGTGAGCCTGTGGCCTCACAAAAACGAATGAGGAAGCCAGATGGCGAGAAGAAACCCCGAGTCCCACCGGTCGTGATCCGGGAGAAGGTGAAATGGAGGCTCGTCGTTCAGCTCTTCAGGACTAAGAAGCTGAACTTTACCAAGGCCCGAGACATCGCCGACGGGATCAGCGTACAGCCAGATGGGATCGACGCCTACCGTGGCATGATCCAAGCTCTTAACGACGAAGGTATTCAATACCACTCCTATCTGTTGCAGGAAGACAAACCACTCAAGGTCGTTCTCAGAGGGATCCCTGCGGACATCCAGACGGACGACATCGCCGAGGACCTGAAAGGGAAGGGTTTCCCAGTCAAGTCCGTAGTCAGGATGACGAGTTCGAAGACGAAGGCGCCGATCCCCCTCGTCTTGGTGATCCTGTCGAAAGACAGTACCAGCAAGGAGATCTTTAAGCTAAATACAGTGTGTTTTCTTAAAGTTACAGTCGAAGCACCCCGTCAAAGGACCTTCGTCGGCCAGTGTCACCGGTGCCAGCGTTTTGGACACGCACAGCACCACTGTACCGCAACCCCCCGCTGTGTGAAGTGTGGACAGGAGCACCTCACCAGCACCTGCAAGAAGGCGAGGAGCGAACCGGCCAAGTGCGCAAACTGCCAGGGTGGACACCCTGCTAGTTACCGTTGCTGCCCGCAGTTCCCGCAACTGCCACCGCCCCGTCCACGACCCAGGCCAACGCAGACGACGCCTCCGACCGTCCCATCCAGCTCGGTTCGCCAAGGAGTGTCCTTCGCCAGAGCTGCAGCACCAAAGCCGCCTACCGCCACCCCACCAACCACCCCCAGGACGACACCAGGACCTGCCCCCGCCGCAGGACAGACCGACCCCCTCGCCAGCATCCTCCAGATGCTGTCAAAACTGGACCTACAGAAAGTGGCCTCCGTCGCCCAGAAGGTCGCCAGCGCTCTCACCGGTGCCAACGGCATAACCGACATCCTAGTCCGCCTGCTAGGATGTACACAGGACATCATTTCCTTATTTAATTAAATACGATAGTCTTATGGGTATACAAAAAACTAATCCGTGCTCTCTACAGGTTCTCTTCTGGAACGCCCGCGGCTTACGGGAAAAGCGCAACGAGCTCCTAGAGCTTGTAGAACGACTGTCCATCGACATAATTCTGGTTAACGAGACCAACCTGCAACCGGGAATAAATGCAAAGTTACCCAACTTTGCATTGTACCGAACGGATCGAGACAGAGCAGGTGGCGGGACAGCAGTCTACATCAAGCTTTCGATCCCGCACTATCCCGTAACTGTGATATCTACAGACACTAGAAGCGACAGCCGTTGAAGTGATGACAACCAGGGGCCCCTTACGGGTAATATCCGTTTACCATCCGCCCACCCTACGATTCACAGCACAGGACCTGGACGATCTTCTGGCAGCCGACGTCGCGACGGTAGCCGCCGGCGACTTTAACTCCAAGCATCCCGCCTGGAACAGCCGTCGAACCAACGCAAATGGCAGAACTCTGTATGACTACGTACAGACAAGAAACGTAGTAGCGGTCGGCCCAGATGATCCTACGTACTATCCATCGGACGGGGGCGCACCCGACGTTTTGGACATAGCCATCCTCAAGGACGTCCCCCTACACTTCACACTGTCGGCGGTAAGTGAGCTCTCTTCTGACCATAACCCCGTTCTTCTGTCTATAGGCAACGAGAATAACGACACACGATACGTAAGGAAGTCCACCTGTTGGCCAGCATTTACCGACCATCTTCAGGAAACCTTTCCTAAGATCAAGGTAATACGAAGCCAACGGGACATCGATGAAGCCGTCGACACTCTAACAGCTGCAGTACTGTCGTCTCTTGAACGAACGACAACGACCCGAACAACGGTAAGGGCCCCGATTCGTATCCCTGCAACAGTTTTACAACTGATAAGGGAGAAAAACCGAGCCCGACGCCGCTGGCAGAGCACCCGGATCCCGGATGACCGGGAACAGATGAACCGACTGGCGGCTCAAGCTAAGGACGCTCTACGAGACACACAGAACGAACGGTGGCAACAGAGGCTCAACGACGCAGATGAACAGCCATCTTCCCTGTGGAAACTAGCACGATCATTAAAAGGCAAAACAAACCAAACACCACCCATACATGGAGAGCGTGGAGTGGTATACACTCCTACAGAAAAAGCGGAAGCATTTGCGGACTACCTGGAGAGAGCGTTTCGACCCAACGAAGATAACGTAGACGATGACCACATCGAACAAATAGATCAAGACGTACGACGCCTACTCCAGACAGCCCATGCAGGTTTTGCCAAACCAACAAATCCGAAGGATATTAAGGAACTTCTACAGGCCACAAACCCCAGGAAAGCTTCCGGTCCCGACGGAATACCAGCGCGAGCTCTAAAAGCTCTACCGGTAAAAGCCATTATGTCACTTGTCAACATTATTAATGCGATTCTACGTCTCAGGTACTTTCCACGCAAATGGAAAACCGCGGACGTAGTTGTGTTTCAGAAACCAGGAAAATCACCGACCTTTCCCCAGAACTATAGGCCGATCAGCCTACTGCCGGTCCTGGGAAAAATCGCCGAACGAGTCCTGCTGGCCCGGCTGCGCGACGAAGCCTCCCGAAAGAACACGCTACCGGACGAACAATTTGGCTTCAGGGCCAAACATTCGACTATTCAACAAGTCCTACGAGTGGTAGAATTCGCGACAGCCGGCTTCAATCGAAAACAATCGACAGGAGCGATTTTCCTAGATGTCACAAAAGCATTCGACAAGGTATGGCACAACGGTTTAATATATAAACTTTTCTGCGCAGGCTACCACCCGGCTCTAGTTAAGACCATCGCTTCGTTCCTACGAAACCTCAGCTTCACAGTGCGACTGGGAGACACCCGCTCTAGCTCCCGCGAGATGGAAGCCGGGACCCCACAGGGATCACCACTATCGCCGCTCCTGTTCAGCATCTACACTGCAGACACGCCAAAGACAAGAGGTACAACTCTCGCGCTCTACGCAGATGACACAGCAGTGATGACAAAGTCCATTATACCACATTTGGTCACCAACCGTCTTCAGGAAGCAGCGAACGAACTCGAAGAGTGGTTCCGGAACTGGCAAATCGCGGTTAACCCGGAAAAGAGCTGCGCTCTTTTCTTTACAAAACGGAAACAGAGCCCGGATGGTCACATTACCCTCTTCGGCCGCCCGATCCCATGGACAAACAAAGCCAAGTACCTAGGTGTCCAGCTAGACAAAGGTCTGACTTGGAAACAACACACCGAATACTGCTCCAAGAACGCATCAGGGATCATTTCCCTTCTCTATCCGATTCTGAACCGTAGGAGCGTACTCAGCACCAACAACAAACTCCGGACGTATAAATCGGTTATCCGACCGATCATGACATACGCCGCACCAGTGTTTTCATACGCAGCCAAGTCACACTTGAATAAACTTCAAGTAGTGCAAAACAAGGCGTTGAGGTATGCTGTTGACGCTCCTTGGTTCGTTTCGAACGCGACGCTCCACCGGGACTTAGAAGTTCCATGGGTTAAGGACCTACTCAAGGAAATGGCAACGAAGACCTTCGCCACCTGCCGAGATCACCAAAACGCGCTGGTACGCGAAATGGTTAACTACAACGAGCACGTGCCTTACAAGCACAAGCGACCTAAAATGACTATGATTCTATAATTCAAGTAATCCGTTTTCTTTTCAGCAGGTCGCTGCTCTAAGGTATAAGTACTCGTTAACCATTTCAAAATTGTTATTTATTCATAGTTTATATATATATATATACATATGTTATTTATTACAGATGGTAAATTTATTATTATTTATTTACTACAAGACGTTAATATTATTTATTATTTACTTTTATACATAAAGTATGTATAAAACATTGTTATGTTCCAGATGTCCAGAACCACATGGCACATTTGTCCCCTTTACAGACAAACGATGGTTCTAAGTTGTTACAATTAATTAATCACACGCGAAAGTATCTGTTTCAGATTTCAAGGTGAAGTCCAAGGACTGGAACTTGAAGAAGGAGGGGTTTTAGTGAGTAGAAATCTCACACTACCTCGCATATAGAACCAATTGCGAGGTGCCTTTTGAAGGTTTCCCCTCTAGCCAAAGTGCACTAAAAAAAAAAAAAAAATTCTACTAAGATATCGTAACGCCCTCTTCAGTACCTTATGAGCAGATGTTTACCAGTATGCTAGTAACGTTTATAAAGTTATCAGGTGTATTTGTTGAAGGTTATATTGTCCTACTCTAAAGAAAGTTCAATTGTGCTCCACGGTGCCCGGTCATGTAAGTAATTTGATATTTTTATGTGTATATTTTCAGGGCGAAAAGATGGGAGAAAATTTTTTTAACAGATAAAGAACTTCTCAGATGGAGAGGAGGAACAGGTTATCCCGAGTGATCACGAAAGCGATTGAGAATTAGAATATCAATCTGGAGATGACGTTGTAGACGAAGAAGAGTCAGGTTCATCAGTAAATTATTTTTATGGTAGAGACAAGAAAACTAAATGGAGGAAAAGTACTTTTCAAAAGAGTACTTCCCGTATAAAGTCAAAAAATGTAGTTAAAATTTTTCCCGGCCCAAAGGGAACAGCAAAGGGTATCACTGAAGAAGTAGCGGCATTCAATGAAATTGTGAATACTGCTATGATCGATGAAATAGTATACTGTACTAATTTATTTATTGAGAAGAAAAGAATTCGAGTACAATATTCTAGGGACAGAGATGCAAAACTAACATCACGCTCAGAAATTTGTGCTCTGTTAAGTCTTTTGCTGTTGTTAGGAATAAAAGGGTTAAATCACACCAATGTACTTGAAATATGGACTACAAATCGAACAGGAATAATAGCAGCAAGGGGTGCTATGAGTTATAAAAGATTTCTTTTCTTGTTAAGATCTTTAAGATTTAACGACACTAATACCAGGGAGGAGAGGCGAAAAACGGATAAATTGGCTACTACAAGAAGTTTCTTACGACAGTTCATAAATAACTGCAGAGAAAGTTAAAAAGTAGGTTCTTTCGTAACAATAGACGAAAAGCTTGAAGCGTTCAGGGGCCGCTGTAGTTTTGTACAGTATATTCCCAACAAGCCGGCCAAATATGGCACTAAAGTATATGGTTTATGTGATGCGAAGACATTCTATACTAGCAATTTAGAGGTATAATGAGGTAAACAACCTAATGGACCCTATGAGGCCTCCAATAAACCATTAGACATTGTATTCAGATTGGTAGAAAACATTCAAGGTAAAAACCGTAATTTAACAATAGACAACTGGTACACTAGTTATGAACTACTATTGTCTCTACTGAGAAGAAAAATTACATGTATCGGTACTTTGAAAAAAAAATAAAAGGGAAATACCAGGTAAATTTTTGCCACAAAAAAATCGAGCCCCTGGTTCTTCGTTGTTTGGTTATTAGCAAGATATCACGTTGGTATCTTACGTACCAAAAAAGAATAAGGCAGTAGTTCTTGTTTCCACAATGCATGATACAGGTACCCTCGATCAGCATCCTAATAAACCGGATATTATAATCGACTACAACATGACTAAAGGAGGAGTCGACACAGTCGATCAAATGTGCAACAAATACTCTGTAAATCGTATTACAAGAAGATGGACAATGTTAGTGTGGTATTCTTTGTTTAATGTAGCAAGAATAAATGCACAAATTTTGTTTCACTCCAACCAAACAAATTGTCCAATCAGCAGAAGGATATTCCAGAAAAATCTATCTTTTCAGCTAATGAAAGGTCACCTAATGGAGAGAGCGGCTATCCCATCTTTGCCATTGGACATAAGAATATATTTGGATAAATACAGAATGGAAGAGCAAATTGAAACAGAAGAACAACCGTTAAAAAAGAGAGGCCGTTGTCAAACATGTGGATGCGCAAAAAACAAATACAACTGTCCGGTGCTCTAGTTGTGCCAATTTTGTATGCAAAAATAATTCACAAACAACGGTTACCTGTAAAAGTTGTAGTGAATCACGATTGGACATTGAAAGTGAATAATTAAACTGTTGATATAAGCACATTTTTCATTTGTAACAATTTTGTAATGAAAACGTTGCAACATTTATTTTTCTTTATTTTTGATATACATATAAACTCCCATTATTGCTATTTTGGTGTTTTTTTGTTCGTTTCTATAACTGTCTATATTGTGCATTTATTAAAAAAACAAACAATTTAGATAATTACTTGAAAACAAAAACGTTACACTATCAAAAATCACTAATGCACTTTATGCGCCAGCGCGCCTGCTCATGTTACAATTACTCGCGCGCCTGTTCGAGGGTTAATAATTATCATCTTTGTATTTGCTTTTCCTTGAATCTCACATTTAACGTCGTAAAGGCTGGCGACTAGCATTCCCACATGTTTTGTTTATGTTGTCTAAGGGTGATGAAAGATATAGGAAGGAACAGAAAGATGCAAGGGCAATAATTTTCTAATAGACAGTATGTGTATAGACGTCGTGCACGATGGCAGTAGCGAGTTTTGCGTAGCGGTGCGATGCGTTGTGTAGGTCCATTTATTATGCGTCGATAATTTGTGTAGTAAATTATTGGTTTACTAATGCGATCACTAGTTATATATATGTTTGGTATATATGTATTATTTATATTTTGCACAGTACTCGAGAAAGATCTGATTGTGATAACACGTTATCATTGGCCATTGTGTTTATAAGAGCTCGTTGTTGAATTGTGGCTAAAGTGCCACGACGATCTGTCACCCCAGTATTGTACAGGAGAGACAGATATCTCCGGTGATGCCTATAGTACGGTGACTTGCCTTGCGTAGGGTGGGCATGGTGCTATAGCGGCACGGGGTTAAGTTTGACCTACCCTGTTGGTCTCCAGAATATGTTAAATTTAAACTAAATTCAATTAAAACCGTTGGTTTAACAAAATTGGTGCTTCTATATCAATACACGCTACTGAAGTTCAAATCTTGAGCCAATCTTATATGGTTCAACAAACAGTGTTTAAAACTTCAAATAACTCAGGGCTACATGAAAGTAAAGTGCAAAAACTCTTCTAAAGAAGCAAAGGAAGCCATAGCTGTAGCAAACAAGATTTGGCTACAATTAGAAATTTGAGACGTCAACACTTTGGTGAACACCTTAAATTCATCCATTCGGAATTATCTTAACGTCTACACTATCTAGAACTTCAACTACTTCAAGATACCACCTTCGCCGTAAAAATTGGAAAACAGCATCTTGTACAAGCAGGGAAACTGAAAAAACTACATTCTCTGGAGGAACAAAATATCAAAGTCTACTCCTGCACAGGTACCCGTTCAATTCTATGACAGAGTTATCAATTTAAGCATTGTAAAGGTCTATACGCTCCTAATCTAAAAATTACTAAATTAAAACAACAATTTTTGCTCATTACCTTATATAAAAAATGTTAGTTTCATATTTAAAAATGTTCTTAAAAAATTAGATATTTCAGCTGTAGAATGTAAAAATAGGGATCTTAAGAACTTACTAGTTAACAACAAAACAAAGGTAGATGTAAATCAAAAAAGTGGTATATATAAATTATGTTGCGATGATTGTAATGCTGAATATGTAGGACAGACAGGCCAAGCTTTCGAAACTAGAATAAGTGAACATGTTACATCTATAAATAAAAAGACATTAAATCAGGAATTAGCAAACATTGTGTTACCTTAAACCATAACTTAAAATTAGAAAATACTAAATATCTACAAATATTTGCTGGTAAAAGTAAAAAACTTTGTATGTTAGAATGCTTAGAAATAAATAAGGCTTTAAGAAATTCAGAAAATATTGTAAACAACCAAACAGAACTAGGAAATTTTTCATCCCCTCTTATACTAAGTTAGCTATAAATTGACATGTAAGATTTGTAATTTCAGTATTATGTTACTCTTGATAATGAGCCCGTAGCTCGAAACAATATTGTCGAGAACAATAAAATTTGGTGAAACTTTCCAATTTGTTTTCTTTTAATTATCCAGAGTATTTGTTATCCCGAGAATGTGGATATCACGTCTAGAGGTGCGGGAGCGCAAACTCATGTTTACGGTTATTTAATACGGTTTACTGATTGACGGATCCTGCTAGACCGGTGAAGATTAATTCGCAAGTGATCCAGAGGGGCAGGGATTACAAAGGAACCCCGGTGAATACCTAATTACTTTATGATTTTGCCAACAGATCGGTAAGTGTTTTTATTATTTCATGTGATGACTTCCTATGAGCGAGAACGCCTGTTTGTCGTCATCTCACTTTCACACAGTCGCCAGTCAGCCAAATATATTTGTACTTATTCACGCACGCCTTCATCTCCCGTCTAAGTAGATAATTAATTATATTTACTATTTCCTAATTGTTGATGAGTAAAATTATCTTGATTATGTTTATTGATTTAAGCGCTCCATTAAACATTAACCAATCTGACATCAAATCAAATCAAATTAATTCAGGTATCAAAATAAAATTTAAACGTTTCCATTCTTCCCCCCCCTCCTTATATACAGTTTTATTAAGGTCTATTGTACTGCCTTCCGTCAGTTATTCTATTTATTAACAGTCGTGCAAGTACGAATTTTGAACACTTCGTGACCATATTGGGAGAATCCTTGGGCAACCTCGGGATACCTTAAAAGGATATCTTAAACTTCGCACCCATCCCGGCCAATCAAAAAATAGCTGTCATTGGGTATTACCGTTAACAGTCGTGCAAGTACGAAGTGTTCAAAATTCTCCCAATATGGTCACAGAGTTGGTTAACTAAAAGGCGCGCAATTTAGTTTTTGTTTGTGGTCACCTTACGAGAGGCGCTGAAGTCAATGCCACAGTCTTTAATCTGTGACCAGATCAAATAAAAAGACACGGATTGCACAGGGATTACCCCACTTTGGTCACACTTATCAATCAGAGCTGGTTGTGCTGTGCTGTTACTGTGTTTTTTCGAATATATCTGCAAAGGTAATTCAATTTATTAATATTTTACTTGGTATTTCTATAATAATTTCCTTTTTTATGTACAATCTAAGAATTATAGTATGTATAATAGCCTTTTCACAAGTAGTCTTTAGTCGTTTTAGTAATCAGTTCTCGAATAATTATCAAATATAGTTTAGTAATCATAATCATCATTTTTGTAGTAAAACATTATCAATATTTCCTTCGTTATCACCTTAATTTTAAGCTAGTGTAAATATTTTATATTAAAAAATTAATTAAATTCTACGGGGTGTTTTTCTTACAAAAACACATCTTAAGGTAGAAAAGAAGTAGCACAACTGTGCAAAGGAAAATCGTACAGCAACTTAATTCATTATCAAGAATTATTGCCCACATGGACTTGAAAATAAACCTAACGAAGAAGATGGACATAATGGGTCCATCATCTAAACTTGCGGGAACAGTAGAGAATATGCAGAAGATACTACCATTAAATACCAAAGAAGCCGTGGATGCATTTCAAATCCAATTAGAGAACGCAGCAGATATGAATGAATTCGTAAGTATCCATACAGTGGACAAATCGTGCAACATTTTTTTTGTTGACGGTTTTATTGATATTGTTACAGAAATTATTTCATTTTATGATTGTCTTATTTACTGTAAAAAATCTTTACGCTAAAATTATTTATTATTTTTCAGCTTACATTTATCGACAGGATAGGGGGCAATACTCCTAAAGAAAATGTTAGGCATATCTTTGCAAAGAACCATATTTGGTCTGGGAGAAAGGACAATCTTTGCGTCTCCCAATTAAAAATTATTCAAAAAATAAAAGGTATGTAGCAGTAATATTTTCATTATTCAAAAAATGGGCTTCTCAATCATTCTAATGTTTTTTTTTTTCACTTATCTATTATATTTTTTAGATAAAATCCTGGGCGAAAGAGTGGGGTTTACAGAGCATAATTTTGAACGGGGGGCAAAAGAGTGGTTACAAAACCCATATTGTTTATACCGTTCATACAAAACGCTTTTTTTGTTATACAAACCGTCACGACACACATGGCATTTGGCGTGACAACCACTTGACAAGGTAAATGTAACTAGACATCATGTATCATAAACGTAAATACGGCTTAAAATGGTAACAGATTGATTCTGTTTATGATCTATCGATTCGGTGAACATCAGGGGGTGTTCAATCTGTTAATTGTGAAATATCGAATCGATGAAGCTTTTAAGTAGTGTAACTCCAAAATAGGAAGTAGGTACCTCTTGTGAATATATTTAAAGACAGAAGTTAATAGTGATCAGATAGACATCATGGCTAGAAACGAGCATGGCATAACATTATTTATTATTACATGTAATAATAACAATAATAATAATAAAAGGTTAATAAATATTTTTATGAAACTCCTCCCACACATATTTTGCATTTTCCCATATTGAAGGGCTATACCTACAAGTATACATATTTACTAACTAAAAGTGTGGTTGTTTTGATTTAGTATAATGATAAACTTCTGTTTATCACTAGAATTATATTGCACTAGCTGACAGGTAAAGGGTGCCGCCACTATTCAGCCACATAAACATACACACACATACGTGCGATATTTGCTGAAGGTGTGTTTAATAAAGTCGAAGTAATTTTGCTTCGGGGGAACGTGAAAAATCTATAATAATAACCATATTTTACATTAATATTTGGGAAGAAAGTAGCAATCAATATTTGCCAGCAATAAAATGGCGAAAACCGTAAATAAAATGGTTTTGCAGTTTTTCTACATGTTCCCCCACTTCTAAAAATCTAAAAAAAATTTTTTTCAAAAATATACCAAACAAGTGACAAAATGTAATTTTTTAAAAACTAGGTGTGTCTTGGTCTTTTTTTAATCGAATTTGAAAATTTGAAACTGCAATAAAAATTTTAAATTTCGCGCCAAATTTCAAAATAAAATCTCTTTATAGAAACTGGAAAATGCTCAATTAAAAAAAATCACTTCATTCTATGTCAAAAATTAACGTAGATATCGTTAAAACAATGAGTAACCCTTACCATTTTTTTAGGGTAGTTATTAGATTAGGGGTCTGAAATTTTGTGGGGAATACTTATTTTTGATTATAAATATAGTGGTATTTTTTGTTTCAAAACGGCCTGGGGCATTTTTCAATACCTTATCCGGCCAGACCCTTTTTATGGGAATATTTACCCAGAAAGTCTAAAGTGGAAGTGTTGGTTCAATAGATTGTAAATATTTCAATAAAATTTTGGTTCTGCCAGAGGGGCGAATACTGAAAACAACATTCCATACAATAATAAATTCTTGAAAATATAATAAATATGTACAAATGAATCTAAAGAAAAACGAATCGTTTACCTACATTTATAACGGTCATTAGTTATCAAAGGTAGAAACATGGATAACATTATTAAAAGTAACTGCTGACACATCCTATAACTGTGAGAACGGTAGATTCTAGATAATTGCAAAAGTAGAGAGTAAGCATTTTCATGTAGCTGTAGATGTGTTTCACATTAACAGTTTAGTTGTAATCTTGAGTTAAAAACAACAACACCTCTTGATTAACAGCTCCTTCCCGTTACGACGTATTTTTAATAAATAAATTCATTTAAGTTTGAATTATTTTTATTTTTAAAAATCAACTTTAACGGCGAAGTAAATTAACTGGCGCAGTCGTGGCGGATTTTTAAAGACTTTCTCGTTTGTAAAAATTCGCAAAAGTGCGTGTGTGCGTGAAGTGCGTTAAAAGAGAAAAGAGGAAATCACCGAACCAAACAAAAGGGTCCAGGAATCGAAAAAGTCTTCCAACTGTCAAGGCTCTGAGAAGTAACTTTTCAACCCCCTGCTTTCAAACAAAAGGGTCCAGGAATCGAAAAAGTCTTCCAACCGTCAAGGCTCTGAGAAGTAACTTTTCAAAACCCACTGCTTTCAAACAAAAGGGTCCAGGAATCGAAAAAGTCTTCCAACCGTCAAGGCTCTGAGAAGTAACTTTTCAACCCCCTGCTTTCAAACAAAAGGGTCCAGGAATCGAAAAAGTCTTCCAACCGTCAAGGCTCTGAGAAGTAACTTTTCAACCCCCTGCTTTCAACAATCAACTTTCAACAATCAACATTCAACAATCAACGGTAAAGAATCAACTTTCCAACAATCATCATTCAACAACCAGCTACCAACAATTGGATAAGCACAACAAGACAAAGTAAGTCGAAGAAAAACATTTGTATTTTTTTAATTTCATGTGCTCATTGTTTGCCGAGCGGAAATAAATTTGTTAGTTATAGTTTCTTATCACTATAAGAAATTAAATAGTCTCCTAACTATTTAGTTAGTATTTAATTAGTGTTAATGAATATATCTATTCAATCAGACGAATTAAACGACTTAAGTAACACTCTTGGTTCACTAGATATATCAGGTGAAGGATTTTTAGGTTTTGAGCGAAGTGAAGTTGTCAAAATAAACATGCCTAACGAAAATATTAGAGTTCAACCTAATACGGAACAGCTCATATCTGCCGCAAAAAATTACGGCGACATTTCGCCAAAGTACGACGGTAATTCTAGCACATTAGAGACATTCATCTCGCGGGTAGACCAATTTTATAATCGATATGGAAATACACAGGACGATACGTTAAATAATTACTCGTTTTGTATGATATGTTCAAAATTAACTGGCGAGGCGAATGATTTAGTTTTATGTAGGCCGGATATCGAAGATTGGCCGGGACTTAAAAATACTCTTAGGAATAAGTTAGAGGACCACATAGATAGGAAAATTTTGGCCCATCGCTTTAAAAATCTGAAAATTAAACCAAACGAGAACTTAACCAGTTTTATAGAAAGAATAAAGAGTGCGCAGACACAATTAGACATCAAAATTTCGCGAGAAAATGAATTAACAAATGAACAAAAAGTTGTACATAAACAGATTAACGAGCAGACAGCATTAGAGATCTTGTACGCTAACAGTCCGACGATGTTACAGACAATACTTGACGTTAGGAATTTTAATACTTTATCGGAAGCAACAAGTACTGTACTGACGTTTATAACCAAACACCCAGTAGACAAGACTATATTGCCAAGCCGAAATCTCCAACAACCAAATTCCCGAAATTATTCGACCCCAACTAACCAAAATAAAATACCTCAGACTAACACATTCTCGTCAAATCGCAATAATAATCTTATAAATCGATCGCAAAATCAAAATTTTTCGTACGCTACTAACCAACAGCCGAGACGATCGGCTTTGCCAAATGCGAATCAAAATCCATCTCGATCTCAGAACTATGAACTTCAAAATCAACCGCTTAATTTAAGTACAAACAACAATAGTAATAGTAATCAATACAGAATCGGCGGTCAAAACGGTGGCTCGCAAAGGGTGAATTATCAATCGTCAAATTTTCGTCGCTGGCGACAGCCCAACTTAAATTTCACCGAAATTGATCATGGGGGCGCGACTACGTCTCACTTTGAAGAAAATAACCAACGAATGATTAATTTAGAACCGAATCAGTGCATGGATGGTTATGACGATGAGTTTGTGAATTGCGATACTATCGAAGATAGTCAGGATCAATTAGGACAGGAAGAATCCTCAGATTCTATGTACGCCAATAATGACAATAATTTTCACGATATTCTAAATTTTCCATAAATTGCCTCGGAAAAAACTATATAGATAACTCGTTACCGTATATAGTGATAAACGACCCGCCTCTTAAGGTAGTGATCGACACGGGCGCAACGAACTCCTTAATCAACATAAGGAAAATTTCATTCTCCGAACTATTAACTCTCAATCGAAACACGATGAGGTAATAATTGTAGATCTGTTCTTAGAGGAACAATTTCTTAAATTTTTTATTGTAAAATTTCATTCATATTTCGATATATTATTAGGATCACAAAGTCTAGACCAAATGCAAGCTAAAATAGATTACTCGACAGGCACAATCACTCTGAACAACATTGACTACCCATTGTGTAGGTACGATTATCCGAAAATCCCGAGAGTTCCAAAAAACGGCGAAATTAATAAGTTAACTGTACCAATATCAATTAGGAAGGGAGTAGTTAGGGTACCGCGACAAAGTTTAGGTAATGCGATTATTCCAGACACCATAACGACGGCAAATAACTTTCATTGCGAAGTACCAATTTTAGGAGAATTAGAAAATATAAACCGAACAAAACCAATTAAGGCTATGCACGTCAACGAAACGGAAGCAGACGTGTGTAGTGCTGTTATCATGCCAATTAATAATATTAGATCAAATCATCGTAAACTCAATTTGGAATTAAGTCATTTACCGGAAAATAAAAGAAACCTTATTCAAAATTTATGTGAGCAATATAAAGAGATTTTTTATAAAGAGGGCGATATATTAACATTTACCAACTCTACCAAACATAAAATCCCATTAAACTCGGAAACCCCCGTTTTTGTTAAACCTTATCGTTTCCCTATGACTCAAAGGGCGGAAATTGATAGGCAAATAACAGAATTGCAACGGCAAAACATCATAGAGGAGACCACGTCTCCGTATAGTTCACCTATATTCCTTGTCCCCAAAAAACCGGATAAGAATGGAAAAGCATCGTGGCGAATGGTGGTAGATTTTCGTAAAATTAATGAGAAAACCGTGGAGGATAAGTATCCGATACCAAATATAACTTCAATTTTGGACGTTTTGGGCAATTCAAATATCTTTTCTAAATTAGATCTAAAGAGCGGTTATCACCAGATTGAGATCGACTCCACAGATAGACATAAAACGGCTTTCTCCACCGACAAGGGTCATTACCAATTTTTACGAATGCTTCGCAAGGGTAATGACCAATGTTTTGCAAAGTTTAATAAATAATATTTGCTTGGTATATTTGGACGATATAATAATATTGGGTAAGAATTTCGAAGAACATTTGAGAAACATCAGGACCGTATTTCAGAGATTAAAAGAATATAAATTCAAAATTCAGGTAGAGAAATCAGAATTCTGTCTAACGGAAATTGAATATTTGGGTCATTTAGTGACTACTGAGGGCATAAAACCAAATCCAAAATTAGTAGAAAAGATAAAGAATATTCCTTTACCTAAGATAATCAAACAAATCAAAACATTTCTAGGCCTTTCAGGATACTATAGAAAATTTATCAGGGACTATGCAACTATTACCAAACCTCTTACACTATGTCTAAAAAAGAACGCTAAAGTGGAGCATACCACCACGTTTATTAATGCATTCAATACTATTAAAAGAATTTTAATTAACCCACCAATTTTAGTTTACCCGGACTTCAAAAACACTTTTAACGTGACATGTGACGCCTCAAATATAGGGTTAGGAGCGGTATTGTCTCAGGGTAACATAGGTAACGACAAACCGATCATGTATATTAGTAGAACATCGGAAATTAATTATTCCACGATAGAAAAGGAATGTCTCGCAATTATCTGGGCGACAAAAATGTTTAGGCCATATCTGTATGGACACAAATTTAACATAGTTACAGATCATAAACCCCTACAGTGGCTTTTTAATATAAAAGAGCCCAATTCGAAATTAATCCGGTGGAAACTCAAATTAGAAGAATTTGACTACACTATAGTTTATAAAAAGGGTAAAAAGAATACTAACGCGGATTTTTTATCGAGGATAGAGGCTAACCCTATAGAAACTCAGGATGATTTATTGTCTTTATTTAATAATCCCGGGGATATAAGTGAGCGCGAATATTTGGATGTTTCTGAGATAGATAACTATCTTTTTGCGGACAAACAACCGACGCCAACGGTTCCCAAGGTAAATGTACTTCAGGATATTATGATTAAACCACCCCAAAATAATCAGGACACAGTAACGCAGCATTCCCAGGCCAATATGTGACAAACCCTTCAATTATTTCAAACACCAATTTGTATTCTCAATTTTTACTAGGCCCACCTTTAAAGTGATTAACCCATTTGGTAAAACGCGATATTTGATACAAACAACGGAACAAAATTATGAGAACGAAATTGTTAATATCCTTAAGGAATACGCGAATCCGAAAGTAATTAACGCAATATATACGAGGACCAATGAACTGTACAAAATTATAGCTAGACTAGTAAACGAACGTTTTGATAGTAAGATTAAATTTGTCTACACTAACACGCTTTTAAAAGACGTAACAGATATAGGAACACAACAACATATTATGACCGAAATTCATACCTCAGGTCATAGAGGTGCGCAAGAACTTTCGGCGGAAATTGCAAGGAAATTTTATTGGCCTGATATTCAATCGGCTTGCCAAAAATATGTGGACAACTGTAAAATATGTCAAGAAGCTAAATACGAGAGGCATCCTATTAAATACAAATTAAAATTAACACCTACTGCTAGACAACCCTTCGCAACAGTTTTCATAGATACTTTCTCCATAAATAACAGGAAATACTTAACAGCTATTGATGCGTTTACTAAATATTTCATGTATCAACCGTTAAATTCTCAAAATTATCCAGATTTAGTGGATGCATACATTAACCTATTTTATCATTACAAGATCCCGAAAACAATAATCGCGGATAATCAGTTTAATAACCCGCTTTTTATAGATATGTTAAAAATACATAGAGTAAATTATCACTTCATAACACCAGGTCATCCTAATAGTAATGGAACCGTAGAGAGGGTTCATGGAACTCTAATTGAGATAGGTAAAACTTTAACGGCTTCTAAAAATAAAATTTTGCTGACAAATATTTTCGAAAACGCGGTTATCATATACAATAGAACGATTCATTCCCAAACGGGCTATAAACCTGTAGAATTACTTTACGGACACATTGACAGTGATGACGCAATGGACATCTTCGATGACGACTATTATCACGAGTACACGAGTGAAGTTTATGATAAGATCAGGGCGTTATACGGTCTAGTCAGGCGAACCGAGTTAGATAAAAAAGAAAAACAAATTAATTACCAAAATATTAAACGTTAGGCTTTCACCCCGATACAACCCAATCAACCGGTGTATCTAAAAAAATTAATACGTGACAAAAGGGCGACCAATTATCGAACAGAAATAACTAAGCAAGATTTGGACGATAAAATAGAAACACAAAAAGGCAAAATTTATCATAAACAGGAAATTAAACCCGTTCGAAAAACTTTTCTGAGTGGAACCTTTGTTCCAGATGCGGATAAACCCCCTGGTCCTTCTGGTACTTTGGACGTTAAGGTACCAACGGGTAGTGGCTCAAATAGTAGAAATTAAGGACATTACCGAAAATGCGGGCATCTTGCCATTTAAATTGGGCGATACACGGGTACAGCTAAGTCATCACACATTTATTCACAAATACCCCTTAAAACTTTTCGGGCAACAATTAACAAAAATCGACGTTGCACTAAAGGAATTATATCAAACAGTGGACGGTACAAAGGACAACGGTCTTCTACGCGAAATCCTTTATTTACAAACACAAACTGATCAACTTAGGGAACAATTAACGAAAATACACCCCGATATTTTGACTGTACAACAAGTAAGAGAAAAACGCGGTTTAATTAATGTTTTGGGTTCAGTATTTAAGTTCATTTCTGGTACATTGGACGCCGATGACGGTGTGCGATATGACAATGCTATTAGAAGTTTGGAACGGAACCAGGAAAATGTAATAAGCCATCTTAATAGGCAGCTATCAATAAATAAAAAGGCGATACAAAGTGTCGAAAACATATTTCGCAACATTTCTGTCAACTTCATTTCCGTTCAAAATGCTCTAAACCAAGTTAGGGAAAAGGAAGCAATACAGACAAGTATTTATACTGTTGAAATTATAATAAATCAGTTAAAAACACTGGCAACAGATTTACTAACTTCAATTAGTTTTGCAAATCTAAATTATTTACATTCGAGTATAATCAGTGAACAGCATATTAGGGATATGAAGCAAACCTTGGGTATGTTTCATGCCAAAAAATCATATTACAGCTATGATAACGTATTATTTCTCAGAACAATTAAAGTAGAATATTATGTAACACCCGAACATGTAGTATTTCTGTTGTATGTACCAATATTAGATAAAACCAAATTTATTTTGTATCACCTCTATTCCGTGCCAACTCTAGTAAATACAACCACAATTTCACCGACCTCTTATGTAGCATTGGCCGATGATAAAATATATTATCTTAAAGAAAATTGTAAACGATTGCAGCAAGAATACTTCTGTGCTTTTGATAATTTAGAGATAAATTATCAACAGGACGATTGCATCAGGAATCTTCTTCAAGTAAAACAAAAACCTTCCTGTAAGCATATCCCGGTAAACGTGACGGATCAATTAGTTGAAGTTTTGAATAATGAAAAATATTTACTAATATTACCAAAATTTACTTTAGTTCACGTTCGTTGTAAGAATGAAGAAGTTCATAATTTTTAATTAACCTACCAAATTCTTGCTCTTTCGTAGCGAAAGAATTTAAATACATTAATGTAGAAGATGTAATACAAGAAATACCTGTTTATTTGCCGGCTACAATAAATAATATAGTTAGTGTGAAACCAATTCAATTAAATTTAAAGTCAATAAACTTAGACCAGTTGTCAAAATTAACTCTGCAACCGAACGATCCGATTAGTATGTGCCCAGTGATAGTGGAAGTGTATCCAGCGGAACAATAACCTTTTTAGTGATTATAGTTATTTTAGTTTTAATTATTATTGTTATAGTTATAAGAAATAAAATAAAAACATTTTATTATAATATTAGGAAACACGAGGTCAAGGAAGTAAAAGACAATGCCTTTCCTTTGCCTCCGAGAAAGTAGTTTAGTTAAAACCATGTAATTTTAATGTTTCTTTTCATTGTCTTTTGAATATCTTTATTTGTTTATATGTATGTAATCTTTTTGGGAACGTGAAATATTTACGCTTCAAATTCTCACTTTTAACATAAAATTTTTTTAGCGATAAATATTTCATCTTAAGGAGGGAGGAGTTATCTAAGGTAGAAACATGGATAACATTATTAAAAGTAACTGCTGACACATCCTGTAACTGTGAGAACGGTAGATTCTAGATAATTGCAAAAGTAGAGAGTAAGCATTTTCATGTAGCTGTAGATGTGTTTCACATTAACAGTTTAGTTGTAATCTTGAGTTAAAAACAACAACACCTCTTGATTAACAGCTCCTTCCCGTTACGACGTATTTTTAATAAATAAATTCATTTAAGTTTGAATTATTTTTATTTTTAAAAATCAACTTTAACGGCGAAGTAAATTAACTCATTCTTAAAATATACAACAGAGAATATGAAAATATTTTTAAAACTAGACATATAACTTTAGGTAGGTATACCATAATAGAAATAAAATAAAAATACAAAAATAAATCTTTGATACCGAGCACATGTTATGCATTATATAAATTTGTAATATTCTACTTTTTTGTTTTTTTTTTACCAAAAACTATCGAAGATTGTTAGTTTGGTAAAATTGCAAAAATATTTTCTGTTAATATGTACTAAGTTAATGCAGAATTTTTTTTCTGAAATACAACTAAACGATTGAGTCCAAAATAAATATTGTTGTAAAAGCGTCAAGGAAATTTTAACAGTGTACGTTGCAGCCAAAATAAACGTTAAAGAAAAGAAAAACTTGACACAGAAATATTTATAAATAATGCGAAGATACATATAAAAAAAGATGAAATGTAGTATGCAGATTTACTAAATTCAATAGTATTCAAAGAAATGTTGATGTTAATGGAAAATATATTAAATGAAATAATATTATTTTAGTGTTTTATTTACAATTAATTTTCTGTAATAATTGTGAGCCAATGTCTTTCGAAGTGTTTCTGTGAGAGTGATCGTACCCCTTTTTGGCGTCAGTCAGACGCAATTTCTTTTAATGTAATTGGTGTTGCAGGATGACACTGTCCAACATTCATTGTAAAATACTGCCGTACTTTTGAGTAGGATCACATTGCATACATGCCTCCGTAAGTGTAAACCACCAGGTCAATTTTCGACTTCATTGCCTACCATAAGTTTCTTAGCTGTATACTATTTTGTAACATTAATTTATACAATTCAACTATTGTTATTCTGTTTTTATGTGTCACGAATTCGTGTCATTTTTTTTCTTTTTGTAGCGGTTAGTTAAATTTAATATGTTAAATTTATAAGTATTATTAAAATCTTCGGAGAATTAAAATGTAACTATTACTTTATGCTAACAAACCGACGAACGTAAAAATGCCTGTCTGGATGAACTAGACTAAACAATAAATAAAGATTAGGAGTGCAACGGGGTACAATATCGATGCGAGATCATTGCACTCTAATAAGGTCGTTAAGGGTTAGAATAGCTTGGCAGTACATAAAAAAAGGAACTATAAAAAGTCAGAGTTTGTAATATATTAGTTAGTAAGTCTTTACCTTTCGTTTATTTTACATTTATGCTGTTGATTACGTAATCTGGTAGAGAGACTCCACAGACAATTAAAAGCTGCAATTAAGTGTCATAGTAATGAGCGTTGGACCGAAGTTCTTCCTACCGTTCTTCTGGGCATCAGATCCGCTTGGAAAGAAGACATTAATGGTACGTCAGCCGAACTAACCTATGGTCAACCACTACGCCTACCAGGGGAATTTTTAACACCTAGAACCAACAACGATCTGGAAGATGTCGATGCTTATGTCAAACAACTCAGACATGTTTTTCAAGATGTACAACCAGTAGCAGGTACGCACCATGGAGACAGAAACGTATTCGTGTTTAAAGATCTGGCTACAGCAAAACAAGTGTTCGTGCGCAACGACGGTCCAAAACATCTATTGCAGCCACCATACGAAGGACCATTTCCCGTGATTAAACGAACAGGGAAAACTGTTACCGTACACATCAAAGGGAAAGATATGGTAATCTCTATGGATCGGGTGAAGCCCGCCTATATTTTACCGAGCAATCCCGCTGAACCGGTCATCACGTCAACTCCAGCATCGCTTCAAGAATCCAACCAGGACATCCCAGCAACGCAGGACGTCCCAACAACTCGTTCAGGCAGAAGAATACGGTTTACCGACCGCTACCAGGCAGGAAATTCATAACGTTATTCACTAGCAAGGGGGTACTGTAGCGGTTAGTTAAATTTAATATGTTAAATTTATAAGTAATATTAAAATCTTCGGAGAATTAAAATGTAACTATTACTTTATGCTAACAAACCGACGAACGTAAAAATGCCTGTCTGGCTGAACTAGACTAAACAATAAATAAAGATTAGGAGTGCAACGGGGTACAATATCGATGCGAGATCATTGCACTCTAATAAGGTCGTTAAGGGTTAGAATAGCTTGGCAGTACATAAAAAAAGGAACTATAAAAAGTCAGAGTTTGTAATATATTAGTTAGTAAGTCTTTACCTTTCGTTTATTTTACATTTATGCTGTTGATTACGTAATCTTATTGTTCTGTGTGCTTGTCTTTTTTGTGTGATCCAAATTAAACTTATTTTTAAATTTTATCGGACTATTCTTTTTGTTGTGTTATTTTTGTTCATTTGTACACCGAACAAACCCCGATGTTTTTATTGCCAGATTTACAGATGAAGGTGTACAGGAAATTGCAGCACTACACCTTGTGGCTGATAACAGCGGCAGTACTCTCCACCTCCTTCCTGATACCATTTTGCATCTACGTCTCACTTAATGATGTCCATTTTCGAGTTCATTACCTCCCGTAAGTTTTTAACTATATACTGTCCTTTGTTAAATTAATTCATACAATGTAATTACTGTTTTTCTTTTGTATGTGTCTCGCAGTTATTGGCAATATATTCGAATGTGAATAACAGTTTGGCGACGAGGATCGTGTTCGAACCGCGTGGTCGGAGAAAGAGTGTTACGGTGTGTCGGTGCCCCTAAATCAAATTCACACAAGTCTCGTCTGTGAAAAAGCCGCGATACGGAATTATTATCGTTAATCAATCGTTAATCAATCGTTAATTAATCAGTCGATGCGTCCCTTATTAAAGTATCCAGCGTCATTACAGCAAGCAAGATGGTGGACATTACAAAGAACGCCGACGCGACCATAAGTAATGTTGTGTTGCAACCAGTTTTTTCTTCATTGAGGCATTTTCAACCCAACGAGACGTCTTTTTCCACTTGGTTGGAACTCTTCGACGAATTTTGTTTGATAAACGGAATTGAAGACGAACCACCTCATATATTGGGTCAACCAGCCCCGCCCCATAACCAGAAGAGGGCGCTGTTTTTATCGTATTGGGTTCTCCAACTTACCAACAACTGCACACGAGTTGCCTAACAAACAAACCGAGAGAAAAGTTACTTCCGGAACTCATCAAAATATTGAGAGACAGGTACGAGCCAAAAAGCTTATTAGCGACGTGCAGATATAATCTCAAAAAAAGGAGTTAGAGAGATAATGAGTCAGCAACTGACTACATTGATGCACTAATGGAGTTAGCAATTCCCTGCGAAGATGGTGACCACCTTGACGACACATTAAGGGATAGATTGATTGTCGGAATAAAGTGTAATGAAACCAAACGCAAATTTTTAAGTATGCACAACTTAGATTTCGCACTGGCAAAACAAATAATATTACAAAATGAAGCTGTACAAATCCAGTCTCGGTTAGTAGCCAGGGCACTACCATTAAACAAGGTAAATTTCAACCAGCGTCGCAACTTTACATTACAAATTTTCACGGCAACCTGATGTCCCCACCCGTTCCAATTGGTCAAAGACAAACAATTCAAACCACCAACATCCACAATAACAACAAGAAACAACTAGCTGCTACAGGTGTGGTCGCTCACACAACCCCAATTATTGTCCAGCAAAGTCATGGCAAAATGGGACACACGTCCAAAGTCTGCAGATCCGCAAAAAAAGTCAATAATATACAGCAAGTCCAAGCCAACAGTTCACTACCTCCAGCAATAAACACCATGTATGAAGAGCTGGTAGATTGTCTTCTCCCAAAAATCTTTAACATCAACCACATCCAGGAACACACAGGAGTTCAGCTGATCCAGGCTGGAATAAATCACCTAACAGTTAACCAACCACAATTAATCACAGTTAATGTCAACGCAAAAGCAGTAACAATGGGGATTGACTCCGGTGCGGGAAAAAGTCTGATTCGGGACACCGAATTCATTAGTGTGTTTCCACAGGCAACGTTGTCAACCACAGTGGTGGCACTGAATTCTCTGGGTGGGACAGATGAATGTGGAAATTGAGATAAATAATTGCAAATACACAGCTCCACTGATCATATGTAAAGCAGATTATCCTTTTCGTCCCCTCTTAGGTCGAGAATGGCTCGACATCTTGTTTCCCTCCTGGAGAACATTATTTACCAATATGGTCAAAAATATTCCAAATATGGTCCAGCAATTACAGGAAAAGTATCCCAAGGTGTTCAATAACACGTCTAACACTCCTATAGTCGGAATGAAGGCAGAGATTGTTTAAAAAAAAAACATCTCGCCAATTTTCCATAAGGCATACAACTTGCCATTTGTTCAACTAGAGATTGTTAAAAAATTTTTGAAGGACCTGGAAGAACAGGGTAAAATATACAAAGTACAACATTCGGATAATGCATCACCATGTCTGCTAGTAAAGAAGAAAAGCAATGGTATGCGACTATGCGTAGATTTTAAAAGAACCCTCAATAAACAGATACGTGTTGATTTTTACCCATTGCCCAAGCCGGAGGACATATTCGCGCATATGAATAGAGGAGAAGTCTTTACAATAATAGACCTGTCTGATGCCTACACACAGCTGGAGTTACATGAGAAGTCCCAGGAGCTAATAACCATAAACACCCATAAAGGGATATACCGTTTTAGAAGGTTAATTTATGGTTTAGCAACTGCTCCTGCAATTTTTCAGAAAACTATGGACCACATTTTACAGAATATCCCAAACGTATTCTGTTACATCGACGATATACTTATAAAAGGGTGTGACATTCAACAGTGTTTTCAATCTGTTTTGCAGGTCCTGCAGAGACTGAACAAATTTAATGTGAAAATCAGAGAAAATAAATGTAAATAGTTTGTGACAGAAGTGGAATATTTGGGATTTATTATTTCTGAAAATGGTCGACACCCCTCAACATCCAAAGTAGTTGCAATAGAAAAGGCCCAAACCCCTCGAAATCAAAGGGAAGTTAGATCATTTCTGGGGTTGCTTAACTTCTATGGAGTCTTCATCCCCAGTTTGAGTTCTTTGTCAAAGCCTCTTCGGGAACTGACCGAAAAAAACAAACCATTTTTCTGGTCCCTGGCATGTCAAGAAGCCTTTACTCTATGCAAGAAATCACTTACATCACAATCAATAGTAATACATTTTGATCCTACACTACCGATCTTAATCAGTTGTGATGCAAGCCCAGTTGGTCTAAGATCAGTCCTCGCCCATGAGGTGATTGTAAACAATAAGAAACAGGAAAAACCAATAATTTTTGCATCTTGTTCACTTAACAAGAGACAGCAGAACTATTCCCAATTAGATAGAGAAGGTCTTGCAATAATTTTTGCAATAACAAAATTCAGAAAATTCCTCTGGGGACGTAAATTTACAATTATCACCGATAATGCCCCAATTAAACATATATTACATCCTGATAAGTCTATCCCAGTCCTAGCTAATCACCGCCTACAGCATTGGGCTGCAATTTTAGAAGCCCACAACTACAATTTAGTATATCAAAAAAGTTAGTTATTGTCAGCCGCCGATGCTCTATCTCGTCTACCAACAACGTCAACCATGGATGACATAGTATGCTCTGTGGAGGTCCAATCATTATCACTGAGTGTAACTGATATCCAGCAAAAAACTGCAGAGGACCCAATCATTTCAAAGGTGATAGACAAAACTCGGATTGGCTGGCCTAATAATGAAGACCCAGCTGTTGAAGCATTCTATAAAATAAAAGATCAATTGTCTGTAGATGAAAAGTGTCTCCTATTCAATAATCGAGTGGTCGTTCCTACCTCATTACGGGGAAGAGTGTTAAAGTTACTTCATGAAGGACATCCTGAAATAGTAAAAACTAAGCTTCTAGCTCGTTCTTGTGTCTGGTGGCCTCTAATGAGCGATGATATAGAAAACTTCTGTAAACAGTGTGATGCCTGCACTAAAGTAAATTGCAAGCATAATCCATCAACAATTCCATGACCAAAAACATCATCGGCTTTCCAAAGAATACATGTACACTTTTACTACATTCAAAACCAAAACTTTTTTATTATTTGTGATGCCTTTTCCAAGTGGTTAAATGTGATACCAATGAGCATGTGTACTGCCATTAATGTAACAACGGAAATCCTAAAGTTAATTGCACTATTTGGCATTCCAGAATGTATAATGAGCGACAACGGCCCTCCATTTACACCCAAATGTACTATAAGTTCTGCACAGCCTATAACATAACAATACTCCATTCTTCGCCTCATCATCCCCAAAGCAATGGCCTTCCTGAAAGAGGAGTTCAAACGTGTAAGAAAGGGATCAGAAATATCATAGAAGACCTCAAAAACTCATTGTCACCATCCCCAGAAGTAGAAGAAACTACTCTCTCTGCGCAAATAATAAATAGCATTTCTATTTAACTACAGAAATACTCCGTCTACATCCACTGGCAAAACTCCCAATGAGAGTTTCTTTTGGCATATAAACCAAAAACCTTACTCTCCATAATACAACCAAAACAGCCGCAGCACACGGGCAACAGTCATTTAAGGAAGGTGATAAAGTGAATCTTCGAATAGGAAAAGCACCCTTAATATCGGGAACGGCAATGAGACAATTAAGTGCAATTAACAGCAATTGACCTCCTTATTGGCGCAGAATTATTTTGGGAAATTCCGTGTGTTGGTCAAATCAAGCTACACGGAGGTCCTATATTACAAAAGACTCATTTTGGTTGGGTTTTAGGCGGCGTTTACAATACAACTGTTCTTCCAAAATTTACTCGTTGTAACATTTCAATTAATTCCGATTTAGATAAAACTTTAAACAAATTTTGGGAGTGGTTTTTGACGGCCCCGCGAAGACAACTTTGGGCGTTAGTTTAAATAACAATCTCATGGTAGGTCCTACATTACAGCAAGTTATTTGACATTATTTCACGCTTTCGCACTTTTCAATATGCTTTTACTGCAGACATTTCAAAAAGACAGATCTTAATTCATCCCGAGCACAAAGACTTTCAACGCATTTTATGGCGGTCAAATACAAACGACGAAATTCAAACTTATAGACTTACCACCGTTACATATGGCACAGCATCCGCCCCCTACTTAGCAGTAAAATGTTTACAACAATTAGCATACTACAACAAAGATCAGTTTCCCGACGCGTATAAAGTCATCATGCGAAATTTTTATGTTGATGTCTAACTGGATCTAATTCAATAGAAAAAACAAAACTGTTGCGTGACCAACTCAATGTTGTTCTGAACAGTGGCGGCTTCGTATTATCAAAGTGGGCTTCTAACCTCCAGGAATTAATATCACATAGCGAAACTAATGCAAAGATAATTAAGATTAATGACGACGGCAATACCAAGACTCTGGGGTTGATATGGAACACTAACACCGATTGTTTTAAATTCACCTTTAATCCAAAACATCACAATAAAGTCACAAAACGGTCAATTCTATCAGTAATCGCTCAGATATTTGATCCCTTGGGTTTAATAGCACCAGTCGTGGTTCAAGCGAAAATTCTGATGCAACAGTTATGGTGCCTGAAAATAAGTTGGGATGAATCTTTACCTATTCACTATTTTACACAATGGACAAATATTCTTGACGATTATAACGCTATTAACACTTTTCGACTGGAATCATATACCTACTAAGGACAACCCAGCTGATATTATATCTCGTGGTTGTTCCTCAAATTCATTAAAAAATGCACCACTTTGGTAGTACGGGCCAAGTTGGCTTCTCAAAGCAAAATTCATTGGCAGAAATTATATAATTATATGGAATCAATCGAATCTCCATCAATCACGATCGAACGTCGCAAACTTTGTCATAAAGTTGTAATTCTTCAAAACATAAACGATATACTCGATAAATTCTCATCATTCACCAAATTCATAAGAGTTATAGCATTCTGTTGCAGATTTTTACACAATTGTCGCGATCCTACACACGAAAACACTAATTGATTATCAGTAAACGAACTACAAACCGCGGAACTTATTATTAAATCAGTTCAAATGCAGGAGTTTAGTAAGGATATTTCTAATTTAAGATCTAACAATAAGGTTGATAAACAAAGCAAATTAGCATCATTAAGCCCTTTTCTCGATGACAAATCTGTTTTAAGAATAGGCGGACGTTTAAAAAACGCGTTTATTCCCTTTGAAACAAAACATCCCATACTTCTAAGTAAGTAAGTTTTTCATCCAAGGCCTGTCACATTGAACTGGTCAGCGATTTGACAACGGAAGCCTTTTTAAATTGCTTCAAACGGTTTATGGCAAGACGTGGTAAGGTAGCACACTTGTATTCTGATAACGCAACAAATTTTGTAGGTGCGAACAATGAACTAAGAAAAGTTCATGAATTGACTTATTCTCAAACATTTAAAACCAATATTATTGACTATCTTACAACAGAAAATGTAACTTGGCATTTTATACCGCCACGTTGCCCTCATTTTGGGGGTTTGTGGGAAGCGAGAATTAAATCAACAAAGCATCACTTAAGAAGGATACTAGGTAATGCAGCACTAACATATGAACAAATGTACACTGTTCTGGTCCTAATAGAAGCATGCCTTAATTCCCGACCAATAAGTCCCATTTCCAACGATCCTAACGACCTCAATGCAATCACTCCTGGACACTTCCTGATTGGTGGCCCACTTACAACAACGGTAGCTCCAGATATAACAACAATCCCCACGAACCGACTATCACATTGGCAAAGTGTCCAACAACTCCAACAACATTTTTGGAAAAGGTGGAAACAGGAGTATCTAACCCAGCTTCAGCAGAGAAATAAATGGAGGAGCAATCAAAAACAAGTACAACTGGGAACTTTAGTTATCCTTAAGGATGACCAACTCCCTCCTTTAAAATGGATTCTGGGACGTATAACTGATCTACATCCAGGAAATGACGGTGTCGTACGTGTAGTTACCGTTCGCACTTCCAAGAGAACCACCAAGACGGCCACGGCAAAAATTTGTCCTTTACCAATGGTAGAAGACCCTGTACAATAGTCAGTTATGGCCAATACATAGTTGAAATCATCCCCAGGACATTTCAAGGCGGCCGGGATGTTAAGCGTTGATTATATTTTTACATTTATGTTTACATATATATTTCTACTTTTCATATTTTTTACGTATTAATTATTCAATTTAGTTTTAATTCATCATTTCTTAATATTCAAACGTATTTCATAGCATTACATTTAAGTTTCAGTATTCTTTATATTTCTCGACAAATATTATTTCAAGGTTAAAATTTGAGCATCAAACTTTTGCATTTTGGTGTAATAAACTTCGAAAGCGTGCATCATTGCACCCTTCGCAGGTACTGTCAAGTACCCACGACGTAGGCTGGATCGTCCCTAACAAAAGTGGAAAGGATGTTCTTTTTAAAAACATATCACTTCTTCTCAATTTGTTGTTTACGATACATCTGTTATTCATTTTCAACCTAACACTTGTTGTATTCTTTATGCTTTTTAAATTCTAAAACTTGTAAATACCGATTGAGTTAACGTGTAAATAGATTGTTTTTTTGTGGAAAGTTCGTTTCATTTATTACACAAAGGAGAAAAAATAATGATCGTGATTAATCAAAAATTAATTCACGTCATCCAACGTAAACTTAAGCAAACAGTTTTTACAACTAGGAACCTTAAGGGTGGCAGAATAATTTGGACTTGACCTTGCATCAATGTCTATAAAATTAAATTATCAGCTCACAGGGCACAAGCCCAGACAATAACAGTGATGAATTTAAATAATGCAGTGCCAGTCCGGCCAAAATGTCTGTTTGGAGATTACCTATTTTGTTTTTTTTTTCAGCTGTACCATTAATTAATTTACTGTCAGGCGATTATTCTTCTAAATCCACTAAAAGAGAAAAAAGAGTGCAAGAGAAAGAACGCGTTAAAGTTGTGAAGAATATTCTTGAAGAATCTCAAATATCTAAATCAATTTTAACCAGCGAAACAGTGCAAGACTTGCCTGGAAGCAGCAGCGAGAGTGACCATGACAAACTGCAACGTTGGTATGATAATTTACTAGCAGAACATAATGAAGGTAATAAACAAATTGAAAACTATAAGGCAGAAATTTTAGAAAGCAATTTGAGAAATTCGGTCCTGCAGAAAGACAATGAAGAAATTGAAAAAAACATTGATTTATATGTGAATAATACTCTTTCTGAATTTTTAACCCCCAATCAAATTCATGTTTTGAGAAATAAAAAGAAAAAGCCTAGATGGAATGAGGAAGAAATATCAAAAGCATTTACCCTGCGATATTTTGGGAAGCGGGGATACATCTACGTTAAGCAGAAGTTAAAATATCCATTGCCTGGCATTTCCACGTTATAGAGATGGGCTAGCAACCTTGATTTAAGAAATGAGATCCTAAAAGATATGTTACGTATAATGGATACTTGTGGACAATCAAAAACACAAATGCAAAGGTTAACGGTTCTATCATTCTATGAAGTCACAGTTTGTTCCACATATGAATATGACCAACAAAGAGATAAGGTAGTAGGAGAACACAAATATATGCAAGTAGTTACGGCTAGGGGCTTATGTGATCATGGAAACAACCAATTATCATTGATTTTGATTAAAAAAATTACAAAAGCCATTTTGGACGAGCTGCTTATTGAACTAGGAAAAATCAATTATATTGTTGTTGCCTGTGTTTTAAGACTGTGGAGGTGGAAATATGGGTTTGTGGAAAGAACTGGGTATTGACATAACTAAAATGTATTACTTGAATCCTATTTCAAATGAAAAAAATTACTTTTTTGGCGATGTTCCTCATCTTTTAATGCTGATAAGAAATTGACTGATTGACTGGGTTTAAATTGAAAGATGGAAATATTACTACGATAAAACCAATTCAAGCTCTTATTGAGAGCACTAGTTTTGAAATTAGTTCATGTCACAAGCTATCAGTAAATCATATAACTTGTGAAAAAGCACAAAGACAAAATGTGGCAATGGCAGCACAAATCTTTTCAAACACTACAACTGCTGCATTGAAACGTTGGAGGATAAAAAATCAGCAGAAGATGTAGCAAATTTCATGGAACTCATTGCTACATGGTTTAATATATTTAACTCGTATGTTCCTACTCGAAGTGCTTATGGATTAAATCGACTTGAAGAGCAAAATTAAATTTTGAACAAAGTAACAGACACTGTTCTCACAATGAGGTGCTGCAATAAAAGTGCTCTGCAATTTTTCAAAAGGGTGTGTATATTTCCACGTTATCCTTGCAATGTTTATTCCAGGATTTATCAGCAAAGTATGATATTAAATATATATTGCCCTACAGACTAAACCAGGACTGTTTAGAGAACATGATTTCCCAGGTAAGCATTTGTATATCATTTCTACATTTTTTATCTACAAAAATTTGTTTCCCTTAATCGTAAAATATTATCTCGATTAATAATAAATCATAAAATTTTATTGTTTTATAATTATTTTATTATATATTCTGTTTCAGATACGCACGCACACAAGATGGCTTACACGATCATCCCTCGTTGAGTGCGTTGTACAGAATTAGAATGATTCTTTTAGGTAAAAATCCTGGGCTAGTGCAGAAACGCAATAACGTCAATATAGAGGAAATTTAATTTTTAGTATCCACAGCTATAAAAAGAGCGCATATTAAGTGTGATATTGCCGATCCAGCTCCACCGGAGATTCTAGGAGATGATAATTCCAGTCACGGTTCCAGTCCAACATTGTCGGCTAGCTCCAGTTTGTCTATAGACCAATCGCCAGCATCATTCACTATGACAGAAAAAGATGGACTAGAATATATTGCTGGATATCTGGCCAAAAAATATCAAGATAAGCACCCGACTCTTGGAAAATATACGTATGAAACAAATCAAACGACAAATCTACATACGTATTCCATGCCCTCTTGGGTACCTACAACAGCTGTCATTTGGTAGATTGACAAAACCATCGGAGAACTGGACTAAACAAGTGTTAGTGATGGAGGGCTATTTTAAAAAGTACCACAAAGAAACTTTTTCTTGCAGGAACAGGACTCAGCCTATATTTCAAAAAAGGTAAAAGATGTTCCTACAAACTTAGTTAATGCATTTGCTCGGCAAAGAATATTTGTTCGCATTAAATATTTAAACGAGAAGAAAAAGACATCAGCATCTGTTAAAAGAAAAAAAAAAAAAGAAGACTTATATACTAAGCAACGAAAAATGGCAAAAAAAATTAGGAAAACCACTGACTATCTTGACCTTAAGAATAAAAAATATTACAATAAAAAACTTTTCTTTTATCTTTAACTTTTACATTTAAAATTTATTTTTTTTAATAATATACATATTTTTTAAATTGTTATATTTTTGCAACGTGTCGGTGTCTCAGTTCGATAGTGATTGGAAACGAGTAGCTTTAGCATTTACCAATAAAACTTACAGTTCCCCATCTATTGAAAAACCACTTTTTCGCTCCCCAGAAACTCACCATCCTGTTTTGTTTCTGAACAAACTGTCGAGATTCTTTAAGTCTGTCGGTGCTTCTCCCGATGAACAAGTAGATATAGCCACCGGATGTTTGTTAGGTACCGCTGCTGACTGGCTAGATTTACGAGAGGGATCGTGGTGTTCGTTAGAGGACTTTAAACATGATTTCCTTGACTTGTACTGGTCCGAATATCACCAATATTCCGAACGAGTTCGCCTCGGCAACATGAAGTACGACCCTGATAAATTGTCGTCATTTTCCGAATACTTCCTTAGACAAGTCAATTCTTATAGATTACTTACCCCGCCTATGTCTGAACCCTTGATCATCTCAGATTATGAGACAGTTACCTGTAAATGTTCGAGCTCTGTGGGCTACTGTACCTAATCAAACAATACCCGTAGCTTTAGAATTTTTGGAGAGACAAGGTGCTATCACCAATAGGCGTGTCCGACTCACCACCTCAACTTCAACACCTACCGCATCAGTTCTTGATCGATATCATTATGTACGACCAACTGCAAGTAATGATGTGTCCGATTCTGTCCCTGATTTTTCTATTCCGCCCCCTAAAATTTTCAGAAATTCCCATTGCCACAACCCTGCTTTGGAAAACTCCAACCGAGAGAACTGAGGAGGGACGTTCCCTCTGGAACATCATTGGTTACCTCCAGTAGTTGTTTTCCATTCATCAAGTTTGTACCCGAAGGTTATCCAAATAACAGTGTTTCTACTTCAAGTGAAATTTTTCCTTTAATATATTATTTAGTTTTAAAAAAATCTTCCTTCTTTGTAGTCTAGGGGCGTCCGTTTATTTAGTATACTAGGATGGATAAGAGGTAATGATTTGTATCTTGCATATTTTGTGATGTTTTGTTTAATTTGAACTTTTGTTCTATTAATTTGAACAAAACGGTGATGTGTAACAATTATTTTATGATTTTTCTTTGTTCCCAATTTTTATGATTTTGCTCTTTGTTGATCTACCTGGTGCCTTCAGAATGTTTCGACCCTTGTTGAATTTACTAACATATTCTCCCGTGTAGAGTATTGATCTGGGAGTATTCAAAAATGTGTATTTTGTTTTGATATTTATTTGTTACATTTGATTTTGATATTTATTTGTCCATTTATTTCGACGTTTATTTTGATATTTATTCCTTGCATTTATTTGCCTATTTATTTGTGTGTTTATTTTGGCATTTATTTATTGCATTTTATTTTTATGAGGCCCAGATTGTACTCTAAAATCTCAACTAATAGCTGGGTAGCCTCCCGTATAGGACCTCTGTACCTTCTGACATTGTCGGCTAACTATTACCATAATTATTCAGTTTTAAATGATTGTTTATATGTGTCCGTGTATGTGGATCGTGCAGGGTAGATTTTAACAGAGTGATATTTTTAATTTATATACATTTCATACTTTACGGATGATACACATCTCTGATTTGTAGGGCTAAGATCGTGGGTTTCTCTGCCATACTCTTTCCCCGCGCTAGCCCTAGGCTGAGTCTGGCATTTGTATTTGTTTTGTTTAAAATTTAATATTACTGGGATTTCCCTGGTATGTTATTATTTCATTCATAATAAAGTTAGGATGTCATATATTTGTTGTCTTTCATTTAACAACGATAAACAACCCTTCCAAATTACGTTAATAACCAGTGTATCGAACCGACAACAGCTGATTCCCATAAACAAAGTATGTGAGTTATATGTCGATTGAATAGACCTGGGTAAGTTACACTACAATAGATACGATAAATCCCAAGATATTTGAGCTAATAAGTAAAAAAGGGCGGCTTAATGGGTCCATTTCTTCAAGTATTTCGATCTGACTCAAAAAGATGACCTAAACAATTTTTAGGCTGAACTATTTTTAAAGATATATGTATAATCTAAACATGGACTTTATTTTGAGTAACTACTGCTTTTACGATTTACAGACAGTTCCGATTCACAGAGTATATTTCAAAACGTCTCTGATACCTCAGACCCCACGTATCTACCTGAAATTCCGTATAAAACTAAAACGGCAGATTGGTTATTGGCTGAAGATTTTTTTCCGGCAAAATTGAATGACGAAAATCTTCAGACACATGAACCGGTACATGCAGAAAATTCAGCTGTTTACGGTTTGCAACGATACTTTTATGAAGACCAGTCAAATGAGGAACTTTCGTATATAGAATCTTTAACTAAGTCTTCAGTTATTTCACTTATAAAGCCTATGAATTTTGCAAAAAAACGCATTAGAGAAGAGCATGAAAGTGTACCTCAAGGCTTATTGGGAAATACTTTCCAAGATTCTCTAGATATTACATTGAAAACTTTAGAGAGTAAGTTGCATCAACCTATTTCCCACGCAAATTTCTTCTCAAAATTTAATCCACCAGATCACAGAGAAAACATTAAGTAAAAATAAAAAGAAAAGAACTGTATGTAAATTTTATCGGATTAACGTAACTAATTTTGAAAGGCATCTACATAGACATCACTTAGAAGACAAGGAAGTACAAGACTTTTTGAAATTTCCAAAAAATACAAAAGAAGGTAAACAGATGAGAAGGAATATTTTAGCTTTATTGCGATATGAAGTAGATTTTGAGAGATTTGTGTTAGATAACCAATCAAATCTGGAGAAGTTACCATTGTGCTCATTATAAACGATTAATTGCATTAAAGTATTTGAGAAGGCACTATAAAAAGTGTATTATCAAACCAATAAACGAAACTGGTCAAAATATATACTAGTGGGTTGTGCTAGTGAACGTAAATAATACAAAAGATTTGATTATTCCGAATAACCCAAAATTAATCTCCTTCGATGTCAGTAGCCTATTTACCTCAGTTCCATTAGCCGAATTACAAGTAATTTTGGAAAACCACATTAACAATACGGATTTACCCAACGAAATGAAATTACAACTTAATGAGGTTATTATAATATGCCTACACCAAAATTACTTAAATTATAACAACTATTTCCAACAGATTGATGGTCTAGCCATGGGGTCCCCGATTTATCCGTTATTATCAGATATCTTTATGTCTTATTTTGAAAACATCCTTTTTAAAAATACTTCAGCTACAAAAAGCATACTATATTGGACGCGATACGTGGATGACGTTTTTTGTGTATGGAACGGAACAGATAGGCAGTTAACACATTTTTTAAATTACCTAAACAACACTAATAAGAAAATTAAATTCACAATAGAACACGGAGATGAGAATGGTTTAAATTTTCTAGATATTAATATAAAAATCAATAAAAATATATTAAATTATGATATATATATAGAAAACCTACGAATACACATACAATCATAAATTATAATTCGAATCAGTCCTACCAAATAAAAAAAAATGGCAGCACTACGTAGCTGTTTTTAGATTATTAAAATTTCCTTTGAACAAAGGCAACTTTGAAAAGGAGCTCAATACCATTAAAACTATAGCAAATAATAACAATTATAATCCTTTAATAGTCGATAAAATTCTAATGAAAATGAAGAAGAATATTACTATAAAACAACTGTACTCCGGTCACAAAAAAGAAACAGTTCATTACAATTTAATCAACCATTACGATAAACTGAGTAGGAATATATGTAAATCTCTCAACAAAATAGGCATTAAAACCATTTCTGTAAACAAGTGTAATTTAGGAAAATTATTAGTAAACAATAAACAAAAACTTTGTAATTCAAAAATGAACGGTATTTATAAGTTAAATTGTAACCAATGTGAAGCCTTTTATATTGGACAGACAGAGAGGAATTTAGAAATTAGGAAAAAAGAGCATGAAAAAAGCAAAAAAGAAAAAAGACACTGTACGGGCATGAGCACACATTCATTGTTAACAACCACAACGTTGATGAAATAAAACTATTACATAATGAGAGTAAAGGAAAAAGACTAACTTTACTCGAACAATTAGAAATTAAAATAGCTCTATTAGAACAAAACAATCATATAACCAATGATCAGCTAGATTTTAAAGAAGCAGCATGTCGAAATTGAGTCATATTTGAAAAATTTTGAATCCAACAACCAAACAGAACTCTTAGATCAATTAACAGAATCAGAAATAACTCTGACATCAAGTTATAAACGTGTAGTAGCAGGTGGAAAAGGAAGCAGAGCAATTGTTATTTTATTTCCACCTAATCTGCAAAGCGACTTGGATCTTTTACTCAAAATAAGAAATGAGACCGAAATAGTTCACAACAAAATCGTTATTTATTTGCGTATCCAGGAGTTACTGATCAGTGGGTTAGAGGAAACGTGGTTTTGAAGAGATTTTCTAAGTCAGCTAAAGTAGAAAATCCAAACGCAATGACTCATGCAAATTTTGAATCTAAATAAAAATAAATATTCTCAATTTGTTAAATTTATGGGGCACACTGTTAAAACGCATTAAGAGTTTTACGAAATAACTCAAGATGCCTGCCAGACCGCAAAAGTAACGAAATTATTAAACTTATTTGATCAAGGAAAAGGGTTGCAATATAGAAACAAAGATCTAAAGGATATTGCTATTGATCCGAACAGCATGTTGGCCGATTCTGACAGTAATTCCGAGATAGAAAACAATTTTCCACAATTAACCACACCTTCAACTTCAAAAAACAATGAGGACAATAATGTAAATAAAAATAATAACTCTAAAGAGCAACATTGACAGCTCAACGAAAGAAGCTAGTTAGATTGCATTTCAAAGGACATACTAAAATGAAAAAAGCTCCAAAGAAAGAAGAATGCGAGAACTTTATGAGACATCATCAAGAGGTATTTCACAACTTAGATTGGGTAGGAATTAAAACTTACGTTTACAATTCATACACTGGTGCAAATAATAATAAATAACGAATCATAAACGTTGTTATAACACGTTTTTCCAGTTACTCTTTTTCCGTTTTATTTTAGTATGTAATTAACCGTTAAGATTTGATAATGGATACTTTCTTTGTTTTATTTACCTTTCAGAATTCACGTTTATTTGTATTGTTTCCTAGGGTATATTTACTTTACTGTTTAACATAAATACATATTTTCCTTACTTACCTACCTATCTGTTTCATTTTCCACATAGATGCAGAATTTACGAAGGTATGACTTCGTAAATTAGTATGTTAATAACATAGGTAAGTAAGGGCGAGTCTGGAACAGTGGCCATACAGGAACAGTGGCCACCTGCTCGCCATTTAAATCTTAAACAAGAGCTGGTGCTGCCATCTAGTATAAAGGTTGCCAAACAGACACGGGCTATATTAAGGAAGATAGCTAAGATCGTGGCTTCACATTCGAAATCGAGTTTTGGCTCTTTCTCGTCTTACTTTCGATCGTGTGCTCTGCACACAGCAACTGCTATCACAGTTACAACTGCTACTATTGCTACATCTATATCCTCGTACTACCAGAACTTCAAAGGTCGAGTAAGGAAACCAATTAGAGAACGGTTTCGTAAGAAACAACCCAGCCGTAACTAGATAAGTGTACTTATTGTCTACTAACCAACAATTCCTACGGACTGAATACGCAAGGTCCCTCTGGGTTATACCACCCCCTCAAATAACTAACAATTACCTTCACCCTTCACCGAATTACATTGCAACAAGGCAACTTTCCGTCACCAGCCATTTCCAGAATGGCTGCCCCCAAGAGCTCCGCTCTCTTGGAGGGTCTCACCCTCGCAGACGCCATCGCATTGGCTAAAGAGCTTCAGCGGCTCATTTAACGTGTCCAATGACGCCCCACTCACTCCCATGTCTGAGGACACTGAAGTGCCCAGCATTTCACTCGCCGCCCCCCCTAAAAAGTTCGGACACGTAGGATAGAGCTGCATCTAATGGTACCCTGGTAAAGAGAGACGTCACGTCGAAACTAACCAACATGCAGTTGGGAGATATTTTGATGTCCTTGATTTTGTTGATGAAGTGGTCCGAATCTTTGATGTATGTTTCCGTGTTACCGATGAAGGGTTGTAACAGATCGGTGAGGTGTTTTGCAACCGGGTACGTACAAAGGAATGCCTGCTTCATGTACTTTCGGTAGCCCGTATAATCTCGGTGGTAAGGCTTCGTATTTGTATAACTGCTAGACGAACTTCAAAGTAACAACATTAAAATCAACAAGGTCATCGACACAAGGGAGGGAATTAAGATCTACCCGGCGACAATTCTAGACCACAAATACCTGTTGCTCCACCTAAAAAAAGTTAAAGCTCGTTTCTACACCCACTCCAACCCGAACCAAAGAGAATAAAGCTGGTCATAAAAGGACTACCACTAAGACTAGAAATATACGAAATTAAGAAAGAATTGGACAAAATAAACATAACGGGATGCTAGATCTATCGAATGAAATCACGAGGACAAGAGCTACCAATGGCGCTCCTAGTCGCGCCAACAAAAGATATAGCCGACGAAATAAAGCAACTGAAAAGCTTTTGCCACCTACAAATCAGGGTAGAGGAATATCAAGAGCGGCGAAAAGTAGGGCAATGCCACCGATGTCAGCGAGTAGGACATGTTCAGAGGAATTGCCAATTGGACCCGCGATGTGTAAAATGCGGCAACAATCACGAGACGAAAGCCTGCACGAAACAAAAAGACGCAAAATGCGCCGGCCCTCACCCGGCCAGCTACAGAGGATGCCCCGCCATCCACAATAAAAGAAGGAAAAGCGAGACACAACAAAGTCAACGTACAGAACAGGCACAACCAAAACAGACGTACCATACCAGGAAGCAAGGAGTATCGTACGCCAGTGTGACGAGAGGCGAAAAAGAGCCCACGCCGTATTTAACACTGTTGACCGATCTTCTGGGAAAACATGACCTTGTAAAGGTCAAGTCAGCGATTACAAAGCTGGCCGAAGCTATACAAGGAGCCAGCAGCCCCATGCAGATCCTCGCCGCGCTATTGGGCAGCGCACCAGATCTTTTAGCCACTTTCCAAGGCTAAAAAAAAAACCGGGTCGTACCCACCAACACCACACAGAGAGTTGCCGTTGGAGAGGTTCCAGTGACAGGTACCCACAGGGTTTTTTTAGCAGGTAAAAATCTCGCACTACCCCGCATAGCCCAATGCGGGGTGATTTTCTGAAGATTTTTCTGCCCCCCAGAACAAGTACAAATGAACTATACCAAACTACAAAAATACTCAAAATAGAAGAATTAACGAGAATAGACACCATGACATACATCCACAACATGGTCACAACCAAACCAAAAACAAACTCAACAATGGAAATACAAATATCTAAGAATGGGTTCAAAGAAAGAAATGAAGAACGAAAGAAATTTTTGTGTCTAGTGATTTGTCTTGCTTTAAAGTATAAATTTCATGTGCGTAAGTAGCTTACTGAGCCATTTTTAACAATAATAAAAGTGATGTATTCATTTTCACTGCTGAAATATGACCTATCAATGTTCGATCAAGTTGCTTTAAATTATGAAGGAAACATTGACAGAACGCAACAACTGTAATTTTATTAATTAAAAAAATTTAGATAGAATTGCTACATCACCCATCTCTGTAGAAATACTACGAATACATCTTCCTTCAATTTCAATATTTTTTAAAACGTTACAGGATGTTGGCCATTAGAATTTGTTTTATAACAACCAGCGCGCACCACACCACCATACCTGTGAGTCATTTAACATAATAGCTTCGATTCCGCGAGATACCACGTCCAAAATATTTTCATGTGACCTAACGTGCCTCCTATTGTTACAATTGGTTAAGGTTTGAAACAAACGTTTTCCATTTAGTTGGCGCTGCGTTAATCCAACTTAACATTATGGTCGCATCAAAACATACACTTATTAAAAGATATTTTCATTGTTTTCAATACCCTATGATACAATTGATATAACAATATAGCTCCGCATATCTCTAACCTAGGAAAAGTTACAGTTTTTGATGGCGCATCTCGTCACTTAGAATATAATAGTGAGACCGGAAATTATCCTAAATCGTCAGTACTTCTCGCTTATATGCATACGCCATATGCCTTTTCCAAGGCGTAGCAAAATCCATGTAACTCTACTGATATAGCATTTTTATATGTAACATGTCTGGGAATAACTAGTGTTTTTAATGAAAATAATTTATTTCTATAAACTATCCATTCGCTATCCAATTTGAACGGTAAACGTCTCAAGCTTGTTTTGCCACAATTTCTGCATTAATAGCTTAGATCTTATAATTATGGTGCTAATAATCCCAGCCGATCATAGATTTGGGCTTTCATGGATAATATAGTACACTTAGTAATTTAACTTTGTTTTATGAAATTACACAATGAATATTGACAATCATTCTACTTAAATCTACTACGTTTTCCGCACTATACTGCGATAAGAATACGTTAAGTCTTGATGGGTTTTTACTGTTATTTTTCACGGGTAATTAGTTGTTTATAATTTATTATTAAAAATATTAGGCATAATAAATGATAGAAAACTAATCGACTAACTAACTAACTTTTTTACTTGTTAAAATCTCGCAAATAGTTTGATTTAAGGTAGAACGCAGAAATACCACGAAAGTTTGGAAATAACGACCAAACACAAGGAATAATAATAACCAGTTACGAATTGTCATTACAAAAATAAGAGAATTACTAAAAACTGAAATACTATTTAAAAATGATAAAAACAAATTTAAGCAATTTCCTAGTACTCAGTTGAAGAATTACATTAAGTCACTCATAATGCTTCCGACTGCGTATCGCTAAGAATTTCAAAGTACTATTGATAATGTTCCTACCTTAGTTTACATTTTGCACAGTGGGAATTTTCATTTCTTTACTTGTGTTCATTTATTTTTATGTAAATGTGAAGGTATGTAAAAGATATTGCTATTTGAATATACGATCTTCCAAAAGTACAGTTAGACCAGTAGTCCCGTCCCATACGTTTCCCTCCTACTTTTCGTGTTTCATTTTATAAATCTTCAATTTCGCATTTCTTTGGTATTCTCTGTTTTGATTAATAATTCTCCACTTTTTTCCTTATTTTCGGCATTCTGCATTAAAAGCTGCTGTTTCTCTTGATTTTCCCTAAGTTTTTCCTAAGCTTCTTTTTCTCGTAGTTTATTTATTATTTGCTATGGCACTTGGTAAATTTCCCTTTTTTTGTTTTGTATTTAATATTTTCTTTGCTGTAGTTATTAGGTTAAAAAATAATTTCTTGAAGAACATCAACTATTTTTCTTCTAGAAGCCTGGGGGTTAAGAATTATGCCATGTTTAGATAATATTTCGGCGTATTTTTCATTGCCATTTTTATCATTAGCAACTTTATATTTATTTAATAATGACATAGAGGCAATTAGAATGATGGTTCGGGCATGTAGGCCGTGGTTGATGTGAACGATTTCGTCCAGACATTTCATCGGCAACTGCGGCTGACATCTTCAGTGTGTTGACTACGTGGTAGTCTCGGCAGCGAGTCAGTCACAGTTGGTGTACCAGTAATTTCCTGAGATTCAAAAGTAGTTTTAGGTTTCATTGCGATATTATTCTTAATATTATCATAATTCTCTATCACACTAATATTATCAAATAGAGTCAAATTCAGGAAAATCAAATACCAAAAAGTTTTTAATTTCTATACCCATTTTTGAAATGGAAGGTTAAAATAATGTTTATTATTTTCAACTTCTACATTAGCTCCAATATCTTCCTTTGAATTGTTAGAAATTGTAAATACATTTTGATCGTTATCATTTATAAATTGTAGCCATACGTTCTATAGAAGTCTGGTGATGTTTTCCTTATCCAAATTAGAAGATATCCCATATACCGGCTTTCCTTGCAGTGCTAAAATTAAACCTCCCTTGGGGCATAAGTACATAGATGTTTCATCCATGTTCCAAACACTTTTGGGGTCATTTAAAACGCTTATATTATACCCTAATACTTCTCTACTACTACTCTACTTTCCGCAGCAAATCCTTTTAACTTATTTCTTATTGTAGTTATAGGGATATCGAAGGTCTTACTGGCAGTAAGTATCTTCGTACCGCCACGAACGGCCGAAAGAGCCCTTTTAAGTTGTGAAGGTGAATAATTACATATTTTTTCCTTTAAGTCATGATGTATATATATATATATTTTATTTATACTATTTTAAGTAATTAAAGTATTGACGTTTTTTAATATGTTTTTGGTAAAAGGGACTTCTAGAAGTTTTCCATGCCATTCTCCTATTTTCCTTAACGATTCTTAATGTTTAGTAATGAGTCTGGTACGTAAGTTAGAAAGAAACCCGTACCGAAATACATTTAAGGGACCACTAGTTGCTAAGAGACCCCTAGAACATCTCTTTATAGATACTTTCAATTTTCAGAAAAAGCACTTTTTAACAATAATTGATCTATTTTCGAAATTTGCTCAAGCTTATTATATTAAAGACAAAAATGGAATTATGATCATTTAGACATTTCTTTTCGCATCATAATTACCCAACTGTAGCGGAACAGTACATTATTTTCTTATAATTTTGTCAAATGTGTAAATATTATTTTTGTAAATTTTAAATATTCTAAATTTCATTTCTATTTCAATGTAAATACTTTCACTTCTTATCTTGTGCATGCCTTTGTTTCCTTTCAAACCAAATACTATTGTTCAGTCACGTAGCCTCTTCGTAGAAATCTATCTTCACCTTTACCTGCATGCACCCTGTACTAATAGCTGGTTTTACCTTCAATTACTTCAATCAAACTTTTCCATTGCTTATTTCCAGGTGTTTACCGTCTGTAGACTCGTACCACTCTTACTATCACTATTTCTCCCTCTATAGAACAGCCTCTCTTTCTACTAACAACCCTGTGTATAAATTCTCAAAATTATTCTATAAAAGTCAGAGCATCTCCGACATTCCACCCACCAGAGGCAAGGAAGAGGGAGATCTCTCAACTATCAAAACCTAACCACATCTCCGACATTCCACCGACCAACGGCAAGGAAGAGGGAGATCTCCCAACCTACCCATCCAAAGCCCAAACTCAATTAACAATACAAACGGATTAGGTTCACAAAATTACATATTAATACTTCTTAAAACACATCTAACAAAACAAAATAACTCCTTTCAACACGCCGTTGTTAGCGCGTCAACGGCAATCAGCATGTGTCTTGTTCGGGTTCGCACAAAACATTTTCAAAACTTCTACTTAAAACAAAATAAACAAAAAAAAAAAACTAAAACTCTCAACACACCCATTGTTAGCGGTCAACGGTAATCGACGTGAACCTTGGTCAAGTTCACAAAAAAAACAGATGAACACTTCTACTTAAACACAATCAACAAAACAAACTAATATACTTTCAACACGCCCGTTGTTCGGTCAACGGCAATCAACGTGATCCTAATCAAGTTTACACTTCCTAAAAACCCAAAAAACCATAAACAACCAAACCAACCTAGCCTCAAACAAACAGTGTAATCCAATGCCGGTAGGGGTATTTGCCCTTGGAGTAGTTGTTTCCGTTAGTTTATCCTTCAGCGTGAATTTAATCAATTTCACAACTTCCACCACAAAACAAACCAACCTACCTACCCAACTTCAAACGAACGGTGTAATCCAATGCCGGTAGGGGTATTTGCCCTCGGAGTAGTTGTTTCCGTTAGTTCATCCTTCAACGTGAATGCAATCAATTTCACAATTTCCATCAACAAATCATCCCAACCTCAAACCAACGGTGTAATCCAATGCCGGTAGGGGTATTTGCCCTCGGAGTAGATGTTTCCGTTGGTTTGTCCCATCAAAAAACCAATCAACTAAACCTATAACTCCATACGGCTGAAGAGGAACGTGAGTTCCTATAACGGCCTGAGGTAAAGGGGTTTTAGTCGGTAGGTCCGAGGACACCTTCCTCGGGAATCCGACACTACCCAGTCGTACGGACGGCTGGGTGTCTTTCGAAGATTTCCCCTCTTCCACGAAAACATAAAAAAAAAAAACAATAAAAGTGAGTCTACTGCATTCTACGGCTCTCGACCTTTCTGTGATAACGCTTCTGTAAGTTACTTTGTTATTTCGTGCTTTTGATTCAGTTACGTGTTTTCAACTTTTGTGTATTCTTCTTCTTGTGTATATATATATATATATATTTTTTCTATTCGTGGTTTTCTTGTTACGTGTACATAAACTCTTAAGTTTCATTAGTGTTTTATTTCTCTTAATTATTTCATATAAACTTATCAAAACGCTAAAGTGGTGACCCCGTAAAAGTGCATGTAACAACTTCGTTTTAATTCGAACATTAACTAAATCATTGAGTAATTCACCATGAATAGCGAAAAGTGTGGATCACATAGTGCGGAAGGTACATCGATCGACCGCGTTTCGGTGAAAATGCCCGTTTTCATCCCTTCAGATCCAGAACTCTGGTTTTCTATGCTAGAAAGTAGTTTTGACGCGGCAGGTATAGTGCAGGACAGTACAAAGTTCGGGTACGCGTTAAGTGCTCTTGATCAAAAATACGCCCTGGAAGTTCGCGATGTTATTGTAAAACCGCGTAGTGAGAGAACTTACGAACTTTTAAAAAGTGAATTAATTAAACGTATGGGTTCATCGAAAGAGCAAAACACGAAACAACTGCTCGAAAATGAACCACTGGGTGATCGCAAGCCAACACAGTTCCTGCGACACTTACGCAACCTCGCTGGTAGTGAATTCCCTGAGGACATCCTGCAAACCCTTTGGTCAACCCGCCTACCGAAACATATCCAGGCCCTGTTAGCTGCGCATAAAGACTTGCCGCTCTAGAAAAGAGCAGAGATTGCGAACACCATTGCCGATGCATATGAAAAATTTAACAACGTAGCATAGACATCTACAACCAACAGTACCGTAAATAGCAGGTTAGACTTATTAGAAAATACACTAACTAACACTCCAAGAGTTAGCGGCTATAAAAATTAACCACGTACCAGCACACCATCCTCAACGTTTTCGAACGAGATCACGTTCTAATCCTCGATCACGTTCACATTCACGACCAAGGCATAGTGAATTTTGTTGGTACCATAATCGGTTTGGAGGTAACGCAAGAAAATGTACCAAACCCTGCAGTTTTCAAGGCAATCCTTCAGAAAACGACTTGGGCAGTCGTTGATGGCGACCGACGACAACGGCCCTACACACCATTCACGCCGATTATTTATCATCGATGGGTCAACAAAAGTAAGTTATCTTATTGACACTGGTGCCGATCTTTGCGTATTTCCGCGTTCGCTGCTTCCGGAACATAGACAGAAGTCCAACTACGAACTGTCCGCTGCAAATGGTACCATTATCGCTACCTACGGGACATTAACGTTAACCCTCGACCTAGGACTCCGACGGCAGTTTACATGGCGTTTTGTTGTGGCTGACGTCTCAAAACCAATTATCGGCGCCGACTTCCTGTCCCATTTTGGTTTGTTGGTTGACATGAAAAACAAACGTCTTCTGGACTCAACTACTCATCTCACGTCCCAAGGAAAGGTGATTCAGTGTAAGTTGCCATCCATTAAGACAGTTTCAGGTTCGTCACCATTTCATGACCTACTGCAACAATTTCCGGGAACAACCCGACCAGGAGGTACTCTCAAATTCGCAGCCCATTCGACGAAGCACCACATCATTACCACCCTCGGACCTCCCGTCGCGCAACGACCACGACGACTTGCTCCCGACAAATTGAGAGCAGCTAAAAGGAAATTCGAGGCCATGGTGAAATTGGGAATCGCTCGTCCTTCTAAGGGTCCCTGGGCATCACCGCTCCACATGGTTCCGAAAAACAGCGACGAATGGAGACCCTGTGGCGATTATCGCGCCCTCAACGCCAGGACGTGTCCTGATAGATATCCTGTCAAGCACATCTAGGACTTTTCCCAGACTCTCAGTGGAAAAACTATATTTTCCACAATAGATCTGGTACGCGCGTTCAACCAAATCACGGTCGCTGAAGACGATGTGCCGAAAACAGCAATTACGACACCTTTCGGCCTATTCGAATTTACTCACATGAGTTTTGGTTTGCGAAATGCTGCGCAAACTTTTCAACGATTCATCGATGAAGTTTTACAAGGCCTAGAATTTTGTTTTGCATACATGGATGACATTTTGATTGCATCTTCGTCAATAGAGGAACACATGGACCACCTACGGACGTTATTCGATAGACTGCAAAGATATGGTGTAATAATCAACCCATCCAAGTGTGTATTCGGCGAACCGGAAGTCAAGTTCCTTGGATACCTTGTTTCCGGTACAGGTACACACCCGTTGCCCGAAAAAGTAGACGCTATTCGGGTCGTTTCCGCTTCCACAGACCGTTAAGAACCTTCGCCAATTCTTAGGTATACTAAATTTTTACCGTAGATTTGTTCCGAAGGCAGCAGAGATACAAGTGCCACTTAACGACCTCCTACAAGGCAACGTCAAAGGAAAACATCCTGTATCTTGGACACCAGAGTCTATCCAGGCGTTTGAAGCGTGCAAAGAAGCCCTTTCACAAGCAACGCTGCTAGCTCACCCAAAGCCGCATGCGAGGCTAGCAATTTTCACCGACGCGTCAAACTACGCCGTCGGGGCAGTCCTACAGCAACACGTCCACAACCATTGGCAGCCATTAGATTTTTTTTCGAAAAAACTAGGACCTGCTGAGTTGAACTACGCCGCCTACGATCGTGAGTTGCTGGCCATTTATCTTTCCGTGAAACACTTTTGATATATGGTAGAAGGACGCCCATTTACAATTTTTACAAACCATAAGCCCATTATCTACGCTTTCAAAAAGAAACACGACCAATGTTCCCCGAGACAAATCAGACACTTGGATTTTATTTCGCAATTTTCTAGTGACGTCAAACACATTTCCGGTGCAGATAACGTCGTCGCGGATGCACTATCCCGCATAGAAGAACTACAAGCTGTTCTGGATTACAAGGCACTAGCGGACGCTCAAAAAAAGGATCCAGAATTGAAGGAATACCTTACCGACGATTCGTCTCTTAAGCTGAAACTCCTTCAATTACCAGGAACTGACATCTCAGTATTTTGCGACATTTCCATGCCCACAGCCCGTCCTTTCATCACAGAAGGTTTCCGAAGAACAGCTTTTCACACCGTCCATGACCTTTCACACCCAGGGGTCAATGCAACGGTTAAACTTGTGACTCAAAGTTACATTTGGCCGTCAGCTAAAAAGGACGTCAGAGAATGGGCCCTATCCTGTATAGCCTGTCAACGTTCCAAAGTAACTCGACATGTAGCAGCTCCTGTGGGTACGTTTCCACCAACATCGGCGAGATTTGAACACATTCATATCGACATCGTTATCATGCCGCCGTCGGAAGGATGCAGATATTGTCTCACGATAGTTGATCGGTATTCAAGATGGCCTGAAGCTGTTCCCATTCCTGACCAGGAAGCAACAACCGTCGCTCGTGCCCTCTACGATAATTGGATAGCCAGATTCGGGACTCCCTTACGAATCACCTCCGACCAGGGCAGACAATTCGAGTCGTACCTTTTTAAACAGTTAAACAGTTCATTGGGCACGACTCATATTCGCACAACGGCTTATCATCCCTCGGCTAATGGTATGGTAGAACGCCTGCATCGACAGCTCAAAGCCGCCATAATGTGCCATCAAAGTAACTCCTGGATACGGATCCTGCCTACAGTTCTATTAGGGATCCGTTCCGCCTGGAAAGAGGACTTGCAGGCTACTGCAGCAGATATGTTGTACGGAGAATCGCGACGACAGTCCAAGGAAAAATCAATTACCAGAGCTGGTAGACGCGTACGCTTTCCAGACCGCTTACAAGCAGGTTTTCCGTAACGTCCTGTTACTAGCAGGGGGGTACTGTAGCGGAACAGTACATTATTTTCTTATAATTTTGTCAAATGTGTAAATATTATTTTTGTAAATTTTAAATATTCTAAATTTCATTTCTATTTCAATGTAAATACTTTCACTTCTTATCTTGTGCATGCCTTTGTTTCCTTTCAAACCAAATACTATTGTTCAGTCACGTAGCCTCTTCGTAGAAATCTATCTTCACCTTTACCTGCATGCACCCTGTACTAATAGCTGGTTTTACCTTCAATTACTTCAACCAAACTTTTCCATTGCTTATTTCCAGGTGTTTACCGTCTGTAGACTCGTACCACTCTTACTATCACTATTTCTCCCTCTATAGAACAGCCTCTCTTTCTACTAACAACCCTGTGTATAAATTCTCAAAATTATTCTATAAAAGTGAGTCTACTGCATTCTACGGCTCTCGACCTTTCTGTGATAACGCTTCTGTAAGTTACTTTGCTATTTTGTGCTTTTGATTCAGTTACGTGTTTTCAACTTTTGTGTATTCTTCTTCTTGTGTATATATATATTTTTTCTATTCGTGGTTTTCTTGTTACGTGTACATAAACTCTTAAGTTTCATTAGTGTTTTATTTCTCTTAATTATTTCATATAAACTTATCAAAACGCTAAACAACTAAAATAACAGGAGATAGTGGAAGTGAATTTAATAATAATTTCCTTGTTAATGAGTATATGCATCTTAATATTACAAAGTAATATGCATACTTTATATAATAATGAAAAAAATATTTTAGAACAGTCAAGTGAAACGGTTTCTTTAGTACAACAAATTACGACACAATATAAAAGAAATTTAAAAACAATTCAACAAAATAATGAAAATTTATTAAAAAGTATGTCAGATTTAGAAAAGCAAAGTAATTAAGAACAATTTTTACTAAATTTCCTTTATAATGAATAAATAAATTAGTAAGAAGTATTTCATTATCTTAAAGTGAAATGATAAACATAGAATTACCATTTAGGGAATTGGAAAATATATTTAAAAATTTACAAAATCTTTATACTAAAGAAGCTATAATTTCATCAGAACACCCTATCCAAGATTTCAAATATTCAAAAGGCTTTCTTGTAATTACGAATGAAACTGTAATTTTTTCTTTACAAGTACCAATCCTTAACCCTTTAAAATTTCAACTTTCCCAAATAGTACCAATAGTCAATAAATATGGACAAGTACTCCTGCCAGTCAGCATATATTACCTAAAAAAATTGAAAATATATTATTGGACAAATGAATGTCAAGTGATTAAAGATAATGTGTATCTATGTAAAAACTATAAAAAAGACCTTTGTAATTTAATCAACAATTGTATAATAGCCACAACTGTCCATGAATTTAACGTAATTATAAGTTTAACTAATAAGATAATAATTTCAACTAATCAACAAATAGAAATAAGTGACGAAGATAATAATAATATTGTATATGTAAATCAATCTTGTTTGTTGTATATTTTTTCTACAATTTATATTAAAAATGTGAAATATCAAATATCGAATAAGCCGTTTGAAATTAAAATACCAAAATTAACTGATAATATTGAAACTAAGCATTTTCTAGATACTAAGATTTAAGATCTAAAAGATTTAGATGATTTAAGTGTTCATATAAAAAATGTAAAATTAGAACCATTAACTCATTTACATTATACATCATATGGCAGTTTAAGTTTAGTTACTGTAATTATCATAATAATGTCTGTATATTTTATGTGTAAATATTATGAAAAATGGAACAAAATGAAGACTTCTAAATTACCCATGGAAACTGACGAGGACGTCATTGAACTAAAAGGGGAGGAGTTGTAGTCACGTACCAGACTCATTACTAAACATTAAGAGTCGTTAAGGAAATGGCATGGAAAACTTCTAGAAGTCCCTTTCACCAAAAACATATTAAAAAACGTCAATACTTTAATTACTTAAAATAGTATAAATAATGAATGTTATTTTTTTTAGAATAGAATTCTTATACTGTTATTATGCTCGATTTCTTTCTGAACAAAAATAAATTCGTGTAACCTAAAGTTTTTTATTTATAAAAAATACGATTGCGGTTCGCGATTCTTTAACTATATGTATACATATACACATCATGACTTAAAGGAAAAAATTATATATATATACATATATACATATATACGATAAATGAATAAACACTGCTTTGTTTATTATCACTTTTTATTTACAAATCCTTTTGACTATAGTTTCGACACAAAAGCTTTTATCGTAAAGATGAATTATCACAGAGTAACGGCTGAATCAATCCAGTTTATATATATATATATACATACATATATATATATATATATACATTGTAATGTGTCTAATTAGTAGTTATGTTCACTTTCGAATATGGGTCACATATAAAAGCGCCTGTCCTAATTTTAAGTTAATTAGTAAGTCACTCTACTTCGTGTACTTTCTTGACCTTTCGTAATAAAAGTTTAAAAGTTCGTTATTGTTTCTTTGGTATACTATTACGCGAGTAATTAAGTGGTGTCCGAAATAAAGCGAACTAAGAACTTTAAAATCGTTTCATTATTCTGGATTTCCCTAACTTTGCATTTAAAGGCAACGTTCCTGGCGCTAAAGTGACTGTTTTCCTGTAATAATTAAGTGAAACGCGCAGTTATAACGTACTGTTATAACAACAACGTCTTGTTCGACGACCATCCAGGATTTTTGAACCTATCCTGAGTAAATTGTAACGATTGTGCGGTTGGATATTTATGAAACATTTTGAATCAAATATAATAAATTAAGTAAGCTTTTTAATGTTTCAATCAGTTTATTAAACTCTACAATTGTAATTTTCCATCAAAAATTCTCTTGAATTTATAAAAAAAACAAAAAATCTGAGTATTCCAAATAATGCTAAATTAGTTTCGTTTGATGTTAGCAGCCTCTTTACTTCTGTACCAATTAACGAATTACAAAGCATCATTTCTAATAATCTCAGTAATTCTGATAAATCTAACGTGTGGAGGAACAATTATTAAATGTTTTAAACACTTGTTTAAACCAAAATTACTTTTATTTTAATAATAATTATTATAAACAACTAGATGGACTACCGATGGGTTCCCCAATTTCACCGTTATTGGCTGATATTTTTATGTCTAATTTTGAAGACAAATTATTTAGTGAAAATAACATGCATAAAGGTAATATATTATTTTGGTCAAGATACGTTGATGATATTTTTTGCGTTTGGTTAGGTACTCAACGTCAATTAGATAAATTTTTAACAGATCTTAATGGTATTAATAAAAGAATTCAATTTACTGTAATTGGTAATGAGAATTGACTAAATTTTTAAGACTTGAATATAAAAACCATTAATAATAAATTAGATTTTAACGTATTTAGAAAATCTACTAGCACTGATGGTATAATAAATTATAATTCCAATCAATCACAATAAATTAAGATGTCAACTTTCAATAGTCATATTTTCAGACTTTTAAACTACCCATTAAACAATGACAATTATAAAAAGAACTGCTAGTTATTAAACAAATTGCCGCTAATAACGGATATAACCCTAACGTAGCAGATAAAATTATTTCAATGATGAAAAAGAAATTAATTTATAAAAAATTGTATTCGGCAGTCAACAATGAGAAAAATAATTATAGTTTTATCAACTATATACTTAATTTTAGTAACAAAATTTGTAAAAAACTTAACCATATGGGAAAAAACACAATTTCATTGAATAAATGTAACCTAGGTAAATTATTAACAAATAATAAAGATTCGCAACCAATTTTAAACAAAACTGGGGTTTATAAAATTAATTGTTAAAATTGTAATGTTTACTATGTGGGTCATTCATAAACCGGGTAAGTGTAACACCAATGCAGATGCACTATCAAGGATCTATGTAACCGAAGAAAATCCCGACTCTAGTCCTTCATCTTATGAAGAAATTATAGAAGGTCTAGATCTTGACAACGAAGAGATGGAACCATTGACCCCTCGAACCGAAAACAGATTACTCCAGGAATGGGTACTTTACATATTGTTAACGATATTCCGGAAGACACCGAAATCAACTGCTTTCCTCTTATTGGTAATGAACTCAAATGTAACGCTATTCTACTTGACACTGGCAAAGAACAATTAAATCACGAAATAGAAATCTTGTCATCAAAAACTAAGAATATTTAATATCTTTTTTATAATGACACACAGATGAATTCAGAAGAAATAATAGATGCTATTCTCGCTCTCTTTCCTAATAACATAATTGCCTTTATTTGTAATTCTTCACACTCATTTAACAAATATAAAAATTATGATAAATTTAATACATATAACTATCTATTGAAAGATTTTATTTTTCAAAATTTAAAAGAAACGTGGATGAAACACTGTCAAGCATTCCATTCCAGTCCCATCAACACGCACAAAGGTATCAACGAGACACTCGAAAGACTTAAACTAAATGTTCGGTTTCCTAATACGAAACAAATTGTAACCGAGGTAATTAGCTCATGCACTTACTGTAAAGAAAATAATGTTGATAGGGTAAATATGAAAATACCTATGAAAATCTCGCATACACCAACTAAATTATTCGAAAGAGTAGACTTGGACACATGTACAATCAAAGCAGGTTCCAATAAACGCAATTTACCAGTTTTACAAGATCAAGTGTCAAAATATGTGCAAATATATATATAACACCTAATGACATAACCGGAACTTTCGTCAAAAACTCGCTGTTTAGTTTCTTTTCCGCTTTCTCTATTCCAACTAGATTACATTCAGATCACGGTAAAGAATTTATTAATTCAACTATCAAGCAATTGATTTCAACACTAAATATAAAACACACACAAAGCGCAATTTACCACCCATAAGGAAACGGAGCAATAGAAAGGGTCATAAGTACAATTAAAGAAACGGGAAAAACACCTTTTTCTCAATATAAAAAATAAATTTCGTTTGATAATTTATTACATCTGTCAGTTCATGCTTATAATACATCAATACACCAAGCCACCAAATTTACACCTTATTAATTAGTCTTTGGTACAAAACCACCGGATGCTTTTCAAAATGATCGCTTATTAGACATTGAATTAGAAGGCGATAAAACGACGTTTTTACAAGAAATACGCGAACAGGCAATAAACAATGAGAATATAAGCAAACAAAAAACAAAACAGAGGTATGATAGAAAAACTAAACCAAGAACATTCAATGTTGGTGATAAAGTCTATTTAAGGAAAAAATTAGGTTATAAAACAAGTACTGAAGGTCCTTATGAAATTTTTAAAGTAATTAATGAAATAAATTATGAAATTAAAACTTCTAATAAAAGAGAATCAATACAAACGGTAAATATAGAACATTTAATACCACTGGGGTCTCTTTTACAGGGTAATAACCCAGATAAAAGCAATGGACCAACAAGTCCACTTCCGTCCACTTCAGGATAATGTAGGAGTTTACTTACAACATTTAGGGATACTTCATAATATACAAGATTATTTTAGGATTATATTAGTTAAGGACATTTCCTCTTGCTTTGATACAGCAAATGAGATTGAAAGATTAATTCACAAACTATTTTCATTAGAAAAGAGACCCAGCAACATTTCTCATAGTTATGTACATTCATTCACTTTAAAAAACGAGTTTAGCTCTATTAAAAAGGAACTAGATGAGATTGAACTACTCTTCTCGAATCCCCGCACCTTGACACAGAAGAAACGACTAAAATTCTATCTAATACAATTAGAAACTTCAATCAAACTCTTTATAATATGGAAATAAACGAAAAATTATTGAACGAGAATTTCCTAGAAATTCAAGGATCTCTGAATAGAAAACAAACCGACATAAATAATAATAAGATCAAAATAAAAATTCTTAACTTAGCTATGGTTATTGGTGAAGTAATCAACGAATTTCGTTATGACATTAATAAAATAAAAACTTATGTCTTATATTCACACCTTTCTATACTATCGTTTGAATTTCTTTTTGAAGAAAAATGGCTCGCTAAAATACAAAGTATTAATTCAAATTCCCTAGGCACAAAAATACCATTTTCTACAACCAAGGAAGAACTTTAAAAGTATCAAAGTTTATTGATTACAAAAGTAAAATTTGCAAGGAAATATTTAATTTCCTTTACAACTCAAATATCACTTATGATATTTTTGATCTGTATAAATTAATTCCAATTCCTTTTACATCCAAACTTAAGGATCACTATAACATATTACCACCTAATTATCGATTCATTGCACTTGACCAATCGAAATCTACTTATGCACCTCTACATTTAATTGACAAATTCTCTCCAATCAACTTTGAATATTTCACAAAATCAAAAAACTGTGGTTTCGAATAGTGTCTGCGAGCTGGATCTAATTCTAAACCAAAAAGTTACTCAAACATGTTCTAGCGTAACTGTACCCTTAAGTGAGGAGACCACTCACCAACTGGATTCCAACCAATGGATTGACTGCTCCAATTACCTTCACGTACAAAATGTGCACGGCAGGACATTCGTCTACTGGAAATCCCATCCACTGGAATTTTAAATTTAAAATCAAACTGCAAAGATTACCTGGCGAATAATGTCCACTTATCGTCTACGGGAAATCAACCCAGGACGATCAATTTAACATCTGTACCCATCCAAATTAATGAAGACTGCTGTTTGAAAAGCGAAAGGGTAGCTGAACAATTAAGACTACCAACTATAAAGTTATCCTCCTTAAACCAGGTGTTGAATAGGAATCGATTAGAACAAGTACAGGAACGGATTATTAATGAGAAACTACGACCACTCATCTCTTTGGGACACCAAGGCAGGTTTTTATCGATTGTGTTTTTCGCGATCGGTCTGACTATTAGTTGCTGTTTCATGTACTGTTGTTGCCCGCAATGTTTCAAGATGTTTCAACCGCGATGTGGTACCTCTTGCGTAAAAATATTTAATATCAGTAAACCACAGGCTATAATACGGCGAAGGCCATCATACAGAGAACGAGAAACCAACGCTATTCCTTTTTATAGACATTGCAAGAAGAACCAACAACCACACGTGACCTAATGGAAATGGAACCTCTAAATAAGTTCAATCAAAAGAACCATTGGAGTACATCATCTTTATTTAGAAAATTTAGATCCTCGTAATGATATTTTATACTGTATTTTTTCACATGTACAAAAATTTTAAGATGAGGGGAATGTAATGTACCTAATTAGTAGTTATGTTTACTTTCGAATATGGGTGACATGTAAAAGCGCCTGTCCTAATTTTAACTTAATTAGTAAGTCACTCTACTTCGTGTACTTTCTTGACCTTTCGTAATAAAAGTTTAAAAGTTCGTTATTGTTTCTTTGGTATACTATTACGCGAGTAATTAAGTGGTGTCCGAAATAAAGCGAACTAAGAACTTTAAAATCGTTTCATTATTCTGGATTTCCCTAACATTCCATTTAAAGGCAAAGTTCCTGGTGCTAAAGTGACTGTTTTCCTGTAATAATTAAGTGAAACGCGCAGTTATAACGTACTGTGATAACAACAACGTCTTGTTCGACGACCATCCAGGATTTTTGAACCTATCCTGAGTGTCTGGACGTAACAACATATATATATATATATATATTATTAACTTCCAAGAATACCATTTGAGTGTAATTAAACATTCCGCTTAGGATTGAAAAGACCATAATTTACGGATAGCTCATGGTTAATTGTAATTCCCCTTTAATGTCAGTTTGAGGCAGGTTGCTTAAAAAATCCAGGTGTTCAAACTGTTCACTTTACCGGGACTATGTACAGGTGTTACCGACACATCTATAGGTGCATGCAATATGTATTGTGTATATTTATATATGCATGTGTGCCATGTTGGGTGGATGCGTTTATGTATCCACTACCCCCATAGAGCGACCGCTATGTATCTATGTGCGGAGCGCGGTCGGGGTAGAGTTGATGTGACGCGTCGAAAGATTAACCTCGAACTGTACTCAAATACTTACTTTTATTCATTTTGTAAATTATTGTAAAATATATCAAGTTATTAAATAATTAATAATAACACGGTGTGTTATTAAAAGAAGTGCTACAGTTTCAGAAATGAGATTAAACACAAATTGCCTTCAAGTCGAGTATCCGTGTCGTCGTTTTTGCCGCGTAATCGTTCATTGTTTTGGTTCGGGAGAATTTTGGTGTTTGTCTGGGGATCGTAGAGATTGCAATCAGGACTAAAAATTCCGGGAAATTCACAAGATGCCGTGATGAAAGACGTGCCAACGGGAACGTAATCGATGAACGAACGATGAGGTCCGAGGTTTTTTCTAATCTACATCAGTTTTTGTCTGAATTTGATCCATTTAAAGAAGATTTGTGTATCGAAGAATGGATCGCAAAAATTGAAGAATATGGTGAAATATATGACTGGGACGAGGTGGCTATAAAACATTATGGTCTATCAAAATTGTCCGGGGTCGCAAAAACATGGTGTCATCGCTTAAAACCAGCCGCGAAGAGAAGCTGGAAGGATTGGGTTGAGTTACTTAAAGAAACATTTGGTACAAGAGAGAGTGTAATAACACTTCGATTAGATGCTCAAAATTATAGATGGAGACAAAACCAAAATATAGTTGAGTACTACTTTGAAAAGTTAGCAAAGTGTAATAAATGTAATATGTCGCAAACAGAAACAATAGAATGGATTGTATATGACTAAATGGTAACAGATTCAGAGATTATTTGGGACCTTTGAGTAGGTACACTAAAATTAATCAGTTACTACCAGATTTGAAATCAGGTGCCAAACATATAAAAAGACATCAGATGATAAATACGAAACCTACTTGCAGCAGAAACTTTAATAAAAATGATACCAGTAGTGATGATTCGAAATTCGGAAGTTCTAATCAAAGATCGAAGCAAGTGACGTGTTTTAAGTGCTCTAAATTGGGACATTATGCTCGCAATTGTCCAATGAAGAACAATAAGACCGACTCAGTTCAAGATACAGTGCTATATGGATTTGGGTAGCAATTGTGTTACTATACGCGAAGACATTCCTAGTGAACTTGGTTTTTCATATTTTGAAACAAACACTCAGCCTTTGGTCGGTTATGGTAATGGACTTGTTGAACCGTTAGGACTTTTTACGGCAGTTTTGTTAATTGATAACGTTGTTGTTAAAGTCAAGATTCACGTTGTTCCAAAATATTCCCAAAAAGTACCTTTAATTGTAGGACATCCGTTCACTGAACAACCACATGTTCAGATTATTAGTAAAATCAATTAATTAATAATCGAATGTTGTGAACAATGGCAATCATATTGAAAACTCATTTACGGGTGGATAGTGATTCAGTAATTCCAAATAATTACTTGGGACATATTTCTATCAAAAACGATCTTCCAAACCATGAATTATATATAGATGGCGGTTTACGCGATGGTTTAGACTTTCCATTAATACCTCGATGTATTATCCAGACAGATCATGAAGGAAAATCTGTATTGCCAGTTATGAACATATCAGGTTCTGAGTTTAACTTAAACAATACACTAACAAGAGTTGAAATCTGTGAAGAATCAGAAGATGTGAAAGAAGATTCTAAGATTGAATTCAAGAGAGAAATAGATAAAGAAGAGGTTAAATTAGAAGAAATTGATACAGAATTGATAGGAGAAGAAGCAGATGAACTACTAGATTTGTTAAATGAATTTAAGGACGTGATTGCAAAGAATATGAAACAGATAGGAGTTACAGATAAAATGGAAATGAAGATTGATTTGACGTCAGATACGCCTATATACTACAAACCGTATAGATTATCTTATGCTGAGAAGGACAAAGTTCGAGAGATCGTAGAAGAGTTGAAGCAAGCCGACATCATTGAAGATTCAGTGTCGCAATATGTCGGTCCGTGTCTACTAGTGAAGAAGAAGACAGGAGATGTTCGCCTTTGTTTTGATTACCGTAGGTTAAATAAGCAAATTGTTAAAGATCATTACCCACTAGCTAGAATTGACGACAAAAGAAGATGATTTAGAAAAAGTGGTAACAAAACTGTTGGAGAAGCTCGTCCCAAAAATTATTGCCAACTTTTATGGACATTAAACCTATAAGACTAATGAACTTCAACTGTAATAGTCTTCGAAATAAAACCGAAGAACTAAACTACTTTCTATTCAAACACGATATAAGTCTAGCTTGTCTCACTGAAACCTGGCTGGATAAGACTGACAAAGTAAAACTAAGTGGATATCGAATTATAAGACAAGACAGAGAAACAAAAGGAGGTGGCGTCATGATTGCCGTTAAAAATAGTATATGCGCAGGTGAAGTCAAATATAAGAAAGAAGAAAATAACATCGAAGCTGTCGGAGTGAGGGTTAGACTCGGACAAAAAATAATAACGATTACATCGGCATACATACCTCCAGGAAAAGAATTGATCGAAAAAGAATTCGTTGAGCTGATAACACAACATACAGTGGTTGCAGGTGATCTAAACTGCAAACACGAAAACTGGGGCAGTAGAGTATCAAACAAAAAAGGAAAAGAACTTTACAGACTAATAACGAAATATGGGTTAACGGCCAAAGGAACAGAAGAATACACATATTATCCAAGCAATGGCAGGCAGGGAGATGTTTTGGACATTTTCATCACAAAAGGAGTGACTCTTACCGACGTAACAACCATTTTTGAACTAGATTCGGACCATATGCCGGTAGTAGCTACATTAGGACATACACGTAGCACAATACAAACCAGAAACGTCACAGATTGGAAGGCATTCACCAACATTCTAGAAAAAACTCATTTTGAGGAGAAAACAGAAGTAAATGAAAAAGTAAGTCAACTAGAAGAAAAGATTACTGATGCCATAAAATTAGCAACCAAGACACTTAAAACAACAATAACCAATAAGTACGCTTTGTGCACGGAAGAAAGAGCTTTACTAGAGAAGAAAAACCACGCAAAGAACAAATGGCGTAGATACAGACGTGAACAAGACAGAAACGAATATAGAACATTGCAAAAACAGGTATCACAAATGTTAGAAGAGAAGAGGACAGAAGTATGGGATAAAGTCTTAATCAAATGTGAAAATTCAATCAATGGGGAATTATGGAGGGTTACACGTTTTATAAGACATCGGAAAGAACCATCAGTTCCATTAAAGAAAGGAAATCAGTGGATCTTCGAAGATAATGACAAAGCCGAATTGCTGGCGGACAAACTACAAGCACAGTTTACAAATACGATGCCGCTACAGGAAATTGCGAGACCCATTACACATACACAAAATGAAAATGCCATCGAAATCACAATCGAAGAAGTGACAAATGAAATAAAGAAAACAAACAGCAAAAAAGCCAGCGGAGGAGACAGAATACCAGCAAGGGCAATAAAACTATTACCTCCCAACGCAATTAAGGAATACCATAAGACCGTAACACAGATAATAGAGACCAATTCCTATCCTGAAAGTTGGAGAAAAGCGCTGATAGTTACAATACCAAAATCAGGTAAAGACCCAACGATTCCAGGAAACCGAAGGCCAATTAGTCTTATAAATGTGATGGCAAAGATTTTTGACAAACTAATTCTGAAACGGATCCAAGACGAAGTCGAAGAAAAGAAACTCATAGGACCGACACAGTTTGGTTTCTCAAAAGGTGTCGGCGCAGTTCATCAAGTCGCAAACATGATGACCGACATAAGATTGGTGTCAAAGAGAAACAAAGTCCTAATCGCATGTATAGATATCGAAAAGGCTTATGATCAAGTATGGAGGGAAGGCATAATAGCCAAACTGAAAAGTGGAAGAACTGACAACCGCCTTGTAAGACTTGTTGAGATAATCCTAAATAGAAGAACTTTTCAGGTACGAGAAGGAAAAGTAATATCTACAGAGAGAATAGCTAACGACGGAATTCCTCAAGGAGCTCCCCTATCCCCCTTACTTTTCAATGTAATGATGGGGGACATAGCGGAAGAAATAGAGAAAGTTAAAGGTGCAAAACTGTATCAATTCGCGGATGATACAGCGGTAATGACAACAGGAAACAGCCGGATCAAGGCTGTAATGAAAATGGAAAAGGTCCTACATAACATTAATGACTTCTGCAAAAAATGGAGGATACGAGTCAATGAAACCAAAACAGCTGTTGTAAAGATAGGGAAAAAATGGCCAAAAGATCGATTCATCTGGTTTAACAAGAAGAAGATACCGATAAAACTCCAATTAACGTATCTGGGAGTAAAAATAGATCATCGATTGACATGGAAACCACATGTGAAAATGAGAACAATTATCGCGGGAAAATCCCTACGGAGGTTGTACTATCTACTGAAACATGACAGCAAACTTTCGTTAAAGACCCGCATCCATCTCGTAAAAGCAATAGTAGAAAAACAAGCTACGTACGGACATGAAATATGGGCAGAAGATAAAGAATATATCCCAAAAGAGATAATCAGCCTGCAAAGACGTTATATGAGATTAATCACCGGTGCACCATACTATGTTAGAACGTGCGAACTACAGAAAGATTTGCAGTTCAAAGAACCTAGAGAGAATGCCCGATTAGCTAGGGAAAAAATGAAATTTCGTTTAACAAATAGCGAGATTGAATACCGAAGAAATGTTGGCGAAAAAATTATAATGCCGTAATTTTTCGCATCACCTTTTCCAAATAAGACGTAAGAGCAGTCATAAGCGAATATTTTCGCTTGAAACATCAAAAATTGCGAGGATCCAAAAAAAAAAAAAAAAGATGGCCCGCAGAGCATCTCCGACATTCCACCCACCAGCGGCAAGGAAGAGGGAGATCTCTCAACCATCAAAACCTAACCACATCTCCGACATTCCACCGACCAACGGCAAGGAAGAGGGAGATCTCCCAACCTACCCATCCATAGCCCAAACTCAATTAACTATACAAACGGATTAGGTTCACAAAACTACATATTAATACTTCTTAAAACACATCTAACAAAACAAAATAACTCCTTTCAACACGCCGTTGTTAGCGCGTCAACGGCAATCAGCATGTGTCTTGTTCGGGTTCGCACAAAACATTTTCAAAACTTCTACTTAAAACACAATAAACAAAAAAAAAACTAAAACTCTCAACACACCCGTTGTTGGCGGTCAACGGTAATCGACGTGAACCTTGGTCAAGTTCACAAAAAAAAACAGATTAACACTTCTACTTAAACACAATCAACAAAACAAAGTAATATACTTTCATCACACCCGTTGTTCCCGATCAACGGCAATCAACGTGAACCCTGTCAAGCTCATAAGATCACATTTAAACACTTTTACTAAAACACTCGACAAAACAAACAATTTCCCAAAACACGCCCGTTGTTTGGTCAACGGCAATCAACGTGATCCTAATCAAGTTTACTCTTCCTAAAAACCCAAAAAACCATAAACAACCAAACCAACCTAGCCTCAAACGAACAGTGTAATCCAATGCCGGTAGGGGTATTTGCCCTCGGAGTAGTTGTTTCCGTTAGTTTATCCTTCAGCGTGAATTTAATCAATTTCACAACTTCCACCACAAAACAAACCAACCTACCTACCCAACTTCAAACGAACGGTGTAATACAATGCCGGAAGGGGTATTTGCCCTCGGAGTAGTTGTTTCCGTTAGTTCATCCTTCAACGTGAATGCAATCAATTTCACAATTTCCATCAACAAATCATCCCAACCTCAAACCAACGGTGTAATCCAATGCCGGTAGGGGTATTTGCCCTCGGAGTAGTTGTTTCCGTTGGTTTGTCCCATCAAATAACCAATCAACTAAACCTATAACTCCATACGGCTGAAGAGGAACGTAAGTTCCTATAACGGCCTGAGGTAGAGGGGTTTTAGTCGGTAGGTCCGAGGACACCTTCCTCGGGAATCCGACACTACCCAGTCGTACGGACGGCTGGGTGTCTTTCGAAGATTTCCCCTCTTCCACGAAAACATAAAAAAAAAAAAAAAGATCGTGGCTCACTCGACGACCGTACTTTGAACGTTTCAGACGTATCAAAGCGCACTCTCAGAGTACTTTCACCGCTACCACTAGCAATAACTGCCATTCAACCGCCAGCCGCACCTATTATTCAACAAGGCATTCGAACTACAACTACCGAGCCGACAACAAAACTACACCGACCGACGAAGTAGACGACCAACCACAGCCGAGAAACAGGTCCGAAGAATCTACACGGACCGATTAGAGATCGGTCTCGCGAGAAACAGCCCAGCCGTAACTAGGTAAGTGTACTTATTGTTTACTAACCAACAATTCTTAGGGACTGAGTACGCAAGGTCCCTCTGAATTATACCCCCCTCCCCCCCCCAAACTAACTAACAAGCACCTTTACCCTACACCGAATTAACAATTTGTAACAAGGAATTAAGCCCCTAGAAATTTTTTATTCACCAGCCATTTCCAAAATGGCTGCCCCCAAGAGCTCCGCTCTCTTGGAGGGTCTCACCCTCGCGGACGCCATAGCTTTGGCGAAGGACTTACAGCGGCTCATTGAACGTTTGACCAATGACGCCCAGCACTTCAATCGCCGCCCCCACTCCCATGGCTCTCGCCTCCCGCTCTGAGTCTTCCCCTCACGTCGACACCGGCTTCTCCCTAGCCGGCAAGCGCCGACCAAAACGAAGGAGACAGACTCCGTTCATGACTTCTTCGTCCAATGCCTCAAGCTCGGATTCTGAATCCGAGCAAACTTCAACAGGCGGCAAGGCATATTCAATATTCAATTCAACATGATTGGATCATTGCTTGAACTGTCTATTTGAGCAAGGCCTAATAATTGATTGAGGGATGTTAGTTGTAGTAAAGGTAATACCCATTTGATTAGTAAATTTTACCCTGTTATTTTACTATAAGTATTTTAACTTCGGTTACTTAATTGTACTTACATATTTTGCGTGCAAAGATAACAATTATTTTTTGTTGACTACGAAGTTATGAAAACATTCCTATAAAATTATGTACGATACTTGTTTATTAAAAATTTAAACTTTTGAAATGAACACTTATTTAAAATACACTTTTTATGACATTAGCAGTATCATGAAGTAGATAATTCTTATCCAGAATAAAATTAAACATTTAATTTCTTTTTATATTCTAATACAATGCATAGTCAACTATACAGTGTGTATCAGTCAAACGGAATAAATTCGATAATAAATAAATGGGGTCATGCTAGAGAAAACGATTGGTATTTTTAGTTGCGCATTATCATCAACAAAAAGTTTTTATACCTACAGGGTGTGTCATGTAACAGTGGCCAATACCAACTTTCTTATTTTAAATGCAACAGCCTGTACATTATTCAATTTTTGGATTCTTCCGAAAATTCTAGACATATTTGTTGACTATTGCTCTAGTCACTTGTTGAAACTTATACATAGCAATACAATTAAAACCACAAGAAAAGTTTATCTATATCACTACAGCCGTTTCGCTATACTATAATAGAAACAAAAATATCATCACATGAACTTTTCAAAAATTGTTTATATTATAATAGATATGTCGATGATATACTAGTTTGTTTTGCTGGATCTGATAGACAACATTCCAAATTCTTTAACAATAAAAAGAGATAATTCTACACACGAATTTTCGATATACACTCATACTGATACAATAATTCGTGCTAAATCCTTCCACGCCATCTCACACAAATTAACATCCTTCCATTCTTTAATCCATGGATTAATAAACACACCTTTAAAAACTGATTAGTACAACACGGAGCTAGAGAGAATTTATCGTATAGCCATCAACAATGGTTATTCACATTATATAGTATTAAATAAAAAATTAAAACATGGAACCATCAATTGTATTTACACTTTAGTCAAAAACAAACCGAACATATTTAATTGTTTTACATACTTAGGTAATATCTCTAGCAAAATAGTCAAAAACATAAAATGTTTTAAGTATTTCTTTAGAAACTAACAATTCTTTAGGTAGGTTGACACTTAACAATAAATGTAAGACACCAAAAGGAGCAAAATCAGGTGTTTATCTATTAAGCTGTGGAAATTGTGATAAAGTTTATGTCGGGCAGACAGGGATACCCGAATTACTGAACATTATATATTTGTGAATAAAAAAACAGACTATACATATGCAGAACATTTGACTGATTGTAAACATAGTTTTAATAAAGATTTTAAAATACATCATGTACAAAATAAAGGCACAAAACTAAATCTACTTGAACAATTAGGAATTAATAGGTACAAAAAACGGAATGTTATTCTTAATAACCAATTGGATATTTCAAATGCACCTCTCTTAAATTTAAAGTTCAAACATCTTACCATCACCAAATAATTTAATGTTAAGGTATAAATACTACTACAATAGATTAAGTTTGTAAAATCTTCACCTGAAGAAGCTATAGTATAGCGAAACAGCTGTAGTGATACAAATAAACTTTTCTTGAAACTTTTCTTGTGTTTTAAATTTTATTACTAGACATATTTCACGTACATTGTCCAATACCTATCTTCAATTGTTTCGGAAATATTAAGTGTTCGTTTTTAGATTTTTTGCATAAATTAACATAAAAAAAAGAAAATTCTTTCCATTTACTTAGGTCTTGATAATAAGAAAGTAAACGAAAACTATTTGAGGGACAGGTATAGTACATTGCACATGAAATATCTCTAGAATTTTTGGATAAATCAGAAAATTGAATAATATACAGGCCGTTGCATTTAAAATAAGAGAGCTGGTATTGGCCATTGTTACATGACACACCCTCTAGGTATAAAAAGTTTTTGTTGAAAACACGTCCCCACTTATTTATTATCGAATTTATTTCATTTGGCTGATACATATTGTATAAAAGCCTACTTATCTTAATCCCATCTAATAGATCTTTTAGTATGTTTTTATCACTATTAGACTATAACAGAGTCTGAACTTGTAAACCTGGAAATGTAAATAGTTATTGAAGAGATCTAAAATATGTTTTGTGGACATATTTGCGCAATACCTTGGAAGTTACCCTGACTGAAAGCAATACCTCTCTTGCAGACCATGTCTTTGTCACATATTACCCCAAAAGAACTAGCATATATTGATAAACTAGCAACATCTCTTATTGTGGATCCTTCTCTAAATGGTGTCACTCACAAAATAAACCTAAATTAGGGTCAATTCACCAGTTATACGGCCATCACTAGTTCTCGGCCTTTCTGTGACTAAAAGCCAAATATCAAGGAAATTAATTGCTATTGGCCTATTCTGAATGATAAAATCGTTTCCTGCATCTTTTTTCTGTCAAAAACGCCGGGGTTTAATATGACATTGTAAAATGACAAGCGCGCGAAAAATCATTTAGTTGTCTACCTTCCAAGCAACAGGCAACATATGTGTGTAAAGTGCAATTTTGCTTTGTGTTGTGAACCAAATAAATAGTAAGTATCTTGCAATTTTTTTATTTTAGGTGCATGTAATACACATTAGGTTATAGAGGAAGGGTTAAAACGTGTAAATATATGCCAAAATGAAGTAAAAAATGGCTTTACAATAAAAATTTTAAGTGGCCGCGATCCGGTCTAAAAAAGTTTTTTTAGTTCTTGGCCGGGGGGGCCGAGAATTAATATAAAAGTTTACTCTTCATTCTTAAATAAAACTATAAAGAATAGTCTTATAAGGTTTTTGTTATTTTTAAAATTTAGATTTACAATGCTTCTTTTTGGGTATTAGATTGCGGCCGACAAATTAAATCAGAGAAGTCACCACAACGGGAATAACACATCGACCGAAGAAGAGGAAAAAATCACAACTTGTCTTCCTTATATTCAAAACATCACGGATAGGATAGCTAATATTCTCAGAAAAAAGGGAATAAAAACTACATTTATACCCACCCGCAAAATTCGAGATGAACTACGATCAGCTAAGGACCCTCTAGATCCACTACTAACAGCGGGAGTTTACCGTATACCCTGTGAATGTGGTAAAGACTACATTAGGATGACACAGAGCAGCATGTTGACAAGGAGGAAAGAACACGAACGAGCCATCAGATTACTTCAACCCGAGAAATCGGCATTAGCTCAAGACGCGCTTGAGGAGGGCTACACCATACAGTTCAAAGATACTACTGTCCTGATTAGAACATCAGGATTCTACAATCTAGCTAGACGTGAAGCTTTGGAAATAGAACATCCTAATAACATAAACAGACATGATGGGTTACACATCAGCAAAGCTTGGAAACCTACTCTGAATAATAAACAACGTGCCACCAACCGAAAAAGACCGGATCAACATAACAACACGGACGCAGTCAACCGAAAAACCACTCACCGTAACGACTCCAGTATAAGAATGGTAAACCGTTCCCAAACTGTTACAACTCAACACAGTCACCACTGAAGATGCCGTCAGCGAAGTTCGGCAAAACGTTTGCAACAATCAAATTCCACGGACCACGGCCAAAAAGCCCGGAATAACACCACATCGATAAATCGAAGATGTTATTTGTTTTAATTACAAAATCATCCTGAAAAAATATGGGCCGAGATCTGGCATTTTTCGGCCATTGCGAATATTGCGGGGGGCCGAGAATTGAAATCACTGTAGATTTTAGTGATTTCGGTTCTCGGCCTAAACACAATTCTCACATTTTTCGGAAGGTTTTGATCCCAATGTTTTTTTTTCAGTGGCTAGATCGAAGAAAAAAAGAACCACTAATACAAAGGTTATTATTCGACTCAATCCATCAAAGGTTCGAAGGAAATTGTTTAAGTACAGTGAAGAGAATTTAAAAAATGCGCTCGTTGAAATCAGAGAAAACAAAATGCCAATAAGGGAGGCGAGTCGAACGTTCAGTGTTCCCAGGGTGATCATCCAAGATAGGATAAAAGGGAGGGTACCAGATGTCCTGCGAAAACCCGGACCACCTCCTCTGTTAACTGTCGAGGGTGAAGAAAAAATTAAAAATTGGATTGTTAATCTGGCAAAATGTGGATTCCCTATTACGAAGTAGATGCTTTTAGATACAGTGTCCAAAATTAACACAGATTCTGGTTAGTCTTTATTTAAGAAGGGTGTACCAAAACAAACCTGGTATTCAAATTTCTTAAAAATAAATCCCGAGATTTCCCTTAGAGAAGCTGAGGGAATAAATAAAGCCAGAGCTGCTGTTACGGAACAATCCGTAAGAAAATGGTTTCATGACCTCAAGGAGTATTTAGAGAGTAATAATTTATCTTACATAATGAATGATCCAAGGAGGGTTTTCAATGGTGACGAGTCGGGATTCGCACTTTGTTCATCCAGTGGGAAAGTTTTGGGTCCTAAAAGTTTTCGTAATTTGCTAACTGTTAATCAGAGAAACGAAAAAGAAAACATTACTGTCTTAATAACTTTCAACGCTAATGGTAATTTCGCCCCTCCACTTGTTCTATTCCCATATGTAAGACCTCCTAGGTGTGTCATTGACAATATGCCCAGTGGATCGGTTTTGGGAAAATCTGAAAAAGGGTGGATGACATCGGATGTCTTTTTTGAATTTATATGTAACGATTTTAACAATTAGTTAATTAAAGAAGAAATTCCAAAGCCTATAATTCTATTCGTGGATGGACATAAATCCCACCTTAATATGGCAATAAGTGCATGGTGTGATGCAAACCAAATTATTCTATATGCTCTATCTCCCAACACTACGCACATGCTCCAGCCGGCTGATGTGAGCGTGTTTAAGCCGATGAAATCGGAGTGGAAAAAAACTGTCCATAATTGGCAAAGAAAACCAGAGAATTTGAACTGCTCTGTAACCAAAGCTAATTTTTGTAGCCTGTTTAACAAGATTCGGAACTTCAGTAAAAAATGGCTTCGGGACTATTTCCATTAAATCCCGATGCCGTAGATTACAGCAAATGTGTGGCTGATAAAGCAGTAGCGCTAAATAGGAGTAAAATAAAATCAATCGAAACTATAACGAAGCGTGACATAACATCTTCAAAAAAAGTTATTAATAAAATAAACGACAATTTAGCATTCTACGGTATAAATGTGGACATAATGTTAAATGAAATTAATTTACTTGAACCACAATGTTCGTCAATCTCGAAAAGAGATAATCAAAATAGATGTATAAATTAAAAGCAATTTTAGAACTAGTAACGATATTGGCCAATAATTCTGAGCCAGTTTACACAGATGTAACTATGGGTGTGCTTAATATTGATGACAAAAATCAATCAGGTATTGTTCAAAACACCGACTTTGATACTGACAAATTGATATTTAATCTCAACTCGGATCTCAATATTCCTGATAAAGATACACACTTTTCCGAAAACGTGGAGATAATTCATATGGAGATTGAAATTTCTGAAGATGAGCAGGTAACATTTTCATCTTTTGTCGACAATAATTTGAATACTGACAGCGTAAAGATTGGAAATATTATAAACCAGCTCCTTCCTAAATAATGGAGATGATGATCAAGAAGATCTTCCATTGATTGATATATCTGAAATTTTAGCGGCTCCTACACACGGCACAACATTTAATGATGATATTTATGAAACTGAGGTAGGAAACGTCCGAAACGTATTGTGTTCTAATGAAAACAACAATAATAATTTTGACAAAATCAAAGAAGGCAGTTCAAAGAATAAAGAAAAATGGTGCCACGAGGAAAAAGGAAATAGAATACGATCGGAGAGAAATAACAACGAAAATAAAGGTGGAAATAGTTTCCAACAAAATAAACCAGAAGAAAAATATTTCAAAGAAAAATATGGTAAAAACCAGAAAAAAGAAAAAACTGCGGTTCAAGGGACTGAAAACGTTCAAAATTTGTCTTCTCTCTGTTATTTAAGTAGGTAATTAAACAACAAATGATCTTTTACAAAAAAAACAACATCGCTAATACTATTAAATAATAGATAATTACCTTTATAAATCCTTCATACCATATGGCGAAGCATCAGTATTTTATAAAATTTGGCTTTCGTGCGGTTAGCCGATAAGGATCAATCGTCAAAAAATGAAGATGTCGAGTCCGGTTATATCGAGGGTTTAATCAGGACTAATAAAATGGTCAAATTAAACTTGGACAATGTTCTCTTTGTTCCTCAATTGGACTGTAATTTAATATCTGTAAAGAAACTTACAAGTGCTGGATTTAACATAAAATTTAACGGTAATGAGTGTGAAATTTCAAAAAGCGGAGAAATTCGCGCGGTAGCAAGATTGTCGCCAGAATTATATAAGTTATTGGTTCCTGATAGTGCTAAAAATTGAGGAAGGACTTAGACCACATTGTCAACATTTTTGGCATCGGCGGTTTGGACATCGCAACATTGAAGCAATTCAAGGGCTAGCAGATAGCTGATGGAATAAAAATAGAAGACTGTGGAATTAGGGAGGTATGTCATTGTTCCATTAAAGGTAAAATTACATGAAAAAAATATCCTAAGCAGTCAAGTAGTTGCACAACGGGAATATTAGATCTTGTTCATACGAGTGTTTGGGGTCGTATGAAAACTGTTACCCCGGGAAATAAGAAATATATTCTTACTCTCATTGATGATTTTTCGCGTTTTACCAGCATTTATTTAATGGCTTGTAAACATGAAACAAATAAATTTATAAAAGAGTTTGTTGAATTTGTAAAGAATCAGTTTAACAAAAAACCCAAGATAATAAGATCAGATCGAGGAGGAGAATATATAAATCACAACTTGCAAAATTACTTAAAGGAGCAAGGGATAAAAATTCAGTATACAGCAGGATATTCTCCAGAGCAAAATGGGGTAGCAGAAAGGGAAAACAGGACTTTAATAGTAATAGCAAGATGCATGTTGATTGACGCAAATTTGCCCAAGAAATTTTGGGGGGAGGCTGTTGTAACAGCAAACTTTTTACAAAATAGGTTACCAACAAGATCTAAAGATAAAACTCCTTATGAACTTTGGTATAAAAAGGTATCAGATGTTTCAGATCTACATATTTTTGGCAGCATAGCATACGCTCATATTCCTAAGGAAGTTCGAAATAGTAAACTAGCTGAAAAAGGGGAAAAATTGGTATTCGTTGGTTATTCAAACGAGTCAAAGGCCTATCGATTGTTGGACATCAAGCGTGAACAAGTAAAAATTAGGAGGGATGTCATTTTTTGCGAAAACTTAGGACAGGAAGAAATTACAAGCGATGATGACAACGACTCTACCTACCATCCAACTGACGCAAGCAACGATGAAGATGTGCCTGATATGAGTGTGAGATGTTCACAAAGAACAAATAAGGGTGTCCCTCCAGAACGTTTTGTTGCATCATTAAAGGTAATAATGGGAACAGTGAATGAGCCGGTCACTTTCTTGGAAGCTGTTTCTGGGGATGATGCTGACTTGTGGAAAGTGGCTATGGAGGAAGAAATTAACTCATTGGTGAAGAATAACACGTGGACATTAGTGCCAAGAACCAAAGATATAAACGTTATTTCAAACAAGTGGGTGTTTAAAATCAAAGACACCGAAGGCAGAAGTGTGCGAAAATACAAAGCTTGTTGCAAAAGGTTTCGCTCAAAAGTTCGGAGTGGACTATGACGAAGTGTTTGCGCCTGTTGTAAGACCATCAACATTTAGAGTTCTATTGACCATCGCGGGAAAACACAATATGTTTATCAAACAAGGAAATAAAAAGGTTAATGAAATTTTAAGTAAGTACGATTTTTGTAAAGGAAAGGCTGATCCTTGTTTGTATACCAAAATGCTTAATAATGAATCAATTTATGTTATTATACATGTCGATAATTTTTTGATTGCCAGTAAAACTATTGAAAATATTAACTTTATTGAGGAAATTTTGAGCAATCATTTTGAAATATCACTTATGGGTCAGTTACGTAATCATCTAGGTATACATGTTGAAAGAAATAATGTTGGAATTTATAGTATTAATCAGACAATGTATATTGATAAGTTATTAAATAGGTTTGGCATGCAAAATGCTAAAGATTCGGAAATTCCGCTCGACACCGGTTATATAAATATCGAAAGAAATAATCAATCAATGGAAAATAAAGAAAATTTTCAAAAATTGGTTGGAGGTCTATTGCATGTTTCTGTTAATTCTAGGCCTGATATCACAGCAAGTGTAAATATTTTAAGCCAGCATAACAAAGAACCTTTGGAAATAGATTGGAACGAATTAAAACGCGTGTTACGATATCTAAAGAAAACAAAATATAAGCGATTAGCACTTGGAAAAGAAAATCATAAAAATGTTTTGTATGGTTATGCCGATGCGGATTGGGCGGAGAATAAACAGGACCGGAAATCTAATAGTGGTTATCTATTTAAACTTTTTGGTTTAACAATTAGTTGGGCATGCAGAAAACAAACTTGTGTCTCATTGTCTTCAACCGAGGCGGAATTTATTGCCCTTGCTGAGGCAAGTCAGGAAGCAATTTGGCTCAAACAATTAATTTTAAATTAAATGAATTAATAACGGTCACTATTTTTGAAGACAACCAGAGCTGTTTGAATTACGCAAATAATCAAAGATTTAGTAATAGAACAAAACACATAGAAAAAAAAAGTTTAAGTGAGAATAATATCATGATATTTGTTTACTGTCCGTCTAAATATTTGCTCGCAGATATGTTGACGAAACCATTAAACAAAATTAAGTTAGGCTTTTTGTCAAAAGAATGTGGTTTACTTGTTTAAAAGAAAAAGGAGCTTGCTTTAATCGTTGAGGAGGAGTGTTGGAATATTTAGTTCAACAGGCAACGAGTAAAGCGCCTTATTGTTTCATAAATGTATTTTTTCAGGATGTTATGTCTATCGATACAGATATTGTATGAGTAAAGGTATTTTTAATAGGTAGTAAGTTGTTCTCTTGCCATTGTGTTGGGAGGTCGCTAATGATGAAATAAATATTAATCTCGTTCGTACATTATCGTTTTATTATAACACCACTGTGCATTTGGATTATTCAACAATTCCTATGTTCTATAATAGCTTTTTAAAAAGATGTACCTTTACACTCGCCACATTCAATTTATTTTAGAACCGAACAACGATATTGTGCTTAATTCCTCAACTAATTTGTTAACAAATCACGAAAAGGTAACTGATAGTGAAGATTCAGATTTAGTAACGAATAAAATAATAAAAGGTATTTAGTGGGAGGAATCGTTATATATTAAAAATAATAATTCAGAATGTTTCAGTATCGTCTTCCAATACAAAATTGACTTGGACATCAGAAGAAAAAAGATTCGTAAGAGAATTATTTTTAAAAAATTTACAAGATGGTACCCTACCTTCTCTAAAAGATTGTTCAAGAGCAATTAGATATAGAAAGGAACTTGTAAACAGAACTGCAGTTCAGTTAAAAGCTTGGATCAATAATACCATAAAAAAGGACAACTTATACAGTCACATGGAAAAAATTACAAAGCAGGTATTGCCGTTTTATTGGATTTTTACAAGAAGTCAAAATCAAAATCTTTTCTTTGTTGTGAAAAATATATAAGCTAATTCAATATCTTCTTTAGATATTTTTATTGCTTGGTATACAAACATCTTTGTTCACATATTTGATTATTTATTTATTAGTTATTAATTAATTTTATGTGTTTCTTATTTTCAGTTCGCAATACTTGGACTACTCCCGAACGAAGAATTATGAAATCAGCTTTCGCAGAATATTTAAATAAAAATTTCCAAGCGCCAATGCTTTTGTGTAAAAAGGTCCAAAAAGAAAACCCACAACTAAGACATTGAACACCACGCATGCTGAAAGTATGAGTAAATAACGAAATACGAAGAAATGCGACGAACTTTACTACAAATGAACATATTTCTAAAATTAGAACTAAGAGTTTACGTTGAGCATTATTGTCCGTGCCTTTTTAAAATAAATTTTTACATTTTTTATTGCTTTATTTATACTTATTTCATCGAAGCAGTCTAAGCCCTACTTCCGTGATTATTGTAAAATTTGTATTCCAGGAATGCATTTCGTCGATTGATTAAAAAAAAAACGATGTTTTCTTTCTAATAATTCCTAAAAATGTTATATGCAGTTAGAAAGAAAACAACACATTTTAAATACTTATAAATATTCTCGTTAACTACAAACTTGGTCGTCTTGCGCTCTGCGGTCTGTCCGCTGCACTAGTGTAGGAGTCCCTTTTGCATTACACGTCATGAAGGGCCCTGATTATATCACAGTACATTAAATACTTACTGGATAAATTAAAAAGACGAATAAACGACGAAATAGTAATTAAAACATCAACATTGTTTTCTATCACTTTTATTTTTACAAGTTCAATTAATATTTCGTAATAGTAGCGGTAACTGTTGCCGAAGCAATAGTAGCAACTTGTGAAAATAAAAGTGATGAAATCAAAGTTAGTGTTCTAATTATCATTTCATTATAATAAACTATCACAAAGTAAAAGCCAACTCAAACCAATATTTTTAGACGAATAAAGGCACTTTTGTTTTAACTAAGGTAAATAAACACGAAAATTATCAGTTTCATTATCAATTCCAACATAACTAATGATAAATCTGAATTCAAAGAAACACCTATTATTGACCAATATCTAAGGAACACAATCTAATGGAAGGTTTTTCCAAAATACATGTACTTGTACCTGCGTTACCTTTACCTATAAATGTAAGATTATTGTACTTCAACTTTAGTAAGCAAATTACTCTTGAAAAAGACAGAATAAGTCGAAACATATGTCGAGTTTTTAAATAAACTAATTGAAACATTTAAAAGCGTTTTTTTGTAATTAATCATAAAAATCATCTGCCTGTTATTATTGCGTAAGGGAGAGTCTGGAAGAGTGGCCACCTGCTCGCCATTTAAATCTTAAACAAAATCTGGTGCTGCCATCTAGTATAAAGGTTGCCAAATAGACACAGACTATATAAAGGAAGTTAGCTAAGATCGTGGCTCACAGTACAACTTTGTGCAACTCAGCTCTACCTAGTTCTCCAGTGCCTTAGTGCTTCAAATCAACAACATCAAACCGTAAGTCTTTGAACTTGTCACCTCTACTACCATACATTCATCGGGACCGAGTACGCAACGTCCCCCTGAATTAACTCTTACCCTTTACACAAAAATTACTAATTACTAACAACACAACACTCACTTGTTCTTTCGGGCTCAACACAAAAACACAAATCGTACGCACTAGTCAATAATAACTACGCGCAAACGCTCTCTCTCCTTTTTTTTATTTTTTATTCATTTTTGCTAACGTAAATAAACTTAATAGTGATGGCCACTTTAACACCCACTTCCAAACGTCCTGGATCGCCGATCGATAATGACCTACCTTTTAAGGTGGTGAATCGTAGACGCACCCGTTCCTACACCTCTGGTTCCTCCTCTTCTACAAGCTCTCCCCCAAAATCCTCCAGGTCTTCAACCGCTCCCCCGCCTATTTTTGAGGCACTTTTATCAAACATCCCAGACAAATTCAGCAACCAAAAGGAGCTTTACTCCCTGCTGAAAAGCATACCAACCCTACTGTTCCTGTCCCTAACCGTTTACCGAGGGAACAAGGCTCTCGTGACCTCTAAAGATCCCGATCTCCTGAGGAAGCTTTCCCCGCTTCGGTCGCTCCTGAACGAGAACCTAAAAATAACACCACCCAACCCCATAACTCCTAATCCACGACCCTCCTACCGAAACTACAAACCTACCTTATCCTGTGTTATAAAACACGTTGACTTTAACATCTCCTCTACGGACATTCTCTCGGCCCTAAACTCCCAGAACATCCTAGCTAAGAACGCCTGGCGTATTAAGTCCAGGAAGACAGGACAGGACACGTTCCTTTTCCGTGTTATCACGAGCTGTCCTAAGGCGATTGACACCCTCCTCTCCAAAGGCTTCAAGATGTTCGGCAAAACCTATCGTTGTGAACCCTCCCAATCACCTGGCCCTCAGCCTCTACAGTGCGGCAAATGCTTTGCATTTGGACACAACACCGCCACTTGCATCCAACAGGAACCGCTTTGCTTCCGCTGCGGTGGAAAACACCAATCCTCTACCTGCAACTCCTCCCCCTCCTGCACCAACTGTAAAGGCAAGCACCTTGCCTTCGACAGTAAATGTCCCAACCGTCCCTCTCAGAAGTCCCTGACGCCTAGCAGGATCGCTCCTGTTAAGTGCGTCGACCCTCCCGCTGAAGAGATGTCTGATGACGATTCCTCCTCCACCGCCTCAACAGAAACTCCCGAACCCGAAAGGTTTACTAGAGTCGAAGACACGATCCGCTTCACTTTCCTGTGTCTTAACTCCTTATCCCCCAACTCTCGCCTAGTCGAAGAGGTGGTAGCGCGTCACGCTGCCCAATTCTTTCGGCGCAAAGTCTCCTATGTGTACAAAGGCAACAATGTACACATATCCATAACAAACCTTAAACCTAAAAGATCCTCTCAGTAGGATTATCACCTTCCCTTCGGTGGCTCATCCCCATGTAGTTAAAATTCGCGGACCTTAAAATCATGACTATCAACACAAACGGCTGGAAAAGGAAAAAGAATAACGTGGTGCACACTCTGCTTTCGGATTCGGTTCATATATTAGCAATACAAGAAACACTAGCTACGCGAAAAGATAGGTACCACGTCACGCAATACAATATATATCGGAACGATAGGCAGTTCCAACGTAGAGGAACAGCACTCTTAATACACAACTCCATCGCTTCTAGCCGTTTCTTCCTTCCGCCCCAATATCAAGAACTCGACTACTGCGCAGTTACATTACACATTCATTCGGGTGATATAATCATTTTTTCATACTATAACAGTCCCGGTAACGTGCTGCCAGCCGAGTTCTTATCATACATATCGACCCTACCTAGGGCCATAGTTCTTGGCGATTTCAACGCGCGCCACACCTCTTTCGGAGATACCTCTACAAACGCGAACGGTCGAATTCTCTCAAACGCCCTTTTATCGCTAGACTTATATCGAGTCAGAAATACAAAAGTAACCTTTCTCAGCCACGTAGGCTCGTCCACGCCGGATCATATTATTTGTACGAACCGAATAGCACCCCTTTTCTCGGACGAATGCGAAATCGGTACACCTATTACTAGCGACCACATGCCTCTATCCGCCACATTAAATATTCAAACGCGAAACATATCCCGCCCGCTATTCAAAGAAATACGCGATTATAAAAAAATCAACTTCGACAACCTCCGTGAAAAAATAACAAATCGTCATTTACTTCCGCCGGATATAAATAACCCAGAAGATATCGACTCGGCCATCGACACTTACAACACAACCATACAAAATGCAATAAATGAAACAGTTCCCCTCAGGAAAATCAGCATAGGCAGGAAACCTCTCCCGCGTGAGATAACCGAATCTAATCAAAAGAAAACGCGAACTATATAGACTCTTTACTAGAACAAAAAATCCACTAATTAAAACCGAATGGAATAGATTAAACGCGCTAGTTCGACTTAAAATTAACAAACATCATGAAAACCGGTGGCATGATACGTGTTCAAAACTAAACTTTCACAACGGGACGGAATTCTGGAATAAATTCAAAACAATCACTGGCCAGAAACTCGTAACAACTAGCCATCTACTAATTAACAACCAAATATACAACACCCCAGATGAAAAAGCTAACGCATTCGCGAACACTTTGGAAACGTTACACGTTACTTACACCGGGCCATATCACGATGCGACACATGCCGCGCAAATAGATAACACCGTAATTCAAACAATTCAAAATGCACAATATACACAAAATCAAATTATGCGCGACATCACTCCGGAAGAGGTCACCGATACTTTCCAAAAATTAAAAAACAATTCGCCTGGTGAAGATGGCATCACCAATAATATCATAAAAAATCTCCCTCCTTCTACGATAGAATTCCTCGCTGCCATATTCAACGGTATATTAAAAACAGGCCATTATCCCTCAACTTGGAAGCATGCTCAAGTTGTTATGATCCCCAAACCCGGCAAGGACCTCACAGATCCAAAGTCGTATCGGCCAATCTCCCTCGTTAATAATACCGGTAAGATCCTTGAACGGATCATTGCTTCGCGTCTTTCGGACTACTGCAGGGACAATCACATTATCCCAGACACACAAACCGGGTTCCGAAAAGGACTTTGCGCCCTCGACCCGGTGCTCAAATTACAAACAGAGGCGATCTCCGCCATGAATTCGGGAGGTTGCACCCTCGCAGTTGTCCTCGATTTTGAAAGAGCCTTTGACACGGTCTGGCACAACGGACTCTTATCAAAATTAATTCAAATCAACCTTCCACCTTTCTTTGTAAAATTAATACACTCGTTTCTTACAAATAGACCCACTCAAATAAAAATCGGTAAAACGCTTTCTCGCACGTTCACATTATCTGCAGGTGTTCCCCAAGGAACTGTGCTGGCCCCACTTTTATATAATATCTACTGTCATGATATTCCACAGCCCATTAATAACTCCATAAGTCTAGCACAATACGCAGACGACACCGCCTATTGGGCTAACGGTAAAACTTCAAACTCCTGCAACTCCAAAATAAATCAACAAATACACAAACTAGAACTATGGCTCAGTAAATGGCGCTTAAAACCAAACCCTACCAAAACTCAACTAATCCTATTCACACACCCCCAACTTACAAGAAAACGAAATTTAGATACGAACGAAATCAATGTTACACTTTTTAATAATCGGCTTACACTTCAAAGGGAAATAAAATATTTAGGCATAATATTGAAACACACCATGAACCCCTGGCCGGACATTAATCACACGCTAGATAGAATACGAAATCGCGCTAACCTTATCTCGATGATAAACGGCAAAATCAAAACCTGTAGTACAGAAACACTATTCCACACCTACAAAACTTTCGTTAGACCGTTAATAGATTATCGCGCCGTGTCACTAACCACAATCGGACACAATTACGTTTGTAAAATTCTCGCGACTGAAAGACGAATCCTGCGCAAGCTGGCAAGGCTAAACAGATTCCATCCGTCAGAAACACTCTACGACGACCTAAATTTCATCCCGATCACAACGCGCATCAACAACTTACAAAGCAAATACGTCAAACGAGCCATCGAAAACAACAACCCTGTCACAACAAATACACTACAATACATACCCAACAGATTAACACGCAAACCAAAAAATAAACTACCCTACCCCCCCCCGCCAAACTACTGGCAATCACTCCCGACAACCCCGACGAATTCGTCGACTTCCTTGATAACCTACCCGCTCCCTTAAAATAACCTAACCTTAAACCAACGGTATAATACAATGCCGGTAGGGGTATTTGCCCTCGGAGTAGTTGTTTCCGTTGGTTTATCCCAACACCAACAAAATACAAAAACATCTAACACTTAAATCAACACGGCTGAAGAGGAACGAAAGTTCCTATAACGGCCTGGGGGGGAGAGGTTTTAGTCGGTAAAAATCCGACACTACCTGGTCGCTGTAGCGTGCGGCTGGGTGTCTTTCGAAGATTTCCCCTCTTCCACGAAAACATAAAAAAAAAAAAAGATCGTGGCTCACTCGACGACCGTACTTTGAACGTTTCAGACGTATCAAAGCGCACTCTCAGAGTACTTTCACCGCTACCACTAGCAATAACTGCCATTCAACCGCCAGCCGCACCTATTATTCAACAAGGCATTCGAACTACAACTACCGAGCCGACAACAAAACTACACCGACCGACGAAGTAGACGACCAACCACAGCCGAGAAACAGGTCCGAAGAATCTACACGGACCGATTAGAGATCGGTCTCGCGAGAAACAGCCCAGCCGTAACTAGGTAAGTGTACTTATTGTTTACTAACCAACAATTCTTAGGGACTGAGTACGCAAGGTCCCTCTGAATTATACCCCCTCCCCCCCCAAACTAACTAACAAGCACCTTTACCCTACACCGAATTAACAATTTGTAACAAGGAATTAAGCCCCTAGAAATTTTTTATTCACCAGCCATTTCCAAAATGGCTGCCCCCAAGAGCTCCGCTCTCTTGGAGGGTCTCACCCTCGCGGACGCCATAGCTTTGGCGAAGGACTTACAGCGGCTCATTGAACGTTTGACCAATGACGCCCAGCACTTCAATCGCCGCCCCCACTCCCATGGCTCTCGCCTCCCGCTCTGAGTCTTCCCCTCACGTCGACACCGGCTTCTCCCTAGCCGGCAAGCGCCGACCAAAACGAAGGAGACAGACTCCGTTCATGACTTCTTCGTCCAATGCTTCAAGCTCGGATTCTGAATCCGAGCAAACTTCAACAGGCGGCAAGGCCCCTCCACCAATCTCCATTGGCCAAAAAGCTCTTTGGTCAAAAATCAACCGTGCCATGGACAGCTATGGCGTTTCTGCCCGACGGGTAATTAGTACCAAGAACGCCATCCGCGTCTACCCCAGCACCATCGATGACTTTCGCCCTCTCACTACCTTCCTCGACGAAGCCAAGGTTGAATTTTCAACCAACCAGCTTCGTCATGACAGAGACCTACACGTGGTCCTACGTGAAGTCTCTGAGGACACCACAACTGACGAAATACAGTCAGAACTATGCCATAAAGGCTTTAACATCAAAGGCGTCTTTCGCATGTCGAAAGACGGAAAAATCTGGCCCTTAGTCTCCGTCCGGCTAGAAAACTGCCCCAAATCCAAGGAAATTTTCAACCTTGGTAAAATCAACGGGCTCAACATTAAAGTTGAGCCTAAGAGAGCTTCCAAGGAAGTTCCTCAATGCCGCCGTTGCATGAAATTCTTTCATACGGCTAACTACTGCCATGCAGCTTGGGTCTGCTCATTCTGCGGCCGCAACCATATTACGGCCGAATGCAAGTCCAAGGAAAAAAAGGACGCCAGCCCCTCCTGCGCAAATTGCAAGGGGACCATCGGGCCACATATCGTGGCTGCCCCAAGGTTCCAAAGAGAACCTCAAACCCCAAAACCACATCCACTCCCGCCCAAGCTACTCCCAAAAGGGCACAACCGGCCAGCCGGCCCACAGTCGCCCCGACAGCAACATCATCCTAAAAATCTTACGCCAAGGCAGTAAGTTCCGCCCCTCTCCCCCCCACTCCTTCGGCAACAAAGCCAACTCCAGCACTGGAGCTGCAACTCGCCGCCATCGCCATGCAAACGATGGCGACTAGCCTTGCCGCCGTTATAAATCAAATCTCCAATGCCTAAATCAACCCAATCAAACAACCTTAGAATTGTCAGCTGGAATGCTCGTAGCATCAAAGGCAAAATGACAGAACTCGAAAGCTTCCTCGAGGAAATGTCAATCGGTGTTGCCTGCATCACCGAAACCCATCTCACACATAATGTGAAACTATTCGTCCCCAACTTCACGTCCTACAGAAAGGACCGCGAAAATTCAAAGGGCGGCGGTGTAGCCATCCTTGTTAGGAATTCAATAAAACACAAGCCGCTCTCTCTAGCCACAAACTTCCTTGAGGCAGTGGGCTAACTTCCGGTCCACCCCTCAGAGTCATCTCCCTTTACTCCCCACCGTATGATCAATCATTTTCAGGTCTCCCATCGCTTTTCCCGCCTAACGCTCCGACAATAATAGCCGGAGACCTCAATGCTAAACACGTCTCTTGGGGATGTCGGCTAAACAATAAAAATGGCATTTCCCTTCTTGCCAAAGCTCTCGACTTCAATTTAACGATTGAAGCTCCCCCCGACCCAACGTTCTTTCACGAACGACAACTTTCTTCCGGACATTCTTGACATTTTTGTTACTTTCCGCCGATCCCGTCGTCCCTGACGCTCTAAGCTCGGATCACCTCCCTGCCCTAATAGAAGTAGGCTCCCAATCTACAACCCCCCAATCTCGGCAACTTCGCTAGACTGGCTACACCTTCGCTATACCCTGGAAAAATCTTCCTTTAAGTGCACACAAATTCGTACAACAGCGGAACTGGATGAAGCCGTAAATCTCCTATCAAACGAGATTATCGGCGCCATCGAGATCTTCAGCTCCGACCACCCCCTCCGCCCCCGAGAGAAAACCCTTCCCGCAGACATTCTTGACCTTCTCTCTTCGCAGCAAATCTCAGGGCCTCAGTCTCAGGCCACCCAAACCCATCCATCTCATCACTTTCCAACTTCGCCCCAAAAGCTACCGACCGCTTCAGAAGGCCTTGCCACCTTCTACACTGAGCCGTTACTCCCGCTCAAATTCTAGCTTCGCTATTTAGCGCGAGCACCCATTGTGCTTGCAGTAAACCAGATCAAGCGTGAAAATTTGTCGTTAGTGAATAAATAAATACAGATCGGAGTAAACTAGGATTGGTGACTGATACCTATATGTGAGTATATATTGATATAAAAATTATTCTAATACAGAACGTATTTTATTATCTGACCTCTTTTTTCCGGAACATGTGGTTGTTGGTACAGTGGCCATGTTAAATATACGTACAGTGGCCACTACTCAATTGGTATAATAAGGAGTGGCCACTCAGATTTTTCTACAATGCCACGCAAAAAGAAAAAAATATTGAGATTGGAAAAACTCTATCAGAAACCATGCGCAATGCAATTCTTGATGTGGTAAATGGCGGGTTATCAGTTAAAACCGCCGCTGTTGAACACAGCATACCCCGTACTACACTAAGGCGTTATTTGAAAAAATGCAACGAGAAAGAAAATGAAATCAATTGGAATTCACCATTTTCGGAAGGGGCACCAAGACTGACTCCTAATTACAGCGTAAACCAAATATTTTCTTCCGAAGAAGAAAACATCCTTAGTGAATATTTCCAAACCATGACCAATCTTCATCATGGTATGAATCCAAAATGTGCCCAAATGTTGGCCTACGATTTGGCAATTGCAAATAAAAAAAAAATACGTGCCTCATGGAGAGAAAATTGTACTGCTGGAAGGTTATGGTTTAATGGTTTCATGAAAAGGCATAAAGATCTGTCCATACGGTCAGCAGAAGCAACATCTTTGAGAAGAGCCATGGGGTTCAATAAACCAATAGTGCAAGGGTTTTTCAATAATCTCCGTCAAATTTATGAAAAATATAATTTGGGTACCGAACAAGTTTATAACGTGGACGAAACTGCCCTTACTACTGTCCAAGTAACAGGAAAAGTTCTTGCAAAAAAAGGTCAAAAACAAGTTGGCCACATAACCTCAAGTGAGCGGAGAACTCTAGTTACCATGTGTGGTTGTATCAATGCGATAGGGAATAATATACCGCCACTCCTTGTATTCCCCAGAAAGCCTTTCAAAGATTACATGATAAAAAATGCTCCACCTGGAGCTATTGGAGCAGCATCATCGTCAGGTTGGATGACGACTGATATTTTTGGGCAATGGCTAAATCATTTCATAAAATACACTAAACCAACAACTAAATTGCCAGTGTTACTGATCATGGACAACCATGAAACCCATGTTTCAATGGAGAGTATAAAATTAGCAAAAGAGCATAACATAATAGTATTCAATATTAGGAGCCATAATACTTCCAAAAACAGTATTTTCTTTATTAGAGAAAGCAGATATAAGAGAATTTGGAAAAAGGAAAATTGATATTGATGAAGAAATTAAAATCACTCAGGAAGTTTATGATATTAAAATAGGCATGACAAAAAAAAAACATTTTAAAGTAATTGTTGCGAGACTTTTATCTCAAGTTCCTTTCTCAGAAGGAGAAGATATAAAATCTAATGAGATTTCAAGATTGTTAAGCTTTTATTTGAATTGTTACTTATTAATTTTACCATATGAATTACATAATTACTTTCTGTCTTTAGCAATTGACTTAATTCAACAAGGTCATTTAAATATTTACTCACCAACTGAAGAAGATGTAGAGAGAGCTAAAGAAACTAAATTAGATGGATCTTATATATATATGCTTTCTTGTTCATTACTTCAATTGCAAAAAAAGAAAATTATACTCAAGGCTGCGAGACATGGTTGCTGAACAATCCAGGAAAAAGGATTAGTATTTATGATATAGCAGATATTTTAGGGCAATCGTATCTACTAGCTTTTACTCCTCGAAACTGTGTTTCAGGTTTCCGGTCCACTGGGATATATCCCTTTAATGATAATGTTTTCAATGACGAAGATTTTATGGCATCAATAGTAACAGATTTAAACCAGCCTAAGGAACAAGATTTATCTGATATAATGCCATCCACTTCATCATCATCCTTAACAAGCAACACTACCGAAAAGCAGTTTATTTCCCCCGCTGTATCGAAGGAAATAAAAAAGAAAAAAATCTGAAATATTAACCAGCACACCCATTTACAAAAGACTTGAAGAATAAGAAAAATTGAAAAAAGCAAGAAAAACAAGTCTACAAAAACACTCCTCTATAAAAAGAAAAGTGGCTGATTGTTTGAACGATTCTCCAGCAAAAAAAAACAAACCTTTTTTAAAGAGGTTGATAAAAGCGACAGAGATCTGGATGTCGATTTGACCGATTCCGATGATGTCAACTTCTTTTCTGAATGGGATAAAGACGACGAAGCAATCATAAATGACATAAAACATATTGCGGTAGACTCTTTTGTTCTTGTGAAGTTTGCAACAAAAAAAAAAACTAAAATATTACGTTGATCGCGTTACAGAGATTTTAAAAGACTAGTGATTTTAATGTCAAATTTCTAAGACGTCATGGCAGCAATTTTACATATCCCGACGTGCCTGATACAGCTATAGTTCCAACTGAGGATATTGTGCTTCACTTGTCCAGACCAGTTAAAGTAGGCGGCACTACTAGAACAGCGAATTTATTTTCATTTTCTATAAACTTATCTATGTATAATATTTGTTAACTTCCTTGTTTTAAAAGATATTGTGCCGCACTTGTCCAGACCAGTTAAAGTAGGCGGCTCTACTAGAACAGCGAATTTGTCTTTATATATATATATATACATATATATATATATATATATATATATATATATATATATAAACTTACCTATGTATCTTATTTGTTACCTTGCTTGATTTAAGACTTAATTTTGTTGTTTAAGGAGATTTTTTTGCAATAAAAACTGTTTTTTCTAAATAAACTTATATTATCATGTCTAGTTGTTTTTATATAGGTAGAATTATTCCTCAGAAGGATAGAATCCACCATACCACGATAGTGGCCATTGTACCATAATACAGTGGCCACTGTACCGACAACGATGGTACAGTGGCCGCTTCGTATTATAATTTTGCAAAATTAACATTGGTAAAAGTTTTGCTTTTTTTAGCACCACAATGTGGTATTAATAGGAAAAAATGATGTTTTTGATGTATAATCATATTAGATTTAGTAAAAAATTAAAACTTTGTTTTTTTTAATTTATTTTGTGAAAAGGTGACCACTGTTCCAGACTCTCCCCTATTTTTAATAGGATCTAAAAGGCTTGCAATAAATAATAAAATGCGGAAATTATAGTGCAAATAGCAAGAGGTGCACAATTCTGCATTTGTAATAAATGCCATCGTTGTTTATTTTTAACAACAAATTCTATCTTTTCTTATGCATTGATTCCACATAGGTACCTATTGATCTTTGATCTATGTGTTAATGTGTTTATTTTCTTTTAAAAATTTAAGATATAATATCACTATACATTAGGGTTGCCACTGCCTCCAACCTTGTTGCCAACTCAACTAACCATAATGAGGCTGATTCGAACGCTGAATATATGGAGGCAACTTCACCTAAATATTACGCCACTCAGAGAAGATAATTCTAATAATATCGGGTCTAAATCTACAGATTCCACACAGGATCCTCAGCTTCAAGTACTTCAATTCCACATTCGACACAGTCTTCTGGCGATAGACCAACTCGAAAACACTTGGAACTCCACCTTCAGGAAGCGCAACAACTACCACACCTAAACCCTCTACGTCTCGAGCAATTCCTACTACACCAACGAAATCACCCAGCTCCTTGGATCAACAGCTTTAGGAGCTAAACGAAAACTTAGCGCACCTCCAGATTCATCAACAACATCCTCAGCTACACCGATTTCACTGCCCGAGAAGGTACTACGCGGTGTTCCCGGAGCCATAGAAGATCCTATAAAAATAATAATAATACATCAATAATAAGAACCCTCAACAGCTAGACACAAATCGAGGACCATTTTTAAACACTAAAGGTAGTTTACAAGGCGAGAGTGGCAATAGAAAAATTCAAAAAAAGCACTTAAAATTTGGATTATTAAACGTAAGTACAATGTCATACGTAGATAATAATACTTACATCATGTGTTTAGAAAATCAAGACCAAGCCGACAATTGCGCGGATATATTCGAAATGCATTGGCCAAAGATAAAAATTTTTTGTAAACATTTCACTTTCGAAAAAAAAATAAGCAATATACCGGTCGAAATTTCGTGGTATGTTGTAACTATTCAGCTAGGCTTCAGAATTGAATTTACAACACTTTATCAAAAAATAGGAAATGTTGTTTTCTCAGATTGCAAATTCTTTCAGAAACAACGTATTCCCGTTAATATTAGCGAGGAAGACGAATTCTTTGAAAAAGTTTTCGGCAATTAAAATTTATGTTAATTAACAACATACCGTCGATTAACATTCACAATGAAATAGATAAAGAGTCTAATTATAATAAATCTTCTAGATCAAACGACGAAGATGAACCAATACAAAAACGCTCTCGCTGGTGCTAGTAAACTACCAGTTAGTGAGAATCCTACCTCTAATTCTAAAATACTGTACGCTAGTTCACCATACGAGTATAACGAAGAGAACTTAATTAATAAATGTTTACTATTTAGTCATGGCGATTCAGAACACTTTCATACCGAAATTGGGTAAAAAAATTACTTACTGACGACAACATTTATCAACCATACAAATTTGACTTTGTATTATAACTATTACCTGAAGATGAAGCTAAAGATTTATGTAATAACTGAACGTGTAAAAGAATTACTTCATATGTCATAATTATAAACGTACTAAATTTCATAACTGACTTAAACTTTATAACAAGTGGTTACGATACGCTTCTTATCGAATTTAAAAAATATTTCAAAAATATTCCTTTATTAGCCGTATTAGAACAATCACCTACAAAAGGCTGCCATCTTCACGTATTAGTTGTAAATACAGTTATAACCACACAAAAAGAGTTGAACAAAATTATTAGTTACTTAATTAACATACAATGCTTTCCTAATAATCAAAGATAAAAACGCGATGAAATATAATGATACAACTTTTGTTATTATTTGTAACGGACAGAAAGTAAAAAGTCCTGGCAGGATATATAATTATTTGCGAAAAAATATTCTTTGAATTTACAGTAAAAATTTCGACCTTCTTCAAATGTTTTTTCCTAAAGGCAGTAAACCCGCGTTTCAAAAACTCAATTCAAATCTTTTACCTCTTACGAATGATATACTTATAATATTCTTGACAAATATGATGCAAGAAGGGAAGTTAGACTATCAAGATATCATGAAAGATGTACGAATTCAGCCATTTTTAAACAAAGCAAATGTATCCAGCATATATAAAAACGTATTCGTAAATTATACTTCTCAATTGCCACATATTAAAATAAATTCAGCTTACTTTCAGACAATCAAAAATACTGTTGCCCAATCTTAGAATTCTTACAATTTCAGAACATAGACCTAACTTTCTTTCTTAAAAATCTATTTTTGTGGTTATCTTGCCAGCAGAAAAAAAATGTACTCTAGTTTCACGGAGAACCAGATTGTGGTAAAAGCCATCTGGCTAGGGTTATATGGAAGGCAATCGTGTTAAGTACTAGGATTATAAGTAAAGTTTGGAGTATATGCACTAAAAAATAGCAAATATATGCATGCAAATATGCTTTAAAAATCGTCAAAATATGCATTATTATATGCATTAATATGCATTTAAAATTTAAATAAAACACAAAGAAATTCTGTTAACACTTGTATTTGTTTAAATTACAATAGCATAACTTATAAAAAAATCTAACGAACGTTATCTTCAGACATATTATAACAATATAAAACTAAATGTTAATTTATAAGTGAAGGAATATATAGTTTCGCCAATTTACTGAATAGTAGTTGCGCGTTATGGGACGAGCCATTTATTTCACCTGATTTGTCCGATCAGACTAAATTAATTTTCGGAGGAAAACCTGATATAAATATCACAATCAAAAATCTGTTTAGTCAAAAACTAAATAAAAGGGTGCCCATAATCGTAACCTCTAACAGTTATCTATGGAAATACTGCAGCGGTGAACGAGAGGCTTTTGAAAAACGAACTTTCTGTTTTAATTTTACCAAACAAATTAACTCCAATTACTTTTGTAATAAAAGTGAACATTGTTGCCCTAAATTAGACTCCACCACTGGTACCGATAACCCATTTACCAGGGAAAGCGGCACTTCGAATAAAAGGCGGAGGTCGGTTGAAGCATCGTTCAACTGCCATAAGAATCACTCCATAGTGAACACCATGGCTTGTCACTTATAATTTTAAGTTTAATTTACTATAAGCGTAATTTTAATATTTTGTCATATTTAGGGCCTCAAGAAGACTATGAATAATTAGCTAGTAGGTTAAGTGCATTTGAAAATAGTTTGTGCTATTGTAATCTTAATTTAAACACAAAACCATATAATGGTTAATTTCACCAAGAGTCGCCTTGTATATTACGACAATAATATTAATGTATTAACTGCATCAAATGTAAACAGTAAAATATCAATAAGTCAATATAGTACTGGAAATAGAACTTTTATTTTATTAATTTGAACAAAACGGTGATGTATAACAATTATTTTGTGATTTTTCTTTGTTTCCAATTTTTATGTTTTGCTCTGTGCTGATCTACCTGGTACGTTCAGAATGTTTTGAGCTTTGTTGAATTTACTAACATTTTTTCCCGTGTAGACTATTGATCTGGAAGTATTCACAAATGTGTGTTTATTTTGGTATTTATTTATTGCATTTTAATTTGATATTTATTCTTCGCATTTATTTACATGTTTATTTGTGTATTTATTTTGGTATTTATTTATTACATTTTATTTTGATATTTATTCGTCGCATTTATTTACATTTTTATTTGTGTGTTTATTTTGGTATTTATTTATTGCATTTTATTTTGATTATTATTTCGTCGCATTTATTTACATGTTTATTTGTGTGTTTATTTTGGTATTTATTTACTGCCATTTATTTTTATGTGAGGCCCAGATTGTGCTCTAAAATCTCAACTTATAACTGGGTTGCCTCCCGTATGGGACCTCAGTTCCTTTATTATTTTTTTACATTGTCTACTAACTAATACCAACATTCTTCAGTTTTAAATGATTATTTACATGTGTCTGTGCAGGGTAGATTTTCACAGAGTGATATTTTTAATTTATATACATTTCATACTTTACGGATGGTACACATCTCTGATTTGTAGGGCTAAGATCGTGGGTTTCTCTGCCATACTCTTTCCCCACGCTAGCCCTAGGCTGAGTGTGGCATTTGTATTTGTTTTGTTTAAAATTTAAAATTACTGAAATTTCCCTGATATTTTATCATTTCATTCATAATAAAGTTAGGATGTCACATATTTGTTGTCTTTCATTTAACAACTATAAACAACTCTTCCAAATTACGTTAATAGCCAGTGTATCGAACTGACAACAGCTGATTCCCATAAACAACGTAGGTGAGTTATATGACGATCGAATAGGCTTGGGTAGGTTACACTAGAAGTTCAACCATTTTATTTCAAAATGCGTCCTAGTAAACGTCTAAGTTATAAATTAAAATATTGTAACAACATGAAACACACAAGTACGTATTTGTTATCAATTGTAATTCAGAATACGAATGAGAGGAATAAATTTTCCAATAGGTATGTAAATAATAAGTTAATATAAATTAAGGAAAAAAATGTTATTTCAATTACGTTAAATTTTTCGATTTATCAAAAAAAGTTGAAAGTTTACTTAATACATCTATTAGATCTCTAGATTACTGAGATGTACTATTTACTTAGCAACACTTATCATTAGTTGTAAATGTACGTAGGTACAGTAATTTACAGTAAATTCTTGGTTTTTAAATAATTCTCATATGGTTAAAAATTTTAAATTGTTTTTAATTATTATACTTTTCACATACACATAACAAGTCTATAATAATAAGACAATTGCAATATAATAGTTAAAATAACAAAATTTATGTAGGTAATCATTGTCCCAAAAAATACCTAAAACGACATCGTACGATATCGTAATAAACAAAATCAGTAAAAATTACCATTAACAAATTATTATCTTTTGATATAGCTTGTTTCAATAGTCGACAAATAATAGGTAATCCTTCAAAAACTATGCAAGCTAGTTTAAAAATACTCTATGCTGTAAATATGTCAAAATAAATTAATTGTAAGTGTTTAGGTATATATGTTGTTGCATCCCAACAGTTTCAATAACTCTGTATAATAAATCATTACATGACACTAATTGCTACCCCCTCCATAGGGTTGACCTAAATTTGGTATAAAAGGGATGCTGGTTTTACCCAAAAGTAGTTGGATTCCAGTTCTATTTTGGAAACGGTTCGAATAGAAAGTCTTAGATATTTAATTAACCATCCTGTACAATTTGTGTATCGTGACTTTCCGATTTTAATAAAGAAGTAATTATTATCAAAGTGTTGTTACTCATCGTAATACATTAGTTGAATAATTATTTCCATAACTGAAAGTAATACCAAGTGATTAAACATTCATTTGGAAGTGAAGGTGTTAATGTGTAATTAATAGTGTCAGGTGATTGTATTAGTGTTTGATGCTAACTACTTCACGCCTTAACTGGATTACATCACACCTTTCACCTAATTATCGATGAGTCCGGAGTCTCATTAAAACTGCCCTGGTGTCAGAAACAATTAAAAATATATCACCAGTCACTTTTTGTCGTTGCCTCAAGCCAGGTATACGACATAAAAATTGGTGTCAGAAGTGGGATTCGTCAGTCGTTGTCGCGGAACAAGAATAGTCCCCCGCGATATCCTAGTGGTGTCCGGCGATAGCGATTGTGTTTCAACACTTAGCTGCGAAAAGAACCCATCATCCTGAACACGACAATGTATACAATATGTTCCCGATACAGGACTACCATGTTGTGTTGAACTTTGTATATAATACACATTCCTCGGCTGGTGGGTGTGTATACAAATATACAACCTTTAAGTGTATGCAAGCGATATAGACGTAAGTAAACATAAACGTGTGAACGAAAATACTAACAGTAAAATTTAAATTAACCCCATTCGCACCCCTTAATTGCAACTTGCAGCTTTTAACCAATATTTCATTTTTTAAATTTAAATACAACTTATAATTACCTATAAGGTTTTGCTCTATAGCTTAATATTTTTATTTTGACTCCACGTCCGCACCAATTACTTTTTACATTACTCTTTTAGTTGGTCATACTTGCATTACGCACTGTGATACAAGTACAAACTAGAAAGTCTTTATTCAACGTTATTTTACTTTTACGCCCCTGTATCCTTTTGTGAAGCAGCTTATTCTCCCAGCTCATAGGTTGCAATTTGCAATTAAATTTTGTCTTAAAACAGTTATCAGTCATCACAAAACCCAATGATCCTAATTGATAGTCTAGACCTGATAAACTATTTATTGAAAGTATCAATAAAACGCAGTGTATATCGGTTTGTTAAACGCATATTGAGAAATTATTTTAAAGAAGATCAACCGATTTAAGAGAGAGCAAAATGATGACTGACAAATAGAAAATACTAATACCAAAAGAGTAATAATGTAATACACGCAAACATATTAACTCATTTGGTAGACTAAACAAAGTTGACTTATTATTCTAGCCGAGGTACATTCATCTACGTATATAGTTATGCCCACTAACACAACCCTTTTAGACGATAACATTCTTCGACCATAGGGCGACGATTAAGTGCATTCCAAGATAACCCCACATTCCAGAATAAAGGGATAAATGGGACTGCCCAAGGAAGAAGCAGTCAGTTCTATGCTTTCATTAGACTATTCATCTAAGTATAGTTTGTAAAGTACAGGGCTCATTTTGTATTTTTAGTAGATAAATATTTTTTAAAAAGACATCTTCATTGTCAGCAAACGTAATTGGCGCTGCGAACAGGATCGCGAAACGGCACAACTGAACAAATTTTCTGAAAATTCGCATGTGTCGGTGAATTTCTATTCTTTGTTCGCGACTAACGGGAACCAACCCCTAAATCTTGCGTTAAAGACTTCATCGAGACAAAACCGGAAGAGCTTCACCTGAGTTACGTCTTGGAAGTCGCACCCGAAGCCCTCACCTAGAGCATCATCTTCATAGCTTAGAGAGACTTCACCTGTAGAAGAACCTCGCCGAGGCTATGGTGGTTTTGCTCCTGTGAGTACCTTTCCTTTTACCATAATTTAACGATATACATGTAAGATATTCAATGATAAGAGAAAGATCTCCAATAAGAACGTTAGCATTCTTCGATAATAGTAGCGAAAATTCTGACGAAGAAAATCTTGTTACTAATCGTTCTGTTTCTAGTAGATATAATTTAAGTTCAAAAATTATTAACAATCACCCAGAAATGACCCATAACGTCAATTTTAGTGAAATAAGTTTAGCTAGGGAAATTATTCCACAATACGACGGTGGAAATAAAAATCTTTCTTATTATATTCAACAATGTGAAAAATTTATAAATACTCATAAAAACTGCACTCCAGGTCAAGAACAATGCTCCTATAATAAATTATTATTTGAACTCTGTTGCTTAAAATTAACGGGCGCAGCCCGCGACACATTAATTATTTCAAATTGTTCAACATGGTCTCAAGTAAAAGAATCCCTTCTAAATCGTTTCGGCGATCAACGCAACGAAGTTTTATTAGAAAATGACGTGATAACATGTTTCCAATTCCCAAATCAAAATTATGAACAATACTATGAAAGAATAAAATCTAAATTGCAACAATTGTTAGAACACATTAGTATTAGGGAACACGATAATAATTTTAAAATATACAAAACGGATATGTATAATAAATGGGCATTGAATACTTATATGGCAGGATTGGTAGAACCATATAGGTCATTTATTTCATTTAAAAACCCCATATCATTAGAAGACTGTCTAGTACACCTAAGAAATTATGACAATCACAGACAGCAAATAAACTTCCTCAATTTTTTAAGACAGAAACCTATGAAACCAACAAAGCCATTACAACATCCCTTACCTAAATTAGAACTAAAACCTACACACAATACTCCTTCATTTTCTTCGTTCCAAACAAATAATATACACCAACCATTCCGAAATTACCAACTACCACAAGGACCTTTTAAAAATATAAATCCATTCCTAGCAAGAAACGACATGTTGCGTAACCAAAATAATAATCAAGCTAATTCGAAAATTATTCCTCAGAATTTCAATAAAAAAACCACAGTACACGCCCACACCTATGCCCATTTCCACGAGAAACACATTCAACTCGAAACAAAACAACAATTCTCCCAAATTCCAAAATTACCTCCGAAGTACGGGTCCTCCAAACTTCACAGTAGAAGAATTACATAATATCGAAAACCCGGAAAACTTCGAATTTATAAATCCAGAAGACGATCTCTGTGATAATATGAATGAAATGCCACATTATGTCGAAAATGAAAATCCAGCACAAGACGAAGAAAACATCCCGGATTTTCCCATAGTAGCCTCCCAACAGTCAGACTTGACTTAAATTCAATATTAATAAGACCCAGACTACCTTTCATTACTGTACCTAATTTTAATTTAAAAATACTTATTGACTCCGGCGCATCCAATTCGATAATGAACCCTGAAGTTGCTCACAAATACTTTCGCAATTCCCTTTTTAGAAAAACATTTACAGTAAAAAGCCTAGGAAAAGAAGTAACAAATGAATATAACGTTCGGTACCCTTTACTACAAGAATATGGAATAAATAAAGAATTAATTTTCATGTACTAAAATGGCACGATCGCTTTGATGCCCTCTTGGGTAGCGAAGATTTTGAAAAGTTAGGCGTCAAAATAGATTATAATCAACAATTATTAGAAATTGACAATATTACAATTCCTTTTTATCTAGAGCTCAATCCGAAAAACTTTAAACCATATAAAGAAAAGGTAAAATCTGTAATAAAAATTCCAGTTAATATCGACAGCGGTCAAGTAATCGTTCCAGAAACAAACTACAACGTATTAATCATCCCAGAATCCATAACTTACGCGAAAAACGGTTATTGTACTTTACCTTTGTCAGAGGAGAGCGAAATTGAAATTAATTTCCATCAGCAAGTGACGGTACAACCTTTGAATAATGTAATCATTAGAGAAGAAAAAGAATACCCTTCCCATAAAGTCGACATTCCACAATTAATTCGAACGGAACATTTAAACATCGAAGAAAAGGCGGAAATACAAGCTCTTTGTAAAAAATATAGTGACGTATTCTATTATGAAAACACTGATCTGACATTTACAAACGCAGTCAAACATAAAATTCGAACAGTAGATAATGATCCCGTTTTTTGTAAATCCTTCAGATACCCATACCATTTAAAAACTGAAATTCAAAACCAAATTCAAAAGCTTTTAGACAATAAAATTATAAGACCCAGCATCTCCCCCTATAGCTCACCTGTATGGATTGTTCCAAAAAAACTAGATGCCAGCGGTAAACGCAAATGGCGTTTGGTTATTGACTATCGAAAACTGAACGATAAAACCATAGAAGATAAATACCGTCTTCCACGCATCGAAGAAATCCTTGACAATCTTGGCAGATGCGTCTATTTTTCCACACCAGATTTGGCTCAAGGATTCCACCAAATTGAAATGGACCCAGAGTCTATCGAAAAAACTGCCTTCACCGTAAATAACGGCCATTACGAATACGTACGTATGCCGTTTGGTCTAAAAAATGCTCCCAGTACGTTCCAACGAGTAATGGATAACGTCCTGAAAGAACACCTATATAAATCCTGTTTTGTTTACATGGACGATGTCATAATTTTTTCAAAATCCCTCCAAGACCATATCCTTCATATAAAGCAGATTTTTGAGAAATTACGCCACTTCAATCTTAAAATTCAGCTAGACAAGTCCGAGTTCCTTCGAAAAGAAGTAGCCTTTCTTGGCCACGTAATAACACCTGATGGTATCAAGCCGAACCCCCAGAAAATTAAAGTAGTTCAAGAATACCCCTTACCAAAAACCATAAAAGAAATTAAAGCCTTTCTCGGTCTTGTAGGATATTACAGACGGTTTATTAAAAATTTCGCAAAAATAGTGCAACCATTCACCAAATGCTTAAAGAAAGGTACAAAAATCGATATCTCAAACCCCGAATACCTCGAATGTTTTACTCAGTGCAAAGAACTCTTAACTAACGCTCCCATCCTTATTTACCCAGATTTTCAAAAAACTTTCCACCTAACCACAGATGCTTCCAATGTCGCCATAGGTAGCGTACTATCACAAAACTCTAAACCAATAGAGTTTTATTCCCGGACACTGAATTCCGCAGAAAAAAATTACTCCACTATAGAGCGCGAATTACTCGCCATTGTAGAATCAACCAAACATTTTAGACCTTATATTTACGGACGACCATTTATAATAGAAACGGACCATAAACCTTTAGTTTGGCTTTTTTCGCTAAAAGATCCAAATTCCCGTCTTACTAAATGGAGACTAAGACTAGAAGAATTCGACTATACTGTTCATTACAAAAAAGGTAAAGAGAATGTGGTTGCAGATGCTCTCTCACGAATTGAGATAAATGCTAATGAAACAGTAACTGACGATGACGATTTAGACCTTATTTCACATCTACCAAACATTGATACCGAAGAAACCCTCGAAATATACAATGCAGACGAAATAATAGAAGCCTTCCATAAAGAGAACGAAGGAAAAGATGAAACTAATGACACCCAACACACATCAGAAGAGAATCCTGTATTCACTATGCCAATATCCGAAAAACCCCTTAATCAATTTTCTAATAGAATTATCATATCGTTAGGCGACCAGTATAAACTAAATTACACAAAACCTTTCAATAAACATACCTATAGAATAACTATTCGATCGGGCGACGAATTAGAAAACATAAATAGAGCATTGAGCCAAATATTAGATCCCAAATGTTTATACGGTGTTTATTTCAATAACACGAAAATAGAAGATAAATTTCGTATAATTTGTTCAAATTTATTCGATAACAACGTCAAAATTATTAAATCAAATATTCTCGCGAAAGATGTAGAAAAATCAGATGAGCAAAGCGAAATAATTACCAAATATCACGAAAATAATCATAATGGAATAATAGAAACGTATAATCACCTTAAAAACAAGTTTTATTGGCCGGACATGAAAACAAAAATCAACAAAATCCTTAATGAATGCGAGACATGTTTAATTACGAAATACGAAAGACACCCATACAAAACCAAGCTATCCGGACACTTACTTGCCAAAAGACCTTTTGATGTTATACATCTAGATATATTCAGTTTCGACAATAACAAATTTGTTACAATAATAGACTTATTCTCCAGATACGTACAGGCTTATTATGTTAAAGATTTATTTGGTATCACAATACTAAATAAATTGCGACATTATTTCTCCCACCACGGATACCCAAAGAAAATAGTTTGTGACGAAGGGAAAGAGTTTAAAAATAACGTCTTTCAAAAGTATTGCTCACTTTTCAAGATCAACCTACATTTTACCACAAATTATCCAAATTATTAATCCTAACTCCAACTCTCCTATAGAACGGGCACATTCAACACTACTTAAAAAATTGCGAATAATTAAATTAAAGAATAAAAATGAAACTCCACAAAATCTCATGATATCAGCAGTACTAATTTATAATCAATCAGTTCATTCAAGCACAGGTTATACCCCATTTACCTTACTATACGGTCCTTTCGAAAACCTCAATGCCCATGAAATCGACCTATCACAAGCAATATATGAATCACATAATGAAAAAAGAAAAAACGAAGTATTACCATTTTACGAGCAATTATATAATAAACAACTCGAAAAAGAAAGTAGGATATTACACAAAAGAAATACCGATTAAGAAAACCCCGAAATTAACGAACCTATAGTATACTTCACTAGACAAAGAATTAGAAAAACCGATCCTTATTTCGACAAGGTTAATGTAACCTCTATAAACAATGACAAAATTGTGGGAATTAGGGAAAACTCTAACCGCACAACTAACATCCATAAACGAAAAATAAAAAGAGTTAAGAAAAAATTTCCTTTACAGGATACTACTAACGGTCCAGGCACAAGCCGTTCGTGTAAGAAACATTCAAAGTAACGGACATTTCGTCGAAGAATTAGGTGTAGCTAAGTTAATTGCTAACTATCATAAGTTTTACTTTTATTTTAATATAAGCAATAAAGAGTTTAGTTACAGAAATTTACTTAGCAATGTCGTAATATTAGAGTCAAAAGCAAAAGGACACTTAAATTATCAAACTTTCCAAAATCTGAAAGATAATTGTGCTCAAACTTACACTTACAAAAATTCAATCATCATATTCATAAAAGAGCGCTCATAAACATTTTAGGGACAGCCATAAAATACATTACAGGTAACCCCGATAATAACGATTTAATAGAAATCAATAATAACATCGATAATCTCTATAAAAACCAAGACAAAGTAGTCAAACAAATTGGTGAATTTTCTTCATTCGCAAATCACATTACCAACCGGTACTCGAAAGATTTAGAAGCGATTCAGAACAATTTTAATTTAACTACCAAATTATTATCAAATATAACCAACGTTCTTGAACTAGTCATCCAATACAACTTATATTTAAGTTCCAAAATACTAGATATCTTACTTAGTATTGAAAGAACAATTTCCCTTGCTTTCATAAAAACAATGTCGAAATAATTACAGAAACAGAATTAAATGAAATTGCCGAACACCTGAAACTGATCTATAAACAAACAGAACTATTAGAACTTGATGTGCTACATCCCATCAAATTACTCGAATTTTCCAAATTCAAAGTAATTTCAGTAAATAATACAATTACATGTATATTGTATATTCCTATTTTAAAATCCCAGAAGTTTCAATACCGCCGAATTTACCCTATACCTAACCAGCAAAATCAAATCTTATTGCCACCTACCAAATATCAACTTGAAAGTTCCAAAGAAGAGCTCTGGACCAATGAAAATTGTAAAACTATCAATGAGAAAATTCTATGTTTAGAAGAACCACGTAGAGATCAGTGTTCCTTAAAAAATAAGTGAAGAATGTAATTTTGCTAGTGTCCTTAACAATTACAAACTGTATGTTCAACTAAATAACAATGAAATCTTAGTGTCTAGTAAAGAAAAACTAGAAATAGTGGAAGACTGTAGAAATAATATCGAACGTATTTATGTCAATAATAATTCTTTACTGTCTTCAAATAATAACTGTAAATTAATTATAGAAGACACTACCTTTGAGAACACTCAAACGAATTTTACGCATTCCACCTTTGTCAAAAGCGAAATATTTAAAGTAAATCAGGTCGTAAATTTAAAAATCGAGCACTTAAGGGACCTTAATAAACTAAAAGAAGAAGCCGTCAAATTAAATGACTCCATGGGATTGCATCCAGTCGTTCATTTAATGCACATTTCTGTTACCACCATCATAGCAATCATCCTTATCATGGCCGTAACACTACCCTATGTGTATGAGAAAGGGCGTCTAACGATCCGCAAGATAAAAGAAGACCAATTAAAAGAAGAGGAGTCCATTCCGATGAACAACTTATCAAAACTCTACCCAACTTTACCTAATGCACCCCAAGACGAGGAGGTCTTATCTTAAGGAGGGAGGAGTTATGTCCACTAACACAACCCTTTTAGACGATAACATTCTTCGACCATAGGGCGACGCTTAAGTGCATTCCAAGATAACCCCACATTCCAGAATAAAGGGATAAATGGGACTGCCCAAGGAAGAAGCAGTCAGTTCTATGCTTTCTTTAGACTATTCATCTAAGTATAGTTTGTAAAGTACAGGGGTCATTTTGTATTTTTAGTAAATAAATATTTTTTAAAAAGACATCTTCATTGTCAGCAAAAGTAATTATATGCCTATAAACTAGCGACACAACTAAGAATAATACTGGTACAAATAACAAAACATTACGAATACAACTTAACAAGACCTTAAAACCTAAATGATTCGTATCTTTGTATTCGAATGCAAGGTATTCGATTCTGCACGTAACTTGTTGAAAGTTAAGCTGTTAACGACTTTTTTGCTTAATTTATTACCACCTAGTTAATTTTTTATTTTCTATAACTGTTGGAGTTACATTCAATAATTTTTCTTACTGTTCATTAATGTGTTAGCTGTCGGGAATGCAAAGTGACGTCAATTAGCCGAGTTGCGGGAAATATTAATAGTAAAATAAAAACAACACGATTTGGCGACGAGGTTTACAAACATAAAAGAGATTAGTCGTCATTCTAGGTAGGAGTTGTGAGGGGAATTTGAGGGAAGAGGCGAGGAAAAGCAAGAAAGGAGATTATTATTAATTAACATGTAGAACAGTATGGTTCATATGATATTCTTATATTTTATATTTGAAGAAGAATAAATTTTTATAATTTAAAAAATAGTTTTTCTATTTTTCTAAATTAACTTGAACATCCAGTACAATTAAAAACTATAAATAATAAAGGAGAAATATCGTGTAATTCGTACGTGACCTCGAACATAAAAATCGACGCTGTTGAAAAAAATATTTGGTTGTATATAATCGAAGAACTTGCTGATTTTGGATGTTGACATTCTAATCGGACAAAATTATACGGAGCTGGATGACGTAATTTATACTAAGTTAGGTCAAGAACTACACTTTTCAATAACAAAAACGTGTCCTACTGTAAAATGTTAGGGTGTTTACAAAATTAGTTAGGAAAATACAATAACAAACATTAATGATACGGAGATAAAACAAAAAGTACTTGAAATTCTCAATGAATATAATGACTGTATTGCGCAAGGACCCTATGATGTCGGGTTTACAAAAATAGTTGAAATGCAAATCGAATTAACAGATAAGAAACCTATTACGTTTAGACCACGACGATTTTCAGAAAGCGAACGGTCAACTATAAGGGAAATTGTGAATGAATTATTAGCAAAAGGAATTATTCGTGAATCTAAGTCGCCTTATGCAAGCCCCGTTCTATTGGTAGGTAAGAAAAATGGGGAACAACGATTATGTGTAGATTACCGCGCTTTGAATAAAGTTACCGTCAAAGACGTATACCCGATACCAATTATTGAAGATCTAATTTAGCGCTTAAGCGGATATACATACTTTTGTAGCCTTGATCTTGCATCAGGTTACCATCAAATTAAATTGAGTGCAGAATCTATTCGCTTAAGTCCGTTTATAACTGAAGATGGGCACTATGAGTATTTACGGGTACCATTTGGGCTTTGTAATGCGCCAGCGCTATTTAGCCGGATGATTAATACTGTATTGGGTAACTTACGATTCACAAAGGTACTAGTACATCTTGATGATATTTTGGTCCCTGGGAAGACTCCTGAGGACACACTTACTACCTTAACACAGGTATTACAAATTTTAAGGCTTCACGGATTGAAATTAAAACTATCAAAATGCTTTTTCTTACAAACAACTATAGAATTTCTTGGTTACAAAATTAGTAATTCAACTATTACACGCAACTGACAAATTGAGGCGGTGTCACATTTCCAAATACCAAAAGACGTGCATCAAGTGAGACAGAAAAATATGCTGAAAAAGCGAAGCCACTAAGTATGTTATTGCATAAAGCTTAACCGTGGAAGTGGGATACTGCTCAACAGACAGCTTTTGAATTACTTATTTGGTTTCCAAACCCATCTTGACCCTTTTTGATTCAAAGTTACCAACCACGTTGTACACTCGTTCGTGCACGCAATGCCAAAAATCCAAGATTACCCGACATGTTACATCGCCGCTTGGTTCTTATTTGCTTATTGTTACTGAGTGATACAAACGATACTACGCATCACCTAATTAATTTATTTAAGCAATGCATAATAATATCTACAATAAATAAAACTAAAAATACAAAGCAGAGTTATAACCAAGGTAGAAGTAACCGGATAGCACCAGCAGTTTTAGTATCTTGTAACAATAAAATACTTCTTTACAAAACCTAGACAAACCCAGACAATGAGAACATTAACCCTTTTCGGACTAGTGTCCGTGTGGTGAAGTCTCTTATTTAATTTGAAGTTGTTGCTGTCTCCGCGACGACCACACGTATGACTACATCTGGTATTTTGCATTTTTAACGGTGTAATATTCTTTTGTTGGAATTTCCTTTCGCATATATTTAATTTAGCTAATTTTCTCCAGCCCTTCGAAGAGGTATGACATATCTCTGTATTTTACGTACTTTTACAATTACTCCAGTATTGTAATTGTACTGTCATCATGCTGCTAAATAATAAATAAATAAATAAATAGATAAATAAATAAATAGGATTGTGGTAGTTTGTATCGTACGTACCTCGATTACGTCAATTTATATGCTTTTACATATAAATTGTCTTATCTACGGATTTATAGCTAACCTTACCAACACATTAGTTTAAAAGTATGTCATATTTACTTTAGATAAATGTAATCATGAAACTCTAAAACTAATCTTTCTAAGTAAAACGGTAGATTTACGACAAACGAAAATGTTGGATAATCCTTTATAATTTGATGGATCGCTATTTGTACTAGCAACATTTTTAATTTCTCTCTATATATATATATATATAGATGTGTGTGTGTGTGTGTATGTAAGTAATATTTTACACATAATCTATCGCCACAGTGTCCTGTGTGCTGTAAGTAAAGTAAATCGGAATACGAAAAGCAATTTGAGAGACTTCTTAAAAATGATATTTGCGAGGATATTTTCTATCTTTATTTGTTTGCACTTAGGAATCGACGGTGAGATGTTCATATTCGATTGTTGTGTATTGTTTTTTATTTTATATTTATTCTACTTGGTGTAATTAGTATACATTTATGTATTGTAGCACGTACTGGTTATGGACCGGGAGAACAGGAATGGGGATACGTAAACGTTAGAGAAGGTGCTCATATGTTCTGGTGGCTCTATTTTACTACTGCCAATGTTTCGGTCTATACTGAAAGACCTTTAATAGTATGGCTCCAAGGGGGTCCTGGAGGATCCTCAACGGGGTACGGGAATTTTGAATTACTCGGACCTATGGATTTAACTCATAATGAAAGAGATTATACGTGGGTTAATCTTGTCAACGTTTTATTTGTGGATAATCCTGTAGGAACAGGATTCAGTTACGTGGATGACAACAGGTATTTAAATTGAAATGAACTATTTCGCGTTAGTTGGCGAGAAGTTACCAAATCAAGAAATATTATTAATTTTGAATTACAAGTTTCTTTAAGCAATATAAAGTTATTGACCGTGTGATTGGTATACCTACGAAGAACATTATAATAATATTTTTAACGAATAGAGAAAAACGTTTATTGAAATTTATTTGCGAGACACAAATTGTACAAAGAATATATACAATGCATCACGTAATATCCCTACCTACAGAATGTAAATTCATTACCTGTAAGTAGTGAGAAGACAAAAGCAAAACTAAATTAAATCTATATCAGAAATAGCGAACTAGTATAATCTATTTAAAATGTATTTATATATATACATATACATATATATGTTATTTAAACATTTATAAGCTTTTAGCTTATTAAAGTAAAAGATATTTACAGAAATTTTTACCTATCCATATTTTAACTCTAGGAAGTTCATTGTCCTTAAATAAATTACTAAATCTACTTTAAAGATTATCATAATACACGTCAATGAAACTTATTCGTAGATTTAATTTATCGCTAGTGAAGTAGATTTGTTATAGAAAAGTTACTGATCGGTCAGTTTAAGTATAACCACACATTGCAACACTGTTAAATAGACCGTAATAAATGTAATGTTATTAAGTATATGCACATTCCATTTTATAATCATATCAATAGTTAATCCTGAATATCTGGTAAAAGTAACATTCTTTATAATTTGACCATTTAGTTTAACTTGAATATAATTCGGTATCTTATCACTATGATTGATTAAGAAATGTACATAGTTTTTACAGTTTTACTTTTTATTTGATTCTTATTACAAATTATTTCATTCGGGTAGTACAATTTGATGATTTAATCGTCAATTGCTTCAGTTGTGGTGGGGCTAGTCGTCAGAAAATTTACATTATATAAAAAATAACTAAAACTTATTTTAATTCGCTGCGTGAGTAACGGGGGATAATACGTCAGTTAACTGTTTTAGAAACATTGATGAAATGTCATTTTAAATCATTTAAAGTACATATAATTCTCTTAAATGTTCCATTGGAACGGCCCGGTCCCTTATTTTACGTAATCTCGACTTTATAGTGTTTCTGGGTTTTCTGGCACGCATGGAGGACATCGTGACTATAGAAACAATAGAATGAATTAAGTTAATTTTTTTTTTTTGATACTTTCAATAGAATACACTAAAAAAAATATTTAACATGTGACATATGGTTCTCCAAAACCGTGACTTCTTCGGATATTAATATTTACTACTAAATCTACAGTGCAACTTACATCACTGAGTAGTTTAAAACTGAGGGGAGGGGTATTGTGGTATAATTAGAATAACTTTAGTAGACTGTGGTGGAGAATCCTTTTATTTTCAAGAGAGACAATTAATCAAATCGATGACATCCTCGTCAATAAACTTGAATACAGTGATGACATGCCTTCAAATTTGTCTCTCAGTTGTTTAAGTCCTTTCTATTATTTGGGCACAGGAAAATTTTGGTGCACTAATTGATCAAATCTCTAAGCTGGCACACTTGCCGCGTTTCCTAGATTTTTTCGACGTTTTTTTTTTTGCCAAATATTCTTCGTCAGATTCTTGAAAAAGATCTTGGACGGTATGAATCTTGAAAGTTCTCACTATGTCACCACTCTGACTACTTCCAACATTGTCCCAATTTTCAGAGAAATCTTTCTATATTTTTATCGTGAACCTTATGAAAAGTCCCCTCCAACTCTGACTCTTACTCTCGGTGCGTATCAAATGTTTTTCACAATATTATACTCAAACGTACTCTGTAACACGTACATCAAGGCAAGCTACACATTTGACAAATATTGTTTATAAACACGATTATGAGATTTTAACTTTTAAAAGATTTGGTGCAATAGATAACAAATAGATATTTCCCAAAAAAAATGCAAATGCAAAGTTTACTTCAAATACGATTTTATCGCATTTGTTAAAAGTTCTTCCATTATTCATGATTAAATAATTAGTGGTTTGCATATAAGTTTTGTACTTGAAATACGGAGATGAGTTTTAAAACAAATTCATTTCAATATAAAAATTTATATAATTGTATTACGGGAAATAGAACCGTATAGTACGGTACAGATCGATTCTTACTATTATCTAGCCCAACACTGCCCGAACAGTCATATGTCGACACTTGGGATTGCGTTTTATCACTGTTTTTTTTTATAACTCTTCGTGGGTCCGTAACTTCTCCCCCCTTAGGTTGGAAAAACGGAGTAAAATTAACATGTTCTGTAAAGTTTTTGCTTATTTTGCTCTTGTTGTAGTTGTCGTTTATTTGCCTGCAGTTGTTACAGAAACAGATATTTTCCGAGGTGATAATTCCTTTGCAGTCGTACCCATTTAGATTGTACAGCATAAGGTTTTGTTTTAATGGATAAATTGTTTAAATATAAATATGGGATAAACAGGAACAACTACTCCGAAGGCTAATACCCCTACCAGAATTGAATTATATTGTTGATTCCGAAAGGTTCATAGACGAAGATAACTTATCCAAAAAAGAAGGCATTAAAATTGTTTGTTGTAATTGTTTCTGTTAATTCCATACTTATATTTATCATATAGCCTGTAAAGGCCTTTCTGCCAGCGCCTACCTGACCCAATAGGTCAAAACTGGTTGTGGTATTTGGCTTTCGGTTCACAGTGCCTACTGTGGACGCGTTTCAAATGTGGGATCTGTGATCCTTAATATGTAGACGAAAAATAATTTTAATGTCTTCTTTTTTGGATAAATTGTTTTTTTTTATTTATAGGAATGGCGTAGAGATAACATAATTTAGAAGAATTCATCAATTATCGGCATTTAAATGTCCCTGAAAAACAGGTCTTCCAGTTAATAGTGGTTACTACGAATTTAAATTTTGGAACTGCACAACACTATCGTTTGAATATAACGTTTCACTCTGTTCTATTAATTTAGGCAGTTTTTGCCTGAACTAATAGAAAAAAAAATTTAGTTAATGGTAATCATTCTAAGGTATTATGTGAACTTAAAGAAATTAGTGAGGTTATTTTGTCTCAGATATCTCGTTCATGGTAACCTTCTAAACAGCCGCACTCTTCTGTTTTGTCTGCAATTTGTTCGGTTGCAGACTCGTGAGTTGCAGTTTCTTCCAGAATTTTTTTGAAAAACTCTAATTCAGGTAAAGTTTTCCACTTCAGATCCTCGTTATCAAATTGTATTTATAGAAGGGTCCTGATATTTTGCTTTTTCTCATTTGAAATAGAATTTTCTAATTTTTCTTTTCCAGACATGTTTCTTCCTGTCTGTATTTTTTCTTAATAAAGACCCATACGAATTTGAAATTACATTCTATCTAAAAAATATGGATCCTTTAAAATTTACTGTGAAGTGGTCGTTTTTCTATTAGAACTGCTTGATTGAAATCTTTTATCCTGGTCACCTTGCTGTCGTTTTAGCGTCTTCACTTCACTCACTTGGGAATATACTGAATTATTCTTTGGGATTAACAATGACAGCAAGATTTTTTAACATTTTGTCCATGCGACCAACCACTCGGTCCGCCGGCAAGTACGAATATCAACTCATTGACTTCGCTAAGGGACTCATTTTGAAGTCAAAATATTGTACAATATAGGCATTTTTGCTGTGGCCGTCACAACCATTACAAAACAATTTAACGATTTCCACGTTTTCCAGGTTAACGGACATCAGATGAGTAACTAAAGCTGAACCCATATCAACTGAGACGCGTCCTGCTTGATTCTCCGACCAGCTATAAAGAATAGGTGTCTTTAATTTTATGTCAGCACAAAAAGTATTTAAATTAATTTTCCTTAAGTAGAAGGCATCTTGATTGGGGGTCTTGAAAAGGGGATGAATTTGTTGCAAGTCAAAGCGAAATGATACACTCTTATAGGGAGTTTCATTGAGCAGGTTGTAGAATGCATTAGCCCTCAGTTTAGGGATTCTCAGATCTGTCATCAACCTTACCTTGTTTTTAGAGTTTTGTTTTATAGCAGGCCCTCAAAATAACCGTTTGTCAGCTCGATGACCTCTTCATTTGATCCAAATCTTTTACCGTCCAGCAATTTCTTCAGACTTTATGACAGGAAATAGTCGGAGGGGGCTAACTCCAGAAAATAAGGTGAATGGCGTAACAGTTCGTAGCCCAATTTCTTGGCTAAATGCGGTCGTTTCTGCTTCAAAACAGTCTCAAATCTTTCCAGCAGTTCTGAATAATATTTACCGTTGACCGTTTTACTTTCTTCAAGGCAATTAATGTAATCAATATGAATTACACCGCGCGAATCCCAGAAAATTGTGGCCATGCCTTTGTTAGCCGATAAACCCATCCCAGCCTTCTTCGATGCACGTAAACCTGTAGAAACCCACTGTTTCCACTCTTTCGATTGTTGCTTGGTTGGTCTCTGGTATGACGTAATGGATCCATGACTCATCTACGGTAATGAAACAGCGCAAATACTCGTTTGGATAGTGGCTTCACATATCCAAACACTCCTTTTAACTTCTCGCACGGTGGTGTTTATGGTCTATCGTGAGTAATCGCGGTATCCATCGTGCCGATAGCTTTTTCATGTCCAAATATGATATTTATGAAAAAGTGATGCACTCGCTCAGTTGAGAGTTCAAACGATTTTGTATTTGTTTTTCATGAAAAGTGTTTTCTATTTAGCCTGCACGATAAAATAATTTTCATTACATATATTATTTCTCCATCAGAATCTCTCGGAGATAACTTCTTAGGCAGTCCGGATTTTTTCTCTACATTAATTCTACCCGTATTTATATATTTCAGTAATACGTACCGTACAGTATAGCACGAAATAATCAACTTGGACTGTCCAGTTTTAATGAATTGTATTCTTGAATAACTTTGTTGAACTAACTGTTTATACATCAGTAAGAATAACATGATAATAGGGAACAAACGATAGTAGAGGCTAAACAAATCATTTTCAAATAGGTACATTACATTAGTTTTAATCTAGAGAAACTCTACATGTTCATGACCGCTTATCGGTAATAGAAAAAAACAAAGTACAGAGGACAAAAGAAATATTAAGAAATATTACATAAGTCCAACCACTTTCAAAGTGCCGTCACAAAGCAAGTACACTACTTGTTGAGAGCCGAAATTAATCTATTTCAGCATATTGTTCGTATCAGACGTGAATATAGTATGGACCGAGCGTAAGCAATGTTCTCTCTACTAGAAAATAATGTAATTCATTCAAGGACACGTATTTAAGTTTCTCATTCGCTAAACGGAAATTTACAGACTTTAAAGATTGAAAATCATTGACAATAGCATTTAACATACAAACCAAATATATTGAAAACATAATTAAACTTCTTTAAAAAAAGAATAACACTGTTGTTTGCAATAATATATGTGCTATAAGTGAAAATAAAGTTAATTAGTAACGCAAGTAGATTTCTTGTGTGGATGATTAGTGTCTGAAGTTGATAAAAATGATGTGATGACTGTGATTAAAATGATGTATATTAACGGTACTACTACTACTTACATGTATTTTACAGTTTGATTTTATGGTTTAAATAATTGTTGGTAATATTGAATTTGATAAAATATGTTTCTTAAGTTTTTGTTAGGAAAACAAATCTAAGGTATGTGAAGTCGTTATTTATGTGTACTCTGTTGTGTACTTAGTAGAAAAATAGTATGTTACAGAATGATTTGCAAGAGGTGTCAATTGACATGGGTAGATATAATAAGCAGACGACGTTTTAAGCGACAATATTGAACAAAGATTAAGTCGAGATGTATATATGAAAACCTAAACCTTTGTTTATGAATTATGTATATGTATCTAAGTGAATCTGAACTATGACTAATAATACACAAACTATAATAAGCAACAAAAATTAACTTAAACCTTTAGTAGAAATTTTTGATATATTTAACATAAAAAATATAAATATTAATTAATAAAAATATTTACATTCAACTTGCGTGCTGCCTAGAGTTATGTAAAAACTTCAAAATACATTAAAACCTAAGCGATAATAATAACGGTTAAAAACTAAATTAACTTTTAGCATAATCAGAATTTACATTTCAGGATGTACTTCTGAAGTTGACGGATTAACTCTTTATATTAACATTACTCATTAAATTACTTGCTTACTTTTGCTCCTATGACAAAATACTTCGTTTGTTGGGTCGAGGTACTACTTTGTTAATTAAATGCTGAGGAAAATCAAAGACGCTAGGTACAGCATGTTGCTTTAATTTTCCTTTTCCCACAGATATTAAAAAGTCATTTTCTTCAAAATGTATGCTGCAAGCTACTGGATACTTTGACGGTGTAAAACTTTCACGCGTTATTGCATTCAACCATTTTTTCTTTAATTCAGAATCTTTTGGGAACCTTCGAAGAAATTACAAATGTATCAGTGTCTTATGTTTAAATTGTACTTACACATGAAGTGAAATGGAAGAACCTTTAGAACTCTTTTCACGGCAACCATATGCACAACAATATGTAATCATATTGTTCTAATATTAAACTAGTTTTATATAACTTTAACAAAAGCGTTCATAAAAGTGTTCACAAAACTCCATGTACAAGAAAAATAGTGTCGCAGAACATTTACTTGAAATAACTACACTCAACACTTCAACTGCCTCAAACTTTCTGAGCGAAGTTACGAGCGCTCTTAATAATTCTCGTATTTCTGTCCCTTAATTCGCAAAATGGGTTGCCTACCCAAATGATATCACTTTATAAACGCAAGGTGCAGTCTAGTTATAATCGCGCGCGCTTTTCAGCGTTAAAAATTAGTTCGTAATTTTTTAGGATAAGAATAACAGTATACACCACAATTACGTAAATTGAAAATAATATTTCCGAAATGAGTAATTAACAATTGAATGTGTGGGAAAAGTAACTGGTTTTGTCTTTAGCAAAATAAGCTAGAAGAATATTTTTTGATTGATTGTTAACGATATTTAAATGATTAGAAATGGACTATTCATTCCCTCATTATTCCTGACAGTTCTAACTAACCCCGAGACTAAAATTTGCTCGTAGTAGATATAATTACTTTACCTGTAGGAAAAAAATCAATGTGTTTCTCTATTTATTAGAAAGCTTCTTATAACTGTCAAATCTCTGACAAACAAATAGGAAACCCAAAAAAACGTTATAGTGTCTTTTTATGAAGAAGTTAAAAAATACACTTTACATAATATGACAACTAATTAGTCTTCGTGATTTTCCCAGATATTTAACCACTACTAATCGTGAAATAGGAGAAGATTTTGCAATGTTAGTAAAAGGTGTTTTGGAAGCAGTACCCGAATTTGTTACTGTTCCAATATATATATTTGGTCAATCGTATGGTGGCAAAATGGCAGCTGATATTGCGCTTGTAATTCACGAGGTAAGTTAACACATACATATTCAAAAGTCTTTAAAGTTATTTCACTGCAAGAAATTACACTAATTAAATTATTTGGTTTTTAAGAAAAGAAAAGGCAATTTTCAAAATATGAAATTATCCTATGCTTCCAGCACAGGCGGTATTTGATTGGCTACAGCCTTTCTTAAATAAATGTTTGTAAATTGTCTATCAGAACAAAATATATACGCGCGGTTAAACTAACATGAACGACAAAAAAAGTTTAATTCATAGAAAGATTAGAAAGTTTATAATAGGTATCTTTGGGGTAAGATTTCCGAACCAGTTGAAACCTGTTGACATGTTCCTTAATGCGATGTTTTAAGGCTCGGCCACATTGTCCCAAATAAATTGCATTACAATTATTACAACTTAACTGAAACACTCCATTTTTACAACTAGTGTTTGTTTTGTCTTTCAAATGAGAAAATAAAATAATGGAAAAAGTTTCACCAATTGTTTATTGTACTCGACAATATCGTTTCGATCTACGTGATCATTATCAAGAGTATTACTAATTACTAAACTGAAATCTATACAAATCACATATTTATAACTTAAAATAAGTGGGGAGGAGTAGGTTACTAATTCTAGTTGGTTGTTCATAAGTTCTTCTTTTTTATACAAAGCTTTGCTTACTTCTAAGGATTCTAGAAGCGATAACTTTTTACCCTTTGTTATATTCGTGTGTAAGAATTTTGTGTTTTCTATGTATAACTTATGTCGTAGACTTAGACAATGATCTGAACAGCCAGTTCTTTTGTCAGATTTGTTTATATTATTTCAATGTTCATTTATACGAGTTTCTACTGCCCTCCCTGTTTGTCCTAAATAACTCGCACGACAATCCTTACAAATTAATTTGTAAATTCCACTTTTTTGTTTAATATTGCTTTTAGGTTTAACATTAACCAACATGTTTTTTAATGTCCTACCGTTACATTCTATTGTAGTAATTCCTAGTTTCTTAAGTCGTGATTTGAATTTTGAATTTACGCTATTGAGAAATTGCAAAGAACAATCAATGTTCTGTTTTTATACTAAAATTATCATTAAATGGTAGTTTTCGAACTTTCTTGTTAAGTTTTCTAATGATCATTATGTCTACAATGTTCGGCTTATAGTTATTATTAATTTTATTTTAATTTGAATATTCAGTATAGATTTAGAATTAACTATTAATCGTGTCAACTCACAAGATAATAATTTAGAACTTATTAATTTAAAACACCTGTTTGCGGCAGATTTGTACAATTTCTTTAAAACCATCAAAAAGAACACTCGTCATAATGCTTCTAATGAAACCGTTGTTATCAAGTCAATCAAACAAAAATGTAAAGCCAACGAATTAATACTTACCAAGGCAGATAAAGGTAATGCATTAGTCGTCTTAAATAAACAAACCTACAATACCAAATTAAATGCTTTATTGGATGATTCCTATATACCTCCTAATAAAGACCCGACAAAAAACATCCAAAAAGATGTATACAATATTCTTAATTCCAACAATGTTTGGATAGATAATAAGTTAAAATATCAATTACAAAATATTAACCCAGCTGCTCCCGTTTTATAGGGTTTGCCAAAACTACACAAGGATACTATTCCACTAAGACCTGTAGTCTCTTATTTGCATGCACCTTGCTTAGGAATTCAATTCTAATCAAATCAATTCTAATCAAATCAATCAATTGTTTTTCAAAATTCAGTGTCAAAAATTCAGTAGATTTAGTAAACAAAGTTAAAAATTTAAAAACTCCTAGAAAAGCTCAGTTAGTATCTTTCGACGTAACCAGTTTGTTTACCTTAGTACCTTTAACAACTTTATTAAATGTATTGAAAGATAAAATTTCAAGAAGTGATATAGATCAACAGGGTAATGATTTACTGGAAATTGAGTAAGTTTAGAAAATAATGTAACTGTCTGAATGTGCCAGTCCAAATGCAAAAAACGTCATCCACATATCTGTTCCAAAAGAAAATGTTTTTAATTAAGTAGGAATTATGGTTGAACAATTTATCTCTGCTAAAACAGGAGATAGCGGGAAACCCATTGGAAGACCTTCTTTTTGAGTATAGAATTTATTATTATATCTAAAATAGCTTTGGCTCAAACAAATATTCAAAATATTGTAAAGTTCAACTTTTTCTCAATTTGAAAGGAGGTTATTATCTATTTTAGTTTTAATTACTGATTTTAATTCATTTACCGAAACCGAGGTAAAAAGGCTGCACACATCAAAAGATACAAAAATATAGTTACTGGCAAATTCTAGAGAGTTTTTAACACTGAACTTCGATTTATAATCAAGATGAGATAAAATTATTTTATTAGCAAATTTACAGAGATTGTAACTAGGGGGATTGATATATAAAACCACTGGTCTTAGGGTATGTGGTTTAGGTAAACCATATAATGAGGCAGCAGTGGGATTCGTTACTTTGAATTTGTAAATTTTGTTAGGCATCTTAACTTTTAATTTAGTACTTCTTATTACTCTTTGATAATGACAGTTTTGTCGAAACGATTGTTAGAGTTTCTCTTAATAAATTTTGTTGAAAGATTTCTTTACTTTTTATTCGTTTTACTTTTCAAAGCCTGTTACTGTTACTTAGTCAATTATTTTATTGCATTTTTGTCGTTCATCGTCGTTGTTAGATAGGCAACTCCAACAAATTACGATTTATCTTCATATAAAACATAAACAGTGTCAATTGAAAAATTTTGATAGTTTTTTTTTTAATTGTATTTGATTTCCATAATTATTATACTGCTGAACTTGTTAACTGTTACTTTCTAAACTTTTTTACTTCGCACATACATACAACTATTAATGTTGAAAAAAAGAAGCAATCTAGAACTTAACTCGCTAAATTAAAAATAACTATTCATTGAAACAGATTTACTCATTATATATAGATATATTTCGATTAGTTAAAAAATTACCTTCTTTTATAGAAAGTAACTAGTGGGGAACTGAATTGTAATCTACAAGGAATTGCCTTAGGAAACTCATGGGCTTCCCCACTCGACTCAGTTCTAAATTGGGCACCCTTTTTACTGAAAGTGGTAAGATTTTATGAATTCAACTTTACTGAATAAATATTAACTATAAAAATCGCTACACAGGTATACGTTTATCATATACATTATATATAATATCGAATGTCTGGTCTGATATGATAAAAAAAGTCTCACCTATGTCTGTATTTGCAATCCAATATGTATTTAACATTTTTTCTATGTATTCGTAGTAATACGTGTAGATAATAAGCAATAATGCTTGACTTAACTTACTGGAATTTCTTAAACTACGGCAGACACACACACAAATACTCCAACAGTCGCCCTTTCACCATGCTTATACTTCCTAGACGTAAATTACGATGCTACTTATATATATATCTTACTGTCATTGTGGCGTCAATACATTACGAAATTGCATTCATTAGAGCGTCAGATGTTTATGGCGTCAGTATACTGACGCTCTAAGCACATTTCTGTACAATTTTGCCGAGGCACCGCCCCCAGTCTACGGAACATCTGGACGAAATTTTGGTTGACGCCGTAATGTCAACAAATTGTCAGGTGGTAACCATATTGTGTATATGACTGATTCAATCGATTTCCGAAGGAGGCGTTCGTGTCTCGCTTGAATATTCGCTTGAAAGTATTCTTTCTTACACTGCGTCGCGTTTCAAGCGTCATTTGATTTGGCAACGTGTTTGACAGGAATTGTAATGTTAGTTTAGAGTTTATCGTTTTGTTCAGTTATACAGTTAATGTAATAGTGTGAAAACGCAACTTACGGCGTCAGGAGTGATTGAGAACATTTTGCGTGGAAATTTCAGAATGATTCGTTGCTTCGACAAGGAATATGTAAGTTAAACATTAATTCTCCTTTATCGATACATAGTGAATGAAATTGTTAATTTTTAGTACAATGTCTGCTCTACAAACTCCCAAAAGCGGAAAATATCGTTTTTCTGTAATAGGGCGTTATCACCTCCTCCAAATGTTCTTAGAGAAAATATGGAAATTGAAAAAAAATTGAGTAATTCCTCGTTTCATGAGCCTCATAATATAAATCTGAAGGTGAATGTTCAGGTAAGTTTTACCAGATCCGACCTGTTCTTTCAAACGAAAAGACGAATGGACCCGACCGGTTTAGTTTACACTGATAAAACGTATACAGAATTCTATTCACTTCAGCCTTGTGAAAATATCTATCCGTTTGTTGCAGCCTGAGTTTGAGTTCCAAGACTCAGTCGTGTCTGGTACTGATAACTCCATAGCAGACCCTGATTATTTGCCTAGCTCGGAATCAGATGCTACCCAATTTTCTCTTAGTTTAGAAGAAGATGATCTCGACCATGTCTCAAATGAATTAAACAGAAAAAATAGCTCTTCGCCGGTAGAACAAGAGATTTTTCCAAATTTAGAGATTAACCAAGTGCAAAATGAAGATATGTTGGGAGAAATTAAAGCAAATGGTGAGAAGAGAAAAGGAAACAAGAAGAAAGACTTTTGCCTCTTTTGCGAGTGCTACGTGTTAAATTTCGCTAGGCACATCATGGGAGCTCATTCCATGGAATTAGAAGTACAAAGGATTGTCTCATATCCACCCAAACACAAAGAAAGGAAAAAACTTTTGAATTGCAGTGTAATACGTAAAGCAGTCAGGAGACCAAATAATAACAAAAAGCTGCTACCTTGTACTCAATGTAAAGGTTTCTTTTCTTCGAAACAATTATGGCGTCATAGAAAAAAATGTATAGGAAAAAAGGATAAAAATCACCAATCAGAAGGGCAAAATTTGTTATTAAGAGACACAGGGGTTGACAAGCAGTTGAGAGAAAATGTATTCCCAAGAATAGGACCAGACGACATTTCTCAGGTAGCGAAGTGCGACTTACTGATTTGCGCATTCGGTACTCGTTACCTAAAATCTCATAGAGAACAACATTTTGTTTCCGTCATATCTCGCAAAATGAGGGAGCTTGCCAGATTGCTTGTAGAGCTTAAAAGGCTAAAGCCTCAAATTAAAAATTTGTTCGATGCTCTCAGACCTGAAAATTTTGGACATTTGGTGTCGGCTACAAAAATCGTTGGCAATTACGACGAAGAAAAAGATATATATAATTCAGCCTCTACAGCTTTGAATTTGGGGTATTCAATCAAACAATGTGCCCAACTTGCTATCGTGTTTGTTTTGAAACGAAAGGAAATTTATTCAACAATTTCCTCAGCTGACAGAGAAGCTCACTTGAAAACTCTCATTCAACTTATTGAAAGTGAATGGCGTTTTGAAGTCAGTACACAAGCTTCAAATGATCTAAATGTCAAGAAGTGGAATAAAATAACAATGGTTCCTCTGGCTAGCGATTTAAAATTAATAAAAGAATATTTGTTTTTAAAATCTAAAAGAGCTGTGGAAAAATTGAGCAGAGATCCAGATAAAGAAACGTATAATTTGTTGCTAGAGCTTGTATTCTGTAATGTTCTCCTGCTAAATAGACGGAGGCCAGGAGAGCTTCAGCGACTTCCTCTTCATATCTATCTAAATTCTGAAGAGCATTATCAAAATTATGAGGAATTCAATGAACTCATAAGTGCTTCTGAGAAGGTTTTGGTATCAAAATTTAAGCGAATCGTGATCCGTGGAAAACGAGGAAGGGGCGTTCCAGTTTTATTCAGTACGGACGTCCAAGAACAAATTAAGGTTTTATTAACTCACAGAAATAGATTCTATAGCAACAATAATATTATTTATTTGGAAACCCCGGCACTTTTCAACCGATTTGTGGGTATAAGGTAAATAGCAAGCATGCGCGGTTGTCAGGTGCTAAAAACCCCAAAGCCCTCACGGCCACAAAGTTACGGAAACATCTAGCAACTCTTACACAAGTACTCAGTATGACAGACAATGATATAGAACAACTCTCCCGATTTATGGGGCATACCCCAAATATCCATCGTGGCTCATATCGTTTACCCGATGATGTTTATCAGACAGCAAAGATCTCGAAATTATTACTTCTTATGGAAAAGGGAGAAGCAGGTCAATTTAAAGGTAAAAATTTAGATGAGATAGACATAGATCTTGAAGCAGAACTCGACGCCGAAAACAGTGATGATGAATGTGCTCCGGAAATCTTACAATCACAAGAACCTTTACCAGAATGTAGTCGACAACCTTTATATGATGAGACTCCAAAAACACAAAAGAAGGATGAGGCAAGGTGTAAGAAAGGTAAAAGGGTATTGGTAGCATGGACTGAAGAACAAAAGAGTTTAGCGTGCAACTTTTTTGCTAAACATATTAGACAAAAACGACCACCAAAAAAGCACGAATGTGATGAACTTAGGGCTCAGCACAGTGAACTATTTGCAAACAAAGACTGGCTGAAAATAAAAGTTTATATTCAAAATCAGTATGTTAAAAAGTAACGTGTTTGAGATATTATGTTAACTATTAGTTTCGCTAATAGCAAACAAAAAATGTATCTTAAAATCGTTTATTAAATATTTTTGTTGCAATATATCTGGCTTAAATATAATATAGAGATATGTTCCAATTTGTATGTAAAATAGTACATTATTACGTTATAACGTAACAATATGCGTTGTTAGTTTCCGGATATTGCCGTGTCTGATGGGTTTCCATAAGTATGTTGTATATAATAATAATAATAATATGTAATTTTGGGTCTGGTCGGATCGAGTCGGGAACGGTTCGATTCGGTGAGGCAGGATTAGGTCGGGTTAGGTCCTATGTATTATTTGGTTTGGTAGCTGAATTACTTTTATGGTACAGGACAGGCTGAATTGTTTTGATGTTTAATTTGGGTTAAACCCCGTCGGTCTATCAGTTCAGTCCAGTCCAGTCGGGTTGGGAAAGTTTGGGTCGGATCGGGTTTGATCCGATATTTAATTTGGGTAATTAGGTGGATTTATTCTTATTCGTAGGTTGCTTTTAAAGTAAGAATGGACTAGATTGTTTTGAGGTTAGTTGGTTGATTAATGCTAGGTTGGGCTGAGGTTGATTTAGATGGGTACGTGGGATTTGTTATCAGTAGTTTTGAGTTTTTGTTTTTCTTATACATGTACAAACAAAAATATGCCAATAAAATGTCTTAAAGTCTTTTTTCCATGTGATGGAGTGAGAACTGTCTTCAAAAGACATTTTTTTTCCAATTTGCACTAAACTTTCCTTATATCTTCTTGCTAGTATCAGTTTCCATGATATTATATCACTTTTAGGTAGATATTAAAAATTAATACAAATTGGCAACAACGCAGGACGCAGAATCCATAATGTTATATGTCGGTTATATAAGTTGTTAGTAAACGTGCTCCACTTATAAAATTAAATTTTATGTTTTTTTTTAGTCCAATTGTTCTGGATTTTTGTGGCTAGGTATAAGAATAAAATTGTCAATGTTCTGAGTATTTTTCGAGATAATTGTTTTGTTATTATGTGCATTTTTGTAGTTTAAAGCTGTATTATTTTAGTTCTGCTCAAGTTATCAGTTTGTTGCTTTCGAGGGGTCGACCCGCGTATAAAAAAGCAAAAAAGGCAAAATAAAAACTTAAGTTAAAAATCTAACTAAAAGAAAAGTTGCCAAATAATACTATTACTTTAAATTGAAAAGTGCTAAAAAGTGTAAACAAAAAGTCTAAACCAATCACAACCTATAATGGCTGATCAACCGTATTGTAGATATTGAAACAAAAAGATCCCCAAAGAAGTAAAATACTGCCAGAAATGTGACGAGAATTTTCATCCTTCATGCGGTGATACTAAGTGTCAAATATCCAGACCGGGTATATACAGATGCTGTTCGAAGTCAGATCTTCTCGCTCCTCGCTCACCACGAGTAGAATGCACCACTCTTACCTACTAAATCGGCTGGCACATCAGCATCTTCCTCTCGATCGACCTCGTCTGCTTCGTTGAATAACACTTCACAACGAATCTATTTTGGTACATACTGAAAAACAAGGTTTGTCAATCACAAATAAATCCGTCCTCACCTCACTTGAAGACAAACTGGATATGCTAATAAATCAAGGGATTAATAACAGTAATCTTTTAAGAAAAAAAAAATAGACAACCTATCCAACACGATTAGATGTATGCAGTAGGATATCAAAGATATGCAAGCTGATAGCACAAAAATGAAAGAGTCGTTCGACAACTTGAGCACAGACTTCTCCAACTCTAAAATAACAGTAGATAGACTGCCTCATGATCAACTTCTGATTGATATTGCCGTTACAGACCTATATTCCCAAATCTCAGATATGAATAATAAACAAGACACTATCACCAATGACATCAAGACTAAAATAATAAATGAGATGACGGAACAAGATATCAGATCCAGAAGTAATATTCTTTTCAACGTGGATGAAGTATCCGATGCCAACGATAAAAAAGTACTAACCAAATACATTAATGATTTCACCAACGATGTCCCTTCGCCTTCACCCATTTCCGCCTCGAAAAAAACTTAGATGGCAAGACAAGACCGATCAAGATGATTCTACCAAGTGCTGCTATCGCCATAAGTATATTAAAAAAAAAGAAAAAAATTTTGGAAAAACAATTAAATGTAAAACCAACCAAATCCCGTTCCAGCGTGAACAACTCCTATCAATCACAGCTGAGGTTAAACGAAAACAAGAGAAGGAACCGGATAAATAGACCATTCGATATATAAAAGGCACTCCAACGATTATTCAAAATTGTTGCAACAAAAATACAGCGGGGCCTGCATTGACGTCAAAAACTAACCTTAATTGAGACTCATTCCAAAATTCACATCTACTATCAAAACGTCAGGAGTCTCCGAAACAAATTAAATGAATTAAATGGTTCTCTGGTCACATCTACTACCGAATACGACTTATTGCTTTCATTGAAACATGGTTTAATGACGAAAATAAAAATTATCAACTATAAACCGATCAGGCTGGACAGGAACTTTGCATCCTCCAATAAAACTTGTGGTAGTGGAGTATTAACTTGTCTTAAACAAAACATTAATTACAAATTACTCTACATAGACGACAAAGCATTTGCATTTATTATTGTAAAAATTTTCAACTCCATAACTACCTTCATAATCGTTGTCACATATGCCACCCCACACATACAAGTTTTATCCTGCGATTACGCTAATGGTCTGAATGCAATGATAGATGCCATCAGCATCACCATGACTTCTCTACCAGATACACCACTAATAATCATAGGTGATTTTAATTTGCCAGAATATTCATGGACAACAACATCAGAAAATGTGTTTCTAGAAGTCGGCTCTAATCCAAGTCTTCTGCTCAGAAAACTGAAAGATCGTAATGTCACACGCTTAATCATTAGTTTAACTGCTGTCAAGTAGCACCGAGATCCGAAGACACTCTGAACCAACTTGATACGATGTTTAGAAATATTACCAATGCTTCTTGTGAATTTTCAAATGACTCTCTCATCGCATCTTCAATTGAAAATAAACACCACACAAATATACTGCAACAATAGCAGCGGACTACAGCATAATTAAGCATAAACAGAATAAAACAGATTGGTCCTTCATCGACGATCTAACCAAAGATGTTGATGATGTGGCTTGTAAGTTTTACTCTAGATTAAATTCGATTATATGCGAGAGTATACTCAACGATCATCAATGAAATCCGTAAAAAAACTACACATGCTTTATAAATCCACAAAATCGGCTGATGTATTCATGGAATTCAAAGCTCAAAGAATAATTTCTAACAAACTATGTAAAAACGCGTTATCTAATTATAACACTAGCTTAGAAAATAACATTTTAAATCAACCAAAGAATTTCTGGTCAAATATTAATAGCGGTAGAGATAAGGCTTCACGATGGAACAGTGCGGTGGAATGAAACGATAAATGCGCATAGAATGACCAAGACGTTGCGTGTCTGTTTGCTGTTTTCTTAACCAAATTTTGAAAAAATAACTCTTATATACATAACAAAGTTGTTGATAACAATGAGGTATTAAAATACTTTGTAATCGACCAACCCACAGTACTGCTTCATCTATCCACAATAAAACAATTCCTCGGGGCCTGTCCGGATGACATGCCTTTAATCTTTATTAGAAACATTGAACTCGCGCTAGCACGTCCCATATTTCAATTCTACAACAGATCGCTTCGAGACTACACCTTTCCATCGAATTGGAAACTCCAAGTCATAACACCAATTTTAGAAAACGGTAACAAGGCTAAGGTATAGAATTACAGGCCAATAAGCAAAGTATCGTTAGTTGCAACGATTTTTAATAAAATAATATATAACATACTCTCAAACTTTTTGGCACTGAAAATTAACCCAAGACAATACGGATTTATGCAGAGACGATCAGTAGTAACAAACCTTGCCTCACATCTCGAAGAATTAACAGAAGCTTTCAATGATAATCTCTCCGTCGATACAATCTATACTGATCTATCATCAGCTTAGACTCCGTTAACCACGATCTACTCCTACTAATTCTAAGAGACTATAGGATTGCTGGTGATGCACTGAAGTGGATACGATCGTATTTAACGCTACATAAATTCTTAGTAAAAATAAATTTCTACCAATCATCTAGCATTATTCGTGGTAGCGGAGTCCAGCAGGGATCACACTGTGGAGCACTACTTTTCATCGTATTCGTTAACGATCTATTCAATATCGTACACCGCGCCTATGTAAGAATGTTTGCAGATGATCTCAAGTTATAAAAATAACTGATGATTCGGATTGTTACCCCTTGCAGTCAGATTTGGACAACGTGGTAACATGATTAAGGGAAAACTGCCTTAAACTTAATGTTGATAAATGTGATGTAATCACATTCGAAGAAAGCCTTCGATCCACAATCATACATACTCTATAAATGGCACATATCTAAATAGGCTAACTAATATTAAAGATCTCGGTGTCATTTTTGACAGAAACTTATCCTTCGATAAACACATCGAATACGTACGCAATAAAGCTAGTAAAACGTAATCTTTTGTTCTACGAAACTCTAAACACTATAAAACTATTAAAACCTTATGGCTAGTCTACACTACTTACGTCAAATCAATCCTATGTTTTGCCTCTACAATTTGGTGTCCGAGGACAAACTTAACCTTCGATTACATTAAGAGAATACAGCATAGATTTTTGAGAACGAGAACTGGTAAGCCGATGCACTTGTATAACCATTATTACAATCCGATTATGGCCTAACTCAACATTCCATCGATTAGATCAACCTAAGGACACTAACACAGTTTAATGTACCAACAAGCTCTGCATTTTTATCTAACAGATCAATCATTAAGCAGATTAAGCAAGCAGGTTATTAATCTAAATATCTTACAAAAAACCTCTATAACAAAATTAAAGAAAAAAGATCTTTATATTCGAATAATGTTACATATATATAATATATCACCTCACCATTTTGCAAGTACATTTTTGCATATATAAGAGCATATATAGGGACAGGGGTCCCCTTAACATATTTTCCTAAAGAGGGGAAATGATTTGTAATGTCACTTTTCATCCAGTCAAATAGGTAAATGAGGTGAGTTGTCACCTCAGCCATCTATAAACCATTCAGATTCACATGATACGTTCCCGCCTCAAACAATTTTGCCACTAATTTGAGGTGACTAAGTCCTTTTATTAAGAAAGCATATGTATGTACATAGCACGTTTATATTCCAAATAAAGTAATTCATATTGCGAGGTTAGTATTGCATCAGGTTGAGGTGACAAAGGGACTGTATCACATATTCTACGTATCTATGCTAGTTTTTTCCTAAGGCACTTGTGTTTGATACAAAGCAGTATGTTTTTAACACTCATCAATAAGAAAAAACAAGCAACTAGTATTAATAAAAAAACGAAAACAATTTTTATGTTGAAATAACATCACATATACTACAGAGCGGATTCGATATATTACTCATGCGATCTGTATATAAAAGATGATCATTGTCTTAGCATCATAAGATGTTGAATCTTGGCCTTAATAACGGTTACACTTTGTTTTATTCCATGTTCTGAGGAAAAAAGGATAAAAACCATTTTTTATGTTGTTTTCGAATGTTCTTTTAAGTAAATCAACTTCATTCTCCGACCGACCTAAAAAGTAAAGGAATGCAAAAATGTCATTTTAAAAAACAATAATAATAATTTAGCACTCTTCTTTGCATGTTTCTTTGTTTTCTTTAATATTGGCCTTTCGTCATCGGAATCGCTTTCTTTATATATTGGATATGCGTCTTTGTGTCCTTCGCGTGTTTGTGGTATACTTTTACTTGAAACTAATATCTTTGTTGGTCTTTGATTTTGTTTATTAGAATTTGAGAAGTGATGCAGTCGTTTTCTTTTGTTAAAGAATCAAATTAATATTACCTGTAGCGTTAACTAAATTAGTGTTGGTAGTCGAGGATTGTTTTGACGTAGTGCTTTTTGTACATAAAATTATCTACAATAATAATTATTGAAGGCCTTTTAAATTCAGACACAATAGAGTTTAGCGTCGTTTTCTTCAGGAAATTCCAAATTTATATCTATCTGGTCAAGAGATTATCTTTTATATTCTATCGGCAATTTACCTTTGTCCATCATCAACAATAGTTTCGATACCTTCGCGGTTTGATAAATATCTATGGACAATCTAAAATAAATTTTAAAATGTATGTATTTTGGATGGGATTTTAATTGAAATAGATAAAAAAATCCACACAAAATGTTAAGAGAAGGTTTAACAAAGACAAGTTACTGTAGTTTGAGTACTAAACTTTTTTTAACTTACTCGTAAAATTCAGCGTCTTGTCGGTGTGGTCCATAAATTGAGAAAATTGTTTGCAATCTTCCTTTGATAAGTTAAGGATTTAGGCTACAGTTGCTATATGTTTTCTTAATTTGTTACTTGTCATAGCATCTGGTCATTGCAAATTAAAGTTTTTAGTAAGATTGCGAATTGCTACGTCTCCTTGTCCCCATTTAATTTTACTCAAAGGCAACGCAAAAATTTATTCATTCTTCTAAATTCTAACAAAGTAGCTATAAGATTTTGTAATACTTCAGGTACCAAAATCACGACAGCTCTCAATCCTTTACTACCATTGAGAACTCGTTTATATTTTAGTCAAAATCATCAAAATTTAAAGAAATCGTGTTAGTGTAATCTGTAACTTTATGAAATTGTACGTCGCCAATTCGCCGTCTGTTAAAGAGAATGAGTAATACTAATGTACAGTTAACCAGTAATTTATTAGTGTCAACTTTATCGCAAAACTTTTTTTGGCATTCAGTAGCTAATTTTAAAACACCATCTCTACAAATTTGTATATCACTCACTAGGGGGACTAGTAGAGGCTTATTCGAGAATTTTTCTTGTATGTCTTTATTTGCCATGGAAGATATTTCAGTGTTCCATCGCGACGTTATAAGTTTCTTTAAATTGTCGTTGTAGCCAATTTTGCAACATTTCATTAGTTTCGCAAGTAAATCCTGGACTCTCTTTCAAAATTAAATGACTTAATTCGTGGCAGGCAACTTTTAGATATGTCATTAATAATGAAATATTTGACGAATTTTAATTTTAATACATTAATGCGATATTAATTATTGAATTAATTTGTATCCACTACAGATTACCTCATTACAATGAGGGAAAAATTTGTTACTGATGTAACGCACTCGTCGGGACTCGAACCCCGAGATCTTTGGCTTTACGCGCCAATGCTTAGTGGCAATAGCAAACAAACTTAGCTTTTATGATAAAAGCGTTTAAAAAGAAAATTGGGTTTGTCCATCTACATCCACGTGTTTTTAAGTACTAAATAACTTATTTAATTATATTTACACAAAACCGTTTATGCCTTATAAGTGTAGGTTTGTTCTTAAAATAGCGATGTTGTTATGGTCTCTCATTTGTCAATAATATGCATCGTTTCCATTTGCGTATGACGTCATCTAATTTATCCACCGTGATGAAACCTTATAAACGCAAACGTCGGCTGTAGATTATTAACATAAACGATTTTGATGCTTATTTTTGAATTTGACTTAACCCGAATTCTTCAATTAAGAGTCAAATGAATTTCGAATAAGGGCACTTTTGAAAAGTCTTCTCACTTTATATCTTAATTAATATTGCAAACAGTTTAGAAGGGCGGAGAAATGATTGAAGGGAACAATTATTTAGGATAAATCTTAATAGCGAAATGTGTAAGAAAAATGGTAAGTACCTATATACCTGTTGCGTCCCTTGGACCACCAGCTGATTTATAACATTGCAAGATGTGTAACGTCTTCACGCCGATTTTCTAAATTATGATTTTTAGCTCTTTTGTTCATTTATTACAAGTTCCTTTCCTTTGTCAATTTAGTTTCGAATCCTTTCCTAATTGCACTACCATAAATCTCCCATAAATTCCAGTAATTTTCTCTAGCTGTAACTGTCAACCCCCTAAGCCTAACGTCCCATATATATCATATTTCTGTCACATTTATAACCATAAACCAATACACTACAACAAGTTTCAAAACCCACCTTCCTCACTTGTAACACCCATCATCATTGTTCTCATCAAATTTAACCACACCTCCATCCCTTTCCAACTGAGTCTATAATCTATAAATAACATTTTTCTATCATGAGACAAAAAGACAAGATCAGACATCAGATCAGACGAGATCAATAACAAGCAATATCAATTAACATTAACTATCTAACTATCAACTACATATCAATTTATATCAACAAACAAGTCAAATCAATTAATCAATATTCAATCGACAATTCAAACGTGACGCAACGCTTCCCGGTACCAGTATTATCCGTGTATAAAGTGTAAATATATGTATAAAAGCCTGCTTAAAGACTTTAATTCAACGACTTACTTCAACCACAAAAATTCAACACAAACACCTGGACTTCATCAAGTTGCAGTCCAGGACGATTCAAAGCGAATCGTAACATATGGTCCTTCGAGCCGGATTGTAATCAATCCGTTAATCAATTTGCAATCATCGATCCAATTAATAAATTACAAACAAATTTGTCAACTTTATCAAACCAACATCAGTGCGTGTGTTTCGATTATTATCAAAGGACAAACGTGAGCGTTTTCAAAATAAGTGACTAAAGTGACTGATTTTAAGTGTATTAGTGTGGGTGTTATCACATTGGATTACGTAAAGTCATCTACATTAAAATCAGCTTTAAGGTAGGACTCAATATTTTTTCGTCAATTATAATCCATTATCCTTTTTCCTTTGCCTTGTAACATCTATACTTCAATCAAAATGTCTACATCCAACGAGGCAACATTGTCGAAATTAATTTGTAAACGAGGTGATATTAAAGGTAGCATTACGCGATTCAAAAATTTCCTTTCAAAACAAGAAAGCGAACCAGATAGGGAAGAGATTCAAGTGCGTCTTGAAGGTTTGCGTGACAAATATGAGGACCTATCTGGACTTCATTATCAAATATTAGACGCACATCCAGATGGAGATGAAATTCACTATCGCGAATTAGCAGAAATAGAAGATGATTATTATACAGCCGTAGCTAAAGCGCGAAAATTAATACAAAAGGTGTCAAAATTTCAAGACCCAACAACAATTACTAATGTTACATCCATAGAAATTAATCAAGATACAGTAGTTCCCATGACTCCACAAATTAAATTACTTGAAATTAATATACCTACATTCGATGGCACAATAGAAAAGTGGCAGTCTTTTAGAGACAAATTTTTAGCACGTATAGGTAACAATCCTACTATTTCGGTAATCGACAAATTTCAATATTTAGAGAATTCATTAGTTGGCAAGGCTAAGAGGTCAATCGAATCCATTGAATCTTCCAAAAGGAATTACAAAGAAGTTTGGGCCATTTTAACTAATAAATATGATAATGCACGTAAAGCCATTTTACGACACTGGTCCATGCTTCATAATTTTCCGAAATTACAAAGAGATACTCCCGAAGCATTAGAGGAACTTATAGACACATTCAGACAACATATTCGTGCTCTTATAAGCCTTGGCGAACCTGTTGATCAGTGGCATAGTTGCATTATTTACCTATTATTATCAAACCCCAACCAATGTGTAGTCAAGCATTTCTAACAACACCAAACAAGAAACTTAATTACCGAACACCTAATGATAATAATAAAAATAACTTTAATAAAACTGAACAACTGCTGCAATCAACATCGGGAACGAATCATCAAAATACAATGTCTAAAACTAATGCTTATCCTTGTCCCATTTGCCAAGACTCACATTCTGTATATAGATGCAAAAAATTCCTTTCATCATGTATTGAAGACAGGAAAAATTTAGTTGAAAAATCGAGAATGTGTCCCAATTGCCTGGGGAAAGGTCATCTACCTGAAAATTGTAGGGCAGGTACTTGTCGAATATGCAACGAAAGGCATCACACATTTCTTCATCTACAACCGTCTCCAAATACAAATGCAACCGCAGATACCTCTAATTGACTACACTCGGGCCTCATAAATTCGTTTTCTTTAGAAACTCCTACCAATGGCATAATTCCAACGGCACTTTTCCACATCACTGACAAAAACAAAAGCAGAATTCCCTGCAAGACAATAATCGATACTGGATCCTCGACAAATTTTATAACCAATGATTTAGTGAACTCATTAGACTTATCAAGAAGAGACTGTTACATTCCTATAACTGCACTAAATGAAATGTACACAGTCGCTAACCAATGCGTCACCGTGACTATCATGTCTGTTAACAACGGATATCAAAAAACTATCGACTGCCTTATTGTTCCCAAAATCACAATCACTCCAGACCAACAAATCGACCGTCAATCAATGGATATACCATCAAATATAAAGTTAGCGGAACCAGAATTTCATAAACCATCACTAGTTAATCTATTATTAGGTGCAGGTACATCGTTGTCCCTTTTTTGTGTGGGTCAATTAAAATTATCGCGGTTTTCACAGCCTGACCTATATTTACAAAAAACCCTGCCTGGATGGATAGTGGGAGGCTTTGTACCTCATGCAGTATACAATATATCCAAATGTAATCTCAATAATTTAAAACAAAATCAAATCAAACGTTTTTGGGAACAGCCTGATATAAACAGATTTTGGGAAATAGAGGAAGGTCCTATTGAAAAATTCTTCTCTCAAGAAGCGGCTGCATGTGAAGAACATTATAAAAAATATGTACGGAGGAATTCAGACGGTAGATATGTGGTTGCATTGCCATTCAACGACAAGAAAGAATTGTTAGGAACTTCACGTGAAATGGCCTACAAACGTCTACTAGGACTCGAAAGAAGATTTCGTAAGGATAATAATCTTTATGAACAATAGAAATATGTAATCGACGAATATATACAATTAGGTCACATGATAAAGGTATCAGGTAACCCAAACGACGGATTTTTTCTACCACATCATGCGGTCATCAAGGAATCCAGTCTAACAACTAAAGTACGCGTTGTTTTTGATGGATCCGCTCCTTCTATTACCGGAGTTTCATTAAATGACGCGCTTATGGTAGGACCTATAATTCAAGACGATTTATTTTCTGCTGTGACTAGATTCCGAATTCCAAATTATGTAATCACAGGAGATATTGAAAAAATGTTTCGACAAATTCTAGTGAGAAAAGATGATCAGAAGTACCTCAGAATTTTATGGCGGGATGAAAATGGGCCAATTTCCACCTATCAATTAACAACAGACACATTTGGACTTGGTCCGGCATCTTTTCTGGCAATACGTACAATCCATCAGTTAGCCGAGGACGAAAAACAACGATTTCCAAGAGCTGCAGCGAGTTTAAAGAAATGTTTGTATGTTGACGATTTTTTAGATGGTGCATCAACAATACAAGAAACTATACGACTAAGAGACGACGTAATTAATTTGCTTAAATTAGGTGGTTTTAACTTGAGACAGTGTGCATCAAATTCACCACAGGTGCTACAAGGATTGCCTCATTGCAGTATCAATAAACAATTACAAGATAAAACCAATATCACACTAAAAACCTTAGGCATGTACTGGGACTCCGAAAAAGACCACATAGTTTACACAGTCAAACCAATTCTTCCCTCATATGGCGTTACTAAACGAATCATTTTTTCCGAAGTGGCTAAAATTTTCGATCCCCTTGGTTTATTAAATCCTGCAATAGTTCCGGTTAAATTATTAATACAAGACATTTGGAAGCTTAAATTAGACTGGGATGAAACTCTACCATTCATTATTCAAACCCGTTGGACTTCTTTTATATCACAATTACCTGCACTCAACAAAGTATCATTCGACAGAAGATTATTACATAAATTTCCTACTAACATTCAATTACACAGCTTCTGTGATGCGAGTGAAAGAGCTTACGGAGCGTGTATTTACCTGCGATCTACTAATAAAACAGGTGGCGTCCGAGTAAGACTTTTATGTGCCAAATCAAAGGTTGCTCCCTTCAAAACCATTCAAACAATACCCAAATTAGAATTATGCGCTGCAAAATTGCTTGCCCATCTTTATAGTACCATAAAATCTTCAATACCTGCTAATATCGATAAAACTACATTCTGGACAGATTCAATGATAACTCTTCATTGGATTCACAAGTCACCTGACCTTCTACTTACCTTCGTCGCTAATAGAGTGTCAGAAATTCAAAACAAAACGAATAAATCAGACTGGAGACATGTACGTACACACGATAACCCAGCTGATTTATTATCACGAGGTGTACCACCACAAGAATTGGGTCATAATAACATCTGGAGAGAGGGTCCAGTTTGGCTAGCCGAAGAAGAAGAATGGCCTGACCAACCTACAATTTCGAACAATAAAGATCTACCTGAACTACGAAAACAGACTTGCCTTAACATTACAACTACCGATAATAGTATTCTCCAACGGTATTCGTCATTCAACAAATTGCAACACATTATTGCACTGTGTTACAAATTAATAACTATATCACACAAAAAGGAATAAATTGGCATTTTATACCACCGCAATCTCCTCATGTAGGAGGAATTTGGGAAGCAGCTGTGAAATCTTTTAAACACCACCTAAAACGAGTTGTTGGCGCCCAATTATTAACAGCAGAACAATTCTGTACGCTAATAACTGAAATTTAAGGCATTTTGAATTCACGACCTTTAACCACCTTATCAGCTGACCCTAATGACCCTGTTCCCCTTACTCCCGCTCATCTTTTAATTGGCGATTCAATTATGAGTCTACCTGAACGCGATCATTCTCTTTGGCAACATATCCAAAAGATGAAGCAGAACTTCTGGGTTAGGTGGCATAAAGAATACCTGCACGAACTAAATGTTCGTCACAAAAGGGCGATCATCCGATCAAAAAGGGCTCAGTCGTCATAATTCGTGACGACAATCTTCCTCCATTGCATTGGCGACTAGGTCTAGTTGTCAAGGTTCAACCAGGATCCGATGGAATAATTAGAACTGTTAGTTCAGTGAACGGTGTAGTGGAACGTAATGTAAAAAGACTGGCACCACTTCCAATAAACAATAGTGAGTCTTAAGTAAATCTCCAAAATCAAAAATATATATATATATATATATATTTTCTAATTATTACTGTTAGTTTTTACGTAGTTTATAATTATTATTCTAGAATATTTTATTCAATAACCTAAATCTAAATACTTATTAATTTTTAATTCGCATAATTTCATGATTATTCTATTTTCTTCATTGTGTATTATAACTACTATTAAAATTATAAAATAACCTGAGTCTAAAAACTTGTTAAATTTAATTCTAATTCAAAGAGTTCCATTGTTATTTTATTTACTATGTAAAACAATTATTTGTGTGTATTTCTATAATTTATTATGTCTATTATATGTTGATCGTAAAACTCTCAACCGGGGGAGTGTTGCGTCCCTTGGACCACCAGCTGATTTATAACATTGCAAGATGTGTAACGTCTTCACGCCGATTTTCTAAATTATGATTTTTAGCTCTTTTGTTCATTTATTACCAGTTCCTTTCCTTTGTCAATTTAGTTTCGAATCCTTTCCTAATTGCACTACCATAAATCGCCCATAAATTCCAGTAATTTTCTCTAGCTGTAACTGTCAACCCCCTAAGCCTAACGTCCCATATATATCATATTTCTGTCACATTTATAACCATAAACCAATACACTACAACAAGTTTCAAAACCCACCTTCCTCATTTGTAACACCCATCATCATTGTTCTCATCAAATTTAACCACACCTCCATCCCTTTCCAACTGAGTCTATAATCTATAAATAACCTTTTTCTATCATGAGACAAAAAGACAAGATCAGACATCAGATCAGACGAGATCAATAACAAGCAATATCAATTAACATCAACTATCTAACTATCAACTACATATCAACTTATATCAACAAACAAGTCAAATCAATTAATCAATATTCAATCGACAATTCAAACGTAACGCAACGCTTCCCGGTACCAGTATTATCCGTGTATAACGTGTAAATATATGTATAAAAACCTGCTTAAAGACTTTAATTCAACGACTTACTTCAACCACAAAAATTCAACACAAACACCTGGACTTCATCAAGTTGCAGTCCAGGACGATTCAATGCGAATCGTAACAATACCTGTTCCTTAACGTTTAATTTCGATATTACATTAGTAGGGTCAATTGCACAGACGGTTGCAGCATGAGAGTCAGATATACAGTTTTTGAACGTATCATATTATTATTTCGGCAATATATAGTATGCCACTTAAGGTACTCCTTTTTCAAGAGTCCTTTGCAGTATATGCATGGATCAAAAAATGATTTAGGTCCCAATTTATCGGATTTTCGACATGGGCATACTTCTCCGGTTAGAAATAACTCAAAATTGTCCTCGATCTTCACTCTTTTTTGGTAATAATAAAATTCTTTTCACTTCATTTTCATCACTGTGGAATGTTTCTATGTGTCTTACAAAATTCTTGGATATCACATCATTTTTACAAAATTTGAATCTAGTAGGCTTTCTATTTTTATTTTTTTTCTATCTAAAACAGATGTAATCGTTCTATTTGAAATATTTATAATCTGGTTCGCATTTTTTATCTTATTTCCATGTTCCTTTTTTAAATTTTCCGCAATGTTTTGCTTTTCCTCTAATTTTGTTAATACTTGACTTGACGTTTACACTATATTCTGACGCATTTCCGTGTTGTAACTTGTATTTATGTCAAGGTGTTCGTCATTGCTTATAGAGTTACTATCAGAAGAAGATAAATAAATATTAAAATCCTTGTCTCTGTCCTCATCGTCTATTGTTGTAAAGCTTTTATCACTATCGTTATTCAGTACATCTCTGTAATATTTAGTTTTACTGATTCTACTACCTATAGTTATAATTTAAGACAGTTGTTCGACAGCGTTTCGAAACATTTACGATCATTAAAATCATTAGGTGAACCTGTCGAACATTGGGACACGTTACTTATTTATATTATAGTTAAAAAATTAGATTTACGTACTAGGCGAGAATGGGATGAATTTAATGTAAAAAATAAGGTTCCATCAATGGATAATATGAATAACTTTCTTAAAATAAGATATGATTTACTAGAAGCATTAGATTTAAATTTAGTAGAAAACAAACCAATTTCCTTTAAAGAAAAAAAAGGTTATACCAATCGCACCACTTCCTATTTAGCTAATAATAATCTATCAGCTTGTTCTGTTTGTAAACGGGACCACAGCATATATGGTTGTGACAATTTTCTTAAGCTATGAGTCGATAATAGGATAAAGAAAATTAAGGAATTAAGTTTGTGTTTGAATTGTTTACGAAAAGGTCATTTTATTGGAGAATGCAAGTCGAATTCTTCTTGTAGAAAATGTAAAAAACGTCACAACACCCTGTGTAATTTAAAAAATAGAAAACAAGATGAACCATTGCCAAGTACATCTCAAGAAACATCCGTGTTAAATTGTACAACCAATAAGAAGGGTTATAGTCAAATATTACCTTCTACAGCCCGTGTTTTTGTTCGAGATGCGAATAGCCGTCTTCAAGAATGTAGGGTATTATTGGATTCAGGTTCGCAATCCAATTTTATTATGAGTGATTTGATTGAACGTTTAAATTTGTCTAAATTTCCCACCAATACTTCTGTTGTTGGAATAAGTCAAGTTTCTTCTAGCATAAAGTATCAAACTAAAGTTGAAGTTAAGTCTAAGTATAATGAATACAGCAAACAAATTTACTGCCCATTCGTTTAGTATAGATAATTTAGATATTCCGAAAAATATTACCCTTGCCGATCGTTCATTTAATGTTCCTGATAATGAAGATATGTTGTTAGGTTCAACTTTATTTTGGGAGTTACTTTGTATTGGGCAAATTCAGTTAGGCAAGGATAACCCCATTTTACAAGAAAGAAAGTTAGGTTGGATGGTAGCTGGCCCACTTAGATATCCATATAATTTATCGTCTTGTCAAAGTTATCTAGTTAATAAGGGAAATGCGGATTTTGCATTAGATTCACAAATTGAAAAATTTTGGGCATTAGAGGATTGTAGCAATATTAATCATTATTTCACGAAGGAAGAATTAGAATGCGAAAATCATTTTTTAAAAACAGCTACTCGTACAGTAGATGGCAGATTTATAGTTAAAATTCCCTTTAATGAAAATCTGGGTAAATTAGGAAGTTCACGCACTATTGCATTAAATCGATTTTGTAACTTTGAAAGAAAATTGCAGGATACAATCGCGAAACACGAATATGTAAAATTTATGAGAAAATATTTAGATCTTAATCATATGTCGAAAATTAGAGATACTTCAGAAGAGTTATGTTCATGTTTTCATCTTCCACACCACACTGTAACAAAAAGTTCAAGTATCACAACTAAAACTAGAGTCGTTTTCGACGGTTCTACTAAGTCTGATACTGGGTATTCCATTAATGACTGTCTAATGGTAGGGCCGACCATACAGAATGATTTAATTTCCATTATTATTCGTTTCAGACAACATTTAATAGTTCTTAGTGCTGACGTAGCAAAAATGTATCGGCAAATATTAGTAGAAGAATCACAGCGCAGATTTCAAATAATATTTTTTAGACAAGAACCGTGTCATGAACTACAGTGTTTTGAACTTAATACAGTTACATACGGTACAGCGTCAGCCCCTTACCTTGCTATAAGATGTTCACATAAATTAGCCGAAGAATACAGTGGTGGATTCCCAGTAGCATGTAATATTATTCGCAATGATTTTTATGTAGATGATCTTCTTACTGACGGTAGCAATATAGAAGAAGTTAGAACAATTCAAAAGGAAATAATAGGTATATTAAATCAGGGTAAATTTGAGCTTCGTAAGTGGTCGTCAAATAATTCGAATATAGTAAATGAAATTAGAGAAAACAGCAGAAATCAAGAAAACATTGTAATTGGAAGCGATAGTAGCGAAAAAACACTCGGTATAATTTGGAACCCAAATACAGATATGCTTCATTACTCGAAACCTTTAAATATTCCAGACACAATAACCAAGCGAACAATTTTATCAATAACAAGTCGTGTTTTCGATCCTTTAGGTTTGTTAGGACCTTTTATTGTTGTCGCTAAGCTATTAATACAGAAATTATGGCAGCTTAAAACAAGCTGGGATGAGTCTCCTTCATCTGATACATTTACCAGTTGGATAATATTTCAAGATCAACTAAATCTACTTGATACCGTAAAAATTCCACGTCTTATTATTTGTAAACATGCGGTAGAATTTCAAATTCATGGTTTTTCAAATGCGACAGAACAAGCATATGGACCCTGTATTTATTTGAAATCTATAATTAACACAGGAACGTCACAAATTCATCTATTGTGTCCAAAATCACGCGTTGCACCTTTACGAAAGGAAACATTACCGCGTTTAGAATTGTGCGGAGCAGTTGTACTATCTAAATGAAGGTATTAAATGGCATAATATTCCCCCTAGATCGCCTCATTTTGGAGGACTGTGGGAAGCTGGTATTAAATCAACCAAGGCCCACTTAAAACGCGTTTTAGGTACAGCTGTTTTAACGTTTGAAGATTTTTATACGATATTGACGCAAATTGAAGGTATTTTGAATTCTCGTCCTTTGTCATCCCTATCATCTGATCCTAATGACTTGAATCCATTAACCCCTGGTCACTTTTTGATTGGAGGACCGCCAATATCGCTACCTGATCCGGACATGAAAGATATTCCACAGGCTAGGTTGTCACGGTTTCAAAGGCTTCAACAAATTGTTCAACATTTTTGGGTACGTTGGAGCAAGGAATATGTCAACGAACTCCAAGTTCGAACCAAATGGAAAAAACAGATGCCGGCAATTCTAAAAAAAGGTTCCCTGGTCATTGTCAGTGAAGACAATTTACCTCCTCTTTACTGGAAGTTGGGCAGAGTTGAAGACCTTTTCCCAGGTACAGATGGGATTCCAGAAGTTGCCTTAGTGAAGTTATCAAATGCAACTGGAAAACGTGCTGGGAGAAAATTATGTGTATTGCCACTCGAAACATAAATTGGGCCAATTAGTTCATGAAAGTGATTGAAAGACTTGGTCTTTCAAGGCGGGCAGTGTATGTTTATTACTGGGCCAATTTGTATATAGTTTATAGTAGTTATAATGAACGTGAAGAAAAGTCGAGATTCGTGAATGTTTTTTCTTTATTTACAAATTGTTTACAAGCGAGAATGCATGTGACGACCGGTGCTCGGACAACCTTCGACTGCCGCCCTTTTATTTTCGCCGACTCCTCAACAACCCCGCTACCTACTGCCCCTGAAGGGTGCCGCTCTCGCCGACAAAGTGTTTGTCGGAGCATCAGTAACATTACAATAGATACAATACATATCTCATACTTACAATCTTAAACATAAAACTTATACACTAAAATAACAAGTCTATATACTAAAAGAACTCTATATACACGTTTCCCGATACCACATGTATATATTAGTTCACCATTTCGAACAGTATATATACGATCTCTGCAAGAAGCAGACACACTTCGGAACGAGCTATTTAGACCAATAAAATTAGTTACGAACCTTCGTGTTTTATTATTGAAGTGTTTTATTTAAATCATAATAGTTGTAATTATGACAAATTGCCTATGTTGCATTGATTTATATATGTATACAAAATGTCAGCTCATACGGATAACGTCCAAAATTTATTTACAAATCATCTACCAAACAGACAAACAACGAAGCAAGTTGATGTAAATTGTATATTACTCACCAAGGCCCATCATTTAATTTACATATCAAAAGAATTGTTACATAAAAATTGTTATGTTCTTAAGGATTTTTAATAATTTCAAAATCACAAAAATATGCTATTTTTCTTTGAAAATTATTTATCACAATTATTTACTACAAGACTTTTACCGTTATCGTCATAATAAGTTTAATATGGTAAATTACTTAATGTGTATCAGGGCGCAGTGGACCGAAATGGATATGAAGAAATCAATAAAGCAGCAGAAGTGACAAAAGAAGCCTATGAGAGTGGTAATTACTACCTAAGTACACTAGAATGGTACTATACTGAGATAGTTGTTTGGAGAGAAACCCACTTTGTTGATTTTTACAATATACTGGAAAGGATTCCTGCAAGATCTGCTTATGACCAACTAAGTAAAGGATGTGAGTATGAAAATTTAATTATTTAGCAAAATAAATGGAAATTTGTGGGGGGTGTCAAAGGTACCAAAAAAGGATATTCTTTTTTCTTACAAAAAAACTCAAAAACGCTGAGTTCTATTTAAATAAAATTTCGTAAGTACTAATTTTTGATGCATATTTTAATTTTCTTAAAATACGACAAGTGTAAAAATCACTCCTATAAAACTTTTTGGAGGGTAGACTAGATGATTACGGAATGTATTTTTTTTTTTTTGGAAAGGTACATATATTACCTTCCTTTTTTATCTGAAAAGGTTACGGAGTAAAGAAACAAATCCTCTGTCGATGATTTCAATGATTTGCGATAATAATTAAAAAGTACAGTTTTTTCTTTTAATAGGTCGATAGTAGGCTTCAGGAACTTGGTTTTCTTACGCCGGAGGTATCTGATATCCCCATCTTCATCTCTTATTATATCAATTTGAGCAACATAGTACACTTTTTTGCCCTAAAGCCTAAATCCCATTGGAAAGTAGTAACCAGTTCTGATTTCAGCCCTTTTGTATACCAATTCAAAATCTTCGAGTTCTCTTCATTTATATCTTTCAAGGTAACATTTTCTGTTGCTCTCATCATTCCATAATTCTTCATCATTGTCACTATCAGGTTCAAAACGTTTTAATTCTCTTCTTGCTTTATTTTCTTTTATTCTCATCTATGAATTCCTCTGATGGTAACACAATACTATCAATGTTTTACCCTTTCTGACTTGTGCTTCGAATTTTTGAGAGTATAGTGACTTAAATAAAGGACTTTCGATATTTGCACCGCAGATTGAGCATGATGATGATGGGTTTGCAATATTTCTCTCAGTAGATGATCCAGCAACAGCAAAGCAACACAATTGGTTTAGTGTTTCGCATGCAGTTATACAAGAAATTTAATATACCTTATTTAAACAAATCCTTAATTCTATTGGGGGAGGGGAGTGGAGATAGGGAATAGGGTTAGCAGCGAAGAATTACTTATATCTGCTTGTTCGTTCATCTATAAAATAATAATAAGTAGATAGGCTATCATTATCTTAAAGATAATTTTTATTGTAACAACGAAAGTTCAAGTTATTTTATAAAATTACCTATTTTGAAGCCTTTTGAGGACAATTCAACCCGTGGATAACCATACTATTGACTCTGGAAGTATTAAGAATTTGGCAAAACACAGTCAGTGGCCAACTTTTTAAATTTCTCGAAATAATGTCCACTGCAAAGTCTGTCAACCACGTCAATGCCGCAGAATTATAGAATATTATGATAGATGGCTTATTATTAAGTCCGCTTTGAGGGACAGATCAACCTCACTCTCATGATTTAGTGAATATTTAGGTAGATATGACAATATGGTTAGATCTGTTTGAAAGCTAAATATTGTAGTATGTTCATTGTGCTGTGAGTGAATTGCGGACGGAATACATATCTTGTTGGGTAACAAAGTATACCCATAGCCGTAAGTTTGTGATTTTCAGTTAGTCTTAAAACAGTTTATATATAGAAAACTAATTGTTTATGTAAATATTTTGAAATGTTCTGCATACCAGCTTAACTAGACGATCTATAACATCAAATGGTGTATTACTCAATATGTAGGATCCATCAAGTTAAACTACAAATGATGAATGTTTAGTGTTTTTGTTTAGTTTTTACTCGGTTACCTTCATTTGTCTATCAGGTGGTGGTTCACGCGTCGCCATCTTGTTGATAACCAATTAAATTAAAGCAGTTAACTCTTGACCATGTCATCTACTTTAGAGAGTAAGAATAGTATTACATATTCTTTAACATTTAATAGATTCCTTTTTATTTTCTCCATCAGAGGCTGCATAAAATCTTATTTTACATTTGGCTAATGAACATGTTCTTATAAATATGCATATATGCATTTTAGCACCATTTTATCCAGTTGCAAAACCACAAGGGGATGACTCATGGTCATTAGATGATCTTATGAATGGACCTGTGAAAACTGCTTTAAATTTAACAGTTACATGGGGTGCTCAAGCAACACCTGTTTTCGATTACCTGAGAGTGGATTTTATGAAACCAGTTACAGAATCTAGTAAGATGTTATTTATCCGTAAATATACTGATGCTCTAGTAAAATTGACATTTCAGTTGAAGAATTGCTTAATACGACAAATATAAAAATTGGAGTATACTCAGGCCAACTAGACTTAATATGTTGTACCCCTGGTAAGAGCAAATAAATCGAAATAACTGCATTTTAAGAATATTATAAACTAGTAGAGTTAAGTCTTTAATATTTTGTTTTTACTCTAAACCACAACTTTACTAACATATATGCGTTTCCATGAGCCGGTTACTTGGTTATCATACTATTAACTGCCTACAAGAATCTAAAACTCAAGATATTAATTTTTCTAGATGTTTATTTAACTCAAGCTTCAAATTCTCACTGGCATGATTAAGTGGTGAAATATAGTATTATAAATTTAATAAATCTAAATTATACAATATTTCAGTTTATTTTATTTTTATTAACTAAAAGTATGTTAGAATTTTGCGCAGCCAAAGTAAGTTTTGGACTTGCTGCAATAGATAAAATCGGTGTATGCAAACATTAAGTTTTCACACCACCGATGTACATTTCAACAAATTCTGGAACTAAAACAAACGAAAAAGAACCCTTTTTTAATCCACCAGATCTCAAAAGTTATTTTAAACAATTTTTATAGAAAATTATTAATAAAAAATAATAGTGACAGTTATTTTAGACTCTTGTACGTAACGTAAAAAAGCGTAAACATAACAGCATATTCCATATTTATAATATAGGTGTCACTTACATAGGCGGTAATCATCTGTGATATTCTGTATTAATAACAATACATATTTTTATCAATTATTAAAAGGAACATTGGATTGGGTGGATAAACTGCAGTGGATTAATAAAACCCAGTGGGATACAGCAGAGAGACCAGCATTTTCAGTATCAGGGATCAATGAGGGATATGTCAGAAAAGCAGGAAATTTAGCTTTTTATTGGATTAACCGGGCCGGTCACTCAGTAAGAAATCAAGAAAAATGAAATCCGGTACTATAACGTTAACCAATATTTTAATTGATTAATTTTAGGCTCCTGGAAATAATCCTGCCGGTGGACGGTACCTCCTGCTAGATTTTATCGGATTATTGGGTGACATTTCTCCTGAATACTAATTAAACGTGGAAGAAGAGTTTTGAAAACCGATCAAAGTTGCTGCCTATTTTAACAAAACTACAAATGTGACCTAATTTAAATTTTAGATCGCATTTTTATATCATAAAGATAATAAATATTAAAGCTCTGTTTTCTTTATTAGTATCCGGAAATGTAACTTGTTGAAGACCATTTTAGAAAAATGCAAAATTTTTGAATATTCATTTAGTATATTTATACTACTGGATAAAAGTAAAACAAATGTTTAAAAAATAATCCCGTGAGTGTTTTCGTACGTCTTTGACCAAATATAAAAAAGGCTCCTTATGGTGCATTCACGATGAAACATGTTTAATAGGCAGACGTATTAGTTCAAAGCAAATTAGAATTTTATAATGAAATTGCAAAGAAAACATTTATAGCAGGGATTAAAGAACCATATCACACCCACTTAAAATACATTTTACCTGTACACTTAGATAGTTGTATACTAGCCTGTCGTAATTACGATGACCAAGAACAACAAACTCAATTCTTAAATTTCATGAGATCAAAAGAATAAAAACCCAGACAATTATATACCCAACCACAAATTAAACGACCAATACAACCTTTCCAAATACATTATCCTCAACAAAAAATCAATTTTCCCACGTTCAATACTTCACAAAAAAACAATTTCCCAACCGGTCCAATCCAAATGCCTAAACCTATACCCGATAAACAAAATTATCCTAGAAATAAACAAGTTCTTAGCAGTAATAACACTAACGTTTTCAATCCTAATCAACAAAAATCTTTTAACAAACCTACCCCAATGTCCATTAGTACTAGAAATACATTTCAACCCAGGCAGAGCCCTTCCAACAACTTTTTCCAGAATTACGGACAAAACCCTAACTTTATAGTCGAAGAATTACACAATAACGAGACAAACGACGAAATTGAGATTATTAATGATAATAGTCAAGTAGGTTATTGTAGTAAAGAAGCAGATGATAATTATTTTGTAGATAATAGTGAAGAAGAAAATTTTTTAGTAAAGGCCTCACCAAACCCCAATACGTAATTAATTACTCCTAATACTGTAATTCAATACCAGGTAGATGTAAATAAATTACTTAATAATAATAATGGTAGTAAAAAAATTAAAATAGATTTCAATAATTGCGACGTTTTAGTAGGTCCCATTATAACAAATGACCACATAATTCCTGAAGGTATTTATCATGTTAAAAATAGTGAAATTAGTTTACCAGTTGTACAAGAAGAAGAAATTAAAAATAAATTAGAAATTTTTGAGTTGAATAATAATTATTCTGTTATAACACCTTTCACTAATAATACACAAAATTGCGACGTTAAAATTGAGAATCTCATTAGGACTGAACACATGAACACGGAAGAAAAAAAATAAGTAATAAACCTTTATAATCGCTTTAAACATTGTTTTTACAACGAAAAAATTCCATTAACTGCAATTAATGCTACAAGACATACCATAAGAACATTATCCATTTCATCTTAAGGAAGAAATCCAAAAACAAGTGCGCATGTTATTGGATGAGAAAATTATAAAACCCTCTCTCTCACCATATTCATCACCTGTATGGATCGTCCCTACGAATATCGATGCTAGCGGCAAGAAAAAATGGAGAATGGTGATCGACTTTAGAAAAATCAACGATAAGACCGTAAAAGATAAATACCCTCTACCAAGAATAGAAGAAATATTAGAAAATTTGGGAAAATGCACGTACTTCAGTACGCTCGATTTGGCCCAAGGTTTTCACCAGATAGAAATGGACCCGAAATCAATGGGGAAAACTGCGTTTATGGTAGACAATGATCACTACGAGTATGTAAGAATGCCTTTTGGACTGAAGAATGCTCCAGAAATTTTTCAGAGGATGATGGACCACGTTCTTATGAAATATCTGCACAGGTCCTACTTCGTATGCATGGATGACATCGTTATTTTCTCCAAGTCACTTCAAGAACACATACAGCATCTTAAGGAAATATTTCTCTAATTATCTAAACTTAATCTTAAGGTTCAGCTAGACAAGAGTGAATTTCTAAGAAAGGAGGTACCATTTTTAGGCCATATAATCACTCCGGATGGTGTTAAAACAAATCCAAACAAAATAAAGGCAATTTTAAAAGAAAAATAAAATATTTTTCTCACCTACGCTTTGCCTCCAGATGCCCGGGGGTCCTTTAGCTTCCCCATACTTGCGTACGAGTACTGAGCCCTCCACCACGACAAGGTGAGGACATGGGGGGTGTAGGTAAGGGAAGTCGACAAATTGGATCAGTAACTTCGGAATAAGGATTGGCTCTGAGGATTAGGGCGTGTCGGGCTTGGTCGGCAAGCGGGTCCTGGCCGACGTGCCGGGCCTGGGCGAGGTGATGGAGCAGGGATCGCGCCCGAACCGGATCCGGGCTCGGTCCCGTGCCGTGGCCTTCCGCGGAACTTCCTTGCTGCGAGGCGTCGGTTTGCGACTCGCGTCGCAGCCGGCTGTCCTCTTCGGCCGCCATTTAACGGTCAACTCAGAACTGACACGGACTAGGAGAATCCGACTGTCTAATTAAAACAAAGCATTGCGATGGCCCCAGCGGGTGTTAGCGCAATGTGATTTCTACCCAGTGCTCTGAATGTCAACGTGAAGAAATTCAAACAAGCGCGGGTAAACGGCTATGACTCTCTTACCAATGCTATGATTCAAAGTCATAGATGTCCCCCCAAAAAGACGAACTCTCAGATGAACATGTCACCTGAGCCCTCTGGCTCCGGGCTCCAACAACTCCCCCTTCCCCTCCCCACACTTCCGCTATACCGAATGCGTCGCCTCCTTTTCGACCAAAATGGGATTAGGAGTCCACATGCGCGCTAAACACCCTGCCAAACTCGACGTCCTTCAACAGCGAGTGGATGTTAGAGCGAGGTGGACGGAGGAAGAGGTAATGATGCTGTTCAACAAGCAGGCCGAAATTGTACAACCCCCTACCGCCCCGCCAGGTGATGAAGCCTTTCTGGCGTGAGGCCTTTGAGTCTCACAGCCAAGCCAGTCCTGTTACACAAGGTCTTACCCAAAACTTGGCCGCTATTTGGGCCCCCGTGACACCCGAAGAGGTCGTGGGGAACAGGCTGGATCTTACCTCATCACCTGGACCTGACGGTATTTCTGTTAAAATTCTGCGCTCTATGCCGCCCCACATGCTTACCGCAGTTTTAAACATCATATTGTGGTGCGGCAGGCTCCCTACGGCCCACAGAAATTCCCGTACGATATTCATTTCTAAAAAGTCCGAGGCGATGGAACCAGGCGATTTTCGCCCCATCTCGGTTCCACCAACTCTCTGTCGGCAGTTACACGTCATCCTGGCCAAACGCATCTCCACCTTGTTCGTTTCTGATGAGAGACAACGTGCCTTCCGCCCGGTCGACGGTTGTACTGACAACACAACCACCATCGACATGTTACTTAAATATAGCAAGGAGAATTTTATTTCTTGCTACATGGCGATTCTTGACGTCAGCAAAGCATTCGACTCTGTCTCTCATCCGGCCATCTCCCTGATGCTACAGAACTATGGGTTCCCAAGAGAGTTCATCGAATACATCCGAAATTACTATAAGGAGTCTACTACCATCTTCACGACTCCCACATAGGTTTCCAGTCCTGTGACCTCCCATGGAGGCGTGAAACAGGGTGATCCCCTTTCACCACTGATATTCAACATCCGTTTACGGATAAACACCCTGCCTACCCGCAGCCGTATCACACTCTCCAGAGATGTTATCGGACACATAACACCGTGGTTAAATTTATCGACCGCCGCTTAAAATTAAAGGGCTACACAACAACTTTACAGCCCAACATCCACACTCCCGCTGGCACCCGGAAACCTGACATAGTGGGCACCATGGGCATACGTACACTAGTTATTGACTGTCAAGAGGTGATAGACAGTATGCCGCTCCGTGATGCCCACAGGAAATACATCACGGAGGCCGTTGTAGAACACCTTAAGCAACGGCCGGGATGCCAGGAAGTACATGTGTCGGCAGTGACGCTGAATTGGCGTGGAGTTTGGAGAAAACAATCCCTGCAGGAAATGTACCAACACGACGTGCTAAAGCGCACTGATGCCGCATTGATCAGCACCCAGGTACTGATTGGTGGTACAATCGCCTTTCGAATTGTAAACAGAGTGTCCTCCACAGGGTGTTTAACCTTCTTTATTTTTCCGCCCTCCATCCGGCGAGATAATTTTACAATATAACACCCTGTTGCATATATCGGGTTTCCCTAACCCTTCACGACATATCAAGTGCAATCCCGACATTCCCCTCCCTTCACCTGCCGCCGTTGCCGCTCCCTAAGATTTCGTCCGATCCTATGGATGACTGTCCTTCGGCCCTTCAAAGCCTTGGCCATCGTGTTACTCCCAAACACGACATCCGGGAGTATACACTTGCGATGCTGATATTCCACCCCCGAGGTCCGCCTCGTCTATCAGCCTTGCCGAAATCAGCAGCACAACCAAGGCCCACCCCACCACCCCTCGGACCTATGACCAGACGTCGATTTAAGCGGACCCCACCCCTTCTGGCAACCACCCTGGGAATAAACCCTCCGGAGCTCTACCTTCGCTACCGGATGAGCGCCCCACCAGCCATCTATGCGGGCGTACCTTTGAATGTAAGAGAAGTCTACCACGCCACCTCAAACACCATTGTCCACTTCGACCCACTACTCCGGTCGAGTCCCTACGGGTGCCAAGCTGCGAGCCGACCGCCTTCAACTCTTCCGAGAACGACACCAGCCCCGCAAGTGACACCCCTGCTCCATCTTTGTCCACCACCAGTGACGCCTAAGGTAAGGCATACAGCTCGCTGAACCGTCTGGAACAGCATCAGCGGCATCTGGTCCGTCTGGTCGACGGCTTCCTCACCCCCAGAGGGATGTCGCTCAACGGAGCGAAATGCACCAACCTCAACGTCAATTTACTCCCGGCTCGCAAGAAACTTACACATCCACAAAAAGCCGGTGTTCATTGGCGCTGAGCCCATTCCACAAATCGGTCCAGAGGACCTGTTCAAATACCTTGGGTTCCGCTTCCACCCCGCCAGAACCCACAACCCCAGCCCTCAAATACTCACCACCGCCCTGCAACATGTAAAGACTGCCCCGCTGAAACTGTGGCAAAAGCTGGAATTGATAGCCACCTACCTGCTTCCTAGGTACTTCTATCAATTCCAGACTCCCTCAATCACGGCTCGCACATTAGAACTGGCAGACAAAGCCATTCGGCGCACAGTGAAGGACATACTTCATCTTCCAGCATCGCCTGCGAATGCCTTCCTGTACGCTGATACTGGAGCCTTCGTACTCTACATCGGCGACAAGGAAATGCATCGGGAAAATTTCACCCTCGCAGAAAATAGTACCATATTTCAATGCGACGAAATGGTAGCACTACGACGGCCTTTTACACATCTACAGGGGCACAAGGATATAATCAGGGAGTGCTCCATCGTTACGGACAGCCTGTCCGTTCTGACGGCCCTTCGCAATATGAGACATCCAACCGCATTACGATTGGAAACGTGGGAACTCGCGGTCAACCTGGCGACCAAGATTTCCCTGCGTTTCCACTGGACACCGTCACACTCGGGAAACAAGAAAAACAACGCGGCGGATGGACTTGCGAAGAGCGCCGCTACCGACCAGGCGACGGCGCAATCTACGACTTGGTAACGAGAGCTCTCGTCAAACGATGATTGCGCGATATATCTCTCGAAACTTGGAAAGAACGATGGAGAACTGCTACAACCGGAAGAACTACGACGAGCTTCTTACCGGAAGTAAATTACGACTCAAAGATTACAGGAAATTTCGACTTCTTCATGGTGGAATTGATGACAGGACACGGCAATTTCCGATCTTACTTGAAACGCTTCCGTAAGACTGACGACGACGTCTGCCCATACGGCGTCGCCATCAACACCGCGGGGCACGTCCTGTTCAACTGTAACATCGAGGAACAACATCGTGGAGCTGCCGATCGGGATCTCGCGGTTCACGGCTTCCGGTTTCCCACCAACTATGGGGAGGTTACACAGCTGCGGAACGAGAAGATCTGGTGGGACGTTTTTCGGACTTTTTCGGGTCGTTAATAAATTAAAAATCGACATTTAAATAAAATGCCCTTGTGTTGTGCGCGTTCGGTTTCGAATCCGTTTCTTTTTTGATAATTATTCGCGTTCGGTATCACGGTCGCGGACGGGTTTTATTTTCTGTTTCAGGTAGGAAAGCGAAGTCACACTGAAGGAAAAACGACGTGGAAGCCTGAAGCCTACGCCCTCCTTTAAACTTGCCAATGACCATACCGAGAAGGCGATGAAACAACATGGACGGCGGCGAACACGGAATAGCACCAAGTCGGTGTTGTGCAGATGCCGGGAGGGAGAGTTCGATGATTGAAGCCTGCGCCCCCAACCCACCCCAACCCGTTCTCAACACCAAGGCGGCGGATATGGAACTGCTCGAACTCGGAGACTCCAGCAACACATGACTTCAGTGTGTTAACAGACGATCGCTCGAAACATTCGTTTCCGGTCAAAATGTCGTACGTGCTAACGCGAGATTGCTAAATACTTCTATAATTATACTTTCGTCTGAGAACTTATTGTTCTGCAAATTGTACATATTTAAATTGTATGTATTCAAATTATTTTGTGTTTGTTTGCGCAATGTTTGGTTGGAAAGCAAGAAGCGAACGTTTTATTACTTTTTGTATTACTGTTCATAAAAGTCAGTCCAATCGCGAAACATTTGAGCTACTTGTACTCCAGCCAAGTATCGTGGGCTAGTGGTCTGGTTGGGTTTTCCTGGGTTTCCCCAACCCTTGCAACGAATATTGGACCACATGTACATACTTCCCAGAAGAATTAATTCTACGTAAATATTATCTTGGCAGGCCCTCCTCCCTCTCTGCTCGAAATTTCTGTTTTCACTTCTGTAACCCAAAATATTAAATAAAATCACTTACGAAGGTTTTGTTGTTTTTTGCGCAAGAGCAGAAGGAGGAGATAAAGTATGGACTGTAGTTATATAGAGTTACTAGCATAATTTAGGCCATACAGCTTCGTGCAGGAGTCCTTCCAACTTTGGAAGGTTTACACAATCAAAACCTCCCATTTGAACAGCGCCGCTGTAGGGCTGGTTGTCGTGCAGTGGAAACCATTTGCCACGTTCTCAAAAGTGCCCGCTAATGCACCGAGACGGAGTCTACTCCCACTCCACTTTCAACCGTCTAGTGTGGCAACGATGACCACCGTTCTCACCGCCCTTCCCGAACATCCAGTGCCGATCCGACTATTTACATTATATTCTATATATTCAAATATCCTGTAAATAAAGAACATATTTTCTGGGCGTTACTTAGTTAGACATTATGATCAGTCAGATACATCTATAACATTTAAATAATCTATTAAGCCACGGCGGCAAAATCTCAGCTGAAATGTTTTTTTTTTCTTGTTTTTAACAAGCTCAATTAATAAACCATTTCAATACCCGGGTGCGACCCTCCGTTCTGGGGTATACGGCAAGCCGGACCTTGCCACCTGAAAGTCGGGGATCGGTCTTCGGACCGTGAGCTAATCGCCATCGGGAAAGTTCCGCGGACTAGCCCATTCGCGGGGGACCAAGAGGGTTCAGTGAAGGCTCGGACGATGAGGGATACGGTTTCGTCCCTCTGGAAAGTCTTAGGCCAAGGCAGGGAACCAGATGTGACGAACGAGCTGTGCTCCAGGTTTTTGAGAGGGGGATGGGTTCGCCCCCAAGACGCCAGCTCAGGCCGAGACTCGGACAGAACCTTGAAGAGATACCCGTTTCCTCCTCGGACCTGTTTTTGAAGTTTCCCTTCACTGACCGGGTGTGTAGCGTTTGTCTCCACGCTGCAAGAGGAAACTTCATGGTATTCAGCCTAAAGGATGAGGTAAAGCACGTTTCGGAGGTTCATCCGAACCTCAGACCGGTCTTCAGGTGCACGAACTGCCAAAAGACCTACCGGTTAAAACATGCCGCTGACTGCCACATGCCCAAGTGCACCGGGCCAACTCCCCCACTTAAAGGCGACGTATTTAAGTAAGATTGCTGTAGGGAGGAGTTTATGACACAACGTGGCCTCTCACAACACAAAGTCCGTCCACGAACACCCGCTCGTCCGCAATGAAGCCAGGGCTGCTGGATCAGAACAACCTAAGCAGCCACGAAATCCAATGGGGAAGTTTAAGGTCTTCACCCAAGAGTAGGTCATGCTGATGTTGGTTCTCGAAGTTGGGTTCCAGACAGCCCTGGCACAATCCGTAAATGTATCGAAGGCAGTCTCACCGGAGTCACAGGCAGTAATCCAGCTGCTGTGGGATGCCTTCCAGTACACACTCGAGTTTAATGGGTTGGTCCCCCAGGCTCATCTCTATATGAGTGTGTACTCAATTACCTGTTGGGAGGAACAGGTAAGAAAGGAGGGGGAAGGCACATCCCAAGAAACGGGGGAGGGGCAGGACTGCTTACCGGCAGTATGTCAATGCCCGAACCCAGTACCTATTTAAGAAAAACACAGGCCTGCTTGCCAAATTTGTGAGGGAGGATGTGCGTTGGTAAGGCGATACCAACCAGATCGAGGCAAATGACATCCGTCAGCTGTACAATGAGTTATGGGGAACCCAGTCGGTCGTACAGCTACCTCACATCGAAGGAGATACACCATACAACAGTACTACTGAAAGAGGGTAAAGACGGGTGAAAAGTGGACTCTTACAGACCGGTTACCGTCTGTTCGCTGTCGGTTATACTGGGAAATAATCGACCAGAAGCTGAGAGTCCACGTTCGGTTCACGCCTCGCCAAAAGGGGTTCGTATCGGAAGCGGGGTGCTTCAAAAATGTGCAGATCCTTTACGAGACGGACCCCGGCATGCAAACTCTAGAAGACGGGACAGGCTTGGTAAAGCATCTCGAAAACTTGGCCCGATCTGCCCGTTTGACTTGGTCCATAAGAAGGTACAAAGATATTAACTTGTTCAAGCAGAGGGCCAAGAGGGGGGAGCTTACAAGGTGGTCTTCGCTAGTCTCGCAAGGCAAGTCGATTTAGACTCTTTCCGACAGTAGCATTGCCAATGCATGGCTTTGTTAACCTAACGCTCCTAAAGCCATGTCGATACATAACGGCCCTCAAAATGCGGACCAACACCGCCGTCACAAGGGTGGTGTTGAATAGAGCGAAACCACAAGCGGACCTCAATTGTAGAAGTTGGAGACGCTTGGCTACATCTTGGGCGAGTGCGCCCACACTAAGCCCAGGAGGATCCGCAGGCATAATGAGATAAAGGATCTCGTCATGGTAGAAACGATAAATAGAGACAAACAGGTAGTAGTCACTAAGGAATCCACATTCCAGCTTGCTGGAGGGGTTGTACTCAAACCTGACTTGTTGGTACAGAGCCAGGGAAGGGTCGTCTTGATCGATATCACTGTCCGCCACGAGGATCGGGACAACCACGCCATGAGACGAAGGAACAAGCTAACTAAATATGCTCCGCTACTACCTGTCCTCCAGCAGTGAAAAAGTGAAAATATGGAAGGTCGCGGTAAAAGGTTGGTATAGCTGGAAAAAACTGAATTCGAAAAGAGTCCGAATTTAAACGGAAAAGAAGGTAAGTATATACCTATAACTTTACTGTTAAAACGTAAACATCAACGAATTAATTATTTCAAAAGAAATGAACGGTGAATATCCTTTCATTGAAAATAAGGGAGATCCTTGGTTTGAATTTAATAAATGGAAAGAAAACCGAAGTAGCACATTGACGTATCAGGTAACTAAAGTTGGTAACCGTTGTTTTGATACTATTTTTCAACATAAAATTTCATCTTTTGGTGTACAATTAGCAAACCTTTTTTATAGGATAATAAAACAGAACAAAAACTACCCGATAATGAAAACAAATCTTTAACAGAATATATAGATTATCAGTAAGTCTTCCACATATGAAAAATATTGAAAACTTTTTAAAGCGCAATTTATTTATTAACATTTATAGTCTAATTTAATCTAGTCGAAGCTAAAATTTAGTCTAATTTAATCTAAACTTATTTAATATAATCTAATCTAATTTAACTAATATATTCTAGTCTAATCTAACCTACCCTAACCGAATGTTAAGGGGTAGTATTGACATTAGCGACATTTAAAGTTATTTAATAATTTCTTCAAAAATAACTGTCATCAAATGGGAAATCATTTTTAAAACAGAATTTTCTTTATTCTTTAAATAAATTATGCACTTTAAAATAAATTGTATGAAAAGTCTACAAATGTTTGTAAACATTAGAAATCTTGGCGACCAAGTGCTAATGATGAGTCAAACACAAGAAGCGAGCATCAGACAAACCCATCAGATGTAATGGGAATTATTGAACCTATCGTGTTGAAGGTACAATTTATAAATAATTAAATATCGATGGAAAAGTCACTATACTTAAAAATATCATCGTAAGTAGTACCTAAATGGTTAACAATCAAGAACCTGTTAAAATTATCTCTTACAAAACCCAATCTAGGAATTATCATTATTGAAAGTTTGCACATTTCTACTTAATTTAATCGTCCGATTTTTGAAATACTTGTGGCGTGACATTTATTGCCACACTCGCCTCTGCCAGTGTAGTATATATTTTGTCTGTAAATTTTTGTATATATTTTTTTTGTAAATATCTTGAATGCCTTTTGTATATATACGTTTCTCTTCTTTTGTCTTTTATCTTTCGTGTCTAATTCCATTTCTACATCTTCACTTTCTAAATTCTACTTCTTTTATACTGTTTCTCACACTTATTAAAGAATCTCTATTTTTCGATATTTACTGCTTCTTACATCTGTACTATTCCTTTCAACTATCCTTTCAATACGACCTTTTCGTAGTTTTCAGATTTCACTTTTCTTTTGTTCACTCTAACTTAATAGCTTTCCTTTTCAATCTGTATCTATTCTCTTTAGCTTCTTTATTACACATACCAGTCCTATTGTGTACCCTTAGTTGATATTCGTTTCTTCACGCTTGCACCCTTGCCATTAGAAAGTGACCTTCCGGCATCCTGTCCAGTTTCTCATTTCTATGCCTATTACCTTAGTCACGGTCACTTTCCCTAATTTCCTAGTATTCCTCTCTACGAATAACGTCAGCTAAATCCTTAGAATTTATTCCCCTACTTTTTACATTCTTGAACTTTCATTTTTTTCTTTTCAAAACTTTACTCTAAAATAAAACACTTACTCTTCAACTCTTGCGCTCTTCATTTGTATTTCACCCTTTCGTTTTCCGTGTATATACTGTTAATAAACATTTTTTATTCACTACGAGCTTATTAATTTATTGTGTCGTTTCCACACATCTCAACGACCACAGTGGTGACCCCGACGTGATCTGGCTGTGTAGTGAATTTAGTGACAACGGACTAACCAAAAAAACTGTCAATAGTCAGTAAAAAATCCGGTATGACTGCGAACGATTCCGCAAACCTTCTCAGTGCGAAATAGCGGATACAATCATGGAAATAACCTCCGCTACTCGGCTAAGTACCATTGCCGCGGTGTCTACTACAACACCGGCAACAGTGCCTACCCCAGTGTTTGACGCGTTCCTCGAACAATTTAAAACATTAACCCTCTCGTTAAACCGCGAAATAGCGAGTTTACGAAGCGACAATGACCAAATGAAAAGTGCGCGTAATCAGTGTCATGAGAGATCACAACTCCGCGAGCGATCGCGATATAACGCGTGTTCGCGATATCGCGGAAAGCGTTCCGACGGGGTATGCTGGTACTATTCGCGGTATGGACCTAACGCGCAAAAGTGTACGCGTCCGTGCAGTTATCCGGCGGGAAACGAGGGCCGTCAGAATCGCGCCGCATCTTTATTCCCTGCAGAATCAACAAAGTCCATTTTCTTGTTGATACTGGCGCGGATCTATGTGTTTTCCCCCTGACCCAGCTTAAAGGCTCACGTGAGAAATCCTCCTACGTGTTGTCTGCGGCTAATGGGTCACCAATACAAACATATGGTACCTGCACTCTAACCTTAGACCTGGGACTCCGCCTAGATTTTACTTGGCGATTCGTTGTTGCCGAGGTTTCCCGACCAATAATCGGTGTAGATTTTCTCGCATTCTACAACATACTGGTGGATGTGAAAAATCAAAAACTCATTGATAGTACAACACACCTCACCGCTCAAGGACGTGCCGTCACTGGACCAACGCCATCGGTCAAGATTATTAATGGATCTTCCCGTTTTCACGACCTACTTGTCAAATTTCCGGACATTACCCGTCCCGATGGCGCTGTGAAAACCTTGAAACACCAGACGCAACATCATATTCAAACAACTCTCGGACCACCAGTTTTTAACAAACCCCGACGCCTCGCCCCTGACAAGTTGCTAGCATCCAAAAAGGAGTTTGACGCAATGTTAAAACTCGGCATTGCCAGGCCCTCGAAAAGTTGCTGGTATTCGCCTCTGTATATGGTGCCTAAACAAGACAATAGATGGCGGCCATGTGGGGATTATAGAGGATTAAATACGAGAACCGTTCGCGACCAATATCCTGTTCGCAACATCCAGGACTTCTCCAAATCCTGGCCGGGAAAACCATATTTTCCACAATCCATTTGGTAAAAGCTTTCCACCAGATCCCAATTGCCAAAGAAGACATACCGAAAACAGCAATTACGATTCCACTCGGTTTGTTCGAGCACATGCGCCACCTATAAATTCTGTTCGAACGATTACAAAATTATGGTGTAGTGATTAATCCGGCAAAGTGCGTTTTTGGTGAATCGGAAGTAAATTTTTTGGGATACCTCGTCTCCGCCAGAGGTACGCAACCACTTCCGGAAAAATTTCAGGCAATTCTTAACTACCCTCTTCCGGAAACTGTGAAACAGCTGCGGCAGTTCTTAGGTATGTTAAACTTTTACCGAAGGTTCATACCCAAGGCTGCATAACTTCAAGCAGTGTTAAATGACCAGCTTCGTAACAATGCTAAAGGGAAGATGCCGGTTACCTGGTTGCCTGAAGCAAGGACCGCCTTCAAAGCTTGTAAAAACGGCCTTGCAAATGCACCTCTGTTGGCACACCCCAAAATAAATGCACCAATGGCATTCTTTACTGATGCATCCGACAACACCATCGGAGGGGAACCGCTTGCCTTCTTTTCCCGGAAACTTAACACGGCTGAACGAAAGTATGCAGCGTATGACCGAGAACTGCTTGCCATTTACGAAACTTTAAAGTATTTTAGACGCATGGTAGAGGCAAGAACGTTTACTATATTTACAGACCACAAGCTTCTAACTTACGCATTTCACAAAAAGGACAAGCAATCTACACCACGGCAATTTCGATATCTCGATTTCATCGGACAATTTTCGTCAGATTCGTTATATTCCAGGAAATGACAACGTGGTAGCTAATGCTTTGTCACGCATCGAGGTCATCGAACCCCAATTCAGTTTGGGAACGCTTGCTTCTGCGCAGCAAATGGACGAAGAATTGAAGAAATTATCTGAAGATAAAACTTATAAAAATGCCAGCGTCCGATGTATCCCTGCTTTGCGACGTCTGAACAAGAATGGCTCGCCCCTGAATACCGCAACCATTGCGAAAAGCAGCATTCAACAATATACATTGCCATTCTCATCCCGGCATTAATACAACAGTGAAGCAAGTGACTCAAAATTACGTGTGGCCGTCAGTGAATAAAGACTGTAGAGAGTGGGCTCGAAGTTGTATACAGTGCCAACGTTCAAGTGTCCAGACACGTGACAACAGCGCCTGGAACTTTCATTACACCGTCCCACCGATTCGAACATGTACACCTCGACATCATAGTAATGCCATTTTCTGAAGGCTACAGGTGCTGTCTCACCTGTGTGGATCGGTTTTCACGTTGGCCAGAAGCCATTCCTCTCGAAAACCAGGAGGCTTCTACAATAGCCAAGGCCTTCTATAACAACTGGATTTCGCAGTTCGGAACTCCCCTAAGAATCACAACTGACCAGGTAAGACAGTTTGAGTCGAATCTGTTTAGGGAATTGAACCTCCTAACAGGTATCACTCACATCAGAACCACAGAGTATCATCCAGCAGCCAATGGGATTATCGAAAGATTCCACCGCCACCTCAAAGACTCCATTAAATGCCACGAAAACTCCCGATGGACCGAGATCCTACCTACGGTGATGCTAGGGATCCGCTCAGCATAGAAGAACGACCTCCAAGCGACGGTTGCAGAAATGGTTTATGGAGTGCCAATACGCCTTCCCTTGGTATTTCTCGCTCCGTCTCCGCAATCTTCTTCTGACAATGCGTCCAACAGCTGGCCCGAGGAAATAATATTACGCAAGGTCCCAACTGCTACAACGACAACAATTACAGTTCCAATCACAAAGAAACCAACCCCAACTGCAGGTCAACAACCCGAGGTGCTGAGGTAGACGCGATCAGGTAGACGTGTTCGCTTTCCAGACCGTCTACAGGTTGGACTTTCGTGACCTTCCCACTACAATTTCTAGGTTAATAGAAAAATAATACCCAGGCTGTTATTAAACTAAATGAACAATTAGCGATTATTTGATTTAGTTACAAGGATTCCAATATAAATGATAACTAAAATAAACATGGTCACAACAAACCGATAAAGGATATTATGGTATGAAAGTAAATTGTTGGTTACTTAGTTACTTCTTTATTTGAAAAATGTATTAGTATTACTTTTGTCGGTACTTTTAAGAATGTCATTTTTAGACTCAAAAAGAAGGAATTGTGGGTGGTTTAAAAAGAAATCGTAGATGTTAGTCATAGGAACAGTAGAACGTGGGATAAACGAGACCGATGTGTTTTTTGCAATAGAGACTGTACGAATTTTTCACGACATTTGTTTAGAAATCATATGAGTGAAGAATCAGTTAAAAGAATTGTAGAGGTTCCAAAAGGCGATGTTAAAAGGAAGAAAATGATTCAGTTACTCAGAAATGAAGGGAATCTAACTTTATTAGATGAAAGTAGAATAAGACCTGAACAAAGAGCTACACAGACAAACAAAAATGAAAATGAAAATATTGATGAATTTCTTCCATGCCCACATTGTAAGGGCTTATATCGCTTACAATCATTACGAAAACTCTAAAAAGTGTTCTTTTAACGCAAACCCTAATAAAACATGCAACATAGCCAACCTTGGTTTTTAATCATGCCGAAAATCTTTTCTGGAAAGCTAAGGTTAAAGGATGAGGTATTTTCAAAAATTCACGCAGACAGAGCATCGTTTATTGGAAAGAGTGACCCCGTAATATACCAGTATGCCGAAGACTATTTACGCAAGCATAAAAGGCCTCATATAAAAAATGCCGTTTCAAATAAAATAAGAGAGCTGGGTAGGCTTATGATACCGCTTCAAGATATTTATGGTTTCAAAACATTGTTTGAAATAATGAATGCAATTCATTATGATAAAGTTGTACATGCAGCTCACATTATTTCTGGGTATGACACCACATTAAAAATATTTCTAGCTCCCTCTTTGGCTCTTCACTTTAAAACAATTTTATTAGCTGCATGTCTAGCAGCCAAAACATTATTGTTAAAAAAGGAACCGGTTTTACTAATTAGCAATCATCAAGACGCCCTAAAAACTGTAAAAGAATTTCGATCATTGGTTGACGAAAGATGGAAATATAGTATGACATGGGTAGTTTAGAGTTAAAGGATTTAGGAGAGAAGCATGGTAAAACACCACAAGATTTACCAATAACAAGCGATGTAATTAAATTTAAAAAATATTTTGAAGACATCGCACAAAAGTGTTTAAAAGAATTAAAGGAAAACTTTAATAATAGCGCCAGTTAAAAAAATTAACGGAAGCTGCGCTAGCATTGACAATTTTACTTATAAGAGTTGGTGCTGTACAGTATATTAAAATAGAATCTTACACACAAAAAAGGAATATCACAAATCAAGAAGAATGTATGAATGTATTATCTGAATCGGAAAGACTACTTTCTAAGCATTTTAAAAGAATTATTACAATTGGAAAGGGCAGTAAATCTATTCCAATTTTGTTTTCAAGCAATATTCAAACATACGTGGATACCCTTATATCTATCAGGGAAAAAACTGATTTTATCCCAAACCAAAAGCCATTCTTGTTTGCATTAACTGGCTGCAGCGACAAGTGGGTAGACAGTTCCTCAGTTCTTAGAAAATTATATACCATGCGGAGCCAAAAACCCTGAGACCCTTACATCATCCCGGTTGAGAAAACAAATTGCGACCGTTTTGCAAATTTTGAATTTGAATGAGGGAGAAACGACAAGTGGCGTCATATATGAGGCATACGAAAAAAAACTCACGAGGAGTTTTACAGGTTTTCCACGTTATTAGACCAGATATTTTTTTTTATGAAGAAATTAAAAAACAATTTCAGATTGCCACAGGAAGTACATCAAACAGCGAAAATAGCTAAATTATTACTGACAATGGATAGAGGAGAAGGGGCCGAATTTTACGGGAAGGCACTTGAAGATATTTATTCAGAACTACGGAATTTTGACATAAAAAATATCCGGGAAACAAGAAACAATGCCGGCTAGTAAGCTTCAATCAATACTAGAACTGCTATAATCTTAATTGCATTTAAAACTTCAAGTTTTCTAGCAACAACATCACGAAATGAGGATGAAAATGAAAAAAAAAACATTAAAACGGCAAGAATGATGAAAATTCTGAAGACTATGACGATGTTGATTCTGTTAATGGTATTTTAAACCATTACTTTAGACAATTGTTTAAGTTATCGTACACTGTTTTATTTCCTATTTTAGAGTCAATTTGTGAAAAAGAGAAAGACATAAAAGAAAGGAAGAAAGGACAGAGAGGAACATGGAGCCAAAAACAAAAACATATTATGAAGAGTTATTTCAGGAAACACATTGTAAACAAAATTACTCCAAAAAAAGATGAATGCACGGCGTTTAAACAGAAAGAACTGGATTTATTTAAAAATAAATAATGGATACAAATAAAAGTATTTGTATATAATACTTTCAGACCAAAACAATAATAGGCGGAGAGATGTACAGAAGCGCTGAAGTGTTATTTACTTATTTACATAACAAGCAATTGAGAATTCATATTTTGTTTTAATTTCTGTAATCATTTTTCAATTTCATCATTTATTTGTTTTAAAATAATACTTTTAAATTGATACATTATACTAATTACATTTCAAATGTATTTGTTATTTTTGTTTACCATAAAATTGAAACATTCCCAAAAACGATTCATCCTAAATTTAGGTAAACGGTTTTATATTAATAGAGTGCAGGACTAAAAACTAGAAAACAAAAGCAAATGTGAAATAAAAAAGCTATTTGTATTTAATATGTCCCTACTTTCACCTTTACTTTTATTTTCCTGTTTTTGGTGTAGCATATTTAACTAAATAAAATCGTTTAACTTAAAACTTCTTTCACCTTTATTTTTATTTTTTAGTTCTCAGTCTCATTGTTTTTTTCTTCATAATATTAAAAAGTGAACGTTTATAAACCGTTAATAAACTGAGAGTCAATAAAAGATATTATTTGCTTCTGTTTTTTATCCTAAAGCTTGGTTGCAAGCGTTTTCCTATATGTGTTAAGTTCATGTATATTACAAGTTCTAAAAATAGAAACTATATTTAATATAGTGAAAGAAATTGTATTGACAAGGTCTGCTACGTTGTCAGATCTCAACAAGTGTAGAAATGGAAAACATATACATATCTATGCAAGCGCGCCCATCATTACGTTTTATGAACTACCGGTGTATAAATTTGGAAAAATATCGACCGGACTGAAATCGGTATATGACCAACACACCACTTGTGTAAGTCAGATACGTCGATATACGTGCTTGGAATGAAGAGATCCGAAAATCGATCTCGCCTTTCAAAAATGATCTCTACTTACCCAAGTTTCTTCTAAAAATGATCTCATCTTTCCTATTTATAAATCTATATATATTCCTATATTCAACCATGTGTGATATAGCAATTATCGAAGTTACAAACGAATTATTTTGTGATAGAGAGCTGCTAGATAGCATACCAACCCAACTCGATAGCGTCATTTGCGCAGTAATCAGAAATAAGCACGTTCTTATTGATCGACGAAAGCGAGTCCATAGCACACGCGCCTTTCTAAGACTGAAAGGATTTATTCATATCCCATTTCACTATTGTGACTGTTGAAGTAAATTAGAATAAATGGTGTTTCGGACTAATGGGATTTTATGTTATGTAAAATATAAGATGAGATGATATTCTATTACTTGTTGAGTAGTTGTTCTAAGTCATGATTAATAAATGTATATTGAGAAATTAAATGTTTTGTACAATTAAACTGCACAACAAGTTACCTTGCTTATTGATACAGGAGCCGCCGTGAATTTATTAAAACCACATAAAATATTTTTAGATAAAATAGACAAAAGCGACAAATTAAAGTGTCAGGAATTAATTATAAGTATTTTGAGACATTAGGTAGTTTAAAAACAGATATCAAGGGAAACTCAATTAAGTTTCATATAACAGATATTGACATTAATTTTGACGGTATTTTAGAAATTACGTTTTTACAGGATTTACAATGTAGTGTTAATTTACAATCTAACCAAATCGAATTTCGTGATAATTACGCGCCTATTCCTTTTGCAAATAAAGAGCCTAAAGTAATAAATACTATCAGAATTCCACCACGTTGCGAAAAATTTGTTGAAATAAAGACGAAGTACGAGCCCTATACGGAAGGAATGCTTCCGAAACAAAATATTAACCATAAAATTTTAATTCCTAGATATTTAATTAAAGTAGATAAAAATAGGATTATTCGTACAAGTCTCATTAACCTTTCCGATAAAGAACAAACAGTCCAAATTAATAAGGTAATACTTGAAAAATTGCCAAGTAAATTAGCTCATATTACAAAATATCACAATTACCGTACTAATGATCGAATAAGTAAACTGGACGCGAATATCCGCGTTGATCATTTAAACTAGGAAGAGAGAAATTCCCTAATAGACATTTATCATCAATTTGCTGACATATTTTATTTAGAAGGTGACGAGCTCACTTTTACAGCTGTTGTTAAACATGAACTTAAGACAGAACATGAAAATCCGATAGCTTCTAAAACGTACAGGTATCCACATTGTCATAAGGAAGAAGTAAATTCCCAGATTCAAAAGCTCTTACAACAAAATATTATTCGACCAAGTCACTCACCCTATTGTAGTCCCATTTGGGTAGTGCCTAAAAAAGTGGATGCCTCTGGTATAAAGCAATGGCGTATCGTAATCGATTATCGAAATTTAAATAAAATTACTATTCCAGAAAATTTTCCAATTCCAAATATAGACGAAATGTTTGACAGTTTAGGACACGCGCAATACTTTTCAACTCTAGATCTCGCCAGCGTCTTCCATCAAATTGAAATAAAGATACAAGCTATTTCCGAATTTCCGGTACCCAAAACACCAAGAGACATCAAATCGTTCTTGAGATTACGCGGCTATTATTGTAAGTTCATACCAAATTACACTAAAATCGCGAAACCGCTGACAGTGCTATTAAAAAAGGATTTTCAATTTCTTCGGACAGATCAATGTCGAAAATCATTTACTGAACTAAAAAGCATTTAATTCAATCCCCTGTGTTACAATATCCTCGATTTGATGAACAATTTATCCTAACAACGGATGCATCACAGTATGCTATTGGAGCGGTCCTTTCACAAGGCCCTGTTGGTAAAGATTTGCCCATAGCATACGCCAGTAGTACTCTTAATTAATTAATAAAATTATAACAGATCACCGTCCACACACATGGTTATTTAACATTAAAGATCCGGGCTCCAGATTAATTAGATGGCGTTTAAAACTCGAAGAGTATGATTATGAGGTTATTTATAAAAAAGTAACATTAAATAGAAACGCGGATGTTCTTTCGAGAATCACAATTGAACCCAAAATTTCTGAATTGAAAATTTGTGGAATCGTCTAGTAGACAATGAAGCGTAATAATCCTGCAAATAAAAATATTAGAGACGAAGTCTCTGATGTTAAGGAAACCGTTGAATAGGCTTTTAAGCCTAAAAACACCAAGTGGAAAGGGAAGCCTAAAGCTCTTAAAAGATTTGAATCCCATAGTATCGCTCCACCACTGTCTGACATTAAAGGCGCTGATCTTAGGCCAAAACATTTGGCAACTGAAGCAACACCTCCACGCAATGGTCCAATGTGGATGGACTTTGAAGATCACAGCTTTGTCGGCCTCACACTCTACAGGGCAGAGAAAACGTTTGCCATCACCTTTGAGGGCTTCGTTCCTTTTGTGGAACGTGAGTATGACCTTACTGGTTTCGTTTCTAAATCAATGTGGACGTACTATTGCTCGCAGCATGTTTATGCTCGCGTTATTGCAATTAGGGAGCATCGCGGAATTAATACACACCGCGAAACTAATTTTAAAACATCGCTTATATCTGACAACTACCCAGTACCATCATGCATAGATGAGTACTTGAAATCGATCGGTTGCACAGTAGATGCAGCTCAACAAAAGTACTCGATCTCTTTCCCAGAGGGGCCTAATTTACATGCCCACTTTGAACAAATATGCGCAGCTAATCACTGGAAGTATGAAAGTCTTCCAGCACCTACCTTCTTAGCTGAACGCATTAAACATGATATTGGAAAGACCATGAATCCAACAGCACCTGTTGACTGGGACATCCCAGATTTAAGACCAATACAGGACAATTGTGGATTCCCAACTGCCAACCTTCTTGGTTGGGCCAGAGCTTCCAATTTAACGACGGAACAGTTGTCATCGCTCCAAGGCGTTGACATTACTGAACAGGATTTCCCAGTAGACGACCTTAAGTTTCACCTGAATAGAGGTCTATTTACATTAATCGCTGATAAAGTCCGAATGCTTGAGATTCACATCAAGCTTGGCGCAACATTGCATGAGTCAGATAATGGCACAATAGCACAAACATTGTGGTCAACTCCCGATATTCGCGAACCACAAGCATTCAACCGGACTAAACCTTACACTGCGTCTGAATTAGGTGTACGGTCCAACTTCCAACACGATAAAAGAATAAAATAAAGTATCCAAGCCTACAACCATTAAATTTAAATTACCTAAACCAAGAAAGTCTAAATCTAGCTGCAGCAAAACTCATTGACATTAAGAATAAAATTAATTCCGAAGAAGAAAGAAGTTTCTCAAGATTGCATGGGAATTATTGGATAACTACTTTGGCTGCAATTACATCGATTCTGCTATTGGTTTGTTTGGTTTATTGCTGCTGCCCAGAGTGCTACAGATTCTTTAGACCGAATCCAATTTGTCATCCGGGTCACTGTTTAAGAATTGTTAACTACAACACCACCAGTAGGGAAGAACCTGTAGTCCGTTACCAGGCAGTTAATCAACTTCAGCTTCTAAGCCTACCCTATCAGCTATGGAGGAGAAGTTTCACCCCAAAGATCACCGGTGACTACATCTCGAAGACTTTACAAGAATCCGCCACCACTGGAAAGTTGAATAATTTTTATATTTAAACTTTTAGTCTGAAGATGGTTGAATAAACCTAAACGTAACAAATTATTAAAAGAAGTTTATTTATTGACCGCCTCCTTCGAAAATATTTTGAAAAGTAGTTTAAAAAACATTTTTTTTTTTAATATATAAACTACCATTTTTTTTGTAGTTTTTAACAAAAAGCTGTTGTTGACTCCATCTTAATATTGTTTTGTTGCCCTTTTCCTAACAATAACTCGATTATTTTTAGACGCCATCACCTAACTTTTCTGATATTAGCCTAGATATTTTACCCATAAAAACTATATCGTATAATTCGCAAAATACGTATATAGCATCACACGAAATGGTGCATGTCAACTCAATAAACAACAATGATGAAGTCGAAAATGAATATTATTATACAACAGAAAACAATTGTTTAACAGATAATGTACCAGCATGTCTATCTCAAAAACGAACAGATGCTAAAAGGAAAAAATCTGATTCCAATAATGTCGATCGCGTACTTAATAATTTTGGAAGCATTATAAATGTAATTCTATAAAAATGTTTTTAACAAAAATTTAGTGAAATGTTTTATAGGATGATCAGATTTGTAATTTTGAGTTAATAGAAAACTACAGGCTCTGGACAAAAAAAAATTGTTGTCCTTATTGTTTCCTCGATGTGACACACTTTCCGAGGCATCTTCAACGGAATCACGAGAATGAAGGTGCTGTTAGGGAAATATTACTTCTTCCAACGGATAATCCTAAGCGAAAAATACTACTTAACTCTCTCCGAAGGCAGGGAAATTTCGCTCTAAATGCTGAAAAAAAAATGCGCCCGGTGAGGAGGCCTAGAATTAAAACGAAGAGTATTTCACATGCAACTATTGTCTAGTTTTTTTTAAAAGGATGTACTTGAAAAAAAAATGTGCAATGAATAATTCTCCTCATAGGAAAAAAGAAAACCACCTATCAGAGTCACAGGCTTTTATTGCTTGTTCTGGTATTTACAACGACTTTTACGACCCTTTAAGACTAAAAAAAGAAGTTCTAACTAAAATGCGAGTAGATGAAATATCAAAAACAGTTATTGGTGGTTACATGTAGTTTAAGTGAAAGTCAGTTGAAGACACAAGCGGGTGCAGTTGTCTACAATGGTTTCCAATTAACTTCGGTTGCTGGGTAGACTAGTAATAGTTTTAGAGGAGATGACCGGATTGAAAAGGTTTATAGACAATCTCGTTGGAGCAACAGAAATAATAAGCGGATATAACAACTCTGAGAAAAGCTTCAAAGCACCTAGCTTAGCTCTTCATATGAGGACAAGATTAATTCAAATTTGCAATATTGCTACAAAGATGATTATTAAAAAAAATCGTCTTTTGGAATGTAAGGACCCTGAAGTAGCTCTAAAATATATTAAGCGTTCACGAGCTTTAATATCCGCTCATTGTAACTCGGAGTTACCCAGTTTAGCACTCAAAGATCTCAAGGAAAAGCAGTGGGAAAAGCCAAAAATGTTTCCTTTAACTTCAGAGCTTATGCAGTTTCAGAAATATGTACTATGTGAAGCTAATAACGCATGCAAGGATATCAAATCAGGATACAAAATTGATAGAGCATCAAACCAACAAAAAGGTTTTTTGGATTCATTAACGGAGAACGAAAAAATTTTAACTCAAAATTTAAAAGAGTTGTGACAGGTGGAAAGAGCAGTAAACCTGTAGCCATTCTATTTCCTAAAAATATTCAGTCACTTATTGAAAATTATGTTGTCTGTTAGATCCGAATGTGTTTCAGAATCGAACGAATATTTATTTGCAAATCCTAAAACGAAAACCGATGGCTAAGTGGATACCACCTTTTAAAAAAATTAGCCCAAGAATCTAGAGTATCAAACAAGGATTTATTTACTTCAACAAGACTAAGAAAACAAATTGCCACAGTACTGCTAGTTATGAATATTGGTGAAAGTGAAATGGAACAATTTGCAAACTTTATGGGACACACAAAGAAAACACGCGAGGAATACTATAGATAAGTATCAAACAAATGTGATACTCCTATCATGCCATCAAATGAACTCGCGAATCGAGTCTTAGTATCACTCTGGCTCACGTCACATCGATCCTATAGTTCAGAAGGAAATAGTTCAATCGCGCCCTATCTCCGCGTTGATCAGCTGATTTCATAACACGCCGGCTTGGTTTCGGTGCAAAAGGGCGATAATATTTTATATTTTATACTTTACGTTTTGGTTGGGTCAGTTTCTCTCTCATAGCCTAAAAAATGCTGTGCTCATTTCAAGGTTAAATAAATGGTGCCCAGCATTTTCTTGAGTATATAGTTTGTAAGGAAAATTAGCGAGAGAAACGACCTCTAAAGATAAATCACTAATATAGACGTTAGACAGGAATGTGCGCTAAGTGCAATTTTGTTTGACATCTTTATTGACGATATCGATTATATGTGGGAAAGAAAGGAAGAGGGGGGATCGGTTATAGGCAAAATTAAGGTAAGAGTTATGAAATATGCAGACGATATTGCTATAATTGCTGAAACCGCTAACGATTTAAAAAAGATGATCAGGACGTTGGAAAAATACGTGGAGAGAAATATGCTACTCGTTAATACAAAAAAGACAAAGATAACGGTTTTTAGAAATGGGGGAAAAAGAAGTAAAAATGAGTCGTGGAGTTTTAAGGGGGAAAATATTGAAATTGTAAACGAATTTAAGTATCTAGGTTATTACTTCACAACAAAGAACTGCACGGAAAGGCATATAAGTAGAATGGCGGCGGCGGCACAAAAATCAGCTAATGCGACATGGGGACTACTGAAAAAGGCAGGTAGAGATAAAAGGGAGGAGCACATTTACCTGATGAACTCCTTGGTGAGGGCGGTAGCTTGCTATGGCGTTGAAGTGTGGGGCTGGTGTAAGGTTGATAACATGCGAAAAGTACAGGGCAGATATTGTAAGATGGTATTGGGAGTAGCAAGAAATACACCTAAGTATATTTGGAGGAGTGAATTAGGCATAGTAGATTTAGAGTACACGGTGAGGGAACGGGCATTCAGGTATGTCAAGGATGTTTTGGGAATGCCAGACGACAGATGGCCGAAGATTTGTTTGTTAGAAGAAACGAGGGCTATCTTGAACAATAAACCATCGAAATGGGGACAGAGAATGCATGAAGTGCTTACAGAGATAGGGGCTACGGAAATATGTAGAGTAATTTGGAAAGAAAGGAGAGGAGAGGGGATTTATGAGTAACTTAAAGATAAATTAGACAGATGGTGGGAGAACCAATTAGATAATCAAAGTGAAGCAATCATAGAATCGTCGTATAATAGGTTATATAGGGAACTGGTCCCGGAAGGGTTGGGAGTAGAATATTTAAACCGGCTGACCAGAAACAAAAATGACAAGGAGGTATGGGCAAGATTAAGATGTGGAAATATAGGAAGGTTGTATAAGAAGGGATATAAGGATTGGACATGTAGGCTTTGTGACGGGAGAAACGCTTGCACATTTACTCTGCTGTAGCGAACCATTAAAAATTCAAAGCGAGGAGATAAAGACTTTTATGAGTGAATGGAAAAGCGAGTGAAATGAGAATGATATACAAGAGTCAATTGTAAATAGCTTAAAAGGAGAAGTCTGTGGAAATTTGTGTGAGTATTATAGAAATATAGAAAAAGCAATAAGAGAAAGAGATTTGGTAGCTTGTAAAGGGTAGTATTAGTATTAGATATACGTTTTCATTAAGGTAGCATTGTAGTGTAGAACATTGTAAAAACCTTTAAATGGTATACATGAAAATAAACCTATACTTACCTTTTGTAAACTTATGAATAAAACATTTTACTAATAAGTGACTTCAATTTCGTATCCACTGTAAACATATCTTATGAAGCGTTTCCTCGACGAAAAATCACTCTCACTATTTGCTAAAAATATGATGCGAATAATCCGTAATAGTATGAGCATTAATATAAAACTCTAGTAGGAGGATAAGTTTGTATCTATGTGACCTCCGACAATGTGGCAACGCGATCGGAGGCAGTAACGTCGAGATATTATACACATATATACCGGTTTCGGAGGATACATCGTACCTTCCGTACTCTCCATATATGATCTCTTCACAGTTAAAAATCTTTTCCCCTCTCAGGGAATCCATATTTCTTAACAGTTCATTACCTCATATATACAACTTTTACCGATGTACCGGAGGCGACAAGGTATTACGTATATATATATATATAATAGAAAAAGAAGAAAACAATTGCATTAATTTCCTTGATATTTCTATTTCCAAAGAAACGAATCGAACGGTTATTCACCTCACATTATTGACAAAACGTTAATTAAAAAATTAAAAAGACAAGTGACAGCATTACTTTATAATAACGGTCCCCTCTGTCACAAAAAAATATATATCTATATATAGCTTCATTTGTTTTTGAGATACTTACACAAACTTTTAATTTTCTTATGGACGCCATATTGGATTTTTGCACTTTTGGAGAGAGCTCGTTAAGAGATTTTCATCGGTGTACCACAAGCTTGGGTTATTCTTTTGTAAAGGTCTAAAATCCGAAGTTATTTTATTTATAAAGTAGTCTTTAATTATGCGTGATGGCCGCCATCATAAAGCAATTGATTATGGGTGCCCGCGCCATTAGGAAACAAAATTTTACTTTATTTAGTCGATCCATTATTAATTTGAGTATTTTTTTACCCAGTTTTTTCATACTTATTCATTATTGTAATAAATAAGGAATAATTTATAATAGAACTTAATTTTAAAGCGAACAGGAATTAAGAAGCTGCAGTACAGGCATAAGAAGAGCAATTTCTAGAGCTTAGTATAGAAATGTAATTAATTCAAATGCGTTCGATGAGCAAAAAAATTTAATTTCGAATCCAAAGTCCAAATTTAATAAAAAAACATTAACCAAAAATTCCAAAATTTTTAAAAAAAGGTTTAAAATCCCAGACCAAAAAGTGTAATTATTAGGAAATAACGTCAAAGAATAAGTGAATAGCCTGCTTCCACAGCGCTACAACCTTAATAATTTGAATCGCTAATTAGTTTTTACAGTATGCTTTGGTTATACGGTAGCGTAGCAACCATTATGAAACAAAAAAGCGTCTTGGGTCATTTTTCCAGTTCGCCGATCTGTCACTAAATTGTGTGATTTATTTCTAGTCGAGTTTCTGCTTTTTCAAAATCTTTAAAATCCTTAAACGTTTTTTTCATAACAGTATGGCTCGTAATTATTCCAATGAAGAAAACTTGGATATGATAGAATTTTATTTTAAAGCTAATAGGAATTCAGAAGCTGCAACACACGCATATGAAGAACATTTTCCAGAGCGACAACAACCCAACCAGAGACATTTTAGATTTTTAATTACGAACTTGTTAGCTTATGGCGCATTTGTGAAACCAAAACCTAAATCTTACATGAAAAATAATGAAGCAAGAAATGCGATTATTCTAGAAAATGTCAGGAATAATTTAACTACATCCGTAAGAAAAATTGAAGAACAAATTACAATTCCTAAATCATCTGTACATCGCCATCTTAAAAGTAATCATTTTCATCCGTACAAACCTCGTATTGTACAGGGTCTTCATGAAAACGATTTTAATAGGCGAATCGCATTTAGTACCTGGTTTATTAATAAATGTCATGAAATACCTAACTTCCAATCTAAAGTTCTTTGGATTGATGAAACACGCTTTACAAATTGTGGAATATTTAATAAACACAACCATCACTACTGGGATACAGAAAATCCACATAATTTAGAAGAAAGACGTTTACAAACACGATTTAAGTTTAATGTGTGGTGTGGCATTATACGTAATTTTAAAATTACGTCTCAAAATTAAATAAAATAATTTTTTGTATTTCAGACAACCGAAAATCTTACAGGGAACAGATACTATTGCAGGAACTATGTGAAAAAAATGGAGGAAGACATTTGCTGTAATTTTAAAACTTTATTTTTGTTTCTTAGTTCTATTTAATTCACTTAAGATAATGTTAGTGTAAACATAATCAAATTTAATATAAAACGTGTTTTAAATAAGAATTTAAAATGTCTCTGGCTAGTTTGCTAAAGCTCAAGAAATTATTGTTCTTATGCCTGTACTGCAGCTTCTTACTTCCTGTTCGCTTTAAAATTAAGTTCTATTATAAATTATTCCTTATTTATTGCAATAATGAATAAGTATGAAAAAACTGGGTAAAAAAATTCTCAAATTAATCACGAATCGACTAAATAAAGTAAAATTTTGTTTCCTAATGGCGCGGGCACCCATAATCAATTGCTTTATGATGGCGGCCATCACGCATAATTAAAGACTACTTCATAAATAAAATAACTTCGGATTTTAGACCTTTACAAAAGAATAACCCAAGCTTGTGGTACACCGATGAAAATCTCTTAACGAGCTCTCTCCAAAAGTGCAAAAATCCAATATGGCGTCCATAAGAAAATTAAAAGTTTATGAAAGTATCTTAAAATCAAATGAAGCTAGAAAATTACTTTTGCTTTCATTAGATTCCTCTAATAAAAGTGCTCTCATAATGTGATAACCATAAAACCATAGAACCAGTAGTTTTCTAGCCACGGTTAAAAATTAAAAATGCACCATTTTGGTTTTCCTTGTATATTTCAAAAACCAAAAAAGATAATTTAAATCTTAAGGCAGATTTACATTGGTAACAAAATTTTCTAAAACTTCTCTAATTTAACCAACCCTGTAGCTGTAACGGTTTGTGAGATAGCTGTACATGTAACCAAAATCTGGGACACACTGTATAATGTGTTTCGAAAATCAACAGCATGGCGACAATTGTGGGGACATTTCTGAAATGCATTGGCCGAAGATTAAAATATTGTGTAAACATTTCACTTTTGAAAAGAAAATTAGCAATATTCCAGTAGAAATCTCATGGTATGTTGTAGCAATTCAACTAGGATTTAGAATTAAATTTACTACCTTATATCAGAAAATAGGAAATGTTGTGTTTACGGACTGCAAATTTTTCCAAAAACAACGTATTCCAGTCAGTATAAATGACGAAGATAAATTCTTTGATAAAGTTTTCGGTAATATTAGGTTCATGCTAATTAATAACATACCATCGATTAATATTCAAAGTGAAATAAACAAAAAAAAATCTAACTATACCAAATCTTCTAAATCTAACGACGAAGATGAGCCAAAGCCAAAACGCTCTCGCTAGTGCTGGTTGTACCAGTAAACTACCAAATAGTGAGACCTCTACTACAAAGTCTAATACACTGTACACTAGCTCGCCATACGAGTATAACGAGGAAAATTTAATTAATAAGTGTTTGCTTTTTGCTCATGCCGACTCAGAACATTTTCACAACGATCTTTAATGGAATCTACGTTCCCAAAAAAAATGGAAATTCCAACTTGCAACTCCTGTTTACAAGAAAGGAACCCAATCAGATGTACGAAACTATAGACCAATAAGTAGTGTCACTGTTCTCAAAAATTTTTGATTGTATCATAAATGAGAAACTCGCCACTTTTTTATGCCAAAGATAAATATAAATCAATATGGTTTTGTACCCCGTAAGTCTGTGATATCGAACTTAGTCTCACATGTTGAAAATATTACTGATGCATTTATAAATGGACATACCGTTGATACTATCTACACTGATTTATCATCTGCTTTTGACACTAAATCATTCATTGTTACTCAGAAAATTAAAGGGTTATGGAGTTGATCATCAAAACAAAACCTTCGCTGTAAGAGTTGGTGATTGCATCTCGGAGACTAAATTGGTAGGAAGTGGTGTTCCACAGGGATCTCATTGTGGAGCACTACTTTTTATTGTATCTGTTAATGACTTATTTGATATCATATAATTTGGCGTTCCGAGAATGTACGCTGATGACTTTAAGCTATTTTTGACCATTAAAACCTCCGAGGACTATCACAAACTCCAATTAGATATTAATAGTGTTACCCAATGGTTGTATGATAAAAATTAGTAGCTGATGGTTCATATGATCAACACTTAACGTTAGACAATATAAAATTAGAATATCTACCTGAATTTTTAAAAGATAATGAAAATCTATACTTACTTATTATATCCAGGAGAAAAACAATACACATACAAATGTCCTGAAACATATTATGTAGAAATTAATACTCAATGTCAAAATTTCAACGAATCACAAGGACTCCTAGATATTAGAGAAGCATATCATATAAACAGTAATATTAAATTTAAAGGTGATGAACACCTATACCAACCTATAGTTCCACGAGTAAGATATAACGCTAATACTACACTAGTAATATGGAATCAGATTTTATACCAGAATAAATAATTATATATACATATATATATATATATATATATATGTGTGTGTGTGTGTGTGTTGCATTAATTGTGGCAACCTGTGTGTGCATTAAGCTGAACTGTGGCGTACGCTTTAGTTGTGGCAACTCACATTCGGATGTCACAGCAAAAGTACCTATAAATCGCTTATAAACCTTGTTTATAAGTGCCGCTTATTTCGCAGAATGCCCGCTAGAAAGGGGCGTTACTGTTTAAGACATGGCGGGAACTGAATCTGTGTGTAATATGCCACAATCGCGTCTCTATTTTGTATACATAGAACGAAATTGTGGCATATTAAATTTTATTGTGGCATTATTTCGCAGAATGCCCGCTAGAAAGGGGCGTTACTGTTTAAGACATGGCGGGAACTGAATCTGTGTGTAATATGCCACAATCGCGTCTCTATTTTGTATACATAGAACGAAATTGTGGCATCAATTACTATCTAATGGGGTGGCGCACTCTGGTGTACACACACTTCGAACTATTTCATTTTTCTGATTTCTAAATCATTTACGTATTGTGTCTTCAACGAGTGTAGTCATAGACGTTTCAGCAGATAGTAGTACCATTTTTACCGTAAGTTCACATTTTTGATAGATTTGATTACAAGGCTAACCTGGCATGTTTTAAGGAAATGGAAACCAGAGGGAGAAAAATATTACATATGTTGGAAGCGGAAAACAGGGAACTGAGCAATCGTTTATTAAATTTGCTGCGGTATGAAACGACAAAATGTTTGAACAACGAAGATAGAGAGCTGGCAATTAAATGCGAGTAATCATTTGATTACCTACTTATCTTAACAAAGTACAGCAAAAAGAATACAGATTATTTAATTTTTGTTCAGGAGTGGCGCCGGCATTCAGGGCGTTTCAAGTAGAATTAACCGCCCCCCCCCTTATCTGTTGGTTCCTGAAAATATTTTTAATTTAAGTATGTTCATCACTGTTTTTAACAGACGAGCGCGAAGAAAAAAGGTGATGCTAGTTATAGAATATAGAGGGTGAAAAGTAAATGTGTCTTATGGAATATATACTGTCCATTAGTTTCGGTTTTCAGTGTTCAATGCTAGTTGGTCACGGTTGTGAAGAAACGAAACGTCTACTTATATCTCCATCTATAGGAGATGAAATAGCAATAAAAATATGCAATTCATTTTTATCTCTATTTTCTTGTAGGGTCGGAAAAAAACAAATTTAAACTATGAATTCTCGCAATTGATTTTTTTCTGATCCTACTAAAACAGATATATAAAAATAACAATTCTATTGTAAGTTTTTCTCCTTTACAAGTTGATGCAATTAGTTTTTTAATACGATGTTTCGTTTCATCACAACCATCATCAACTAGCAATGGTTTGTTTTTTAGTTCCAGACGTCGAATACATATCTCGTTGAACACAGAATCGAAATTAGAACTTCCTAGGAATAAAATAAATTTTTTGATTATTTAAGAAAGTTAAGAAGTTGATACGGTTATTTTGTAAAATCAAAAGAGTGGCTGCGATGACGTGTTATTTATTTTAAACTATCTTCTCAAATAAGTTCAGGCAAAAATAAAAGCGATTTTGCAAAATTTCGGTTTTTCCAGATAATTTTTTAAATTCCGAAGCAGCAGTTTATTGAATACTAAAATGTGCAACATTTCTCTAATTTAACCCATCCGTACGTACCCTTACTGTTTTCGAGATCTTCAAGCTATTCATTATTTTTCGCAAGTCTCGCTCATGAATTAGAAAAAAAAATGTACAAAAGCATCATGAAAAACTGAAAAAGAACCTATTTATGGATTTGGAAACAAAATAAGGCGCCTAATGTCAATTGGACCACATTTTATAAATAATTAATTGTCTATTCAGATTTCCAAGATGCATCGGTATTTTCAACTACTGATAATCTCGCGGTAACTATTAGTCCACAAATTCTACCCATACCAACAATACAATTTAATTCAGAGCAATTCGCACAATTAGAAAACGGTAGAGCCATAAATTTTGACGAAGAAGAATTATTATTAGAACCCGAACCTTTTGGTTCTGACGACTCTGGATCTGAATACTTACCTAGTGGCGAATCCAGTAGTAGTTCAATAGTACCGGACACTCCTGAAAATATGTTATTAAGTGAAATTGAATATGATCAAGTTTCACAGAGTCTACTTGTTGACCACCCTGAAAACTATTCTTCAATGGAAGCGGACGAAAAAACCGATAACACAAAAGAACTAATTGAAATAAACTGTGCAAAAAAAACATTTGGTGGTAGGAGAATTCGAAATAAAGATCACAGCTGTTATTTTTGTCACAAGTTGCTTCGTAATATAGCGAGACACTTTGAAAGGGTTCATTTTAATGAAACCGAAGTTGCCAGGATTTTGAGTATGCCGAAAAATTCCAAAATACGACGAGAAGCTTTTAATGCTCTGACGCGTAATGGTGATTTTTATCATAACTGTGACGTACTCTTATTAAAAAAAGGAGAACTCATCTTAACTCGTAGACCAACCGAACAAGAAAGAAAATTCTTAAAATATTCTGATTATGGACCTTGTCCTGAATGTCTAAGTTTTATGATTAAAAGGCATATATGGCATCATCTTAAATACTCATGTATCTGTATGAAAGATAAAAATATTTTAAGTTCTGAAAAATCATCACGACTACCAGCTATTGAGAGTACCTCTTTATTAAATGGGATTTATGGCCACAACCTGACAGAAGAGTTTCGTTCTAATGTTTTAAACAAATTACGAAATAAAAAAATAATTAGAGAGACTTACCCCTTTACCACAAAAAACTACAAACCGCGGACACGTGTTTCGCCCACTTTTTATCTGGGCATTATCAACGCAAATTTATTCATGAGTAAATTTGAAACAGTATTCAAAAAGGAGTCCAAATATTTTCCAAGAGTATGCATACGTTATGTCGATGATATTTTTGCCATTTTTAACACCAACGAATACAATATTGAAACTTTTTTAAATGAATTGAATTCTAAATTTCAAAGCATCAAATTTACATTTGAAAAGGAAAATAAAGAACAACTACCATTTTTAGATGTATTAATTGTTAGAAATAAGAATAAGTTAGAATTCGATATTTACAGGAAAGAAACTAATGTTAATAGGTTTATCCATGTTGATTCTAACCACTGTTTTCAACATAAATTGGCCGCCTTCAATTTTTTGATACATAGGTTAATAAATTTCCCTTTAAATAACATTAGATTTAATGCAGAACTTTCAAACATTAAAGATATTGCTTCTTTCAAAGGCTTCTCTCCAGTAATCATCGATAAATTGCTTAAAAAAGCACAACTTAGGGCCTGTATCAAAAATTCTACGACTTTAACAATTTCACCTGAGGTAAAGCCTAAATATTTTAAACTACCCTTTCACCACATTTCATCTGGTATTGAAAAAGTTTTTAAAGAATTAGGATTCACTAGAATTTTTAATACAAACAATAGTCTCAGAAACTGTTTAGGAAATACTAAAGATAAAATTGTTAACACACTGAAGTCAGGAATTTATGAAATAAAATGTGAAGGTTGTGATATGAAATATATTGGACAAACTAAACGGGCCATTTTAACTCGATATAAAGAGCATATTGCTCATTTTAGATTAAATCGTAAAGAAAAATCAAGCGTTGCCCAACATATTTTTGACACAACCCATCCTATAGGTCCTAATAGTCTTAAATTAATCAAAGAAGTTTTTTGCAACTCAGAACTTGATGCATATGAAAGTTTATATATTCAAATTAATAAAGAAAATCATATGAATTCGGATTTAGGACCCATTCCCAATTCAAGTTTATACCAATTATTGCAAAAAAAAAATTTAGTTGATTAAGTATTATTAAAATATTCTTAAGTTCCTACCTTTTTCCCCTGGCTAGAGTTCGTATCGTGAAGCATGCGTATAGTTTGGCTTAATTTTTTCGAAAAATTGACGTTTATTGAACACATATGTCCTCCAGTTCTAGAGTTCGTATCGTGAAGCATGCGTATAGTTTGACGTAATTTTTTCGACAAATTGACGGTTATTGAACATGTATGTCCTCTAGTTTTCAGTTCCCCCTACCGTGTCTGTCGAAGCATACATAATATTTAAAGTACAAGTTTTAACCTGCAAAGGTTTTCCGGGCTTATTTTATGGCATTGAACGTATTCACGGTTTCCCCCCCTTTTTCCTTTTCCTATTCAGTCTTCCAAATCGTTGAAATTGAAAACATACATAAGCTAAAGTTTTTTTGATTTTCTCTTATGGATTTGAAAATTTCAACTTTTTCACACTCCTCCCCCCCCCCTTCCCTTGATAACACAAGAGTCTTTCCCTCCACCCTCTTGTTGGTTTTAAGTTGTCTGAATTGATTAATATTTATTTTAGGTCCTCCCAAAATTCAGTAAACTCTAGACCTTAGTTTTAGTATAAATTATAATTTTTTGAATTTAAGAAGCAGTCTTGCGTTGATAATGCCCACATAAAAAGTGGGCGAAACACGTGTCCGCGGTTAGTAGTTTTTTGTGGTAAAGGGGTAAGTCTCTCTAATTATTTTTTTGTAATTTGCCACAGTCTCCGATAAATATTCTCATTTAAATTACGAAATGATGAGGTATCTGAAATATGTCGCAAAGATGATCTTATTTTGCGATTTGGAGCATTTCTCTATGAAAAATATTGCAGCACTCAAGCAGAACTAATTAGGCAATCTATGCGGCAACTTGGGAGGTTAACAATAGAGTTCGCTGAGACGAATACCGATGTGCACAAGTTAATCGACGCTCTTACCCCTGAAAAGTTTGATGCTGTTGTCTTAGCGACAAAATGTCTTTGTGTAACATCTAAGGAAATAGCAAAAAGGACTGAATTTGGAATCCCGTCTTTAGCGCTGAAAATTGGATATTCTCTTAGAAAATGCATTGGCATTGAAAGAGGTTTCTGTTTACGAAAAGGGGACCTAAAAAGAAATGAAACACTGTTGGGTTTCTTGACAATTTTGGATTTGGAGTGGAGCGTTAGAATTTCTTCCAATGCATTAGCTACCCTACATTCTAGAAAATTCAATTCCGTTGATTTACTTCCAGTTACTAGCGATTTAATCAAATTAAGCAAATTTTTAGAATTGATGATTCAAGAAACAAAGAATGATTTGGCAAAAGAAAAGAGTTTTCAAAATTGGGGTAAATTAACGTCACTTACGTTAAGTCGTATAATTCGTTTCAATAAAAGACGTTCAGGAGAAGCTGCAAGAATGAAAATTGAACATTACACGAAGAGACCATCATGGCAAAGTCAAGGTGTAGCGGAAATGAAAGAATCTTTAACGGAATTTGAGACCAAGTTAGCAAGTGCTCTAACAGTAGTAGAAATAATAGGAAAGCGAGGAAGGATAGTACCAGTCTTACTTACTAAAGAAATGAAAGAATCTGTCGATTTTCTACTAGCAACTCGCACAGAAGTGGAGGTGCCCGAGGGCAATCCTTTTGTATTTGCACAGCTAGGTGACTTAAATTCCTATATGAGAGGTCACGATTGCATTAAAAAATGGTGTTCTGAAACAAACTTGGAGTTGCCAGAAACAGTAACAAGTACAAAGTTACGCAAGTACGTAGCTACCGTTTGTCAAGTCTTAAATCTTAATGAAAACGAGTGTGATTGGCTTGCACGACATCTGGGCCACGATATAAGGGTCCATCGTGAATTTTATCGCCTCCATGAGAATACAGTTGAGCTAACCAAAGTTAATAGGTTGCTTCTGGCAGTGGACCAAGGGCAAGCACATAAATTCGCTGGGAAATCATTGAAGGACATCGAAGTAACAGGCAAGGCAAAATGTAATTCTTTTTATCGTCAATTTTGTAAGAAAGTTGATCAAAGTTACAAATGTTTGGATATTATGCATATAGTGAAGGAAACATTTTAATCAACACATACAGTACAACAGGGTGCTTTAAATTAGGGCAGGACATTCAGCATAAACAATTAATAGATTTATTGATAAATTATCCAAATATAATATTTTCCTAGATTTACCACCCATAGAAGAGGATCCCCGTGATCAAAATGATGAAGAAGCTGATGATGGAGAAGGTGGAGAAAAAGAGGTTTTGGGGCACAGTATTACGAAGGAACAGGAGAAATTGATATCTGAACCATTCATTGGAAAAAAAGAACAAAATTCTAGTACGTTAATTTATTGTTCTTAGTTTATAAGAGTACGTAACCAGGCCTTAGTTCTGACCAAATTATAGGCTGAATTAAAAAAATGCGTTTGCGAAGTAGTTAGCTAAAAAAACTGTAATATATACAATATTTTTGTAAACCGGCTAATAGCTTGGCCAAAAATAAAATTTTACGTTTCTTCACGATATGATCTATACGGGGTGTTAGTGTTATATAATTACAAGGTCGTATCTAAGGGGATTACATCTTGTTTTTTTTAGAAAACAAGGCTAAAAGAACGAAGAGAGAAGCGGCTTTAAGTAGAGTTCCATGGAATGATGCAGAAAAGGAAATATTATTGAAGAAATTTAAGGTAGAAATAAAAAATGAATCCGTACCAGGAAAGGAGAAGTGTACGAAAATTAAAGGGGAGCATAACAATATACTTAGCCGCAGATCATGGACCGATATTAAATTTTTCGTTAAAAATGTTATAACTAGAAATAAAGCCAATAAAAAGTAGGAAGTGAAAACTGTAATATTAATTATTAATATCCCAAGCCTGGATAAGGTGTGAGGGAAGGCCACCCAACCACTTAATGAAAAATTAACACAACCTAATCGAAAAAAAAAACATTTGAAAAAGGCGTGTTTCAGTTTTTTTTTATAGATTACTTTAAGCTAGGTTTGGTTAGATTTCGTAGTTTGTTTTACGTTTCGAACATAAAACAATGTGAAGGAATGGTTTCCGCGTCCAACATATATGCATATTCAATAAATTAACATGAATTAATATTTAAATTAATTTTTTACCCACAACAGATTAGGTCAAATAAATGAGGAAAAATATTTATTCATGCTATCACCGGGAATAAAACAGCAACAAAAAGTTTTTCCCCAGTAATTATTTCACGTTAATGTATTGAAATTAACCTCTTCAATATAAATTTTCTCCGTATATATTCGTTATTAATATTTATATATCTGTATATATAGTCCTTTACAACTGTGAGTACTAATCAAGACACTTACCTGGAATTTCATTTATCAAATTTACGATCTGACGTTTGGTCTTCGAGAAACCATCATCAACTTTGTTTCTAAATCGTTTTTGTTTTATTCTTAAAGTAATAGTGAGAGTTACATTATTCCAATTTGAATTTAGCGCCACGATGACGAGATGGTATGTTCATCACTGTTTTTAACAGACCAGCACGAAGAAAAAAAATGATGGCAGTTGAGTATAGACGGTAAAAAGTAAATGTGTCTTATGCAATATATACTGTCCATTAGATTCGGTTTTCAGTGTTCAATGCTAGTTGGTGACGGTTGTGAAGAAACGAAACGTCTACTTATATCAACATCTATAGGAGAAGAAATAGCAATAAAAATGTGCAATTTATTTTTATCTCTATTTTGTTGTAGCGTCAGAAAAAAATAACAAATTTAAACTATGAATTCTCGCAATTGATTTTTTTCTGATCCTACTAAAACAGATATATAAAAATAACAATTCTATCGTAAGTTTTTATCCTTTACAAGTTGAGGCAATTAGTTTTTTAATACGATGTTTCGTTTCATCACAACCATCATCAACTAGCAATGGTTTGTTTTTTAGTTCCAGACGTCGAATACATATCTCGTTGAACACAGAATCGAAATTAGAACTTCCTAGGAATAAAATAAATTTTTTGATTATTTAAGAAAGTTAAGAAGTTGATACGGTTATTTTGTAAAATCAAAAGAGTGGCTGCGATGACGTGTTATTTATTTTAAACTATCTTCTCAAATAAGTTCAGGCAAAAATAAAAGCGATTTTGCAAAATTTCGGTTTTTCCAGATAATTTTTTAAATTCCGAAGCAGCAGTTTATTGAATACTAAAATGTGCAACATTTCTCTAATTTAACCCATCCGTACGTACCCTTACTGTTTCCGAGATCCCCAAGCTATTCATTATTTTTCGCAAGTCTCGCTCATGAATTAGAAAAAAAAAATGTACAAAAGCATCATGAAAAACTGAAAAAGAACCTATTTATGGATTTGGAAACAAAATAAGGCCCCTAATGTCAATTGGACCACATTTCATAAATAATTAATTGTCTATTCAGATTTCCAAGATGCATCGGTATTTTCAACTACTGATAATCTCGCGGTAACTATTAGTCCACAAATTCTACCCATACCAACAATACAATTTAATTCAGAGCAATTCGCGCAATTAGAAAACGGTAGAGCCATAAATTTTGACGAAGAAGAATTATTATTAGAACCCGAACCTTTTGGTTCTGACGACTCTGGATCTTACCTAGTGGCGAATCTTAAATAAGTTTGGGAAAAATAAAAGCGAGTTTGCAAAATTTCGGATAAATCGAAAGACGATAAAAAACGGAATCCAATGACAAAAGAAAATATGCTAGGTGCCATTTGAAGAAATAATGTTTTTAAAGTTTGGATTTTTTTTCTGAATGTCCTGTACAAATTATAAAGCTTAGTTTTGGTATGATGTTAGCCTTATAACTTGGCTATAACTAACTAAAAATTTCAATATTCTAAGTCATCTTTTATGGATGTTTTGCTTATTTATAGTTTGGGTTGCGGTGCAATCTTTTTTCCAATAAATTAAATTATCTCAGAAACTATTGATCGCATCGTAGGCATACAAATTGGTCATCAAAGTCACCTTAAAATTTTATGCTTCATATGAATTCATCGTTAAAAATATACCATTTCATTTAAAATAAGAAAGTTGACATCAACTTCCGGTATAACCGGAAAGTGCCCCACAATTGAAATTATTTTAATTCAAAAATTGAAAATAAAAAACAGAAAGTTTCACTAATAATTTAATCGATACCCGACAAATTTGTTTCGCCAAAAATAGCTCAAGTTTTATGAAATTGTTTTAGTTAAATATATGATCCTTGATAACCCCTACTCCCAAATTTTCAAATCTATAACATGCTTAGTTTCCCTTAAATGTCTTATGTACCACTCAGTTTGAATATACAGGGTTTTTCATATTGATGGGCTATTAGAAGTATATGAATTAGTAGAACGAACTCAATTCTGAATCCTGGGCTCCTGTGGTTATCGTTTATGCCGCTTCTTTGAAAAGTATATACAAGTTCGATTTACATCCGGTTATACCGGAAGTAGATGTTAACTTTCTTATTTTAAATGGAATGACATACTTTCTTTTACATTTTCCGATAGAACATCTGAATTCATGCATATTTTATAGGAAGCACTACCCCGACAATATTTTATGTTATTCCATTTAAAATAAGAAAGTTAACATCTACTTCCGGTATAACCGGATGTAAATCGAACTTGAAAATATTTTTAAAAGAAGCGGCATAAACGATAACCAAAGGAGCCCAAGTTTCAGAATTGAGTTCGTTCTACTAATTCATATACTTCTAATAGCCCATCAATTTGAAAAGCCCTGTATATATTTATATAGGTATTATATAGTTGTATATGTATATACTTCTTAACTACAAGTGTGGGTACTAATCAAAACATTCACCTGGAATTTCATTAGGTTAGGGTCGAAACTATAAATTTTTTAAAAAACAGTGTCACTTAATAATGACTGGCGAAAAGCATGTGGTTCCCTTTGCTATTTGAGATGCGCAGGCAGCTTCAATTAATACACACACACACACATAGCAAATACATTTCTTGTGGCACCCTAAACCTGTTTCCGGATAAATGCATTTAATGTGGCAACGGATGCCACATGCTTGTCTAGTGCTTGTAATTTTATCTCCGAAAATACGGTGAGTAAACGTGCGCCGCCTAGCGCATTAAATTCGTAATTTTAAGTACCATGCGCACTGTGGTCGGCATCAAATGTGCCACAATTTGGTCACCTCCACCAAACAATTATCCATTCACATCGAATCAGTGCCTTGTAACACAAGTACCACCACACACTTCTCCATCCATCTATTCTTACATTTCTGCCGCGCCCTCGCCGGCAGACATCTCGGTACTCTAAAGAATCATACTTTAGTCCCCAACAAAAAACGTATACTTACCAGACCTCTCAGAAGCAGAAATCATAGACAATATCTCTCAGAAACAGGGGATTAAACCACGTCGAGCAACCAAATATCGAAGTAATGTAACCCTATTACTAATTTTTGATGTCGTTATCCTGATGTAGCTGTGTGGAAAATTGAAAATGTAATGAGCCAGAGGGTGAAAATTGAACGTTTTCGCTACAAAACCGACACAGTCACCCAGTGTAAAAATTGTTTTCAGTTTGGGCATGTTAAAGCTAACTGTGAACAAGAACCTAAATCTGAAACAGACACCACGTTTATCGAGGATGGCAACGAGACGCAGGTGTGCCACAACTGTAAGAAACCTGGCGACGCGGCTCGCAATGCAATGTGTGAGGTTTTTAAAAAAGAAATGGCACGCAAATGAAAGAAGCGAGAGGATTTTGCTCGCAATAATGGAAAAGAACGAGCAACCGATAGAATTCCATCGCATAATCAACTAGAAAAAAATAACATCTTGTCTCAGAGAAATACCGTTCAACAGGGAACGACTTACGCGGAAGCTTCTAGCAAAGAAGTGAACCCTACATTTGCATCCGATAAAGGGGGTCAACGTACACAAACAATAGACTCAACACAAAGCATGGTTCATAACCTTAATTATAGGGACGAACTGCTAGAAACCATGGAGAAATACACACAATATGACATTCCTGAAGTCGCCCAACTCTGTATTAAAATTACGGCGACAATCTTAAACTTATCACTTTCAAACACCGCTGTAAGTCAGAAATGCATGGCTTTTGTCAGTCATATAATCCAAGCTATAGCCTGTCATGGATAATTTAACCATACTACACTGTAATATACAAGGTCTTAGATCCAAATTTCAAGAATTGCTTCAGCTAATTTTAAAACACAAACCTGACATTGTAGTAATCAACGAACTTAATCTCCGCAATAAACAGTTTAAGGGCAACATTCAGGGCTCCTTAAAGATACAGGATATTCTTGCACCCTATTTGGGCTCTCGAATTTACATCAGGAAGGAGCTAACCTGGGACCAAGAACATCTCCTACCGGATGATGTCAATGAACGCAAAATAGGAAATCAAAGTCAATCTATTATAATCACTAGCAAATGCTCTTATGAGGACATAATCTCAACTTGTAAATTAGAGATAGTGACTCCTAGAGTGTATTATTATGGAAATCCTGTTTTATGCCACCTAACGACTATTTATGGAAATGCAACTGTACATTCTGATCAATTAAGTCATTTCATAATGTTTGGTCCTGTACAAATATCCTGTTCTAATTGTACCTTACATACAGAAATGGAAAATCTATGTACAGATATTATTAATGAAAATGTACACCATTTAAAACATTAATTATAATAACAGTTACAATTAATCTGATACTCATTATATTTCTTCGTTATATGTATGTTAGATTTATATGGTCTCCTGTTGATACTTCATTAATTGGTAGTTCTAAAGGAATATTAACATTCGTTAATAAGTATAGGGAAAGGCCCGAAAAGAGGGGTGTATTGTTTTCCAAAGAAATAGAAGATACTAAAGTAACTTTAACTGGTTCTAATTATTATCTATTTATAACATTTAATTTTAAAGTATTATTGTTAATGTTATTGTTATTTAAATCTCCAGCACCAGCATCTGCCCTTGATTCTACAATGCAAGATTTTTATGTAACATCAGGAGACCATTTGAAGATAGGAGATTTATCAATAGATGTTGATGAAGTGAATTGGGTATGGTCTTTGAATCTTGATTATTTTACTGCAAAATGGTGGATAATTGAAAATATCGATTATTGGTGTACATGGGCAGGGTGTGATTCAAATGGCCCTTGCTCATCATTTCTACCTGGAGGGAACTGGACAAATACTATAGCATGGGACATGCCTGATTCTGACAACATGAAATGGTTCTTTAGGAGATACTGTTATCAACCAGGATATAGATGTCCCTTTATAGATGGATGCTGGTAATGTGATTTAAGATATGTATATGACAATAGCAAATTAAGTAAAGTGTATTCATTGACAAGAGAAAATGATGAAATTAATTTACTCTTGTCTGGAGGCATTAATACCAAATTCTTATTTTACAGTATGCCATTAGAAGTTGACTTGCACAATCAAAAAGCTGTTCAAGATTACATGGGTCTTTGGTTCTTATGTGATTCATCATCAGACCATATTAAGACTCTCTCAAACTCATTATAAATAATAAAAATGAAAATAAAACTATGATAAAATTCAAATCATGTAAAGTGATTAATGTAAAAGTTATTGGTGTTGAAGGTGATGATAGTAATTTAAATTTCATAATATAGATTGAACCTCAGATGTCTACAGAAATTACTACATGGTTTAATCCCTGTTCAAGGATGAATTTTACAATATCATGTAACCATAGAGTGCATTTATTTAATGCACCATCAGATTCCTTATGTGATTATGATTATTATAACATCACAAAACAAATAATCAGAATAGATGATATTAGCATGATGAAATTAAGATTATCAAAGCCTTATTTTGAAGAGCATGGGTTTTGGAGTGACATATTTTCAAATTTATCTCCTTTCCATCTAGGACTGTTAAGTAGTTTTGGATCTTTGTCTATCATTTTCATTGCTATCATTATGGTGATTTTTGTCAAATTAATTTGTCACTAATAATAACTATTTATTCTTGAAAATAACCATAAATAAATTTAGTTTAACTTATTATCTTGAAACAGAAAACATTCTCACTGTTAACCAGCTTACCCTAGTCTCACACGAGTTGCCATCACGTCCTAGTTATTCGACAAGCACGATTGACTTCGCAGTTTCTAGTCTCCATGGTAACATGAGGACTACGGCCAAATCGGTAGAAGACGTTGGATCGGACCACATTCCCTGGATCTTGAAAATTGAAAAACAGCCTTCGAGGACAACCAAAATGTATCGCAATATCAATTTCCTTGACAAAAATAAATACGAAGAAACTACGAATGAATTGACAGCTCAGTACTCATGGAAAATGGAATCCAACGCTGATTGTGAGGATCAGATCCAAAACAACAAATAACAGCAGGAAGCTCCAATCAATTACCACCCAAACTGCAATCTAAAATCAAAGAGCGAACTGGACTACTTAATTTCTGTAGCCGATTTTATTCGATAGTAGCCCATCAAAGGTTGCAAGACCTTAAGGACAGCATAAAGGAAGAGCTCCGTGAAGTTAAGCAACAACAGTGGACAGAAATCCTAAATAGTAAAGAAAATTACAGGAAAAACTATGGAAAATACAAAAGAGCATTAGAAGCCCAGACCGACCGCTGCCCTACTTAAAAACTGCCACCGTAGAAGACACTGCAAACATGCTAATGGACGCAGCATTAGTCAAATTTCGCAAGTTGCACAGGATGACAAAACTTCCCTTGCATTCACCCCTATGAAGCCGATTGAACCAACAAGTATCGTCGAGGTATTGAATGTAACCAAAACTTTCCGCAATAATAGGGCTCCTGGTCCTGACGACATAATGATTGGTCCGATAAGTGGGCAGGAATGAAACTACTGCAACAGCTGGCCAACATTTTTAACTGGTGCCTGACCACCGGTTACTTCCCAAAACGATGGAAATCAGGAACCTGTATTTTTTTACACAAACCGGGGAAGGATACAAATGATCCACGATCCCTTCGTCCCATAACACTATTAAACATTATGGGGAAGATCCCAGAAAAGATCTTCCTTAATCGCATACGCGCGGAAGCAGATGCAAAAATACCTCCCTACCAGCACGGCTTCATGCCTGGCCGTGGGACGCAGACTCAAATAATGCGTACCTGTAACTACATATGTAAGGACCTCGATGCCGGAGACCACGTTGCATTAGTATCAACCGACCTGAGTAAAGCATTTAAGACATTCCCAAAAACGTACTAACCCGTCAATTGCCCATAAAGTTTTACTTGTGTTAGATAATCATTATTCTCATGTTCACATAAATTCTTTGAACTTCTGCAAAGAAAACGGAATCGTATGTCTGTCGTTTCCGGCACACTGCTCACACAAGTTGCAACCGCTTGATCAATCAGTATACAGACCTTTTAAAAATCTGTAAATTCACAGTGTGACGCTTGGATACGAAACCACCCCGGAAAAACAATGACCATTTATGACATACCTGGTATTGTTGCTGCAGCTATGCCATTAGCTCTTACTCCGGCTAATATCCAGGCTGGTTTTATGAAAACTGGCATTTATCCATTTAACCGCAACATATTTACAGATCTTGATTTCGCCGCATCTTATGTAACTAACCGGCCAAATCCGAATGACAATAATTTGACGAGTACAGCTCCTTCCATTTTCAATGAACACCCAAACTCCCATGTAGGCCAAGATGAATACGATCCAAAACAGAATGATGTAAGTTGTCAACCTGATTCGCCGAAACCATCTACGAGCACTGAAGTCTGGTGATTCTCATTATTTGTGTCATAATTGTGAATCAAATTGATGTGTTATATACACTTTACTGATTAATATTTATTGTGTTTTGTCGCAGAGAAGCAACTTTTGTAACTTTTCTCAGATTTTATTAGATTCGTGTTAGATTTTATTGGTTATTCTTTAACTGGTTTTGTAGTAGAGAAGCTATTTTGAATTAAATTTAAACTATCGAGGGTGCATTTCTTGTGAAACATAATGCGAATAATTAAAAGAAAACAAATTGGAAAGTTTCACCAAATTTTATTGTTCTCGACAATGTTGTTTCGAGCTACGTGCTCATTATTATTATTATAGTATTATGTTACTCTTGATAAGAAGCACGTAGCTCGAAACAATATTGTCGAGAACAATAAAATTTGGTGAAACTTTCCAATTTGTTTTCTTTTAATTTGATTTAATTTTATTAATTCTTTAAGTTTTTAAATATTAATAAATCTCAAAATAAGAAACTATTTTTTTTGTAGCTTGATTTATTTTAGTCATTTCTTGTTGTAGTATTACATTCAGACAGTCTAGTCATAATTTAGATTAACAATGTTTACACAGACGGTTCTGGGACGGTAGTTATTCTCGTGCATATCGTAGGTCATGATTTATTTAGGCGTTACTAATACATCGACCCCGATACGACAAGAAAGCCCTTGATTCCAGACATAACTGTTTATGAATTCCTTCTTTGGGTCAGGACATTTTTTTCATAAAATTTTTGGGAATGAAAAACTGTAGATGCGAGGAACGGAGGCATTCGAAAAACAATCTTCGAAGTGTGAAGTTGCAAAGACTGATAAGTTTTACTTTTTGTTTAGTGTGTGTAAAATACCTAGTAGGTAAGTTTTTGTTTCTCTTGTATTTTTGTTTATAATAATAGATTTCGTACCACCGATGTGAGGTATTCTTAAGTTGTTCATTTATAGGTCGTATTTTTTTATTATTACCCTTTATTTGAGTACTGTGTATCTTTTTTTTTTGTATCTTAAAGTAATTAACAAGTTTTACCGTTAAATTTATCAGTATTATATTTCTTTGATTGGTTTAGATTTTGTTTTTGTTATTTCTTTTAGTAACAACGATAAGTGGATGTTTGTTATGGATTTAGATATTGCGTTAAGTTTTAAAGAAATAAGTTTAGTTTGTAAAGTTCGGAGTATTTTGTTAGTCGCATGTTATTTTTAGAGAGGGGGTAGTTTTATGGTAGGCCAGGTATAAAATAAGCCAAGTGCGCATATAACACAACAGTCGTCGACCGAACCGTATCATGTGTATTACTCGTTTATATATTTAGTGAGAGTTTCGTGAGTTTCGTGCGTTGTTCTACGCCCGTTGTACAAAGACAGTGAATTATTTTAGGAGATAACGACAAGTTACTACCAAACAATAGCAGAAAAGAACAAAGAAGTCTTCGCCATGGCCAAGGCGCCAGAGGCCGTACATGATCGAATCGAAGAGCTACAGACATGCTTAAGAAACATCTTAATTGAACTTAAATCGTATGGCATGAATTTAAGAATTGAAAAAGCCGTTGCTAACGAAACTGACAATAGCGAACAAAATGCGAAGTCTAAAGAAGAAATAGAGAAGAGAGACAGAAAAAAGAGAAAAATAACCGAAAACTGCGAAACAAAGCCAAAAAAGGCAAGTTTTGGTAGCACTGATGAGAGAGGAAGTTACCTTTTCGAAAAGATGTCCGTCAATGGAGAAGAATTATTAATTCCAACGCAATCTATGTTACAGTCGTCAAACGAGGACATTGAAAGGGAAGAACCGGTGGCTAAGAAAGTAAAACCTCCACCACCAATCACGATTAAGACAGAAAGCGCTAGTCTAGTTAATGAGGTGCTGCAGAAGAACAATATTAAGACGAGGGCCCCTCACAAATACGGCCAAGACGGCATAAAGGTTTTTACCGAGACCAGCGATGATTACCGTAAAACTGTCAAGGTATTACAAGCGGGCAACACTGAATACTATACCTTCCAATTGCACGAAGAAAAACAATTAAAAGTAGTTATAAAGGGAATCCCACCAGAGATGGGAACCGACGAAGTTAAACAAGCTCTAGACGACCAGGGAATGAAATACAATTCTGTAACACGCATGGGCAACAAAAACAGAAAATTACCAATGGTGATAGTAAATGGCAACAAAGACGAAGAGGGAATGAAGCTTTATAAAATCGATAATATAGCTCACCTTAAAGTAAATGTAGAACCAAAGCGCAGACCTTCGGAAGCACGACAATGTTTCCGTTGTCAAAGATTCGGACATGTCGCATACCGATGCAACATGGAACCCCGCTGCGTCAAGTGCGGCGAAAATCACTGGTCTAGAGATTGCACCTACCAAGGACGAGGTAAATGCGCCAATTGCACTGGAGAACATCTTGCCTCCAGTTGGCAATGCGTTCAACATCCAAAATACATACAAGAACAGAAAGCAGCCAAAAAACAACAAATGATAGAGAAATCACATGTTAGATCGGACAAATCCTTTGCGGAAGTTATGAGAGGTGAGAAAACAAACGAAGATGTTACAGAAAGTAAAATTAAACAAATCTTGGAGAAAGTTTTACCATTAGTTCTCAAGAACCTGAATGGATAAGAAGCCTATAAAAATTGTAAACTGGGGCTGTAATGGTCTTAAAAACAAAATAGAAGAACTCATTCAATTTTTACATAATGAAGATATAGCCGTCGCTTGTTTAACCGAGACTCACCTGAAGGCGAACTTTAAAATAAACACTCCAGGATACAGATGCATTAGAGAAGACAGACAAAACAACGGTGGGGGGTAGCAATCCTAGTCAAAAACAGATACTGCGGAGCTCCTATCCATTTTCAAAAAAGAGAAAGCAAATTAGAGGCAGGAGTGAAAATCCTGTTCAACGGGAAAATTACTGACATATGTTCAGTGTACATTCCCCCTAGCGGTAAAGTCTACGAAGAAGATTTCAAAGAAATATTAACAGACACGGTGGTTGCGCGCGGTGACTTCAATAGCAAGCATGAAAGCTGCGGCAGCCACACAGTGAACAACAAAGGACTAAAACTACACAAAATTGCAAACGATACAAACACTAAGGTATATGGACCAGATTCAATTACTATCCTACCATCACATAACAATAGAAGAGGAGATGTACTAGATATATTCTTATCAAGAAACATCCAAATTTCGAATATTGAAGTTAAGTACGAACTTGACTCTGATCACGCGCCGGTCATTGCAACCATTGGCAATGAGACTAAAACAGGTCCGAGGAAGATAAGAAGAACAGACTGGAATAAATATGCAGATATCCTGAAGAACAAACAACTAGAAGAAGAAAACGACGTAGACGAAGCGGTGCATAGGATCGAAACAATCACTCGAGAGGCACTAGAAGGAGCCACAAGTTACATACTACAAACACAAACCAACCGTTACGCTCTAACAACACATGAACGAAGACTAGTTATGGCCAAAAATGCATCCAAACTAAAATGGAAACGATATGGCAGACTAGCCGACAAAGAAGACTATAAACTACTACAAGGAAAAGTTAACAAAATGTTGGTCGAAAAGAAAGAAAATCAGTGGGATGAAGTGCTGACAGAATGCGAAAATTCAGTCAGTGGCGATATTTGGAAAGTGGTACGAATGATTAAAAACAAGAGAAAATCAGACTGTCCAATCAAATGTAGTCAAGGCACTTGGAAATTCAAAGATACAGAAAAAGCTGAAGTGATTGCGGATATGCTCGAGATACAGTTCCAAAACACAATGACAAACGTAAACTTGCCGCGGTATAGAATAAACGACAACATTGAACCGAAAACGATTTCTGAAGAATTCGTTAAAGCAAAAATTACTACAATAAATGTAAAGAAATCGGGGGGACCAGACGGGATACCCAGTCGCGCGGTAAAGTTATATCCAAAAAACTTCATATTGGAAATAACTCGAATATTCAACAACATATTACGGCAACAGAAATACCCTAACAGCTGGCGAAATGCATTAATTGTGACGATTCCTAAACCTGGTAAAGATCCAGTTATACCAGAAAACAGAAGACCAATCAGTCTGACAAACGTTATTGCAAAAGTGTTCGACAAAATCATCATGGAAGATATACAAGCCGAAATAGAAGACAACAAGATAATTCATCCCTGCCAGTTCGGCTTTTCAAAAGAAGTCGGTGCTGTTCATCAAGCAGCCAACCTGGTGGCAAATATAAGAAAATCTTACATAAAGAAAAGGAAAATACTGGTAGCTCTCTTAGACATAGAGAAAGCGTATGATAAAGCATGGCGCGATGCGATCATATACAAGTTAATGAAAACTAAAGTTAAGCCATCACCAATAAATATGATTAACGAAATGATAAAAGAACGCTTTTTCCAAGTCAAAGAAGGAACGGCTGTTTCTAGCAGAAGAATGGCATCGGACGGGGTCCCTCAGGGAGCACCAACCTCGCCCATTCTCTTTAATATACTTATGGGTGACATATTCGAGACGGTAGATAAAGCAAACAAAAAATGTCAAAATTTTCCAATACGCAGACGACACTGCCATTTTAGTATCAGCCAAAACATGGTCAAACGCAACAATTGGTATGGAACATGCCCTTTCGAGGATACAGAAGTTTTGCACGCTATGGAGAATAAAGATCAATCAAAACAAGACGAAAATCCTTAAAGTGGGAAAAGAACTACCAAAAAGATGCGACGGTATAAAATTTAACCGAAACTACATCCCCTTCAGTATATCTGCCACCTACCTGGGAGTCACTATAAATTCGAAATTGACATGGCACCAACACGTCAAAAGAAGGAGCAACATAGCCAAGACCACAATAAGAAAATTATATTATACCATCAACGAAAAGAGCAGACTTCCCATAACCATAAAGAAGAGAATATTCCTAGCAACGGCTATGAAACAAGCAACAAATGGTCAAGAAGTATGGGCAGAAGACCCAAGATTTATACCGAAGAGCATAAACACTGTATTAAGAAAAGGGATGAGACTAATGACAGGAGCTCCTTTCTACGTAACCACCAACGATCTCTGTAAAGATCTTCAGATACCGAAAGATACTTCCAAAGAAGCCAGAGCCAAAATGATTAGAAAACTACAACTAAGTCATATCGCCTTCAGAGCAGAAGCTGGGCAACTAATGGCCTAGAAATCAAACCAAGTGAAGCAAGATCAGTCATAGACCATTTGGTCTGAAACATCAAAAACAAAAGCGATGAACAAAAAAAAATATATATAACACAGTTCGAGACGGACAGTCAGCGCAGTCGGTTGGTTACCTAAGAATATTTGTATTAGTACTTATCGCTACTGAAGAATCATTCAATAAATTTTACATATACGCAATTTCATTCTGTTATTTCTTAGAGTATCTGCCAACAGGTTATGGGCCCAGGTACCCAGGCGTATTCGTAAAATAGATGAAGTGAATGTGTTTTTCGGATCGATAAAATAAAGTTTTCGTTACGGTAAAAGTAGTGTTGATTAAGGGTATCAAGTACAAATCACAAATATGGCAGAAGGACATTATCGTCAATACTTTGATAAGCTCTCCAGTGACAATTACCAGACTTGGAGTTACCAAATGGAGCTATTATTAATTAAGGATGAACTATGGGAATTGGTAACAAATAATGCGCCAGAACCAGTAGGTCCCGAATGGAAAAAGAAGGACGACAAAGCACGTGCTACGATAGGACTTTCAGTGGAAGCTAATCAACTAATTCATATACGGCACGCAAAACGGCAAAAGAAGCATGGACAGCACTTAAAGAGTATCATCAAAAGGCATCATTGACAAGCACCATTTTTCTATTAAAGAGGCTATGCAGATTACAGCTAGAAGAAGATGGGAATATGGAAAAGCATACAATGGAGACGCTCGATTTAAAGAATAAATTATCAGCACAAGGTGAGGAACTGAAGGATAATTTGGTAGCTGCAATGCTCCTTAGTAGTTTACCGGATTCCTACAATGCATTAATAACGGGCATTGAAAGCAGGCCGAAAGAAGACCGCACTTTGGACGAATACAGAATAAAGGTAATCAGGCTTCAACTCACGAAGACAGCAATGAAGACAAGCTCAAAAAGGTCAAATGAACACAAGAAGCAAACTTGTTTTTTCTGCAAAAAGGAAAACCACATCAAGAAAGAATGTTGGAAATATCAAGCGTGGAAACAGAGGCAAGAAAACGGAAGTAACAGGAATAGTGCGAAAAAAGTAAGTGAGCTAGATTTCGGTAATGCAGAGACGTTGTTTTCATGGACATAACACCTTCACGGGAAAGTGAAATTATTAGAAATGGGGTGGAATTTTTACATTAGGTAAAAAGGTTGACGAAGAAAGTTACGAAACCGATGTGAACGAGTACCAATATGATGACCCGACCCAAAGTAACAAAGAAGATGGTTTACGACGTTCCAATAGATCAAATAAAGGGGTTCCACCAAATCGTTTTATGGGTCTATTAAAGTTGACTCGAGAAGATGAACCAAGCGATCTCAAGGAAGCATTGTCCAGACCAGACGGGATTAATTGGAAGGAGGCAATGGACGAGGAAATCAACAGTTTAAGGAATAACAAAACTTGGGTCTTAGAAGAAGTTCCAAAAAACAAACAGGTGGTTTCGTGCAAGTGGATATACAAAAAGAAGTCCGCCAGAGGTTTTTCTCAAAAATATGGAGAAGATTACAACGAAGTATTTGCCCCAGTGGCAAGACCCGCTACATTTAGGTCACTATTAGCGATAGCAGGTAAAGAGGGACTGCTCGTCAAACACTTCGATGCAAAGACTGCATTTTTAAATGGTTAATTGAAGGAAGTCATATATGTAGTAGTTATAGTGAACGTGAAGAAAAGTCGAGATCCCTGAATGTATTTTTTCTTTATTTACAAATTATTTACAAATTAGAGAGAATGCATGTACCGACCGATGCTCAGACAACCTTCGACTGCCGCTCTTTTCTTTTTGCCGACCCCTCAACAACCCCGCACCTGCTGCTCCTGAAGGGTACCGCTCTCGCCGACAAAGTGTTTGTCGGAGCATCAGTACCGTTACAATAACAATACAAATACATACAATCTTAATCATAAAAGCTACTACAGTAACAAGTCTACATACAAAAAGAACTCTATACACACGCTTACCGATACCACATTCGGCCATCCTGTGAGACATCTGCCCTCAGATGTCATGATCAATATCAGAGTCGTCAGTACTGTATAATTTTAGATAATCAACTGACCTGATTTCTGAAACATCGTTTCCACTACTTTGAATCCAGGGTTTTAAGTAATCAGCTGATGTAGATGTTTGGCGTGGCCCTTCATGATTACCAATTTTTTCTACTATGTAACGATCGTTACGTAATACTGTTTTAATTCGGTACGGACCAAAATACTTTGGCTGTAGTTTAAGACCCGGACCAAATTGTGTTCGCTTTATTGCAACCAAATCGCCTTCTGTATACACAATTGCCTTCTTACGTTTTTTGTTGAACGTGCGTCGGTTTTCTTCTTGTATTTTCGCGATCTTACTTTTCGCTTCCAATCTGATTTGATCCCGTTGCTCCTGAAACATCTGAATCCATTCATCTTCTATCATTTTGCGAACTTCTGGATCGTCTTTTAACCGCATGTGTGTACCAAATAACAAGTTAAACGGCGTTTTACCTGTACTACGACTGGAAGTTGCGTTAAGGTACTGCTGTACAATGGAGAGATACTTATACCATTCGTCGGGTTTTGTCGCTGCTAATTTCGTCAGTAATGGTATAATTGTTCTATTAATCCGTTCGACTTGACCGTTACTTCTTGGAACACCTGTTGTAATTTTTATATTTTCGATACCCTCTTCTTTACAATAATCAGCGAAAGCACCTGATGTAAAGGCTGTGCCTCGGTCGGTAATAATTCGCCGTGGATTTCCGAAAATTATTGCTTGCTTTCTTAATCGATCTAATACCTCGGCCGTATCGGTAGAGCGTGTGGAATATAACCAAACAAACTTTGAAAAAGCGTCTATAACTACAAATATATATTTATACGACTTCTTTGTTGATGGTATCGGGCCCAAATGGTCTATATAAAACGTATCTAGTGGTATACTACCTTTATTAATCGGGTTAAGAAAACCTTCCTGTTTACCATGTTTCTTTTCACTTAAAATACAATCTATACAGTTACGTACTATTTGTTCTACCTTTTCACGGATATTCTTAAACCAAAATTCCCTTAACACTAGTGCTTCGGTCTTATTGATACCAAAATGTCCACGTTCGTGGGCACGTCTAATAATTTGATTCTGCATACAACTAGGAATAACAATTAAGGGTTCATCATTAATAATCTTATACAGTAAATCATTTCTTATTTCGTATTCGCTACATTTATTATTCAATACAGAATCTACAATTTTTTGTATTTGCTCATCTTCATTTTGAGCCTTTTTAAGTTTTGCTATTATTCCTTCGTCACACTCATTAATTAATAAAACAGAAAGCAAAGGATTCCTGCTTAATGCATCAACGTGAAGCATTTGTTTACCTAATCTGTGTACAATCGTATAATTAAATTCTTCTAGCAATAAAGCCCATCTAGCTACTCGCACGCATAAGTCTTTTTTGTTCATTGTCATCGTAAAGGCTTGACAGTCTGTGACAATGGTGAATGGGACACCCAGTAAATAAACCCTAAATTTTTTTAATGCTTTTATTACTGCCAAGACCTCTAATTCATAGCTGGTGTAGTTCTCCTCAGCTGTCGTTGTTTTACCGCTAGCGAAATAGACAGGATGAAATTTATTGTCGTCTGTATCCCTTTGAAGTAAAATTGCCCCAAACCCAAAACGAGACGCGTCTGTGTGCAATTCCGTTTCTTTACTCAAGCAATATAGTTTTAAAACAGGCTCCTTACATAGCATCGATTTTAAAATTTGAAACGCTTCAGCTTCTTCTGACTCAAATCGAAACTTTACACTTGTTTTTAATAAATTTGTCAAAGGGCGGGCTATGAATGAGTATCTAGGTATAAACTTTCTAAAATAACCGGTCAGACCTAGAAAGCTTTGTACATCTTTCACGGTGTTAGGCACCGGAAACTTTAAAACTGCGGCAACTTTATATTCGGATGGCTTTACCGTCCCCTTTTCAATAATGTGTCCCAAATATTCTATTTTTTCTCGTAAAAATTGACACTTTTTCCAATTTATGACAAGGCCAAACTGACCTGCAACATCTAAAACTGACTTTAACCTTAATAACGCCTCTTCGTGATTTATAGCCAGTACAATTAAATCGTCCATGTAAGTTAAAACTACTCTCTTAGCTATCAAGTCTTTAAAAACCGCATTGATGAATTTCTGAAAAACAGATGGAGAATTGCACAAACCGAAGGAAACCTTTAAAAATTCGTATTGGCCGTTTGGAGTGACAAATGACGTAAATTTTCTACTTTCCTCATCAACAGACACATGGAAAAAACCGTTTTTGAGATCAATTGTACTGAATACTTTTGCGTCATGAAGAAGATCCAACTGGTCTTCTATCAGCGGTAAAGGATACCTGTCTTTAATAATCTTTTTATTGAGAGCTCTGTAGTCAATGCAAATACGGGTTGAACCATCTTTCTTTTTTACTAATACTACAGGACTCGCGTATTCTGAGTCCGAAGAACGAACGATTCCTTCTTCGATCCATGAATTAACAATTTCTTCTACCTCTGTGCGTTCGGGCGGAGATAAACGTCGTGGGCGCGCATAAACTGGGATGTCGTCTTTTAATATTATTTTCATTTTTATACCTACTTCTCGAGATTTCTCAGGTTTATAATTTTGAACTAAATTTTCTAACTGCGCGCGATGATCACTATCAGTTACATTCGATAAATCTAATTCATCCTGATTCTGAATAGCATTTATATGAAAAATCTCTGGTTTATTAAAATCATATGAATGCTCGACTTCTATCTTTGATATTTCAACTTTTCCTGCCTTAATATTCAAATTCACCTTGTTAAGAAAGTCCGTCCCTATAAGAACTCCCAACTTTAAAATTGTACCTGGTACTACGTGAAATTTAATACTATGTACTACATCATCTATCACTACCTCGCTAATAAATTCACCTAAAGTTTCATTTCCTGTCGACCCAATACCATCAAACTTAATACTAGACTTAAATAATTTCGGCGCTCCTATTCTAACATATTCGTCTGCTCTAATTAATGTGAGATCACTACCTGTGTCTATCAGTGCGGTGAGCTCAACGTCCTTTATAGAAATTTCCTTCACGTGTTTTGTCGTACGGTTCTGAGAAACGCTGTTGGTCTCCTTGATCGCTGTTTTCGGTGTAGAACTGGTGCACTTTATCGCAATGTGGCCGTACTCGTTGCACTTGAAGCACTTTAAGCCCTTTTGTTTGGCTGGACACAGGAACTTCGTTAACATCTTCAGAAACGTCTTCTTTATCATCGTCATCGTCATTTACTTCGTGGTCATCGTATACTGTTCGAAGTCGCTGTTGTAGTATCGTCTTGCTTCCCTCTGCTGAAAGCCCTAATTCCTCCAGTTTTTCTCGCAACTGAGCCAGCTTCATTTTCATTACATCGCATTGATTTTCACTCATGGTTTATTTCGTATAGCTTAATATAACTGCTTCTTTTACAACTCTTAACTCTTTTTAACCACTCGTGATACACAATCGATAATAATCTTTACTATACACTCACGTTCGCGACCTCACGTTGCAGTATATCCCGGACGAGCCCCCAAAATATGTAGTAGTTATAGTGAACGTGAAGAAAAGTCGAGATCCCTGAATGTATTTTTTCTTTATTTACAAATTAGAGAGAATGCATGTACCGACCGATGCTCAGACAACCTTCGACTGCCGCTCTTTTCTTTTTGCCGACCCCTCAACAACCCCGCACCTGCTGCTCCTGAAGGGTACCGCTCTCGCCGACAAAGTGTTTGTCGGAGCATCAGTACCGTTACAATAACAATACAAATACATACAATCTTAATCATAAAAGCTACTACAGTAACAAGTCTACATACAAAAAGAACTCTATACACACGCTTACCGATACCACATTTATATGCAGCAACCTGATGGCTACGTAGAAGAAGGAAAAGAGAATTTTGCCTGCAGACTTCAAAAGAGTATTTATGGCCTAAAACAAGCTGCCAAAGTGTGGAATGAATGTCTGAATTAAATTCTGGTAAACAACGGTTTTATTCAAGGCCAAGCTGACCCGTGTCTTTACATAAAACTGATAAATGGGAAACCAGAAATATACATTATAGTTTATGTGGACGATATCCTAATTGCGGCGAAGAATGAGACAGAAATAAAAGAACTATTTAACATATTGAATGAAAGGTTTCAATTAACAGATTTGAGTAGCTTATCACATTACTTAGGAATTGAAATAAAGAAGAATACCAACGGCATCTATTCATTAAAGCAACTAATTACATAAATAAAGTACTAATAAGGTTCGGACTTCAAAATGCAAAAATCTCGAAGACTCCAATTGATCCAGGATATTATAAACTCACGGACGAAACATTGATGACCAACAACGAGAATTATCAACGGTTAATTGGTGCTCTATTATACATCGCGGTCTACACAAGACCAGATATTGCGACAAGTGTGACAATATTCAGTCAACGCAACAAAAATCATCGGTGTGTAGACTGGTTAGAAGCCAAACGGGTAATTCGGTATTTAATGGGGACAAAAGACTGAATTAATACTTGGCGGTGAACCTACTCATCTAATCGGTTACGCGGACGCGACGTGGGTCGAAAATCGCGAAAACAGGAAGTCAAACAGTCGTTATTTGTTTAAAGTGTTCGGTGCGCCAATTAGTTGGGGGTATCGAAAACAATCCTGTGTAGCGTTATCTTCGACCGAAGCAGAATATATCGCGCTCGCGGAAACTTCGCCAGAAGCAGTGTGGTTACGCCGGTTATTAACTTATATTAAAGGGCATCTTCCAGCGACACTACAACTATCTTTGAGGACAATCAAAGTTGCTTAAATTTAGTCTGTAATAAGAAATTTAGTAATAGAACAAAACATGTAGACACAAAATACCATTATGTTAAAGATATGAAAGAAAAAGGAATATTAGAATTTAAGTATTGTCCAACACATGTAATGCCAGCTGATATGCTGACAAAACCCTTAAATTATGTAAAACTTAGAACATTAAGTACACTTAGGTTTGATGTAGGCCAGGTAGAAAATAAGTCAAGTGCGCATATACACAGTTCGAGACGGATAGTCAGCGCAGTCGGTTGGTTACCTAAGAATATTTGTATTAGTACTTATCGCTTCTTGAAGAATCATTCAATAAATTTTACATATACGCAATTTCATTGTGTTATTTCTTCGAGTATCTTCCAACAGTTTTGTTGTTGATTATTTTGTTTGTTTGTTTATATTGGACATTACTGCTATTCACTGTGTTTTCTTGTTTTTCAAAATTGATAGTTTTGGAGAAACGTGTTCGATTAGAATTTTATTTGGAAATTTAATATATCTACCATGTGTTTTTATTCTATCCATTTCTTATTTAGCTAGGTGTGAAACTTTCCTACGGCGTGTGTCACATTATAGCGTACGGAATAAACAGACTTGTGTAGAGTATGGGAGTATTCACAAATGTGTGTTTATTTTGGTTTTGATATTTTATTGTTGCATTTGATTTTGATATTTATTTGTGTATTTATTTTGACGTTTACTTGTTGCAATTTATTTTGATATTCATTCGTTACATTTATTTAGATATTTATTTGTGTGTTTATTTTGGCATTTATTTATTGCATTTTATGTTATGTGAGGCCCAGATTGTACTCTAAAATCTCAACTTTAGCCATGAATCCCGCAGCCCAGGGTTATGTGATACACGGGTGGAAAAGGGGCGTGGTTTGATAGTGGAACGTTATAATGATACACACGTTCCGACAGGCAGTTTCATTTATCAATATTTTTTTTATTTATTTCTTTTCGACACGTTTCACTACATTATCTATTTTGTTATTTATTTATTTAATAAATAAGTTTGCCTCACTTCATTTGTGGATGTTTTATTTTATTTTGTTTTCGATCTGTTCCACCGTGGTACTCTCTTGTAAACTGATTACTTGTTTTTGAAGTAGAACGAACCCCCCTCTGACTATTACAAATTAGAAGTTATTTTTGTTACTTACTGTTTAGTTTTAGAATATTTTTGAATTATTTGATCATGTTACACCAATTATTTTATTATTTTCTGTAGCAGAGGCTGGTTTTTTATTTTCGAAGGATTTTAATAAATTTTTTAATAGAAGTATGCCTTATCATTAGCAATATCAATAAATGGCCATATTCAGTGATTTTGACTTGATAAATAAGTATGTAACAAACATAATTCTCTTTATTTTCCTAATGTTACAGCTGACCCCAATCACTGTTACAACCGCCCCGGGTACGGTGTCGGTTGAAACATTTTACTTGATTTTTTAAAATGCCCTCAAATGTTTTTCTATTGCATACAATGCCACTATAATCATTTCCAATTTGTAGTCTGATAACTAAAGTTTAATTAAGGCATGGTGTCAAATATGCTGAAGTCAAAATATTGTTACGGAGAGCAAATTTTTCAAAAATGGTTCAACTGACACCGGTCTACCCCTACAGGGTGTTCAAATTTTGTGGTCAAAGTTGGACGACTTCAAAAGGAGCGTCCATTGATATGGGACTAACGTATACCACCATTGTTTATACTTTTTGAGAAAATTTACAATTTGTGAAGATTTTGATTTTTTGCACTGCATACGTATAATGTTAATGAAAGCAGTGTGCTGTGATTTCGAAAACATTTAACAATCAATTGTTGTTAAGTGTCAGAAAGTGTATGCCGTCTTCCAGACCTACAATTTTGAATTGTTGTAATAAAGCATCCACAATGAATAATTTCATAATTGGAGACTCACTCACTCACTCACATTATACGTATGCAGTGCAAAAAATCAACATCTTCACAAATTCTAAATTTTCTCAAAATGTATAAGCAATGAACTGATGTTGTCCTTCTTCGGGTGTACAGGCCGTTGTCGGTTGGAATTGCTTCCTAACGTTTCGCTAGCACGAGTGGCGAGCTTCTTCAGAGGTTGTCTACAACCAACAGCGAAAATGGATAGACCTCTGAAGAAGCTCGCCACTCGTGCTAGCGAAACGTTAGGAAGCAATTCCAACCGACGACGGCCTGTACACCCGAAGAAGGACAACATCAGTTCATCAACTGGCCGCGAAAGCCTTAATCAATTTGTATAAGCAATGGTATACGTTAGTCCCATATCAATAGACGTCTTTTTGAAGACTAATTAACAAAATCGCAGCAAGAGCAGCAGCACGGATGACATCGAAGGAGGCCACGCAGCGATGGAAGAAGCGGCTGCTTGCAGCTCGCGGTCCCATAGCGTGCCTGATACGATGGACTTCGTCGAGCCGACGTAGTGTGCAAAGAAGAGACGAGGCGATGATCCCGAGGAAATCACGCCAACAAAGAACCGATACGACGGCCTGCCCAACGACGTGGAAATGTCAAACGAATGTTCGGTGGCGGATAACCAAAATCGAATGTCGAAACCGAACCAACAGCAGAGGAAGCCCAAGGTACCGCCGATCGTGGTGAGACAGACAGGCAAATGGACCAGCCTGTGCAGCCAAATGGCGACGAGAAAGCTAAACTTCACGAAAGCGAAGAACATGGCGCAAGGGATTAGCATCCAACCGACGGAAATCAGCGATTATCGTGGTATCATCAAGCTGCTTGATGAGACACGTACTGAGTACCACACTTACCTGTTACAGGAGGAAAAACCCTTGAAAGTGGTCCTACGGGGCATACCGGTCGACATCCCAACGGCGGAGATAGAAGAGGACCTGAAGGTGAAAGGTTTCCAGGTCCGAAACGTCGTCAGGATGACGTCAGCAAAGACCAAGGCCCACATCCCACTGGTTCTAGTATTGCTGTCCAAGGACAGAAACGCCAGCGAGATATACAAACTTAATACAGTCTGTTTTCCGAAAGTTTCAGTGGAAGCACCTCGTCAAAGGACCAGCATCGGCCAGTGCCACCGTTGCCAACGCTTTGGCCATGCACAGTCCCGATGCACGGCAGCGCCCCGTTGTGTGAAGTGTGGCGAAGGGCATATGACGAAGGAGTGCAAGAAGCCGAGGGAACAACCGGCAACTTGTGCCAACTGTGCTGGTGCACATCCAGCAAGTTACCGAGGATGCCCGAAAAACCCAGAGCTACCCCGACCCCGACCCAAGACTACGACAGCAGTACCGACAACACCAGCGAACGCAGTGCGCCAGGGTATCTCCTTCGCCAGGGCAGCGGCACCGAAGCCAACCGCCACCGCCGCAACTACAGCACCGACCGTCCCCAAGACAACACCGGCACCCGCTCCAACCGACAGCATCTCCAGCATCGTCCAGATGCTAGCCCGACTCGACCTTCAAAAGGTGGCAACCGTCGCCCAGAAGGTCGCCAACGCCCTTGCCGGTGCCAACGGCACAACGGACATCCTAGTCCGCCTACTAGGATGCGCGACAGACATCGCATCCTTATTTAATTAGGTAAGTGATAATGAATATACAAAAAAATAATCCGTCCTCTTTGCAGATACTCTTCTGGAACGCACGCGGTCTTCGGGAGAAACGTTACGAGCTTCTTGAGCTTGTAGAAAGGCTATCAGTCGACGTCGTTCTCGTAAGCGAAACCCACCTACGGGAAGGGAAAAATGCAAGGTTACCAAACTAAGCATTATACCGGACCGACGGAGAGGACAGGGCAGGTGGAGGAACAGCCGTCTACATTAAGCTCTCGCTCGAACACTATCCCGTTACCGTAGTGTCGACCGAACTCATCGAAACGACAGGCATCGAAGTTACGACGACGAAAGGCCCACTACGCCTGATAGCTGCATACCGACCGCCCCAGAGCCCAATCACAATAGAGGATTTGGACCACATGCTACCGTCTGATGTCCCAACTATAGCCGCCGGCGACTTCAATGCTAAGAATCCTGCTTGGAACAGTCGCCGTGTGAACAGAGCCGGTCAGGTACTGCACCACTACACCCTATCTAGGAACGTAGTAGTAGTCGGACCCGATGAACCTACGTACTACGCAGCGAACGGCACAGGAGTTCCAGAAGTAGTGGACATAGCCATCCTTAAGGACATCAGACAGGACGTCACGCTGACAACGGTGAGTGAACTTACCTCAGACCACAACCCAGTTCTAATGTCCGTAGGTAACAGTACCAACGACACCATCTACCAAAGAAAGTCCACCTGCTGGCCCGCATTCACCAACCATCTTCAGGAAAACTTTCCTAGGATTGAGGTAATACGTAGGCAGCGGGACATCGAAGAAGCCGTCGATTCACTTACAGCTGCAGTACTGTCGTCACTGGAGCAAACGACAAGAACACACACGACGACGAGAGTCCCGATTCGCATCCCTGCAACGGTCTTAGCACTGATTAGGGATAAGAACCGAGCTCGACTCCGTTGGCAGCGCACCCGAAACCCACGCGACCGGGAGGAGATGAACCGAATGGCGGAAGAAGTAAAGGACGCTCTACAGGAAGTACACGACGAAAGGTGGCAGGTAAGGCTCACTAACGTTGATCAGGGTCCAGGTTCACTGTGGAAAATGGCGCGCTCGCTGAAAGGTAAATCTCGCAGCTACCCACCCATTCATGGAGAGTGAGGCCTAGTATTCGAGCCGACGGAAAAGGCGGAAGCGTTCGCAGACTGCCTAGAGAGAGCCTTCCGACCGAACGAAGAGGACGTAGACGAAGAACGAATCGAAATGGTGGATAGAGAAGTTCGACGTCTACTACACACTGCCCACGAAGGTTTCGTCAGGCCCACCACCCCAAAGGAGATAAAGGACCTATTACAGGCGACCAACCCCAGGAAAGCTCCAGGCCCCGACGGAATCCCAGCACGCGCTTTAAAAGCGCTACCGGTAAAAGCCGTTGTCATTAGTGTACATAATTAACGCGATGTTACGTCTAAGGTACTTTCCGCTCCAATGGAAAACCGCGGACGTCTGTATGTTTCAGAAACCAGGAAAATCGCCGACTTTTCCCCAAAACTACAGGCCCATTAGTCTCATGTCGGTCCTGGGGAAAATCGTAGAACGGGTCCTGCTATCCAGGCTGCGCGAGGAGCTCTCCCGAACAGACACGCTGCCGGAAGAACAGTTTGAGTTTAGGCCGAAACATTCGACTGTACAGCAAGTCTTACGAGTGGTCGAGTACGCGACAGGCGGATTCAACCGAAAGCAGTCGACAGGAGCGATTTTTCTAGATGTTTCGAAGGCATTCGATAAGGTATGGCATAACGGCTTAATTTTAAAATTCTTCTCTGCAGGTTACCACCCGGCGTTAGTGAAGACCATTGCTTCGTTCCTCAGGGACCGCAGTTTTACTGTGAAACTGGGGGACGTTCGCTCTAGCTCACGCGGGATGGAGGCTGGAACTCCGCAGGGCTCGCCGCTTTTGTTCGCATTTTACACCGCCGATACTCCCAAGACAAGGGGCACGGCGCTAGCACTGTATGCAGACGATACGGCAGTAATGACGAAGTCCATACCACCACACGTCATTACCAACCGCCTACAGGAAGCAGCCGACGAACTGGAGGAGTGGTTCAGAAGCTGGCGTATAGCGGTGAACCCGGAAAAGAGCAGTGCTCTTTTCTTCAGCAAACGACGACACAGCCCGGTCGGTCACATCACCATCTTCGACCGTCCGATCCCATGGGAAACCGAGGTAAAGTACCTAAGTGTCAAGCTAGACAGAGGGCTAACTTGGAAGCATCACACCGACTACTGCACTCGAAATGCAACGGCAGTGATGTCTATTCTGTATCCTCTACTGAACCGCGGGAGCAAACTTAGCCTCAGTAATAAACTTCGGTTGTACAAATCGGTCATTCGACCGGTAATGACGTACGCTTCTCCAGCGTTTTCTTACGCAGCCAGGAGACACCTGAATAAACTTCAGGTTGTGCAAAACAAGGCACTGAGGCTTGCTACGAATGCTCCTTGGTTCGTATCGAACGCGACGCTTCACCGGGACTTGAAAGTACCATGGATAAAGGACGTACTACAAGAGATGGCAACAATGACCTTCGCAACTTGCTAAGCCCACCCGAACGCGCTGGTACGCGAAATGGTAAGTTACAACGAGCATGTGCCTCACGAGCACAAACGACCAAAAATGTCAATGTTATTATAATAACTTCTCCCATCTAACTAGGTCGTCGCTCGACAACACTAACCACTAACCATTTCGTTGTTATACTGTTAATGGTTTATTATTATTTATTAATCAAATGTTAACTATTTATGTTTGTTTAATCTTTTATTTTAAGATATTTATACAATAGTTTATTATTTACCACTAGTATATATTTTAAACAACATACATAAAGTATGTATGACACTATTACAAGTTTCAGATGTCCAGAACCATATGGCTCATTTGTCCCCTCTACAGACAAACGATGGTTCTAAGTTTTACTTACAAATCTAACACAAGCGAAAGTATCTGTTTCAGATTTCAAGGAGAAGTCCAAGGACTGGAACTTGAAGAACGAGGGGTTTTAGTGAGTAAGAATCTCACACTACCACGCATATAGAACCAATTGCGTGGTGCCTTAAGAAGGTTTCCCCTCTAGCCAAAGGCCTAAAAAAAAAAGGTCCTACATTTCACTTTTTTATGTTGTCTCTATCTTACTAAAATTTTTACCAAATCTTTTGCAACTTGAATCATTTTTTATTAAATTAGTTAAACTAGACAAATTAGGATAAGTGTTAGTTGTACAAATTTAAATAAACTTTTGATTCTGCATCGTGTAATAGTTCCTTGTCTGAAAGTGAGTGTGAACGATCCCAATTTAAGAATTCGACATAGTCGACAGGATACAACAATAGTTATAAATAATTGTTAGGAGTTATAAAGCAAAATCTCAAAAACTAATTGAACTACGGATTTTTAAATGTTAACGTGCAAATGTCAGAAATAAAAAAAAATAAATAACTCAAAATCCATCAATATTTTCGGGGTAGTGCCTCCTATAAAATATGCATGAATTCAGATTTTCTATCGGAAAATGTAAAAGTAAAAAGTATGTCATTCCATTTAAAATAAGGAAGTTAACATCTACTTCCGGTATAACCGGATGTAAATCGAACTTGAAAATATTTTTAAAAGAAGCGGTATAAACAATAACCAAAGAAGCCCAAGTTTTAGAACTGAATTCGTCCTACTACTTCATATCCTTCTAATAGCCCATCAACTTGAAAAATCCTGTATATGCAATGTGTGTATTATTATATTTGCAATAACCACAATATAGGTATAATTAGCAAAAAATAATAGAACATTGGCTACATATAGGTACATAGCTTTTATATATGAAACAATACATCTACAGTGTGAAAGGAGTTGAATCAATTATTGGAGAATTAATAAACATTTTATTCCCGTCATTTTGAAACAAAGTATTACAGAAATAGTAAGTACCTATACATATAACCAGTAAGGTTGTTACCCTGGAGTGGTATGGTCCGAGGCGGCTGGATATAGTCAGCTTTGAGCATAATGAGTATCTAATTTTTTATAACATTGAACTGGTTTACGGTTGTTTGAAATTATTTTTAACCCTCCATTAGTCGCATCTGATGTGTGAGACCGACGCTCCAAATTATTTGATGTATTTCTGTAGCGCGTGCTTTAAGATGCTTCAATAACACTACTACAGGTAAAACAAAATTAGTGGCAAGTTAAGTATAGGCGAGTTGAGGAATGCGCTAATGGTAATTGTAAGTTTAGTTCAAAGGGAAAGTTTTAGTAATAATATTAAACAACTGTCTCAACAAAGGTATGTCAATACAAATAGCGATCTTCGTTCACTTAACCCGTTTTTAGATGATTTTGATTTGATTCGGGTAGAAGGGAGATAAAGGAATTCTAGTTTACCATACTCGGAAAAACTTCCGATTGTATTACCCAAAAATAATAAGGTAACAGACTTAATCATTCGAGAGGAACATTTTTATGTTTTCATGGTGGAGCTAAAAGCACCCTTAATGCGGTACAAGAAAAATACTGGACAATTAATAGAAAAAATATGACAAAATCAATTGTACGCAAATGCATACTTTATTTTGGGCTAAGCATATTAGTAAATCTTATCTTATGGGAGATTTATCAAAGGATAGAAGAGTTTCTCCAACGCGACCGTTTTCTAATGTAGGACTGGATTATTGTGGACCATTCTATATTAAGGAAAATAAACTCCGAAATCGCGGAAAGGTTAAAGTTTACGTTTGCATCTTTGTTTGCTTTGTGACTAAGGCAGTTCATGTTATGTTAATTAGCGATCTGACTGGAGATGCGTTTATAGCGGACGTTCAGCAAATATTTACTCAGATAATGCTACCAATTTTGTGGGGGCAAAAAAACAAGTTAGAAACATTATATCAATTAATGAAATCTCAAGTGCATAATGATAAGGTGGCTAAATTTCCTAATAAACGAGAAATCCATTGGCACTTCTCACCTCCAGATTCACTCCGCTTTGGCGGCTTATGGGAAGCTGCCGTCAAATCGTTTAAGAGTCTTTTGACCGGGTCATTTTAAGTTATTTGTACATATAGTGGAGTTCGGGCTATGGTACGCGTTAGACGTGTGTAGAGGTGTTTCGTCATACTTGTGCAAAGGTGACGGTTCTTCGAAACATATCGCGTTAAAATTTAGTGTAGATCTTCCTATAGTGAAGGGCAACAAACACTGAACATTTGACAAAAATCGGAATAAAACTAGCGAAAAGAGAGTGTTTTTAACATGCGGTAAAAAATCTTGAAGTGGTCGAAGGCGCAACGCAAACAAACCAGTAAAAGCAGACAGTCGCACTAGGTTTCCGAGTATGGCAGGTGGGCATCGTAGCAACCACCGTATACAAAAATGGCAAGCAGTAATACTCTGATACTGACGACTCTGACTGATTCTTCACATAGACAGGCGACGGACCTTCGAAGCGAATAGACGTGCCGAACAGACAACGAACCAGTTCGATAGCAATCAGTCTTTTTTAAGACTAACTCTAACAAATTCGACCAGAGAGAGCGAGATGGACATTGATAGCGACGGATTCGAAAAACCTAGAACGACGGCGAAAACAGTTGCCAGCGACACTATAACAACGAACAACCGTTTCGTTCGTTTGACAGCCGAAACGACAAACAACAAAGAAAAACCCTGGATCCCGCCAGTCGTAGTCTACGACAGCCAAGACTGGGTACTGCTGTTAAAAGAATTTCAGATCCAACACATTAAAATAAACCCCGCAATTAACTGCAAGGACGGAACCAAATACACCTGGCGACAGTAGGAGACCACACCCAAATATAGAGGCACCTAAAGAACACCAAGACCAGATACTACACGTACACAGATCGAACGAAGAGAAAACAAAAACTGGTCATAAAAGGCATCTCGTGCGATTTAAACGTACCGGAAATAGAAAATGAGCTCCACCGACTTAACATCGAAGGATGCAATGTATTCCGCATGAAGTCAAGACATCAAAAAGAACTACAATTCATGCTAATTATCACCCCAAGCACGGAAGAAGCCAGCAAAATCAATAATATCAAATCATTCTACAACCTGATTGTGAAAGTGGAAGATTATAAAGAGAGAAGAAAAATTGGCCAATGTTACCGATGTCAAAGAATAGGTCACGTGCAAAGGAATTGTACGCTAACCCCGATTTGCGTCAAATGCGGCAAAGAACATGAAACAAAGTTCTGCCAAAAACCAAGGGACCAACCGGCAACTTGTGGAAACTGCGGCAGACCTCATCCGGCCAACTTCACAGGCTGCGTAACCTTCCAAAACTACAACAAAAACAAAACCAAAAGGGAGAAAGACGTAACCGCCAACCACCAGACTCCGCCTACAAGTACAAGAAATTACGCCACATGACAAGACACTTCATACGGCAGAGCAGTAAAGGAAAAACAAGAATCAGAACCACAATCGACAAACACCGACCTGAACTTCCAATACCTGGCAGGTATTATAGACAAACTCAACGTACACAAAGTCAAGCAGCGATCAACGAGTTGGCCAGGAAACTGAAAAAAGCCAACAGCCCAGGAGAAATTCTCTTCACGCTACTGGGAAGCGTAACATACTTTTTAGTCTTGTTAAAAGGCTAAAAACCGCCGGGTCGTACCCACCACCAATACCAATCAATCAAACGCCGTTAGAGAGGTCAAGTACCGAAACGCCGAATAATTAAGGGTTTTTTGGTGGGTAAAAATCCCACACTACCCCGCATCCCGAGTGCGGGGTGTCTAAGAAAATTTTTCCCTCACAGCCAAGGCAAAAAAAATATCCTGATGAAATTTCTCGAATGCGGCGAACCACGGTCACCGTAACGAACGCAAATGATAAAAATAAATTCATCATGCCTAAAAAGGCAAGCAAAAGGACAAGAAAAGACAATGACCCTGACGAGGAGAACTCACTAACAAATTTTCCAATCTAGATCAGGAAAAATTAAGAGAACTGCTCAAAGAAATCCCTAGTGTAGGCAAAGAAAACAATACTAGTATTCGGCAGTTTTATGATAGCATTTCCAAACATTTGCGATACTTGAAATCACTCGGCGAACCGGTAGATTACTGGGATATTTTGATTATTCATCTTATAATTAAAAAAATAGATTTCCAGTCTAGAAAGGAACGGGAGCAGTTTGTTTACTCTAACCAAGTACCAACTATGTTACAAATGAACAAATTTTTAAAATCCAGAAGTGATTAATTAGAAGCACTTAATACAAATAAAACGGAAAGTAAAATAATTAAAATTAAAGAACGTCGCGAAACTAGGTTGGATAGTATCAGGCACCCTTGATCAGTTAGGATCTCCACCTCTTATTAATCAGACTTATTCAACCTTAAGTTCAAAAGACAATGATAATTCATTAGAAAAGCAAGTGAAAAATTTTGGCTATTAGAAGAATCAGGGGCAAAAGATTTATCGACAAATTGTCAAAGTTAGGAGACTCACGGCAAATAGCGTTAATGCGGTTTTACAATTTAGAAAGAAAATTTACTAGGAATCAACAATTAAGGCAAGAATATGTTACGTTTATTGATGAATATAAGAATTTAAAACACATGAGTGAAATTACTGAAACCCCTTCAAGCGTAGGTTCTACGTATTATTTACCTCATCACGCAATAATCAAGGACAGTATAACAAAAATTAGGGTGGTATTCGATGGTTTGGCGAAATCCGATACAGGGGTATCTTTAAATAATTGTCAGATTACAAAATGATTTGGTTAAAATTTTACTCAGATTCCGTAAACACCGATTTGTTTTGAAAGCAGACATCGAAAAAATGTATCGGCAAATTTTAATTCATCCAGATGGTCGAAATTTTCAAAGGATATTTTTCATAAAAAATCCATCGGATCAGTTTAAATGCTATCAATTAGACACAGCTTCTGCATCCTATTTGGCAATTCGATGTTTACATGAACTCGCAAATCAAAATTATTCTCAATATAATAGTAAAAGTTGTAGTATTATTCGAAACGATTTTTATATCGACGACCTCTTGACGCGCTCTGATAATGTTAAAGACTTAATTCAAATTCAACAAAAAATTTCACTTATTTAAAAAAAGGGACAATTTAATTAAACGAAAATGGTCCTCAAACAATTAAGAAATATATCCAAAAAAGAACGAATTAAAATCCTTATTCGTCTAAATTTAAAGATCAATGATCTCAAATTTTGAACGCGTCCTACCAAGTAGGCACAACGAACCGAAGCCATATTCCACGACCGGTTTCGACCTATCGGGTCTCATCAGGTGGACGCTGGCAGAAATACCTTTACAGGCTATATTATAAATATAAAAATATAAATATAAATACGGATTGAACAGAAACAACTATTAGAAAATTACAAAGAATAGTCGCATATTGCTTTAGATTCTATAATAATTGCAAAACAAAACAGAAGAAATCAGGAAACTTGGAGGTTCGTGAATTGGAAAATGCTTTGAAGGTATTGGTTAAACTAGCTCAAAAAACATGCTTCAATGATGAAATTCTAACATTACGTAAAACAGGCACGGTTAATTCAAGAAGCAGATTACTTTGCCTAAATCCATTTTTTTGACGAAAATTCGTGAGATGGGAGATTATAAAATTCAGATTTTGATTTTTTGAAAAAACACCCAATTGTATTGCAGTTATATTGCGGCCCGAACTTGTTATTGGCTTCAGTAAGGGAAAATAGTTCGCAATTGCGTAACTTGTTTTAAAATTGATCCAAAACCGTTTTCGCACCAAATGGGACACTTGCCATAGGCGCGAGTACAACCATCCCCACCGTTCTTTAACTGTGGTCTAGATTATGCAGGGCCCTTTTTAATTAAAGATAGGAGCACTCGAAATTCAAAATTATGTAAGAGTTTTATATGTTTATTTGTGTGTTTATGTATCAAGGCAATTCACATAGAACTAGTAACTAGTTTGAGTACCAATAGTTTTTTGTCAGCGTTGAAATGCTTTATTGCCAGGCAAGGCAAACCACAGAATATGTATTCTGACGATGCAACAACATTTGTAGGTGCTAATGCTGAATTGAAGGATATGTACAATTTGATTAACAAAGAAAAATGTATTATAAATGACTCTCTTATTCATGATAATATACATTTTGATGGATTGTGGGAAGCGGGAGTAAAATCCATTAAAAAACATTTAAAACGTCAACTTGGTAATTGTCAAGTAACGTATGAGAACATGTTAACAATACTACTTCAAATTGAAGCTGTTTTAAACTCCCGACCTATGCACCCATTGTTTAGTCTCCAAATTATCGTTTAAGGAAGTCATAAATTTGTCAAGCGTTCTTGTTAGTTGTCATGCGAATTCTAATGCTGTCGAGATGGTCTGTTTTATGTCTTCAGGAGATAAGTGCGTGAGAACGGTAAGGGCTCTTGAGGACATAGAAACGAACGTTAAAAATAACAGATGAAATAGAACCACCGAACGAACCACTCGATAGCAAAACATAATCGTAGATTTCATTTAGTTAAGTTTTATACTTAAATATAAGTTTTTGCTTTTATATAATAATTAGTGATAGTTAAAGTGAAGATTTTTAATTAATGCAAGTAAATATAGTAACACAAACACAATATCGTTTTCCTCAATATCTGAGGTGGTCCTTTGAAGCAAGATTTAATACGAACACGCTTTCACGCTTCCTCATTTTGGTCCTTCGAGCCGGATTGAAGCTGGATTTAACAGGAAATCGCTTCCAAGCTTCCTCATTTTGGTTAATCGTTTGGATTCGAAGAAAAAATATCGTTTGGATTCGAAGAAAAAATATCGTTTACCACATATTCCGAAACGAAAGTCGGATTCGAAAAAGGGCAAATTTAGAAAATACAGACTTAAAACAGTTGGATGGAAAGTGTTATTGTTTGAAGTCCAGTGCAGTTCTGTTTTTGGTTTGTCATCATTGTTAGAAAATCAGCGCGGCCCTATTACGAAGACAAGATCAGCGAATATATGGAAAGAACATCACATTAATAACGAAGAAATCTTCACATGGTCACGATGAGCTCGTTCTATTTTATCTCCTTTTATTGTTCCTTGCACGAAGTTAAGTACACGCCTATTTTTGAACTTTTCAAATACATTTGAAAAGTATCGTTCACGAAATCGAAAAATCGTAATTGTTATTATCGTTTTAGGTGAAATCTCGTCCACTTAAGCAAATTAATTATCGAATCGAATTGTTAAAGTTAAACACGAAAAGGTTTATTTGATCATTTACCAAAATGGCTCCAAAATCTGATAAAAGCGCTCATTCAATTGAAAACGAAAAGTTAGAGTTATTGCACGCACGTAAAGTTATTTGTGACAGATTGTTACGTTTTCAAAAGTTTTTGGATGGTCAATGTGTTGTAGATGTTTTCCAAATCGAAAGCAGGTTAAAAAGCGTAGAAGAAGATTTTTCAGAATTTGACAAAATTCAAACACGATTAGAATTTTTAGATAACGAAGAAGAAAATAATCGTTTAGAAACAAAATCGCTGTTTTACACGGAAATTTCAAAATCGAAAAGAATAATTGCAGAATTTCACGAAAATCGAAACGAAAAATTAAATAAGGTTAATGCCCAAACAAACGTGAAAGCTATTACCAAACTTCCCGATTTAGGTTTGCCAACATTTTATGGAAAGTATGAAACGTGGTATAGTTTTCGAGATATATTTTACTCAGTAGTTGACAGTAGAAACGATTTAAACGAAATTGATAAGTTTTTGTATTTAAAATTGTGCTGTAAAGATGATGCTTCAAAACTGATCGATTCATTAAGTGCGACAGCAGCTAATTATACGATTGCGTTAGATTTATTAAAGAAACGTTACGAGAATAAACGGATTATTATAAATTGTCATATTAATAACATACTGTTCAACTTACCAACCGTCACGAAAGAATCGGCTTTTCAACTTAGAAAATTATTAGATTCACTGCATCAGCATTTATCTGCGTTAGAAAAGCTTGAGTTGCCAGTGAAACATTGGGATGCTTTGTTAATTCCAATTATTTTGCAAAATTTAGATAGCAGTATAAAACGAGAATGGGAAAACAAACAAAACGAACAAAATTTACCAACTTTGAATGAACTAATAGAATTTCTTAACAAAAAATGTTGTACTTTAGAAGCCATTAATAACGACTATTCAAATTTAAAAATTAGAAAATCACATAACAACAGTGGTTATTCGAATAACAACAGCGGTTATTCAAATAACTCACGTAAAGTATCTTATTCATTAACAGAAATCAATACCAATCAATGTTGTATATGTAACGAAAAACATTTTATTTTCCAATGTCCGAAATTTGCCGAACTCTCAGTTTCCCAAAAATATAATGAAATTAAAAAACATCAATTATGCAGTAATTGTTTAAGATCTGGTCATTTTAAACAGCAATGTGTATCGGGTGGTTGTAAGATATGTAAGTATAAACATAACACGGCTTTGCATATCGATAAAACCAATCAGCGAAATTATTTAAATACGAAAGATATCACGAATCGCAGAAATATGGTTTCGTCGCCATCTACATCTGGCAGTCAATTATCGGTCACAAAGACACCGCAATCAGAATCGATAACAAGTAAAACAACCGAAGATACTAAAATCACTATGTGTTCTTTAAATCAAAACATCGAGTCAAAAATTAACAAATCAAATAATTATATTTCAACTTCAAATGAAAAAGCAACATATTCTTATTCTAATATTAATACAAATCAGGTGTTATTATCGACAGCCAAAGTTTTAGTAAGAGATTTGAAAGGAAATTGGCATCAATGTTATGTCAATCAAATCTGATGAGTAAAAATTTATGTGAAAAATTACAATTAAATTGCGAAAAAATTAATATACCTTTGTCTGGAATAAGTCAGATTCAAACACGAATAACGAGTAGAACATGCGCGAGGATAAAATCGAGATTCGAAAATTTTGAAACAGAGTTGTCATTTTTAGTTTTACCTAAGATAACTGAAAAGTTACCCGTTATAGGATTCGAACGATCGGCAATTAAATATCCACAAAACATAAATTTGGCTGATGACAAATTTAACATCCCCAAAAGAATAGATTTGTTATTAGGAGCGAGTATTTTCTTTGATTTAATCAAAAGTGGAAAATTGAAGTTAGGTGACAACAAGTTAACATTACAAGAAACATATTTCGGATGGATTTTTAGCGGAAGTTTAAATTCGAGTAAAACTGAACGTAACAAATTATCATATAATAGTCTTTTGGTAGTAACGAACAATGAATTACATGAATCATTACGAAAATTTTGGAAAATAGAAGAAGTAGGAAGTACAAATTTATTATCAAAAGAAGAACAATATTGCGAAGATTATTTTAAAGAGACTACCACAAGAAGTAGCGATGGTAGATTTGTAGTAAAGTATCCGTTTAAACAAGGTCGTCAAGATAAGTTAGGTAACTCAAAAAGTGCTGCTTTAAAAATATTAAAAAGCTTAGAGACAAGATTTTCCAAAGATGAAAATTTAAAACTTCAGTATTTAGAATTCATGAAAGAATATTAAACATTAGGACATATGACTTTTAAATGTACTTTAGATTTAGATAATTCGATAGAACATAGTTCGTTCTTTTTACCTCATTCGGCAGTTTTAAGAAACTCGGTTACTACAAAATGGAGAGTAGCTTCCGACGCTAGTGCAAAAAGCAGTAGTGGAATATCGTTTAATGACTTATTATGTGTAGGACCGACTCTACAGGACGATCTTTTTTCTATTTTATTGAGACTAAGATTGAGAAAATACGTTTTGAACGCAGACGTTAAAATGGTGTATAGAAATGTTTTAATTGATGAAAATGAACGGTGTTATCAACAAATATTGTGGCGTAAAAATACAGAAGATAAAATAAACGTTTATACTTTGAATACCGTAACGAGTTATAAAATCGTGCATCAAGTGTTTTCGAGTTAATCCAAAACCTTGTAAATTTTTAATGGGTGAATTACCGTATTCTAGAGTGACCCCAAATCGACCCTTTAAAACTTGCGGTATAGATTACGCCGGACCGATTTATGTAAAAGAAGGTGTGCTAAGAAGAAGTAAGTTAGTTAAAACCTATGTTTGTATTTTTGTATGCTTCGCGACGAAAGCAATACACATTGAATTAGTATCGGACTTAACAACGAAAAGTTTTCTCAACGCATTAAAGAGATTCTGTTCTCGACGAGGAAAACCAAGTGATATCTACTCAGATAATGGGTCAAATTTTATCGGAGCCAATAATTATTTTATTGAATTGCATGATTTAATAAATAACAAAGAGCATAACAACGCAATTTCAAATTTTTTGGCCAATGATCAAATAAATTGGCATTTTATACCGGCGCGGTGAAATCTATGAAATTTCATCTAAAACGAATATTGGGTGACGCTTCTTTACACTTTGAGGAAATGTATACTCTTTTGATTCAAATTGAGGCTTGTCTTAACTCACGTCCTTTAACCCCCCTTTCCAACGACATAAACGACCATTTACCCTTGACTCCCTCACACTTTTTAATAGGCGAGTCACTGGCGAGTTTTCCAGAGGAAGACATTAACGATGAAAGATTATCTCGTTTATCCAGATATCAACGTATTCAACTACTTCGCAAGCAATTCTGGAATCGTTGGTCAAAGGAATATTTATCTCACTTACAACTACGTTCCAAATGGAAAAAGGACGTCGAAAATAGTGTTGAAGTGGGTTCGTTAGTTATAGTGGTCGAGGACAACTTGCCTCCTCTAAAGTGGGCAATGGCGCGAGTGCTTGCACTTCATAAAGGCAAGGATAATATAGTGCGAGTGGTGACAGTACGATTTCCAAACGGAACTGCAGCAAAACGTAGTTTGGCAAAAATATGCGTTTTGCCTATCGAACTATAGAACCTTATACATTTGTCATTTTTACAGTTTTTTATTTTGAAAGTACCTTTCAAGGGAGGCGGCATGTTTAGTCTCCAAATTATCGTTTAAGGAAGTCATAAATTTGTCAAGCGTTCTTGTTAGTTGTCATGCGAATTCTAATGCTGTCGAGATGGTCTGGTTTATGTCTTCAGGAGATAAGTGCGTGAGAACGGTAAGGGCTCTTGAGGACATAGAAACGAACGTTAAAAATAACAGATGAAATAGAACCACCGAACGAACCACTCGATAGCAAAACATAATCGTAGATTTCATTTAGTTAAGTTTTATACTTAAATATAAGTTTTTGCTTTTATATAATAATTAGTGATAGTTAAAGTGAAGATTTTTAATTAATGCAAATAAATATAGTAAAACAAACACAATATCGTTTTCCTCAATATCTGAGGTGGTCCTTCGAAGCAAGATTTAATACGAACACGCTTTCACGCTTCCTCACCCATTAACCTCTGATTCCAACGATGTAAGTCGATTGACTCCTGGTCATTTCCTTATTGAACATCCCCTTATCACTGTGCCAGACGTGGATATTCGAGACGTTCCCGGAAACAGATTAGACCGCTTTCAACGACAGCAACAAATTGTACAGTTTTTTGAATTGATGGAACAAGGACTACATTGCAGAACTCCAAACCAGGACAAAGTGGAAGGAGATGCATCACCAATCCGAGAAGATAATCTTCCCCTATTGAAATGGCAGCTGGGACGGACCATCGAACTTCATCCAGGAACTGATGGGATTACGCGTGTTGTCGGTCATCATTAAACTTCCAACCACCACAATTAAGCGAGCAGTGCAAAAACTATGTTTTACCAATTAGTGAGTTAGAGTCAAGCTTAGTGAAGAAATTACACTAAATAATTAACAGAGGTGTTTTTAGCCATTTCGGGGCGCTGCATGTTAAGAACATTAATCTTTTTTATTAATTATTTTAATTCGTAGTTGAGTAATATGTTTCAACCGGTTGGTAAAAACCCGCTACCATCGATAAGCAGAAATCTATCGAAATGTTCTTGTTGTACTTTATATATATATATATATATATATATATATATATATAACAAATAATTTGGAGCGTCGGTCTCACACACCAGATGCGACTAATGGAGGGTTAATATAAAATTCGAAGATGTTTCGTCAACAACGTTTAGTTATGAATAATAATACTCGGTGGTTGAAGAGAACTTGTAGAAGTGAAAATAATTTGTACAAAACTATTCAGATAACCTACTATCTACCCATCCCAACTTAAACCTGTATATACATAATACGTTTGATATATATTATTCATAACTAAACGTTGTTGACGAAACATCTTCGAATTTTATATTAACCATCCATTAGTCGCATCTGGTGTGTGAGACCGACGCTCCAAATTATTTGATGTATTTCTGTAACGCGTCGAAACTGCGTTATCCCCTCCTAGATACCTTTCCACACTTGTCGTCCGAACTCCAGTGTAAAATCGTGCGCGCGTGGGAATGGTTTAGCGATTTATAAAGGTTATTTCGGTGCGAGAGACCGAAGCGAGTATTGACGGTTTGAAACTATTCCAAAAACACGTACTACAAAATTAAGGTAACATAATTTATTATTACTTTTAAAACTTATGTTTATATTTCTACATATATTTTTAGCTATGAATACTCACGAAGCCGATCAACTACGTCTTCAAAAGCTGATGAATGGCAGATTCTGAAAATGATAGCAATTTAGACGACGATGATGACAACGACGAAGAAGATTTTGTAGAGGAAAGGCAAGAAGGTACCGACTCTGAGCAAGATGTTTCATCTAACCTGGACGAGGATGATTCCGAGGACGAAGATGTACCTCTCAGTAGGTACAAATGTTACATAGGGAAAAATAAGTCGACTAAGTGGATGACACATATGCCTCCAAAAAATATTCGCACCCGACAGGAAAATTATGTGACTCGTTTGCCAGCTTCAAGGTTGCCCACAAAGGATCTCAGTTACTTTTTTGATCAACAAACGATAAGTATTATTGTTGAAAATACCGATAAATATATATATGTGTAATGAAAGAAAAAATTTGCCAGAGACAGGGATGCAAGGCTCACTGATATTGTTGAAATCCGAGCCTTTATAGGCTTACTATACCATGCTGGAGTTCTAAAAGCCAATCATTTGAATGCAGATGATTTGTGGAAAACAAATGGAAGCGGTGTTTAAATATTTCGACTAACTAATGATGTCTTTACCTCGTTTTAGATTTCTGCTAAGATGTTGCAGGTTCGATGATAGAGAAACGCGTGAGGAGAGAAAGAAGGTAGATAAGCTTGCACAAATTCGACAGTTCTTTGATGTATTTGTATCAAAATATAAACAAGGCTATAGTTTATCTGCCTATGTTACAATTGATGAAAAACTTGAGAGATTCAGGGGAAAGTGTAGTTTCCGCCAATACATACCGTCAAAACCTAATAAATACGGTATAAAAATTTTTGCTTTGTCAGATGCTAAAATGTATTATACCAGCAACTTGGAGGTATAGGTGGGAGAACAACACGAGGGACCCTATAAAGTCAGTAACTTCCCTCAAGACGTTGTGAAAAGATTATGTGACGTTATTTATGGATCTGGCCGCAATCTTACGATAGACAACTGGTTCACCAGTGTTGATCTCGTAAATCAATTATCATTGGGACACTGAGAAAAAATAAACCGGAAATTCCTTTGGACAAAGCGACCAGTATATTCTAGTTTGTTCGAATTTCAAAAAAAAACTGTACAATTGTATCTTACGTGCCAAAGAAAAAAAATGTTATTTTACTTTCATCTTTACATCATGATAAATATTGGCGGAATAAATTCAATGATACTCTTTACTGGAAACAACCCAACTATAAATATTCATAGGAAGGATTTTCTTAGAAGATTGTCTCAGGATTTGGTGAAACCGCATTTACATTATCGAGTTGGACTAAGAGCAATACCTATATCCATAAAATCCCGAATTAGAGAAATATGTGGTATTCAAGATCCTGTTAATGAAAAACTCGTGAGAACAAAAGGCCGTTGTTACTTCTGTACCTCCAACAAAAATAGCTCTACTAGGTTCTTCTGCATCAAATGCAAGAGATATATGTGCCTAGAGCATTTACAAGGAATTTGTGAAATTTGTGTCCATGACACATAGAAGAAAACTACCTGTCAATATTTTTGCAAAGGACATTTTAAATAGTTTTAAGTACATAGTATACCATAGTTTTAGTAGTACCTAGTTTCAAGTACACTGAACTATTATTATCCTTGTTTTTAATGTTTAACTGTTTGATATTTAGGATAACGCTTACGTTTAATTTTTGAAACTGAAATTCTATTTTTATATTTCTCGCCTGTTATTATAAATGCATATTATACGCAAAAACAAATTCCTTTTTAAAATAAAAATAAATACAAGTACAGCAATTTCATCAAAAATTAAAAATATACACGCACAATGTTTAACCCTTAACTAGTATACTATATATTTTTAATTTTTGATGAAATTGCTGTACTTACCGATGGCAACAAATTAGCAGCGGTATCAGAAATTTTCAATATGTTGGTAAATAATTGTTAGAATAATTACACATGTTCCGAATATGCTACAATTGATGAGATGTTGGTTGCATTTAGAGGTAGGTGTAGCTTTAGGATGTATATGAAAAGCAAACCTGCAAAATACGGACTCAAAATTATGTGCTTGTGTGACTCCAAAAGCCATTACCTTCTGAATGCTTTTGTATATACTGGAAGGAGTAATGAAATACAAACAAAAAAGTTAAGCGTTCCCACCCTAGATGTCCTAAATTTAGTGAAACCAATTGAAAATACTAACAGGAACGTAACTGGAGACAACTGGTTTACATCGATTGAACTGACAAATGAGTTGAAATCTAGACGTTTGACATATGTAGGAACAGTAAAAAAAAAGAGAGAAGTACCACCTCAGTTTTTGCCCCACAAGCAACGGGAAGCAAATACTTCGATTTTTGGATTCACAAAGGACAATACATTGGTATCTTACGTTCCTAAAAAATATAGAGCTGTAATTCTACTGTCTTCCATGTATCATTCTGACGAGATAGACCCTGAATCTCACAAACCAGAAATTATTGAATTCTACAACGCCACAAAGACCGGCGTAGACAGCCTGGATCAGAAATGCGCCAGCTATTCGTGTAGCCGCCGAACTAGAAGGTGGCCACTGGCTATCTTTTATACTATGCTGAACATTGCAAGAGTAAACTCATACGTATTAATCAAAGCAGCGAATCCTGGTAACAAAATGACTAGAAGAGACCATGGTATATCTTTGGGAAAAGCACTTATCAATGATCATATGATGGACAGAATTCACAACCAGAAATTGTCAAAAAACATAAGATCATCCATTGCTGAAATTTTAAAAGTTTCCATCCTAATGCCAGAAGTAACAGTAACACCCCAACTAAAAAGACAGAGATGTTTCCTCTGTCCGCTGGTAAAAGATCAAAAGTATACAACCAGATGTTCAAAGTGCAATAAAACTGTGTGCAAAGAGCACTCTACCCAGCAAATCCAGTGTAGTTCGTGCAATGATGAGCATAATTTGTAAGTCAAAAACCCGGTTGTCAATTTTGATATAGTTTGCTAAAATGTGTTTGTTTTATTCCAGGGAGACAGTCGACGAGTAAAAAAAAATCCAAAGTAGCTGTAACAAGGAACTACTTTGTTTATTTTTTTAATTTGTTAATGTTGTAGTTTTTATTTTTATTAATTTCTAATGATTCTACATACTCTAGGAAAAGGCTCAAGATTAAATACATTAGAATCATTAGAGACTAATAAAATTAAAAACTACAACATTAACTTACTTTTAAATGATCAAATAGAACTAAATAATTCACCTCTGTTAAATTTTTTCCCCCACCAACCCTGATAGTTTAAGCTATTTATAAGTTCCGAAATTTGTAAACAGCTTTGTACACCTAAATCACTTGTAAAGGTACAGTGTACTGAAACTATAGTCGTGATAACAATAAAAATTTGTGAAAAGTTTTGTGTATGTCATTATATCAATTAATATGTACAACTTTCATCAAGTAACAACCAATTCAATTAATTAACTGAAAATAATTTTACGTTTCTTTCAAACTATCATGCGATCTGTGGAGTCTACTCGCCAATAATTACGATTTTATAACTTCTTTAGCTTTCAAGTAAAATTTAAGATTTTGCAGGCAATACATTGTCATGTGTAGGTCCTCGGTAGACTTGCACTGGACAAAAGATACATCTTCCACGTATTGCATGCTGTTAACAATTAAATAATTTTTGCGTCCTACTTCCTATCTTTAGATTTATTAGTACACCGTCATTCACAAATGTGCTTGCAACGTTTGAATAGAAGAAACCCTTAAAATACGAAGGAAAAGTTTTGAGGATAATTTCGTTTTTCAATGATAGAAAAAATAAAATCATCCCACCATCCGTACGTAACTGGGTCAACACCATGCAAGGTTTTTTTGTATTTGTGGAATGCTCAGCAGGAAGAAGGATTGTCGTTTCTCTATCCACGGAATTTAAATCAGGATTGTTTAGAAAACTTGAGTACGAAATGTTAATGCCAATGCCCCTGCTTTTGTAAGCTCCTTCAAATCTAAATTAGTCTGGAAACACACTTTCAGCGAAATCCTTGGCTCAAATCGAAATTCCATTTTCCATGACAAGACGAGGCTACTTGTGTAGGTCGGCCAAAAAAATGGAATTTCGATTTGAGCCAAGGATTTCGCTGAAACTGTGTTTACAGACTAATTTAGACCCGTAGAGTCCAAAAATACCAAAAAACAAACATACCACAGCATAACTAAATACTATACAGCAATCTTGGTGGCGGGAAAGTTAGCGCAGATTAGTGATGGGCATAACAATTCTTATTCGATAACGTTGCAAATTGGAACTTTGAATAAAAATAACGTTAAATCAAAACGGCTTTTTCGATCAATTTCAAATTATAATTAAGTTGGGGTAATAAAAACAACATAAAATTTAATATAAAACACATTTTATAAATATATGATATAATTATTTAAACATATATAATTTTTGATTATTTGATACATAGGATACGGAAAAAAATGTTACCATACATAATATAAAAGTATGTTTACTACAATCCTTAATTAAAACTGCTTATGAATGATAAAAATGATTATTTTATTACATGAACAGAATGATTGTTCATGTTCGAATTTCAATATATTGACTTTGACACTTGTACAATTTCACTGGAGTTGTGAACGTAAGCAAGGGGAGCTGTTCCTACAGTTTCCAATGCTTCGTCGACGACGGACTATTTTTTTGCAGCGGCAATTCACCAAAATTTGTACCTGGATGAAATTTCGATTATTAATCCCTTGCGATACCATAATCTGCAAAATTTCGCATCCCAATGGGTATTCTTGACGTAATGCCTGACGCACGTCTGTTAAATAGTCGCAATCTTGTCTATATATGTTATCTATGCGATGATAATGGGATGATATCCACCGATGTTGATTTCTTCCTGTTTGAATCTCACATTTAACGTCGTAAAGTCTGGCGACTAGCAGTCCCACATGTTTTGTTTATGTTATCTAAGGGTCACGAAAGACATAGGAAGGAACAGAAAGATGCAAGGCCAACATTTTTCTAATAGACAGTAGGTGTAGAGACGTCGTGCACGATGGCAGTGGTAAGTTTTGCATAGCGGTGCAATGCGGCTGCTTTTGCGAGCGTAGCGATGCGATGCGTTGTGTAGAAGGTGCATTTATTATGCGTAGATAATTTGTGTAGTAAATTATTGGTTTACTAATGTGATCACTGGTTATATGTATTATTTATTTATATTGTGCGCAGTACTCGAAAAAGATCTGATTGTGTTAACAGGTTATCATTGGCCATTGTGTTTATAAGAGGTCGTTGTAGAATTGTGGCTAAAGTGCCACGACGATCTGTCACCCCACTATTGTACAGGAGAGACACAATTATCTCCGGTGATGCCTTGTGTGGGCTGGGCATGGTGCTATAGCGGCAAGGGGTTAGGTTTGACCTACCCTGTTGGTCTCCAGAATATGTTTTATCTCGACAATGTGGATATCACGTCTGGAGGCGCGGGAGCGCAAACTCATTATTACAGGTATTTAATACGATTTATTGATTGACGGATCCTGCTAGACCGGTGAAGATTAATTCGCAAGTGATCCAGAGGGACAGGGGTTCCGAAGGATTCCAATTTTCTAGTATGATTTTCGCTAGAACAAAATTTTTATTAACTTTTGAATTTGTACTTTTCCTTTCAAAATGTCTACTAGAGGTAGGGGTGCTCCGTCCAGGTCGTTTAGACAATCAGCGCCTGCACAGGACTTTTCCTCTTCTCCTCAACCCACCCAGTCAGAAGCAGCCCCTCCATCCCGAACTGATAGGCGCCGACAAAGGTCCACGGATTTCAGAAGACGCACAAATCAACGCTGAATTTTCAAGTTTATCAGATGCCCTACGTACTGCACGTATTGACGCGCAGCCACAAGCTATTCGTTTTAGCTATTCAGTTCGTGGTTTAGGCTTGGCACTTTTTGAGTGTATCAACCGAATTTTTGGACAAATGCCTGATTTGGACATTCCGATTCATTCGTTTATGCATGTTAGTTTATTACAGTTAGCCGCTAAATACGATTGTGTTAGACTAAAGGGGGATATCGAATTTAACGAACCCTTCGTTGGTGAGTTTACCACACTTTTAACGCGTGATACGCGCGATTTAGTGGTAATGAATCCTTTAAATCTACCCCCAGTCAGTGGTATAATAAACAGTTGCGGTAGGTTTGGGTTTATGGGTTTACCCATTTCACCTCTGTTTTCTGATATTTTTATGTCTAACTTTGAAAATATTCTATTTTATAATAATCACACGCAATATATTATACAGGACACTTTATGTCGATGACATCTTCTCAATTTGGACAGGTACTGATAGGCAACTGGATCAATTTTTAACTTATCTAAATAACATAAACAAAAGAATTCAATTAACAATGGAAAAACAAGATAAAGACATCGGCTTGAACTTCCTAGACGTAAATGTAAAAATTAGTAATAACAAATTAGAATATGACATCTATAGAAAACCCACAAGCACAGATGTGATTATACATTCAAAATCAAAACAATCTTGGCAAATAAAACTCTCAACCTTTCATAGGCTGTTAAACTTTCCCCGAAGTGAAAAGAATTTTCAAAAAGAAATAGCAATAATTAAAACCATTGCTAAGAATAATGGATATAAACCTAAACTAATTGATCAATTAATCAAAAATAAAAGGAAAAAAATGATTCTAAACAATTTTTACAACTCTTACAAACAAAGGGAAAAAAACTATAATTTTATTAACTAAAAATAGCTTTTCAATATGCAGAAGCTACTGGTATACGACATGATTTTAATAAAATTTGTCAAGAGGCGGGCAAGGACTGGTTGCAATTATTTCTGAAGAGAAACCCCTTAATCAGCTTGAAAAAACCAGAAGGTACGAGCATCAACAGAATAACGGCCTTCAATGAAGAATCTGTTAAAACGTTTTTTAAAAACTTAGAACGTTTGTTAGAAAAACATCAATTTGCGCCAAGCAGAATGTTTAATGTCGACGAAACAGGCATTTCGACAGTACAAAAGTCTGCGAAAGCCGTCAAACAATTTGGATAAAAAATATCTTGGGAACGTGGTAAAAATGTCACTGCGACATGTGCAATGAGTGCTTCCGGAATTTTTATTCCGCCGCTTCTCATCTTTCCCCGCAAACGAATGTCTCCAACACTGACCAACAACGGACCGATAGAAGGGATTTATTTAACGCAATATCTGGAAGATACCATGCTTTATGGCAGTAGGTATCTATTGAAACATGGATTGAAGAGCAAATCGTAGATGAGAGTTTGGCCCTTCCTGTTTCAAAACATTTTAACAATGTATGTGGTAGAAAAACTGTTGAAGCAGAAACATCCTGAGACAATTTTGTGGACAGTAGCAATTTTTAACCCTGACCCTTAATACATTTTGTCCAGGGATTGTCCTAGTTATCAGAGCTGGTTATACTGTGCTGTGACTGTGTCTTTTCTTGAGTATTTCATATAATTCGGCAAAGGTAATTAAATTTATTAATATTTCACTTGGTATTACTATAATAATTTCCTTTTTTATGTACAATCTAAGAACTATAGTATGTATAATAGCCTTTTCACAAGTATAGTAGGCAAGGTTGTAGCTATAAATAGTTTTTGCATTTTAATATTAATATTTACTTTTTATTGTTAGAGTAAGGGTAAATTTATATACTGTAGGCATGTCCTAAGGATTATCTATGGAGGGTTATTATCTATGGAAACTGCTGTTGAGATGTATACATGTAGTACTCTGTGTTTGAGTTCAGTAATAAATGTTCATTCATTGGTAATTCATTGTATTAAACATGGTAGCCGAGTCTGTGGTTGCGTAGTCCCCCAGAATTCTTTTTGATCAAGTGCTGCTACAGACACGTCGAGACAATAAATTATTCAAAAAAAAATGACGGATGAAGCAAAATTCCGATTTTTGATGGTAAAGACTACGAGTGTTGGAAAAGGAGAATCACGATAATTTTAAAGTTAACGATATGTAGAGTTGTGGCTACGAGAACGATGACAACGACAAAGAGACCGCGATTGAAATAATGAAGAAGTTCGACGAGATGTACTTTAAGGAGTCCACTGCACTGTAAATTTGTGTACGAAATAAATTGGAAAAATTACGATTAAAAGACTTTGAAGATTCTAGTGCTTTTTTTACCAAGTTTGAAAAACTAATAAATGATTTAAAGGATGCAGGTGCAAATGTGAGTGAAAAAGAAAAACTAAGTTTATATGATTTTATATGATTAAGATGCTACCGAGTTCATTAAGTTATATTGGAGGTTTAATTGATGTGTTAAAAGAATCGGATCAAACAGTTGAATACGTGAAAGGCAAAATAAAAATGTTTGAATTGAAAGAAAAAGACGAATCAAGCAAAAACAGTTCAAGTGCGTTCAAAACAGAAAGAAAAAAAAAGACAAAGCATGTTTTAAGTGCGGCAAAACGGGACATTTCAAAAATCAGTGTCCAAGCTCAAACGCGAGATCAACTAACGGTTTGGGAAAGCCGCGGGACGGTGCACAGCAAAAAGGGGGCGTACGCCAACATCAACAACATTGGCATCATCGTGGCAGTCGAGGAGCTGGAGGTGGCTACAGCGGAAATCGTCGAGGCGGTGGATGGCATCAGCAACAGTGGCGCCAAGCTCAAGACCAGCGCAGCGAAAATTCAGGTTACAGTCAGCAAAATAATTTTTGTAATGAAGTTGAAGAGGATTTAAAAGAAAGTTTGGATGTTGAAATTAATAATTGCGATAGTGGTGTTAAATGGCATTTATAGTAGATAGCGGTTGCTCTGATCATATAGTAAATAATAATATAAATAAATAAATAATAAACATTTTGATGAATATGTTGATTTGAAAATACCAGTTAACGTAAACGAAGGTGATGGAAGGTTTTTAAAGTCGAAAATATTTTAGTAACTTTTAATGATTTGAATCAGAAAGTTAAATTGATAAATGTTTTTTATGTTAAAGAAATGGATAGAAATTTGATAAGTTATGGCAAAGTGACAAATAATAATAAGATTATTTCAAAGGGTAATACTTCTAAAATTTATAATAAATTTGGGGATTTCATTGCAGTGGCATGTAAGAAAAATGATATTTATTTCATGTATAGTTTACTAGCGAGAAAAGAATCAAATATGACAACTAAATTTGAAAATTCAATGACAGAAGAAGAAAAACTACACAAAAAGTTGGGTCATGTTAATTTTAAATATTTGAAAACAATGTGTGACAAAAAATTGGTAGAGGGATTCCAGAAAATGTTGAATCTGATTATTTCAAATGTACAGGGACCGATTAGAGAACGGTCTCGCAAGAAATAGCCATGCCGTAACTAGGTAAGTGTACTTATTGTTTACTAACCAACAATTCTTAGGGACTGAGTACGCAAGGTCCCTCTGAATTATACCCCCCCCCAAATTAACTACATCACCCTAACCCTACATCGAGCAATATTGCAACAAGGAGCCATTTCCAAAATGGCTGCCCCCAAGAGCTCCGCTCTCTTGGAGGGTCTCACCCTCGCGGACGCCATAGCACTGGCGTAGGATCTACAGCGGCTCATTGAACGTTTGTCCAATGACGCCCAACCTACTCCCATGTCTGAGGACACTGAAGTGAGTCTTCCCCCCACGACGACACCGGCTACTCCCTATCCGGCAAGCGCCGACTAAAACGAACGAGACAGACTCCTTTCATGACTTCTTCGTCCAACTCTACAAGCTCGGATTTTGAATCCGAGCAAACTTCAACAGGCGGCAAGGCCCCTCCTCCAATCTCCATTCGCCAAAAAGCCCTTTGGTCGAAAATCAACCGTGCCATGGACAGCCATGGCATTTCTGCCCGCCGGGTAATAAGTACCGCGTCTACCCCAGCACCATCCACGACTTTCGCCGTCTCACTACCTTCCTGGACGAAGCCAAGGTTGAATGTTCAACCAACCAGCTTCGTCAAGACAGAGACCTTCACGTGGTCCTACGTGGAGTCTCTGAAGACACCACTACTGACGAAATACAGTCAGAACTAAGCCACAAAGGCTCTAACATTAAAGGCGTCTTTCCCACTCCTTCGGCAACAAACCCAACTCCAGCGCTAGCACTGGAGCTGCAACTCGCCGTTATCGCCACCACCATGCAAACGATGGCGACTAGCCTTGCCGCCGTTATAAACCAAATCTCCAATGCCTAAATCAGCCCATTCAAACAACCTTAGAATTGTCACCTGGAATGCTCGTAACATTAAAGGCAAACTGACAGAACTCGAAAGCTTCCTCGAGGAAATGTCAATCGGTGTTGCCTGCATCACGGAAACCCATCTCACACATAATGTGAAACTATTCGTCCCCAACTTCACGTCTTACAGAAAGGGCATCTCATCACTTTCCAACTTCGCCCCGAAAGCTACCGACCGCTTCAGAAGGCCTTGCCACCTTCTACACTGAGCCGTTACTCCCGCTCAAATTCTAGCTTCGATATTTAGCGCGAGCACCCATCCAACATTCGAGATGGGTCACCTGACAACTCTAACACCCCCTCCCCAATCCCCCCCAACACTTCAAACAATCCACTTCCCGATCCCAACCACCCCAGGGAACCCGTCGCCTATGGCAAAGGCACCGTAACCCTGATCCCTGATACAAAGGGAATTGAAAACCCGACTCACAGAACTCCGCAACGCATCGTTCGACCATTACATTTCGCAGGCAGAAACACACCCCAAAAGTGCTTGGAAAGTGATCCGCTCTCTCCGAAACAGAGCTCCGCACCTCCCGCCCCTAAAACAAAACGACATTGTCTACACTTCAGACGACGAGAAGGCTGCGATTTTCGCAGACTCTCTCTGCCTTCAATGCTCTCCACTACCAAGCCATGTGGATCTCGCCGATTTCCATGAGCGCATAAGTCACACAGTGCATTACTTTCCCCTCACCGATCCCAATTTTAAGCCCGCCAGCCCCATGGAAATTCAGCTCACCATCCGCTCTCTAAAATCGAGAAAAGCCCCAGGACGGAGTTCTCAAAGTCCTGCCATCAAAACATGTTACCGCTCTCTGTAACATCATTAACGCTATTATGCGGCTCCACCACTTCCCTCCGGTCTGGAAAGAAGCCACTGTTATCTGTTTCCCCAAAAAAGGGAAGCCTCTCAGCTCTCCCTCAAGCTACAGACCAATCAGTCTGCTCAGCTCTCTGAGCAAAGTAGCTGAATCTATTTTACTCGACCGGCTTCTGGACTATGTGGAGCAACATAACATCATCCCCAAATTTCAGTATGGTTTCCGCCGACTCCATGGCACTGGCCACCAACTTCTCCGGGTTTCGGAATATATTTCTGATAACCTTAATAAACGCCGCCATACCACCATGCTTCTTCTCGACGTACAACAACCGGGTATGGCACGAAGGACTTACCACAAAACTTGTCGCCTTCAACATCCCACACTTCCTCATCGGGGATATTAGATCTTTCTTAACCGACAGAACCCTTCGTGTCCGAGTTGGTTCTGCCCTCTCCCCTAGCAGACCAGTCACGGCCGGCGTGCCCCAAGGCTCCAAGTTATCTCCCCTTCTGTTCAACATATTCTGTGCAGACATTCCGTCCGACCCCAAATTGATCACGGCCCTTTACGCCGACGACATTGCCCTTATCAATTCCGCGAAAACTATCCAACAAAGCTCCGCCAGAATCAACGAATTTCTCCCCCTGCTCCTGAGCTGGTACCGGGATTGGAAACTCTCCATTAACAAGACCAAATCAGAAGCAATTTTCTTCTCTCGTAGGCGTCGTACACCACCCCCAATCATGGTCAACAACCACCCCATCAAATGGAGTACCTCCGTCACTTATCTTGGCGTTGTCTTCGACAGAACGCTAAACTGGCGCAAGCAATTAACAGCGACCCGAAACAAAGCCCTAGGTGCCTTTATCGCACTCAAACCCTTCTTCAGGAACAAATCCGTATCTCCCCGTACAAAAATCCGCGCGTTTAACGCGATCATCAGGAGTATTTGTACATATGCCATTCCCATCTGGGGTTGCGCAACTCCCCGCCGCCTTCAGATTCTACAAGGCACATACATGCGGATTCTTCGCTCCGCACTAGACTATCCCTGGTTCGTCAGAAATTCACAAATTCTGAAAGAAACCGGTCTCCCTTCACTCCCCGAAGCTGCACTCAGTTTCGCAGCGAGCCTTCGCACTTCAGTGACGGGTCACCCGAACCCGTCCGTCTCGGCACTTTCTGCCATTGTCCCCAAACCAAATGACCGTTTTAGAAGGCCTTGTCACCTTCTAGAATGAGCAGCTAGCCCCGACCCGCTCACCGCCAGACATCTAGTTTCGCTTTTTAGCGCGAGTGCCCCCCAACCATCTGTGGTGGGCCACCGAAAACCCCCTGCGATTCCTCCCACCCCCCCCCCTCCAAACCCAATCCCTTTTTCCCTCTCCCTTTCTCCCAGGGATGTATAACCTTCGGGTTGAGCTCCCTTCTCGAGGAGGGGTTTTAGTCGGTAGGCACTACGGTGAATCCGACACTACCCTCTCGGGGGTGTGTTTTGAAGATTTCCCCTCCTCGAGGATAATATAAACAAAAAAAAAAAAAGAATCAACTATATTGCGCTTGGCATATCGATCGTGCATGGCAAAAGAATTTAAATAAAATAAACAATCGTCATAAAAAGGAACAATTTTATAAAGTATTAAAATATTTGCAAAATTTTAAAGATGAAGACAACATTGAAAAATAATTGGATGTGGCAATAATTTTTTTCTCCAGTGATTTAGAAACAAAAATTTTTGGAGATTATTTTAAAAACAATTATGCGCAAAATTATAAACTTTGGGTATTGTGCTATTGAAAGGACTGTAATGTTAATACTAACATGTATTTGGAGTCTGCTCACATAACAATTAAATATTGCCATTTAAATGGGACTAAAGTAGAAAGACTTGACCAAGGACTAAACGCAGTCTTAAAATATATTGGAGATAAGACTGTACAAAGAATAATAAAACATAATGTAATAGTCAGAGGGAGGGTTCGTTCTACTTTAAAAAGAAGTAATCAGTTTACAAGAGAGTACCACGGTGGAACAGACCGAAAGCAAAATAAAATAAAACAACCACAAATGAAGTGAGGCAAACTTATTTATTAAATAAATCAATAATAAAATAGGTAATGTAGTGAAACGTGACGAAAAGAAATAAATAACAAAATAATGATAAATGAAACTGCCCGTCGGAACGTGTGTATCATTATAACGTCCCACTATCAAACCACGCCCCTTTTCACCTCGCGTCTCAATCATTAAACTAGCTAAAGAGAAGAAATTGGGTTAATTAACCGGGCGCCGCCAATAGGTACTGATAAGAAGTAACTGTCACTACAATAACCCCTCCTCCTGACCTAGGCCAACGGCAATTAAGTTGAGTATAAATACCGTATTTCCTATATTCTAGTTAATCTTTTTGTATCTTCTAAAATTGTAAGCTCATTACGAAATAAAGTTATTAAGTGGAATCGAACGTTTTCAATTCAACTAATTCAACTAAGTGAAGAACATTAAGTCTCCCTTTTGACTAAGTGAATACAAGAATCGATTGTTCTACTAAAGTGAGGGAACGACCTCGAAGAAACGATCGTTCTTTTCGAGTATTTGTCAAATTGTACAAGTGTAGTGATCCAACGAAGAAATAGTTTTATTTCTTTACCGATATCAACTATATTACATTGGCGCAGTCAGTAGGATCTTCGTAATTAAAAGAAGATCCAAAGAACAAGTGGTCATCACATCTGAAGTGAAAGCTGTAATTTTCTTCTGGCTAAGTGGACCCCGTCTTGTTACGAGTCCGTCAAGAGGAAAATTGCTGGTGGCTTCTACTTCCCCGGGAAACTCCGCAAACGCAGGTCTCATCAACCCAAACAACAAACTACACAAAAGGTAGGAATTTTTGTCTTCTATTGCCGTATTTTTCTTTACCTGTCCAAAATTGAGCTATTAAAATCAATTTTAAAAGAAGAACCTCAGTGTTCTGAGACCGAATTACAAACTTCGGACTAAAATATCAACATGACTACAGCGGGAAACCCTCCCTCACCTGTAGGTCTTGATAATTCAATTTTCAAATTAATGATTGATGCAATCCCAGAATTCGATGGAGGTTACAATTCTGTCAAATATTCATTATTTAAACAAACCGTTAACAATTTATATAGTAAATGCATCGAGAACAACAAACAATATTAGATACACTAATATTTTCCAAATTAAAAGGCCATGCACTAAAGGCAGTAATTAACAGATCTTTGTATAACATTGAAGATATTCTCTTTGTCTTTGATTCTCTATACGTTCAGGAAAAATCCTACGATCATATGATATGGGAAATGTTTTCTGTGAACGCCAACCAGTATAAATCTGTTAAGAATTTATATCAAAAACTTGCACCTTTGCGAGATTCTATTATTTCATCCGTAATAGGTTAAATGAAATTAAAAGGCGAAACTAAGAAAACAGTTGCCTCTATATTTGATCAAATGGCTGTATCATGCTTTGTTCGTAAATTGCAACCAGAAATTTCTAATTTGGCGCTACAAAATAAATATAGCGACATAGAAAATGCGTTTGATCACTGTTTACAATTTGAACAGGTTTATAAGTTTAGATCCCAAGAAAGAATCAAAGACTATTCTAAGCCAGGTAAATCTTTCAATAGTAAAGTTAGGAACGATAAATCTGAACGAAGGGAAAACGGTTCAGCTAAAACATGTAATTATTGCAAAAAGATAGGTCATTCAACTTATACTTATTACAAATACAAACGCGAACGAGAAAATAAAAAGAAAATTCATGTGACTGGCTTCAAACCCGAAACTGATATCGAAGACTCCGATCTTGACGATTTTTCCGACAATCTTAATTTAAACTACTCTCGGGATTCCGAACAGGAAGGCACGGATTCCGAATAATTTCAAGACCTTCTACGCCTCTCAATATTAACGGACTAGACGGATATCAAAAACTACCCTTCATAAAAGTAAACATTAGTGGTAAAGATTGTAAGTTATTGATTGATTCTGGAGCTTGTGTTTCTGTCCTAAGATATTCACGTTTCCTTCCAGAATCCGAGACATCTAAAATCCACAGTCTAAACCAGTGATTCCCAAAGTGGTCTATATCGACCCCTAGGGGTCTATGACAACCTGCAAGGGGTCTACGTCAGCGAAAAAAAATTTGGGAGTCCTTGAAATGAAAATGGGGGTCCACGATAGTGCACACATGCACTGATAGTACCTATTTACTTACATCATACTATCTTATAATATCAAAACATATACATTATTTATAAAAGTACCTATGAAGTAAAAAATTTATTATATATGTTTATAAAATTGTGTATGTTGTAGGATGTTGGTATTCGCTTTGTGGTCGCAATACATTTTGAACTTGTAAAAACCTGAGAGTCGCAGTCTCAGAGCTTCGCTACCTTGCACTGACTTGTTCAATTTGTCACTCTATAAATACGAATGTGGGACAAATACGTTTATTCGTTTCCTAAATCTTGAAAAGGAAAGTGCTAAGAAAATATTTTAAAAAATATAAACAGATAATATATCACACAAATTATAGTGAGTCAGTGTTATTTTGTTTGAGAGTGCTGGAGAAAAGTAAGTACATTATTTTTTATTAAATTTTAGTTTTGTACTCGTAGTTAGCAAAGATAAATTACGCCAATCATGACTTTAGTTATTAGCAGTTTAATATTCAATCATGCAAAATTACACGAGTACTCCTCAATAGTTTCTTTTTGAAAGTTTTAGCAATCGGTATTATAATTACAGTGCAATCTCCGTAATTCGAGCTAATTGTTGAAAGAAGATATTCGAATTATGGAATGTTTTCGGAAAAATCAAAAAATATTTTTAATATACAGCTGCTGGATTTTCTGTCTTATTTAAATAATTTAATTTTGCCTACAGATGACTGATGCCATGTCCGAATCTAAAAAGAAATGTAGACAGTACAGTGTTGATTATTTTAAATTTGGCTTCATTCCATCATTGCCGGACAAACAATCGCCTATGTGCCTTTTATGCAACAAAGTTTTGGGCAAAGAGGCTATGAAACCATCTAAACTGCAAGATCATCTGAGAAGATGCCACCCTGATAAAACAGAGAAAGATTTGAAATACTTTCAAACACTCAAAGATAAACTTCAGAAGAGACCTACACTGGACAGAATGTTCGCTTCAACGTCACAAAGAAATGATGATGGTTTGCGGGCGTCTTACAATATCTTGTTACTTATAGCAAAATCCGGAAAACCGCATACTATCGGAGAGAAGTTAATTTTGCCAGCCGTTGAAGAGGTTTTAAAAACTGTTTTACACAAACCTGCATCTGATATCATTAAAAGAATTCCCTTAAGCAACAATACTGTTGAAAGACGTATTGATGAAATGAGTTCTGATATTGAAAGCTTCTTATGTAATTATTTAATAAGATGTTTCACTGAGAGCACTTCACTAGAAACATTTTTAGCGTTTTTGCAATTTTTATCTAGTTTACATTTTTCCACTCGCGCATTTTTGACCACTAAATATTTGTTAACTTTCAGCGGTAATTCGTTGGTCCATTGTATGCCTTCTTCGTTCTTCATTACATAATCCATCGGTAGTATTAGAATTAGATTTGCTTGTACAGATGGTAATGTATAGCATTTTGAAATGTTATAAAATTTTGGGTTCAAGATTGGGAATTTAAAAATGAAAATAACTAGATCTGTGGTAATCACCGTTTGAATTTTTAAAACAGAAGTAAGTTCGTAAACATATGTGTGGTTTAGGTATGATATAATTTCTGGAGCGAATGAAGAAGTAAAGTGATTGACAATCTCATGAAATTGAGACATTGGAAGTATTTCCAAATTTAGAATATCATTTTTAGACATAGAAATTGTACGTTCGATGAGAAGTAGTTTTTCTACAAGGATATTTAAGGTATCGAGGCAGAACCTAAAGGCAATATAATGCTGTAGTTCATCGTTGATAGTTACTAGATTATTATTGAGATATAGAGTGTAATTTCGGATTTTTTCTAAATTATTTTTATATTGTAGCGATCGTTTGTAGGCAAAACTGGTAAATTCGTTTTGTTTACTTATTATTTCTTTGGTTTCTTTAGAAAGTGTTTGTATATTTTTTTGAATTTCCTCTAAATCATTATTATCAGGATTTCCAGTGATGAATTTAATTGCGCTTCCCAGAATGTTAAACAATCCTCTTCTATACCTAAAGTGGTTTAGTTTTTCATACTGCTGTTCAAAATATTGTAATCTGGTCTCGGCCAGAGAGATATCGCTTTTGCTCACAAGGTTTTTATATTTTAGTGTGGTATATAATCCCAATATTTGTAAATAGGTGTTTTTTACCTGTGTGTGATTAATATGAAAGTAAACGTTGTGGTAATGGTTAATTTTTTGTGCAGGCCCCAGATGTTCTAGGTAAAACGGATTCTCGTCTGGGAGTTTCTGGTACCTTAGACTGATCGTAGTTACCCTGTAAATAAGTTTTCCTTATTGGTTGAATATCCTTAACATGGCGGAAGTTAATAAATTTGGAATGTTTTATTTTGACTTTATGTGGTTCCTCTTGACCAAGATTTGTTACTCTGATAAATTTTTGATTATGTTTTCCTTTGGCAGTATTTCTTATAAAAATTTCTTCCTGGTTTATTTCTTCTGGATGTTTTCGGTTTATATTGGCATTCTTTATTCTTTTGTTTCCTAAACGTTGTTGTCTCTTAAAGACCTCTTCGTACAAATGTAAAAGTTCCTGTCTTCGAAAGCTATTGTATTCATTATATGTTGTTTCGTCAATATTGATTTGATGAGGATCGATTTCCTCATATGGTCCATACAGTAATTCGAATGGAGAATATTTGGTTGTTGAGTGAATGGCATTGTTGTAAATGAAAATTGCAGATAATAATTTTTCGTTATTAGTCATCCTTATTTGAAAGGGTTAAAACTCTAAATTTGTCCAAAATCGTCGGTAGAACCAGAGATTCTTCCAAATTTAGAGATTAACCAAGTGCAAAATAAAGATATGTTGGGAGAAATTAAAGCAAATGGTGAGAAGAGAAGAGGAAAGAAGAAATACTTTTGCCCTCTTTTGCGAGTGCTACGTGTTAAATTTCGCTAGGCACATCATGGGAGCTCATTCCATGGAATTAGAAGTACAAAGGATTGTCTCATATCCACCCAAACACAAAGAAAGGAAAAAACTTTTGAATGAAATTCGAAGAAAAGGAAATTTTTTGAATTGCAGTGTAATACGTAAAGCAGTCAGGATTCCAAATGATAACAAAAAGCTGCTACCTTGTACTCAATGTAAAGGTTTCTTTTCTTCGAATTATGGCGTCATAGAAAAAAAAATATATAGGAAAAAAGGATAAAAATCACCAATCAGAAGGGCAAAATTTGTTATTAAGAGACACAGGGGTTGACAAGTAGTTGAGAGAAAAAGAATTCCCAAGAATGAGACTAGACGATATTTCTCAGGTAGCGAAGTGCGACTCACTGATTTGCGCATTCGGTACTCGTTACCTAAAATCTCATAGAGAACAACATTTTGTTTCCGTCACATCTCGCAAAATGAGGGAGCTTGCCAGATTACTTATAGAGCTTAAAAGGCTAAAGCCTCAAATTAAAAATTTGTTCGATGCTCTCAGACCTGAAAATTTTGGACTTTTGGTGTCGACTACAAAAATCATTGGCAATTACGACGAAGAAAAAGATATCTATAATTCGGCCTCTATAGCTTTTAATTTGGGGCATTCAATCAAACAATGTGCCCAACTTGCTATCGTGTTTGTTTTGAAACGAAAGTAAATTTATTCAACAATTTCCTCAGTTGAAAGAGAAGCTGACTTGAAAACTCTCTTTCGACTTATTGAAAGTGAATGGCGTTTTGAAGTCAGTACACAAGCTTCAAATGATCTAAATGTCATGAAATGGAATAAAATAAGAATAGTTAATGCGGTGATGAGCTTCTTATAAGAGCGAAATCACGATCCGTGTCTGGTGGTCTCGATAAATTTATGACCAAAAACATAATTGTTTTTGATAAGCTTTACATGAATTCACGTATGCAGGCTGCGTTTTTGATTCACCTAGACAAGTTTAAATACTTTAGTGAGGCCTTGTCCCGATTAATATCTTATGTAGCAGCTAAAATCCACTAGATGGCAACAATTGCCTCTATGTTATTATTATACTAGACGATGGCCTATGGTCATCTTTTTCTCGTTGATGAATATATAGTCACGTTGTGCATGCATCAAATCATTCTGATCCAAAAGATGACCTAAAAAGAAGAATATTTCTGAAGCATATAGCACTAAGCCTAATAGAACCTCATCTGAAACTGCGTGCAACAGAAAATAATTTACCTCCAGTCATACGTCAAAGAAGACAAGAAGTTGCCGGTATAGCTTCTGACAATAATTCTCAGTTGCTAATACCAGATGGTACAAGAAAATACTGTGTAGAATGCAGAAACAAAAACAAGTCACGATACTATTGCTAAAAATGTAAAAATTTTGTATGTCTACAACATTCAAAGATTTGGTGCATTCCTTGCAGTGATAAAACCATCGCTTCTTTTAATTAAAATACGTGTTCCAATATAAAGGTGCGTATTGACTTGAGCATTTTGCTCCGAACGAACCGAACGAGCCGAGCGCGCACAGTCGAATTCGCCTAGTCGGTACGTCTCTCCGAGCCGAATTCTGACGAACCGAGCGCGCCAAACTTTTTCGGCATCTTGTCGGTAAATGTGATTTGCTCAAAGGGAATTAGTCGTTCGTGCGCGCTTAGTAGGTACGGAGATTCGTCCGGTCTTTCAGTGCTGAACGTTCGCACTAATTTTGTCTGTCTGTCTTATTTATTTGTCTGTATATTTAAAAAAAAATGGACTGGAGCAGAGAAAAATGTTTGGAGTTAATAGATAGATATGAAAGGTACCCTGTACTATGGAATCCAAAACATCGACTTTATTATAACAAAGTAAAAAAATTTGATGCATGGGCAATAATTGACGAAAATTTAGGATGTGCCCCTGGAGAAGCCAAGAAAAAGATGGATAGCATTCTTGCAAGTTTTAGAAGAGACAAGGCTAAGGGCAAACAATCTGTAGGAACTGGAAAAGGTACTAATTGTACAAATCGTAACCTAAACACAATAAGAGGGATCTCTCCATGATTAATAACAATAATATTAATTTTTTACAGCCAGGCATGAAATTTATGTGTCAAAATGGTTTTCCTTTCCACGCTTGGCATTTCTTTTGGACAGAGATGAACCGAGGAAAACAGTAGATACAGTTGAGGTACGTATATTTAAATAATTAGGTCTAGGTATAAAACAAAAAAGGATTATTTTAATACATTGCTTTAATAATAATACACGTTCATCTATAAAAAAGATATACGTGATGAGACAGAAAATTTTTACTCCCTATTGTTTACTAAATACTGAGCAAAACCATTACGAATTTCTTTCGCTGTACTCGCTGACTTTCGTGCTATATTTCTGATAGGCAAAAACGATGTTGCATGATTATTTTCTTCTCTCCAATTACCAGGGATAACATTACCCTGATCGTCTTCTTGATCGAAAGTTTCTTGTGGCGTGTAAACATTTCTAGAGCTGCCATTTCTGAGAAAATTATGTAGATAAACAGTTGCCATAACAACCGTTTGTGCCTTTTCAGGACTTAGCAATAATGGTTTCCGTAGTACTCTAAACACTGCCGACAAAATTCCAAAAACATTTTCTACTACCCTTCTTGCTCGACTAAGTCGAAAATTAAATGTTCTTTCGATTGTGCCTCTTGCATGTAATCCAGAAAATGGCTTCATTATATGATTTGTCAAAGGAAATGCTTCGTCGGCTAAAAAAACGTATGGCATTGCTTCATTTAGGTTAGGTAACAGTGAATCTTTAGGTAGGCCCAAAGCGCCGTTTTCAAGTTTGTTATGAAGTGTTGTATTTTTGAAGACACCACCATCTGAAATCCTGCCTTGGCACCCAACATCAACAAATATAAAATTGTAGTCAGCATCCACGAGCGCAAATAAGACAATACTAAAATTTGATTTGTAATTGTAGAAATCGCTGCCACTGTGAAATGGAGCCTGGATTACTATGTGCTTCCCATCCATACTTCCCACACAGTGAGGGAATTGCCATCTTTTTTTAAACTGACTAGATATGAATAACCACTCTTGCGGAGTTGTGGGCATCTGAAAGAAAATGAATGTTTTGCGTACCGGTTATAAAGATTATAAGTTTCATGTTTTTTTTAATTATCAATTATTTTTTATCTTTCATTTCAGGAAGATAGTGAGCCAGAAAATGAAATTCAGGAATTAGACAATGAAGAAGCTGAGACTTTACAAGACAATGACGAAAAAGTGATGGAAGCAGAGACGCAAACACCGAAAATGGCGTCGCAATCGATTAAAATAACAACACCAACGCCTCAAACTTCTGCAGAAAGACGATCAGTTACCCCACTATGTAAACGAAAAAAGACATCTGAAACAACAGAAAATCCTAAGGTAGATGAAGCTTTGGGGATTTTAAAAAATGCAGTTGCAAACAACGCTCTCAAAGCCGATGGATGTAGTATATATGGGCAGCACGTGGCTTATAAATTAAGAGCCTACACAAATAAAACCAGAAATATAGTAGAACATCATATTACTAATATACTGTTTAATGCTGACATGGGACACTACGACGGCACAAGTTCTACATCGTCAAATTCAAGGTTTAGTGCATATTCTTTAGAGCCATCTCGTTCTCCAAGTTTTTTGTCGTCGCCTCATCATACACCTGTCCCTAGCGCTTCTCCAAACTCCCAAATGAGTGTACCATCATCTTTTGCACGATACCCATTGTCAACCAGTCACACACCTGTTCCAATCCCTTCACCAAAATCTCATCCCACCGTAACATCTGTAAACTCATACCCAGCGTCAGATAGCCATTTACCTCCGTCTCAAGCCTCATCACAATGTAATACCACTACACAGTCATACAATATACTGACCAATGTTCTACCTAGCCAAGACAATACTCTCTTCTCAGAAAATCAGGAAGAGTCAAGTGGATTTTCCGATTGGTAAAAAAATATGTTTGTTTTGTTTAAGGATTGATAATAAGTTTTAATGTTTAAGGATTGATAATAAAAATGTTTTGTAACATAAAAAAATAAACAAACTTCATCTTACCTTTATTTGATCCTTCAATTCTTGAATCATAGCGTTGCAGGTTTCTATAATTATTACACTGATGCGTTGTTTAGAAACTTTAAATAAATATTGTAGACTGCTATATGAATCCCCTGTAGCTAATAAGCGTAAAGTAATAGCTAAGCGATCTTGGACAGGTATAGCTTTTCGAAAATGTGTGTCTTTTTTAGCAATTCTATGTCCCACAAGGCATATTAATTTTTCAAAATCTTTTGCAGACATCCGAGTAAAATTCTTAACATGAATACTATCCATATCTCTTAGTAATCTCTTATTTTCACGCCGTAAAAACAGGCGTCTCGCCCACATTTCTTTGCATTTCTTCTTTTTCGTGTTAGTTAGAGCTTGTATAATTAAAAATGCACCAGCAGCCACGATCACATTTTCCGCGTTCATAGTTATACGTTTGTTCTCTACGAACACCAAAAACAAACTGGCGAATACGGGAACATAGCAAACAGTACAAACACTACAAACATCACGAGCTTTTTCTCACAAATGTTTGTTCGATTCCTTTGTGCGCGCTCAGCTCGTTCGGTTCGTTCGAGGCAAAATGCTCAAGTCAATACGCAGCTTAAGACAAACAAACATACTTGTAGTTTTTCTTAGTTTTTAGTTTTAATGTCACTAGTTATTAAATACCAAAATTAACAGGCTTAAATGTATTTTGCTGGTTTGAAGATTATTATACTATACTATATGGTAAAAATATTTTGTAAAATATTATTTTTTATGTATTGCTGCAATATTAAAGTATTTCATTAAAAATATACCCTTTTTTCTATAATATTATGTCAATGACGAATATGGAGTCTCATAGACTCCCTGCGACTTCTTGTGTTATGATATAGGGCGCTATTACTGCAGGGTTAAACATCTATCAATTTAAACACCTGTGAATTGACTGATTGAAAACTGCTAAATACTAGTGAGTGCGCAGGTCATATAAAATACCAGTGGTGGAGATCAAACTCTGATTTAGGATTATTAGAAACTAATAATTAGTGTTTTTTTATTTAGTAAGCGTTTTAGCTATTTATTAATAGTAATTTAAGTTAAAATTTAGTGATTAATTTTCCAATTTAAATAAAATTAAAATTTAATTTTAAGATTCTTATATATATATTCTAATTTATAATTTGAACTCGCTTCTGAGTTTAATATTGTCTCTGTCTCTTATTTTTTTTTTGTATTAAGTTTAGCATTTACTATAAGTGTTTTGAATTTAAAACAAATAACATTTCATTTTTATTTTTTTTATTTGAATATTAACAAAATTTATTCTTTTAAATAATTTAAATTTTGATACTTTTATAAGTATCTGGTGCTCAACAACAAATCAACGATAATTACAATCACCAATATCATTTTCTAATCTCGTATATCATTTAACTTAACTATATAATCCATAGAAAAATTAATTTAATTACAAATAGACAACATTCAACGTTTTCACAAAACCCTAAAATACATTATTTGGCGCCCAACGTGGCGCTCGATAAAAAAAATTGGACTCGATAAAAAAAATTAGCTACAATAAAAAATTAGGCTGGATAAAAAAAATAGGTTCGATAACGAAATTAGGCAGGATAAAAAATTAGGCTCTATAAATTCAATCGTTTTTAAAATTTAATTGAATTCAATAGTTTGAAGTGTAGAAGTTTGTTAGATTTAGGTATGTATTTGCGTTCTGGAAAAGTTATAGAAATGGATTCCGGAAATAACGATACTATGACTATGTTATTATAAAAGTTAGAAGAAATGAACAAAAATTTAAAAGAAGAACTTAGTGAAAAAAATAGACAATATAAACAAAGAACTTAGTGAAAAAATGGACAATAATAATGAAAACATTGATAGTAATATTGAACAACAAAAAGAAGACAATATGATTTTGAATGAAAAAATAGATGTAAATATTAGAAGAATAGAAGAAAATATGTTGATATTTAGTGAAAAGATTGAAAAGATAGAAAATAGAATGGAAAATATAAACAAAGAAATTAAAGAAAACCTTCAAGAAGATATTCAGCAGAGTATTCAAGAAAATAATTTAAAAATAAAAGAAGAAATACAACATATCGAAAACAAAGGTGTGAAAATAATAGATGAAATAGCTAATAATTAAGAAAAGAACATAAATGACTATAAACAAACAAATCATACAATTGATTTATGTGAAAAAGAGATAAAACAAATAAAAAACAGCTTAAAAATCAATACAACATATGAAGATAATAACACCTCATACAATATGCATTTAGACGTTTTCTTGAAGGCGAATACTGATAATAAAATACCTCCTAAAGTATTGGTGAAAAGTTCGAGGAATTTCGTTAATGAGTTTGGACAATTAGTCAATATTCAAACTATCTTAAAATCATGTCAAATTGGTGAAAAGGAGGTTTGGCTTGAAATTTACTCTGAACAAATCCACAATATCGACGACTTTGAGAATCTTTTCCTTAAACAATGGCCGACAAATGAAGGTTAGAAAAGATTTCTTCGTGGGAAAATATATCGAAAATAGGGCTATAACAAGAGAAAGGTATACTTTAAACAAGTTCAATATAGGGAAACAACTTGAGCCATCGTTAAGTGAAATGGAAATAATTAATTATCTCTCTAGACCAGGGGTAGTCAACGCGGTGTCCGCGGGCGCCATGGCGCCCCCGATCGATTTTTAATGCGCCCTTGTTGGACTAATGAAATGTATGATAGCCAGAACGATTTACTTACTCTTGTCAAACGGCGATATACAGCAAGTAGTCAGTTGAGTTTAGGATTGTGCATAGATTAGCAGTTTGCTAACCTTGAACGTATCTAATAACACGCACGTATTTTTTGTTAGTGTGTGATCGAATTTCGAATAGACCACGCGTAGATCGTGCATTTAAAACTACCAAGTAATCCGAAATAATTCTTTTCTTTCAAAACCCTTCATGGATAAATGTAAAAGAAAAAGAACATATTATTTTAACGATGAATGGGAACATTTATATTGTTTCGTTGATTACAAAGGGAAGTGTATTTGTTTGTTGTGTAATAATAGTGTTGCGATTCCCAAGAAAAGTAATATTGAAGGACATTTTAAGACTGTTCATACCAATTTTGATAGTGACTATCTAATGAACTCTGAAATTAGAAGAAAAAAATATATTTCTTTAAAATCTTCAATAACTAACCAGCAATGTTTTTTTTTCTAAACCACTGCAACAACATAAAGCAGCAACGATCGCGTCATATAAAATATCGCATTTGCTAGCTAAGAATAAAAAACCATTTACAGATGGAGAATTAGTGAACGAAGCCATGTTAGAAGCTGCTGATTCAGTTTTTGAAGAAAATAAAAATTAAAAATAAGAAGGAAATAGTTTCAACTATAAACACGTTGCAATTATCAGCACGAACTGTAGAAGAATTGAAGTAATTGCGGAGAATTTGGAGGCAGAATTAGCAAATGATATGGAAAATTGTATTTTCTTTTCGCTACAGATGGATGAACCGACAGACGTGACAAATATATCACAATTAGCAATTTGCGTGAAGATGGTATTTTCTGATTTTACAACAAAAGAAGAATGCCTTAAAGTTCTGCCATTAAAGGGAAGCACCAAAGGAGAAGATATCTTTTCTACTTTTAAAAAGTATATAACAGATGTAAAATTACCTGTACAAAAGTTATCGTCAATTACAACAGACGGGGCACCAGCGATGACTGGTAAGAAAAGAGGATTTATTACCTTATGTAGACAGGATTCCTTATTCCCGAAATTTATTTCTTATCATTGCCTCATACATCAGGAAATGTTATGCGCAATAACAATTGGTTTTCAACACGTATTTACGATAGTAACAAAAATTATTAATTCCATAAGATCGGGAGCTATGCAACACAGATTGTTTAAATTACTTTTAGAAGATGAGGACGTTCAGTTCACAGATCTTCTTTTACATACTGAAGTGAGGTGGCTGAGCAGAGGTAAAATACTTGAGCGGTTTATCATGCTTTTGCCACAAATAAAGGAATTTATTGCATCAAGAGGCGAATTTTACGAGCAATTAAAAAATAAGGATTGGCTAATCGACCTCGGATTTCTGACAGATATAACGGCAAAGTTGAATGAATTAAATTTAAAAATACAAGAGAAAAATCAGCATATCGCTGACATGATTAGTGCAGTAAATGCATTCAAATGCAAGGTAGTGTTGTTGAAATCCCATCTATTGAAAAAATCATTATCACATTTCCCAAATATAAAATATACTGTTGAGAGCTTAAATTTGAATAATGAAAATTTTACTGCTACATCATATTTAGAAATTATAGATAAGCTAATAGAAGAGTTTTCTTCTAGATTCAAAGATTTTGCAGCATTAGAATCCGTTCTAAGATGTTTCATAAATCCATTCAATGTTACTGAAGATGATGTCCTTGAAATAGTTTCAGTGTATTTCGAGCTTCATAATATCGAAAACCTAGAATTAGGAATAATAAACTTGCAAAGTGATATTATTTTAAAATCGCATAGTAATGATAAAATGTTTTGGAACTTAGTCGATGAAAATAAGTATCCTAAAAAAAATGTGCCCTAAAAATTTATTCATATTATGCAACAACATACAATTGCGAGTCTTTGTTCTCAAATATGAAATATTTGAAATCAAAATACCGAACAAAGCTTACTCACATTTAGATAATTGTTTAAGGACCGGAAACTAAATATATCCCAAATTATAAAAAATTAGCTGAAAATATGGACACCCAAGTTTCACACTGAATTATATGTATGACTTCAACAAAATAAACTTATAAAAAATCTGGTTTTTTTTTTAATGCCTATTTATACCTGTTGATTATCTGTAAAATATGCACCCTCGGTGATTTTTAAAATTAGTATTGCGCCCTTAAGGACAAACAGGTTGCCGACCCCTGCTCTAGACACTTCGATGGAAATATACAGGAAACTATAGCAATCCAATCCATAACAACTCTGGACAGATTTCTTGACTACATTAGAAGAATCGACGAAGTAAGACAAAAATCAAAAACAAAATTACACTATGAACAAATTCAATTAAATAGTTACAAAAATAATAATTATTATAACAATAATCACAATAGAAATGGTAATGAAAATCAAAAAACACACAATAATAATTACAACAATTATTATAGTAATCGAAATCATTACATGCAGACTGTCATTATAAAAGACATTACCATAATAACAATAGAGATAACAATTATACAAAAAGACAATATGAAGAAAATAGACCATATAATAATAATAGAAATAAACAGGAAGGAAAGCGAGAAGAAATTAAAACGATTAATTAAATTGGCTGTTACTTGGTGAAAGTTGTACATATTAACTGATATGACATACACAAAACTTTTCACAAATTTTTATTGTTATCACGACTATAGTTTCACTACACTGTAGCTTTTTCAAGTGATTTAAGTGTACAAAGTTGTTTACAATTTTCGGAACTTATAAATAGCTTAAACTATCAGGGTTGGTGGGGGAACAAATTTAATAGAGGTGAATTATTTAGTTCTATTTGATCATTTAAAAGTAAGTTAATGTTGTAGTTTTTAATTTTATTAATTTCTAATGATTCTACATACTCTAGGAAAAGGCTCAACATTATAATACATTATAATCATTAGAAATTAATAAAATTAAAAACGACAACATTAACTTACTTTTAAATGATCAAATAGAACTAAATAATTCACCTCTGTTAAATTTGTTCCCCCACCAACCCTAATAGTTTAAGCTATTTAGTGAAAAGTTTTCTGTATGTCATTATATCAGTTAAATTAAAACGAGTCCAAGAAGAGATAAGTTAAATGTGAATGCCATCATGACGGAAACAGAATATGAAGAGAAAAAGAAAGAAGAAAACGAACATATTCCACAAGAACAACAACATGAACATCTGATACAAATGGAACCTATTTCCCAATTCACATTGCATACATGCCTCCGTAAGAGGCTTTTATTAGACTGATCTTTTTCTGAGAAATTGAAAGATCCCGAAAAATACTAACCTTTGAGATGAAGTTTTATTACCAAAGTCGACCTACAAAAGTTCACTTAATCTAAAAATTTCATAAGAAAATGTAGAATTACATTTTAAATTACAAAAATTGTGTCGACTTTCGGTAGAACTGGAACTGATCGATAACTGTAGTTAAAACGTTTTAATGAATGGGCTATGTAAGATAAAAGCATACATAATTATAATTACATTGAGAAACTTCCATTCATTTCATTTATACTGGTCTCAAGGTAATCTGATTTTGTTATTTACTCATATTATGTTGTAAATGTTTATTTAACTATAGAGACGCATGATACAATAAGTACTAAAGATATGATAATTACGCGTTTCACTTTCGTCCTATCCGCGCGGGTGACATGACTGGGAGAGTAAAATCCAGTAAAATGGACTGAGTAAACTAGGGAAATAGCGGGAAAATGCGGAAAATTGTTATTTTATCGAATTTTTGTCACTTTCTCCTCGGTTTGAATAGTCTAAATATAAATTTCAGAAGTGTTATAATTTTTGAAAATATTGTACCTTACATTTAAAATGACAGTTTTTACCATAAAAATAGAAAATAATACTGATTATCATTATTTCATTACAAATAATAATTATGTTGTAAATACAACCAATCCATCTTATATCTTTAGCGAAAAAAAGTATAAACCATTACTTCAAGTAGCTTTAAAAAACATTTTTTTTTCCGCTGATATTGTTGAAAATCAAATATTGCGAGGCGTATTATATGTATACCTATGTTATTATACAACATCTTGCCGAAGACGTTTTGTCTTCCCTCAATGGAAAATGTGTCTCAATTCTAATTTTAAACCACAAATTTACTGTTGTCTTTTAATACGTATGAGTATGAATACATCATTGTGAAATATACGCAGTTGTTTACTATAATTATAATATTTTGTTTATTAAATTATTTTTAAGTGAAAATAGAAGCGTTTGAGTACACATCTCCGAACTATTCTAGAGTTTCATTTGAAATTTCAGTTGAAGTTTTTGTACAATAATTAGAGGTACGGGATAGGTATCGAGTGACTTGTAGTGTGAATTATATAAAAAATACATTTAAACGCCTTATAACACTACAAACAATGTTTATTGGTACAACCAAACTGTTTACTATTACCATTGAAAATGATTACTTCGTAGTCGAAATGTATACATTTGGTTGTACCAATAAAGATTGTTTGTAGTGTTATAAGGCGTTTGAATATATATATTATATATTTTTGTACAATTTAACAATATGAAAAGAAACTTTCATTATGAATTGAAAAAATATCAATGAAAAACATTCCGTACACGATGTCAGGTTTGGCGGTCCTGATGGCCGCATATCTGGGAAGGTTGTTTATATTACGGATAGACACCAGATACCTGTTAATGTAAACAACGGCGGAGGAAGGAATCCTCTTACTTATGAAACATTTTTAGGGCATTATGATAATACGTGTTAGCTGTCGGGAATGGAAGGTAACGTCAACTAGCCGAGTTGCGGGAAATATTAATAGTTAAATAAAAACAACACGATTTGGCGACGAAGTTTACAAACATAAAAGAGATTACACAAATAAAATATCATCCACCAGAAATATACTTTCTAGTAAATGGTGATCTTTAGAAAAGTTCAATCAGTAGCTATTTTATCATGATAAGGACGTATACTTTTGTTATATACTTTCTTTATTTAACACATATTACCTATGGAGGAACGTTTTTCACAGATTAGCAACTATTGCTCGTTGCTCCGTCTGTTGAGTATTTTCATTGGTTCCCCACCCGCACAGTGCAGTTTGCCACCCTTCTGTTAACGACATAACTAGTTACTGTATATTCTTATTGGTTATGATTCAACAGTTCCCCCTGGTTTTGTATCGATATAGCGAACAGTAATATATTCCATTTGCAATTACTACCTATACTATTTTACTGCATTTTACTCTTTCCGTAAGTAAGCACTATGTTAATGGTAGTTAACGCTGAAGCATCTACTTCTCGGGCCACAAATGTCCGTAAGTGTAACTGTCTCATTAAATAGAACCCTCCTTAAAAGTAATTACTACACTGCGATCACTGTTGTTTCTAATTATATTATTATTTGTATTCGTTGATGTAGTAGGATTAGGCTCTTTACTTTCCTCCGTAGTTTAGATAATTCCTTGAATTAATTTTATAATTTTATATTCTTATGTAATTGTGATAACAAACCTGTAATTTTAAGATAAATAAATAAATTTGTTTTCTCAGATTTTCCGTCTGATAAGACCCGTATGGAAGCATCCACCAAGGGAAAAGGTCGCGTAAAACTTCAATCAATAAACACTCCAGTAAGAGTCGTGCAACAATTTCAATGTGGTAATTTGTACAATTTTCCTAATTTTTAGATATTATCCGCTCATTACAAACAGCTATTCAGAAAATTGAGAAACGTCAGAACCTTCAGACCCGAATCAAAAGCATCGATACAATTGTTAATACGCCAGCCTTCTTGAAGGCACGCGTGAATAAGCCTACTTATGATTTCATCATGTCTCAACTGAGAGTTCAGGGTATACACCCACAAGGTCGTCGTTATTCTTTAGAGGAAAAAGTTATGTTTTTATCCCTGTTGAAACAAAGTCCAAAAGGTTATAAGCTTATGAGCCGACTTTTTGCCACGCCTTCTAGAAAAACATTAAATACGTTACTAAGATCAATTCCATTCAAGACGGGAATCAACGCTAGCATAATGAACTCATTGAAGGACAAGGTAACGACTATGAAAACTAAACAGCGATTCTGCAGTATCATCTTCGATGAAATGGCTATCGATCCAACGCTGCAGTATAACCAAGGGTACGATTTGGTGGACGGGTTCCATAACAATGGTGGCGCTAAAAACAGAAGTAGGGTGATTGCCGATAAAGTCTTGGTCTTCATAACGCGCGGCATTTGCAGCAACTGGAAGCAACCCTTGGCATATTATTTCAACGAAGGTGGCATGAAAAGCGATGTGTTAGTCCACACTATACATGATGTTGTAATAGCTTGCCAACATATTGGGTTGATCGTGAAAACTCTTATTTGCGATCAAGGTACAGCTAACGTTGCGGCCATTTCAAGATTTTATGACGCAACCCGACAACACTTCACTCAACGACGTGAAGAAAATAATCTGTTTGGAATATTGATTGGAGGAAAGGAAGTTGTTCCATTGTATGATCCACCTCACCTTCTAAAAGGTATGCAATTTATTATTTGCTCAATTTACATACAAATTGTAGTACGATGTTCAGCTTATACGCTTGTAGTTTGTGGTTATCTTTTATAACATGTAATTGTATATTTCATAATTTTCCATTTCTTTAAAGGTATACGTAACAACTTCTTCGCCAACGACGTTCGTTTCCAATGGCACAACGAAGGTACGGAAGTTGCGAAATGGGAGCATGTCCGCATTTTATATAATTTGGATGCCATCGACGATGATGATTACAAACTTTGTAAAAAGTTGACCCACGAACATGTTAACAACACCCGCAAAATGAAAGTTTCCGTTGCTGCCCAAGTATTCAGTACGACTATAGCATCTCTAATGCGTCGATTGGCGAAAATTGCTCCAGATCACATGCCACAGGAGTCTATAAGCACTGCCGAATTTCTACTTTTCATGGATAAGCTGTCTGATAGTATCAACGGCGCTTCCATAACTGTTACACACGGCAAGCGATTAAGATGCGCCGTGACGACGTCGTCGCGCATACTCAATTTTGGACCGAAGCAATTACTGTTTTGAGGTCAATTTCGTTTTTTAATGATAGAAAAAGTAAAATAATCCCACCATCCGTACGTAACTGGATCCACACCTTGCAAGGTTTTTTATATCTGTGGAATGCTCTGCAGAAAGAAGGATTGTCGTTTGTCTGTCCACGGAATTTAAATCAGGATTGTTTAGAAAACTTTTTTGGTTGCATACGGAGTCATGGAATACGAAATGTTAATCCAAATACCGCTGCTTTTGTAAGCTCCTTCAAATCACTGATTATTAACAACTACTTTGCCAATCGCTCCAAACCATTTAACTGCGAAGTAGACTCTTTAAAGCCGCTTGACGATTTAAAAGCGTTTTTGTTGTGGCCACCACCAACATCTCCAAGTACTTTACGATTTCCAGCTATATCTATACCTCAATATAGAGTCAACCAGACCACTTTGCTACGAAGAGGGAAACTGACATACATGGCAGGTTTTGTTGCTAAAAAAGTTTTAGCTGACATCAAGTCATGCAAACAGTGTAGAGTGAATCCTCTGGGAGGTGATCGAACTCACACCGATTATTTTGTTATCGAAGCGAAAGCCTATTCAGTGAATGCCGTCATGTCTCCCTCTACTCTATTCAACCGTTTCTTCCAAGAGTCAATTTTTATTCTCCAAAATGTGTTGCCTCAAATATGTGCCGATTTACTTGTAAGGAGCATGACTTGATGCATTTGTTGATTCCCTACATTTGTAAATTTCATCTTTTTGTGTGGATCCAAACAATTAACAATATTCTAAAGGGAAAACAAAAGCTTCGAACATCGTCCGATTCTATTAAAGTGTACGCTGCGAAGAAACACGCGATTCGTAAGAAGTTTTTACAGAAGTAAACGTGCTATATTGTAAACCACCAGGTCAATTTTCGACTTCATTACCTCCCGTAAGTTTCTTAGCTGTATACTGTTTTGTAACATTAATTCAAACAATTGAACTATTGTTAATCTGGTTTTATGTGTCACGAATTCATGTCAGTAATTTTTTTCTTTTTATTGGCAGATTTTCAGATTGAAGGAAAAATTGCAGCACTACACCATGACAGCTGACAAAAGCGGTAGCACTCCACCTCCTTCCTGATACCATTTTACATCTACGTCTTACTTAATGATGTCCATTTTCGAATTCATTACCTCCCGTAAGTTGTTAACTATATACTGTCTTTTATTAAATTAATTCTTACAATGTAATTACTGTTTTTCTTTTGTGTGTGTCACACAGTTCCGTCAGTAATTTTTTCTATTTATGGGCAGGTTTTCAGATTGAGGGTGTGCAGGCAATTGAAACACTACACCTTGTAGCTGATAACAGCGGTAGCATTCCTTCCTGATACCATTTTGCATCTACGTCTCACTTAATGATGTCAATTTTCGAGTTCATTACCTCTCGTAAGTTTTTAACTATATGCTGTCCTTTGTTAAATTAATTCATACATTTAATTATTGTTTTTCTTTTGTATGTGTCGTGGTACGTCAGTGATTTTTTTCTTTTTATTGGCAGATTTCCACATTCAAGGCATACAGAGAATCGCAGTACTACACCTTCTACCTTATCATAGAACAACTGCACTACAGTTTCTTGTTAGTGCTATTGTTAGCACTACATCTTCTTGGTAGTTACTCCAACAGTACACTTTCCTCATGGTACTAACGGCAACACTACATCTTCTTCTTCATAATAACGGCAACACTACACCTTCTTCTTAGTACATAATCATAGCAGATAAGTAAATATACCACTTCCATGGTCACATTCCTGTTTTTTGTACGGCATCTCTAAGTGGATCGAGTAGCTTAGTTGTGCTGGTATATAAATATGTTAATTGTTTACAGTGACTTCGGAATTGTTAATTTATTTTGCAATTGTTTCATTCCTATGTAATTTTGTAATTATTACAGTAGAACTGTTAACCTTTCTGGGATTATCAGCCTAGTTAAAAATGGTCTGAGGGGGAGAGGTTTTAGTCGGTTGGTTCGAGGACACCTTCCTCGGGAATCCGACACTACCAAATCGCACGGGCGGCTGGGTGTCTTTAGAAGATTTCCTCTCCTCCCCGAAAACAAAAACAAAAAAAACAAAAAATTGACGTTGATAGATTGCGTATCGCATTCTTTGTGAGACATGTTGAATAATATTGAATATGGGTATTTTGAGTAAGTAACATTGGGTTACGTTTCACGAAAAAAAAATATATTTATTCTTCTCTACAGTATATACAATATCAGTAACACCACAGCTCTTGATAATGACCCGCAACGGTTGAAACAATATTGTAGAGAAGAATAAATTAAATTTTTTCGTGAAACGTAACCCAGTGTTTGTTTGTTACTCAAAATAGCCATATTCAGCTTAAAAAAATAATAATTTTTCAAAAAATTACTTTGCTGTTATTGTTAATTTGTACAGTACATACCTATTTTATCTTTTTCAATGTTTTCAAATTCTTCATCAAATCTGAACATACATATTATTTGCATCATAAACCAGATAATTGAGTGAAACACACTTAATTTATTGATACTTGATCGATACTTCTTCTGAAGATGCCCTTGTAGGGTGAAACGATCGGGAGAGTTTAGTAAATGTATTAAGTGGAAATTAAGTGTGTTTCACTCAGTTATTTGATTCAATATGGTTCCTAATTTCCATAAAGTACAGGCAGAAACAATTAGTTATCATAAAACAGTGTTATTTTATATTTCTGTTAACATTTCCCTTTGAAATAGCTAAAGTGATCGGTTAAGAGGGGTTCAACTGTAACTAAATTGTGAGTGTATTTGTTAATTGTAAACGCAATTTATACAATAAAATATTTTATTAGCCATATCCAATCTTTTGCATTATGTATCCTCTGCATTATTTTGATGAAATTAGAATTTAACATGTAACAATCTACCAACTAAAAGAATATTTTATGGTTTATTATATTCTTTTGGAAAATAGATTGTTACATGTTAAATTCTAATTTCATTACTTAAGAAAAACTTGAAAACTGAAAACGAAATTACAACCTGTTTAAATTCCCCGCCTTTTCCGTTTTAGTGTGACCTCCTATTGATAGACGGCGTTTATCGAGTGAATCATCTATAAACCTCTCTAATCTGTGGGTTATTCTTGGGGTTGTCAGTGTAGTGAAGTGTCGGGTTTGTTGGTTCTTTGTTTTTTTATTAATTTATCAATTTTCATTGTTCTTTCAATCCATTTTATATTGACACCATAATTTATATCTTGCATATTTTTTGATGTTTTGTTTAATTTGAACTTTTATTTTATTCATTTGAACAAATTGGTGATTTGTAACAATTACTTTGTGATTTTCTTTGTTCCCAATTTTTCTGTTTTTGCTCTGTGTTGATCTATCTGGTACGTTCAGAATGTTTGGAGCTTTGTTGAATTTACTAACATTTTCTCCTGTGTAGAGTATTGATCTGGGAGTATTCACAAATATGTATTTATTTATTGCATTTTATTTTGATATTTATTCGTCGCACTTATTTACATGTTTATTTGTGTGTTTATTTTGGTGTTTATTTATTGCAATTTATTTTGATATTTATTCGTCGCACTTATTTACATGTTTATTTGTGTGTTTATTTTGGTATTTATTTACTGCAATTTATTTTTGTGCGGCCCAGATTGTGCTCTAAGGTCTTAACTTATAGCTGAGTTGCCTCCCGTATGGGACCTCAGTACCTTTATTATTTTTTTTACATTGTCTACTAACTAATACCAACATCCTTCAGTTTTAAATGATTATTTACATGTGTCTGTGTATGTGGATCGTACAGGGTAGATTTTCACAGAGTGATATGTTTAATTTATATATATTTCATACGTTTCGGTTGGTACACATCTCTGATTTGTAGGGCTAAAATCGTGGGTTTCTCTGCCATACTCTTTCCCCACGATAGCCCTAGACTCAGTCTGGCATTTGTATTTGTTTTGTTTAAAATTTAATATTACTGTAATAATATAATTTATCATTTCATTCATAATCAAGTTAGGATATCACATATTTGTTGTCTTTCATTTAACAACTATAAACAACCCTTCCAAATTACGTTAATAGCCAGTGTATCGAACCGACAACAGCTGATTCCCATAAACAACGTAGGTGAGTTATATGACGATCGAATAGGATTTATAGATGGCCATCACTTTTGAATGATTTCTCTTATAAAATCATACATCGTTCGGGAAAATCAAATGTAACCGTAGATGAGCTGACTAGGTGTAAATTTCAGGATTCAGCAAATAGAAATTTAATAGTTGCATCAAATTTATTAGAAGAAAATAATGAATTATATATTGAAGAATCAATTTCAATTTCACAACAAAAACTTTCAATTTTAAAAGAAAAATTAGATTTGAATAAAACTAAAAATCGCCGACGTGGCGCTCTGTGGCGACGACCCCAGCAGAAACTACGACGGCGACTACTCCCAAACCGGATGCAACACAAGGTACATGCGTCACAGATGTGACGATGCCTCGGTGGTATATACCACCAGTGTCACCTATGCCCGATACCCCCATGTAGCTGTCGCAGGAGATGGACCGTTTGGAGAGGCTCATGGTAAGTGCTCACCGCGTGCAAAAGAATATGGCGGCTGACGTCAGCAGCTTGGGAGAAGAAGCGCGTTGCTCTCACTAACACGAGCACAGAGCTCGCCCAAGCGCGCAAGTGCAGGACCATTCTTAAAATAGAGGTCGCTCGTCTTCAAGGAGAAATCCTGCAGATTGCGAAGAAAGAGATGCAACTTGAACAAGAAGAGAGATTGCGTCTCAAAACGGGCATCTTAGGACAGGAGGTGGAAACGAAGCGTCCGAGGCACGAGCGGCTGTGTGGGTGCGCAGAAGCTGGCACAGCAGTTGACGCATATACCTAAAGACTCGGGGTGAATAGTGAAGTGTGCTAGTATGTGTGAAATGTATATGTAATGTTTGTCTGTGTGTATGTTGTAGAAATTTATGAAATGTCAAATGTTTGTATGTGTGTATGTTGTAGAAATAAGTACCTTCTTAATTGTAATGTATGTTTTAATTATATTATTTTTATTTTAATTATATATTAAAAACAAACACTTCAGATTAAGTGGTGTAAGCAGTAGTAGTACAGAAAAAAGTAAAGAGAGGACATCATCTCCAAATGAAAGAAAAATAAGATATGTGAATTTCGGTGGTTGTATATCTCCTAGGAAACCCTATGTATCGTATGAGAAATGAAAAATGGAGTGGAAAAGGGGTTGAGAAGAAGATCCGCTAATGAACTTCATAGGGCAATGGGTACATGGGGGTGGTGGCGCCAGAGGTGGGTGGAGGGGGGTCAGGGAAGTTAAGTCCGAGAAAGGTAGTTGTATGAATCCGGTATTGTGACATTGCCAACTTGTACATTGAGTCTTCGCTATTAACCGTGAGAGACGGGTCTCTTTTTTTAAAACCACTCCTTCTACCTTTAATTAATTATTCAAATTAAGGGTACAAACTTAATTCCTTAATATCTGCAGCTCACGATTTTTGTTGGGCGGAAAACGTTCTTCAGTTAAACACAAACTTTTTTTACAGAATCATTTCCTCGCTAACGCTCGCCCTTCATACACTTTTTGGGGTTAAAAGTATGGGGGTTAACCATATAAAAAAAAATATTTTCATACTTTTTTGAATGGGATCATTTTATTTATTCTTCAACAAATATTTTACAAGAGGAACACTTTTTTATGTTTTCACTGCTTCTATTTTTTGGGTGAGTTTGAAAGTGTTAACATTTTGTCAACTTTATATATATTTTTTTTCTGATTTCGATACTTCTCGTTGGAGAGTATCTTTTACCAACATAACTTATTACAATATTTCATCTCCTTATGTCTCAAAAAAATTTGTAAAGGGTTCATTTGTCACTGTTACCCTCATCATTTATTACGTAGAAGGATTTCATAAATTCTTTGTCCTTATACTACATTTCATTATCTAACTTTCCATGTATTACCTCCTCATCCAGCTCATTCATTACTCTAACTTACAATTTTTATAAACATTTCGACTACCACCAATTTTACCTACAACTTTTCAAAAAACATTTCCACTTCCACCAACTTCACTACCATCATTTAAACATTCATTCCTCAACACCTCGAAATCAGAAAAGGGTAGTACACTCTTAACAACAACTTTTACGTCCCATCAACTTCCTCCATAATTCTACTTCTTCACCAATGAAATATTACTACATTTCCAACATTACATAAACACTTACGTCACCGTTCACACCTTCCTTACCCCCCTATATCACACTACATCCCTACTAATATTTTCTCATCCCCACTACTCTCACTACTACCTTTCCTCCTATATATATCGTTGAAAATTTCAACGAGCGGCGTGGTCTAGTTCTGTAGATCATTGCTTAGCATTCGGGAGGTCACCGGTTCGAACCCGGGTCCGGCTGCTCTGGTCCAAGTTTTCTGTGGTTTCCTTGGATCATTTAGGCAAATGCTGGAGCAGTAATATTCCACAGATAGTCTTTCACTTCTCTTCTGTCTTCATTTCATCCGTCTTATCTTTCTCTCCCTAATCACACCACCCACCCATTCCCACGATTCCTGCAAGGAGGCTGAAGAGGGCCTTACGCCCTACCCCCCGGCTTTGCACTATAGTGTAGGTCGGAGGGACTGCCCGCCCACCAGCACGAGTAGCTGGTGGGAATGAAACACAAAAGTTTTTTTTTTTTTTCAACGAGCATCACACATTCGAGATCGAACCTTCGTTCCTTCTCGACCTATCTGCTTACCGTGTGCTCCGCACATACCCATGGCATTTGCAAGCAACCACCGCTATTTCACCGACGTCTTCTAACTGACTAGTGCATCACCGGCCGAACGAAGCCAGCTACCGTCCGTCGAACGCTCGCACTTGCGAGTCGCCTCCCAAGAATATCTGCACGCACCGAGAAGAGAACGGTTTTGTAAGTTTCTGCAACTTCGAATCGACAAGTACTGCCCAGCCGTTATTCGAGTTCGAGTCCGTGTGGTACCCGGTATTCGAGTTCGAGTATGTGAGTCGAGTCATCGAGTCGAATCGTGAGTTCAAGTCGCAACGAGTGTTTATATAGTGCTTCAAAGTGCGCTTAAAGTTTCTATTATCTATTGAAAAGTGAAATAAACTGAATTTATTGATTAGTGTCGTAATTAAGGGTCTCGTCTTAGGGCCAACCAAAGACTAACTTAAAACGGAAAATACAGTAGACGAGAAGACTGCTCGCAGAATAGAAAAACTTCAAAACTCCAAATAATTGACGAGCTGGCAAATTACGGGCTTAAAATTAAGTTCACAAAGGATGATGGTGATACAGGAGCAAGGGAGAACAATAGAGAGGAAATAGAAAATGTAAAGAAAAGGAAAAAAGAAAAGATCAGTGACTTTAGCACGTCGGCTGCACAGAATACAAAGCAAAAAGTTAACATTGAAACGGTTAAAACAAGGAACAAATTTGAACCCTTGACAATAGAGGGAGAAGAAGTTTTTGACCGGATCAAAGTGATAAAATGTGCATCGATAGTGAAGTTAACAATGAAGTTAAAACCATAAAACCACCACCGCCGATAACTGCGAAAACAGAAAACACTAAGATGCTGGTAGAATTGCTAGAACTTAATAAAATAAACACAAGACAGCCATTAAAATATGTTAATTCAGGGACAAAAATATTTACAGAGAGCAGCGATGACTTTAGAAAATTAGTCAAAATCCTAAAAACAGCAAATATTGAATACTTCACATCCCAGTTGCCGGAAGAAAAAGAGCTGAAGATAGTAATAAAAGGACTTCCACCAACCATGGATATAGAGGAAATAAAAGAATCAATAGACGATCAAGGAATCAAATACAACAATGTAACAAGAATGGGAAACAAGAAACATAAATTACCACTCATCCTTGTAAACACAACAAAAGATGACAAAGGTATGAAGATTTATAAGGTGCAAAACATAGCTCAGAAATGAAACAATGTTATCGTTGCCAACGATTTGGCCATGTGGCATATCGCTGCAACATGCAACCGCGATGCTTTAAATGCGGCTAAAATCATACCACACGCGAATGTGATCACACAGGAGCAGGTAAATGTGCTAACTGCCAGGGAAACCATATTGCTTCGAGTTGGCAATGTCCCGAGCACCCCAAATTTAAAAGAGAAGAAAAAGAAAGGCAGAAACAGGAAACACTAAATAAATCAATAGTCAGGCCTATGATTTCTTATGCAGATATTGCCGGTAATAAAGAGGAAAAAGAGAAAGAACTAGAAAACAAAATCGAAAAAATTTTAAGAAGTTTCATACCAAAAATAATTAAAGAAATTAATGGGGTTTAAACCAATCAAAATTATGAACTGGAACTGTAATGGTTTAAAAAATAAAATCGAGGAACTAAATTGCTTCCTGTTTGAAGAAGATATAGCTATAGCATGTATTACAGAAACTTGGCTAAAGAAAGAAGATAAATTACGAATACCAGGATACAGAGTTATAAGAGAAGAACGACAAACGAAAGGGGGAGGAGTTATTATAGCCCTGAAAACCCATCTATGCGAAGCAATAGAAAGATACCACAACCTAGACGGCAAGACTGAAGCAATAGGAGTAAAAGTCAAGATTAACAAGGAGATAATTAATATAGTGTCAATGTACGTACCACCAAAAGGGCAAATAAAAGAAGAAGTGTTCCAAATGATCACTAAAGAAAAAACACTTATAGTTGGAGACTTAAACGCCAAGCATGAAAGTTGGGGTAGTAGGAGAATAAATCCAAAAGGAAATCAATTACAAAAAATCGCCAAAAAGCGAAATCCAAAAAGAAACGACAACAATCCCGAAAAACGGCAGAAGCGATGTACTGGATATATTTATTACTAATGGAGTCCCAATAAAAGATCTAAGAGTTCATCACAAGCTAGACTCAGACCATTTTCCTGTCGTCGCGACCATTGGAACTTCGACCTGTATTAAACAAGAAACTTGTGTCAAAGTTAATTGGAAGAAATATACGGAAAACATCAACCAAAGTAGTTTCATGACGACAAATGAAATAGAAAACATGATAACAGAAATAGAAACAAAAACGTTAGCAGCAATAGAAAAATCATCTTACACTACAAAAGTAACAGAAATCAATAAATACGCCTTAAACAACGATGAGCAAGATCTTATAAGAAGAAAAAAACATGTGCAAGACCAAATGGAAAAGGTACAACAGATGGCAAGATAAAGAAGAATATAAGAAACTAGAAAAAGAAGTAGAAGAAATGCTACGTATTAGGAAAGAAGAACAATGGGAAGAAACTTTAGCCCAAACCGAAAAAAACCCACATACCGATCTTTGGAAACTATTAAAAAGACTTAGGACACAACCGAATGTCAACGAACCTCTCAGAGATTATAACAATAAATTGGTTTTCGATAGAGAAGAAAAAGCTGAGCTAATCGCCACAACATTCGAGAAACAATTCACAAACCTTATGGAGACGAGGACACTACCACAATTAAATCAACAAAAAGAAGATGATATCGAAATAACAGAAAAAGAAGTTGAAAATGAATTCAAAAGAATAAACGCCAGAAAAGCCACAGGACCGGATAAGATTCCTAATAAGGCCTTACAATTATGCTACAAAAATGAAAAAATCATAAAATACACAACAAAATTATTTAACACAATATTGGAAAAAAGACAATACCCATTCAAATGGAGATTAGCGACAATAGTAACCATCCCCAAACCAGGAAAAGACAGTAGTAAACCGGAAAACAGAAGACCGATCAGTATAATATGCGGACTTGCAAAAATTTTTGACAAAATACTATTAAGAAGACTCCAGGAAGAGGTAGAAGATAAACAAATAATATACCCTACGCAATTTGGTTTTACAAGAGGAGTAGGTGCCGTAGATCAAGTAGCAAACCTAATAATACATGTCGAAGAAGCTCTGAGAAAAGGACACAAAGTTATTCTAGCCTTATTAGATATTGAAAAGGCGTACGAAACAGTATGGCGAGAGGGAATTCTGTATAAAATGAGACAGTCAAATATAAACGAACATCTAGTTGAAATGTACCAAGAAATTATTAAAGAGCGCTATTTCCAAGTTAAAGAAGGTAAAACATTATCCAGTATAAAGGAAGCAAAAGATGGGGTACCACAGGGGGCACCATCATCCCCTGTACTGTACAATATTATGATGTCAGAACTGGGAAAAATAATAGAAGAAATATCGTTCGCGAAAATCATTCAATATGCGGACGACATTGCAATAATAGTCAAGATACCGAATGGAAAAAGTACTAAAAATAGTCAATGACTATTGCACGAACTGGCGGATAAAGATTAACGAAACAAAGACAAACATATTATGTTTTGGAAAAGGATCTTGTAAGAACAAGGAAATCAAATTCAACAGTAAGACGCTAAAAGTAAAAAGGAAAGCAGTCGTATACCTAGGAGTAAAAATAACTACGAAACTGAAGTGGAACCAGCATATAAAAATGAGAACAAACATAGCAAACAAGACAATAAGAAAACTTCACTATATATTAAGACATGAAAGCAAGCTAACTTTAAAAACAAAACGGAACTTAATAAGTGCAATAATAGAAAAGCAGGCCTCATACGCAGAAGAGATCTGGAACGGCAATAAAGACACAAACTACCAGAAAATGAGGAAGATAACAGGCGCCCCCTATTATCTCACCAGCGAAGATTTGAGGAAAGAGCTATCTGAGTCACCCACTAGAAAGAGCCAAAATTAGCAGACAAAAACTTATTAAAAGTTTAAAAAATGGTAGCAACGATTACAGAACAGATATAGGGCACAAAATGTCCTAACTAACCAACAATCAACGCTAAAGTTAGTGCAGTCATAAGTACATAGTACTTGAAACCACAGAAACAGAGATGAACCCAAAAAAAAAAAAAAACGAGCATCTACACACGTTCCTTCTCGACCTACCTATCTACCGTGTGCTCCGCACATATCGATCACTTTTGCAAGCAACCACCGCTATTTCACCGACGTCTTCGCACTGACTAGTGCTTCACCGGCCGAACGAAGCCAGCTACCGTCCGTCGAACGCTCGCACTTGCGAGTCGCCGCCCGAGAATATCAGCCGTCCAATCGCAGCCAAGGATCAGGTCCGAAGAATCTGCACGCACCGAGAAGAGAACGGTTTTGTAAGTTACTGCAACTTCATACCGACAAGTACTGCCCAGCGGTTATAGGTAAGTCCTAATTTAGATAATTAATCAACTAACCAACAGTCTTGGGGACCGAGTACGCAACGTCCCCTTGTACTTCGTCGTACCAAAAAACCCCAAAAAATTAATAACAACCGTCGTCCCCTACCACAATCGTCCAATTAGTCCGATCGTTCAGGAGAACGATCAATTCCAAGATGGCTGCCTCCGAGAGCCCTACGCTCTTGGAGGGTCTCTCCTATGATGCCGCAATGGCGGCCACTGCCGAACTTCAGGCCAAACTCGAGGTCTTGACTGAATATGTGCGTCGCCTGCCCAGGACGACTTCACCGCAACCCACGGTCGAAGACTTACCCTCACCACTTCGACCACCCCCACCCCCACCCCCTCAGAGGCTCAAACCAGCCTTTTGCCACCCCCGCCACCGCCGACGGCTTTTCCAAGGCCGTCAATCGCCGCGCCAAGCGCAGAAAAGTAGTCGTATCATCGGCCACTTCATATTCTTCCGGTTCGGACTCAGACTCCGACATCCCGACTCAGAGCACTCAAGCTCCGCCCCCCATTATCATCCGCCAAAAATCCCATTGGCAAAAAATCCGACGCGCCATAGACAGCAATGGCATTTCCGACAGACGCACTGTCAATTCTTCTGACTCAGTCAGAGTATATCCGAAGTCGATCGACGACTTTCGTCGGCTATCCGCTATTCGAGGGGTCCACCGCATGTCCAACGGTGGCAAAATCTCGACCCTTATGTCCGTTCGTCTAGACCGCGCCGCTCCTAACTCCAAGTCAATCTTCGAACTTGGTAGGCTCGGCGGAATGAGCGTCAAGGTTGAACCCAAACAGGGCAACTAAAGACGTTCCCCAATGTCGTCGCTGTATGAAGTTTTTCCATTTACTGTCACGCCGCATGGGTGTGTTCTTTCTGCGGCCGTAATCACACGACCGCAGAGTGCAAGTCCAAAGATAAAAAGGACGCCTCCCCAGCCTGCGCAAACTGCAAAGGCAATCATCGCGCCACCTACCGCGGATGTCCCAAGGTTCCAAAAAGAACCACCCACCCGCTCCAAAAGCAGCAAAACCGACCTCTAGCACCGCTGTTACGCCAGTAACCGCGCCCCTGATCAAATCCTTTGCCAGGGCAGTCAGATCCGCCCCTTCACCCCCCAACCAAAAGCCCACCCCAACCCCACCCCCCACTTCAGCTCCACGAGCAACCCTGTCCCGTCAGGACCAAATTCGGGCCCTTGTCGAAACAATAGTCTCAGACCCCATCGTCGTCCTTGTTACACCATATAATGTCTAACACCGCCCAACCCCAGAATCGCCGTATAGTTAGTTACTGTCACTGCACTTCGAGAATTTCCTCGAAGAAAAGTCAATCGGTGTTGCTTGCATCACCGAAACTCACTTATCCCATAGACATAAACTTTTCGTCCCAAACTTCACTTCTTTCAGGAAAGATCGTGAAAACTCTAATAGCGGTGGAGTAGCCATCCTAGTTAGTAAAACTGTCCAACACAGGCCAATTTCTTTGGCCACTGATTCTTTCGAAGCGGTTGGCGTTGAAATCTCAACAACTTCCGGTCCCGTCAGAGTCATTTCTTTCTACTCACCCCCGAAAGATGATGATCTCTCAGATCTCGCCCTTCTACTACCCCCAAACGTCGCGACCATCATCGCAGGCGATTTCAACGCCAAGCACACCGCTTGGGGCTGCCGCTACAACAATAGGAAAGGCATCTCTCTCCTTACCAAATCCCTTGAATTCGATTTCACAATCGAAGCCCCCACAGACCCCACGCATTTCCCAGTAGACCAAAACAAGCTTCCTGACATCCTAGACATTTTTGTTACCAATAATGTAAATCTCTCTGCCGATCCGACGGTTCTCAAGGCACTAAGCTCCGATCACCTCCCTGTCCAAATAGAAATGGGCCGCCCAATTCTCAACCCCCCAAGGGTTAAAACCTCTCTCGACTGGCTACATCTTCGCTACATCCTAGAGACATCTTCTTTCAAGTGCACCCAAATTCGCACTACCGACGAACTCGATGAAGCTGTGGATCTCCTTTCAAACGAGATCACCAGCGTCGTTGAGTTATCCACGAGCTCCCCCCCTCCTCAACCCCCGTCAAAAATCTCCCCACAGACATTCTTGACCTTCTTGAGAGGAAAAACAAGACTCGTCATAAATGGCAAAAACACCGCAACCCAACAGATCGTGCCGATCTAAACGCCCTTCAGCGAGAACTAAAAACTCGCCTCACCGAATTCCGCAGTGCATCCTTCGACGACTACATCGCACAGGCTGAAACTCACTCCCGAAGCTCTTGGAAAGTGATTCGTTCCCTCCGAAACAGAGCTCCCCATCTACCGCCGCTAAAACATAACGGCTCCACCTACACTACAGACGAGGAAAAAGCTGCAATCTTCGCAGACTCTCTCTGTCTGCAGTGCTCTCCGCTGCCCAGCCCAGCGGATCTAGTCAACTTTCATGAACTCATCAGATTTGTTTCCCAAAGTTTCATCCCCTCTGTTCCAGACTTTAAACACACTACCCCCCGCGAAATCTCCCTTACCATCCGATCCTTAAAAAATAGGAAAGCCCCTGGCGCTGATGGAATTCCCAACGGAGTCCTGAAAGTCCTGCCACCCAAGCACTTAACAGCACTGTGCAACATAACAAACGCCATCATGCGGCTTCACCACTTCCCTCTGGTCTGGAAAGAAGCCACTGTCATTTTTCTCCCCAAAAAGGGAAAGCCCCTCAGCTCTCCTTCGAGCTATCCACCTATCAGCCTGCTCAGTTCGATGAGCAAAGTGGTAGAATTGATCCTACTCGACCGGCTCTTAGACCATGTGGAGCTAAACAAACTACTCCCCGACTTTCAATACGGTTTCCGCAGGAAACAGCACCGGCCACCAGCTTCTTCGCGTAAGCAAGCATATTTCATATATACAATATATATATATATATATATATATATATATATATATATATATATATATATATATATATATATATATATAACCTAAATGAGCGTCGCCACACCACCATGCTGCTTCTCGATGTCCATCAAGCCTTCGACCGAGTCTGGCACGAAGGCCTTATCTCTAAGCTCATCGCCTTCAACATCCCACACTTCCTAATCGGGGTTATCAAATCATTTCTCACCGACAGAAGCCTTCGCGTCCGCGTCGGTAACACTGTCCAATAGTAAACCAATTACAGCCGGTGTCCCGCAAGGCTCCAAACTATCACCCATACTTTTCAATTTCTACTGCCCCGACATGCCATCCACCCCTTCTATTCTGACTGCTCTATACACAGATGACATTGCCCTTGTAACCTCCACGAGAACCATCCTTCATAGTTCCACGATAACCAACAATTTTCTACCTGTGCTCCTAAACTGGTATCGGAGATGGAAATTCTTTCATACAGCCAACTACTGCCGCGCAGCATGGGTCTGCTCATTCTGCGGCAGAAACCATATCTCCGCCGAATGTAAGATGAAAGATAAAAAGGATGCCACCCCTTCCTGCGCAAACTGCAAGGGAGATCACCGCGCCACCTACCGCGGTTGCCCCAAGGTTCCGAAGAGAGCCACCCCTCCCACTAAATCCATTACCGCCGCCCCCACCCCGGCCGCCCCAAGAAATACAAAACCAACTCGCCCCCCGCCCAACATCAAACATCAAACCGTCGACGAACCCTACATCTTACGCTAGAGCGGTAAGACCAACAACAACCCATCCCGCCCCTCAAAATAAAGTTCTGCTCCAGACATCGAACAAGAACTTCAGGCCTTCGTGCAAACGATGACCGCCCAGTTACTCGCCATCTTCAAACGGGCCGCTAATGTCTAAGCCCAATTCGAACGAAAACAATCTTCGTATAATTACCTGGAATGCTCGTAGCATTAGAGGTAAACTGACTGAACTCGAACACCTCCTAGAGGAGAAGTCAGTCAGTATTGTGTGGCGTAGCCACCCTCGTTAGAAATTCTATTAAACATAAGCCTTTTACTTCGGCTGCAAACTCTTTAAAATCTGTCGGTATTGAAGTATCTCTAAGATCTGGCGCTCTCAGAGTATTTTCCCTATACTCATCCCCATCAGAGCAAAATCTCACAGATTTTCCCCTACTCTTTAACTCCAACTCTCCGACTATTGTCGGAGGCGACTTCAATGCCAAACACCTTGCATGGGGCTGCCGACGAACCAATAATAAGGGCATCATACTTCTTGCCAATAGTCTGGACTTCAATCTCACAATTGAAGCTCCCCCCTCTCCCACATTCCTCCCCCACCCTGCCAATCACCAGCCTGGCGTTTTAGACATCTTCGTCACCAAAAACGTCAGTCTGTTCAACGAACCAATCGCGCTCGACGCATTAAATTCCGACCATCTTCCGGTTTTAATAGAAGTCGGCCGCCCTATCCTCAACCCCCCAAAACTAACGTCGTTAGACTGACTACGCCCAATGGTACACCCTTGAAACATCTACATTCAAGTACACTCAAATTCGCACAATAGCAGACCTCGACGAAGCGGTAAATCTCCTTTCAAACAAGATTACCAACGCCATCGAGCTCTCCACATCTTCCCATCCCAACTTGCCCACGGCCAAAGAACTCCCCTCCGACATTCTTGCCCTCCTCAAGAGGAAAAATAGAATCCGTCGCCTATGGCAAAGGCACCGTAACCCTGATCACCGGGCCGAACTAAACATCATACAAAGGCAATTGAAAACCCGACTTACAGAACTCCGCAGCGCATCGTTCGACCATTACATTTCGCAGGCAGAAACACACACCAAAAGTGCTTGGATAGTGAGCCACGCACCTCCCGCCCCTAAAACAAAACGGCATTGTCTACACTTCAGACGACGAGAAGGCTGCGATTTTCGCAGCCTCTCTCTGCCTTCAAAGCTCTCCACTAGCGAGTCATGTGGATCTCGCCGATTTCCATGAGCGCATAAGTCACCACAGCGCATTACCTCCCCCTCACCGATCCCAATTGTAAGCCCGCCAGCCACCGGGAAATTCAGCTCACCATCCGCTCTCTGAAATTGAGAAAAGCCACAAGCGCTGATAGAATCCCAAACGGAGTTCTCAAAGTCCTGCCATCAAAACATGTTACCACTCTCTGTAACATCATTAGCGCTATTATGCGGCTCCACCACTTCCCTCCGGTCTGGAAAGAAGCCACTGTTATCTGTCTCCCCAAAAAAGGGAAGCCTCTCAGCTCTCCCTCAAGCTACAGACCCATCAGCCTGCTCAGCTCTCTGAGCAAAGTAGCCGAATCTATTTTACTCGACCGGATTCTTGACCATGTGGAGCGATATAACATCACTCCCAAATTGCAGTATGGTTTCCGCCGACTCCATGGCACAAGCCACCAACTTCTCAGGGTTTCGGAATGTATTTCCGATAACCTTAATAAACGCCGCCATACCACCATGCTTCTTCTCAATGTACAACAAGCATTTGACCGGGTATGGCACGAAGGACTTATCACAAAACTTGTCGCCTTCAACATTTCAGATTTCCTCATCGGGGTAATTAGATCATTCTTAACCGACACAACCCTTCGTGTCCGAGTTGGTTCTGCCCTCTCCCCTAGCAGACCAGTCACAGCCGGCGTGCCCCAAGGCTCAAAGCTATCTCCCCTTCTGTTCAACATATTCTGTGCAGACATTCCGTCCGACCACAACATGATCACAGCTCTTTACGCTGACGACATCGCCCTTAGCAATTCCGCGAAAACTATCCAACAAAGCTCCGCCAGAATCAACGAATTTCTGCCCTCGCTTCTAAGCTGGTACCGGAAATGGAAACTCTCCATTAACGAGACCAAATCGGAAGCAATTTTCTTCTCTCGTAGGCGTCGTACACCACCCCCAATCATGGTCAACAACCACCCTATCAAATGGAGTCCCTCCGTCACTTATATTGGCGTTGTCTTCGACAGAACACTAAACTGGCGCAAACAATTAACAGCGACCCGAAACAAGGCCCTAAGTGCCTTTATCGCCCTCAAACCCTTCTTCAGGAACAAATCCGTGTCTCCCCGTACAAAAATCCGCGCGTTTAACGCGATCATCAGTATTTGTACATATGCCCTTCCCATCTGGGGATGCGCAACTCCCCGCCGCCTACAGATTCTACAAGGCACATACATGCGGATTCTTCGCTCCGCACTAGATTATCCCTGGTTCGTCAGAAATTCACAAATTCTGAAAGAAACCGGTCTCCCTTCACTCCCCGAAGCTGCACTCAGTTTCGCAGCGAGCCTTCGCACTTCTATCTTAAGATAGAGACGGAGCGAGCGAGCCGGCCAGCCCACCGCCGTACCCGGTATTCGAATTCGAGTCATGTTGTGAGCTGTATTATATGGAGTCATAAAAATTGCCGTTGATCGATCCCTTAACAAAAAGTACCTCTTTTTGGCCTTATGACCCTCAGCATATGTCCTAGAATGGACACTTCTTTAATGTCAGTCGTAATAGGCCTGAGGTACATTCAAACATATTTTTATTGGCATTGACAAAATAAGTAATAACAAGATTTGTAAAAACCGGTCGTAGGAAGAGATAAAAGTTTAATTTTTAAGAACGGATTTTTATTATTATTGATTATTGATTAAACCCTTAACTTCTTTAACGATTACACGAAGCACTAGCAGGTGAAAGGGGCGTTGTTTTTTACGTGATTAATTTCAGTAATTACCTTGAATTCTTGTGAAAATATTTAGAGACAGAAGTTACATGTTTTTACCGTCGTATTTTTTTTAAACTAACATCGAACGGTTATAGTGATGGATCACATTAATTTTATTGTTGTCTATTGTCTCGAAGGACCAATGAATTGAAACCGTGTAATTTTCATAACTTTATTGTAACTTATTAATCACTCTAAATTCAACATGAAATTTGTATGGGAATATTTAAAGTAGAAGTGTTGGTTCAATAGGTTGTAAATATTTCAATAAAATTTTGGTTGTGCCAGAGGGGCGAATACTTAAAAAAACAACATTCTATACAATAATAAATTCGTGAAACTATAATAAATATGTACAATTGAATCTGAAGAAAGACGAATCGAAACCTACATTAATGACGGTACCCGACCAGGTCATTTTCAAAATATACAACAGAGAATATGAAAATATTTTTAAAACCAGACAAATAACTTTAGGTAGGTATACTATAATACAAATAAAATAAAAATACAGAAATAAGTCATTAATACCGAACACATGTTATGTATTAAATAAATTTATAAAATTCTACTTTTTTTACCAAAAAATATTGAAGATTGTTAGTTTGGTAAAATTTCAAAAATATTTTCTCTTAATAGGTACTAAGTTAATGCAGAAAAAAAATCTGAAATATAACTAATGATTGAGTCAAAAATAAATATTGTTGCAAAAGCGTCAAGGAAATTTTAGCAGTGTATGTTGCAGGCAAGAGAAGCGTTAAAGAAAAGAAAAACTTGACACAGAAATATTTGTAAATAATGCGAATGTAAAAAATTATGAAGAAATGTAGTACCTATGTTGATTTGCTAAAATCAATAATATTTAAAGAAATGTTGATGGAAAAATGCTACTGTGTTTGAACACGTGCGCTGTGTACACATCTCACGGGGAATCCCGAGCTTATGTGCTGACTTGCTGCACATGCACACTGTGTCTGTATTTCTTCGCATAAAATTAAAGTTTTATCTACGGAAAATTGTATTTGAGTGAAAGTTTCACAGTGTCAGAAAGATTTAATTTTCCATATTCGTAAATTACAAGTGAGTGCATAATTTAGATTATTATAAATTAACATAAATTAAAAAAAAAATTATAGGCTTATAATGTCGAAAGAAGTTAAAAGAAAAGTTATTTCTTTAGAAACTAAAATCGAAATTTTGGATCGCTTACGAAAGGGAGATAGAGTAGTAGATGTTGCAAAATCATATAACATGAACGAAGTTACAATAAGAACTATTAGAACAAATGAAAACACAATTAGAAAGAGTGTTGCAGCTGACAATACCACGAGTATGGGCACAACATCATACACCAGAAATATCGCAATGGAAAAAATGGAGAAAGCGTTAATGCTTTGGATAGAAGATCAAACACAAAAAAGAGTACCCTTTGATAGGGCCGCTATAACAAATAAAGCATTACGAATTTACGAAAAAATTGTAGAGCAATTACCATTTTCTTCTTCAACTGAAAAGAAGCCAAATTTTTTGGCAAGTCATGGCTGGTTTGAAAGAGTTAAAATAAGACATTCTTTACACAGCTTAAAATTAAAAGGTGAACTGGCTTCTGGCGATGTAGATGCAGCCCAAGAATATCCAGCAAATTTTGCAGAAATTATTAACGACAATTCATACACCCCTGATCAGGTTTTCAATGCTGATGAGTCAGGGTTATTCTAGAAAAAAATGCCTGAAAGGACTTATGTCTCAAAATTTTATAAATCGGCTAGTGGTCATAAAGCAGCAAAAGATCGCATAACAATTCTTTTCTGTAGCAATGCTTCAGGAGATTATATTATGAAACCATTAGTGATTAACAAATCAAAAATGCCCCGTGCCTTTAAAGGAGTAAACATCAATAATCTTCCCGTTTATTGGAGGGCTAATAAGAAAGCGTGGGTTACTGCTGCAATGTTTACTGAATGGTTTCATGAATGTTTTATCCTAGATGCCAAAAAATATTTAAGTTCAAAGGGATTGCCTTTTAAAGTGCTTTTGTTAATTGACAATGCGCCGGGTCACCCACAAGATCTAGAATATGAGAATGTTGAAGTAAAATTTTTACCAAAAAATACAACTTCATTATTACAACCATTGGACCAAGGCATAATTTCTACTTTTAAAGCTTTGTGCATAAAACGAGCCTTTACATATATTTTGGAACAAATGGAGAACAATGAATCTTTAACAGTTATTAGTGCTTGGAAAAATTTTACAATATTAGAGTGTGTAGCATATCGCCTTGTCATACACTGCGATTAAGCAAACAACGCTCAATAGTTGTTGGAAAAAATTGTGGCCAAATGTAGTCAAAAATGAACATTCCATTTCAACGTTAAATGATGAATATTCGCAGATAGTACAGATGGCGCATTCATTGGGCGGAGAAGGTTTTGATGATGATATCGCAGAGTGAATGGCTGATAAAGAACTAAGTGAGGATGATTTAGTTAACTTAGTTTGCGAAAGTGAGTCTGACAAATCTGATGAAGAAGAATTAGTACCAATAACATTCACTGCTAAAGTCATCCGCGAAGGACTCGCATTGGGAAGAAAGCTAGGTAATCATTTTATACAAAATGACACAAAGGTTGAAAGGGCTTTACGACTCCAACGTGGCATAAATCGCTGCTTGGCTCAATATGAAGAAGTTCACAAAGATCTTACAAAAAATTCGAAGCTATTGTTAATAACCGATTTTATTACCACCTCTTAGAATGTAAATATTTCTGCTTCAAACATCGAATCGGCACAAATAACTTCGAGTGATGAAAGTGAATTCCAACCTTCGATTCCGAAAAAAAGAATGAGAGTAATTTCTGGTAGTGATGAAGGATAATAAAACACCTTTGGTTTTATTTTCTGTTTTTCTGTTTAATGTATTGTAATTAAATAAAAAAACAGTGTTTCCGTAATATATTACACATTTAAACCTGTCAATGCATTTTATTTTTATTTCTGTGTATACCTAAAAATATTGAAAAAAATCACAACTGTTAAATAGCAAAATTATGCATTTTCTGCAAACTTTTCGATTTACACGGTTTTGACTTGAAAATTTTTAATTTTCGATTTACACGTTTTTCTCAGGAACGTATCTACCGTGTAAATCGGGGGATAGGTGTATTTTATTTGTAATTTTCTGTAATAATTGTGAGCCAGTGTCTTTCGATGTGTTTCAGTAACTGTGGTCGTACCCCTCTTTGGCGTCAGTCAGAGGCAATTTTCTTAATGTAATGGCTGTTGCAGGATTACACTGTTCGTTCATTCACACATTCATTCTAAAATACTGTCGTACTTTTGAGTAGGATCACATTGCATACATGCCTCCGTAAGTGGCTTTTATTAGACTGACCTTTTTCTGAGAAATCGAAAGATCCCGAAAAATACTAACCTTTGAGATAAAGTTTTATTACCAAAGTCGACCTACAAAAGTTCACTTAATCTAAAAATTTCATAAGAAAATGTAGAATTACATTTTAAATTACAAAAATTGTGTCGACTTTCGGCAGAACTGGAACTGATCGATAACTGTAATTAAAACGTTTTAATGAATGGGCTATGTAAGATAAAAGTATACACAATTATAATTACATTAAGAAACTTCCATTCATTTCATTTATACTGCTCTCAAGGTAATCTGATTTTGTTATTGACCGATATTATGTTGTAAATGTTTATTTAACTATAGAGACGCATGATACAATAATGACTAAACATATGATGATTACGCGTTTCACTTTCGTCCTATCCGCGCGGGTGACATGACTGGGAGAGTAAAATCCAGTAAAATGGACTAAGTAAACTAGGGAAATAGCGGGAAAATGCGGAAAATTGTTATCTTATCGAATTTTTGTCACTTTCTACTCGGATTGAATAGTCTAAATATAAATTTCAGAAGTGTTATAATTTTTGAAAATATTGTACCTTACATTTAAAATGACAGTTTTTACCATAAAAAGAGAAAATAATACTGATTATCATTATTTCATTACAAATAATAATTATGCAGTAAATACAACCAATCCAGTATTTATCTTTAGCGAAAAAGTATAAACCATTACTTCAAGTAGCTTTAAAAAACATTTTTTTTCCGCTGATATTGTTGAAAATCAAATATTGCGATGCGTATTACAAGTATAAGTTACAGTACCATCAAATGGGCCCTTATCAAATTAACAGATGACGTCACGAACTGTATTTATACCAAGGCAGGGCAATTTCTCCTCAGTGTTGAACTACATAGCTTCGGCGATTAATCTAATTACGCTATTGCGTCTTTTTGTAAATTAGTAGCTATTACGTTAAAGTTCTTTGTAATTAAATAAATTTGTTTTAAAAACTAGTTTACATTATTCAAATTTAAAACTGGCGCAGTCAGTAGGATTTGCTGAACAAGAATATATATAATATATAATATATGTTCAAGAATATATATAATATATTCTTGAACATCCAGCGGCACCTTTCCTGGAAAAAAAATCTTGGTGGATTTCAATCCTTAACAGCAAAGCCTTCATCACGAAGAACTTAAACATCAACACTCGTTAACTGGAGAGGTCGTACGTAAGTAGAGTTCCTTTCTTTGTTTCCTATTTTTCCTGCTTTTGAATTAAGGCATTCTTATATTTTTCGCTGTTCATTGAGAACAATTAGTCTAATAAGCTTTTACCATTTTATCACATTATTTTTCTAGAAAGAGAAATATTCTAATTTTGTGCAAATATCCAGAAAAAATATATAATAAAATAATAATAATAACTAAAAGTAAGTCACATTCTAAAATAAATTTATTCTAAAGAAAAGTGAAATATGGCAAACCCAACTACAGAAATCAATGTTCCATGGTTAGAAGCCAATTTAAGGACTATTCCGCAATTTTCAGGCGATAGTCGATTGCTAGAACATTTTATAGAAAATTCTGATGCAGTTTTTCAAACTTATTCTTCACTAAATAACGTGACTCTGAATAATTTCGTCCTTCGTCAAATTAAAAATAAATTAACAGGTAATGCACAATTAGCAGTGGTAGGTAGACCAGAATTGTTATCTTGGGATTCTCTTAAACAACTACTCAGGGATTTATTTAGTGATAGGACAGACATTGTATGTTTAGAGTATGAATTAATGACCGCACAAATAAGAAAAGGTCAAAGTTGGTTAGACTTTGGTTTCTTTTTACAACAGAAACGTAGTTTAGCAATTTCTAAATTAGCAACACAAAATTTGGATCAGAATGCCCGTTTGGTATGAATTGATCACTATAATAATTTAATTCTTCAAGCCTATTTACACCAAATGCCTAGGGAACTTCAGTTTAGGTTAGAGGCTAAAAACCCTCAAAATATCGAGGATGCAAAGAACTATATTAAAGAAATAGAAAGTTTTGACTGACTCAGTAGACAGACTATTAATAAATAGATCTCAAAATTTACCTATTAGACAACATCCTAAAACATCTTTCCAACAATCACTAACGCATAGACCACAACCTCAATCGTTCGATGCTTTCAGACCTAATTTCAACAACCAACAAAATCATAATTTTTCTTCTTCCCAACAAAATTCTAATTCATTTCCTAGGAGATCTATACATTTTCAAACAAGACCTGTACAAACAAGATTCCCAACAAACGCACAAGTTTTTAAGACAAACGAACACAAAAACGTTTGGAAACCTTCAAAAAACCCTCAACCTCAACCCGAACCAACACCAATGAGTGTAAATACTTCCAATGTTTCCCGTCCGCAAAATCATAATTTTCCGCAACAAAATACTTTCCGAAACCATTTTCAAAGTACTGACCCTCGAAATTTCGTTTCAGAAGAACTCCATAACAATGAATTCGTTTTTGAAAATCCTTTTGAAAATTCCCCTCAAAACGAAAATTACCCAAATCACTCTACGCAACATTCATATAATAACGCTCAAAATTATTCAGAAACTATTTTTTACGAAAATAACAAAACTAACGACATAAACAAAAACAATCATTTTACTGTCTCTAATACACATTATGATTACGACCAATTAAATTCTGACATAAATTTTTGTTAGACGAGCCTCAAGAAGAATTCAAAGGTAATTACTGAAATTAATCACGTAAAAAACAACGCCCCTTTACCCTATATAGAAATAGAAAATCCTCCTTTAAAACTTTTAATAGATACATGTTGTAACACCTCTATAAAAAGACCAGATTTAGCACAGAAATACTATCCTCATGAAATTTTTTATAGCCCTTCAAAAATTAAATCTCTAAGTCATGGTGAAAAAACTATTAATTATAAAGCCAGTGTTACAGCGTTTGACGAATTCCAATCAAATAAAAAATTAACTTTATTATTATTTAATTTTAATACTTATTTCGATGGTTTAATAGGATGCAATGATGTTATAGATTTAGGATTAGTCATAGATTTGAAAAACAAAGTTTTATTTAACAATAGTATAAATATTCCCATAAAATTTAGGACTTCAGAAATTTCTCATGAGATAAAAATTGAACCATTCCAAACAACTTTATCCTGTATACCAGTAAATATTAACAATGGAGAAATAATAGTCCCACAAACAAAAATAGATAATTTAATTATTCCAGAATGTATATCTACCGCAAATAATAATTTAGCTAAAGTTGAAATTAAAAATCCCACAAACAATCTTATTTATGTTCGATTGACTAAACCAATTGTTTGCGAACCATTTGATAATGATAGATATGAATTGTTTCATGCTGAGCTAACATCCGACTCAAATTTTCGAAATTGTAATAGTAAAGTAAATATTGAAGACTTGATACGAACAAATCACTTAAATGAAGAGGAATGTGATGCAATAATTAAACTTTGTCACAAATATAGCGACATATTTAAGAAACCGGGTGATAAGCTTACATTTACTAATCAGGTTAAACACGAAATCAAAACAAAAGACGAAATGCCTGTTTTCACTAAGTCATATAGGTATCCCTTTGTTCACAAAACGGAAGTTCAAAAACAAATACAGGAAATGTTAGACAATGGTATTATCAGACCTTCAGATAGCCCATGGTCAAGTCCAATTTGGATTGTACCAAAAATTAGATGCAAGCGGAAAACAAAAGTGGCGCATTGTCATCGCTTACAGAAAGGTAAATGAAAAAACCATTGACAACCGTTACCCTTTACCAAACATCACAGACATATTAGACAAATTAGGACGCGCGCAATATTTTTCAACAATCGATTCAGCATCAGGGTTTCACCAAATTGAAATGCAATCTGACTTTATACAAAAAACAGCTTTCAATACAGAAAACGGACACTGGAAATTCTTAAGAATGCCCTTCGGTTTAAAAAATGCGCCTGCGACATTTCAAAGGGTTATGGACAACATATTAAAAACTCTGCAGGGTAAAATTTGTTTTGTGTACATGGTCGACATTATTGTATTCAGTACTTCGCTACAAGAACACATTCAGAATTTAACCCTTCTTTTTGAACAACTTAGAGAGGTCCAGATGAAAATTCAACTAGATAAATCCGAATTTCTTTGTAAAGAGGTTGAATTCTTGGGACACGTAGTTACTCGCGAAGGTGTTAAACCAAATCCCCGAAAAATAAACGCTATAAAAAACTTTCCTATTCCGAAAACAGCTAGGGAAATTAAAAGCTTTCTAGGTTAGGATATTTTTTAACCATTTCAGACACATTCTCACGATATAGTCAAGCATATCCCATCGAACATATAAATGTTAATGAAACTTTAAAAGCTCTTCTCATTTTTATTTCGCATCATAGCACACCATTAATGATAACCGCAGTTCACGGTACCAACTTTAAGAACGAAACATTTATAGAATTCTGCCGTCTTCATAATATTAAACTTAGGATAACTAGTATATATATAACAGCAAATTAAACCCAACTTATAGGAAACAGACCAAGTTAGTCGAAACACCTACTAGAATTATAACAACTAAAAGACAAATACATAAATCTAAACTTAAAAGACCAAGAAAGGTAAAACCCGTTTCCTTTGTTCCAGACGATCTGTTAGACAGCGAAGATGAAAACTATTTTGACGACAATCGCACTACTGATAGTAGTAAAGACTGACGACGACTTCATTTTAACAAACATCCGCTCTCCGGTTCTACCTGTCGAAAGGGAATATATAAATTTAATAACACATTATCATAATTTCATAATCCATTTAAATTTTAGTGACATTCATAATATAATGTTTAGGTATAACAAAACTCTCGTAGAGATTAGGAATAAGATTAATACAACTAACAATTTAAGTCAATTATTAAAAAAAGTCACTAGATAACTCTATAAGTCATTTTAATCTCGTTAGCGAACTTTTAAATAGTTTTAAAACAGTAGGACGTGAAAAATGAGGATTATTAGATATCGTAGGCAAAACTAGCAAGTTTCTTTTTGGTACACTTGATCAGGACGACAAGAACGAAATTATTAGACATTCAAAAACACGAAAACCAAATTAAATATTCTACAACTTTGATGAATTCCTTGATAGAGCATTACAATACTTCTATAACGGTTATTTCTGATAACATGCACTCTACATATGCACATGTAAAAGAACTAGAAAAGCTGCAAGCTTCTGAATTTCGTAAATTAGATAATTACCTGTCAATCGATAATCTCTTACAGCGAACCAATAACGGTTTGGATGTGACTTTTGGAATTTTAAACAAAGTTAGCATAGTATTAAGTCTGTTAAGATTAAACAATGTAGATTCTCAGTTGTTACCTCTCTACGAACTATAAAAGTTAATAAAACAGAGCGAAACACTTTATTCAAAAGATTATGCAACTGGATAACCTAAATTCGTACTATATTTTAACTGGTGAATATTTGCTTAATAAAAACATAGTTATGATTAATATAAAAATGCCAATCCTAAGCAATAATACCCTCAAACTATTTCATCTGTACTCCATCCCAATAAACAACCAAACAATCTACCCTTTACCTAACAACCTTATGCTCTACAAATTGAATGGATATGAATGTACCGATGTCCTTATCGTCGAGAACACGTACCTCTGCAAAACATACAAACAAACCGATAACGAGTGCATTACTAACTACCTCAACAACATTGATTATTCCTGCCCATCGGTCAAGACAATAAACAGTATGGAAGAGGTCATCGAAATAAAGCGAAACGATTTCCTATTACTACCTACTGATAATATTACCATCACGGTTAACTGTTCCAGGTTTACAAAAATATTTGTAGATAAGCCAGCAATATTGGAAACAAAAGACCAATGTAAAGCATTCATCAATGGAGTCCTTTACGATGGGGTAACGAATGAAGAATATGGACTGATTTACAACTACCCATTCGACTTCAATTTTACAAAAATGGAAACCCATTCTGAGTTTGAGCTGCGTCGGAACAAACTAAAGGAAATCCCGAAGTTGGACCTGAAATCAAAGGTTCCTGATATTGCAACATTCCATCTGGCGAATATGGGAAGTTATTATCTGCCAACCATTCTCATCATCGTGGGTATCATTGGCGGAATTGGATGGAAATTTATTAAAAACGATCAGAAAAGAAGAGTACACACCTTCGGAACAGATTAATTTTAACCCGTTCCTTCAGCTTAAGGGGGAAGGAGTTACAGTACCATCAAATGGGCCCTTATCAAATTAACGGATGACGTCACGAACTGTGTTTATACCAAGGCAGGGCAATTTCTCCTCAGTGTTGAACTACATAGCTTCGGCGATTAATCTGATTACGCTATTGCGTCTTTTTGTAAATTAGTAGCTATTACGTTAAAGTTCTTTGTAATTAAATAAATTTGTTTTAAAAACCAGTTTACATTATTCGAGTTTAAAACTTATACGTTATTATACAACATCTTGCCGATGACGTTTTGTCTTCCCTCAATCGAAAATGTGTCTCAATTCTAATTTTAAACCACAATTTTACTATTGTCTTTTAATACGTATGAGTATGAATACATCATTGTGAAATAAATATACGCAGTTGTTTATTTTAATTATAATATTTTGTTTATTAAATTGTTTTAAGTAAAAATAGAAGCGTTTGAGTAGACATCTCCGAACTATTCTAGAGCTGTAAAATTTCAGTTGATGTTTTTATACAATAATTAGAGGTACGGATAGGTATCGAGTGACTTGTAGTGTGAATAATATAAAAAATACATTTAAACGCCTTATAACACTACAAACAATGTTTATTGGTACAACCAAATGTACCTATACATATCGACTACGAGGTAGTCATTTTCAACTGTAAACTATTTACTATTACCATTGAAAATGATTACTTCGTAGTCGAAATGTATACATTTGGTTGTACCAATAAAGATTGTTTGTAGTGTTATAAGGCGTTCGAATAGGTATATATTTTATACTTTTGTACAATTTAACAATATGAAAAGAAACTTTCATTAAGAATTGAAAAAATATCAATGAAAAACATACTGTACACGATGTCAGGTTTGGCGGTGCTGATGGCCGCATATCTGGGAAGGTTCTTTATATTACGGATCGACACAAGATGCCTGTTAATGTAAACAACGGCGAGGCAGGAATGAATCTTCTTACTTATGAAACATTTTTAGGGCATTATGATAATACGTGTCTTTGACTATAAACGTGTATTCTTTACTCATTATACGATATTCAATTTCAGTTTTATTTCTTATTAGGTTTACATCGATAGTTTTAATCAGTTTACAATACACTGAGTATGATAATTGAAACTTTTGTTTTAAAAGAGTGCAAAATTTAGTTTTGTTATTTTTTCAAATTTACTTTTTACACTATTAACGTATTCAAATTATTCTACATCAACCTTGCAACATCCAATCTTTAAATCTTACAATTAATACTTTGATAATTATATTGTACACAAATAAAATATCGTCCACTAGAAATATACTTTCTAGTAAATGGTGATCTTTAGAAAAGTTCAATCAGTAGCTATTTTATCATGATAAGGACGTATACTTTTGTTATATACTTTCTTTATTTAACACATATTACCTATGGGGGAACGTTTTTCACAGATTAGCAACTATTGCTCGTTGCTCCGCCTGTTGAGTATTTTCATTGGTTCCCCACCCGCACAGTGCAGTTTGCCACCCTTCTGTTAACGACATAACTAGTTACTGTATATTCTTATTGGTTATGATTATTTCCTGAAAAATGGAAAATGTTATAAAAGTGCACCACCGATTCCTTTACTGCAATACATGTGTTAGTAAGTGCGTTCTCTTGTTCTTATCTAGCATTTTGTGTTTTATCTTCCGATAGCATTAGCCAACTTGGGTTTCCAAATAAATCTACAATTGCATTTATGCAGTAGTTTTGTATAACTGTATCATATTTTTTTAGTTAACTATTTGGATCAGAATATAGTATGTCCAAAGCTGTCCAATTGTAAACGTGAGGCCCTAGCCATCGTGTGGGCAATATCCAAATTCCGAGCGTACATTGAAGAATCATCCGTTGTAGCGTAACTGACCACCAACCTCTGAAGTGGTTAATAAACTTGAAGACACCATCCGGACGTTTGGCGAGGTGGGCTCTGCAACTACAGCCATACAATCTTACTATTCAGTACGGGCCCGGCCGAGCCAATGTAATAGCAGATAGACTGTCACGGCCTCCTTGTCTCGAAGAGGAAATTCTCCCCGTAAAGACGGTAAGCGTGGACTATCCAGCACACACTCCCGCTGAAACACGAGCCGAACAAATGAAGGACCCTGACTTAAAGAAAATCCTGGAGGCCTTCACCCGATTAGATGAACTCGAGATAAGCCGTTATCTTGCTCGCGGATACCTCGTATCCCAAGGAGTAGTGTATCGTTCCCTCCCGATATGGACGCGGAGGAACAATATCACGATGCCCCAACCGCTGGACACTACGGAGTAGAGCGAACCTGGAACCGCATCGCATCCCGTTACTTCTGGGTTGGAATGCGAAGAGACATCGTCGCACACCTTAAAGATTGCGTCCAATGTCAACGATTCAAAGTGTCGAACTTAAAGCCCGCCGAACTATTGCAGACCCCGGTGATGAGACGCAGAATTGAGGTTATAGCCGCGGATCTGTTCATCCCTTGCCGCAGTCACAGCGAGGAAAGCGGTGGATTTTGATAATAGAAGATACCACAAGTCCTTGGACTGAATTGTTTCCATTACCGTCCGCAACCACGGAAGCCTGTGCCACCGTCATCCTAGACGAAATCGTATTACACTATGGACCGACAAAAGGAAAACACCGACCGCCATCGCCGACGGGTAAATATTACTTGGAATACCGTCATGTGGCTTATCGTTTGTGAGGACTTTTCGTGTTCGGACGCTTTGCTTGAAGTTGGAAATCTGCGCGCGCCTGTTATAGGTATTGACCGTTTATCGAAGAATATACGTTGGTTAAGGAGTAATAAGGCTAGTAGGAGTGTTATTGGTATATCATTTCAGAATGAGGTCGCCTCAATTGAGGAAGCTAGAAAATGTGGTGACGTTTTTGTTGGACATGCTGGAAGTGTTTTTACCTGTAGGGATTCGAAATCTATTAAAAGGATTGGGAAAGAAATTTCAATAATACTAATTGAACAGTTAAGACGATTACGAATAAAGTTTGGCAACACAATACGAGGGTTGGTATGGGAGAGAGTTGACGTCTTGAATGGCAGCGAGGGCGAAACAGTGAATCAGATTTGGTTCCGTCAGGAGAAAAAGAAGTTGTTTGGCAATGTATCAATCGGTTGTTGTTTTGTGCCGGCTTCATTAGACCTGAGATCGGTTGGCATACCGGACAGATGCGATGAAAATCAGCTGACCCAACGATTTAACAGAATTGGGAAGAATAGAGAGAGCAGGTTACGAAGACACTTGGTAGTGGTAGCGAGGTTGAAGTTGAAAGAATAGTGGCATTGGAAACGGTGTGTGCAGTCTTGTTTGTTGTTACGGAATTGAAATTGTACTTCTCGGCCGATCTCGATCATTTCGTAAACGTTTATCAGGTAAAAAAGTCAATGACTTCCTTTGGCGCATTTGTTGATATCTCTGAATTACACGCTGTATGCTTCGTTAATCATGAGAGTGTTGAACTACTGATGGATGAAACAGGATCTGTCACCCTTGAATCATTATTCCCTGAATTTACTGAATGGAATTGTCTTTTTGGCTTTCACCTTGTTACAGAGAATGGAGATTTATGTCTGGTATTGCAGCGTAAAAAGAATGGGGTTCCCATGGTTATTGACGTCTCACACATGGGTAAGGTTTCAGAGAATCTGAGCCTGCGTGAATGGATTTCCGATTGGCGATGTATTAAACAGGAGGCCCGAGACTATAATTACTTTTCCCTGTTGAATATTGCCGTTAATGTCACTGACTGCATAGATATGGTGAGGGATAGGAATTTAGAGTATGCTGACATATATTACATGACGAATCAATGTAATCGTAAGAAGCGAAATATGTTCGATAATGTGTTTAAGAATAGTTTAATCTGTACGTTGTGGGTTGGCGAGGAATGTGAATATGCTGATTTCCAATATAAATATAATGTAACATTGGCCAATCATTGTTTTGAAAATAAGGCATTTGTTTTCACGGGACTGGACATCTATATGTTGATTGTCTTTTGTTGTACGAATGATAATCCAATTACGAAGTGTAACTTTCTGGAGGAGACTTTTTCGGTTAAACGTTAAGCTTTTTTGAAGATGCTGGGTTACAAGGGTGACGTTCGAAAGAAGGATAAAATTAAGGCTTTTTTCATGCAAAATATCGATCCCAATTTTATGCAAAGTTTCATTGTAGTAGTTCCCGAAAGATTATTTGTTCGACAGGAGGTGCTTTGCTTAAATATTTATCCCAATTGTCAGACGTTCGGTTTTAGAAATAGCCTGAATGTGCTACGTTTGTAGGGGTGTACTGTCCTCGACGAGATTGACCGTATAAGGGAAGAGAGGGTGTTAGATGATTGTTCCGGACACTTATTAGGGATGTTTTTATTGAGCTTTCTGGTTCAAAGAGAATGGAGCATATACTATGACTTGAAACGATACCCAGGAGACTTGGTTTTGGTCACTAGCCACAATCGAAGCAAGGCCAGCCGAAACTTTTCCTCTAAGCTCGCCCCTCGTAGAGATGGGATCAGCCATCCCGTATCGTCGGAGTCTATCACGCGTTCGCCCTAACTCCGTTCCGAGGACCTGAGGGAGACATCGCCCCCCAACTACCCAAACGGAAAAGAGGACGCCCGAAGAAGGAGACAAACTAGTCCTTGACGCGGGACCTTTATCAACGACTAGAGGGGGAGTCTGTAACGCGGAATCGTTTAAAAATGCATATTTGACGCGCTTACACCCCCGTAGTTCTACCACGCGCCGTAATACCCCTCAGACGGCGCCACTCGAGAATGGTACTTACACGTGCCAAGGCTACCCTACCCTTGGTAACCACCCTCTCAGTACTCGATCTACGACTACAACCCCTCCACCAAAAGCTGTATTAAAGGCGACGCCCCGGCCAGGAACCTCACTTTTTAACTCTTCGACCGATCTTCAAGCCGAGCACACCTACCAGGAGCAGCAGAGCGAGAAGACATTAGCAGAGTACAACAAGCAGCTATTAGCAACAGCTACTTACCCTCAGTCTTTTTGAAGACTAATTAACAAAATCGCAGCAAATGCAGCAGCACGGAAGACATCGAAGGAGACCACGCAGCGATGGAGGAAGCGGCTGCTAGCAGCTCGCAACCCGCCTCCGACACGCCGACGGGATTCCGTCTCCCAACAAAGCGCCAGAGGTTGTCGGCACTTCGTATCAAGACACCGCCACCGTCCGCTACGCCAGTTTCCAACTCCTTTGAAAACCTCGAATCTGACATGGAGCTGTCAAATTCCGAAATCGAATGTTCGGTACCGGCTTCGCGAAGTCGGATGTCAAAGCAGTCCAAGCCTGAGCCCAAGAAACCCCGGATCCCACCGATCGTCATCCGGGAGAAATCCAGGTGGGTGCAGCTGTGCCAGCAGTTCGCCGGCAAGAAGCTGAAGCCAGAAACGTCGCTAAGGGCATCAGCGTCCAACCTGAAGGCATTGAGGACCACAGGGGTATCGTACAAACCCTGAACGAACATAAAGTACAATACCACACCTTTATGTTACAGGAGGAGAAGCCCCTGAAGGTGGTCCTGAGAGGGATCCCGACAGACATCGCCACGGACGACGTAGCAGAGGACCCGAAGATACAAGGCTTCAAGGTCCAAAACGTGGTCCGATTAACGAGCGCCAGGAACAAGGCTCACATTCCGCTCGTTCTAGTAATCCTATCGAGAGACAACGCGTCGAAGGAAGTATACAGAGTTAAATCGGTATGTTTTCTTCGTGTTACAGTCGAAGCACCGCGCCAGAAGGCTACCGTTGGCCAGTGCCATCGATGCCAGCGCTTCGGCCACGCTCAGCGGCACTGCAAGGCAACCCCCCGCTGCGTCAAGTGCGGAGACCAGCACTTCACGAAGGAGTGCGAGAAGTCGAGAGAGGTCCCGGCCAAGTGCGCAAACTGCGATGGTGCCCATCCAGCGAGCTGCCGAGGCTGTCCGAAGTTTCCCCGACTTCCTACGAAGCCGGCGACGACGGCAACGAAGAGGACCGCTCCACCGGCTCCACCAGCCAACACCGTCCTCCAGGGATTGTCTTACGCCAGAGCTACGGCACCGAAGCCAAAGCCAACGACGCAGTGACCATCAACGACGGCACCCGAGACCCTTCCAGGCCCCGCCCCGTCCGCACCGACGTCCAACCTGGCTAGCATCCTTCAGATGCTGGCTAAACTCGACCTACAGAAGGTGGCAGCCGTCGCCCAGAAGTTCGCCAACGCCCTCGGCGGAGCTACCCAGACTTCGGACATCCTGGTTCGCCTACTGGGATGCGCACAGGATATCGTGTCACTCTTTAACTAGGTAAGTTAATGGGTAGACAAAATAAAATTGCGTGCTCTTTACAGGTTCTCTTCTGGAATGCTAACGGTATTCGGGATAAACGTTTTGAGCTTCTAGAGCTGCTAGAAAGGCTTTCTAGTGATGTTGTTCTCGTAAGCGAAACCCACCTACGGGAAGGTATAAATGCCAAGTTACCTAACTACGCATTGTACCGTACCGACCGAGGGAACAGGCGAGGTGGTGGTACAGCCGTATATGTTAAGCTCTCGCTCAAACACTATCCCGTTACCGTAGCAACACCGGAACATCTGGAAACCACAGCCGTAGAAGTCGAGACGTCCAGGGGTATCCTACGCCTGATAGCAGTCTACAAACCACCTACACCGCACCTGTCCGAAGAGGAGCTAGACTCCCTTTTCACAAGCGACGTTGCTACAATAGCGGCAGGCGACTTCAACTCCAAGCACCCAACTTGGAACAGTCGAAACACCAACACTAACGGTAAGGTACTGTACGACTTTTCACAGACACGGAACGTAATAGTAGTGGGCCCGGAGGACCCTACGCATTACCCACCGAATCCTCTGCACCGACCAGACGTTCTGGATATCGCCATCCTCAAGCACGTCGCCCAGGACTTCCGGCTATCAGTGGTAAGTGAGCTTTCCTCCGATCACAACCCCGTTATTCTGTCCATAGGAGATGACGCTAACCAGACGGTGTACGAGAGAAAGTCCACCTGTTGGCCCGCATTTACCGACCATCTTCAGGAAAAATTCCCGAAGATCAAGGTAATACGGACCAGACAGGACATCGAAGAAGCAGTCGACGCACTAACAACAGCTGTACTGTCGTCTCTCGACCGAACGACAAAGATCCACACAACGACTAGGGCTCCGATTCGAATCCCAGCGACAGTTTCCGAACTGATCAGGGATAAAAATCGGGCTCGACGGCATCACACGTTGGTTTCGTCCAACCAACCAGCCCGAAGGAGATAAAGGAGCTACTTTCCGCTACCAACGTCAGGAAAGCTCCCGGACCCGACGGGATACCAGCGCGAGCCCTTAAAGCTCTTCCGGTAAAAGCCATCATGTCAATTGTCAATATAACTAACGCGATTCTACGTCTAAAGTATTTTCCACCGCAATGGAAAACCGCAGACGTAGTTATGTTTCAGAAACCAGGAAAGCGCCAACTTTTCCTCAGAACTATCGACCGATTAGTCTCCCACCGGTCCTGAGGAAGATCGCAGGACGAGTACTGCTAGCCAGACTACGCGACGAGACCTCCCGAATGAGCACGCTGCCGGACGAACAGTTTGGCTTTCGGGCCAAACATTCGACCGTACAGCAAGTTCTACGAGTGGTCGAGTTCGCTACAACCGGAAGCAGTCAACAGGGGTGATTTTTCTCGACGTTTCGAAGGCGTTTGACAAGGTATGGCACAACGGTTTAATCTATAAACTCTTTTGTGCAGGTTACCACCCAGCTCTTGTCAAAACTATTGCGTCGTTCCTCCGGGATCGCAGTTTCACAGTGAAACTGGGGGACGTCCGCTCTAGTCATCGCACCATGGAGGCCGGAACTCCACAAGATTCGCCGCTGTCGCCACTTCTGTACTCACTCTACACAGCGGACACACCGACGTCTAGGGATACTACGCTAGCCCTTTACGCCGACGACACTGCAGTCCTGACTAGGTCGATTGCTCCCCACCTGGTAACCAATCGACTTCAGGCTGCTGCCGACCAACTAGAGGAGTGGTGCAGAAAGTGGCGAATAGCGGTTAACCCGGAAAAGAGCCACGCTCTTTTCCTCACCAAGCGACGACAGACACCGGATCGCAACATCATCCTGTTCGGCCGCCCTATCCCTTGGAAATCCGACGTCGAGTACCTTGGTGTCAAGCTAGACAGCGGTTTAACATGGAAATGTCACACCGACTATTGCGCACATAACGCATCGGCAGTGATGTCTCTCTTGTTCCCGCTAATGAACCGCAGGAGCAAACTCAGCCTCAGAAGTAAATTACGGCTATATACATCGGTCATTCGACCGGTATTGACGTACGCCGCACCAGCGTTCTCATACGCCGCCAAGACACACTTGAATAAACTTCAAGTTGTGCAAAACAAGGCACTGAGGCTAGCTACGGATGCTCCTTGGTTCGTTTCCAACGCGACGCTTCACCGGGACTTGAAGGTACCTTGGATTAAGGACGTCCTATCAGAGATGGCAACGAGAGCTTTTGCAACCTGCCAAGCCCACCAGAACGCACTGGTACGCGAAATGGTAAACTACGACGAGCACGTGCTCTGGAAGCACAAGCGTCCAAAGATGGTAATGAACTAACACACTTGCCATTCTAATCCGTTGTCGTATATAATTATCTAATACTAACCATTTCGTTATTGTTAAAATTTTATTAGCAAATTGTTGTTGTTATTACAGATCATTTCTATTTATCCTTATTCATTCTATTATAATTTTTCCAATCAGTTTCAGATGGACAGACCCACACACGTACATTTGTCCCCTTTACAGACAAATTGTGTTTCTCAATTGTTATTTTTATTAATCATACGTGAAAGTTTACTACATGTTACAGATTTCAGGAGAAGTTATTTTACTGGAACTTGAAGAACGAGGGGTTTTAGTGAGTAAGAATCTCACACTACCACGCATATAGAACCAATTGCGTGGTGCCTTTTGAAGGTTTCCCCTCTAGTCAATGGCCCAAAAAAAAAAAAGGAACGTCACATTCGAGATCGAACTTTCGTTCTTTCTCGACCTACCTTTCTACCGTGTGCTCCGCACATATTGATCACTTTTACAAGCAACCGCCGGTATTTCTCCGACGTCTTCGCACTGACCAGTGCATCACCGGCCGAACGAAGCCAGCGAACATCAGCCGTCCAATCGCAGTCAACTGTAACTTCATACCGACAAGCATTGCCCAGCTGTTATAGGTAAGTCCAATTTAAATAATTAACCAACTAACCAACAGTCTTGGGGACCGAGTACGCAACGTCCCCTTGTACTTCGTCGTACCCTAAAACCCCAAAAATTAATAACAACCGTCGTCCCCTACTACATTCGTCCAACTAGTCCGATCGTTCAGGAGAACGATCAACTGTAAGATGTCCGCCTCCGAGAGCCCTACGCTCTTGGAGGGTCTCTCCTACGATGCCGCAATGGCGGCCATTGCTGAACTTCAGGCGAAACTAGAGGCCTTGACGGAATATGTGCGACGTCTGCCCAGAGCAACTACACCGCAACCCATGGTCGAAGACCTACCCCCCACCACTTCGACCACCCCAACCCCCACCCCCAAACCCTCAGAGGCTCAAACCAGCCTTGTGCCACCCCCCGCCTCCGCCGACGGCTTCTCCAAGGCCGTCAATCGCCGCGCCAAGCGCAGGAAGGTAGTCGTATCATCGGCCACTTCTTCTTCTTCCGGTTCGGACTCAGACTCCGACATCCAGACCCAGAGCACTCAAGTTCCGCCACCCATTGTCATCCGCCAAAAATCCCATTGGCAAAAAATTCGACGCGCCATGGATAGCAATGGCATCTCTGACAGACGTACTGTCAATACTTCTGACTCGGTCAGAGTATATCCTAAGTCGATCGATGATTTTCGTCGACTATCCGCTCTCCTCGACGAATCCAAGGTCGAGTTTACCACTAATCAGCTCCGCCAAGATAGGGACCTCCACGTTGTCATCCGTGGAGTCTGCGAAACTATCCCGACGGAAGACATCCAGTCAGAGCTAACCAATAAAGGTTACGCTATTCGAGGGGTCCACCGCATGTCCAACGGTGGCAAAATCTGGCCCCTTATGTCCGTGCGTCTAGACCGCGCCGCTCCTAACTCCAAGTCAATCTTCGAACTTGGTAGGCTCGGCGGAATGAGCGTCAAGGTTGAACCCAAAAGGGCAACTAAAGACGTTCCTCAATGTCGTCGCTGTATGAAGTTTTTCCATACAGCGAATTATTGTCACGCCGCATGGGTGTGTTCTTTCTACGGTCGTAATCACGCGACCCCTGAGTGCAAGTCCAAAGATAAAAAGGACGCCTCCCCAGCCTGCGCAAACTGCAAAGGCAATCATCGCGCCACCTACCGCGGATGTCCCAAGGTTCCAAAAAGAACCACCCCCCATACCAAAACTATCACTTCGGCTGCTCCAAAAGCAGCAAAACCGACCTATAGCTCTGCTGTTACCCCAGTAACCGCGCCCCTGACCAAATCCTTTGCCAGGGCAGTCAGATCCGCCCCTTCACCCCCCAACCAAACACTTCAGCTCCACGAGCAACCCTGTCCCGTCAGGACCAAATTCGGGCCCTTGTCGAAACAATGGTTTCAGGCCTCATCGTCGTCCTTGATTCACCAAACAATGTCTAACACCGCCCAACCCAAGAATCTCCGTATAGTTACCTGGAATGCCAATGGCATTACAGGTAAATTGACCGAATTCGAGAATTTCCTCGAAGAAAAGTCAATCGGTGTTGCTTGCATCACCGAAACTCACTTATCCCACAGACATAAACTTTTCGTCCCAAACTTCACTTTTTTCAGGAAAGATCGTGATAATTCTAGCGGTGGAGTAGCCATCCTAGTTAATAATACTGTCCAACACAGGCCAATTTCCTTGGCCACTGATTCTTTCGAAGCGAGAGTCATTTCTTTCTACTCACCTCCGAAAGATGATGATCTCTCAGATCTCGCCCTTCTACTACCCCCAAACGTCGCGACCATCATCGCAGGCGACTTCAACGCCAAGCACACCGCTTGGGGCTGCAGCTACAAAAATAGGAAAGGCATCTCTCTCCTTACCAAATCCCTTGAATTCGATTTCACAATCGAAGCCCCCACAGACCCCACGCATTTCCCAGTAGACCAAAACAAGCTTTCTGACATCCTAGACATTTTTGTTACCAATAATGTAAATCTCTCTGCCGATCCGACGGTTCTCAACGCACTAAGCTCCGATCACCTCCCTGTCCAAATAGAAATGGGCCGCCCAATTCTCAACCTCCCACGGGTTAAAACCTCTCTCGACTGGCTACATCTCCGCTACATCCTAGAGACATCTTCTTTCAAGTGCACCCAGATTCGCACAATCGAGGAGCTCGATGAAGCTGTGGATCTCTCTGTCTCCAGTGCTCTCCGCTGCCCAGCCCAGCGGATCTAGTCAACTTTCACGAACACATCAGATCTGTTTCCCAAAGTTTCATCCCCTCTGTTCCAGACTTTAAACACACTACCCTCCGCGAAATCTCCCTTACCATCCGATCCTTAAAAAATAGGAAAGCCCCTGGCGCTGATGGAATTCCCAACGGAGTCCTGAAAGTCCTGCCACCCAAGCACTTAACAGCACTGTGCAACACAACAAACGCCATCATGCGGCTTCACCACTTCCCTCTGGTCTGGAAAGAAGCCACTGTCATTTGTCTCCCCAAAAAGGGAAAGCCCCTCAGCTCTCCTGCGAGCTATCGACCTATCAGCCTGCTCAGTTCGTTGAGCAAAGTGGTAGAATCGATCCTACTCGACCGGCTCTTAGACCATGTGGAGCTAAACAACCTACTCCCCGACTTTCAATACGGTTTCCGCAGGAAACATAGCACCGACCACCAGCTTCTTCGCGTAAGCGAGCATATTTCAGAAAACCTCAATAAGCGTCGCCACACCACCATGCTGCTTCTCGATGTCCAGCAAGCCTTCGACCGAGTCTGGCACGAAGGTCTTATCTCTAAGCTCATCGGCTTCAACATCCCACACTTCTTAATTGGGGTTATCAAAACATTTCTCACCGACAGACAGAAGCCTTCGCGTCCGCGTCGGTAACTCTCTGTCCAATAGCAAACCAATTACAGCCGGTGTCCCGCAAGGCTCCAAACTATCACCCATACTTTTCAATTTGTACTGCGCCGACATGCCATCCACCCCTTCTATTCTGACTGCTCTATGCGCAGATGACATTGCCCTTGTAACCTCCGCCAGAACCATCTTTAATAGTACCTCAAAAACTAACAAATTTCTACCTGTGCTCCTAAACTGGTATCGGATATGGAAACTCTCCATCAATGAGACCAAATCGGAAGCGATCTTCTTCTCACGAAGAACCCGGAAACCCTCCCCAATAATCGTCAACAACCGTCCCGTCAAATGGACCAACTCCGTCACCTACCTGGGCGTTCTCTTCGACAGAACCCTAAAATGGAGACAACACATCGCAGCCACTCGTAACAAGGCTATGGGAGCATACATCGCACTCAGGCCATTCTTCCGGAATAACTCCAACTCCCAACATACCAAAATACGTGCGTTTAACGCAATCATCAGGAGCATTTGCTCCTACGCCATTCCCATTTGGGGCTGCGCCTCTCCCAGCAGCCTACAACTTCTCCAAGGCACATACATGCGGATTCTCCGTTCCGCGTTAAACTACCCCTGGTTCGTCAGAAGCATCCAAATTCTGAAAGAAACCGGTCTACCTTCTCTCATCGACGCTGCAAATACATACGCGGCAAACCTACGGGCCTCAGTGTCAGGCCATCCAAACCCTACTATCTCGACACTCTCAAACTACACCCCAAAACCCAACGACCACGTTAGAAGGCCTTGTCACCTTCTACACTGAGCCGCCATTATCCGCTCTACCCTAGTTTCGCTTTTTAGCGCGAGTGCCCACCCTACATATCAGTGGTGGGTCACCGACTCTTCGTACCCACCCCTCCACTGCTCCCCCCCTCCCCCCCAAATTTGCCCCCTCCTCAATCCACTTCCCTCTCCCTACCTTTCCGCATCTATCCTGGGGATGTTAAAACCTTCGGGTTGTTAATCCCCACTCGAGGTGGGTTTTCAGTCAGTAAGAATCTGACACTACCCCCCCCCCTTCGGGGGGTGCCTATGCAAGGTTTTCCCACCCCGAGTTAAATCTAAACAAAAAAAAAACAGGAACGTCAGTTCTGATCTTAGTCTTCTCTAAAAGCTTTCCCTATTGGAACATTAGAGCAAACTACTGAGAGGGAACAGTATCCTAAGTATATTCCGGAGCTTTCCTTTTGCGGAACCCAGGCCAACGAAACCAAGTGTAATAGACCTACAGTGTTCTCAGACTTATAGTTCTATTAGACTTATAGTGTTCTCAGATATATAGTGTTCTCAGACTTCTAGTGTTAGTGCGTAAGTTCATGCCACACGCGAACTCACTTAATTTTAATTGTTGTTTTTTCGTTTCTTGTATAATAATAAACATTTAAATAAATTTTATCTCGAAAACGAAACTTTCTTATTACAACATGTCATAAATCATGAAGAAAGCAAAATATTGAGAAATAAACTAATAAAGGTCTTATAAAATTGGTCTATTATTCCTTATAATTTAAAAAATTTTTTGATTGTTAATAAAAAATTGTGACTGAAAGGGTTAAAATTTGTTGATAGGTTACCCGATATCAATAATACAGTGTGTGCGGACGAAATTTCCAAACTTTAAGACCCGTCGAAAACGTGTCCGTGCCGCCCAACTGTTGGGGAAATGTAAAGGTCACAATGGACGATCGGTTTGACGGCGACCTATATAGATATATAGCCAGCGTTCGGTTTTAAGAAGGGCAAGAACATTGTATCCCCAGAACAGTGATCCGTGTACATAAAGACGAACCAACATTCGTGCCACTCATAAATTTATCGACCCAAAGTTTGCACTTTTCGCCTAAACGTGTGATGGTCAGAGGTTTTCCCTGCGCTCCAGGAGAAGAACCATCAGGGGAGATTATGAGAATCTCTAACGCCGAATCCCCTGAGATCGCGATTGACGACGTCAAACTCGGGCTCGTGACCAAGGAAGGGCGAAAACGTCTCCTGGATATCATCCAAATATACAGAGATTGTTTTTCAATAAATTTATGTGATAGGTAGTGCGATGTCGACAGAAATGGAAATCAATTTGACTGACAATCAGCCCTTTACCTACAGACCCTATAGGATGCCCAAAAAGGAACAAGAGATCGTAGAAACAATGGTAGATGAATTACTTTAAAACAATATCATTCGCCCCTCTTCATAGCCATACGCGTCGCCCGCCCTTTTAGTCAAGAAAAAGAACGGTGAATGCCGAATGTGTATTGATTACCGACGTTTGAATTCCAAGACCTTAAGAGACCATTTTCCCCTGCCTAGGATTGACGGTCAGATCGATCGTCTACAAGGGAGCAGATTTTATACCAGTCTCGACCTTCGATCTGGTTATCATCAGGTACCCGTAGCGGAATCATCAAAGAAGTACACAGCTTTTGTGACGCCTTCAGGCCAATTAAGTTCAACCGAGTTCCTTTCGGTTTAGCCAATACCGCAAGTGTGTTTGCTAGGTTGATGGATAAAGTATTGAGACCGGCACATGATATTGCGGCAGTGTACCTGGACGATATCCTTATCCATACAAAAACCGTCGATGAAGGACTCAAGAACTTGGAGACAGTCTTTCAGTTAATTAGAGACGAAGGTCTCACATTGAATTTGACCAAATGCTCTTTCTTAATGAAATCCATTACGTATTTAGGATTTGACATTGAGAACGGCTTGGTACGACTGGGACTTACCGGATATTTCCGTCACTTCGTGAAGAACTACGCCGCTTTGTCCAGGCCTTTGACAAACCTTTTGAAGAAGGATGTGAGTTGTAATTGGACGACCAAACACGACGAAGCTTTCTCCAATTTACAAAAGGGTCTTGTAGAACGACCAACGCTGGCAATATATAATCCCGATGCACCCATATAAGTGCATACCGACGCAAATAGTCACGGTGTGGCAGGAATATTATTGCAATTCCAGCAGCACCGACTTCACCCTATGGCGTATTACGGCCGTCACACTAATGCATGCGAACAAAAATATCACTCCTACGAGCTGGACACTTTAGCAGTCATGGAAAGCCTAAAGAAGTTCCGTGTATACCTGTTGGGTAAAGAATTTGTAGTGGTGACTGACTGTAATGCGCTGAAAGCCACGAGTACCAAGGACATTTTACCTCGGATTGGCAGATGGTGGCTACAACTCCAGGAATTTACATTCACGGTACAATATCGCCCCGGAGACCGCATGAGACATGTAGACGCCTTAAGTAGAAATCCTGTGACTACAGAAATTCCTCCCGAAGAGTCTGTCATGCGTATAGAACAGGCTGATTGGATTTTGTCGGCGCAATTAACGGATGACAAAATAAACTCAATTTAAAATATCCTCAGCAAGCCGCCAAGTACACCCGAAGAACATCAAATGTACAAAAATTATGCACTGGGTGACCAGACGGCTTACCCCGAATCACCACCAGAGGCATACAATGGGTACTACCTAGAGGAATGCGACAAGCAGTTCGAGCTGCTCACGACGACATGGGATACTTTTCCGTCGAAAAGACTCTCTACCGTCTCTGCGAGCATTATTGGTTTCCCCGAATGCGGGCATATGTAGAGAAGTACATCGCCTGTTGTATACCGTGTGTGTACAACAATAAGAAGACAGGTAGACAGGAAGGTTTCCTCCACCCATCGACGACGTATCGAAGTCATCCCAGCTAGTCGAAGATCTTGTAGCGACCAGAGAGGGAAATATTCCTCAGTTTGCTGCTAATTCGCGTCCGGCGTGGTTGCGAACGTTCGATAGTGTCGAACTATTGTTTTAATGTAGTTAGTGTTTATGGACTTTGTTTGTGTATATATATGTTAATCGGTTTACCAATTTAATTATCAGTTGGTGAGTGGATCACTGAGTACCTATTTGCACATTTACATATTACATATTCACATTACGTAGTGATTGTAGTGAGTTGTTCACTCTGAGTAGCAATATTGTATGCACATTTACATACTTACATTGTGTAGACATCGAGATTGAGTATTTAATCGAGTACCACATACAGGCATGCTACGTAAACTAAATATTATTAATATAAACGACGATTCAGTTACAATTAAGTAAGCTCATTGAGTAGCTAATACTTAACATAATATTACTAAGCATGATAACGTAGTAACAACCCTGGGCGATTACAAAGTTAAGCTGTACTGAGTGTACAAAACCTATATCTCTTCTGAATCATAACTCCAACGACTAGCATTACCAATTATCTGAAAAGTTATTCTAATGCAATTATTCGCACTAGATCTTTCTATACAGTTCAGGTGTAATACCTCGATGCTGAACTTATCATTTACATAACATTCAAACGGTATGTTGTATACCGAGTCTTCATTCGAGTTTCTCAGAAATGCACTGCCCATACAGTACAGCCCGGACAGAGCACATTTGTTTCAGGTACAGAAGGTTCGCTGAAGTGTTACGCCCTGCACTATGCTTTACGAGCCCTGGTTTACACCAGATACACAATTTGCTCGGGTTAAGCAGATAAAGAGTAAGGTGATAAGGCATGAGATATACTTAGTGCATTTAGTACACTAATGATCTTGGCTTTATGTCAAATTGTGATGTTACAGGTCTCATCATGTTTATTTACAGGTTGTGTCCTATGACCTTTGTTGTCAGGCACCGTACCCTATGACCTATGTTGTCAGGTACATCATACTTAACTAGTGCCCTATGACCCTTGTTGTCAGGCATCGTACCCTATGACCATTGTTGTCAGGTACCGTACCCTATGACCTTTGTTGTCCTGTACATCAACGTTAATAAATGCCCTATGATTGCTGAGGTCAGGCATGTGCCCTATGGCCTATGTTGTCAGGCACCGTACCATATGACTTTGTCAGGTACATCATCGTGGGGAGTAGCGACCCCCACGCCTATTGTTTTGTATTTTATGTTCTATTAACCGACTTGTTATGTTTTATATTCTGTGCTCTGGGCTTTCGCGTTTACCCCTTCGTGGGTTGTTTATCGTGCTGGCGAATTCAATTGGAGGGCTTTGTGTATTTGGTCTGTTCGACAAACAGTTCTGATACATTTCCTATAACGATGTAGTTGCATGAAAATGTTACAACTACAAGACGTATTCTAATAATGTATAAATATAGAGAAACTCAAATTACAACTGCCATGTTACATAATTACAGATTGCACGTTGTCAAATTCCACTTCTATACATACACAGGTACTCATACTGTTTTTCGTAAATTAATACAGATTGACCGACGTAAGGGTTGATGGCAACGACCGGCCTAGAGGACGTACAGATCTTTACATGCTCTCATCTGTGGTCGTAAGGTAGGCAGTTTCCTCACTTACTTTCAGCAACTCTGTTAGCGGGTGGCTTATGATCTCGGTCATTCACCCAATTACCTGACACAAGCAAAAAAAAAATATTATATTATTTCTGCCCCTAACAAAAGAAGAATTTGAAGAAGTGGTTGACAGCCTGCAGGTTCACCGTGAATTAAGCAAACGTAAGAAGGGGACCGATGAAACACTTCAAGAGTACACGTATAAGATGTTGAAAATCGCTGCTCAAGTCAATCTAGAAGTGCGTGTAGTTATACAATACATAATAGAAGGCATTCCCGATGATGCTGTAAATAAAGCCGTATTGTACAGAGTGAAGACGGTTAAACAACTGAAAGAGAGTTTTTACCAATATGAAAGCATGAAGCGGGAATTAACAAAATCGAGTTATAAAAACAGATCACCAGAGAAAAGGGATGATAGACCTGGACGAATCGAACACCGAAAGAAGCCAGAGACAAACTCATCGACGAAGACGACGAAGCGTTGTTTCAATTGCGGTGAAGCTAGTCATTTAAGTGCGATGTGCCCGGTAAAGCAAAATGGCAAGAAGTGTTTTAAGTGCAACGAGTACGGACATATCGCGTCGGAGTGTTCGCCAAAGCCAAAAGAGGTGTACGTAGTGTCGAGACCGGAAAAACAAAAATACCAGAAGGAAATAAAAATAGAGGACCATAAAGTTAGTGCCCTAGTTGATACGGGAAGTGAGCTCACGCTGATTTGTTGGGACGAGTACAAAAGGATAGGGTCGCCGATTTTAAGTATGTTTCAAAGGTCTCGGCTCCAACGTCAACAAAACGATAGAGTTTACCATTGTTATGTCTGTTGAGGGTGACGAATGTCCCGTTACATTTCATGTCGTATCAGGTGCAATTCTGAAACGAAAAGTAATCCTTGGTACAGATTATCTTAGTTGTATAGAATTGAGAGTAAAGCGCGGACACGTAACATTTTTAAGATTGAAAGACGATGACGATTCAAACGAAGATGAAATAAACAAACCGGACATTTTTAAAATTAACTTAGTTAACGAGAATGATAAATTAGAACTTTCACATATTCAAGAACCTCATTACGGCGAAAGGGTTAGGACATTCATTTCAAATTATAAACCAAAAAGTACTAGCGACATTGACATTGATATTAAAAGGGCGGCTGTAAATTTTTTTCCAAAATCAGACTGAATAAAGAAAATTCAAAGTTTTTTGGGGTTAACGGGGTATTTCCGACGATTTTTACATAAGTATTCGCTGATAGCTCGACCTTTAACAGATGTAAAGTTTAGTTTTGGACCGCTTGAGAACGAGGCATTGGCAACGTTAAAAACCGCCTTGATAAATGGGTCTGTTCTGAGAATATACCTGGTTAGAGCAGAATTGCATACTGATGCCTCAGCATTGTTGTTCGGCATGATTTTAATGCAGAAAGATTGTAATGACGGAAAATTCCACCCTGTATATTATGCCAGTGGAAAGATGAGTGAAGCCGAGTCTAAATCCTGTAGTTGTAAGTTAGAAGTTTTAGCTATTGTAATGCAAATTACTGAAGGTGACGACGCCTTGATTGTACATTTGAGAAATTCTCAAAGTAAAAACGAAAAACTTAAGAAAATTGTAGACGCCGCAACGCGCAGTGAAGCCGACGGATACACCCTTAGAGGTCATTTATTGTACAAAGATGTTGATAATGATGTGCTAATTGTAGTTCTAAAAGACATGCAAAGACAGGTAGTGCAACAAGTACATGAACGTGGACACTTTGGGAGTAGGTAAAACGGAAAGTGTAGTTCGTAAAGACTTTTGTTTTAAAGGAATGCGTCAAAAGGTCGAACAGGTAGTCGCGAGTTGCCTCGATTGTACTTTAGCAGAAAGGAAGCACGGGAAACAGGAATAGGTAACCCAATTCGAAGACCGCGAAGATCTAGGACAAGTTGCCAAGGAAAGAATTACTCGAATCCAAGATGAAAATTTTCGTGATTATAAGAGAAAGGCGGCGAAAAGTTATTCTTTGGACGACTTAGTGGCTATCAAGAGGATGCAATTTGATCCAGGCTTGAAATTCCTAGGTGCGTGTAAAATAGACAAACAAAAAATATCGATAACACAAGCGACGAAAATGATGAAGGTAATATCTGAGGGCAGATATTGTTGCAGGATGGCCGAATGTGGTGACAGAAATAATTGAGAGGACATTTTGTGTTTGTGTAGACTTAAGTCGTAAATTTAGGGATTAGGGTAGATAAATTTAAGTTTCAAATTTTAAGTAGAGCGTGTGAGAATGATGATTAGCAGATGTCGTTGAATGTAAGTAAGAGCTGTGTTGAAGTATGAGCGAAAAAGACAGTTTACGAGAGTTTCTGTAGATTTAATGAAGAAGAGACGTTACTTTATTTGTTCACTTTTTCCTTTTTTTTGTTATTAAATTCAATTAAAGTTTTATTCCTGTGATCTCCTGATTGCTGTAAACCCAGCTAGTAGGGATTAAATAAAAATATCCACTACATTAATTTTAACCTCATATCTAATTAATTACTACTAACAAAAATTTGTCAATAGTTGAACCACAATTTCAGATTTGTGGTGAAAAGATGATAGCACTCTGCAGTCGTTTCTCCTACTACTTCATTTAATAAATCACAGATGAACAACGCAATAATCGTATCCATTTTTATATATTCCATTGTAATAGCTCTATCAGTTTTTATGGAGAATTATACTGATCAGTAACAATGTTTGAGCTCTGGACATTCATAGTTTAGGATAGGTAATATTAATTTTAGCCTCAAGACCAATTACTACCAACAAAAATCTGTGATTGCATTGATAGCTTGGGTTAAGATTAGTTTCAACCTCAAGACCAGTTACTACCAACAGAAATCTGTCAGCAGTTGAACCATATATTATTATAGAATTATTGTAATGTGGAACTGCACAATTTTTTTTTCTATTCACTTTATGAAGCCAATGGCATGACAAACTATGTAATCATTAAGACAATTCAACTCTAGACATTCATGGGCTTGGGTTAATATTAGTTTTATCCTCAACACCCATTACTACCGACAACAATCGGTGATTACATTAATAGCTTGGGTTAAGATTAGTTTCAACCTCAAGACCAGTTACTAGCAAGAGAAATCTGTCAGCAGTTGAACCACATATTATAAAATTATTGTAACATGGAACTGCACAATCATTTTTGTCTATTCACTTTATGAAACCAATGACCATGACAAACTATGTAATCATTAAGACAATTCAACTCTAGGCATTCATGGGCTTGGGTTAATATTAGTTTTAACCTCAACACCCATTACTACCGACAACAATCTGTGATTGCATTGATAGCTTGGGTTAAGATTAGTTTCAACCTCAAGACCAGTTACTAGCAAGAGAAATCTGTCAGCAGTTGAACCACATATAAAATTATTGTAACGTGGAACTGCACAATCTTTTTTCGTCTATTGACTTTATGAAACCAATGAACATGGCAAATTATGTAATCATTAACACAATTCAGCTCTATGCATTCATGGGTTTGGGTTAATATTAGTTTTAACTTCAACACCTGTTACTACCAACAGAAATCTAAAAATTTCACACAAATATTGAAAATATAAGTCATGGGATGAGGTATACCAAAAATGATGTCAGGGCAGAAATAGGAATGGCCATTTCTTCTTTCAAGTAATAGTTGACTTTACTCCATAAAATTTATCATCGAAACCTTCCTTACAACATTAGCTTCGTTTTTAATAAACTTTTCTTTTAATCATAGACAAGTACTAAATATCCTCCATTTAGTATCATTTCCAATTAGCAATGAAAATATACTGAAACAACAAACAAATATAAATAAAAATATAAATGTATAACGATTATAAAAAATATATTAGTATTATCTAAGCTGTCTTGTATAGGTACATATAAATAGTCACTACATATCCATAAAAACCATAATTCTACTACTTATATCCATTTTTATGGTGAACAATCTCGTTTTTGATATTCTATTGTTGTAGTATCTAGCAATTATGGATTTCCTGAAAAAAAAATGTTTTTAATAGCTATAACCAGCATGTTAATTTCACAGGATTTAATGAAAAATCAGAACAAAATTGGTCATCTTCTGGTTTAGTCAAGGCAGATATACCATAAAGCTAACACCACATAAAACACTAAGCTCTAGTTCACTCACACCTAACATTCTTAGCGTCAATTGGGGAACAAGCAGAAAAAACAATAAATCAGGTATAGACAATACAAATTCAGGAAATGAAAACAATACGTAATCTCCCTCATCGATACTCAACAGAATGTATGTATAACCAACAAGATATATTAAATCATTCAAATTGTAGAATATGAAACATGGTACATTGCACCAAATTATGACAAAATCAAACAAAAGCAACAAGCAACTGCAATCTAATAACTACAAACAGTATTATCAAACGTGGCAAAATAACCATATGACAAAAAAAAACACTACAACATAATACAAAACAGAAATAAACCTATACAATGAAATACATGAGGACCTAAGAATAAAACCAAAGAATCTAACAAAGAAAAAAATCAAGAAGTGAACCATGAACAAGTCAAGAAACCAAAGATAAATACAAACAAATTAAACCAAAATTATACGAAAAGTGCAATTAAAATTTCTATTGGGTATTAGAAATTATTTCATTACTACAATCAGCTATAGTTACACGTAGTTGATTATAGAAGCATTTAAGAAATTAAGGCAATCACGTGGTACATAAGGTAGATTACTAGTATTAATTAAGTTTCTAAATAGCTGTAGCACTGGAGCAACTAAATAAATAGCCAATAATTCTTACACTTCTAGTGAATCTTACATTAAAACACCACTACACAATAAATTACAAACCAGCAAACGCATACTTTCACTCAACCAACATCAAACCAAACTGCAAAATGGCGTGAAAACTCTCCTCTAAAATGAATGGGTTACCGGGATCACCGAGTAACCGAGTGAACCATAGATAGGATAGCAATAGCACACAGACAAGACAAGGCCACAGATTAGAGAGGCAACTTTCCAAAGATCTTTGGATACAACCACAGATCAGAGGACACACCGCGATACATTATATAACCATTCAACAACTTAATAGTATCATTGATATAGTTATACCTTGTTGCTTGACGAATATTTCAGAACATTTCTTTATTTCGATTTTATTAGCTTGTATCATTATAGATTATAAACAAACAAAATTTCAGTATACCTAACCTCTCTAATCTGTGATACCTAACGTTTGTCATAGTTTTGTATCTTCTAGTCAGTGGTCTTTCAGCTTTCGTAAATTGTGTTTGTATTTTAAATTAAACTCTTAGCATTAAATAAAAATCAAATTTATACGCAAAAAAGATTTAGATTTCGCAAAATTGATTAATTCAAGAAAATCAGGAACAATGTCTTGTCACATTAAACCACAACACACATATTAGGTTATAATTGATCTGTGATTATTAACCTTATAGTGTTATTGTGCTCAGCTGTACCCATCTGTTGATTGATATGTTTGCGAGAAAAGAAAATATTGATTTAAAATTCTATCACATTAAATATGTAGGTAAAACTCATTGGCCTAACAATTTGTTGTAATTCATATTTATTAATTACTCACTAATAAGGTTGCTAGGATACGAAGTGTTGAGTCAATTGTTTGAAACTATTTTTATAATGGAAAAAGACTGGGTAACGTTGTTAAAAAATGCTAAAAAAACTTGTATAAGTCAAAATAATTTACGAAAGGTTCATTATGAACTAGAAAATGGTCAGGAAATGGTTGAAGAGTATAATATGGAGACTCAAGTGTTAACACGAAGAGCGTGGCGAAAAAAATCAAAAATTAAAACCAATGATGAATGGGACATTGAAATTGGCGATCCTGAACCAAAATTAGGTGGTGGTGAATCTTTTATTATAGAAGAAAACTCAAATCAACCGTTCATTACGAAAAGAATTACAAAAAAGGATATTGAATGGAGAATAAGAAATTTACCATATCCTATAGAAACATACAATACAACAGCTGATAGAACTAAGAATAAGATAATAGTTAGCACATCCAACAAAAAATATTATAAAGAAATTGATATTCCTGAATTAAAACGGATTGGTCTGCTACCAGAGCAAAGCAATCTCTGCATTTCACACAAGTTTAATACATTAATTATAACTGTGAGTACTTAAGTATTTTATTAATATTCTTATTACAATATTTAAATTTGTTGCAGTATAAAAAGCCAAAAGAATTTCTGGAATTAGAAAAGATAATCTTTGAAGAAGTTAAAAAACTAATACCTAAGAATGATGGAGTAGGTGATTGCAAACAGAGTTAAAAACATAATGTTATTTAAAAATTAATCTTATCTTATTTAATCATTAATAATTTAGTTCTGACTAAATTTTTTTCCTGTATTGTACCTAGTTTTATTTATTAATTTTATGAGTAGCATGCAGGTGGACTACAAATATTCATACCTGCACTATTAAGGATGAGTATAGAACAAAAATTCAAACAATTGTACATGACATGTACCGTTGTTAATAAAACAATGTTTCCAAGTAAGGTTAAATAGGAAGAAGACAATAAATTTTAGAGATGTTAGAGCTTTGCTTCAATCAACATTATTTTAGCCTCAGTAATACAATTTAAAAACAAAAGAATTGTCTGTCTCCCTATAAATAAATAATACATCAAGGCAAGCGTACTGACAATATTAAAATATGATGTATGTACATATATTTGTTACTGATATTTATAATACTCACTTAAATGGAATAAATTGAGAATGAAAAAAGATGAAAATAACAATTGAAATTCTTTCAGCCCAAAACAGAAATAATTAATTACATAATTTTTATTGAATAAATTACATTCCGGTTTGTAGGAATCAGCAATGTATGAGTATATAGCGTTGCTAAATTTTAAGAACTAGTTTAGAAAAATATTAAACCATATAATAATTAAGTATTAAAACATTAGTTATGAATATATCATAATTGTAATAAGTTTATTTCTTCTGATACAGCTACTAATTGCATGTGACTCCTTTTTGGAAAGGTATCATAAATCCAATAAGTCTGTGTGAATCCACCTTATTCCATTTGTGCTCATGTGAGGCTTCCTTGCTCCTGCAAGCACTTTATACATGGTCCAATTTTCCATAGTTCCAACTTTCTATCCATCTTATTAGTTACTATCCGGCATACCACTTCCTTCAGCGTCTCGTTGTTCTATGCTTCTTACTCTACCTTGACATTGTGAAAGTTATTTGATGGCATCATATACCAGTGCTCTAGCTAATGTGTCTGTAAGAATTCGTGGCTTATCCAATCGGAGTCTCTGTTGTGTGTTGTCCCTCAAGTCATCAGTGAATGATTCGACGGCTAACTTTTCCAGGGTACCGTTGGGTGTATTTGGATAAGCGAGGCTGACCAATCGTGCAATATCTGCCTCTAATTATTGCAAAATTTTCCGTACCTTCTGACGACTGTTCCTGAGTTGCACATCGTATACGGTTGATAAATGTACTTGGTGGTACCGCATTTCCAATCGTTCTACTAGTTGATAGTAGTCTAGTAATTCTTCTGATACTATCATCATCGGAGGGTCTTCGGTCTTCAGTCTAAAGACTAGTTGGACACGCAGCACTAGAACAGTTTACATCCCTAACAATTTGTGAACAGTTCACGCTCCCATTCAATGGCAACTTATTCTCGATTTTTGCCTCTGTAGTTGAGTTTAGAAACTTTCCTTCCATATCTTTCATTCTTAAATCCATTTCTATATGCTTGTTTTCCATTTCGGCTAATTTTTCGTCAACTACCCCGAATTTTTCCATTGGTTCTTCTTTTACATTCTTTAAAGTTTTCGTTTAATTTTGTTTCAAATTTATGATTCAGTTATTCCTTCAATATCCTAGAACTTTAATTTATTATTCTTCAAAATTTCACTAATTGTTGGCTGTTTTAATTTTTCTGCCCATATTTAAATATTCATTATATTTATTTTTATTACATTTAGTTGAATTTGAGCTGCACGAAACCACAATGAATGTGGGTCGTGACCAAGTTCTAGTTGTTAAAAATGTAAATAAGTACCTATAAAGAACCAGGGTAAATAATTATCAAGGAGGTTAAGTAAGTCCGCAAAACCGTCAAGAAGTCTGCGTGAAGAGGAGATCGAGGGGTCCGTCCGGGAATCGTTGTGTGCGGAGAGTACTGGCATTGGGTGTGACCCTCTCCCGAATTCCCAGATACGGACGCTCCATCATGCCGCAAGCTAAACAAGGTGAGACTTTTCCGACTTAATCTCCCAGTTGGGCACTTGGCTCTTGACTTTTCATATTTGATTTAATTTAATTTGTTTATTCAGTTTAGTCCTTTATATAAATAGTTGTTTATAAATATACGTTGCGAAACGAAGATATATATGTTTTAATAATCAACCTCTCGCAAGCCAAGCGCGTATGTTGGGTTAAACTTTTAGCATTTGTATATACTTATGGTGCAATCACACTGCATATAACCCGCTGTTACATTCCATAATTCTTTAACAGAACACCCATTAAACGTGTTGCGAACATGTGTTCATTTTCGAAATACAATATTTACTCATCAATATCTCATGCGTCATGCTCTTGAAAATCATTTTATATTTTCTCATCACTGATGAATCGTTAAGGTAGTTATGAAAAGGCCAATCCAAAGTTTCGAGACGTCGAATTTTAAGTTTGCAAAACAGCATACTACCTACCAAAATTTCCATTTTCTCGTAAATACTGATTCTCTGACATAGTTACTTTGAAATGTCTCTTAAAACGTTATAACAATGAAAAAGTCCGCTCCACTCTGACAAATCGCAGGAATCGTGCCAATGATTGTAACAGTATTGCATGATTAGAGAAAAATGGTTAGGTTTATGCTTTAAAAATTTATAAGGCTCCATTGCAATTTTAGACGTTTTCAATTCGTCATTCTTACTACATTGATGTTAATAAAGAATTTCCAATTTCAGTTCTATTTTGTTGCGTCTAATTCTTTTGCGGATTGCTTATGTGTATACCCAACATCAGTTAGTCCGGAGGGGGGCTACAGCTCCTTCCCTAGCTCCAGTAACTAAATATTGTATTTATAAAAATTATTTAAAATGACTAATTTTACTCTACTTTATATTCAACGCGAGTTAATTACTGAAAATCATTATTTCACACCGAAGTTCAATCGATAGTCAGCCGATTGGACTGCACGTGATGAACCGACTCTAAAGCGTGGAAAGACGCAAAAGTCGACTGGCAAGGTTGTGGCAACAGTATTCTGGGATGCTCATGGTATAATATTCATTGACTACCTTAAAAAGGGGAAAACCATTAATAACGACTATTACGAAGCGTTATCGAAGCGTTTAAAAGACGAAATCGCAGAAAAGCGGCCTCATTTGAGGAAAAAGAAAGTAGTTTCATCAAGACAATGTACCGTGTCACAAATCACTGCAATCGATGGCAAAATTCCATGAATTGGGCTTCGAATTGTTTCCGCATCCACCGTACTCTCCAGATCTGGCCCTCAGCGACTTTTTTCTATTCTCAGACCTCAAGAGGATGCTCGCTGGACAGAAATTTCGTGCCGAAGAAGAGGTAATTGCTTACGAACTTTTCAGCCCGCCTGTTATGCTCAGATGGAATTGATTATGTATAATTAAAATTTTTACTGAAGCCTCCCCTCTTCAGTTCTTAGCCTTAGATCCGCCATTATTGATACTGAATATCTTTGGCAGTTCATTGAACCGTTAGTTGAACTTGGCACCATGGCACCAAATTAGCCCCTAATTTATTTTGGCTACTTTGTTTTGCCAGTTTTTCACAGCTATAACATTTTTCGTCCTCAATTTTTTTTGCGAAATAGAAATTTCAATTAATTTTCTTTTTAAGATTGGTCCTTCCATACTCGTCTCTATGTAGTTTATCTGACGTTTATTTTGCAAGTTCAGTACCGTTGTCAATGGCAACTACATTTGCTTTCAATACAAATTGGTGTAATTATACGACAACAACGCTTGTATATGTTTTTCTACACACATTGTTTATAATAATAATTTTTAAAAATGGCTGATATTCCGAAAAGCCTGCGAAGTGAAACTAAATTCAAGTTTGAAACGCTTTTGAAGAGTGCTTTGGATTCTAGATCAAATCTAAGTCCTAAATCGACTCGAACTTTCCATACGATTAGTGAAAATGAATCTTTAAGCAGTTTCGATAATGATGTTGAAAAAGATTATGGTATTAGTCAGGTAGAAGCTGATATCCACATTAGGAATAACAGTAAGGATAATTTCATTTTAAACAAATTTCTCAGAGAAAGCGATCGCAATGTTAACTTCTTTGAAGAAAATGAGATAACTTCTGTTATAATTCCCACGCCAAAGCCTCGTAAAAAATGGATAAAACCTTCTTGTACAAAGGAAACGTCACAATTTCAAGAAACTGCAAAAGCATCCTTGGAATACCTTTTGACTAATGAAAAACGCAGTAGTAGTTTAAGTAGCGTTCAAACATATATTATAATGAATAATAATGTAGAACAAGTAACCGGAAGTATATCGAGCGAGAAAATAATTCGACCTTCCTCAAAAATCAAATTGTCATCGCTGCATAAAGATTCTGATTCATCTATTGACGACCCAAATAGTGAAGTATACGATACAGAAATCAAACTAGTAGGTAATCATATATTAGCTAACAATGATGAATTTAAAAATCCTGAGATATACAAACATCAAACATCGCCACTCCCAAGAAATATGCATCTTGAGAAAACCGACAAAAACGTTACACACGTGGCCGTTTCTCTTGAATCGTCTGCGAATGACTATTGCAGTACAAATTTATCAGAAAAAAGTGACGGTGGAAACGAAAAAAAAATTACTTTAAAGTACAACAACGAAAATGATATCTCGACTAAGGGAACTGATGAAACGCATAAGAAAAACTTTCAACCTAATAGCACATTTTCAAAAAGCGATTCGATTATCGAAATCGTTATTCATAAAACTGATAAATTAAAACTCGAACCGTGTGCCATTCGACCTGCTATCAAAGTTCATATTGTTAATGCAGATACAGGAGAATATTTACGAATTTCCAGTATTAATAGCCCTGCTATTTCTTCTAAAAACAATATTTATGTTGAACCAATAATGACCAGATCATTACATATCGACTCGGAGATAAACCAACTTCGTTTCCCAACTTGGGAAGAATCTATAATAGTAACCGAAGATTTCCAATATTTTCTTTCGGAGAATCATAATTTGGTAATATTTTTTGAGTTACTTAGTTTCATTTCGTTGCCTAATAACTACACAGACCTTTCGAAACAATGGTATAAAATTGCCTGGGCATTTCTCAAACCGAAAAGTAAATTTGAATCTTTGAATATTGAAAAAATGGTGCGATTACAACTATATTGTCCCGGAAAAAATTATTCGACTCCTCTACCTAAGTGTCACATTTTCGAATGGTGGAATTCCAAAATAAGTAAAAAATATCCTGCCACCTTGTACGTCACAATCAAAGAACTGAAGTTACCAAGAATGGTGATTGAAAAATTTAGATTGAAAAAGACAGTACCTATAGATAGGAGTATTATGAACCAGATAAGTAATGATCAGGAAAATAAACTTTTAGTAAATTACCATAAAGAAGCAAGAAGGTACTGTAATTTTCCTAATAAACTGCTAGCAAAATTTTACTCGTACCAGTCGGGATGTTTAGCGATAAAGTTTAGCAACAATGGTCATTTCTTAGCTTGTGGTATGGCACAAGAAAATACGTATTTTATCGCTGTATTTTCTACAGAAACTTTTGAACAAGTCTTTAACTTTTTCGGCCATGAGGGCCTCATTTATGATATTTACTGGTCAAAAAACGATGAATATATTATATCTGCTTCTTCAGATTGTACCGCATCCATTTGGAATTTAGAAACAAAAAAATTCATTCAGGTTTGGTATATATGTTTGTTACAATAAAATTCTCATCTTAAGTTTGAACACTTTCGATGTTCATCTACTTTTTTTATTATTACACCTATATTTTTCTTCTAGATACTTCCACATATGTTTTTCGTCTACTGTTGTGCAATGGTAACTGATAAATTTATCATAACCGGTGGTTATGATAAGATCTTAAGAGTATGGAAAAAGTGTGGACATGATGAGTTTAAACTTTGTCAAGAAATAGAAAATCACGAGGGATTTATCACTTCTCTTTGTGCGAAAGTTGACGATTCGTCCATTTATTCGTGCGACTCAAATGGAAAAGTTGTCGAATGGACTTCACATAACAAACATCATTGGAAAGTCAATAGAGAAATAATTTTAGCAGAATTAAAAGGTACAATAATAAATCAAATTTTACTTAACGACCAAGAAACTAAACTACTAATTCATGCTAGAGACAGCGTCATTCGTCTTGTAGATTTAAAAAGTCTTTGTATTTTACAAAGATTCACTCAAGCTTTAAATAACACCGTTCAAACATTTTGTACTTTTTGTAATTGTAATAGATTCGTATTTTGCTCAAGTGAAAATGGTTTTATTCATGTTTGGGATGTAAACAACGGAAATTCGGTAGCAAAATATATCCCATATAACAATGTTGCGCTTCACAAAGACGTTGAAGTACATAACGTTCAATTTAATCCGAGAAAAACTCAAATCGCTATTGCAAGTTATAATAAAGAAGTGCCGATTTTACTGTGCGGTTTTGATGAACAATACAAATCTTTTGATTTAGGCTTAAGGTTTATCTCGAATTAGTATTAATAGGTAACAATTACCTATATGTTCCAGTCCAAGTTAAATACTTGCCGAATTAAAAGTGTCTCAGAAATGCATATATATATACTAATAGAGGCATAAAAACTTTAAAAAGAAAACGAATCGACTGTCTTCACAATAACAGATGCATCATTTAATTCGTAATACATATTTTTTTATTTAAAAAGTCGTGTACATTGATTCGAGTACATTATCTCGTCGAACGTATCGATAAGCAAAAATATTACGACTATCTACGTGATATAGATAAGCAACTAGAGTACCCATCATTAGCCTTCCAGACAAAAATCCTACGAGGGTTAATAAATTTGCATGATAACCACCCACTTTATTAATTAACCATTCGAAAACTTGCATGCTAGAATAGCTGAACATCATCGACCCAAGAATACTAAAATTTAATAATTACTGGTAAAAAATTATTAGCAAGAATCCAATGTATCAACCCCATCGTAAAATTTAATATATATTTTTACATTTAACGATTACATTTTTAATTATTTATACAGATTGTTACAGTTTAGTTTCAAAATCAATGTTTTTAATAAAGAAAATTGTTTTACTTTAGAGATGAATTCTCCAAAAAAAAGATATATATACACCACAGGTAATAACTTAACCGACAATAGAAAAATACTAATACATCAATTACAAATGCATGGAATATTGGTAGAGTTTATGGCGATTATAACGCGTACGACAAGCTTATACTCCCCTACAACGATCGAACGGTACGACGGACGGCGAGCAAGAACAAGATTTCAGGATAACCTGTTGGTGAAAGTGTTGTTACTCGGATACGCATAAAATTGCGGTGTATATACATGTTCTGATGTTCTTATTGATCACTGATTTTTACCGCCTGTATCGAAATAAACCTACTATTTTCTGGTAAACAAAATAAATAAAAATGGAATGTTGTCACTTCGACTATTTTTGCACAAAGTTCAAACAAATTACGGACACAGATGTTTGAAATTAAATGAGAAATGGATGTCGCACGCTATAGCTTGCTATGGTAAAGTAGGGGAGTACCTACAATCCAACGGAACTGTGCATTGTGATACCCAACAGTTGCTACTTTGCTACTTCTATTCTTAGCATTTAACGCGGTCGGTTAACCTGTAGTGTATATAACTTGATTTTTGTGTAACTTAATTTGATAATAAACCAATCTTTAATTATTTAATATTAATTTTGAATCTTACCTAAACGATAGGCGGGTTGTAAATATTAAAGAAAACATCGAAGGTCTAGAAAATATATGAACCGTTATTCCATAAACCATAGTTCGAAACAACAGTGTGTGGGGATTATACTGTAAAACACTAAAAATATTAAATTTTCTTAAACTCTAAACATATTTATCATCAAGCATAAAAATCTTTGTATTGACTACTTGTGTTCTTAAATTTTCCTATATGTATTTCGATATATTTTGTTTAATTAAAGAGATAATAAATGCGATGTAAAGCTTTTTCACAATCTTTTTAATTATGAATAATCATTCTTTCTTATAAAATCAATGTTTCCCTAATATTAATTTTTGTTTATACATAACGTTTTTGAATGAAAAATAAAGCAATGCTTTAAAACAGCATAAATACGGTAGCTACAACAGTAATAGTAAACCTTGTGAACATTCCAGGATTAACAACATGAACAGACATTAATAAATAGGCAATTTTTCCCTGCATTGACGCTGTAACGTAACAAGCTTCTATAAAGTCGTACAAAAGTAAGGTGTGGTCGTCCGTCATTATAAAGCGATTCCTACCACGAAGACCACTATCCGTCATTTTTATTAAAAAAAAGAAAAAATACAATTACAATATTAAAAATAGAAAGCACGCACAATATAAACTTATTATTTTAATACATATGACGTTTTATTATGACATTACGGATATTAGATATTTATAAAATTACTATAAAATCTAATATTTTTGTTCATTGAATCTCCGTCCTTTCACAACATGAAATATGTGCTACCCTTTCAATTTAATGCTAATGTTTTGTACAACTACTGAATTGAAAATATTTATACCATAGGTACGAAACATGTGTTTTTACAAAATAAATGAGTATTTGTTTTCCAATTCTATAATGTACAATATTTTCATTTTGTGAATAGGTATTTTGTATATATCTGTATATTTCAAAGATGGGCCAAACTGTTGTCTCATGAATTTATTCCACAATTTTTAAGAATGCTCCCTGCCAATATTTAGTACCTATACACCACTATTATTTAAAAATCTGATTATAAATTGCATATATGTAATGAAAACGATATTTTTATTCAACAGTTAGTATGTACACAAATATGTTGTTAAAGCTTAAAAAATTACAAGTACAATGACTAAATTACACACAATAGAAGAGTTAAGTTTAAACTTTAACTAATGCATCAATATGGCCAACGTAGCAATGTCCTAATTTTAAAAGGGCCAAACTAGATCCAATTCCTGCTGCAGTACATAACGGTAGATTTTCAGGAATTACACTTCTGACAATAGCCCATGTTAAAACAGATCCCAATGAAAACATTATAGCGCCAAATGTACTATAAGAAAGAGCAAACTTTAAGAAAAAGAACAAAATATAATATATACATATAATTTATCAATTGAAGCTTGCATTTAATTCTTATTTACCTATATAAAATTCGTTTCTGCTTTGAAGCTACTTGCAAATGTGGTCTATTATACAAATATAATCCAGATCCAATTAAGGAGTTAAACAATAAGATGTTTGTAATGTCTCTCTTAGGGAATAGCCTATACATAAATAAATGACGTAAAAACAGAGAGCATTTTAAATTATCATTATAAATACCTTAAAACCAAAGAAGGATTCATCACATTCACCGATAAAGCTGAATAACTTAGCGCACCCTGAAGAGGGGCATAATAAAAGAGGATATTTTGAGAATTTATGGGTTTCAGCCTTAACTTATTTTGAGGGTTATTTGTTGGTGTTACTGGAGGCATTGTTAACTTTTACGTAATAAGCAAAAGCACGTGCGATAAAAAATGTACGGTAACAGTCGATATTCGACTAAAAGTATATAATCATATATAATTTATATTATATAGTTCAGTCTTTACCACAGTCTATACTGAGAAAGTGAATTTTGACATTTAATTTTATAATATTGTGACTAAGTGAACGATAAACGTGATCAGATGTAAAATAAGCTTTTAATATTGATTTAAATTTTAGTTCACTTTACATGAAGAATAATAATGGAGACTGTGGTAACTAAATAGCTAAGAGATTAACTATTACGACAAACACTGTTTTGTGGGAACGGACACGTATTCGCTTATTTAGTTATGTGCGTATAAACAATCAACACAAAACTGTTTCTAAGCTTATCGTTAACAGTTTTAACCCTACACTTCGAATTATAAATTTATTTAACAACTTTGACCGGGAAGTCATATACAAGAATAATAATAAATTAAGGAAACTGTGGTAAATGAGTATCATATTTGTAATACTAGGACTATTTTGAACTAAGTTATGTACAAAACTTGAAACTGTTACTTTATGGTCATCATTTCAGATCATTTCAGATCAATGTTTCTGTTTTAGATTTCATTAGTTGCTTATTAGCATTTTGTGGTCCATGAAAATTTAGAATGAATTAATGTATCGAAAGCTATCACAACTAAATCGGGGATTAATTATTTACATTAATTTTTTAATTAGAAAATGATTGTAAAAAGGAGCATCAGGTATCATGAACCACAAATATCAAATACTACAAACCTGACATCTGAGTAATGAGTGTTCCGGAAATTAAATTAGGTAAAAAATTTAAACAATAAAAACAAGACTAGTTTTTGACAAACTTTATTTCTAAACGTGATGATCGTTTCGTCAAACATTTATTTTAAATATTTTGAAAATGTATTAGCAATTTATACAATTTTTGTAAACCATAGAAAACTAAAATTAGTTTCGACAAAATATATTAAAGAATTTTTTTTTTTTTTGATAATCACTGTAGCGCATTGTAGAGTTAAAACAATTATAAGAGCTTCTCTTTAATATGTTTTGTTGAGCCTAATTTTGATTGAATTTTTATTTGGTAATTTAAAATGGTTCATCAATAATTCACTACAACATATTGTTATGTCAACATATTCAGCTAGATTCTAAAACTTAAAATTAAATTGCATTTAAAATGAAATTAATCGAAATCATTATTACTGAAATCTTAAGTTCTTGTTAAAATGGCCCCTATTCTAGATATTACTACTACTGTGTAGTGATTGTGGAACACAAATTAAATTATTAAAACAATTTTAGTAAAAGTTAAACCACCCAAAAAGATTAATTATAGATAACATATCATAAAATTTCAGTTTACAGGGACAATATAAAAATATATGCAATGTATTAAGAACTTTGGCCATATCATTCTTTTTGTCACTCCAGAAAGCAGCAATACCTGAAGGAAACATACAAGTGATTCATTCTACTGGAAACAAAGGCACTTGTTGTTACTAAAGGAAGGATTTATGCCAATGAGTTGGTAAGTAACAATATTAATTGAAAGTAGTAGTATGAAATTTTCATAAATTATCTCAGAAACCTAAATTTTTTAGACATATGAAAGCTACATTAACCTTTAGTTTTAAGAGTTATTGCAAAAATATTTAAAGCAGAACAGTACAATTAAAATAGAAGTTCTTTTCCAACAGTGTGGTAATCACCATAAAATAAAGTAAAGAAATTTTGACTTTAGTATTAAGAACAGAAGACTAGGAAAAAAGAGAAAATCAGTTTTATTAAACACCAGGAACCCGTCCCTGCTTAGCCAGACATTTAATTTACGAATATTGAGATTTTCAACTGAAAACATGTTTTTATCAAAATAATGAGTTCAGTAAGTTGAAAAATTATCCCTCTTACATATTGGATTTATATTTATCAGTTTTGTATTTACAATATTTTGTATAAATTAAAATTCAGAAGGTTTTATACCCTGTACATTCTACATCACTCCTTTTGATTTTCCTCCAACCATTTGAACTGCCACCTATTCGGGGCTAAACCTGAGTGGAATTTTACTTTACCTTCAAATACTTAAGTTATCGAGCCTTTGGCATTTATAAAGACAAGCTATTATGTTAATAAACGTGAGCAATTAATAGCAACAATTTGTTTTGTCTAATATAAAATAAGTAACACACAATTAGAAACATTATAAGTAAAGAACTAATGATACTAATTAACCCAATGTTTATATTATATAATAGTTGGAGATTGAAAAGTTGTTTATTTAACAATACTTTCAATTTTTAATACAATAAAATAAAACTATTCCTGTGGTTGTTGTCCAATTTAAGTGTAACAGTATTGTAAGGAAATTGAACGAAACAATGATAACAACAAAGGCTTGTATTTAACCACTTATGGAATTTTATGAAGTTGTGCATATAAAAACGCTTTCTTTATTAATTCTTAATAATACTTACCAGTCTGAGTGATAGACATATAATAACTTTCTGTTACTTTCTTTTATCACTTGCTGCTGAGAAATTATTTTATTATCTAAAGCAGAATATGTCCCATGTGTCTTAAAATTTTACTATTTTACCTGCTTTTCGGTACGTATTAAAATTTTCGTTAAAATGCCCCATAATATGAGAAATTCAATGAAACACTTTATTAACATTCCACAATTATTTTATTCTTGACAATTGTTTCGCCACGATGTGGCTTCTTGAGAAGATACATAAATTCTTAAAACTAATGAAACAATTGTCAATAATAAAATAATTGTGGAATGTTAATAAAGTGTTTCATTGAATTTCTTATTATGAACTTCCATCAAGTACAAGTAGAATCAATAGACCCCATAATATAGAGTATTACTTCAAATTTATCTTCTTTAAACTCTTATAATTTATCTTAAAAACAAAAAAGTTCCCAGGGATAAATGTTTAAATTTTTAGCAATTTTAATACAAATTAGACAACCTAAATTAATTAGTTTTACGTACCTCTTCATAAGATTTCCCGTTGTAGGAGCATTATAAAAGCTCTTGTTGCCATTTATTATGGAGCATTGGTCTCATATCAGTTCTTTTTCATTTCAGGATGTAACTGATGGTAACATAAACGTGGCTTTTTCCACTGGAAACAAAGGCAGTGTGTTACTGTTGCTAAACGAAGGATTTGTGACAATAAATTGGTAAGTAAGTAAGTATTGGTAGTAGTTGTGAAATTTTCATTTAATTATCTCAGAAACCTCACCATGTTAATATTTATAACTTACTTTCAACGGTGAAGTTTTAAGTATCATTTCAGAAATGCTAAAACAGAATTTAAAGTAGAATTATTCTTTTCCAGAAGTGTGAATGTTAGCATGAAATAAACGATAGAGCATCTCACAAATACTACATATTTTATAAACCATAATAGAAACTAGTTAGTGGTAATGTTAATGATACCACGTGTCAATTTTGAAACTTTACAATTTTACTTGCTTTTGTTGCTTTATTCATTTGTATTTTATTTTATTTATTTTTTTGGTTAATAGTGTAGTTAATTCGTTTTCCTTCTCTGTTTTTTTAGATTGAACAACGAATGAGAGTGAGCATAAAGTACGATGGTATCGTTTCGTGAATTGTAGTATTGACATCTTTACCTTGTAACACTATGCAGTTAATTTTCGATCAATGAGTGAGAACATCTGTATACTTAGTTGGACACCACTGAAACAAGTTGTCTGCAATGCTATCATAGGTTTTGGTTTGCTTTCCGCGTTTGTAAATTTTGGATTAATTAAGATGAGAATACATGACTTTATTAATGCTAAGTGGTCATTATTAATCTGTTACCAACGTTTCCTATTTCAGATCGACCATAGTTAAAATGTTTCTTTATTTTATTTTAATGGATATTTTATTTAGCATGCTCTTTTTTAATTTGAATTAATCTTTTATTTTGCATGTTATTTAGTTCACCTTATTTGAATTAATTTTATATTTTGCATATTATTTAGTTCGTTTTATTTAAATTAATTTTTTATTTTAAAGGTTTTTTTATTTGATTTCGTTTGAATTCGTGATTAATTTGGCATGTTTCTTGCTTACCTCTTCGCTATGCTTACTGAAAATTCTTACTAATTTGCATCACATTAACACTATTCCAGCCTTACTTCCTTTCACACAGTGTACAGTGGGTTATCTGGAATAGGAGGAATATGCTACTGCCCAGCTTCCCTTAATGAAATCTGTCCGATCTTCTCTACCAATTCTATTAGTTTTTGCGGTTAGTCCTATTAATGCACTAAGAAGACTGAAGACTTTTCTTTTTGTTTTATTTTCTTTAGAATTTAGTTTTTCTTTTCTTTATCTTACAGGTATTTTGTTATGTACTTTATGAACTGTTATATTAATATAATCGAAATTTAGGTTGATTGTAACTTTTCTAAATTTATATTTTAATATAATTGTTAGAACCAAATTGAATTTTCTGAGTAATTTTAATAATTAGATGAAATTTGGGCTGATAGGGAGGTTATAAGGGGAGATGTGATAGTCACAGAGTATTAGGAGGACTTTCTTCTTCAAATGGGGCGCTTAGATATTAATATAACAGTTTATAAATCGTAGGTTTTTATAAATGATCAGTTTATTATCTCATATAATTGTAGTTTTATCACTTTATTAACTTTACAAGTCCGTAGAAAATGTTACTTATTAGGTGTATTGTATATATGTAGTATGAAGATATTTAACATACATTGCTGTATGTAAATTACTGGTCTAATAAATAAATTATATAAATTGATCGGTTTTTTGATCTTGGTATCGCAAAAATAAAATTTATATTAAGGGAATAGAGAGGAGGAGACTGGTAAATGAATAAGAAAAATAAAGATAGGAGACTCAAGAGAAAGACAATAAAATAAATGCAATTTAAAAGAAAATTCAATAAAAATAAAATGTAGATGTCTTCTTGAGAAATACCATATTATCTAAAAGCGAATAGAGCATTAGATGTACTAACGACTAAAAGTAACAGATTGGTAAAAAAGATCGGATAGTTTTCGAAAAGTAGGCTGGGCAGTAGGCTATTCTTCCTATTCCAGATAACCCACTGTACCCTGTGTGAAAGGAAGCGACGTTAGATGAGACTCGTGTGGAAAGTAACTAAGACACTTTCAAAGAACAATTAGAAAGCTAAGGCTAAGGGGATTCGTTTGGAGAGGCCCACAAAGCTAGGAAGTGAATTGAACACTATAAGGAGACGTTGAATCTTGTAAAAGAAGTGTAAATGCAAAGCAAATTAGTAAGAATCTGCAGTTGGCTTAGTGAAGAAGTAAGCAAGAAACATGCAAAATTCATTAAAATAAAAACATACAAAATAAAATACACAGCTGTTACAAAATGTCGCGTACTCCGAACATACTGTCACTTTCAAACTGTTTATTTCTACTAATTTTTTTTTAAACAACACCACAGTTAATAATTAATAAATCCCTCGCTCACTGAATCACTTCTTCATACCTCGCTATCCGCTTCGTAACTAAAAGTAATTCGGTTGACTTCGAGGCAAGCTTATTTGTAGTGACTGCATTTGTTCTAAAAGATTCCAAAATGATATTCTTTTCTTTGTTGGAATCTCGACAACCCACATTACAGGTCTTGATGTTTCACGTAGGTTGCCCACACGTAACAACATAAATTCAAATGAAATTAAACAAAAAAACATTCAAAATAAAAAGTGAATACAAATAATGTGAACTAAATAGCACAAAATAAAATAAAATAAACATTCTAACAACGATCTTTTTTATCTTCTCCACCGTCGATCTGAAACAGATAAGCTTGGTAACAGACTAGTCAATGAGCAATTATTATTGAATAAATTACAGACAGCGTAGTGAACGCCATCCGCAGTTATTTACTACTTATTGTGGGATGCAGTAATGTTACACAAGGTCCTTTTCTAACAAGTATGTCAACTTGTGGGTCAGTCGAAGCTGCCAAATGTGTATCGCGAGTTCGAACTTTTTGGTTCTCATCAGCACGCCGTGGACAGTTCCGACAGAAAACAAGGTTAACAAGTCGGTATCCTTGTTAAAAAAGGACCTTATTTAACATTACCGAATTCTACAATAAATAGTAAATATCTACAGATGACGTACACTGCGCTATCTGTATTTATTCATTAAACGCAGTTTATAGGCAGCAGGTGGGTTGGTTGGTCTTCTGTCGGAAATGTCTACGCTGTGTTGATGAGAACCAATGAGTCTAAAATCGTTATCATAGAATCATCAGTCTGAAGACTGATTGTACAGGTACCTTTACTCCTAAAATAATTGTAAAGTCTCAAAACAGTTCTAATTTTTGCAATTTATAGTTATTAAATTTTCGCATTAACTCAAACAAATCAATATTCTTCGTATAAACTATTTCAAACGCCAAATGAATTATATTAGCTTGTCGTTGGTGCTTCATAGATATTCTTTGGGGTCTGTTGATGGTTGATCCGTGTAAGTACCGAAAATGCTGACTCGCAAACAACTACATCCAAAGGTACGGCAAGTCGCTAAAAGCTTGTAGGTGTCCCCAAATGCAGTTCGTTGGTTATAAATTTCAGTGAATATGTCGTCAGGGTTGCATTTTGAGAAATAATTCTTCACAATGTAGTAAGATTAGCCTTCCAGCGAAATGATACACGAACTTGTATATATATATAATTTCTATTTATTAACTAACAATAAAACACAGTAACTTAACACAACGTACATAAGGAAACATAAGGGTTGTTACTCTAACGACATAACACATAAGACTGTTCGGAAATCGATCTCCCTCAACTCACCACTCGTACGATAATAATAATAGTACCACAAAGTAGCTCCACCCACAAAGGCGGGAAATTCAAAAAGAATCTAAATAATGCCATAATTCTCGGTCAACCTGACTTAAGATCGTCTCGATCTGCACATAAAAGTAAATAACATAAATTCATAATTTAAACCTAAAAGATACATAAGGAAATACAATATTTAATTGGCAAGATTCTTAAGTCATAAGTAAACATAATGGGTAGATAATAAAACAAAGGGGGTTTATAAGTTATAATATCCTTAATTTATAATGCTAAACTAAGAAAAGAGTTTCAAAAAGATAACAATACAATCATCCTAATTAATATATACATGTAAACGATATTAGTGTAACCATAATTTCATGTTGTCTGGGCTACAAACGCCTTCAAATGGTCTTTGCGTTAATTGAAAGTTTTCTACATCGGTAATACAATAACGGTCATTGTCTAAAATTTTCTTAATTTCATATGGTCCGCGATATTTGGGTATGAGTTTCTTGTTTACGCCGGGGGTAACGTCGTTATTTTTTACAACTACATAATCTCCTATTTCATATTTGTAAGGGGGTTTATGCTTACTGTCAAAATACTTTTTATTGTAACATTGTACTTTTTCGGTTTGTTGTTGCGCTTGAGCTCTAATATTTTCTAAATTCCTATTCTCATCACTATTCTCTGACTCTAAGTGATTTCTAAGGTCGTCGTTTTTATGCCTCTGGTTTACTCCAAAAAGTAACATACTTGGACTTGTGTTTATGGAACGGGAATGCGAATTATTGATGGCAAATTCAACCTCAGGCAGGTGTTTGTCCCATTTATTTTTTAGATCACAAAGTTTCGCGAGCATAGGCGTCAAGTCTCTATTTACGCGCTCAATCTGTCCATTAGACTTAGGTGAAGATGTGGCTATTCTAATATGTGATATATTGTTTTCATTGACAAAATTTTCAAACTCAGAGGAAGAAAACGCTGTACCGCGATCGGATACAATTCTAATAGGCCTACTGTAGTTATTAAAGTAACTTTCTAATTTATGTATAACTTCAATACTTTTTGTTGTCTTCACGGGATAAAATTTAACGAATTTAGTAAAACCGTCAATCATTTCAAACACGTATCTTTGACCTGTAGGCGTTTTTTCCAAAGGACCATAATGGTCAATATGTAAAGTATCGAATGGTTTATTTCCTTTGGGTATATTATGGAGGATTCCTTCGGTCTTTCCTAAATTTGACGAGTAGGTTATACACTTAATGCAGTTTTTTATGTAAGCTTTAATTTTACTTCTAAAATCCGGGAACCAATAAACTTTAGAGAGATAATCCGCGGTTTTATCTATGCCTAGATGACCTAAACTATCGTGACAATTGAAAATAACTTTTTCCTCCATCGATCGGGGGACATAAAAAAGAGTTTTTGACTGGTCCTTAAATTTCCTGTACACTAGGCCATTACGCAGCTCAAAGCGTTTGTCTTCGCTGGTCAGAAGATTGTTTTTTATCTCGACGATATCGGGGTCTAAGTTTTGGGCGATTGAAAGATTTTGCTCGAACGTATTTTCCTCGAGAATCAGAATACTGTTAGCGCGACTGAGTGCATCTACATGCCTCATCCTGTTGTTTTCCCGGTGTTCTAAGGAGTAATCGAAATTCTGCAGACTAAGAGCCCAACGGTTAATTCGACGATTGATTTCTCTTTTATTTAGAGCTTGTTTTATCGCGTTACAATCGGTAACTAATTTAAAGTGGATTCCCTGTAGGTATATCCGAAACCTTTCTAATGAATAGATAATGGCTAGCATCTCCAGCTCGTAACTGTGATACCGAGATTCTACGTCTGTTGTCCTTTTGCTAAAATAGAACACGGGTTGAAATAGATTATTTCTTTGCTTCTGCAGAAGTATGGAACCGAAACCGGTCAAACTCGCGTCACAGTGTAATTCAGTATCTAGGTCGGGTGAATAAATTGACAAAACAGGGGCGTTTATTAGTTTAGTTTTTAACAAGTTAAATGACTCTAATTCCTCTTTACAAAATTTAAAACTGGATTCCTTCCTTAAAAGGTCATACAATGGTTTCGCGATCAAAGAAAATTGTGGAATAAATCGTCTAAAATAAGAAGCTAGTCCCAGAAACCTTTGTACCTTCTTGGGATCGGTGGGGACCGGATAATCTAATAACGCCTGTACATTTTGGGGATTAGGTTTGATACCCGTATTATCAATGACGTAACCTAAGTAGGTGATTTTCGTCTGTAAGAATGAACATTTTTCAAAGTGCAATTCTAACAAATTGCTGACCATCAAAGCAAGAACTTCGGATAGGATTTGGAAATGTTGCTCAATGGTGTCCGTTGCAATTAAAATATCATCCATATATGTTAATATTTTGTTTTGCCTGATTAAGTCCTTAAAGATTGCATTAATGAACCTCATAAACACTGAGGGTGCATTCGTCAGACCGAATGGCATTTTTAAATATTCAAACTGGCCTAAGGGAGTGATAAAGGACGTATATTTAACCGAACTTTCAGCTACTTTAACGTGATGAAAACCATTCTTCAAATCGAGGCAAGTGAAAAAGTTTTTATTCTTCAACAAGTCCAGTTGGTCATCAATCAAGGGAATAGGAAAATGATCCCTAATGGTTATTTTATTAATCTCCCTAAAATCTACACATAACCTATATCCCTTATTGTTTTTCTTACCTACAAGAACAATTGGGCTGCAATAAGGCGAAGAGCTTTCCCTAACGACATCTTGAGACAATAATTCATCTATAATGCCCCTTAAATGCTTTTTTTCATCAAATGACAACTTACGAGGTCTACAAGATATCGGTTGGTCGTGCCTTAATGCAATGTGCATCTCAAAATCAACAATGGGTTTGACTGGTCGAGGGACATTTATGTACTCATTGAAAATCTGGTTTTCTACCTGTCTTGAAATATCTGGGCGTAAATCAGGATTGATATTCAAAGGCTCGTCCTTAGAGGTATTTGCACAATCAATAAATAATAGCTCTTGACAAAAGCTACCGTCGCGAATTTTCTCTAAGGTAACATCACGTCCTAAAGTGATCTTGAAATCTTGTAAACAAGTAAAATCACGACCCAAAATAGCTGGATAACTCATAGTATCATCCGAGACAACATAAAATTTCAGTGGTACAACTAAATCACAAATTATTATAGTATGGCTAAAAATTCCCTTAACATCTAAAAGTGAACCATTAATACCAACATACTTGGTATTTAAATTCGAAATTGGCGAAATACAATATCCGGGCAAATACTTCGATTTAATGAGACTAATTGGACTACCCGTATCAAGCATGGCATTTACGTTAAACAAATACTTATTACCTCTGTCATCACATTCCAACCTGACAGGAATTTCGTATAATCCACTTGCTTGCATCATCTCTGGTTCGGTGTGAATTGTAGGAGAATCAGGGACCTGTTCAGTTGCCTCATTGATAACCATTGTCGACAAACCGGCTTGGAATGAGGATGCTGTAACACCCGATCCATTCTCCCTTCTCGGACATGACTTCCTCTGATGGTCCAACGATCCACAATTGAAGCAAGAACCTCTTTCTCTCCTTGGCTTCTGGCACCGGTTAGCTGTGTGACCTTCTTCCTGGCAATTATAACATTTCATACCTCCTTTCACCGTAGATGATGTCGATGTTCGGGAGGAGACTGCCGAATTGGTATGAGTACGAGCAGGTACTCCGGGCTTCTTATTGTTCACTGCTTGTCGCGATCTTCTCTCTGCAGCCACCCTTTCATACGCGATGAGATCACTATAAAGGTCATCGACATCCATATGTGTTTTCGCCATTACCATAGAGGCCATCTCTCTGGAAGCCAACCCAATAGCAACTTGCTCTTTCTGTTCGTCGAAGCTAAGGTTTAACTGCTTACACAGTTTTATCTTTTCATGAAAGTATAGGCTCAGGCCTTCCTGATGAGCTTGTATTCTTCCTGTCATCGTCTTCCACAATGATGTTAAGTTCATTTCGTGTAAGAACGTGCGTTTAAATTCGTTTCGAAATTGCTCCCAGGTATGTATATTATCTCTTCTTGATTCATACCAATGATGTGCAGCTCCCTCTAAATGACTCCTTGCAGTTTCCAAAAGGAATTCCTTTGGCCAATTATGCAAAGTGGCAGCACTTTCCAAACTATGTAACCAGGATCTGCTTTCCACTTCCGATATACTATCACCACTAAATTTCGAGACAGTCTTCGAAAAATCTGGCATTACACTATAGTTCCGAACTTGTTGTCTCTGGTTTTCGTTTAGCATTTGCAACATGGCGGCATTTTGATGCAACATAAGGTTCATGGTGGCCATCATTGCATTTATGTCTACAGGAACATTATTTTGCCGATCATTATTCGTTTCCACCGGTTGCACTACATCGCTGATATTCCGACTGGTTAGAACCTGAGATTGTATTTGTTCTTGAAAACATTCAAAATTTTCAGACGGAACAGAGATATGATTGGTGTCGTCTTGACCCTCCATTTTGTGTAAAACCACGCTTTCCGGTTATCTTCTTAATCAATTCTTTTTACTGTTCCCCTATCTCTTGGCCTCTTTACCCCACACCTGATGTAGTAGGATTAGCCTTCCAGCGAAATGATACACGAACTTGTATATATATATAATTTCTATTTATTAACTAACAATAAAACACAGTAACTTAACACAACGTACATAAGGAAACATAAGGGTTGTTACTCTAACGACATAACACATAAGACTGTTCGGAAATCGATCTCCCTCAACTCACCACTCGTACGATAATAATAATAGTACCACAAAGTAGCTCCACCCACAAAGGCGGGAAATTCAAAAAGAATCTAAATAATGCCATAACAAAATTTATTTCTCATGGTGATAGTACTTGAATTTCTAATTTCTTCAGAATTCCTATTTAATCGATGTTTAGTTTCTCGACATTTGTACTGGCCTTTGTTATGACAAAATCTCAAGTACAGTTCCACAAGCATCAAATCCAATGTTTCCATGTGTAAAGCTGTCGAAGGATCGTCATCGGTTTCAGATCTTTGACCTATTTTATCAGCAATTATGAAATAAAAACACTTGATATATGTCATCGGAATTAATATTAAGAACTGTTGTGACTTTATGAAAGATGTCATCGAAGGATGTATCATTCCTCATTCCTTCCAAAATTTGAATGACTGCATCGACAACCCTGATGTAATCTATTAAACTCGACTCTCTGGACTGCAAAATTTTGTCAGCTGGTTCAATTATTTCCAAAACGTACTTCATGAGGTATAGGCAAAATCGAAATCCAATTTTTCGGATGGTGATAAGAATACCAGTCCCTTCAGCCACATATTCCCCATTTATCTTTTTATTCGCCGCAATGTCTTCCAAGGCTTGTAAGATTCTGGAATAGTTTTCAAAAATGACTTTGGTGAACATAAGGGATTGTCCGTCCTAGTTCTTTCTGAATGAGGCTTGAACACCTCCGTGTCTACCGCTCATCACAAACGCACAATCGTAGCATTGACTTATAATTTTATTTTTATCCGATCCAACATCCGCAATTCTTTCAATATCAAATCCAACGTCTTCTGTGGTGATGATACTCAATATATTCTCTCGATATTTTCCTTCCTTGTCTTATTAATACATGACTCCTTCCTTGTCGAAGTAATAATCACGTCCGTTGTCTCAGCTAATAATCGATCTCGTCGTAGTGACGATCGCTCCTATTCCGTCCCGTTCGAGCCGAAAGTTAATGAAGATTGGGGTATTGGCGCAATGGCAAGTGCTATTGCAGTGAGTTGGAGATCGTCACAAACGAGTAATATGCAACAAAACCGGAGTAAACAGATCGCTTCGCATAGACAAACAGGAGGGGGGATGCGGCGACTGATTGACCTGATTTTTTTAAAATATAAATTCGATGTGGAAATTTCGAAATTTCTCAAATCTATTAATCCCGGCTGTTGACTGAGGGGGCTGACATCCTTCTAGGGAGGACTCAGCCCCCTGGAGTCTCCCGTGGCTACGGCTCTGCTCTAATGTGTCTTTAACTAACCCTTCATGTGTCAAAAGATGTCCTACCAATACATACCTTCTTTTGTTCTTTGACATCCATAGCTCCCTTTGTTCTCCTAGTCTTTGTAATATCTCTTTATTTATAACATTTTCTATCCGTGATATTTTCAACAACCTTCTATAACACCACATCTCAAACGCTTCTAACTTTTTTTATTCCACCGCGCCCACCGTCCACATTTTCGCACCCATACAGAGCCTTACAAAAAAAAATAGACTTGACTTACTCGGCATCTATACGTATTAGCAGCCTCTTTCGTGTGTCGCGTTATTTGTTTACATCTAAAAAACTGTTTATAACCTGTTAAATCTCAAACAAATTTGATAGTGTATGATATAAACATATAAACATAGTCTTCGTGATACATTTTGCGCAATGGTAGTTTAAAATGTTTACTGCTTCATTACTCCTGCCCACCGCTGATAACAATATTTAGAATAAAACATATTACGCCATAGGTCGTGGGTTATTTCTCTTGTGTATAGCATTCCTGCCTGAGGCGTTTTTGGACAAGCAAGGCAGAGTAGTTGTGCGATGTCTATTACGTATTCTTGCAGGCTCTCCCCTACATTCTGGTGGTCGTTTCTAAGATACACATGGTTGACCTCTTTACTAGCTGTTGATAGTCTAACAATTTTTTCGGGGTTAGTGTGTATAAAATTTCTCCAGCACCATCACGTAAGGTAAGTAAGTGTAGTGATTTTTTGTTCTAACGTCAATGCATTAACCCTTGCGGCCGCCTTGAGTTGCTTCAGGTATGTAGCTCATTACGTCTTCCCGTCGAACGTGGCTGGCTTCAAGTGTACCTTCGGTGGATGAGCTGCTTTTCTTTAACGCCGATTACCTCTTTCGTCATGATACCTCTCTTCTCTGGAAGCTAGTTATCAATCTTGATCTCGTTAATTAAGTTTAGAAGCCTTCTTTCCTGATCTTCTATTATCCATAGTTTATTTTCTGTTTGGGCCAATTTTTTGTCAAACATTCTGAATTTTTCAATTTTGTAAAATCCTCAATTAAGTTTTCTTCCAACATCCTTATTTGATTCTAGTTTAAATGTTCCTGAATTTTCATGTAACTTTTATTTTTAATTCCCTGTTAATTTTTTCCAAACCTTTTGAATTTGTATTTAATTTTTTTCCTAATTCATTCGATTTTTTTGAACTGCTGTTTTAATTTTTGGCTCATTTTATCTTCAAATAAAAATGGTTCTGGATCGAAGCCAACTTGCGTCAGAGCATCAATCAGTCGTCTCTGTAATGTAGTTTTATTTCCAGTAGTATCTTCGTGTCGTTCTTCCAGTTCTCTGTTCAAGTCAGTTAATATTTTTACAATTTTTACTAGAAATTTATCTTTTTATCGGTTATCTTCAACCACAATCCTGACACTAATTGTAACGAATTTTCTAGTTGCTTGTTTATGTCTAAACAAATCTCGAATAGAATAATTTATACTACGAGGGTGGATCAAATATAAACGAGCCTTTTTAAATTGCACGCCGGATAGTTCGTCAAGGCGCATCCGGACGTTAGAAACTTGAAGTGGGGATATTAGGTAACACGGAAACGACGCGTCATATTGCTGCGTTCGTTTGGTTAATAGCTATCACAATGAGTGAGAAAGGTGCATAGCAGCGTTGCGCAACAAATTTTTATTCGTATTAAGTTTCTTACACGAGAAAGCGTGAAACCAGCTGAAATTTTGCGTAGATTGCAAGCACAATTCGGAAATGAAACACTTTCGTGGCCAAGTGTAAAAGTTTGGTGCATAGAATTTAACCATGGAAACCTTATAGAAGGGGACCGCCACGCCACGCCACTGTGCTTAAGATATTTGGTGAACTCGGCGTCTGTAATGGGAGTGTCCACACAATCATAACAAAAAACATAGGATTCCGAAAAATTTTAGCTGGTTCCAAAGTTGCTGAGTGAAGATCAAAAAGCTGCTCGAGTTCGCATCTCTCAGGTGCTTATCACGCAATTGGATAGACACCCGCCCTACTTCTTTTTATGAAACGGAATGAAAAAACTACCAATGCGTTGGGAAAAATGTACAGACAAATAAGGGGGATATAAAATACAGATACAGAAATTTGTGTTTTTGTGAAACTTTTCAAAATAAATGTTTTATGAACAAAGGCTCGATTTTATTTGATCCATCCTCGTACAATACACTATATATGGTATATGCTCAAAAGAAGAAATAATCTTTTTAAAAAAATTCTGAGCAAACTAAAATACAAACACAGTGTGAGGTCTAGTCTACAGCTAGAGTGAAACGTTCTTTTCTAATTCAATTATTTATTCACAGCTATTTATTTAATCACTTAAACACTACTAACAAACTTAAACTACTTATTTATCTGACAAACAATAATGCACTTTATTTATATCACTTTGTATCTCCCCGTTGAATATTTATTATATTACGCGTCTGGAAATCAATTGTCCCGCTGACCCAGAGACGAGTCAGAAGAATCAGTTGTAAAACATTAAATTAGACTTATCTCAGAAAATATGAATTTCACTTCAAAATTTGTAAACACGTGTAACCTTGAATATTGGGTAACGTTATGGCGAATTGTTGACTCGCCACTTGCAGCTATACTGGATGGAATATGGTTGCGCTCTAGTATTGGGATTATTATTATTCAACCTTAAAGAGTTGTACAGTACATGGGGGCACTAGTACTAAATTGACATTAAATATGTGAACCATTATCACATTTACCACATTTCACCTTACTGAAAGAAATTACTAGAAAAACACGCCAAGATATTTCGACCGCTTTCTAGAGAAAACGATTTATTATTTCAATAGAAGATTCTCGAGCGTCTATTGTCCGGTATCGATCGGTCTCAACATCAAACGTGCCGCCTTCGGGGTGCGTCAGCGCTAATCGATTCATCGCACACACGTATATGTTCACTACAGTATATACCAATTTAGCTTACAACTATGATTACCACATTAACTATATATATATATATACTGAGTATTCGCATTGTCTACTAACGCCAGTTTATAATTAAACCGATTCCGACTGTTTATCAATCATCTATTTAGTGTTTTTCTAGAGGCATCCAATTAGTTTTCGATTTTTTTCATATTTTAGTTATGTGTCATGTATAAATTATTTGCGACTCTGGCGCCGCTAGTGAAAGGTTGCCAACTATATCATATTTCAATTGCCGTCAATCGATTGAATGTAATTTGTGCATCAAAACAGCTCTAGTAAGTGCGATTATATCATTACTCATTGAAAATAATACTTAAATAAATCTACATCTACTGTTTACAATTCGTTTTACCCTTTGCTCTTGCGCAGATTGAAGCTACTACCAAAATGGAGTAGTATGTAAATTTTAATCAAAACTGATAGACGCACAATTACGCTACGTACATATTTGGAACGCACAAACGACGTACAATTTATTGGTAAAGTTTAAATATGACAATTATTTATATCCGGTTCCAAATTCACACGAGTTAATCCTCTTATGTCTGGTATCTTCCTATCTTTGTTCATAAAACACATTGATGAGATAAAAATGAAAAAGCAAACGGCGCTTTGGTTATTGTGCTCATGCGTATTTGGACTTCGTACTTTTTTGTTTGTTAGTGGTGTAATGATATCCACGATTGAATCGAGAAAAATAACTAGTGGGAAGTGGACAATAAATCTTAGAAATTGTTTAAAATTCGATGTTTCGTTGACATTATATTTGGGTTAAATGATGAACGAAACGAAACGAATTTCTAACGAGTTTTTCCTCTTGCCAATAACATCCGATCTCACTTTTATAGCGTTTTCGGTTTCTGTCCGAAGCTTCTCAGGGCTGATACATTTCACGAGTGGAAATATGAATTAACCTCAACTTTTAACACTTGAAAACGTTTCACAAACACAAAATTGTTACAATGTGAACAATTCGTGGGTATTCGGAACTGCCCTTTGCAGCTTCGGGTAGAAATCGAAAAAGTTATTGTTTGTATTTGTCAAAAAATGCAAGCGTACAGTAGGCGAATGGACGTAGGAAGAATAAACAACAAATAACCTTTTTCGCCTAATCATTTAATAAGACAAAAAGAAACATACTAGGTGCCACTATATAGTAGTCTACAATTTAAACTCTAGAGTCTAGATCATAGTTTAGCATTCCGTAGGACACCTGTTCGATTTCGGTTTCGCTTGCCCTGTTTTTTTTTGTGACTTCCCTGAATCACTAAGCAAATGCTGGAGTCGTAAAATTTCACAGATAATCTTTCATTTTCCGTCTCAACATTTTCTGACCAACCACCACACACCCAATCCCATGTTTCCTAAAACGAGGTTGGAGCAACAACCCGCCTACCAGCTTTAGTAGCTGGTGTGAATGAAACACCCAAAAATTGGGTCTTTCGGGAGTTTGTAGATCAACTGTAACTCAGTTTTGAACCTAAATTCGGTGTTGATCGTAAACTACGTATATGTTATAATAATAGTATTGTAACTTGGTAAACTTTTACAAGTCAGAGGGACTTTTTTAATTAAAATAATTTCGAAATTGTGCTATTTCTGGTTCCACCGTACCTTATTTTAAATGGAATGACCCAATTGTCGTTTTTTTTTTTAATATTTTGAAACAACTTTCTTAGGTATGATATATCCCTATAGTTTTCAATTTAATTGGAGGTGAAAATTTTAGTAAAAATATCTGCAACTAAATGATTGAACTATTCTTAAATAAAAATAGAGACCCGAAATTGCAATTTGTTTTTCAAAAGGTGATAGTTTTTTAAAAGAAATTGTATTTCTCTTTCAATTTGTAGAAATCACGAAGGATAATCTTCTAATAGGCCATGAGAATCTGAAAATTGTGTTCATAAGAAGACGCTAGACATACATCTAAATAGGTGGCGAACAATTTGACCATTTATTATTATAATCTATTAATCTATACATCTATATATATATATATATATACATATAAATAAAATTAAAGTGAATGTATGTAATATCGAAATGAGGCCTTTTTTAAGCTCAAGTTGTTATTTGTATGCGTTTAAGATACAAGGAATCCTTAAAAAAACTTTTCGTCAGTCTGCCTATCTGACTGTGTGCAGTTAATCTTCTGAACGATTAACCCGATTTCGAGGAACTTTTTTTACGCGGGCGAAGTCGCGGGATATAAGATAGTTTTTAAATAAACTAAATAACTAATATCTTTTTTGTTGTATTTTAGATCTTACTAAAACCCGCCATACCTACTTATATTTGAATTAAAGTAATAATTAAAATAGAAATCAAATTAAATTTCTTTAAATGTTAAAAACAATGCAGTCGGGCAAAAATATATCATTTAGATTAAAATAATAATTGCTTTTCTTCTGAAGATAAAAACTGCATGTATAATATCATTTTAGCATAACTTTATGATACCACAAGCATAAGTTCATTTCTTACGGAAAGCATATTTCCGTTGCCTATCCGGCGAGATGGATTGGTCGCTGTCATCGCATCGGAAACTGAATGCTAATAAAGTATCCTCCGTTTCCTAACCGAAATTCGCGATGATGTTTGCATAGCACGCTGTACTACATACTAATACATAACTAGCTAGTTGATTGTCTTGGACACAAGAATATATACGGAGGGAACATCCTGAGCAAAAATTTCTTAGGGAAAACCTTATACGGGCCGGGCCGAATCCTAATTAGAGCATTGAAATGTGGTACTGATATATGAAAATCTATTAGGTTGTACTTGATTAGGTCTTCAGCTTGATAAATAAAAAATTGATACATATAAATAATGAAATAACCGATTCTATTTATATTTCTCCAGATGGACATTATTTGTCTAATACTGCAACCACGACAAAGACAAAAAGTGTCCAAATTTATTGCCAAAATTTTCCTATGGGAGATAATTATTGAGTTTACGGCGGTAAAAAATAAATTGAAATAAAACCATCCTTAAAGACAGAATTTTGTCGGTGTGTATTTGGTAAATATTACATAATTGACCTTTTATGCAATGTATTGAATTACAGAACTGTTTTGTACAGAATGGAAAAAATCTAGAGAAAAGACACTACAACGCTATGAGTTACAACACCAAGCATTGGATGTAATTCTGCAATATACAAATAATGAAAATATATATGAAAAAAGTTTTAATTAAGTTAATGTCACTGACATTGCGTACTTAATCGGAATCATTATTGTTATTTAATCCTAAGTATATATACATATAGGTACATGGTTTAGTATTGGAATATATTAAAAATATTTCGTTTACCACTACGGCGTTTGAACATTTACTATATCTATTTTTATATTTTACGAGGTTGGATCAAATATAAACGAGTCTTTTTAAATTGCGCGCCGGACAGTTCTTCAATGCGCATCCAGGCATTAGGAACTTGAAGTGTTCGTTTGGTTAATAGCTATCACAATGAGTGAGAAAGAGGTGCACAGCAGCGTTGCGCAACGAATTATTATTCATATTAAGTTTTTTTCACGTGAAAACGTGAAACCAGCTGAAATTTTGCGCAGATTGCAAGCACAATTCGGATGTAAAAGTTTGGTGCAAAGAACTTAACGATGGGCGTAATCGCGCCGAAAATGTAAATCATCCTCGTCGTCCGCACACCAGCATTTCGCCGGTTAACATTGCACGCGTTAGAAACATTACTGAAGGGGACCGCCACGCCACCCCCCTGTACTTCAGATATCTGGTGAACTCGGCATCAGCAATGAGAGTGTCCACACAATCATAACAAAAAACTTGGGATTCAGAAAAATTTCAGCTCTTTGAGTTCCAAAGTTACTGAGTGAAGATCAAAAAGCTGCTCGAGTTCGCATCTCTCAGGCGCTTCTCACTCGATTTATAGAGGAAGGTGAAATTCGTTTGCACAAAATTGTAACCTGCGATAAGACGTGGCTACACCATTACACTCCAACATCAAAACGAGTGAGCATGGAGTGGCGAGTGAAGCCGAAAACACGTCTGTCTCTAGGCAAAGCTTTAGCCACTGTTTTTTGGGACTGGAGAGGGGTGCTATTGGTTCATTTTTTGTACGAGCGAAGAAGCATTAATTCAGCCTACTAATGTAACCTTCTCAGTCAAGTAAAACTTGCTTATCGCCGAATAAGGAGGACGCATCCTATTCGTGACGTGTTACTCTTGCACGATAACGCTAGGCCTCATACCGCAGCTTTAACGCAGGCCCAGATCGGTGAAATGTACTGGACTCAGCTGGAACACCCTCCATATTGCCCAGACCTATCCCCATGTGATTTCCACATGTTTGGGCCCCTTAAAGAATCACTAGGTGGCGAACGATTTCAGACTGAAGAACAGGTAGACGCGTTTGTGCGCAATTAGATAGACACCCGCCCTACTTCTTTTTATGAAAACGGAATGAAAAAACTACCAATGCGTTGGAAAAAATTTATAGACAAACAAGGGGGACATGCCGAAAAATACAGAAATTTATGTTATGGTGAAACTCTTCAAAATAAATGTTTTATGAACAAAGGCTCGTTTATATTTGATCTATCTTCGTATATTGTACATTAGGTACATGTTCGTAGCTGTTTTCTTGGTACAGCCGATTCACCCTTATATTTTCTATTTAAGTTAGTTTTAAAAGTATGTTTTTTTTTAAAGATCTTATCTATTATTGTTCAAGACGTTGACTATTCATGTTCGCTTCACATCCCTTTTGTATATGTTTTAATTACGATTACGGGCAGTCAGTAATAAGCAGTCACGTGCTACCTCACCGTTTTCTCCTTGAAATTCTCCATCCCTACAGTTTATGTTCTGTCCCTATATTATTCCTGTGTCAATATTGATTCCGGCCACATGGACAACGCCGGTTCTGTTCCCGAGCTATGGAATAACTTTTTAGGTATTTTAAGGGTATAAAATCTTATTATTAATATTTTTTGGGTGAAATAAATCTGGTTATGGATGTTGGCTTTTTAATTTTTACTGTTTTTGCTAAGTAATGCCCTATGTGTGATGATTAATTTTACCGGCGTTGCTCATAATTGTGCATATCGGTTAGTAAACGAAGTACACCTTATCTTATAATTCCATTTCCTACGTGGCCACAGTAAGCAATCATTCTCTCCTGATAGAAAACGGAAATATGCTAATGGACCACCCTGTAATCATATGGGTAATGGGTATATTATACCAAAACAAATTATTCTTGAATAAAAATAACAAACTTTAGTGTTTAATCAATCATTGGAATATGAATGAAACTATTAAATATTCCCACTAATTATATTTATCATTAGTTACGATTGTATGTCGTATTTATGCAACCGCATATGCACTGGAAATTTAAAGGTTTTCGATCTCCAAAATAAATAACATATAAATTATGTAGTTTTTAAAAAGATTGACGGTTTAATCGATTTATTCATGGGTGCAATTAACGATCTAATAATAATGGAGCGGTTCTTCAAATCATTTTATTATAAACTCAATTACGCTTTTTTAAATATCTGTGATGCAAATAACAACTTGGGTGTTTTTATTTTTTTGTTTCAAATAAAATTAACCCAAAAATCTCTTATACCCACTTAAAATAATCGGAGATTAAATTTTTATTCCACTGCGAGGAGTGAACCATAAAAGATAGCTAATTGTACATTTTTTCGTTTCCTCAGATTCTGCAAACAACAATTTAGATAGCAAACGTTTATAATTTGTATTTCACTTACGGGATGTCCCTCCTACAAACGCATTAAAATATGCGACGTGACGGACGCACGGTAAGTTCACATGTCGTTCACTGTTAATATTGGTAGACCACGCAACACATATGTATGTCGAGAGAATTGGTGAGGCGTCGTCGCGCGTCGCGACGGATCCGCAGTCAACTCGGTCGCGTTGTATTCGACACGCGGGCTTTCCCTTAAAACATTTAAATATATCGCGCCGATACAAAATACAAATCCAATAAATTTTATTTATGTTGGGACGGTATATAGTGTTTCATTTACTTATTTTATTTTACTTTTTTACGTAAAATGCCATCATATATGAAGTGTGATTTTCAAAAATCTGTTGTTTATGTTATTGGGACGTGTCGCCAATGAGGCATCAGCCAAATTGCGATCTAAAAAAAGACTTTTCAATTAGATTCTAATGCACACATTGACTGGCAACAACAATCTTCCCGAGTGTTGACGGCAAACGAGGTAAGTCTAAACACTTTAATTTTATTTTACTTTTGTCTTAATATATGCCATCCCTTGTCTGCAGTAGATGACTATATGAAATGTAATTATACGATTACAAAGATGCCAACCATGGCAGTACTCGCCTATATTTTGTAGTTCCTTTTTTATTTATAAAAATCAAAACAACGAAAACACTTCCTTTAAAAAAATGAAAATTGAAAAAGTCCACTGTTTTTTTTTTAATACCATAGCTTTCCGTTTATGCAGCTCTCTCTAACGAAAAAGTAAATTTTTTTAAAATATGATAACTTCGAAATGTTTAGATATTTACGAATATTAGTAAGCAAAGGTTAATTAAGTCCCTAGACGAGCTAAAATTATGTAAATTTTATGGCTCATCATCGTTATAACTGCATCACAATTTTCAATCAAAAGTAGAAGATGAAAAATTACGTAGGGAGTCCTCAGCAATAAATGAAATTTTATCTATGACCTATCAAAAACTAGAGCTAGCTTTCATACGGTACGTTAAAAATAATATTACACTAATCCAAAATTGTTCTTTTATTTTGATCGACCTAATGTATATTTCGCAATCAACATGTAAAATGTGGAACATTCAAATACGGCTAGACAACTAAGAAAACAGCGTAACGGCTAACTCAACGTTTATACAGAAGTAATAGCTTAAGTAATAATAGTTACATCGTGAATTATAATTTCAAAGAATAGGCTAAGATGTTTTAACAGTTTTAACTACATCATTTATAGTTCCCCATAAGATACCAAATACGGTGTACTCAACAAAGAAATTACTTTACACCTTAATCTACGTAACCAAAATTGTGACTACAAAGTTGAAATTTGTTTTAATTGCGGTTATGTAAATAAATAAATAAATAAATAAATAATACACTGATGATTTTCAACTTTTTATTTTTAATCACTTGACGACCGTTTCGCCAAACTTTGGCTTCTCCGGAAGTTTGTAGTCAACTTAAAATTATTAACAATCATTGGTGTTAAATACTAGCTGATGGGGTGGTATCAGGGAACAAGTTTAGAAGTGGGGAGCTACTTATTTTATGTATATCCCTTCACAGTATTACTAACTAAACGTTGGTTAAAATGCACTATATAATAACAATCTGATAGAACATTTAGTTAGCCGCTTGTTGTTAGTTGTACCTGTCCAAGTATGAATGGATAGGTACCGCTGTTGATGACGCATACCACTTACATTTTAAGCATGACAATCTTCCATACCGCAACCCAACTTAACCTAATGATTGCGTTGGCGGGTGTTTAGTCACGGCCGCTACCACATCCCATCTATGACCATACGATGACAGAATCAAAATATTGGCACTGAAACACGCTCAACACGTCAAAAGATTGATGATTTCTAATTAAAAGTTCCTATTAATCTACAACATCCTAAGCCATTTAGTTAGTTTTATTATTATATTAGACATTTTAATTGTTAGCTAGTTCAAGAATATCTCAGCTTTACCAAATAACCTTACAAACCTACATATTTGCTAGCACCATAAATATCAGCATATTATTGTATTGTGATAGCGATGATGAAAATCAAGGAGGTTATAAGGATAGGGAGAGAGTAATATTAAGCTCAGGGACTTTTTTTTATTTGTTGTATTTATAATTGACTTAAATTGAAACAAATTTTAAAAAATGTAATTTTTTGAATACTTGTGCTTGAAAAACAATTTTTTATGTTTTCTTTTGTAATGATGGTCAATTAAATAAGTAAATAGCTCTCTTAATACATGACTATTATAATTACAAAATTGAATAATAACTACTACCTGTTAAGTTGAATAGGTTATAATGTTATGCCATTGATAAAGTTTTACTGTCCACCAAAAAAGATAAATTTATTAAATAAATGTCTTTTTGATTATGTTTAATCTATATATTTTTAGCAATATAATGCATATGTATGCCTATATTCCTTTCATATAGCTTTTACTAAAAGAATTGCATGATTATCTATTGACGACTGATCCAATACATCTTGGTCTTAACAACTGAATATTGATTTATTTAAGTAAAACTTTAATTCACGTGAACTTAGCAAATCGAAATTAAATTTTCTCGTCATAAATGTGTCACTTCTTTATGCTAATGCTTGTGTAAAACATTTTTCACTTTTAACACATAACTAGATGGAAGTAGCAAACCACGACTTTTAAATGCAATTTAATGTGTTTAAAGAGTTCACAAAAACTGCTAAATACTCGTCACATTTAATTGTTCTAACATATTTAAATGCTTCACTACAAATCCTGCTATATATGTTACTGCAATTTCTTTTATAAATTAGAAGGGAATGCAGGAAAGAAAGTACGTACAGCATTTTCTGTCTTGTAATATTTAGTATCCGCTTGAAGAAATTTTTGGTAAAATGTGCACTGCATAACACACTTCCTTTATTAGGAAACCAATCTTTTCTTCTAACAGCATTTAACCATTTCTGACGTAATTTTTCCTTTTTAGGAAATCTAAATGTGGGAAATAATTAAATTTGTTAGCTACCTTTCAACAAAATAATTTCAAGTAGAATGTTACTGTTGAAACGTTATTTTATGACCATTTTGATCTTTGCATTTTTTATTTTCTGTCTGTTCGATTTGAACAACCAACTGCATACAAACCATTTTAATAAATATCAAAGAACAATTTATACTTAAAACTTGTTAACCCATTAAAATAAAACACAAACAAACTGAAAACAAACGTCACTTGGTGCGAACAAATACGGCGACCACATATATGCGAATTGGCTTCACTTTTATTTTTTATGATGAACTCCCTGTATTATAACCTTGTTGATGGAGATCATACAAATAAACATAAAATTATATAGAATACAAACAATTGTACTTAAGATTAACGTTGATAAATGTAACGTAAACCCTTAAAATATAAAAACATAATACTACAGCAGTGATATTAAAATAGGAAATAATTCTAGTTCGACTTTTTCGTTCCATATTAGAGCGAGAAAGGCGAACCACACTTCAGGATCACTGCTATAGTGTTAGTGGTTTTAACAATTCGGATGCGTTTCTGACATTAGTCTACCCAGCACACCGTGCCTTAAGTATATATTATTGTGAATCGGAGGTCAATTGTGTACCGAGCGGCGTGTCTAGTGCTCTAGATCATTGCCTACCGGTTCGAATTCGGGTCCAGCTGCTCTGGTCCAAGTTTTCTATGGTTTCCTTGGATCATTTAGGTAAATGCTGGGGCAGTAACATTCCACAAATAATCTTTCACTTCTTTTGTCTTCATTTCGTCCGTCTCATCTTTCTCTCCCTAATCACACCACCTACCCATTCCCACGATTCCTGAAAGGAGGCTGAAGAGGGCCTTACGCCCTCCTCTCCGGCTTTGCACTGCAGTGTAGGTCGGAGGGACTGACCGCCCACCAGCACGAGTAGCTGGTGAGAATGAAACACAAAAAGTTAAACTTTAAGTTTTAAGGTCAATTATAAATACCCAATCCGTAATAAAAGTTCAACTAATTCTCCGTTTTTAGTATTTAACGTCGTTTAATATATGTTACAGCATGCAATCAATTCTTTAACAAATATTTACTATCAATTCCACCTAGGCATTTCCGAATACACTAACAGTTTCAAAATGAGATAATTAGGTTTAAGGCGAATTGTAATAGTCAGTAGTTACCTTGTTAATTCAGATTAAAGTAATTCACACTTTAATATAATGAAAATGGTGTCGACAAAATGGAAACAATTTTGTAAATTATAATTATAATCTTCCGGGCTTGAGAGCCGTGGTCTAAAGCCTGAATTATCTGACGTTACGTTAGCGGTTGCGGCTAATATCTTCATGCCCTTTGGTACCGTTTTTTAACTAAGACAGGCATAAATAAGAAATTCTTAAACATAAGCCTTACTTAATTTCCAATTCGTTTGGACTGTACACTGCCTACCTACTTCTTAAATAACTACTGCTTAATTGTTCAAGTTTTGGCAACAATACTAAAATGTAGTAATTTATTGGTATTTTGGAAGAAGTTCCCAAAGATTTAACGAGGTTGTGTCGTTATGGTTGTTTCAGCTGTCAGGGTTGTTTACCACCATTAGTCGTTTATGTTAACCTAATAAATGATTTTTTATTCACGTTAGAAAAACTTTTTAGACGCATTTTACCTTAAAATAAAATGAAGAGTAATAAAAAAATATTGTGTTTAGACAGCCTCTACAGGTTTTGGACGTAGTACATCTGTGACAAAAATAATTGCTAGTGAGATTTACTTTCTAGCAATAATTTATTTATGAAATATTAAAAACAAGTTTTATTCTTGTTAAAACAATAATGTAATTAACGTTTCTCACAAGATTCATGAGAAAATCCAGAAAATATCTTTTGGAGGTACTCTTATCTAGTATAGACACAGCATTTGTTTATTTCTTTTTTATTTCTACAATGATGATCGTTTCGTTTCTATACCTGTCGAACCACCAGATCTTTATGTATCAGGCACCACATCTACATGAGACTGTAACCTCCCCGAATTTAATCACATTTTCAAATATTTTTATTCTACGTTAAGTTACGAAAATACCGAACTACTACCGAAAATATTAAGACATGCTTAAGTCTAGCTTAAGCCCTGAATAATCTTTGCTTAAAGTTAACCATATGTTTCAATTCTTAAATGCAACTACTTCATGATAAGTCGGTCTAAAGGGGCATCAGGATGTGGAGTCTAACGTTGTTGAAGTAGGTTGTCATCTCAAGGTTCTCTTGTCGGCTGTCTGTTGTCAACAGAAAGGTACTTCAACTACCTCAGACTCTTCACCTCTGAAGATGTCAATAACAGCCCCTGACGAAACGTTAGACAGTAATTCAGCCTTTAGACCACTGCCCTCAATCTGGAAGATTATTAATATAATTTACATAACGACGCTCATGAAGGCCTAAAGCCTGAATTGGAAACTTTTTTTAACAGCGGTTATAAATTTTCATTCTCAATAGACCCAAACGTTAGCTACCTTAATGCCAAAATACTATTTGATAATCTAGTTAACGTTTAGTTAGCCACTAACGAAAACAACGCTGCATACTTCGTTGCTTAGCCAGATTCTAAAATGTCGACCGTTACATACATACACAGTAGCTAATAATAGGCCTAGAATAAGTTGGCAAGTGTCAATTTATTGAAAATTGCGATATTTACGAATTTTTATTGTAGAATTACATCTTAAAAAACTATTCACAATTTTATTATGTGTTCTCCCGGTAAACCACCTTTACCAATTATTTATCCTTTGTAAGTAAATACAACCAATTCATTACAGTAATTTTGGAGTTTTTTCCTTTTTTGAAAATATAATTTTGTACAAATCAAAAAATTGGGTATCGCTGTTGTAGCGACGAAATTATTAAAAAGTTTCTCGGAGAACTAACGGAAGAGGAAATCGAAAACATCAGAGAATCTTACGCACTATATGATGATGACGATTCCAGAGGTCTCATAAATGCTGAAACTTTCAAGACCCTTATGACTGACTGCGGTCAAAATCCTTCAGATGAGCAAATTGATGAATGGATGGAAAAATTAGATGAAGATAAAGATGGATTAATTGGCTTTCCAGAGTTTTTGACTCTTGTTGCCGATATATTAAGAGGTGAAATAAAACGATATCATTTGTGTTGTCATTCGTGTAACACCGAAAATAACATCAACTTATAAATCTCAACTTTATTTTTGTATTCTTGTGTAAAATAGCTTTTTTGTGTTCGACAGAATCTAAATCTAAAATACTTACTGAATCTATCTTTTGGCTCTAAATATATTTTTACGATTATTTATTATTTATCAAGATGAAACAAACGGCATATTATGTTACGTTTCGGCATCATCACGTTTTGTCCAATTTTTTATCAATTGAAATTGATGGAAGTTAAGGGATAACATAGTTTTTAATCTTAATTTAGAGGAGTATACGAAAAGTCTTAAGGAACATGACTTATGTTTAAAGCAGTTAACAGACCGTCAATGTCTCCACATCATCATCATCATCGTAGAGTCGTCAGTCTAAAATTAGAATACCTTACATCCCTAACTATTTGTGAACAGTAACCTAATTTGTTTCTAATATATCTCTAACGAGCCTTGCATGTCTCAGAAGGTATCCTATCAACCCATCTCTCATTTTGCTTATTGATTTCTCCTACTCTTTCTAATGCCTCCCCATTTATAACCATTTATATCCATGGTATATTCGACAACCGTCTATAACACCACATCTCAAACGCTTCTAACTTTTTCTTTTCCGCCGCTCCCACCGTCCACGTTTCGCATCCATAGAGAGCCGTGCTCCAAACAATAATAATATCTCAACAGACAACCAAATTATTTTCCATTTTAAATAATGGAGTCAAGTCTTTTTGACGACTTCTATAAAGAGAAAGGTAGCTGTATCTGCCAATAAATTCCACTGTTACAAGTAAGACGCAATGAACTCCGCTTTTTCCTTGGATAAGTCTAAATCTCTTATGCGATTGACGTCGATGGATGGTACATCATTACCTGAATCTTCATCAGTGTCAAGGGTGTAGTCCTCTGGTAGATTAGGTATAGGCAGTTTATCAGTGTAACAAATGGGACAAATTACCGATGATAATCTTATATTATATAACCATCGTCTTGGTGATATCTATTTGCATAGGGAGTACTAAATAGAAATTGCAGATAGTAACATGGTCTGTAGCGCTTTGGTATACTAGAAGCCATTTAATGTCCTTTTCGGGGTAGCCAATTACAAGGACTGTTTACACAATTACTGCAACATAACATATGTGAGTTGGCCACTTTTTGTCAAGAGGCATGTTGTTGATAGTACCAAATTTTTGACTCACAAAGTCAATTTCACCACAACTATAACAAAAGGTATCAGAACTCATTGATAGTTAAGAAGCTAATTTTTGAAAAATGAAAATCAAAATGATTTTTGGAATAGTGAATTCGACTTTGGCTGTATTTAATGATTAGTCAATAGTAATGAGAATATGTATATGACAGGTACTCTTCATTACCTGTATCAAGAAAACCAGAGCTAACATTATTTTTTACATGCCGTATTATCAATTCTGATAAAAAAAAAAACTATAAGAATTAGCTATTTTGACCGGGAATACGTTTTGGTTGTAGGTCAGTGTAATAAATGTAAAAAAATATTGGGAACTAAATAAAAATGGTGATTAAATTTCCTTTTATAGATTTATATTTAATAGTTTTATGCTATTATATCAAAATCATTAACTGTTGGTAATGACAATGACATGGTTCTTTCTATACATACCCATATTAATTTCTAGTAGGTATTACCTTACCAAACAATTCGGGATTAATACGAAATATTGTGATAATAATGGTTAACAATGAACACATGCATAAATAATAATTTTCGGGCTAAATTTTATTTATTACGAGAGATGTGGAAAATGTTTGTTGCTGAAAAATGCATTCAAAATATAAAATGCAAAACAGGTGTTTTCTAAATAACTTTTTGAATAACATGTTTTTTTTAATTCTTCTGTTATTACTGATTAATAAATTTAATCTATTGCTTACTGTAAAGTACATGTAGAATTATATATAGGCAAAAGTTGTTTTTTTTTTTGCTTTTAAGATGACAATATTCATACACACCGATTGTTATATGACATTACATAACAAGCTATCGATATTTTTGATTTCTCATTTTTATTAATGTTTTTGTATATGGCGGCAGCAGCTCAAATATTCCGAAAAATATAAAATAATAACTGAAACATTGTCACAAAATAAAAGAAGGTTTACCCGTCAATAGGCATGCTTCTACTAGAGTTGAGTCAAAACATACTAATTTATTAGAATTTTGGTATCCATTAAATAGCATGAGAACACTACTATAATGGGATAACCCAACTTGAGTCGACTACGGCGGAAACTAAGCCACTGTGGTTTACATTTACTGTTTTCAAAATAGAACATAGGTTCAAAAACTATTACTATATAAAAAAAAAAACAAAAAAGACATTCAAGACAGAAAATAAAAATAGGTATTTTACTTTCTTTAATAATTGTTTGGTCACTTTATGGCTTCTTCAGAAAATACAATGATATATCTTTTAAAGAAGTCATAAAGTGACGAAAGAATTGTTAAGAACAATAAAAAGTGTGAAAGTTGTCAATAGTGTTTTATCTCATTCTGCATTATGAATTTCCATCAAATAGATATTTTCACTTTACATTTTTATTTTAAATAGAACTAAGTTAAATAAATCAAATCTCTGGGCTTTTTTTATTCTTAGCTATAATTTGTATTTACAATTGTTATAGAGTAGAGCATGAAATAAATATAAACAAAAATAAAACGAAAATATTGATTTGTAACATCTCTCTTAAAGTAGTGTTAGAGCTAAAATAAAAATTAGAGACGAAAAACTAGATTAAATCGCTAATTTTCTATGTCTAGGAAGTAAGGCAAGAGAGGATGGAATAAGCGGTACAGACATAAAACAAAGGATAGCGCAGAGTCGAGTCGCCTTTAACAAATAGAAATCACTTTTGTGCTCGCGATCAGTAAATTAAGGAACTTGAAAAAGATTATTGAAAATGGATGTTTGGAGCAGGGCTCTGTATAGTTGGAAAACGTGCACGGTGGGCGCGGCGGAAAAGAAAAAGATAGAAGTGTTTGAGTTGTGGTTTTATAAGCGGATATTAAAAATACAGTAGGTAGGAATGGTTTGAAACGAATAGGTATTAGAATGAATAAGAGAACAAAGGGCGCTATACAAGTCAATAAACAAAAGAAGAGATAGTTTGGTAAAACATCTTTTGAGACATGAAGGGCTAGTTTGAGACATGTTAGAGGCAGAAATAGGAGTAAAAGGATGCAGAGGAAGGCCTAAATTAAATTACTGTTCGCAAATAGTTAGGGATGTAAGATGTTCTAGTTTTAGAAAAATGCGAATATTGACTCCAGATAGGAAGGAGTGGAGGTGCGTGTCCAACCAGTTTTCGGACTGACGTCTCTATGATGATGAATTGTTATACATAATAAAATATTAATGTGTTACTAAAATTTCTGATAGGGATTGTGAGATGATGATATTATTTATACCACTCACCGTAACGATGCCGGTGAACGCATGCTTATTGAATACATTAAAGCTGTTATTATTTTAAATAGCATTGTGGCGTCCTTTAATTTACGTTATAACAGTTAGTAATTTCGTTGAAAAAGCCATAATTAAAGATCATCTTCTATCTAGCAATAGTTATTTTTATTTATAACAAACAAGGATGTATCTATTTATTTTTGAACCATAATAAGTACAAAATCTGATCTTTCCCAAAGTCACATGTGATTAAATAAAGATACCTAATGGTATGTTTTTTTGATATTTAAAAAACAAATGTACCTTGAAGAGGTGCAAATAAACAATCCTGTTTTTACTTCTCGTTACAAAGGAAATAATTGCAATCTACAAAATAACATAAACATAAAATATCTTTACACATTGTTTTGTTAACTTGTAACATATACGATTCACTAAACTTTGGTTTTCTCAGACATGAGTACTTACTGATAAAGTTACAATGATCCTTACTTATTTAAATAGGTGACGGTTAAGGGTGGTGGTAACAATAAAAATTGAAATAAATTTAGTTGAAGAGCATTATTACACTTTGTTTCATTATTCACTAAAATACCTAATTCTTTGTGGTTATAAATTTCTAAATTTTCTAATAACGTTAATGTAAATGTCTAATTTAGAAATTTTATTTTTTTCTAAAATACTATTAAAAGTGCATAATTAGAACACAGCTCTGCACGGGTGCGAAATGTGGATGGTGGACGCCGCTTTAAAAGAAAGTTAAAGCGTTTGAGATGTGGTGTTATAAGTGGATGATGGAATTACTCTGGATAAAAAAAGTTAGAAATGAAGAGGTATTGAGAAAAGGATGAAAACAAAAGGCGCTATGGAAATTAATAAGAAAAAGAAGGGAGAGATAGGGCGGTATGACACCTAGTGGACATGACAAAACATATTAAAAGCAGAAACAGAAATAAAGAGGAGCAGAGGAATATCTAGAGGCAGGTTGAATGTTCTACCTAGTTTTTGTAAAATACGAAGATTGGTTCAGGAGAAGAAAGGAGGGTAGATGCATGTCCAACATGTCTTCGGACGTATGATGACAGTGAAAGCACAGTAAAATTCGTTTTGATAAATTAGGGTACATCTCTCTTTTTTAATTTATTTCATTACCACAGTCTTAAATTAATTATCTCATGAAGGGTGGAACCTGATTTGATTTTTATATGACTATTTCTATGCCCTAACAATCGTTTTAATTTTTTTTTACTAATATGTCCTACATCGAGTTTGGGATAAGAGTTTTATTATTGCTAGTTTTAATTAATTTACCTAACGAATGATTAATTTTGTATACTATATTAAGAGCACTTTTTGTAGATACCAATATATTTTATTGATTGGAAGAGCTAAGTACGTTAAACTATTAAATTTACTATTAAAAAAATAATAATAATCATATATATTGTAAAGCAAATCAAATTCTACCTTTACTAACCGTGTCACAGAAGAGAGTCATTCTCTTTTAGTTTAAAATTACAAACGATAAGATAAATCTATGTTTTACATTGAAATAATAACGAATATAATGTAATGTTGTTTAAAATTTAGAAATAAATACACACAAGAAAATAAGCGTAGATTAGAATTAGATGCATTTATTTTATTTATTTCTAACTTATAGGCTATATACATTACAGTTTGATGTTTTATAAATTAAATATAATTTTTAATAATCAAGTAAACAAACAATTCACACCTGTTGAACCTTAACTTATAATTGTAATGTTACCTCCTTTTACTTCTGTCAATCCTTAGTATATAAGCATTTTTGGTCTCTAGTTTATCAGTGTTTCTTCCACCCGAAGTCCTTGTATAGCGTAACAATTGTTGTGGATAATTCAAAACTTTCTTAAAACCTTGTTTGTATTCTTAATATATAAAAATAGAGTTTCAAAATGTAACGTCTATTAGTATCAAATATTACCACTACTCTTAACTACTACCATTTAAACACTTACACTGCTTTGTATCTTCAGTAATAAGTACTTATCTCATAATTAGAGAAAACCGATGTTTGGCGAAACATGTGTTACATGTTAATAAAATAATCTCTGAACATATTTCAAATTTGTGTTATTTTGTGATTATGGATTTTTATTATTCAAGGAACGAGAAAATTACAGTCTTGCGTTCATAATGATTACCTTTTAGTTTAAAATTACAGACAGTAAGATCAATCAGTAGGATCTTTTGTAATTGAGTATATACATAAATATACAAAGGATATCAAATTCTAGCTCAACTGTAATTATTTTAATTGCAAAGCGCATATCTTTTTCTAATTATCTATTGGTTTAAAAATAACTTTTCAGGCACTGACGATCCTATTCCTCTAAGGGAAGCTTTTCAAGCTTTAGATCGAGATGAAGATTTACACTTATTTTTTGATCATTATCAACTGTGCCGCTCCTTTGATTTTGAGGGCTACAGTGGATATAACTTAGCATCGGAATTGAACTATTACATAACAGAAACAGAAAATAAGATAACTCAAGACGAATCTTACGAAATGTTTAGAGAATTAGAGATCGACTGGGACGGTTTAATACCATACGAAAAATTTGTTACTTTACTGTCAAATAGAAATATCTAACAATCAACACCACAGTGAAGAATAAAAAAATCAACAAATAAATTTCGGAACGTACGAATAAACAAAGCAGTTTAAAATTTAACAATTTATCAAAAATCTCCTTTTTTATACTTTTTGACTAGTACTTTTCAAGATCGTTAAGAATGTACAATTTTTATTTCTTTTTTTTTTTCTAATAAATCAAGTTTAATAATTTCTTGCATTTAATACTCAACGCAATAACTTTATGGAAAGAATAAGGATTGATAATGAGTATTTTTGGTCCATGTTAATAGTCAATAAGTTTACAATTAAATAATGTGAACTGTAAAATATTATTTTTTAAGGGTTATAATTAGTTAATTTCTTTTTCTGTATTTAAGGCGGTTGTTTTATTTTTCTATTCATATTTCGAAATCTTGGAGCGACTATACCTATATGATTTTTTAAATTATACTTAGAATAGAATTAACATAAATATGTAAAATCCCCATGGCACAATTATTCGAAATATTTCGAAAAAATGGACGGAAAAGTAGAAAACTGCCTAAAATAAATAAATTTTCGGATTGAGCTGGGTTTATTAACAAAATTATAATAATCAACTGTCAACCATAAAATTTTAGTTGCACAAATGTGAAATAGTTATCCTGAAAACTGTTCCAAAAAAGAAACAAAATTAATTGACTGTATTGTAAACCAAAAATACACCTTATCAATCCTGGTCCTTTAACACTTTTTAATCTTCAAAACGAACCCCATCCTGAACGTTTAAATATCTATATTAAACTTTTCTAGATTATACGACATAGATACAGTTTTCATGATAAACGATCTTCAAGAAAAATGCTTGTAATTTATAACACGCAGACGATGGACGCTAAAAAAGGACCAAGATACGTCATACTAGCGTTCCATTCTCACTTCGCACAAGTAGACAAATAAAATATTTCACTTTTATCATTTCATTTAACATTTCCATGAAACAAAGAATGCAGCAAGGCTGTACCAGCCAGTGACTCAAAAATACCACCATAACTTTTAAATTTCCAGTCAAAACAACATATAGCAAACGGCAAATTTGGTGTACATTAATTAAGAATACGATTGTATTTGTTTGATAATGATTAAGGGCGTTATGTACAAAAAACTAGGTAATAAGCTTGTGAAACATTTTGAAATAATATAAGAAGAAAAGAAATCTTTTTAAATGTTTCAAAGGTTTTAATAAAACTCCACACATATATTTCGGGATATGATAACTTTTTCCAGTGTAAATAGATACTACATTAAAATTTAAAGACAGATCTTTGTTATACAATACAGATGTTGATGTGAGTGCGTTAAACGTTTCTAATTATTAATTTCTAAATATTGGTTAGTTACAGGTGTTTCATTGAACTTAAGCTGATCATTTGTTATACGATTACGTTGTTGTATTAAGGCTCTTTTGAATTCTAGTTGTTCTAACAACGTCATTCTTTTTCATTTATTATCGCCATGCAATGATTTAATTCCATCTAAAACTATGTGTGTGCAATGTGTGCTCATTTCCGTATAATATTTTTTATAATAGAAATACTGTTTATATCGCATTTATTTTTTATGTTTTATAAATTTAAAAACAAGGAAGAACGGACATGTTAAAAAGATAAGTTATTTGTAACTGAAAAACTTGTTATTTTATTTCTTTAAATATGATCTGTCTGCAAATTGTAGTTTAGTATCTGTTTACTCTTAAAAAATAAATTATATCCCGAAACATATGTAGGTAGAGTTTTATTAAAACCTTTGAAACAAGTATTTCATTTCTTCTTATTTTTTATATTAAATTAAGTCGAATTATTTTGTGTATTACCACTGACAGTCTAAATCCATATTTACATGAGACGCTACGATGTTTCGTTGTTTTCATCTGAAAGCTTAAATAAAAAATTTCATATCTTTAAAATTAGTTATTCAAAAATTTTCATAAAACCAGTCATCATCCACCCCCATTTCATCCGTTTTGGGTTACTATTTTCAAAAATACTAAATAGCTGTTTATTTATATCTGAAAATTTGCATACAAATTTCCTTTTGCTCGTAATTATTTCAAAATTCGCAGTTAGTCCCTAGCTGAGGATGACACATTGGGTGTCGAAACTAGGTTTAATTTTGACTTCTAGTGCTTTATTTAGTTCAATTCCATAAACTCCATTAGATTTTATTGAACGACATATCCAGAATAATTTCTCTAAACCGTTCATTAGAACAAAAATAAAAATGTGTTTTTGGTCAGTATTCATTCAATTTTAATTAAGTAGCATTTACTTAGTATAGACAAATAGCATTAAACTGATCATATGATTGAACCTGTTTACTTACTACTTTAACAGGTCAATTTTATTTTATGTAGACATACAAATTTCAACAAGTTTGTTGAAAACTATTGATACAGTGTGCCTAGTAAACTATAAGGCAAATAACATTTGACTAGTAAAATTGTATTTGGCCATTCAACTAATATACAGAGTGGCCCAAAAAGTACACAAATAATGAGCATTATGGCTAAACTACAAGTTTAACAAAATAATTCAAACAAGACTTATTCTTTGTTTTAATATAGGATTACCTTTACCGGCAAAATTTAATTTGTTATACAGGATATTCAAGAAACAAAAAAGAAGGTTTGTTTAATCGAGAAAAGTTACGAACAAAAATTGATAGGATCCAAATGTTTTTATTATTTTATTTGTCCTCGGATATCAGTTAAGCATAAAATTTTACATCTGAATATCGCCGTAATGTTTTGCGTGACTCCATGTTTGCATTCTGCAAACCCTTTTCCTACAACTTTTTTCGATTGGCCCCATAATTAACAGCGTTGTCATTTAAACGAAACTTTATTTTTTGGTTTTTTGAACACTCTGTATAGTAAATTAAATTTCATCGTTACATGCAATCTTCTATTAAAATAGGGAACAAATTTTGTTAAAATAATAGTTTATACACAATGAGCATATTACGTACTCTTTGAATCAACCTGTATAAGAATAGGTTCAATCATAATAATCGTATAGAGGCATTTGCCTTAACTAATATTTCAGTCAAATTAGAAATATACATCTATTATTTTCAAAAGGAAGGAATTAATATCCTTATTCGTCTAAATATTAAGATCAAAGATCTCACATTTGGAACGCGTCCTACCAAATAGGCACAACGAACCGAAAGCCATATTCCACGACCGGTTTCGACCTATCGGACCTCATCAGGTGGGCGTTGGCAGAAAGGCCTTTACAGGCTATATTATAAATATAACTATAAACATAAATATGGATTCAACAGAAACAACTACTTCTTTCTGCCAGCGCCCACCTGATGAGACCCGATAGGTCGAAACCTGTCGTGGGATATGGCTTTCGGTTCGATGTGCCTACTTGGTAGGACGCGTTCCAAATGTGAGATCTTTGATCTTAATATTTAGACGAATAAGGATTTTAATTCCTTCTTTTTGGAATATGTTATATCTTCGTCTAAAAATCCATCGGAATCAACAGTGTCGGTAGGGGTATTAGCCCTCGGAGTAGTTGTTTCTGTTGATTCCATATTTATATTTATATCTATTATGTTGTCTATTAGCCAATAACATGTTCCAAAGATTAAAGGCCACAAACATCTGTTTTTGGTAACTGTCTAATTTTCTATTGGTTTAGTAGAAGTTGTGAAATTGGCATTTCCTTCGCAAAAAAATGTGAACATTGTTTTTTGCAAGCATTTCCACAACCTAATGAGGTTTCTTTTTTTGTATGGTATCATCTGTAGACCTAGGGTGTTGTTTTGTGTAGAAGGTGCAGTTATATTGGATAAACATGTTCAAGCGTTTTTAGCCTCAAACCTACTCCTTTGGATATCCACAAAATTTGAACAATGCCATTTCAACCAACAAGATGATATTCTATCCTCATCCACATTCTGGTTTTATTTCTCCTTGTCTCCTTTTCCTTCCCCTTTTCTTATTCTCTCTCACTGTCCTCTGTAGTCTTACTCACTGCACCATACGAAATGATATTAATTATAATAAATTTACAACACCATAGCCTAAAAAAATTTCATAATTCAAATTTTCTTTATAGACCTCTAAAAGGGTAGGGTTGGGGTACGATTGTCTGCAGTAATGGCAAAAATCTTTTTGCACCCACAGTTCGACATATGAAGCAACATTCAATTGTTTAATATAAAGAACAAAAATTCATCAAGCCTCTCCGGCGAAAGGCGTAAGACCTAATATCCTATTTTCTCGTCTAGGTACTTTCTTTTCATAAAAATACCGGCCTTCATTCCTGTCATATTACCGTTAATATTAGGATTCGATCTTCAGCTATTGTTGGTTTGTCCATGGAAAATTTACTGTTTACATTTTATTTAACTATGCTACTGAAATATACAATAAAGGCAGCCAAAAATGCATTATCACTAGATTTTAGGTAACATATACAATAATCGGTGAGAACAGACTAAATATGCAAATGCATATGTAAATATTCAAATGCATATAATTCGGTCTCTAGTAATTTGTATCCGTTTAGTTCGCAATCAAAATGCTTGGATATATGAAGCGGCATTTGGGACATTCCGGAAGAACATAACTTCAGCTAACGCAAGCAAAATGTTTTCCTCACCCGAACGAGAATTTTGCTCTCGCGAACAAAACATTTAATCACATATCTTTTACATTAGAATTTGACGAGCGAGTAAAATATTTCTCTCGCGCTGTCTCGTCAAACATACCTATCTTTTTTGCAATAAACACGCTTGCCGTATCATAGCAGATAGCAGCATTATTGCCAAAATAGTTAAACCATTCTACTACTTCGTAAACTGCTAGTAGTTTCAATCGATGGTCCAGTATCACACATAATCCACTTGTCTGTAAGTCAACTTCATGATCTAAATTGCTGTACAAAATATTTTCAGTTTCGTGAATATCATGGTCGACTAATTATTCAAATTATAATGCTAAGAGATACACAAGTGGGGTTTTCCTCCAAGAGGGTCTTTAAGTTAACTAAAACTTAAAGTACGTATAACATTAAACAGCCAATTGAATTAAAGAGTAAAGATAATTAATTCAAGAAGGAACAATTTATGGGAGTTGCAATGAATTGTAGAGCCAGTATACGTCTATAAAAAAGAGAATGGGAGCTTTCTTTCAGCTAGCTCTTCGAAAAAATAAACATGAGAGCCACGCTAAGATCTACTTATCTTTGTTTATTAATGGTAACCTGCATAAGTTTTACTCTCTCATTCTTACACTTATGGCATATACAATATACGTGCCACTACAATAAAATGAACAATGCATTGAATTATACCATTTAGTTTCGATCTATCAATTAAGAATTACATATTTACGCAATACGAAATATTTCATAATAAAAAATATCACATTCCTGACAATTATGTAAACTGTAAATATTGAATTTATTCGAAAATATAAATATAAAGCAGTAGCAGTATATCATATTTGTTTTACACTAATACATTAAGCTAATAAGTTAAATGAGCTTTCAAATAAGTTCAATACGTATATTATACATAATAATTTATTAGGAATATCACATGTAATATATTTTATTATGTAATATTACATATTATGTAATTATATAATTTCTTAATCAAATAATTGAAACTAAATGTATAATTCGGCGTCCTGTCCATTTGTTTTCATATTTGCACTGGTATGTTACGAACTGATATTATGCCAATCGCAACACAAACTGAAGGAGTGTAATAATGAGGGAGTAAAACTTATGCAGAACTTAAATTTCCATTATTAAACAAAGATAAGTAGATCTCAGTATCTGGCTCTTGAATTTATGTTTATAAACAGCTAACTAAAACAAAGCTGTCACTCTCTATCTTATAGAACGTATACCAGCTCCAAAATTCATTACAACTCCCATAAATTGCCCATTCATGTATTTATGATTTTAACTCTTTAATCCTAGAGAGAAAATATTAGTCATGATCCGACTTTTAGGTAGTAGAATTATTGAACTATACTGTTGATAGAGTTGCCATCTGCTATAATATGGAAAGCGTTAACTGTAGTATTTTAAATGTTTGCCAAGGTCTTTATGAAGGTATATACTTATCAAACTGCTTATAAATTACAGGTAAATTTGGAGATTAGAGGTTTCCGGGATTGTTGGCCATGGTCTAGTTTGGTTGAAAATTCTACCAGACGTTTCGTCGTCAACTACGGTTGACATCTTCAGTGGCTTGCCGTCGGCTGTGTGGTCGAAGTACTCTATTCGGTTCTGCGTAGGCTTGGAGTTCGCTGCGTGGTCGAAGTACTCTGCTCGGCGTCCCGTCAACCAGCTGACACAGCCGACCGCAAGCCACTGAAGATGTCATCCGTAGTTGATGACGAAACGTCTGGTAGAATTTTCAACCAAACTAGACCATGGCCAACAAGCTCGGAAACCTCTAATCTCCAAGCTGACTCCGGCCATGAAAGTCTACATTACTTAATTACAGATAAATGTTTAACCGACCATGTAAAATGATCAGAATATACAGAAATATTTTACTCGTGTTTGGTAAGTTTGGTTAAAATTAGCGTAAGTCAACATCTTGCTCTTAGGCCTCTTTTCGATGACGCGTCGATGACGTCGACACTCACCACTCCGACCATATATACTAAATAGTATTGATGCAAACCTATACGACCTAATAGCTGGTAAAAAGCAATGTTAAAATACAAGACGAATTCTTTTTTGTTACCTTTCATCCTCGGAAAATGTCGTTTTGTAAACACGATTATCCATGGACTTTTAACATATTGTTTGTGACACCACAGTATGATTTTATGAGGAATAATTTAGGTTGGAATTTTTTAGTTGTGAACTTCTAATCTGTCTGGGCTATAGTAGTATTTGAATAAAATGATCATTGGCCTTTGACACATACGTTTATAGATAATTTCAGAATTTCATTTAGATATGTTATTTTCAATAAAAGTATATATTTTAATAATGAGTAAGTACTGTTTATCGAATTACTTAAGCAACTATACCTGGAGTTCTACCACACGTGGGCTAACATGACTATATTTATTGACAGTATAGACAGAGGGCAGTTAAATAGGAAAAGTAATCGGAAACTTTAACAGCTTGCATCGAAAACTAACAAATTCGTACTAGTGTAGATGTTGTTGACAAAACATTGAAAACATAGTTCTAACATTTTTGTTTTTAGAATTACCGAAAATTTATTTCAGCACTTTTGTATGTATTTTCGAATGGTGTAGTTTTCGTTTTATTTCATCCAGTCGTTTTCGAGAATAACGCACAAACTTCAGTTTATATTGTGAATGCCATATCGGACCCTTCCACTTTGTATTCATCAGCGATGCTTTATGAATAATTTCATGTCACATGTCATACTAGAATGCTACCCTTGTAACAAACTTAATCATTAAAACATTAAAAAGAATTCAAAGTTGTTCAGAATACAATCATGCACAACCGAAAAACTATATACTTAAAAAAATATTTAATACATAACCTAAAATTATATTGCCAGAACATAAAAAACAAACTGGGTGTTTCCTACCCATTTGATTCTTTTAATACTGTGTCTGAAAAAACAAATGCTTCCGAGTATGTCGAACAGATAGTTTTATTTATCTTTAGGTGTTATTGCAGTATATTTTTCGTGATGTTATTATAGTATATTTTTCGTGAACAGAAAATCGTCGTGCCATTTTGACTAGTGCAAATAGAATATTACTACAATAACAATTTCGGAATTGGCGATTTTAGTTTTTCTCCGGTAACTTCTGAACTAATAGAAATTCATCCGTTTTAAATGCGAAATGTTAAAAACTAGGAAATTCTGCCCTTCTCTCTCCATTTAAGTGACTCTCTATCTGCACTATTTATTCTATCAAATATAACTACAATGTGATGTGAAACGTTAAAAACTACAAATTTTTTACTTAACGGTACTCAAAATAACATTCATTTATTCATTTACATATCAAGCACCATTGCATTTCATTCTAAACTAGTAATTGTTTAGGTTTACATATTTGACATTATGAGGATAAGGTAGACAAATCTTTAGTTTACAAATTAGAATGTAGTAACTGTTCCTAATTATGTATATATAGGACAAGCGGGTCGTTTTTTTCAAGAATGAGCGAAAGAACATAGAAAATGCTTCGAAATTAAAAAATGTAATTCGGCATATGCTGAATACATAATAAAAAATTGTAATCATAAATTTAACGATAATTTTAAAGCTCTGCATATAGCAAATAAGGGTCAAGCTTAATTTAGTCTATAAATTAATAATTACTATCCTATATTACGGATATTATTAAATATTCAGCTTGACGTAAAGTACTCCCCATTACTCATTTTAGAACTTAAAACCCTTCTACAAAGTAATTCTGTTATTATTATATATGAGACGTCAAAATGTAAAGGAATGGCGTAGGCTTTCACGTCCGGAATCGAATGAACACAGACATTGATCCGGGCTGATGGGCCGTGGTCGAAAGGAACTTGTAGATCCAAACGTTTCGACTGCAACTTCGGCAGTCATCTTTAGTGGGCAGCTTGATTCCTAGGTCGAAGATTGTACCTCGGAGTCTCAGTAGCATTCACTGAAGATGACTGCCGAAGTTGCAGTCAAAACGTTTGGATCTACAAGTTCATTTCGACCACGGCCTATCAGCCCAGATCAACGTCTTTGTTCAGTCAAAATGTAATTTTAGTTATTGTATTTCATCCACCCGATGTAGTCACGGTGTGGTAAAATGGTCATTAAGTTAACACTATTAAAAAATTTGAATCTCTTAAAGTTAGAGTGCCAACCAGTAAAGACTAGAACAGTGAATAATAAAGATAACTACGTTAGCCCACGTCCGGTGGGACACCCGGTATACGCAAATGTATTTGAAATAATAAAGTTTATTCATCCTACACCTTTTTTAATTAAACGGCAGTATGAATCTTATCGTTCACCATTATTCATTCTTAATATCTGAAAACACTATACACCACGTTATAGTACAACGACAAGGTCAGTTTATCGGTAACCGTACCGTCATATGAACATATCTGGAAATATGCAAGTTCGTTGACGGGAAAGTGCATTTTAAATTTTTTGACACGTGTGTACATACTTGAAGTGTCTAAGGGAAACTACATCTACTTTTTCAAACTGAATCTAAGGAATTCTACAGATATTTGAAATGTATCAGAATAAAAAGTGAGTCAGTTGATTTTAGAAAATTTTTCACTTACTCAAAAATCATAACAATAAGATGTAACACACATTTCCATATAATGTTATCTATGTATGTTAAACGTAAATATATGCACACTCACTATATTATTAATTGCACAAGTAAAAAAACAATAATTCTGTTACCAGAGATTGGAAAGTCGTTTTTAAGTAATTTTGTGTTCCTGAAACTGGAAATATGAATTGTTCAATTGATTTTTTTTTAATAAGCTTAATACTTAATTATGCATGGATATAATACGGTAAAATATATAAAAAAAAGTAAATATAAATTATTTGTTGCCTCTGGTAATATTAAATGTTAAGCAATTCATCAGTTTTGCTCTCCATGTGTTATATAGGTTTCTGTGCTTACCGATCACGAATCTGATATTAGATTCTTCTAGTTCAAATTATTTTTTCCATAATTGAAATTTCTTCAAAATTTTAGACTTTTTCAGAAATTAATGAAAACAATCTTTTTTCTAATAGCAATATGGTAAACTGAAATATTTAATCTTTAACCGGTAAAACGACTAGTCTTACTATCTGCTAATTTTTAATTATTATAAATAAAGTTATTAACTGTAATGACGGTTTAGCCAAAAATTATAATTCTCCCTGAAAACAATATTGAATTCTTGGAACAGGTTTTTTTTAATTCTCGAATGATATCGAAAGTTTAATCGGATTGTCAATGTACTGCATTTAAAAGAGGAATGTATAAGTATAGTTTAAAGAAGATTGTTTTAATTTTGTTACCATCACATTGGTTGGGTTATGGTGTAAATTATTTTATTTTATTAGAACTAGTATTTGATATGCACCACACTCAGGTGTTATTTAATGAGGAAATTAACCTATGTATTTGATCAAAACTGTTTCGATTTTTTAAGAAGGGTTTTATTGTATTCAAAAGTTAAAAATAGTTTATGGATGACACTGAATTAAATCTAAGAACAGGAAGTAAACAGAAATTGGTCAATTTGTAGCAGGAGGACTCAAAGCGTTACTTTATTGTTTCTGTAATCTATTTTTTTTTATCTCTATCTTACGTTCTCATATCCCATTATTAGGAAAAACAAGCAAAAATTAACTCCTCTCGCCTCCTAAGTCTGCTTACCTAATACCTTTTTCTTTTTATTTTTATTAGGAAGGAATAACAATCTTTTTATTAGAACTTGCATACACATTGTAATTTTGTGCCAGACCGAATAACAGCACATCGTACGCGTCATAATCTTACACTACCTAATATCATGCTTTTGAAGTACATGTAATAGAATCTCCTTACGGTCAGTTAAACTTTTACCTGTAGGGTATACGTGACAAACACGTGTACCAAATTAATAAAGACATTTCTTGATCAGCAATTCATCTAAACTACCAGACGGATCGATATTGGAATTGTAGCTTTTTACTTAAATTAAATAGAAATTTATATTTTGTTAACCCAATTTTATCTATTCGTATCAAACTACCTAAAAAAATTATATTCTGAATATACAAATAATTGTTATTTATAGAATTGGCTGCAATTGGATGTTCTATTTTCGATTTACTTTTGAAAATATACAAGTAAATTTAATCATCTTCCAAGACAAACAAAATAAAAAAATATTTCATTTGAAAAGTAATTGCACAGGTACCAATAATACAATTTTACAGTAATATGTATTTCTATTTTATTAAGAAAAATAATAAAATGGGCACATCATTTGTAGATATTTGATTCAAAAAAGTGCTTTGTTTTATAACAAATTGTACTATTTGACGTTTTAATTGTTCTAACAGAGACATTTCAGAGATAATTTGAACATTTTTTATAGCTAGCAATTAAAACTTTCTCGGAGTAAAGCTGTTTCTAAAGAAATAACCTAAGTAGGTAATCTAATACCTAATTCAGTAACATTCGAAAGGAAAATCCGCTGATAATGTGATAACGTAAATTTATTAGGTATCGCTTCAAGATTTTCTTCTTTCTTTTAGATAAAACTTAGTTTGATTTATTAAAATGTAATAAACAATTTCCAAAAACTTTACAAAATGCACATATTTTTGTTAATTGGGGCTAATTTCACTGAGGCATCTTTTTACTAAGATGGATCGTTATTTCACTAAATAATAATAACTTGTGATACCCAATTTAAGTCAAAAATAACTGGTCCTTTTCAGAAGATTTTAATATCAACCTATAATCAATTTTTACGTTGATATTGTACAATATACACACCTCGACAGAAAACTTTTCTACATCACTTTATATGAAACATATACATATAACAAAATACATATTATCTATTGCACGTTTATCGCGTACCTCCAAATTCGTATTTTAAGTTAAGACATTTGTAAATAATGTCAAAATTACAGAACAGAAATGTTAATGCCTAACGCCACTCGATTAAGTGACTTTTCGTGACCGAAAAATAAACTTCACACGCAGAAATGGTTTATTTTGAGAACAATAATGTTCAAGGTGCTGATTTACGAGAATAGATATGTACTGTTATCTATAAATACGAACATTTAAAAGCTCGAAATAAGTACCGCATCATAAACATTTTCAATACTTTGGTGTTACATAGTTTACGTTCTTACATATGTACATACAATATGTAATAACATTAAGAAAAACTTAAACTTTTTTAGGTTTTAGTTGCTTCAATAACAAATTTTGGAGACATAAATGTATCTAATACGCGTTTGAAAACAGCAACAGTGAAAAGCCTTTAGTAATTGTTTGGAATGTAGTCCCACCCCTAGAAGGAATGGGGCGGGTGGGGTGTAGGAAGAACTATAGACCTAGATGAGTACCATCTCCATGTTTGAAGGTTGGGTTAGGTTAGGGAAAATTGCTCTGTTTTGAATTTTAATCAGGGAGTCTTTACTAACCATATTCTAATCTTCAAAAACTTTTCTTATCATGTTAAATATAATAAAACAGTTATACCTATTAAAAATTCTATGGCGAATTGTGATATACAATATATATACCATATATACCACCCTACTCCCAGAGGATGTGGACTACCAAAGAGATAATAGAATTACAGTAGACAAGCCATTGAAAACGTTATGCCAATAGAAATAAATAGAAAATTAAGACACATTTTCTACCTCCCTATTAGAAAAGTACTTCTGATGAAACAATTGTTAAGTTAACAATAAAATAGTGAAATTTAATGACGCGTATGGCTTCGTCTTTGACTATTAATTTTCATCAAGTCAACCAAGATACAATTAATTATATATACTAGTTTTCTTTTTCTATTTGTCTAATTAAACACGCCTATTTTCGCTATCCAAGATGTTGTCGTTTAATCGCATTTTTTAATTAAAGTCACCAACGTTTGACGTGTCGAGCGTGTTTAAATATCAATATTCAGGCATCGACTGTGACTAAATGTCCGCCGACCGAATCACGCGATAGTTAAAATAGTAGTCTATGCACCATCGACAGCTAGACCCATCCATCCAAACTTGGACGGGTTCAACTAGTATTGTATAAGATTTTAACCACATATGTCAAAAACTTAAAATTAACAAATATTTGCAAAGTATTAAAAAAATTGATTCAGTTAAATGTCCATTCAAATTTTACTAAATGCAGTAATAAAATCGTAAAGTTTAATTTCTCATGTTTTAGTATTACTTAAAAAAATAGTAGATGATAAGAATTTCTATTTTAAACAAAAACAAATAAAATTTAAAAGTAATGCAAGATTAAATGAAATGCATTGTCGAACCTTAGTTTTTAATATATTTAGTTTTTTATTGTAATAAACTACATCGATATGTATATATATATATCGATGATTGGCTATTGCTATTGCTTTCAGGTAATATTCTAACGTCAGAGCTACCTATTTCTACAATTTTACAAGACTAATGTATCACATATGACGTTCGTTCTCCTAATCGTTATCTTTCATGAGCAAAACCATCATTTGAGTAAGTCAAAAATGGTTATTTGACGTTTTTGTACACTAGTTACTCAGTGTATATATTGCAACAGTGATAAATATTTATCAGTATAGAGATCTAGAAGCTATCAATGAAATAAAAACAAAAACAAATACTATGAAAAATTTCACCAAATTTTAGTAGAAAAGTCCAAACAAGTTTCGGTCACACGACCATCTTCAAACGAATAGAATAAATCATATACTAAAGTACTGAAATTAACACAACTCTATATATAACTAGAATTTAGCCAAATAAGTAGAGAGTCGATGAAAGTTAACTTTAACTGGGTATTTACATGATTGTGGTAACATAACAAAACTTTTTTGATTTCTAGACGTTCCAGAAGAGATAGCTTTTACATTTTTTAACGTTACTAGGTATATAAAATTATTATATTTTTCTCATCATAATTGTCGATAAAAAAGGTACAATACAATACAAGGTCCGAGAAGCCGTTTCTTTAAATCTTTTTTACTAATGCTGGATAAGTGTTCCTTTATTCTTATATTTATAGCTCTCCCAATCTGCTCAATGTAAAGAAAATCACAAGTATTGCACTTAATTCTATAAATTTTTCTTTTCTAATTTGTCAACTATTGGTTAAAATTTAGATAAAAAATATTTCAGTGATCAAATAATAGATATCCTAGCTGAAAATCCGAAAAGAATGGGTGTTACACTGTAGCTGCTGGGATAATTTGCAGTTAGAGTGTCCTTGTATTTTTGTATATTGACATTTAAATTTGATCATTCCCAATCAACAGGAATAATTATAATACATATTAGTACCTACTTCTAAATGTTTGATAAGATTTAATTTACGATTTTTATCTCGTAATATGTGTATTAAATAGAGATATTTGGCATAAAATACGAAAATAAAATTGGGGCATGTGCTACAATTATAAAAAATGATTATAAATATTTTTATGAGGAACCGCTAAAAAAACATTTCGCCTCTGCTTATAGTATAAAATGCTTGTTATAACCTATTTAAGTATTATACATATATGTAACAATTTATAGATGCAAATAAAACTTCCGCAAAATTTTATGCGAGGTTGTTTTGTACAGTTTTTCTTTTTACTTTAATGTATTTTTGTGTTTCTTCTTTGACAGTATTAGTATTCAAATAATTTCACTTCTAGCGCTATTAGCTTTTGACTACCACATAATGTTTTAGTCTTTTTTTCGACATTTTTAAGCTGTGGAGTATTTTTTTTCAAAAACAAAATCGTTATATTGAGGAATTATGCCTTTAAAACCTATATATACGTCTTGGTATTAATTTTTTTTCTAAAATATGCGTCTCTTTCAAACAAACTCAGATAGAATAATTATTTATCTCTTTATACTAATCATTTATCACTTTATTATAGACATTCTTAATGGCATTTCTTGGAAATATTTATTACATGCATTGTACATTGAATAAAAAATCGTCTGAAAACCGTAAGATATTAAAAATACAATATCCATTTACCACAACAAGAAAATTTATGACGAAAACTGACAATTTGTTATGTAACCATAAAAATAACTAAATTATATCGTTGGAATATACGTGTTAAAATCAAGATAGCAAAAATCTATTGTATATTTATACATCCATATGGAATATATGTACATTTATAATCAATGTTAATGCGATAAGTTTAAACAATTATAGTTGGTACCTGTAATCGCTGAAGATAACTTCAAGAATAATTTATTAATAATTAATTTATATAAGTATGACAAGGAAGCGAGTCGTTGGCTTTTTAAACAGAAATAAAACGGGAGGGCACAAAATGTGTTTGACTTATTAATAGATGTAAAGGTCATTATTTCACGTATCTATTATAATTGTAAGTGTGACCAAGATACGTTTCAAGAAATAGAACAAGGTTTTGAGGATTCTTCGCTGTTTGGAATATTATACATATGTTTTATGTTACGGAGATACCTAGTTTCTTTTTTGTGTGTATGTAGTAAACATGTGTATGTAAATAGATAGAAACTAAGTATCATAAAAATTTTCAAGGCACCTAAAAAAGCAAATTTTAATCGTGCATAAGTCGTAACTGTTTTATCGTTAGTTAAAACTTCATTAACATTTTTAGCCAATAACAATAACAAACAAAAGTTTTTTCTAACTATCATACTTTTAACCATTTATACAGTAGTTGACAATAAAATTTTTAATTTATATGTATTTGCTGACCATATCAACGTTTCATGGTCGTACATGGCCTACGGCTTCAAAAACGTTTCCATAAATTGTTTCCTTTTACGACCATATAGGTATGTTGATTTACAACAGAAAAAATATTTCTTACTTTACAGTATTCTCTAGAATTTGACTTGTTCAATGATTTATTACAAAAGTTGGAGAATGAAAACGAAAGTCATATTCACATCTCATATATATATACAGGGTTTTTCAAGTTGATGGGCTATTAGAAGTATATGAATTAGTAGAACGAATTCAATTCTGAAAATTGGGCTCATTTGGTTATTGTTTATGCCGCTTCTTTTAAAAATATTTTCAAGTTCGATTTACATCCGGTTATACCGGAAGTAGATGTTAACTTTCTTATTTTAAATGGAATGATATACTTTTTTTACATTTTTCGATAGCAAATCTGAATTCATACATATTTTATGGGAGGCTCTACCCCGAAAATATTGATGGATTTTGAGTTATTTCATTTTTTTTAAATTTTTGACATTTGCAAGTTAAAATTTAAAAAATCGTAATTCAATTAATTTTTGAAATTTTGTCTTATAACTCGTAACAATTATTTATAATTATTCACATTATCGAGAAAAAAATGTGGTGTTCAACCAAAACGTACAGGGTGTTCAAATTTTGTGGTCAAAGTTAATCAGCTTCAAAGGGGCATAAGTCAATTTTTTTTAATGGAATGACCCACTTTTGACTGCATATTCGAATTCCTCATTGAATTTGGCGTCTATACATATGGGACTATCGTATACCTTTGTTTATACTTTTTGAGAAAATTTACAATTTGTGAAAATGTTGCTTTATTGCACTACATACGTATAATGTTAATGAAAGCAGTGTGTTGTGATTTCGAAACAATTGAATTCTATCGGAAAATGTAAAAAAAAGTATATCATTCCATTTAAAATAAGAAAGTTAACATCTACTTCCGGTATAACCCGATGTAAATCGAACTTGAAAATATTTTTAAAAGAAGCGGCGTAAACAATAACCAAATGAGGCCAAGTTTCAGAATTGAATTTGTTTTACTAATTCATATACTTCTAATAGCCCATCAACTTGAAAAACCCTGTATATATATGATAATTATTTACCAATTTCAATTAATCTAATTACTGAAAAATTAATTAATAGTTTTAATTGCAGGTACTTATTAGAACGTTTATCCATGATTTTATTTAAATGTATTCTAATTTAAAACGCCCAGTAGGAATTAATTCTAAAATATTCATAAATAATTTTTGCTTTAGTGTTTGTTTCAATTTTCATTTAAAGATCTTATAAAAACCACCATTCAGGAGTTTTATCGAATATTTTACGTCAATAGTTATGAAATAAGCACGGGGACGCATTGATATAGACTTGAGAAGAAAATATTTCGCAACTGAAAGGTTAACAAAAATAAAAATATGTTCTTGGTCAGTATTCTATCCTGTAGGTTACGTGCCTGTCAAGTAGATAGCTACACTTTAACAAGTCGATATATTTGTTAGTAAAGGACATTATTGAATTATCGAATACAACAACAAGTAGCAAATTGCTACAGATGTGGCGTTCACGCGGTGTTTGTACCTAAAGATTAAATCGAAAAATTATAAAAAAAAAATCAAATATTTTAGGAGACCTATCTAAAAACAAACCCCACTCAATAGGGTAAGTGAAATAAAAGTTGAATCTACTTTTGCTCCATTTGGATGAGTGCATCAATTATTATTCCAAAAATCGCATTTTCCGGTCATCAAATCCGATCCGTTCTTTATTTTTCTGTGATTACTGCTAACACAACTAGTAATTTAGTAGTTATTAGTTTCAACCCATAAATATTAAACTCCTGGGTGAGAACTGATTTTTACAATTAGTGTCTTTTCAATTTGTTATTTTAATTATTGCTTTTATCGATCATCCACTAGAATTCATTATACTGTTAATTATACTATTAATTATTATAGTAACATGTACCTCAAATATAAATCCTTATATCGTACAAATATTAGGATTTTGACCTAAAATCTACCTGAATAAAGCAGTGGGTGTTGGTTATAGAATAAACCACCCTTTCACACCATTTTAACTTTTTTTTCATATTCACATAACAAGGGGTAGAAATTAAAAATAAAAGGTATTGTTCTGTACACTTCACAAATATATAAATAGTTATTATATTCATAAACACTTTTGCAAACTTAGAATTAAGTTTATTATTATGTTTATTGAATATCATTAAACTTAAGCAAGTTCAGGGTATTTTGGAAAGTCCGTCTATCATAAAAATAAATAGCACCAAATAAGATTCTACCCTCTAGGTCAATAACATTAGTATCAAAATACATAGAAATAAGGGAGCGTTTCATCCCCGTCTAATTTTTAAACATCCAATAATTTCGTTTAGCAATTTTAAGTAACGCCTGCTGATCTTCAGCACCTTATATCTTCAAAACACTTCAAACAAGATCATTCAAAATTCATACAAAAATCATTTCAAGATATTTTTCAGAAACAAACAATCAATCATTTTTAATAAACATTCATGTCATTAATATTCGCTACCTTAATCAATCTTATTTTATTTCGCCAGTAGCATCGCATTTATTGTAATTACCACTGTAGTTTTTAGGTTCTTATTAAATAATTAAAAGTAAGAGGCAGTTTGACTCGAAGTGTAAACAATTAAGTTTGCACATTTCACAGATATTTTTGATGTATTATTTGACGGCGAACTTGAATCTAGTCCCAGAAAAGCTTTAACACATTGAAATATCAAGATATCCTAATCTTAAAATTAAATAAGCCAAATTAACATCATTTGATGATAAGATATTTTCGATGTATTATTTGATGGCGAACTTGAATCTAGCCCCAGAAAAGCTTTAACACATTGAAATATCGAGATATCCTAATCTTAAAATTAAATAAACCAAATTAACATCATTTGGCAATTGTGATGTCAAATTCTAATTCAACGACAAAAGATACCCCGGAAGTAACTACTCTCTTAATTGTATTGACCTTCAATTTCATATATCCGTGCTCACAAAACAGCCAAAATTTGAATTTTTTGAGTTTTGAGGTAAGGATATGCCAAAATCCTGACGATCTGAGGCAAGTGCGTTGCAAACTACGTCGGAAATGGTATCTCCAGTTGTTTAGTGTGTAGACTCAGCTACACTGCGTTTTAGTAATTAAATATAAAACGCCTAGTTGATGAAATTGTTGAATAACTCACGTTCGGGAAATATATACATTTAATTTAAAATCAACTATACAAAAATTTACATGTGAAAGATCTAACTGGATAATGACTATTAAGTGACGTAAAAAAGATTTGAATATTTAAAACGAAATGAATGAAATCGACCTTCTTGTCTTACGGCTCTGACTTAAAGCTAACAAACAAAATTTTTACTGCCTCGGTAGGGGTGAACAAAAATGCATAAAACTACTATACTAGTACAACTAACATTAAGACGGGGTGAGAGAAACTTTTAACAGTGGCAAGTCAATTTATTGTGGACTACTGCCATAAATTTGTAATATCTGGAGCCACCGCCCTTGGTAGACGTCGAGTACCCAAACAGCGAGTGGTTGCTTAACTTAAGTAGACTAACCCTGTGATAGACATGAATGTAAAGAGAAAGAAAAGAATAAAGAAACGTATAAATCGGTCTAAATTATTAATAAATCGGAACACCAGTCTTAGTTCCATAATGAAACTATAAAGGTTCCTAGTTAATTGTGAAACTCTAATGAGTTATTAGTAATTAAAACAATGGTTATTTTTATCAATACTAATAAAAATATGCTCTTGATTACCGTTCTGTCGAAACTACGAAACGTGTATCGCGATTTCGAACTCATTCGTTCTCATCAGCACGCCGTAGATCTGGTTACGTGCCTACCACATAGATAGCTACGCCGTGGGTTCAGCTTAACAAGTCGATATACTTATTATAAAAGAACCTTGTTGAACATTATTAAATCCTACAACAAATAACAAATATCTACAAATGGCTGTCTGTTATTATTTACTTTTACCAATTATTACCACTTTCTTCTCGTAGAAACCAGAAAATAGAAAAAAAAGGAATTGAAATGTTGTTACAGGATAAAATAGAAGTAAATATAAATACTAATCAATAGAAGCTCACGTAAAGAGTTTATACCATAGTTGAATACAGGAAATTAATCTATTTTCATCAATTTTACGTTGTTCTGCCAAAGAAAACGATTTGGCTTAAGTTAATTTCCAATTGTATCCTTGTAAAAATATAAAACACAAAAGTGTCATAAAAGTAGTTTACCCATTTATTCATTCAAGATTTGATTATGTGTTTTGTTTATGTATTCGTCGCTGTAGTCGTATAACGTATTTTCGAAAACTACCGCAGGTTACTGCTTTGAAATTCCTTACTTCCTGTTTGACCAAATTCATTTCAGAAACAACGCTACACTGCTATTACTAACTGCAAAGCAACCAACTCGACAAATTTACGAGAGAAAATTGAAATAATTAAAATTGAGTGTTGTAGGTAAGAAGCGTAACGAGCACGAAAAGTGTGTATTGTACACTATTCTCTGAACAATAAGAAACTTAACCGCATAAACAGGATTATGACCCAATATGTGAAGAATTTCAAAGGAAACAAAAACATTTAAAAATTAAAAACATCCAAAATAAGAACTTATTATCAATATTAAACTGTAAAGTAAAACACAAAAACATCTAATGTTATTATACTATACACAGGGCCGGATCATTGCAAAGACAAATATAGAAATAGTGAACTATAGTGAATTCTAAAATCAAAAGATAAAATGTTCTTATACATATGCGTGTTCTTATTGAAAGTATATAATTCAAACTAAATAATTCAAAACTAAAATTTATTGTTGTATATTATTTTTATTATTTGTTTTAGTTTTTCACGTCATTTATTTTTATTTAATATTTTTTATGTGTTTTATTTTGGGCGAAAAAGCGGACCCGGTAACAAGAAAACGTCCAAGGTCCGAAAGTGGGTTAATCCGACCCTGACTGTACATTTATTTATTAACTAGAATAGATATATATCAGATTTTTTTAGTTGTTTCTTGTTGTAAATATTGTTGTAATGTCTTTGGTAAAATTCCCAAAACAAACGTTATTGAAATATTTTTCGTAAAGTTAGAATTCTTCAAGCTATAAAGTTGTCATGAAATGTGATCTTTGACAAAATATATTTTTAATGCTCCATCAACCGTACATAACAAATTCCTTACATTAATGAGTATTTCCGTGTTTTCGTCGAAAAACCTTGCATTTGAATTGTTTATAAGATATGCGTATCGAACTTTAATCGCAGAAGTGCAACTATTTAAAAAAATACCTAAATTATCAGTATGTAATATCGTACTATATGCAGTATGTCGCCATCTACTGATATTTACTGCTAACTGCGGTATTACATATGTTTAACAAGTCATTAGAAAGGTATTTAATAATAAATTAATAAAAAACACTAAGTTCTTAGTCAAAAATTTATCGAAATTGCTAAATGTGGACCGCGATTTCGATGTTATTAGATCTCATCAGCACATCATAGGTAGCGTCGATAAATTACTAACCAAACATAAGTAGGGAACGCGAAACACATCTAGTAATTTGGATAAATTTTTGAACGAAAACTAAATGTTTTTTATTATCAATATGTGTATAGGTATGCTTCATATTTTATTTATACATTGTGATATACCTACAATTGAATGTTTATACGGTCAAAATTCGTTCGTTATATAATATAATAATCAAATTATTTATATATATGTTTTTATAATAAGTTAAGAAACTACTAGTATATAACAGATTGGCGATTTTCAATTTAAAATTCCATTAGGCGCTTTAATTAGTTGAATTCTTTAATTAGGCATTATAATAATATAATGTATAATTTTGTATCATAAAAGGAGATAGCTCCACAAAATTACCTTACCGATCTAACTAAACGCTAACACCATAGATACGTAAAACATAATTATAACATATTGAAGTAATATTCATTTTTTAAAATGTATTAGGTAGATATTTTGAACAAGTTTTCACCTTAGGTTTCTACTAGAACACCACAAAATTGTAATATTTATCAGATACCATTGGCAACCAAATAGTTGGATTCCTATTATCTTATTACGTGTCACGCCTTCTTTTGTGTTCATTATATCGGACATTAAGGATGCCAATTTTATGAAATATTATATTAAATAATTTCATTTAACCAGTTTTTTTAGCTTTTCAAGGAGATATCATGTTCCTCAAACCAATCCTTAGTTCAAAATAGTCTCACGTTGATAATACCCACGTTTGAAGTGGGCGAAACACGTGTCCGCGCTAAGTAAAATTCTGTTAGTGGTAATTGGGGTGAGTCTCCTATTTTATTTTAATTCTTAGTTGTTTTGGCCGTGTGAAACGATACCCCGTCTTGCTGAAAGACAAAATATGTGATCGAATTGGCATTTTCAACTAATCAGTAACTGGTATCATGTTATTAGTGTTTCGAGCACTTATAATCCCAACTACGAGTTGCATTTTTCCCACACCATTTGCAAACACAAGTAATGGTGTGTACTGCTTTTGGGAAATTGACAGTCCTTTATAGGCAAAATCTTTGTAAAACGCCTGATTATTCTCTTCCTTAGACAACCCTCCAGGGTTGTGTAGATTTGACCCAAATCAGCCGTTAGCGTTTTTTAGTTTCAGTTAATAGACGTTTCACCTTTACCTACATAAAGTATTAAGTTAAGAAGTAACTTTCAAGGTCTACAACTATTTTAAACCAATATTTACCTTATAACATATCAATCCAGACTTGTATGTCCACTATCGGCAACGCTCAACTGTTACTGCGTACAATTCTGCAGTAATGTGTCTAAATGTCACTCGTCTTTGCGTTTTTGTAAATGTTAAAATTGAATATCCTGGTTCTGTCTGACAAGTTTTGGAAGCCCATTGCTCTTTCCGCGAATTTTGGTATTTCCCATCTCTCCAAATGTCTTTACGGTACACACATTATATTTCAGGAAGATCTGTGCTTTATGACACACCGTTAGCCATGTTCATAAACATTTAATGCATTTTGCGTTAAATCATATATAGTACTAACATAAATTGACAACTCAGAGTCTTGTGTTTCTAAATATTACATTTATACGTTGTTCTACTATAATTTACAAAGGAAAAGTATTCAAAATATGTAATAAACATTCATAACTATATATAGTTTCTTATTTTGTTATAAAGTGTCGATTTGTTAGACAGTAATAAAAACATGGATAACTTGAAAATCAAATAACGGAAATTTTCTTACCCTCTAAATTTTATGTTTCTAGGATTTGTACATGTTGAAGCCAATTTGTAGAATAAGTTATTTTCAAATATGGCTAAGTATAAACTTATATATAATCAGGTACAGTATGCACTTGAATATCCCTAAGAAAATATGCCAGGGAAAGTGTCGAACAATATGAATCATTCGAGTTAGGCGTAGGTATAGTATAATATATATTAGTATAATAGTAACATATAAATATAATATGGAATCAACAGAAACTACTACTCCGAGGGCTAAAGATTCTTAGACGAAGATAACATATCCAAAAAAATAAGGCATTGAAATCCTTGTTCGTCTAAATATTAAGGATCAATCCCACATTGGAACGAGTTCCATCAAGCAGACACTACGAACCGAAAGCCAAATCCCACAACTGGTTTCGACGTATTGGGTCTCATCAGGTGGGCGCTGGTAGAAAAGTCTTTACAGGCTATATGATAGACATAAATTTGGACTCAACAGAAACAACTACTCTGAGGGCTAATACCCCTACCAGTATTGAATTACACTGTTGATTCCGAATGATTCTTAGTCAAAGATAACATATCCCAAAAAGAAGGCATTAAAATCCTTGATCGTCCAAATATTTAGAATCAAAGATTCCACATTTGAAACGCGCCCCACCAAGCAGGCACTATGAACCGATGATGAAATCCAATAGGTCCAAATCGGTTGTAGAATTTCGCTTTCGGTTAATAGTGCCTCCTTGGTGGGACGCGTTCCAAATGTGGGATCTTTGATCTTTAATATTTAGACGAACAAGGATGTTAGTGCCTTCTTTTTTGGATAATAATAAGTATCACCGAGATTTCCGAAAGTGAAAAATATATTTAACCTTTATTCTCTCAACTAAAATACACAGACACATACAGATTCGAGCACAATATATATTGCCATTTACATTAGTATATATATATATATAATATACATATATATATATATATATATATATATATATATATAATAGTATAAATAAAATATATTCTTGTAAACTTACAAACCTTTCGTTTATTTCATAATAAAATGTTTATGTCTTCATAATATCCATGACGCACCGTGCCAACACCGCAACTAACGTACATGTTCAATGAGCATGCAGTTGAAATCTCGCCGAGACACGACGTCTTCCCTATTTGGGGACGCTAAACCTGTAAATATGCCCCAACCTAATCGCTGTAGCGACCAGGCGTTTAGGTTTTCATTTGGACATTTATTACGCATACTAAAACATTTACAGGGGCTATTTAAATACATTAGAAGGCACTCTAAGTAGACATTAATTTTGTATACTTTTTAAGAAACCAAAAGACAATTATAAAAGAAGTATATTTATTTTATGAGAGAAGAACGTAAATTAGACCTAATTTTCTTATGGCAGTTGAAAAGCTTAAACGTACATCACAAGTCCATATATGTTAGGATTTTTATTAAACTTAATTTACATAATAGCTGTTCTTATGTCCGTCTGTATAATATGCGTTTTTTGTTGTATTTTTTTAAAATTTTTATTTTTGCATAATTGAAATACTTAGCTCGAACGACGTCATACAACTGACTAATAAAAACTCCTCGTGTGTTCCTAAATTAACGCAACGTGCGTTATCAAGGCAATGCTGTTTTCATTAGTTACTAAATAAGCTTTCAGCCGTATTGTTAAATATTGCATTTCGAATTAAAACTTCTGACGTTTAGTTATACTGAAATGAAAAAATATAACCGGAGTTAAAAAAAAAAATTGGACTCCATCACCACCATTTTGGTTAGACCATGGTGTGAATTAATTTAATTGTATTTGATATACACCAATAAATATTATTAATATTGTAAATATTAATTTGTCCGTATCTTAGAACATAAATACATAAAGGGAGCATACAATAAACACTATAGCAGCATGCTTAAAATAGGAACTGTATATCATCCGTATATCTCTCTACCAATCAGCCCGCGTTAGAGCAAGAAAGGATGTCTAAATACACTTTCTATCTAAAGCACGCTGCTATAGTATTGAATGCCGCCTGGCTGTACAAAGCATCAAAACATTAATGTAATCATAAAAATAATATGAAAAGTTTCAACAATGTATTTAAAGAAAACCTTTTACAGTTGTTTCGACGAGACCGTCAATAGAGTCAGTGATAATGTATATGCCCGACACGGTCACCTTATAAACATTTGAATTTGTAGATATTTCATAGAAAAAAATAGAAATTTTCGTTGGTACATTCCGCTATGTACAAATATAGTTTAAAATCGTATAAAAGGTTTAACTTGTTAAAAGTCGCTTTTATTGAAGGTTAAAAATAGTAACTTTAATATATTCTTCTCCTCCTCATGCCTGAGCTAAAACTAACATAAGAGAGTAGAGTGTGTCACGTATACCAACATAAAAAATGGAGAGAATGAAAAAGATTTCTCCACCTCCTTTTGCTTACGTTTGTGCTTTTACTCTTTGTTGGGTTTTATTTATTTGCTGAATTAGAAAATAAAAACAAAGTGGTCTAAAAATAAAGGGATTTCTCCTTTTACTTGAAACCCTTGCCTCTCTACTCGGTAGCATATTTTTCATTCTTAACGTTCTTCTACAATATATTACAAGAGCGTGCTCAACCCGAGTCGCTAATTTATAATAATAGGATGCCTATTTACCTACGAGATGGTGTCTCTTGGGGTTAGTCTCGAGTTTCTTGAGGCTACTTTATTCAAAATCTGGTGAGATATGATCATGTTATCTTATCCTTGACAAAATCATATAATGAGCAAAAGAAATCATAAATACTACGTTAAATAAAACATCACATTATAGAATAGTATTTATAGTGGCAATGATGTAAAGAAAAACAAAAACTGGTAGTTTTACACTATAGTTTTACGCTATAATGTATAATACATCATATATAATCTCTAACAATTATTATGACTTATAAAGTCATCCTCGATGGGGTAACCCAATAAACTGAAACAATTACTAGAGATTATATAATAAAATTGTAAAATTACTAGTTTGTGTGTTTTATTGCATTATTACTACTATATGTTCTTTTTAATTGAATTTTACTAATTTCTTACATTATTAAAGTGTTTTACGATTATCCTAACACGGAATCTATCAACGTTATATAGTATACAGCTTTACTAATTAGAACAATATTTTTATATACTGATAAAAAACCTCTTAGCTTAAGAAATATTGTCTTGAAACAAGCAGTTATTTTCTTATAATAACTAAAAGAAAACTATTTTGGTATAAGCAATATTTTTTTATTGTTTCGGATGAAGATATCGCAATTAGGAGTAAAAAAATTTTTGGTGGAAGGTGCTAATGTTTTTACTTCAAGCAACTTATTTTCTCAGAGTTCATAAAACTATTAAAGTAATGAATTAAAATTTTTCATACCTGCTAAGAGTTCTGATGGCCATCAGTAGATGGCGATATACTGACTACGGTTTGGCCGGTGACTTTTCGAACTAATCAATCTAACTAATAAATTTTGATAAATTTCTGACTAATGGCACCTAATGTTCTCTACTTTTATTTCAATTTTTTTATTGCATTCAATTAACAATATCCAGGAAGAATAATCTTTCTTTCTTTCTTTCTTTCTTTCTTTCTTTCTTTCTTTCTTTCTTTCTTTCTTTCTTTCTTTCTTTCTTTCTTTCTTTCTTTCTTTCTTTCTTTCTTTCTTTCTTTCTTTCTTTCTTTCTTTCTTTCTTTCTTTCTTTCTTTCTTTCTTTCTTTCTTTCTTTCTTTCTTTCTTTCTTTCTTTCTTTCTTTCTTTCTTTCTTTCTTTCTTTCTTTCTTTCTTTCTTTCTTTCTTTCTTTCTTTCTTTCTTTCTTTCTTTCTTTCTTTCTTTCTTTCTTTCTTTCTTTCTTTCTTTCTTTCTTTCTTTCTTTCTTTCTTTCTTTCTTTCTTTCTTTCTTTCTTTCTTTCTTTCTTTCTTTCTTTCTTTCTTTCTTTCTTTCTTTCTTTCTTTCTTTCTTTCTTTCTTTCTTTCTTTCTTTCTTTCTTTCTTTCTTTCTTTCTTTCTTTCTTTCTTTCTTTCTTTCTTTCTTTCTTTCTTTCTTTCTTTCTTTCTTTCTTTCTTTCTTTCTTTCTTTCTTTCTAGTTTCTACTAATGATATTGAACGTATTCAAGTTTTACTGCCAACTTTTCTTCTTTTCTTTTCTTTCATCCCACGCTCCTTGAATGTTCAGATGGGACACTAATGACAGCCTCATCAAACGCTCAAGTAGTATAAATTGCTAAATTTAACATTTTTGAAACCAGTCTCGCGTCGGTAAGTAGAAGTAATTATTTGATTAAAATGTAACATTAAAAAAATAAATTCTTGTAAATTAAGTCAAAATTAATTACAATTGCAAGCAGTTTAAACAGACTAACTGTTTCTTCTCTCGTCAAGTGGAAAGTTGTAACCTTTGAAAGCTTTCTTCTAAATTTTTTTATTTTTCAATTATACATTTTTAAACATCATTGTCAGTCATTAAAAGTGTATTTTTTAAATAAGAGACATTCACTATTTATAGTTTAATTATTGAAGGATTGCTAGTGGACAAATTACACTGATCTACAGCCAAAATTTATTCGCGATCAATAATTCGGCACGTAAAACTAAAGTAATGAAGAGTACTTGGCGTACCTATTTTTATTATTATCGTCTTATCAATAAATGCTGACAAAGTCGCATTCACTATTCCGAAAATCAATTTTATCTTTTATTACGAAAATTTGAAAAGTAGTTTCTCAACTCTCAATTGGTTCTATTTTGTAACGTCTTTGCGACGCCGTGAGTGATTTGAGTATAATATACCTCGAACTATGTAACAAACCTGATAACTTATATTATAGTTTTGGTGAAATTACTGTTGTGAATCAAAAATATTGTATTAGCTCTTTAGTACAAAAGCATACCTCTTATATTTTGTAAGCAAAATTGGCGATCAACACATGCAATGATACTCTTCATAATAGACTAATCGAGAAAGGACGTTAAAAGACTTTTGGTATTTCAACGATCTGGTTACTGCAATTTCGGTATAATCTCCTATTCAAAACGGTATCAGCACGAAGATGAAGATAGTAATAAAATATTCAGGTTCACCTTCGGCAATTTGTCTAATTTCTTATGATGATGAGCTGCACATACTTAATTTACCAGAGAAATACACCCTTGATACTGATGAAAATTCAGGTAATGATGTAACCTCATAAGAGATTTAGACATTCCTCAAAAATTAAAACTTTTCATATACTATTCCAAATTAAATTTAAAAAGTATACTACTCTTTAAAAGAAGCGAACTTCCATCAATTCCAATCGAACCAATTTGAATAAATATCGCCCTTTGATAAAACCTTCTTTTATCTATGACTATATCAATAAAGAACATATAGTTCTTGATTAAAAATTTATCGAAATTACCAGATGTGGATCGCGATTTCAGTTTTATTAGATCTCATCAACATGCCATAGGTAGCATCGATAAATTACTGACCAAACCGAAATTGTTGTGTAAAAGGAACTTGATTTAATATAGTATTACAGGCAGTATGTCGCCATCTACCGATATTTACTGCTAACTATGGTATTTTATATGTTCGACAAAATGTGCTGATAGGATCTAATAAAATCTAAATCGCAATCCACAACTAGTTTTTTCGATAAAATTTTGACTAAAAACTAAATTTTCTTTATTATAATAAGGTTTATATGCCTATCACGTAATATCAGCTGCGTCGTGGATTGAACTTGTCAAGCAGATACCTTCGAAACGCAGTGTCAAACATATGAAATATCACAGTTATCAGCATATAGCAGTAGATGGCGACATACTAGCCGCAATACGATACTATCGTAATACGTAATATATTGTAGCGGCTGTGCTACAATGTAATAACATAGGTACAGCGGGCATTTTGTATCTATTTAGATTCAATCGAATACAAAGAAAGCTATTTTACACAAGAATACAGAAAAAAGTAGAAATTTTCTGGCCAGTGCTATTTAACGACATACTGAACGTACTACAATTTTTAGAATTATTACAATGAGCAAATAAGCTGGAACATATATTATGTAATTAAGTTGCATGTATGTTAATTAAGACTTAACGTTCATCCTACTTTACTACACGTAAAACTATGTTACCTACAGTTGTCGAACTTACCTTATATCGTATTTTCTATATTAAGACTGTGTTCAATGTACTGTTGCTTGTTCGTCTAGTCCTTTCTTATGACGTAATAGCAATTTCTCAATAATTTTACAGTATACATACATATGTTCATCTCATGTGAATTCATTCATATTTGAAATTTTTCTTTTCGTAATATACATATACCTTTTTTTATTTCAGAACATGATTGATGCTTCGGAGAGGTTCTTGGTGAATTCCCGATTTTGGATACAAAGAGTACTTGTTCCTATAGCAGTCTTTATTGGCGTGGGCGGGAATGTCGTTTCCGTAATTGTGCTCACAAGGTAAAAAGAAATGTTATCGAATTCAATAACTTTCCTGAATTCTACTCAGTGATTTTAATCACAAGGTAGATAATTATTATTCTTTTTTTTTTGTAAAATCGGCATTGTATTTTTTAAATTGATTATAAAAATAGACTCTGCGGATGTAATTTCTTGAATGAATTTCTTAGAAAGTAACTGAAAGAGGAAGGTGCTTTAGCGAAGTAAAATACTCTTTATAAGATATAAAAGACGTAGCATCGTCAATTTATCATGTTTTGAGAGAAATTTTCTCCTAGTCATAATGTATTATTCGCTTGTGTGTAAAATTGAATCAGTCTATCAACATTCACGTACTTATCATAAAAGTCTTTTAAAAGTAGGGAATGCTGACTTATACAGAGTGGACCATTTCAATCAATCAACGTAAATATCTCTTCAGGAAAAAGCAATAACGGAAAACTGTTTAGACACACGGGCTTATCTTTCGGTGACCCTAGCAATGATAAAAAATAATAATATGTTCTTAGTCAGTATTCTACCGAATCTGCCAGATGTGTATCGAAATTTCGAACGCATTAGTTCTCATTAGCACGCCGTGGACAGTTCCGACAGGACACTAACCAATTTGCCTGATCCCTTTAAACAGCGTTCGATTAATAACTACAGACAGTGTAGTGACGTCATCTGTATAACATTGCTACTTTTTGTGACATTCAGTAATGTTCACATAAGTCATTTTCTAATAAGAATTTACACTTGTTAAACTGAACCCACGGTGCAGCTATCTACGTGGTAGGCACGTAACCAGATACAACAAAAATAAGAATATATTCTCGATCCGTATTCTGTCGAATCTGTCAGACATGGATCGCGATTTCGAACTTATTGGTTCTCACCAGCAGACCGTAAACAGCTCTGACAAAACACCGACCAACCCACCTGCTGCCTTTAAGCAGTGTTCGATGAATAAATTCAATTAGGATATTTTAAGTTTGAATTTATAATTAAAAGAAGAAAGAGTCATTTGCAGGTTAAATAATCATTTGGACCTATAGAAGCAACTCATAGGATATAGTCAGTAGCAAAATATCGAGAATAAGAGTTGTAGGGTATAAAAGGGGACATTGATATGGTGACCATGTCTGTAACCTTAACATCGAATTGGAAGGTTGTTAGTATGTTAACTTTAAAATTTCCTACGCCGACATATATTTCTGACACCAACAATGAATAAAGCAGAAAATCTTACATTAGAGTATACAATAAAATGTTATTGTGTCATTTCATCCAATGACCCTTTAGGCTGTAAAAACGAAAAATAAAGCTTTTCCCATAAAATCCTCTTTTTCAATGTAAAGATGCTGGTCGGACGTACAATTTCACAATAAAAAATTACCGTAATGTTGCAAGATATCAGAAATGGTTGAAGCCATAGAAAATTTTAATGTTGGCCTGCGAACATCCTTCCAATTATATGTTAAGGTCGCAGATACAATCACCATTGACTGTCCCCCTTTATACCCTAAAACTCTTATTCTCTATATTTCTTGCTATCGACGCTATCCTATGATTTGGTTTTTGATTGTTTAACCTTCAGGTGACCCTTCCAGGTTAATTTGACATCTCTTTTAATTGAATATTCAATCTTAAAGGTTAATGCTATTTCCTAATTTGATGTTAAAAATAGTTTTTTTATTAGAAAAAATGTTTACTTTGATCCTTGAATCGAAAATCATTACCAAGGCCACCAATGTATAATCCCCTACGAACATTACAATTTTTATCCAATCGCTTTCTATTATTTCCTTCATCTAAAATAATTTTCACGCTGATTGATTAAAATGGTATAACAGCCAGCAAACGGTGCGTAATTTTTTCAAAAACGGAAATTAAAACCCCAATTTCGTTTAATATTATTTAATAGCCATATCTTTTCATAGCTAAGGCCGTTTAAATAGATAAAACGATTAAGTGATATTGGTTTACCAAATTAATTGAATATGAAACTAATTTATTTCATACAACTGTCAACACATTCACAAATCGTCGATAATAAAACAAGTTGATATAATAATTGAATTATTTTCGTACGATAGCTCTTTTTTCAACTCATAACCAGGCCAATAATTGAGCATAAGCTATATAAAGAGCAACGGAATTATTACGACTCATAAATAAAGCAATATATAAGCTGTTAATAATTTTAATAGTTGCCGTCTTTTCATAAAGTTCCAAGAAATCCAGTCGAGAGATAATTGCCCTTAAAGACTATCAATTAACCAGCATCCCCTCCCGTCAGCTACTTAATTGCAAATAAATCAATATAGAAAATTAATTATCCTTTCACGTATAGGTGTAGCCTCGCTTCTAGTGATTTCCGTTTCAATATTAAAACATGCATTGATAAATGGAATGATGTTGATTACATAAATTAAAATTATGCAAAGCAAGCCCTTCAATGAAACCAGTATTTTTTTTTTTGGATATTAACTATTTTGTAAACAGAAGTCAGTTTCTAACTCGATTTCATTGATGTTTTATGAGATTGTTTACCTTCTGTTATCTATTTCTATGCGATACATGTATTTCATAAATTATATAGTATTCATCTATAATTAGAATTAATTTCATAAATATATGTATTTATTCACGGTATGTACCTACATCAATGTAATTATAAAAAACAATATCTTTTTTGTAATGGCATACACGGAAAATAGATAAATAATTGTGTAGTACTTATTGTTAAACCGAAGTTGTAACGAATAATATTTGTGGGTATCCTAACGAATTCTAAGATTTTTTAAAAGCTTAACATGAGAGCAAGCAGTTGCGCTGTTATTTTTGGAATGTTTTCTCAACTGTGGGTCCAATTGACTTAGGAAAATATACTTCTATAGATAACTAGCTTGTGTTCGCGAATTTTTCTCATAAATTCTTTATATAACAGGTACGTATTTATAATTTTTGCAGTCGAATAGGTAAATAAATAAAACACTCGGCTTTAGTCTTACTTATATTACTCTAACTTTTATTATAAACTAGCTGAGGACAACCTTCTTCACTGGGTTTCTTTTTGGTACATCAATGCAGTTTTTTGGTAGTGTACTTATCACAACACAACTGTTTCAAGCTTTGTTTCGGTTAGTTGAGGATAACCCTAAAAACATTCGAAAACATTCTAGTCTTTCTTACTTATTCGAAACTAGTGTTTAATAGCCAGTAATCGACTCGCAAATCCATACACACACACACAACTAGAAAAATCTCACAATATTATAACAGATTCCAGACATTTTCTGTAACACTTTGGTCGAATAATTTGATAATGCCTTAATATAGTGTCAGAATTTATACCCATTACTCGCACATTTCAGAACGTTCTCAATCCTTCCGGTCCAGTTCATTCTACAACAGTAGGGCTGAGGGCCACCCTGGAAACATTCAAGAACATTGTAGAATTAAGGTTTGGGTTAAAAGGCCGTGGTCTACATGAACGGTTAGATTCCCTCGTTTCCTGGCTAAATGCGGCTGACATCATCGGTGATACTGAGATGACAATGTAAGCGAAGGTTATACTTCGAAGTCTTGACAGAGACTGATTGAGTATATGTTTATATGAGTATAATGTACTTAGTATATATACGTCCACATTGTCACCGCAGTATTACTGATGATGTCAGTTGCATTTACCGACAAAACGTCAGTACCTAACCGTTCATGTAGACCATGGCACCTTGGCCCCAATCTTAATTCTACTATAGATTCTGACTGTGAAATCCTATTTTCTTATATTCACAGATATTCTCATTTAGTTTAAATGACTCGTAAACTCACGCACCTACTAAACCAAACATATTTCAGAATAATTTAGCCAAAATTTATATATGCCCTAGATTGAGCACTTTCAACAACATCTTCCCGGCACCAAATATACCATAGTGCACAATAAGAGACTGTTTATGATTGCTTGGTTTATTTATAAAACCTAAGATTTAAAGATTAAGTAGCTTTCTCTTTATTTTATGTAACATATAAGGTAATTCTATACTGCTGCTGTCATGGGAATGATTGTGACATAGTACATTTTTTACCAGGTTTTATTATTTTTTCTTGTTTTGCTATTCGTCTTTTAAGAACCTATCCTGTTTTCCCAATATAAAAAGCTTCACAATTTTTGCAATTTAATTGATGTAAAACATTTTTGATTAGTTTATTGTTTTTTATTTGTTGTTTACTAGTTTTTTCCTTAAAGTTTTGTTATATGTAGGAGATAAATGAAAAATCCAAAAAAAAAGGAAGGTAATAATATCCTTTTTGTCTAATCATAAAGGATCTCTGATCCCACATTTGGAACGCGTCCTACACAGTAGGCACAGCGCACCGATAGCCATATCCCACGACCGGTTTCGACCTATCGGCTCTCATCAGGTGGGCGCTGGCAGAAAGACATTTATATGCTATATAATAAATATAAATATGGAATCGACAGACACAACTACTCTGAGGGATAATACCCCTACCGGCATTGAATTACGCTGTTGATTCCGACGGATTCTTAGACGAAGATAACAATCCAAGGAAGGTATTAAAATCCTTTTTCGTTTAATTATAAAGGATCACAGATCCCACAGAAAAGCTTTTACAAGCTATATAGTAAATATGAATATGGAATAATTAATTGAATTGGCTGTTACTTGGTGAAAGTTGTACATATTAACTGATATAATGACATACACAAAACTTTTCACAAATTTTTATTTTTATCACGACTATAGTTTCACTACAATGTAGCTTTTTCAAGTGATTTAAGTGTACAAAGTTGTTTACAAAATTCGGAACTTACAAATAGCTTAAACTATCAGTGTTGGTGGGGGAACAAATTTAACAGAGGTGAATTATTTAGTTCTATTTGATCATTTAAAAGAAAGTTAATGTTGTAGTTTTTAATTTTATTAATTACTAATGATTCTAATGTATTTAATCTTGAGCCTTTTCCTGGAGTATGTAGAAAAATGCATTGTTCATTGAATTTATGGTTTTCTTCTATTAAATGGTTAGCGTAGTTAGAAATATTGTATTTTTTATTGATAAAGCTTTTAAAATGTTCTTTTATTCTTGTTTTGAATGATCGTCCAGTTTGTCCTATATAGCATTTTTCGCATGAACCACATTTCAATTTATAAATACCTGATTGTTCTAGAATTTTGGGTTTGTCTTTATTGTTTTTTATGTAATTTCCTAGTTTGTTTGTGGTTTTAAAGGTTATATTAATATTAAGATTTCTTAATTTGTAATCTACGAAAGTGGTTAATTTTCCTAAGTATGTTATACTGAAATATTTATTATTGTTTTCTTTATGTATAGGATAAACTGCACGAATTGCTAATTTATATAATTTATTGTTTATTAATTTATCTATTAAATCTACATTATAGTCATTGTTAATAGCTATTTGTTTTATAATGTCTACTTCTTTTTTGTAATTAATATCAGATAAAGGAATATTTGTTAGTCTGTGTATCATAGAATGATAGGCTAAAAGTTTGTGCTGAATTGGATGTGTGGATTTTGCGTGAATAGTTGTATCAGTGTGTGTCGGCTTATGAAATATACTAAATTCGTGTTTATTATTGACTCTGGACATTGTTAGATCTAAAAAGTTTAAATTACCAGAGATTTCTTTTTCTAACGTAAAAACAATATTCGAATGTAAACTATTGATAAAATTTAAAAAGTTTTTAAGTTGTCTTGGTGTGCCTTTAAAGCAAGTTATGACATCATCAACATACCTGTACTAGTATTGAAAGTTGTTAATAAATAAGGGGTTTGTAGTAATTGTGTTTTCAAGATTATTCATGAATATCTCGGCTAACAAGAGGCTGAGGGGATTACCCATAATTAAGCCATCTGTGCAACTGTAAATATTATTGTTAAACTTGAAATAGTTTTGATCTAAACATGTTTGTAAAGTAGAAATGATATCTGAAATTATAACTGGATTAATATTTTTACGTAGAAGTAAATTTTCAACAATATTTATTACATCTCTTGGGACCAACCCTGATAGTTTAAGCTATTTATAAGTTCCGAAAATTGTAAACAACTTTGTACACTTAAATCACTTGAAAAAGTTACAGTGTAGTGAAACTATAGTCGTGATAACAATAAAAATTTGTGAAAAGTTTTGTGTATGTTATTATATCAGTTAATATATACAACTTTCACCAAGTAACAGCCAATTCAATTATTTATTTGAAAATAGCTAAAACTAGCTTCTTGGCTTTATGGTATTTTAAACTACATCTACGAACGAGAACCACAACACAAAATATTTGGTTTTTTAATATGTGCTTGAAACTACACGTTATTCCTCAATTCATCAACCTACCTTTAAATATATATTTGCGACGTCTCTTTTGTAATATTAAAACACAATTACTACAAACCCCTTATTTATTAACAACTTTCAATACTAGTACAGGTATGTTGATGATGTCATAACTTGCTTTAAAGGCACACCAAGACAACTTAAAAACTTTTTAAATTTTATCAATAGTTTACATTCGAATATTGTTTTTACGTTAGAAAAAGAAATCTCTGGTAATTTAAACTTTTTAGATCTAACAATGTCCAGAGTCAATAATAAACACGAATTTAGTATATTTCATAAGCCGACACACACTGATAAAACTATTCACGCAAAATCCACACATCCAGTTCAGCACAAACTTGTAGCCTATCATTCTATGATACACAGACTAACAAATATTCCTTTATCTGATATTAATTACAAAAAAGAAGTAGACATTATAAAACAAATAGCTATTAACAATGACTATAATGTAGATTTAATAGATAAATTAATAAACAATAAATTATATAAATTAGCAATTCGTTCAGTTTATCCTATACATAAAGAAAACAATAATAAATATTTCAGTATAACATACTTAGGAAAATTAACCACTTTCGTAGATTACAAATTAAGAAATCTTAATATTAATATAACCTTTAAAACCACAAACAAACTAGGAAATTACATAAGAAACAATAAAGACAAACCCAAAATTCTAGAACAATCAGGTATTTATAAATTGAAATGTGGTTCATGCGAAAAATGCTATATAGGACAAACTAGACGATCATTCAAAACAAGAATAAAAGAACACTTTAAAAACTTTATCAATAAAAAACACAATATTTCTAACTACGCTAACCATTTAATAGAAGAAAACCATAAATTCAATGAACAATGCATTTTTCTACATACTCTAGGAAAAGGCTCAAGATTAAATACATTAGAATCATTAGTATGTGGCTTTTGGTGCGCTGTGTCTACTGTGTAGGACGCGTTCCAAATGTGGGATCTGTGATCCGTTATAATTATATGAAAAGGGATTTTAATACCTTCTTTTTTTGGATTGTTATCTTCATCTAATAATCGTTCGGAAACAACAGTGTAATTCAATGCCGGTAGGGGTATTAGCCCTCGGAGTAGTTGTCTCTGTTGATTCCATATTTAAATTTACAAATAAAAAAATTGTGAAGCATCTTACATTGAGCAAACTGGACGAACTTTTACAAAACAAATAAATATATTTATACTAAGAGCTGCACAATAAATAACACTATACCATAAATAAATTTAATATTAGCTGTACCATTACCATTTGTTTACTGGCCTACATCTTCATCGCTTTTAGACAAGATTGAATCGAAACGGTTTACCATGCATCGTATTTCATCATTTAATCATCAATCATGTGTTTCATTTTCAGAATTGGTAGATTATTCCTCTGAAGAATTTAAATCTACGTCCATTAATATGTTAATTAAGTAGTAGGTACATTAAAGTATAATTCTACTGTATTAAGCTACATTCTGAGGTAATCTTAAGACCCAAAATAGAAAAAAATATTACTAATGCCTTTTACGTGAATACATATTTCATATCGAATAAGTCGAATTTATAACAATTACCAGTTTGGCATAGTCAATTACACCAAAACTATAAAATAAACTAATATTTTATTCAGAAAAAAAATCTACTTCGTTCGTATGTTCCGCTATAACACACGCACCTTTTTTTATATCCACTGTTTTTGAAATGTTAAAGAAAAGGTCTTTTTTTCATCTCTTTCGGTCCGTTTTATTATACCTATATAGACGATATTAAACAGAGAAATAGCATTATTAGATCTTTTCTCTGAGTACATCTAAATTATACTTTAAATTCGAAAAAATAAAGGATCATTTGTGAAAACAATATTTTTGTTTAGTATTATTTATACTTTGCATTGTGAACTTAATTGGTTCATGTTTCTAATAAATCAAGAAATAAAAATATCATTATTCTACGTTGAAGGTATTTACCGTCATCACTTGGTGAAACATGTTTAATATAAATAAATAAAATCAGTTTTATTTTAAATTCTGTAATCTCCTGATGATGCCCTAAAAAGGCGAAATACGTATAGAGAAAATTAAAAATTAAGTGAAACTTCCAAGTGTGTTTTTTTATTGTTTCTTATTTATTTATCATTATTCGTAACAATCAACAGTCCCGTTATTAAGTTTCAAAAGGTATTATTTCTTTAATCTACTTTGTTTATCCGTATCTAGCTCCTAAGCTATTTATCCTACAAAATGTTACTAAGGTACTTTTTTGTAGACTATCCAAATCTCTATCATCATCGTCATCACTATATAATAATGTACTAATATCTATGGTGCTACAGTAGGTAGGTTTGTAAAGCAAATCAGCGGGTTATCTCGTTCGATATTCTGTAACTAGCTGACTATTTATACGTGTAACTAAAGGATGGACTTAACTACCTACTTTCAATATCCAGGATATAGTAATTTAATCAAACGTGTCTGGCCTGCTTAAATGTCCATATTCGTTCAGAGTAGACATAGATATGCAGTGGCAGTGGCTCTGCCTAAATGCCCGCTAGCGGAATCTCGCCGTGATTAAAATGTAAGTCCTAATCACGATCGATAATGGTACTCATCCGTCCAAATTTGGACGGGTTCAATTAGTAAAAATTTAATAATTGAAGGAATAAAAATCACTTCTAATGTTTCAAAATATTTTATTAAACACTACAATATTGTTTCAACATAACAATGTCTTTCTCAAGAATAACAGATTTGCTAAATTTCAGGTCATACCTGTCATCTATATAACAGGCAGGCTGAAAAATTCTTGGCTAGCATAGAAAAAATTATTTTTTTTATTTTATAGAATTTGTTTTTATTATTAAATATAGTTCCCTTCGAGGGCGACACAACGATTAATGATTATAGCGGTCATATAATTTTTCGATACCATTTTTATAATACGATTTGTCTTTAGCCTCAAAATAGGCTTCAGTTTCGGCGATTACCTCTTCATCGACGCGAAATTTCTGTCCAGCGAGCATTCTCTTGAGGTCTGAGAACAGCAAAAAGTCGCTGGGAGGCAGATCTGGAAGCCCAATTCATAGAATTTTACCATCGATTTCATTGATTTGTGACACGGTGCGTTGTTTTGATGAAACAGCACTTTCTTTTTCATCAAATGAGGCCGCTTTTCCGCGATTTTGTATTTTAAACGCTCCAATAACGCTACGTAATAGTCGCTGTTTATGATTTTCCCCTTTTTAAGACAGTCAATTAATATTATACCATGAGCATGAGCATACCAGAATACTGATGCCATAACCTTGCCAGCCGACTTTTGACATTTGCGTCTTTCTAAGCTTTGGAGTCTGTTCATCACGTGCAGTCCACTCGGCTGACTGTCGATCTGTCGATTGGACTTCGGTATGAAATGATGGAGCCATGTTTCATCCATCGTCACATATCGATGCAAAAATACAGATTTCTTGCTATTGAACAGCTCCAAACACTGCCTAGAATCATCTCATCGATCCGTTGTTGTTTTTGGTCGATTGTGAGCTCGCGGCTCGCGCGGCACCCACTTTCTACAGAGATTTCGCATATCCAAATATTCATTCACGATATGACCAACTGGTTCCTTTAATAGTTTTAGGGTCGGGTCTCAGCTATCTCAATCAACTTCACTTTACGGTTATCAAAAATTATTTTGTGGATTTTTTTGATATTTTCGTCGGTAACAGCCTCTTTGGAACGTCCACTGCGTGCATCGTACTCGGTATTCATTTCGCATCGTTTAAATTTAGCATACCACTTTTCTACGGTTGATTTTCCTGTTGCAAAGTCCGATTAATGTTTATCAAGCCAAGCCTTGGATTCAACAGTATTTTTTTTCACCAAGAAGCCAAAAAGCAATGCTTTATTAACACACGAAATTCCTTTTTATCCATTTTTTCAAAGTAACAAAAGTTCTTTTACTAAAAATGCTATAACTCAGATACTGATGGTACAACAGCTGTCAAATTTATACACGCGTCTTTTGAAGGTTAGGGCTAACTAAAAATCATATTCATCATATTTGATACTAGTAGCGCCGTGTATGGGTCAGCCTACGATCTTTTCAGCCCGTCTGTTATATTATTACAGTCAGCAGCCAGTATTATCAATTCGGACAGCATCAAAATTTTTCACAATGAAAGAAAAGGGAAAAACTTGGAATTTTTAGAATTTTTTGAAATTAAAAAAGCAATAAGGATGGAAGAAAATATAACAAATGGCCAACAACACTTTTTCAATAAGCCTTTATTAGATACAAGACTAGAAGCAGAGTTAAGAGTTAAGGGAAAGAAAGTTTAGAAATTGTACCTACATAATACCGGCTGTTGACTGTAATAATATATACAGATGATAAGTATGACCTGAAATTTATTAAATCTGTTACTCTTGACAAAAACATTGTTATGTCGAATCAGTATTGTAGAGTTTACAATAAAATATTTTGAAACATTTAAAAGTGATTTTAATTCCTTCAATTATTAAAAGAATGTTTCACAAGGATCCGAACAGTTCAACAATTGCTTATAAATTTATTTCAATACATTAATGATAATTACTTTTGCAAACTATAGGTTACCTCAAATTAATGGGTAAAAAATGTTGCTGCTGTCGTGCCCTCATCGGGAATCGAACCCGGGTCCCCTGGCTTTACGCACCAACACTCTACTCTGACCACTAATACTATACATCAATTACGGTAATTCTATGACTTAATAAGTAGTAAGTATGTTCGTCGTTATTGCTGTGTATCTTAGTGGTCAGAGTATTGGTGCGTATAGCCAAGGACCTGGGCTCGATTCCCAGCGAGGGCGTGACATCAGCAACAATTTTACCTCATTAATTTGAGGTAATCTATAGTTGGTAAAATTTAATTTATATTAATGTACTGAAATTAATCTCTACAAAAACAAATTCTCCAAGTATTTTATTACTAAAATTTATTTTTTTAAACCAATTGGATTCATAGAGAAGAAGACATTCGAAGAAGAAAGGTGTATAAAATGCTCGCTCCCATGTTAGTTTTACGGAAAATCATTAATTTGAAAATTTAATTTTTATATAATAATTTACCTATTTTCCATTAAAGCTTTTAAAGAAAAAGATATTGCTATTTGTTTAATCATTCTAATGAACTTACATACATTTCTCAATCAGATAGTGTCATAAAAAAATTATACACGATACAAACATACATAAAATTTCCATCATATAACTACTTGATCCTTTTTGACTCTCTTATTAATGACAGTTGTATGTATTATATATGCAAGGATGTGCGAATATTCGAAAAATTCGTTTTATTTGTTGCAAGTCGAATAGTAATAATTTTCGATTAATTCATACATTTTTAAATAATTGGTACATTTTTCAGTAATTCATATTATCTAAAATTTGGTAATCGTTTACCATATTACAATTATCAATATTATACTTATACAACGATAGTAATGGTACAAGCATCTTCTATTTTATTAATATTATCTATTTAGGGGTGGATCTAGAAGTCTTCTATAGGCGGGAAGGGAGAAATAAAAAAAAATTGAGTCTGAAGCTCTTCTCTTAAGCATGCTAGTTCAACTTATTATGAAAATGAGTCTTCAACAACCAGCTGAGTAGTTTTTACAATGGATACACAGATGGGCACTTCTTTAGGCAACCAAACCATCTTCTTTGCAATTAAATTAGATTATTAAAAATTATATAGTATAGTTTATCAAAGGAGAAACTTGAAGGAATAGATCAACGCATAGACCTCAGCATAAATTGATTTAGCCCGTTGGCTAGCTGCTTTTCGGGGTATGGAGTTTAAAAAGCTTACGTTACAGGATCATGGGGTTTAATTTAAAATCTTAGGTTATGTGCATAGGGGAGTATTTATTGGTTTAGGTTATAAGGTTTTGGGTTAAAGGGTTTTGAATTTCGCGTGAATTTGGGTGCTGCGTTTGAGAGTACTGCTCCGGACCATCTCTCTCCCTTTGGATCCGCCCCTGTATCTAGTAAAATTCATCAAATAAATGCAACTATTTTTTAATAATTCTGATTTATATTTAAAAATGAATTATTATATACTTCTCAATGTATCTGAAAATTAATCAAATGTTTCGAAATTTCGAATAGTATTCTTACAGCTGTTAATTAATATAATTATTAGACGGAATTTTCTGATAGGACAAGAAAATGTAAAAATTCCCTTTTTTCAGGAGGAGGATGCGAAATTCGACCAACGTATACCTCACTGCCTTAGCTGTAGCAGATATTATTTATCTTTTTTTTGTTCTTATATTATCGTTTGAACATTATCCAAACATTCACGATTTAAAATACGGCCTGTTCTGGAGGTTTTATGGAATAAGTCATTGGTTTTGTGATGCAGCAAGTAAGTTGAAAAAAATGCTATATATTTTTACATATGCATAATAACTAATAACCTTTATTACAAATAAATATATATCGCATGTAATAACGTAAATTGTGTATTGAGTATATAAGCTAAACGAGTTAATGGAAATAAAGAAATGCATGAAATTATTACCCCAGAATCAATTATATACCGGATGTACACAAAAATATCGGGATTTTAATCCCAGATAATATCCCTTAGATGAGATTAAATTAAGGACGACAGTTTCATTGTGCATATATTCCATCCTTTTCGTACCGTTTGACAACGCCACGGAACAACCAAGAGATCATTTCTTCCACCTCAGGAAACAACTGTGCGGGGAAAAGTGCATTGTAGTACAGTAAATAATTTTTGTAAAGTGTTTTATCTTCATTATTCTGGAATGACTATTTGACAACTTGGTCAATTCAATTCAATTCTTGGTTGTCTCATACTATTTTCTCTCTACACAGACATCAAAAATCTTTTAAATTCAATTTAATCAATCTCAATTACCTCGCCTTTAACACAGTCAATTAGTTAAAGATTTCCTCCTCGAGGAAATGATGGTACCTACCTAAATTGTTAAGTTTTTGATAAATTTAATTTTAATATTGCAAATCCCTTTGGCTCCCTCTGACATTTATTAAGTAAAATCATGAAACGTGCTTTACGTCTTTAATACTTGTTGTGATATATATATGAACAGAATTACTTTTATTAAAATCAATGTCAATTAGTTTTCTATTAAATAACATTATGTTTGTTTTTGCCTGTAGAAAGTTTCTAGTAATACCCTTATTAAAATATCAGTTTGCTTAAAACTATTTTCTTTAAATCTTTACCAATCCTTCAAATAATTAATTTTATCAGCATCTAGTTTGTGGAACTTCAATTACATGATGTTTTTGTTAGTAAATAAAACAAGTATGGTTCCACTTTTTATCATTTTATTTCTATTAACGATTACTTCACTAAAGATTAGCATCTTCAGAAGAAGTATTATTTCTAACTATACCCATCCTACTTTTCCAATGTATATTTAGATTAACGGTAGGGGTAGTTGAGAAATTTTCCTATTAGTTGGGAGGTGTATATATTATCTATTTCATTTAGGACTAAATTATTAAGGCTTTCGCGGCCAGTTGATTAACTGGTGTTGTCCTTCTTCGGGTGTACAGGCCGTCGTCGGTTGGAATTGCTTCCTAACGTTTCGCCAGCACGAGTGGCGAGCTTCTTCAGAGGTCTATCCATTTTCGCTGTTGGTTGTAGACTGTTCCTTTCTCCTACGCAGATGGTATTTATGCCTGTGGGTAGCGGGCGGAGCTTGTTCCGCTTCAGTAGATTTTGATGTGTCGATCAGTATGGTTCGTGCGTTCCTAAGAATTGGGTTCCAGATCTGATTCAGTCTAAGGGATTTTTGGATTTCTATGGCTTCTCTGGTCAGTCTGTTGTAATAGCCGTTGACTGATGCCAGCAAGATGTAGTTATCAAAGAATATTTTGTGTTCTCCGTCGTTCAATGTGTGTTCGGCTACTGCTGATTTCTCAATCCAGCAAACCTTCAGATCAGCAAAGGACAGGAGGGACGCACTTTCAAATCCAGGAGTCTACCACATACCCTGTTCCTGTGGCAAGGTATACATTGGAACTACTAAAAGATCTGTAGGGACAAGGCTCAAAGAGCATAAAGCCAGCTGCCGACTAGAACAGACTGAGAAATCAGCTGTAGCCGAACACAGATTGAACGACGGAGAACACAAAATATTATTTGAAAGCTGCACCTTGCTGGCATCAGTCAACGGCTATTACAACAGACTGACCAGAGAAGCCATAGAAATCCAAAAACATCCGGATAATTTCAACAGGAAGGAGGAACCCAATTCTTAGGAACGCACGAACCATACCGATCGACACATCAAAATCTACTGAAGCGGAACAAGCTCCGCCCGCTACCCACAGGCATAAATTCCATCTGCGTAGGAGAAAGGAACAGCCTTCAACCAACAGCGAAAATGGATAGACCTCTGAAGAAGCTCGCCACTCGTGCTAGCGAAACGTTAGGAAGCAATTCCAACCGACGGCGGCCCGTACACCCGAAGAAGGACAACACCAGTAAATTATTTTCGTTTTTTACATGCCTTTCTATTTCCAGTTTCCAATAAATCTGATCTTTCATCTTTTTCCATTATGTGTAAAATTTCTAAATTATTTTCTATGTTAAATGTGTGTTGGTATTCTATTACATGATTCATGAATATTTACTTATTGTTATAAGTTTTCACATATCCATTGACCCTACGTTTAAATATCCTACCTGTTTGACCTATATATAAAGCATTACAAGTTTCGCAGTTTAGTTTATGTATGCCACTATTTTGCATTTTTGGCGTTTTGGCCTTTTTACTGTTAATATTTTTAAACAAGTTATTGTTGGGTTTAAAAGCTACATAAATGTGTTATAGTCCTGAACTTACATTGTTTTTCTTTTATTTTTGGGTAGATAGAGTAGATAACCAATATGTTATGGTACATCATTAACGAAATAGCAATAAACAATAGTTATAAAGAAGAATAATTAATACAAAATATGATTAACAAAAAACAGGAACAGTGGTTATCTATTCTAGTTCTTCTGAAGATGCTAATGTTTAGTGAAACAATTGTTAAAAGAATTAAAGTGATATAAAGTGGAATTCTATTTGTTTTGTTTACTAACAAAGACATCATTTTACCAATCCTTATAAATTAAAGTTAACATCTGTTGTTAAGGGCAGTCCATAAACCAGGTAACATTAATATTAATATCAAAACCTTGTTTTATACATGACAATATTCTTAGGGTGGAAAAACAAACCATTTTCTGTAAATTAACACTAATTATATTAAATAAACACTGATAAGTCGACTAACTTTTGTTAGTTTAATTTAAAAACCTACTTTTACATCCATGGTTGTTGCATAATCAAATTTGAAATCAAACTAACGTCCAAATGTAAATAACTCTACTCTAAATAATTAATTACTTGTTATGTACATACCTACCTGTTCGCAGTAGAGGGTGGTTAATCCTCTTTATCTTCATTCGGTGCCCAATGGAAGGGTGTTCTCAAAGACTACCTATTTTCGGTGCCTAATTGCGCTAAGGCTTTTTGAAGTGATTGTGCCAACGACGAATAGGCTAGTAGCCGTAAGGATTTATCATTCATTAATTGTCCAATGAAAATAAAACATTTTTAACGACAGATTCTTGTTAGGTCGATAAGGAGAGCGCTTGTACAAAAAATCCACTTGGATTTTTTTTTTACTATTATTTGTAGCGTAGCGAAAACGGTGAGAAATACGAAGAAAAGTGGAAAGCCTTTTTTGTTGAGAATCGAATTGTCCACAAAAAAATCCGCGAGAACACCTGTCCATGTAGAATAGGTAAGAATGTAGGGATAACTCGCGTTCAAAATCGACCGTTTTGCACGTTCAGACAGAATATGCCGTTGAACAGCTTTTCAGTTAACGCTAAGGAAAGAAAAAGTATTTATACCTACCTGTTGAAAATTTAAAAAATAAAATGGGATGTAAAATCGGCTGGAGAATATTTTTCCCATTATACAAATTGATTATCTATTTCAATCATTTTGAAATTCTTTTATTAATCCTAAAAATATTAATTTTAACAAATAAAAAATTCGCGTTCACTAGATTAGAATATACATTTCATTTTGGGATAACGATTAAACTTCTAAAAAAATTGATTGAGTAGGTCTGTACTTTATGAAAGTTGATCATCTGTATTTTAGAATAAAACACCTTAAGAAACATTCACTTATTTTATTTAATCTCTTAACAAATTTGTTCCGACCCACAAGGTCATCATTAGAAGAAGAAATCATAACTAGCTTTTACAATTCTGTCTTAAATACTAAGGTCTAATGCTAAGGTGAGGGAAGTAAATGCTTAGTACACATGTTAAGTATAGGGGAATCAAATACATTTTCAATTTCATTTAAAATGCGGGAGTACAAATTAATTTGTAATTCATGTAATTCAATTTATATAGACCAGATTGGCAGAACCTTTAAATATCATATTTTTGAACATTATAAAAACTATAACAAAGAATCCACATTCATAAACCATGCAATAGAACAAGGCTACATTTTCAATAATAAGTAACAGGCGGGCTCAAAGTTCGTAAGCTAACATAGAATTTTTTTCTTTTATAGAATTTGATTTCATTATTCAATATAGTTCCCTTCGAGGGTGATACAACGATTATAGCGGTCATACAATTTTTTGATACCATTTTTATAATACGATTTGTCTTTAATCTCAAAATATGTTAGGCTTCAGTTTCGGCGATTACCTTTTCATCGACGCGAAATTTCTGTCCAGCGAGCATCCTCTTAAGGTCTGAGAACAGAAAAAAGTCGCTGGGGGCAAATCTGGAGAGTACGGTGTATGCGGAAGCAATTCGAAGCACAATTCATGGAATTTTGCCAACGATTTCATTGATTTGTGACACGGTGCATTGTCTTGATGAAACATACTTTCTTTTTCTTCAAATGAGACCGCTTTTCCGCAATTTCCTTTTTAAACGCTCCAATAACGCTACGTAATAGTTGCTATTTACGGTTTACCCCTTTTTAGGATAGTCGATAGTCAATGAATATTATACCATGAGCATCCCAGAATACTAATGCCGTGCCATATCCTTGCCAGCCGACTTTTGCGTCTTTCCACTCTTTGGAGTCGGTTCATCACGTGCAGTCCACTCGGCTAACGGCTGACGATTGGACTCCGGTGTGAAATGATGGAGCCATGTTTCATACATCGTCACATATCGACGCAAAAATTCGGATTTATTACGATTGAACAGCTCCCAGCTCCAAACACTGCTTAGAATCATCGGTCCGTTGTTGTTTTTGGTCGATTGTGAGCTCGCGGCACCCACTTTGTACAGAGCTTTCGCATATCCAAATATTCATTCACGATATGACCATGACCAACACGTTCCTTTGATATCTGTAGGGTCCAGTCTCAGCTATCTCAATAAATTTCACTTTACGGTTATCCAAAATTATGGTGTGGACTTTTTTGATGTTTTCGTCGGTAACAGCCAGCAGCCTCTTTGGGGCGTCCACGGCGTGCATCGTCCCCGGTGCTCATTTCGCATCGTTTAAATTTAGCAAACCACTTTTCTACGGTTGATTTTCCTGGTGCAAAGTCCCAATAATGATTATCAAGCCAAGTCTTGGTTTCAACAGTATTTTTTTTTGCCAAGAAGCAATGCTTTTTTAACACACGAAATTCCTTTTTATCACTTTTTTCAAACTAACAAAAGTTCTTTCACTAAAAATGCCATAACTTAGATACTGATGGTGCAACATCTGTCAAATTTATACACGCGTCTTTTGAAGGTTAGGGCTAATAAAAATTATATGGATTTGATACTAGTAGCGTCATCTATGGGTCAGCCTACGAACTGTTAAAATGTAAAAAATACTGCATGTAAAAGATAAAGACAATAAAATAGCACTACTAGAAGCAATTGAAATTAAAAATCATTTAAGAGCAAATAAAGAAAATGTTTTAAATGTAATTGAAAATGTATTTGATTCCCCTACATTTAACATGTGTACTAAACATTTACTTTTCTCACCTTAGCATTAGACCTTAGTATTTAAGACAGAATTGTAATACATAGTTATGATCCCTTCTTCTGAAGATGACCTTGTAGGTCGAAAAAAAATTGTTAAGAGATTAAATAAAATAAGTGAAAGTTCGTTAAGGTGTTTTATTCTAAATATCACGATTAAACTTCTTACGGACCACATGTTAAAATTTAACTAAAGATTCGCGCTTCTCAAACTGCAAAACACAAAATTTCTCCTTGATCTGTACTTCTGGCCTTCGAACAACACTGCACACCTCATCTGAGAGATATTATAATGAATTAAAATCCGGATATTCTTTTGTGTACAACCGGTATTTTTCTATTAATTTTCTGTTATAGGCAGTACATCGGTATGGTTGACGGTTTCTTTTACGATTGAAAGATACGTGGCAGTATGTCATCCGATCAGAGGAAAGGTTCTTTGTACGGAAAGAAGAGCCAAGACCATTATTTGGATCATAAGTTTACTATGTTTTGTTTTCACGGCGACGACCCCACTGGAACATCAGCTCAAACTTGAAAAAATATGTATTCAAAAAATGTGTACGGCCAACAACAACAACAACAACAACGACAATGTCAACTATAACAATAACAACAACAACAACAATAACAATAACGGCCATAATGATGCAGAACATTTGGTTTCTTCGGCAGTTCCGAATACTTCTTTTACTATACAAAACAACGCCTCTCTCAATGACAGTTCCGAATGGAATTGCAATCCAGAAATTCTTCTTAATAACACCGCAATGGAACAAATCGGCGACAGTGTAAAAAATACGTTGAAAATACAGTCGGAAAGAAATAAAGATTTACTAGCAATTACTGCCAAGAACAATAGTTTTCATCCCGAGAATAATAACATAAACGAAAGTAATAACAGTGTCCATCCTGATTGGAATCGCAGAAAGCAAGCTCGAAAAAAGGGAGAGTCTAATTTGATTTCGGAATATCCTGGGGAAGAAAATACGAATAACAACGAGACAAATTGTAACGATAATCAAAATGGACTTCTGCAAACGTGTATCTTTTTAGACGAAATAACAGATGATCGGTATTCTAACGAAACTGGCGAAAATTTAACATCAACAACCGAAGCAGATAAAGAATTGTACGTTCCTTCGTATTTCATGAAGGAAAACGAAACGTGCTGTTATAACACCAGTTACATTGATACGGAATTAACGAAACTCGGGAAAAATAAAACCTATCAAAAAGTGTATTATTGGTTCTCGTCGATTGTATTCGGATTACTTCCGCTAGTTTTGATAGCAACGTTCAATTGTTTCTTAGTAAATGCCGTTTATAAATCGCAAAAGCAAAGAAAAGTAATGACAAATTCGCAGGTATGTTTATCAATAAAATATTACCTATTCGATTTTTACTATTGTTATAACATGCTACGTTTATAATACGCATATTGAGTACATTAATGGGATATTAATTATTGAATTAATTAGTACCCACTATAGATTAGTTCATACTAATGAGGAAAAATTTGGTACTGCTGTCACACCCTCGCCTGAACTCGAGAACCCGGGATCTGTGGCTTTACGCACCAATGCTTTTAGCACTAATGAATGAATCATTGAATCCGACGTTTTGTGACTTAGTAAGTACGTTCGTCGTTGTTACGTTGTTACTGCTGTCACCTATCGTAACTTAGTGGCAAAAGCATTGGCGCGTAAAGCCAAAGATCTCGGGTTCGAGTCCCGGTGAGGGCGTGACAGCAGCAAGAATTTTTTCCTCATTAGTATGAGGTAATTTGTAGTTGGTACTAATTAATTCAGTAATTAATATTGAAATTAATGTATTTAAAATTTATCCCTACTGAAAATTCTTCTAATATATCATTATTAATGACGTATATTGAGGTTTGCGAACCCATTTGATTCTAAGTAACTTTTTTTTAATTAATTCTGACTGTAGAATAAAGTATTTTGCATTTACTGGCATAGTAATTTTTTATCTATTCTAAAAGACATCACCACTATAGTTGTGTGAACCTAAACCCAATTTAAAAGAATTAAAAGAGGTTAAATAGATTCAGGTACTTTAAACATCATGGTTGATTGTAGTGATATTAAGGATTATATAGTACTGACATATACCTTGGAAATAAATTAAATGTATTACTTTTATGCACAAATTACTAACAATATAGAAAAGTGTGAAGAGTTTTGTAATATAAAATGTTGGGCGCGGAAAGTATTTCGTAGAAAAACTCCCATAACCTAGCATAACTCTTCTCTAACCTAATCCAGTACAAAAAATAGTTACATTAGGTTAAGTCAAGGTCGCGTTAGGTTACATTGGTTTTATTTCTTTTTTAGAAGGTCGTAAACTATGCGAAGAAATGCTTTCCGCGACCAACATATGTTATATATTCTTGTTGAGCATCCTGGACTTCACAACATACTAAAATTTCAAAGTAATCGGAAGTAAGGAACTTTACTGATATAATAATGTTATTAAATTAAAGTACAAACGATTCTACAACACTTTGTCTAGATTATTAGTAATTTGTTCCTAAAAAATACACATGTAATTAATAAAGAATATTTAGTTCTTGGTCAAAAAAAATATCGAAATTACTACACGTGGATTACGATTTCGATCTTGTTAGATGTCATCAGCACACCATAGGAAGCATCGAAAAATTATTGACCAAACTGAAGTTGTCCCGTACAAGGAAATTGATATAATATCGTATTACATGCAGTATGTCGCCATCTACTGATATTTGCTGTTAACTATGAGCAAGAACTAAATGTTCCTCACTAATTTGATTTACGTGCCTATTACGCAATATAAGCTACGTCGTAGATTCAGTTTGTCAAATAGATACTTTCGTAAAGCCTTGTCAAACATATGTATTATCACAGTTAGCAGTACATATCAGTTGATGCCTGTAATACGACATACTACATCATCATCAATAACGTTTGTAGCATCTGAATCATTTGCTCTATTTTATTCTTTTTATGTCAGGTTCTAGGTTTCCACAACTCAGCACTATTACCAAAGGATTGTAGTTCTATAAACAGACGTTCTCAATTTTTAACTTCCATAAGGCTCTAACTACAGCAAACACGTAGACTTGAATAGTAATGGTCATTCCGATAATTTTACATTTTTTGAGTCATCAGGATCACAGTGCTTATACATGATTGCCTTTGTGCACTGTCATAAAAAAATAAACTATAAGAGAAATGCTTTTATTACTTTTTGACATAAGAAATAATTTTTATTTTCACCTGGGCTGAAAGGTACCTATAATTATTAGGCATATATTTTGTAAGAACAAAATTGAGTTCTTGGTCAAGTAATTTATCGAAGCTACCAGATGTGGATCGCGATTTCGATCTCATTAGATCTCATCATCACGCCATAGACAGATTCAATAAATTACTCACCAAATCGCTGGAGCTCGTTGTAAAGCGAATTTAAATAAGACGCTGTTATGGCAGTACGTCGCCATCTACATTCTTTTGCTGCTATTGCTGTATTTCATAACTTTAGACAAGGCCTTATTAGGGTATCATCTTGTCTAACTGAATCGCCGACGTACTGCCATATGAGCGTCTTATTTAAATCCGCTTTACACCGAGCTCTAGCGATTTGGTCAGAAATTTATCGAATCTACCTATGGCGTGCTGATGAGATCTAATCAGACCGAAATCGCGATCCACGTCTGGTATCTTCGATAAATTACTTGGCCAAGAACTTAATTTTGTTCTTATTAATTTGCTTTACGTGTCTGTCACGTATGTAAGCTGCGCCGCCGATTCAGTTAGACAAGTTGATACCCTAATAAGGCCTTGTCTGACGTTATGAAATACGGCAATAGCAGCAAAAGAAGGTAGATGGCAACGTACTGCCATATCAGCGTCTTATACGTTTTGTGTTTATTCTAAAATAAAATAGTTGCTGGACATCTGACTTTTATTATTGATTCGGAAGTATTAATCAATAAACACCTCTTAGGAAGCCAAAGAGTTCTATATTATACAGATAACATCATTTAAAAATATCCTTACATTTATCATTTATACTCAAAAGATAACTAATTGGTTCTTATCGTAAGTCCGCAAAGGCAAAATTTCAGTAATTTGTCCTTTTAGAATTTGATTACGACCCTTCACATCGAACTATATCTATAAATGGATCTCAGTATGTATTTAACGTGAAAAAAAAAACTTTCACTTGAAAAAACGACATTGGTTATTAATCGATTTTCAAAATTTCATAGCCTGTTGAAGTTTGGGATGAAAATTTAAAAGTGCATACGGTTGTAAGTGATTTTTTTCCAATAAAAAAAAAATGACCCTCGGTCACTGATGAGTTGCCGAGAGAATTTACGTAGGTACCGAATAAAATTTCGCCCAATACAGTTACACGCTCATAATTAAAGTTTGACAGCCAACAACCATTATGAAGGCCTGTCAGATTACAATTTGCATATTTGGCGACGCAATCCTTCGAAAAGTGACCTATATTTGCATCGACTGTGTATTTATTTGTGATTAAAGTTAAATTGAAAAAGATTTTTAATAAGCCGAACAGATAAGCAATATTCGTTAATACGGTATTTCGTTATATTTCAACAAACGGTTAGTTGCAAACAAAAAAATGGAAATACGTGATTTTTCTTACTGTTTTTTTGCGAATGTCAGTTTAGCTGCGAACAAGCATCCGAGTTTAATTAAAAAAATTCTAAACGATATTGCTTCGTAAGTCCTCCGTTTCTGACAGACCACTTTATTTTATCACGTTTATTTCACATCTAGCATTCGAAACCAATTTTATTCTGCCTCTAGACTCAAACTGAGAAGTTTTACTTAAAACGAAAGAAATAGATTGAATCTGAAAAGAACTTTTACACATATATACATACATATACATGATACGAAACAAAACCCGTTGTACGTAAACATCACACCATTACGGTTAATGACATCATACCAAGTCAGTGTTGATAAATCACCTTAAAATATACAGATTATACGGAAAACAGATAGGTAGCATTATACATTAATTAGTGGTGAAATCCGAACTTGTCAGGTAATTAAAAACATTAATTAAACAATTCTCTCCAGCGTTTCGCACTTTATTGAGAGCTTCCTCAAGTGCTACATACATCGGTGGAGGTGTAAATATGTTTTTAAATGTAATATTAATTAAATTAAAGTACTTAAAATTTTGTCGAAAGCAAAAACCCAACATCAATCTTCTAGTTATTATTTGTTTTAATGAGCCAATTTAAAATTACTTGCAGGTAAAAATGGGATTCTCTAACATAGTCACAACACTGATATTACTTAATTAATAGTAGTATGAAGGCTTTTACGACCGGCGTTAATAGAATTATGATAACTTATCGGGCTTTTGGGTCGTGGTCTATAGGCTTTTTTGTTGCCTGACGTTTCGTCTGACATCTTCAGAAGCTTTTTTGGTATGGTCGTTCGATCACGAAAACGTCTAATATCAGGCAACAAAAAAGCCTATAGACCACGACCCAAAAGCCCGGTAAATTATCATAATTCTATTACTTAATTGTTTAATACTTGTTTTAAATTTCTATGTTTAAAACAAATAAAATTGTAAAATTTAGCTAATAATATTTTAAAGAACGGACAACACAACATATTCTTTAAAATATCATTAGCTAAATTTTATAATTTTATTTTAGTTTTTAAAGAAAATAAATTTATACAATAAATTAAAAAATAATTAAGGAATATCAGTGCTTTAACTATGTTGTAGAATTACCTGTGAGTAATTTTAAATTGGCTCATTTTTCACAATTAAATAAAAAAATATTTAGATACATAAAAAATTAACTAGAAGATTATTGTTGAATTTTTGCTTTTGACAAAACACAATTGTAAGTACTTTACTTAATTAAATTGAAAACATTAAAAACTTTTTTTTACATCCCTACTTATGCACGAGCCCCTGTGGAGGTTCCAAAGATCGAAACGTTGGAGAGAATTGTTTAATTAATTTTTGTAATTATCTCACCAAGTTTGTATTTTATTACTTGATTTCAAATAATCAGGGAGAAATATGGATATATATATATATTATATATATATATATTATCACCTCATTCAACTGCTTCGGCATCTTTATAGAAATTAACTTAACCATTTACATTACGGCATACATCTTTAACTTGTATTTATTGGGATAGTTTAAAGCTAAAAAGGTAATAAGACCAAAAACACAAAATCGATCAAACACAACTCAGACATCAATTTAGTGGAGAAGCGATCCACCCCCCATCCTCCAAGACTTGACTCCAGAGCAGTCGTTACGATGACAACCCCCAAACTCCCGCTAAATTCAAAAACTCAATAAATCTAAGCAATTTAGACCCCGTAACCCTATATCCTAAGCGTTTTAAATAATTTAACTCCTTAACCTAAATCATAAAAGTCCGCGTAAGCCCATAACCTATACTTTTTAAACACCTTAACCCGGTGGAGATTTAACTAACGCAACGCGCTGAAACAACTTGAGCCACAGTGGTAATTTATTTACGTATCCATTAAATATTTAAAGGCGGGTTATGAGGTTAAAAAAGTTTACGTTATAAGGTAATGGAATTTAGAATGTTCAAGTTGGGGGCTTAAAAGGGTATTTATAGTTTAAATTAAGGGGTCAAAAAATGCATGCTCATAGGGTTACGGCTTTTAAATCTCTTGGATTTAATGTTTTGGGTTGTTTGGTTTATGAATTTCGCTAGAGTATGGCTGCTGCGGAGTCAATTATTAAACACCTCTCCCTTCAAGCTGGCTAACCTCATATGAACCCTCTTTTTGCCAACGCCCCCCCCCCCCAAAAAAAAAGACTTCTCTGCTGGCAAAATAAAACCGCTAAATTATTTCAATTTCAATACGAATATTTGCCTGGGAGAATTACTCCTACATTTTAAGAACATAAGCTTTCACGGCCGGAATTCATAGTAGAATGATGGTTCGGGCTTGTAAGCCGTGGTCGATGCGAACGGTTTCGTCCAGACGTTTCGTCAGCAACTGCGGCTGACATCATCAGTGAGTGCTGTGTTGACTATGTGGGCGAAGATTATATCTCGAAGTCTCGGCAGCGACTGACTCAGTCAGAGACTTCGAGGTATAATCTTCGCCCACGTAGTCAACACAGCACCCAATGATGATGTCAGCCGCCGTCTGGACGAAACCGTTCACATCGACCACGGCCTACAAGCCCGAACCATCATTCTACTCCTACATTATTATTATTTTACTGTAATATATATGTATACGTTATGTGGTATAGAAAAAATAAATCGATGCATTATTATTATTTATTTTATTACTTTTTTACAGGATCAAATGTCCCAATCCCAAGAAAATCGTATAACGCTGCTTCTCATTGGTGTTGTAGTTCTTTTTTTGGTATGTCAAACGCCAACTGCATCTTTTCTTATCTACGATGCTTTCGATGAGACAAGAGATACATATTCAAGAAATATTAAAAAAGGTATTTCAATACTTGTACATTTTTACGAGTACTAAAATTGTTGCGCAATGAATTGGTCCTTATTTAAGAAAAACAGGTAAATGCTAATTGAAACTCATAAATAGAAATAGTTTTGTTTAATGTTTCCAACTTCATACGTATTTCCTATATCGTAAATCTCGTCTATTCTAATTTCAAGAAAAATCTGGTTTACGATAGATCATAAAAACTGGAAGATTCCGATAATCTCCGCAAATGTGGACTGATAGAAACATGTTAGAAAGGAAACATACAATTTCCACACCCTGTTTAATTTAAAAAAAAAAACATTGAATACGGAGCGAAGTCCATTTTGTTTGTTATGTAATTACAAAATAACTGGACTAATAAGCATCAGTTATGGCTCATTCATTGCTTAAATAAATATATTATTCTAAATCTGAACTAACTATTACCTTATTTTTATAATGATTATTTAAGGTGTGTAGTTTATTACTCGAGATTTATAACACTTTTCGTATAAAATTAAAGAGAGGTATAAGTTGGACTTTACATTTTACATATAATAGTATCTCATGCGATGATGGATTTACCTCAACATTTGACATTTCAAAACAATTACAAACATAAAATTGTTACAATCGAAACAATTTCTACGTATTAGGATGTATTCCAATTTGCTTTGGGGAGCCTCTTAATAAATACGATGCTCGCTTGTCACTGGGGCGACTCGCGTTCGATTCGAGGGCGATGCAATACCTTTCTTTTACTTTTTTACCTGTCTTAACGGGAACATAAACAAATGATTTCTATTTTGTGTATGTATGGCACAGTACTTACCCTTCACCCCCCTCCTTTTATAAAAAATGCCGAAAAACGTATCAGAAGTTTCATATGTGATTGATCCGCGGTAATTATTATTGTTTCAAAGAGAAGAAAATTAAAATGATACTCTGCGCACCTTATACGTTAAAAAATAACATTGAAAATATTAACAAAACATCAAAAACTGCTTTCCGACTGTCAATAAATTAAGCAGCCAGTATTTTTATGCCTAAGGACGTGCTCTAGCAGTGTATATCATAACTAACACCGATTCGAATCCAGGCGGATCCCGCCCTGGTCACGTTTTCTAAAAGAAGACTGAAGAAGGACTTCCGATATACTCTCCGGCTTTGCACTAAAATGTAGGTCGGATGGATTGTCTGGCCATCAGTATTAGTTGCTAGTGAAAAATAACACTCTCAAACGGTTTTTATTTTTTTTCCTTTTTGGAAGTATATAAATTAACTTTCGCTCAATCTTTCAACATCAAAATAGTCAGTATAAAAATACTATACGGTCAGCAATTACTGGTTAAGTTACATTAGATTGGGTTAGGTTAGGTTATGTTAGGATAGTTAGTTAAACCACATAGGTAAGTTAATTAGATTCCTTGGATTTAAATACTGACTATATACTGACGCGGATACAGAAGGTGGACAAAAAGATGTGATTCCCTCGCCCCTTACCAACTTACAAACGAAAGTGCTTTGGCCGTGAGTATTTCAATTTTGAAATAGTTATTATATCTCATTACCACCTAAGAGTATTACATCGACCGATCAAATGTGTTTCACTCGGAATTACTGATAGAAATAACATTTCTAAGTACGATTAAATAGTTGATAAGATCCCCCCTGAACGAATCGTGTATTCGCGGCTGATTATGTATGTAATATTAAATACTGGCCATGCTTTCATTAAAAAATTGACTCTTCAAATCCATACGATTTTAAATATTAACAAAAAGGGATTAAAATACTGAAATACAAATCTTGCCAACCTACGTTTGTGAAATTTTTGTACTTGTATACAATTAGAATCACGAGTCTAGGCGAGAACTCATTTACATTTACAAATAAATAACAACACAGATGAGTTACATAATTTTTTATTTTACCACGATATATTATTACGTGTAGGCAACCTATGAGAACTATCAAGACCTGTAGTATGGGTTGCCAAGATTCCATAGAAAAGACTAGAAATTTCTATAACGTCATTCTGGTGCCTTCTGTAACAAATCCAGTTACTATAAATAATATACTGCGAATTCAGCCGAGTTAGTTCTAGTTACAAGGCGATATAAGGGGAATAGCTAAGAGCGGAGAAGTGATTTAGTAGGCGAGAGAATTATAAATTATTAACTATGGTGTTGTTTCGAGCAAAATAGTAGACATAAAAAGTTTATAGTGACAGCTGTATTAATTAGGCGGCATTTGGTAACAGTTTGTTTGAAATACGCGGCAATTTATTTCAGAATACAATAACTTCTTCAGATGGTGAAGATAATCTCTGACTAAACTTACGTAACTCATCTGTGTTGTTATTTATTTGTGTATTATGGAGTTACAATATTTAAAGGCTTGATCGATTCAATTTTTACTTACATATCCTGAATTATTAAAAATGTATTAGTGAGTTCAGATTTACATTAATTTTTTTCTGGCTCAGAATAGGCCAAAAACAGCTTTATCAACTCTTTTTGATCGTAAAAAAATGAATTTTATTTATACATAGATACATAACACATATCTGTCTATTGTACATACGAATACGTAGCTTCTTTTTGACTCTAATTCAACATCGAGGAAAATTATTTTCGAAAGTGCTTTCTACGTCTTTTACAGAATGTTCTCATTTAATGGCTGAATTCCCTTTGTCAATTTAAGGGAGACTTTCGACCTCAGCAAAAGCTACCCGAATGGCTGTAATACAACTTTGCTCGAACTTTATTAAATTAGCAATCAATTACGGCGTTCTGTGTAATACCTAGTCGTTTTTAATGAAGTTAGTACCATCACTGATGTCTACTTGCTTTACTAATTGTAATTAACTTGCCAGCAACAATGTACACTTGATGGTGTTTAAACTATTATAAACATATATAATAACAATACTTTCCATCAACATGTTACAAAGTAAGCAAAGTCATCAATTCTAAATTGTTTATCATAATTTCATTTTAAATTAATGTAACCTAACCCAAACCTAACCTAACCTTATTTAACACAGTTAAAATGAATTTAAGTAGTTTTTATCTGGAACCCTAAAAAAGGGACAAATATTATTCCAAATGTTTTATACTATGTTACATTAGGTTAGAATAGGGTTCAGTTAAGTTAAGTTAAGATTAGTTTCTTTTTCACATTTTCAATTTTTCACCACCATCTCTATACCTCGACCTCTCCACCCCACCTAAACAACTTTTTTAATGTTTTACGTTCTACTGGTCATCTAAACACACCTCACTACCTACCCCCTCCGACCGCCGATAGCCTCATCTATACAATTACTATTTCTAATTTTCATCTCCACCCCTCGCACCTCAACCCTTTCGCCACTCCAAAAACACTTGTTTAGTATTCTACACCTATTCCCCCCATGGGTTCCTCATTGTAAATAATCTGCTACATTAAATAGTTATATATATATATATATATATATATATATATATATATATATATATATATATATATTTTTCTATATTTGTTAAATTCATGTCGATATCTCATCTCATTTCGTTTAGATTGTTAGAATTTAGAAGTAGTTATATAAAAATTAAATCAGATTCGGCCTTTGACGTCACAGAGGAGGGTCATTGTTTTAATAAATAATAATGTTGATATTTTATTTTTAAATAAATAAGAACATAAACTAACGTTATTAGAGAATTTAGAAATAAATAAATACAAAAAATAGGTATTTTACTCAGTGATGAAAAAACTATTGATTTATTTTTGTTTTGATTATCACTACTACCCTTGGTTTTTGCCTATTAAACACTTACGCATCTCATATTTTTTCGACAAACAAATACGAAGTTCCTACAACAGTTCGACATGGAGGGGTTTTGTTGGTAAAAACTGTTTAAGAAGTTTTATTTGTATTCACAAAATACTTGTCCTGAGATGAAAAAACTTTTTCAGATTTGTATTAACTTATATATATTAACTATAATCATCTTGTTATCGAAAACCCAGATTTGAAACCATATATTAACTATTTGTAATAGAAATTGTGCTTTTAAAGTTTTATTTTAAAAATACACCTTTTTACATGTAAACACAGGTTTTAAATATTATGTGAAATCAACGTAATCAAGGGGTAGCAAGGTGAATTTTTAAAATAAAACTTTTAAAGCACAATTTCTAATACAAATAGCTAACAAATGAATTCATATCTGACTTTCTCATAACAAGATGATTACAGTTAAATGAACTAGATTTGTTTCCAAGGCGGCACAACTTTAGATTTGATGATATTTAATGATCAAGCCAAAATTCTTTTCAACTTTCAAAACGTTACTATTAGATAATAAAGCTCTAATAAATGGCCAAATTCATTTAAATACGAAATAAAAATCGTCTGAAGACAAGTACGTTCACTTGATTATTTGTACGCGTAAAAAAGACCAGTTTTACATAATATTTTTCTTTGTCTTTAAACTAACTGAATATACATATTTTTTATTGTTATTTTTAGGTTTAGGTAACATTTTCAACTTTCTAATAACATTGAACGCATCGTGCAATTTCATCTTGTACTGTGTCCTGTCGGATAAATTCAGACGCACTTTCAAGATAGTATTCTGTAGCCGAGGTCTCAGCCGCCAAGACACGCTCATAACACTGACCGGGGGCAGCCGGACTGCCTCACAACGTTTCCACTCGCAGAGGAATCTCATCAAACGCGGCACTAGCGAATACGTGCCTCGAACTCCAAGAAACTTGGAGGTAACTATATATTTCTTTAATAAGGGAAAATATATAAACACATGCACCGTTCGAATGAAGGTGTAGTAATGCAGATAGAAAGAGAGACTGAAGAACGCTCGCTAATCGTCTTTGATGGCTTAAATCCGTCCTTCTTATCTTCTTTCGTCATCGGTAATTCTTTTTTCTTTTTGCAACACCTTTATTTCTTGCAGTGTTTGCAAATGTAACAATACTTTTTTGTTTGGTATTTTTGCTCCTTACTACACTTAATACCGTACATTCCTTCTGTTAGTTTTATAAAGTAACATATTGTATATTCAATAACCTTTTGTATTTTTAAAACGACCAAATAATTTACAAAAACGTTAAATACATATGTTAGATTTACATACAAATATAGTATAATCTCCCAAAATTGATTACCCTTTCTGTACTTCAAATACAAATGCATTACCTACACCTTACAATCTGAGCCTTCGCGCACTACGCGACAGTGATAAAATATAATTTATATTAAAAAAAGAAAAAAAGACTCACTTGGTAAACTTTCACAAAATATTTATTATCAATCTGAAAATTGTTTCGACCACTACTCGAAAATTTTCAAAGACTAGGTACAGTCTTACTGTAGCTAACATAAGAGTGGAACTTATTTATAAATAGGATACACTAAATAACAGGCAAATAAAAATAATATTATGGGTAAACCCTAAGACCTCACAGGTTGATTAATAATAGCGGGGTATTACCTGTATATAATTCTATTTGGTTATTGACCAGATTCCTATTTTGTTAAAGTGCCTTTTTAATTTCCAAAGCTTTAGTAAGGCTGTACATACTCTTTTAAAATGGCCGAGTAATGGTAGAAACAATTGTCAGATGGATAATGAATATTTTGTGGAAATTTACCAAGTGAGTTTTTTCTTTCTTCTATATTGTGTCCTTTCACACATGTTGGTTACTTTTCACACAATTGATAGACTTTCGACCATTGGTTACATTTTAATTTTAGTAACGTATTTGCTCCCAAGGATGACAGGCTACTGACGAAATAATTGTTGAGTGTTTTGTACTAAATTTGTGCAAAAAAAACCAAGCAGTTCTTAGGCTTTCATGACCCTTTCGGTGTTGTCTTCCGCATTTTTGAATACTTCAAGTACAATTACTGTATTGACAACTAAATGACAACACTGCCGATAAAAACCAGAGCGATCAGTAAGGACCAGCGCAAAATGAGACGCAGCTTAGTGATGTGACGTGACGTGATCAACGGTGAATTCTTAACTCATGGTAATGAACTTTGCAAGTAGATCATAGCTATGTCAAAGACGACGAAACAAATTATATAGGTACCTTAAGAAGTTCAATAATAACCTCGTAGAAGAATTACCAATTCTAACCAAAAAGAAGTTCCCACCCCTATCGTGTATAGAACTTCCTCACTCCGGCAGGAAAATAAATTTGATTTTGGAACAAGGACCGATTAATGAAAACAAAGTGGAAGATGCCTAAGGGAAAACCACGAAAAAAAGTTCTCTGAGCTATAATTTCTCTTCGTACAATTTTTGCGTAAAATTGTCCGATTTATTTTATGAGGAGTATTTATGCACTGATGACATTTTTCTGGTGAAAATATAAATAAGGAAAACATTGCTAAGTTCATTTTAGGAGTGGTTTTTCGTATTATAAGGATGTTCCATCCACAAAAGGGGTGGGAACCTTTTTGGCCTGTATTGGTAATCCTTCTAAATGAGAAGTTACTTCCAAATTTTCAAAAATATATCATTCTTTTCTTCTAAAATTTCTTAGAGAACTAGACTAAGTATATAAAGAGACGCCGTGATATTCTAAAAAACTGCGACATTTAGGTCACGATGAGCATGCCACCTATAGCAGTCTCTATTCTTTATGTGGTTTACAAAATCTCGCCGTGACTCATCTCACCAACTATGTCTCATTTTGCGTTGGGCCTAATTTAAATTCCGCCACGTCCAATAAATATATTTTTTGTTGCATGGAGAGTAGCACATTGAACGACCGACGACCACTATTTCTGTCGTAAGCTTTTAAAAATTAGCAAAAATTTCATCGGCTAAATGACTAAATCGGATAGTGCGCGAGGACTTGTAAAAAAAATTTGTCCTAGCCGAAATTAACAGCAAAATGTGACAATTATTTAACTAAACTAAGTCATTTGATTATTTTCATTAGACGTAAGTATTTTGAATAACTCGCTTATCATGAAGATGTTTTTTTATTAGAAAATTAACAGTTTTTTAATCCTTCAAATTGGTCAAAAATATCACTGCTATCTAAATACTATTTAAACCTAACATAGTGCAATTTTTATGAAACATTATTATACAATAAAATATAGTGTAAATAATAACACTGGTGGTAGTTTCAATTATTTTATTTATCAGAATCTACTACTATCTTTTGTACTCTTTTACAATGACCCTTTGGTCGAAACAAATGTCAAATTTAGACAAATAAAATAAGAGAAACTAGCAGCAGTATTATCATTTCTATTCTTTATTTATGGTACTATATCCCAATTATATTCTCAGTTATTTATATAGTTATATCGTATTAATACACAAGATTTGCTCAGCAAAACAGTATTTTTTTTTGTTTTGTTTGTCTACATTCATATGAGAAATAGTAATAAATACGTTTTGTGTTTGTTACAGACTCAGAGCTTAAATAGTATCCCAAGGACCAAGTCTCTGTTACAAAGACAATTGGGCAAAGCAAAAACTCGCGACCTGCATGTGTAATTTTAAGACCTTTGTACGTAATTTTTTAATTTCTGATACTATATGAATTTGTGAATAGATAATTCAGTGAAATGAGTTCTATTTTGAATAAAATATTACTCTACATTAATTTTCTTATTTACATAAATATAATACATTAAATAATGTCCCAATTCATGAAGATTTATGTACAATGTACATATCCGTATGTATTAAAAATGAATAGACGTGAAATTTTCTTTATCTCATTCGTTGAATCGATCTTTCTTTAATGTCACTCTCAATATAGCTGTGTGATTTTTTTCCGAAAGTGAAAAATTGTATTGTTGGTGTTCCCGACCTTTCGAACAAATGGATAATATCGCAACCATTCAATTGAGGATGTGCCTCAATTTTTTTATTTATTAAATGTGACAACTAAAGAACATAATCAAGTTTTCCAATTTACTCGAAGTAACGCTTCCCCACTTCAAAGCGACGGCTTTTAAGAGAACGTTATTACTTTATTAATTATTGATATTGATTGAAGCTACTGCTAGCCCAAAAAAGGCTGAACTTTTATTTCTTTTAGCAACCAATCAATATTTACGATTAGTAATTTTACGAATATCAAACTACATAATTAGTAAGCATTAACCATAGTCTAACATAACCAGACTCATTCTTCATCGCTGAACTGAAACAGCTGAAGTTGTGACGTCAGTTGCCACTGCGAATGAATTTTTAAAAATTTAGCCTTTGTTGGGGTAAAAACGTTAAAGCGCATTTTTAAAATTCTTTGAAATCTCCTGACCAACTTAGGTAAAAAACCTATAAACTGCAGGTTCGGAACCTAAAGATGGTGGTGCCAAAACATTAAATCCAAGCGATTTAAACTACGTAACCCTATAACATAAGGGTTTTAAACCCCTTAAACTAAACCATAAATCCTGCTATAAGCCCATGACCTACACCTTTTAAGTCCCATATTTCGAGGGGCAGCTAGCCTTATGCCTCCGCGCCGTGGTAATTCATTTACATACAAATTAAATGTTTAAAATGGGTTTATGGATTTTAAAAAGCTTACATTAGAGAATCATAAAATTTAAAAAAACTTATTGAGGTATTTAGGTTTATGTTAAGTGGTTTAAAACACGTAAATTATAGAGTTACGAGATTTAAATCGCTTATATTTAATGTTTTTAGTTATAGTTTTTAAAATGTTTTTATATTTTCCTTTCTCCATCACCTCCCCTAAAGAAGACTTCTGGATCCACCCCTAGTGAATGAACATGTAGAATTATGGTCCATATCCTTCGGTCGGTCTAAATGGGGTATGTACATATAACTTATCAAAAGATGGTTTTAATGGGAATCAGGGGAGTAATAACGTGTATGATAGCCATGGCAGAATCCAAGGTCTACCTACCGATTTCCATACCTCGGAAATCATATTTACTTTTTCACACAACACACAGAATGAGATACAATCTCTGAAGCTCAAGCTCTCGAATCACCCAATAACCCTATACTCTGACATTAATTTAAAATTGATGAACAGATAGCGTACACTTAATTTCTTAACAACTATAACTTATTCTGGAATTTATTTTAATTGAAGTATTTTATTGAAAAAATGTGTATAAGCCTATCTGTTATGAAAACTCATAGGCACATCATGTTTGCGAGTTTTACCTTCCTACTCAGAAAAAAAAAACATAATGACGCCCTTGCTGGGAATTGATATTTTTTGTAACTATTGTTATACACATTACATATACAAACATTTTAATTGATTGTTCAGGGTAAGTAAATCATATGCATTGACTGTTGCTCGGGAAGTTGCTTGTTGTTTGCTAATTAGTGATTACCATATCGAAAAAGACTGTTTGCTCTCGCAATTGTTTGTTTGAATCCTCATCGAACACTTATGTTGATAAAAAGAAATAATTAACGTATAGGAGACATAGGATGATACATACCGCTGATTCTCCCGCAAAGTACTCCACACTACTCATCATTCCTCCTTCAATAGCTAGCAGTTGAATCGTGGTTGTAGCGTTAGGCGTTGTTGACGTCGTTGACCAATTGGAAGGTGAGACTGATTATTCGATGCAGACGCTGCAAATTGTTTCTGGAGCTGGTGTGTGAAGTTAATCGCAGCGAGGGTCACAGAGCATCATCTCACAAGAAGACTTGTGTTAATATGGTCCATTTGATTACTGACATATTATACGAGAGCAGGGCGGATTGTATTGATATAGAAGAAGCAATGAAGAATTAGTTAGGATAACGAAGTTGTTCAACAAACAACCCTGAGGGTTTCCCACTAGATTATACGCAAGTCAAATGGAACAATCAATGATTCAGGTAAACGGAACATTAGGGCTGCTTTGAGAACTAGATGCTGTCATTCTACCAACCCATGTTATTGTGGACGACAGCTTGTAGTATGGTTGATGGTAATGCCTAAAGACTTACAAAGAAGTTAAAAGTGTATTGTCGGTTTTACATCGAAACCCAACCGAAATGCAATGCACGAACGGCAACTTCGGCGAGTGAAGGCATGGTTTTGCCGCAAATGATAGGGGTCCAACGATATGAATGCGTTGAAACAGCGGTGTTGATGATAGAGGGCATGCACAAACCAACACTCTCCAATATTTTCTTATTGAGTGCCAAAAATAGTGTTTGGTAACCAGACGAATAATGAAGGAAGAATAAGGTGTGCTAGAAAAACGGTTGCACCTTAACATCACGACGGAACAGGGAATAGATACTTGGGAGAGATTAAGAGCCTACAGCACAGAGAGGGACACCGAAGTAGAATTGGAATCCATCCGTGACAGGAAGCAACAACACTATTTTACACGCGTTCGAAACTCCGTTAAAGTTCAAGAGTCACGGAAGCCGGTCAAAAGCGCTTGAATCTAGACCAAAGCTATATGTGGAATATGCCGTACCGAGATAATTTCGAGGATCTCCGAGAGTTTTCGGTATTTGAAATTTCTATATAGAAACAATTTTTTTCGGTGGTAGAAAACATTAATTGTCGGAAACGTTGAAGTTCAAGGAAGTTGCTTCAGATATTCATGCTTTTCGTGGTCGCATAGTTTGAAAAGTCAATATATGGCAAATGACCTTGTCAAACTTTATGTACTCACAATTAGTGACAAACCTATAAATAGCGTTCTGTCCATCTGAAATTATTTACACTTTGTAGGAATAATGATACTATTATGGGGGAGTTGCTGTGTGGAATGTACTGTTTGATATGTTTTGATATCTCAAATTACAAAAAGGGTGGATTTTAGACACCTTATTATGTAATTAATAAAAAATCTTTCTTTATTTTCAATCATTTCATTCAATAAATTACGATGCTTTAATAACCGAACCGTCGCAATTTATTGAATGGAGTTATCTAAAATAAAGATATATATATATATATATATATATATATATATATCTCCATTAAATTATAATATTTAAAAAAATAACAATAATAAAACTCATTGTGCCATATATGAAAATAAAGACGGTTAAAAGGCAATTTAGAAAATTGAAAAAATGTACCCTAGTACCCTAGTACATATTATTTCAAACCAATTTGATAACCTCATCGAACCTACGGTATATAAACGACGGTTAAGGATAAATGCCGATTATGACATTTATAATTAGGTACTTAATTACACAATTGTTTATTAATCCATTAAATAAATCCTCAATGAATAATGAGCGACATAATTAGAGTTGAACTAAAGTAATTTTTCAGTGATTGTTAAGATCAGTATAGTTGTTTATTTTTTTTTTGCTTTAATCGATAAAAGTCGAGCAACATCTCTATTTTTTCCGTGCAAAATTGTTTAAATAACTTTTTTTTTAAGTATATCTATGTATTTTGTACCTTACGGCGCTACAACAATAAGATTCATATTCATGTAGTTTAGTCCAACCAAGATTTTTTGAAGAAAAGATTTATGTTTTTTTGAAGATTTGCCAGGAATTTCTTATTTAGAAAAATTACCAAAATAACCAAAACAAAATCAACTCCATTGTAGATGGAACATCTCTTATTATGCGAAAACCCAAACCCAAAATGAACATTCCAACGGAAAAATGTCATCAAAGATCCCCATAAAATTCTACGTAAGAATAATCATATATCACATTGCTATCCCTCGCGCTTTTTTTGCAACCGAACCTTATTATTTTAAAGTAAGGTTGTAGAAGAATATTTTCACCATTGTTCACAACTATGCTGTAGTACTACTATTACACCGAGACGCTCGTCACCGATGGTGTATGGATCCGTTACATTATAGAAAAATAACACAGTATGCACGATTTGCACATGATTTGTAAACGTTTACGCTCCATTTTCCTTTTTAAAAATCCTCTTCAGTGTGCTAACCGAGGTGCACCTGTATTGGTTCTCCCATACGTTTCTTTATTATTTGTTTATTGTCTATTTTACCAGTTTTGTTCACGTATCATTTTATATTTTTGTCATTTAAAATAATGTATCGTAGATTCCTCCATAAGGAAGGTCAGGTTTGAGAGGTTGGTCAACAAAACAACTATTTTCCCTTTTCGTTATATATATTTATAAACAACTAACTAAATAAATGACTACACCAAATAAACAAATTAAACTAAATCAAATATTAAAAGTCAAGAGCGAAGAGTCAAACTGACAGATTAAGTCCTACCTATTTCGTCTATGACTTTATGGAGTTAGTCAGACCGAATGCCACGCACACGACAATTTCCCGAACTCAACGGACACTGGACCTCCTCTTCAAGCAGACTTCTACAGGGATTCGCACACAACTCAACCTCCTTGAAAATGATGATCTGCCCTGACTCATTATAGAACCCCAAATGCTTATTCGGATTTTCAACAACTAGAACAAGGAACACAGTAAATAGTTTAGACTCGTTGCGTAGAATTAAAATGTATATATTTGACAAGAAAGCTAGAATTTGAGTTTACCCTAAGAAGACAGAACGAGAACTGTCTATAGTTTTGAAAATTATATTTTAGAAAAACAGTTAAGAGGAGAGCTAAAAGCATAAAAATGAAAGTAAGGTGCCAATAGGAAGAAACAAAAATTAGGAATTTTCAAGATAAGAAATATTAAGAAATAGAAAGCAGTCCCAAACCACCAAAAAAGCCCTTCATTAAATTCCTATTAGAATAAAGTAAGAGCAATGGAGTCATGGGGTTAATAGGCAGAACTGAATTGTTAAAAGGGATTATAGGAAAGTACTTAAGCAATTAAATTGGATTGTGCAATGCACCCGCTACATTCGAAAGACTGATGGACACTGTATTACTAGGACTAAATTGAAAATTTAGTTTGATTTACTTACACGACATCATAACACTGGGAAAAATATTCGAAGACAATCTGCGAAACGTGACTGAAGTTTTCAATAAATAGACAACAGCAAAATTAAAGCTATATCCCCAGAAATTCATTTTGTTTAGAAGACTGGTGAACTATCTAGGTCATGTGAGCACCGGAAGGAATTAAGACTGACCCTGATAAAATGATGCGAAGTTGGCCTGTACCAAGAAATCGGCACGAAATCAGAAGCATTCTAGGACTTTACTCCTACTATTGATACGATAATTTGCTGACATAGCCCGATCACTACACAGACTGACAGAAGATGCAGTTTTCTTTCAATGGAAATTTGAAATCTTAAAGATTGCACTCTCTGGAGCACCAATGTTGACAACATACCCACTGTTCAGTGAGCCTTTCATCGTTGATGCCGACGCTAGTAATATGGAACTTGCTGGTGTGTTATCCCAATTAAAAAACGGAAAAGAAAAGGCTTAAGAATAGATCACGCCTGGCTGAAGTGGTTAATGAAATTTAAGAATACGAGTTGGATATCGAGCATCGCCCAGGTAAACAACACGGTAACGCAGATACACTATCCCGGAGACCCTACGTAGAAAACTGCAAACATTGCTTATCTGCGGGAAAAAAAAGACTGGCATCGACTTGCTGTAATCTTACTACCGTTCAGCCTGACGGAACCTGGAAAGACGGAAAGACAGTCAAGTAATCGAAGGCTAGAGGAAGGACAATGATTTTGGCCCAACAATGAAATGGAAACAATCTGGAATCACAAAACCATTGTAGACAGATATGAGCTAACTCAGCAAACAACAAAGGGTTATTGGACCCAGTAGAATTCTATTAGCTTAAATCACGGCAATTTTAAAATGAAATTGGGAAAGCCCGAATGAAACCAGAAATAAGCTTTAACTAATACTTTAAAAGATCAGAATTTCAAAAGTGTAAGAAGAAATCCATAGCGAAGGAGATTTCGGCATTAGGAAAATTTTGTTGGCTACAAAGTAGAAGCGACGTGGAGGACTGGTGTTAGAAATGCCGGACGTGAGCCGTTAGTCAAGGTCTAAAGACGAGAAGTCGTGGACGGATGCAGAAATACAACGTGGGAGCATCTTTTGAGAGAATAGCAGTCGACGTAGCAGGACAATTTCCAACGACAAATTCCGACAACCGATACATCTAGGTCGTCATGGTTTACTGCAGTAAGTGGCCAGAAGCATACGCGATACCAAATCAAAAAGCACACACAGTTGCCGAGAAGCTTGTTAAGAGTTGGATTAGTCGCAATGGAGTATTATATATATATATATATATATATATAATTATATTCTGACTAAGGCAGGAATTTTGAGTCGCTTATGATGGTGTTAAACGATTTAATTCTACCCTGGAAACCAACCTAAGAAGCTTTTTAAATGACCACAAAACTACTTGGGATCGATACATACCCTTATTCCTATTAGCATACAGACCCGCCATCAATGAGACAACTAGAAAAAGAAGTTAGGCTGGCAGCAGACATGATGTTTGGTCGACCTGGAGACCCTCCAGCATCTACAGACGAGTATGTGCGCCAACTACAAAAACGACTAGAAGCCATCCATACTGCTGTACACCGTACGCTGCGTTTTGACGACGTGGTCTAACGAATCCAAAAGAGTCTTCGGGACAACGTGAAGATCGTCCATTTTGACAGCCTTGCTCCCTACAAGGTGACATACAGGGCCATAGCCAGCCCATTATATCAGGGGAGCTGAGGGACATTAAATGTTCGCATTAACTCAAACAAATCAATATTCTTCGTATAAAATTTTTCAAACGCCTAATGAATTAAATTAGCTTGTCGTTGGTGCTTCACAGACATTCTTTGGGGTCTGTTGATCCGTGTAAGTGCCGAAAATTCTGACTCGCAAACAGCTGTACTACATCCAAAGGTACGGTAAGTAGCTAAAAGCTTGTAGGTGTCCTCAAATGCAGTTCGTTGGTTATCAATTTCAGTAAACATGTCGTCAGGGTTGCACTTTGAGCAATAATTCTTCACAAAATTTATTTCGCATGGTGATGGTACCTGGATTTCTAATTCCTTCAGAATTCCTACTTCATGTTTAGTTTCTCGACATTTGTAATGGCCGTGCAAGGATCTTTGTTATGAGAAAATCTCAAGTGCAGTTCCGCAAGCATCAAATCTAAAGTTTCTATATGTAAAGCTTTCAAAATTTGCGAAGGATCGTCATCGGTTTCAGATCTTTAACCTATTTTATCAGCAATTATGAAATACATCAACAATTTGCTTGCTTTTCTTTGTCTTTTCGGATTCGGTCCATCTTGAGATATGTCATCCGAATTAATATTAAGAACTGTTGTGAGTTTATGAAATATGTCATCGAAGGATGTATCATTCCTCATTCCTTCCAAAATTTGAATGACTGCGTCGACGACCCTGATGGAATCTATTAAACTCGACTCTCTGGACTGCAAAATTTTGTCAGCTGGTTCAATTATTTCCAAAGTGTACTTCATAAGGCATAAGCAAAATTTTCCCCATTTATCTTTTTATTCGCCGCAATCTCTTCCAAGGCTTGTAAGATGCTGGAATAGTTTACAAAACTAACTTTGGTAGTTTGTAAATGTCCACTTCATCGTTGTTCCAGTAATCTTGATAGAGACCCACCCCCACAGAATTTTGCAACGGTTCCACGTTTCAAAACTTTATACAATAAAGAGCACTGGTCAAAATATTGTTTCAGGGAATCAATTTCGTTAACGACTTTTACTATAACCACCTGTCCTTTGCACAGTGAACATAAGGGATTGTCCGTCCTAGTTCGTTCTGAATGAGTGCACCTCCGTGTCTACTGATCATCACAGACGCACCATCGTAGCATTGACTTAGAATTTTATTTTTATCAAATCCAACATCCGCAAGTTCTTTCAAGGATAGTTAACCATGAAACGTCAGCTGCATTGACATCATTCACGATAGACTCCTTAATAATATCCGCCATTATCTGAATAATCTCATTTTGACTCTCTGGAGATGTATATTTGGCATTCTGTGGGATGGTTGTGGCCACATTGGCAAATCTCTGGTCTTTTTTTTAGTGTGTACTCATACAGGTTCCAAAACAACGAAATTTCTCATCGACGTCGTACGTTCTCCGAAAAGGTAATTAATTCTATTCCAAAAACTGAATGATTTCAACGACCGATTTAAAATAGTATCGATTCCGTTCCAAAACTTCTTCACTCACCAAAGTACTAATTTCCTTGTGAGTGTAACGCTGTTGTATTTTTTTATTCTATTTCATTACTGCAATTTTGTGTAGTTCGGTTGAGGCATGCTTACTAAAAGCTTTATCCGCAGTGAGTGCGGTGTATTTTTCCAGTTATCAAAACCCGAAATAATGTAGTTTTTTTTCTTTCCACAAATTTTAACAAAATTGCCGACAAGGCCAACAAAACGCCGCATCTATCGATATGGAATCCTCGAGCCAGTTAAAGCGGCGGAACCACTCTTTTTGGAAGCTTCTGCCGTCCTGCCCTGCCTATTTTTAGGATAATTGACTGATACAATTGGGTCGCCGATATTCGAAATATCAGCAGGCGCGTCGTCTAAACGAGATCTACATGATTTCGCCACGTTTGTTTTGTTTTGTTGCGAAGAAGAGGAAGAAGCTCTCGCCATCGTCTCATTTGGTTTGCTCGTCTTCATTAAGAACTTGTCCATGCCCGAACAAAATTCTTCTACGTATTATTACGATTTAGGGTTCAACAACTTTTATTTAACGTAAACACAAACTATTTATAAATATAAATATGGATTCAACGTAAACAACTACTCCAAGGGCTAATACCCCTACCGCCATTGAATTACACTGTTGATTCCGATGTTATTAGACGAAGATATAACATATCCAAATACAAACTATTTATTTACAAATTACAGCCAAACAATAACAACACTGACAAATTGATTAAGGCTTTCGCGGCCAGTTGATGAACTGATGTTGTCCTTCGGGTGTACAGACCGTCGTCGGAAGCAATTCCAACCGACGACTGCCTGTACACCCGAAGAAGGACAACATCAGTTCAATAACAATACTCTTAATCGCGAATTATATCACTATTTTTACATACACCAAGCTAATTTATGTCTAAACTGACTATTTACCGTCACTATATCGAGAAAAGTCTACACGCACCTCGAATTTACGAGAACAAATAGCATGAATCAATAATTTCGCAAAACTGATAACGGGAATCACGAGAGCCCATGTTACGGTCACACAGACGATTCTACACGTCGCGATCCATATACATCGCCAACGAGTTTCGTTTCGTCGAATTCGTTTAAACAACACTTAACACTAATTTATTCTTCTGGACGTCGGTACCGGCACGCCACAGTATCTACAGATAAACCACACCACCGGACCAAAATCATGGAAATTAAACCCAAACAGGAATAAATATTTCCTTAGTAACATTGAAGAACCCACGTACAAAGAGTATGCCTATATTAAAACCGAAGAAATAAAAACCATCTTAAATTATAAATACGGAGCCTAGACAAACACTTTTAGGAACTATTAATATTCACAAAACAACTATACATGCAGATAGATATTATAATATGTACACAAACCTATAAACTGGACAATTCAAACCTCTACAAAATACCAAACTACATACAGTACAGCGCAGAAAACTACCAAAATAGAAATGATGGAACGATAGTATACATAACTCAAGAAATGAACCACACTGCAAAAAAATACAACTAAACAATTGTGAACTAATTACGGAAATATATAGACCACCATCTAACAACTGTGACCTCTTCTTAACAGCATTACAAACGTACGCAGAGGAGAAGTACAGCAACCAAAAACACATCCTTGTGGGATACCTAAACATTGACCTCTTAGTGATAGCCCACAAAGAGAATGGTACACGAACATACTTTAAGACCACGGATTTCTACCAGACATATATTTCCCAACAAGAACGTTTAAAAGCAGTGAAATATGCATTGACCACCTTTTTATAATAGGTTTCCCAAATAACCATGAAGCAATTCCAATAATCGTGGAAACATAAATAACAGACCACTTCCCAATTCTCATGAAGATACCAACAACAGGGACGAACAACAAACCCAAACAAAACACACAAAACTAGACACGAAAAAACTAACGAACCTGCTCAAGACGCACAAATGGGACGAAATCACCAACATAGAAGATCCACAGGATGCAACAAGGGACATAGTTATACGGAAAATGAAAGGTAAAAATTAAAAAAGGAAATGAAAAGGAACAATTGGATAACCCAAGGTATAATAAACTCAATAATTAGAAGAGATAAAATGTATAAATCCTTAATAAACACCGAAGACACGCACAAGCTAGAATAATTCAAAAAATAAAATAACCTGCTTAACAAACTAATAAAACAAGAAAAACACGGACAAGAACTATTTCTTTTGTAGTCTCGCAAAAATATGCTGACGCTACATGATATGCGAATGTAGAAAATTCGGCATTGTGCGAAATACCTAGTAATTGTGCAAACTAACCAATTCACCAGATATTCTGCAAGATGACCACAATTTTGGATAATCTACAAAATGACGAAGTTATTTTAGGAAATTTGCATAATGCCTGATGCACTATAAGCACTGATAAGCACTAATGAGTTAAAAAGCACGATACATAACTGGCAGTTTCTACGGAACGCTAACCACGAGTACATCTTTATTATTGTTCTAAGACATCTCAAAATATATATAAATACGTATTTATGTTATAGTAATCGAAAAGTTATTTTGCTTGTTTAAATGTATAAGGTATCAAAAAAAACAACTTTTCCATTTCTTTTACACAAAATTGTTGTAACAAGTTTAAAAACAATTAAACTTAAGTGTGACATTCTTTGACCTTTCACAACAATAAATAGACACAAACAAAATTGCATCTCTCAAGAGCATAATTTTCTCTAGCATAGTTCAGGAAATATGAGGGTCTTTGTGCAAGCCATGAAAAGCAAATATTTGCACGACTTCAAATATTCCAAGCGCCCGAAATTAGTTGACAAGTCAAGAAAAATATAAGAGTGCATTGTGAAGCTTCTATAGTGCATTTACGATATGTATTACACCAAAATTTATACAATTTTCCAAATTTTGAAAATGACTAACGTAATTTTTGTCATACTTTTTTTTAAATATTACCGAACTATGGTTCGTTAGGATGGCGATGGCTGATGATTGATTTTTCATAAAAAAAATTCTACCCCAAAAATTTGAACAAATGGAAATCTCAATGTTTCAGTCGCTGTTGAAAGATTTAAATTGAATAAATGATGTGACAAAAATACCTCCTTGTATAATTGATACCGAAAATTTCAAAAATAAATTGTATACACAAATAACTACAAACGCCTTTTCAAATTTCTTTTATTGAAATGGAAAGAGGACTTCAAAAGACAGCAAAGAAATTCACCAATATCAGCCCATAAACACATTAGGATTAATTTATTTTTTAAGATATGATTGTATAGTTTGCAAATTTAGCAACTAGATGAATTGAATTAAATAAATTAATAAATGAATAAAATTGCTTTTATATGTTTCCAAACAGTTTATTAAATAACTTTACAGCTGTTTCGGCAAGCGACACCTTTTTCAAGAGTATAGTTTAGTTTTTGGAAACAAAAAAGCAATTGTATTCTATTATTAATCAATTTGTTCATTCGTTTTGCGCTAACGCGCCACTTCTTTCTCCTCACACGAAATTTAATATTCGGAGTTAAAATGCAAATAATTACTATGGTGAAGAAAGACGAGTAATTGCACTTACGAATATTTATTTACAATTACGACTACAGCGAAATATGTACACATATATCTATAAGAAGACCCTTTAGAAGGTGGTTTACGATAAAAATCCTTTTTTGGTTCTGTTCCTTACTGAGTATGAATGTGTACTGACTGTGTAACAAACCGACCACTCTCCAACAGAGTAGGAGAGGGTGGTGACTAATAACTTCAAAATACTTGAAATAATCTGTTTATTATTTACCGACGACGACAACCATACCGAAGAGATTGTTGCCGCCGTTATTACTTGCTTAGAAAGGGTCGGCACACTTCTAAAGCCATAAATGCCACCTGCAGACAAATGCAACATTTTGGCTGAACCGTCAATTAATGCTAATATCTAGAAATTCCCAAATTGAAGTTACATAGAATAATCAGGTAGACATACTCTGAATCTGAACACAATTAATTATGTTTCATAAATATCCCACCATCGATTTACAATTTAGATGAATTAAGATTTCAAACAGTCCCTATCCATATCCAATATTACACGTCAAAACAGACGCAAAATTCCACAAAATATTAAACGCCACAACTATCAATCCCTGCAGGTTTAAGAAGTGAAATATAGGTTCCACCGGATATAATTGTAGAAAGTCAAGTCATGTAACAGTTGTGAAGTAAGTTTCAGGTACTATTGCAGCGTCTGTTCACTACGGAGGCGATTCAGTTTCTGAGCCTTCGTTCTCAAAATCACCAACAAACTCTATGGAACTGTAGACCATTATTTTTCATTGTGGAAATATCACTAAATATTTTATCAAGATCCCAATAAAAGCTGCCACTGTATTTCTCCTCCCAACTGTTAGTGAAGAGACTACAGCCAAAGCTGCAGAGAAGTGCCTATTCGCTCTACATGAAGGGGATTCATCCATCGATACCTTAAACAACCTTTACCTCCACCTATTCGTCATTCTTTAATTCATATCGCACATTTCACCAAATGTAAAAGTGGTTAGGGTTGGAGAAGTGTTATACTGAATGGGTTTGGCTGAAGAGCTCCCTTGGTTTAATATCAACAACATTAAGCGAACGAGCCCCACCGATCCTCTTGTCAAACACTTTTAAGAGGTTTGAGTAACAAAAACGATGGTTTTTTTTAATTGTTCTCAACAATATTGTTTCGACCCGCAAGGGTCTCAAGAGAGATAAGATGTTACTAAATTAAAATTAACCTAAACAGAATATTTATAGTAATACAATACAAAACAAAACATACAAGTAACAATTAGGGTTGAATATACAGGTAGAAAGTTAACAAGACAATTATCTATCGGAAAGTCCACTGATAATAACGGAGAATCTAACGTACACAATTCAATTTGGTTGATGACAATGTTTTTATTATTATTTACAGCTTTCTTAATTTCTAGGGACTCAAATAAATTTAACTTTTGACTTTTGCTAACAGAATGTAATAATTTAACAGAATTTACGTCTAAATGATGTTGATAATCTACATGGATTCAAACCAATCTTTTAACATAAAATTAGCGTCCATTAATAGTTTTGTTCATAGATTAACCATGCTACTCCTTTTCAAAGCTAATTTCGACAAAGAACTAACTATCATTAAACAAATTGCAATCAACAATGGTTACAATCCTAAGCTAGTTGATAACATTGTACATAAAAAACAACGCAAATGTATCACCAGACAACGCTACAATGAATCTGATCACTCCAGACATTTAGATAAAATTAATTACACTTTCATCAACTATATTAAGGAAATTGGTTACAAAATTAGGAATCATTATTACATTCTGTTAGCAAAAGTCAAAAGTTAAATTTACTTGAGTCCCTAGAAATTAAGAAAGCTGTAAATAATAATAAAAACATTGTCAACAACCAAATTGAATTGTTGTAAAAATAATGTACTTTCATCATAATAATGATCAGACCGAGGACTGGTTGGACGATCCTTCCAATCATCATCCAATCTTTGCATTTCTCTGTAAGTAAAACGTTTTATATCCCTAACTAACAGGAGGGCTGAAAAGTTCGTAGGATGACCCATACACGGCGCTACTAGTATCAAATATGATGAATATGATTTTTAGTTAGCCCTAACCTTCAAAAGACGCGTGTATAAATTTGACAGCGGTTGCACCATTAGTATCTGAGTTATGGCATTTTTAGTGAAAGAACATTTGTTACTTTGAAAAAACGGATAAAAAGGAATTTCGTGTGTTAAAAAAGCATTGCTTCTTGGTGAAAAAAAATACTGTTGAAAGCAAGACTTGGCTTGATAAACATTATTCGGACTTTGCACCAGGAAAATCAACCGTAGAAAAGTGGTTTACTAAATTTAAACGAGGCGAAATGAGCACCGAGGACGATGCATGCAGTGGACACCCCAAAGAGGCTGTTGGCTGTTACCGACGAAAACATCAAAAAAGTCCACAAAATAATTTTTGATAACCGTAAAGTGAAGTTGATTGAGATAGCTGAGACCCTAAAGATATCAAAGGAACGTGTTGGTCATGGTCATATCGTGAATGAATATTTGGATATGCGAAAGCTCAAATCGACCGAAAACAACAACGGATCGATGATTCTAAGCAGTGTTTGGAGCTGGTCAATTGTAATAAATACGAATTTTTGCGTTTGCGTCGATATGTGACGATGGATGAAACATGGCTCCATCATTTCACACCGGAGTCCAATCGACAGTCAGCGGACTGCACGTGATGAACCGACTCCAAAGCGTGGAAAGACGGAATAGTCGGCGTCGGCTGGTAGGGTTATGGCATCAGTTTTCTGGGATCTGGGATGCTCATGGTATAATATGCATTGACCATCTTAAGGAGACGAATACCATAAACAGCGACTATTACGTAGTGTAATTGGAGCGTTTAAAAGACGAAATCGCGAAAAAGCGGCCTCATGAAGAAAAAGAAAGTGCTGATTTATTAAGACAATGCACCGTGTCACAAATCAATGAAATCGATGGCAAAATTCCAGGAATTGGGCTTCGGATTGCTTCCGCATCCACCGTACTCTCCAGATCTGGCCCCCACCGACTTTTTTCTGTTCTCAGACCTCAGGAGGTAATCGTAATCGCCGAAACTGAAGCCTATTTTGAGGCTAAAGACAAATCGTATTATAAAAATGGTATCGAAAAATTGTATGACCGCTATAATCGTTGTATTGCCCTCGAAGGGAACTATATTGAATAACAAAATGAAATTCTATCAAGGAAAATATTTTTTTTTATGCTAGTCTATGAACTTTTCAGCCCACCTGTTATCTGCGAACAGTAATCTACTCTACGACTTCCTCTGCTTCTTTTTACTCGTATTTCTGCCTCTAATATGTACCTAAATTGTTCTTCACGTCTCAGAAGGTTTCCTATCAACCTATCTCTCTTTTTCCGTATTAACTTCCAAAATGACCGTTCTTCTCCTAGTCTTTCTAATACCTCTTCATTTATAACATTTTCTACCCATAGTATTTTCAACAGCTACCTGTAACACCACATTTCAAACATTTTTAACTTTTTCTTTTCCGCCGCGCCCACCGTCCACGTTTCCCACCCATACGGAGCCGTGTCCCTAGCATATACTTTTAATAACATTTTTCGATTTCCTAAGTTAATCGATTGCGAGCACAGAAGTGTTTTGTTTTTATTAAAAGCTACTAGATTTAGTTTTATAATTTTGATGTTGAAGGTGCCTTTCCATCTTGACTTCGAAATCAAAAATCAGACTTCTTTTAGTTTTTCATCTCCAATTTTTATATTAGCACTGTTCCTACTTTCGTCTCACTTACAAATCAATATTTTCGTTTATTTTTATTTCTTCTCATTCCATACGCTGCCGTCAATACCGCTTCCTTTTTATTTAAGGCTGTCTCTAACTTCTCCCTACTAGATATTAAAATTGTTACATCATCCGCAAATCTAGCTTTCTTCGTCCCTGTATATCTGTCCCTGAAGTTGTCCTATCTTTAATAATATTAATCGCATCTTCAATACATAGATTAAAAAGTAGCGGCGACAGTGTACATCCCAGTCTAACTTTCTTACAAATTCTATAACTACCTGCTGTTCTCTATACGAACTATAGGCTGCACTCGAATTCGTCCCCACAAAATAGGTACTGCTGGGAACGGTTGGTAATTATGAAAAGTAAATAGACGAATTCGTACCCGCGACAGTTTTATTGGAAATTCCAAGAAAAGCACAAAATAAAGCAGAATAACGTACATGGTTGCCATGTATCATCGAAGTGTATTTCTTCTTGTAATACTTTTGTAAGTTGGAATAAAAGACACTGGTAAATATCATATATGAATTTTATTTTGTTAAAATGTAAAAATGAGGTAACAATAAATATTAAATAAATGTCAGAAATTACAGCATACAGCCATAATTAAACCTTACCAAGCCTTACAGTTTTAAGTAGGTAAGTTTCTTAACGATACTGATTTAACATACCGTAAACCCCTTCCTGAAACCGGTTCCTGTTGCCGATAGGGTATATCAATAATCGACTATTATAATTATCCAATAAAATGTTGTATAAATAACTTTATATTTGTCAAACTTCTAACAACATTTTTAAGTAAATCCAGTTTCAAAGAATTGGAAAATGTTAAGGTGGGCCGAATAAAATTAAATTCAGATATGGCAACCCTGATATTGTTTTCTGGGTAATAGCGCGTAAATCATGGGAGCTAATTCGTGTATAATTAAGAAAGGATTGCTTTTCGAACGGGGACGAATTCGTGTTGCTGATAAGCGCTAATTACCTCTTGGGGACGAATCCTAGTACACCGGAACTATATATCACTCTTCTATGCCTGTATCTCATCCCTATATTTTTAAGTACAATTAGCATCTTATCCCATTTAACATTGTTAGATCTAGGAGTTCCATTTTCTACCGTTTTCTCTATTATTACCCGCAAAGCTACTACTTTAAAAATGATAACAACGACTTATATCGAATAATGCACAATTTATGAGTTAAGACCTAGAAAGTTTTCTCATATTACACAGCGATCATAGGTTTTTCGAAGAAGCAAACTTGGGTGTTCACAACCCTAAATTAAGGACACAATATTTGTTCGTTGTATCGAAGGAAAGTATAGGTAATCCACTTGGTACTTATTACAGGTGGTTGAAAATATACTTTTTTATTTGAAAAAAAAAAAACACAAAAAAGGCCCAATTTGATAGCACTGACTAAAATAAAATAAATAAATGAATACTTCCTTAAATGAAATCGAACAACCAAATAAAAAGTTGAAAGCTGATAATGTTAAAAAAGTAAAAATGTGTTTATGAATGCGTTAAATGAAAGGTTTAAAACAAAAAACGTCTTTGAACCAACCAAATACAGATACAAGTACTTTTTATCGGTATCTACTCATTAGTTGATTTTGAAGAATCGATACAAGATGTGCTTTAACGTTTCTAACTATATGTATATCGAAAAATTACATCGCCATCGCCCTTTGGGATTTTAATGTCTGATTCTACTGGCCTATAAATATAAACCAAAGTTCTGAAGGATTATTCTGTTTGAGTTATCAAGAAATTCGAGTAGTAGAAGTTCAAGTTATAAGGAAAATATCACATTAACCCTGACTCATATCTCTAGTTGAAATCAATTCTGTCTGAATTATCGACTTATCAAAGTTCGAATTATAGAAGTTAGGCTATACTTTTGACCAATTAACATTTTGTATAAAAACGTATTTATTGTGTGCAGTTTGATCATTAGAACGATTTGAATAAAAATGTCTATAAATATGTTAAGTAGTAGCAAAAAATTTAAAAAAACGTGTTGTGGTTAAAAAACATATTAAGAAAACATCAGTTGTGCCATCGTAGAGAATGTCCGAAAATTTAGAAGCTAGTATCAAAAGTAGCAAATTTTTCATTGAATTAGGTCAGGAAATATTCAATGTCAATGTTAAAAAAAATGCGGCAAAAAATTACATTAGTCTCTTTTAAATTTAAAAATTAATTGAAAACTTGAAATTTGGCAGAAAACAGATCTTGTTTTATAAAATAAACTATTATTTATTAAAACAGTTTGGTTATTTAATAATAATATTAACAAAACAGACATATACATATATATATATATAAAAGTGCGAATTATATTATTAAAAACAGGACAACTGCAGGGATAGATACAGGGGCAAAAGTATAGTATGTTTAGATTTGCGGCTGATATAGCAGTATTAGCATTTAGTAGGAAGCAGTTAGAGACAGCCTTAAATAAAATGAAAGCTGTATTAACAGTAAATTTGTAAGGGAAATGTAAATAAGGTAAATCAGAACGGAAAAATGGTATAAACACAAAACAAAGGATAGCGCAGTGTTGAGTAGCTTTCAATAAAAACAAATCACTTCTATGCTCGCGATCGATTAATTTATGAACTCGAAAAATGTTATTAAAAGTATGGGTGGGAAACGTCAACGGTGGGCGCGACGGAAAAGAAAAAGTTAAAAACGTTTGAAATGTGGTGTTATAGGCAGCTGTTGAAAATACTATGAATAGAAAAGGTTATAAATGAGGAGGTATTAGAAAGACTAGGAGAACAACGGTCATTTTGGAAGTTAATACGAAAAAAGAGAGATAGGTTGATAGGAAACCTTCTGAGACATGAAGCAGACAAAGTCGTAGAGTAGATTACTGTTCGCAAATAGCTAAGGGTGTAAAGGGTTTTAGTTTTAGAGAAATGTGAAAATTGGCTCAGGATAGGAAGGAGTGGAGGTGCGTTTCTGACTAGTCCCTGACTGGTGACTCCTTGGTGATGATAATAATAGTAGAACTGCCGATCACTACTACAACACACTACTTACAAGGGTGTTTAATTATCAGTATTATCTCAATTTTTGTTAAATTAAAAAAATTAATGTTTGCACTAGTCGGACGAAAACCCCTTTTGAAGCGTATGCGTAAGCGTTCATAGTTCCGAAACTAAGTTGTGCTCTCGAGAGATTGTTTGAAGGGAATGACATTTTTTTGTATTCATTTATTGTGATAATTTCCGACGTAACCTGCCAGAATTAGTTGAATCTGTTCTCAGAATTTTACAACGTTTGGAATTTGGGGTTAATATATTATAAAACCTTGATGTTTTTAAGGGAAATTCTGAAGACAGTTCCTAATTCAGCGATAAAAAATACATCGAAAATGACTACTGTCTTAATTGTCTTAAACTTCACAAAAAGGCAAACAATTGCTTATTTTGAGTTTTGAGGTTACCATATATCAAACTTCTGATGTGCTAAGGCGATTCTTAGGCCGGATTTTAAAAGGACATCTCTGGTCTTACTTTATTGACCCATGTTGACCTGTTTATTTTTTCCAAAATAATTTATTCAATTTTACACTTCTAAAAAACATTCAAATTTACATTTGGTTAAATTTTTAAAATGGAAACAACGAATTAACAGAAAATCAGTTGTACCAACGTAAAGAAAGTCCGAAAACCTATAACTTGGTATCAAAAGTGGCATATTTAAAAAAAGCGACAACAAATTAAATTAAACATTTTAAATTTAAAAAGTAGTTGAAACCGTTCAAATTTAGCAGAAAACTTGCTTATCTCATATGTGAGACAGATGCTTCTTATTTTTAATTAAAATTTTCAAAGACGTCCTTCATTATATTTAACTTGTCAACTAATTTGGCACGCTCGGAGCATTTGATATTGGACGAAAACTCCCCACGCACCAGCGTTCGTATACAAACTAGGCCAGAAAAAATTGTGCCTTTTTTTTTTTTGAAGAGAATGACTTTTTCTTCGTTTATTATGCTCATAGTATAAACGTAAAAGAAAAAAATGCCGTACCTCTACTGTAACCATTCTTTAACATTGTTTAAATAATTTTACAAAAAAAAAATACACATATTGCTCATTTTGACGCCCTTAATAGACCAAAAAAAAAAGATTCCAATCACTATAACCTAATTACATCACGTCTTAAGAATCACTCTTGTACTAACTCTAACAAATGCTGGGCATGGACACACCTCACGCCTTTACGACCGCCAAGTGTATGAATCTGTGGTATGAATGTATATTATGTTTGTAGTTTCAATTACACACATCTGCATCTGTATACGATTCGCTATATATATATATAAGCATATATGTGTACATATAACTGATTTAAGCGCCTACACATATATACGATAAATGAAATACGCAGGCGCAACGCGCTTAGTACCTACGCGCTGACATTTGAACGATGTCCAGAGAGAACCGAACCGACTTAAGATAGAATAACGTTCGAATCGCTTATAATATACGAGTCGCACAAGTGTTATTATTTGTATACCAATTTTGCTACAATTTTTGTGTTTTTGTTTTTCTTCTTTACGGGATTAATGATTCATTTTGACATTGGTAAGTTTTAAGTATTAATTAGTTATTGTTAATTTTCTATCCTTCCAACACAAACTCGTTATTACGATTAATGTTTATTTTATTTATTTTTAAAGGGTGAATAATACTTTTTTGAAGATAAATAAACTTTTTTGTGGCATGAGGTTCAAGTTAAAAATACTGGGCGTTTGTCATGGCAATTATTTTTATACTTAACACTGCATAACGTGCACTTGTTTCATTTTGTGGTCAACATTACTTTTAAATTTTTTCATTAAGAATATACAAACATGTATAAATGTACTAAACAGTCGATTACGTAATCAAGAAAACAGCTTGAGAAATACAGGTTTGTGGAATTGCATCAATTGTGCCTGCTGGTCGGTTATAGCCTTATAGCATATTAGTCGTTTATTATTTTTATCCTTGGGCACCAAAATGAAACGGTTTATAAAGAAAAACACAACGAATGCGTAGAGATTATGTTTGATTTTAGTAATAATCTAATAATATTTAAAAATAAATCGTCCGCGCCAAGATTCGTTTACTTTATTCATTTCTCAATCATTGTACTATTTTTACTAGGACATAAAATCGGCAAAAATACGTCAGATTGATGTAACGACCAAAATAGGCCATGGTTACTTACCTATATGCCTACAAGAACTCGGTTACCTATAACACAAACAGGCGTTGAAGGTAAACAGGAGACACGATTATGCAAAACTTATTTTTAACAGGTACCTGTCTTAATTGGTTAATATACCATACACTATATATCGCATATACTTATGTCTGAATTAATTAATTTGTAGACTTAGATCTTAATAATTAAAACCCACTAAAACCGCGCGGAAAAAGTTTTATTGATATTCATACGTTCAATTTATAACATAGAACTAACTACACGCATAGTTGCAGATATAAATTAGTTGTTATGATTTTATTTTTGCTGTTATCTAAATCACTTAGCATGTTTTTTAAATATCATATTTTTAATCTTTTATTGATTATTTGTAATACAACAAGCAATCGAATTATCTGATGTTTGATGATTATTTCTGATAGTCCCCTTGTACTTATTTTTAATCCATAATTTCGTCACACGAATTTATTAATTAGTCGTTCTTTTAGTTTCTGTGTGTAAATATCTTACGGGGCGCTATATATGGGTAATTCTTAACTTTTGCACCGGAAATGTGACGACATTCAACTCTACGTAGTCGCTGTGAGATTTGAAGATTTGAGGTTACAAACTATTTGCATTTTTCGTAGTGGATTTGCATTAAATAATAACAGTGGTTAATAGTAACGATTATTGACTTAATGAATTCAAAATATATTAAGGAAACAACTTTTAATTGAAAATTTATTTCAAATATTACATATATATTTTATATACTTACCCCAAACCTTAGCACACATACATGCACTTACAAAGATCCGTTCAATGTTTAGACATAAATGTCTCATTGCTTTTTAACCGTTTTGTTACGATTATTTATGGCTTTAAATATAATTACATAAATACAATTGTTTCTATGAGTACACATTACATACATCCTCTTGAAATAACAGTTTAAATTTTCTCGAATTGTAGATGTTAATAATATACGATTACTCTAATTTTTAATTTTTTCAATCAGAATATAGATTATGAATTGTTTGCTCCAGTTGAAACATTTGGCAATTTTTTGTAAGGACAACAAACAACAACCAACGGCTTAACGGCGCCTCCTTTTGTAAATGTTGATGATACATTTCTAAAAATAGGGGGCTGCTGAGCAATTTGCCGCAATCGGCTCAAACGAATTTAGCGGACTTACGTTCGGTCATCAGTTTTGAGCCAGTTTTATACGTAAATAGGAACATTGCAAGTACTAATAAACGGTCTTGGATTATTATGTGCTACAACTTGTGAGCCACAATAAGAAAACTGTGTTCAGACCAATCAGACACAAATAATTCTGAAACACATTATTTATTAGTAAAAAGCATAATAATTTTGTACGCTATGTGAATGTGGTGGAAGAAGATATTTTTGCTTGCAAATAGATTAATAAAACAAAGCACCTTAAACAGTAGCGTAGTTATTCTAAAGAAAACAAGGGTAGTACCCCAGGTCTCCGGGCTTAAGAAATCCTTGGCCAGGCCAATCCTAAAACATCTGCACTAATAAGTAATATTTAAACAAACTGCTTTAAAGTATTACGGATTTGATTGATTATATCACTCTTATGTCTTCATGTAATAATTTCCCCTTAACTTTTTCTGTTAAACTAATTCTATGTTCTATTGTTCGTATAATCGCTAAACCATTCTATCGACATCTAATAAAGTAATGTTATCTTTTTTAATAAAGAACGTTTAATTCCTGCTCAGAAATTTATCGAAATTGCCAGATATGGATCACAATTTCGATCTTATTGGATCTCATCAGCACACCATAAATAGCATCGATAAATAACTGACCAAACCGAAGGTGTTTTTTTATTTAGTTTTTATTCATTATTTCATAAGTAACTTTGCGGTTGCAAAAGAAGAAGAACCTGCACAAAAACTCGGTTGTTTTAATTCGACTGTTTATGGTAATGATTCTCTATAAAAAAAGATTTTGCGTGTGTATGTATATGCGTTAAAAGTTGTACTTTTTTACATTTCTAATGTGTAAGTTTAAACAATTTGTTTTTTTAACAAAACTTGTTCCCTATTTTAATATAAGACCGTCTTTAATAGCTAAATTTCATTTATCGTTTTAAATAGTGCTATTTAAATGAAACATGCTTTTTTATTTTTGAACATCCTATATAGTAAGTTAAATTTAGATATTTCAGACGATCTTGTATTAAAATGGGGAACAAATTTTATTTGAAAATGTTTCTTGTTAATCTTACAGTTTGGCCACTACGGGGATTTGCAAACTTTTTGGGCCAATTAAACCAAAGGAAAAAACATTTGAATATAGCCGCAATTTTTGGCAAGCCCCATATTTTAGCATTATGAGCAGGTCTTTCCTATAACTTTTCGATGATTAACAGCGTTGCCGTTGAAACGAAATATTCTTTTGTGTATTATTGAGCACCCTGTACTGTAAATTAGATTTAGCTGTTACATACAATTTTATATTAATATAGGGAACAAGTTTTGTTTAAAATTTTTTTTGATTAATCTTATCCTTTAGACACAATGAGCAGATTGTGTACTTTTTGGGCCACCCCGTATATATAATAATAACTACGAATTTATTTAAACTACGTTTTCAATTATATTTTTAAATAATAATAGCGTGCAGTGCTGCCCGTAATGGCCAGGGTGCGAACAGCGGTGTCCATCGAAACCATCCACGCTTCATACTGTCGGATATTATTTGGCTTTGGTTCACAACTTCCGTTGCATATTAAAAATTTAATCTCAATGTGCCAAAAGAACTAACTTCAAAAAAATCAAAACAATACGAGTATATCTGCAAAATGAAAACGGGCTTGCAAATCCAAGAATTAACCAGGTCAACAAACAAACAAATAAACAAACTTTACTTCTTTATTATATAGTAATTTAAAAAAAAACATTCTTAAGGGGCCAGTTTGATTCTTGCCTTGGGGACCTTGACCCAGGGCAGGTCAGCAGACAACGACCGTTAAAACGCACAATGTTTTCAACGTGCGTCGATTTCGAAATACACGAAGCATTCTTATTAGTCAGAAACTACGACGTCGCTTAGGCCGAGAATATCACTTATTCAAATATAAATAAAATAGAAGTAATAAAGAATGAACGGACATTATGCAGACGCTAGTGTGAACAACAAGATGCATTTGGTCTAATACATAGCTGAACCTACGTAGACCTGTCTTGATGACGTTAGCGTCGCGTCGTTAGGAAATTAACACTCCGTATGTCCCCGGCCATAAGAACGCTACTGATTTCCAAGCGGTCAGAGTTTTCTTTTTTTGCAACTAAAAAGAATACGATCATGGTAGAAACGCGATGCAAGAATGACAAGGACAATAAGTCCACATACTGCAAGAGAAAAGAGATAATGCGGGAGATACCGTCCTTACTCAAGCAAATTCAGACCTGCCTATAGCACAATATTATATGTACTAACATATGTATGTACAGATCTATGTGTACCCCTGCATAAAACTTTAACGATAATTTACATCGGGACAACATTTCTATTAATTTACAAATTTGCGAGGGGTAAACAGCAGACGTAAAAGTGTACACCATAAATATATACAGGGTTATTCACGCTATACGGCACGGAATATTATAGGCAAAATAAAAGACTTTCAAAAAGTTTAACTTTTGGGTTATATGGGGATCTATTATGGTTACTTTTTAAAATTATTTTCATATTATACAGGGTGTTCCAAATGCCCTAAAAGTATCAAAGTTATGTTTTTTTTTTAATGGAACCCCTTGTATATTATTGCATTTTTGGATTGTCCAATAAAAATAAAGGGCTGTTTTGATAAGGTTTATAATACCTAAACCTTAAGGTTTTTTAAATAATTTGAATTCTATCAAAATCTAACCTAATTTTAATGTTTCAAATATTTAAGAAGTATTTAAGTTATGTAAGCGAAATTTACAATGAAATGTAACAATAGATCATATTTTATATCCCAATTATAATAAACTCGTCATCTTATACAGGGTGTCCAAAAATTAATACTATTTAAGTAAGAACTTTAAGGGGTTGTAACTTGATTAATTTAAATGGAACGTCCTATTTTTTAATATATCAGGAAATGTATTTTTTAATTACCTATCGGTTGGTATTAGAGTGTTCATAAGCTAAGACTGCGCGTTTTTACAGGAAACGCTAAATAATTGTTTTTTTGCGCCATGTGGAGTTTTTTAAATACCTAAAAGTTCCAATGTATCTAGTTGCCTTTGGTGATTATTGTCGGATATCATTTATTATTGAGGTGATGCTTATTCAAAATGAAAATTTATCAAAAAAAGGAGCGTATTGATATGATTTTTATCCTTAGGGAATGTTATAAGAATTGTCGCATAATTCCTTTAGATAAGTCCTCATAAGTACTAAGGGGACTGTCACATCTAAGGGAAGAAGGGGGCAATCCTAAATTCCTCGATAATGACAATTAATGCTTATAACTTCAAGTAAATTATCACTTTTTGAATAAATACACTTAATTGTGCAATGTAAAAATAAATCCCTGGAATTCCAACAAGGTGTACCTACACTACAAATCTTCTGCGATATATCCTTCAAAAATTTGTTTATACTCATATGTGTATATTTATAAGAACATATTTTAAATTTTAACAAGGTGACAAAAGTCTGATTAAAATATTTTTGTAAGTGGGTTGAAAAATGATACAAAGCAAATGCCAAATTAATATTCCGATTAAGAGTTTTTCATGGACATGTTTTCGTTCGATCTTAAATATGGAAACGGCGAGTTATGTATTACATAGATGCATCCTATGTACCTACACAACAAACATCACATCGCCACACTCAGGCCATAAATGGGCAAATAAAGTAACCATATGGTATTACGTGTGTATATAGGTATAATACACATACGAATACGTAATGAAGATTGCGAGACCAGAATAGAATACGAAAGCTTTTCACCCACGGACCAGCTGAGAAATGACGATACATTAACGTTGTCACAACATGATGGTTAGATTGTCGACTCGGATATAAAAACACAGAAATATTAGCAAAATAGACATTTGTAGCAAAACCTTCATTTATCTTGAAAAACTTTTGTTTACCTTCCTGTTCTACATACGAATGGGGCATTCCACACTAAATCGTACACTTTTTAACTTTTAGCTTTTGAATTTTTTCATTATTCAATGCCCATTAAATGTGACTGGCACGTAAATTTTCCATGAAGATTTTAGCTATCGTAATTTTTTTTTAAATATTAGTCGTGATTTCTATTTTTTGTGAAAAAATATTTTATAAATTTAAATATATATCCAAAAAAAAGAAGGATGAAAATCCTTATTCGTCTAAATATTAATATCAAAGATCTCAAATTTTGAATGCGTCCTACCAAGTAGGCACAACGAACCGAAAGCCATATCCCACGACCGATTTCGACCTAATGGGTCTCATCAGGTGGGCGCTGGCAGAAATGCCTTTACAGACTATATTATAAATATAAAAATTTAAATATAAATACGGATTCAACAGAAACAACTACTTCGAGGGATAATACACTATAATATAGTCTGTAAAGGCATTTCCGCCAGCGCCCACCTGATGAGACCCGATAGGTCGAAACCGGTCGTGGGATATGGCTTTCGGTTCGTTGTGCCTACTTATTAGGATGCGTTCAAAATGTGAGATGTTTGATCTTAAAATTTAGACGAATAAGGATTTAAATTTCTTCTTTTTTGAATATGTTATATTTTCGTCTAGGAGTCCATCGGAATCAACAGTGTAATTCAATGCCGGTAGGGGTATTAGTCCTCGGAGTAGTTGTTTCTGTTGAATCCGTATTTATATTTAAATTTTTATATTTAATTATATAATTCATATAATGTGTATGTATCGGTCGATTTTCGTTTAATATTTTTTTGCCAATTTGACAGCTTTTCAGACCAGTCCGATCGTGGGAAAAAATTCCTTATACAATTATGTATTTGAATAAAAGTTTTTTTTCTGTTAAAGAAACTTAAAAAAAAATGTTTGATTTATTTACCACTATTTAGCCTCTAAGGTTACTGTGTGTGAATTGCCATACGATAAATAAATAAATAAATAAATACCACTAGCATTAACGTTATCTGATGTATACCACGAGTAGTTCGCTAGTCCGATTTAATAAGTTTTTTGTGTGTATCTGTGTACCTAAATACTTATTTTCGGTACCATTTAAAAGTTTTATAAAATCAATCTTCCTGAGATTACAAAGACTATTCAGGTTTTATCCCAAAGTCTTCCTTGTAGCAATTTAGATCGAAAAAGTTTTTAAATGGCAACAAAGATAAGTAGCAATTTCTATAAAAGGAAAAAGTTCATAACTACATTAGAAAGAATAATTTACCCAATTAAAGAGAAAGAAGCATTACAAGTATATGTTTTAATTATTTAATAGTTTTTACATAATGTAGAAATCAAGGGAAATATGTAAAAAAAAATACTAAGAAAGTTCAATATTCCAAGAAGTTATAGGAATTTGAAATGAAAAAGCTAAATATTTCGAAAATTTTCAGATTAAGCTCTAAATATTTACGTGAAAGTCAGATTCAATGTACCCCATATGTACTTACATATATTTCTGAATCATAAAAATTAATTGTACCAAATGAATTCGTTAAAACAAAATTTAAAAAACAAAATTGGTCAAGTGCGAAACGAACCTAAAACATTTTTTTAATGTACATATATACCTATTGTACCTATTCAGTAGATAAAAGGTTTTTGGAGTGATTTTTGTTTAGAGCCCCAATTCTAAGTAATTGTCTTTTTTACTTCTCATTATTTTTTTAAACATTTTTTTAGAAACAAGTATTAAAAAATACAGGTAACTTATACGTTTTTAAATTCGTGCTTTAATGAACCCAATTCACGAAAAGCAAAATCACAAACCAAATCGAAGGAGCTCTTACACTTTTTTTTATTTCGTTTACGTGTCTATCACGTATATAAGCTACGTCGTCGATTCAATTGGAGAAGTAGATACCTTAGTTAAGGCCCTTGTCTAACATATGAAATACTTCAGTTAATAGCAGATATCAGTAGATGGTTATATACTACCATAACTAGATACTTATTTGGTCAATGATTTATCAAGACTGCCTGTAGCATGGTGATGACATCTAATAAGATTAAAATCGTAATCCACGTCTGGTAGTTTCGATAAATTACTAACCAAGAATATACACCGATTTCATGAGTGTTTCATTTAATACTAAATTCATTGAAACTAAAATCGAATAGAACTCAGTTAGTATAGTCGTATATTACAAATGCAGCTTATCAATAGTATACATTTTAATGTTGATAATGTAAATATTAAAAAATTATTTTAAATTTTCCGAAACTAGAACATGCAAATGCGTTTTTTTGCTTTCGTAGCGAAGAGCATTGAGCGCTGCACAACAAAAAGCGCATAAGAAAAAGTTCTCAAAGTCCTGAACCGTACTGTCTTTTCGAGTGAACATTTCATGTGATAAGAGAAATATCAAAGAGTAGGTAACAGCCGCAAGAGAGCACCATATATTAGAAGGCTCCTCCAAAGAGGCCACGGCAAGTGACATACAGCATGTACCTGTCAGCATCGAATTAAAATAATTCGAGTCGCTTTTGTTGATTTCCATTAGTTGAACCATCAATGGAACCACACACAAAGCCGAATGTAACCAGGATAATATACGATCGTAACGTAACATCAGCCAAATTTCGGTAGTTAAAAAAGGAAGTGCAACAAGCATTTGCAAAAATGATGTCAAATCGTTCATTTCTGACAAGAGAGTACTATGAGCGAATTTAACTCCACCACAACATCTACTAAGACCCACTATTGAGTTCATAAATATTGCAAGAAACGTCCCTAGAGGTAACAGATCAGGAAACTCCCTCAGATAGGACAGTAGACAGTGACTACTTACTATTGCTAATACAACAAACGAAAACGCCATTATTTTACCGAGTAATTATTATATAAAACACTGAAAATTTTGTGACTTAAATTTAAAACTATAAGTTGACACTTTATATCTTTTCTAAGCCAACTTTAACGTAGAAGTTCGTATTCATTCAAGCGACGAAGTTTATAAGCGTAGATAATAATATTCACCCCGTGAAGGTATCGATTTCATAATCCACCGTACCAAGTGGCTATGTTAACAGAAATAAAGTTATTATCAAAGTTACACGGGTGACAAAATATACATAATTACACGTCAGTCAAATCCCAACAGCGTTGGAAGTGAAGATTTTTATGGAATGCTTAAATTGTTAACAAGGAAACAAAAAAGAATACATTGAAGTTTCACTTGTATACTTATATGAACAAATCTTACATATAAGCGGAACTTTACAAATAATTTTTGTTATAGTTTGTGTAAATTATTTCACAAAATATTTTTTTTTGTTTCCTTATTGACAGTTTAAAAATTCTATAAAAAGGTTCACTTATAATATTGTTAGTTTTTCAATGACGCAAAATTTATTTTAAACACACTGACAATTTCTTAAAAAAGGTTTTTTAAACTGTTATTATTTTTGACAAATGTAACGCTTCCTCTTGATCTTATTAACTACAAAATGCTCTCTTTTCATTTTTATACGAAAATGACACTTACCCAGTGTGAACCAAATAATGCATAATACAAAATAGAATAATATAGAAATAAAAATATGCTCTAGATTAGTGTTCTCTCGAAACTGCCAGACATGTATCGCAATTTCGAACAACCTACCTGTTGCCTATAAATAATGATTAATAAATACATCCAGACAGCGTTGTGAACGCCATCTGTAGATATCTTTATATCTCCCTTTCCTGGGTTGTGCAAATAATTATTCAAAAAGGAAACATAGTTTTACAAAAATAGTGTCTACAGATTTTGTTAGTTCCGTTCGTTTTGGAGACCTCATTTCAAAGTTTCACTTTAAATAAATAAACAATAAACTTCACAGTAACAAATTATTAAATCATGGGGTAATTAATCGTCTATGACATCGTCCGCACGAGATAAATAATTCAGTACATAATTCACTGAACATTCAACAAGTAAGAAGACGTTCCCGCTTATAAAACGCGGCTATCACAATTTCAGACAGGTTCTGTCTTTCTGCGCCACAAGCAACTCTAACGGTAGCGGTAAGGGTTGGACGGAGTTGCAAGTGTTATATTAGTTAATAGCTTTATATGAATTATCACGGTGTTCTCTAACAGAACCTTCTGGAATAAACGATCTGAATGTAAACAATGATGAAAACTGCGGTAACAATCTGACATCCACTCATCCTCAGTAGTTCTCATGTTTTTAGCGAACGCATAATCAGATGCGAACGCAAACTTTGTTTTAAATATTTAAGGATTACTGCTTCTCTGGGAAAATGATATTGAATTAATTAAAGTAAAATTTCATTTTTATGAAATTTAATTGAATTTTTTTTATTTTAGAATATTATCGAAAGTAGCCAATTAAAATGTCCAACATCGAAAGGAATGAATATCATGAAACCAAAGTTTTAAGGACTAGATCACCCATGCGAAATACGAGATCGACACAGAATTTAACGGAATTTGATCACAACTTAGGTAAATGCGTAATACTAATAACAAGGTAACTGTAAACTGAACTATTCATTTATAAATAACAAACAGTAGGTCTTCATTTCAACATTTCAACTATTATTGTGAATCAACGCATCCTCAGTGAATGTAATTTACATTGTACAAATAATTGTAGATAACTTACTTGAAGATCTGCAAAACTCAGTTTCCAGACCAGGCAGCGCATTAGGAAAGACTTACAATGGTATTGAATCCAATCGAAGTAACTCCTTAAACCGAATATCTCACATGAAACCATCGAACCCAGTAACGGAATATTCTTCTGATGACGCGTATTCATATACGGTTCGTAAAAACAAGACCTAGAACAAAAGAAACTTTTCTAAAATTACCTAAAAGTACATGTACATTAAATTTTTGATCAAATATTTCTTAAATTCTGAGAAACACTGAATATTTTTATTTACCTTTTAACTTAAAGTCAAAATCGACCGTTAGCAATATTTTAATTTATTTATTTATGTTCGACTTTAGTCTCCAGATGGATCAAAAAGCGTCAAGAATTACAAAAAGGAATCTTATTCGTATAACACCACCGGAAGAGATGTACCAATCGAAAGAAATCGAATGCAAAATAATATTAATCAATTAGATTCTTTATTAGATGATCTACAGCAAGTTAAAAAGGGCGGTAAGTAACAAATCCTAGTAAGTATATTATGAAATAGAAGTATATATGAACATGATGCTCTTATCATTATTTAATTTAACTGCTTTAAATGTACAAGAAAAGTGTAAATGTATGTAATAAAAATCAATATTAACATATTTTCGTTTTCTCTAGGTCTTTTAACCGATGACTCTGGAATCGATTCGGGACTACTGTAAGTACAGTTAGCATAATAATTACTCGCTAGCTCATGTAACAAAATTGCAGCGAAGCTGATAAAAACGATTACTTTTCAAAGAAAACTGTACAACGAGAACTTCATTATGGCGATACACCCCCAAGACCTTCCTCTAGATCGGAAACGTTTGAAAAACAAGAAAGATATGAAAAAACGGGTTCTTTGGGAAGAGAGTCTCGCTTGTCAGAAGGTACAATGATATCTTATTTAATCCTTACAAGTAACAATAGGCAAATATATTATTTTAATTATCCGAAATCGTAAATATTAAAGAAAACTATAAATATGTTTTAGTAGGTACGCAATATTTTTATTTTGAAAAATTAAGATCATGAATTGCAGGTATTTACGGCGAGACTAGACATGTCCGTCAAAGAACTCCTTCTCCCATACATAGCAACACGTCAACGTTATCTCGACAAAAGAAAGTTAGTAATGTACACGAATATCCCGTTAAGGTTTTCGAAACGACCGCTCCTGACATTGAGCCGGAAGTTTTAGCTAGTCTCGACCCGAATCTACGACCACCCGGAAATACTAAAGTCACCACCACTATAAAAACATATACCTACGAAATCCCAGGTGACACACCAACCGGTACAGCTTCCGATTCAGAAAATCGCACGGAAAAGTATCTCTATTCCAACGATTCCCAAACGACACCTAGTAAAAGCTTCGTCTATAATAAAGCCGAGAACGTTTCGAATAGAAGTGAAATCCATTACCCTCCTCAACAACAAGACTGGACTTACAAAGAAGCTAAACTAGATAAGTTTTCGGAAAAGAAAGAAATCGTACATCCACCAGAACCCCAGAATTGGACGTACAAAGAAGCTAAGATCGACAAATTTTCAGAGAAAAAGGAAGTCGTCCAACCACCCCAACAGAACTGGACATTCAAGGAGGCTAAAGTCGATAAGTTTTCAGAAACAATTCAACCTTATCAAAAACCTTCCCCGCCTGTCGGAGAAACAACTCTTTTAAAAGAAACCATAAACACTCGTAATTATCAACCCGGGTACCAACCAGATCCTTTTCAACCAGGAAGACAAAAAACTGAATATTTTTATAATGAGAACGTAATCACTAGAAATTATCAAAATGGTTATCCACCTCAACATGAACCTACACCACCTGTACAAAGGAAAGAAATTTACATTCACCACGAAACACACACAAACAAGAATGTCCAAAATGGATATCCACCTCAACCACAGCCGGAGAAAATAATCAGTTATAACAGGGAAGATAGAATTGAAAACGTAGACCATAGAAAACCGCCACCCACTACTATCGAACACAAATACATTTCTCATACGATGGATACTTATAAAAGTGGATATCCTAAAAGTCCAGAATCTGAACCATTATTACGACCTCAACCTTTCCCAACTACAGAAATTGATGGGCCACCAAAAAAGCTCGACGATTTAATGGCAACGATAGGAAACGAGGTGGGATATTAGTTTTTGTGTAATAACTAATAAATTACTTATAGATATTTAAATGATACGAATTAATAATCTTTATCGTTTTCCTTTGATTATTTTTACAACGGTAAAAACTGAAAACAATTACGTAACATTTCAGTTGAAACATACGTATAATATATACTTTCTTTATTACAACAATAAAACGCGAACAACATTAAAAATCAGACAGTCCTAATTATTTAAGTACCTAAATTTATAATTTTCTTTGTTAGCCTCCTGACAGTCCACTGAATGCTGGTTTTAAAGCGCACGAAGCTGAAATAACTCATCAAAAAAAAGTTGAACATTTAAAGCAACAGGCAGAGGAAAAACCGCCTAAAGAAAAGCCAAAAAATTTGCCAGCAACTAAAAATATTACAGGACCTCCAGTTTATTACCCTCCTGGGCACGAAATGTTCGCAAAAAAGGAAGAAGCTTCAGCTTCAATGAGGGCAGAGGTAAATTATTTATACACAATTATAGATTCAGAAAAATTGTATTATAATCAGTTTATATCCCGCTTCCTCTCTCAGAATATACACGTTTTTAATCTAATCACCATACTCCGGCCATTTAATGTAGATAATGTGCAAATATATAAGCAAAGGGCAATAAAAATGCCTATCTCCATAGGATAGATTGTGTTAGATTTCGTTTGGCCGTTGTCAAATAATATACGGCATATATTATATTTTCTTACGACCTCATATTACTAGTAAATAAGCTGGAACGTATGTATGCAACATACCTTAGTTGACTGCACTTAAAACGATTTAATCTACAATTCTCCAGTGAAGCTTATATCTATTTTCTCAATTACAAGTAAATGTACTGTTACCATTACTTTTTGAATTGATATTCATTACTGAACTCAGGTCAGGTCGGTAGTCAACTAACTGCTACATTCTTCTTATTTCATGTTCAGCATGCTTTGTAACCGCGCTTGTAAAACATTAAATTCGTATATCATCGATTGAGTGAACCGATTACATGAAATAAAAACTAAATAGGAATTATTCAAAAAAGAAGGAAATAAAATCCTTATTCGTCTAAATTTTAAGATCAAAGATCTCACATTTTGAACGCGTCCTACCAAGTAGGCACAACGAACCGAAAGCCACATCCCACGACCGGTTTCGACCTATCGGGTCTCATCAGGTGGGCGTTGGCAGAAAGGCCTTTACAAGCTATATTATAAATATATGTTATATTTTCGTCTAGAAGTCCATCGGAATCAACAGTGTAATTCAATGCCGGTAGGGGTATTAGCCCTCGGAGTAGTTGTTTCTGTTGATTCCATGGCATTTCTACCAGCGCCCACCTGATGAGACCCGATAGGTCGAAACCGGTCGTGGGATATGGCTTTCGGTTCGTCGTGCCTACTTGGTAGGACGCGTTCAAATGTGAGATCTTTGATCTTCAAATTTAGACGAATAAGGATTTTAATTCCTTCTTTTTTGAATATGTTATATTTTCGTCTAGAAGTCCATCGGAATCAACAGTGTCATTCAATGCCGGTAGGGGTATTAGCCCTCGGAGTAGTTGTTTCTGTTGATTCCATATTTATATTTAAATAGGAATTACTTTAGGTTCTAAAACCTCTATCCGAATTGTATAAGTAATTTTTACGTGATACGGGCACAAACAGATAAAATTTACAATTTTGATCACATATCCTGTGCTCCTAATTATTTGATGCAAATATTGTCAATGTACAGACACAAAATTTACAACAACCGACAATAATAATCAACCGGACTATACCAGCACCAAAATGCTTGGATCTGAGTATTTGTATTAAAAGATAGTACCTACTATCAACTTAGAATTTTCCAAGTCGTTAGTAAAACCAATACATCATATAAATCGATCAATAAACTTAATTGGATGAATAATTTCTAGTGATTAATCTGAATATATGAATTTGAAATTTCGCTTGATTAATCTATGGGACATTAATGTGATTGAAATCGTTAGAACAGTTTTCTAGAATACGATTAAATAAAATACTAGAATTTTAAATGAACCATGTAAAAATCTAAAGAGCGTTTCGACACCTAAGATGAGACTCTAACTGAGGAGGATGCGAAACGCGGTTTAGGTTTCTATAACCCATACGATTTCTCTTGAGCCAAAAATTCTAGAAGGCCACTACGTCACTTTCTTGGAAACAATCCCCAAGTTGCACCCATGTAAGAAAAATAAACACCGCCGCTGGCGGTAACTACATGAGTGGGGGTGGACTTTGGATCGTTTCTCCTTTTCTCCCCCACTTCACATACACAATACCGCTTTGAATCACAGTACAATGTTTTTCAACGCAACTTTAGATCTTAAGAACCAATAAGGGGCTTTTTTATCAGATAATAGTTAAAACTTCTAAGAAAAGTTTACAACCTTCAGAAACTTATTTGCATTAAAATTCACTGATATCTCGATATTACAAAAGTAAAAACAATTTTGATAATTCAGTTGTTATGCATCTTTTATTGCAGCAAACGTAATCATTTTGCCTATGAGTCTGATAATTTATATCATTATCATTTTGATTTCTTTTTCAGGGAGGAATGGCACAAGCGAGTGGAAAGTATGCTTACGAAGCCGAAAGTAAAAGTAAATCAAAATCAAAATCAGGGGCAGCAATTGTCCCTGTCTGTCTTCCTTTATGTTGTGGGCTACCTTGTGTCATATTATAATTTTGGATTTTATTATTTAATTACTAATTTAGCAGCTCATTATTATTGATTGTTGTCTAAATATTTTAACAAATTACACAATGCACTCATAATTTATTATTAACATTTTTTCTGTGTTAAAATGTATAAATCACGTGTCCAACTTAACTTGTTACCTGTTTAATTAATTTATTATTATAGAAATTATGTACTGCATTATTAATATCTTGCCAAAATTAAATAACCAGAAATGTGCTATTATATTCCTGATGATCCTGAATAAATTAAATTAAAATTGTATTTTTATAATAAAACATAACTAACTATAACATTCTTTCATTTCTTATAAAAAAAATAATAAATATTACATTAGCCCACATTGTCTTAGTCTAACAGCAGACAATAGCAGTTATAAAAATAAATACAATATAGAATATAACTTATTTATTACTTTCAGAATTTTTGTTTTTGTCTTCTATACCACCTGAAGTTGGCTTGCTCATGAGACCTATCAAATGACAATCAGCTTCCAAAAGAGATAAGTCTTTTTTATATCCTAAAAAAAGGGACGATAACTCAAGATCTTTTATTAAAACCTTTACTTTTGCTCCTCTTATATATTTCCTAAAACAGGACTGGTTAATGAACAAACTTTTACAGAGTTAATTTCACTTACTCGGCTTGTTTTTTGGGTCGCGGACAAACACAGTGAAATTTCCAACCGAAATCTATGTACAAATCGTCTTCAACAACATGAAAAATCTTGCCTTGTACAACTTTCCCTTCAGGATCTCCTAACTAAAAGCAAAACATAAGAACCAATGACATCATCAGTGTATATTTTTACAAATATTACATCTGTAAATTTCGAATTTCTAAGCAGAGCAGAAAAAGTCATTTTCCCTTGTTGGTCATTAGGTTTGCGAATATTCTGTTCAAATTTCTCAAAGGCCTTGGCATAACCTCCTGTCTTATCTTTTCTGTCATTAACACTCTGACTTAAACAATTGCAACGCGCAACTGACTTAGCATTTAAAAAAAGACGATAATGTCTTAATATCGACATTATTATGGATTATAGGTGCCCTATTAACTATTTCCTTCGACGTAATTATTTGCTAACTATACAAACAAGTTTTAGGTTATATTTCTACCTCTACCTTTGATTTCAACTAGGGACACAGATTAGAGAGGTGACTAGGGAGTTGCACATTTTTATTAAATAATTGTCATATTTTACGTTGGTAATACTTTCAGACTGTCAAACTGTCAATAAACAGCTGTCTTATTAGCAATTGTTTTAATAAGAAAAAAAAATTCTGGAATTGGTGCAAAGTACACAATTTTATTAGTAAAGCTGCGTTAATAATGGGGGATAGTAATGATGGCGAAAAACAACCTTTACTCCAACTTGATCAACCTCAATCACATAACGGAGATACAAACGGTAAAATTTCTTTGTTATTAAACAGTACAATTACTATAAGAATGATTTTCCGGGTTTGGTGGCCGTGGTCTAAAGGCTTGTCTAAAGCCGCAGTCGCTGACGAAATGTCAGACAGAAAACATGCCCTTAGACTACGGCCATCAAACCCGGAAAATCATTCTTATAATAAGGCCGGCCGTGAAAGCCTACACAGTACAATTACTAATTGATGTAGTAGAATTATTAGATATTCACGTATACGTAATGTAATTTGTATTATTCAATAGAAACACAAGCCACTGTTTCACCAATTGGTCCTGATGAATTACCTCCACCCTTTTACCAAAACACCACTTCAACAGGAATAAATGTTCCCATGGTAACTTGTCGAGTTTGCCAAGCTATGATTGATATTTCTGGCAAGCAAGATCAGCATGTTGTAAAATGTAGTCAATGTAATGAAGCCACAGTAAGGAAATTTATATGGAATATTTTCCAGTTTGATATGTCTGTTATTTATTTTTTAGCCTATAAGGAACGCACCACCAGGAAAGAAGTATGTGAGGTGCCCTTGTAACTGTCTTTTAATATGCAAGAGCTCCTCACAGCGAATAGCATGTCCAAGACCAAATTGCAAGCGGATAATCAATTTAGCTCCAAGTCCTGTCACACCTCCAGTTCCTTCAATGCCTGGAATGTGCAGAGTTACCTGCGGACATTGTAGAGACACATTTTTGGTAATGAATAATGCACATATTTGGTACTTGTTAATTAACAATTTGTTTCAATTTTTTTTACAGTTTAATACATTGAACAATGCTTTGGCTCGTTGTCCACATTGTCGTAAAGTTTCTTCTGTTGGTCCTGAATTTGCAAAGTTTAAAAGGAAGATATTTTTCATCATGGGTGTGATATTACTAGGCATAACTATTGGTATAACTGTGGGAACTTACACAGTGGCTAAGGCACATGGTGCAATTGTTGTAGCTTACGTAGGAGGTTTTATTCTTTCCACTTTTTGTTTGGCTAGGAGCCTTTACTATTTCTTTATGAAAATTAGTACCATCGATGGACCTATGTAATTGAATTTGTTTTGTGATATAATGATGGTGACCTCATACTTTCTTTTTGTAAGAATATTGTTATCTATTAAAGCTGTAGGTTAAGCATAAAGTATAAAATATGGTCATAGTAATAAAAGTTGATGTAAAATCTCTTTCTTGCATATATTCTTAAACTGGATTAGGTTTTTATATTTAGTAAAGCATTACACTGCACATACTAGACAAGGATTTGAAGGACTGTGAATCTTAGGCAAAAATTAAATTTCAGCTCTTGAATTAAACTTTGATGCCAAAAGTTTAGTTTGTGTAAATTCTAATTTATTTTTTTTTAAGAAATATCAAGTTGTAATATCATTTTTTTACCAAAACTTTGCATATAGTAGTACATAGGTATATAAATATATAGTTAGATGTATGTCATACTTTTTATAATTTTCATTAAAATATACCTGTTATTGATAAATAGTGTTCAATATATTTTTTAATAGTATTTTTTATTTTATTTTAATATTGTTTTATCTTTGGTATTAACAGAATATAAATATTGGAAACTTTTCATTTGTAGGACGAAATGCATATAATTTTTGCCATGACTAAAGACAACTGTCGTTTCATGTAGTAATGTTATCTTGTAGCGTTGTTATACAGCTAACACCTAGTTTTAATTATATACATTTATATATACATATATATATATATATATATATATGTATGTATGTATGTATGTATGCGTATAATATTATTGTACAAATGGTAATGAGACATTCCTTAATACAATAAATCTAAATGTATCTCCGGTTTTGTACTAATATGGTAGTTGTATATTTACAATGTATAATACAATAAATGCATACCCTATACTGAATAGATGAGACTTCTAATTTTTGCAATTCCAAAATAATTAATAAAAAAACTTGCAAAAAGTTTCAAGTCAGTTTTATTGTTTTCACAATTATTTCAGCACAATGCCTTTTTCAGGTGGAAGATTAACAAACTAAGTTACAAACACAAAACCTTTTATACTAACTGACAAACATAAGCATAGGAATAAATTACTTTGAGGAAAAATATACATGAACAATACAATTATTAAATGTCTAAATATTAACGAGAAATGGATTGTAAACCTCTATTTTGTTGTTTAAAGAAGTGCCTTTTTTATTTAATGTATTCACTCAAACTTTCTAGTAAATTAAGTGTTATTCCTTTGTTACCCGAATGTAATATTTTTAATCCTCACTGAAGCTATGTTTTTATTTATATAAATGTTTTTATTTTAAAAACTACATAAATTTTCCTTTATTCTGTTTATAAACTATATGACAGTTCGTCCTACATACACTATCACAATCACTGAATTTTAATAAATAAACCCCTTATTTTAAATATTTATCTATTTTGTCTTTAAAAATACAACATAAAGGATCTTTTGAAACTACAATCTCTTAGGGAAAACTATACAGTTATATGTATATTATTTGTGTATGAATGTAAAGTACATATTATTAATATGACGTCTTTTTATACAAACGTAAAAAGATGCAGACAAGTAAGCATTAAACTCATTTAAGATTTACTCCTGCCTGCACTACATTAATATTTCTGTTACATGGTAAAAGTGCAAAAGTAAAACAAAACCGAATGTTTATGAGAATTGTTTAATATTTTTGCAATTATTACGCAATACAGTTTTTCTTAAAGACTAATCGGATGTGCACAGTAGGTAATTCATTTTTTCGCTTCTTCTATTTCCAATGTTATCATAAATTAGTAGAAAATGTTAAATTTAGCGTCTTCTTTTTTTATCATCCTGCTGCAATATTAAAAGAAAAATTAAAACAGAGAAATCATACAAATAAACTAAAAGTATGTTTCGATGTTTGGCAATTTTTTGAATAGATATGTACATTAATGGATACCAATGTACCTTTTCACTAGCTCCTGGAAGTCCACATAGAACTAATTTATTTTTAATTTCTTCCGCATCCAGATGTTTATATTGTGAAAGATCTTCTAAGAATATTATATAATCGTCAAAATTTATGGCATAAGCTCTATAAAGAGAATGGGTCGATTTTTGAATAACCAAATATAAAAGTACATACTTAAATTTGCTAAAACAAAAACCTGTATCAGTTAAAGTAACACTTTTTCCATCAAGTATTTTTGCTTGTTTCATCCATTTGTCGCTTTTCGTTAAAGTTATGGTTTTTCCATCCGCATTTTCATCTCCATAACGTGCAAAATTGTAAAACTGAGATTCCATAGTAAACCCACTTGTTTCTGGAGTTGCTTCTTCTACCTCGGTTGTAGTTGCCATTTTCGATATTTTTCTTCAAGTTTTACGATACAATGCCTCTCTGTATGTATGTATTTTTATTTAAGTTGCATTTTTAAGAAAAATTTGTTTTGATATAAAAATTTAAATTTAAACCTACATACATATATGAATGTATATCAGATATTACAATAATTACTTAAGTCAAAAAATTCAAAAATTCAAATTTAAAAATAAGCGAAGAACGATATTTCCCGAGTAATTGATAGTTTTCACACAATTACGTAAAAATTTGACTCCTTTTAAATGTAAAAGGTTAATTTTAATTAATAATTATTACGAAATATGGATTTTTTCCGAAAAAATGCAAATTTAGTGCCTATCTTAAACGAACGTTTTGATTATTACGTAGTATATTTTAATTGGTGACCCTGCGGTAGTAATTACACTCAAACTAAAACAATGATTTATTGAATATCGGTATCCAAGATACGAACATCCTTGATAATATTTATTAACTTTTACAATTGTTTGTTTCGTTACCACATATTGTGTTAAGTAGAACAATATTTTATTAAAATTCTATCAACATTTCTTCGAGAAGTTTTCTCTTCAAATCTGGTACCATACAATTTTCAGCTGGATATCCAACTGGAAGAAGTAATGACAATTTTTCGTACGATGGTCTCCCTAAGAGATTTCTTATTGCTGGGCCACAATTTAAAGGAGTTGATACAAGACTTACTAATCCTGCATTCTAAAAATTATCTTTTGCAGTAATCTAAATTTCTTTTATCTCTCCAAACACTTACATGAATTGCTGCTAAAAGTATTCCAGCAGATAAACAGACACTTTGTTCGTTGTAATAATGCAACTTCTTTTTACCGTCATTTTTAAAGTTGTATGTTTGTTTAAAGATTAATATTAAATATGGTGCATCTGTCAAGTATTCTTTAATCCAATTCGTCTTTAATGGTTTTAAGTCTGTTGTCCAAACTTTACCCATTCTTTTCTTGTAATTTATTTCTTCTTCTTTTTCTATAATTGTGCGTATTTGCTGTTTCACTTCCGCCGACCTTACACAAATGTAAGTCCAGGGTTCTGTATGGGCTCCACTAGGCGAAGTACCTTAAATTTATGCAATTTTAAAAATGCATTTTCTTATTTCAACTTCAGTATTTTAGTGGTAACACGGTACCTGCTGTTTTAATTATATTACGAATTAATTTGAATGGTACAGTTTCTTTACTAAAATGTCTCACAGAACGTCTGCCGTTCAACAAAACATAAAAGTCTTCAGATCTTTTCAAACTTTCGTCTATTGATAATCTTTCAAATTTCAGCGGAATATGTTCTAATTCTTCAGGCAACGAAGGCATCAAACTTTCATCTTCCTCAGTCTCGTCATCGTTTTCTGGATGGATTCCTTTAATTAAGTACGTTTTGTATTGTCTGTTGTTTATTCAATACAAAGATAATGTTTTTATCTTATTATATTATGTAGGCATTACATATTCTAAATTATACTTTCGTATAAACGAGTAAATAAACAGTACTTGGTTTAGTTTCTAAAATATACCAAGTGTTTTTTATTTTTCGTTTATTCAAAATGATTCACCAGGTGCTTAGCGTACTTTCGATTAATACTATTACACTTTTGTTTTATTTTTATCATTATAAAGTAAAATAAATAAAAATTTGTAATTTACATATTTCTTATTACCTTAACAATTGTTTGTAGCTTTCTCAGAACGTTACAGAAGTAGAGCAATAAAAAGTGTTGAAATTACAAGCAGGGTTTTTATGTATTTTACATCATATATGTATTTCCCTGAAGTACATGTAGACTTATTCAATTATTTTGTCGTTATTTTTATTTATTTCATGTTCAAACAAATAATAGGTTTAATTATATATAAAAAATTTCTACTTACTGTCATTAATACCTTCACAGATGCGTTTTCTTATTCCTATCTTCCAACTTTTATTAAAAATGAAACAAACAACCTGTAAAAAAACGTATAGAACAAATATCAACGTCAATATGTAGAATAAAATATGGCCTGAAATTGTTTTATTTAAAAAGTTTAAAAACAGTTCCTGTAACATGGTCGTTTAACTACTGTAAGGCACTATATACTTTGCAGTAATAAAGTACGCAACATATTGAAGTTGATAATCAACGATGTTACTGACCTAAATTTATTTATTTATTTGCAAATCTTGTGACTAACATTACCATTATTAGCTAGATGAAAAAGCAGTTTTAACTTTATTTTATTATAAAAAAATACATTTATGTACCTTTTTGTATTATACCATGAACAATATAAATCAACTTTATCAGATTGCTTTAACTGATTATTGTTTAGGCTGATTTTAAAAATCCTCAAAAATACCTACGTTGTATGTAATTGAAATTACAGTAAAAAAGAAAAAAATAATAAATTTGTTTGAATAAATTGAACGTATAAATTAGTTCCTAAAGTTAGAAACTCCAAAGTTATAAATTAATAGGTTAATACTTTGCTATTGTTTCTGTTATCTTCAAGAAAACATTAAGAATACCAGTTTGTAACTGGATATTGTGGCATACCTACTGAGGTCATTATTACGATACTATAACGACCAAGATAATTAAAGAAGGAATACAATATTAATGACATTTAAATGAAAACATTAGTAACGTTAGTTTTATTGCCCATAAGTCAAAATATAAGGATTCTCAAGAGATTGAAGTCGTATAAGTCGACTATGCCATAAACATCTTTAGGGGATTTAAAGTATCGATAGTGAAATTTTGTTGATAGAGCATATTTAAATTAAAGAATTATAATATAACAATTGAACATATTTAAATATTTATTTAAAAAAATGTTCAATTATAAAATCATTGAGAATATTTTTTAAATCTTCCTAAAAAAATAAACATAAAAAAAACAAGTCTCTTCAATAGAAAAAAACCGAATTTATCAAATATTTTGAAGCAACGTATATATAGGTCATTCTGGAAGAACTATTGTACAAAGTGTGTTTGAACATCTTTTAACCGTAAAACACAAATACGTTCTATGGAGCAGTTTACTGTAACATTGTATCAATTTTAACGACACGTTATATTGTTGGATGTTAATAATATTAAAGTCATATATTCAAATATCCCAAAAAGTAGAAAACTTTCTCTTCTAGAAACTCTGGAAATCAAAAATAATTACACAAAAAAACAGAATTTGGTGAATAACCAAATAAGAATTAGATGCTCACCTACAATTCCTTTTAAAATGTTGTATATATGTATGGTAGTAGGCTTTGATTTTAGACATTCATTAGTATTTATTATGTAGGGAACTACTAAATGGTCTCATCAGCAGAAACAAATTTGTCGATTTTTTCGAATACAAATATGTGTGAAATGTTACTATTATTTTTTTATAATTATTTAATCTATAAAAGATTCGCTTATAATAAAGGAACTTGCTGTTAAAAACAGATTGTTTTTAACTTAGCAACAAATTGTTTATTGTTAGTATTTTCATTAAAATAAAAAACACTTTATTTATAGTATTTTTTTGTTTAATCTGTTTTAACGCGACATAGCAAGTTTAACGGACGATAAGTATTAACAATAAATTGTAAGTAGGTATTAATTAACTGTTTAAACAAAGTGGTTTGAATACAATGGATTCACCAAATGAGAATTATAATCATTTAAAACAAAAATATAGTTTTATTAACTGATCTCTTTTGGTCGTATAAATTTTCTAAGCTGTATTTAAATAAAATTCATAATTCTTTAATAAACGTGAAAATCGATTTAGCAATGTCGCAATATAGAACAGTCCAGCAACAAGTGTGTAAGGAATGCCGTACATGCGCAAATATTTTGTTTAGATTATGAGAAGGTTTCTCAAAAGCTGTGTGCTGTATTTCTGTTCGCTAAATAAATTGTTTGAATCGTTAAAAATTCAATGTCAGGAACAACTGCGGCAATTACAGAAATATCTTGGTTGCGTCCTTGTGCATAAAGGCGCACATAAGTACGTTAATACATCCATACATGTGTATGTAAAGAATCACGAATGTGTAATCAAAAAATAAAAACTAAATGATATCAATATCAGTGTTCGTACGAAATAACGATTACGAACTTCAAGATTTCCTTCTAGGACAATAAAATAATATTAAGTGCGTTTATTATTTGTGTTGTAATCTACAAAGTCTTTTGGTCCAACACTGTTTAAATAGAAAATCAAAAATAATCCTTTAAACCTGTTGACAACTTATAATAATATGTTGAAGATTTCGAGTAAGTTAAACGAATTTTATTTATAAACATGTCATTAAAATAAACAAATATTTCGTTGGTATTACATGACAAATTAATGATGGTGTAAACAGTGTTGTTGTTTCTATTATTCTAATAATAATAATAATAATAACTATTATGCATTCCAAAACATTTATTTGCGCTGAAGATAGTGAATTAATAAGAAAATATCGATGAGAAACATTACGTAAACGAAATGGAAGCTTCAGAGTTAACTGGGAACAGTTTTAAAAAGACACCTGTGCCACTTTCAAAATCGCAAACATCACCGTCTATCAGAAATATGACGCAAACTGTAATAGTTTCCTTGGATGAGACTGTGAGGCATAATATCACGTATGGTAAGTTATAGTTATATTTGTTTTTTTTTTGTTACAAATTTTATCAATGTTAATAACATTCTTCACTACAGTAGATAATTTTTAACTAAATTAAATAAAACTTTTGTTTGTTTTATTTTTCATTTGATTAAATATATTCAAATGTATTTTTAGTTTTATTAGGCAACCCATTACACGGTGATTTTCAAGGTAAAGCCTAACTGCAATCTAAAGCGTGTTTAAAAGAATTTATTTATTTGTAATTCTTGTAATACTTTACATAGTTTAATGTTACAAAGACGCCCTTTTTTAAAGAGATGTTGTTAGTAATTCCAAAACAAATTTCAGAACATTTTTTTAAATTTATAACTACTCTAGCTATTGTTTGTCTTGATGAAATTTAAACTATCACCTTCCCTCCTTTAATTTCGTTTGTGGGTTTGTCCTTGTGAATAGGTGGGGGGAGAGGTCGTCATGAACTTACGAAATCCGAACTTATACGAATAGAATGAAAGTGCACAAGTACTCATGTAGTTACTCCGGGACGCGATTGGCGGTCGTGTTTACGTTTATGTTTTTAAACCGTTATATATTATTTTTTATGACATTTGTTGTGTTAACACATTTTAGTTACTGAAAATCGTTTATTTTTTTTATCAGAGAAGTGATGCGAATCGGATAATAACACTCCAACGAAAGAATTGTGCATTAAAAAAATGTGTGTTTCCCAACTTAACCTCAAATTGGTTTTGACGTATAAATGTTAACCAAAAACATAATAATAAATAAATAAATACAATTTTTATGTTTATCTTGACGATTGACGTAATTTTGCTTTTTAATTAAGTATTATAATAGTATGTGTTTAAGATATATATTCGCTATTCATTTTGAAAATGCTGAATAATGACATGTCTCCTTTCTAACAAAATTGTGATAAATCGTAAAAAATAGTGATAAACAATTGTTATGATTTCGAATGTACAATACGAGTAGAAAAAATGCGTTACCATAAAAAGACTAAAGAAAGTGGATTCTTCGAAGGAGACTCATCTGAAAGTGAATGGTGCACAATGGGAAAGGCTTTGAAAAGAACTAAAGTTTTTACTACATCTTCTAGTGATTTGAATAAGAAAATTGGTGATAAAAACGAATATACATCGGAAGAGTTGGAAACACACATAAAACAGACCGAATGGTCCAAAAAAGGTATTTTTTATTATAACTAGTTAGCAACATAGCTACATCTATTTAATCAGTTGTGTTGAATCATATTTAGTATACTGATATGATAGATTTTTTTAATATTTTTTCAAAATAGTAGGTATTACTATTATAAAACATACGCAGTTACTTTACATACGTACTACAGTTGCGTAGCTATAATTTAAATCCGAAAAATAAATGTACGTATTTAAGTAATATTCTGATGTTTCAAAAATATTATTCTATTATGTTTATTATTCAAGCTTTTCATGACATGCAAAAATAGCTTATGCAATAGAATACCTAGTAATAATGTTTTTGCTACAAATTAATCTTTCATTTGAATGAAAAACAATAAAACATTAATTTAAAAAATATATGGTAATTTTTCTGTAATTAAACAACATTACCTACCTATCTAGGAGTATTTTATTTATACAGAGCCATGCCTTTTTTAATTATCATTAAAAGAGTATTGTTTTCATATGCTTCTTTGGGAATGGCTTTTTGAATAACGTACTGTTTTTACAAAAAAATATGTCAATAGGTAAATAATGGTAATCAAAACTACTTATTTGTATATTCATGGTATTAAGGTCAAGGCATTATTATTAATACTTTTTTATGTTTAATAGAACCAAAAATGCCTACAGTCAATTGTAATGCAAACAAATAAAACATGGGTACTGGTTTCCTTGCGTTATTTCTTGTTTAGTAGAATTTAGTCGTAGTTAACATCAAATTAGGTTTATGTAATAATAGAGTTTCACTTTTTGACTTGTTTTATTTTTACTAAACACAAAGAAAAAAACCTATTTGTTTTAAAAATTACCATTGGTCGGTTCAGCTTTTTCAAAGATTAGCCCGTACAGACAGACAATTTTTTTGAAGGGTCGTTTGTGTCTTAATAGCATATAAATAACCGTATGAGCTTAAAAAAAGGCAGTTATTTCGATATTACAGACAGACATACCTATCTATAGCTTGAATTAGTATCTAAAAGCGACTTATTTTGTGCTAGTGACATACATTTAGCATATGACCTACTGCTACAAGAAATTGCTGGTACATTAAAAATGATAAACTACGTTTCTTCTTATATTTTAATAATCTTGCCAAAATTACCTATTTTATTATCCAAATGAACAAATAAACTTAATTCCGGTCATTATTAAAATCTAAGAATGCAAGGAAAACAGTATGCGTATGTATCTAATATGTACATTCATAATTTTTATATTAGGGACTTGATTAAAATCGAATCAGTTTAATAAAAATGCGAAAAATAACAACAGTTATGCTAAGAAAAATATGGTTTTACAATTTAATTTTTATTGCAGTTAATCTGTCCGGTCTGGGACGGGTGGATATGTGTAACTTTGAACTTCTAAAAGTCCTTGGAACTGGAGGTATGTGTCGATTTATTATTTCTGTATAAGAATCAATTCTTGAATGAACTTCAAGAAATAATTAAGACTGAAACATCTATTTATTTAGCAAAATGTTTTGAAAGGATTTATCTAATCTTTTTAAGGAATTCACGTTCACTTTGTACGACAATATTATTATTGTTAAAGCAAATTTACGCATCGAAATTATAAATTAAATGGACGTTTTCGAACATAACACGTATAGAGTTCGTATATACTTTGTATTTTCGATTGGTGTTTGACGAACAAGCAGTTTATTAATAGTAATAACCTTTGGTTTTACTTTGTTCAGAAGATAAAGAAATGTTTTTGCGTTTCGACTGTCGTTGCACTCTTAACAACCCACCTTCATTCGAAAATATATAGTTTTGGCAAATTTATAACCACATTGTTTGTGTTGCAGTTTAATTCTGAAATAAATATAATAAAGTAGTACCTAGTCAAAGTTTGAATGTTGGTATTTACTTTGTAGACTATTATAAATTCATGCATTTACTTAATGTGTATTTTATTATTGTACCCAAACAATTGATCCATAGGATTATAATCCTTTACTTTTAAAAAATATATTTGCATAAATCATTTATGATTTTTCTTATTTAAATTTATAAAACTTTTAATATCAGTGCAAGTAAGTAAGTAAGTAAGTACATAATGCAAAATTAATTGGGTAAATTTTATTTATTTCTTAAACATAGAATTATCTACGCAGGTTTTTGTAGGAAATAGTATACATCAAATTGGTATAAATGTATTATGTACAATGCACATAAGTTGTGTTTATGTAACATATTAATATTACCAATACAAGGTCGTATCATGTCTATTATATCGTTATATTCTTTGGGTTAAGAGTTAAGGACGTTTTAAAAATAGATTTTTATTAAAGTAGGTATTTAGGTGCATCACATGCACTTAATAATCTTAATAAAATTACCTATTAAAGCGTCAGACAGACGTCTGTTAAGCTGGCACGATCACCTCAGCACAATTCAGTTTAACTTATGGGAGAATTTTTTGCTAATTAGTTACCAAAATTTCAATTTTGTTGCTTTGTCCGTTTTCGAAAAAACGAAGATAATGCTAATTTTATATTAAGCTGGAATGACCAACCATATCACATTAACATAATAAGACAACAATTATCGGATAATTTGTTAGTTTTTAGTTGCTAAACAATGCTGCAATTACAATTTAATTTGTTCGAGTCGTTTCCGAAAAATCGATGGTGATCTAGCATAACGTTAAGCTGGAATGACCAATCGTACTACATTAAAGTAATAAGCCAACGCCTACTGGAGAATTTGTTGCTTTTTAGTTGCTAATCAACGGTACAAACCCAAAATTATTTTCTCGAGCCGTTTCCGAAAAACCGATGGCGATGCTAGCACAACATTAAGCTGGAGTGACCAATCGTATTACTTGAACGTAATAAGCCAACACTTACTGGAGAATTTGTTGCTTTTTAGTTACTAATCAATTCTGAAAACTCAAAATTATTTTCTTAAGCTGTTTCCGAAAAAGCGATGGCGATGTGGCGACAGTGACAAATTTCAGTGTCCCCTTTTCTTGCTTTTGTCTCTAAACGGGCTGAAAAGTACGTTGGTACAAGCTATAGTGAGAAGGACTTTGAGACTGTAATGGTAAACTAACACATGAAAATTCATTTTCCGAAAAAATATATTCTGACACGATTTTGTCAACTGTGGCCATTCCCACCTACTGAATTCTATAATAGATACCGGCATCGGAAAAGGATAAGTATAAGGATTGAAAGTGACTAAGGGGTTGAAATGTAGATGTGATCTTTCAATGAAACATTATAATTTTCCGCGGTTTTCTCATTTATACCAATTGAAAGTGTGAAATAGCATAAGGATTTCGAATCGTAAGTGTAATTGAGGACCGGAAAATTTTAACTAGTTTTCCGTTATTTTGTATCTTCAGCATAGTGGTTGAATATGGCAGAAGTCACTAAGATGCAGAAACACCTATTACTTGTATCTTTACAATTTTTTTAAATTTGAAAGCCATGTCCCATGTGCCTTATACCATTTTTATAAAGAACAATTACATTATTAAGTTAACATTTATTAGAAAAGTACGTAGAAATAGTTAACATTTTCACAAAATTTTGCGACCCTCAATTGCACTTACTCATTCGTAAACCTTATACCATTCTTATTAAAAGCTACTCACTATATCAACCCTCATATTTTCGATTGGTAAAAACAAGAAAAACGCGTTAAATTGTCATGTTTCCTGCATTTCAATACTTTGGTCACATTCAACCCTTTTATACCTTTTATCTTTTTCCGATTCCAGTATCTATCCTTGAATTCATTAGGTAGACATGCAATAAGCCGACAAAATCGTGTTTTTTAGAAAATGGGATTTTTTCACATGTTAGCCGAACGGCCCAACCTCGAATTTCCCCTCTGTAGTCTACACCAATATCCTATACAGCCCCCTCGGAAGTAGAAGCAAAATGCGGCACCGAAACCTGTCACTATCTGACGGTCGTATGTTGAGACACTAGTGAATCCAAATTAGATATTGTGGTGTTTGTGTATATTTCAGTAAAATTGAAAAAGTATTGATATGTAGGTATATATAAGAATAACAACAATTTTTTATTGTGATACATAATACACTCCATTGATATTTCAGTTGATATATTTTTGAAAATGAAATTATTAAATGAATCGTTAAATATACTGTAATATATATATATATATATATATATAATGCAATTAAAAAAAATCTGAAGAATGTTTTATTTCTGGAATAGACAATTGAGGGAGATGCATAAAGATGTAGATATATTATCAAGGGGCACACATGTGGCCTTTGGGATAGATGACATGAGTCATTAACCTTCTAAATCGTACCATATAGGAGACTCATATACTCATATTTGTATGTATATAATAAGAAATATAAAGATAAAAATATGTACATATATGTCGCAGCCAATTCGAATAAATGGCTACTTTCTATTACATTTAGACAGTCCTGGTTTCAATAGCGGCTAACTGATGTTTAGGCGGATTATAATGTAGTGAGTAATTGCATTGTGAATGTTGTGATATTACCTTCAACGACTCGGATTAGGGCGTTTCTTCGGTTGTATGAATAAATTAATGATTATTTTATCAAATTATCATTTTTAGTTTCTACTTATATAGCACTTGAGTTTGGTGTATATCAAATACAGTGTAGTAATTAAAGAAGCTAATTCACACCACAACCTAACCAAATAGTCCAGTCAAATTATACACATAAAAGTCCAAATGTGATCAAAATTTCCACAGAGCTAAACATTCACATAGTCCTTTAATAGTGATCTTAAATAAAAGTCGTCTTCGATCCAACATGTGCCAAATTTCTTCCTGAAGGTCAAAGATCATGAATATCACTCGCGTATATTGTTTAAACGGTTAGTTATGTTGTAAAATTAGTTTTTATCAAATTTAAAGAGCATGCGATTTCCGACAAAAAGGTCCTTCACTTGTTCCCCATGGAATAATTGTTCGCAATTTTGAAAAATACATACTTGCAATTTTCACTCGTTCTTTTCGACACCACCTTGACGACACCATACGTACGGTTCTTTACTCTGCAACATTTAAAAGGATTGATTCTACTCCAGATATTATTATCGCAAACGGAATTCGTATCCGGCTTGCGATAAATGATGCTCCAAAAAGTACCACTTCTGTAGACAGCTATAGATTTTTCAGTTTCGTAAAAAGTGTGTCACAATAAAATCGTACAAATATTCTGTCTCGCTTCTACATCTGTTGCTGCTTACCAACATTTATACCGAGTCTATTATTAAGTTCAGGGTAATAAATAGGTAATAAACTCAATTCTGAAGATTGGGGATGGGTACAAATAAATGACGATCTGGGGCCAATTCAAATTCCTCTTCCCCCTGCTCCAGAAATACTACTCAATATAATTTTTTTTAACTGCACAAAGGGTTGCAATTTCAACTGTGTGAAATGCAAAAAGGTCGATTTATTCTGTTCTGCAGTATACGGCAATTACCAAGGTCAGTCGTGCTCTAATGTGACAGCTAATACTTTAATTAAATCAAAACACAAACGAACTTCAACAAGTATATTTCAATAATCCTCAACAATTGTTTCGGCTAAATAGCCATTATCTAGAGTAATAAACTATACTAATTTTAAAATGTGAAAATTACAGCTTAGATTTAATTAAATTATTAAACATCCTTTATCATCCATACACCGTTTAAACCTAATACTTATAATAATGCATCAACGACGAACTAACCAGATCTGGTTTATTTCATAGAAATCTAGCAGTCGGAAGGAAAAGAATAAGAAGATAAAAAAATGCGGCTGAATATATTGAATCCCAAGATTGATAACACCGTTTTCTCCAAATTAATGAAAATCAATTCTCAATGTATAACTAGTAAAAATTCAACACTCCAAGTCATTTTTTATGAAAGAAAGTTGTGATTTTCTATATCTATATCTTTTTCCTGTATATTAAATTATCTCCGAAACTATTCATTGTAGACATACAAGTTTCTTATCAATGTCACCTTAATAGTTTATGCTTTATACGAATTCGTCGTAAAATATATACCATAAGGGAGGGAAGGGGTATACAGTTGAAAATTATTTTATATAAAAAGGTCATCCTGGATAACCCCTATATACTAATTCTCAAATCTCTTATGGGCTTATATTTTTCCTAAAACGTACAATGTACCATTCAGTTTGAATAACCCTGTATAACAATCCAGCTGAACCTATGTAGTTAGCTATTTCTGAAAAGTAAATTATTCCTAATGACTGCGACATACATTCTAATATCTTAATTAATACAGTTAGTACCTAGGTACTCTTTGAAATTTTTCCATATCTACAATTGTATTCAGTGTTTATAATGGTCTGATGATAATTAAAAGCAATACAACGGAACTGAAAATTGTCCGCTGTATTTTAACTGTACATTATTTTATTTCAATTTCAAACATTGGAATTTTAACAAAAACAGTCGTAGGTTTTGCGTCGCGACGCTGCGCAATATGGATGAATAGGTATTTGTGCACGTGACATTTCGATGAGCTTTTTACAGAAGGCAACAGCCTAGAGTGATGACCTTGCAAGGTTGACAACACCGATCGCGTTTTTCCATCATTTCTAATAATTATTTATTATTATTGTCTGATTCTGCATCCAATACGTATTTCATACAATAATTAGTACATTCTTTTCTTCCACGTCTCACTAAATTAAACGTTTTATAATAATTAATCGAATCTACATTTACTTGATGGAAATTCATTGTAAAATTATAAAATAATATAACACTTGTAATTAAGTGAAATAATAATTTTATGGAAATTACAAGTGTTATATTATTTTCTAATTAAACGTTTTAGCTTACGAATCATTATGAACTGCATTCTTTGATTCAACGATATGCGTGTGTTAATATTGTAGTAGGTATTAGATATTTATAGAATTATATATATTTAAATACATTGTTCATTATGTAGTGTACATAATTATTTTTTATCGTATAACCAGATATGTAAGTAAATAGTAACTAGGCTTTGTTTCAAGTTGGATTTTAAAGTAATTTTTATGTTTGAGTGAAATGTGTATCGTTTTGTGACAATTGTTATTTTATTGTTTCAGCGTATGGGAAAGTATTTCTAGTAAGAAAACGGGGTGGAACGGATCACGGTAAATTGTACGCCATGAAAGTGCTTAAAAAAGCTACTATAGTTCAAAAGAAGAAGACTACCGAACACACGAAAACTGAGAGACAAGTTTTGGAAGCCGTCCGCGATAACCCATTTTTAGTTACTCTACATTACGCTTTTCAAACTGACGCCAAACTTCATCTGATATTAGGTAAGTTGCCTAAGTAAGAAATTTTATCGAATCGCCGTTTTAATACACATAGGTAGAATATGAAATTCGTATTTTGGACTTTAGTAATAAATGTACAATTTTGTGATTCAATCTGCTGACGTTGCTGACGTGATTAGGTACTGGTTTCCTTACATACCTAAATGTAAGTAGTACACATATCGAAACTGAATGACATGCGCTTTAAACGAGTGCTATTTAATTTCTACGTTCAAATTTAGAACTTGATATTATTTTTAGCGTTGTGAAAGAGTATGAGAGAGAGAGGGAGATTCTTAAGCTGTCTTAATTGACTCTTGTTATCTTTAATACACATTTAAGTGTTTATAAAATAAACTACATTCAACTGATTGCGAATTATAATAAGGAACGTAGTAAAATTAAATCGTAAATAGGTATGCAGTTTATCGACTAATAATTAGGTAAATGTTTTCCATATACAAATATCATTTAGTTGTATCGATCACAGAACAGTTTTAAATGATTTTATTTAGGTTCAGTCCCATCTAACAATCAAATATTGTGATCAATTTTTCGTTAACAAGTTTTACAAGTGTAGGTACCTAATATACGGTTTTATTGACTATAAATCAGACATTTAAAAGTTTAAAAAAATTGAGCGGAACGATTTTATTTGAGTGAAAGTTTTGTACTAAAATAATTTTTAGTTGAGTAATATGGCAGGTAGATATTTGGTATACCTAAATGACATGAGAGGAATAATATACAGGGTGTACCACCGAACGTGCTAACTTGGCTCTCTTTGTTAATAATAAAGATAGAGATTTGACTAAATGGGGCAAATTGTTCAGAATGTTGTGTTCTTTAACATTCTGAACTGGAAACGAACGAATTCCTGCTGGTTCAGAAGTTATCGAACAAAGTCAATTTCGAAATTTTACGTCACTCTTATTGTTTTTAGAATTATCGAGAATAATATTCAACAGTTTTTTAAATTTTTTTTATGTGCTTTCGAGTGGTGTTTTTATTATTTTTCCCTGCAGTCTTTTATGAGAATCACTAATTTCAGTTTCATTTTGGATATATATTTGCGTGTTCTTTTTATTTTTGATTTTTCTTTTGGTCCCATTAGCCAATGTTTTAGCATCGTATTTATTTTAAGAATATTCTCGTAAATATTCAGCTTCGTAGATCAAGTCTGTGAACGGCCCAGAGTTTGTTTTCTATTTAATTAACATTGAAAAAATGACATTTTCACTCAAACGTGAAAAGCCCATAAATTTTCGAATTTTCTTGACAGCGATTAGTAGATAGGTAACTAAATTTTCTATAAAAAATGTCCTAAAGGCACTTAGTTTGTTCATTCATTTCTTCAGTATTTTGAAATATATCTTTGTTTAAGTTTGTAAGATTAATTTCGCAGGTCAACAAAATTAGAGCTTAAGAAAAAAAAAATCAAGGGTATTCATTTTAGTTTCAGAATTGCTTCAGTACGTTAGGATTTTGAGATATCCTAACCTCAAAACACAAAAATGCAATTATAGCTTGTTTAGCTTTCAGGCAAAAAATACATTTTTTCTAGTTTTGACGTTACAATATTAAACTCCTAACGCAGTGTTTCCCAAACTTTTTTAGGCCTTGCCCCACTTTGACATTTCTAAAATCTGCATGCCCCCCTTTTATAATATAATAAGCATAAAACTTTTATTTGTTCTTTTTATTAATAATTTCTACAGCATATATAAATAAATACATTAAATCAAAGATTAATTGACAGATACTTATTTAATATTACAACAAAGGGTTGTGAAACAATATCAAAGTTAATTTAGGTCAATTTTGTGCAAAAACATCGTTACTCAGCGAGTTTAAAAGATCCTGGGTTCCCGCGACAAGAGACAGAACATAGTGAGTAGCTGACAAGTTTACTTAACGACTCTAATCACTCAGTTGAGATTTTGGTGGCATCAAAGGAATTATATTTAATAAATTAAGCCCCCTATTTAAAAAAAACTGTTTTTTCAAAAAATTTGTCGCTTGCATCGAGCATTGCATTTAAAAAGCCCTTAGCGAAGGGGGTAAAGTCATGTCGGGTCAATTCTCAAATTGCCCCCCTCCAACCATCGAATTGCCCCCTGTGCCCACTTTGGGAAACACTGTCCTAACGAGTTAAGACAGTTCTGAGGCCAAGTTTGGATCCTGTTGTTTTTTCCTTAACATCTGATTTCGTTAACCTGTGAACAAAGGACAATTTTTGTGATAATATTAAAACGAATATATCCTTGAAAATACCCAATTAATCAGCTATACTAAGGATATTTTTGAAGAAAATGCTGCCATGAGAATTCATAAAAAAATACGAGCTATTCACGTTTGAGTGAAAATGTAATTCTTGCCTTGTTCATTAAACTCTGTTTACGTGGTTCACTGGTTTGAAATTTTAGGAGAAAATGTAAAAGAAAGGGACCGAAAAGTAAAGACAAAAATAAAAAAGACATTCTAATATATACGTAACAATATCTATTTATAATATTTAATAACTCCAAAGTTTTGATAACTCGAACTTTTTTTGTAGTAAGTGATGGTTTGAATTATCGAAATTCAAGGGTATTTTATTCCTTTTGGAGCAAAATTTTCAACATCGCCACTTGTGTACGATAGTTCTGTAAAATGACGCACGTACAGTAATTTTGTTTACAAACATCAGTTGAAAAAATTATGACCAAGGTTTCTCTATATCAGTTATTTCACTAAGCAATTTTTTGTTATGTTTATTCTTCCAACGAACGTATTTTGTCCTGTACTTAATCGCATTTCATAAAATTAAAATTTTTAAAACCAAGCAGTGAATAAATTTGCGCACGTGACCCATGGGCACTTACCATGAATATGCATTAAGTACATACCTATATGTATGTAGGTATGTTTTGTATAAATACATATATACATATGTACAATTATTTATTACTTAGGCTCAGTTGTCGTTATGTTATTACTATAGAATTGATTATTTTTAGTTGTACTTGAAAAAGTAATGTCGATCTGTTAAAAAAATATATTCTTTGCAAAATTGGTTCAAAACAATTACACATACTGTATATTGCATATTTTGGCGTAGTTTTCAAATTAATGTCTTAGAATATTTTTTCAACAGGCAGTGGCAGATTTAGCAATTAAAAGTTCCCAGACAAATCAATTTTGAAACTCTTCCTGAAATATTTGTATTACCCCTACACTTAACCGTGTAGTCCAAAAAATGAAATTAACCTTAAAATCCAAATGATGCAAATTTGGGTTGTTTAGTTTTAAGATTTTAAGGCATTGGAGCTTTTCTGGGTGCACATTCTAATTCGCTTTCGAAAAATACAGCGAAAATAATTCCCCCTCCCTTCGTATTTCTTCATTTCAATGTATCATTGCAAAGCTCTTTTTTAACAACCCTCTGTTTTTCGAGAGCACTATTAGGGATTTGAAAAAAGTTTCAGAATAAAGGTAATAATTCTTGACGCATTCTTCGATAGCTCAGAAAAGCTCAAGCAGACTGAAATTTCGAGAGAAAAATTAAACAAACCAAATTTGAGTCGTTTGGATTTTGCGATATTTCGAAATCATGATGTACAAGGGCAATTATGAAGCAAGATTCTAATTTAGCGATAAAAAATACTTCAAAAATGACTTCTTACTCTTAATTGTTTTGACGCTGTAATGCTTACAAAAAGGCAAAAAATTGCATTTTTGTAGGTTAAGGATATAATCGTAAGTGATTATCGTTTTGCTTTTGTTCTTTTTAACTTCTGATTTTGCATACATGTGTTATTAAACATTAAAAATATATTTAAGTGTGTCATTAACATCTTTTTTCGGGATTTTAAAAACAAATCAATTTGGAACTTTAGCTTTAGGCATAAACATAATAGAATAGAGTAAGTAAGTCCCGTGCAGTCCTGTAGGTATCAGTGTTATGTGAGATGAAAAATAGTGGTCCTCTCTCTATATTTGTTTAGTAACTCCTAATTGGCAGGCACAGCTGACTAATTTACCGCACATGCGTGTGTGCATAAAATAAAAAGAGACGGATGATGTATCTTCATTTTCTGTTTCTTTCCATTGACATAACACATTTCCGATGGCCAATTTATTATCGCTATGGCTTTAGCATGTTACGTGTTTTGGCAGGCCTTATTTATTTGTCGGTTTCATTTAGGGAATACTGATAAATTATTAATTATTTTTATTATAAAAAAAATTAAATAAAACATTTTAACTTTATTTTGAGTCCTCTTTAATTCAGCAGACTTTGCGCGTGTCTCGTGCGTTTATAGAAATCCCTTTTTTCGATTGCAGATTTGCAATTCCTTAGTTAAATTAATCTGTTTGTAATTATTTTTTAATGCACTGATGAGATTGAAACACAAGCAAATAAATTTTTACGTTGGATAATCAGTTTTGTATAACTGATTGTGTATGTCTATTATGTTGTTTATGTATACATGTAGTGTGATCTAGATCTAGATCACCGGGACGCACAAACTTGCCTTAAGCGAAACGCGTACTTCTTGGATAACTGTGAATGTTAATTCCTTTCTCATTGGTTGACCAACTCAACATATGCATCGCTCATCATTTATTTACATGCGTTCTAAAACAAATATGGGAACTATCTAAAAAGTAAATAATATTTTTTAGGGTAGCATTTCCCCACTACAATATTCATCGTATATTTCGCGACAGTCGATCCCCATACAAAATAAACTGTTAAAAAGTCCTTATTTTCTAATGAACTAAAAAGTAAAAAGTAAATTCCAAAAATAATAAAAGCTTTCGAGCTTTATGTTAGCTATGTATCTACTCGGAAGTTACTGCTAATTACTCATACTCATCATTAGTCAAACGCCTTAAGTTTTAATTATTTTTAGAATTTATTTCTTATTTTTTAGTTTATTTAGAAATAAAATCTTTCCAAAAAAAATCACAACAATTTTTATAGGGTAGGTAGGGTAATCGTATGGAGGTTTCTCCTCTCATAATAGAAAATGATGGGATTATCTGAGTATTACAACGTCTAATTAAAGAATATTTTCAAAATTCAGGATGTTGCCGTTTAATTAAAACTTAGCAGTCTTTTGATACGTTGAGAGTGTCGAAACGTCAATATTACGGTGTGGAGAAACGCCATGGCTAAAATATAAGTGCCTTACATCACCGACAACGGTACCTATCTGTCTAAATTTGAACGGGTTGTACTAGTTTATGTATAAAGAACTTGTATAATAAATATGATTAAAAAGTTTTTTCGGAAAATTACATCGACGCGCCATCTGTCGTCTGATTAGTAAATATCGACACTGGTTGAAGTAATTTTCTGTAGTTATTGTTTTGAGTTAATAATAATAATTGTAAGTAACAAATGTTAATTGTTGGTTAAAAGAAAACTGAGAAGTATATATAATTGTATTGCGGACAGACAATAAAGCAACCAAATAAAATCTTTCAAAAAGGATTACACCTCTATGATATGTCATGGTAGGGGACATTTCTCTCATTAAATTTCAAATTAAGGTAACTTTTTCCAACCGGCGCCCGAAGAGGGTGGAGACATTTTATAGACAATTGCAATACTTTACTATTTCACAAAATTTTATGACCTTCCGAAAATTAACTCTTACTTGACATAGGTATATTAAATATAGCTTTTTACTTTTTTTTTTTAAGTTTTATTCTCAAAGAACAATCCTATGTGATATCAAAGAATGTGAAAGTACGTATGGTGACAGTAAAGCAGAAGCACTTTCACGTGATTTGCGAAAATACTCTAATAATAAATTAACGGTTTTTACAGTGAGAATTGTAGGTTTTGTTTTTTTTTACATTAGTAAAATATAAGTGGCCCTTTTAGTTTACAGACAAACGTGCATTATTCCAATTTTTATTCATATCGAACATTCAACCTTATACCCAGATACGGACATACATACTTACATCTGTATATTTGTGTCAAATATTACCAATTACCGCATGTCACTCTCATGTTGTTTTACAGCACATAACATAAATCGTGGTCTTTTTCATTTTTTGATAAATATTTTTTGAATATTTTAAAATCCATTTTAATATCAACTATTCATGAGTAAAATAAAGATTTAAAAATTGTTCTTCATGATAAGCATTTGTGCTTCAAAATATATTTTTATAAACCGACTCTGTTGACCCCTTTAAAAAATATTTTTTTTGTTTTAATCGTAACTGTAATAAAAGTAAAAGTAGATCATAAATTGGATTCTACATATGTAAATATATAGTGAGATGTGATAAATATTGTTAAATACAAACTTTTTATAGGCAATGTGAGCGTGACCCAATAAAAGATATCGCATAATGATGTGTTTTTTAAACTGAGACCCCTATTTTTATATTTTTGGAAGATATATTACGATCATAGCTAATCCAACAAGCCGCTTCAGCCCAACATGCCCCATTGTACTTTTCAAACATTCCTTTAAGAAACGATTCCTCATATTCAGTAAGGGCTTCCAACGCACTCAGGACCTTTTTTCAAAATTATAGGCGCAGATTTTAAAACTTGCGTTTGATTTCTTTTTAGTTAGGTATCCGACCGGCGGACCCCCCTAAGGGCGCGGATCCGGAATACTTTTCTAGAGTTCTACTTTCAGCAGTGAGTAATTAGTTGTATGTTATACCCTCAAACGAATAAGTTACTGGTTTTATAATAGTTTGTATTTTGTATAAATAAATTAATAGTTACATTGTCATTTTTTAAGGGGGAATTGAAAGTATACAGCGAATTATTCCTATTAGCTGGGACGTATATGAAAATTATCGATGTGCTTGTTTGTTGGTTTTATACGCTTGTGTGTATATGTATGTGCACGTGTGTATGTGTTCTTCACATCATATTTGGAAACACTTTTACTTAAACGGCATAAGGTTTAAACTTGTGAGTCACACAAGAGAGACAACATGTGACTCGTGGTAAAATAATGCGATGAAACATTTCACCGAGTGGAATTCAGGTCGTCTCCTGTGGGGCCTTTTAGATAATTCTTTAGACGGCACATAGGTACATTATACATAACTGCTTCGAATTATTCATTATTATTACCTATACATATTATGTATGTTAATATAAATTGAATAGAATTGCAGAAGAAGTGTATAGGTAGGTACATGTGATTATATTTTATTTAGAAAGTATATTTTTGAAAAGGTCTTTTGAGAAAAGTAACGCATCAATTTATATTGATTAATACAAATTACATACCATCAATTATTGTATCGTGTAAATAGAGATAGGTACCTAATAAATTGTTACATATAGAAATTTATATCAATTACATTCATAAGTATATGGCTATATAATTTTAATGCTTATGGATCACGGAATTGTACGTAGGTGGGAGTACATCATTAATCATTATTATTGGTAATAACGTTGCTTGTAATAATTCTGTCATCGAACATATCATAAAGTTATTGTTAATAGGCAGGCGACTGATGTATAGGTGCTGCAGAGCAAAAATGTTAACGATTTTACGTATTTTTGCTACTTAATTTTTAAAAATTATTATTATAATATTTTCCAAGAACACAGTGTACGTTACGAATCATACTAGATCTCAACACCACACCATAATCAGTCTCAATAAATCACCGACCAAATCGAAGGAGTCCTTTAATAACAAGTTGATATAAAACTGATATCTACTACTAACTATGTAATTCATATGTTAGATAAAGGCATTACTAAGGTATCTACTTGTCCAGTTGTATTGACGACGCAGCGTATATGAATGGTAAAATAAATTAATAAGAGCAGTATATGTTCTTGGTTAGTAATTTACGAAACTACCAGACCATCTAACAAGATCGAAATCGCGATCCAGGTCTGGTAGTTTTGATAAATTATTGATCAAGAACGTATTTAGTTAGACATAGACGGTATTTGCCGGTTGTCCTATGTTTCGTAGTAGACCAAATGAATTATATGGGCATTTAGTTCAGTGCTTCGTGGTACTACTTATTTTATTTAACTGGGCCGCATGACTGACTGTCTGTGTACTACTCGAACCGCACTGCTCGCCTCAGCACCAACAATTGCCAACATAAAAGAGCGGGTTAATGTGCGCTGTATTTAACACAGCTAATTGCTTTATTTTTATTTCTAATAGACGTATTTGATGAGCCTTAGACTTAAGTGATAACTAATTAGGAACTAAAATATATTTTTTAAAGAAAATGAATAAAATTGCTTTTAAATGTTTCAAGTATGTGTTCACAATACCTCTACAATTGTTTTGGCATAATATGCCTTCTCCAAGAGCAATTACTAAAATTAAAAGTTATTAGACAGTACTTATATACATAAAGTTTAAAGGGAGATATAATAATAAATTCTCAAATCTATTAAAGGTATATTTAAATTGTTGATCATCATTAACAATGTTTTCTTTTTTATAAATAGCTTTTTTAATTTAGAATTGTTCTAGTAAATTTAAACGTTTTCCTTTTTTGGAATTGTGTAAAAATCTTACGTTTTCTGAATCTATGATGTGTTCATTATTAATACAATGGGCTGCTAAGCCAGTTAAGTGTTTTGAGTTGATGATTGATTTTTTGTGTTCATCTATTCTAGTTTTGATATTGCGTCCAGTTTGTCCTATATAGAATGCGCTACAATTTTTTAATTCAAGTATTAATTTATTCGTATAAACTATTAAACACCCATAACATATTCGTTCGAAGTTATAACTTACAATTCACAATGTAACTACTCACTTCATTAAATTCCTCCTAAACGTTCAGTATTTATTCTTAAATAACATAATTTAAAGAGTAATGATAAAAAAATTGTTGCAGTTACACTTAGAAAACGAATGATTTGTAAAAATTATGGGAAAAAAACTGGAAAAAATCAAAAAACAAAACATGTAGTTACACATTTCACATATTACAGACAGACCAGAATGACGTTTCTAATATAAAAAAATTTTTTTGTGTGACAAGACCGTGGAAACAGTTTGTTGTACGTTGTACTATAAAACGAGAGAAAGCATTTAAAATTTGAAAGTATATTATAATGCGTGTACGTTTGTAGATGAATTGTAATAGCACTTTCACTTTATTTGAACAGCTAACGATAAGTAGAATTATAATATATTTGCTTTTTTACATCTATTTATTATTAAATATTCGCAATACAGGTTTTCATCTCGTTTCTATTTCTCCTCAAACTATGTAAATTTAAGTCATTTACGCAGATAACAGATAGCGTAGCTAAATGGCAAAGGGCCTCAGGGCAAAAAGTGAATTGTTCCCCACCCCCTGACAAATATTATCTGTAGAATCATTATTGTAATAGCTAAATTGAAATGGAAATATGAATTAACATGAAATCAAACAGGTAATGAATAAAAACTATGTAATAATATAAAATCAATTTATTTTCAATGTAATTAGAGAGCCGTCAACGGCTGTTTATTATAGGGCTGGGAAATCTCTGCTGACGTCATGTAATAGCAGTGATTAATATACTAGTTTTGTACATTCAGCAACTCGTTCGGAAGTGTTATACGTAGGTCAGCGTACCCATCTTGTAACTGACTCCCTTCAGGTTCGGTGTTCACATCCGCTTTGCTTTGATTTTTCTTTTTAAGTTATAACCAACATATTCTTTTTTGGGATTAGATTAGGTTGTGGTTGGGTAGGTTTTTAATTTTTATTTCTTTTACTAATATGGTTACTCCTCAAAGATAACAAGATTGGTTTAACAGAAAAAAGAAATGTATAGTTTATGTGTATTGCATATGATATAAACGAACACATACGAATATGTTACGGTCAGTGTAATTAATTAACAATTATTAATAAGTACCGTTTATGCTAGGTTTCATTAGTTTCTTTTGTATGATAACCTGCTAATATGGATTTTGACTTTTAGGGATTAAAGGATAGTATTTTTAACGCAGTAGTTGTGTATCTTCTTACACTTAATTTGTCCCTTTCTAATAAAATAATAAAACGAGAGTAATTAAATAAATTATCTATATTTTATTGTTTTAATTGACACCGTTCAATAATTATTAATAATAATTAGTAAAAATGATAAATTCCTTCACTATTAATCACATTATTATTATTAATACGTGCTGGTAATATTAACTGCATTTATTACATGAACCTTAACATATATTTTTCCTATTATTTGAATTATATGTAGATGATTGATAGAATTTCTTATTTCTGTAAAAATTTTAAATAGACCTTATAAAGATCTTTAGTTCCGGGACCACATGGTAGCCACTGTGTTAAGTTTGAATGAAGATATCTTCAAAACAATTTCTGAAATCGATTTAAAATTTACAATCTTAATGAATTTTTAAGGATACGATCTTAAGGTAATACGGAACAGCGACGCCACTGTTTTATTCTTGTATTTTCATTATTTTTTTTAGATATTTACATTTTGTTTTTATGGGCCAATATAAAGTTCTAGAAAACCAATTTATGTAAGAAATAAAAACAAATGGTTAAATACCTACTTATAATACATTTTTAATTATAGGTAGATAATTAACAAAAAATTTTTTTTTATATAAACCTACCCATATACAGAAATGCTCATATAATATACCTATATCTGAAGTAAAAATATAAAATAAATCGGTGCGTTTGTATTGTAGTACGAATAGTAATAAGTCGTAAGACTTGATTGCTGCATAGATTTTACAAGGTTATCATCGCAAATTGTAAATATATGTATTTATCAAGGCTATTTTTGCACGAGTAACCGATGCAGCCTTAAAGCTTTATTAAAATCTAATCAGTCGCAGTACCTACTCACCGATCAATAGAAAATGAAACATGAAAATTGGAATATCATTTGGTCTGCGATGATAATTCCCAGTATCTAAATAAATCCCGATGGAAAGTTAAAATGAAAGTAAAAATCCTAGACAGGACAACCATCACTCACCTTATTCAATCCATCGAATTTTTTTAGGAAATTATGAAAAGTCCGATCGGTTACAAGGCGAAAATGCTTATCCTTATTATGACTTTTACCAAACGAGTTTATTGTAAAATATTTTAGTGTACCTGTTATAGACACACCACTGCTGGGATCTATTTAGATACAAGTTCAGGGCTAGACACTTCCTATTGCTTGGATTTATTGTTTATTTTAAATTAAACATTAATTGAAATAAATACCTATGTGCAAGGCAGTGTTAGGATACACAATCGTCGATATTTACTTAATCTCTCCTAAAAATGTTCTCTAATAAGATTCTGTATAATTTATATATTTTTTCATTTGTTTTCTTGAAAATGTTTACATGATCAGTACATGATAAAGTTCAAGGTTTCTTACCAAGTAAACTACAGAATGTTAAATTATCTTTATTTGCGGCCAGTTGCCTTGAATTTATTATACATAGATACACACACGTACACCTACAAACCTATATATATATATTAGTCTCCCATCTATTGGTTTCGTAAATTAAATCGGGTTCCAATATTATATTTATTTTAAAATAAGTTGTATAGTCAGCATATTTTTTCAGATTATACAAAACTGTTTGAAGGAACAGATAACATTTGGCAGTGATTAGCTAATTTTAAAAAAATCCTCACAATAAGTTGTGACTTTTTACAATTACGTATGTGTTATAACTTCATATATGCATGTATTGTATACTGTACATAATAGATTAATATGAAATTATGATGTTCCGATTTCTTGTTACAGATTACGTAGCCGGAGGCGAACTTTTTACGCATTTGTACCAAAGAGAACACTTCACCGAAGATGAAGTTAGGATTTATATAGGAGAAATAATTTTAGCTCTAGAACACTTACACAAGGTAAGTCACTTGAAAATTAAGTTGTTACGTAAAATATATCTACATATGCACAGGTTGATTTAAAGAAGTATTTTTTATGGATTCTGCTACATGAGTAGAGCTAGAGTACAATTACAGAGATATTACATATACGTTATTGACTTAAGCAGCTTGCATGAACAAATTCAAAAAATTAATTGTAACAAATACCTATAGAAAATACGATATAAGCTATGTCCAAGAATTACACGTACCTACCGTCGTATCGAGTGTAGTCAATGATTGAATGAATCATTGATTTAAATGACTTTTAAAAAAGAATCTTATGAATCGATTAATTGCGTACGGTGTGCCTTGTTCAAATGGATCGTGGAGAATATGAGACCAACTCCACTGCACTCGACGCAGCACAAGCTTGACATGAACGAATCGTGAGAATCGATTCATTTAATGCAGTTGAATCATCGTTTGAATTGATTCACTAGAAAGAATGCTGTTGCCCACCTCTGTAGTTATGTAGAGTGAATTAAGTCATAACTAACTTCGTGTGCTGCTAACAAACATATACGTTCCCGGTTATTTTCCCGTTGTAACAGCTGTCTATGTAGATCGGTCAAATGATCGAGAGAAATGGGGATATGATAAAATTTTGGCATTTTAGGTAGGCAACAATTTTTTTAGTAAGTAATTAGTATAAACTACCTAATTCATCTACATATTCAAAAAAGAAATACCTAAAATATCAATCTATATGCCAATTGATTCAATTGTCTGACCTAATGAGGCCTCATGAGCGGATCCAGAAGTTTTCTTTAGGTGAAGCGATGGTAATAGGCGTATATGTTGGGAAAGTACGCTTGAAAGAGAGACGGGGGAGAGGGGATGAGTTTCCTAGTTGATTCTGGTGATGTGCTCTAAATGCAAGACCCAAAATTTGAAAACCAAAAACATACTCAAGCAATTTAAACCCCGTCACCATATGACCTGAGCGTTTTAAACCTTTGAATATAAACTATAACTACCCCCTTAAGCCCAATATCTAAACTTTTTGAAACCCATAACTCTATTACATAATGTTTTTAAACCTCATAACTCGGAGAGCGGTGAGTCAACGATCTTAAATATTTAATTTAAATTACCACGGCGGCATAAATTGTTTTAGCGCATTGGCCAGCTGTCACCCGTGTTATACTATTTGAAAAAAATGCATTAAAGGGTCGTGAAGTTTAAAAAGTTTAGGTTATGGACTTATGGGGGTATTTATAGTTTAGATTAAGAGGTTAAAAGGTTTTTTTAAAATTCTTGGATTTGTTTAGGGATTTTAAAATTTGCGGGAGTTTATGGTGTTACATTCGAAAGCACTTCACCTGAGTCAAGTCTTGGAAATCGCCCCACTCCCCTTGGATTTGCGCCTGCCGTATGTTGTTGAATCTTTGGTCCGCAAGCAATTTATCAATAATGTTATTATGATTGAATATACTGTTACTTGATGGTCATTCATCGTTAATGGGAATTATACACCAGTTTGATATATATTATAAGTTTTTAATACATATTAAACATGACAACTGTTTAGTCAGCACTGTGTTGCTTCACATTTTTTTATATGAACGAAATATGTTTATAATTTTTTACTGGGAGTTAGCAGAGATGAATTACTGAAATTTACTTGTTCATTAATATAAAATAGTATTTTGAAGTTTATTGAAGAAAAGTTAATTTACTTAACTCTATTGTTATCTGTACCCATGCGGAACTTCGAAGTTATCGTTAAAGTTATGATTACGGTTGACTAAATGTTTAGCGTAATTGGAATTTCCTTTTGCGTTAAGAAATTATTTTTTATGTTCGTTTATTCATATTTTGAAATTTCTTCCACCTTTTCCTATTAGATAAAACGTGTCACAAGACTTATATGCCACTTTGTAAATTCCTGTTTTATTTTTATTTTTAATTAGTATTTTGTACTTGTTATGCATATACAATTTCTGTATTATATTTTCAAAAATGTTGGATTATTATATTCTTACACTTATTTAAGTTATAATGAAAGTTTAATTTTTGCAATTTAATTTGATGTTTTTTTTTGCGTATGGTACGGTTTTCAGTTAATTTTGCCGATCCAATAAACGGTGTTTTTATATGTAAACATTTGTGTCCGTAACATGCTTCACGTTCGAGCCAGGTGTTAAAATAAGTTACAGGTTAATCTTATTTACCCCTCTTTGGTCACCAGGTGCATATGTAATATAGGTATACGTTCACTTGCGTGAAGAAACGCCAGATGTTTAATAGGACATAAGGTTCTCCGTGTAGAAAACATGGTAGTATGTTGTATGGATACTTTATTATGAAGATAAAAGGGATTTAATTACGATTTACAGTATGCACTACTTTCTTATAAATTCGTACAAAAATTGCCATTTTAAATTTACATGATTAACGATTAAAATTTTCGTTCTGTCGGTGTTACTTTTCTGGAATGATTACAAAAATATAGTTTCTTTGTTTATGTGCATTTTTATTTAGATTTTAATTCGTACTATTAAGTTTATGTACATAAACGGAATAGGAAGGTAGGACGTTGATCCTTTAACGCTTTCATATATTTTCATAAATTTGGTTACCTAATGTATGGATTAGCTTTTGTATTGAATTTCATTGAAATTAAAATAGAAATCTTATTTTTTTTATTTCTGTTATTTATATAGATAGGTATTTTTTTCTTTTGGATCACGATTTTGAATTTATTAGTTCTCGTCAGCACCTCAACATTCATGTTAAAGACCCTCATATTTAGCTTTCTATTGTTTACAGTTTCATAAATGAGAAGACTGCAATTTATTTTTAATTTTTTACAGTTAGGAATCATCTACAGGGATATAAAATTAGAAAATATATTATTGGATGATTCTGGACACATCGTGTTGACTGATTTTGGCCTTAGTAAGGAATTGCCCAGGGACCAAGAGGATGTAGAGCAAAGAGCTTATTCATTTTGCGGTACGATCGAGTATATGGCACCGGAGGTGGTTCGGGGTGGAACTCAGGGGCATGATATTGTAAGTATATATTATACGTATAAATATTATACGTGCTAGGTATATTTTTTACAATATTTTCCATAAGGTATCAGATTCGGGAAAATAAGCAAAATACACCACGTTTTATTGTTAATTTAGAGAACACGTTAACATAGATAAGACTGAAATTAATACGCAATCTTTGGAACAAAGTTTACCATAAAAGTCGATTACATAAGAGATTACATTAATGTTGCTAGATATCAGGAGGCTTATAAACAAAAACGGACCTTGAAGTTGTTAAGTTAGTATGATAGGTAATCGCTTTTACAGTTTTTGTGCGGTTAAAAAATTATATTTTTTGCAAAATATCATTGGATAGGTCTTGAGTAGGGGAACCTAATAGGAGATGGTTTCGTGCCCAAAAATGTCATAGTGGTGGGAAATTGTAAAAAAAAAAATTTTAATTGGTAAATGTGAGACTGCAGTTCAATATTGGGAACTTTGGGACATACTCACTAGGGGACGAGGTCATATAAATGGAACGCGCTCCACTAGGGGAACGCAATAGACCTTTTCAAATTTTAAATCGAAAAGTGGTTGTTTCGTTCGCAGTGGTCGTAGAACATTAATGAACTAGGTGTCTGTGCCTGTGCTGTGTTTGGGCTGGGACAGGTTTAATTTGCACTGAGCCTAAATCCAACCTAACAACTTAAACTTCTTTCCGATATTTTACATAGAACGGCTGAAAGTAAGATGATTTACAATTAATAACAAAGGATCTAAAGTCATCGAGGGAAACATTACCTAACCTAACCTAATTTGTTGTATTCTAATTGAATCTATTCTGAAGTATACAAAAAAATTGAAATAAAAAAATTTCAAAATTTCGGAAACACCCCCTATCGTGTTCTTATATTTTTGACCTAACTGGTCCAATACTGAACTCTAGCCTATTTTATAATATAATTGGTTAGGTCTAAGAAGACTATAGACTCGATAACGCATAATATGTTTTACGCCACCAGTTCAGTATTTACGGCATATGCTCAAAGGTTAGTTTGTGAGGTGAGGTTAGGTTGGGTCGAGTCGTAGACATTTATAATGGACTCAGCCTTTCATATCCTGTAATGTAAAGTAAATACTAGCGGCAAAAGACATAAAAGAAACAGGTCTAGGCTATACAATCGTTTTGTCTCTTTTTAAAGGCAATTTGTGAGGCTATTTCTGATTACATTCTTTATAATTATTAGTTGAGTTGGGTTAGGTTAGGTTGGGTTATAGTAGGGAGATGTTAAGTTCTTATGACCTTATTACATGTAAAATATCATATAAAATATTTATCTCTATCACGTTTGCGGGCATTGATACGCCCCCTATTATATTCCCCTAATAGTCGGTGTTCCATTATATGACCCCGTCTGGTGTGCGTGCCCTATATACTGCTAAATTTGCTTTCAAATCAAATAATATAATACATTTCACGCTTATACGAATGAATATAAATAAACCATACATTTTGTACACTTTAAAACAAGCACAAACATGAAATTGGGAATTGGAACAATTTATACTTATTCGGACGTGCTTGCATCAGCCCTAGTGGGCGGTCCGCGTTCGATTCCCAGCCGATGCAACACCTTTTTTTAACTTTTTACCTGTCTTTACGACCACATACGTAAATGATTTTTATTTTCTGCAAATCAATGGCTCAGTACGTTTTTATGATATAAGTTTCATTCCCCTCTTTTCATAATAAGTACTGAAAAAGTGTACAAGATAAGTTTCGTCGTTTAATGATTTATACACGTGCACATAAACAGATATTATTATACATTTGAAGCGTCCGATTGTTTTAATGGAGTAGCTTATTAGAGGTTTGTTTTAAGCTGACAGTTCAAAGACCGGGGTCGTACGAGGCCTTACGCATAATGTTAAAAGCATTTTAGGTAACAGAACTCTGGCTTTTAAATTTCAAATAGAGCGATTAGATAGTGACCAGGAAAAAACGTGATAACAACCAAAATTGGTGTTAACAACCGAACGATTTTTACATTTCTACTTGTAGGTATCTACATCGTTTCAATATAATTACTATTAGTGTATAATACGTATGTATGTATATGTAATTAGTGCGGCTACAATTTTTTAACTTTCAAAGTCAAAATTGCGCTTTTAAATATATAAAACTTAAACTGAAGGTCAATATGATATCAGATAAAATAATAGACACAAATATTACCGATCTATATATATTATATACACATGCCAAATAAAATGGAATAGCAATTAGTACCCAGTCTACATATATGTATGTTGTATTTGCACTTGAAATGTTAATTTTCATTTCAATTTAACGGTAAGTACATACAAAGGTCAGAATACAGGATTTATTATATCTCAGAGGAACGTTAGTTTTTGAAATTAATATAAAACACACCACTATGAAAAACTCACATACATATGCATAAATTGACGACCTCTGGAAAAAATCCAATAATAAACCTCGCGCCTATCCTTATCCTTGAGCAGTTACACACTTATTACGGTGTTGTATGATAGTACAAGCTAGTTTATTAATGACCTACAATTGACAAAAGAAATCTTTCTCAACTTAGCAGGCGTGCGTTTAAACTGATATTAAAATATAATAAATATGTATTTCGTTTTGCTTTATATCTGATCAATATATCAACTAATGTACATAAATACTAATACATGTAATTCGTGTTAGGTCCATTCATAAATATATAATTGTACCACCATACTGGTATTGTTTAGTTTGAAACTATTTTATTAATTTAACGTAAGTTAGTAGGTGGTTTATTTTCAACATTTTCGGTTATCTAATCAAAATTGAATTGGCACGTGCCAAGATTCAAGATTTGCCAATTCTCGTGGAAAGTTTCATTGAAATAACCTTCATTTTTAAAAATTGTAACTAGTTATACTTATAGTCAAATGTCTTCCTGTATAAGTCGAAAAATAACTGAAATGTTTGCTTGTGCTTGTAGATTACAAAGCATTGAAATGTTGCAAGGTGGCTTACGTAACTGTTAACTTGCACAGGTAGTAGCCATGGTTAAAATTGAAGGTCGGACCCCGGTTTATCGCAACTAATAAACTAACAGCTGTTTACGAACATTTATCAAAATGTTCCTGGTAATTTTTAAGCGTATTTTTCACACAAATTTTACAGACATTAGAAAGATAGGTTTCCCTGATTCTTTCCATTTATATAATTAAATCGTAAAAGAGTTTTGTGCTTTAATGGTGCAAATTAAAAAGTATATGGAAAAAATGTGGCAATTAATAAACGATTTTTCTTGTGAATATAAATATAAATATGGAATCAACAGAAACAACTACTCCGAGGGCTAATACCCCTACCGGCATTGAATTACACTGTTGATATCGATGGCTCCTAGACGAAAATATAACATATTCAAAAAAGAAGGAATTAAAATCCTTATTCGTCTAAATTTTAAGATTTTTAGCCCTCGGAGTAGTTGTTTCTGTTGATTCCATATTTATATTTATATTCATGATATAGCCTGTAAAGGCCTATCTGCCAGCGCCCACCTGATGAGACCCGATACATTGAAACCGGTCGTGGGATGTGGCTTTCGGTTCGCTTTGCCTACTTGGTAGGACGCGTTCAAAATGTGAGATCTTTGATCTTAAAATTTAGACGAATAAGGATTTTAATTCCTTCTTTTTTTAATATGATTTTTATTGTTTATAAAAATCTTTAAACAGTTCATTACTTATTATTCCTATAAGATACAGTTGGGTAAATTTTATATTCGGAGAGGACATTTAAAGGGCAATTGTTTAAGCTGTTACACGTTAATTGGAAACACGTTTTAGGTAAAAGAAATAAAACTTTCCCGGCGCTAACTTCGCCTTACTGCGTAATCATATTTATTTATGTAAGATTATTCCAACTTCTACAAAATAATCACTTAATGATAAAACTGAAACATCTATCTAGGTAGGTATTATATTTTCAAGGAAAAAAAAATGCGCATTCATTTAAGGAGATTTACTTACCTACCTGCGTATAATTAAAAAATGAAAAAATAAAATTTCCTGCCGATGGTGTGAAGATATGATGAAGACAGGTATAAAATATGTAAGTGCTATTTTGTAAAATAACCGCTATCGATTGCGCAAAATAACACGAATTAAGTTACTGGGTCAGTAAAGTATGTCAATAATCATCAGCGAAGCCAAGCAAACCGTTCTTATTCTCTATCATTGATTGCATTACAACATGATAGTACAAGAGACAGTGTACATAACATATTTTGTATATAACAACATTAGGCATTTCATAAAACGTCCAAGTTTTTAGAAAATTATTCGGGTAATTAAAAAAGCAAAGAAAAGGAGACTGTGAACACTAGGAAAATTAGGTAAGGTAATTGTAAAACGTACAAATATGTAGCGAAATTTTCATTATAGACACTTAGGTTTATACATTGGATTAATTCAGCCGTTACTTTGTGATAATTTATCTTAACATTAAACGAACATTTTTGGAGTTATTTTTCTTGTAGGATCCACTCCAATTTTTTTATTAACAATTGGCTACGTTTCGCCCAACAGTTTCAAGGTAAATGTAAATTTAAAAATATGTGGCAACATCAAGTAGCTCGATCCTCTTTAACATTATCTGGATGGTATTTCAGAAACTTCCCAATTAGTAGTAACTCTTGTAAAAATACGTTAAACATTTAAAAAGTGAAGAACACAAAACTATATTAGTAGAACAAATAATGTTTGTGAAATTACTTAAATACCATCCAAATAATGTTAAAGAGGAGCGAGCTGCTTGATGTTGCCACATATTTTTAAATTTACATTTACCTTGAAACTGTTGGGCGAAACGTAGGCAATTGTTAATAAAAAAAATTGGAGTGGATCCTACAAGAAAAATAACTCCAAAAAAGTTTGGTAAGGTAGGTTAAATTAGGTGCTTTTTGGATTTTTCATTTCCACTTCCTATACCTCCACCCATCCGCTCGCTTCTAAAAACACTCTACAAGGTCATCTACACCCCCCCACCCCATTTCCCCCCTATATCTCAACCCGTCCGCTCGCTTCTAAAAACCCTCTACAAGGTCATCTAAACCCCCCACCCCATTTCCCCCCTCTGCGACCACCATACCTAGACATTCCCTCAAATCGTTTTATTCAACTAAACAATAAAACTAGGTACCTACTTAGATGCAAATCGGGAAATAATATAATTTCTAAAATATTGTAAAACCTATGTCAAGGTGTATGGTTTGAATATGTCAGTCATAATGTAAAAAAATCTACTTATTTTGTAATTAATTAGTTTTCTAAAAATGCCTAATTTATGCATGTACAAACATGTAGGTGTAAGTTTTTATAACCACTATACTTATTTTGTAACAATTACATAAATTTCTCGTGCAATTTTAGCAATTGTTTTAATGCTAATATCAATTTTTATACTTTTACAAATTTACACGTAACACCGATGACACGACACCGCTATTATGTACGTTACCAAAACATCAAACTTATTGTTACATTACATTACCAGCAGATATAAATAATATAAGTGAAATTATATAGAAGCTATAGAAAGTGCTTCCTTCTGCTTTGATCTAGGTGTCTGTCCATCGATTGGTATGCCACAAATGTTAAATAGAGCGAAAAATAAAAGTGAAACGTTTTAAAGCAAAGATAATAATTACACAAAATAAAATTTTCAATGAAACACATAATTGTTACATGAAAGGAAGTAATAGTTCATCAATTAAATTTTTGAAAAGACATGTTCATATCTATGCACCTATATACCTACATAATTCGTTTTATCCAACCTCAGTTTTTTCAAATAAAATTTGTGATTGGTTATTTATTTTATGTTAATGAAATAATGTTGTGTTGGAAGGTATGAATAGTTTAAATTTTAAAGAAATTGTCCTTGACACGTGCTTTTAACCCAAATCCGTGTGCTCGAAACCTACAAATGCGGTGCGTTAACTGATGGAGGTCTTTTATTATGTCTACTGTATACCTACCAGTAAATTTCAATTTAAAGTAAATATTAATACAAATGTAATTATTTTAATAATTATGTGCTTTTCTTGTTACCAAGTGAAAATAATGTACCTGTTCCGTAATAATAATAATTAATAGTGGGACATCTTTTCAAATTTCACCATAGGTACAAACACTTTCACTTACTAGGTATTATGCTTTGTTGCAATTTTGTTCAACTCATTTAGTAATCTTTTATGATAATGGCGACATAAGTGTGTTAAAATTTAGTCATCACACATCAGTTTTGTGTAGTTATATAAGACATGTGAGAGGATGATTATTATATCTTTATTTTACATTTACACCATAATTTCAATTAAGTACTGTTTTGCTTATCGGAAGTAAGTATTTTAAATAATTAAAATTTAAGCTGTAGGGTTTCTATAACTTGTTCAATGAACAACGTTTGTACATTCGTGAAAAAGTTTTTTTGTTTCATTTGCAGTAAGAAGCGAAAAGGCGGCAACGCTGTTTTATTTAAGTCACTTGCTCACTCTCTTCGTTTATTCGATTGGCGTTGGTTGATACACGGCGACCTACTTGTTCCGCTTTCAAGTCGGAATAGCGGAATCGTCGCATTTTTACCTTTTTCTAACTGTATTTTCACAGTTATTAGGCTCATTTAAAGCTAACAAGTTCTCGTTTAGACACGGATATTCTGAAAATCAAAATGATCGATTTTTCGGAATAAAAATAAGCGAAAGGTACTTTTCTCAAATTGTTACATGGTTACCTCAAACAAAATGCGTCAAATAAAAAATAATACAAGGAAAACATTTAAATTGTTATCGATTAGTAATTTTTATTTATTTAATAAAAATGGTAGATTATTGTGGGAAAATGCACTTCATTGTTATTGTGTAAAATACCTCTATTAATGAGATAATGAGTAACAATTATAATAATAAATGATTCATTTATTACTGTAGAGTTCGTTCTTGGAATTGATTACATATATATATTGACCAAATATACCTATTATTAAGTTGTAACTTTAATTTTTAAGTGTTTCTAATAACTAAAGAACACAAAAAAATCAGTACAGAAATTATAAAATATATATGTATTTGGTAGAGTAGAGCAACAGTCATTTATTGCACAAAGTAAAAGAAAAAAGTGAAAGTTGATAAAGTTTATTAACTATTGTGGTACAATTTTTTTTTTCTTGACAGACTAAATCCTTTACTTTTATTTGTAATTTTGAATTTAAAATATTAAGTAGCTTTTATTTTATGTATATAGGCGTTTATTCACATTTAGAAACAAAGATATATATATACTCATTTTAATAGGTAATAATGATGACATATGTGGGTATTAATTTCATAACATCCGTTAATGTGGTATGTACTTTCTTTTGTAAAATTGAATATCAATGACAGTATAGTGGGCGGCAAGAACTGAAATGGAAATTCGTTTATTTTATGTATTTTTCTAATACATATTTCATCAAAGAGATCCTTTACAGTACAATAACAATATGTTTTCATTTAATCTTACTTTATGTAAAAAGAATCATTATTTTACTTCAAATGTTATTTATTGACGTAGCCTCCAATTGGAACACCTTTTTTTGGGTTAGTTAACGTAATTGTATATGCTTTTTTATGTATTTCTTATTAGCCTCAACGGAGGCCAACTACATCAAAGCATAATGATTTAAATTAAGAACTAGAAATAAATTATGAAAAAACTTATATCTATGTAAATTCATTGTTACTGTTATTTGAAAAAATAATAAAATATTTCCCTTGAAACAATATTAATATTTTTGTTATCAATATACTTCTGTCTTTGATTAATGTTTTTTTTTTTTAATTTCAGGCCGTAGACTGGTGGTCTGTAGGTGTATTAACTTATGAACTTCTAACGGGGGCATCACCGTTTACCGTTGAGGGTGAAAAAAATACGCAACAAGAAATCTCCAGAAGAATATTAAAAACAACTCCTCCTATCCCTGATAGTAAGTATAATATAAACAAAATAGTTTCCATGGGTCATATTAGAGATGGATCCAGTGGTCTTCTTTAGGGGTGACGATGGTGAAAGGAGGATATAAAAACATCTAATAAGAACTAGTCCAATAAAACTTTTAACCTAAGCGATTTTTAAATCCTTTAAACCATAAATAAGACAGGGAGTCATCACTTAAATATTTGATGTGTATGTATATATATAAATTACCATAAATTGTTTTATCGCGTTGACTAGTTGCCCCTCGGAGGCTTACGGAGTTTAAAAAGCTTAGATTATTGTTTTATAGGGTTATTTATGGTTTAGGTTAATGAGCTAAGGGGTTTAAAACGCTTAGGTTATAGGGTGGGTCTTTTGAATTTTGCGGGAGTTTGGGGGCTATAGTCGAGAGTCCTGCTCCGAAGTCAAGTATTTGGGGAGGGGCGATTGCCCATACCCGACTCCTTGGATCCTCTCTTCGGTTATCTGGCATTTTCAAATACGGCTAGATAACTAAGATAACATCGATTGTTTCCGTCAGTAGCTAACTAAATATTTAGGCATAGTGTATCTACAACCTCAAGCGAATAAGTAAAGGGTAATTTAACAGTTATTTTATCATTTTTTACTTCATTATGATGCCTGATGCATATCAAATTACCTTAATTGATTATGAAAACTTAAAAAATTATGTATTCCCCATTACAGTATAGGTAAATGTATAGCATCCTAATGTCAATGCAGTGTTTGACAATCTGGCTTAACATTAGTTAACTGATAAGGAAACAGTCCTTCTTTATTAGTTGTCTAGCCATTATTTGTAATTGTCGAATTTTACGTATTGAAAGCGACACATGCAAGCATATTATTTATTATATTTTTGTAAAATAATTATTTTTTTGTTAAAGGTTTAGGAAAAGACGTAGCTGACTTTATAAGCAAACTACTTGTTAAAGACCCGAAGAAAAGACTGGGTGGTGGGGAACGAGATGCTGTTGAATTGAAGAGGCATCCTTTTTTCAGGAGTTTGGATTGGGACTCATTAGCAAAAAAGAAAATCCCATCACCGTTTAAACCAGTTATAAAGTACGTCATCATTCTCACTTCATTTTTAAGTAAATTATTATTATTGTTTTTTAATGTTATAGATGCGAACTGGATGTGTCAAACTTTAGTGAAGAATTCACCCAGATGCCTGCAACAGATTCGCCAGCTGTGGTTCCTCCAAATTACGATAAGATTTTTAAAGGATACTCGTACGTCTCGCCGTCTGTACTTTTTTCAAAAAATACCATTTCTGACGATATTTTGAAACCCGTTTACCGACAAGACGATACGTCATCGTTGGTGCAATGTCAGTTGAACGACTCGCCCTTTTTTAAAGCATACACCATAGATTTAACTGAAAAAATATTAGGCGATGGTTCGTTTTCGATTTGCAGAAGATGCGTTCAAAAAAGCACCGGATGCGAATACGCGGTGAAAATTGTTAGTCGAAAAACGGATTGCACACAAGAAATTAGTTTGCTAAGGGCATGTCAAGGACACCAAAATATCGTTAACTTGTATGATGTGATCATAGACGAAGGACATACGTACCTGGTATTCGAATTATTGAAAGGTGGTGAACTGTTTGATCGAATTAAGAAAAAAAAGAAATTTACAGAATCAGAAGCATCGGCGATAATGCGAAAATTGGTTTCTGCCGTAAGTTTCATGCATTCGCGTGGAGTGGTCCACCGTGATTTGAAACCAGAAAATTTGCTTTTCATATCCGATTCAGAAGATGCGGAAATTAAGGTTGTTGATTTTGGTTTTGCTAGGTTAAAACAAGAAAAAGAAAGTCTACATACGCCCTGTTTTACATTAAATTATGCAGCACCTGAAGTTTTAAACGGCAATTCTAAAGGATATGACGAAAACTGTGATTTATGGAGCTTAGGTGTGATTTTATATACAATGCTCTGTGGTCGAGCCCCATTTCATACGGGCTCTCGTAACGACAGTGCAGCAATCGTTATGGCAAGGATTAAAGGTGGAGAATTCGATTTTAGCGCACCTTCTTGGAACGGCGTTAGTACAGAGGCAAAAGCCGTTGTCCAAGGTTTACTGACTGTCAATCCTGAACAAAGAATGCAAATGAGCCATTTGATCAACAACTCCTGGATCCAAGGAAACCAAATCTTCCAACAGAACTCCTTAATGACACCCGACGTCTTATCATCTAGCGGTTCCGCTGAAAGAGGTCTCCAAGCTACCTTCCACGCATTTCATAAAGCAGAAAAGGAAGGATTCAGACTGCAAGATGTTCTCAATGCCAAATTGGCTCAAAGGCGTCGACTTAAGAAAAGTTCCTCTGATAATTTGAGCACGTCTTCTAGTAGTTTTACCAGTGAAAGTTCATTAAAAAGCAACCCCGCAACACCTTTATCTTCCAAGTCCAAATTTTCTCTCGATTTTAAAAAGACTGATAGGGGAAAGACGAAAAGTAAACCGAGTTCAAGTTCGCTCGAACAAAGAGATAGCGTCTTCGATTTTGGCGATGTAAAAGTAAAAGAGTACCTGAATACTATGAGCACAGATCCTGTCGATACAATTGCTGCTCAAGACAAACAAATCGAATTAGTCAATGAAGATATATCTGCCGAAAAGAGTAGTTCAGAAACGAAACAGAAACGCAAAAGAAAAGTTTATCAAGTGACTAGGAAAAGCGAAAGAATTAGACGAAGGAACGAAATTGACGCAGATCCTTTACCGTTTTTGATGTTACCATATCCAACGAGAAAGAGAAAGTTAGACGATAATAGTTCAAAAGATGACGTTAAAAATAATGACGACAAAGTAGAGATTTCCGGCCCATCCAATGCAAAAATTAGAAAAAAGACTAAGAATGCGAAACGGAAAATAAATCGATAGTTTTAGGTTTATAGTTCGTTTCTTAAAAAAAAATAATTTAATTTAGTAAAGCGTTGTGGTGAACAATTGTGATAAGGTAACAAATGAATTATGTTATAATAAATGAATTATACAGTTAGATATTGTTAGCGAAACGGAAGGAAATTCCAAAAGAGAGGTTTGTTATGAACGTAAGTGCACTTCAGTAGGACAACTTGTTGTAGTTATCGTTTAATTTTTAGGTAGATTGTTCTAATACCAAATATGTTGTAATATTACGTTTGTAATTATTATATTACAAACGAGCGGCGTAATTATTTCAATAGTAAATTATTTATATTTTATGGTACATATTAACAATAATTATTATTATAACTGCGTTATATACAAAGTGAGTAATATTTTTATAAAAATAAAAAGAATCGGGTGAGTGGTATGCTACGACGTGCTGATATGTTACCTTTACCAGAAACAAGTATTTTTAGTAGCAGTAATTATAAATTTTATTTGTGTTGTATTTTGTTAAGTTTAGTCGTTTTGTATATGGAAATGATCTATTTCCATGTGCGCATAGAGCAAGTAGTAATGAAAGGAAAAGAAATGGAAAAAAATTATAAACTGGATATTTTCTTTTGCGTCTAGTGTACTTCTACTTCTTTTATGACTAACTTATAAAGTGAAAGTGATTGATAATATTCGCGTATCAGTTCTTACATCTGGTTCGCATTAATTGGTACTTTTAATCTCGACTTTGTATTTTATGGGTTCACTATTTATGCTCCACATTTTTTTTTTGTCAACTTTATTTATACATCATATTATGTATATCGCACTCAGGTATTTATTTGCTGAGAAAAAAATATACAAAAACTTGTCGTTTGTTTTTTCGCAATTAAATTATTATTTTTTAACTGAATCTTGTTTTTTTTTCTGTTACCCGTCTACTATTTATATTATAATGATAAATCGGTTTATTAAAGATTAGTTTCGAAACGTTCACCGTTTACTCTACCATAATCAATCTAGTGATAAAGCGTTATATCACTTTCTTGTATTCATTTATAACAGCTCTAAATTTAATTTAAAATGCTGGTGGGTATTTAAAGTAAACTAAATAAAACTTTACCAACTTTCACGTATAATTTTGATTTTAATTAACTGTTAATCTTGTTTGAAAAAATGAAAACTAAACCTATTAGGTGTTTACTTCTAAATAAACTATGTATCGTAATAAACATTTTATTAATAATCTCAATAGATTGGTGCTAATTTGTTCCGTTCGCGGAATTAATGTATAGATATATAAAATAATTGGTACTTAATAAAGGTTTTTTTGCTAGTACTGTTTGTTCTTTATATCCAAAATGAAAGTTCTTATTTGCATAGGTTTCAGTTCAATTTTAAGTATAGGTGATGGTAGCGTTGTTTTGTTTAATACCTTATCGTCTATCAAAATTTTGTTTGAATCTATGCGACTTTGTTTCCATATATTCCATTTTGGATCATTGTTTTTATCTGCATGAGCTATTTCATCCAGATTACTATTGTTGGTGTAATTAAATCGTAACCGTTTGTTTTCTTCTAACCATTGATTTGCGCCAAGAGTGGTTTCCCTTATGGAAATTATTTCGAATGAGACAAAGAGATTCTAAAATAATAATTTTAAGGAAATCTAGGTGTCATCATATTTATTTTTTACTTACCTCAAGATCGACTGTTTCAGATTTAGACAAAGTGGGATCCTCGCGTGCTTCAAACACATGTTCTAAGCGTAGCAAAAAAGATTTTCCTATCCATGGTTCAAAAGTAAGAATTTGAACATTTCTTGGCAGAGCCCTACTTAATCCGTTATATACTAATAAGTGTTTTGATTTATATTGCAGAAATGAAAGTCCATTTGTAGGAGCTAAGAACGTCCAAGCCGATAGCAGCTTTCTTTGTATGATATCCTTTTGTTGAGATGATAGACTCTCACTTTCTGAAATGCATTCGGTAATAGTAACAATAATTAATTCCGTAACTTTAGGACAACTAATTACCTGCAGTTTTTAAAAATGACCCAGAATTCAAATAATGCGAACCTCTTACCACAATACCTTTACCAAATGCCTTTTCTTGTAATGCTTCACCAACACCAAAAGCATCGTCATGTGTACATTCTCTATGAACCTTTAAAGTTTTTTTTATAGTAATTGAATTATTATTATTTACAATCTATAAAAGCTAAATACGTATATTAAGGGAAGGTAAAGGTACTGGTATATATACTGGGATATATAGCAAATATATATATTGTCTATTGTTTTAATATACTCACCATAAGTTCAATTTCTCCATCGTTTAAACTGGATCCTCCTTGACTCCTATCAGTAAGAATACTTACTTCTAAATCCTTTCTTTCATCTCGAATAAATATTTTCGACGTTATCGGATAATAATTTGCTGAGACGTTTTCTTGACTACTGAATTTCCACGTTGGTCTAAAATTTCTTACCCTTTTTAAAACTTCACGACCATTGGAATCAGTATAAAATATTGAATTGGTTTGTAAAGTTGTAGTGTATCGAGTGATGATTTCTTTTCCATTCGTCTCACTGCGCATAAAGTATTATTTCAGTTTTTAGCAATTGACAAAATTTACATTAATTATGATATACTTTTGCGGAATGGGTCCAATAAGCCAATCAAATTCTACTAAGTTTTCCATGTTATAGATGCGAATTGTTTGACTTATCCAGTCGTTAAAAGTCTGTCGTATTTCGGCGGTTAAATTGCCTAAATAAGTTTCTACTGTAGCTTTTTTGGAAATCGTAAATGCAGATGTCGAGTTCGGTCTAAATATGTAAGCACCCGATGACCTATTCACCGCATTAGAATTACTTCCAACGACTCCACCATAAAATAAAAATTGTTGTGTCATCGGAATATACACTCCATTTAAATGGATACCAGCAAGAAGGCCTGTATCTTCATCGTACGTAAAACTTGAGGTATTCGTTTTAATTTCAACTTGTCCCTTGTTATTTTTGTACATCTACATTAAAATAAAAGCAAAAATTAAGAGACTGTAATATACTTTTTGATTTTAATCAACCAGTAAGTGCAGACGTGGATGCAGGGAGGCGACAATGGGTGCAATTCTTACTCTCACCTTCGATTCAAGTCCGAAGTACAATTATGACTGATTTCAAAAATTTGAAGTCCTCATAAGGACATCTCTACCTATTTATAGGAATGCTTATTAACTTATTACTATACAAGTAGATTATATCTATCGAACAAGTGTGTTTCAGTCGGAATCGCAAAGTTTAATTGAACAGTTCAAAAGTTAAGCGCTAGCAAATCACACAAAAATTGCCTCCCCTGCGCTCCTCCAAACGAAATGCTGTATCTGTGCCTGCGTACGTAAATAGATTAGGGGTGCTATAATGAATATACTTGCAATGGATTCAATTTTATTAAAGATGTCGTCTTCAGCAGTTTCGGTATTATTTTTAGTTATGTAGAATGTTTTGAACCCTAACGGAGGTAGATTCATAGCTAGGAAAAGTATCTCGTGAGTAGCACGACTTTTCCTACCGGGAATATTAATAATTGCTGTGGGTAATGGAATTTTTTCCACTGGAATTGATTTTCCTGAAAGTATACGACACGTCTTTTACTATCGGTTAGTTATTTATCTAATTTGGAAGTCTTGCCTTCAGGATCCAGCACTTTATACATGACATCGAGTGCGGGCAACCGAACGTAGTGATTAACCCGACGACTTAGTGGATTATAAATTGTAACTACAAAATCAGTTTCGTTTTCGGCAAAAGCGCATTCGCTAATATTAAACTGGCATTGTTGGTATGGCTCTATGGTTGGAGGAGATGAACTGCTATTTGATAATTTCCTTGACAAAAAAAAAAATAAGATGAAAATTTTTAAAATTAACACTGCTTTATTACTGTAGTGCCGCTTTGGTGGCAATAGAACATTCTTCAATTCCCTTATTCAACAAACGTGCATAATCATCGGCAACATGTTGCTTTTCGGTACCAGTTACAGCATCGTGGTGTTGCATTACACCCATTGCTTCTCTTAATGCGTTTAAATCAGCTTTGTCTTCTGGACCTAGATCAGCTAATGCGTATAATTGTTTGCAGACCTATCAAAACAGTTGTTCTATTATTTTTTTTATGTTGCACGAAGTTTTCTTAACACAGTTGATGAAAATGCCTATTCAATTGATTGAAGTTTTACCTGTAAAAAATTGTTTCCTACTCTTTCGAATCTTTTTAAATTGGGACGAGAAGTAAAATATCCTGTCCAATAGGAATGTTTGTCAGATGCGTAAGGGAAAAAGTCGTCTGTTTTGACCAACCACGTTAAATTCTTTGCCTTTGATTCTTCATTTACTGCTTTCAAATAGCACGATGGAGTTGAGTAGAGTAAATTATATTTAGAACCATCCTTTTGTTTCTCGTTAATATGCCTTAATTAAAGAAGGAAGTATTAAAAAAATTATTATTATTTTAAATTAAACTGTAATTTTTAGTATTAACTGAAGAGGGTTTGATACTCGTTGACCAGAGGGTGACCATTTCAGATTCAATACAACTTATACTCTCGCTATGTTCCCTGTGGATGGCAACCACATAAGCTGACGAAACGTTGGATAAGACCACTGCCATCAAATCCGAATATCAAGCCCTCATCAAATGACGCTGACCGTCAATGCCCAGCTCTTTTCTTGTTAACATTAACCATTTTATAATTAAGAAAAAAATAGTGCGTCTTAAAATTAATAGTTTTGTGATAATTTTTTTCGATTGAAACACTTACATAATCAATTTATCTAAATTTTTAAACCATACGTTTGCGTCTTGGTAGTTAAAATCTTCTCCCATTGTCACCAATACATTATTAGTACGATAAACACGTGTCATGTTGTTTACGTATTGTAGGAAATTACTAATCTGCAAAATAGTTAAACTTGCTTATAACAATTTTTACTACTATTATGTGCTTCTATTAAATGTGAAATCTATTTATTGTACCTTTTTGTCGAGATTATAATCTGGACTTTTTTTACTGTCAATTATTGGATCGTCATTGCACAAAATATCAAAACAAAATCCTGGGGGAGGTGAGTACGTATTATATAATATGCTTGTAAAGATATCACTGTCACTCCCTAGAAATGAAATGTACCTACGACTTATTTCCAAAAGATAGAAAATATACAGGATGTTCCGTAAATAGTTTGGAAGACCTAAAGATTGTTTAGCAAATTTAATTTTGTTTTATAAATGGCCCGTGATACCAAGTAATTTGGATATTTTTAAATTGGTACCCTTACATAATACATATGTATATAGATACATAAAAAATTAAATGCCTGAAGGTAATAAGTGCTCAATCGGTTATAAACCAAAAAATTTTTACAGGCTTTTCGGAGCACTGGATGCTGATAACACAATCCTTTTATATGATTGTAGTAAGAGTAAAAATTAATCTATTTAGACATTTAGAAATTTTAAATAACAATGTCAAGTTAAGAATCAAAGTAACACTTTTAAAATGATTCAAATTAAATATTACTACAAAGTCTGCCATATTATTTTGACATAATAATGTCTTTATACTTGATACTCTTGATAACATTATGATAATCATGTCGAAATATTGTAATGTTTACAATAAAGTCCAATTTTAAACATTTTAAAAGTGATTTACTTTACAATCAAATTTAATTGGTTACTATCGAGTTACTGCTTTTAGTATATAATATACCTATCTGAAAGTAGGGGTAGTTTATCAACGAGGTTTATATTTGTTATTTAGTTATTGAGTTATTTACTTACTAATTATATAACCATCATTACATTATCAGTGAACTCTTGTATATACTTATTATTTTCAGGTATTTAGGTTTTTCCTCCCTTAATTGCATCGATTACCTATAACTATCCTATTAATCGTAAATTGTTCGTTCGAGTATTCGAATTTTACGTTGGAACTTGTAATTGTGTTTGTTTTTGAATTTTATCACATTTGTACTGTTCATAGTTCATAGTTTTTCGAGTATGGAATCTTACGGTTAACAGTAACTTCCTATATGTGGTAATATATTGCCAGCTATTTAAAATTTATGATTAAAATTCTATAGCACGTATGATAAGGGTCGAACTCTCTCGAACTTTAAATTTGGTTGGAAAAGTTGCTCTAATTTAAAATTTAATCTGGCATTAGAGTTTATTATTATATATCTTCAGCATCACATAGATATATAAGTGCTGGAAATGGCATTTCTTGGTCATCTTACGTTTTACTAAGTTGTGTATCAAAATGAATAGTTAGTAACAGTAAATCATTAATTAATAGTGATTATGAATCCAAAAACCTGTAGTGTGTTTCAAGGCAACCTTTCCAACCATTACCTTCCACTCAAAATAATGATAAAACAAAAAATTAAACTCCTTCCGGTTTGAGTTACGAAAAATCCCTTTGCCAACTTTGTTTTTGACCACAATTGAATGTTCTTGGGTTTCTGCATAATTTCAAGATAATCGCAGGACTGATTTTAGGTACTCCAGGTGGTCAAAATACTTCGACCAACGTGTAATTTTTACACAAAATACAAAATTCAATTTTCGGAATGTTCTTAAAGTCCTTCATACGCAATTAAAAGATTATCCACTGTCTACGGCACATCCTGTTTATCTGAATATTGATACCTAAGTTTTCACTGCCTTTCCAGATCATTTCTGGAGATTTTGTGTCAAATCTGGTACGTTTATCTTGAAAATCTATTCTTCCAAGGAATACTCCACTGAATCCTAATTGAGAGAAGATGGAAGCCATCTCTCTACTGTGACCGAAAGGATCGATTTGCCATCCCACTTTTGGACGAGCACATTCTCCAAAGCTTTCGTTCAGTTTTCTAAAATAAGAAATGTGTCGATAATCAAACAAATAGCAATTAAAATTATTTTTTTAATGTACCTCATTCCCCAAGTAAATTGGTCGATGATTGATTGATAATGCGTGACGGCTTCGTCATTCATACTCCACGCCCCACCAATTATTTCCAATTGACCGTTGTTAATTAATTTTCTGAACTGTGATTTCACTATATCGTGCTGTTGAATCCACCATTTCCAAAGAAAAGCAGTTTCCACATAAATAAATCTAAGTTATTGAAGTGCAAATATAATTAATTGTTGTGATATTTAAACACACAAATTACCTCCGGGTTGGGTCATTCTTAAGAGCATCAAGGACTGAATCGATAATATATTGAACTCCTGCTCTTTGAATCGTAGTGTTACCTACAATTTCTGGTCTTTAGTAATTGTAAAGAAAAACAAAGAGAATAAGAACTACAACTGGAAATAGTTCAACATATCATTCAAAAAAAAATTTTTTAATTTAATTTATTAGTTAAATTGATTAATTGTTATTGTGGCGCTATGATTATTCGTGGATATTGGAAATGCCACGCAAAATCGTATACTTTTTGATTGATGGAGTTTTTATTGTTTGTTAACCATTGTAGGTATTCGAAAGAGTAGGACACCTTATGAGACATGAAGGGTTAATCGGAGCCATATTAGAAGCAGAAATAGGAGTAAAAAGAGGCATAAGAAGGCTTGCATTAGATTATTGTTAGCAAATAGTTAGGGATGTAGGAAGTTCTAATTTTGGGGAAACGAGAGTAATGACTTAGGATAAGGAGTGGAGGTGCGTGTGCAACCGTCTTCAACGAATTGTTTTATTAATAGATAATTATAACGATGTTATTTTTTTCGTTTTGTAGAATTAACTAACTACTTATTTTCGTTATTGCTTAGAAGAATTCTTCCTGAGAAGTTGAAAATGTTAACAACTTTGTCAACCTACATTATTAGAAGTAAGATTTTAGAACAAATTCTGAAAGGTTTTGTGATGCCAGGTAGATCGGTTTTACAAAAACTTCAAATATTAATTTTGCGGTTTTTGGATTATAAAGTCGAAATTGTAAATCTTGAACTTTATTATTTATTGCTGGTGTAAAAAATTAATTAGGCGCTATACAGACCGCAAGAAAGAGGATTTATCCTTATCCTTCTTAGCGAGTTGGAGATACTGAGCGCTGCAGGTAGTTTTTAAAGTTTCTGCATCTTTCTCTTCATTTTTTCTCCACTCTAAGTTTTCAACGTAATTGTCAATGAAATATCAATGAGAAAAAATGAATCACAGAAAACGCTTGATCTCTATCTTCACGCTCTTAATAACCACATAACGGCTCTTCCTTTCAAATATTTAAGCGAATAATAATGAGAAAGAGCTCTGAAGAATTTATTGTTCCAGTAATAAATAACACAATAAAAAATCTACAATTGTTTGACTTTATAATTCAAAATCGGCAAAATTAAACTAAATATAGGTACTATAGATAGATGCACAGATACACACCTAAAAACACTCATCGAAACGGCCCTTTTTGGGACATACAAGAGACTAATAACCTCTTTGTGATACGCGTCGGATAATGGTGGCGGTAAATAAAACAAAACAATTTTTTAAACATATTTTACGATTAAAAATAAATCATAACGGTAATCAGAGTTAACGCGATAACACGATATTATTTAAAATTTCCAGAAAAGTTTAAATTTCCCAATGACTGTTGATAACAGCTACCAACAACTCTACATCAGTAGAAAGGAAATTTAATTTTGCATTCTATAATGTCAAAAAATCTGGCAATCCATTAAAAAAATCGTTGTTCATGATTGAATTTGTAAATATTGATATCGATAATGTTTATAGTATTTATAAAGTATGTGAAAATTCAAGTTTTCCAAAAAAATGTGAAATAACTCTAGAACGGTGCAACCTAGATAATATTAATAAACTGAACTTTATTTTTTATGAGCAAAAATGCAATAATTTCAAGGGTGTTCGGATTAAAATAACCAAGTTAGGGTACATTTCCGTTTTAACCGGAAGTGCGACATATTTGAATATATATGTTTATGTTATTACACAATATTTGTTTGAAATATTTTTTCGTATTTTCAATTGTTCGATTATTACAGACCGATTTCGCCTTAGTGACTCATGCTGTATAAGGATTTTGCCTATGACTAGATTAGTCTTCTTACAAAAAACGAAAATCAATCGATACATTTAAGAAAACTGGAAACTACCTTTATATATACAAATAGAAAAAAATATATATATATATATATAAATAATTATAAAAACGAGAATATTGAAATACCTAACTCAATTTTTTAGGAAGCTACAGATATTTGAAGTTCAAAAGATAGTTCATGAAAAGTCTAAATCTCACAAGCAATTTAAGATTAAGGTCTGAAAGTTTACATTAAAGTTACATTCAATCGGTACTAAATCTAATCGATAAAAAAATCAATAAAATTTAAGACTAAAAAGTCAAAAAGTGTACGATTCGGAATATCCAAAATGCATATTAATATTGTTTTATGCCAAAATATTCAATAAAGGATAATAAGGCTAACAAGGCAACAATATTTTATGATAATATAAACATTAAACGGTATAAATTTTTGAATGTCTAAATTTGAAAATAATAGGCTATTAACTCAATCGTAAAATAAAGAAAATAACTATCCAAGAAGCAAATTAAAACAATACAAAATATTGTTACAATTTGGTTTTAATAAACAATGCTACATTTAATAGCATTTCAATTATGTATTATAATTTTACTTACTGCCGTAATAATATTGATCAACGGTTTTCAACCAACCAACATCGTCGTGGGTGTGGGCAACAATATGAACGTTTATGTGATTTTTTTTAACAGGATTGCAGGACTAAAAAATTCATTAATTTTATTTAGCACGTCTATGAAGAAATTTTAACTTTCTTCTATTTACAATTAGGACATAAGTGAACATATTATATTCTATTTTACACATGGTACAGTAAAATATGGAAATAAAATAAATTATATTTAATGGTTCGGGCTTGTAGGCCGTGGTCGATTTGAAATGTTTCGTCCAGACGTTTCGTCAGCAACTGCGGCTGACATTCTCAGTGGGTGCTGCGTTGACTACTAGTCGCTGTCGAGACTTCGAGGTATAATCTTCGCCCGTGTAGTCAACGCAGCACCCACTGAGGATGTCAGCCGCAGTTGCTGACGAAACGTCTGGACGAAACCGTTCAAATCGACCACGGCCTACAAGCCCGAACCATCAATCTACTATGACTTCCGGCCGTGAAAGCTTATGTTCTTATATATTTAAACGATTTTAAACAAGCACTTTGTACTTGACAATAGTAAAATAAATGAGGACATTAAAAATGATCTCTGGTACTTACTTGATAACCACAAACGTTTCTTTGGCTATCTAATGGTACTGAAACAATTAATGATACTATCCCAAAAAGTACAAGTAGTACACCCCATCTTTGGATAAACATACAAGGGTCCATACTAAAATTCCTAAATATATATCCTTAGGTATATCAACTTATTTAAGTTTATAAAACACAAACTTTTCCTTCACATGTATCGTATAATATTAAGAAAGAAATACCTGCAGTTTTGTTGATAGAAATGACCATGTACTGTGTGCTTCACGTAGACAAATAATTTATAATTTCTTATCAAGTAATAAAAGAGCTAGTTCATGGGTCAACAAGAGAACTTGACTAACAATTCATCAAGCGGAGTAACTGCTGAATATATATAAGTTTACTGCGATAACCTATCTTGCAGGCGGAAGGAGGGAGCTGACCTATGAATGTATACACTGTTGTTATTTTAATTCTGCCTGTGCCATATTAACAATAAGTGGCTATAAACTTTTTAAAATTAATATAATGTTTATTTTTGAAATCACCTCATTAATCTCTTTAATTTAAAATACCAATCTATTACACATTGTATTGGAATTTGTGTGCAGAGATGTTTTGCTTATTTCAATTACAATAAAAGTGTACGTTTGGATATAATAGAAGCAAAAACAATTACAAAGAGTGTCATCAAGTACATATTTATACAGAACGATTATTAATCGTATAGGCATCCTCAAAAAGATGCATCAAAAAGTGATTGAAACTTCCAAAGAAAGCCAGATTGAAACGAAATTTAACCAATTTGTTATGTTATTGAGAATGAAAACCTAAATAACACTTTTTATCCGAATGGCAGATAATTTGTAATTAACAGAAGGTTGCAAAATTAAAAAAATTATCGAGAAATAGTTGCATTAGTCGGTATTTTCTCGAAAAATGCACCCTTTTTGAGTTATAGCAGCGTCTAAAAATAGCCAAAAGTTGACGACTTCAAAACTTCATGAATCAGCCATTATTGAACCTTTTTTAATTTTCGCAATTATGGTAATAAAATCTTAAAAACCATTAAAAATTACAACAAAAACAGAATTTACAACCGAGGAAGGAACAAACAACATAAAAATAATTTAGACATCACAATCCAAAAAACAAATTAATATACAAAATATACACAAATTCACAACATAATACATGCAACTTTAAATCATCCAAAACAGCATATACAAACCGCATTCAGAAATATACAATATGGACTGAAATCAACACCTATGTCAAAGGTAAATTACAAAAAAAAATAATCCAACAAATACCATACAACAACCGATATTCAAAACAAAAAAATTCACAAAAATTTTAATCAACAAAAAGAAACTACAACAATTAAAAGAAGAAATAACACCATGGGTCACATTCATATGCACGGGGACACACTCCGACTCTTTTGACAATTCAGGGGAAAATAATCTAAAATGAGGCAATGAAACAATGAACATATTAACTCTTATAAAAAAAATTAAAATAGGTTTCAATTACGCGAAACGTGTTACCTAAAATAACCACGACCCAAAACTAATAAAAGACTCTCATAGTAGAATACAGCACTAAAAGCAAAACATTAAACATATTAGAAAATATGAAAATATATAAATAAAAAATAAAGAGCAATAGTACAAACATATAGATAAATAACTAATCAGCGCCATATTTTCCCCATTACGACACACCTCAAATAAAAGTATAAATACGCGATAACAACACGCAACACACACTGTAGCCTGAAGATTTTGAAAGGAGAAACGCCTGTAGCGAAACAAGAACACAACAAAATTTGTATAATGGAAAACATAAACATCAATTGAACATCACATATAAAATATTTTCAGAAACATTGGATGATATTCAGGACTCAATCATACGTGTCAAAAGTAAGACAACTATTACAAAAATAATATTTTATTTGACTTATAAGAAGAAGAAAACAAATATGATTGGATAGTTGTAGAAATCATAGAATAATAAACGTATCAATTTAATAATTAATAGCAAAAATATGTATTTAAACATTACTGGTTTAAATAAATAAATAACAAAATAAATATCTATTGTTAGCTGTAACTTTTGGTAACGAAGCGGCATTGATGTAATTCAATTTTAGATCTCAATAATTAACAGATTCATCCAAACCTTGTTAACTTTATAATCAAAAATTGTTTGCTTGGAAATCTTGTGGTCCGAATCTAGCATTCAACTTCTTCCTACAAGTTCTCGATAGGGTTGAGGTTCGGTGATTATGCCGGTCATTGCATAACCTGGACACAGTTTTCGTGGAACCACTCCTGAACAAGGCGAGATAAGTATTTCGGATCATTGTTCTGTTGGAAAACAAGTTGCAAAGGCATTTCCCACTTGGCGTAGGGCAACATAATATTTTGGAATATGTTCCATCTTGTCTATAAAGTGTGACGAACCTATTCCTCTCCACAAAAAACAACCACATAAAAATACGCTACCGTATCCAGCTTCATTGTTGGTATAACATACTTTGGATGAAATATCGTATTAACTAGATACCTTAATACGCACCTCATCTCGTCAGACAACAATTTTGTAACTAGTTTTATCGCTAAATAATTCTTTTCCAGCCTTGAACTGCTCAATTCAAATGTCGTTGTACAAATTCAAGACTGGGACAACGATTTCTTTCAGAAACGAAAGGATTATTGGCTGGATGCCTGCTAAAGAGTTTTATTACTTTAACTAATCTTTGTTGAACACTCCTGGAACTAACTTCTAATGTAAGAATTTCAGCAATTTTTCTTGGTGTTGACATCCACGAAACTCTTTGGAAATTTATATTGATTCTCCTATCCCTCATAAATGCAGTTTTTCTAGCCTGTCTTGATTTCGGCATTTTTTACCATTCTCTCTTTCATTCTAACGTGAAATATTTTGGATCCACCCGAATTGGATAAGTGAGATTACCTGGAAACGGTAGTCACACTTTTCCCCTCTAAAATGACATTCGCCACAATTTTTTATTTTTTATTTTCTCTTTTCTTTCGGTACAATACAACAAACTTACATAATGTATTATAAGTATTATGATTGTATACAGTTTTTAAAAGACAACAATTTTTTTAGTATGTTTTTTAATTTGCATTTTCCTTTTCTCTATTTGCCAAACATAAGCTAATCGTCTCCTTTTTTGTGAAAACAACAGAAAAAGAGACGCTTCAAAAAGGTTTCGTTCTCAACCAAGGGTCCGCGCAGTTACTAACAATCATGAAGCATAAAAACATGGAGACAACATTTAATGCTATAGCAGTGATCCTGAAATAACAAACAATTGTGGTTCGCCTTTCTCGCTCTAACGCGGCCTGATTGGCTGTCCCATCCGTAGCTGTATCTCTCTCTACCAATCAGGCCGCATTCAGGCTGCGATAGAGCGATACATTCATATAATATTAAATGCTGTCTCCATGTTTTAAAATATAGCAATATGCCAAATTTTTATATGCAGTTTGTACTTTGGTCATTATCTTTTGTTGTTTTACTTTATTGAAGTAGATTTAAAGGTTACATGTCTATTTTTGATTAGATTATTATTTATAAACAGTTATTTGGTACTGATTTATTTATTGTAAAGTGAGTGAATTTGGGTTATTTGTTTGGATTTGTCTTTTCACGGACTTAAAAAGAATAATTATTTCCTATTTTCTAATTTAAGTAGGTTTTCAGTGGTTAACTATTTACTCATCTATCTTAGATGAGGCTTTTATATTTTGTAACTCCATATCGAATATAGAAAAACACACACGTTTTAAAGTTATAAAAAACATTAGTTTATTGTCTCTACAATAATTATTTCGCCACACAGTGGCCTCTTCTTCAGGAACTATCTACGGCGCGCTGATTAAAACTAAGGAGTTGGAAATCGCTATACACGTTTGGCAGTTTCGACAGAACGCTAACAAGAGCATATTTCTTTTTCGATATGGTTACGTGCCTACCACGTAGTTGGTTACGTTGTAGGATCAGTTTAACAAGTAACTATTTTTATTAAAAAAGGACCTTATTTAATGTCACTAAATCCCTCAAATAAGTAGTCAATATCTACAGATGGTGTTCACTGCGCTGTCTGTATTTATTTAAACCTACAATAGTTTTCAAGTCATTATCATCTGAAATATACTATTTTTATCATTCGCTCACTAATCAAATATCTAAGTGACATAGAAACTTGAAAGTTGATATCAAGGTGGATTATTAAGCGTAAACAAAAAAAAAAACTGAAAACGACAAATTATAAATTTTTGACAAAGTTATTGGTGCAGTTAGATAGTGTTACTAGAGATGGTTTGAGACAGGTGTCTCCTATGTTTTTAATTGTTACTAAAACACAACCTCTTTGAGGAGTGCAAAAAGGATAAAACTTTTCAAAAATTAATGAAATCTGAACAAAAATGTTGAAAGGGGACCAAATTGGCGATAAAAGAGTTCAGATCAGACGTGTACCAAGTTCCAAACAAATTTAGAACAAGAAGTTACAAGAGGAATGCACTACGTTTTTAATTGATTTAAATTTAAATTAATTTAAAAGAAAATTTGTTACGTTCTTCGCCATTGAAGCTACAGCTTAGCAAGTTTTATATCCAACTTTATCGTAGAAACTAGAACAAATAGTAAAGTTAAATTGTAAATTTGTATTAAATACCATTAATGGTAATTTATTGATTATTAAAGCTAGTCATGCAATTAATTCAATATAAAAGAACGTAACAAATTTAAACCAATTGAAGAACGTTGTACATTCCTATTGTAAGTGTTTTTTTTTTGTATGTTCCATGGAGTTTAGCACTTGTTCAAATTTCAACCTCTTATCAACGAAGCCGGAAACTATGAACGTCGTTTGTAGGGAGCTTGATCCCTTTTTCATATCTACGTATTTGCTTAGATAAGATTTACATGAAAAAGCAATCATCTTAAAAATATCACTTTTACTTTATGGAAAAAGACTTCCTGAATCCTGTTTCTGAAAAAGGTTTTGGCGATTATTAGTTGGAATTTGGACAAATAATGCAGCAGCGATTGCATGTTATACTAAAATTTATTAAAAACAAAAACTATTACACAACCGAATTTAGTCAACGTAATATGAAATATAAATTAAAAATATTTATTATAAAAAGACAAATGAAAAGAACATACAATAATAGAAATACTGTTTATTACAATTTAGTAATTAACATAATATTAAATATATAACCTAAACTATCCATATTTCTTAATGAAGTTGCTAATATGTTAATATCAAACCTTAAGCTTAAATTTGTAACGGATTTTATATATTCAAATTTACTAATGTTATTTTTTCAAGTTGCTTAGTTTTCCCTTTAATCAATTTATTTTGCTAATAATATTGTTGTAACCCCTTAATTTTGCCTAGTTCTATATATATATCATATAAACATATATTATACCTTTTATTTTCCTTTTTTGCCTTAGTCGTACATGCTTTTAAGAAATGCCAATAACTTTCGTTTTTTTTTCAAAAAACTATCCATAAATCTCACCTTCCTATTTTAAGAAATATTCTTTAACTGGTTTCCCAAAAATATCCTTTCTAAACATTAGCAATAACTATCTATGAAAGTATTTCGCTTCGGCATCTGTATCTGTAATATATTTCCCCTGTCCAACAACAGATATCTTATTATAAAAACTCTTTCTAGTTGTAGACTTAATTGCAGTCTTGCCTGTAGTTATTGTCTCTTCTCTCTTCGTTGATTTATTTAATAAATATAAAAACTTGCACCAACCCCCCTTCAAGTACACGTTTGGTTGAACCCAGTAAGTGGTAAAAGGGGATGATATATCAACCAAAATGTTTCACTTTTTTAGTGCGAGTACCCATCCAACTCATCTGGGGTAGGCTAGCGATTTTTATCACCTTTCTGCCTAAACTCTTCCTCTTCCACAATCAATCCTCTTCCCATTCCCAACCTTTTTAGCAGAAAACCATCCCGGGTTGATCTTACCGCTAGGAGTAGGGGTTTTAGTTGATAGGCGCTTCGGCGAATTCAAAACTACCTTCCTCCGGGGGGTGTCTTCTGAAGATTTCGCCTGCCTCCAGAATAAACTAAATAAAAAGAAAGAATCCAAAAAGAAGATCCTGTATTTTGTTCAATTTTTTTGTATGCACTTCAGTAAAGTTCGACAATAATAAAGAAATTAAAGTGAAGCCTGTAAGGGTTTTTTTGGTTAGTTAGGTACTACGAACCTAACAATATTTTGGCATGAGTTTACGGTCAAAGATGTTCCTACACTATTTATTGTGGATACGTATACATTACTCTAAAGTAGCATCTTCTAAACAATTGTGTAAATTAAAATCTCGCATAAAAGCAATCATAATTATAAAAACAATACTTGTCAACTGAAAGAAACATTATTCACATAAAGTGATTTTAAGATTAAATTACGATAATTACATGCAGATATCAACAAACAATGGGAATTATTAATAAGAACATATTAGTTTGATAAACAAATTTATCACTTTAATCTGGTTTATTGTTAATAATAACCGGTAATTATTAGTAGTTACACTTTAATTACATCATAAATGCCATAGTCAAGTAAAGAAATATCTCTACACTAATTTCTTTCTTATGCCAATTTACATAAATAACATTAGAATTTCTAATAAATAACAGAGCATTTCGATAGCTCGTAATAAGCGTCAATGACTGATAACAAAATACTTTGTTTATAGCGTAGATAAGTACACTTAATATATATATATATATTAAACATCCACTGCCGGCACGTGCTCTTTGATTATAGGTATGTGTTCAGCAAATTTCCAAATAAAAAAATAAATTTTCTATATCAGCGTTAAGCCACAATAATGTTTGACCTGTCGCAAGTAATTAATTGGTTTATACCTAAAGTCACAAAAAAAATATCTATTTTTTTAAATGAGCAATTAAACAGTATACAAGTAAAACAAAAAATTACATTTTAAACATCTCACTCGCATATTCACTCTTCTAACTTTAGTTGTTTTATTTTAATTTTTTCTTTGTAAATGTGGAACAGTATTAATTGCATCCACTTTTAATGTACCACACTTTCAAATCATTTAAATCCTCGCTTTCAAGCAAATTAATTAAGGATTTTGTAACTAGACAAAAGATATCTCACAATCAGTTTTTTTTTGCTTTCGTAGAAGAGCGGAAATCTTAGAAAGACATCCAGCCGTCTGTACGATTGGATAGCGTTGGGTTACTAAAAATCAATTACATTAACTTTTGTAATTATATAATAAATCAATCATTATTTTTGAGTTTCTTGTTACGTTAGTATGACGGCGAGGCATGTCTCTTATTTTCCTTGGTGATACCTATCGCTTTTGTACTTGACCGATGCACAGTGGGAGGAATTATGAAAACCCGATCAAAAGTAATAAAATGAAGGTCATCCGATTGTCGCAGAAATGTTAATTTATTGAGAGGGTGAGCCAGTGTATATTTGCGAGAAGGAACTTCATTTATATTTAACCTTTGGGTGTTTCAGACCCTCCTTAGCCTCCTTTTTTAGGAATCGTGGGACTGAGTGGGTGGGTGGTTAGGCAGAGAAAGATGAGACGGGCGAAATGAAGACGGAAGAGAACTGAAAGATTATCTGTGGAATATTACTACCCTAGCATTTGCCTAAATGATCCAAGGTAACCACAGGAAACTTGTACCAGAGCAGCCGGACTCGGAATCGAACTGCTGACCTCCCGAATACTAAGCCACGCCGCTGGGTTGTGAAAATACAAGCCACCCCCTTCTTATACCTTTTCTTATTGTCTCATGACATCGCGCGTATATGAATCGACCTTTATGCACTAGGAGTGAAACTTGTTATCAACAACCCGAAAACCCATTTTTTTATTTTCATTCAAATTAAATGAGTATTTTGAAAAAATGTCGGCCATATTGGAGTCGCCATTGTTTTTGGATAATTAACCTTAAATTCATTATCGGCGACCCAAAAAACCGTTTACAGTGAATTATTATGTCTAAACCAATAGCTTCTAATTTTGACAATTTTTTTTGTGTTTTCACCCACTGTGTGGTATGCGAAATTTGAAAAGTTTACATAAACTCGCTCACTTTTCGTGCAACAGAGCCGAAGGATAGCTAATGCTTATTATGTTGTAAACTCATGTATAGCTGATTATATAATTTAGATGAAGAAGAAGAGAACTTCGGTAATACAAGAGACTTTTACAAGACGTTTTCAAGAAGAATTCGTGGATACATACTAGAAAATATGTATTTCAGGAAACAAGACGGAGAATTAGTATTAACCAATCAGGAAAGCTGTCAAGAATTGCGTCATGCCTAAAACAAAATTCCCTAAGGAAAATTGTATCGACGAATATCCAGAATCATCACCATTAACATAAGAAGAGATCCACAGATACATAAAATGACTGAATAATGAAAGGATATCATGAAATTACTCAAGAATATCGGACCAAAGTCATTAGACAAGTACACGCAAATCATCGTAATTATTGGAAAACAGAAAAACTAGCAGATAATTGTAATTGTACTCTTATCCATCGAATGATCACCTTACACACAAGGACAGCTAGAACACAAAAATTGGCGAGTACATATTTAACAGGCAATTTGAGTTCTAATAACTTATTAATTCTGTGACGGAAAAAAGGTATAATTTTTGAAAATATTTATTTTTACATACATTCATGTTTTCTTTTAAGTTTATTTTTGAATTAATTCAATGTAGACTTTCAACCTCTTATTTTGTACATGCCTTTGTTTCCTTTTTATCTAAATTATATTGTACTACTATCACTCAGCCTATACCTAAAATTTCATTTTCATCTACCTGCAACAAATAGCTCTTTTTTCTGTAACTTACTTTATTTAAGATTCTATACTGTTCAATTCTACGTATTACCTACGTTGTTGTTTGTGATATTGTTTCTTGTGTTGTTAGAACTTTTCATTTATCCATGTTTTGTACATATCATTGCTTTTATTGTTATGGTTTGTGTTATGTTTTTTTTTTGTATATAAACTTTGTTGGTTTGTAATTTTGGTGATTTGTTATTTATTTTATTAAAATATTTTAACTAAAAACGCTATAATTTCTTGATCGTTAAGGTTATTGGTTTGAAGAGAAGTTTTAAGCAACCTAATACGTTTAATAATTAAATATTTTGAAGACATTTTAATGGAGGTAAATTTTTTCCCATTAATTTCAAATAATCTGCAGTGGGTACAAATTAATTCAAGAACTAATACGTTTGTTAACAGCTATACGAAAATTATGAAATTAATACCACCTGAAAACGTAAATAACTGTGTAGCGCTCACCATTCATTGTTTAACGCTAATATCGTGGCATATTTACTTATACCTATGATAAAAAATATATTTATTATATGTAACTAGTTCGGTATAGTTGCGAATAGCACCACTAGAGTAGTACCTACTTGATTCGATCGTGTGTCAACGGAACCGAGTAATTGAGTGATTGAGTGACGATCCGGGTGTTTCTATTGTCAACAGATACCTCACTACTTGCACAATGTACTATAAGATAGTACGCCTACAAGGACCGCAACTGGGATTTATTAATCCATTAAGAAAAAAATATAAAACTAATTTTAATAAATTTTAAACAGAACCAATTTAAGAGTATCCCCTTTCAAATAATCAAAAATCACGCAAATAGACGTAGTAATCTCGTAGTAATCAGTGTCCATATATGCGTGGAATTGAGAACCTCCTCCCTTTTTAAAATCTATTCAAATATAAATATGTATATTTGAACAAATAAAAAGTAATTTTTAATTATTCGTTATTTATGTATATTTTTCTGAACATTAATATTAATTGTTTGTAATTATTATATTCATTATTTCGTTATGTAATCATTTCCTTTTAATATTTATAACGAAAGTTCTTATCTGCATTGGTTTCAGTTCAATTTTTAAATCGTCTGATGTTTCTTTTGTCGCATAATAATTTTTGTTTGTGTTTTCCGAATCGAATCGGGTTTCCTTTTCCTTATTGTCAGAACTGGTAAATTGTAAACGTTCGTTTTCTGCCAACCATTGATTTGCACCAAGTGTCGTTTCTTCTATTGACGTTATTTCAAACGATGTAAAAATGTCCTAAAAAATTGAATTTAAAAACCAATGTCTAATTTCTAATGAGATATTTGGAGAATTTTAAGGGATTCATAAATTTAAAAGTAATTACTTACACTGAGATCAATGATTTGATTGGTTGACAAATCGGGATCTTCATTTACTTCAAAAACATGTTCTAATCGAAGCAAAAACAATTGGTCGATCCACGGTTCAAGCGTAAGAATTTGAATATTTTTCGGCAAACCCTGGACAAGTCCTTCATAATGTAAAACGTGTTTCTCTTTGTATTCCTCGAAAGAAAGGCCGTCGGTTGGAGCCAAGAAAGTCCATGCTTGCAGTAACTTACGTTGCGCTATGTCTTTCTGTTGAGAAGCTAAAGTCTGATCTCCTGAAATGCATAATGCAAAAATGTAGTAGATCAAAACTATTTCGCAAATAATAAATTTAATTTACTAACCTGTTAATTTTAAGAATGATCCGGAATTAAGAAGGTGTGAACCTCTAACCACCAGACCCTTTCCAAAGGCGTATTCATTTAGTGCTTCACCAACACCGAAATCATCGTCAGCTAAACTATTTCGATGAACCTTTAAAAAATATTCTATTTAGCATATAAAATGTGCTATTACGCAGTAACGAATACCAACCATTAGTTCAATTTCACCGTCGTTTAGACTGCTTCCACCTTCGGATCTGTCTGTAAGAACGGCCACTTCCAAACCGTTCGTTTCATCTTTAACTGATATTTTAGATGTAACGGGATAATAATTGCCAGATGCATTTTCATTCAGGTTCAAATCCCAAGTCGGTCTAAAGTTTCTTACTCTTTTTAAAATTTCTCTGCCGTTACAATCCGTATAAAATATTGAATTTGTATTCAGAGTCGTAGTGTAACGAGTTATAATTTCTTTACCATTACTTCCGCTATGTGAAACGACAATTGTTAATTACGTAATTAGTTAAAATAAATTATCAACACATACTCTGTAGGAATTGGTCCAATAATCCAATCAAATTCCACAAAGTTTTCAGAATTATAGATACGAATTGTTTGACTTATCCAATCGCTAAATGTTTGTCTAATTTCGGCAATTAAACTTCCCAAATAAGTTTCCACTGTGGCTTTTTCCGAAATCGTATAGATATTAGAATCATTAGGTCTAAAAATATATGCACCCGATGACCTATTCGCTGAATTTCTATTATTTCCAATGAATCCTCCATAGAGAAGGAATTTTTGAGTTATTGGTATGTATTCTCCATTCATTTCTATTCCTGTCAAAAGACCCGTTTCTTCGTTGTAAGTCAAACCGATATCATCATTTGCTATTTGAATATCTCCATTGCCACTTTCATCCAACTGAGTAATGGCAAATTAGATCAAAGTATTTTTTTTATGTTTTACAATTACTTACAGTTGCCTGAAATCGCTCATGAAGTTTACTAGAAACGACGCCGACGATTTTGGAAACGTAATACGTTTTAAATCCTAACGGAGGTACATTCTCTGCCAAGAAAAGTATCTCATGTGTAGCACGACTGTTTCTACCGGGAATATCATGAATAGCTTTAGGTAAAGGAACAGTTTCCGTAAAAATGTTTTTTCCTGAAATGGGAACGATTTAATCATTTTCAAAAACAATCTTATCTTATAAGAAATAACACTGGCCAACATGGATCAACAAGCTGGGACGATTAGTTCAAATCAGGTTTCCGAATTTCTTCAGAATGTGCGGATTTTGAGATATTCTAATCTTAAAACTTAAAAAAATGGGATTAGGTACGACGTGAAACAAAAACACATAACAACCAAGCGAGTAATAACCTCTGAAGTATATTTTGTTGCTGAATTTGAATACGGCCTCAGAATTGACCCAATTAACACTAGGCTTATTTGGTTTTGAGATTAGGTTATCTGGAAAGTCAATACTAGAGAATTTCTGGGGCCATGTTCAGTTTTCCTATCTAATACTATATTACTAGTATCCTTGTTTCTGATTTTTCTTTTCAACTTGCCATAATAGTACGAGGCATGTTTTTTTAACTAAGTACCGTTTTGAAATTCTGCCGCAGCAGCGTTCCGCGCATGCGCACTGAGTACCTACATCTCTCACTTATGCACTAACGCCTTTGCAGTCATCACATCTATTCACTGGGAAACTCTAGACATCCTTTGTACAGCCCTGATCTGGCGCCCAATGACTATAATTTGTTCCTGACCTTGAAGAAACATCTTGGCGGTCATCGTCTTCAAGACGATGACGAAGTCAAAACAGTTGTGATGCAAGTCAGGCGGCAGAGTTCTATGAGAAGGGTATTCAAAAACTGGTCAAACGTTATGACAAGTGCCTCAATATTTGTATATGTGTAATATTATGTAGAAAAGTAGATTAAGGTACAGGCTTTCATGTAAAAATAAAATTATTAAGATATCTTTGCACATTTTTACTATACTTACTTAAAAAACATGCCTTGTAGATAGGTATTCTTCAAAAAGCTAATGCATTCAAAAAATAGAACTTTGCTGTTGTATGTAAAAAACAGAAAAGAAGGCAGGGATGTAATCACATTCGAGTAATTTCGGCGCCGAACTTGAATTTAACACCAGAATTACTCTAGCACATTGGAATGACGAGATATCCTTATTTTAAATTAAATAATCTAAATTAGAATCATTCATTCATTTTATGGCCAGTTTCGAATTCAGCGGCAAAAAATACCTTAGAAATAGCTACTCTCTCACTTGTGTTGTCCTTTTATTTCATGTAGTAATGCTCAAGAAACCAATTGAAGGTTTGTGTATCTAAAGCCTGAATGCTAAAGCAAACTCAGCGTTACAAATTACGCCACAAGTAAGTACTCTATTATAAGAACATAAGCTTTCACGGCCGGAATTTATACTAGAATGATGGTTCGGGCTTGTAGGCCGTGGTCGATATGAATGGTTTCGTCCAGACGTTTCGTCGGCAACTGCGGCTTACATCTTCAGTGGGTGCTGTGTTGACTACGTGGGCGAAGATTAGTCAGTCGCTGTCGAGACTTCGAGGTATAATCTTCGCCCACGTAGTCAACATAGCACCCACTGAGGATGTCAGCCGCAGTTGCCGACGAAACGTCTGGACAAAACCGTTCACATCGACCACGGCCTAAAAGCCCGAACCATCATTCTACTATGAGTACTCTATTGTCTTTGTTTTTTTGGTTTTCTGCTTTTATTTTGAATTATTGTGTAATTGGTGTACTTGCCTTCAGGACCAAGGACTGCATAACCGCCATCGATTACAGGCAAACGAACGTAATGATTAACGGGACGGCTCAATGGATTATAAATTGTTACTACAAAACTATTTTCACTTTCGGTAAGAGCGCATTGGCTGATATTAAATTGACATTGTTGGTATTGTATTGTAGTTGACGATTTATCGGTATCCCTGCCTACTAATTTGCTTGATTGAATGAAGGAAAAAGTTAGTTAAGTAATTGATAAAGTAAATAATAATTGATAGTTTATTACTTTAAAGCTGTTTGAGCAACAGTCGAGCATTGTTCAAATCCTTTATTCAACAAACGTGCATAATCGTCAGCAACATGTTGCTTTTCTGTACCAGTAATAGCATCGTGGTGTTGTAACACGCCCATTGCTTCTCTCATTACGTTTAAATGTAGTTCCTCTTTTGAATCTAATTCGGCTAAGGCAGATAATTGCTTGCAAACCTATCGAAATGTTTAAATTTATTGTGATGTCGATTTAAATTTGTCTTTTAGAGAACTTTTCTAGTACATGTAAATGTAAAATTATTGAGAGATTGAGTTTTGTTCGTTGGTAAAGTTCACATTTTAATAATTTTCCTGTATTATGAGTAAAAATAGTAACAATAACATATTTAACAGTTATCCAAAAGCAGATAGAATTAAAATTGATATATGGACGAACAGGGATTTAATTCTTTCTTCTTTTGGATATCTTTCGTATATTCGTCTAAGAATCTTCCCGAATCAACAGTGTGGTTCAATGCCGGTAATTTAATGGGTTTTTATTAATAACAGTGGTAAATTCGGCCCGAAGAATTTTATCGGGCCTAAAAATAAAATGTAAATTCGGCCCGTTACTGCTCCGGTAATTTTAGTAATTATGGTACTTAATGAATTTATCTGAAATGAAACCGAACAACGAGAAACTCGGAATTTCTGTTTTCGATAAAGTATTGTTTTATTTTGTTCTAATATAAGTATTACTTTTATAACCAATGTATGTATAGTATAAGGACAAATAATTGAACTGATGGGAAGAACCATAAACAAAAATCCTACCAAACACATTAAAAACTCATTATTATTGTTTCGGTAACAAATATTTTTACTGGGCCCAATTTACATGTATATTCGTTCGATTTGTTCATGTTGGCCGAATTTACATTTTGACTTAATTACTTTTTCTACCTGTCTTAACGACCGGGCCGAATATGTCTATCCCCATTAGCCCTCGGAGTGGTTGTTTCTGTTAATTCCGTATTTGTATATTTAAAAGTGTCAATTGACACCAGAACAACAGCAATAAGAACATAAATATGGGATCAACAGAAACAACTACTTCGAGGGCTAATACCCCTACCGGCAGTGAATTACATTGTTGATTCCGAAAGATTTTTAGACGAAGATAACATCAAATTTACTGATTGTGTAACGCACTCTTTGTTAAACATTATGAAATAATTATAAAATTAAATTCGGAGAGTAACAAAATACCGGGATGTTTCACAACAACTTTATTGAAATCTCAACAATACTGTTTGAAAATCTTCAGGGCATTATCAAGAGACAATCTGCTACTATAATAATATTTGACCATTAATATTTAGATGAACAAGGATTTTATTACCTTCTTTTTTGGATAAGTAATGAGAACATTGTTATGATGGCTTCACTACATAAATGCAATTTCTATGAGCTGAATACAGTTATTCAACACGAAGTAGGAAGTTATTTTTGAAAATGTAACCTGGACTTTACAAAAACAAACAATTAATCATGAATTTAAAATATATAATTATATTTACACTGAATGGATTTTACTATATGCATTTCTGAAAAATAAATGTTACGTCACTTGTAGTTTTATTGATTTGAATCCACGTTTGTAAACGTATCTATCTATTTCAAAAAACCCACATTAAATATAGACGAAACACTCGTTTGCTTATTGATAAAGTTTGTGGTATATAGGGGCGAGTCTGTTTGATATTATCCTATTTGTTTACTATAGTCTCCTCTACTATTTTTTCTTTGGGCATTAACCATTTTTTCTTTCTAAATTAGATGAAATAATGGCATTGTTGGGATTTCGTAACGCAATGGCAAATACAAATTTTTATATAGTTTAATTATGTCCGTCTATCCATTTCGTCTGTTTGTTCTTGCGTATTATACCTTCGTAATTTTCATTTCTATACACAGATATGAATTTTTGCCAATATAGAAAATACAAAACAATTTAGAAGGTATTGTCTGAAGTGTGCAAAAGCACATTGAACTCACTTGTAATATAGAAAATACCAAATCAGGAATTGTATTTCACATTGTTTTAAATGTAGGTAACTAATGTGAACGTAACTCCTAACTAACCTGCTTTGCTATATAATGTACGTTCTAGTTTATTAGCCCGTTGTAATATACACGACAGTACGAAGTACAGAAAACGTGTCATATGCCGTTGAATGTTAATATAATAAATTACCAAACCATCAATAGTGACCATTTGACGAAACATATTTTAATATAATAAATGTAATAAATAAAACACAAGTTTTTAGATGTTTGAACAATAATTTAATGTACTCGACAATATTGTTTTGACTCACATGTGGTCATTATCAAGATATATATATATATCTATATACATATATGTACATAAATGATGGCGATACATATCTCAACTTATGTACATATTTATATACACAGTTTTGCAATTTTAATTTTAGTGATTGTTTACTCTTGATAATGATCACATGTGGGTCAAAACAATATTGTCGAGTACATTAAATTATTGTTGAAACATCTATAAACTTGTGTTTTATTTATTACATTTAATAAATTACCTGTAAGAAATTATTTCCTTCCCTTTCAAAACGCTTTATAGTGGGACGAGAGGTAAAGTAGCCAGTCCAATAAGAATGGTCATCGGATGCATAAGGGAAAAAGTCGTCTGTTTTAGTAGACCACGTTAATTCCTTCTTACTTGACTCCTCGTGTACTGCATTCAAATAACACGACGGTGTCGAATAGAGCAGATTATATATGGAGCCATTATTTTGCCTTTCATTAGCGTACCTATTTAAAATTAATATTATTTTATATTTATTTAAATAAAGTATAAAAAAGTTTAATATTGCAGGTATATCTATAATAATGTTCTTATTTAATAAAACTTACTTTATCAATTTGTCCAAGTTTTTGAACCAAACGTCGGCATCCTGGTAGTTAAAATCGTTACCCATTGTTATTAATAAGTTATTGGTACGATACCTAGTTTTCATTGTTTCTACATATTGCAGAAAATTATCGATCTATAGAAAAAGGTAGAAACAGAATATTATCATATTTGATTAAGATTTTTAAATAATGGTATTCATTATCTCTTGTTGAAACATGGTTACCTTAATTAATTTTAATAAAATACACTTGAATAGAATAAAATCAAATCGCGTAAATGAGTAGACGCAAACTTAATTATGTATCATTACTTTCAGCTGATATTGGCGGGTAAGGCGGAAGGCCTCTTTCAGCTTCATTTCAGAAAGGCAAGGGGTGATATGAGGACACTAAAAGACTTTCTGTGGAATATTGCTGCCCCAGTACTTGTCTGCTATCCAAGGAAGCCATAGAAAAACTTAGACCAAGGCACAAGAATCAGGAATTGAACCGGAGTTTTCCCGAGTTTTAAACCAAGATTTAACTACTAAACGCCGCTTGGTTGGGGTTATATATTAGTAAATAAAAAAGAGATATTGAAGCCGAACGGCACGGTACAGCGATCTAGATCATAGCTTAGTATCCGCGAGGACATCTGCAATAATATTTCATGATCATTCTCTTTTCTTCTGTCTTCATTTCGTCTGAAGAGACCCTTCCGCCCTACTCACTACTTTGTACTATAGTGTAGATAGGAGGGTCTGCAGACCGCAAAGACTTGGCTAGTGCAAAAAGCTCTGAATTAAAATTTTGAATTGTGTCACAAAGTTTGAGGTTAATTTTTAAAATACATAATCGAAAGCATTTTTTAAAATGCATAATTATTATGATGTAGATAGAAGTATAACTTCTTACGCGTGTGAATAACAACACACACTGTAAATAAAAAGATAAACTAAACTAAATATGAAGATAAACAATAAAAATAAACTACTAACGACCAAGTAAATTTTGGTTATAATCCTTAATCCTACTATGATACCCCTCGGCAATGTAGTACATATTCAATTGATTGTGAATATTTGTTAATAATGTTGGTAGATGCCCTCATAAGGTAAAATACGCGTATTGAGATTTTTAAACAAAAAATTTGTGAAACTATTCAAATGTGTTTTATTTACATTAATTTTAATTTATTTTAAGATCTACCTTTGAATTGACATTATAATCCGGACTCTCTAAATTGTCGATAAAAGGTTCATCATTGCATAATATATCAAAGCAAAATCCAGGAGGTGCTGAATAATGGTTATATAGTATGCTAGTAAATATATCACTATTATCTCCTAAAAGTAAATTTAAATTATATATATTTGTTTGGATTGATAAACTTAAATGAAAAATGCAGGACTTTCTACCTAGACTTCCACTACTTTTCCAGAGCATTTCGAGAGATAACGAGTTCAGTCTCTTTTCTTTATCTTGATGATCGATTCTATTAAGGAATACACCATCAAATCCTAATTGAGAAAAGATGGAAGCCATCTCTCTACTGTGACCAAAGGGATCGATTTGCCAGCCGACTTTTGGACGAGCACATTTTCCAAAAGTGTCGTTTAATTTTCTAAAATAAATTTTAATTTTAATTTTGTAACGAACGTTTCGAAAACTTTCGATGGTACCTCATTCCCCAAGTAAATTGATCGATTATCGATTGGTAATGTGTAGCAGCTTCATCATTCATACTCCATGCTCCACTTATTATTTCTAACTGACCATTTTCAATTAATCCTTTCAGTTGTGCTTTCATTTGATCATTCTGGTCCAACCACCATTTCCACAAGAAAGCGGTTTCTACGTAGATAAATCTGAAGGGACCGAATGATATTATTTTTTACCATATTGTTTTTTTATTTACATTAAGGACAGTGATTTGAAAATAGTTTTTACTATGAATGTGGAATAAAAGATAAAAAATATGAAACGATTCCCTATTTCAAATACTAAATGATTTTTTTTAAAATGCATTCAAAATACAAAATGCCAAATACGTATTTTTAAATAGTTTTTATATAGAGACGTTCGTATATTTGATAATTTCGAATTATTTGTTGGCAATCGAATAATAATTTTCCTATAGTGTTGCTGTGTCCTTTTGCTTAACTGCAATAGTGACCATTTATTTGTTGAAAGTAGATACATGATAATATAAAAAACTTTTTTTGAAAAACTTTCAGATTACTACATATTTTTGAAGAGTTAAAACTTTTTCAATATATTCGTATTATTGAAAATCCTAATTGAATGAAGAATTTTGTCATTAAATTTATTAAAATCCAAATAAAAATTATTATTTAAATAATAGCTAGAAATAGGCACATTTTGTATTTATATTTTAATATGGCAGTACGTCACCATCTACCTGCTTTTGCTGCTATTGCCGTATTTTATAACTTATTTTTGTTCTTATTTATATTTTAAACAGAAATATTTAAAATAAATTGTATCTCTGAGGGAGTTGCATAACGATTAATGATATGATTAATGTATTTGTTTTATTAATGTAGTTGTCTTACCTTCGCGATGAGTCTCTTAGAAGGGAGTCAACAACAGAATCGATAATATATTGAACACCTGCTTTTTGATATTTACTGTTACCTAAAAAAATCTGATAATGATGAAGGATTATCTTATTACTAATTAAATAATTGGTTGAACTAATTAACTGCGAATTATTAAAATAATGCGTATACTTACAAATTTGATATGTTTAAATTACTTCATTGTCTCTGATAAATAATTAATATAGGCTACGTTACTAATAATAAATACATTTTTTTGTAAAATAGTAAAAAAGTCGTGTATGTTTATTAAATCTGATAGATTGTTCAAAACTATAGCTATTCGTTTTTTCATAAAAAGCACTTATAGGTAAGTATGATCTGTTCGGTGCGTCAAAGACATTTTTAGTTTATTATTTTATGATTGTATAGTTATAGTTAAGTTTAAATTTAGTTTAGGTACGTTTCTTTTCTTGTATATAGGTAATTTATGCAAAATTTTCATACTGTAAGTATTTCTGTCTATTACTGCAGCCGTTCTTGGAACGGTAATCATATTTGGGTTTTCAAAGCAGGCATAGACCGACCATTGTTACAAGGAATCAAAAGCATTTTATTGATGGTACCTGCGTTTGAAAATCACAATTTAACATTACAGAATAGGGTCTTTATAGCTCCAGTATGCTTGCTGTAATTACGTCATTCACAGACATTTGGTTGCGAGAAATTTGAGTGATCGGCTGTTTGAATCACAGCATCATGTTATCAAAGCAGTGAATAAAATTCGAATGACAGATTATTTAGTCAGCCTTGTGAATGAATGTCAATCGATTGCTGTTTCATACAGAAGTGCGTTGGATAATAACTGGAATTGAATGACAAAATAAAATATGCTAGATGCTATTTGAAAAAATGAAGTTATTCGTGTTTGAAGTTTTTGAACTTTAGATTTTATTTCTGAACGTCCTGTACAAATTATAAAGCTTAGTTTTGGCATGACGTTAGCGTTATGACTTGGCTACAACTAGTAAAAATTTCAACGTTCTAAGTCATTTTTTATGGAAGTTATGATGCTTTATAGTTTGGGTTGCGGTGCAATCTTTTTTCCAATAAATTAAATTCTGTCAGATTCTATTCATCGTAGGCATATAGGAAGACAAGTTGGTTATCAGTCACCTTAAATTGTTTTTTGTTTCATACGAATTCATCGTAAAAAATATACCATTCCATTTAAAATAAGAAAGTCCTAAAAAGTCTAATGTACCATTCAGTTTGAATGACCCTGTATATTGAGTGCAAACAATATGCATATCACTTGCTGTTCAATCGATAATTTTATGGCTCAAATATGTTGTTGGTCGTTTAAATTATAGCCGTAATCAAATAATGAAAATTTGATTAGTTCCATGTAAAAACAGATTTGTAAATTTATGCATATTCATGGTAAGGTTTTTTTTTTGGCCTGGATAGTAAAATGGTTTACCAACTGGTACTTATACAATACGCATAATATATTGGAGTATTTATACTTACTGCCATAATAGTATTGGTCAACAGTTTTTAGCCAACCAACATCATCATGAGTGTGAGCAACAATGTGAACATTTATAAAGTCCTCTTTAACAGTATTACAAGACTAGAAAGTAAATGTTTTACATATTTTAATTGGCAGTCTTTCTTACATTGAAATAAATAAATCTATAATGTTATAGAGTTTATATTTAAAGTAACGAAATAAGCAATGTTGTAAGAAGAGTTACAGTTTTATACTCACTTCATAACCACATACAGATTCGTCATCATAAGTTATTGGCACAGAAGATGTTAATGAACATTTCCAAACAAGTATCACTAATAACCATTTTTGGGTAAAATTAACACGTTTCATACTGAAATTAGAGATTAATATAAACTGATTTATTAAACTGCACTTATTAACTTCAATTACGTTCTGCAAATACGATACATTGATTAATTTTTTTATATGAAAATTAGATGGAGCTCTATAGAAGTCAACTAAAAATAAAAAATTAAAACCGCAAATCCAGTTAGAGACTAAATTAATCTAAATTCAAAAGCTATATAAGTAATTAAGATCCCTCTCTGACATTTTAAAAGAACGAATGAAAATATACAATTTTAAACTAAAAGAGGGGTCAGTTATTAGTGGGTGGGGCTTTACTGAGGTTACACTAGTGAATTTAATTTCAACCTATGGAGACCTCTTTAATAATTAATCTTAGTTATATAATAAGTTTTTGAATTTAGTTTCATTTAATTAGTCTCTAACTGAAGATGATGTCTTGGGCATCTTGGGATAAGGAAGAGGTTCAGCATTGCTAAACCTGTTCCCTATCCACCCCAATAGTATTTAACAACAAACCTTGTAAGATAGATTAAGTTTCATGTAAAACTTTTGAAGAAGCCGCAGTGTGTGCTAAACACGTGTTAAGTTATTATACAATTATATGGAAATTAACAATATTGGATTTAATTAATATTCACTCTTCTTTAAATTTATTTTTATGATCGTACAAAAATAGTTCATGTAATTTTTGTTTCAACAATAAACTTAGTTTGTTTTAATACTATTAAAATATTTAATCTGAGGATAAATATAGATTCGAATTAAAATTTCATTTAGTTTTGGAAAGATGCATGTTTGTTTTGTATCAAGTATACGATTCATTTAAACTGTAAATTGACAGTAATTTTAAAATAAATATATAATCTATTTGTTGATAATGAAAAATGCTTAAATTTATATTTCTATATTAATCAACTATTCTTTTCCGTGTAGGTTTTTATTGAAAAAAACGGATATTATTTTTTCCTGCACTTTATAATTACCACAAAACATACCTATTTTCTTGTTGGTTTTCAAATATCAAGTGAAGTTTTGTAAATGAGGGATGTTTCTTTTACAACTACCACACTAACAATAAGTGGAACGAGTTTAAAGACCCCTTTAAATACTGCAAATTGAGATAAATTATTTGATTGGCACGAGTGTAAATACATTTAATTTCGCATCTGAAAAATAGGTGATAAATAAGTAACACGTTTTAGACAATAATATTGACAAATTATTTACCTTTCGTATCTAAGTATGTCAAAAAATATTAGCAGAAGTATATACAACCACTCACTGAGAGTTGATAGATTTTAATTACCCGTATCCAGAATAAGAAATAAGTTCCTTATTAATAATTTATTTTACAGGTAGGGCTACATATAATAATTATTGTTAATTTTGTTTTAAATTAAATTCCATAGGTCCATCATTTTAAGCTAGATTACAATATTTATTCCAAATTATTTTAATAATTTACATTCAAGTAATTAGTTTCATTTCATTTAAAACTTTATTACGAAATTGAATCTTGATTATTGTCGATGTTAATACGTTGAATATTGAATATTTTCTATGTTAAAACAAAATTTTTAAAATATTACATAACTCTAAAATAAGTTTTTGACTAAAGTAATCAGAAAATATTTTTGGATCAACTTCGAGGCCCCGAGTAACCGACAGTTGGCATCTGGGTAACAAGTGAAAGCGAATGATCTAACACATGGGCTGAAAAGTCCTGGGCATAACAAGGAAAACACGGTTTTTTTGTTCAAAATTGGCTTTATTCATCAACGTAATCTCCATCAAGAGCAACACAATCATTCCAGCGCCGTTCTAATATTTCAATACCATTTTTGTAGAACAATTTATCTTTTGCCTCAAATAGACCTTAGCTTCAGCGATAGCCTCTTTATTCTAGCGAAATTTCTTGCCGGCGTGCATTTTTTGAGGTCTGCGAGCAGCTAGTAGTCGCTGAGATTCAAATCTTTAGAATACGATGGATGTGGGAGCAATTCGATGTTCAATTCATGTTTTGCCAGGTAGGCCATTGTTTTGATTGACTTATGACAAGGTGTGTTGTCTTGATGATACAAATTGTTTTTCTTTGCCATATGCGGTCGTTTCTTTGCAATTTTCTTTGCAAACGCTCCAATAACGCTATATAATGTTCACTGTTGATGGTATTTTCCTTCTTTAGATAGCCGAGGAATATTACACCACGCACATACCAAAATTTCATATCCTTAACCATAACCTTTCCAGCCGATTGTTGTGCTTTCAGGTGTTTTGGACGAGGTTCTCTAGTTGCTATCAACTCAGATGACGACCTTTTCGACGTTTTGATTCCGGAGTGAAGTGATGGATCCATGTTTCATCCATTGTCACATATGTTATCGACGCAAAAATTCCGGTTTGTTACGTTTAAACCAAGCACTGGCCAAACACTACTCAGAATCATCAATACGTTCTTGTTTTTTTTTTTGGTCAACAGTGAGCAAACTCGGGACCCAATTTGAACAGAGCTTTCTCATAGTCAAATACTCATGTAATATCAATATAAAGCCAACACGTTCTTTTGATATCTTTACGATGTCAGCTAACTCACGCAATTTCTCTTTTCGATCATTCAAAACGATTTTGTGGATTTTTTTGTTTTCTGGTGTTACCATCTCATTTGCACGTCCACTGTATTCTGCATCATCAGTGTCTCTATGTTACGACCATGTTTGATGTCAGCAAACCAACGTTTTATTTTGTTTCAGTTGTTGTTCCGATGGAGCGGAGTCTCCATAACACTTTTTAAGCCATTACTTCGCTTAAACGGTATTTTTTCCCATCAAGAAGCATCTAGCATCAGCACAATAAATCTAATAAATAGAATATTATGAAATTTTAACAGCTGTCTTTTGAAGGTTAATACTAACTGAAAAAGAATAGAATGCAATAAAACTAGCGCCATCTATGTGTTAGACACGGGACTTTTCAGCCCATGTGTTACAGTGTGGACAGAGAAGTGAGACTGAAAATCTGTTTTCCTTGAAGGTTAGTCAATACAAATTTTCGGACGGTGGAAGGTAAGAGGAAGAACATCGAGTTTGAAAATTCCATATAATAAAAATGAATAAGAGGGCATCATTTATGGCCTAAGTAAAAAAAAGTGGTATGAACTCTCATAGGTCTTAAAAATGGCATTTACTTAGTACCAATGCATCCTAGTCGGCAATTTATTCAGCGGTCTATGGAAAAGCCAGACGGATAAGCCTCTGTATGTCGGCTTCAAACTTCTTAGATTTCGACCTTCTCGATTTCAGTTATAACTTGAACACTTGGTGAAGATCTTGTTCACTGAAGGGTAAGTCTAGGAGACTTATCAATTTATTGTAAACCCTTTGGCAGGCTTAAAGCAAGACCACGCTATGCTACAACCAACGACGTCGCCTCTTTAAAGTCTGACCATTCGTTGATTTCAGCTGATGCCACGAATTGTTTCTTGTAGGTTTCAAAATTTGGTTGGTATTTTGAGTCTTTTCATCCGTACGGTAGTGTCTGCCATGCTCCGTCAAGCTGTTTGTTTTACTTCCACCCATTGCAGCACCATTTCAGCCTTAAAGGCATCTACTACGCTGTCAACTTTCTGTTTGACTTCCCCATTTACACCTTTCATATCATTCTTAACGGAATGTACTTTCGAATGTAAGGAATTTACCACAGTTTTAACCTTTACTTAAAAAAGAGTGTAATTTTTGTAAATATAAATATAAATATAAATATTCAATGCCGGTAGGGGTATTAGCTCTCGGAGTAGTTGTTTCTGTTGATTCCATATTTATATTTATATTTACATTTATAATATAGCCTGTAAAGGCCTTTCTGCCAGAGAGACCCGATAAGTCAAAATCGGTCGTGGGATATGACTTTCGGTTCGTTTTGCCTACTTGGTAGGACGCGTTCCAAATGTGAGATCTTTGATCTTAATATTTAGACGAATAAGGATTTTAATTGCTTCGTTTTTAAATATGTAGTTTTTGTTATTATCGTTGTTTTTTCTTCTTTTTCTTCCGCTTGCGCTTTTTGTTGTATTTTCTCTTCTTCCTTTTGTTGTTCTTATCACCTTCATTTGCCATCGTCTTGTTTCTCTTGGCGCTTTCTTTCCTCATCTTGTCGCGTTTTTTCTTCTGCTTCCATTATAGCTTGCAACTACTTTTCAGTAATTTTTCCATATGCTGTGGTGAAATATACCATAAACTGTGAAGTGGTTTTATTTTGTGACCCTCACGATCCAAGTAAATTCACAACTCCATACAAATATTGTTCTGATTTATGACTTTTAAAATGGCGATAAACGGTTACCCACTATAGTACCTTCTGCTTGCTTGTAATAATTGTTAATCAATTTAAAGTAGCTGTGGTTTAAGCACACCGTTATGAGTTTTAGTGAGTACAAAAATGGAGACCGTGATGACTAAATATAACAAAATCAAAAGAGTCCCACACCTATTCATTATACAAAAATTTGAATATTGTAATTTCTCAATAATATTGCTTCGGCAAAACGCCGGGAGGAGTACACAACGTTTTCCTATTCTATTTTAACAATTTAGATTGTGGGGACCTACGTCCCACTATTGTAATTGAAATATTCATTTTTGTACATAAAAATTCTTTTCTTTTGTATAAATTATCTTCTGTAAATTCTGTGTAAATATTTTGTATAAAATTACTAACACCCTTGAGCATGCCTTTTCTCAAACATGTTTTCTACTGTCTTGCTTTTTTAATTATGAGAAACAGCTTTCTTTTTTTATCTATCTTTCATACACAAACCAAAATTCCTGTCCCTTGTCACCGATCGCTTGCAACGGTCAATCATAAAAAGTACCGTTGCCGATCCCTACTAAAACTACCGCTTCTTGTTTCGCTACCCTCGGCATGCTTCCAATAAATAACCTTTACCGTTGAATACTAACTTTCTATATTTTCAAATCAACACTTCTTCACCGACCGCTACAGATAATATTCGTCACAACCATTTGCACATTTTTTACCACTCAATATCAAATTCATTTCAATTCTTTCATCATTTTCACTACTAACCGTCTGTAAATTAAACACCATCAATCAACCATCATCAAGTTTTATATAAATAAATATTATATTAAATAATCACCCGCAACACCACAAGATCTTTAATAATCAAAATCCGAGTATAAAAACTCATACAAGTATTACCGACTCACATGAAAGTCCATGTCTTCACCAATCAATCTTCAAATAATATCAATTTTAATTAAACGTACGCTTCGCTTCTCTAATTTAAATTTTCTCCACTAAGTGCAGTAATCTTTAATGTGCATAAATAGTTTCGTTTCTTCTTAATATTATCTCAGCCAAATTAATCCATAATCAAATCAAATGTTAAACAACGAAAATTTTAATAGTTGTGTTAAACTGCAGTCAGAGATTAAGTTTACAAATAATTTAAGTAGATGTTGAAAAATTACTCCAGTGGCACATCGAGGGGGGGTTTTGGGGGGTTAAACCCCCCTAGAGCCTTTAATTAGAACATAATATTCAGCGATATATCGATATTTCACACATATTTTATTTTATATCCGTTGAAAATTCCCAAGATTATAAAAACGGTAATTGTGTGTTATTTTTCTGTTAATTTAAACTCCATTTAAACCCGTTGCGGACGCGACCAATCGCGGAATCACGATAATGGGAACCGTGACAACCGTGCCATGTTTTCGGCCGTAACGGGGGAGTTTATTTGTTTGACGGGCGTCGGGCGGAACGCATGCCTAAGAGCTGAAGTCAAATATTACATCTGTTGGGAAGTTCCCAACCTGTCTATGTTCTTATCTTCCTTAATTTTGCAAACACCCCGTATTTGCTCCCTCTGACCACCCATACAACCAGAACCCACTCGATTTAGATAGACATTTTTTGATATCTACTGCTCATTCGCAACCTTGCGAAACCCCTATTTTTTATTAACTAACATAACTCTACATCACATTATCACCGCTGTTTTGCAACTTGCAAAAGTTTTAAGAAAAGTATTTCTGGGAATCGCCTGATGAATGCTACATCTTATTGTAATCCTGTAACAGACGGTGTAGTTGTGCATGTACTTCTTATCGCTAACATGTTTACGGCACAGCCACAGCAAGCGGCTCTTTTATCATTATCGACTTACAAGCCATAAATCTTAAGTAACACGACCAATTCTGTGAATTTTCGACGACATTCTAATTGTTATTCATTATTCGGGAACAATCAGGATTTCTTCTAGTAATTATCTAGAAAGTTCGTTAGGTGTATAAAAAGCGACCATCTTCGGATGGCAGACAGTGGTTAGTAAACAGTTGGTGCGCGAATCAAAACGATAAAGCGCTAGACAAAAGTGATATAAATAAATTGTTATATAAATAAAAGAATTGTTCTCATATAAATGGTAGTTCTAAGTTAGTGTTAAGTGTTATATAAATGGTGTAAAATAAATAATTTTTAAATAAATACTTTTGACTAGAAAATTCGTTATAATACTATTACATTATTATTATTTGAGCTGTACTGAAAAGCAGAAAGCTTAGTTTTATTTCAACGGCTAAATTGATTGCTGATGTTATGGATAGATTCGTTATAAAAAGACAACGCCTGGATTCAGAATTGACAAGCGGCAATTTACGTCAGACTTCAAAAGAGGTAAGTTAGTAAAGCTAATAATTCTAATATTTTATTTTACGCAATTTCATTTTACGTTCTTATATTGTGAACTATATTCTTTCGGTTTTTAATTTTTAGGAAGCCACAAATGAAGGAGTAGCTTCCACATCCACAATAGAATGCACAGAAAAGTCTCAAGTTGAATATATCAGTGATTTTGGACTTCGCATTGGCAAATCGGTAGATGATACTACCATTCTACCAAGAAAATGCTATTAGAAAATCCTTGGACACCCGATTTAAAATTTAAATTTCCACCATTTGGTCCTAGAAATTCCAGATCAAGTGAATAACTGACTGGAATTGGCTTATGTATTCTCCTTCTAAAGATGCTGCATTGTGCAAATTGTGTGGGTTATTTTGCACTGCTGTGGGGCATCAGGGTTTAACTGCAGGTAAATTGGTTAAAATGCCGTTTCGTAGATGGAACGATGCAAGGGAAGAATTTAAAAAAACATTCTGAAACTTTGTACCATAAAAAGTGTTTAGAAAGGGCAGGTAATTTTCTCGCAACGTACACAGGAAAAGCAGAAAATATTCAGTTAGTGTTCGACAGTGGAAGAAAATGTCAAATATTAAATAATAGAGAATTTCTTAAACCCATAATTAAGACCGCTATTTTTCTTGCCAGAATGGGACAGTCTTTTAAAGGGCATCGGGATTTTGGAGCTTTTAATTTAGATGAACCCCCGCAAGAAGGTGAAGGAAACTGTAGATCTGTTTTAAAGTTCAGAGTTGAAGCGGGGGATATGATTTTGTCAAAACATTTGAAGTCTGCCGGAGATAACGCGACTTACATCAGTTGGCGATGAAGTTATTTCGGCATTCAACACTATCCTTTTAATGAAACTAGTAACAAGAGCTAATGAAGCCAATTAATTGTTTTTCTCTTCTGTGTGATGAAACTACCGACATTGGGGGTACAATTTTCAACTATCATCTTGCGTTAGATTTGTTGAAGGTAACACAGTACATGAAGAATTTTTACAGTTTATTCCTATTGCTAATACTACTGAAGCAGGATTAGCTAATACCATTTGTTCATTTATAAGAGAGATAGGATTAAAAGGTGACCAGGTGACCACTTACTTGGACAAGGGTACGATGGTGCCAGTTCCTTGAGTGGTCATATAAAAGGTGCTCAAACCAAGGTTCGTCAAGAATATCCCAAAGCTATATATGTTCATTGTTGCTCCCATTGCTTCAATCTTGCAATATCCGAAGGGTGTTTAGTACCAGATATTAGAAATTGTACTGTCGAAACCACTTACAGCTTTTTCAATTATCCCAAAAGGCAGTACGTCATGGAGAATCAAATAGAACAATTAGAAGAAAAGCCAAAAATTGAAAAATTAAAAAGGTTATGTGCAACGAGATGGATTCAAAGACACGACTCAGTTCGTGCATTTATTGCTTTGCTTCCTGTGATAATTAATGCACTAAATGAAATTACCACATGGGCGGACAAAAAAACCGCTACTGATGCTCAATTGCTGATGTCTGCCATTTGTAAATCTGATTTTCTAGTAAGTGTTTATGTAATACAATCTGTATTTGAAAATACTTTGCCGCTTAGTTAAGTATCTTCAAACTGAAAATATTGACTTGTGTTTAGCAGTCGACTGCAGATAACACAAAGAAATAATTAGGACAACTGAGGGAAGAGGCAGACGAAATATTTGCCAAAATATTTCAACAAGTTTCAGACTTTTGCAATGAAGTAAGTAAATATAACCATATCTCTTCCAAGGCTGGTTGGCTGTCAAACAAGGCGAAATAATGTGCCTGCCTCGACACCGGAAGAATATTATAGAAGATCAATATTTATCCCATTTTTTGACGAAACTATACAGACTATAAATGACAGATTTGTGGCCCACAAAGATATTCTAACACCATTTCAGTATTTGTTGACTACAGAAGCTAATGCTAGTTTAGATACAGAAAATGTAAAAAATTTGGCAGTTTTTTATGGGTTTGACGACTTCAACCTAAAAGGAGAAATTACACTCTGGAAGCAATTCCTAAAAGATTTGGAACCCAGGCCGCAGAGTGCTATTGATGCACTTTTAGTATGTACTAAGAACTTATTCCAACAGTTTATGATCTACTTACCATAATGGCTACGTTGCCTGTAACAACGTGCACATGTGAAAGGTGTTTTTATTCGTTAAAACTTAAGAATAAAATTACCTAAGAAATTCCACCGGTGGAGAACGACTAAATGGGTTAGCCTTAATGTGGTGTACACCATAATTGTCCAGTAACAGAAGAGGAAGTATTAAATGAATTAGCTCTGAAACCACGTCGGCTGGATATTGCTTTATAGTATTATAAATTATTGTATTTTTTAAATAAAAGGTTTCTAGTTATTAATTTTTTTCTATTAATCTCACCCTTGAAACTTATTATTTAAATTCATATGATTTATAATTTGGCAAAATCCCAAGTATTTCATTACTCATATTTGTTTTCGTTTCCTCGTGTTATATTAAGAGAGAGAAGGGTGACAAGTATGTCATACTTATAAGGGAATCGGAGTACAGAAACACCACCGTTCCTGATTGGTGTGATAATTAAATCACAAGCGGTGAATGATGTTTAGAGAAATATTTACAAATGCATATTTAAAAAAAAATAAGAACAACATTTTTTTCTATATATATAGAAAAACTTTAGTTATATTTATTTGTATTTACCTTTATATATCTGTTTAATTACAATTAAGGAAACAATATTAAGTCCTTCTTTTTTTAAAAATATGCATTTGTAAATATTTCTCTAAACATCATTCACGGTTTGTGATTTTTAATTACATTGTTTCATTTATTTCCTGTTAATATTAATAATAAAAGTTCTTATTTGCATTGGCTTCAGTACAATAATTAATTCATTTGATGTAATTTTTGTCGCATAAGAGTTTTTACTTGTGGTTTTCGAATCAAATACGGTTTCCATTGTTTCGTCGTCGGAACTGGTAAATTGTAAACGTTCGTTTTCTGCTAACCATTGATTTGCACCAAGTGTCGTTTCTTCTATTGACGTTATTTCAAACGATGTAAAAATGTCCTAAAAGGGTGAATTTAAACATTCATGAGTAATATCTAATAAGATATTTTGGTCATTATAAAGGATTTATAAATTCATAGGAATTACTCACATTGAGATCGACAGTTTGATTGATTGACAAATCTGGATCTTCGTTTATTTCAAAAACATGTTCTAATCGAAGCAAAAATGATTGGTTGGTCCACGGCTCTAGCGTAAGGATATGAACATTTTTCGGTAAAGCCTGAACGAGTCCTTCATACTGTAAAACGTGTTTCTCTTTGTATTCCTTGAAAGACAGCCCAGAAGTTGGAGCCAAGAAAGTCCATGCTTGCAGTAACTTACGTTGCGCTATGTCCTTCTGTTGAGAAGCTAAGGTCTGATTTCCTGAAATACACAATGCAAAAATGTAGTAGGTCAAAAATATTCTGCAAACAATAAATTTAATTTATTAACCTGTTAATTTTAAGAATGATCCGGAATTAAGATGGTGCGACCCTCTCACCACCAGACCCTTCTCAAAGGCTTCTTCATTTAGTTGTTCGCCAACACCAAGACCATCATCGGCAAGGCAATTTCGATGAACCTTTAAAAAATATTCTATTTAGCATATAAAATGAGCTATTATACGGTAAGGAATGCTAACCATGAGTTCAATTTCACCGTCGTTTAGACTACTTCCACCTTCGGCTCTATCTGTAAGAACGGCCACTTCCAAACCGTTCGTTTCATCTTTGATTGATATTTTAGACGTAATGGGATAATAATTGCCAGATGCACTTTCAGACACATTTACATTCCACGTTGGTCTAAAGTTTCTTACCCTTTTTAAAATTTCCCTGCCGTTTGAATCCGTATAGAAGGTTGAGTTTGTTTTCAAAGTTGTAGTGTAACGAGTTATAATTTCTTTACCGTTATTTCCCCTATGTAAAACGACAATTTTTAATTACATAATTAATAACAACAAATTATCAATACATACTCTGTGAGAATTGGTCCAACAACCCAATCAAATTCCACAAAGTTTTCGGAATTGTAGATACGAATTGTTTGACTTATCCAATCGCTAAATGTTTGTCTAATTTCAGCAATTAAACTTCCCAAATAAGTTTTCACTGTGGCCTTTTCTGATACCGTGTAGATATTCGAATCGTTAGGTCTGAAAATATAAGCACCTGATGGTCTACTCACTGATTCATCATCTGAATCGTTAACTGAATCATTATCATCTGGACCATCATCTGGATTACCATCTGAATCATCAAAATTTCCTGTGAATCCTACATAGAGAAGGAATTTTTGAGTTATTGGTATAAATTCTCCATTCATTTCTATTCCTGTCAAAAGACCCGTTTCTTCGTTGTAAGTCAAACCGATATTATCGTTTGTTATTTTAATGTCTCCATTGCCACTTGCATTCATCTAAGTGATGACAAATGAAATAAACGTTATTTATTTATATTTTTTAATACTTACAATTGCCTGAAACCCCTTAAGAGTTATATTGGATCCTACATCGACGGTTTTGGAAATATAATACGTTTTAAATCCTAATGGAGGTACATTCTCAGCCAAAAATAGTATCTCATGTGTAGCACTACTGTTTCTACCGGGAATATTAAGAGTGGCATTAGGGATAGAGAAAGTTTCCGTAAAAATTTCTTTTCCTAAAAAGGTGACCATTGCATATTTTAAACATGTTATCTTATAATTAATGACACTGCTTAATATGGATCAGGTAACAAAGATGCAAATATCTTTCTCAACTTAGTTGGTAGTTCAACTCATTCCTCAAAATTGTCTCAGAATGTCAGGATTTTGAGCCTAACCTCAAAACAGTTTCCAAAAAAAGAAGGCATTAAAATCCTTATTCGTGTAAATATTAAGGATTAAAGATATTAATTCAAGATTAATTAAAGTGATTCAATGCCGGAAGGGGTATTAGCCCTAGAAGTAGTTGTTTCTGTTGATTCCATTTTTATATTTATAATATAGCCTGTAAAGGCCTTTCTGCCAGCGCCCACCTGATGAGACTGAATAGGTAGAAACCGGTTGTGGGATTTGGCTTTCGGTTCGTACTGCCTACTTGGTGAAACGCGTTCCAAATGTGGGATCTTGGATCCTTAATATTTAGACAAATAAGTGTTTAAATCCCTTCCGATTTTGGATATGTTATATTCGTCTAATAATCTTTCGGAATCAACAGTGTAATTCAATGCCGGTAAGGGTATTAGCTCTCGGAGTAGTTGTTTCTGTTGATTCTATATTTATATTTTTCAAAAGAGTTATTTGTCTTTATTACGAAATAAAAGACGCAACAACACATTACCCCTTTGAAATTCCAAATAATGCTAGTTAGGTTTATTTGGTTTTGAGATTAATATATTTGGAAATTTCAATGTACTAGGTTATTTCTGGCCCGTATTCAAGTTCGCCCTCAAAAATACATAGAAAATGTCTACTTTATTTTCTGAGTTTTCTATTCAATTCGCTTTAAAGGTGGTTCCACTCTAAAATGATAGTGAATTCGGAGCAGACAACACCTCTACTGCATGTGAAATGCAAAAACTGAAAAGAAGGAGGAATGTAATTTCGACGCTGAGTCGGATTGTAGCTCTGGAATTAGCTTAGTGTATTGAAATATTATGATATCATGGGCTTAAAACAAATCAAGCCTAACTAGCAGCATTTGGATCTTGATGTTTTGAGTACATCAAAATATGGAAATGTTAGACCAATTTTTAGAGCAGATTCGAATTTAGCCCTTTTATTTAAAAACTGCCAAAAGTTGCATTTTCTGAATTTGAGGTTAGGGTGTCTTACGAGCCTGAATGCTACAGCATCTTTGAAAGGTTAGCGTGTCAAATTATGTCACAAACGACTACTCTATTGTTTTCTCCTTTTATAATCCGTGATTTTGTTTGGTATATGTAAATAGTAAACTTGCCTTCAGGATCAAGGACTGTATAATTGGCATCCAGTACAGGTAAACGAACGTAATGATTAACGGGACGGCTCAATGGATTATAAATTGTTACTACAAAACTATTTGCACTTTCGGTAAGAGCGCATTGGCTGATATTAAACTGACATTGTTGGTATTGTACTGTAGTTGAAGATGTGTTGGTATCGGTGTTTGCTAATTTGCTTGAATGAATGAAGAAAAAGTCAGTTAAGTAATTACTAAAGTAAAATAATAGTTGGTGGTTTATTACTTTAGAGCTGTTTGGGCGACAGTATTGCATTGTTCAAATCCTTTATTCAACAAACGTGCATAATCATTGGCAACATGTTGCTTTTCTGTACCAGTAATAGCATCGTGGTGTTGTAATACGCCCATTGCTTCTCTCATTACGTTTAAATTGAGTTCCTCTTTTGAATCTAATTCGGCTAAGGCCGATAATTGCTTGCAAACCTATCGAAATGTTTAAATTTATTATGTTGTCAATTTTAATGTGTCCCTTGACAGGAACTTTCCTAATACATGCATCCATATGTATCTACTGTAAAATTATTGAGTGATTATGTTTTGTTTGTTGAAACGTCTCACATTTTAATAAACTTCCAGTAATATGAGTGAAACAAAAAACATATTAAATAAATTTTCATCCAATTTACACTGCAATTGAGTAGTTGTATTGTTGAAATAAAACTTTAATGTTGAACTCGTCGGTTACAATAATCAACCAAGTTCGGATTCAGAATAATAAAAAAATAATTAGGAGTTAGTCATTCAAAGATACTGTTAATTGTTAGTATAACATATTACCTGTAAGAAATTATTTCCTTCTCTTTCAAAACGCTTCAGAGCGGGACGAGACGTAAAGTAGCCAGTCCAATAAGAATGGTCTTCGGTTGCGTAAGGGAAAAAATCGTCTGTTTTGGTAGACCACGTCAATTTCTTATTTATTGACTCCTCATGTACTGCATTCAAATAACATGACGGTGTCGAATAGAGCAGATTATAATTGGAGCCATTATTTTGCCTTTCATTAGCGTACCTATTGTAAGTTTTTATTATTTTATGTTTCTTTATACGAATGTATAAAATAGACATTTTAAGTATACCTGTAATAATGTTCTTTTTTAATAAAACTTACTTTATCAATTTGTCCAAGTTTCTGAACCAAATGTCGGCATTCTGATAGTTAAAGTCGTTACCCATTGTTATTAACAAGTTATTAGTACGATATACAGTTTTCATTTTTTCTACAAATTGCAGAAAACTATCGATCTATACAAAAAGGTAAAAACCGAATGTTATAATTTTTATTAGGGAATTAAAACTGTTAAAACCGTTAATAATTATACACAATTGAATCAAATAAATTATTTATTTAAAAAAAATCAATATGCGTATTTCACGTTATGAGGGAACCTTCGGGAGTAAACAAAAACTTCATTATAGTTTACTTCCTTCCCGTTGGTTGAAGAACTATCCCATCAACTTACCTTCCTCATCTCCTTTCGAAATCATGGGAATAGGTGGGTGGTGGTGCTTAGGGAGAAAAATATAAGACTGACTAGATGAGGACTGTGAATTAGTGAAGGAATGTCATCCGGACTGCTCAGCTACCGGGTTTTCCAATTAGATCGTCAGAACTTTGTCAAAACAAGATGGCTTTGGAACGCAAATTTCAAATTTTGTAAAGAAATGAAATCAGTAGATTGTGGCAAGTTAATATGGACAGATTAACGATTTAACGGCGCTTAAAAATAATTCGTATTTACCATCAAAATGAGTGTTCCGTTCGCCGAACATTTCGCGCGTTGCGGGAAATCTACGGTCAGCGTAATCGACCAACCGAACGATATCTTTATCGTTTGGTTAAAATGTTTGAAGCAGCTGGTTCAGTTGCAGATAATTCGACATTTGTGCGTAATCGGGGTGCCCGATCGGGGGTTAATACTGCTGCTGTAAGCTAAAGTGTAAGAAATGATCCGAACCTTTCCATTCCATAAGAACTGAAGCCAAATGATCATAGTTTGTGTCGAAATTTTGCAGACTGGGCCCTTGAGCTGTTGGAAGCTGAAACACATTTTGCAGAAACGATACTGTTTTCCGATGAAGCCCAGTTCTGGCTCAATGAGTTTGTAAACAAGCATAGCTGTAGGATTCGGGCTGATGCAAATCCTCAGGCCATTCAAGAAACATCTCATTATCCTAAGGAAGGTTACTGTTTGGTGCGGTTTCTGGACTCGAGGCGTAATTGAACTTTATTTTTTTGAAGATGAAGATGCAAATCGTGTTACTGTTAATGGTGATCGGTACAGGAATATTCTAACGGAATATCTTTGGCCAGAACTGAGAAATACTGACATAGACAATGTTTTCTTTCAACAAGACGGGGCAACGTATCACACATATTGATTTATTGAAACATCAATGTCCTGGCCGCGTTATTTCAAGAAATGGTAATGTCAATTGGCCACCAAGATCATGTGTTCTCACACCCTTGGATTTTTTACTTTGGGGTCATGTTAAAGCTCTCGTGTATAAAAATAAGCCACGAGCAATTCCCGACCTTAAGAGAAACATTTGAAGCATCATTAGGAATATATCACCCGATATGTGTGGAAGAGTTGTCACAAATTGGGCCTCCGGAATTAATTCAATCAGAAGAAGTCGATAAGGGCATTTAAACGAAATTATCTTTAAAACATAATGCCATTGTTTGTTCTTCAAAATTATATTGTTATTAAAAGATTATCACTTACAGTTGCTATTATGTCTCATTTGAAAGTTCTGACGCGCTAATTGGAAAACCATTTATATTCTAACTACTGGACTACGTTGCTTGGTTCCGGATATATGTTGGTAAATTTAAACTACGTATTGAATATGGAGAACGTCTGTGTAGCATAAAATAAACTATAGCATAAAATATAATAAACATTATTCTGGGTGGTTTGATATAGCGGTATAGATAACAGCTTAGTACACCAACTCGATTCTAGGTCCGCCAGTCATTCCAAGTTTTTCTGTAGTTGCCTTGTCATGTACACAAATTTTCTTCTCTTCTGTCTTCTTTCCGTCCGTCTCAACCAACTCTACCTAACCACTACCCAGTCATTCCCACGATTCCTAATAGGAGCCGCCTATTAAAATTGGGAATTAAACACCCAATATTTCTTTAATGATTTGTTAGTAATTTTGTTACATTTCATTATAAGATGAAATAAGCGTATTGAGTTTTTTATATAAACAGTTTGTAAAATAGTGAAGCGTATTTTGTTAACATTAATTTGGAAATGTATTTCACGATCTACCTTTTCATTGACGTTATAGTCTGGACTCTCGGAATTGTCTAATATAGGTTCATCATTGCATGTTATATCGAAGCAGAATCCTGGAGGCGGTGAATAATGATTATACAGTATGCTAGTAAATATATTACTACTATTTCCTAAAAACACAATTGAAAATAATATTCGTCGGAATTGTCAAAGTTACAACGAAGATGCAATTTTTTTACCAAGACTTCCACTACTTTTCCAGATCATTTCGAGAGATGAAGAGTTTATTCTGTGATTTTTATCTTGATAATCAATTCTATTAAGAAATACTCCATCGAATCCTAATTGAGAAAATATGGAAGCCATTTCTCTACTGTGTCCAAAAGGATCGATTTGCCAGCCGACTTTTGGACGAGCGCATTTTCCAAAGGTATCGTTTAATTTTCTAAAATAAATTTCAATTTTAATTTTGTAACAAACGTTTCGAAACCCTTCGATGGTACCTCATTCCCCAAGTAAATTGATCGATTATCGATTGGTAATGTGTAGCAGCTTCATCATTCATACTCCATGCTCCACCGATTATTTCTAACTGACCATTTTCAATTAATCCTTTAAATTGTGCTCTCATTTGATCATTCTGTTCCAACCACCATTTCCACAAGAAGGCGGTTTCTACGTAGATAAATCTGAAGAGACCGAACCACATTATTTTTTACCATATTGTAGCACATTATGAACAGATATATGAAAATGGTTATTACGATGTATTTGGAATAGACAACATACAATATGAGACGATTCTCTATTTCAAATCCTACATGAAAAATTGTTCGGAAAAATTCATTCGAAATATAAACTGTAAAATGCGTACTTTCAAAATAGTTTTTATAAAGGCGTGTGGGAATATTCGACAATTTTGAGTTATTTGTTGGGAATTCGAATAATGTTACAATGTCATTTGCTTAACTGTAAACGTTTGGCCGTGCTTAGCAAATAGTACCTTCAGTGCACTCCGAACTAGGATCAGCCGCCGACTAATTATTGTTATTCGTTAATGAAATTGTTTAAAAGTTTATCTAAGCTTTAAATAGGAAAAAATGGAAGAGTGGGTTTCCACTGTGAAAATAGTCATTCAAGATAATGCTACATAAGTCATGTTATCTAACATTACATAACAAGTTATCGGTAGTTTGTATGTTCGCACTTATTGCTATTAATTATTTTATGTGTATTAATTTAAGTGTTCCAAAAAAAATAGCGACTCGAGTCGACTCATGTCACCTATTTCATAAATGTGAACACTGTGATAACGCAGCCTTAATCGACCACGGTGGAAACCAACTCACTGTGTTCTGCGTTTAGTATTTTCAAAACAGAAAATTGGTTCAACAAATGTTTAAATACAAATAGAGATTGATTTTAAAAAAAGACATTTCAATTAGAAAATAGGAATAGGTATTTAGCAGTTAAGTAAAAAAAGGAATACGTGAAATACACCACATTTCCGATTAGTTGCATAACAATTAATGACCATCGACATCATTTACTTAGACCAGTGAGATTCCTTACCAGAAAGAGTACGTACTATATTGGTCAGAGCTATTTGTGTTCTTCCACCATCAGTGAGACTAATGATGGCTCCTGCCTGCGTGACGTCACATCTTACGAACCAATAACAAAATTTTAAACACAGAAAATGCTCTGCTCTCTCTTTCTAATAAAGTGCAGAAGCAAATCTCCGATCCAGGTATACAAGTCGATAATAGTGACATAATTAATGTATTTTGTTTACTAATTTCGTCCCTTGACTTACCTTCGCGAAGAGTTTCTTAGTAGGGAGTCAACAACAGAATCGATAATATACTGAACACCTGCTATTGTTATCTCTCTATTACCTGAAAGTTTCTTAATTAATAAGTTAATTGACCGTGAATTACATTTAAATTGGTCAATTTTCTCTAATAAATAATTAATAATCCACGCATAGAAGAAAGAATACTCTTTGACAAATTGGTTAAGGCTTTCGCGGCCAGTTGATGAACTGATGTTGACATTCTTCGGGTGTACAGGCCGTCGTCGGTTGGAATTGCTTCCTAACGTTTCGCTAGCACGAGTGGCGAGCTTCTTCCATTTTCTACTGTCTACAACCAACAGCGAAAATGGATAGACCTCTGAAGAAGCTCGCCACTCGTGCTAGTGAAACGGTAGGAAGCAATTCCAACCGACGACGGCCTGTACACCCGAAGAATGACAACATCAGAATACTCTTTTTTGTAAAGTCGTTTATAATTCGTACCTGTTTATAAAATATATTTCTTTGCTTAAATGTAAAGATAAAAATCATTTTAACGTTTGTTTTTTTTAATTGTATTTTTTGTCAAAATGTTCCTATAGATACGCTAATTAATTTAGCCGCTTTGATTTTAATTGAAAGTAAAAAACATAACACTTATGTTATCTCCAATCTTAAATGATACGATGTTCTAGTGAACGATATAATTGAATCATAAAAATAGAACATTGAGGACGTCATTGATGGGCTATGTACGAAAAGGACAAGATTTTTATTTCGTTAATCAAGGAGCTGAAACTAAACGATCTGCTGCTTAAATAACTTTGCAGCATATTTATATAATTAAAAATTGATTAGTTATATGTAAAAACACATTTGTAATTTTATGCACTTTTATGATTGCATTTTAGTACAAAGTGGTTAGAGAGTAAAAATTTTTATAGAATAATCACACAATCCGTATGTATCCCATACATAATATATAAGTTATTTAAAAAAATATGGAATTAAAATCCTTATTCGTCTAAATTTTAAGATCAAAGATCTCACGTTTTGAACGCGTCCTACCAAGTAGGCACAACGAACCGAAAGCCACATCCCACGAACGGCTTCCACCTATTGGGTCTCATCAGGTGGGTGCTGGCAGAAAGGCCTCGGAGTAGTTGTTTCTGTTGATTCCAGATTTATATTTATATTCATATTGATCGTATAGCCTATAAAGGCCTTTCTGCCAGTGCCCACCTGATGAGACCCGATAGGTCTAAACCGGTCGTGGTATGTAGCTTTCGGTTCGTTGTGCCCCCTTGGTAGGACGCGTTCAAAATGTGAGATCTTTGATCTTAAAATTTAGACGAATAAGGATTTTAATTCCTTATTTGTTGAGTATGTTATATTTTCGTCTAATGTGAGTGTTTATACTTACTGCCATAATAGTATTGGTCAACAGTTTTTAGCCAACCAACATCGTCATGTGTGTGAGCAACAATGTGAACATTTGTAAAGTTTTCTTTAACAGGATTACAAGACTAGAAAGTAAAGGGATTTACATAGTCTAATTTTCGGTCTTCCTTACATTGAAATAAGTAAAGTTACAAAATTGTAGAGTTTATTTTTAAAGCAACGAAAGAATCAATGTTATAAGTAGAGTTACAGTTTTATACTCACTTCATAACCACATACAGATTCGTCAGCATAAGTTATTGGCACCGAAGATGTTAGTGAAATTTTCCAAACAAGTATCACTAATAACCATTTTTGGGTAAAATTAATACTTTTCATTCTGAAATCAGAAATTCATCCGAACTTATTTGTTAAACTGTACTTATTAACTTCATTTTACATTATGAGTATACGACGCAATAATTATGTTTTTACAAAAAAATCAAGGAAACTGAAATAAATAAAAAGGGTTAAATCCCAAAATTTCATATAAAATGACTTTAGACAAACAACGTTTCGAGAAAGATTAATCTAAATTCAGAAGCTTATTGAACTAAAAGAGAGTCACCACTAATTTCCATAAAGACTCTTTGGAAAGCTAACACACCCACTTTGAGTGTAGGAATTTTCAACGTAACACAATCTCGTAATAAATACGAATATCACTAAATAAATTTTAGACCCACTATTGTAATTAAACCTCTGGATTTTGTTAAATTGTGTTTTTATCGGTGAAGCTAGTTTCTTAAGTAACAATCCGAAATCAATTAGGAATATGATACAATACATATGGTTTGATTCCATTATTTACAAACGTTTAAAGAAATCCTGGTATACTTACAAAGAGAAAAACTATTATTTGATTGAATTAATCGATATGTTTAAAAATATATCATTACTTCAAATCAATATTTGGATTAAATTTACATTTTGTGGTGAGTGTTAAAGTAGATGTAATTTATTGAGACCTATTAATTACTTAAAATTTTCAAAAATAGATTGATTGATCATGAGTAGGTAATCCAATTTAAATAAATTTGTTTAAAATCTCTGTTAATCGTCCAATTTCCTTCCCTTAAGATACATTCCATTCTTTCTTAAATTAAAAGTCGTGTTTTAAAACAATCGTTTATTCGTTCAAAAATATACACCTTAATTTAAAAAAAATATTTTCCGTTTCGTCTGATCCTCTAACGTACAAAAAAATACTTGACGACAGCTGAATATTCTTTTATTTATTGTAAAATAAAAAATAATGCAACAGAAAAAATGATCTTTACTTACATCATCTGAATAGCAGCCACTGCAACAAACACAAATTTGAAATAGCAAATGTAGCGACAACCTTACAGTTTTATACGTAGTTGCCAACCAATTAGTACGAAAAATAACCGTCTTAATTTCTGTACATATTTTTATCTAAGATCATCTTGCATTGGCATTATTTGTCTTATGTAATAATGTCATAGATCAAGTGTAAATTTTTTTGTATTGTATCAAGTATAGCTGTTAGATTTGATTTACATTTTATTAAATACTAGCTAAATGTAAGTGATTATATCTACAATTAATAGTATTATTAATAAGATAACATGTAGATCATGTAAAATATGGTTGTACTGTTTTTTAAATAAATATACTCATTTATATATAAATAACCCATTCATTATAATACAAAAGTATTTAATTATGGCCAAAAACTTTAATAGCAATCCGAGAATTTATCCATGTAAAGTAGGTTCCGGGGAGTAAACTATCAAAAATAGCTAAAGAAATTGTTGTCAGTTATTTATTGCAATTCGCAATTTTGTGTTGTTTTACGCATTTACGAAGCATTTTTTTGAAATTAATAAAAAACGTGCAAAGGTATCTTAATAATTTTATTTTTATATAAAAGCATGTATCCTAATATATTTTTCTACATAATTTCCTTCGATATTGAGGCACTTGTCATAACGTTTGACCAGTTTTTGAATACCCTCCTCATAGAACTCTGCCGCCTGACTTGTTAACTGTTAACCACTGCATCACAACTGTTTTGACTTCGTCATCATCTTGAAGACGCTGACCGCCCAGATGTTTCTTCAAGTGCAGGAACAAATGGTAGTCACTGGGCGTCAGATCAGGGCTGTACGGAGGATGAAAAGTTTTCAATTGGAAAGATGTGACGAGACATTTGGTCCTATTAGCCACATGCGGACGGGCATTGTCATGCACATTTGTGCGGCCATCTTTAAGTGCTCTCACCCACTTCCTAACCATTCCATCACTCATAATGTTTTGTTCGTAAACTGTACAGATCTCAGATCTCACGATGAATTTCAATCGGTTTTAGTCCTTTAGCATTAAGGAATCGTATAATCGTCCGGAATTCACAGTCGGCGGGACTCACGATTATCGGAGGCATCTTAAACACTCAGTAAACAACGTAAAAAAGGGCGAATCAGACTGTAATGGCGTCAGTACTTAGGTGAGAGATGTAGGCATCTGTGCGCATGCGCGGAACGCTGACTGCAACGCTGCGGCGGCAGAATCTGAAAACAGTACCTACTTAAAAAACATGCCTCGTATATCGAAAACTATGAGAGTAATCGTAATGCTCCCAATGAGATAATAAGTAGCCAATTACAGTTATTTTCTTCGAGGAAAAACCTTTGAACGAAGGTAATTTTTCAAAACTCTTCACTAATTTAACTGTTACAGAATCGGCCTTCCGCAAATAAGCAGTGATTATTGTGCACAATAGGTATGCCAAAGAGGAATTTTGTAGGACTTAAAATTTTTGCACAATTGCAATTAGAATTTTATGAAAAATAACTCCTTGAATAGAGGCTACTCTACCTCGCCAGATTAATGTATATCAAACCTTCAGACAGATTATTAAAGCTTAAAATCAAAAAACAAACTCCACATCTCAATTTTTCCTTCAAATATTCATAAGTAATTAGGAAATGCATACAAATATTGGTTCTTCATTCGAATGTCTGGAAAAGTGATGTGCCACAGTCGGAGCGAAAGAAGGGAAACCAGTGACAGAGGATCATTGTTTGCATGCATTATTTGATTACTTATGAGTATTTAAAGAAAGTGAACTATTTATTGTGTTCTTTGAATTTTGAACTTTAATAATCTGTTCAGAGATTTGATGTGACCTATGTATAATTATTTATCACGATAGTATAATTGCAATTGTGAAAAAAACACAAAAATCATTACTCATTCCCGGAAGGCAGATGTTACAAATGTTTAATTAGTGGTAATAAATTTTTAAAAAATGACTTTTCTTCAAAGGTTTTTTATGTTTTTTCGGTTTCAAATTGTATAAAAGGAAACCTACAGCATTTATGATGTTTCAACTATATTTGTAAATACCTCTTACATATGTTTCAGCCAACCGGCCAATCTTAAAAAGTAATACATTAATACTGAAGATACAAAAATTATTTCAACCTAACCTAACCTAACCTAATCTACGATGTAACAAAAGTGTGATTACAAGTCCGAAAGTAAGAGTCGAGTGGGATTAGAATATAATTCTTTTTGATTGTTAACAAGACGTTTGTTTTTATTTCTAAGGGCTTTTTTTATTTCCAAATTTTCACATAGTGTAAGATCCTAATATTTGTTTACCTTATGGTGGATTTTTACATTCCCTGTTGTTCTGATTTATGGCTCTTGCCGAGTTTCCTATGTACACAGCCTGACATTCTTTACAATTAATTTGATAAATCCCACTTTTTGATAGTCTTTCCGTTTTTTGTTTATTGTTGATAATGAATGAACCTAAACTATTTTTGTTGACTTCAATGGGAATTAAATCATGTTTCTTAAGTTTATTTTTGATTTTAAAACTAATGTTCTTAACTTACTTAATATCATAACAAGTTCATCCTAGTTTTTTGTTTAGATTTTTTACGAAGAATTTGATAAATTACATTAGTTTTATAACCATTAGATACTCATATTTGTTTTGTGATATTTAATTCTGTATTATAGTCAGTCCTTTAATATCAAAATGTCGCCTTTCCAAAGTTTTATTCACAGGTTAATTAATGTTCCATCATCAAAAATTGACTGACTGAAAATTTGGAAATAAAAAAGTCCTTAGAAATAAAAACAAACATCTTGTTAACAATCAAAAAGAATTATGTTCTAATCCCACCCCACTCTTACTTTCGGACTTGTAATCACACTATTCTTACATCATAGGTTAAGCTATATATAGGGTGAAATAATTTTCGCATCTTCAGTACTAATGAATTACTCTTTGAGAATAGCCGGTTGACTGAAACATATGTAAGAGGTATTTACAAGTCTAGTTTAAACATCATAAGTGCTGTAGTTTTCCTTTTATTGAAACATGTTCCAACGAGATTGCACCGATCTAAATTATTCTATTATTCAAATTTTATATTAAAGGCGTTGCAATTCTTTACATATTAGCTTATTGAGATATTACGATTACTCTGATAGTTAAAAAAATAACTGATTGTAGGCTTTCACGGCCGGCGTCTTTACTATTATAAATGTATTATAGGCTTGTTGGACGTGTTCGCTGGGATACCAACAAGCTCGGAATAAATTTATAATACTGGTTTAAAAAAAAACTGGAAATTTTTGTGGAGACTAGTTTCTTTATTTTATTCTCTGGAACATACTTTACATGGTGGTATACTCACACTGCTGTTAAAAAATTTGACATCAAAAATTTATTTATAGTGGCCTAAAAGGTCATATTTAAGTCGCGGCCCTTTACTTTATTTAACCAATACGATTATGTAGAATTTAAAAAAATTATTTATACAACTTGATGAAGAATACCTAAAAATTATAAGAACATTTTAAATGTAGGTACTTAGAATATTTTGTTTTATTTTTCATTTTTTTTGTTTCTAAATTATGGAAAAAAACTCAGACATTTGAAATATTAAAAAAAAATTGAAAATCGTTGAATTAATTCTACATAAAATTGTTGTTGTTGTTTGACCGCATTATTTAATTATTTTCTTGGTAATTATTTAAATGAAAATATATGATTTCGATATTCAGAATATGGTATAATTAGTAAATTATTAACAGCACAATTGGTTATTGCCTTGAATACCGTTTAATTTTAACGTTTAAATTCACGCCAGTAAAATAGAATTTATGAACATGCCACAGATGAGTTTTACTATAAATTTCAAATGTTTATTTAATAAAATCAGTAGACTATAATGTGAAAAATGTATTGTATCATTGAGATAAAAATTTACAAAAGAATCATATTAAAAATAATTGAAATTATAATATTATGTGAATATTTATTTGCTTAATGATTGTTTTAATCTAATTTCTAAATTTTTGTCAGTTATAATTTAAGAATAGAAGAATGCTTTTTTAGATCAAGGAGCTTTAATAGGCTATCAGTATAACAATTCCGAAAAACTAAAATAAAAATTTTCTTCGAGAATTAATTAGGTACCTTATTTTAATACTGTTAATATGTTTATATTTATGATAAAAATACATTTGAGTTAATTTTTCACCTAATATTTAAAAGAAGCATACGAATCTTCAATGTGGATCAGGTTATAACCCATTTAAAGAATAAATTGATAGTAGCTCTCAAACAGTGTATAATTTTAATTAAAGAAAAGATTTTGTATTTTTTCTAGACATAAAAAATAAGGCATACTTTGTTTTCAGTTTTCAAATAACTATTAAATTTTTGTAAATTAGGAATATTTCTATTGTAAGTATTCCAGTAACTATAAAACTGGGATGGGTTGAAAGATATTTTTAAATACTACAAAGTGAGATAAATATCGCAAATTAAAAACATGATACTATTAATAAGAGAAAAATACCTTTTTGAAACAATAAAATTGATAAATAATTTATCTATCGTATCTAATTGTTAAGGTTTTAAGTGCCACGTGGACAAACATAGATTAGAAATTATTTTGTGAACAACACGTTTATATTCCCTAAGGCAATGCCCTCAAGTCAGATCCTTAAATATAACATCTAGAAGGCATTTTTAAATCAAGTGGCTGTACCCTTGTGTATTTATCTGCTCCTTTTATGTATTTTTGTACCTATTTTTGTAGTTTATTTTGTTAAGTTCACTCTGCCAAATTTCATTCCGATATACATCCACACATACTACAATTATTACCAGAAAATTAATAGACACAGACATTATTAATGCGCTTGGAAAACAGTAGAGGGCACCGTTTAGACCTACATTCTCAAATAAATAAACTAAAGTATCTACACATTATATTTGAATAACAAAAAAATTCTTAATACTAGCATTTTCTAAAATGTTGAAACCTTTCTTTGCTTAACGGTTTAGTCAGAGGTACAACAAGCTTATCATTAGTAATTATATCAACTATTTTAATTTTACTAAGAGGACCCCCTAAAATAACCAGAATAGAAATTCTGCACATAGTGTACTTAGTATCAGGTTGCACCGCGTCAGCATGCATCGATGAATGCGGTTTCTGTGGCAGTTCTGTAAGTTTGCCTTCACAGTGTACTGGTATGGCCAATATATGGGTGACTCACCGTAAAGTTTAAAAATGGCGAAAGGTCAGTCCCATTCTAGTCGTCGATGCGGATTTGTTTCTTTGACATCAAAGTGACTGTACACTGAGAATTCGTTCCCAAAACACAGACAGTAAACCAACTGTTCTATTTGGAGGTACTGTCGACAGGGAAGATATCCCGGAATGGCCACCGACACTTTCAGTGGTAATCGCATGTGCACCTCGAGGACTGCTTGGTGCAGGTACCGCTGGTTGATGCGACCTCTCACCCATTACCAAACAGCCTTCACTCCCGGCATAATGGGTGTACTTGGGCGGGTAATACAGTTGAAGGTAACCTGACCCATTAGAGAGGTTACGACAGAGGGGCGTGGGAGCGGACGAACATACACACAACGTCGATTGGGGTGTGCATCTTGACCCTTTAGAAGGTGTGCATATATGTGTGACGATTGCAGAGTTGGACTATGGGATGCACTGTCACTATCGGTACGTCCGATTGTGACGGCTTCCAAAGCTCTACAGTCAGTCATTTGCGAATAAAGTAAAGGGGGAGAAGTGGAAGCCAGCTAAGCCGAACCAGACCAAGTCTTCTAAGCCTAGCCATGTACAATGAACAGTAATAATAAATTAACCAAGTAGTAATAAGATGAAGCGTGGGTGAACAGAAGGTCCTTATTAAGGATGTTCCGTCGGCCCTGTCAGACCGGGAAGTGCTTAGGGACCTGGAGAAAGTGATCCCATGCAGGGAGTTTTTCACCCGGGTGGAAATCAGAAGTAGTAGGAAAGCTCCTGCAATATGGAAATATGCAAGTGGTGCATCCCTATCGAGAGATAAGAATATACCTCGGCATGTAATCGTACAGGGTGGAGGATATTGTAGATATACTGCAATGTATTAATTACCTAGGAATCGGGCACAAAACACAAGTACACCCTACGCGCTTTCCTTCCACTGTGGTGATAGTGGCCACCTGCAAAACGGTTGCGACAAACCTGAACACAGCGTGAACTTCAGGGCAAAGGAATTGCTGGACGGTCACTCGACCAAGTCAAATCATGGAACGGGCAAGGAAATACGCGTAATAGCTGACACGACCATAAATGTTCTCTAGCTGAACTTTAGGAGATGTTACATTGTCACGTACGAGATCAGTAAGCTGATGAGTGAGAATGCAATAAAAGCTGTTTTTCTGCAAAATCCACCTAGTATAGTAATTGTGAGAAAATCTGGTGAAAAAATCCTAAAACGGTAGAGATGGTCGACAACTTCGAGGTTGACGTAGTCGATTTTGACCTACATCTGAGCGTGAAGCATTTGTCAACATTTACGGCCACTTTGGTAAGATGTGTGTTTGTCAGTTTGGCGGGGGCAACGTATAGAGTATGTAGCGGGTCAACATTAAGAATAGAAGAGGACCGCTGCTAATCGGCATTGACACCAACATAGAATCACAACTGTGGCACAGCATGGCCGCATAAAAATGTAATAAGGGGGAGAGCCTCGGTTGTATATATGTGTTCGAAGGTCTGCTAACACCTGTGACTTGTACCGATCAAGCGTTTAGTACCAGACGCTACGTACCTTGACTGGAAAGGCAATGTTACGATGAAGCGAAACGGTGGTACTCCTGGCGTGCTTAAAAGTGTATCGTACTGCATCGACAGACGCCATGCAGGTACTCATGGAAAAGATTCCGTGGAAACCTGAGGTAGCAAAGAGTGTGCTAATTTTCAAGGCGAAACGTGGGATATCGACCGACTCTGGCTTCGTAGTCACCGATGGTGATATCGTCGTCCTATCGACTATAAGTGAACAAAAGGGATAGAAAGATGTCGTGAAAGTAATAAGACAGGTGGGACCTATCCGTAAACGGCCAAGTCATGCACTGCTTCATTTCTGATGTTCGTACCGTGAGGTAGAGTGGATGGTTTGATCTAAGATGGCGACAGACTACTTAATCGTCGGACATGATAGTATGAGCGGGTTCTTGTATCCGGGATTGGCAGAGAGTGGGTCGTGTTTATATGAGAAACACATTGAGAGTTGGGATCACTTGCTGATCTGGAGCCCGCTCTAATACGATTTCTCCCGTGGCCGTTGGAACAAAGAAATTTAACTCAATTTTAACCTTGCTTTGAAAAATCGACAAGAAAGAGTATAGTTCCTGCCTTTATCGTGAGTTCTTTCTTCTTTCGCTTGCATATCGTGTTGTCTTCTCTTTTCTTATTGTCCTCTTCTTTCTTCTTTATGCCTTTCTTGTAGTCTTATCTGTTTCTATTGACGTCGTCTTTCTTGATCTTGTCACTTTCTTTCTTTGCTGCTGCTTTCTGTTGGTTAAGCAATACTATATTGGCTTGTAGTTTTTATTGGGTAATTCTACTTTACTGAAATATGCCATCAACCATACTCAACATATAATAATAAAATTCAAACAAACAATATGTAAAGGTTTTACAAAAAATTTAATAAGATTTCTCTTACAATGTTTCGGCTTGTAAGGCCATTATCAAAGAGTTATAAATAGAAACTAAACTAAAAATAAAAATGCGTCAATATATATACTACAAATATGAGTGGGGGAGATTACAATTTCTGACAACGCTCTAAAAATATTGGGCTCTTAGCCCTTCACACTGCTCATTCGTAACAATTTTATTTTGAAAAAATGCCTTTTGAATCTCTAATTTTTCTAAAAAGTTTAGTCTTTTACTTTTATCTATACTATGTAAAATTTTAAATTTATCTTCACTAAAATTATGGTTATTATCAAGACAATGTTGCGCGAAGCCAGTATTACAATTTCTATCTATAATCGATTTTTGTGTTCTTTAAGCCTAGTATTAAAGGATCTACCAGTCTGTCCTATATAGACAGCCTGGCAGTCCGTACATTGGATCTCATAGACACCTGATTTACAACGTTTATCAAAATTTGAAATTTTAGTGTTGACTAACATATTACCTAAACTAGTTTTATTGGAACAGATACTAACAATACTTAATTTATTTAATCTTTTACAAATGGTAGTGCTGATATTTTGATGTTTAATAAAAGCCCACTTTTTAAGTTCTCTAACACCGTTTTTTCCATGGTGTATGAGATTAAAAGTATGATTTTTAAGTTATTTATGAATGATCTTATCTGTAATATCTTGGTCAAAGTTTTTAGTATGTCAACTTCTTTTTTATAATTATCATTACTTATTGGGAAAGAAAGTAGTCTGTGGATTAAACTATTAAAAGGTGACATTTTAAAGATGAGATGGAATCGGCCTTTACTTGGTGAAAGTAGATATTCATCTTCTTATAAACCTGACGAAGCTATAGTGTTAGCGAAACATATGTTGTTTTTGTTAAATAAATTTTGTGAAAGTTTTTTTGTGTTTTTATATTTATTTTCTACGGTGACATTTTAATGTTGTGATTTTGGTTTGAACAAGCTGGAATCGTTACGTCAGAATAAGTATTTTTTCGGTAAATATTAAAATCTAATCTGTTATTGTTATGTGTTATAGATAAGTCTAAAAAATTTAAATTATTGTTTAATTCTAATTCAAGAGTAAACCGTATTTTCTTGTTGATAGAATTTAAATGTGATAATAAATTTTGTAATTGTCTCCTAGTACCTTTCCAAATACAAAATATGTCGTCAACATAACAAATCCATTTAAATATATTATTAGTTAGGGAAGTTTGTGAATTAAATAAGTATTTTTCAAAATGATCCATGTAAATTTCTGCTAATAACGGTGATAAAGGTGACCCCATCATTCTGTTTATAGAATTTGTCGTTAAACGAAAAGTAATTTTGTTGAAGGCAAATATCAATTAATGACATCCAAAGTGGGTTATCTATTAAATAATTTCCAAGAATATTTCTTAACTCATCAGCAGGAATAGATTTAAATAAACGTTTAATATCAAAAGAAACCAATAAACAGTTATTAGGGATATCGTAAATAAATCGTAACAATTTTTTTATAGAAAATTGGGGTTGAAAATTTATAATATGTGGCAATTCTTTACTAAGTTTTTTGCATAATTTATAAGCAGGGGCGTTCATATATGAAACAACTGGTCTCAAAGGTATATTTTCTTTATGGGTTTTTGGCAAACCATACATAATAGGGAGCTGTGGATTCATATTAATTAACTGGTATTTTGTATTTGGATCAAATAAACTATTACAAACTTCTAGAACACTTTTTAATTCTTTTTGGAAACTATCAGTAGGATCTGATTTTGTGCTGGAAAAATCATTGTTTTCTAATAAGGTAGCCATTTTATTAATATATTCTGTTTTACAATAGATAACATCAACATATAATGCAATTGTATGGAATTTTGTAGAAAACGTTCCTAGAAATCTATAGTTGACGGCACCAGTCAGTAAGGTACAACATAATCGGATTCCTCCAAATAGAATGTTCTGGAATAATTGAAAAAACTGATAGCTAAACTTCAGTCGTTGTCTCAAACCTGGAGTTGAAGTCCAAATACGGCTCTTTCCGCTGATTTTCAAATGGAGTTTTCTATGATGTTCTTGAAGATTGATGAATCGAAATTCAAAAGTAAACCCTGGACGCTCACGGACCCTCGATCTTTTTAACAGAGTGCAGACAAACTTAAATTATCAACCCCGTACCTGATACCAGTTAATAATTAATTAATTTCTTGCTCGTCAAGGTCATTGGTTTGAAGAAAAACTTTAGGCAACTCGATAGTTTTGTCAATAGGTACACGAAAATAAAAAAAAATATCCCACACTTCTGTATGACTGTGGACTAATGATTATAAACGTTTACAAGTGTGTGCCGATCACAATTATCATTATTGTGGCATATTTACTTAAACATACGATATATGTAACCTTTGGACAAGATGGCTAATTCGATTGTTTGTGTACCAAGGAATCCGCGTGTGATAGAGGCAACAATACCTCATTCGTTGCATTATGCTCATACAACAAAAGACAAAAAATGTCTGCAGAACAAAGAATATTAATAAATTTAAAAGTATGACAAGTGGACTTCACTGAGGAGCGGCTGAACTTATAAATTAAATAAATTATAAAACCACAATTTATAACATGTAAGTAGAACTAATTATAGAGTAAAAAAACATATACATCGACCACGAAATCTCGGAGTACATACATATAAAAAGGTATCAGTATTTTTGTCGAATTGAGAATCTTCTCCGTTTTTAATAATATTAATTGATTCCCCACACACAAGATATTGTTTTACACTATTTTATTAGAACTACTCTAACAATTGTTTCGACTGATTAGGTCATCATCTGAGAGTTATAAAGAAACTAACTAAAGATTAAACAGTAATGTCTATTTATGGTACCCCTCCTAATGAGCTAATGTCTGTGATAGATCTGAATATAGGAATATTTAGTCTTTTTGTTAAATCATTTGTGATATTTAAGTTTGAATTTAGCGCTTTTTGAATTTCAGTTATTCCAAATAGTTTAATTTGTAACCTTTATTTTCTAAGCGAATAACCGATAATTTATTATTATTATTAATAGAGTGTTTCGATGTAATACAATGTTGTGACAGACCAGTGGATAATTTGTTGTCTAAAATTGATCTTTTTATGTTCTTTTAGTCTTTGTTTCAAAGTTACGTCCAGTTTGTCCTATATAAATCGCATCACAGTCATCGCAAGTATTTTTGTATACACCCGATTTCTTTAATTTATGTATCTTATCGATTTTATTGTTGATTAGATTTTTTAAAGTGCTTCTATTGCTACTTATTGTATTAATTTTAACATTTCTCAACTTACTACATATTTTTGGACTAATTCATATAATGGAATAGGAAACCACTTTTCTTTTGTGTGGTAATGAGACTGGTAAAATTGGATAAGTATCCTCTTTTTCTGTTTTTCGTACAATAATTTATCTATTAGGATTGAACCATAGCTATTGCTTATCGTTATTGTTTTTATTATTTTCAATTCTTTATTAAAGTTTTGAGAGTTTAAGGGATAATGAATTAATCTATGCAGAAGACTATTTACCTTCTATAGTCTTCTAGAGACGGAAATTTACTTAATAGAAGTGGGGATGAAATTTGAATATATAGTTTCTTAGCACATTAGAAATTTAGTATTGTCTACTCTTGATAATTGGTTAGTACGCGAAACAATTGTCGAGTTTAATAAAAATTTTAGTGAACATAATTCTTGTTATTATTTAATATTTACCAAGTTTCGTAATAAATACACCATTGAAAGTTCGTTATTATTTATTATGCGTTCATACATATTTATCTAAACATCAACATTGATCGTTTGTGATATTTAATTGCATTGATTCCTTTTTCATTTATTTCTTGTTAATATTAATAATAAAAGTTCTTATTTGCATTGGCGTCAGTACAATAATTAATTCATCTGATGTAACTTTTGTAGCATAAGAGTTTTTATTTGTGGTTTTCGAATCAAATACGGTTTCCTTTGTTTCCTCGTCGGAACTGGTAAATTGTAAACGTTCGTTTTCTGCCAACCATTGATTTGCACCAAGTGTCGTTTCTTCTATTGACGTTATTTCAAACGATGTAAAAATGTCCTAAAAGGGTGAATTTAAACATTCATGAGTAATATCTAATAAGATATTTTGGCCATTATAAAGGATTCATAAAATTATAAGGAATTACTCACACTGAGATCAACAGTTTGATTGATTGACAAATCGGGATCTTCGTTTATTTCAAAAACATGTTCTAATCGAAGCAAAAACGATTGGTTGGTCCACGGCTCCAGCGTAAGGATATGAACATTTTTCGGTAAAGCCTGGACGAGTCCTTCATACTGTAAAACGTGTTTCTCTTTGTATTCCTCGAAAGAAAGGCCGTCGGTTGGAGCCAAGAAAGTCCATGCTTGCAGTAACTTACGTTGCGCTATATCTTTCTGTTGAGAAGCTAAGGTCTGATTTCCTGAAATGCACAATGCAAAAATGTAGTAGGTCAAAAGCATTCTGCAAACAATAAATTTAATTTATTAACCTGTTAATTTTAAGAATGATCCAGAATTAAGATGGTGCGACCCTCTCACCACCAGACCCTTTTCAAAGGCGGATTCATTTAGTGCTTCGCCAACACCAAGACCATCTTCGGCAAAGCAATTTCGATGAACCTTTAAAAAATATTCTATTTAGCATATAAAATGAGCTATTATACGGTAAGGAATGCTAACCATGAGTTCAATTTCACCGTCGTTTAGACTACTTCCACCTTCGGCTCTATCTGTAAGAACAGCCACTTCCAAACCGTTCGTTTCATCTTTGATTGATATTTTAGACGTAATGGGATAATAATTGCCAGATGCATTTTCAAACACATTTAAATCCCACGTTGGTCTAAAGTTTCTTACCCTTTTTAAAATTTCCCTGCCGTTTGAATCCGTATAGAAGGTTGAGTTTGTTTCCAAAGTTGTAGTGTAACGAGTTATAATTTCTTTACCGTTACTTCCGCTATGTAAAACGACAATTTTTAATTACATAATTAATAACAACAAATTATCAACACATACTCTGTGGGAATTGGTCCAACAACCCAATCAAATTCCACAAAGTTTTCGGAATTGTAGATACGAATTGTTTGACTTATCCAATCGCTAAATGTTTGTCTAATTTCAGCAATTAAACTTCCCAAATAAGTTTCCACTGTGACCTTTTCTGATACCGTGTAGATATTCGAATCATTGGGCCTAAAAATATAAGCACCTGATGATCTATTCTCTGAATTATCATTATCTCCTGTGAATCCTCTATAGAGAAGGAATGTTTGAGTTATTGGTATGTATTCTCCATTCATTTCTATTCCTGTCAAAAGACCCGTTTCTTCGTTGTAAGTCAAACCGATATTATCGTTTGTTATTTTGATGTCTCCATTGCCACTTTCATTCAACTAAATAATGACAATAAAACTTAAGCTATTTTGGTGCAATTTTTGTGAAACTGCATGATTAATTCAAAAATTGAAAATAAACACAGAATGTTTCACTAATAATTTAATCGATACCCGACTCTCGTTAATGGCCGAATCGGCCGAAACAAATTTGTCGGGTATCTATTAAATTATTAGTGAAACTTTCTGTTTTTATTTTCAATTTTTGAATTAAGTAATGACAAATGAAATAAAAGTTATTCATTTATATCTTTAATACTTACAATTGCCTGAAATCCCTGTAGAATTGTATTGGATTCTACATCGACGGTTTTGGAAATATAATACGTTTTAAATCCTAATGGAGGTAAATTCTCAGCCAAAAATAGTATCTCATGTGTAGCACTACTGTTTCTACCGGGAATATCAAGAATGGCATTAGGGATAGAGAAAGTTTCCGTAAAAATTTCTTTTCCTAAAAAGGTGACCATTAGTTAGTAGTTCAACTCATTCTTCAAAATTGTCTCATAATGAAACAAGAAAGAAGGCATTAAAATCCTTATTCGTGTAAATACTAAGGATTAAAGATATTAATTCTAGATTAATTAAAGTAATTCAATGCCGGAAAGGGTATTAGCTTTCTGAGTAGTTGTTTCTGTTGATTCCATATTTATATTTCTCAAAACAGTTATTTGTCTTTATTACGAAATAAAAGACGCAACAACACATTACGCTTTTGAAATTCCAAATAATGCTAGTTAGGTTTATTTGGTTTTGAGATTAATATATTTGGAAATTTCAATGTACTAGGTTATTTCTGGCCCGTATTCAAGTCCGCCCTCAAAAATAGATAGAAAATGACTACTTTATATTCTGAGTTTTCTTTTCAATTCGCTTTAAGAATAGGTACACTTTAAAAAGATAGTGAATTCGGAGCAGATAACACCTCTACTGTATGTGAGATGCAAAAACTGAAAAGAAGGTAATTACCTTTTATGTAATTTTGACACTGAACCGGATTATAGCTCTGGAATTAGCTTAGTGTATTGTAATATTAGGATATCATGAGCTTAAAACAAAATAAGTCAAACTAGCACCATTTGGATCTTGATATTTTAAATACATCAAAATATGGAAATGTTAGACCAATTTTTAGAACAGATTCGAATTCAGCCTTTTCATTCAAAAGCTTCCCAAGTTGCATTTTCTGAATTTGAGATTAGGGTGTCTTACGAGCCTGAATGCTACAGCAATTATGTCACAAACGAAAAACAATAGAGTAGTTTTCTCCTTTTATAATCCGTGATTTTGTTTGGCGTATGTAAATAGTAAACTTGCCTTCAGGATCAAGGACTGTATAATTGGCATCCAGTATAGGTAAACGAACGTAATGATTAACGGGACGGCTCAATGGATTATAAATTGTTACTACAAAACTATTTGCACTTTCGGTAAGAGCGCATTGGCTGATATTAAACTGACATTGTTGGTATTGTACTGTAGTTGAAGATGTGTCGGTATCGGTGTTTGCTAATTTGCTTGAATGAATGAAGAAAACAGTCAGTAATTACTAAAGTTAAATAATAATTGGTAGTATTACTTAAGAGCTGCTTGGGCGGCAGTATTACATTGTTCAAATCCCTTATTCAACAAACGTGCATAGTCATCGGCAACATGTTGCCTTTCGGTACCAGTGATAGCATCGTGGTGTTGTAATACGCCCATTGCTTCTCTCAATGGGTTTAAATTGGATTCCTCTTCTGAATCTAATTCAGCTAAGGCAGCTAATTGCTTGCAAACCTATCGAAATGTTTAAATTTATTGTGTCGTCTATTTTAATGTGTCCCTTGACAGGAACCTTCCTAATACATGCATCCATATGTATCTACTGTAAAATTATTGAGTGATTATGTTTTGTTTGTTGAAACGTCTCACATTTTAATAAACTTCCAGTAATATGAGTGAAACAAAAAACATATTAAATAAATTTTCATGCAATTTACACTGCAATTGAGTAGTTGTATTGTTTAAATAAAACTTTAATGTTGAACTCGTCGGTTACAATAATCAACCAAGTTCGGATTCAGAATAATAAAAAAATAATTATGAGTTAGTCATTCAAAGATGCTTTTAATTGTTAGTATAACATATTACCTGTAAGAAATTATTTCCTTCTCTTTCAAAACGCTTCAGAGTGGGACGAGACGTAAAGTAGCCAGTCCAATAAGAATGGTTATCGGATGCATAAGGGAAAAAATCGTCTGTTTTGGTAGACCACGTCAATTCCTTATTTATTGACTCCTCATGTACTGCATTCAAGTAACATGACGGTGTCGAATAGAGCAGATTATAATTGGAGCCATTATTTTGCCTTTCATTAGCGTACCTATTTAAAATAATTATTTTATATTTATTTATACGAAAGTATAAAAAAGTTTAATATTGTGGGGATATCTGTAATAATGTTGTTATTTAATAAAACTTACTTTATCAATTTGTCCAAGTTTCTGAACCAAATGTCCGCATTCTGATAGGTAAAGTCGTCACCCATTGTTACCAATAAGTTATTGGTGCGATACTTAGTTTTCATTGTTTCTACATATTCCAGAAAATCATCGATCTATACAAAATGTAGAAACAGAATATTATCATATTTAATTAGGAAATTAAAAATTTTGAAGCGGTTAACCCTTGTTAAAATATAATTACCTATAGTAATTGTAATAAAACACGCCTGGATTTAGTTTATTAAATTACATTTATAAAAAATTCAAGGTACGTATTTCACGTTATGGGAGAAACTTTTGCAGCAAAAAAATCTTAATTATGTTTCATTTCCTTTAGGTAATGTTGGTGGTAGAGGTGTTCTATTGACCTATAGTACACAATGGAGAGCCTTTAAGTTGGTAGGTGGAGGTTCTTAGGAAGGAAAAGACAAGATGGGCTGGACGAGCGCCGTTTTCTATGGAATATTACTTGCTCACACAATTCAAGGAAACGATACAGAAACTTGGACCATGATAGGCGGAACTAGAATCGAATCAGTGTCCTAGCAAATGGTAAACTATGATCCAACTACTAAACCACATCGCTCATTTCTGGTTATGTATTGGTGAATTTAAACGAAACATTGAAACTTGCCTTGAAAGAAGATTTGTGTTGAATATGATGTTTAAACGTTATACAGAGTATTAGGGTACAGCTGTCTAGATCATTACTTTATATACGGGAAGCCACCGATTCCATACCAGGTCTCTCTGCTCTAGTCGAAGTTCTTCTGTAGTGTAACGAATTTTCCAGTTCACTTATTTGTTTGACAATTATTTATTCACAACTTTTTATTTAATCACTTAAACACTACTAACAAACTTAAACTACTTATTTATCTGACAAACAATGATGCACTTTATTTACACCACTTTGTATCTTGCATGAATATTTATATTACGCGTTCGGAAATCAACTGTTTCGTTGACCCGGAGACAAGGGTATTTATTTACCGATAGAAGACGACTTGTTATGACAACAGAATATTCTCGAGCGTCTATTGTCCGTCATCGATCGCTCTCGAGACCCAACGCTCCGTTTTCGGAGTGCGTCAGCATTAATCGATTCACCGAACACACGTACACGTTCGCAATTCTGCCCCCTCCTTAAGGCTGATACGTCCCGGATCACATTCACTCATTCCTTCACGGGATCATGCCCGTACGTGCAACTCTGTCACTTAAGGCACCCGGTAGTCATATGGAAGTAGCAATCCACCGTCCTCGGCGTTCTCCACTGTTTTCGTCGTGGATGGTAGGTGAACACCATTATTTCCACGCCACTCCACCGAAACAGAACCTCCAATATGTTTCGAACGATCCTCCAATCTAGCCCAATTGGTTGACCCAGTAAAATCGTTCACGAACTCTTCCAAGGGTCTTGCTAACATCAAAATGTCCTCCCAAAGGACCGTCCTGGTTCTCTACTATTCGCTTTAGTAGACCATCGTCCTCAATAACAGTCCCATTGTGTTCATAACAATTTTACTAGGGACCTAGGGGTCACCTCTTGCCAATTCGATCGTCTGATTTCGCTTTTGAACTGCCGAAACGCACTCAGGATCGGGTCATTCTGCATTGCTATTCTCAGGTTGCCATTTGTCATCCGTGACAGTTATCCATTTGACTTATTCATGCTCCTTCACGCGGTTACAATGTTTGCAATCATCGGAACATGCTCTTCGGGATAAGGCATTGGCTTTCTTATGGCTATTTCCAGTTCAATATTCTTTTTCGAAGTTGCCCTCCTGGAGCGTTCTTTTGCTTTTGCAAGCTCTTTTTTCGTGTACCATCTTCCCAATTGCCGCAGTCCAGCATCTAATTGGTCTCGATTTCCTGTTCATATTGCCAATTAGCCTGCAAATAACTTCTTCCAAACTTTCGTCATTTCGGCCATCATGCGCCTCCTTCAACTCACGCACCCCGCCTTGCCTTCGTGACGCCTGTTTGACGACGTCATCTACCAACGCCCCAGCCAACGCGTCGGCAAGAGTTTTGGGTTTGTCGAAGTCGCTGTGATTATCATCCTGCAAACCATCGAAGGATGAGTCAACAGGCAACCTTTCCAAGATGTCATTGGGTGTATTTGTATAGGCGAGACGAACCAGTTGGGCTATATCTGCCTCGTAGGTGATCGTAGTCATTCAATTTTTCTGTCGGTATTGCATCTAAAATTCCTTCCACGTCACCGTAAGGCGCAAACCAACACAGATGCCTTATTTTCCGATGTCCATGCATTAATCTTCGCGGCCGTCTCAAATTTCTTGAGGAAGGTAGTCCATGATGACTTACCATCGAACTTGAGTGGTTTTGCGTTTGCCTCCTGCTCGATGATTTCTTTGGAAATGGTTAAGCTATCTCTCTTTTCTGGAAACTTATTGATTTCACCCGGTATATTCGTGTTTAATAATATTTCCTCTATTTCTCTGATTCTCAATTCCAGCTCTTGTTTTGATTCGGATAATTTCTTAATTAATTCGTCTAGCGCTGTAGCGTTTTCCCGCAATTTTTCTTCAAATTTCTCTAAATTTTCTTTAAGTTCTTCTTTCAAGCTTTCTTAAAATTCCTCTTAATTCTCTTTAACTTCTTCTTTCAAGTTTTCTTTGAGTTCTTCTTTAATTTCCTTTGCATTCTCTTTTAAATTTTCTTCCGGATTTTCTTTTCATTCCTTTGAGTTTTCGTTTAATTTATCTTCCATTCCGTTGAATTTTTTTCGAGGTCATCTTCAAACTTATACGTGTCGAGATCAAAACATTTCCGTATCAACGCCTCCTCCAGCCGCCTCAGTAGGTTGGTCTCATTACCAGATATATCTTCTTCTCGTACCTCTATCTCGCTTTTCAGTTCCGCGACATTTAATTCTAACAACTTTTTGGGCATTTTGTTGATTTATCATTTCCTTCTTTTACTAGAAAACTATCTTCTCAGTGGTTCCTCCAAACCCCACACTTGACACCAATTGTAACGAATTTTCTAGTTCACTTATTTATTTACAACTATTTATTTAATCACTTAAACACTACTAACAAACTTAATCTACTTATTTATCTGACAAACAATAATGCAGTTTATTTATATCACCTTCAATCTCGTCGTTAAATATTTATATTACGCGTTCGGAAATCAACTGTCTCGCTGACCCGGAGACAAAAGTATATATTTACCAAAAGAAATTACTAGAAAACACGCGAATATATTTCGACCGTTTTCCAAAGAAAACGAATTGTTACGACAACAGAATATCCTCGAGCGTCTATTGTCCGGCATCGATCGCTCTCGAGATCAAACGCGCCGCCCTCGGAGTGCGTCAGCATTAATCGATTTACCGCACAAAGGTACACGTTCGCTAGAGTAGTAGTCTTGGATTATTTAGGCATATTATAGGGCAGTTATATTCCGCAGATACTTTTCTACTTATTTTCTGTCTTCATTTCGCTCGCTACATTTGTTTATTCCCAACTACAATTCATCCATTCCCACAATTATTTGGAGAAGACCAAAGATGGCCGTCCGTTCTAGTAGTTACCTTCCACCATAGTGTAGGTAGAAAAGGCTGCCGCCCATCAGAATCGGTAGCTGATTCGAACAAAACACTCAAAAGCATTTCTTAATGTTTTGTTAGGTGTCCTCAAAACGCGAAATAGGCGTATTGAGGTTTTTAAATAAATAATTTGTGTATTTTATTAATATTAATTTTGGAATTTATTTCATGATCTACCTTTTCATCGATATTATAGTCTGGACTCTCCGAATTATCGATTATAGGTTCGTCAGTGCATGTTATATCGAAGCAGAATCCTGAAGGTGCTGAATAATGGTTATACAGTATGCTACTAAATATATCACTACTATCTCCTAAAAGTAAATTTAAATGACATTCGTTTGGTTAGTCAAACGTAAATGAAAAAGGAGGTTTTGCTACCTAGACTTCCACTACTTTTCCAGATCATTTCGAGAGATGACGAGTTCATTCTCTTATCTTTATCTTGATGATCGATTCTATTAAGGAATACTCCATCAAATCCTAATTGAGAGAAGATGGAAGCCATTTCTCTACTGTGTCCAAAAGGATCGATTTGCCAGCCAACTTTTGGACGAGCGCATTTTCCAAAAGTGTCGTTTAATTTTCTAAAATAAATTTCAATTTTAATTTTGTAACAAACGTTTCGAAACCCTTCGATGGTACCTCATTCCCCAAGTAAATTGATCGATTATCGATTGGTAATGTGTAGCAGCTTCATCATTCATACTCCATGCTCCACTGATTATTTCTAACTGACCATTTTCAATTAATCCTTTCAATTGTGCTCTCATTTGATCGTTCTGATCCAACCACCATTTCCACAGAAAAGCGGTTTCTACATAGATAAATCTGAAGGAACCGAACCAAATTATTTTTTACCATATTGTAGCACATTACGAACAGAGATATGAAAATGGTTATTACGATGTATTTGGAATAGGCAATATACCATATGAAACAATTCTCTAGTTCAAATAATAAATGAAAATTTGTTTGGAAAAATTCAATCGAAATATAAAATGCAAAATACATATTTTCAAAATAGTTTTTATAAAGGCGTTTGAGAATATCCGACAATTTTGAGTTACTTGTTGGGAATCGAACAGTAACATTCGAATAATGTTACCATGTTATTTTGTTAACTGCAAACGTTTGGCCGTGCATAGCAAATAGCACCTTCAATGCACCCCGAACTAGGATCAGCCGCCGACTCATTATTGCTATTCATTAATGAATTTTTTTAAAGATGTATCTAAGCTTTAAATATGGGAAAATGGAAGAGTGGGTTTCCACTGTGAAAATAGTCATTCATAGATAATGCTACATAAGTTATATTATCTAATATTACATAACAAGCTATTGGTAGTTTATATGTTTGCTCTTATTGATATTAATTATTTTATATGTAGTGACAGTAGTTTAAGGGTTCCAAAAAAGTAGCGACTGAGTAGGGATATGTTTTACTGGAGTCGACTCATGTCATCTATGTCATAAATGTGAACGCTGTGATAATGCAGCCTTAATCGACCACGTTAGAAACCAAGTCACTGTGTTCTGCATTTAGTATTTTCAACAAATGTTGAAATACAAATAGACATTAATTATTAAAAAAGACATTTCAATTAGAAAATAGCAGTTAAGTACAAAAAGGAATATGTGAAATATACCACATTTCCGATAGTTGCATAACAATTAATGACCATCGACATCATTTACTTAGACCAGTGAGATTCCTTACCAGAAAGAGTACGTACTATATTGGTCAGAGCTATTTGTGTTCTTCCACCATCAGTGAGACTAATGATGGCTCCTGCCTGCGTGACGTCACATCTTACGAACCAATGACAAAATTTTAAACATAGAAAAATGCTCTGCTCTCTCTTTTTAATATGTTTTGAAGTGCAGAAGCAAATCTCCGGTCCAAGTATACGAGTCAATAATAGTGACATAATTAATGTATTTTGTTTACTAATTTTGTACTTTGACTTACCTTCGCGAAGAGTCTCTTAGTAGGGAGTCAACAACAGAATCGATAATATACTGAACACCTGCTATTTTTATGCGTCTATTACCTGAAAGTTTCTTAATTAATAAATTAATTAACCGTGAAGTACATTTAAATTGGTTATTTTTCTCTAATAAATAAATAATTAGTAATCCTCGCCTAGAAGAATGAATACTCATTTTTTGTAAAGTCGTTTATAATTGATACCTGTTTATAAAATATATTTGTTTGCTTAAATGTAAAGATAAAAATCACTTTAACGTTTTTTTTATTACCTTCTGTATTTTTTGTCAACATGTTCCGATAGATACGTTAATTAATTTAGCTGCTTTTAATTTAATTTAATATAATAAACATAACACTTTTAAATTATCGCCAATCTTAAATGATACGATGATCTGGTGAACGATATAATTGAATCATAAAAATAAAACATTAAGAACGTCATTGATGGGATGTGCACGAAAAGGACCAAAATTTTTATTTCGTTAATCAACTATGCAGCATATTTAAATAATAAAAAAATTGATTAGTTTTATATAAAAACATATTTGCAATTTTATGCACTTTTATGATTGCATTTTATGGGTTAGAGAGTAAAAAGTTTTATAGAATAACCATATAATCCGTGTGTATCCTATATATAAAATATAAGTGTCTATACTTACTGCCATAATAGTATTGGTCAACAGTTTTTAGCCAACCAACATCGTCATGTGAATGAGCAACAATGTGAACATTTATAAAGTCTTCTTTAACAGGATTACAAGACTAAAAGGTAAAGGCGTTTACATAGTTTAATTTTCGGTCTTTCTCACATTGAAATAAGTAAAGTTACAAAATTATAGAGTTTATTTTTAAAGCAATCAAACAGTCAATGTTATAAGAAGAGTTACAGTTTTATACATAAATTACATAAAAAACAATAAAGACAAACCCAAAATTCTAGAACAATTAGGTATTTATAAATTGAAATGTGGTTCATGCGAAAAATGCTATATAGGACAAACTGGACGATCATTCAAAACAAGAATAAAAGAACATTTTAAAAGCTTTATCAATAAAAAACACAATATTTCTAACTACGCTAACCATTTAATAGAGGAAAACCATGAATTCAATGAACAATGCATTTTTCTACATACTCTAGGAAAAGGCTCAAGATTAAATACATTAGAATCATTAGAAATTAATAAAATTAAAAACTACAACTTTAACTTACTTTTAAATGATAAAATAGAACTAAATAATTCACCTCTGTTAAATTTGTTCCCCCACCAACCCTGATAGTTTAAGCTATTTATAAGTTCCGAAATTTGTAAACAATTTTGTACACCTAAATCACTTGAAAAAGCTGCAGTGTAGTGAAACTATAGTCGTGATAACAATAAAAAATTTGTGAAAAGTTTTGTGTATTTCATTATATTAGTTAATATGTATAACTTTCACCAAGTAACAGCCAATTCAATTAATTAGTTTTATACTCACTTCATAACCACATACAGATTCGTCAGCATAAGTTATTGGCACCGAAGATGTTAGTGAAATTTTCCAAACAAGTATCACTAATAACCACTTCTGGGTAAAATTAATAATTTTCATACTGAAATAAGAAATTCATTCGAACTTATTTGTTAAACTGTACTTATTAACTTCATTTTACATTATGAGTATACGACGGAATAATTATTTTTTTACAAAAAAATCAAGGAAACTGTAATAAATGAAAGGTTAAATCCCAAAATTTCATATAAATGGTCTTTAAACAAACAACGTTTCGAGAAAGATTAATCTAAATTCAGAAGCTTATTGAACTAAAAGAGAGTCACCTCTAATTTCCATAAAGACTCTTTGGAAAGCTAACACACCCACTTTGAGTGTGGGAATTTTCAACGTAACACAATTTCACAATAAATACAAATATCACTATATAAATTTTAGACCCAATTTTGTAATTAAACCTCTGGATTTCGTCAAGTTGCAACCATTCTGGTGAAGCTAGTTTCTTAATAAACAACTCAAAATCAATTAGGATAATATGATACAATACGTACGTGGTTGATTCCATTATTTACAAACGTTTAAAGTAATTCTGGTATACTTACAAGGAAAAAAATATTCTTTGATTTAATTAATCGATATGTTTAAAAAAACATTATCACTTCAAATCGATATTTGGATTAAAATATAAATTTTGTGGTGGGTGTTAAAGTAAGTCAAAATACATTCCACTGTTTTTTAAATTAAAGGTTTTGTTTTAAAACAGAATCGTTTATTCGTTAAAAAATATACACCTTAATTTAATAATTTTGATAAATTGAATTAAACTCAAAATACGTTATATTTGAATAAACATTAGTATTGGTCAGAGATGTATTCAGCACATCCATTTTAATTATTTTTGTTTCGTCTGGTCCTATCTCTAGCCGCTAACATGTAAAAACAATACTTGAGGACGGCTGAATATTTTTTTATTTATTGTAAAACAAAAAATAAAGCAACAGAAAAGATGATCTTTACTTACATCATCTGAATAGCAATCACTGTAACAAACACAAATATGAAATGGCAAATGTAGCGACAATCTTGCAGTTTTATACGTAGTTGCCAACCATTTGGTACGAAAAATAACCGTCTTAATTTCAATACATATTTTTATCTAAGATCATCCATCTTCCATTGGCATTATTTGTTTTCTGTAATAACGTCATAGATCAAGTGCAAAAATTTTTGTATTGTATCAAGTATAGCTGTTTGTTTTGACTTACATTTTATTAAATACCAGCTAAATGTAAGTGATTATATCTACAATTAATATTATTAATAATAAGATAACATGCAAATCAAGTAAAATATGGTTCTACTGTTTTTTAAATAAATATACTCATTTATATATAAACAACCCAGTCATTATAATACAAAAGTATTTAATTATGGCCAAACACCTTAATAGCAATCGCAGAGTATAACCGGTTCCGGGGAGTAAACTATCAAAAATAGCTAAAGAAATTGTTGTCAGTTATTTATTGCAATTCGCAATTTTTGTGTTGTTTTACGCATTTACGAGGCATATTTTTTAAGTAAGTACCGTTTTGAAATTAATAAAAATTGTGCAAAGATATCTTAATAATTTTATTTTTACATGAAGGCTTGTACCTTAATCTACTCTTCTACATAATATTACACATATACAAATATTGAGGCACTTGTCATAACGTATGACCAGTTTTTGAATATCCTTCTCATAGAACTCTGCCGTCTGACTTGCATCACAACGGTTTTGACTTCGTCATCGTCGTGAAGGCGCTGACCGCCCAGATGTTTCTTCAAGTGCAGGAACAATTGGTAGTCACTGGGCGCCATATCAGGGCTGTACGAAGGATGATCTAGAGTTTCCCAGTGAAAAGATGTGATGAGATATTTGGTCGTATTGTGCTCTCACCCACTTCCTTACCATTCCATCATACATAATGTTTAGTTCGTAAACTGTACAGATCTCAGATCTCACGATGAATATCAATCGGTTTTAGTCCTTTAGCACTAAGGAATTGTATAATAGTCCGGACTTCACAGTCGGCGGGATTCACGAATATCTGACGCATCTTAAACACTCAGTAAACAACGTAAACAAGGGCGAATCAGACTGTAATGGCGTCATTGCGTAGGTAAGAGATATAGGTACTCCGTGCGCATGCGCAGAACGCTAACCGCAGTACCACGACGTCAGAGTTTCAAAACGGTATTTACTTAAAAAACATGCTCCCAAATGAGATAATAAGTAGACAATTACAGTTTTTTTTTCGAGGAAAAACTTTTAAACGAAGATAATTTTCAGGTCTTCATTAATTTAACTATTATAGCATCGGCCTTCCGGAAATAAGTAGTGATTATTGTGCACAATAGGTAAGCCAAAAAGCAATTTTGTAGGACTTAAAATTTTTGCAGAATTGCAATTACAATTTTATGAAAAATAACTCCTTGAATGGAGGCCACTCTACCTCGCTATATTAATGTATGTCAAATCTTCGGACAGATTATTAATGTTTAAACTCGAAAACAAAATGCACATTTCAATTATTCCTTTAAATTTTCATAAGTTATTAAGAAATGCATGTAAATGTTGGTTCTTCATTCGAACGTCTGGAAAAGTGATGTGCTACAGTCGGAGCGAAAGAAGGGAAACAAGTGACAGAGAATCAATATTTGCGTGCATTATTTGATTACTCTTGAGTATTTAAAGAAAGTGAAATATTTATTGTGTTCTTTGAATTTTGAACTTTAATAATCTGTTCAGAGATTTGATGTACGTTAATTGGGTTAGATCGAGTGACCTATGTATAATTATTTATCACGATAATATAATTGCAATTGTGCAAAAAAACACAATAATCACTACTTATTTCCGGAAGGCAGTGCTACAAATGTTTAATTAGTGGAGTTATAAATTTTTAAAAAATAGCTTTTCATGAAAGGTTTTTATGTTTTTTCGGTTTCAAATTTTATAAAAGGAAAACTACAGCACTTATGATGTTTAAATTAGACTTGTAAATACCTCTTACATATGTTTCAGCCAACCGGCCATTCTTAAAGAGTAATACATTAGTACTGAAGATACAAAAATTATTTCAACCTATATATAGCTTAACCTATATATAACAGTAGTGTGATTACAAGTCCGAAAGTAAGAGTGGGATGGAATTAGAACATACTTCTTTTCGATTGTTAACAAGATTAAACTATTATTGTTGACTTCAATTGGAATTAAATCATGTTTCTTAAGTCTATTTTTGATTTTAAAACTAAGATTCTTAACATACTTAATAGCATAAAAAGATGAAAATTGTGACTTCTTTCTTTGCAAACTGGCTAACAAGTTCATCCTAGTCTCTTGTTTAGATTTTTACGAAGAATTTGATCAATTACGTTATTTTTATACCCCTAATTTGTTTTATGATATTTAATTCTGTATTAAAGTTAGTTCTTTAATATCGCCCTTCCAAAGTTTTATTCACAGGTTAATTAATGTTCCATTATCAAAGACTGACTGATTGAAAATTTGGAAATACTAAAAAAGCCCTTAGAAATAAAAACAAACATCTTGTTAACAATCAAAAAGATTTATATTCTAATCCCACTCGACACTTACTTTCGGACTTGTAATCACACTTTTGTTACATCGTAGATTAGGGTAGGTTAGGTTAGGTTGAAATAATTTTTGTATCTTCAGTACTAATGTATTACTCTTTAAGAATGGCCGGTTGGCTGAAACATATGTAAGAGGTATTTACAAGTCTAGTTTAAACATCATAAGTGCTGTAGTTTTCCTTTTATTGAAACACGTTCCAACGAGATTGCACCGATCTAAATTATTCTATTATTCAAATTTTATATTAAAGGCGTTGCAATTCTTTACATATTAGCTTATTGAGATATTACGATTACTCTGATAGTTAAAAAAAATAACCGATTGTAGGCTTTCACGGCCGGCGTCTTTAGTATTATAGATGTATTACAGGCTTGTTGGCCGTGATCGTTGGGATCCCGACAACCTCGGAATACATTTATAGTACTAGTTTAAAAAAAACTGGAAATTTTTGTGGAGACCATTTTTTATATTTTATTCTCTGTTAAAAATTTTGACATCAAAAATTTATTTATAGTGGCCTAAAAGGTCATGTTTAAGTCGCGGCCCTTTAATTCGTTTAACCAATATGATTATGTAGAATATAAAATTTCTATTTATACATTTAGATGAAAAATCCCTAAAAATTATAAGAATATTTTAAATGTAGGTACTTAAAATATTTTGTTTTATTTTTCTTTTTTTTTCAATTCTAAATTATGGAAAAAAAACAGACATTTGAAATATTTAAAAAATCTTGAAAATCGTTGAATTAATTCTACATAAAGTTGTTGTTTAACCGCATTATTTAATTATTTTTTTGGTAATTATTTAAATGAAAATATGTGATTTGGATATTCAGAACATGGTATAATTAGTAAATTATTAACAGCACAATCGGTTATTGCTTTGAATACCGTTTAATTTTAACGTTTAAATTCACGCCATTAAAATAGAATTTATGAACTTGCCACAGATGAGTTTTACTATAAATTTCAAATGCTTATTTAATAAAATGAGTAGACTATAAAGTGAAAAATGTATTGTATCATTGAGATAAAATTTACAAAAGAATTATATTAAAAATATATATATAAATTGAAATTATAATATTATGTGAATATTTATTTGCCTAATGATTGTTTTAGTCTAATTTCTAAATTTTTGTTAGTTATAACTTAAAACTAGAAGAATTCTTTTTTAGATCAAGGGGTTTGACTAGGCCAACAGTTTAAAAATTTCGAAAAACTAAAATTTAAATTTTTCTTCGAGAATTATTTACCTTATTTTAATACTGTTAATATGTTTATATTTATGATAAATATACATTTGGGTTAATTTTACACGTAATATTTAAAAGAAGCATTATGAATGTTCAATGTAGATCATATATAACCCATTTAAAGAATAAATTGATAGTAGTAATCAAACAGTGTATTATTAAATCGCCTACTTTTAATTAAAGAAAAGATTTTGTATTTGTTCCTGGACATTAAAAATAAGGCATACCTTGTTTTTAGTTTTCAAATAACTATTAAATTTTTGTAAATTAGGGATATTTCTATTCCAAGTATTCCAGTAACTATAAAACTGGGACGGGTTGAAAGATACTTTTAAATACTACAAAGTGAGATAAATATTGCAAATTAAAAACGTAATACTCTTAATAAGAGAAAAATACCTTTTTGAATGAATAATATTGATAAATAATTTATCTATTGTATCTAAATGCTAAGGTTTTTAAGTGCCACGTGGACAATCATAGATTAGAAATTATTTTGTGAACAACACGTTTATATTCCCTAAGGCAATGCTCTCAAGTTAGATCCTTAAATGTAACATCTAGAAGGCATTTTGAAATCAAGTGGCTGTACCCTTGTGTATTTATCTGCTCCTTTTGTGTATTTTTGCATTTTATTTTGTTAAGTTCACTCTGTCGACTTTCATTCCGATATACATCCACACATACTACAATTATTACCAGAAAATTAATAGACACAGACTTAATTAATGCGCTTGGAAAACAGTAGAGGGCACCGTTTCGACCTACAAAATAATATATACTAAATAGAAATAATAACTCAAATAAAAGTAAAGTACCTATATATATATATATATATATATATATATATATATTTGAATAACAAAAGTAATTTTTAATCCTAGCATTTTCTAAAATGTTGAAACCTTTCTTGCTTAACGGTATAGTCAGAGGATCAGCAAACTTATCATGATTAATTTTACAATTATTTTAATTTTACCCATTTTGTATACATCATTGTTTTAAAAAGCTGAGTCTCTATATACGAGAGGACACTCTAAAATAACCAGAATAGAAATTCTGCACATAGTGTACTCTGTATCAGGTTGTACCGCTAGGGAGCTGTTCTCTAACTCTGAGTCAGTCTGTGAACTAGCGTCAGCATGCAGCGACGAATGCGGTTTCTGTGGCAGTTCTGTTTGCCTTCATAGCGTACTGCTAACGTTAATATATGGCTCTCACGGTAAATGAAGGCTGTGAAGTTTAAAAATGGCGAAACGGCCACTGAAGGTCAGTCCTATTCTGGCCATCGATGCGGATTTGTTTCTTTGACATCAAAGTGACCGTACACTGAAAATTTGTTCCCAAAATACAGACAGTAAACCAACAATTCTATTTGGAGGTACTGTGGACAGGGAGGAAATCCCGGAATGGCCACCGACACTTTCAGTGGTAATCGCATGTTAACCTCAACGGGGACTGCTTGGTGCAGGTACCGCTGGTTGACGCGACCTCTCACCCATTACCACACAGCTTTCACTCCCGGCATAATGGGTGTACTCGGCCGGGGTAACACAGTTGAAGGTAACCTGACTCATTAGAGAGGTTACGACAGAGGGGCGTGGGAGCGGACGAACATCCACACAGCGTCGATTGAGGTGTGCATCTTGACCCTTTAGAAGGTGTACATACATGTGTGGCGATTGCAGAATTGGACTTCGGAATGCATTGTCACTATCGGTACGTCTGATTGTGACGCCTTCCGAAGCTCTATAGCCAGTCGTTTGCGGATAAGGTAAAGGGGGAGAACTGGAAGCCAGCTATGCCGAACCAGACCAAGTCTTCTAAGCCTAGCTATGTACAACGAATAGTAATAAGAAATTGGCGGAAAAGCGTGTGCTCATTTTCAAGGCGAAACGTGGGATATCGACGGACTGCGGCTTCGTAGTCACCGATGGTGATATGATCGTCTTATCGACTATAAGTAAACATAAAGGGATAGAAAGATGTTGTAAAAGTAATAAGACGGGTGGAACCTATTCGTAAACAGCCAAGTCATACACTGCTTCATTCCTGATGTTGGTACCTTGATGTAGAGTGGATTGTTTGATCTAAAATGGCGACAGACTACTTGATCGTCGTACATGATAGTTGAACTTAAGTCGTTGTCTCACACCCGGCGTTGAAGTCCAAATATGGCTCTTTCTACTGATTTTGAAATGGAGTTTTCTATGATGTTCTTGAAGGTTGATGAATCGAAATTCGAAAATAAAACCTCGACGCTCACGGACCCTCGATCTTTTTAACAGAGTGCAGACGAACCTAAATTATTAACCCCACACCTGATACCAGTTAATAATTCATTAAATTCTTGCTCGTCAAGGTCAGAAGAAAAATTTTAGGCAACGCTATAGTTTTGTCAATAGGTACAAAACAAAATGACCCACATTCTTGTATGACTGCGGACTAATGGTTAAAAGCGGTTACAAGTGTATGACGATCACAATTATCATTATTGTGGCATATTTCATTAAACCTATGATGTATGTACCTTTGGGCAGGATGGCTTATTTGATTGCTCGTGTACCAAGGAATCCGCGTGTGATAGAGGCAACAATATCTCATTCATTGCACTATGCTCATACAATAAAAGAACAAACAATATTAATAGATTTAAAACTATGACAAGTGGACTCCTCTTAGGAGCGGCTCAACTAGGCTTAATTTTAATAAACAAATTATAAAACCATAACTTATAACATGTAAATAGAACATTATAGAGAAAAAAACACATATGCATCGACCACGAAATCTCGGAGTACATACATTTAAAAAGTTATCAGCATTTTTGTCGAATTGAGAATCTTCTCCGTTTTTAATAATATTAATTGATTCCGCGGTTGTATAATTGTAAAACATCTTCAATAAAGTAAAAACACACACAAGATATTGTTTTACACTATTTTATTAGAATTACTCTAACAATTGTTTAGATTGATTAGGTCATCATCTGAATGTTATAAATAAACTAACTTAAGATTAAACAGTAACGTCTATTGATGCTACCCCTCCTAATTAGCTAATGTCTGTGATAGATTTGAATATAGGACTATTTGGTATTTCTCTTAAATAAATAATTAAGTTTGAATTTAGCGCTTTTTGAATTTCAAGTTTTTCCAAATTGTTTAATTTGTAATCTTTATTTTCTAAGCGAATAACCGATAATTTATTATTATTAATAGAGTGTTTCGATGTAATACAATGTTGTGGCAGACCAGTGGATAGTTTGTTGTCTAAAATTGTTTTTTATGTTCTTTTAGTCTTGTTTCAAAGTTACGTCTAGTTTGTTCTATATAAATCGCTTCACAGTCATCGCAAGTAATTTTGTATACACCCGATTTCTTTAATTTATGTATCTTATCAATTTTATTGTTGATTAGAATTTTTTTAAAGTGCTTCTATTGCTACTTATTGTATGAATTTTAACATTTCTTAACTTATAACATATTTTTGGACTAATATCTTTATATAATGGAATAGGAAACCACTTTTCTTTTGTGTAGTGATGAGGTTGGTAAAATTGGATAAGTATCCTCTTTTTCTGTTTTTTTTTTCTACAATAATTTATCAATTAAGGATTGAACTATAGCTTTAGTTTATCGCTATTGTTTTTATTATTTTCAATTCTTTATTAAAGTTTTGAGGATTAAAGGGATAATTAATTAATCTATTTAGAAGACTATTTACTTTCCATAGTCTTCTAGAGACGAAAATTTACTTAATAGAAGTGGGGATGAAATTTGAATATATAGTTTCCTAGCACATTAGAAATTTAGTATTTATTTATTATGCGTTTATACATATTTTTTAAACATCAACATTGATCGTTTGTGATATTTAATTACATTGACTCCTTTTTCATTTATTTCTTGTTAATATTAATAATAAAAGTTCTTATTTGCATTGGCGTCAGTACAATAATTAATTCGTCTGATGTAACTTTTGTAGCATAAGAGTTTTTATTTGTGGTTTTCGAATCAAATACGGTTTCCTTTGTTTCCTCGTCGGAACTGGTAAATTGTAAACGTTCGTTTTCTGCCAACCATTGATTTGCACCAAGTGTCGTTTCTTCTATTGACGTTATTTCAAACGATGTAAAAATGTCCTAAAAGGGTGAATTTAAACATTCATGAGTAATATCTAATAAGATATTTTGGCCATTATAAAGGATTCATAAAATTATAAGGAATTACTCACACTGAGATCAACAGTTTGATTGATTGACAAATCGGGATCTTCGTTTATTTCAAAAACATGTTCTAATCGAAGCAAAAACGATTGGTTGGTCCACGGCTCCAGCGTAAGGATATGAACATTTTTTGGTAAAGCCTGAACGAGTCCTTCATACTGTAAAACGTGTTTCTCTTTGTATTCCTCGAAAGAAAGGCCGTCGGTTGGAGCCAAGAAAGTCCATGCTTGCAGTAACTTACGTTGCGCTATATCTTTCTGTTGAGAAGCTAAGGTCTGATTTCCTGAAATGCACAATGCAAAAATGTAGTAGGTCAAAAATATTCTGCAAAAAATAAATTTAATTTATTAACCTGTTAATTTTAAGATTGATCCATAAGTAAGACGGTGCGACCCTCTCACCACCAGACCCTTTCCAAAGGCGTATTCATTTAGTCCTTCTCCAAGACCAAGACCATCGTCAAAAAAGCTATTTCGATGGATCTTTAATAATTATTTTAAATTTCGTATAAAATGTACTCCTGTGTAGTAACAAATACTAACCATAAGTTCAATTTCGCCATCGTTTAGACTGCTTCCACCTTCTGATCTATCTGTAAGGATGGCCACTTCCAAATCGTTGTTTTCATCTTTGATTGATATTTTAGATGTAACGGGATAATAATTGCCAGACGCATTTTCACTTAAATTCAAATCCCACGTTGGTCTAAAGTTTCTTACCCTTTTTAAAACTTCCCTGCCATTGCAATCCGTATAGAAGGTGGAATTTGTTTCCAAAGTTGTAGTGTAACGAGTTATAATATCTTTACCGTTAATTGCGCTATATAAAAATAAATTTTATTACAAAATTAGTTACAATACATTTTGATCACATACTCAATGGGAATTGGTCCAACAATCCAATCAAATTCCACAAAGTTTTCCGAATGATAGAAGCGAATTGTTTGACTTATCCAATCGCTAAATGTTTGTCTAATTTCGGTAATTAAACTTCCCAAATAAGTTTCCACTGTGGCTTTTTCCGATACCGTATAAATATTCGAATTTCTAGGTCTAAAAATATAAGCACCAGAGGATCTCAACGCTGATATATCATTAAATCCAACGAATCCTTTATAGTAAAGGAAGTTTTGAGTTATTGGTATACTTTCACCCTTTAATTTTATTCCTGTCAAAAGACCCGTTTCTTCATTGTAAGTCAGACCGATATCATTATATGTTATTTCAATATCTCCATTGTCGCTTTCATTTAACTAGAAACAAATTAAATAAAAATAATTCTTTTATTTTTTTCAATTACTTACAGTTGCCTGAAATCGTTGATGAAGTTTACTAGAAACGACGCCTTCGGTTTTGGAAACATAATACGTTTTAAATCCTAGCGGAGGTAGATCTTCTGCCAAGAAAAGGATCTCATGTGTAGCACTACTATTTCTACCAGGAATATTAAGAATGGCTTCGAGTAAAGGAACAATTTCCGTAAATATTTCTATTCCTAAAAAGGTGACTTTCTAGTTTAAACTGCATCTTATCGTATAATTAACTACACATGTAAAATGGACCAGGAAACTAAGACTATGTAAGTCATTTCGGATATAGTTTGAATTATGAGTTCACATTTTTTGCCTTAGAGAATTTCTGAAGCCATAGTCATGATCGGCGCAAAAAAGTAAATCGAAATTGATTACTTTCTTTCTAATTTTTAATTTTAACTTGCGATACTAGTAAATAAAAATATAAATATGGAATCAACAGAAACAACTACATCGAGGGCTAATACCTCTACCGGCATTGAATTACACTGTTGATATCGATGGACGAATATATAACATTTTCAAAAAAGAAGGAATTAAAATCCTTATTCGTCTAAATATTAAGATCAAAGATCTCACATATCCCGCGACCGGTTTCGACCTATTTCAGACTTTATATGTTACGACAATTTGATATTTCCGACAAAAGATACGTCGCAGACTATCCGTTCTTAGTTGTTTTACCCTTTTATTTCACATTATAATCCTCTAAAACGGCAAAAAATTGCATTTTCTGAATGTGGCGTTAGGATCTTAAAAGCCTGAGAGCTGAAGCAATTTTGAGACCACAATGTCACGTATCACATCAGAAATGACTACCCTATTGTTTTGCCTTTTCAAGCCTTGATTTTGTTTGTTAGTTTGTGCAATTCATCTACTTGCCTTCAGGGTCAAGGACTGTATAATTGGCATCCAGTACTGGTAAACGAACGTAATGATTAACGGGACGGCTCAATGGATTATAAATTGTTACTACAAAACTATTTTCACTTTCGGTAAGAGCGCATTGGCTGATATTAAACTGACATTGTTGGTATTGTACTGTAGTTGAAGATGTGTCGGTATCGGTGTTTGCTAATTTGCTTGAATGAATGAAGAAATATGTTAGTTAAGTAATTACTAAAGTAAATAAAAATTGATAGTTTATTACTTTAAAGCTGTTTGGGCGACAGTATTGCATTGTTCAAATCCCTTACTCAACAAACGTGCATAATCGTAGGCAACATGTTGCCTTTCGGTACCAGTAATAGCATCGTGGTGTTGTAATACGCCCATTGCTTCTCTCAATGAGTTTAAATGGAGTTCCTCTTCTGAATTTAATTCGGCTAAGGCCGATAATTGCTTGCAAACCTACCGGAATTTTTAAATTTATTATGTTATCTATACTAATTTATACCTTTAGATGGCCCTTTCCAGTACATACGTATTGGGTATTGTAATCGACTTTTTTTCTTGTAGTACTAGTCGAGACTAGCCGCTACAATTATTTCAATTTTCCTATCAACCCATTCAAGAGATATAAATATTTGAAAAATTACGTCTCGTTTCTTTTTTAATGATTATAAATCTTCGAATAATCGGCCAAATTAAACTTTTCTGTTCAAAATTTTCGTTTTTCACGAGAAATACCGAAAATGTATTTCAACTGATATTAGTATGTGATTTTATTTTCAAAAAATAAATCATACTCTTTAGCATTGTCTGTATTAACTGATTTTGCTTTTGTAAAAAGCTGTTTTTCTTTTAACCAGTTCTTTAGGTAGAAATTATTATATTATATATATAGTGTTATTCAAACTAAGTTGTACATTAGACGTTTTAGAAAAACTAGTAGTGTTAGAGATTTGAAAATTTGAGAATAGGGGTTATCAGGATAGTATTTTTACTTAAAGAAATTTCAATTGTCTACCGCCTCCGCTTATACCGGAAGTTGATGTCAACTTTGTTATTTTAAATGGAATGTTATATTTTTAACAACGAATTCGTATGAAGCATTACATTTTATGGTAACTTTGATGACCAATTTGTATGCCTACCATGTATAGTTTCTGAAATAATTTAATTTATAGAAAAAAGATTGCTACCGCAACCCAAACTATAAAAAATCATAACTTCCATATAAAATGACTTAGAGTGTTGAAATTTTTACTAACTATAATAAAGTCTAAAGGCTAATCATCAGGCCAAAATTAATTTTCATCATTTATACAAGACGTCAGAAAAAAAACAAAGTTTAAAAACTTCAAACACGAATAATCTCATTTTTTTACTGTATTTTATTTTATCAATAGTTTCATTTTTATCCTCTTTAAATACATTCCGATGTTTACTATTGGTTTATTTGAAAATTTTTGAATAATTTTGGATTTTTTCTCCCAAATTTTCATGTGTCTGAAACGCTTAGTTTTCCTATAACGTCTAATGTACCACTTCGTTTAAATGACCCTGTATAGTACGTTCCCCTCATCTGTCCTTGTTTGATTTTCACATCCTCATGATTTATACTTTTACAAACCGATATGAAGTTTTGAACTCCAATCAATTAAAAATCAATCCAAAAAGTAATAATCTAAGTCAGCAATACCACATTAAACTCACGTATAATACAGAAAATCAACAACGGTTGAAAATTGTAGTTTAATTTCTTTTAATATAAGCAGATAACAATACACAGAAACACACTTTGTCGCCTTTTCACAAATATATGTAAAGAAAATACATTCTTTAATTTAAATATCGCTCCGTTCATAAGATTGTGCCGCTTTAGAGGGGATTAAATACGGATTAAGTATAGTCTTAAGTATCATTATTATTACCACGCTGACGCTGGTAGAGTAGAAAAACGTAGTGCAAGTGCAATTAATTTATGTGTGATATTAATACAAAAATTTATTAATTATTGTAAAAGGAAACGACGGTTAGAATAACAAACTTTAAATGTCGTTTCATTGTTTTCAGACCAACACGTGAACTTTATTTAACCTATCAATCATCCCAGGAAAATTTCGGTTGCCTCTTATTTGCGTACAACCCACTTGCGTACATGTCTCAGTTGCGTACAAATTCTTTCAAGGGTGGGCAGTAGGGAACCAGGTACCTGAGAATATCTGTAACCTTTTCCAACTTGCGTACAATTACTATATATTCCCGGGCGGTTTTATGTTCAGTATAAGTATTTAAATATAAATGAAATTTGTTTATTATATTTAGTATGTAATTGTTTAGTTACCTACTTATGATGTAACGCGCATCTCTGCTAAAAATAGATGTCAGATGTTTGTTGGCTATTTTTATTTCAATCAGTATTTCACATTATATACATTGTAGTTTATTGAATTTTTGTACGCAAATTGGAGTAGACCACAGGTCGTTCCAGATAGAAGCAACCTTGCTACCCACTATTATTATTACTTGTACGCAAGTGGGACGGTTTTTCAGTTGTACGCAAGTTGGATGTACGCATATAAGAGGACACGAAAATTTCATTATATACATTTGATAATTTCTTACAATATTGTTTCGATCTTACGATCGTTATCAAAGAATGCTTACAGAACTAAATTAAAAGTTAAAAGCAGAACTATTCATAGATTATAACTAAGTAGAGAGGTTGTCGTAAACCTCTCTAAAACTTCTTTATATATTATTGACAGATTTATTTGAATGATACCCTAAATATGGGAGTGGAAAAACCCTTAATATGGTCGTTTGTAACATTTAATTTGATATCTAACATAAAAAAACATAAGAAATTAACGCTTAATCAAATTTATCATTACCATACTAAGAGACAACAAAATGGTTTCCAATAAGTTACTACAAAAATGTTAAGTCTAGGTTAGGTAAATATAAAGGAGACTGTGGTGTAAGAATAAACAAAAAAGAAAAGGTCTTACCCCAACTAACCACAATACTTTAAAAACGCGGACACGTGTTTCGCTCACTTACAAGTTGTGAGCATTTTCCTTTTTTGTTTAGTCTAAGTTAGGTAAATTGCTTCGTAATAATTTAAATATTTGAATAATTAGCTCTAATAAAAACACAATTAAAAATCTCTTGGTTAACAATAAAATAGGTTCCTTCGATAAATTTAAAAAATCAGGCGTTTATAAAATTAATTATATTAGATATAAATAACACGTTAAATCAATCCTTGAAACTAAAAATTCGACGAAACTAGCTCAACACATTATAATTAATCAATTATATATCAATTAAATAACAGTAAAAAAAATGGATATATTAGAGAATTTAGAAATTTAAAAAGATTTACACATCCAATTAAATGTTGCAAACGACCAAATTGAGGGGTTTTCCAGTCCAATATTTAGGGTATCATTCATGTAAATCTGTCAATAATATGTAAACAAGTTTTGGAAAGGCCTACGACAACCTCCCTACTTAGGTATAATTTATAAATACTTTTGCTTTTAACTTGTAATTATCTCTTTATGTACTCCTTGATAACGATCGCAAGATCGAAACAATATTGTAAGAAATTACTGAATATATTTGTGAAAATGCAACAAAGTCTGCTTCTGTGTATTGTTATTACAATGTTTCACAACCACCCAACCGCAAAATCTATTGATTTTAAAAGCAGATAATGTAAAAGCAAATCATAACTATTTTAGTTTGGAAGGCAAAATACGTGGTGTATGTCACTGAATTATATAATACATTACCTGTAAGAAATTATTTCCTTCTCTTTCAAAACGCTTGAGAGCGGGACGAGAAGTAAAGTAGCCAGTCCAATAAGAATGATCGTTGGACGCATAAGGGAAAAAGTCATCTGTTTTGGTAGACCACGTTAATTCCTTTTTACTTGACTCAGAATGTACTGCATTCAAATAACATGACGGTGTCGAATAGAGCAGATTATAATTGGAGCCATTATTTTGCCTTTCATTAGCGTACCTATTGTAATTTTTTATTATTTTATGTTTCTTTATACGAATGTATAAAATGGACTTTTTAAGTATACCTGTAATAATGTTCTTTTTTAATAAAACTTACTTTATCAATTTGTCCAAGTTTCTGAACCAAATGTCGGCATTCTGGTATGTAAAGTCGTTACCCATTGTTATTAACAAGTTATTAGTACGATATACAGTTTTCATTGTTTCTACATATTGCAGAAAACTATCGATCTATACAAAAAGGTAAAAACTGAATATTATAATTTTTATTAGGGAATTTAAAACTGTTAAAACTGTTAATTATTATACACACTTGAAAAGTTGTACAAATCATTTATTTAAAAAAAATCAATACGTGCATTTCACGTTACGAAGGAACCTTCGGGAGTAAACAAAAACTTCATTATAGTTTACTTCCTTCCTGTTGGTCGAAGAACTATCCCATCAACTTACCCTCCTCATATCCTTTCGAAATCGTGGGAATAGGTGGGTCGTGGTGCTTAGGGAGAAAAAGATAAGACTGACTAGATGAGGACTGTGGATGACTGAAAGAATGTCTGTGGAATATCACTGTCCTGGTATTTTCCTACATAATCCATACGGAATCGAACTGAGTCATCCGGATTTCTCAAATATATTCTAACTACTGGACTACGTCGCTTGGTTCCGGTTATATGTTGGTAAATCTAAACTAGGTATTGAATATGGAGAACATCTGTGTAGCATAAAATACACTATAGCATAAAATATACTAAACATTATTCTGGGTGGCATGATATAGCGTTGTACATAACAGCTTAGTACACCAACTCGATTCTAGGTCCGCCTGTCATTCCAAGTTTTTCTGTAGTTGCCTTGAGTCATGTACACAAATTTGCCTCTCTTTTGTCTTCTTTTCGTCCGTATCAACCAACTCTACTTAACCACTACCCAGTCATTCCCACGATTCCTAATAGGAGCCGCCTATCAAAATTGGGAATTAAACACCCAATATTTCTTTAATAATTTGTTAGTAATTTTGTTACATTTCATTATAATATGAAATAAGCGTATTGAGTTTTTTATATAAACGATTTGTGAAATAGTTGAAGCATATTTTATTAACATTAATTTGGAAATATATTTCACGATCTACCTTTTCATCGACGTTATAGTCTGGACTCTCGGAATCGTCTATTATAGGTTCATCAGTGCATGTTATATCGAAGCAGAATCCTGGAGGTGGTGAATAATGATTATACAGTATGCTAGCAAATATATTACTACTATCTCCTAAAAACACAATTGAATAATATAATAATAATAACGAAGATGCATTTTTTTTACCAAGACTTCCACTACTTTTCCAGATCATTTCGAGAGATGAAGAGTTTAGTCTGTGATTTTTATCTTGATAATCAATTCTATTAAGAAATACTCCATCGAATCCTAATTGAGAAAATATGGAAGCCATTTCTCTACTGTGTCCAAAAGGATCGATTTGCCAGCCGACTTTTGGACGAGCGCATTTTCCAAAAGTATCGTTTAATTTTCTAAAATAAATTTCAATTTTAATTTTGTAACAAACGTATCGAAAACATTCGATAGTACCTCATTCCCCAAGTAAATTGATCGATTATTGATTGGTAATGTGTTGCAGCTTCATCATTCATACTCCATGCTCCACCGATTATTTCTAACTGACCATTTTCAATTAATCCTTTAAATTGTGCTCTCATTTGATCATTCTGATCCAACCACCATTTCCACAGAAAAGCGGTTTCTACGTAGATAAATCTGAAGAGACCGAACCACATTATTTTTTACCATATTGTAGCACATTATGAACAGATATATGAAAATGGTTATTACGATGTATTTGGAATAGACAACATACAATATGAGACCATTCTCTAGTTCAAATCCTACATGAAAAATTGTTCGGAAAAATTCATTCGAAATATAAAATTGAAAATACGTATTTCAACAAATTGGAATTATGCATTACAAATCGAATAGTAATATTCGAATAATGTTGGTATGTGATTTGCTTAACTGCAAACGTTTGGCTGTGCTTAGCATATAGCATCTTCAGTGAATTCCGAATCATGATCAGCTCCTGACTATTTTTTGTTTGATAATGCTTAAAAGTATTTAAAAATTAAAATTATTCGAAGATTTTTGCAAATTTTAGATATTTTAGAATTATTTAAAACTTCTAATATTTGATTCGAAAATTGAATCGAATGTACTGTTTGATTCGAACACCGTTCACACAGCTTCAGTTTTTAAGGTAATATGCCGTGTTATATTATTAGTCATTAATGGAACTGTTTAAAAGTTTAGGCAAATCAAGAAAAAAATGGGTAGTTAGGCTTCTACTGTAACGATGTTCATACAGCATAATGGTACATAATTTATATTATCTAATATTACATGACAAGATATTGATATTTTGTATGTTCTATCTTGTTGCTCTTAATTATTTCATATATAGCGACGACACTTAAGTATTCCAAAACAAAACAGCGACTGATTCAAGGTATGTTTTTGATGGAATCGACTCGAATCATATTATCAGATAAGGATTTTGCGATGAGATAATGCAAGTTGATTCGATCACGGTGGAAAACATGCCTTTTTGATTCTATTTACATGGTTTTTTAAAATAAAAATTGCTCAACAAACGTTTTAATACAGGTAGACATTAGTATGCAGAAAATGCACTTGCAATCAAAAATAGGAATAGGTATTTTGCATTTTATTGTTTAAATAAAATTATATCAAATGTATAACATATCCGATAAGTTGCATAACGATAATGACCATCGACATACGTATATGCCTGGACTGGTGATAAATGCCTGAGAATACCGGGTCAGAAAGAGACAGATTATATTGGTCAGAGCTGTCTGTACTCTTCCTCGCTCAGTGATGCCAAAAACGGCTTCTGTTTGTGTGACATCACACCTAAAGAGCCAATCAGAAAATGTCAGAGAAGGAAACTCTCTGACCTGACCATTTAATTTCATTTCTTTCTATTAGCTTTTAATTAACAGAAGTACATCACTCATCCAGTTGTACATATCGTTGTTAATCAATAAAATGATTAATGTATTTGCTTTGTTAATTTTTTAAGTTGCCTTACCTTCGTGAAGAGTCTCTTAGAAGGGAATCAACAACAGAATCGATAATATATTGAACACCTGCTATTTTTATTTTTCTATTACCTGAAAGTGTACTAATTAATTAATTATAATTAATAAATCAATTAACTGTGAATTACTTATTGAAATAAAATGTGCATTTACATCTGTGATATGTTTAAATTGTTATCAATGGTTAATAATCCGCGCATTTAGAAAAAGAGTACATATATGTTTTTGTAAAGTCGTTTATAATTCTTACCTGTTTCTGTAGTATGATTGATTGCTCAAAAATAAACATACAAATCACTTGTAAGTTTTTTTTTTAACTACCTACTGTATTTTCTCTTGTCAACATTTTTCGATATATTCGTTAATAAGTCCTATAGCTCCTAATATTAAAACATTGTCCTACATTATCGTTAACTTTGAATTGTGTCATTAAGAACGTTGTTGATTTGCTGTGCAAGTGAAGGATATGATTAGTTTTGTTTCGTTAATTAATGAACAGAAACTGAAAAATCTGCTCGCGAAATTATTGATATTATAGGTTGTTATCTTTTGAAACTTATCCATAATGTAAAAAAATGAGAACAACAATTGTTTCACTATATAGTGGTTTCATCAACTTTTAACTTTTGTGTGTTTCATTCCCACCAGCTACTTGTGCTGGTGGGCGGGCAGTCCTTCCGACCTACACTGTAGTGCAAAGCCGGAGGGTAGGGCGTAAGGCCCTCTTCAGCTACCTTTCAGGAATCGTGGGAATGGGTAGGTGGCGGTTAGGGAGAGAAATATGAGACGGACGAAATGAAGACAGACGAGAAGTAAAAGATTATCTGTTCAATATTACCTAAGTGATCTAAGGAAACCACAGAATAACTTAAAAGCTGCCGGACACGAATTCGAACCGGTAACCTCCAGAATGCTAAACAACAATTTAGAGCACTAGACCACGCCACTCGGTTCATCAGGTTTAACTATAACGCTATTTATATTAATCCTAATAGCAACATGCAAGAGGGGGGAAACTATTTAGAATTGGACTAAGATATACATAATAATGGTGAATTATTTTGTCGTTGAAAGTTACAGTTTGTTTGAAATGTCAATTAATTTCCAAGCTTTCTAAGAAATTTAGTTTTAGCCTTTTATTACAAATGTATTAAATTTTAAAGTATAAACTAAAATTATGTTTATTATTATTTAAATGTTCGGATTAAGCTGAATCTGATTTTTTATTGATAAAAATATGATAATGCTCTTTAATTCTTGTTTTGAAAGTTCTCTCTGTCTGACCTATATAAACCTTATTACATTCTAAACAACTTAAGCGATACATCCCTGATTTTAGTTCTTTAGGTGTTTTAGATTTGTTATTAAGAATATGTTTACCTACCGAATTGCTAGTTTTGAAGGTAATAAAGCTATTATTTATTCTTTTAATATGATTACCTATTATTGTTGAAATAATTCCTAAATGTGGGAGGCTATTGATTTTTTCTAACGTAACTTTAACTTGAGGATATATGTAACTGAGCACTTTTTGTTCCATTTTTTTGTCTAAAGTGTTAACTACCGAAGATGAACAACAATTATTAAGAGGTATAGTGAAAATTTGGTTTAGTTCTAAAGAATCAAGTGTGTTTAAAAGCAAATTAATTAATCTATGAATGAAAGCATGAATGAAGTCAGTATGAAGTGAAACAATTGTTGTAGTACAATAAATAATTCTGGATTCTTTGTTGTTTCATTTTGTTATATTATAGTGAAATTATTGTTAGGAATATTATATTTATAGTGCAAAATCAATGCCAAGACTAGGACAAAAAAGAGTTTATTTCGTAAAACAACAACGATTCGCATTTTTGTGTAGAGTTTTATCAAGGCAGTTGATTATTTTGTTTCCACTTTCAAATGACGAACAGCAAACTAGGATAAGCAAATAGCAAAATAAAATAATTATGTCAGCAACATAAACTGGTTACGTTTGATCTTCTAAAATTTATTTTCAGCTACAAGAAGGCTTCTGTATTTTTATTTCATTACTTATGTAACGGAAAAAGCAATTAATTTCGATTGAATTGTTTTATGTAAAGTTAAATAAGCACTTAAGTACTTACTCATTTAATAAACGTTATTTTTTTACATAATAACTGTTTTACTTATTTAATACTGATGTTAATATTTCCAAAATATATTCAGGTCATTTTATTGCTGATGAAAATTTATTTAGTTTTGTACTGTCATTGTAATTTTTTAATAGATCATTCGTTAGCTTTAAAATTGGAAAAAATATAGTAAATAATAGAAAATAGCATGCCAACCACGTAATTATTTACATAGCATATGTTTTACTTCTAATTTTGTTTTAAAACTGCTTGCAATATTGATTGTAATCCATTTTTGTTTACTTGCTGCTCATTCAATAATTTTGTGGCTGAAATGTGTAATAATGCTGAAAATAACTAATATTAAATCAATAGCCTTAATTAAATAATGCAAACATTGATTGTTTACATGTAAAAACAGATTTGTAATTTTATGCACATTTATGGTTACCTTTCGTGACCTAGTAGAAATATTTATTGAATAACCACCTTGTATTTATTGTATATTTTGAAGAGTTTATACTTACTGCCGTAATAGTATTGGTCAACAGTTTTTAGCCAACCAACATCATCATGAGTGTGAGCAACAATGTGAACATTTATAAAGTCCTCTTTAACAGGATTACAAGACTAGAAAGTAAATGTTTCACATATTTTAATTGGCAGGCTTTCTTACATTGAAATAAATAAATGTATAATGTTATAGAGTTTATATTTAAAGTAACGAAATAAGCAATGTTGTAAGAAGAGTTACAGTTTTATACTCACTTCATAACCACATACAGATTCGTCATCATAAGTTATTGGCACAGAAGATGTTAATGAACATTTCCAAACAAGTATCACTAATAACCATTTCTGGCTAAAATTTACACGTTCCATACTGAAATTAGAGATTAATAGAAGCTGATTTATTAAACTATACTTATTAACTTAAATTACTTTCTGTAGATACAATGTATTAATTATTATTTGTTTTACAAGAAAATCAAATGGAGTTCTGTGGAAATGACCTAAATAAAACATTAAAGCCGAGATGTTTATATAAAAGGTTTTTAAAACAAAGCTAAAACGCTTTTCGTCATCCAATATGTCATCTACAGTTACAGACTAGTTTAATCTAAATTTATTTAAATTCAAATACTTATTAAAGTTAAAGAGGCTCACCCGTAAGTATCTTGAAACTGACATGTATTTCGCCCACGTACGTTGAGTGTGGGAATTTTCAACGTGAGACAATCTCGCAATAAATACAAATATCACTAAATAAATTTTAGGCCCAATATTGTAACTAACGCTCTGGATTTCGTCAAGTTACAACTTTTCTGGTGAAGCTAGTTTCTTAATTAAAAACTCAAAATTAATTAGGAGAGTATGACACAATACGTATGTGTTGATGCCATTATTTAAAAGTGTTTAATGAAATACTGATATAAAACTTACATTCCAGTTCAAAAATAGTATAAGACCTAAATAAATTCAATGTTAAAGCTATAGAAATTTATAAAAATAACCTGGGAACTTTTTTATTCAATAACAACGCAAACTAGCAACGTCCAAAAAAGAAGTGTTTATCAAGTAAATTGAGGCAACTGTGATGCAAATTGTTTAGGGCAAACTAGGCGCTCTTTAGACATTCACTTAAAAGAACATATAACTAAAGCTAAAAATAAAATTTGTAACACAGGACTTTCAAAACATTGGTTTATAAATAACCATAGTATAAATGATAATATTAAGTTGCTACATAACCAAAACAAAGGCAGAAAATTAAATTTACTAGTTTCTAGAAATTAAAAATGCTCTAAAACTGAACAAAAAATTGTCAACAATCATACAGCATTATATACACAAAATACATCCCTTTTATTAGATTAATAATTACATGAAGTTTTATGTATTAACTTATGATTCTTTAGCCAAAACGATTGTACTATTGTAAGTATTGTGTAAGTATTCGTTTTGTACAAAAGAAGTACTGAGAATAGCTGAAGATAGGACTAGTAGAAACGTTGTAGATACATAAAAAAAATAAAGACAATAAATGTCCTGAATACGTCTTTGTACAACCAGACATTGTCTAACCAGAACTTCAAACATACATTAGTCTTGTTTAAATGATTTTTTCCATGTAGGTTTTTAATTGATAGAAATCAACTTTATTTTTTTGTGTGAAACAAATAATAAAACGTACCTTTTTAGTTTCAACTAACTATTAAATTTTTGTAAATGAGGGATATACCTTTTGCAAGCACACACTAACAATAATTGGATCGATTTAAAAGATACCTTTAAATACTTCAAAATTAAATTAATTACCTCTTTGATGGATGTGAGTGTAAATACCGTATTTAAAAATCTTAATTCCCGTAACAAAAAAAACAACTTTTCAGAGATAACAATAATGATAAATTATTTAACTTTCATATCTAAATGTTGAGGTTTTTGAGGGTACACGTGGACAGGCTTAGATCAGAAATTATTTTGTGAACAATACATTTATATAAATTGATATATTGTTAATTGAACGACTCGAATAAATAATACACTGATTGTTACAATAAAAAGCAACGGGATTTTAAACAAAATATTTTGGCACACTCAAGGGCGACTAGTGTATAAGTGCTACAGGGCTTCTGCACTTCAAAAAAATTATGTATTTTTACGACCTTTCGCAGGCCGTCACAGTCTTTGAGCGCATCTTGGAATGCTTAACTGAGCCAGCAGAGTGGTTCTGTACACTATCTGAGCCGTGCCCGTTCCCTTCAGCACCCACATTTACTACCATAAAACAACGAACTTAGGTAACAAAAATTTCCAGTTTTAAAACAATATATTAATGTATATGTATACTGTTACAAAGTACTTGATATCTAAGTATACTGATATGAGCAATGTTTTTAATAGTATTTAATGTTTGTACTACTTTATGTTTTAAGGGAGGACTTAATGCTACACAAATTAAACTAATTAATGAAAATAACAACATATATTTACTAGGAAACTTAACAAATAATCCTACGGAGGACATAAAATCGAATTGATTTGAGTGTCGAGAAGGTAGAGCGGAATTGAAAAAATACTTTTTGAAATCACAAATTTTTTGACAATTGTCAGGAAGAGAGGGGGTTGTATATAAGAGTAGCGTACCAATAGGCAGGTACTACCCGAACGTCCGTCTTGGCACTTTCTGCCATTGTTCCCAAACCAAATGACCGTTTTAGAAGGCCTTGTCATCTTCTAGAATGAGCAGCCACCACCCACCCGCTCACTGCCAGCAATCTAGTTTCGCTTTTTAGCGCGAGTGCCCACCCAACCATCAGTGGTGGGCCACCGAAAATCCCTACGATTCCTCCCTCCCCTCCTCCAAACCCAATCCCTTTTCCCTACCCCTTTCTCCCAGGGATGTATAACCTTCGGGTTGAGCTTCCTTCTCGAGGAGGGGTTTTAGTCGGTAGACACTACGGTGAATCCGACACTACCCTCTCGAGGGTGTCTTCCCCTCCTCGAGGTTAATATAAACAAAACAAAAAAAATAGGCAGGCAGTAAGTCATGAAAAATTTTAAGACGGGACATACTAAGAAGTAGACTACTGTACCAACTACAAAATAAGATTGCGAAGTACAGACATCATGCGGTTAGTAAGCGAAGCTGAAATGTTAAAGGAAAGTACAAGTAATAAAGTCATTTACACAGATGGCAGAATACAAAAGATTAAATGTACAAATGCGTTTACACAGATACAAAAGCCTTCGAAATATTTACAGCAAGATATGAAATACAAAAAATATACTATGAATGAATTTTGGTGCAATAATTAAAACAGAAAAGAAATATATGAAAGAGTATTTACATAAATTTTAACACAAGAAATCGAATCATAAAATAAATACAATGAGTTTATTAACTTTATTCCTTGTGAAGTATGTAGGGGTACCCGCCACAGTATAAACCAAAATTAGAATGCTATGGATTAAGCAATAATATATTAAAGCCGTCTAAATTTAATCTACAGAATACTTTAAGATAAATATTTATATATCTAAAAAAATACTTGTTATATCTGGCGCTCCTAATGAATACAGGTTTACAAAATATAAACACGTATATGGAATGAATAGAACGGATTAATTATTATTGAAAATAAATTAAGATAATTTTTTATAAAAAGAATGTAAATAATAAAAAAATCCTTTAAGTTAAATAATATCGACTTAAAATATACTGATTATAAAAAACAGAGTTTATTTCTGATCCAGCTTCAAACGTTAAACAGAACGTATATAACATGTAAAAATTTTAAAAATCATCGTGCTATAGAATGATTAAATCCGTTCTTGTATGTATACATCAACTGCCTTGTCTCCAAATACAATGAGCTTTTCAATTCAAATTGAGAAAGTTTAACATACATTTTTAAGACACATTTCTGATAATACCAATCAACAATGGATTATACAGACCATTGTAGGAAATAGTAAAACAATCATTCTTGTTAAGTAATAATTTGTATTATTAGTATTAGAATAATCAAACATTATTTTTATTTTATTACTACCCATAGTTTTTCTCAAATATCGATGTAATGATTAGTAACTCAACCTTACTCTAAAAGTGTATGTGCGTGGCTGGGCAGGCACGGTTATATTTTCTATATCTGTCAGTATAGGCAAGTAGGAGTGTAGAATTATTTTACATATTATTTTCAAAAATCAAATCCCAAGTCCGAGTACTTTCTGAGAAAACAATCTCAAATTAAAACTGAAAAATGAGAAAAATTGGAGATAGTCGCACCTAAATTTCTAATTTTTACGGAATTAGTAGTTCTATATGTGGCCAATACTTCTCCCAAAGATAAAATCCCAAGACGTAGTAGTTTTTGAGGAAAAATTTCTCGAATAAAATTGAAAAAAGTTTTTTGTTTTTCGTTAACTATCGCACCTAAATTTCCCATCTTTGGGAAATCAGTAGTTCTATTAGTGTTTAATATTTTTCCCAAAAATCAAATACGAAATGTTTTCTGAGGAAATAATTTTTAAATTAAAATTGAAACAATATTATTTTTCTTCGAACACTATTTCACCTAAATCTCTCATCACTGGGGGGATTAGTTCATAATCCAAGATGATAATTTTAAATAAGAACAAATATACGTTGCAAGAGAGCTTTTTTTGTTTTGTTTAATTTATTAGTAAAAATGGTGCTGACCAACGAATATATTTCTAAAAATAATAACTTTTGGCAGAAATTGTATTATGCTAAAGAAGACAGAATGTCAAGTTATTAAAACAAAAAGATACTTATATTGAAAAACAAAAATTAATTAACACTTTTTAACAACAATACAAAAGCTTCTCATAATTTTCAGTTTTACTTATAAACTATTAATTTGGATTTTAACTTTTACTTTTATCGAGTTCCTTTTTAATTGTGTATTAGTTACTAGTATTTTTTATTTATTCCGAATAATTTTATCTAATATTTCGATTTCGTTTTCGTCTTTAAAACATCTATACAAACTTGTCAGTGAAATAAATAAAATATTAAATGGCATACGCGGTTACTAAACTGGTTGACGTCTTATCAATCGCAGTAAGTAGAGGACTAGTTGACATACTGAATAAAAAAAACTTTTGGGTGTTTCATTCCCACAACTACTTATACTGGATCCAACCTACACTGTAGTACAAAGTCGTAGGGTAGAGCGCAAGGCCTACTTCAGCCTCCTTTCAGGAATCGCGGGTGGATGGTGGTTATGGAGAGATAGATGAAACGAACGAAAGGACGACACAATAGAATTAAAATATTATCGGTGGAATATTACTGTCCCAGTATCTGCTTAAATAATCAAAGGAAACCACAGCAGACGGATCCGGAATTGAACCGGTGACCTCCTAAATATGATGCAATGATCTATACCACTAGGATATAGTAATAAGGATATTTTTTTTTGTAAAAATCTTATTTAAGAGTTAATACTTTAATATGAGGAAAATTAATAACGAAAAGATAAGGAAAAAAACATATCATCTAACTGACTGAGAAGGAAGAGCTAAATCAACTTTTGATGGAAATAATTGTGATAGATTTGAAAAAAGGCTTGTGTTGAAGATATAGATTTCAAAACAGTTCACACATGATCATTTGTATAAACCTTTTTCCAACGTGATGAGATCTAATCAAGATATTTCATTGTCTCAAGATAAATGATTGACCCTATATAGGCTTAACTGTTCGCTATTTAAATCAATATTTTTTTCTATAAAAACATAACGCTTGGTATGAAGCAGTTACAAAAGTGCCATACGGAAAATATAAAGAATGGCTAATGAATGGAACGTAATTCGTGATAATGCACGAAATTTATCAAGCGTAATATATCAAGGACGGTGGAGGCATATGTATTGGTTTTCCCAAGCTCGCCAATTAGCATTAAACCATGCAAAAATCACACTGCTGTTATTAGTTAAGGTAAATCAGCAAATAAATAATGTTATAATGTTTATAATTTAGTATGATTATTAAGCCCAAATAAATAATAAATGATCGATAATTTTATTAAATATCGTAAGACTGACCGACGAATTATTAATTTAATACCAATAGTTACACACAAGAGTAATCTTAAAATTTATTTCCATTTTAATGGTAAAGTAAACAACTTAATTTTCTATATAATTCATTTAAAAAAGACAATTAAACTTAAATAGCATTTTATCCATTCCTTATAAGTATACATCTTTACAGGTTTTATTTACTTATGTTAATAACAATAGCAGCAGTTAAATTATTGATTGCGTTGACCGTTACTTGGTGAAAGTTTGAATCCATATTGAGTAAAACAACTAAACTTTTCACAAAATTTTTACATTCACTACTATAGTTCCGCTACACTGTAGCTTTTTCAAGTGAGTAATACATAATACATAGTACTACTAACATTAGGTTGATTCTACTTAACTTTGTTTACAGAGAAATATACCAATTAATAGTTATATATTATTTATTGGTAGTACCTATAATTTTTAAATAATAAATTTAACGACTGTAAATGATTATACATTGATATTGGATTAGAACTTACACAAATTTCCAATAAATTTATTGTTCATTATCAAATTATTTTATAAGCCTTAATACAAATATAATTCCGCAGGTCAACAAAATCAGAGACATAAAAGAAAGGAAAACAATGAGGCAGTTATTAACGACGTAATTTGCGAAGAATCCTAATATAGCTTCAGAATTGCCTAAATACGTTCAGATTTTAAGATATTCTAACCTTAAATTCAAAACAATTCAAAAGGATTAGAATGTGAAATAAAATGAAGAAACATTTTTGAAATATGTTACTCCAAAATCTACGTGTTGTTTTAAAATTTAATATTTTAGGGCATTTCAGGAGTCAAATTCATGTTCGCCTTTGAATAAATATATCGAAAATTATTATCGTTGTAATGTTTTTTGTTTTCTATCCACTATAGTAGCATGCTCTTTTTCGAGTAACCTCACTTTTTGTAGGACAGGATTATGGAGAGTTGAAAAAGAATCAGAAAAGGGGGTAATCATTGTTGATGTATTCTTCAATAGCGAACTCAAATGTCATCATCGAAATGCTTAAATTAAGTGATAAATCTGAGGCCAAATTCGGAATCATCGTCGCATAGCACATCGGAAATGGTAACACTGGTCTTAGCAACCTGATATAAATTGAACTGTGTTATTAATTCTACTATCACTACTCGTAAGCTGATTTTATATTTGTTATTGATGTTAATTATTTTATCAACTACTAATGCACTCAATAACAGAAATTTAGTCATGAATCATATGTTCTGTTTCGTTAGCAACAAATATTGAAGAGTATCTACAAACAAGATTTGTGAATAATGAAAATGAAATTATTTTTAAAAAACAGATTTTTTTTATCCGCGATAAGAAACATTTGTTCCTTGACTAATTTGAAACTACATTATCTTAAGGGGGGCTTAAAGAATGAAATTCTTGCTTATGTTTGATAAATCAAGAATGTGTGCCTATCCGTGAGCGTTTGCGTTATTCAGTTTGTTTCTAGAAGCAAGATTGATGGATACTGAAAATTAAATTATTACTGATATATAATATAAACATTGTAGTTTCAAGAAGTATATTGATTAAAAACACTGCTCATTTGTTTCGTAGAAACATTCCTTTGTTTGCGTAAAATCTATAAATTTCAACATGCAACGGTTTCCACAATTGACAATGAAATTGTTTATAAAAAAGACACTTTTCTAAATCCACGATACAAAACATATTTTTTTGACTCTGATATATTAAATCAAGAATGTGAGCCTATCTGTGAACGTTTTGTATTACTTATTTAATTTTTTATATTTTCAATTTTGTTTTCCTAAACTAATTTAATGAGCATTAGATTACAAACCTAAACTGATTTGTCAAAACCGTCACACGTGGAGCGCGATTTCAAACTCTTTAACTCTCTCATCAGCGTACACAGCTCCGACAGAACACTGACCAACCTACTTGCTTTCGTTAAACAGCGTTCAGTAAATAACTAAAAGCGACGCGGCGCTGTGAACAACGTCTGTCGAGATTTGCCAACAATTGTGAGTTCATTAATGTTTAAAAAGACAGCGGAACATTTATAGAGAACACTTTCCCAATAATGAAAATTTGAAAATTGTACAGATAGCACTGTCGGCAATAAGACATATTTAAAACAACTATCATATTCAATCTTTAGAGGTTAGAATATGCAGACCATTTTACTTACCACATACAGTTGAATGGGTATGTATGAAATTTGTTGTAATTCATGTTTGGGAATAGATTAATATCGTAAAGAATGTTTAGTTTTTAGTTAAAAAATTATCGAAATTACCAAATGTAGATTGCGAGTTCGATCTTATTGGATTTTATCAGCACACCATACCATAGGTAGCATCGATAAATTACTGACCAAGCCGAAGTTCATTTAATATTCTTTTACAGAGTATGTTGCCATCTACTGATATGTATGATACCTGTTGTATTTCATATGTTTGACAAGGCCTTACGAAGGTTAATCCTGTTATAAAAAGCATTATACCATTAATATAGGAATGATTTTGTTGACCCAACAATACTTTCTATGTGATCAACAAATTATACCCTTACTTTTTATTTGATAAAAAATAATATTGTTAATTAAACTTAAAAAAAAATTGTTTAATAATGAAATATCTTGGAGAATTTTTTTAGTATAGGAAAATTTAAATACATCAATATAATATTAATTTTTGAATTAATTTGTACCCACTACAGATACCTCAAATTAATGAGAAAAAAATTGTTACTGTTGTCACGCCCTGCAGTGGGTACAAATTAATTCAAAAATGAATATTATATTAGTGTATTTAAATATTTCTTCGTTTTATTACCTATAAAAATATTGTTATATTGCACTTTGGGATTCCAGTCCAAAAGAATTTAATATTTCTACTACTTGTAGGAACTGATATGATTCCCGAAGACTGCTTCACTTATAGGAGGAAAATCACTCAATCCAGTAGAAGTTTAATTATTGAACGTTATTGTTTTATTGTTGATAGAAACTTTGGAGCATTGATGAAATAGTTTATTAGAAAGAAGAATATTGTCAATACATTAACAAAAGAGATACAAACGAACATAACGTAAACGTGCAAAAATGGCCGGCATACAAGCTACTTACTTAAGCGGTAGACGCTATCGAATAATCGATACACAGGTAAACGATATTTTCAACCCTACCACATACCTATAATGTATATCTATAGATGTCCATACTCTTACAACATACTCCATATTCTAACAATTTTACTAGCTATGGCCGCGACTTCGTCCGCGTGGAATTTAACAAAAAAATTATTTTAAAAATTTTAAACGAAGTCGTTGAGACACAACCGTTAGCAATAGCCCGCTCGCGCGTTCTGAGCCCGCGCGACAGGCAGCCTTTGTGATATTAAGTGGCGGGAGGCTGTTTTACAATTTTTGTCTGTCTGTTTGTTTGTTCCGGCTAATCTTTGAAATGGCTGGACTAATTTTGACGGGACTTTCACTGACAGATAGCTAATACAATAAGGAGTAACTTGGGCTACTTTTAGAAATAATAATTTATTTTAGAAATTAATAACTATTTAATAATAATAATTAATTTTTAAAATAAAAGTAGCCTAAGTTACTCCGTATTACATTAGCTATCTGCCAGTGAAAGTACCGTGAAAATCGGTCCAGCCGTATCAGAGATTAGCCGGTACAAACAGACGGACAGACAGACAGACAAAATTAAAAAAAAATGTTAGTTTGGTATATGTACCGTGTAAACATCTATATGCATTTAGTGGAAAGTGATTATTTTAATATTACAAACAGACACTCCAATTTTGTTTATATATATATAGATGTATAGATTCCTTATGAGTATTAGTAATACACATATGGCGAATAAAACATCCGTACTACTAATGCAATACTTCATTGGAACGTTATTAGAAAAATGAGTGTTCGAATCAAGAGCTAATTATTAATTGACTTAGTTTACTAATTTCTTAACGACTTGCCTAAACGAGACGTTACTTCCTGCTCCTACCAGAGTAGATTAATTTGTAAATACAAACAATCGAACAATAATTAAGAGTATTCAAGATTAGGATTTCATAAGTGTAAACAGACAATATAAGCAAACAATATATAATGATGAGAATCTGAAATCATAACAATATGTACCGTTACCTCATCAGAAACCTTCTGCATAAAAAGAACAATTAATTAACAGTCTACCCTTAGGACATCCTATACATTAAAGGCGAAACGTAGATGTTGTTGAAATATGATTTTGTTTCTTTGTCTCCAACTTGACTTTAATTTCTATACTTAAATTAATAGACGCTATGGTATCTTTTAATAAACGATATCGATTCTTGTGTAATGGTTTTATGAAACATTTTGAATTAATAAAAAGAAAGAAAAGAATATTGCTTTTAAATGTTTCAATTTTTTTTTTAATGAAAATAACTACAATTGTTTCGGGTTGTTAGCCCTTTATCTTGATAAACATACTGCGCGTGCTGTTTGTCTGTCTCTGCCTCATTTTAGCGTCCATTTATAATGAAAACTTAGCTATTATTATTACATTGTATTAATCTTTAATTTACACTTCTTGACTTAATGATTGTAAAAACTATTGGAAAATAACGAGTGAGGAAGAAAAGTATAAATGGAAATAAATATGTAAATTTAACAGCGAGCAGCGACGAAAAATTGAGGGTAACGAGGTAACGGAGGAATTAACAAACAACATTCATGGTAGTATTAGTGGACATACTGTATATCTAAAAATACGAAGAATGCGTAGAAATTACCAATGTCAGCGAAGTTATATTATGAAGAAGTGTATTATTTTATAATATAACTAGCTGTGCCCCAGACTTCGTCCATATGAAATTTAACATTAAAGTTATTTTTTAAATTTTAAACGAAGTCGTTGAGACACAACCGTTAGCAATAGCGCGCTCGAGCGTTCTTAGCCCGCGCAACAGGCAGCCTTTGTGATATTTAGTGGCGGGAGACGCTTTTACAATTTTTGTCTATCTGTCTGTCTGTCTGTCTGTCTGTCTGTTTGTTCCGGCTAATCTCTGAAACGGCTGGACCGATTTTGACGGGACTTTCACTGGCAGATAGCTAATGTAATAAGGAGTAACTGGGGCTACTTTTATTTTAGAAATTAATAATTTATTTTAGAAATTAATAACTATTTATTAATAATAATGATTAATTTCTAAAATAAAAGTAGCCTAAGTTACTTCTTATTACATTAGATATCTGCCAGTGAAAGTCCCGTCAATATCGGTCCAGCCCTTTCAGAGATTAGCCGGAACAAACAGACAGACAGACAAAAAATAAAAAAAAATGTTATTTTGGTATATTTACCGTGTAAACATCCATATGCATTTAGTAAAAAGTGGTTATATTAATATTACAAACAGACACTCCAATTTTATTTATCTGTATAGATGATATAAAGGGATTTAACACTCACAAACACCGAAATTCATAGACATTGCTTTTATTTAACCCTTTAATTATTTATTTTTCTACAAAATTAAGTAAACAGTAAATAGTCAATATAAAAACATCGCAATATGTTTAGAGTATTCTACATATACCTATAATAAAATATAAAATATGTACAACATACGTATACTGTAATATAAAACAAATACGTTTTTAGATGTTTTAGTGTCGAAAAGCAATGATAAATAACGACTGAATTACAATTACAATTGATAATATTATAATAATGCAAACTAAGATAGAATTTTTACGAACCGACCATTTCGAAAACCACCAATATTGTTCTTTTTGAACCCTGTGAAAGAGAAAATTATAAGAACTCGTTAATTTGGCACTTGACGCTGTTATCCTTGATCTACTATTCATAGACTTTCAACTTTTATAATTCCTATTTTGGTATAATCAAATTAAAAGTGAAATTGATTATGTTAAGATTTAATTTTTGTTGGTAAAAACGTATTGCCTTCAAATGTTTTTATGTAGTTTAATAATGAAAAATAGTATTTATGACGTTTACGTGTATTATAGTGCTTGCATTCATTAAACAGACTAATTTCAACTATGGCACGATAACTACAAAACTGATGTTTTTAAATGTACTTAAAAATGATAAATATTAATTTAAAAATTGCTAGCATTACAATTGATAATTTGCAACTTTATAAATAAAATTATTAGTTTTGACCTTACAATGCTTAAAAGAGACGGTTAATATTTCATAAATCAGTTAATTTTAGTTTTAATAGAAAGACTTGTTGAAACTTATCCATACTTTGATAAATAAAAAATTGAAGTTTCAAGAATAATTTTATTGAAATTCACTGCAATATTACTTTATATTGTTCAATTAATATTATTTAGGAGCGGAGAAGTACTGATGTCTAATTTATTATTTAAAATTATCCCTTTTTAATATCTATTAATTTGGAGATATTCTTGAAAATTCAATTTAACGGCTTTATTCTGCATATGTCAAATTTTATAATTAAAATAAAAATTATTGTTATTATTGGTTAAGTGTTCGGCATAAGTTGAATCTGTTCTTTTGTTAAGAAAATTTTTGTAATGTTCATTGACTCGTGCATGAATCGTTTTACTTGTTTAACTAACATAACCTTTAGAACAGTTTTCACAATAGTAATAGTAAATAAACTTCTAAACTAACGTGTTTAGGACTTATTATTTAATATAACTCTTCGTAAATAGTTGCTAATGTACTGTCGAACGAAATAAAAGTATCGTTGATGATACCTGCTGCTAACTGAACTATTTTATATGTTAGACAAGGACATTATTAAGATATCTACTTTTCCAACTGAATTGACGACGCAGCTTATAGGCATGATAGGTACGTAAACTAAATGATCTATGAAGACTGCTTATGACGTACGGATGAGGAGATCTAATAAGATCGAAATGGCGATCAATTTCTGGTATTTCCAACAAATTACAGACTAACAACGTATACTGTTCTTATTCAAATTATATTATCTTTGTGCAATACATTTTTTACCGTTACGCATAGTACTTTTTATGTTTACTTAATATATTTTAAGGTTCTTCTAAAAAATACAACCCTTTATATTGTTGTACTTACTGTGGACTTGTAATACTGTTAACTGAAGAATTCGTTCTGTGTATTCTGTGTTGAGAGGCTGTTTCAAAAGCATCACAGTTAGAGTCTCGTCGTGATTGAGTACTATCTGATGCAGATACATTCTGATGGTTATTCGTAATCCTAGTTTCGCTATTTTTTCGTTTTTGGTCTGATATTGAACAATTATCAAATCCATTGGTTGATGGTGTGCAAGGTTTATTAACTTCCTCGTCTTCGGGAATCGAAGGAACGTTTAGGACCAACGAGTTGAGTTTGGAACGCTGTCGTCTTCCATAACCTTGTGATTGTGTTAACCTCGTATCTTTAATCTGTGGTCCGTGAATATGTTGCAGGGAATGTCGAACTTTTTGTTTTCTGGATGATTCCTTTATGTCCCTGGAACCCGAACGATCTTCTGCACTCATTGTATTTAACACTATTTAGACTATAAAATAAACAATAAAAAACATTAAGTTCTTGGTCAAAAAATTATCTAAACTTTCACATATTGATATCGGATTCGATCTTTTAGATCTCATCGGCATGATTTATGCAGTTTCGATAAATCACCGAAAAAAAAGCACTTTGTGTTATATTCCCACCAGCTGCTCGTACTAGTGGGCGGTCAGTCCCTCCGACCTACACTGTAGTGCAAAGCCGGAGGGTAGAGCGTAAGGCCCTTTTCAGCCTCCTTGCAGGAATCATGGGAATGGGTGGGTGGAGTGGTGTTAGTGTGAGAATGATGAGACGGACGAAATGAAGACAGAAGAGAAGTGAAAGATTATATGTGGAATATTACTGTTCCAGCATTTGCCTAAATGATCTAAGGAAACCACAGAAAACTTGGACAATGCAGCCGGATCCGGGTTCGAACCGGTGACCTCCCGAATGCTAATCAATGATTTAAAGCACTAGACCACGCCGCTCGGAAAAATCACCGACCAGACCGAAGCAGGTTCACAAATGCGAGTTAATATAAAATCAAAGTACGGGAAATATATCTACTGATATTTACTGGTAACTGTAGTATTTCAAATGTTTGACAAGAGACAAAGGTATTTATATGTCAAACTGAATTTACAACGTAGCTTCAATTTCCGACCACCAGCTTAATTTTCTTTACTAATTTGGTTTACGAGATTATCACGTATATAAGCTGCATTAATACATTCGTAAGGTTCTTGTGAAATTTTTGAAATACAACAACTAGTAGCAAATATCAGTACATGGCGATATACTGCCGGCACCTTAAACAAATTAAAGAATATAGTTCAGGTATTCTACGAGGGTGTATCAAATATAAACGAGATTGGTTTTGTAAAAAATTCGAAGTATAATTAATTAGATTTCGGTTCATATACTATTTTTCTACATAGTCCCCCGCCCTAGAAATAAATTTTTCCCATCGAATAAGAGACTTTGTATGCCGTCATCGTAGAAACTCTTCGGACGTTTTTGTAGCAATTGGAGCACAAATGCTTCCATTGCGTCGTTCTCGTGAAAACGTTGGCCTCCAAGCACTACTTTCAGAGGCCCAAAAAGATGGAAGTCACAAGGGGACAAGTTGCGGCTATATAGCCGATGTTCTTCCAGCGTTTACCAACCTAATGCATCCAACTTTTGCCTTGTGGCATTGGCCGTATGGGGCTTGGCGTTGACATGCAAAAGAATAACACTTCTGACCGATTGCTTCTTCCTTTTCCTTCGAAATGACAATTTCGCGGCATCCAATAGATCACAGTAATATTACTGATTAATCGTGCATCGGTCATGGAAAAAGTCAACGTGAAAAGCACCTTACCTATTAAAAAACACTGACAAGCGCATCTTTGACTTCATTGGTCCCCTGTCGTCGCTTTTTCTCAACTCTATACTCATCTGTCGCGATCCCGTAAACACTCCCGTAACTGATGGCCAATTCATCAACTATTTTACACAGAGTTATGCGTCGATGTATCGATTTCCCTCAATGAGATTTCGGACCGCCTCAATGTTGGCTTCGGTAACACTTGTCCTTGGGCGACGTGCATGGATCTCATTATCGACCTCTTCACGGCCTTCAGAAAATTCATTGTGTCATGCAAACATCCGAGTCCTTGACATGGTATTGTCGCCGAAAAATCAGTCTCGTGTATATTTGATACACCCTCGTATATAATGTCTATAAATTCTAAAGAAGGTCGACAGAAGAAATTAAAATGAAAGAAATTTAACATAATTAAATCGAAACAAAATATATTGATGTGAAACACGATTTTCTCAAAACTATACTTAAGACAAAATATTCCAGAAAATATCAATAATTAAAATCTGATATTCAGTGTGTCTCAATTTCACTTACTATTGTAAAGCTGGTGTAAAAATTACTCATATCAATTCGATTGTTACCCGGCTGTATTAAATTTCCCATATCGATTAACATTTATTACTTACAAATTCCGATTACGTACTCATGATAATTCATGCAATGTGACCATATAACAATAAATTTGTTTTCTGAATAGTAATCAAATTATTTATTTGTAGATAAGTTATCTGTAGTAGATGGAACATCTTATAATATCTACCTAGAGTACCAATAGATAAATTTGTAAGTGAAAAATTATAGTACTTTCATGGTATACTCTAAATGTAAACTATAGTGATGGTTTTTAAGGATGTACAAGGATGTAACATTAACTGTTTCCCTTCTCCCAATAATTTAGATTTCCCTCTCTCTTATCCTCCTACATCCTTAATATTAATTATTCATTAAAAATTCGTTTTAAATTTATCTTTGTGTACTTGTCTACCTACCGTTTGTTTTATGTAGTTTACAATACGCGCCATTCACATCACATATATATTCTGAGTGATAGAGCTTGGTTCTGTATCAAAAATTCACGAAAATACTTAATATGCCATCATTTACGAATAATAATGATTAAAAAATAAAAATATTTATTACTCTAGGGAACGATAATCACTGCATTGTCTAAAAATTTATTATTACTTACTACGTCGGATCAGATAAGATTAGACGGTTTCGGAAAACGATGATAAGATAAGGATACGTTATGATGTAAATACTGTTGCAGTAGATTTTCGAACTTATAAAGTAATGAAATAAACCATTGTTACTACATCTAATTCATTAAATAAATTAAGGTATTCAAATTGAAGCATTTAATTATTCAAAAATAAGAATTTAAGTTTAAATATTAAACGGTGGGAATACATATCAAATGACGCTACAAACAACCAAATGTAGATTTCGACTATAAAGTATCACTTTCATTGATAAACAGTAAGCTTAAATTAATTAAAAAGAAAAATTTAGAGTGTTTCATTCTCGCTAGTTATTTGTACTAGTGGGCGGGTAGTCCCTCCGGCCTACACCATAAGACCCTCTTCAGCCTCCTTTCAGGAATCGTGGGAATAGGTGGGTGGTGTGGTTAGGGAGAGAAAGTTGAGACGGACGAAATGAAGACAGAAGAGAAGTGAAAGATTATTTGTCGAATATTACTTCCCCAGCATTTGCCTAAGTGATCCAAGGAAACCACAGAAAACTTGGACCAGAGCAGCCGGACTCGGATTCGAACCGGTGATCTGACGAATGCTAAGCAACGATTACACCTTATTATACCCAGAATTTACCTGTAACTTATTGAAAAATATCGAAAAGGGGAATGTTAGTGAAAGATAAATCGAAATTCATCAGGGAATCCCCGCATTTTTGAATATTCTTTCACTCAAATTTTTAGATCAAAATAATTGTAACATAGTTTCAATTTTGTGGACTATAGCATATATAAATTTATGTTTAACATAAATAAAATATACAGTGTAAAATCTTCACTAATTTATTCTAAATACTCGACAATTGTTTCGGATATTACCCATTATCAAGAGTAAATAAAAATTATATTTCACAAGAACTGCACCTTGAAAAGTTTATACTTTAATGTAGAAAAAAGGAAACTGTGGTAAATGAATAAATAAACTAAAAAAGAACTCATCCTAATTACCACTGACAATTTTTATTGAACGGACACTTGTTTCGCCCACTTTAAACGTGGGCATTATCAACTCGAGATTGATTTTACGGCAAAAAGAAAAACATTTTATAAAGATAAACCAGTATAAAAACTGTATTTTTATTTGGGTTCCTAATTTTTAATACGATATTTTAAGACACTTTTCTTTTATAAATTATTTAAGGCTAAATATTCCCACGCTAACTGTTATTCCGTTTATAACAGTTTAGATGCGAAGAAACCTTCGCTACAAATAAATACTTAATATTTGGCTCCATCTAGCAGTGAACAGCCAAGCCATGTGCATCAGCGACGATTATTGTATGTTTATGATCTTTCGTGTTGTGATGTTAAGGGGTTTTGAGATAATAAAATCCCCAGAGCCATCCAAAATTAATCTGCTTTCCTTTATGAATTACTATAGACAGCTTACTGAACACCACCTGTAGCATATTGCTACTTATTGTGGAATTCAGTAACGTTCAAGAAGGTCCTTTTCTAATACGAGGGTGGTTTGATAAGTCCGTGGTTTTTAAAGAAAAACATCAGTTTTTCGGAAATTAAATCATTTTATTTTTCTACGTAATCTCCTTTTATGATATTGTATTCCTTTTAAACAATAAGATTTCTCAAGGCTCTCAAAAGAAGCGTTTGTTTCTACGATGACCTCTTCATTCGACCCAAATCTTTTACCACCCAGCAATTTTTTCGGTTTTGGAAACAGGAAATAGTCGGAGAATAAGAGAATAAGGTGGATGGCGTAGCAGATTATAGCCCAACTGATGAAATTTTTCCAGGTTGACTACACACGTATGCACCCGTGCATTGTCCTGATTGAATAACACTCTTTTCTTGGCTAAATGGGATCGTTTCTACTTCAAAACAGTGTCAAATATGTTCAACAGTTCTGCATAATATTTTCCGTTGATCATTTAACCTTTTCCAAGGTAATTAATATGAATTACACCGCGTACCGCGTGAATCCCAGAAAAATGCCAGCCATCTTAATCATAGCCTTCTTCGGTACACGTTCACCCGCAGAAACCCACTGTTTTCTTGTTCTGTGGTCTCTGGTGTAGCGTGATGGATCCATGTCTCATCTACGGTAACGAAAGAGCACAAAAACTCGTTTGGGTTGCGGCTGTACACTGTACATCTCCAAACACTCCTTTGAACTTGTCACACGGTGGTGTTTATGTTCGATCATGACCAATCGCGGCATCCATCGACATACTGGTGCGGCCACAACGAAACTCATTGAACCATTTTTTAACCATTCAAATCGACATTGGCACGGTGAAGAATTCCCATAGCATTTATCAAGCCTCTCCTTGGTTTCTTTAACGGATTTTTTGGGCAAAAAGTAATGCTTAATCAGCACACGAAATTCACTTTTTTCAATTATTGTGGAAATTAACGAGGTTAGCTGCTTTCAATGGCTATCAAACAAACTAAACGTCGCAGCTTCCTCAATATTTACAGTAGTCTACCGATAAATGACACTTAGCGAAAACAGTGTTGCCATCACAGTTACTGCGCGGGAAATTCAAGAAGTCACGGACTCATCGAACCGCCCTCGTAAGTAACATATTTTTGTTTTTTGTTCTATCTGGTTACGTGCCCACCACCCAGTTACCTATGTCGTGGGTTCAATTTAACAAGTCGATGTTCTTATTATTTATATTTTGCAATTATATAATTTGGAGAAGAAGTGCGTGCGTGCGTCGCCATTTCCTTCATGCACGATATCTCGCTAAAGCAATAGTGATACCGACTTCGTTAAGCTGGTAATCGAAGCGTACTAATAATAATATGATCTGAAAGAAATTTCATAACATTCAGGCAAGCCGATTCTTTTATTTAAACAAAAATAAATTTGGGAATTTCTTGAAACATATTTATCCTATTTATCTTGAGCAAGAATTGAATATTGATTATTATATTAACAACCTAATTTCGTTAACAACAATTAGACATCATATTAAAAATCAAATAATACACTACATGTATATTTCTCAAAAATAATTTAAACATACTATAGTGACTTTTGAACATTAAAATGTGTTGAATTTTTTTATATTAATAATTATCAGTATTTATCATACTGGGATGCTATTCGTGAGGACCGGGTTCATATACCACACCTTATAAATCCGTGTATGTTAATCTATGCATGCTTACTTATAAAAGGTTAAATATTGTTAATAAGTATTATAAAAACTCTGCATATCCTATCTGTTCTTTGTGTTAATTTGTATTAACTTAAATTCATGTCATAATGTTATTTAAAATTTTATATAACCGCTTTATTAAATCATTTTGTGAGATTAAAAGAATGATACATTTAATTGAGCTGTCCCAGTGTTTTCCCACAAACGACTGAATTTTTAACGAATTTATGCTAACCGTTTTGTTCTTACTATACAATTACGTATCGTTTAATATAAATAATTTCGTGTATGTCATATACTTAATAGATAAACCGATTTTTTGAAGGTAACCAAAATTCCTATTTGTTTTTAATCCGGTGTCTGGTTATGTTATTTGCATGTATACAAATGTATGATGTATCGTTTCGTATATGTATTCTATATAGATACTACTTATATCGTAAATAAAATGAAACGTTTTATAAAATTGTGATGATTCTACCCGTCAATTCGTTGGCTCATGCTCAATTCGCAACCATCCAGTTTTGATGCTAGCTGGAGCCCTATCGATCGGCAGAAACTACCCCTAGCATCTAAACTTGATTCCTTCTGTGGAGGGAATTGTATAATTTGCGCTGCACTTGAGCGGACCGAAAGTTTCCGTGGAAATTTGTCGACGCCGTAACCATTCACTAACGTTTCCTTTTGACAATAATTTAATATTCTACGAATTACTCTTTTATTTTTATACATTGACAGTAGTGGACATGTAGTTTAACGAATGTACTCGCAGTGTGCTCTGTTTGCGTAGTAAAAGTTAATAAATAAATCAATTATGTTATTGAGGAAATATTAACAAAAATGGCCCAGTTCGTGACTCATATACAGCCTACATTGGTAGAAGCGTCTCATCATCATCCGCCTGAACATTATCATCATCATTATCACCATCATCACCATCAAAACAAAAAAGGTAGTCACAAAGAAGGTCAAAAATCTCATCAAGAACATGCGTCAGTATATCATGTAAAAGAGGATCAACACCATCAGGGGCATGCACGGGACTTTCCGGTGCTTCCTCACGAACCGCATCATGCACACGAACATCATCACAAATCAAAGAAATCGTACGAAGGATTTGATCATCAAGATCATCATGATCACCAGCATAATAAACATGGTGGATTCGCCGGACAGTCGAGTTTCGAACATCCCAAAAGAAGAGATTCGAATTACTATCAAGAAATGCAGCTACCATTAATTGATGCTAAAGAGTTCGATGTATACGATAAAGAATCTCACTTTGTATCAAACAGTGAATTTGCCGCTAGATTAAATACTAGACCCGTACCACCTCAACATATTGACTTGCGCCCTGCATATCCCGATTACCGACAGGTGAGTTTTTGTTTCGTTCACCTCTAGCTAATTGAAAAATACGTTTATGTTTACGTCTTGTCAGACTACAAGGCTTATCTACATTTTTCTACATCTTTTTCAATCACTTCTATTGCCAACTGGTATTTATGGTAAAGTATTGCACTACTTATATGAATTTCTACCCACGTATGTTTGCATGTTTGAAAAACAACGGTGAAAATAAGAAAACAAGGGAGTTATTTGAAAGATTTATTATGCTTGGCACATTTCCCAAAAATATTTGCTTTTTTCGAAATCCTTTGAAAACTATCCTGAAGGAAACAAGGATTGTTTGTCTGTTGCAGACTCAGCAAAATTTTGCGAGACGGCTGAATTATTGATTTCAGACGATGTTGTCCCGACAGTCTGGCGACTTTGTTATTGACAAAATATTATTTTTTTCTCTACGTTCAATTGCAATTACTTCTAGAGCATGGTTTTCACTTAAATACAAAATAACTGAACCGTTGCAAATTATATTGATAATTCAAACATAATAAATTAGTTGAAAACTATGATGGTGAATTTTATTTATTTATTAACTAGCAATATATAGAGCCTGTCCTGTCTGCAGGTGCCAACTATACGAAAAATATAGATATAACAAAGATAAAATAATGATAACACAAAAATTAAAAAAACCATTAAATATGTTAAGTATAATTAAAATTAAAAAAGAAATACATACTTATAATGCTAGAATTATTGGCACACTGGGACCAACTACAAAAAAAAATCTATATTTTACTACTAACAATTTCAGCTACTTTTAGCTGCTTCTATTGATTGTATAATTTGTTTTTTTTTTTTAATATAGTGATTTATTGTGAAATAAAAAACACTGCGAAGTGTCACTGTTTAATGTTAGAAAAAGGTCGACGATTATTTCTTACATATTTATTCTATTTATAGGTAGAATAACCGACAACATAATATATACCGTAAGTAATGTATACTGTTGTTCACAAAAACGTTCACCCAAAATGATTGTAATCTAAATTATGTTCCTAAAATTAGCAACTGCATAAAATAAACTCAATAAATTAGATTAAAAAATCATCATTACTTACAAAATTAAACGACATGATCATTACAAACAAAATTAAAAAGGATAAATTTAATTGTAGTAGTATTTTTTTACCAAGTAAATTGTACATGTGCAGTCTAGTAGACACAAATAAATAGCATTGCTGAATATTGCAACAACATTGGGAACAATATCATTTTTTTCAAGCTTAAAAAATCATTGTATTTTAGACAATCTACGAATATGTTATATGCAGTAAAAAAGAAAAAAAACAATTACTAGAGAATTTGAAAATCAAAAAGGCATTATTCAACATAAAAGAACTATTAAGAACATATAGTTCTTAATCAAAAATTTGTCGAAATTACCAGATTGTTAAATAGAAACTTACGTAAGACCTTACCAAACATGAAATTTACTAGAGTAAGCAGTGAATATCAGTAGGTGGTGATATACTGCCTTTAATACGATATTAAATCAACTTCTTTTTTTGGAAAAACTTCGGTTTGGTCAGTAATCAATCGAGCGGCGTGATCTAGTACTCTAGATCATTGCTTAGCATTCGGAAGGTTACCGGTTTGAGCCCGGGTGTGGCTGCTCTGGTCCAAGTTTTCTGTGGTTTCCTTGGATCATTTAAGCAAATGCTGGGGCAGTAATATTCCACAGATAATCTTTCACTTCTCTTCTGTCTTCATTTCATCCGTCTCATTTTTCTGACCCTAACCCACCACCCACCCATTCTCACGATTCCTGAAAGGAGGCTGAATAGGGCCCTACCCTCCGGTTTTGCACAACAGTGTAGGTCAGAGGGACTGCCCGCCCACCAGCACGAGTAGCTGGTGGGGATGAAACACAAAATAGTTTTTTTTTCGGTAGTCAGGGAATCCAACACTACCCAGTCGTAACGAAGGCTGGGTGTCTTTTGAAGATTTCCCCTCTTCCCTGAAAACAAAAAAAAAACAGTAATGTATCCATGTTACCTATGGTCTGTTGATGAAATCTAATAAGATCGAAATCGCGATTTGCATCTGGTAATTTTGATATTTTTTGGACCAAGAATTGAATTTGGCTTGCGTACCTATCATACAAATGGATTCAGTTTGTCAAGTAGATATCTTCGTAAGAACTTATCACACATATAATACCAGTAGTAGTAAGTAACAGTAGATGGCGACACTGTCTGTAATAAGATTTAAAAAAATCCAATTAATGCTAAATAGAACTTTGTTCTTCAAATTCGCCGCTTATTACTGTGTATTCAGCAATCTTAATAGATGTCGAAGCAAATTTTGTAAGGATGCCATAATAAATTTTCATAATGACTATTAATGGGCTGAAGGGGATCCTCATGTGATAATTCAATCTAGACACCAACAACCTTTTTCATCTAACGTTTAGACCGGGATTGTATTTAATATGACCGATGTTTTTATAAAATGGATTAAATGGGCAAAATTACAGAAATTTTCTTAAAATACGACATCAGTTACGGTTTGTACATGACGATGCCCTAGCCCATTTTAATTTTGTTGCTAAGGAATACGTTAATAGTAATTATGTAAATCGTTGGATTAACAAAGGGGGTCTAGTTGCGTGGCCTACATATTCTCCAGATTGTAGTCCATTAAATTTCTATTATGAGGTTACCTGAATGATCTTGTGTATTCCACACCTACTCTTACTTTAGAAGAGCTCCGCGATCGGATACCTAATGGTTTATTTATAATACTTAATAAACCCGGATTTTTTAAGAGAGTTCGACAATCAATGATTCGTCGATATGAAAATTGTGTCGCTGCCTATGAAAGTAATTTTGAGCAATTTGTTTAATCATTAATAAAGTTTGCTAGTTGTTAACCGATATTTTTTTAATAATTAAGCAACTCAAAATAAATATAGAATATAGAATAAATTAGAGAGGGATATCGAGAGATGCCATGAGTTAGACGGTTAGATGTGAGCACTAACAGTGGATTTAGGGTGACAAGAAAAACATTTTAAGATATGGAGTTTAAGGGATTAGACATTAGTGATATATGTTTAAAATTTATGTTTATCAATTATGAACATAAAATACCTAAATATGCGAAGGTGGATCAAATATAAAAGAGCCTTTTTAAATTGTACGCCAGATAGTTGTTCAAGGCGCATCCGGGCGTTAGGAACTTGAAGTGGGGATATTAGGTGGCACGGTGGCCACATTGCAGATGAAAATTTGACCTCGGGCCAAACAGTTGTTTTTTCTAATTTTAAGTATAATTTTGCTAAGGATGTCAATTAATGAATTTTAAAACCAACATTTTTGAATCAAAATATTTATTTATCAAGTCATTTGAATAAAAAAATTGAAAAGAAAATTTTTAAACATTAATATCAGATAATTATCAAACTGTACAATTATTATACAAAGGTGTTATTAAAAGTGTTACCACTATCATCTATGCTTAATAGATTGAGTCACAAATAGTCACAAAAAACATGAAAAACAAATGCTGGCAACACTGTGGTGATTTACATAAACTATTAATTTGACAGAACGTCTTCTTAGATTGTCAATTTCTTAGATCAAATATTTCACTTCATTAAACATAGACAAGTAATGTGAAAGAAAGATAAGTTATGTTTTATGAAGAAAAAGGTAACTACAATAAAATATGTATGCTGAAATGAAAACAATTCTTCCAATAATATTAAATTGATTAGATTACAAAAACTGTTCTAATGACATTTGCGTTTTGACATATTATAATTTTCATAGCCAACATTCAGTAGTTTTTTGAAAAAAAAAGACTTAAAGCAATAAACAATAAAATGAATGAAAATTAAAGAAAATAATTTTAATAACATAAATTTTAATGACTAAAGTGAAATTTTTTAGCATCACCAATTTTTATCAACTTCTTAATAAATCTCTGAAACGTGTTTAATAAAATTTTAGATTATAACATATCATAATTATGTTTTCGAATAGGAGGCGCTGAAAAGAACGGTTGTCCGGGAGAAAATTTTGGCTCCCACCGACCCTGATAATGTGTATAAGTATTGCTTAATATTTTATCTAAAAATTTTTATGCACCAATTTATGTTGGACAAAAACTAATATTTGTGTTTTTAATAATATATACAATGCTTCACGGGCCAGACAAAATTCTACTGCGGGCCGCCATTTGCCCAGGCCTGGCCTAGACTATATAAATAGATGCACGACTCTCGGCTTTTGGACGACGGTAGCGACACCATAGTTTGCACTACGTAAGTTTTCGATACTTTGAATATATATGTAAATGGAATAACAAAGAAATCTTTCAATATTTACTGCCATCTATACATAAACTATGAAGCATCCTTTATAGCGCGCATTTAAAAATTGTTTATTTTTTTTATTTTATTAGAAATTAAAAAAAAACATCAAACATAATATTAACAAATTTATTAATAAAGTATAAATGCAGTAATAAGTACAATTAATACAATATACGAGTAAATAGCAAAACATCAATTAATTAAAATAATAAATACTAAAAAAGTAATTATCAAATAAAACCTTGTATCATTGAGGAGAGTGTTGATAGCGGCTCGGTTGGTAGATCCCTCATCACATAGATGCAACTACTTCCATTCCAATGCAATGGAGACGCCGAACAAGGTCTTTTCTAAGCCGAACTAAGTCTGCAGTAGCAGTTGTACCTTCACAAAATCCAAAAATAGGCTGTTTCCAACCACTCCGAATGCCTTAAATCATAAATACGTCCTTCGACGCAGAATATCCCTCTTTGTATTTCCATTTTTAATTACCTGCAATAATATCAACAGCAGATTAACAAACGATGACAACCTATTAAGGGTTTTTAACTAGTTTTGATTCGAAGAGCAAAGTTTCTAACAAGCACTATTTCAGATAATAATTACTTATTGTAAAGCACGATTGAAGTACTTAATACATTACTTACTTTCACGACAGGTAAAACTACCTCCCACAAGTCTAGGCACAAACACTTCAAAAAAAATTCACAATTCAACTTACACAAACGGACTTCCCCAAACTTTACAAACACTGACCTAGACAATATAAATACACTTGGCTTTTGGACGACACCATAGTTTGCCCTACGTAAGTTCTGTCATGTACGTCGGTAATACAGATTTTAGTAATTTATAAAATTACGTTAGTTCCGTAGGGTAAACTTATGAGGCGTTGATACTCGACATTTCATACCCTGGTTAATAGCTATAACAATGAGTGAGAAAGAGCTGCATATCAGCGTTGCGCAACGAATTATTATTAAGTTTCTTACACGTGAAAACGTGAAACCAGCTGAAATTTTGCGCACATTGCAAGCACAATTCGGAAATGAAACGTTTTCGTGGCCACGTGTAAAAGTTTGGTGCAAAGAATTTACGATGGGCGTAATCGTGTCGAAAATCTAAATCATCCTCATCGTACGTGCACCAGTATTTCGCCGGTTAACATTACACGCGTTAGAAACCTTATTGAAGGGGACCGCCACGCCACACCACGCCACTGTGCTTCAGATATCTGTTGGACTCGGCATCAACTATAGCAGTGTCTACACAATTATAACGAAAAACTTGGGATTCCGAAAAATTTCAGCTCGTTGGGTTCCAAAGTTGCTGAATGAATATCAAAAAGCTGCTCGAGTTCGCATTTCTCAGGCGCTTTTCACTCGATTTAGAGAGAAAGGTGAAATTTTTTTAAACAAAATTGTAGCTTGCATTGAGACGTGGATACGCCATTACCATTACACTCCAACATCAAAGATGAATCCAACCCGTGAAAGCGAAACACAAACAGTATTTCTATTATTAGAAACACGTCTGTCTGCAGGCAAAGTTTTAGCCACGGTTTTTTGGAACTGGAGAGGGGAGGGGTGCTGTTGGCTGTTTTTTTGAACGAGCGAAGAACCATTAATGCAGCATACTACTGTAACATTCTTAGTCAGGTAAAACTTGCTTATCGCCGAAAAAGGAGGGCGGATGGGGTGCATTCGTGACGTGTTACTATTTTTACGCAGGTCCAAATCGGTGAAATGCACTGGACTCAGCTGGAACACCCTCCGTATAACCCAGACCTATCCCCTTGTGATTTCCAGATGTTTGTGTACCTCAAAGAATCACTAGGAGGCGAGCGATGAACAGGTGGAGGCATTTGTGCGCAATTGGATAGACACCCGTCCTGCTTCTTTTTATGAAAACGGGATGAAAAAACTACCAATGCGTTTGGAGAAATGTATAGACAAACTTTTTCAAAATAAATGTTTTATGAACAAAGGCTCGTTTATATTTGATTCATCCTCGTATAATAAACTACGACTAACAATTAAAATGATTATTTTTTGTACATGAAGAACACAATGGTTTTGGAACTATCCACATATCTACTATATATATATGATATATATGAATTTGGCAGTAACAAGTTTTTCATGTACAACTTAGGAGAACTACATTGATTTATCGTTTATCGCATCCAGGAGTAAACGCAACAGTTCTACCGAATTTGTGAAAAGTCTCCGACAACACATCGTTGAATTGAGACCCCAAGAAGAGCGACGTCACGGTGAAAAGAAAACATTTGTTTTCAAAGATCTAAACACAACCCAGCAGGTCTTCCTACGCCGCGGAAGGTCCAAAGAGGTGTACAGCAACCACACAACTTCGGCAATAATAAATTTTTCTACCCCTCTTCAATTAGGAGTTTTCTTTTCATAATGTAGAATTTTCAGTTTCCGGAGTACAAAATTACTTAAACACGTCTAATATCTTTTTTAACTTGTAAAGAGTTGTATTTTTCAAAGTTGTGATTAGGTCAAGAACAGTATAAATTCTTGGTCAGTAATTTATCGAAACTACTAGACGTGGATCGCGATTTTGATATTTTCCATAGGCATTCTCGTTAAATCATTCGGTTTACATGTATATCACGTACATATGCTGTGTCGTCGATTCAGTTGGACAAGTAGATACCTTAGTAAGGCTCCTGTTTGACTTAAGAAATATATTGTTAGCAGCTACTTTCAGTAGATGACGATATACTGGCATAAAATTGTGATTACTGTGTGATGCTACCTGCAATGGTCATACAGGTTACAAAAAGCGTGTGATTCAATGATCACACCATATTTAATCACGCTTTAGGTGTTGATAAACTGAAAGTATTATATTCGCATTTTCTCAACAGAAGAAGATTCTCGTTTAGTGACTTACGAAATAAAAACGTAGAATTACCTAAAAGTGAAATTTAATTAACAATCAAACATAACGTTAAAGTACAATTCCTATCTCCTCCTATTCAAATTATAATTGATATAAATATTAGTTCCTAGTTTTCAGATTTTAGCAATCTTTTATAGCACTTTTCGTCGTGATTTTCAAACATAATCTGGTAAAGTTATCTTGTCGATTAGTGAAATTTAATTTTAGGTTGGTACTTTTAAATTTTTAGTACGTAATACAGTTAAAACAATATGAAACTCCTGTTGAACGAGTCATCGAAACTATTTATTATTATTATTCATAACATATATGTATTTGGTAGCAACAATTTTAAGTTGATGAAAATCCATAGCAAAGAGAAAAAACAGCTTTGGAAAAATTTCAGAATTTTATATTGAATATTGCAATTTTTAGAACTTTTAAGTAGCTACAGTAGGAGATTGTGGTAAATAACTTAAATAAATTATTACCATCTATTTGATCATTTATAAGATGACAAACTTTTTAAATTTATTAATTTTTAAATTTTCGAACAAAGATAAATTGCATCCTTTATAATTTTTTTGTAGAATATTCAAATTGTTATTAACGCAATGACCCTTTATCACATACTTTACGAAAGTTAAATCTGTTTTGTTTCTGAATTTACTGAATTTATGACGCGTTTCGACTAGGGTTTCCAGCCCCAATATTCGCTGTCGGAATTACCCCTGTATTTTACTCAAAAAATGTGATCCTGGGATCACAGAAATAGTCCCCAAATATTAAAAATCCCGAAATTTATGATATGTAATGAACATACCACCGCAGAATGCGACGAGCAGTGATGTCGGTAAATCCCATAAAAGAATTCATAGTTCGTTAGGACTGGAGTATCGACAAAAATTCCAATTCATGCTAGGCCGTGAACCGCAACACCACAACCTTGTGCATTGTATAATACACGAGCACATGTCAGAATGGCCGTGTCGGCTTGATTTGACTTAATTTAAAGGAACACCGATAATTATCGGCGAGCGAAATGGCGTCGCGAAATAAAAACAACGTATGAGTTGTTAAAACAAGGGCTTGGGGCCTTTGGAGGAACATGAAGGAACATTTGCGGGTATTCTTATTTATGATTCGAGAGGTTGGTGAGTTTCGCGGACGCCGGATCGTTATCGTTCCAATTGTTTTTTTTTTAATAAATAAAGTGAGCTGTATTAACATTCTTGTAATTATTTTATTTATATTACCACCATACCAAAATTCAAATAAGAATATTAGTTTTCACAAAAGTTAGGTATGTCTTCGTATTTTTATTATTGAAAATTTGCTGCATAATAAAACATTTTGATTTTGAGACCATTTCTGAAATTTTCAGGATCTAGTACCGGCACTTTTGATACTTTTCGGTCCCGGGATTTTTTAAATTTAAACTAAAATATTCGTGAAGAATGTTGTAACAGGCGAAACACCTCAGTGATTCAATAAATCCCTTTAGAGTGTATCATTTTTTATTATTATTCAATTAACCATGCTGCTTCAGAAAAATTTCACTTTAAGAAGTTTAAGTCATTTAAAACGTTTGATTTATTATTAGAATAATGCCTAAGAAAAAAATTATGTAAAAACAATAATGCGATCAGATCTTGCAGTCTAATGATGCGAGGCGAGGTAAATGATACTGATGTAAGTGAAATAATAATAATAAAGTATATCCGATTTCATTTTGCATCTACACAAATGCAAAAAATGTTCTCCCATGGTGTTGCATTTCTGCATCACCATGAGTACTAGTCTCTTCCATGTCTTACTGCATTCTACACATACAGGTTGGACCAAGAGTACATAAACAAGTTTTTATTTTTTGTATATAGTGAAAAATTCACTTCACAACCCCAGTAATTACCTATTTTTGATAAATTTGTAGGCTTCTTAACTCGTATACAACACAACGAAGTGCAACACTTGCTAACACGTGTTTTAGACACTTATCGTGTATAAAACACTTGCTAACACGTGTTTTAGACACTTATCGTGTATAAAACGACTTGGCAAATTGTTAAAGGTACATATAAGTAGTAAAATTTTACATTATACATCATACGTCATCATTTAGACGTTTTACAAGACGCCCATATTCACTTAGGCTTATTGCAAGCATTTTTTTTCAATAAGCCTTGCATAATCAGGCATATTTCAAAACGACTGAAAACTTGATAAAAAAACTAACCTAACCAAAACTAAGTCTATTTTTGAGTGAGTTTTATCTGGAACCCCACAAAAAAGCAAGCATCACTTCGAATATTTTTTTAGTATGTTAGATTAGGTTAGGTGTGGGTTAAGTTAGGTTAGGTCAGGTTAGTCGCTTTTTGAATTTTGATATTTGCATTTCCCCCCTCCATCTCCACTTACCCGCCAACATCTAAAAACACTTATTTACTGTTTTATAAGATCATCCCCATCCCTTTACCTTTGAACAGCGGTCCAATTCTTAAGATATTTAACTACCCATGACCATTTTCTTTAACCCAACAATAAAAGTACCCAAATGCAAAACAGGAAATATAATATACTTATAGAATAATGTAAAACCCATCTCATGTAGCAATAAACCTAAGAGCTCATACGCCTTTTTCTTAATCGCAGAAAACATTTGAATGTGTCAGCCGTAATGTAAAATCTCGCCACTTATTTTCACAAGTATTTTTCTTCGTTCTGATGTAAAGGATTAAGTCAGTGTCTAATGTTTTAATTCTTTATTTGTTCCTCATTATACGTTTTCTATTATTGAAATTATTTGTTCACTCTTTGGACTAAAAAATTAACCATTTCTTCATCTGTACAGATCAGTATTCCTTTTAAAATGACGAATATATCGATAAGTAGTGGATTTACGTATAGGGAATGATTACTGAAATTGAAATATTCAAAATTATCGTAATATACAGGGTGTTCCATTAGAATTTATTAATAAACTGTAACCCAGAGGTTTGACTAGCCCTGTATATTGTTATAAAAAAGTTGTAAAACGTGCTTGGTAATTTAAATGTGGTGCATATTTGCAAGGTTTTACCGCTGCTGTATTAAGAAATACAGGGTGTCTAATAAAATCCTGATTTTTTTTATAAAAATGACCGTACAATTTAAATCACTTGGTATAGACGTGGTGTGAGTCGCCAAAACGGAGGTATGGAAAATGAAACAATATACAAGTTACTCCATTTAAAAAAATCAAGTTTGGTACGTGGCAAACTTATCCAACGCTTTGTATATTCAGATATTATTTTAATTTGTAGTACTGAACAGTCTTCGCAACTTTTGCATTAAACTTTTTAACCAATACCTATAATACCGTAATATTGTTGTTCATATCATTGTTGGAACACCCTGTATATACTTTGCACACATTACACTGCATATTTATGCGAATATGGCTCATAGTTCATTCGTGCAGCTTTATTAACAGGAGCTTAAAAATGAAAGGCGCGAATAAAACTTAAATTTGAAAATATCGTCCGACGTCTTTGCTACATTTCCATCACACACTCCCATACATACTGGTTCTTAATTCCTCGGTTTCAAAATAGACCATGTGTCCATTTCTAAAAATATATCCGTAAATTCGCCAGTACTACAAACAGTTGACGAGCGAATACGCGTCGGATGCGTCGCGACGATAACTGATTTACCTTTCCGAAAAAAAAAAACGACGTTCCTAATCGTTAGTGCAAAAACAGGTTGATATTAAGTGATTTTGTTATCATAACTTTCAAAGATCCTTATATATTTCGAAGTGTATTTCGATTCAGACGAAAAAAATTAATTAAATTATTTTATTAATTCCGATAAAAACAATTTTTGTAGTTTTATAATAACGTGTTGACATGTGTATGGTGTTTGTGATCTCTATTAAAACACTAAGCTCATGAAGATGATTAAAAAGTTATCACCATCGCTGTCTAGTTTAGAGGTAAGAAATAGTTTATATATTTATTTACGTTTTAGTTGTTTATTATAGGTGCATTAAAAAGAGGCTGGCGATAATGAACCACTGTTTGTAATACCTAACAAGTTATAAATGGTATTTTACCTTCTTTTATTAGAGCTATATAAATTTATTCTATTTGAAATATAAATATATTGAAGGAAATAAAGAACACACAACTAACAAACTTTTCAATTTCAATCGTTTTAGGTACTTCCCTTACTGACAAAAAAGACTTTTATTAAATATACTAAACATTAGGAATCCTATAAAATATTATTTTCCGTTTTGAACAGATGTTTTTCCGATTGTTGATTTATTTTTTAAATGTAAAAACAACTATTTAAATTTAAATGTCAATTTAAAATAACAACTGCATTTGAACTTGAGTTGGCGCTTTAGAACGCCATTACTATTTTGTTTTTATTTTTTGCTACTTTCGTTCTGAAATATACATTTATATGTGTATATTTTAACGTATAAATATAAACAGATAACTCTTGAAAACGTCGGGTTTTTGGTAAATCACGTAATGGCGCTATTTTTAACACTGACCCGTTTCTGTTAGAAGCATGCATGTTTTACAAATATCAATGAATTATTTTTATTATTCAACCATTTTTTCTCTGGAAAACATATTCTATTGTGTTAGCATTGACTTCAAGTATGTTAAGACCAATACACATACTTCCGTTACAATTTCATTTCATACGCGATTTATCAGCTTTTATTTTTAACCCTTATTAACTGGTAATTTCTGATATCATACATAGCGTGGTGAATGTTTTTAAAAAGGTAAAATGTTTTTAAAATAAACAGCAATTAGGGTGTAGAAACATCTCACGATGGCAGTTCAAGTTACTTAAATTATACTGACATTTGAAAATTTGAGAAAAACCGAGCTGCAAAGGTTTATCGACGGTGATAGTGAAGAAGTACCAGACGCCGTCAAAGAAGGAAACAATGATCGTAGTTGAAACTTCAAATGAAACCAGCAATAAAAATTCCTTACTTTATCACATTTCAAGTGATTTTTACAATTACCAAAGAATATCATTTTTCATTTCGTTTTATGTAATACTCGAGCCATTTATTTTCTGTCATTATTAATTCGAATTTAATTTAACCTATTTGAGCTTTTTGTTTTACTAGTCATTACCCATTAGGTCATTAGGTTGTTATATAGAGTAAAAACTTTTTCGAATAATTCACGAGTTTTGATTTTGGAAAACAATTTAATGTGGGGGTCTCAAATACCCCACAAAATATGTTTTGTTTTAAGAAAACACAATACCAGTTAAGGGTTAAGTACAGACAGCGCATGTGAACGCCATCTGTAGATTTTTTTTCAATAACGTTAATTTCTGATAAGGAACACACAGCATAGCTATATACGTAACAGACAAATAAATCAAATAAGAAAATATGTTCTTAATCAGTATCCTGTCAAAACTAGGCAGCTCCGATGGAAAATTTACCAAACCACCATATACTATAAAGACTTCGAAATCGCGATCCATATCTGACAGCTTCAACAAAATACTGAGCAGAAACATAAATTTACTTTTTGTTATTTGCCTTTCACGATGATAGAACGCCGTATATACAGTTTGACAAATCGGTATTCTTATTAGAAAAGGACCTTGTTCAACATTATCAAATCCCTTAATAAATAGCAACTTTCTACAGATGGCGTTCACTACGCTATCTGTATTCATTTATTAAACACTGTTTAATGACAGTAGGTGGTTTGTGTTCTGTCAGAGCTATCTACGTAGTGCTGATGAAGTACAAAAAGTTGGAAATAGTGATCAACATATGACAGTTTCAACAGAAAACTAACCAAGAAAACATTATTATTATTTTTGGTTAATTTTTAGTATTTGGTTTTAAATTTTTATAATAACAACATAGAGGCAATTTCTGCTATCTAGTGGATTTGCTACAGAAGATATCAAACTAGACAAGACCTAACATAGGTATTTAAACTTGTCCAGATAAATCAACAACGCAGCCAACATACGTGAATTCATGTAAAGCTTAACGATACAGTATACTTTTGGTCAGAAATAACATTTTATTATATTAAATGTTCTTTACGGAACATTTCGACTTAGTCAATAATTTATCGAGACTATCTATGGCACGCTGATGAGCTTCTAACAAGAGCGAAATCGCGATCCGTTTCTGGCAGTGTCGATAAATTTCTGATCAAAAGCAGAATACTTGTTATTTTTAAATTTTAATTATATTCATTGTATTGTAAGTGAGAATATGTTATTTTATTTTATGTAAGTATTGATAATTCCATAAATAAATGGAAATAAGTGATTAATTTAAAGTTTGAAGATGATTTTTCAAGTGATAAAAATTTAAATCGGTTAGAACAGTCTTACAACCATAGCTTTAATTTATTCTTATTCGACATCGTTGACACAACATGCATTATTAAATTACACGTCGGTTATTTTAATAAGTATGACCTAGTTCAACATGAATCAAAGTAATTAAATAGAAGATACCTTTATTATCTGTTCACGTATATTTTTAGGATAATTTATTGCTCTCGTATCTATACATGTAATTAGAGCCGTATGAGGTAAGCAATTCAATCCATGATCTAGTTGTATTAAAAAAAATAAATCACTCTTTTATTATTACGTATATCTACCAGTTATGCAAAGTCGTGTCTCGATTTTACATCCTACAAATTCTCAATACTTAGACGGGAGTTCATACAAACATGTAAAATTAGAAAACTAATTACTTCTGCTACTACACTCACGTAATGAACCCTTCTCAGCCAATTGCAATAAACAAAAAATAAATTCAAAATGTTTCTGTGCAATTGATTATTCACAACCCTTAATTGTTTCGATCTTAATCAAATTATGTCACTAGAAAATATTGGATCAAATGTAGGTCGAACTTTTTGCAATAACTTTTCAGTACCAATGATATGTTTCGATACTTAACATAAACAATGTTTTTTTAACATAATTCAATTTCATAATTGTCATTCAAATTTATAATCATTATGATTTGTTTCAAATTTTCCTGAGCGAAACTTTTTGTTTTATCGAAAAAATATTAGTATTATAGTAATAACACTCAACAACGTTTTATATACTGTTGCATTTAAGGAGCTTTCAATTAACGAGAATAATGTAAATTCATACTCAGTTATTTATTGAAACTACTAGATGTGGATAGCGATTTCGATATTAATATATCTCATCAGCACTCCATAGGCAGTCTCGATAAATTGCCTACCAAAAAGAAGAGCTCCTTAAAAGCAATTTGATATAAAATCTAGTTATGGAGTATATCGCTATCTACTGATATTTGCTGCTACCTGAAGTGTTTTATTATGGTAGACAAGGGTCGTAATAAGGTGTCTACATGACCAAATTAATTTGAATCAAAAATGCTGGAAACTGACGGAGTTGTAGAACAAACTGACGCTAAAACATGACACAAAATGTCCGAAACACTTTTCGGTAACAAAGTTACCTTCTTCAAGGACTGAAGAGAACTGAACTGGTTTACGGTTCTGTCATGTATATAAGCTGTGTCGTCGATTCAGTTGAACAAGTAGATACCTCAGTAATGGTTTTGTCCAACATACGAAATAATTCAGTTAGCAACAGATATCAGTACATCATATACCGCCAAACCTTCGATTTTGTCGGTGATTTATCGAGTTGTTTTTTTTTTTTAATTTTTCATTTAATCCCCCCAAATTAACCCTCAATATCAACCTTTAAAGTTCATGTTTGTATTTAGAGTAATAATTGCTACTATTATTCCAAATTTCAATTGTTGGCAACAAATAGTCTTTGAAAAACACCTGTGACATGCGAACAGACAGAGAGGCACCGCGGTTATTTCCTAATTGTCCCATTTTACCGTTTTTTGTACAGAACACTAAATAAAACACAAAAAATGAATCATCGTGATGATTGTTAGTGTACCTTCCGAAATGGGAGCTAACGTCGGTCCTGTTGTATGTGTATGTAGGTAGGTGAAGGGTAGTTAAAAATTACCCCCACGAGTATCGACGCTGCCTTCCGCTCGATACTAGGGCAGCGTCGCGTCATTGGTTGGCGTCTCGGCGTTAGTAGGCGCTGTGGTCATACTGCAGGAAAATGTCAGCAACGTAGCAGGTTCAATTGCTCAAATGTTGAAATAGTTCTCTAGATAGTTTTTTATTTCGGTGGGACCATAATGGTTACGGAAAATGGCCAGGTAAGGGTTTTTTATTCGGTTTTTGAGCAGTAAAAAATCAAAAAATCAATTTTTCTAACCGATACACTAAATAAGAATTAACTTGTATCTAGTTCAAATTTTTAAGTAGCAAGTACGTACATTTTATTTTTTCTTAATTACGTTATTTAGTTATTGATTTATGCGTATCTATATTTATCCTGTTAAGGGTTTCTAGGTGACTGTATAAAGCCGGTAGATTGTTTTTTTGTTTCACATAATAGCGTCAATTTTATACATGATTTTACGAGTTGTTTTTTTAGTTTTGTAGAGGTTTTAAACGATTTATTAGTTATTGATTTCGGCCCAAGGGAAACCTTTGAAAAAAATTCTTTCAGCTTTCACCGTTAGTTAGTTACCTACATTGTGTGGTTAAACGAATTCATAATGGATTATACATTACCTACATTAGGAAGGTAGACTATAAAAGGTCACAATTAAAAATAAACCGTTCAATTTAACTAAAGATTGACCTTCAAACGTATCATCTGTTTGTATTCGTGGTCGATTTTAATTTCCTAGTTTTACCACTCCCTAATGGAAGTTATTCATGTATTTTTGACTTGTATCTAAAAAAAGGAACAAAAATTAAACCACATATTTAACTTCCTACGCTTTAACTGACTTTTAATATCGTATAATTTATTTTTTCAAAAGTGTTTCCATACTGACTCTGCGCGTTAAATATTTGATGAATTAGCCAAATAAAATTGTCAGTAAAAAGAAAATATTTTACGAAGGAGAAAATGAGTTTAATCGATATGCTTTTGGAAATATGAAAATATTTTTTTTATAGAATTGGAAATGAAAATGAATTTCCCAGACGATACCAGACGCGCCGTCGCGACGAATTATCGATCGCTTGATACAAGGCGGTGTCAACTTGGCATCCCTCCGTATTCTTTTTCTATCTAATATCCTAAGTTCATGCAACAGTAGTGATTAGTTGAATGATACTGACCTGGAAACTGATTTCCCTAAATCTTCGTCTATGTACCTACTTTAAGGTTTATTTGTAATTATAAATATACAACACTACAATCCTATTAGACGAAGATACAGTCTAGCAAAAAGTAAAGTATTCCCTGAAACGTCTAAATTTTTGTGCTTTTTCGAATCTAATGCCTTTGTGCTTTAAATTTCTGAAAATGGTAAGTGTCTGCATGAATTATACAAACAATTTATTTTTTAAATAACATTTACTGCAATCGGTGTATTTAATTTAAAAGGCAATTAAAATTAATCGGAAATACAGAATGCAGATAGTTTTGTCAATTTAGTGCAAAAGTGACGCATATAAAATATTCACCCCAATCTGCACAACGCGACGCATACCATGCACCCCTTTGTATATTCACCCCTACATACTGGACAAGTGCAATACTATAATTATCTTCTTCGTCAGTTCAGAATATAACCCACGTAATATTAAGGTCTGTTCTCTCCCTTCGCCTGAAGCAATACTATTCACGTAACATAAGGCAAATCGTTTATTCACGTGACCATTGTTGTTGACAAATTTTTAAATGTATACTCTTAATAATATGTCAATAATATGGACTCACAATATCGTTATCATGATAATTATCCTGATAAGTTTTTCTTCATTTAAAAATTCAAATAAAAAGCGATCGCTATTTATTCAACCAGATTTTATTTTAAATTTAAATCTCTATAACGCTAATTCTTTTTTAAAACTGTACTACTACTAAGGTTTTTTATTTTCAGTCTGATGGCAACACATCCTTTTTGCGAGCAGCAAGAGCTGGCCACTTGGACAAAGTACTTGAACATTTGAAACAAAACATCGACATCAACACAAGTAATTCTGTAAGTGTAGTAAATTTTTATTATATCTACGCGTGAGCGTGATTGGTTTATGATCACACGCGCACCCAAATATATAAAAAAATTAAAGAGAGACGAAAGCAAATTTAAGGCACCAAAATGTTTTTAATTTTAAGCATACTTACAACAAACTGATTAACAAAGTGATTACCAGAACTTAATCCTACACCTTGTGTATCGTTAAAAAGAGAATACACAATGAAATTAATAAAAACAAATAATTACCTATGAAAAATAATTTTATTTAAATGAAAATTTTGCAGTAAATAGTATGTAAAATAATTTTACCGTAATTTTGGTTTTGGGCATAAAATCGTGGGGAGCTCTATAAGATTTTATAGCAGAAAGGTACCCTTTGTTTGTGATTTCATCGATTACAATATTTAGTGCAAATATTATATTTAAATAAAATCGTTTTTCTTAAATATTTATTTTTATGAAATGTTATTTTTTTAACATTTTCGTGTTGTATTCTCTGTTATTATCAAATTCAAGTAAACTTAGATAGGAGTGAAGCTAAATTAATTGTTTATATTCCAGTTTCTATACTTCGTATCTTGACGGACGATTATTGTTAACGGTTCATTATTACAAGGCTTCTTTTTATATTTTTTAATTTTTTTTTTGTTAATTTAAATTTGTAAATCTTGTTGTGTCATCGGAATCACACATTTGAGCAAACCGTCAACTTAATTGGTTAACGGGATATGGATTAAAATTATATTACAAAATTCAATTGTTTCAAAGCTAAACCGTTTATAAACGGATTATAACCTGTTATATTAGGTTTACGTTTTGTAAATAAATGTTTTTTTTTTATAAAAATGTGAATCAAAGATAGAAGTAGTTATTTGATATAACGGCGTTGCAAGGATATTATTAAAACAGGAAATTATATTTTTTTGTTTTGTTTATTTATAGTCGTTTATATATTAATATTTCGTTTTTTACAATCATTATGAATGAATTCTTAGAACACAAAGCCGTTTGGATCTTCCTTGAATACCTCTATTTTATGACCCTAGATATATTTTTTAAGAAAATTGATTTTTTTTACCCAAAGGTATTATGTACCCCCTCGCTCCTAACTAGGTCTATGATTTGATAGTTTCTATTTTGAAAATCAACTGAATTATAGTCAGAGTTCGAAAATAATTAAAATTTATTTTTTTCGATAACAATAAAGTGTGATACTATTCAGTTTGTAGTAATAGTAGTAGTAGAACATTGTTTATTATAAACCTAAAAACCTGTCAAAATAAACTGCGAAACAAAAGCGGCGTACCAACATTACGCACGTTTCTCTGTGCGTATTTTTAAACATGGAATAATAAAGTGGGAATGCTGAAGTTTTATGTAATACACGCACTCATTCGATTGGAACACGTTGCCCTACGCCTATTAAAACAATCAAACGAATATATACATGTGTACGTAATTACAGATACCTACATATATGTTAAACTACTTGTCCTCAGGTGAAAAACATTTTGTGATTTGAATGAAAATTGATTATATGTTATATTAATGGTAATTGGTCATGTAAAAATTTTTCCTGGACCATGAAATGCCATTAAATCTAAACATATGCCGCTTTCGAAACAAATCTAGTTAACTTTATATTAACTGTAATAATCCTGTTTTTGGAAACCCAGATTTGAATTCAATTGTTAATTATTTGTAATAAAAATTCTGATTTTAAGTTTTTTTTTTTAAATTCACCTTGATTATCTGGATTTTACATCATGGTTAAAACCTACGATTGAACAAGTACCTTCTATTGATAACACGAACCAGCGGTGACTTAAACATGAAATGTCAACTACTTAAACGTAATTTTAATTAAGGCTTTGGTAATATGCCAAAATACTACATTATATACAACGCAATCAGTACAATCGATTATAATTTCTTATATTTACACTAAATAATGGCTGAATAGTTGTTTTAAATATATTTTATTAATAACTGCTTTAATTAATTTATGGTGATTTTGTTGATAAAAATTCGGACTATAAAATTCGTAATAATGATATCTATAATTCGAATCATTAATGGATTCTAAATACCTTTTCAATCCAGCTAAGTAGATTATAAAATCTACCCAATGATTGTAATAAATTGGATAGTTTAATAAAAAGGTAACACAGATTTTTAAATTTTATCTACATAATAATAGGCATATGTATATATACATCAGTTTGAGATAGGGTTAGTAGTCTGGATTACCGAAGACGGGAATTCGAATTATGATTATCCATTTATACAATTAGGTTATTCCAATTAAATTAGTGTTTATATTACTACATTTAAGAATTTTGAAAAATTGGCACTTCTAGTCAGTATTGGACGCCACGGACATAAACGAACGTTTTTAAAATTTTTTAAACATAATATTCCTAAATAATTGTGCTTTGCAATTTAGTTACTGTGTATTTTTTTAAAAATCTTAAATTTAAAAAAATTAGTTTGCCCTTTCTTTTCCCTATGTTTTACATTATAGTGTCCAAAAATGCGTGGACAACTGCGTAACCAAGTTTCCTAAAACTTACTTGCTTACATATGCAACTTTTTTCTCCAGAAAAAAAGTAATTATTATTTTAATATTAAATGAGTCATTTTCACTGAACTGCATTTTTCATAGTATTTAACATAATTTCATTTGATTTCTATCTTAACTTTCATTTTAATTCAAAAATAAATATGGGAGATCTTAGTAAATACTAGAATAAAACAAAAAGAGATTAGTAACTAATTAATTTAAAAAAATATTTTAATAACTGCTCTCAAGTTCTAATACATGTCTTGCATCGTCTCATGAACGCCATTTTCAGTAATATATTTTAAACTAATTTTGGAATCTTATAAAAATACAGCTTGCATTTAAAAAGTTCCTTCATTTATGGCCGTGACGTCTAAAAACTTTTTAAAAATTTAAAAAAACCAAATTACTCGATTAACGTGGATGGCCTTGTGGCCCCTCGGACACAGTTCAAAGTTATTCACTATTTACAGGACATCTTGTATCACTAAATATACAGGGTGTCTGAAAATTCCGTGTACATAGAGCAACCACAGTTTCTTGAGATCAAAATAAATTAAATCTCTATCAAATCGATTCGTTTGCCCGTTAGAGTAGATATATCTTCGAAAGTATTAATTTCTAATGTACATATCAATTTTATTAAAATTCGACAAGAGTAAAAATCACCCCTATTCTTAAATAAAATTGTTCGGAACATACTTGGATGGTCGAATAAGTACATCAATGCTTTTTTAGCTTAATTTTTTGTCGCTTACTGAAAAATCAAATCTACAACAGTTTCAAAGAAAACGAAGTAAAATAAATCGAAGGCTCTTCGTGCGATTTTAATAAACATTGATAGGGAGACATTCCTAAGGAGGTACTAATGTTCGATATATTTATCAAGGGCAAATACTACCCCTACTCTTAAACAAACAAATAAAATTAATGTTTACATTTATTTATCATACCTACGTACCAAATTTTATTTAAATCGTAATCGTAAAAAGTATTTTTGAGTAATCTTAGAAAAATGATTTTACTTTATTATCTTTTTAGCTCTCTCGCAGGCAAACGAATCAGTTTGGTATATAGATAGGTTTGGTTCAAATCTGTTACGTTGATCCTAGGAATCTGTGGTTGTTTTAGGTACAGGGAGTTTTGAAGCACCCTGTATATCGCTTTTTATGAAAAAGACAAATTATTCCCGTCATCGTAGTATTTCAAAAATTCATCTGCAGATTATTTAGAAAATTGTTGACTTTTGTAAAATATCTATTCTAGAATGGCTTGAACGCTCTTCATTTAGCTTCAAAAGATGGTCACGTGGAAGTGGTAAAAGAATTGTTAAGTAGAGGTGCAGCGGTAGACGCAGCTACCAAGAAAGGTAACACGGCTTTGCACATCGCATCATTGGCCGGTCAAGAAGAAGTTGTTAAACTTTTAATACAAAATGGGGCATCGGTCAATGTACAAAGTCAAAATGGATTCACTCCCTTATATATGGCAGCTCAAGAGAATCACGACAATGTAGTCAAATACTTGCTAGCAAATGGTGCTAATCAGAGTCTCGCCACGGAGGTAATAAAACGAAAAGAATAAAGAAAAATATATTAAGTTACAAGGATGTCATTCATTTCAGGATGGATTTACTCCATTAGCAGTTGCCATGCAACAGGGTCATGAGAAAGTTGTAACTGTTCTTTTAGAAAACGATACTCGAGGAAAAGTGAGACTTCCAGCCCTTCACATAGCAGCGAAAAAGGACGATGTTAAGGCAGCCAAATTATTGTTGGAAGTGAGTTTTATGACAGTACTTCTTAGGATTACATGGCCTGCGTAGATCAATTTTCCGGGCAATTTTACAGTGGTTCCTGGAATTTTGCTTTTGCAGATATTTCGTCGTTCTTCTGCTGCCTTACGACCTAACCCCAATTAATACACCAATGATTATAGAACGGTGAAATGTCTGGACAAGCAAAATTCTCCTGCGAAATACCCGGAACCTAGTTTTATGACATATATTGCCAAATGTTTGTCCAAATTAATCAATAAATTTATTTTTTAGAACGATCATAATCCTGACGTTACTTCTAAGTCTGGATTCACTCCGTTACACATAGCGTCACATTATGGGAATGAATCAATAGCGAATCTTTTAATTCAGAAAGGTGCCGATGTTAATTATGCTGCTAAACACAATATATCACCTCTTCATGTTGCTGCAAAATGGGGAAAGACAAATATGGTAGCAATTTTGATAGAAAAAGGAGCTAATATTGAATCGAAAACTCGTGACGGTTTAACACCGTTACATTGTGCCGCAAGAAGTGGTCACGAACAAGTTGTTGATATGCTTTTGGAAAAAGGAGCACCTATAAGTTCTAAAACCAAGGTAATTATCATTTTAAAGTATTATTATTGTTTTTTTCAATAAACTTTTATAAATATGTGAACGTTTTTAGAATGGTCTTGCACCTTTACATATGGCTGCTCAAGGAGACCATGTCGATGCTGCACGCATTCTTCTTTATCACAGAGCTCCAGTTGATGAAGTGACTGTTGATTATTTAACCGCCTTACATGTTGCCGCCCATTGTGGACATGTCCGAGTAGCTAAACTGCTTTTAGATCGAGGTGCTGACGCCAATGCTCGAGCTTTAAATGGATTCACACCCTTACACATTGCTTGCAAAAAGAATCGTATTAAAGTTGTCGAACTGCTCTTGAAACATGGAGCAAGTAAGTATCAATCCTCTAGTAATACGTTTCCGATGTAAGTGAATGTTAAATACATCTATGTACATCAGCAATCACTAATCTCGATAGTATAAGTTCGAAATTGTTTAATTAATCTTTCTGAATAAGATTTACATCGGTGAATGTTGACATAGCAAGCCAAGATGACTTTGAGAAGTTAATGTACAATATTTAACATGTTATGTGGCTATTAAGTTATTTAAATTCTGACTTTACATGTAAATAGTAACCCTTCATAATTAAATGCTGACCAATAAAACAAAAGCCTTTATAAACACAGTCTGTTAGATAGAACATGTTTCAAATGTTATTTTTTTATGCTTAGGTATTGAAGCCACTACAGAAAGTGGATTGACTCCTTTACATGTTGCCAGTTTTATGGGATGTATGAATATTGTCATATATCTGTTGCAACATAACGCCAATCCTGATGTCCCAACAGTCAGAGGGGAAACACCATTACATCTCGCTGCTAGAGCTAACCAAGTGAGTTTACGTTTAGTTCAATTTTCTGATTATACGTTCTTAGTGGAGTTATCAGAATAAATATTTAATGAACCTATCATTTAAATCACACGACATTCCTTTTTTGCAGACTGACATAATACGAATCCTGTTGAGAAACGGAGCAAACGTTGATGCACGCGCTAGAGAACAGCAAACGCCTTTGCACATTGCGTCGCGTTTGGGAAATGTCGACATTGTAATGTTACTCCTTCAACACGGTGCTAAGGTCGATACAGCGACTAAAGATATGTACACAGCATTGCACATTGCCTCAAAAGAAGGACAAGATGAGGTAGTAGCGTTTAAACTTAGTTGTATCCATTTTTTATTATTACTCTTTTTATAGGTTGCTGCAATCCTTATCGACAACGGTGCATCAATAAATGCTGTCACAAAGAAAGGCTTCACCTCTTTACATTTGGCCTCAAAATATGGTCATATGAAAGTTGCAAAATTACTACTTCAAAAAGAAGCGGCAGTAGATGCTCAAGGTAAAAACGGTGTCACACCTCTACACGTTGCTTCGCACTATGACCATCAAAACGTAGCCTTACTGTTGTTGGACAAAGGTGCGTCTCCTCATGCAGCTGCAAAGAATGGCCACACTCCTTTACACATCGCGGCGAAAAAGAACCAGATGGATATTGCCAACACTTTATTAGAATATGGAGCAGATCCGAACACGGAAAGCAAAGCGGGTTTTACACCTCTCCATTTAAGTGCTCAAGAAGGTCACGATGACATGTCGTCGCTTCTTTTAGAACACAAAGCTGATCCAAATTCTCAAGCAAAGAACGGTCTAACCCCTATACATCTTTGCGCACAGGAGGATAGAGTTCCTGTTGCTGAAGTTCTAGCTAAAGCTGGCGCAGATGTCGATTGTCAGACCAAATCAGGATATACTCCCCTTCATATAGCTTGTCATTATGGTCAAATAAATATGGTCAGATTTCTTATAAACAAGGGTGCCAGTGTTAAATCAGCTACGAATTTAGGATACACTCCTCTTCATCAGGCCGCTCAACAGGGTCATACCATTATTGTGAACATTCTTTTGAAAAACAAGGCACCTCCTAATGCTGTCACAGTGGTAAGTGAAGTTTAGATAAAGTTTTAACTTTTTGTTACAATTACCTTTTTCCCTATGGTGTGGGGGTTAAATATAGCAAAGCTTACATCTCCTGGAATAATAATCGTAGAACAATAAACCAAACACCAATCAAAATCTGTAATACAGTTTAAAATAATCTTTAGTCTTTCATGCGTAGTGGCGGTTTTAACATGAAATGAAGCGGGTATGATGCAAATGTTTACTCACCTATTTTTTGGAAGTTAATTCCTAGTAAGGTTAATTCCATTGTATCATAAAGATGACTTTTTGAAATTTGTTTTTATCAAGTGCACTAAATCTGCCATGCTTTATCGCAAAAGAAGTAAACAAAGAAAACAAAATAATGCAGTTTTTCTGTTGCGCCCATAAATCCAAGAGTTTCTGGATTTTTTTAAATTAACACCTGCAGTATGAAAAATAATATCGGGCAGCGATCGACCTTCACATTCTAATTTTTTTTCCTGATATGAATATTGTAAAAATCTATTCACATGAAATAAACATTAATTTAAATTAAATTAAATCCATTGTCACCATCACAGTTTATAAATACTACTAATTAGTATAATAAATCACTACAAAAATCCACACAACAGTATTGTTTAATAAAACTTCTAATTCAATATAAAACTTTTTATAATGATTCACTTTTATCAAGCAAAACATCTGATGCGTACAAGAGTTTTTGAGAAAATTCCTTATGTTTATCTATCATATATTTTCTTACTTTTCAAATGGTGTTTTTATTAATAGAAGCTTGAATGATGAGTATTTATAAACAGCGGTGAGACATGTTCCAAAAGTAATCGTCGGTAGCAATACACGCATAAATTAATCATAAAATATTGCAACAATAAAGCGATTCTCTGTATAAATTATTTTCTGTGCACGGTTCAATTGTACGTTACAATTTTCAAATTTCAAATTAACACCAACTGCACTCGCCAACGTCTACAATAAACTATGAAATTTTACTCAGTCGGAGCATATGCACGAAGTTGTCTTTGCGACCCTAAATCACCTACACTGACATAAATGCAGTTCAGTTACCAATCTATGTTCGTTTCTGTATGCGAGTAAATGTTTCTGATGAAGGAAGCGGCCATGGTCCTAGCGCACGCGCATTAAATTAGATAAACTAACACAATACAGTGTATTCTTCCGGGCTGTTTTGCCGTAGTCCCTGGAATTTTATTTTTCCAGACGTGCCGCCGTGCTTTGCTGACGGCACCTCCGGTGGTGACTAGGCAAGTGCTTGGTCGTAACTGATGGGACCTGACAGGACTATGTAAATATGAAATTTCGAACAAAACTTCAGAACAATTATGTAAATAGAGCGGTCTAAAGTTTGACACTCAAATGACTCATATAATAATAACAAATAACAATTATAACTTCAAAAAATTATAATATATTTATATTGCCTTGGTTAGCATTCTACTGAAACTGCCAGACGTGTTTCGCGATTTCGAACTCATTGGTTTTCATTAGCACGCTGCAGACAGTTCCAGCAGAATACCAACTAACCTACCTGTTGTTTATAAACAGCGATTGGTAAATAAATACAGACAACGTAGTGTACGCCATCTGTAGATATTTGCTACATATTGTGGGATTCAGTAATCCTCATTTGAAAAGGACCTTGTTTAACATTACTAAATCCCACAAATAAGTAGCAAATAGGGTTCACTACACTGTCTGTACTTGATTATAACTAAGTCTCTACATTTACAAATAAAAAACTAAGAGAAAAAATGCCTTATCTAGACTCGAAGAGTTTACGAAAACTTTGGCTATCCAATAAAATATTTTCTTCATTTTTAAAACGTGGAAGGGTGTGAAAAAATATACATTTTCCGTTTTGGCGTAGAATGTAAGGTTGTCCCTTTCATTCCATTATGATCGTCCTTTCTTTGTACACCCCGTCACTATACTTTAATCATAGTACAAACACAAATGAAAATGCTTGTCTTATTCTTTTTTCAGAACGGTCAAACTCCGCTGAGTATTGCTCAGAAATTGGGTTATATAAGTGTAATAGAAACTCTGAAAGTGGTTACAGAAACGACAGTTACAACCACAACTGTAACCACTATCGAGGAGAAGTACAGGGTTGTAGCACCGGAAGCTATGCAGGAAACATTCATGTCGGATTCGGAGGAAGAAGGAGGTACGGGCTGTTTGTTAACAATCATTGCAGAAATAAATTTGTTTGATGTGTACATTTTGCGTTTGAGAACTAATTGTTTTAGTTTTTTTATTTGTAGACACTTTTTGCACGACGGATGTTATGTTTTTGGTTGCTTTACTTATCTTTACATTTCTAATAAAATGTATTGTATTAATTTGTTTCTTTTATTTTTATTTTTTAATTATTTTTCGTATTTTATGTTCTGCTTTTAGAGTATCCACGGTTGTTTTGCACTATTTTCCCAAAATAACATTTTAGAATAGTTTTGTACCGTTATGTTCCATGTGGTTTTGTTGTATTAATAATTTCCACAATAAATAGGTAGTAATTCGTAGGATGGTCGTAGGTAATTGGATAACAAAAAAATAAAAGTGAAATTAGGGATCCGTATGGTTATATTGAACGTTTCATAAAAATATTTTAACTTCTTCGACAGATTATTTAAATATTCTGTAACTACTGTCTCTGACCTAAGGATTCTATAGATAAGTTTTTGAGGAAGTCTAAATATAGGTATGAATGTTCAACATATCTACCTAGATCTCTAGTTTTACTGATGTTCTGTTTATTATCGACCATCGTTCGAATTGTTAAATATTTATGATATAACAAGCAGTATTTCCTATTTAATCACATTAATAATACTCTTCTGCCAGTAATTTTAATAACTCACAATAAAACAAAAGCCAGCTTAAAACAGCATACACTAGAGCAAAAATTTGATTTTCGTCTCTATTTATACTAAATTATATACGTATAATATATAAATAAATATATGTGTTATTTCGCTTTGCTTGTGCGTCCAAGTACCTATTGTAATATGTAAATGTACATAAACTAAATCAAAGTATAAAATAATTATTAGGAATAATTGATTGCAAACGCTTAAAATATAAAATCAATTTGTATGCTGACTAAAGGAGGAGATATATTGGATGATGGATATGCCCAAGCGCCTCACGAACGACACGTATATCTGCCATATTTCAACGGTACCACTCTGACTAGTAAGTCTTGGATTTTAAAAACCAAACGGGACACAAACGCATTACCTACATTATTACATATCTATCATCAAACGTCATTAAATCGTAATTTTAAATTACTGTATCACTATGATTATTTTGCCAGCTTTTTCTATTTCCCATACAATCTAAAACGTTTCCCAGAAATTATCAATTCTAATGTACACATCCATAATATATGTACGGTCGATAATAATAATTTTGTTTTCTTTCAGGAGAAGACACAGTGTTAGCCGATCATGCTTATCGTTACTTGACCGCTGATGAAATGAAGTCATTGGGAGACGATTCTCTACCGATCGATGTGACAAGAGATGAAAAAATCGATTCCAATAAAATGGCAACGAGTGCTGACAGCAATACTCTACCCCCTCAGGCTATAGATGAAAGCATTAGTCCTCAACACATTAACCAGGATTTTATCGATTATGCAAGGAAATACACCGCGGACAACATGGACATATTAAAGCAACCGATCAATATCGGGTATAATTAATATTATTGTTAAAAAATGCGGCCTATATCTATCTCTCTTCTGTAGCTTCGTAATATAAATATGTATTATCTTAGGTACGAATTCTAGAAAGAGATAGATACAGGCTGTATAATCGCTTTGTTTCTCTTACACTTTGTCGGCAGTATTTACTTCATAGCGTAATAGGAAAGGCTTAATCCATTCTTCATATCGATGACCTAAGCTAACCTAACCGAAACTTTTAATCGTACCAAATATATATGCGCAAGACGCTTTTTATTTAAATGTACGTACATATTTATAATTGTTTTTATTTTAATGCTGCTTTAGGAAGCTTCATTGGAAAAAGTAAGTGTAGATTTTCAAAATTTCGCATTCGTCAATTTTCAATAATTAATTTTCTACTTTAATGTGCAGCTTTTTGGTTTCGTTTCTGGTGGATGCGCGGGGTGGAGCGATGAGAGGTTGTCGACATTCAGGCGTAAGAATAATCGTTCCTCCCCAATGTGCCGCTAGTCCTACAAGAATCACCTGCAGATATGTTCGACCTCAACGAACACCCCATCCGCCTCCCCTCATGGAGGGAGAAGCTTTGGCCAGTCGGGTTTTAGAATTGGGACCGGTTGGAGCTAAATTTCTGGGGTGAGTTTTCCCCGTTAGAAACAGTAGTTTAGTATTGAATAATCGTCAGTACATTGCCATCTATTGATATTTACTACTAACTGTAATTTTTGTCAAGAAGATATTTATTCGCCAAATCGAACTTACGACGCATGCTATCACGTATACAAGCTGTGTCGTAGATTTTGTTTGGCAAGTAGATATTTTCGTAAGACGTTGTCAAATACTATAGCTAGTAATAAACATCCACAGGAATAGCGAAAAGTCATGATAGTATAGGTAGTACTATCTACTTAAATAATGGATAATTATCCATATGGATGTTTTTGGAAATTCTGAATTTCGAATCTATATCCGAGAAATATTTGAATAATACACTTCGACGAAATATCAATGCCTCGGTTATGCACTTATTAATACAGCAATTATCGTAACGAAATATTATATAAAGATCTCCAGCACTCAAAAAATTACCAAAAAGGGCGTAATACCAAGACCGAAAATCATGGTTTTGAATCTTCTAAAGGTAGTTACAGACAAATATATTCCGAGGTATTCGATCAAGTAAATTCTTCTTTGTGAACTCAATTCGACAAGGATACAACTAGACTTTTCAAGTCTCTGGAGGGTTTTATTAGAAGTATTTGTAGAAGGGATTTTAACTATTTTCGAAATATTTTGAGACATTTTAAGACGTGAAGGGTAAAAGGTAAACATTTCCCGTGGTATTGTCAAGTTTCTCACAAAAATGAACGTTAAACGAACATTGTTCTGAAATTTACACGAATTGTTCGATCTTCGTGTTCTAGTGAAAGAAGTTTCTCCGTTTTGCGTCACATCAAAAATTATTTAAAATTAATTAACTAAATCGACCAGAAATCTTACATTATTATCCGGATTTAGTCTATATACTTGATGAGTATGCTCTAGTGATTTAATTTGTCGTTGCAATACGAAAGGAACTGCTGTTTTTGGAATACAATAATGCCGATGATTTATATTATTAATTGATATTGTTACCATTTAATACCTCCCGGAGGGGAGGGGTTCGCTACCTGGCTACTCACTCGGGTTTAGCGTGTTTTGCCAACCCTGAGATCCATAGACGACGAGACACTGCAGGTCACTTGTCATTAAAATCAGTGTACAACAACTTCCATTTGGTCAATTATTTATCGAAACTACTTATGGTGTGCTATTACGTTCGAAATCGTGATCCACATCTCGTGTTTTCGGTAAATTTTTGACTAAAAACAACTAACATATTGTTCTTAACATTAGTTTGATTTTTGCTTTTTTTTTAACTTATTTCTATAATTTTTATTGTGTTTCTTAGACCTGTCATTATTGAAGTTCCACATTTTGCGGCTCTTCGTGGAAAAGAGCGTGAAATTGTCATACTTCGTTCGGATAACGGAGAGACCTGGAGGGAGCACACGATCGAAGCGGCCGACGAAATTATGAATGACGTCTTGAATAAAAGCTTCGAGGAGGACGGTAATGTTAATTATCACTATAAAATAATTTTTCTACCCTTCATACATTCGTAATGAATTTATTTAGACCTGAACCAGCTAGAAGATCCTAGTTCTGGACGAATCACAAGGATTGTAACCAACGATTTTCCCCAATACTTCGCAGTGGTGACGCGAATTCACCAAGAAGTACACGCTATAGGTCCAGAAGGTGGTATGGTATCGAGCACCGTCGTGCCTCAAGTACAAGCAGTCTTCCCTCAAGGAGCCCTCACCAAAAAGATAAAAGTGGGCCTGCAGGTAAATTTGTTTAAGCCTCGTAAAGGTATACAAGGTGAAAAGTTGAAAAAAATCAAAGTTAACCACATACCAAAAAAAATGCGTTGGTCTTTGATATGGTGAAACCCTTCTACATCTGCCAAATTAAAAAGAATATTAACAAAAAGGAAAATAGAAAGAAACGTTTCTTTGAATCGAATCGATAACAATTAAGTGTTCATTAAATGATACTGCGTATTTTTCTATAACAAAAGCGATATAACAATATATTTTTAATACCCGAGGAATTACTTATCGCTAATTCAATTTATTTTGACTAGTTAAGAAAATTATCTAAATCCTTTTAGAATTTAATGCATTTTATTGTTAAAAGAGTTTATATTGCTGGTTGTTTAATTATTCTATCTGCATTCTATTCTGTATAGGGTGTTTCGTTTGTATGCATGTGGTACTGATAAACAAAAGAAAACTATTTTCGATTTTCTCAATATGAGACAATAATACGTAATTTTTGACAGGATCGTGCCGTAGCAAATAAATTAACTTATAAAATAATTTTTATTATAAGTTCTTTGCACGACTTTTGGATTTGGATACTAGCATTTCTAGTTGCTTTTTACTAAAAATAATTAATTATTTGCAAAGGAAATTATTAATTAAATCATTGTCATTCGCGTTTGTTTACATTTAATCGAAATAAAAAAACAAATGGTTGTGCATGAAGAAATTCAACTTCAATTCATAGATAGTTCGTTTATTTTATTCATTTTGAGTGTATCATAATTATTATTTAAGAGATAACGGGCACGAAATGACCTACATAATTACTAATAAAAATAATTATTAATTAATTCTGTGACTAAAACGTAGAAAATTAGAATTAACAGTATTAATACGTATTTATTGTTTAGTCACGTTTTAACATGCAGTTTTTATTAATACGTTAACTTAACTTACGATTAGTGATTGTTTTGCCACTAGTTGTGTTTTGCACTTAACTTATTCATGTATACACTGAGTGCCCAATAAAAATAGTTAACACAATTAAATTTAGTTTCTTTTTATTATCATTACATTAAACAATATTCCTAATATAAGGAAAAATCGACACAACTATTAGATAATATTAAATAAATATTACTGTATCCGTAATAGTTTTGTCGAAATTTTTCCTCAATAAAAGAAGCACGGTTCGAAAATGATCGTTTTTTCATTTGTTTTCACCTGAAAGACTATCTTTATTGGGTTCTTGTTATGAATAATCGCATGGCACTGTCGCTTCTTCAATACCATTGCCTAATAAAATCATTTGTCATTATGATTTTCGTTGCTTTCGAACCTTGCTTTTTGTATTGACTTTGATCTGCTCTACCTGTGTGCTTTAAACATCTTCAACGGCTTTAAAATATCAAGAAATTTTACAAAAATCTATGCTTGGTTAGTAAAATATGCTAATTATGACTTTTAAAACAAACAGTCTTTAATACTACTTATTAAAAAGAAACATAAAAAGAAATTAATCGTGTTTTTTGAAATCTACATTCTCTATTTGAATTACTTGACACGTACAGTTTTCTAAATATGTAGCTATTAATATGTTATTAAACAATTTCAGTGGCGTAGTTAAATGGCTAAAAGCCTCTGGGCAAAAAATAAACTGGTCCTTTACCAGATATTTTTCTCAAAATCTATGTCTAGTTGTATGGAGCTTTGCTCAGACTGAGGCTAAAACAGGTGAAGGATTGGGGGGACATTGTAGAATATCAGATAAGTGTTTGTCGGTTAGGGAGAGGGGTGGAGGAGGTAGTGATGAGCTTATAGAACACTAAAAAGTCTTTTTAGGTGGGGCGAAGGGGTGGAAGTGAAAAATCGAAGGTTTGTAAAAAAAGTTAGCGGACCCTAATCCAACCGTTACCTAACCTGATCTAACATGGTAAAATATGTTTTGGTTTACGACAAAGAACACTTCAAGAACATTTTACTATATTAGATTAGGGTAGACTATGTTAAGGTTTTGTTAAGTAACGTCAATTTCTTTTTCAAATTTTCATTTTCAGCTGCACTCTTACGCCTCCACGTATCGTCTTTAAACTAAAAGCACTTGTTTGGTTGTCTGTAATGTCCCCGCAGCCCCCAATTCGTTTTCGTCGCTTTCAAAATACTTATCATACTAACATTATATAAAGATATAAAGTTTGTTTATTTCCGGGATAATCTTTGTATTTACAGATAAATTATAATTGATTTGATTTTTTCGTAGAGAATAATTACCATAAAAGTAGAATTAAAGAGTAACCAAATTGGAGACAACAAGTAATTCTTTCAAACATGGAAAAATACGGAATAAAAAATAACATTATAGGCAAATAATGAATAAAAGATAAAATTAAATGAAAATTTAGTCTTTTACTTACTTTATTATTATTAAATTCTGTTTTACAATATTGTATTTATCGTCAATTCTTAACACCATAACAATATTGATGTTAGTGATTGGTATGAAGAGTAAAATAAATGGATATTAATATGCACTGTACATGACAATAATGAAACCATTATTATGGCTTTTTGTCCTCAATCTTAACTGCAAGTAGATAAAATAGTATGTTGTAGGTCAGCGTTCCGTCAGAACTGTTACACATGGATCGTTATTTCGAACTTGTTGGCTCTCAAATTCCAACAAAATACTGACCGACCGAAACTGCTTTTGATTGGTTAACAATGAGGTTAATAGAAATCACAGGTAGCTCAGTAAATGCCTGCTGTGATTTCATTAATGTTTAACAAACTCTTCTATTTAAAAATGTCTACTTGTCAACATTAATGAACCGATAGTTAGTAGCAAATTTGTAAAGGGAGCGTTTAATAAGCTGGCGTTTGTTACTTAATAAAATCGCTGTTATTCAGCAGCTGCTCTGGTTAGCTGGTAACCGAGCGGCGTGGTCTAGTGCTCTAGATCATTGCTTAGCATTCGGGAGGTTTCCGGTTCAAACCCAGGTTCGGCTGCTCTGGTACAAGTTTTTCTGCAGTTTCCTTGGATCATTTAGGCAAATGCTGGGGCAGTAGTATTCCACATATAATCTTTTACTCTTTCTCTTCTCTTCTGTCTTCATTTTATCCGTCTCATCTTTCTCTCTCTAACCACACCACCCACTCATTCTCACGATTCCTGCAAGGAGGCTGAAGAGGGCTTTACGCCCTACCCTCCGGCTTGGCACTATAGTGTAGGTCGGAGGGACTGCCAGCACACCAGCACAAGTAGCTGGTGGGAACGAAACAAAAAGGTTTTTTTTTTATAGTTGTTAATTTTTCTGTTGGAACTGTCTATTGCGTGCTGGTAGTAGTAAATAAGTTCGAAATCCCGATCTGTGCCTGACACATTAAGCAGAATGCTGACCAAGAACTTATTTTTCGGTTTTTTCTTCGTGCCTTATCACGCAGTTAGTTAATATACTTAATTTAAAAATAATAATAATTGCGTCTACCACTACTCCGATTTGCCCCAGGGAAGCTGCGCCACTATAAAAATATTTAAAATAGCCGGTAAAAGAATCGTCTTTTAAATTCATTAATATATTTAAATACCTTTTTTACTGTATAAATAACATGTTTCCGAATAATACTTTCAATTTAAAAGCATCCACTCCTCCTCGAATTCAAATAAAAAATTAAGTCCGAGGCTTCCGTTTTAATAATACATGGACTAATTTTTCAAAATTCACCTTCTGTTTATTTTTTCGGTAAACTATTACTAAATAAATTAAAAACAGACTCACCCTTATTATCACTAAAACTTTTTGATGCGAACTAAAAAGTTTTCAGACTTTTCAATGTAGCATTGATAGCGCCCAAACGGTTTAGTATTAATTAGGGTGAGTCCCTTTTTTATTATTTCATTCTTTCCATACTACAGTATCCATTTCTGCTAAAAATCTATTATTAAATTAAGATTAACACTCAACTTGAACCTTTATTAGAATTTAAAACGAACACAAAAAACACATTCTCATTCGCACATACTTATGTAACTTCATATTTTTTTGTGTTGATGGTATTGCTCGAGCTGTGTAATCGACGGTATTGGGGAATGAAAAGGGTATTTTCTGAAAAAATTGCAGGCCCAACCGATAGATCCGGAACTGACAGCGAAGTTACTAGGACATGGAGTGGCCGTGTCGCCTGTAGTAACAGTGGAGCCCAGACGAAGAAAGTTTCATAAAGCGATTACGTTAAGTATGCCCGCTCCTCGTGCCCATTCTCAGGGGATGATCAACCAATATTCGGGTTCCGCACCCACCTTACGACTACTCTGCTCGATCACCGGTAAGTCGCGTGAGTTCAGTTTTTGTTTGGTAAATGTTGTTTAAATGTTACTATCGTATTTTTCGTTGTTCATAGCAGTAACTGCCTCGCATATTGTGCAACAATATCAACCGAAAACTAACGAATTACGTTAATATGTAAATAATTTAGAATGCTGTCGTATAAAACAAAAGTCAACTGAAACTAATAAATACCATGAAATTTTTAATCATCGATTTGTCGAAACCGCCAGATGTAGACCGTGATTTCGAATCTATTAGTTCTCATCAGCGAGCAAATTAAAGTTTCTCTATGCAACAAAGATTATTAAGCATTTAGTAAGAAAGAAAACAAGGAAAATTTCACACAATTTAATACTAACTCGACATACTTGGTCCGGACAATGCGATCATTTGCAAGAGTGATATATGCCAAATTTTCTCTAATTCATATGATGACCTACATTGGACAGTCTAGTAATGCTATATCTATACGTGTAAGAGAACATCTGTCTGCGACAAAAAAAATAGAAAAAGCAATTTCAGTGGGATAGCTGAACATTGTATAAATTTAGATCATTCTTTTACCACCCATAATATAAAGATTTTAGATACCAGCATGCCTTAGTCTTTATAAATAAATGTAATTTAGTAAATGACCGAACAGATTTATCGACTTACAATTCCCCACTATCCCTGTATAAACTTTAGATTATATAAATAGTACTAAGTAGACTTAAGCTTCAGTAATCTTTGATTCTGTTATAAATGACCGCATTGGCCGAAACAAATTTGTCGAGTGATTATTAAATTGTGTTAAATTTTCTTTGTTTTCTTTTTTACTAAATGCTTGAAATCATGTAGTTTCATAAAAGTTGTACCAAAAACAGTTGAAAATTATTAATATTAAATAACTGTAGTATTTCATAGTGTATGTACGACACGGAGGTTAGAGTAAAGACACACGAACGCCATATGTGATAATAGCCTTGGCGTCCGTATGTTGTCTGTGTAATACCAATTATTTATGAGTATAAGTAATTGAAGTTAACTGAATAGTATTAATTCAATTAATTACTTTTCCGGTATTCATTTTTTTTGCTTTATAAAAGTTCATTCCACCAAATATGTTACAATACACCCAGTGAGTGCATTTTGGAACATCGGAATATATGGAAAGAGAATGAAAAAAGAAGACGAATGACAAAATAAAATATGCTAGGTTCCATTTGAAAATATGAGGTTATTCGTGTTTGAAGTTTTTAAATGTAGGATTTTTTTTCGGAACGCTCTCTATAAATTACGAAGCCTAATTTCGGCATAACGTTAGCCTTAAGACTTGATAATTATTAAAAATTTCAGCACTCTATGGAAATTATGATTTTTTATAGTTTAGGTTGCGGTAGCGACCTTTTCTCTAAAAATTAGATTATCTCAGAAATAATTCATCGTAGGTCTACAAGTAGGTTATTGAAGTCACCTTAAAATTCTATGCTTCATGCGAATTCGTCGTAAAAAGCATACCAATCAATTTAAAATAACAATGATGACCTCGTCTTCCGGTATAACCGGAAGTGGCAGACAACTGAATTTATTTTAGGTAAGAAGATCATCCCTGATAACCTCTATTCCCAAATTTTGAATTCTCTTACATGCTTAGTTTTCCTAAAACGTCTTATGTACCACTCAGTTTGAATGACCCTGTATGTTACAATGTTGCACCACCTTTAGGTATGTATTGTTTGTGAGGATTTAATATGTACTCTTTATAAATTACAATTTAGAATAAGGGATTATCATATTTAAAACAAATACTGAAAACGTAGAAAAATCATTTTAAATTTGAGGAAAAAATCTCGCTCTTTATATAGTGCCACTGCATTTTCTCCTTTCTGGTACACATTTTCAACGGCGATCATGCTTCTCTACTCTAGCCTCCATGGTGTATGACAAGACCTTAGAAAGGTACCTACTAGCCAAACCAGGGACAGATCCAGAATTTTGAGAAGAAATGGATACATAAAAAATGTCCTATTTACGGATAATATTTTTATATTTGCATGAATAATAATATTTTATCCGCAAATATTAATAATAAAATTGTATTGTCTACAAATATATGGTTCTTATTATACCAAAGAAGGGGGTTCTGGACCCAGTTAAATAAATAAGAAATATTAATAATAGTTCAATTACAGACGGCATAGTGAATGACGTCAGTAAAAATTGGGAGTTCAGTAATGTTTGACAAAATCGACATATCAAACTGAACCCTGAGCGTAACAGTCTACGTGATAAACACGTTTATCTAACAGAACGCAAGTCCTTAGTCAGTGATTTGTCGAAACTGACAGACTTGGATAGCGACTGCGAACTGTTCTCACTTAGTTAGTTATCTTGCGTGCTTATCATGTACATGTTTACATATGTTGCACCCTAGTTTTAAGTTTGACAAGTAGATGTGTTCCTAAGGTCTCGTTAAACCTATGTAATATTACCGATAGCGGTATGCTGTTAGTTACACTCATGCAAGATTGAGAATAATTAGAATTTAACAAGTTTTTGTTGCAGAAACAAACTTTCAACAAAATTTCAAACTATCTATATACAAACAATGGATGGAATCATTTTAAATTGATGCATAATCAAACCAAAAGTAAACACTAGACTTAGGTACTAGATATCGTAGAAGTTATAATAACAATAAATTTTTAGCAGGACAACCCAAATTATTTTTTTATGGAACAACTTAACTAATTTCGGTGTTTCTCCGCTAAAAACATTCGTCACAAGTACTTACCGCAAATAAAGTTGTAACTCAGAGTAAAAAGACAATTTAAATGGACCACCTTACATCCCTAATCGAGCGGTGTGGTGTAGTCTAGGAAGGCAGCTCAATAAGTACCCGTGTTAGAAATGAAGACACCATTTTAAAAAAAATATATTTTTCAATATAGTCTCCTTTTAGAATGATACATTTATCCCAACGTTCCTGCCATTTTTTTAACCCCTCCAAAATAGGATTTGTTGAACTATCCAAAATACGCCCCTATCTCGGCGATGACTTCCTCGTTTGAGCTAAATTTTTTTCCCGCGAGCCATTTCTTCATGTAATAAGAAGTCGCAGGGAGCCATATCAGGTGAATACGAGGGGTGCAGCAGCAATTCATAACGCAATTCATGCAGTTTGCTGGCGACAACTTCGGATGAATGTGCTGGTGCGTTATCGTGCTGAAAAAGCACCTTCTTTTTCGCAAAATGCGCCCGTGTCTCTTTCAATTTTTTGTCGAAGCGGTTCAATAACTCACTGTAGTATTGACCAGTGATCGTTCTTCCTTTTTCTAAAAAATCCATGAGGATGATACCCTTCGCATCCCAAAAAATCTGCGCCATGACCATTCCGGCCGATAGGACCGTCTTCGCCTTCTTGCAGATTCACCAGGAGAAATTCATTGTTTAGATTGTTGCTTCGTTTCTGGTGTGTAATGATGAATCCAGGTTTCATCGACGATGACAACTCGACACAAAAAGACCTTAGAATCTCGCTTAAATTGCTCCAAACACTGCTTCGAAGTTAACAGCCGCATCCGCTTGTTGTCCACCGTGAGCAATCGCGACACCCATCGGGCCAACAATTTTTTCATCGCTAACTGTTCATGTAAACTATTAATTGCCGTTCCGGTCGACAATGCTACGGCCTTTACTACTTCGTACACTTTCGTTTGTCGATCAGCGAGAATCATGTCGTGGTTTTTTCAATGATTTCCTCGGTAACCATGTCTGGTCACTTCTCATGAAAAACGGATGTTCGCCCACGTTTAAATTCGTTGAACCAATATCTAACTGCGGTCATAGATGGCAAAGTGTCCCCATAAACAGTATCCAACTTTGCTTTTATCTCCTCGAATTTTTTCCCATCCAAAAACAAAAAGCGAATTACCGAACTATACTGCTTGTTTTCCATCTTAGCGAAAATCACAAAATACGTCTCACTCGAATGGTTACCAAATCCAAACTAACCTATCAATCAGTCTGAAATTTGTTTTAGCATCGTTTGATAGATGGAAGCACACGATGATGACACCAACTTCCCTCAGGAACGTCCTCTATCTTCAAACACGGGTACTTATTGAACCGCCCTCGTAGTCTAGTGGTCTAGGTCATTTGAGAAGACACCGGCTCGATTCTGCGTCCACCTGCCCTGCTATTAAATATTTTTTTCCGAAATTCTGAAATCAGATTCCGATTCTGTCCAGCAAACTCTGTCGCGTAATATACTCGTTCTTGTTTCTGCAACAAGGTTTTGGTTTTAGACCTGTAAATAGATCAATTACATACGGCACACAATACAGAACATTCCACCTAAGAAATAATAACCACGACAAAATCTTTAAAATGAGATGTATTTAGGCACTAGAAATGAAATGCAACCATTTATACTTTTTCAAATTGAAATAACGAACTAAAAAAAAACAAGAATTTTTAAAGTTCTGCTATTTACGTAATAAACCTAATTTAGGGGCATTCTAAATTGTTTACGAAACTGTTTCACTTATCATTAGCACATTTGAAATAATTTGAAAATAATCAACTAAAAAAATTATCCGCTACAGTAGATTATTTATCAATAATATCTAAAATATCACAGTTTTATATAACGTTATTAATTACGTTATAATGCATAGGCATTTAATTTTGAAAACATATTCGAAAAATGTTGTAATATATTTTAAGTTATATTTTCGGAATGTTTCCTATTGTAAAATATATTAGGTTCTTGATCAGTAATTTATTTTGAAACCACCAGATAATTAATTTTCATTGAACACCGTAGGTGGTTTTGATAATTAGTCGATCATTGCGAAGTTTGTTCTTCGTAAAAATTAAATCGCCAGTTTTAAAAATTTTCAAAATCAATAAAATTAATAAAAATTAATAGACAATAAAGATCAATGTCGATCATTTCTGACGTACATTGCGAAAGTGTCTGGATTTCGAGCTATCCCAACCTCAAATATCAAAAACTCCAATTTTTAACCCTTTTGTGACCGTTACTAAGTGCATTAAAAGAAAAAAACAACCAAGATAGTAGTTATCTCCAATGTATCTTCTATCACTAGATTATAATCTGACAATATTCAGGTTTCGATTTATTTTAATTTAAACACTGGAATGATTATAATTTCGTAGTTTTGAAAGTAGAATTTCTTGAACCTGAAAATTGGAACCACATTTGAGTTCGTATATATATTCTTCCATCGATTATGATTACTTTCTTTTCCAATTCTATTTTCAACTCTCCATAGTCGTGTCCTCAAAAAACAGGATTTTGAGTGTATTTTTCAAAGGCGAACTTGAATCTTGCTCTAGAATTACCCTAAAATATGAAAATTTCCAGATACCTTATTCTCAAATCCAAAAACACCAAATAAGTAACTATTCACTCTAGCACTTAGCTTGTTGAAACTCCATTTTAAATAATGTGATTAAAGAAAAGTCTTTTAATGTTTAAAAATATGTTTTTATTGTCCACAACGACCCTTTTGTCACACTGTGGCTCCGTCCACCTGAATAATGAACATTTGGATTTTGGAGTTACAATATTTCAACATCTTAATTTACTAGGCTAATTATGAAGCTAGATTCTAATTCACTGACAAAAGATATCTCGGAAATTACATCTCTCTTGATTGTTTTGTTCTTTTATTTTCCGTTGTAATCTTCTCAAAAAGGACATCAATTGCATTTTTTGTTGTGGGCTTAGGTTATTTTAAAATCCTGACGTACTGAAGCAATTTTGAGGCCAAATTTGAACATACCGTCGTAAATCGTGTCATGAATGACTGCCTTTAACAAACAAACGAATCCAGACTTTCTCTATTCTCTTCTACATCCTATATAATACTTTATTGTTTTTTTGCTTTATCTAATAGAAGTTGGGTATTTTTGAAAATATTTTGTTTGTAGATTAACTAACAACGTATATATAATTTTATTTTCATAACCAGAATAAATAAAAAATCATTGCCTCTAATCGTTAGTTTGTTTATGTAGATACATATACATGCATATATATACATATACATATGTTTATATACATATAATTAGTTTTAGAGGTAGTTTTATAGAAAGATTAGCATTAGGACTGTGTCATGCGTAGCAATTTGCTTTTAAAAAGCATATATAATGTTTAACGAAACAATTAAAGACAAAACGAAATATTTCGAAAGCACAAGGAAGTTTCAAATAGTTTGTTTTTTTCCTTAATTTGTTTATTCCTAAATATCTGGCTCACTTTCTAAAACGACCGGATTTAACACGAACTAATGCGCAAATTTCATTTTCACGCGTATCCAGGGGTGTTTCGGAAAAGATCGCTCAAAGGTAACTAACTAACTTATATTTTGAACTGCCCCCCCTCTTAGAATGCGTTTCTGTATCTGTTTTCATCACTAGTTTGATGAAATGATTATAGGCTGTAACAACACGTTTTGCATGGGTTTTTTGACTATTTTACTGAACAATAACAATTGGCTAAAATGCGACAGAAGGGACGGGCATAATTACCGTAGAAACGTGCTCTATGGGTGGAAAAGTTTGATAATAATAATTGTATGCTCATACTGTAACAGTTGTAAAACGCCATGCAAAACTATTATATTAATTATGATTTAACGATTATTATTTTTAGTTTTGCCTTTAGTCGTTTATTTTACCTTAATTTAAATAATTCACCAAACACAAATTGCAATCACTTAGACATGCTGCATTTCTTATACTTATTAATTAATAAATTACAAAATATATTGATCGAAGTCGATTCTCGGATCAGTCGTTGATTCATAATTTATGAAAATGATTTTTGAACGTACGACGTTCACAAAAGTTAGTTGCCACGCGACTGGTCTTTTCTGAAACCATAAAGAAAAGAACAAGAAAAAACTAATATGCTTGGCTTTTGCTTCAAACCACTGCATTTTGCTTTACTGCTAATGCCCTTTGATAAGAAAAATATTAAACCTGCTACTATTATTTATTTTTTTCGAGATTGCATGCTATCATACATAATCGAATAGTTACCTACCTATTATACGTAGACGCGATACGGTTGGTTCAAACAAAACAACAACAAACAACAAAACTTAATTTTTAATGCAGTAATACGATATATAAGATACCCACCTTTATTTGTAAGGTACTATCAATTTATTCAAAAAACAGAAAAAGACGCTCACGAGTCACCGAACACTATAGCTTTGATCATTAAGAACATCGTAAAAATCGCCGATAAAGTTTGTCAACGGAATACATTCGCGAAATTCGCCATATTCGTAATACCGTGCGTCTAGTTTAAACAAAATGCACGGAAGTAGTTCGTTGTTATCAAATACATTCGGTTTCAGTGCAATTTTGCTGTCATTTCTCGTCAGTTATTGTCTATAATTTGTGAAGGGTGTACATTGTAGTTTAAATATTATCAATAAAGGCTATCAACAGTTGCAATTTTCCAATTAATGAAATGTTTCATACCTAAATCATTTCTAATAGAATTTGGTACTTCATTAGATAATATTGGTATCAATCAAGAATATTTTCTAAATTTTGCTTTTGTTTTCTTGTTTTAAAAATGTGCTATTCCTCCACGAACATTGTAGGCGATTTTCACAACGGAATATTCTTAAAAACCAAGCCTTATTGCGCGATCCGCGTCAACCGTAACACGTTTGCGGCAATAATCAAGGAACCAACGTTTTGGTTAAATATTTTCAAATACTGATGGTAAAAATAGCGGCTGCCGGTCACTCAGTACTTGCGCTGGTTCTCGTCGGTGGTAGCGGCTTCTTGGAAACCGTGGCGTCATGTCGCGTAATGCGTTATGTGTTATTTATTACAATGGTACGCGTGGCCCCTACAATATTTCAAAAAACAATAAAAGTATATTATAAATATTACACGGTTAAAAAATGAAATATTTATTATTGGCTTACCCATGTCATCCACAGAATAAAAAGGAAAGACAATATTACAAATGTTATTTTGGATCAAAATTGATAATTGAAATTGATTATTAGTATTGCAGTGTAATAGGTAAATTTGCTCACCTTTAAATGTAGATCGCTGTAAAGAACGTTAAGTTATTGGTCAACAATTTATCGAAACCTCCGGATGTGGATTGCGATTTCAAATATATTAGTTATCAAAATGAGGTTATCTTAGGTGGTTCCGATAAATCTTCGACCAAACTAAAGTAACTAATTGAAAACAAGTCTAGTAAATATCATAAAGGTAACAGTTGTTGTTTAATGTCCATTTCATCATTTTCATTTTCGTCATCCAATCGAGGAAACGACACAAATTGTCCGAAAGCGATCGATACGGCTCTTAAATATTTTTTTGTCAATAAAAGAAAAACTCGTGAAATCTCACAGACGAAACTTTATTATGAGCACTTCCTTCCGTTTTCCGTTTTCCGTTCCTGAAATCAATAAAAATTAAAATACTGACTTATTTTCATAGTATAAAAAATGGATGGGTTTACATGATTAGATATATCGTACATATTAAATAAATATCGTAATACGGGATTTGAGAGCAAAACAAAAAATGCAATTGGAATATCTTTCGTTTGAACCAACAGTTGCATTGTTATAAAAAAATAAACAAATTCTGGTTATTATGTATTGCACAAACATTTGTTCGTTTGTTTATAAAAGGTGGAACAACCAGAGCCCAATGGGAAGATGTTACCGGTTCTACCCCCCTCACTTTTGTTAACGACTGTGTTTCATTTACAACAACGGTGTCGGCACGATTTTGGCTTATGGACTGTAGAAACATAGGAGATGCCACTAAAATGGCTACAGAATTATATAGGTAAAAAGCAATATCTTTAAATTTTTAAAAAGCACCACACTTATTTCGCACCCCGATTTTATAAATTACAGAGAAGCAATACATGTACCGTTCATGGCAAAATTCGTCGTGTTTGCCAAACGTGTCGATCCATTAGAAGCAAGACTGAGAGTATTCTGTATGACGGACGATAAAGAAGATAAAACATTAGAACAACAAGAACACTTTACAGAAGTTGCGAAAAGTCGCGACGTTGAGGTATGATTTTCATTCTATTATTTAGATATTTAAGACGTATATTTCTCATGTCTATGGAATAACAAATTCGCATAAATCGCTACAATCAATTTCGCCAAGGCGTTTCTGATAGCTGTGTTGTATATTTCAGTAGCGGCTAACTAAACTGTTAGGTAAAAAGTAATGCTGTGAGTAGTTACATTTACTATACACTATAGGTAAAAATTTAATCGACCATGGAGGTATTCTATTACGTAGATGTATCTCAAACGCATGGGAGTTTCATGATTGTGATCCATACAATAATCTAACGATCTGATGGACGGCGACCAAGAACAAAATTTGAGTTACCATTGCTTGTTGCATCTGCTGTTACTAAGATTGGCACAAAATTACGATGTGCATACATGTTCTAATGTTCGTTTTAGTTCGTTGATTTGATCACAACTTTTTGCCATCTGAGACAAAATAAAGCTGCTTTTCTTAGGTAATAATAATAATAATAAGAAGAAGAAGAAGAAGAAGAAATAAAAAATAATTCTAAAAAAATAACATATAACTCTTTAAAAATTATTTTATAAGGAGCTAAACTAGACTACCACACTGTGCTATACACATGGCTATTGTAAAATTCTCGAAATTTCAACTGAACTGTTTTTGAACGAAGCCAATTCAAATTACCAACACAGACATCTGAAGATAAATTAGAATTAGGTGTCGCAGTTTCGCACGCATAGATTGTTCAAGCAAAGTAAAGGAGTACATACGTTCCAGCGAAACTGCCCTTTGTATTCCTCAATATTTACTAGTACCTTGTAGAAGGGATTATTGTTAACATTTTACATGGTCGGTTAAACATTTACCTGTAGTATATTGTATAAAATAATTGTTATGCTATTGTCTTTAATTCCTAATTAGATATACCCTGAGTGTGGTGAATACTTGGAACATAAAAACATGAAGACAGCATTTAATACTGTAGCAGTGATTCTTAAATAGAAAATAATTGTGGTCCGACTTTCTGACTCTAGCGTAGCCTGAACGCAGCCTGATTGGCAGAGAGAGATACGGCTATGGAAGAAACAGTCAATCAGGGCGCGTTAGAGCGAGAAAGGCGCACCACATTTATTTGCTATTTCAACATCAACTGCTATATTATTAAATACAGATAGCATTTTTTAGTGATCCAAAGGTGCATATCAAATACGATGCAACAAGTAAAGAAAATAATTCTCACCATAGCCTAACAAAGTGCTGGTGACAATGTTTGAACTGCGGTTATATTTATCTTCACACTATAGCTAAACGTCAACTATTCTAATCCCAAATGCAATATTTAAGAATCCCATCAAACCTTAGTTAGCGAAACCATCTAAGCGGAATTGAATGTAGCGAATAATTCGTAATGACTGAGACATCTATACCAAATAATACAACACTTACAGGTTCTGGAAGGGAAACCTCAATATATAGAGTTTTCTGGTAACCTTGTTCCTATAACAAAAAGCGGAGAACAACTCCAATTTTCATTTAGAGCATTTAGAGAAAATCGGCTACCATTCTCGGTTCGAGTTAAAGATCAACATGCAGAAGCTATAGGTCGATGTTTGTTTATGAGAGAACCGAAAGTGGCTAAAGGAGATCCTCCACAGCAACCTATTTGCATATTGAACATTGTGCTTCCCGATGACATCGTAGCTGATACAATATCACTCACAGACACCGATTCGTACAAAAAATCTGGCTTCCTACAAGACGAATTCGAATACTACATGCCTGATCCAAGAATATCAGATATGAGCAACCTCCTTGGTGAAGACTGGGTCCCATTGGCGGCTAAATTAGGTCTGACCACTTCCGAAATAAATGTTATCAAGTCAGAATATCCAGATAGTGTTGCTAAACAAGCCCAATCCATGCTTAGAATGTGGAGGGCCCAAACGGGACACAGAGGACATAGTAATATTCTGGAAAGTGCCCTGAAAGCGATAGGAAGAGAAGACATCATACAGCATTGTTTAAGGTTGCAGCAATCGAATATACCAAGGAAGGAGGGCCAAATTACCGATAAAATCTATTACGAAAAAGAAAACATTATAAAAGAGATAGAAAACGAAATAATAAGAACCAAAGTTATTAAAGAAGGTAAGTTTCTATTGTAAGAAAACTGCTATTGATGTGTAAACATATTAACGGATTAGCAGGTGTAAATGAAAGTGTAATCAGGATTTCAAGTACCTATTTATTTCAAATATCTATTTATTGATCATAAAATTTTAAATTAATTTATTAGAAGCTAACTTATTACGCATTCATTAGACATAAATGTAGTGTAATATTTTTCGTAATTACTACTTGGCTAGGTCGCAGATCGAGAAATCGTGAGAGTATAAATTATCGTTATTAAAAAAAAAAGATATAAGCAATTGAACAACATCTTCAACATCTACATAACCGCCAACATAACAATCTGTCTCTAAACTAACTACTCAACTCCCAACGGTAAGGCCACGTGTCATTGCGAAGAAACCTCAGATTACACCTCAGTACCATCGTCTTTCCACAATCGGAATCGGACACACCACCTTTCCACCATTAACCCAAGAAAATCCCTCCAAAATACACTGAAATATTATTTAGCAGTAAAATTGAAACTTAAAAATATTCTTGTCACTACGTAAATGCATTAAATATTCATTACAATGACGTAATTCATTAGTCATGTACAAATTTGAATGTCGGTTACGACTGACAATATTTGGCTTCCTCGCCGCTGCCACGTTTTCTAGGCCAAAAACAATGTAAGTTAATTGTGATTAGCTATTTCTATTAGCAGTACACGGTGTGTTAATCGAGCAATTCTATGTACTTTGCTTTACAAATTCTCTTCCTATTATGAATAAAAATTACACTACACAGGGTACATTTATAAAATTGAAATTAAAAAATTGAAATCGAAATTATTCCATTAGTTTCGACAATGTTCGGCCAATACAGCCCTTGGTGTATTTTATAACATATATAAGAAACATTAATACTTAATTGATTAATAGATACAAATTTGTCATCAAAATAAATTATAATTCTCAAATGGGATAGCGACAGAGCTGAATGTAATCATTTCCCTTTCTTACACACTTAAATACTGCCGCATAGAATGTTTACACATCAGTAAATTTAATTATTTATTGTTATTATATCCATGAAATATTAGTATTAGTCACTTGCATTTATTTAAATGTATACCTTCAACTTATCATGCATGGTGCCTTCCTTTGCCCTTACACACCATTTGTGTCATATTTATTCTTGTTTCCAAAAGTAGAATAAATCTACGAAGAGGCGCCAAATATTCGACACTTAACAGTAGGTAATTAGCTTGTAATTCCACTCTCTTTATGTGTAGACGATTACAAAAAAGATGAAAATTATGAAACGAAATATTCTGCAGAAGAGAAAGCCATCGAAGAATCGGACGACGAAGAAACCTTCAAAAAATCAGTGATCGAAAGGAGACACGTTATCGAAAGAAAAATGTCTTCAGATCGTACAGCCCCTTCAAGCCAACGAATAGAAATAGTACAAGAAATCAGCACGATAAAAAGTTTAGTCGAAGATAAAGTGGCCGAAGCTGAAGAAAAACAAAAGACAATAATTATTAAACCATACACGGCAAAATCCAAATTCGATGATTTAGAAGCAAAGAAGATACACGACGACATGACCAATAAACAGATTGACTTGAAGAATCAGAGAGACGAAAAACTTCTCGAAGGAGTGTCACAAAGATTGGAAGAAGAAGAAAAACTCACTTCAATTTGCACTAACGATGGTAAGTACATTTATAGTTTCGTTTAACTTTTTGTCGGTGATGTATCATGGATGTCAACGGCAAGAGATCTAATTCTGCTTTGTCAATAAATTATATTTTTCTATATACTTCGCATCGTTTTCTACAGAAGAAATAAAGCAAACGAGTGAAGTTGCGAGAATCAGCTAATTAATAATTAAAGACAAAAACAGTTGAATGTTTAGCAAGAACCCACAGGGATAACCCTTGTCAATTTAAAAATAAGAGGAATTCGCCCGTTTTTCGAATTCACAAATGGTCATTGTTTCACTATTACATTTAACATCATACAAGCTACATTGATGAATTCCTTTTCTATGGATATTAAGTAAACTAAGATCACAATAATGCTACCCTATACTACGAGGTTGGTTTGATAAATCCGTGATTTTTAAAGGGAAACATCAGTTTTTCGGCAAAAAATCATTTTATTATAGTATTCTACATAATCTCCTTTTAACTCGATGCATTTAGTCTAATTTTTTTATTCCTTTTAAATAATAAAATTTCTCAAGGCGTTTGTTTCCACAATGACCCCTTCATTAGACCCCAAATATTTTACTGCCTAGGTATTTCTTCAGGTTTGGAAGCTAAATCCGGAGAATAAGATACATGGCGTAGCAGTTCCTAGCCCAATTGATGAAACTTTGCCATGGTGATTACACACATACGAGTATACACCTGTGCATAGTCCTGATGGAACAACACCTTTTTCTCGGCTAAATGCGGTCGTTTCTGCTTCAAAACAATGTCAAATATGTCCGGCAGCTCTGAATAATATTTTCCGTTTATCGTTTCATCTTTTCCAAGATAATCAATAGAAATTACACCGCATGAATCTCTGTGAACTGAACTGTGCCATGACTTTGTTAGCCTATAGACCCATCTTAGCCTTCTTCGGTGCACGTTCACCCGTAAAAACCCACTGTTTTCACTGTTTCGATTGCTGCTTGGTCTCTGGTCTCTGGTGTGGCTTGATGCATCCATGCCTCATATACGGTAATGAAACGGCGCCAAAACTCGTTTGGATTGCGGCTGTACACTGTACATTTCCAAACACTCCTTTCAACTTGTCACATGGTGGTGTTTATGATCGATCGTCAGCAATCGCAACACTCATCATGCCGACAACTTTTTCATGTCCAATTCTTCATGTAAAATGTACTCGCACAGTTGAAATGCTTATAGCTTCAGCCAACTCACGCACTGTCAACCTTCGGTCATCTAATATCATTCCATGGATTTTGTCAATGATTTCTAGCGTAACGGCTTCTTTTAGGCGACTTGTACGTTCGGCGTCACTTGTGCTGGTGCGGCCACAACGAAACTCAGTAAACCACTTTTTAACCATTAAAATCGACGGTGGAGCTGTGCAGAGTCCCCATAATATTTATCTCCCTTGGTTAACAGATTTTTTGTGCAAAAAGTAATTCTTAATCAGCACATGCAATTCACTTCTTTTCTATTATTGTGAAAACTAACGAGGTTAACTGCTTTCAATGATTGTCAAGCATAAACTAAACGTCGCAGCTTGTTCAAAATTTTACAGTAGTCTACCGATAGATGGCACATAACGGAAACAGTGTTACCATTACGATTGCTGCTTGGGAAATTAAAAAAATCATGAACTTATCAAACTACCCTCGTATTTAATTAACTGATCGAACGAGCAGTGGTGAGTGTTGTCGACAGCAAAGGAACACCAAAAAAGGGTAACCTCCGTTACACACTTTTCAAACATCGACACATTGCTTCCATTAGATGAATACTGAAAGAATTAAACCCGCTTTCCGTTTACCGCTAAGACTGAATATTATAAACCCGTATAAATTTGTACGTATGTGGATGTCAGTCTAAAGGAAGGTGCAATAAGGAAGCAGTTAACATTGTGACTCAGATTAACTATGGATTCAGTGAAACTATAGTCCCTGGTAACTCGCTATCAGTGGCAGATTTCCATGGAAATCGATGAGTAGAATTTTTCAGAATGGACAAAAAGTCACATTTCCTAACATAGCGCTTACAGCGAAAATATGATTTTTGATCCTCTAGTTAACTCCCGTCCTAACCATACTTTTAACCGAAAATTTAAGTGTAGCAAGGAGGTGGGGTAATTTTGAATAATTGTAGAGTTCCGGAAACTTCCGGACTGGCGGCCAGAGATAGAGACATCTTTGTTGATTTTACTTAGAAAACTCTGATGGAGTATAGTGATAATTAAATGCGTAATGAATATATTGAACACATCCATAAGAAGCGATACAATTATTATATAGTATTTTAATTAGATAACATTCCACATACTAGAAAAGTGAGATTTTGGGACCCGTAGTGGTCAGATGTGTTCACTACTCATCATTCTCTATCAGATAGAACCGTTTTATAACGTAAAATCAACTAAAAATATGTAAATATAAATATAAATATAAATATGGAATCAATAGAAACAACTACTCCGAGGGCTAATACCCCTACCGGCATTGAATTACACTGTTGATTCCGATTGCTTCTTAGACGAAAATATAACATATTCAAAAAAGAAGGAATTAAAATCCGTATTCGTCTAAATTTTAAGATCAAAGATCTCACATTTTGAACGCGTCCTACCAAGTAGGCACAACGAACGGAAAGCCACAGCTCACCTAATGAGACCCGATAGGCCGAAACCGGTCGTGGGATGTGGCTTTCCGTTCGTTGTGCCTACTTGGTAGGACGTGTTCAAAATGTGAGATCTTTGATCTCAAAATTTAGACGAATAAGGATTTTAATTCCTTCTTTTTTGAATAAAAATATGTAATTTTTGAGTTCTCTGGAGGCCATACTAAAAGTTGACGGAACTTTACATCTATTCAAAATTGTATTTACCTCACCTCCTCGCTGCCCTTAAAGTTTCACTTAAAGGTATGGCTGGGAAAGAGATTAACAATCATATTTTCAACGTAAGTGCTATGTTAAGAAATGTGACTTTTTTGCCCACTGTGAAAAATTGTACTCATCAATTGTCATGATAATCTGCCACTAAAGGGCTACCTGTTCGCAGAATTCCTAGTCAATCGAAGTCACAATATTAACTGCCCGTTATTACACCACGTCTTTTATCAGCAACATTTTAGGAATAAGTTACAGATGTTTTAACACTCGACTAGTTATGTATTATAATTCTGTTTTTTTGGTGAATTAAATGAAGAATTACAGTTATAAAAAACCGGCTGAGAGCATGAGGAGGCTTAGCCTCCCTGAGAAGCCTCTATTTCAATTTTCATCTTAATAAGTGTTAACAAACTATTACTAAAGATGAAATAAACGAATTAAATTCCAGATCCCTATTCACCGAAATCATCAAAAACACCACCACCCAGTCCTGCCGATTTTATTCTTAAGGAACGAGCATCTGCCATTCAAGGTAATTTGATTTTTTTTTATTATTTCCTATGTGAAATAGCACTGTCGTGTGACGAACAAAATCCAAATGAAAGAAAAAATGTAGCATGTTATTTATTTTGTTGGAAATGGATGTAGGTATGTTGTCGGATAAATTAAATTGGATTAACTTTATGTGGATTATGTTCTAAAGAAACAAGGGCACATGAAGACTTAGTAAAACCATTGTCGTTTCTTAGTCTACTTTGTCTACGCCACCTATTGTATAATTACACGTGATTGAACATATTATTTAATATGTAAAGCACAAGAAATTATCCAATCCATATTTCTAAAGGATGATTATTCAAACCATTGTAAAAAGTAATAAGATAGGTTAAAAAATATGAACTTGGCCGTGATTAAAAGAAGTAGTAATTATTTACATAAGGGCTTTGTAGGATTTTATAGTTTAACTTACTGTTACAAAATTCATTAAATTTAAATATTACAATTCATTCGTAAAGAAACAATCGTGTTATTTATTTTTAGATTGGTATAGATAATTACAAACAATGTAGTGTACGCTATCTACAGACACAAAAAAAACAAATAACAAACGTAAGACACCAGTAATTTTGTGGTTAATTAAGTTTTCACAAAAATATAACAATTCGGATCATGTCAATATCATAAAATACTTTCTGGCTTCCGTGCTTAGAAATAAAAAACTGAATCTTCACAAGAACACATTTTTGTACGTTAATTACCCTCGCATTGTTTATATCCTTTTTTCAATAATTACTCATATATACCAAGCTTCAGCCGTTAATAGTTAACCTTCCGGCGGTGTGATTTTATTTTTAAATTTTCCAAAAATTTAAATATTTTGCTGGTGTAATAGTAGTTTTGCGAAAAAATAAGCGAGCTGCAGAAACTTCAATAAATACAAAAAAAATAAATATTTTAAATTTTCAAGAAACAATTTAACTAGCTTTAGGTTTTCGTATAATCTTCAAATTTCTATTGTAATTGTTTGAAACCATTCTCTACAAAATATATTTTTCCAAAATTTTCGCCAACATTTAATTAACTAATAACTAACAAAAACATCCAAAATTATTTAAAAAATTTCAAATAAAATGATGAGAAACATTCTAATGTATCGAAAGAGGATAAAGAAAGGAATCTAATGACAAAATAAAATATGTAGATAACGTCTGAAAACATTATGTTATTCGTGTTTGAAATTTTAAATTTCGCTTTTTCTTCTGAACGCCCTGTATAAATTACTAATCTTAATTTTACCATAACGCTAGCCTTAAAACTAGACGATAACCAGTAACAATATAAGTCATTTTTTGTGGAAGTTATGATTTTAAATAGTTTGGGTTGCGGTAGCGATCTGTTTCCTATAAATTAAATTATCTCAGAAATTATTTTCGGCAATTTTTGGGCTGTTATACTAAGATATTTTGAAGGAGCTCACAAAAACGAACAAAAATTTAAAATAATTTACATCATAACGGTAAATCTTTGTTACCTGTTACCTCCTTTAAATAAGTAGCAGAAGCATTTTGTTACATCGTATCAAATTTTCCTGTAAGAGACATGGAATTTCCTACAAAATGCTGTGATTGAAGTCAATTTCCGCAAAATGATAATTAATTTAACTAAAACTATTTCCGCCAAGAAAAGCCTCATTTTATTCGGAATATTATCTACATACAATTTTCACTAAAGTTTCTCAAATCTGTAATAGTGAACCTTCACAGTCACCATCTTCCCGACTATTATGACAGTATAAATATGGTACGAATTCTTGTCCATATTTTTTTTATTTGTATTGTAAATGTATAGATACATTTAATAGTAGTATTCATTTAATATAACTAAAATGTTTCGTGCTTTTTGGCCGTGGTTAAGTGGATTTTACTCCTGACGTTTCGTCTGCAACTGCGACAGACAGGCTCTTCGTTGCTTTGTGACGGTGACCACGACCAAAAAGCTTGGAACAAACTAATTATACTGAAGATTTCGGGCATGAAAGCCTACATTCACTTAATAGGTAGTATTGATTGTAGTCCCGGGTTATACTAGTTTTCTATACGCGATTTTGCGTCATATGACTGGGTTCTTGTACGGTATCTAAATCTTGTTAAGCCAAGGGATATACCGTCTACCAAGCCTTTAGTCTAATTCAGTTTTTACGCGTTGCTATTACGTGCATAACAGTAGACTACCGATTTGGTAAGTTCAATTTCATATTTTTTAACCATTCCCATTCGTTTTAATTAATTGATATATACAATTAGTAGCATTTGTAAAAACACTTTTTAAGAACGACAAAGTGCCTTTATACCTCCCAATAACATGCTACATTATAGTGGGGTTTGCAATTGACAGAATTTTTAATAAACAGCGTAAATGAATATATCAATAATATAATGAAAAGATAATGACAAGTAAAAACAATAAATTTACTGTAATAAGTAATCTACTAATGCTATTTTACATTATATTCGTTTTATAACACAAAATGTGCAACTCGTTAAGGCCGGCAAGTTTTGATACGCTTTTTAATTCACTAACGAACTATTTAATGAATCTGTTATTAATTAATATCTGCAATACTTACAGAAAATAAATCAGAACGAGCTAATTTTCGAAAAAAAAAATGAAACCTTACAAATACTACCTCAAACATACAAAAATGCTTGCCAGTAGCAGTAGACAATCTATTAATTTCTAACGTACTTAGTAGATATTAGTAGGTAATTATGTATTTATATATACTACATATACAAGCACAATATATTCCGCAATTGCTATTTAGTCCAACTGCTTTTGCTTTAGTTCCTTGTTTACAGTTAATAGCTGCAAGACTTTTATATTTAAATAATATTTTATTATTCTTTTTCATATCCTATGTATTTCTCTCTCTCTTTCTCTCTCTCTCTCTGTCTTACGAGTAGCCAACATAAATTTGAAAAATTCAAATTTTTAAACTTTTATCTATGCCAATCATTTGTGATACAAATATTTTTTTGTGACTAATTAGTTAATTAGTAATTAATTTTTTAATTTTAAGCTTATAATTGGCCGATTTTTTTTAAATTAGTTGTAAAATAATCAGAAATCGTTTATGAATTCTAAATATATAAAGGAACATATTTATGAACGCTTATTTTTCACGGAAAACAAAAGATAAATTTAATTCAAAGTCCTCTTATGTTTTAACAGTATATATTATCTTATAATGAAAATTAATATAATGGCAGCATAAATTGCAGTTAAACAAAGTTATTAATATTCATGTTTATTGAGAAAGGTATTTGCGAATGCTGCGTGGGTGTTCTATATCTATTGAAAATGATGATTAATAATTTTATTTAACTAAACTTTATACTGCTGTTGTTGTCATTGTCACTATAAGATTACTAACGGTTACACATCATCTTTATCATAGCGTCATTAGTCCGAAAACTGGTTAGACACACCACCACTCTCTGAAACTAGAATATGTTACATTCCTAACTACTTTAAAACAGTAATCTAATATAGGACTTTCTAGACAGGATTGAGTTAAATTTATTTCCCGTTTTTTTCTTGAATACTAAGCATTCACAAACAGTTTCATTTGCGTATTCACAATTCACAAACAATTTCCTAACGATTGAGTGTATCTCGAAGTCTATTTTATAATTCATTTTAAAAACTGTTTGACTGATTATAAAATGAAAATTAACAAATAAATTAGGTACTAATTAATTAGTTAGTCACAATAATATTATTTGTGTCACGAACTGTTGTCAGAAGTGAATGTTTAAAAATATGGATTCTTTAAATTGACGTTGGTTATTTGAAGAGGGTGTATTTCTTAGTACAAAATTGATATCTCTATTGTACAAGAAAAACGTTTCTATATGAATTTTGGGTTTTAGTATTGCGTTTCTATTGTAATTAAATAATATACCTGATCGTTACAACTATGTAGTTTAGTTATTAATAGATTTCATATAAATAACAAATATTCACAATTTTTTGTATTGTTCTCTAACTGTTCACTAATTAGGCTTACCATAAGTGTATTTCGAATGTATTTAATTTTTCTGAAATATTTTATCGAAGTCTCATTTTCATAAAGACGCACGTAATCAAGATTACTATCATTACGTTTACAATTTTTATGCATAATAACAAAAGATCAGTCATTATTAAATATAAAAATAAAATAAAAAGATCATAATCATCGGGACTCACACTAGTGATGTGTAAACATATATTGGGTAATATAAAGTGAAAAATTACGTTCAAATTCACAAGACTTTGCTGATTGTTTACATTGCTAAACTGTTTTGGTTGTACTTTTGACTTTATTTTTACAATCTGTTGTAAATATTCTTTCTTTAATATTTAGTGGTTATAATTTTATTTATACCAATATCAATAATAACCGAAGATGCTTGTTTTCGGTTCCTAACATAATATAACCGTGGCTCGAAAGCCATATGTGGCTTTTTATGTGCAGCTCTATTGAAAATAACGAATGATGGTTAATAATAATGGTTATACCGTCACAAAATATCCCATGATCTTTACTTAACGAATAATGTACTCTGTCGTCTCTCACTTGCCGGTTCAAATGTCGACCATTGACCTAAAAATATAGCGTTACCTAAAACAGGGATTGGTAGGACCGCGGATCACGAGCTAGATGCATATCTTTACATACGGCTCTCCATATTTTACTTAAATAATCACTTCCTCATGTATGCTTATATAAATATCATATATCATTCACATCTTCGTTATCCTGTTTTCCTTGACAATTTGGTTTATCTCTCTCAAAAGTTTGCGGACTCCTGGTCTAAATCATAACTTATCATTGGGAAGGTCACTGGTTCGATTCTGGGTTCACCTGCCCTGCTCCAAGGTTTTCTGCGGTTTTCATTTAGACGAATGTTAGGGCGGTTAAATTTTCCAGTTAATATTTGCTTCTGTTTTATCTTCGTTTCGCCCGTTTCATCATTTCTCTATCTAGCCACCACCCACCCACTCCCACGATTCCTAAAATGAGACTGAAATGGGCCTTCCGCCCTGGTTTCCGAAAATACAGTGTGGCTCAGAGGGACTGTCCTCTCACGCAAAATATTTTTTTATAAAAAGTTTATTGGTGGCTTGGATAATGGCTTAGCACTCAAGAAAACTTGACCATGCAGATTCGAATCCAATCTAATCGGTTCACCTGTCTTGGTTTATGTTTTATTAGTACATTTAGGAAAATACTGGTACAGTAATGTTTTCACAGTTAATCTTTCACTCATTTACTATCCTCATTTCGTCATCTATCTATCATTCCCCAACCACCGCGTACCTATTTCTGCAAATCGTACAAACTACAAAGGGGTTTCAATAGTGGTCTTTCATCAAAATGTCTCGATTGAGTGCCTCTTCTAACAAATTTATACGATAATTACATGCATTATAATATTTGACCGATGTAACCTACTAATTTGTTGAGTTAAAAAATTTCTATGATGGTTCTTTCGAGTGTGCATTATACTATCATTTACTATGTATTTCAAGCTATTTCCATTATTTTTTTAATATCAAAGAGGTCCTCCATGTTTATTGTATAATATACTTTTTATCGGAAAATGCCACAATTTCCTTGTCCATTTGACCTTTTCATAATAAAACAAAGCTTTATCAATGACTAATTATATCGGAATATATAATAGGCCAATTAATTGATCAAGAAAAAATGGTAAGGCAGCATTTTTTTTTAGTAAGTAGGGGGTGTAGTGATAGATATAAAACAGGCTTGCCCTCATTTAACAGTCATCTTGAAAAAGAGAAGCAAGTCGTTTTTTTTAACTATTTCCACAACCGCAAGTCCCACAAATGATTTCTACCAGGAGATAATTAGGTAATCAAAAACTTTCATTAATACGATTTTTGTGTAACTAGGAACATAGGTAGAGAGTTTTTTGTTTGTCGGTTATTAGGGCTAGCAGGACTTATATTATAAACAGTATGTAAAAAATGTATTAAGGATACTTATAAATTATTCAATTAGCTTCAGAAAGGTCTGTATATTTTTTTGTATGAGTTGAGAGTACGGAAATATTTAAAAATACACCCCTTCATCAATATGGCGGCTAAATGGAGATAGTTGCGATTCCGATTTAAATTAAATCAAATCAAAGTATTGCTTAGATGTCTAATTTTGACAGTTTAATTAATGCTTTCGTCATTCAACTATTTAAATTTTCACTTTCTAAACCGATCAACGTATTGACAAGGGGGACAGGGTGAATCTGGAGAGATGTTTACACATTTCAGTTTGATAACATTTAACAAAAATAAAAATATGTCCTTGGTCAGTATTCTATCGAAACTGCTAGACGTGGGTAGCGATTTCGAACCCTTTGGTTCTCATCAGCACTCTGTGGATAGCTCCAAAAGAACACCGACCAACCCACCTGCGGCCTTTAAACAACGTTCGAGTAATAATTACATACAACATAGTGATCACCATCTGTAGCTACTTATTGTGAGGCAGTAATGTTCAGCGACGTCCTTTTCTAATAAAGATATTGACTTGTTACGTGTCTATCACGTAGATAGGTTCAGTTTGACAAGTTGGTATTAGAAAATAACCTTGTTGAACCTTACTGAACTCCGCAAAAAGTAGCAAATTTCTACAGATGGCGTCTGTATTTATTAATAACTTTTGGTTAGATAAAAGTAATCTCTAAATTAGAAACCATTATTACTTTAAAAACAGAACGAAATTCCTATGCTAGAAAGTACACAAGAAACATACTTAGAAAAAATAATTAAAGTAGTGTATTTCAAAATGAAATATATCTGTCTTGAGTATATATATCCTAGACGACACAAACTGCATGTAACGTTAAAGACAAACTGAAATTTATCAACTTGTATGCTAACTGAAATTTTGCATGGTGCATTACAACAATTCTTGTATAGGCCAAAGAGGTATTTTATACATGTACACTAGGTAGAAGGCGTTCTAGTTAAGCATCATTATCATCATCTGCATTGAACATACAATTCATAATATATCCTGCCAGCATAATTACAAAAGAGTATCATATTAATAGTGTGGAAATTTATGTTATGAGTTGCTAGATTATTCATAGCATGTTCACCAAAAACCCAAAAACAAATTATTGTCACGTAAACTACCTATGTGATTTGTTTTTGTCTTATACTTATCAATAGTTGAAATCTTACGTCCTGATTTTTTTCCCCTACTTAAATTATGATAACTTTCAGTACTATTCAAAGATGCACATAACTTTAAACATAAGATATCCAAAACAGAAGGAATTAAAATCCTTATTCGTCTATCTATTAAGGATCATACAGCTTGTAAAAGCCTTTCTGCCAGCGCCCACCTGATGAGACCTAATTGGTCGAAACCGGTCGTGGAATATGGCTTTCGGTTCGCTGTGCCTACTTGGTAGGACGCGTCACAAATGTGGGATGTGTAATCCTTAAAAGACGAATAATTTTAATTCCTTCTTTTTTGGATATCTTTTGCATCTTCGTCTAAGAATCTTCCCGAATCAACAGTGTAATTCAATGTCGGTAGGGGTATTAGCCCTCGGAGTAGTCGTTTCTTTAATTCCATATTTATATTTAACTTTAAACACTTAAAAATTGTGAAAATATATTTATAATAGCTACTACGTAAACATTTAATACGTTTAAATCAAATTTATCAGGATTCCTTCAACATAAATTATGATCATAATTAAACGGTCTTTGATCTTATTTAATCAAGTAAATATCTGACAATTTATTTAAAAAAAAATAACTATGAAGATGTAGTAGTAGATTTGATTTTCGCTTTAGAAATACGAATATCGTTGAAATAAAAAGGTTATTATTTTTATTTATAAATAGTTATTCTTATTCTATAATTGTGCTTAAAAAGTATTATGAGTACCTTATTATATATTTATGAAATAAATAAATCGGACTAAATGTAAATTAAAATCATTTAACAACGCCTAAACCAAATAGCAGTAATTTTTTTAGCTTTTTGTACTTATTTTGCATGTTAGATTTCGTTCTATTAATAACACTTACTATATATTATTTGTTCTTTATAACATGTACACCAACAAAAACATTTTACTTATTTAATGGGATTTGCCCATGATATTGAAAGGTTTCTGTCTTATTTTTTTATATAAAATAATACAGTACCTACCTACATATTTAATATAATCTGTCAATTGAGCAACTGTTATCATACATAACGCTGAGTACAAATATTATTATAGCAGCCAGCTTAAACAATAGTAAAATAGTCAATGCTTCACGATCTGCATTGCAAACTCCATTATAAAATAGAGCGCCTCATGTACATATGTATCGTACATTTCCCAAGTATCATTTGACGTTTTGCATGGATCTGGGTCGATTATACAGTCGTTTTATAAATTTTATCTATATACGTATATTTATTCTTATAATTAATAATAAGATAAATATCTAATATATGGAATATATACATACATAACATAATAATGTTATTCTACATAATATATTGGGTTTAGATTTGTACCTACAATTGAACGGTAACTAATTGCTTTAATTAGTTATAAGAACAATTTATAAACGATAGTGCTGACATAGTGCCATTTTATTTCGCTTGATGCAATTTTATTGTACAAACTGTAGATTTTTGGCGCATCCCGACGTATAATAGAAATAGACCACGTGCATATGTGACAGCCAATTCAAATAAATCACCACTTGTTTCTGAAAGCAGTGTTGGTTTCAAAAGCGGCTAACAGTACAGTGGGTTTTTACCATGGAAGTTAGCGAGAGTGAAGGGAAATGAACGTCACATGCTGATACATTAGCACGCGTATCTCATAAATTTTATAGAAATTATAGGTAGCGCTGGAGTTTTAGTAAGTTGTTTTTAACCAGCAGCAGCAACCAATTATCTACATATATTCATGTCGATGTAACAAATTGCAATTGCAGCGCCTGACTGTTCACTATTTCCATGATAATTACATTGTGAATTGTGTTATAACCTCAAAAGAATTGGTTAAGGGTGTTTTCACAATTGGTATGAATAAATTATTGGTTGTATTATTTGTAGTTCCTAATTAGATAGCAATTAGTGTGGTATAGTGATTAAATAAATTAATTCACACCATAACATAACCAAAATGGTAATAAAAATATTTAAACAACTTTTTTATACTCCCTTCACAATATAATTATCGTTGACCGCCCTAATACCAAATGCCATACGTAACAATCCGACTGAACGTTTGGTTAGCAGTTTTTGAAACTAGCAGTGCTTTCAAAATCGCCTAGGTGGAATTGAAAGTAGCGAACTGTTCGTAAAGGTTACAAAACACCCAACATTACTGCTAAAGAAATATGATAATGTTAAGTCGCGATAAGCAGTGTGTTTGTTGTCTACAAAACACGGTCTATATCTATAAATCTTCCATATGACCTAATCCGAGCTTTCGATCAAGGTGAGTTATAACGTTTGAAAGCTCAACTAGATTTATTTTCTGAATATTTGTATCGGGAAAGTGTCGTCTACAAGTTGCACATTTGGAAATGTTGTTTTAAAATGAATAGTTTCTGATGATGACCGGTAATTTTCTGGACGAATAAACAAAAAAAAACAATTCAAACAGCTACGGTATCACCCCAAGAAGACGACGATTCCCTCGATACTGACGGTTTTCGTGACGATACGTACTTTGTAGAAACACCAGACGTAACAAAGGATTGTTCAGAAAAGTTTTTATGTTTGGAAAAGTTGCAACAAGTATACAATCTGCCATATTATAAAAACGTGAAAGAAAAAAGGACCAGTTTAGCCTCGGTGGAAGACCTAGATTGGGAACTGGGCCTTGAGAAGAATGATAATCCAAAAGATGTAATAGAAACGCAAAGAAACATAGAAAGATTACAAGGAGGAGGTAGTGGAAATAAGAACAAATCAGATCAGGATTCTCAAGCCAAATCTTTGACATCGGGAGATAAAGAATTAAAAAGAAGACGACTTTCCTCAAATATTACTGCAAATATAAATATTACCGGAACAGAACAAGAACCAGCTCCTTCCAGATGCTACACTAAAGACAATAAAAGAAAAGTGAATTTTACTACTGCAGATCTCAAAAATACAGACAGCACCAATATTCAAATTTCACGGGCAACTTCTCCCTTAGAACATGTACAAGTAACAGAACCAACTGTCTTAAAACAAACGCAACAATTAAATCCCACCATAGAATTAATAATAGGTCATAAAGAGTTAAAAACAAAAGATACTTCGTTCGTTTCTAAAAATTCGTTAACATTATATGGCACAGAAAATTTAGAAATTTCGTTTAAATCAAAATCAAACATAAGCGTAAAAACCAAACAGTCATCGACTGGAATGGAAAATTCTGACAGTTTCGAAATTGAAACTGATAATCAGACTATTGACTTACGACAATACGAAAACACTGTTTCTACAAAAGATAAAAATATTATCATATCCGAAACATTTTCCGATAAGAAAACGATTTTGAAAGAGAATAGTTCCGATAAAAACGATTTTGGAAACTCGTCCGTTTCTGACGAAAGCATTTCTCGTCACGTAACTGATACAGGTATATCGCTTACTAGATTCACAGGTTCTGATACATCAACACAAAAAATATCCGGTCACCACGGTGCACCAACAACAGGATTTTTGTCAGATACAGCAGAGCAAGAGGAACTAACAGATGCCGATCTAAGTCCGATACAAGTAGATGAACCTGTTTTGGATAAAATCACTCAATTTACAGAAACGGGTTCAAGCCCCGTAGATTTTTCAGACTCACACAAAGAAACTTCCGAAGTCGCAACTCTCACTGACACCATAGAAATGAAAGATTCATCTAACAGTCCAATTAGGACTGATGACAGTCCCTCAATCGCATCAAGCACCGACAGTAACGAATTAGCAAGTGAACAGGCAACAACTGCTGGAGATGTTAAAACCAAAGTAAAGCTTTTAGAAGAAAAATCAGCTACTCCGATTAAGCACACAACAATAATTCAAAAACCAACTGAAACAATTATACTTTCTGAAAAATCAGAATTTGTTACTAATGATAAAATAGTGAAAATTGAACATATAGAGAAATCGAGTTTGAAACAATTTGATGATGACTTAAAGTACAAGGAGTCACAAGATTACAAAGTTCAAACTAAATCTCTAAGAAAGGTAGGACCGAAAATTGCCAAGTTACAACGCTTCTTTTCTCAACTGGAAGGACCACAAGCAAGAGTACAAGAACCAAAACGTGGTAGTTTGGATACTCAAAGTAAGGACGATTTAAAAGCACTAAACAAAAAGCCAATCCAAATAATTAAAGAGTACGGTTCCGGTTTTCAACAAGATTCGCTTCCGAACATTTCAAAAACTATTGAATTAATAGAAAAACGAATATCAAGCGAAGTTAAGTGCGATAAGGATGGAAACGTATCGGACTCAAAACCTGTCGAAGTAGACGAAACGAGTCAACCAAAGAAAGAACAAATCGTTGTAAATGAAAAACTAAAGATTTTAGAAAGTCAAATAATAACACCGGAAACGAGTCATATTCAGGAGGACGAAGATGTGAATCTGTATCCGACGGAGGAACCAGTATGCCAAAAAGTAATTATCAAACATGACAAGACAAAACTTACTGACGATACTAAAGAAATAGATGACGTGATTGGAAGTAGACGAGAAGCTTACGAAAGAATAAATGTACAGGAAGATATCGTCCAACGTCCAGATAAAAGTGACGATATTGCAAGTGCAGACAAAATAGATTTAGCTACGGATTCTTCAGTAATTCAAATTATCAATGAAACTGATACAAATACCACAAAAACTGAAAAACCTCATGAAGAATCAGTTTTTAATGACAATTCATCAATTAAAATGCAGGAGAGCATTGTCCGAAACATTCAAGGAGACGAACAATATACAAAATCTCAACTTCAAGAAATAAATCTGCATTTGCAAAAAGAAGAAATTGCTGACAAAATACTGAAGGATATAGAAAATCAAATAATAACATCTGAAACTAAACCATTGGATGAAGAAGAAATCGATTTGTGTCCAACCGAAGAACCACTTTGTAAAAAGATAGTCATTACACACGATAAACAGATTATTGAAGAAATATCAGATAAAGACGACACTACAAATATCATAGTTAAAGATGAGCAAATTACACGAAAGAACAAACAAAAATCTCCGCTTATACTTGACACCCTAGATTCTGATAAAACCATTAAGTCAGAACAAATTGATTTTAAATTCTTAAAAAAAGAAACATACGTAGAAAAAGTACAGAAAACAGAAGATATTAGCACTTTTAGTAAACAAACAATTATTCAAACTACCGATACTAGCGCACAAAGTAAGAAGAAAATTTCTGAATCTAAACAAATTGAAACAGCTCAAGATGATATCTGCTCAAAGAAGGAAACGCCTACCATCAAGGAAAGTTTCGCTATGAAAGACTCTCTAACCAACAAAATACATTATAGCCAACCAAAGGATGAAAACAAATTCCTTAAAGAAACAATATCTTTTGAGCAACAGGACGAACCCTTAGATAAAAAGAATCTTCCCTCATTAAAGAAACAAAATATCTACGGAGTACTATCGATGAAAACACAAACTAAAGATTATTCCTCTGAAATTACACAAAGTGGCAAAGTTCATAATGAGAAAACAATTTACGTTGACATTCATGGTGCGCACAAGCCTACTTCTCATGAATCCCATGCAAGCAATAAAGCAAATCAGACAATCAAAGAAGAAATTTATGTTAATGAACAAACTAAAACGGAAGAGGGCATTGACACTACTATTAAGGAGCTAAAAATCACCAAAATTACGGAAACAAAGACGATTCAAAAGGATGAAACAATTTCTAGAGGTCTTGCCTGTGATTATAAGAAAACACTTACCGCGCAATCTCCTGTAACGGAAAATCGTATTAAAACGGACATAAAACACCCAACACCTGAGAAGGACAAAGAATATCAAGCAATAGAAGATTTCAAACAAAAACATAAAATTAGCACGGACGAAACTGAAAAAGCAAAACCCTTGGAAATGGAAACAGACCTTACAATCAAGGACCTGAAAATCACCGAAACAAAGACGATTCAAAAAGATGAACGAACCCCTATAATTCTTGTGTCTGAGTCAAAGAAAACACCTACCGCTGTATCCCCTCTGACGGACGACCATATTGAAAAGGATTCGAAACAAGGAACGCCTGAGAAGGAAACAGAATATCCACCATTGACAGATGATAAGCAGGAAGTTAAAATTACCACGGACGAAGTTGAAAAAGCAAAACCCTTGGAAAAGGAAGCAGACGTTACTATAAAGGACCTCAAGCTCACCGGAATTACTGACATGGTGGAAACAAAGGCGATATTAAAGGATGAACTAGCTCCTACAGGCCTTGTATCTGAATCAAAGAAATCACCTACCGCTGTATCTCCTCTGACGGGCGAACATATTGAAAAGGATTCGAAACAAGGAACGCCAGAGAAGGAAACAGAATCTGTACCATTGACACATGATAAGCAGAAAATTAAAATTAGCACGAACGAAGGTGAAAAAGCAAAATCCTTGGAAAAGGAAGCTGACGTTACTATAAAGGACCTGAAACTCACCGTAATTACAGGCATAGTGGAAACAAAGGCGATATTAAAGGATGAACTAGCTCCTACAGGCCTTGTATCTGAATCAAAGAAAACACCTACCGCTGTATCCCCTCTGACGGATGACCATACTGAAAAGGATTCGGAACAAGGAACGCCTGAGAAGGAAGCAGAATCTCCACCATTGACAGATGATAAGCAGAAAATTAAAATTAGAACGGACGAAACTGAAAAATCAGAGCCCTTAGAAATGGAAATAGACGTTACAATAAAGGACATGAAAATCACCGAAATTACCGACGCGATGGAAACAGAAACGATTCGAAAAGATGAACAAGCTCCTGCAGCTCCTATATCTGAATCAAAGAAAACACCTACCGCCGTATCTCCTGTGACGTACGCACATATTGAAAAGGATTCGAAACAAGGAACGCCTGGGAAAGAAACAGAATCTGCACCCTTGACAGATGATAAGCAGAAAGTTAAAATTAGAACGGACGAAACTGAAAAGGAAAAGCCATTGGAAGTGGAAACAGACGTTACTATAAAGGACCTGAAACTCACCGAAATTACCGACATGGCGGAAACAAAGACGATTTTAAAGTATGAATCAACTACCATAGGCCTTGTATCTGAATCAACTAAAACACCTACCGATGTATCTCCTGTGACGGACGAACATATTAAGAAGGACTCCAAACAAGGAACGCCTGAGAAGGAAACAGAATCTCCACCATTGACAGATGATAAGCAAAAAATTAAAATTAGCGCGGACGATACTGAAAAAGCAAAACCCTTGGAAAAGGAAGCAGACGTTACTATAAAGGACCTGAAACTCACCGGAATTACTGACATGGTGGAAACAAAGGCGATATTAAAGGATGAACCAGCTCCTGCAGGCCTTGTATCTGAATCAAGGAGAACACCTACCGCTGTATCTCCTGTGACGGACGAACATATTAAGAAGGACTCGAAACAAGGAACGCCTGAGAAGGAAACAGAATCTCCACCATTGACAGATGATAAGCAGAAAATTAAAATTAGAGCGGACGATACTGAAAAAGCAAAACCCTTGGAAAAGGAAGCAGACGTTACTATAAAGGACCTAAAACTCACCGGAATTACTGACATGGTGGAAACAAAGGCGATATTAAAGGATGAACCAGCTCCTACAGGCCTTGTATCTGAATCAAAGAAAACACCTACCGCTGTATCTCCTGTGACGGACGAACATATTAAGAAGGGCTCGAAACAAGGAACGCCTGAGAAGGAAACAGAATCTCCACCATTGACAGATGATAAGCAGAAAATTAAAATTATCGCGGACGATACTGAAAAAGCAAAACCCTTGGAAAAGAAAGCAGACATTTCTATAAAGGACCTGAAACTCACCGGAATTACTGACATGGTGGAAACAATGACGATATTAAAGGATGAACCAGATCCTACTTGCCTTGTATCTGAATCAAAGAAAACACCTACCGCTGTATCTCCTCTGACGGGCAAACATATTGAAAAGGATTCGAAACAAGGAACGCCTGAGAAGGAAACAGAATTTTCACAATTGGCAGATGATAAGCAGCAAATTAAAATTAGCACGGACGAAACTGAAAAAGCAAAACCCTTGGAAAAGGAAGCAGACGTTACAATAAAGGACCTGAAGCTCACCGGAATTACTGACATGGTGGAAACAAAGGCGATATTAAAGGATGAACTAGCTCCTACAGGCCTTGTATCTGAATCAAAGAAAACACCTACCGCTGTATCCCCTCTGACGGATGACCATATTGAAAAGGATTCGGAACAAGGAACGCCTGAGAAGGAAACAGAATCTCCACCATTGACAGATGATAAGCAGGAAGTTAAAATTAGCACGGACGAAGTTGAAAAAGCAAAACCCTTGGAAAAGGAAGTAGACGTTACTATAAAGGACCTGAAAGTAACCGGAATTACCGACATGGCGGTAATAAAGACGATTTTAAAGGATGAACCAGCTCCTACAGGCCTTGTATCTGAATCAAAGAAAACACCTACAGCTGTGTCTCCTTTGACGGGTGAACATATTGAAAAGGATTCGAAACAAGGAACGACTGAGGAGGAAGCAGAGTCTCCATCATTGACAGATGATAAGAAGAAAGTTAAAATTAGAACGGACGAAACTGAAAAAGAAGAGCCCTTGGAAAAGGAAACAGACGTTTCTATAAAGGACCTGAAACTCACCGGAATTACCGACATGGTGGAAGCAAAGACGATTTTAAAGGATGAACCAGCTCCTACAGGCCTTGTATCTGAATCAAAGAAAACACCTACAGCTGTGTCTCCTTTGACGGACGAACATATTGAAAAGGATTCGAAACAAGGAACGACTGAGGAGGAAGCAGAGTCTCCATCATTGACAGATGATAAGAAGAAAGTTAAAATTAGAACGGACGAAACTGAAAAAGAAGAGCCCTTGGAAAAGGAAGCAGACATTACTATAAAGGACCTGAAGCTCACCGAAAGTACCGACACGGTGGAAACAAAGACGACTCAAAGAGATGGACCAGCTACTGCAGCAGCTGTCTCTGAATCAATGAAAACACCTACCTCTGTTTCTTCTGTAACAGAAGTTCAAATTGAAAAGGATTCGAAACGAGGAACGCTTGAGAAGGAAACAGAATCTCCACCATTGACAGATGATAAGCAGCAAATTAAAATTAGCACGGACGAAGCTGAAAAAGTAAAACCCTTGGAAAAGGAAGCAGACGTTTCTATAAGGGACCTGAAACTCACCGGAATTACTGACATTGTGGAAACAAAGGCGATTTTAAAGGATGAACTTGCTCGTACAGGCCTTCTATCTGAATCAAAGAAAACACCTACGGCTGTATCTCCTGTGACGGACGAACATATTGAAAAGGATTCGAAACAAGGAACGACTGAGGAGGAAGCAGAGTCTCCATCATTGACAGATGATAAGAAGAAAGTTAAAATTAGAACGGACGAAACTGAAAAAGAAGAGCCCTTGGAAAAGGAAGCAGACATTACTATAAAGGACCTGAAGCTAACCGAAAGTACCGACACGGTGGAAACAAAGACGACTCAAAGAGATGGACCAGCTACTGCAGCAGCTGTCTCTGAATCAATGAAAACACCTACCTCTGTTTCTTCTGTAACAGAAGTTCAAATTGAAAAGGATTCGAAACGAGAAACGCTTGAGAAGGAAACAGAATCTCCACCATCGACAGATGATAAGCAGCAAATTAAAATTAGCACGGACGAAGCTGAAAAAGCAAAACCCTTGGAAAAAAAAGCAGACGTTTCTATAAGGGACCTGAAACTCACCGGAATTACTGACATTGTGGAAACAATGACGATATTAAAGGATGAACCAGCTCCTACTTGCCTTGTATCTGAATCAATGAAAACACCTACCGCTGTGTCTCCTGTGACGGACGAACATATTAAGAAGGATTCGAAACAAGGAACGCCTGAGAAGGAATTAGAATTTTCACCATTGACAGATGATAAGCAGCAAATTCAAATTAGCACGGACGAAGCTGAAAAAGTAAAACCCTTGGAAAAGGAAGCAGACGTTTTTATAAGGGACCTGAAACTCACCGGAATTACTGACATGGTGGAAACAAAGGCGATTTTAAAGGATGAACTTGCTCCTACAGGCCTTCTATCTGAATCAATGAAAACACCTACGGCTGTATCTCCTGTGACGGACGAACATATTGAAAAGGATTCGAAACAAGGAACGACTGTGGAGGAAGCAGAGTCTCCATCATTGACAGATGATAAGAAGAAAGTTAAAATTAGAACGGACGAAACTGAAAAAGAAGAGCCCTTGGAAAAGGAAGCAGACATTACTATAAAGGACCTGAAGCTCACCGAAAGTACCGACACGGTGGAAACAAAGACGACTCAAAGAGATGGACCAGCTACTGCAGCAGCTGTCTCTGAATCAATGAAAACACCTACCTCTGTTTCTTCTGTAACAGAAGTTCAAATTGAAAAGGATTCGAAACGAGGAACGCTTGAGAAGGAAACAGAATTTTCACCATTGACAGATGATAAGCAGCAAATTAAAATTAGCACGGACGTAACTGAAAAAGATGCGCCCTTGGAAAAGGAAACAGACGTTACTATAAAAGACCTGAAACTCACCGGAATTACTGACATTGTGGAAACAAAGACGATATTAAAGGATGAACTAGCTCCTACAGGCCTTGTATCTGAATCAAAGAAAACACCTACCGCTGTATCTCCTCTGACGGGCGAACATATTGAAAAGGATTCCAAACTAGGAACGCCTGCGAAGGAAACAGAATCTCCACCATTGACAGATGATAAGCAGGAAGTTAAAATTAGCACGGACGAAGTTGAAAAAGATGCGCCCTTGGAAAAGGAAACAGACGTTACTATAAAGGACCTGAGACTCACCGGAATTACCGACATGGTCGAAGCAAAGATGATTTTAAAGGATGAACATGCTCCTACAGGCCTTCTATCTGAATCAAAAAAAACACCTACGGCTGTATCTCCTGTGACGGACGAACATATTAAGAAGGATTCGAAACAAGGAACACCTGAGGAGGAAGCAGAATTTTTACCATTGACAGATGATAAGCAGGAAGTTAAAGTTAGCAGGGACGAAAATGAAAAAGCAAAACCCTTGGAAAAGGAAGTAGACGTTACTATAATGAACCTGAAAGTCACCGGAATTACCGACATGGCGGTAACAAAGTCGATTTTAAAGGATGAACCAGCTCCTACAGGCCTTGTATCTGAATCAAAGAAAACAGCTACCGCTGTATCTCCTCTGACGGACGAACATATTGAAAAGGATTCGAAACAAGGAACGACTGTGGAGGAAGCAGAGTCTCCATCATTGACAGATGATAAGAAGAAAGTTAAAATTAGCACGAACGAAGCTGAAAAAGCAAAATGCTTGGAAAAGGAAGCAGACGTTTCTATAAAGGACCTGAAACTCACCGGAACTACTGACATAGTGGAAACAATGACGATATTAAAGGATGAACCAGCTCCTACTTGCCTTGTATCTGAATCAAAGAAAACACCTACCGCTGTATCTCCTCTGGCGGACGAACATAATGAAAAGGATTCGAAACAAGGAACGCCTGAGGAGGAAGCAGAGTCTCCATCATTGACAGATGATAAGAAGAAAGTTAACATTAGAACGGACGAAACTGAAAAAGCAAAACCCTTGGAAAAGGAAGCAGACGCTTCTATAAAGGACCAGAAACTCACCGTAATTACTGACATTGTGGAAACAAAGACGATATTAAAGGATAAACTAGCTCCTACAGGCCTTGTATCTGAATCAAAGAAAACACCTACCGCATTATCTCCTCTGACGGGCGAACATATTGAAAAGGATTCGAAACAAGGAACTCCTGAGGAGGAAGCAGAATTTTCACCATTGACAGATGATAAGCAGCTAATTAAAATTAGCAGGGACGAAACTGAAAAAGCAAAACCCTTGGAAAAGGAAGCAGACGTTTCTATAAAGGACCTGAAACTCACCGAAATTACTGACATGGTGGAAACGAAGACGATATTAAAGGATGAACTAGCTCCTACAGGCCTTGTATCTGAATCAAAGGAAACACCTACCGCTTTATCTCCTCTGACGGGCGAACATATTGAAAAGGATTCGAAACAAGGAACGCCTGAGAAGGAAACAGAATCTGTACCATTGACACATGATAAACAGCAAATTAAAATTAGCACGGACGAAACTGAAAAAGCAAAACCCTTGGAAAAGGAAGCAGACGCTTCTATAAAGGACCAGAAACTCACCGAAATTACTGACATTGTGGAAACAAAGACGATATTAAAGGATGAACTAGCTCCTACATGCCTTGTATCTGAATCAAAGAAAACACCTACCGCTTTATCTCCTCTGACGGGCGAACATATTGAAAAGGATTCGAAACTAGGAACGCCTGAGAAGGAAACAGAATTTTCACCATTGACAGATGATAAGCAGCAAATTAAAATTAGTACGGCCGAAACTGAAAAAGAAGCGCCCTTGGAAAAGGAAGCAGACGTTTCTATAAAGGACCTGAAACCCACCGAAATTACTGACATGGTGGAAACAAAGACGATATTAAAGGATGAACTAGCTCCTACAGGCCTTGTATCTGAATCAAAGAAAACACCTACCGCATTATCTCCTCTGACGGGCGAACATATTGAAAAGGATTCGAAACAAGGAACGCCTGAGAAGGAAACAGAATCTCTACCATTGACACATGATAAACAGCAAATTAAAATTAGCACGGACGAAACTGAAAGAGCAAAACCCTTGGAACAGGAAGCAGGCGTTTCTATAAAGGACCAGAAACTCACCGAAATTACTGACATGATGGAAACAAAGAAGATATTAAAGGATGAACTAGCTCCTACAGGCCTTGTATCTGAATCAAAGAAAACACCTACCGCTGTATCCCCTCTGACGGATGACCATATTGAAAAGGATTCGGAACAAGGAACGCCTGAGAAGGAAACAGAATCTCCACCATTGACAGATGATAAGCAGGAAGTTAAAATTAGCACGGACGAAGTTGAAAAAGCAAAACCCTTGGAAAAGGAAGTAGACGTTACTATAAAGGACCTGAAAGTAACCGGAATTACCGACATGGCGGTAATAAAGACGATTTTAAAGGATGAACCAGCTCCTACAGGCCTTGTATCTGAATCAAAGAAAACACCTACAGCTGTGTCTCCTTTGACGGGTGAACATATTGAAAAGGATTCGAAACAAGGAACGACTGAGGAGGAAGCAGAGTCTCCATCATTGACAGATGATAAGAAGAAAGTTAAAATTAGAACGGACGAAACTGAAAAAGAAGAGCCCTTGGAAAAGGAAACAGACGTTTCTATAAAGGACCTGAAACTCACCGGAATTACCGACATGGTGGAAGCAAAGACGATTTTAAAGGATGAACCAGCTCCTACAGGCCTTGTATCTGAATCAAAGAAAACACCTACAGCTGTGTCTCCTTTGACGGACGAACATATTGAAAAGGATTCGAAACAAGGAACGACTGAGGAGGAAGCAGAGTCTCCATCATTGACAGATGATAAGAAGAAAGTTAAAATTAGAACGGACGAAACTGAAAAAGAAGAGCCCTTGGAAAAGGAAGCAGACATTACTATAAAGGACCTGAAGCTCACCGAAAGTACCGACACGGTGGAAACAAAGACGACTCAAAGAGATGGACCAGCTACTGCAGCAGCTGTCTCTGAATCAATGAAAACACCTACCTCTGTTTCTTCTGTAACAGAAGTTCAAATTGAAAAGGATTCGAAACGAGGAACGCTTGAGAAGGAAACAGAATCTCCACCATTGACAGATGATAAGCAGCAAATTAAAATTAGCACGGACGAAGCTGAAAAAGTAAAACCCTTGGAAAAGGAAGCAGACGTTTCTATAAGGGACCTGAAACTCACCGGAATTACTGACATTGTGGAAACAAAGGCGATTTTAAAGGATGAACTTGCTCGTACAGGCCTTCTATCTGAATCAAAGAAAACACCTACGGCTGTATCTCCTGTGACGGACGAACATATTGAAAAGGATTCGAAACAAGGAACGACTGAGGAGGAAGCAGAGTCTCCATCATTGACAGATGATAAGAAGAAAGTTAAAATTAGAACGGACGAAACTGAAAAAGAAGAGCCCTTGGAAAAGGAAGCAGACATTACTATAAAGGACCTGAAGCTAACCGAAAGTACCGACACGGTGGAAACAAAGACGACTCAAAGAGATGGACCAGCTACTGCAGCAGCTGTCTCTGAATCAATGAAAACACCTACCTCTGTTTCTTCTGTAACAGAAGTTCAAATTGAAAAGGATTCGAAACGAGAAACGCTTGAGAAGGAAACAGAATCTCCACCATCGACAGATGATAAGCAGCAAATTAAAATTAGCACGGACGAAGCTGAAAAAGCAAAACCCTTGGAAAAAAAAGCAGACGTTTCTATAAGGGACCTGAAACTCACCGGAATTACTGACATTGTGGAAACAATGACGATATTAAAGGATGAACCAGCTCCTACTTGCCTTGTATCTGAATCAATGAAAACACCTACCGCTGTGTCTCCTGTGACGGACGAACATATTAAGAAGGATTCGAAACAAGGAACGCCTGAGAAGGAATTAGAATTTTCACCATTGACAGATGATAAGCAGCAAATTCAAATTAGCACGGACGAAGCTGAAAAAGTAAAACCCTTGGAAAAGGAAGCAGACGTTTTTATAAGGGACCTGAAACTCACCGGAATTACTGACATGGTGGAAACAAAGGCGATTTTAAAGGATGAACTTGCTCCTACAGGCCTTCTATCTGAATCAATGAAAACACCTACGGCTGTATCTCCTGTGACGGACGAACATATTGAAAAGGATTCGAAACAAGGAACGACTGTGGAGGAAGCAGAGTCTCCATCATTGACAGATGATAAGAAGAAAGTTAAAATTAGAACGGACGAAACTGAAAAAGAAGAGCCCTTGGAAAAGGAAGCAGACATTACTATAAAGGACCTGAAGCTCACCGAAAGTACCGACACGGTGGAAACAAAGACGACTCAAAGAGATGGACCAGCTACTGCAGCAGCTGTCTCTGAATCAATGAAAACACCTACCTCTGTTTCTTCTGTAACAGAAGTTCAAATTGAAAAGGATTCGAAACGAGGAACGCTTGAGAAGGAAACAGAATTTTCACCATTGACAGATGATAAGCAGCAAATTAAAATTAGCACGGACGTAACTGAAAAAGATGCGCCCTTGGAAAAGGAAACAGACGTTACTATAAAAGACCTGAAACTCACCGGAATTACTGACATTGTGGAAACAAAGACGATATTAAAGGATGAACTAGCTCCTACAGGCCTTGTATCTGAATCAAAGAAAACACCTACCGCTGTATCTCCTCTGACGGGCGAACATATTGAAAAGGATTCCAAACTAGGAACGCCTGCGAAGGAAACAGAATCTCCACCATTGACAGATGATAAGCAGGAAGTTAAAATTAGCACGGACGAAGTTGAAAAAGATGCGCCCTTGGAAAAGGAAACAGACGTTACTATAAAGGACCTGAGACTCACCGGAATTACCGACATGGTCGAAGCAAAGATGATTTTAAAGGATGAACATGCTCCTACAGGCCTTCTATCTGAATCAAAAAAAACACCTACGGCTGTATCTCCTGTGACGGACGAACATATTAAGAAGGATTCGAAACAAGGAACACCTGAGGAGGAAGCAGAATTTTTACCATTGACAGATGATAAGCAGGAAGTTAAAGTTAGCAGGGACGAAAATGAAAAAGCAAAACCCTTGGAAAAGGAAGTAGACGTTACTATAATGAACCTGAAAGTCACCGGAATTACCGACATGGCGGTAACAAAGTCGATTTTAAAGGATGAACCAGCTCCTACAGGCCTTGTATCTGAATCAAAGAAAACAGCTACCGCTGTATCTCCTCTGACGGACGAACATATTGAAAAGGATTCGAAACAAGGAACGACTGTGGAGGAAGCAGAGTCTCCATCATTGACAGATGATAAGAAGAAAGTTAAAATTAGCACGAACGAAGCTGAAAAAGCAAAATGCTTGGAAAAGGAAGCAGACGTTTCTATAAAGGACCTGAAACTCACCGGAACTACTGACATAGTGGAAACAATGACGATATTAAAGGATGAACCAGCTCCTACTTGCCTTGTATCTGAATCAAAGAAAACACCTACCGCTGTATCTCCTCTGGCGGACGAACATAATGAAAAGGATTCGAAACAAGGAACGCCTGAGGAGGAAGCAGAGTCTCCATCATTGACAGATGATAAGAAGAAAGTTAACATTAGAACGGACGAAACTGAAAAAGCAAAACCCTTGGAAAAGGAAGCAGACGCTTCTATAAAGGACCAGAAACTCACCGTAATTACTGACATTGTGGAAACAAAGACGATATTAAAGGATAAACTAGCTCCTACAGGCCTTGTATCTGAATCAAAGAAAACACCTACCGCATTATCTCCTCTGACGGGCGAACATATTGAAAAGGATTCGAAACAAGGAACTCCTGAGGAGGAAGCAGAATTTTCACCATTGACAGATGATAAGCAGCTAATTAAAATTAGCAGGGACGAAACTGAAAAAGCAAAACCCTTGGAAAAGGAAGCAGACGTTTCTATAAAGGACCTGAAACTCACCGAAATTACTGACATGGTGGAAACGAAGACGATATTAAAGGATGAACTAGCTCCTACAGGCCTTGTATCTGAATCAAAGGAAACACCTACCGCTTTATCTCCTCTGACGGGCGAACATATTGAAAAGGATTCGAAACAAGGAACGCCTGAGAAGGAAACAGAATCTGTACCATTGACACATGATAAACAGCAAATTAAAATTAGCACGGACGAAACTGAAAAAGCAAAACCCTTGGAAAAGGAAGCAGACGCTTCTATAAAGGACCAGAAACTCACCGAAATTACTGACATTGTGGAAACAAAGACGATATTAAAGGATGAACTAGCTCCTACATGCCTTGTATCTGAATCAAAGAAAACACCTACCGCTTTATCTCCTCTGACGGGCGAACATATTGAAAAGGATTCGAAACTAGGAACGCCTGAGAAGGAAACAGAATTTTCACCATTGACAGATGATAAGCAGCAAATTAAAATTAGTACGGCCGAAACTGAAAAAGAAGCGCCCTTGGAAAAGGAAGCAGACGTTTCTATAAAGGACCTGAAACCCACCGAAATTACTGACATGGTGGAAACAAAGACGATATTAAAGGATGAACTAGCTCCTACAGGCCTTGTATCTGAATCAAAGAAAACACCTACCGCATTATCTCCTCTGACGGGCGAACATATTGAAAAGGATTCGAAACAAGGAACGCCTGAGAAGGAAACAGAATCTCTACCATTGACACATGATAAACAGCAAATTAAAATTAGCACGGACGAAACTGAAAGAGCAAAACCCTTGGAACAGGAAGCAGGCGTTTCTATAAAGGACCAGAAACTCACCGAAATTACTGACATGATGGAAACAAAGAAGATATTAAAGGATGAACTAGCTCCTACAGGCCTTGTATCTGAATCAAAGAAAACACCTACCGCTGTATCTCCTCTGACGGGCGAACATATTGAAAAGGATTCGAAACTAGGAACGCCTGAGAAGGAAACAGAATTTTCACCATTGACAGATGATAAGCAGCAAATTAAAATTAGCACGGACGAAACTGAAAAAGCAAAAGCCTCGGAAAAGGAAACAGACGTTACTATAAAGGACCTGAAACTCACCGAAATTACTGACATGGTGGAAACAAAGACGATATTAAAGGATGAACCAGCTCCTACATGCCTTGTACCTGAATCAAAGAAAACACCTACCGCTGTATCTCCTCTGACGGGCGAACATATTGAAAAGGATTCGAAACTAGGAACGCCTGAGAAGGAAACAGAATTTTCACCATTGACAGATGATAAGCAGCAAATTAAAATTAGCACGGACGAAACTGAAAAAGCAAAACCCTTGGAAACGGAAGCAGACGTTTCTATAAAGGACCTGAAACCCACCGAAATTACTGACATGGTGGAAACAAAGACGATATTAAAGGATGAACTAGCTCCTACAGGCCTTGTATCTGAATCAAAGAAAACACCTACCGCTTTATCTCCTCTGACGGGCGAACATATTGAAAAGGATTCGAAACAAGGAACGCCTGAGAAGGAAACAGAATCTGTACCATTGACACATGATAAACAGCAACTTAAAATTAGCACGGACGAAACTGAAAAAGCAAAAGCCTCGGAAAAGGAAACAGACGTTACTATAAAGGACCTGAAACTCACCGGAATTACTGACATTGTGGAAACAAAGACGATATTAAAGGATGAACTAGCTCCTGCAGGCCTTGTATCTGAATCAAAGAAAACACCTACCGCTGTATCTCCTCTTAAAGGCGAACATATTGAAAAGGATTCGAAACTAGGAACGCCTGAGAAGGAAACAGAATTTTCACCATTGACAGATGATAAGCAGCAAATTAAAATTAGTACGGCCGAAACTGAAAAAGAAGCGCCCTTGGAAAAGGAAGCAGACGTGTCTATAAAGGACCTGAAACTCACCGAAATTACTGACATGGTGGAAACAAAGACGATATTAAAGGATGAACCAGCTCCTACATGCCTTGTACCTGAATCAAAGAAAACACCTACCGCTGTATCTCCTCTGACGGGCGAACATATTAAAAAGGATTCGAAACAAGGAACGCCTGAGAAGGAAACAGAATTTTCACCATTGACAGATGATAAGCAGCAAATTAAAATTAGCACGGACGAAACTGAAAAAGCAAAACCCTTGGAAAAGGAAGCAGACGTTTCTATAAAGGACCAGAAACTCACCGAAATTACTGACATTGTGGAAACAAAGACGATATTAAAGGATGAACTAGCTCCTACAGGCCTTGTATCTGAATCAAAGAAAACACCTACCGCTGTATCTCCTCTTAAAGGCGAACATATTGAAAAGGATTCGAAACTAGGAACGCCTGAGAAGGAAACAGAATTTTCACCATTGACAGATAATAAGCAGCAAATTAAAATTAGTACGGCCGAAACTGAAAAAGAAGCGCCCTTGGAAAAGGAAGCAGACGTTTCGATAAAGGACCTGAAACTCACCGAAATTACTGACATGGTGGAAACAAAGACGATATTAAAGGATGAATCAGCTCCTGCATGCCTTGTATCTGAATCAAAGAAAACACCTACCGCTGTATCTCCCCTGACGGGCGAACATATTGAAAAGGATTCGAAACAAGGAACGCCTGAGAAGGAAACAGAATTTTCACCATTGACAGATGATAAGCAGCAAATTAAAATCAGCACGGACGTAACTGAAAAAGATGCGCCCTTGGAAAAGGAAACAGACGTTACTATAAAAGACCTGAAACTCACCGGAATTACTGACATTGTGGAAACAAAGACGATATTAAAGGATGAACTAGCTCCTACAGGCCTTGTATCTGAATCAAAGAAAACACCTACCGCTGTATCTCCTCTGACGGGCGAACATATTGAAAAGGATTCCAAACTAGGAACGCCTGCGAAGGAAACAGAATCTGTACCATTGACACATGATAAACAGCAAATTAAAATTAGCACGGACGAAACTGAAAAAGCAAAACCCTCGGAAAAGGAAGCAGACATTACTATAAAGGACCTGAAGCTCACCGAAAGTACCGACACGGTGGAAACAAAGACGTCTCAAATAGATGGACCAGCTACTGCAGCAGCTGTCTCTGAATCAATGAAAACACCTACCTCTGTTTCTTCTGTAACAGAAGTTCAAATTGAAAAGGATTCGAAACGAGGAACGCTTGAGAAGGAAACAGAATCTCCACCATTGACAGATGATAAGCAGCAAATTAAAATTAGCACGGACGAAGCTGAAAAAGTAAAACCCTTGGAAAAGGAAGCAGACGTTTCTATAAAGGACCTGAAACTCACCGGAATTACTGACATGGTGGAAACAAAGGCGATTTTAAAGGATGAACTTGCTCCTACAGGCCTTCTATCTGAATCAAAGAAAACACCTACCGCAGTATCTCCTGTGACGGACGAACATATTAAGAAGGATTCGAAACAAGGAACGCCTGAGAAGGAATTAGAATTTTCACCATTGAGAGATGATAAGCAGCAAATTAAAATTAGCACGGACGAAGCTGAAAAAGCAAAACCCTTGGAAAAGAGAGCAGACGTTTCTATAAAGGACCTGAAACTCACCGGAATTACTGACATGGTGGAAACAATGACGATATTAAAGGATGAACCAGCTCCTACTTGCCTTGTATCTGAATCAATGAAAACACCTACCGCAGTATCTCCTCTGACGGGCGAACATATTGAAAAGGATTCGAAACAAGGAACGCCTGAGAAGGAAACAGAATTTTCACCATTGACAGATGATAAGCAGCTAATTAAAATAAGCACGGACGAAACTGAAAAAGCAAAACCCTTGGAAAAGGAAGCAGACGTTTCTATAAAGGACCAGAAACTCACCGAAATTACTGACATGATGGAAACAAAGACGATATTAAAGGATGAACTAGCTCCTACAGGCCTTGTGTCTGAATCAAAGAAAACACCTACCGCTGTATCTCCTCTGACGGGCGAACATATTGAAAAGGATTCGAAACAAGGAACACCTGAGAAGGAAACAGAATTTTCACCATTGACAGATGATAAGCAGCAAATTAAAATTAGCACGGACGAATCTGAAAAAGCAAAACCCTTGGAAAAGGAAGCAGACGTTTCTATAAAGGACCTGAAACTCACCGAAATTACTGACACGGTGGAAACAAAGACGATATTAAAGGATGAACTAGCTCCTACAGGCCTTGTATCTGAGTCAAAGAAAACACCTACCGCTGTATCTCCTCTGACGGGCGAACATATTGAAAAGGATTCGAAACTAGGAACGCCTGAGAAGGAAACAGAATTTTCACCATTGACAGATAATAAGCAGCAAATTAAAATTAGTACGGCCGAAACTGAAAAAGAAGCGCCCTTGGAAAAGGAAGCAGACGTTTCGATAAAGGACCTGAAACTCACCGAAATTACTGACATGGTGGAAACAAAGACGATATTAAAGGATGAATCAGCTCCTGCATGCCTTGTATCTGAATCAAAGAAAACACCTACCGCTGTATCTCCCCTGACGGGCGAACATATTGAAAAGGATTCGAAACAAGGAACGCCTGAGAAGGAAACAGAATTTTCACCATTGACAGATGATAAGCAGCAAATTAAAATCAGCACGGACGTAACTGAAAAAGATGCGCCCTTGGAAAAGGAAACAGACGTTACTATAAAAGACCTGAAACTCACCGGAATTACTGACATTGTGGAAACAAAGACGATATTAAAGGATGAACTAGCTCCTACAGGCCTTGTATCTGAATCAAAGAAAACACCTACCGCTGTATCTCCTCTGACGGGCGAACATATTGAAAAGGATTCCAAACTAGGAACACATGATAAACAGCAAATTAAAATTAGCACGGACGAAACTGAAAAAGCAAAACCCTCGGAAAAGGAAGCAGACATTACTATAAAGGACCTGAAGCTCACCGAAAGTACCGACACGGTGGAAACAAAGACGTCTCAAATAGATGGACCAGCTACTGCAGCAGCTGTCTCTGAATCAATGAAAACACCTACCTCTGTTTCTTCTGTAACAGAAGTTCAAATTGAAAAGGATTCGAAACGAGGAACGCTTGAGAAGGAAACAGAATCTCCACCATTGACAGATGATAAGCAGCAAATTAAAATTAGCACGGACGAAGCTGAAAAAGTAAAACCCTTGGAAAAGGAAGCAGACGTTTCTATAAAGGACCTGAAACTCACCGGAATTACTGACATGGTGGAAACAAAGGCGATTTTAAAGGATGAACTTGCTCCTACAGGCCTTCTATCTGAATCAAAGAAAACACCTACCGCAGTATCTCCTGTGACGGACGAACATATTAAGAAGGATTCGAAACAAGGAACGCCTGAGAAGGAATTAGAATTTTCACCATTGAGAGATGATAAGCAGCAAATTAAAATTAGCACGGACGAAGCTGAAAAAGCAAAACCCTTGGAAAAGAGAGCAGACGTTTCTATAAAGGACCTGAAACTCACCGGAATTACTGACATGGTGGAAACAATGACGATATTAAAGGATGAACCAGCTCCTACTTGCCTTGTATCTGAATCAATGAAAACACCTACCGCAGTATCTCCTCTGACGGGCGAACATATTGAAAAGGATTCGAAACAAGGAACGCCTGAGAAGGAAACAGAATTTTCACCATTGACAGATGATAAGCAGCTAATTAAAATAAGCACGGACGAAACTGAAAAAGCAAAACCCTTGGAAAAGGAAGCAGACGTTTCTATAAAGGACCAGAAACTCACCGAAATTACTGACATGATGGAAACAAAGACGATATTAAAGGATGAACTAGCTCCTACAGGCCTTGTGTCTGAATCAAAGAAAACACCTACCGCTGTATCTCCTCTGACGGGCGAACATATTGAAAAGGATTCGAAACAAGGAACACCTGAGAAGGAAACAGAATTTTCACCATTGACAGATGATAAGCAGCAAATTAAAATTAGCACGGACGAATCTGAAAAAGCAAAACCCTTGGAAAAGGAAGCAGACGTTTCTATAAAGGACCTGAAACTCACCGAAATTACTGACACGGTGGAAACAAAGACGATATTAAAGGATGAACTAGCTCCTACAGGCCTTGTATCTGAGTCAAAGAAAACACCTACCGCTGTATCTCCTCTGACGGGCGAACATATTGAAAAGGATTCGAAACAAGGAACGCCTGAGAAGGATACAGAATTTTCACCATTGACAGATGATAAGCAGCATATTAAAATTAGCACGGACGAATCTGAAAAAGCAAAACCCATGGAAAAGGAAGCAGACGTTTCTATAAAGGACCTGAAACTCACCGAAATTACTGACATGGTGGAAACAAAGACGATATTAAAGGATGAACCAGCTCCTACATGCCTTGTACCTGAATCAAAGAAAACACCTACCGCTGTATCTCCTCTGACGGGCGAACATATTAAAAAGGATTCGAAACAAGGAACGCCTGAGAAGGAAACAGAATTTTCACCATTGACAGATGATAAGCAGCAAATTAAAATTAGCACGGACGAAACTGAAAAAGCAAAACCCTTGGAAAAGGAAGCAGACGTTTCTATAAAGGACCAGAAACTCACCGAAATTACTGACATTGTGGAAACAAAGACGATATTAAAGGATGAACTAGCTCCTACAGGCCTTGTATCTGAATCAAAGAAAACACCTACCGCTGTATCTCCTCTTAAAGGCGAACATATTGAAAAGGATTCGAAACTAGGAACGCCTGAGAAGGAAAATGAATTTTCACCATTGACAGATGATAAGCAGCAAATTAAAATTAGTACGGCCGAAACTGAAAAAGAAGCGCCCATGGAAAAGGAAGCAGACGTTTCTATAAAGGACCTGAAACTCACCGAAATTACTGACATGGTGGAAACAAAGACGATATTAAAGGATGAATCAGCTCCTGCATGCCTTGTATCTGAATCAAAGAAAACACCTACCGCTGTATCTCCCCTGACGGGCGAACATATTGAAAAGGATTCGAAACAAGGAACGCCTGAGAAGGAAACAGAATTTTCACCATTGACAGATGATAAGCAGCAAATTAAAATTAGCACGGACGTAACTGAAAAAGATGCGCCCTTGGAAAAGGAAACAGACGTTACTATAAAAGACCTGAAACTCACCGGAATTACTGACATTGTGGAAACAAAGACGATATTAAAGGATGAACTAGCTCCTACAGGCCTTGTATCTGAATCAAAGAAAACACCTACCGCTGTATCTCCCCTGACGGGCGAACATATTGAAAAGGATTCGAAACAAGGAACGCCTGAGAAGGAAACAGAATTTTCACCATTGACAGATGATAAGCAGCAAATTAAAATTAGCACGGACGTAACTGAAAAAGATGCGCCCTTGGAAAAGGAAGCAGACGTTTCTATAAAGGACCTGAAACTCACCGAAATTACTGACATGGTGGAAACAAAGACGATATTAAAGGATGAATCAGCTCTTGCATGCCTTGTATCTGAATCAAAGAAAACACCTACCGCTGTATCTCCCCTGACGGGCGAACATATTGAAAAGGATTCGAAACAAGGAACGCCTGAGAAGGAAACAGAATTTTCACCATTGACAGATGATAAGCAGCAAATTAAAATTAGCACGGACGTAACTGAAAAAGATGCGCCCTTGGAAAAGGAAACAGACGTTTCTATAAAGGACCTGAAACTCACCGGAATTACTGACATGGTGGAAACAAAGGCGATTTTAGAGGATGAACTTGCTCCTACAGGCCTTCTATCTGAATCAAAGAAAACACCTACCGCAGTATCTCCTGTGACGGACGAACATATTAAGAAGGATTCGAAACAAGGAACGCCTGAGAAGGAATTAGAATTTTCACCATTGAGAGATGATAAGCAGCAAATTAAAATTAGCACGGACGAAGCTGAAAAAGCAAAACCCTTGGAAAAGAAAGCAGACGTTTCTATAAAGGACCTGAAACTCACCGGAATTACTGACATGGTGGAAACAATGACGATATTAAAGGATGAACCAGCTCCTACTTGCCTTGTATCTGAATCAAAGAAAACACCTACCGCAGTATCTCCTCTGACGGGCGAACATATTGAAAAGGATTCGAAACAAGGAACGCCTGAGAAGGAAACAGAATTTTCACCATTGACAGATGATAAGCAGCTAATTAAAATTAGCACGGACGAAACTGAAAAAGCAAAACCCTTGGAAAAGGAAGCAGACGTTTCTATAAAGGACCAGAAACTCACCGAAATTACTGACATGATGGAAACAAAGACGATATTAAAGGATGAATCAGCTCCTACATGCCTTGTGTCTGAATCAAAGAAAACACCTACCGCTGTATCTCCTCTGACGGGCGAACATATTGAAAAGGATTCGAAACAAGGAACACCTGAGAAGGAAACAGAATTTTCACCATTGACAGATGATAAGCAGCAAATTAAAATTAGCACGGACGAATCTGAAAAAGCAAAACCCTTGGAAAAGGAAGCAGACGTTTCTATAAAGGACCTGAAACTCACCGGAATTACTGACATTGTGGAAACAAAGACGATATTAAAGGATGAACTAGCTCCTACAGGCCTTCTATCTGAATCAAAGAAAACACCTACCGCTGTATCTCCTCTGACGGGCGAACATATTGAAAAGGATTCCAAACTAGGAACGCCTGCGAAGGAAACAGAATCTGTACCATTGACACATGATAAACAGCAAATTAAAATTAGCACGGACGAAACTGAAAAAGCAAAACCCTCGGAAAAGGAAGCAGACATTACTATAAAGGACCTGAAGCTCACCGAAAGTACCGACACGGTGGAAAAAAAGACGTCTCAAATAGATGGACCAGCTACTGCAGCAGCTGTCTCTGAATCAATGAAAACACCTACCTCTGTTTCTTCTGTAACAGAAGTTCAAATTGAAAACGATTCGAAACGAGGAACGCTTGAGAAGGAAACAGAATCTCCACCATTGACAGATGATAAGCAGCAAATTAAAATTAGCACGGACGAAGCTGAAAAAGTAAAACCCTTGGAAAAGGAAGCAGACGTTTCTATAAAGGACCTGAAACTCACCGGAATTACTGACATGGTGGAAACAAAGGCGATTTTAGAGGATGAACTTGCTCCTACAGGCCTTCTATCTGAATCAAAGAAAACACCTACCGCAGTATCTCCTGTGACGGACGAACATATTAAGAAGGATTCGAAACAAGGAACGCCTGAGAAGGAATTAGAATTTTCACCATTGAGAGACGATAAGCAGCAAATTAAAATTAGCACGGACGAAGCTGAAAAAGCAAAACCCTTGGAAAAGAAAGCAGACGTTTCTATAAAGGACCTGAAACTCACCGGAATTACTGACATGGTGGAAACAATGACGATATTAAAGGATGAACCAGCTCCTTCTTGCCTTGTATCTGAATCAAAGAAAACACCTACCGCAGTATCTCCTCTGACGGGCGAACATATTGAAAAGGATTCGAAACAAGGAACGCCTGAGAAGGAAACAGAATTTTCACCATTGACAGATGATAAGCAGCTAATTAAAATTAGCACGGACGAAACTGAAAAAGCAAAACCCTTGGAAAAGGAAGCAGACGTTTCTATAAAGGACCAGAAACTCACCGAAATTACTGACATGATGGAAACAAAGACGATATTAAAGGATGAATCAGCTCCTACATGCCTTGTGTCTGAATCAAAGGAAACACCTACCGCTGTATCTCCTCTGACGGGCGAACATATTGAAAAGGATTCGAAACAAGGAACACCTGAGAAGGAAACAGAATTTTCACCATTGACAGATGATAAGCAGCAAATTAAAATTAGCACGGACGAATCTGAAAAAGCAAAACCCTTGGAAAAGGAAGCAGACGTTTCTATAAAGGACCTGAAACTCACCGAAATTACTGACACGGTGGAAACAAAGACGATATTAAAGGATGAACTAGCTCCTACAGGCCTTGTATCTGAGACAAAGAAAACACCTACCGCTGTATCTCCTCTGACGGGCGAACATATTGAAAAGGATTCGAAACAAGGAACGCCTGAGAAGGATACAGAATTTTCACCATTGACAGATGATAAGCAGCGAATTAAAATTAGCACGGCCGAAACCGAAAAAGAAGCGCTCTTGGAAAAGGAAACAGACGTTACTATAAAGGACCTGAAACTCACCGGAATTACTGACATGGTGGAAACAAAGACGATATTAAAGGATGAACCAGCTCATACATGCCTTGTATCTGAATCAAAGAAAACACCTACCGCTGTATCTCCTCTGACGGGTGAACATATTGAAAAGGATTCGAAACAAGGAACGCCTGAGAAGGAAACAGAATTTTCACCATTGACAGATGATAAGCAGCAAATTAAAATTAGCGCAGACGAAACTGAAAAAGCAGAACCCTTGGAAAAGGAAGCAGACGTTTCTATAAAGGACCTGAAACTCACCGAAATTACTGACACGGTGGAAACAAAGACGATATTAAAGGATGAACTAGCTCCTACAGGCCTTGTATCTGAATCAAAGAAAACACCTACCGCTGTATCTCCTCTGACGGGCGAACATATTGAAAAGGATTCGAAACAAGGAACGCCTGAGAAGGAAACACAATTTTCACCATTGACAGATGATAAGCAGCAAATTAAAATTAGGACGGCCGAAACTGAAAAAGAAGCGCCCTTGGCAAAGGAAACAGACGTTACTATAATGGACCTGAAACTCACCGGAATTACTGACATTGTGGAAACAAAGACGATATTAAAGGATGAACTAGCTCCTACAGGCCTTGTATCTGAATCAAAGAAAACACCTACCGCTGTATCTCCTCTGACGGGCGAACATATTGAAAAGGATTCAAAACTAGGAACGCCTGAGAAGGAAACAGAATTTTCACCATTGACAGATAATAAGCAGCAAATTAAAATTAGCACGGACGAAACTGAAAAAGCAGAACCCTTGGAAAAGGAAGCAGACGTTTCTATAAAGGACCTGAAACTCACCGAAATTACTGACACGGTGGAAACAAAGACGATATTAAAGGATGAACTAGCTCCTACAGGCCTTGTATCTGAATCAAAGAAAACACCTACCGCTGTATCTCCTCTGACGGGCGAACATATTGAAAAGGATTCGAAACAAGGAACGCCTGAGAAGGAAACAGAATTTTCACCATTGACAGATGATAAGCAGCAAATTAAAATTAGCACGGCCGAAACTGAAAAAGAAGCGCCCTTGGCAAAGGAAACAGACGTTACTATAATGGACCTGAAGCTCACCGGAATTACTGACATTGTGGAAACAAAGACGATATTAAAGGATGAACTAGCTCCTACAGGCCTTGTATCTGAGTCAAAGAAAACACCTACCGCTGTATCTCCTCTGACCGGCGAACATATTGAAAAGGATTCAAAACTAGGAACGCCTGAGAAGGAAACAGAATTTTTACCATTGACAGATGATAAGCAGCACATTAAAATTAGCACGGACGAAACTGAAAAAGCAAAACCCTTGGAAAAGGAAGCAGACGTTTCTATAAAGGACCTGAAACTCACCGGAATTACTGACATGGTGGAAACAATGACGATATTAAAGGATGAACCAGCTCCTACATGCCTTGTATCTGAATCAAAGAAAACACCTACCGCAGTATCTCCTCTGACGGGCGAACATATTGAAAAGGATTCGAAACAAGGAACGCCTGAGAAGGAAACAGAATCTGTACCATTGACACATGATAAACAGCAAATTAAAATTAGCACGGACGAAACTGAAAAAGCAAAACCCTCGGAAAAGGAAGCAGACATTACTATAAAGGACCTGAAGCTCACCGAAAGTACCGACACGGTGGAAACAAAGACGACTCAAAAAGATGGACCAGCTACTGCAGCAGCTGTCTCTGAATCAATGAAAACACCTACCTCTGTTTCTTCTGTAACAGAAGTTCAAATTGAAAAGGATTCGAAACGAGGAACGCCTGAGAAGGAAACAGAATTTTCACCATTGGCAGATGATAAGCAGCAAATTAAAATTAGCACGGACGAAACTGAAAAAGCAGAACCCTTGGAAAAGGAAGCAGACGTTTCTATAAAGGACCTGAAACTCACCGAAATTACTGACACGGTGGAAACAAAGACGATATTAAAGGATGAACTAGCTCCTACAAGCCTTGTATCTGAATCAAAGAAAACACCTACCGCTGTATCTCCTCTGACGGGCGAACATATTGAAAAGGATTCAAAACTAGGAACGCCTGAGAAGGAAACAGAATTTTTACCATTGACAGATGATAAGCAGCACATTAAAATTAGCACGGACGAAACTGAAAAAGCAAAACCCTTGGAAAAGGAAGCAGACGTTTCTATAAAGGACCTGAAACTCACCGGAATTACTGACATGGTGGAAACAATGACGATATTAAAGGATGAACCAGCTCCTACATGCCTTGTATCTGAATCAAAGAAAACACCTACCGCAGTATCTCCTCTGACGGGCGAACATATTGAAAAGGATTCGAAACAAGGAACGCCTGAGAAGGAAACAGAATTTTCACCATTGACAGATGATAAGCAGCAAATTAAAATTAGCACGGACGAAACTGAAAAAGCAAAACCCTTGGAAAAGGAAGCAGACGTTTCTATAAAGGACCTGAAACTCACCGAAATGACTGACATGGTGGAAACAAAGACGATATTAAAGGATGAACCAGCTCCTACATGCCTTGTATCTGAATCAAAGAAAACACCTACCGCAGTATCTCCTCTGACGGGCGAACATATTGAAAAGTATTCGAAACAAGGAACGCCTGAGAAGGAAACAGAATTTTCACCATTGACAGATGATAAGCAGCAAATTAAAATTAGCACGGACGAAACTGAAAAAGCAAAACCCCTGGAAAAGGAAGCAGACGTTTCTATAAAGGACCTGAAACTCACCGAAATTACTGACATGGTGAAAACAAAGACGATATTAAAGGATGAACCAGCTCCTACATGCCTTGTATCTGAATCAAAGAAAACACCTACCGCAGTATCTCCTCTGACGGGCGAACATATTGAAAAGGATTCGAAACAAGGAACGCCTGAGAAGGATACAGAATTTTCACCATTGACAGATGATAAGCAGCAAATTAAAATTAGCACGGACGAATCTGTAAAAGCAAAACCCCTGGAAAAGGAAGCAGACGTTTCTATAAAGGACCTGAAACTCACCGAAATTACTGACATGGTGAAAACAAAGACGATATTAAAGGATGAACCAGCTCCTACATGCCTTGTATCTGAATCAAAGAAAACACCTACCGCAGTGTCTCCTCTGACGGGCGAACATATTGAAAAGGATTCGATACAAGGAACGCCTGAGAAGGAAACAGAATCTGTACCATTGACACATGATAAGCAGCTAATTAAAATTAGCACGGACGAAACTGAAAAAGCAGAACCCTTGGAAAAGGAAGCAGACGTTCCTATAAAGGACCTGAAACTCACCGAAATTACTGACACGGTGGAAACAAAGACGATATTAAAGGATGAACTAGCTCCTACAGGCCTTGTATCTGAATCAAAGAAAACACCTACCGCTGTATCTCCTCTGACGGGCGAACATATTGAAAAGGATTCGAAACAAGGAACGCCTGAGAAGGATACAGAATTTTCACCATTGACAGATGATAAGCAGCAAATTAAAATTAGCACGGCCGAAACCGAAAAAGAAGCGCTCTTGGAAAAGGAAACAGACGTTACTATAAAGGACCTGAAACTCACCGGAATTACTGACATTGTGGAAACAAAGACGATAGTAAAGGATGAACTAGCTCCTGCAGGCCTTGTATCTGAATCAAAGAAAACACCTACCGCTGTATCTCCTCTGACGGGCGAACATATTGAAAAGGATTCGAAACAAGGAACGCCTGAGAAGGAAACAGAATTTTCACCATTGACAGATGATAAGCAGCAAATTAAAATTAGCACGGACGAAACTGAAAAAGCAAAACCCCTGGAAAAGGAAGCAGACGTTTCTATAAAGGACCTGAAACTCACCGAAATTACTGACATGGTGGAAACAAAGACGAAATTAAAGGATGAACCAGCTTCTACATGCCTTTTATCTGAATCAAAGAAAACACCTACCGCTGTATCTCCTCTGACGGGCGAACATATTGAAAAGGATTCGAAACAAGGAACGCCTGAGAAGGAAACAGAACTTTCACCATTGACAGATGATAAGCAGCAAATTAAAATTAGCACGGCCGAAACCGAAAAAGAAGCGCTCTTGGAAAAGGAAACAGACGTTACTATAAAGGACCTGAAACTCACCGGAATTACTGACATTGTGGAAACAAAGACGATAGTAAAGGATGAACTAGCTCCTGCAGGCCTTGTATCTGAATCGAAGAAAACACCTACCGCTGTATCTCCTCTGACGGGCGAATATATTGAAAAGGATTCGAAACAAGGAACGCCTGAGAAGGAAACAGAATTTTCACCATTGACAGATGATAAGCAGCAAATTAAAATTAGCACGGCCGAAACCGAAAAAGAAGCGCTCTTGGAAAAGGAAACAGACGTTACTATAAAGGACCCGAAACTCACCGGAATTACTGACATTGTGGAAACAAAGACGATAGTAAAGGATGAACTAGCTCCTGCAGGCCTTGTATCTGAATCAAAGAAAACACCTACCGCTGTATCTCCTCTGACGGGCGAACATATTGAAAAGGATTCGAAACAAGGAACGCCGGAGAAGGAAACAGAATTTTCACCATTGACAGATGATAAGCAGCAAATTAAAATTAGCACGGACGAAACTGAAAAAGCAAAACCCTTGGAAAAGGAAGCAGACGCTTCTATAAAGGACCTGAAACTCACCGAAATTACTGACATGGTGGAAACAAAGACGATATTAAAGGATGAACCAGCTCCTACATGCCTTGTATCTGAATCAAAGAAAACACCTACCGCAGTATCTCCTCTGACGGGCGAACATATTGAAAAGTATTCGAAACAAGGAACGCCTGAGAAGGAAACAGAATTTTCACCATTGACAGATGATAAGCAGCAAATTAAAATTAGCACGGACGAATCTGAAAAAGCAAAACCCCTGGAAAAGGAAGCAGACGTTTCTATAAAGGACCTGAGACTCACCGAAATTACTGACATGGTGGAAACAAAGACGATATTAAAGGATGAACCAGCTCCTACATGCCTTGTATCTGAATCAAAGAAAACACCTACCGCTGTATCTCCTCTGACGGGCGAACATATTGAAAAGTATTCGAAACAAGGAACGCCTGAGAAGGAAACAGAATTTTCACCATTGACAGATGATAAGCAGCAAATTAAAATTAGCACGGACGAAACTGAAAAAGCAAAACCCCTGGAAAAGGAAGCAGACGTTTCTATAAAGGACCTGAAACTCACCGAAATTACTGACATGGTGGAAACAAAGACGATATTAAAGGATGAACCAGCTCCTACATGCCTTGTATCTGAATCAAAGAAAACACCTACCGCAGTATCTCCTCTGACGGGCGAACATATTGAAAAGGATTCGAAACAAGGAACGCCTGAGAAGGAAACAGAATTTTCACCATTGACAGATGATAAGCAGCAAATTAAAATTAGCACGGACGAATCTGAAAAAGCAAAACCCCTGGAAAAGGAAGCAGACGTTTCTATAAAGGACCTGAAACTCACCGAAATTACTGACATGGTGGAAACAAAGACGATATTAAAGGATGAACCAGCTCCTACATGCCTTGTATCTGAATCAAAGAAAACACCTACCGCAGTATCTCCTCTGACGGGCGAACATATTGAAAAGGATTCGAAACAAGGAACGCCTGAGAAGGAAACAGAATCTGTACCATTGACACATGATAAGCAGCTAATTAAAATTAGCACGGCCGAAACCGAAAAAGAAGCGCTCTTGGAAAAGGAAACAGACGTTACTATAAAGGACCTGAAACTCACCGGAATTACTGACATTGTGGAAACAAAGACGATAGTAAAGGATGAACTAGCTCCTGCTGGCCTTGTATCTGAATCAAAGAAAACACCTACCGCTGTATCTCCTCTGACGGGCGAACATATTGAAAAGGATTCGAAACAAGGAACGCCTGAGAAGGAAACAGAATTTTCACGATTGACAGATGATAAGCAGCAAATTAAAATTAGCACGGACGAAACTGAAAAAGCAAAACCCCTGGAAAAGGAAGCAGACGTTTCTATAAAGGACCTGAAACTCACCGAAATTACTGACATGGTGGAAACAAAGACGATATTAAACGATGAACCAGCTTCTACATGCCTTGTATCTGAATCAAAGAAAACACCTACCGCTGTATCTCCTCTGACGGGCGAACATATTGAAAAGGATTCGAAACAAGGAACGCCTGAGAAGGAAACAGAATTTTCACCATTGACAGATGATAAGCAGCAAATCAAAATTAGCACGGCCGAAACTGAAAAAGAAGCGCCCTTGGCAAAGGAAACAGACGTTACTATAATGGACCTGAAACTCACCGGAATTACTGACATTGTGGAAACAAAGACGATATTAAAGGATGAACCAGCTTCTACATGCCTTGTATCTGAATCAAAGAAAACACCTACCGCTGTATCTCCTCTGACGGGCGAACATATTGAAAAGGATTCGAAACAAGGAACGCCTGAGAAGGAAACAGAATCTGTACCATTGACACATGATAAGCAGCTAATTAAAATTAGCACGGACGAAACTGAAAAAGCAGAACCCTTGGAAAAGGAAGCAGACGTTTCTATAAAGGACCTGAAACTCACCGAAATTACTGACACGGTGGAAACAAAGACGATATTAAAGGATGAACTAGCTCCTACAGGCCTTGTATCTGAATCAAAGAAAACACCTACCGCTGTATCTCCTCTGACGGGCGAACATATTGAAAAGGATTCGAAACAAGGAACGCCTGAGAAGGATACAGAATTTTCACCATTGACAGATGATAAGCAGCAAATTAAAATTAGCACGGCCGAAACCGAAAAAGAAGCGCTCTTGGAAAAGGAAACAGACGTTACTATAAAGGACCTGAAACTCACCGGAATTACTGACATTGTGGAAACAAAGACGATAGTAAAGGATGAACTAGCTCCTGCAGGCCTTGTATCTGAATCAAAGAAAACACCTACCGCTGTATCTCCTCTGACGGGCGAACATATTGAAAAGGATTCGAAACAAGGAACGCCTGAGAAGGAAACAGAATTTTCACCATTGACAGATGATAAGCAGCAAATTAAAATTAGCACGGACGAAACTGAAAAAGCAAAACCCTTGGAAAAGGAAGCAGAGGTTTCTATAAAGGACCTGAAACTCACCGAAATTACTGACATGGTGGAAACAAAGACGATATTAAAGGATGAACCAGCTCCTACATGCCTTGTATCTGAATCAAAGAAAACACCTACCGCTGTATCTCCTCTAACGGGCGAACATATTGAAAAGGATTCGAAACAAGGAACGTCTGAGAAGGAAACAGAATTTTCACCATTGACAGATGATAAGCAGCAAATTAAAATTAGCACGGACGAAACTGAAAAAGCAAAACCCTTGGAAAAGGAAGCAGACGTTTCTATAAAGGACCTGAAACTCACCGAAATTACTGACACGGTGGAAACAAAGACGATATTAAAGGATGAACTAGCTCCTACAGGCCTTGTATCTGAATCAAAGAAAACACCTACCGCTGTATCTCCTCTGACGGGCGAACATATTGAAAAGGATTCGAAACAAGGAACGCCTGAGAAGGAAACAGAATTTTCACCATTGACAGATGATAAGCAGCAAATTAAAATTAGCACGGACGAAACTGAAAAAGCAAAACCCTTGGAAAAGGAAGCCGACGTTTCTATAAAGGACCTGAAACTCACCGGAATTACTGACATGGTGGAAACAATGACGATATTAAAGGATGAACCAGCTCCTACTTGCCTTGTGTCTGAATCAAAGAAAACACCTACCGCTGTATCTCCTCTGACGGACGAACATATTGAAAAGGATTCGAAACAAGGAACGCCTGAGGAGGAAGCAGAGTCTCCATCATTGGCAGATGATAAGCAGAAAGTTAAAATTAGAACGGTCGAAACTGAAAAAGAAGAGCCCTTGGAAAAGGAAACATGCGTTACTATAAAGGACCTGAAACTCACCGGAATTACTGACATTGTGGAAACAAAGACGATATTAAAGGATGAACTAGCTCCTACAGGCCTTGTATCTGAATCAAAGAAAACACCTACCGCTGTATCTCCTCTGACGGGCGAACATATTGAAAAGGATTCGAAACAAGGAACGCCTGAGAAGGATACAGAATTTTCACCATTGGCAGATGATAAGCAGCAAATTAAAATTAGCACGGACGAAACTGAAAAAGAAGCGCCCTTGGCAAAGGAAACAGACGTTACTATAATGGACCTGAAACTCACCGGAATTACTGACATTGTGGAAACAAAGACGATATTAAAGGATGAACCAGCTTCTACATGCCTTGTATCTGAATCAAAGAAAACACCTACCGCTGTATCTCCTCTGACGGGCGAACATATTGAAAAGGATTCGAAACAAGGAACGCCTGAGAAGGATACAGAATTTTCACCATTGGCAGATGATAAGCAGCAAATTAAAATTAGCACGGCCGAAACCGAAAAAGAAGCGCTCTTGGAAAAGGAAACAGACGTTACTATAAAGGAGCTGAAAGTCACCGGAATTACTGACATTGTGGAAACAAAGACGATAGTAAAGGATGAACTAGCTCCTGCAGGCCTTGTATCTGAATCAAAGAAAACACCTACCGCTGTATCTCCTCTGACGGGCGAACATATTGAAAAGGATTCGAAACAAGGAACGCCTGAGAAGGAAACAGAATTTTCACCATTGACAGATGATAAGCAGCAAATTAAAATTAGCACGGACGAAACTGGAAAAGCAAAACCCTTGGAAAAGAAAGCAGACGTTTCTATAAAGGACCTGAAACTCACCGAAATTACTGACATGGTGGAAACAAAGACGATATTAAAGGATGAACCAGCTCCTACATGCCTTGTATCTGAATCAAAGAAAACACCTACCGCTGTATCTCCTCTAACGGGCGAACATATTGAAAAGGATTCGAAACAAGGAACGCCTGAGAAGGAAACAGAATTTTCACCATTGACAGATGATAAGCAGCAAATTAAAATTAGCACGGACGAAACTGAAAAAGCAAAACCCTTGGAAAAGGAAGCAGACGTTTCTATAAAGGACCTGAAACTCACCGAAATTACTGGCACGGTGGAAACAAAGACGATATTAAAGGATGAACTAGCTCCTACAGGCCTTGTATCTGAATCAAAGAAAACACCTACCGCTGTATCTCCTCTGACGGACGAACATATTGAAAAGGATTCGAAACAAGGAACGCCTGAGGAGGAAGCAGAGTCTCCATCATTGGCAGATGATAAGCAGAAAGTTAAAATTAGAACGGACGAAACTGAAAAAGAAGAGCCCTTGGAAAAGGAAACATGCGTTACTATAATGGACCTGAAACTCACCGGAATTACTGACATTGTGGAAACAAAGACGATATTAAAGGATGAACTAGCTCCTGCAGGCCTTGTATCTGAATCAATGAAAATACCTACCGCTGTATCTCGTCTGCCGGGCGAACGTATTGAAAAGGTTTCGAAACAAGGAACACCTGAAAAGGAGACAGAGTCTCCATCATTGACAGATGAGAAGCAGAAAGTTCAAATTAGGACGGTTGATGCTGAAAAAGTAAAACCCTTGGAACAGGAAATAAACGTTACACTGAAGGACCTAAAAATCACAGAAATTACCGATATGGTGGAAACACAGACGATTCAAGACGATGATCCGGCTCCTACGGGTCTTGTCTCTGATTCAAAGAAAGCGTCTATCGCTGTATCTGGTGTGACGGACGTACATATTGAAAAGGATTCGATACAAGGGACGCCTGAAAAGGAAACAGAGTCTCCACCTTTGATAGATGATGAGCAGAAAGTTGAGATTAGCACGGACAAAACTGAAAAAGAAAAGCCCTTGGATAAGGAAATAGACTTTACAATAAAGGACCCGAAAATCACCGAAATTACCGACATGATGGAAACAAGGACGATTAAAAGAGGTGAATTAGGTTCTGAGCATCTTATCTCAGAATCCATTAAAGCAACTATCGTTGTATCACCTGTAACGGATGATTTTATTAAAAACGATTTGAAACAACCAACACCTGAGGAAGAAACAGAATCTCCAGCGGTAGGGGATGATAAAGAGTTAGTTAAAATGGGTACGGACCGAACTAAACGTGAAGAACCTATAGTGTTGGCTGCTGAATTTATCGAAAAACATAGACTAATGGAAAAATCACAAACAGATCCAATTACTGATAAGTCATTTATGCATCATGAGAAGTTCTTTTGTAGACAGGATATACTACCATCCAATGAACGAAACATGATCGAACATTACGGAGAGAGACAAATATCCGATGAAATTGTATTGAAAAATATAGAGAGTCAGATAATTACAGGTAATGTAAAACATTTGGATCCGGAAGAAATCGATTTATGTCCAACAGAGGAGCCAATTTGTGAGAAAATTGTTATTAGGAAGCACAAGGAGGCTCCAGTAGCATTATTGAGTGATATTGGCGGAATTGATAAGGAAATAGAAGATTTTAAACAACAGAAATTATTGAACAAACCAGATCTGAAACAAGGGGAAGACATGCTCAAGAAAGCAGTGTTCTCTGAAAAACCTATTGAATATTCGACTGACTACAGTATATGTAACTTAAATAATCAAATATCTGTTGACGATCAAAGAAATAGTTATGAATTGCTAAGTTCAGAATCTGTAGAAGAAACTCAAAAAAGTTTAGTACAAGATAGCGATTTTTTCGATATAGTAGAAATACAGGATTCTGATGATAATGTCAAAATGTTAGAGTTCACTAGAACAATAGACAAAGTTCTTTTTGCCAATTCTAAACTAATGGCCGCAGTCGCATTGCCAACCGACATCGGCGATTCCAAAAAAATAAACGAAATAATTTGTGTAAAGACCGATCAAACAAACGAACCATCACAAGTATCGTCTATCAGTTCAAATGACGTAACAAAAGCAATTTCAGAAGTTTTACGGGCTACTAACGAAATTAAAGCTGAAGTAAAAAAAATCGTTCCTGATTTAACTCCAACTCCTGAAGGTCAGCTGGTATCGATCGTGTCGACCCTGGAAAATCGTCAAGATAATACCGAAAGTCAAGTATCATTTACCTCAGAAAAGATAAATCGTAAAAGTGACGTTATCGAAATTGCAGAAAAATTACAGAAAAAAGATGAATTGGTAATACAAGCAACCGATTATAAGACTCTCAACGTGAAAGCAGAAAAAACAGATTCAATACAAACAAATGCAAAGGATGAGTTCAATGATTCTGATGCCTCTCAATGTGCAGGTATTTGTGAACAAGTCAATTTTATTACGGTAGACCCTTGCGTAGACATTTTAGAATCTGGTCCGCTAGAAAAGTCTAAAGCTTGTATAGGTGCTTTTAAAAAAAATATTGTTGGTAGTAAGGCTTCGTTAACAACTACGATGGCTAAAATAAAACCTGTCGATGGAAGATCCACTTCTGCAACTGATACTGGCGTCAAATCGCACAAAAAAAGCTTGGAACCATCTCTTAAAAGGGATACACAAAAAACGATCAGGAGAGAAGACGGAAAAGCTGTTTCAACCACCGCAACTACCAAACCGTCTAGAGATACGATCAAAAAAAGCTCTAGTTTAAAAGATGAAAGCGTTACAATAAAGAAAAAAATTGATAAAATTGAGAAAAAGGTAAATCAACAACAATCTACTAGTAGATTTCAAGCATCCATAACTGACAAAGAAATATCCAGAAAGTCTAGTAGTATCGATGTGGCAACCAAGAAAGATAAGTTAACTTCATCAACGATAGCTTCTAATAAACCAAAAATTAAGATAAAAAGCGCTTCAGATAATTTACGAACTGAAATTCAGACGAGCAAAAAACAAATGACAACAGCATTACCATCAAAAATCGCCGCTAAGAAGGGCCAGGGAGAAAATATAGTAACCGAAAAATATTCTGAAGGGGCTAGTAGTAAGCCACAGAATAAACTGAAAATTACTGCAAATGAAAAGCAAAAACCAAAAGCTTCAACATCTAAGTCCGACCCGTCCAAACCAAAAACTGATAAATCCAAAATGGAAATGAAAACGAAATCGTGCGGTTATATGCAATCAACTGTTGCTTACAATTTAAAATCGGAAAAGAAATCGACTAAAGAGCCACAAGATGACAGTACAATGAAACCTCAAACTCTTCTAACTTCTGTTGATAAAACAAACAGAAAACCATTACTGAAAACTTTTAAGGAAAATAATTATGTCGTGCATTCGGGAAATAGTTCGACAGCTTTTGATAGAGTATTTATTCCGAAAAAAAGTGAAATACCTAAGCCATCTCACAAAACATCCATCCAAAAAGACACCAGCGATAGAAAAAAAAGAGTAAAGCATAGAGAGGATATGCTGAGAAAAGAGTCACCATCCCCAACAAGAATTAAAAGACCGGCACCTTTAGAAAATACTAAAGTCGAAAAACTAACTTATAAAATGCAAAATATCGACACGGGAGCACAGTTTCAAAGTTCTACCCGTTGTAAATCGGTCATTCCAAGTTCAAATTCAGGAGAAATTAACGTTAAAGATAAGTCACTTTCAGATGATAGTTATTCCACACACGATAGTCCCATAAAAAGACCAAAATCTGTTAATGGAAATACCAAAATCGTTACATCCGAGTTCTTTACGAGAACAAATGATTTTGCAGAATCTGACAGCGGACGAAAGCAGTCGTTTGAGCAATTGCGAAAGGCAGTTAGATTAGAATACGATACAGTCGACACAACTGATTCGAGCTTATCAGAATCGATAGCGTTACCAAGTTCCCCTTCGGACTTGGAAGGCAGTTCAGATTTGAGTAATAAATTAAAACTGATATCTTCTCCATCGTCTCCAAAAGAAAAACGTCATTTAAGTTGTATATATGAAAACGAGCATCGTATGTCTGATATCGAAATGTGCTTAGAAAACGAGAGAAATAAGACAGCCGAACAAGCTCGTCAAATTTATTCCGCAGGTACTATAAAGAAACACACTTTATATCATAGTTGCATGGCTTTTTATATGCATTGCCTATGTAGCATTTTCAGTTGACACATACGATTATAAACCAAACCTAAACCCAGTATACTTATAAAGCCAAAAGTGCAAATCTTGTACTTTATTATTTATTACTGACATAATAAATCAACCAACCCCTATATGTACTGCTAAAAAGGGAAGGGTACCTTTATCCTTCTTGGCGAGTCAGAGATGCCGAGCGCTGCAAGTAATTTTTAAAGTCTCTTCATTTTTCTCTTCCATTTACACAGTTTGTATAAATTTGTCTCCCTTTTATTTTTATATTTGTTGCACATGTTCTCCTACGGATAATTTATGTTTTTCTTTTATTTGGAAACTATGTCTACATTTCTTAATTTTGCCAATTTTTTTGTTTTGGTAATTAAATGTTTACTGGGAATTGTTAAAAAAAAATAAAACGAGAAACGCTGATTGAAGAAAATTTTTCAAGAGAAATAGTTCTTTATTCTAAACGTTTAATTATAAACAGAAATAATTTATCAGAATCTGAAGATAATGAACCACGAAAAAGATTACGAATTGAACACATTTTGTACTTAATATCTGATTTTTTCTTCAACTATGACCTCATTTCAAGCTCAGTTAATTTATTGTACTCCAGTTACGAATACATACCTACATTATCTTTTTAACAGATAAAAAGTAATTTTAACTATTTTATTACATTGTAATTAACGTAAGTAATTAAAAAAATAAGTTTTGATTAACTAGTGTAGTCCTTATTCGGGTCTAAATGCCGTCGTTGGTTGGAATTGCTTCCTAACGTTTCGCTAACACGAGTGGCGAGCTTCTTCAGAGGTCCTTCCATCTCCGATGCTGGATGTAGAGCATCTGAAGAAGCTCGCCACTCGTGCTAGCGAAACGTTAGAAAGCAATTCCAGCCAACGACGGCCTTTAGATCCAAATAAGGGCTGCACTAGTTCATCAGCTAGCCGCGAAAGCCTTACAATTTGTCAAGTTTTGATTACTTTTTCAAAAATCGATTTAGGTATGTGAATAAAAACTTGTAAACACCACGGTAACTTATAAAAATTAGTGCAGAAATAGTACAACAAAAATATAAAAGCTAGGGAAACTCATAGCGACTGTGTAAATAAAAAAGAAAGATGCAGAAACTTTTAAAACTACCTGCAACAGTTGGTACCCCAAACTCGCCAAGATAGACAAGGGTATCTTCCTATTACTTATGGTATTAGGTATAGGGGCTACTTGATATTGTGCCAGTAATAAATAATAAAGTAAAAGTTTCACAATTTTGAGTTTATAATCCAAAAGCGGCAAAATTAAACTGAAAGAACCATACATATATACCACTACACATTTACATTATAATTTAACGCGTTACAGATTGGGAGTGGCACAAAATTAAGCAAAGACAATAATCCTTTTTTATTAACGAATACATATACGTTTTTCTTTTCATATAGGTATATATAAATATATATGTTTAATTTTTAATTATGGTTTTTCTAGTTTGTTACAAGTTCAATTTCAATCATGAATTCCATCAATAAAAAGGTACAAATTCCTATTATTTCAATATCAACCGCAACAGATGACGGAGGAGACAATGACGAAATTTCATACAGCTTTCTAGAAGCCACAACAGACGTGGAAGAACTAGGTGATACTTCCAACAAGAAAAAGATTTCGAGTATATCGAAATTGAAAAAACAGAAGTCGAAAGCTATGACTAAAAACAAAAGTTTCACAGACGTTGAAGATATGTCGGCTTCTGAAGCAGAGGACCCTCTTCCGAAGAGTAGTAAGAAGTACTCGTCGACGGTTTTTAGTAAAATTTCGAACATTGAAAACGAATTTTTGGAAGAGAAGTGTAAAGTTCGATCGAAAGTTTCGAAAGGCAAGAAAAAAGTCCACACTGAATCTTCCACCAAGTATGAAAAAAAATCAGTAGCGCCAATTAAATACTCTACTGATGTTAATGACGCTACTGTAACAGATTTCGAGGATTTTTACGCTTCCGACCAAGATGTTTACGAATTCCAACCCATAGATATCGATATTAGCGAATTTCTAAACGTTTCTGAGGAAATTAAAATAGCTGATGAATTACGCACAACATCACCGTCGCGAATAAGTCCGTCAACCACCCCTATTCCTCGTTCACCCCGACGAGGCTGTAAAGGAATATCCAACAACTTTTCAGCTGAAAGATTCTTAACTGCATTGCAAAATAACAACTCAGAATGTCTAACAGACATAGAGGTACTTCAAGAAACGACGATTGAAAAGAAACATAAAAAAATTCACAAACGAAAGCCGTCGACACAAGTTTCTAATAATAACAACTGTATTAACGAGAACGTTGACATTGCAACGTTTTTTTCTAAAAACGAAAAGTCCATAAATAAAGAAGATAATAAAAAATATGACTTGACTCTAAATAAAAATACTACGGGTACAATTAAAAGGAAATCATTGCCTTCTATAAATAATTACGTCCCTAAAGTAAAACTAGATACAAACGAAAATTTTCTACTGATTAAAAGTAAAAGCAGTTCTGCCGCAAATCTCGCAAACGCTGAAAAATCCAAACCATTTTATCAAACCGTTACAACAGATGTGGAAGACTTTTCTGATGATGAAGAAGTTCCTCAAAATAGAAAAAACATAAAATATAAACAATCCCATCATAAAAAGTCTCACCTACCCTTACCATATAAATTAGTCGATCCAATTACGGACACAGAAGACTTGTCTTCTCATACAGACAATGTTGAAACTAAATTTCAATCGGAAAATCAAACTCACGTCAATAATAATAATTATGACACCGAAGAATTTACGGATATTAGCGATTTCAGCTCATCAGAAGATGAAGAAAGGAGTTACTATCAGAGAGAAAATATCAATATACCTCTTCCAAATTCTCCTCCGCATGTACAAAAAACTGAAAGTAACATGTACAATGAAGTGTCGTTGTTCTTTTGTAACCCCCGCGAAAAAATCAATAGAAGTGCTGATAGTAACACTAAGGGTAGATTATCCAGTTTATTACTAACTGACAATGAAGACATTTTGATTTCCGCTGACGAAGAGATTGTATCTAACAGAAGGAAAGTATTTACTCCTGTAGATTTACATCAGATGTTAGACGAAAATATTGTGTCAAAAATTTATAACCAAAGCAAAAGAATTACTAATTTTTATTCACCAACGGAACTTCTGTATTTGAAATATAACGCATACCAAGACGCAATCACAGACACTGAGGATCTGAATATTTCTGAAGACGAGCGCGGCTTTAAGAAAAAACATTGCAAACATTTTCGCAATGGAGGTATTTTTCATAATTTATTTATTTATTTAACCTAAATGCTAAATGACATTTAAAAATGAGTTGTTTTAAATGCATACATACCATGATTAGTTTGTTTAGATACATACCCTTTAAACGAACCAACAAAAAGTCAGCATTTTGCAATAATGCGCTAGAAATATTTTAGTTTCCAGATTTAACACGACTGCACTACGAAAATAATCATACTTATGTATATACGGTATTCCATATATTAGATATTTAGTACTCTTGCAAGGTTTATGCTTGCTTATAGATGTGTAGGTACATACATATAATGTAGTACATAAGTGTATATTTAATTACCTAAGTTAGCTAATAGTAAGTTTGCTAGAATGGCTAGACTTGGTACAAAATTAAATACCTACCAAATAATAATAATTAGTTATTGTATTTATTATTTTTTTATTTTAGAAAAAGACAAGGCAGATGTTCCACAACAGCAACAACAAAACGTTCAAACCAAAATTGAAAAGACAGGTAAGAAATGTGTCTATTAAAAATTTCAAAAAAACGCTACCTTTATTTTTTTTGTCACGTTAGAAGTACTTCGATAAAAGAAATCTAGATAGCAAAGCACTATTGTTAACATTAAATTCAATTAAACTGTTAAGAACCAAAAATTAATATTATTCTTTGTTTTTTTAACTTTTGGTTACTTATGAATTTTTATTGACTTGTAACATACATTTGTTTCGCCAAAAATTGTCTTCTTCAAACATGAGTAATTACAACTAAAGTTAAATAATATGAATCGTAGGTCCTCAAATGTATGTATGAATAAACAATTTGTTAAAACCACCAGATTACAATTTTGAACTTATTAGTAATCATCAGTACACCATACAATCAAGTTCACATCTAGTGGATCCGATAAATTACCGACCTTAACATAATGTTCTTTATTTACGTAGTTGGTTTGGGTGCCTAACACGTATATAATCTGGGCCATCGATTCAGTTTAACAAGTAGATACGTTTGTAAGGCCTTGTCAAACATTATTATACACTACAGGTTAAATTTTAACCGGCCATAAGGAGATTGATTCTATTACATGTATTTCAAATGCATGGAATATTGGTAGAGTTGATAGCAATTGTGAGTGCATGAATATTTCCACTGGAAACTTGTCTATCGCTTCGGGTATTTTTGCAAGAATATCATGCAGACCGGTACAGACGTTTGAATCTAAAAGGAAATGGGTGTCACAATACCCAATAATTATCTACTACGTTGTGAAAGGGTATTTATGGCATTATACGTGGTCAGTTAAACTTTTACCTGTAGTGTATATGATGGCGATATACTACTGAAAGTTAATTTGTATCGCTTATTGTTTACATGTAAATTACCTAAATACATCTGCATTATACATAGATTTAGATATTTTATATTGCTGTATATGTAATAAAGGTACAAATTAACTTTATGAGACAATTTAGAGGTTAACAAATTTAAAAATCTGGACAGACTCTTAAGTATTATATTATAAGCTCATCTACTGATATTTACTGCTAACTGTGGTATTTCATATGTTTGAAAAATCCTTACGAAGATTCGTAGATTATTCTGCTTGTTAATTAGTTACTTTCGTAAGGCCTTGTCAAACATATGAAATACTACAGTTTGTAGTAAATTTTAAGAGATGGCTATACACATCCTGTAATACTATATTATATCAACATCATCCTTTTACGGAACAACTTAGATTTCGTCAGTAATTTATCGATATATATTAAATAATTATAAAGCAACAGTTCAGTTAATTTATTCTCTTCTGTTCCTAATTATACCTAAATTTAATTGTAACTATTTCAATGATTCTATTTAAAAAAGCCAATTTTTGATGAAACGTGCGTTACAAGTCAATTGTGAAAATCCTCTAAAATTATTTCTCCCTGAAAAAATCTCTAGTTGTGTGAGAATAATACGAAAAACTTTGCTACGACATGTAGTGTTCATTTTTTAAAAATCGATAATAAGCTACTATCTAGAAATATACAAATGTACTCTATAAATTAATGAAATACGTAATAAACCTGGAGATTTTACATTGTTATTGTCTGCATGTATTTCTCTAAACGAATACAGTACTAGTAAGTTTGCATCAACCTATACCGTCTTTTTGCTATTCTCCGTAGAATTATTTTGCACGTAAAACTCAAATTATTATCATTTATTTACATAATATTATATACTCCTGCTAGAAAACAATATTGTATTTGCATCAGTGATTTGATCGTAAACGTTTGTGCAGCAATAGCTATGTACCCTCTACATAAGCTTGAAAATTTGAAAAATATTCTTACTAGCAGAAACATTTTTACCAACTTGTTCATTCTCCACTATTATCTATAACATACTTATTGGTTGCTTTCGTTAAATGCAGGACCATCAGGTTCAAACATAGTAAATAATGCAACCAATCACAGGGCCGAATTTATTAAATTGTTAGATACCAAGCAGCTTCGATCCGGGGTAGAAATGGATAATAGAGATCAAATGAAATTTGTTAATAAACTCGAACTGACACCCTCAGATGAAGCAGTTTTAGAAGTTCCATTGCGGAAGTTACGTAAAAAGCGTTGTAAATTATATAATTCAACAAAAGAATTACAAATTGAGAATGACGACGAACAAACATCTTTCGACGAATCAGACGATTTATCTCTCATCGAGAAAAAAATGTATGAAAATCTTACAAAATGTGATACTGATGGAGGACAAACATCTAAAATCAATTTTAAACGGGAAGAATCTGTTGAAAATATGGAACAATCTCTCAATGAACTTTTGTTGGAAATTGAAACTCACGAAGCTCTTCTTTTACTCGAGAGTATTAGAAAAGATTGCTTAGACGACTGGCCCGGCAATAGTGAACTTGTTAAAAATCCTGAAAGTCATTTTAGATTCGGAAATGTAGATCCGGACAACGACACGCCAAAAATTAATTCAAGCATAGAAAGTTTAGAAAATTTATTACAAGAACAAGTTGAGGCAGAAATTTTATTACGTGTCGAGACCGGAAAAAACGAAAACCCAACAATAGAAGTCAAAGCCATAAAAGAAGTAGTAAAAAAAACACGTGACTACTTTACGGAAGGCAGGGAAATCTCACATTTTACTCCTTTTCATAACAATCCCAGCATCTGTTCAAAAAGTTACACAGATTTGGTGTCATGTCAACAATACGCTGCTCCTAAATTTTCATTGAGGCACAGTCCTTATATCGAATATATCACTAATTACGATTTTACGTCGATCCCAAAGGCCTACTGTGATTGGCAAAGTCAATATGAAGGTAATCTTAATACATATATGACTTCTAAAGGCATGCGATTGTTTTTTCAACTAACAAAATAAATTAATAACCCCCCCTAATAAATATCTGCAGTAAGAATATTTTACAAAGAAAACAAAAACAAAAAAGAAAATGTTCAGGTAATACGTAGATAAGTTTTGCTCTTTGTAGATTTTGTAGTTGCATGTTTTTCAGGACTTGCTTTCGAAAGTACAAATGAAAATCAACAAACGATTTTCAACGACTTATCGTATGTTAAAACGAAAACGCTAGAATTTATAGATAACGAAACTAAATTTGAGCCCCCTTTGAATGCTGAAAGTGCAACAGAAAAGATAGAAAAGAAAAAACACAAAAAAGGATTACTTGGAACCCTAAAAATGATCGTAGGAAAATCCTCCGATTCCGAATCAGAACCAGAAAGTATAGTAAAAACAAAAGTAGAAAAGAAAAAAACTAAAGAAGGTAGATACAATAAGAAATATTCCCATGGTAAAAAGCCCAGGATGCCGACACCGCCCCCCGAACTCTCTGCCGAAGAGGTAACTTCCAATGATGAAAACGATTTGCCCAAAACTGAAAAACCAATCGAAAAGAACAAAGAAAAAGAAATTTTGACTAAAACTGTCCAGCCACCAGTAGAGCAACAAGCTGACGGTAAAAGTAAAGATCACGATAAAACGAAAGAACATGAAGAGCGAAAAACCGGCTTCTTTAATTTGTTCACTAAAAAAGAGAAAAGAGAGTCCTTACACAGTGACCAAATCTATTCAAAAGAATTTAAGGAATTGCTACAAAAAACCAAGACTTTCGTTGATACCGAATTAAACAATTACGAATGTGGAGAGTCGAAACAACCTCTTCAAATTAAAAAAGACGAAAAAGTAGTCTCATCTGCTAAAGAACAAGAAGAACGGAAAACTAAAGATTATGACAAAACGAAGGAATCGGAAGAGCGAAAAACCAGCTTCTTTAATTTGTTCAGTAAGAAGGAAAAGAAAGATTCATTGCACAGTGACGAAACATATTCCAAAGAATTTAAAGAACTACTACAAAACACGAAGAACTTCGTTGATAACGAATTGAATAATTACGAATCAGGAAAACCAAAACAAGTTTTCCAAACTAAACAAGGTGAAATTATACCATCTGCCAAAGAATCTGAAGAACGAAAAACAGGTTTCTTTAATTTATTTAGTAAAAAGGAAAAGCAAGACTCTTTGCACGACGATGAAACGTATTCGAAAGAATTTACAGAAATGTTAAGTAAAACCAAGACCTTCGTTGATAATGAACTAAACAATTACGAATGTGAAAAACCAAGAGAAGTTGGGCCTGTTGAAGTCAAAAAAGACGAAATCACCCCATCTACTAAGGAAACTGAAGAACGTAAAGTCAATTTCTTCAATTTATTCACCAAGAAAGAAAAACATCATTTACTGCACGGTGATGAGGCATACACAGAAGAATTTAAAGAATTATTACAAAAGACAAAATCATTTGTAGATAACGAATTTCAGAATTATGAGTGTGAACCTACTGATAAACAGCATCTTCAAATTAAAAATAAAGTAAATACAATTCCCACTGAAAACATCACTAAAGAAGTTGACGTGAAGAAACCAAAAGAATCTGAGTCTACTTTAACCAAAAAACATGAGATCACTCCATCTTCTAAGGAAACTGAAGAAAAGAAAATTGGTTTCTTCAATCTATTCGGCAAAAAAGAAAAGCGCGATTCTTTGCACGGTGATGAGGCATACACAGAAGAATTTAAGGAATTATTGCAAAATACAAAATCGTTTGTAGACAACGAATTTCAGAATTACGAGTGTGAACCTGCTGATAAACACCATCTTCAAATTAAAAAGGAAGTGAATACAATTCCCACTGAAAGCATCACTAAAGAAGTTGACGTGAAAAAACCAAAAGAATCTGAGTCTACTCAACCCAGAAAACATGAGATCACTCCATCTTCTAAAGAAACTGAAGAAAAGAAAATTGGTTTCTTCAATCTATTCGGCAAAAAAGAGAAACTTGATTCTTTGCCCGGTGATGAGGCATATACCGAAGAATTTAAGGAATTATTACAAAAGACAAAATCATTTGTAGATAACGAATTTCAGAATTATGAGTGCGAACCTACTGATAAACAGCATCTTCAAATTAAAAAGGAAGTAAATACAATTCCCACTGAAAACATCACTAAAGAAGTTGACGTGAAGAAACCAAAAGAATCTGAGTCTACTCAAACCAAAAAACATGAGATCACTCCATCTTCTAAGGAAACTGAAGAAGGGAAAATTGGTTTCTTCAATTTATTCAGCAAAAAGGAAAAGCGCGATTCTTTGCACGGTGATGAGGCATACACAGAAGAATTTAAGGAATTATTGCAAAATACGAAATCGTTTGTAGACAACGAATTTCAGAATTATGAGTGTGAACCTGCTGATAAACATCATCTTCAAATTAAAAAGGAGGTAATTACAATTCCCACTGAAAAAATCACTAAACAAGTTGATGTGAAGAAACCAAAAGAATCTGAGTCTGTTTGCACCAAAAAAGATGATGTCACACCATCTACTAAGGAATCTGAAGAACAAAAGAGCAGTTTCTTCAATCTATTCGGCAAAAAGGAAAAGCGCGATTCTTTGCACGGTGATGAAGCATACACCGAAGAATTTAAGGAATTATTGCAAAACACAAAATCGTTTGTAGACAACGAATTTCAGAATTATGAGTGTGAACCTACTGATAAACAGCATCTTCAAAGTAGAACGGAAGAGATTATAACACCCATTAAAAAAAATATTGAAAAAGTTGATGTAAAAGAACTAAAAGAATCTGAGTCTATTCACACCAAAAAAGATGATGTCACACCATCTTCTAAGGAATCTGAAGAACGAAAAGTCAGTTTCTTAAATTTATTCGGCAAAAAAGAGAAACTTGATTCTTTGCCCGGTGATGAGGCATACACCGAAGAATTTAAGGAATTATTACAAAAAACGAAATTGTTTGTAGACAACGAATTTCAGAATTATGAGCGTGAACCTATTGATAAGCAGCATATTCAAGCTAAAAAGGTGGTAATTACAATACCTTCAGAAAAAATCACTAAAGAAATTGATGTAAAGGAACTAAAAGAATCTGAGTCTGCTCAACCCAAAACAGATGAGATCATTCCATCTTCTAACGAAAATGAAGAAAGAAAAATCAGTTTCTTCAATTTGTTCAGCAAAAAAGAGAAACGTGATTCTTTGCCCGGTGATCAGGCATACTCCGAAGAATTTAAGGAATTATTGCAAAAAACGAAATCATTTGTAGACAACGAATTTCAGAGTTATGAACGTGAACCTATTGAAAAACAGCATCTTCGAGGAGAAAACGAAATAATTACAATTCCAACTGAAAAAATAATTAATGAAGATGATGTGAAAGAAGATGTGAGCCAATTGGATACGACAAAAGTAACTGCAATCGATGACAAGCATGCAGTGGTCAAACGTAAAGCAGATAAAGACAAAACTCGTGCTACTGAACAACGTAAAAGTGGTTTCTTTGGGTTGTTTGGAAAGAAAGATAAAAAAGGTGCAACAAAAGCCGAACAACAACTGGAGAAAGAAATAATTGTACAAACACCGGAAAGTGAAACGATTAAATTGAAAAAAGAGGAAATTGACTTACTCGATAAGGACGCTGAAGTCCAAAAATATAATAAACCGGAGACGCAAAACATAAGTGAACTTGTAAAAAGTCCAATATCCATTGCACCAGTACAACAAACCAGACCTTCTGTTGAATTGGTTCAATCAGAAGACGAGAAGATGGAATCACAAAAAACTGAAAAACTTGAAAATGTGGCTTCGGTTGAAAAAAAATTGTTCAAGGAAGATGATCAATCTGTCGAGCAGAAGAAAAGTGGATTCTTTAGTCTTTTTGGAAAAAAAGAGAAAAAGGAAACACCTAAACTTGATAGAAAAGATGTTCAATGTGATACAACTATCGACGAACAACCTAGTCAAAAAGAAGAAGAAGCTAAAGATTTTAAACTTTTACTGGATAAAACGACTTCATTTTTAAATACTGAATTAACAAATTATGAAGTACCTCTTCCTAAATCAGAAAAGAGCAATGATAAAATTGAAATTGACTTACAGGATAAACGTATTAACGAAAACATTGAAAGTGTTGAAGAAGACATTTACGAAGAACAAGAATATCCATCCATTGAAAAGCAAAAATTTGAAAAATACAGGACAAGTTTTACAGAAAAACTCGATGATCATGCAAAGACAACTGACGACGGAGATATAACTGAAAAAGAACCACTTACTGAAAAACAAAAAAAACTTCCTGAAAAACAAACAGATCTTCCTGAAAAACAAACAGAACTTCCTAAAAAAAAAGAAATCGATGCAACACAATCTGATCTTGTTACTTTGTTAAAAGAAACTACAACTTTTATAAACACTGAAATAGCCTTCCGTAGCAGCGAAATCCCACCAAAATCAGAACAGTTATTAACGCCGGTAAAAGAGAAGTCAGCTGAAACTATACAAACCGAACTTGCTACCGCTTCAGAGGATGATAGCAAATCTCAAAGTTCACGGGAAAGTTCCCCTAAAAAGGCCGGATTTCTGTCCCTATTTACTAAAAAAGCCAAGAAAGATAAGGCACATAAATCAAAATCAAAGGAGTCAGAGAAAGGCGTAATTGATTCCGAGACACCTGATCGTCTTTCCGTAACTGATCCAGTGGTTCAGACGAAGATCGATGAGAATAAGGAAATAGCAAAAAAGGACATTATTATCGAAAATGGTTCCGGACAAAAAGAAATAATTACGGACATAAAAACTCTCGAAGCAGAACAAATAGCAGCACGACAAGCCATCAATGATACGCACTCGTTTCTCACTGAGGAACAACTTGCTTCAGCGGATACTGTAACCAGTAGTATTTCGAAACCTGCAGTAAGCAAGGAATTTCCTTTAAAAGAACAAGAATTTGATGATATCTTGAATGCGTTAGCACCAGAAAACGTTTACGTAGACCAGGAGACTATTGTTAATTTTAATGCTATAAAACGAGACATTGAAGATCAGAACGTTCCAGATTTAGAAGTTTTTGTAAAACCTATTCACGTTGCTACAGAACAACTCACAGAAGAAGTGCAATCTATAAGGAAAGAAATTAAAGAAGAAATTAAGCCTCAGGAGGAAGCTTTAATGAGTCAACTCGTTCAAGAACACAAAGATTTGGATAAAAAACAGGAGCCAAGATCTAAATCACCAAAAAAAGACAGCGAAGATAGAAAAAGCGGAATTTTCAGTTTCTTCGGAAAGAAATCGAAAACTAAAAGTGAACATGAACAAACGGTAGATGTCGAATCAAATTTAAAAGATGTTTTAAGAGATACTAACGATTTCATTAGTTCAGAATGCCTTCATTATGACAAACCTGAAGAATCGAAGGAAACTACAGAACATCGAGAAATAGCACCAAAGTCGGTAACATTCTCGTTAGATGAAGCTAACAAAGAAGACGAAGCAGAAGCAACAAAAGTAACCAACGGCGAGTGTACAACAGATGCGAGTATCACATCAAAAGATAGTGAACTGAATGAAAATGAAAAAGGTTCCGAAGAAAAGAAGAGCAGATTTCTTGGTGGTTTGTTTGGAAAGAAAGACAAAAAACATAAAAAATCGAAAGAAACTAAGGAAGAAGTACCCCCAGAAGATTTGTTAAATTCAGAACTGATTAAAAAAGGTTCTACAACAGAAACATATCTTCAAAATTCAGAACACATTGTAGAAAAGGACGCATCACTAAAAGAAGCAAATATTCCTGACTCGACAGATTTTGATAAAAAAGATGAGGTTTTCCTTAAAACACTTGCTTCCACAAAATCATTCCTGGATACGGAAAATCAAAATTATGACGATTCCCCAAATATTCAGATGCCACAAAAACCTACACAATATAATGAAGAACATGAAGAAAAAGGTAAACATGGAGGAATATTAAAAATAATAACCGACAAAATAAGTAAGATTTCTCCTTCGAAATCCAGCAAAACGGATACGATTAAAAAACCAACTGACGATTTAACTTTATTAAAAGACTTCCAAATAGAAGAAACAGAGAAGGATATTGTACCTACAAAAATAGACGATGTAGAAAGTTTAACTACGAAATTCAAACAACTAAAAGATAAAACTGAGGAAACCAAAGATGAAATTTCTGGTATGGTGAAAACATTTAAAAATATACGAAACGAAAACACCTTTGAAAAGGATGCGAACGAAGTAGGTCAAGATCTTATAGAAAAAATTGACAATATTCAAGGAGAATGCTCCTTAAAAATGAAACAGATAGATTCAACTATGGATAAACAATTAGATAAAACTGAAAATTTAGTGGGGGTCACCGCAACTACGATTACCGATAACATAAACGATCAAATAAATAATGTGCATGATTATTCAAAAGAAACATTTGAAAACTTAAAAAAGGAATTTGAAAAAGTTAAAGAATCTGCAACTGATGAATTTCTTCAAGGAAAAATAGAAGGTATGAAAGACGAATATTCTAGAAATTTAAACGAAGTTAGTTCGGAATTATTAGATACAGCGCAAGGTACTGTTAGTTCTGTAAGGGACAATGCAACACAACAGGCCAAAAAGGTTGATGAAGATGTTAAAGATATCCGAACTGAATATTTGAAAAGCGCAGCTGAACTTGATTCCATTATAAACGAACATCTTAATATATCTGAAAATTTAAAACAAATATCTTCAAATATAAGCGACAAAGTGGAATATGAAGTACAAAAATCTGACGATTTTCTACATGAAATAGTACAAGATTCAACAAGGATGCCCTCTAATATTGATTCTGCCATAGAACAACAACTGCACTCGGTTAAAAACACAGCGCAGACATCTGCTATTACTATAGGGGATAAGATAGAAAAACAAAAACAGGATTTAAAAGAAACTTTAGAATCGATTAAAACAACTGTAGATGATAAAACAGAAGACATTAGTAAAGTACTTAAAACTGATGAAAAATTAAAGGAAACAATACCAGAAATTGGATCGTTAATTAGCCATACAGTTAAGGAGAAAATGGACACATTGGATGACGTAATCCAAAAAGCCAAAGACAAAATACCCACTGAAACGATCAGTACAATATCTGACAGGATCGTCGATAAAGGTACAGAGTTAACAGAAGGTATACAACAAAGTATAGGAGAAACCTTAAAACAAACCAAGGAGAATATAAATGACAAAATTAAGGGAAGTCAAAAATCCATTGCTCAAGAAATAGAAATGCCATTTCATGATACTAAACAAGAAGTAGAGAAATATTTACATAAAGTACAAGAGACAGGAACAAATTTAATAGAGCAAGATAAATGGAAAGAAGTACAAGATTTGAAGGAACAATTCGAACAAAAATTAGAAGAAATACCTCAAATAGAATTAAAGACAACAATACCAGACAAAGTTGACGTTTTTGAAGGCGAATTAAAGCAAGTTAAAGATAAAGGAAAGGATATACATGACACTACCCAAGACACATTAGTTCATTTTCAAGAGGAATTCATTAAAGATTTTAAACCGACACAACTAATAGAAAAAGAACAGCCTCATAAAGTCTTACCACAAGTTTACGTTAGTCCTAAGAGTAGCAAAAAGTTGTCGAAAGAACCTGAAATCACGAATAAGGAATCAGAAGTTAATAAATTAAGTGCTATGAAGTCCGAAATAGAAGACAGCGTAAGTTTAATACAAAAGAGTCTTGCTGAACTAGAAGTAAAATCGGAAGATTTAGCTTCCATTGGTAGGGAACCAGAAGCCACAACTCCATCTCAATCGACCCAAAAACGAAAACCAATGTTTCGCTTGGAGTCGGAGGATGAAGACGTTAATACTGCTGCAGACATAAAGGGTTTCGATTTTCCGAAATACACAATGGAAACCTTACATGAACAACATTTGGAACTGAAAGACAAAGAAACTAAATCAATCGACGAAAAGCTTGAAAATATCGACAAAGCTTTACAATCTCTAGAGGATATTGAGCAAATGCATACAGATAAAACAACAGAACCAAAATTACATAGGGTTGAACGGAAATTCGAAAGGATGGCATCTGAAATACTAGAGAAAGAAGCAGAAGAAGCAAAAAAGGGGGCCGTAACGAACGAAGAATTAGAAAATAAAAGGGAAAAGGAATTTAACAGATTCGTTTCTCAAATTAGTACCGAAGAAATGTCGATCTTTCAAAACGAATACAGTTCATTATGTACCGAAGAAATAGACTCTTTATTGGTAGACGCGGACGTAGGATCGCCAGGTAGTCAGGATAATTTCAAAGGTAGTTATGCTTAATCCCGATATTTATATACTTAATATTTTTATATAAGTACATATTTATCGTACGATAAGTACATAGATACGTAGAATAGATACATCCATAGATATTAATTATATGCTTTACTACATATTGTATAAATTAAATTACTTATCTCCTTAGGAGGATTGAGAACACTTGCACTTGCAATTACACATACGTACATATCTATTCTCTTCTTCACTTTTTATTTTTCTAATAATCAAAAGTCAAACATATCGGGTCCAAATAAACGACATGACCCAGGTCTACATGTGTACATTATAATTTTATTTTCGATAGGTGATGTAGTTTATATGGCTCCAGTAAAGTTTAACGAAAATAATAGCATTAATAAAGCTGGTATTGAAGTAAATGTCATACCCATAATGCGAAGTCACTGTACATCACCATTGCCGTTACCAAAGCCAGACCAAAATTTATCACGTCCCCAATCAGATTTGGGCTTTTACAGTATAAAGAAAAAGAAAGGCGGTAGCAGCTTACCAGACTTGCAAAGATCGTCAGAATCTCTTTACAGCAGTAATTCTGGAATAGTGGAATCGATATTAGAAATCGGTCCTGAAAATTTTCTAACACTCCCTCCTCCTAAATACGCACGCACCGCTTCTGAGGAATGTTTAAATTCAGAAAATAGGGTTAATTCAAATCCAAAACCCTACGATAGTAACGATTGCCTGTCTGGATCGCTAACAAAAGCGGTCACTTCTTGGTTGAGTCAGTCCAGTTTGTTTTCGGACGAATCAAAGCTATCAACCGATAGCGAAAATAATTTACATAACAAGAACAGAGAGACAACCAAAAAGTCAAGAAAACAGAATTCTAAAAGGCAACCTTGCACTCTTATTTCTTCTCCTTTAGGTAATTAAAAGTATCTAACCGTCATTGCCATCGGTAAACAACATCGACAAGGGCCCGATATGTTTGTTTTTGTCCGCATGTGATTAACACAAAAATGAATTCTTTATTGCAGTGTTTAGCTTTGCATTTAAATTTGACATGTTTGTTTTGTGTGTGTGTGTGTGTGTGCGTACAAGGGTAAGTTGGTTTGCTACGAGAATTTAAAGTGTGCTTTTCATTTAACTTTAATATTGCCTCTATGCTCACCCTTAGTTGCCGGCTAGTATTAATAAAAATAACCCATCTTTCTAGACGCCGTCCTCCAACAACTAACCCGTAACGAAACTAGTGATCTAACCGCTTCGCAAACTGAACCCAAGCCTTCGGCACAATTACTAACCAAAACTAACGAAAAACAAATAACAGAAAAGCCTTCCATTCGAGAAGAAGATTCTCACTTGGATAATGTAACTTATAGTGATAAAAAAAAATTTTGGGAAAGTATATCGTCGCAGGAATCCGAAGCAGATACTAGCAAAAGTTCGAAGAAGCAGGAAGCTACTTCTAGTGAAGTTATCCCTCCTCCAGTACCCAAACCTAGACAGAGCAAGCAACAGCGCACAGACGCGGAATCAACAGAAATAAAACAAACGGATAGTCTTGATTCACAAACGGAAGCTGCTCCTAACTTAGGAGGTTACGATAATACCGGTTATATTTCCGATAGCGAAGACGTCGAACATTACATTTCCGATTCCGAAATAGAAGATCGCGTTCCGCAAATTAGAGAGAGGCAAATGAGCGTCGCTTATCCGACAGCGGGACTTGGAAGGAAATCGATTTATGAGAGATCACTATCATTACCAACACAGGACCTTTACGATATTAAAAACCAATTGAAACTGAAAAAGGAACATATCGAAGAACAAATAAAGAAAGGCATGGTTGTCGAACAACTATCTACTGAATTTGAAGAAGAGCTACCTCCCGAATACAAATCTTTCGAAATGGACAATTCAAGAGAAGATCAAAAACTATCGGAGACAAGGAGCGCTCCTGAAGCCACAACGGATGACGAAATCGAACAGATAAGTGACGAAATTTTAAAAACAGGAACGTCCAAGGATGTTCAAACCTTACCTGAAGCGCAAAAATTAGAAGATGGTGCTTTATCCCAACAACAAGAAATATTACACTCCAAAAGCGTTGTAACGACAACAGATGACTTTTTAAAATCAGAAAAGAGCCTTTACGATTATTCTTCAACTAAAACTCAAATAGAAGGCATTAAAACAATCGACTCCCTTTCTCTCAAAGTAGAAGCCTTTATAGAAAAATCAGAATCGAAGCTGGTTAAAGAAACTGATTTATCGGTTGAAACGCACAAGTCTGATCAAACAACATCACAACAAACGCACAAAATAAAGTCTGATACGCACAAACAAAGAGATACAGACTTACATGTCGATAAAAGCGAAATCGAGGAGCTGGAAAAAGAGACAGATAACAAAAAAGTAGAAAAACCGAAAGCGAAAGAGAGAGTAGCAATATTAAAATCTCCAATCAATTTACCTGAAGAAAAAATGGAAAGTACCATTTGGGAAACACCGGTACAAGTTTCCAAAACAATCGACGAACAAGCTCCCGAATTCAGCGTCGAAAATAACCAACTCAATTCGCTCGCACAATCTTCCTTAGATCAAGAAGCGTTTGAAGAATTAGGTCCATCAAAAAAACTCCAAGTCGAAAATATTTTAATACAGAGTCTAAGCGACGACAGCATAACTTTAGACGAAGCCAAAAAAATGGCAGCGTCGTTGATGGACGACATTGAAAAGGAGATACAAAAATGTAAACCGCTCAGCCCAAGCGACACTGAATCCATTCCGGGTGGAATTTTCGCGTGCGACAAAGAACTTAAAACATCGTTATTAAAATTGGCGGAAGAGAAAGGTTTAGATAAGCGCGAAATGCAATTAGTTGAGTCGGTATTAGCAAGAAAACAAAGAGGACTAAAAAGCAAAGATGAAACAACACACGCATCAAGTGTCGAAATAACCGACGAAGATTTAAAGTATAGTGGTGTTGAAATAGACTATTCGCCATCTAGCAGTCGTTCATACATTTTAGAACAACTTGAAGCCGAAAAACAACAAAAAGTCTTCACTGAAACATTACCAACATTAGAAGCATTCTCAGATACTAAACAGCAACCCATCATTCACGATTTAATTAAAGAAGAAAAAGAAACGAAATATGTTGATGACAAGAAAGAAGAAATTGCACAAGATGAGTCAAGTGAAATAGAGGATGTAGTAGAGAAGAAAACTACATCAGAAGAACAATTGGAAGACGAAATAGAACCTAAACTAATCACGCATACAACTTCTAAAGACGACAAAGAACAGACCGTTCAGACGCATAGTTCAGGATCGAAATCAAGTAAAGAAGATTCATTCAAATCTCCAGACGGCAGCAGAACCGATACAGAACAAGGAGGAAAAAGTGGTTCGTTTAAAAAAGATCAATCAAGTAGCAGCACAAGCAACTTGAAAAGTGCCGGAGATAGACGTTCAGGGACAGACTTCGAAGGTTATTCGAGCTCGGGAGAAAGTCATTACCAAAGTTTCGAAATAGACAGCAGCAAGAGTAGACCGTGTTCATCAGATTTCGAAGGGGTAAACGTAGTTGCTTCATCAGAATACGAAAGCGCATTAACTTCTCAACAAACATCGGGACTTTCTCACGGCATATCAGATTACCATACTGCAATAAGTTCCTTGACATCGAAAGAAAGTATGAAAAGCTTAGATAGCGAAAGTTCTGGTAACTTGGCGAGTTTTGAGGCTTCCGAAGCATCTGAAACTCTCGTTCCGTCTGCTCTTGAAAATGAAAACGACATTTTAGAACCCGTAGAGGTAATCGACGACTTTCACGAAAAAACTGGAGAAGAAATAATAGCGCAACATTTTGACACTCCTTCGAAAATGAAACGCTCTCACGAAATGACTTTCCAACCTGAGACCATAAACGACGAATTAATACGAAGAACATCGACAGATGACATATCTACATTACGAAAATACAGCGGAGAAGAATCCCCAAGTTATCTTGATAAAGATATGCAAAGCGATATGAAGAGTACGACCGAGAGTTATACGTCGACAGCGTCTACTGTAATAGAAGTACCAATGGATTCAATAACATTAACCAGTTCGACATTTACAGAAGGCAACACGTCATATGCCAGTACACAAATTGTTTCAAAAACCGCGAACGAAGATAAAGTACAACAACAACAAATTGAAACAATTGAACCTAAGAAAAGGGGGCACAGACGTTCGGAAAGTTCACTGCTTGGTCAAACAGGACAAATTCCATACATGACAAATATCGAAATGAAACAAAAATGTGACGATTTTATAAGTAGAGAATCACATGAATATAAAACAGATGAAAAAGAAGACGACAAAAAGAATACACAAAGTGAAGAAATCGTTATTCAACAAACAAAAGCAATAGCTCCAATTTTAGAAGACGAGGCAGAACATCCCAAAGATGAAAAACAATTACAAAAAAGACGAGATTCCCTGGATGAGCAACCGTTACCTGGCATTACAGTCACGCAGCACATGGCTCCTTTAAAAGACAAAGGATTCCATTATCCTGACTTAGAACTTGAAGAGCAGCAAGCCGCACCAGACACTTCAACACCTGAAACACCAGCTTCGGCCTCCAGTAAAACCTCCGAAGAATCAGATCAAGGTAAAGAGTATGTCCTTCAACAAGGTTCTACCAAACCTTCGGCTGCTGCTACTGCTGCTGTTGCTGCACAAGTAACAAAAACCGAAAAAGTTCTAATCGAATCAAAAAAACAAACTCCAAGTACAGCACACAAAGTTGCAAAGAGTGAAAAAGACAAGGAAGCCGAACCTACGTCAGAATCTCCTGACAGTGATTCTTTCGAAATGTTAGAAAAACCTGACTTAATTGATGACTTTGTCGTCATAGAAGAAGTTGCCAAAGAGGCCAGTGAACAAGATCAAGAAGGCAAAAGTGTACGTATAGAATATAGCAAGAAGTCTGTCAAAAAACATGACGAAGAAGTAGAAAACTATTTAATACAATCGTCGTCGAAACAGTCACAATTTTCCACTGGAAAACCACAAGAAACGAAAGACGATCTCGCTTTCGATTTCGAAAGCAGTCCACCTATGCCGGACTTAAAAAGTGCAAGCGAACCGGATTCTAAAACGAAAGAATATTTTCATTCTTATGAACAAGAATTAGAAGGAAATAGAAAATGGATCGAACAACAATTTCAAGGGGATCAAGCGACTATGGCTGCCGGTTATGGTTACGAAATGGAATTCGAAAGAGCTCCCTTAGAAGATATCAAAGAAGAAGAGGTAACCGATTTTGATTCTAGCAGAATAGGAAGCTTGAGTTCTCACAAAGAGGGAAGCGCTGGTAGTATGAAAGACTCTTACTCAAGCACTCCAGAGTATGATGTGTTAGCTGGTCGAAAATATTTCACACGTTCAGGCGAACATGATGACGTTTCTGTATCGAGCCTTCAAGAATTTGAAAATTTAGAACGTGCAATGTCACTAGAAAACAGAAAACCCCACCAAGGATCTCAAGATTCCTCAAGTACAAGTGGAAGTAGTTACGGAAAACGATATAACGTTGGTAAAAATGGTCAGGGTGACGAAATTTCTACTAATTCACTTAAAGAATTCGAAGGACTAGAAAAAGCTTGCATTGCTGTTCATAAAATAGAAGAAAAAGTCAAACAAGAAGAGGCTCTACTCACTCAAATCGAAGAAGGTCACGAAAGTGTTGCATCAGAATCAGAAAGTTGCGAGACCTTATCGGGCACGGGGAAAAAAGCACAATCATCAGACTCCGATAATAAACTACTTGAAATAGACGCGATTATTAGACAAGCCCAGTGTAGCATAGATAAATTCATCGATTTCAAAGACGACGAAAAGCCAGAATCGATTGGTCGAGGAGATTCTTTAGAAGAAGTTTCGAAAATTCCTGATTTAGATCTTGACACGCCGATGCAAAAAGCTGCAAAAGTTCAGTGGGTGGAAACAAGTGAAGATGCAATGGTCAATTCGACAGATTCTTTAGATTTAAATTTAGACAAATCACCTCATCACGACAGTACAGATAGTTTAGATCAAAAAACAACAGCAAGAGATCCGATGACCGCGAGTACAGACTCCATCGAATATCAAAGTAAACAAAAAACCGATAAAGACGTTATGCGCAGCGACAGCTTCGATAATAAAGACGAAAGAGATGGAAGCTACGTCATGACCTTAAGTGATTCGTTAGAATTAGGTACTACCGATGTAAACCACGGAGTTCTCAGCGATTCAATTGACGAAGAAGGCTCGCGTGTAGGAATTCAAGAACACAGTACTTCTAGTAGCGGAAAAGACTTTAGTTCGTCAGTAAGAGAAGAAATTGTAGATAAAACAAAACAACAAATTTTAGAATTTCTTCCAGAAGATAGCGAAAATATATTAGAAATATCGACGTCAACTGCAACAAACGCTACGTATCATAACGAAACAGATTCAATATTTTCAGGAAGTTTTACTAGTGGCTCCAATACTATGGTATCTTCTGCAGAAGCGATTGATCCCAATATAGGAACCACTAATTTATCAGCAGCAATCGATAGACTATGGTACGACGATGCCAGTACTTCCGAACCCTATGTATCCGAAAAATATCAAGTTTTGCCAGAAGATGATCAATACTCTCATATTATTCATAGGAAAATAGAAATGCCAACCACCGTACAAAAGGTTACGTTTACAGGACCAAATGCGGAAGAAGAACTGAGAAAGTATTTAGAAAGCGTTGGTCCAAGTCAAGAACAGGTTCAGGAAACAACCGAAGTTGATGAATTTGGAAACGTACACAAAAAAAGGATAGTCACGAAACAAGTCGTTGTCGGTGCTGAAACAAAAGAAGCCGAACCTCTAGAGAGCGATGAACAATACGGTCGTGTCATTAGACGTAAAATTGAACTACCTCCCACAATTACTAAAGTTTCGTTTACTGGAGAAGACGCTGATGAGCAGCTCAGAAAATATTTAGAAAATGTTGAACCAAAAGAAGAAATCGAAGAAACGGAAGTGGACGAATTCGGAAATGTTCGCACTAAAAAGACCATCAGAAAAAGAATCGTCCTTCAGCAACAAGACCCGCAAAGTGACGATAGTTTACAATATAATATACTAAAAGGTGACCAAAGGCATACAGACATATATTCGGTTGATATTTCGAATTTGGCAAAAGGTCAAGAACTGACATCCGATGTTCAAAAGTTACTAACGTCGATTGCCGAAAGTAGCGCAGGTTTGTTAAACATTAACACCTTATAATAGTTTTCGTTACATTATTAGACACAGTTTAGTTCTTCTGAATTTTATATCCGATATTTGTTTGATTTTATGGTAAGTCCATTTTTGTTTGGTTTGCGAAACGATTTACATATAATATATTGCATGTTTAACACACTAAAACAAACCGCCCCCTATAAACACAACCATTTTAAAATCTGATTCATTTGTTGCATTATGTGCAGGAGAATCTTCAGATCATCCCCAGAGTACCGCCACTACCAAAGAACCCGACGCTGCTGCTAAAGGTGCGTATACGTATCAAAGAACGATATTGATAGTTTTGTAATTATTTCTTAAGTATTGTTTTCAGAATATATACAATACTTGCAATCATTAATAATGAAATATTTGAATAATTTTTAATAGAGGTAAATTTTAAATACATTAATACGATATTAGTTATTGAATTAATTTGTACCCACTATACCCACTATACCCACTACAGATTACCTCATATTAATGAGGAAAAAATTGTTACTGCTGTCACCTCTCGTAGCTTAGTGGTAAAAGTATTGGCGTGTAAAGCCAAAGGTCCCGGGTTCGAGTCCCGGGGAGTAACAAAATTTTCCACATTAATATGATGTAATCTGTACAAATTAATTCAATAATTAATATAGTATTGTATTAATGTATTTACAATACTTGTGTTTTTGAAGTACATAACTAATTCGTGGTATAAAAGAAACTATAAAGGAACATGCTCCTTCTCGGCGTATTCGCTAAAATCAATGTATAAATTATATAGTTAAAACATAACATTATTATTTCGATATAATAAAATTTCGAATTGAAACACGTTTTACTATTTTATTTATTTAACTCTATATAAATTTCGTCTTTTTAGTGTATCTTCAGAAGCTTAAACTAAACTATAATTCAGCTTATTATGTTTACACTAAATCGAGATTTAACAGACGGTTATTTCCATATTCTATATGACCGTTACCCAAATTTTTTATTACTTTTTTAACTTATACTGCTCATAGTTATCGGAAACTAATGCACTTTTTAAGTTATGTGTTAATTTTAGATTTTCTGTTTCTATATTATGATTATTATTTTTTATATTTAACGTTTTCGTTACTTTATTATTCACTATCAACCTGAAGTCTATGAAACAAAATGTTCAGATAGTAATACCATTTATATAGGAAAATCAAAAAGAAAAATTTAATTAAGGCTTCAAGAACATAAAAAAACTTTCAGTTCAGCAACGCATCTATTTAATAAAGATCGAAAAATTTAAATAGAAAATTAATACATAACTTAAAAGATGACTTAGTTTCAGATAAATGCGAAATAGTAGAAATTAAAAAAGCAATAAATAAAAAAACAATTTGGCCAATAATTAGATAGAATTTGAAGAAGCTCTGTATTAAACTCCAATTTAATGTAAACATCCCCTCCTAAAGTAAGTAGTATAAATATAAAATAAGATGAAATAAGTTTAGTTTCAACTGTAGAAGCTACTGAAGGTAAACTAAAAAGGAGAAATACGTATAGAGTATACTAAATAGAATAGTGTATTAAAAAATGCATTAATTCCAAATTTTATATAGGTAAAAATTATAGTAGTCATAAAATTAATCCCTTCAATGACTACCGTATATTTTGTCTTTACCTTAAAAAAATGTTTTATCTCCATTTTCTAAGATTTTTTGAAATTGTGTTTAAACTCCCAAACGTTAATTCTTTTGCACATTGAACTATATAAATTTTGCGGCAATCGACTACGCACTGCAACCAATCGCAATCGTGCCATTTATGCACCTGAAACTTTCTTACATCACACCTTTACGCAATGTAAATATGTACAATCAACTTGTTTGATATTTACTAGCGACTTCGTCCCGTGGAATTTAACAAAAAATTTATTTTTAAAATAACACAACCGTTAGCAATAGCCCGCTCGCGCATTCTGAGCCCGCGCGACAGGTAGCCTTTGTGATATTAAGTGGCGAGAGGTGCTTTTACAATTTTTGTCTGTCTGTCTGTCTGTCTGTTTGTTTGTTCCGGCTAATCTCTGAAACTAATTTTGACGGGACTTTCACTGACAGATAGCTAAAGTAATAGGGAGTAACTTAGGCTACTTTTATTTTAGAAATTAATAATTTATTTTAGAAATTAATAATTTATTTTAGAAATTAATAATTTATTTTAGAAATTAATAATATATTATTAAATTAAATAAAAATTGAAAATTATTCAAAAATTTTCAAATAAACAGTAGGAAATATCCAGATGGATCGAAAGAGGATAAAAAACGAAATCGAATGACAAAATAAAATATGCTAGGTGTCATGTGAAAAAATGAAGTTATTCGTGTTTGAAGTTTTTAAACTTTAGAGTTTTTTTCTGAACGTCCTGTACAAATTGTAAAGGTTAGTTTTGGCATGACGTTAGCCTTATGACTTGACTATAATTAATAAAAATTTGAACATTCTAAGTTATTTTTTTGTGGAAATTATGATTTTTTTAAAGTTTGAGTTACGGTGCAGTCTTTTTCCAATAAATTAAATTATCTCAGAAACTAATCATCGTAGTCATACAAGTTCGTTATCAAAGTCACCTTAAAATTTTAAAAATTGGATTGATTCAGCCGTTACTCTGTGATAATTCATCTTTACGATAAATGAATAAACACTACTTTGTTTATTATCACTTTTTTATTTACAAATCCTTTTGACTATAGTTTCGACAAAAAGCCTTGTCATTGTCAAACGAATAATTGAATTTGAATATCAATCAGTCAAATATAACCGCTAAATTCAATTTGAATTATTCGTTTGACAATGACAAACTTTTTTGTCGAAACTATAGTCAAAAGGATTTGTAAATAAAAAAGTGATAATAAACAAAGTAGTGTTTATTCATTTATCGTTAAAATTTTATGTTTCATAGGAATTTATCGTAAAAAAATATACCATTCCGTTTAAAATAAGAATGTTGACATCAACTTTATTTTTTTTTTCTTGTTTTCGTGGAGGAGAGGAAATCTTCAAATTCCGCTACAACCGGAAGTGAACGATAGTTGAAATTATTTTGAATATAAAGATCATCCTTGATAACCGCTGCTCCCAAATGTTTAAATCTGTAACATGCTTAGTTTCCCTAAAACTTCTAATATACCAGTTTAAATAACCCTGTATATTTCATTAAAAATTATTATCTTTGATATTTTTACAAAATATATAATAGATACCTATATCAATCAATTAAGCAAGAAAAATTCTTTTAAATTTATCCTCATTATTAGTGTGCCGCCAAATTTTTTAAAATATTAAAAGTGTACCGTGACAAAAAAATATTGGAAATCACACTGTAAATAAAGAATAATTAATTACACAAAACGGATTTAGATACCTACTAATCTGACAAATTTCATACATGAGTGTCTGCATTTTCGGGGATTCCTATTTCCTAACTCTAGATGTTAGTTCTAGCACAGCTCTCCAATTATATGAAATAATTCACGAGATAGACGACGAAGATTGGCCAATCTCATCAAAACCAGAACGTTAGAGTTGAATTTCTTTGGAAAACAAATTATTTAAATTCTTCTGACGGAGGATCCGCCTTTTCTTTCTTTAAAGGGTATACGTGTGGTTCATCTTCGGGATAAAAATTATTAGCGAAACTGAAAAATGTATTAACGCAAGGGAGACTACCTTTAGCGAAGGAAAATATAGCTCTAACAGAGGGAGTGTAACTAATACGAGGGTAAATCAAATATAAATTGTAATTTTGTAAAATAAATTTATTAATTAATGGTACACACAAACTAAACATTTAACATTTTTCGATGTAGTCACCTCCGTGCTGTACACACTTTTGCCACCGATTTGGAAACTTGAATATTCCTTCTTCATAAATAGTTTGAAGGCGAATGGTCAACTAATTGCGCACATACTCCTCTCCTTCTTCAAAGTGATTCTTTCAAGGGCGCGAACAAAAAATAATCACAGGGTGACAAGTCAGGGCTATAATGATGATAAAACGATGCTCGAGGGTTTCCCAGCCCACTTCTTCCAATTTATTCCTTGTCAAAACTGCGGTGTGTGGCCTGGTGTTGTCATGAAGGAGAATGACGTCTCGAATGGCCATACCCCGTCATTTGCTTCGATACGCGATTTTTGTCTACTGTAACAACTCAGAATAATAAGCCGCATTCACTGTTCCCCTTCTTGTCGAAATCGATTCAGAAGTCTTTCACTGATCTCCGACTGACCTGTTTTAGATTTTCGGTCAATAACCTTGGAACCCAGCGAGCACTAATTTTTCTAAAGTCAAGTTCATCAGTGATGATGAATTGAACACTTTCATAGCTGATACCCACTTCTGATGAGATTTGTTCAATAAGCTCTCGAACAGCACGGATGTTGTCATTTGTGAGACTTGTTCTTGGGCTGACGTTCATTTTCGACACGTTCTCAGCCATCCCTGAATTCTCCCACGTGTATACCCACGTACACACTCGATTCTGAGACAGTGTAGCATTGTAGCATCCCCAAACTCCAAAAACTTTATGTTAATGCGTTGTCCAACAGACGAAGGTACCTTGCGCTCAGTCATGACTATACTGCGGACAGAACCAGGCGCAGCTGCTACCTAAGCCGGTCCCCCTTCTCATAAACCAAACAACACTCGAGCATCGAATCCTCTTGATCATTCTACTTATTCTTTCCACAAATTTTCTTGGTCTTCCAAACCGGTATAACAACAGCAACAGGCAGTGTTCTTTGACTAACATCACACACCGAATTCTAGACTTGTTCTCTACATGTCAACATGTTACACTATGCTATAAGATTTTATTCTCAGAGCTAACGGAGGGGAGAGTTGTGCATGAAGATATCAGATTTAATTTTTTGGTAGACACAATTTCTATAAAAATTTAAAAGAGAAAACCTGACTGTCTAAAATGTCACCTGACTAAATTTCTATATCGTGTTATAACTTTTATGTCCCAACTGACTAGAAACGAGAGTAATTGCACATGTCAGGTTGAAACGATACCATTTATCAGTTGTCGATTCTTTCGATAGAAAATATCGATATATATTAAGTATCGAATGATAAGTATCGATAGCTATTTGTATCGATAGTTCTTGACATATAAATAGTTGAAATGTAAGATTTCATCCCTATGTACGGCGCGGCAGAGAGATCATTTTCGGTATTTCGTACTTCATAGAATAAAAAACTACCCTTGCAGTACTATTGTGTAAATGCGACTAAATTATTCTTTGTTTTCAAAATTGTGTTATTATTTTTTATAACCAATATTTAATAATGAAATATTTTGAAGTTTTTTTTTAGTAGGGGTTAATTTTAAATACCTTAATACGATATTAATCAATGAATTAATTTATACCCATTACAGATTGCCTCATACAACAGCAACAAATTTTTCCCTCATTGTATGAAGTAATCTGTGGTGGGTATAAATTAATTCAATTATTAATATCGTATTAATGTATTTTCTAATATTTAATGTCAGACATATGAAAAAATGCTGAGGGTGGGGGCGGGCAGTTTTGAATAGACAATTGTGCCTAAATATGCTACTTCTAATGGAGTATATCTACAATAAATTATATATTACCTAAATAAACTACACCTTAATAATATTTTAAATTTTCCAGTATTTACCGCTTCTATTTTCATTACACAACATTATTAATTACCTCCTACTCCATTATTGAATTGAAATTTCATAGTGCTAGGGTTCCAAAGACGCCTACTGAAGTACGACATCAGTATAGACGATCAAACTGAAGTGGATCCCAGAGAACATGATTGGCGTTTTAATATTAATCCGTATGGTACATAAAAATTTTGTACGTTTAATGTCTCCCCCCTCAAATCCTGCATTAAGTGTTTTTATTGATTATGTAAAAGTTTGTGAACATATTGCTTGGTACTTTTCACTATCTCTTCACTACGGTAAAGTATCATTATCCATCAACAATTTTTCTATATTATTATAATGTAAAGATCAACCAAGACTAGCATGAAACACCTTGTATGTACTTTTTTCTTTTTTGTTTGTCACTGTTCTTTTTTCAGCATCCCACAATATTTAAGAGTGTAATTTTAATTTGTCTTTAAAAAGGATTCAAAAAGGAAGGAACAATAATAAATTTAAGAATAACTAAAATACTTTTCTGAACTACATATATGCATATTTGTGCATTTTTACTGAGCACTTAACATTTTAAAAAATGGCACCGTTTTGTCATATTGTCGTAATTTTAATCCAATTAAAATGATAAGATGTTCAAATTCAGATTAAATTATATTATACCCGTGAAATAATGACCACAATTAAAGTGGACGAAATACGTGTCTGTGTTTTCAAAAGTTACTTGTGATAATTTCATTGTGTTATCCTCTATTTGGAATTTTAATACATGTAATTTGAACATTTTTATCATAACCATGAAGCTGGCACAACGATGTTTAATTTAATTTCGAAAATAACGATGTTAGGGGCTTTTAGGGACTAATTTTATGCCAAGTTCAAAAATTAAGGGCTCACAATTTATATATACTGATTTTTACTATTTAATATTTTCTGTTCAATATCATGCACCTCTTGAAGGTTTGATTATGGTTAGTTTGAGTTACCCTGACTAACTAACCTAACCTAACCTAACCTTCAAGAGGTACATAACATTAAAACGAACAAGAAATTAGTAAAAGTTACTAGATGGAAATTATTAACCCCTAATTTTTGGCATTAGCACTAAATTAACCCCTAAAAGACCTTTTTTGGAATTTTTGAAATTTATTTTGACCACATTTGTTGTACCAATTTCACGGAATTTTTTTAACTTTTACACCTCTATTACCTTCATATTCAAACAATTGCTGTTGTATATCTGTGTTATTATATTTATATTTAAATATTTCTATACATATATGTACATGTATGTTATATGTTCCATTTATGTTTATTTATAAACCTTTATATGCTCAACATTAATTGCAATTTATTGTTTTTCAGGAGAAGAAAGTAAACAAAGTAAAGAGGGTAAAAAAGAGAAGTAAGTAAAAATATAAATAATTTACTGATCTACAAGAAAGTATTTTCCTGTTTATCTTTTCAGACAAGCAGTAAAAGATCAACATAAACTTTCCGAAGAAATGGAAGAACTTCTTGAAGCGATGAAGGAAACAGGCAAAAAATAAAAGGAGAAGAATAATCTCGTTAAGTTTATTCCCGTCAAATTCTGTTAAATATATTATTTAGGTTCGAGACTATTTAAGCAGATTTAGCTTTGAATGAACTATGTAAATGTTATTCTCAGTTAATCAAAAGTATAGGTCCATAATATTACTCAAATTGTGAATTCTAAAATTATACCAACTCTATCTTATGTACCGGATAAATTATTATTTATTTATATATTATGTCGCTGTTTCTGTTTTATGGATAATTCGAAAATAAGAAAAAAGATATTGTATATACTGAAGTGAACACATAATAAAGTAAGTAGGTATTTTAAATGTTAATGATACTTTGAATTGTCCATAAAACAGCTCAATGTGCAATTATTATTATTATTATTATTATTATTATTATTATTATATATGCGGTAAATAACTATTCTAATGTAATCATATTGTCAATGAAAAAGCCTATTTGTTATGTAGATTTGTAAATGCATTCGTATTTATCTTTAAGTAAAATGTTACTCTATTTCACTACTAAATAAAAATTTACTTTCAGCTTTCGTTTATAAGCCAAAATGCAACACGAAAAATTTAGTTGAACAGAAATTGGAATTTGTGGTTTTCCAATTTACGTTCAGCATTTAAATTTTTACATTGTCCACAATAGCAATTCTGTATTTGTAGCATTATATAACAAATAAAATATAATAGAGCTTTCCTAATTTTTAAAACTTTATACGATTAAGTACATATTCCTAAAACACTTAATACATGTATTGGTACATGCAAATAAGAAATACATAATACCCAAATATTCAGAATGACAGTCTTTAATATTTTGTTCCTACGCAATAGGCACTGTTAATTAGTACCTTATTTTACTATTTTACTTACCCACTTACTTATTTAAATAATTATTACCATAAATACCAAAAATTATCGTAATAAGTTGTTCAAGATTTAAATTATTCATCTACGCAATTTATCTTATTAGTTAAAATTTAGTTTTTATTTTTTTTTTTTAATTATTCTATCAAAAATTATCATTTGTTCTTATTTTAGAAATAAAAAATAACATAATTGCTAATTACAAAGCTGACTTGACACAAGAAAATTAATACACAACCATAAGCATCACGAATTAACATTTAGTAATTTACATGAAAAATTTATGTGTTCATTCAAAAAACAAAAAATGTAATTGCAAACAGAAGCATTGGTTTTTTTCAATTTTAAAGAAGAAATGACAGCAACTTAATGAATAGTTATTGATTTAACCACAGAGTACAGCACAAATCAGAGCCCCAATGATAGTTACTATAAACATAACCAAACACTTTAGAAGTCCATGTTAATAAGATTCTGTAAAGTACTACAAATAAACGTGCAATTATTATTTTATAAGCCATATTATCCTACTTTAAAGTTTAAAAACATGAGTAACTCATCAAAATTTATAAGCAGGATCAACTGTTCTCACGGAAAAGTACCATTCCTAATAGGTGTTGCAGGAGGCACTGCAAGTGGTAAAGTATGCTTTGCTTGTTAATAACTGGTGAGGGCTAGTTTATTTATATATGTATTTTATTCATAGAGTACAGTTTGTAAAAAAATAATGGAAAAGTTAGGTCAAGTTGAAATGGAACATGCACAAAGAAGAGTTGTTTGTATATCTCAAGATAGTTTCTATAGAGAGCTAAGTATTGCAGAAATCACAAAAGCAGAGAAAGGTCAGTTTAATTTTGACCATCCATCGGCATTTAATGAAAAACTTATGGAAGATACTTTAAAGGACGTACTTGCTGGCCGTAAATGTGAAATTCCTACTTATGATTATAAGAATCACACACTGTATGTTTTACAGTATGTATCAAAAATGAAACTGTAATGTGCAATGTTTTTAAGGAAACGTGACGAATTAGTTACCATATATCCAGCTGATGTTGTTCTATTTGAAGGAATATTAGTTTTCTATTTTCCAGCCATTCGGAGTTTATTTCATATGAAATTATTTGTTGACACTGACTCAGACACAAGATTGGCACGAAGAGGTAATTACAGTTTTTACATTATCATTACTTGCTTTCATATAAATATTTTCAAACAAGGAAATACTGACCTAAAAGTTATTAAAATGTATTTACAAGCAGCACCAGTTAAATGTACCAGAAATGCAAAGTGCAGAGTGATCCATTTTAAAAAATAGTTCTAATTTGCAAAACCATAAAAGTGTCATGCATTAACTACCAAATTAACCACATTGTTTTCTGTTTTTGATTTTTTTTGTGGAATTTAAGGGGTCACAAGTTTAGATCTTGCCCTAGGTGAAGAACACAAAAGATATTAGACTAATAGCAAATATTAATTTCAGTAATGCGTGATATAACTGAAAGAGGAAGGGATTTGGATCAAGTTTTAAATCAGTATATCAATTTTGTAAAACCTGCTTTTGAAGAATTCTGTTCACCAGTAAGTAGTATTAGTAGCAGTTAACGTTATTTAATGACTAATCATAAACTTATGATCAAAATATTTTCAGACAAAGAAATTTGCTGATGTTATTATTCCTCGTGGGGCAGACAATACAGGTAAGTTTTAGTAAATGTACAAGGTAATTTTTTAATAAATAAAAAAGGAGAGTAGCTTTATAAACACATGATCGTTAATAAACCAGCTTTATTCATTTTTGAGGCACGAAAAAGTCAGAGTAACCAATAATGAACAGGTCGTTACATTTGAATTTTGTTTTACATGGTGAAAAAATCTTCTCAGCAATATCTTTCATTGATTGCCTTAGTATCACAATTAAATTAAAAAAGAGAAACTTATCAAAAATATTATTAACGTTTAGTTATTATTGTTTGTTGTAGTGGCCATTGACCTGATAGTGTATCACATCTGGGACATTTTACAAGGATACAGTGAGAAAGCTAAGGCAAATGTTGTAAGAGATTTCCTTGTTGAAAACGGTATACTTTCTAGCCTTCCGAAGTAACAAGTATTTACTTAACTGTCGTTAAGTACGCCTATTACTAATTTTGTGTTTTTTTGAAGACAAAAATGAAATAGCTATTAATTTTATAAAAGTGAAAATTATTTGATTTCGTATAAATACTTATTTCATTTTTTTTTATAAAAGCCAAGTTGTTCAACAAGACTGCACATAAATGCATTTACATACAACTATTGTATTTTTGTAAAACTTCTTCTATTACGGGCTATGTTTGTTTGATATCCGAGTTTGTTAATTTAACTATAGATACAGTACCTACAATGAGTACTTGAATATTTTACAATACAATAAAAATTGAAACAATGTTCCTTTTTATTTGTCCATCATTGATTATCTCAGAAACCTTAAAAAACTTCTTGCACAATGCCGTCCTAGTATTAAACACGATTTTAAAGTTCCAATACAAAACAAATATTTTTTTTAATACTTGTCCTTTCATGAACTGCAGAACATAAGACAAGCACATTTATATACAGAATTTCCAATGTATTTCAGTATCACAGCAATATATTTATAAAATTAAATATAAGCCCATATCATGAAATCTACATAATTAAGACACATAACGTGTTTATAGTTTATTATTGGTTACAATGACTTATAACGATTAATTGATTCAGTAACGTAAGTTAATTTATAATAAGTTTTTATTATTTAATAGTAAATTTTCTTGCAGTTGCAATTGATCTCATTGTGCAACATATTCGTGAATTTCTAAGCAATCGTCACAGAGGGGATCAGGAGACATCGCCAGTGGAAAATGTTACAAGATTAACAAATTTGGGAACTATTGAAAATAGTGTTAAACGCCCACACTAAATCGCAAACGTTTTAAAAATTGCACATATATAAATAAATCAAAAATAGAGCTTTTTTATAACTGGATGCCATACAAATATGAAATATAATAATATATTTTAATTTAAATTGAAAATCATAAATACCAAAGAATCTTGAATGTCTGCATGTGATAATATAGTTTAAGTCATGTCCTAATTGGTTTTATCTAATAAACACTAATTAAAATAGTTATTTGCATTTTACTTCATTTCTTTTCTAGTACATAATAAAAACATTGATGATGAAGACAATAGGAAAAAAATCCAAACAAATAAATAATAATAAATGTAATTTACTAATACATTATAATATTTTAAATGATTACTTTTTGCAATTCTTAACAATTTTCTCAGCTAAATTTTGAAATTGAAAAGTCGTTTCAGTATCCTTATTCAATATCGCAATGGGTGTCCCGACATCAACACTTTTATTAATATCGTCGTTTAAGGGAAAACTCGCTAAAATTGTTGTACCTAAGTCCTCGGCTAATTTTGATGTTCCAGTTCCAAATAATTTAATTTTTTCCAAACAAGAAGTACACTTTACATAGCTCATGTTTTCAACTATTCCAATTATTGGAATATTTAACTTTTGATACATTGATGCACCTCTCTTAGTAACTTGTATGGAAGCTATTTGAGGTGTTGTTATTAATATTACACCTGAAGTAATATTTTAATAATACGTCTAATTTCTACTTTCATGATTTATGGATTTTTTGTAATTAAGTAGGTACCTGATATAGGAATATTTTGAATTAGTGACAAATGGGTGTCTCCTGTGCCAGGTGGTGTATCAATAATTAGGTAATCAATAGTATCCCAGTGTACTTGCCACATTAATTTATTTAATGCCTGCATTACCATTAAGCCTCTCCAAATAACAGAAGAATCCTCTGGAATCAGAAAACCTATCGACATACTAAAATGAAAATAAAAATAGTATTCCTTAAACTAAAAGCCTATATGTAATACCACTTCACTCCATAATTCATAAGTGGTAGCATCATATCATCTTTATTTAAAAGAGGAGTATCATGTAAATTCATCATTAATGGTATTGATGGTCCAAACACATCAGTATCTAATAATCCAATGTTTTTATATGGAAAAGTAAGTTTTAAAGCTGCAGCTAGGTTAACTATAAATATTTGCCAAATTCAGAAACAATTAATAACTGAGTAAAAATTTCAAATAAAAAAAATCTACCCCTTCTGCATATGAAATTGTACTGAAACATTTTTATACTTGACATGACTATATACATTGACTGTAAATGTTCTGAAATTAAAAAGCATATACCAGCTATTGTACTTTTTCCAACACCCCCTTTTCCTGAAGAAATCAAAAATATTTCTTTCACTCCAGGAATAGGTTTTACTTTGGGAAGTCCTCGAGCCAATAAATTAGCTTTTCTTGTTTCTTCTTTTGCTTGATTTGAGGTAGCTGGAGAAAAACTGATAGTATAGAAAATAAAATGGACCTTGATTAGGTACTTTAACTACTTTTATTACCTTGAATATAGAGAACGAAAGCATTTTACTAAGCGATTTAATTTGGTCAACTCCATTATTACAAAAGTCAATACATCTTCTCTTAAATAAAATAAATATTATATTAATACTTTTTTTTTACCTAAAATACAATATAGTAATGAATACTCTACAAAATAAAAACTTTGTTTACTTTTCTTGGGTTATGAACAAATAAAAACAAGGCAATAACCTGTGGCAATAACTAATCTGTGGGCAATAACCAAATATAATGAAAACATAGGTTAATACTATAGATTGTAAATATCATTTATAAAGTTGCGTTCACTGTTCATTGAATACCCACTTTAACCTCCTGTTTCGAAGCCACAAAACTATGTGAAGTGCTTTCCGCACCCAACATATAGATTTATCCTTGTATTGAACTGCATAACATACTAAATAGAAGGAAATCGTATGCATGGGTACTAATCAGGATATTTACTCAATTTTCAATTAAAAATAGTATCAGTCTTTATGTAACAATTTAAAGTATCTATCTACTATTCTAGTAACTTAAAGCGATAAAGAAAAGTACGGTTGCACTAAAAATAAATTGTCTAATAGTATTTTCTTTTATACTTCCGTTTGAAACCAACGCACATCCGTATGAATCATCGGAACTTAATCCCTGAGCGCAGATACAAACACCTTCAATACAATCTACAGAGTGTTCTAGTTCAGGTGTTACGGCACATTGTCTTCTATCTGTACACGCGCTTTCTAATCTTGCGCTCAAAAAACACTGATTGCCATAACCATGATATCCATTTCTGCATACACAGGAACCTTGATCACAAAATGTATCTGCTAAGTATGCGCTGCACTGAACTGTTTCTGTACAGTTATCTCCAAAACTATTAGCAGCTAAAAGTAAACAGATGATATGTTTATGATTAAACAAAAAATATATATTATAGCTGAATTGCCTTTTAAACATGCTGTATTATCAGGTGATTCTATGAATCCTGCTATACATTTGCAAACCCCATAACATGCAGCAAAATCGGCTGAACAACTGTCGTCGTTGCTACAGCCCTCCCCCAAACCGACCGTTTCAACACAACGTGTTTTGTCCGTTGATGAATGTTGTCCATAATTGCAGACGCATCTACCAGCTATACAAAAGCCGTATGTTCCATCTGATAATATACAGTTATAATGGGTCAAACATATTTCCTCTAATTCTACAAAAAAACAGTACTCCTAAACACAGATAACAAAATAACGCATACTTTTATAAAATACCAAAAAAGTTTTTAAATACATTTTAGAAGTATTTCAAATACTGTAGTCAGAGACGTGATTATAATATGGACTGAGCGTATTCCCTGTACTAGAAAATGATGTACTTTGGGTATGCAACTAACGTAGCACATTCAGGGACACGTATTTAGGTTCCCATGCGCTAAACGGAAATTTACGGACTTTAAAGATTGAAAATCATTTACAATAGCATTTAAGATACAAACCAAATATATTGAAAACATAATTAAACTTCTTTAAAAAAAGAATAAACTGTTGTTTACAATAATACATGTGATAAGTAGAAATAAAGTTAATTAGTAACGCAAGTAGATTTCTCGTTGTGTGGATAATTGGTGTATGAAGTTAATAAAAAAGATGTGATGACTGTGACTAAAATGATGTATATTAACGGTACTACTATTTACATGTATTTTGCAAAGTCTGATTTTATGGTTTAAATAATAGTTGGTAAAATTGAATTTGATAAAATATGTTTCGTAAGTTTTTGTTAGTAAAAAAATAAATATATGAAGTCGTTCATTATGTGTACTCTGTTGAGAAAGTTAGAAAAATAGTATGTTAATCATGAGAAGAAAAGAAGTATGAGAAGATGTAAGTTAGAGAAAGATATGCGAGAGGTGTCAATTGACATGGATAGGTAGTTAGGTATAATAAGCAGGCGACAGTAGACATGAATTTAGGGTGATGGATAGACAAGAAAAACGTTTTAAGCGATAAGATTGAACAAAAATTAAGTCGAGATATATATGTATGTGAGAACCTAAAACTTATGTTTATGAATTATGTATCTAAGTAAATCTGAACTATGACTAATAATACATAAAGTATAATAAGCAACAAAATAAAGTGGAACCTTTAGTGGAAAGTTTTGAATATATCTAACATACAAAAATATAAATATTAATTAATAAAAATATCTACATTCAACTTGCGTGCTGCCTAGAGTTATGTAAAAATTTCAAAATACATTAAAACCTAAGCGATAATAATAACTGTTAAAAACTAAATTAATAGGTAATTGAACGCATTACTGACTTAGCAAAACCAGAATTTACCTTTCAGGATATACTTTTGAAATTGACGGCATTGACGACAACTCCGTATTTATGGTACTATTTTAGAACAAAATTAAATTAACTTTTTATCTTAATATTACTCATTCAATTACTTGCTTACTTTTGCTCCTGTGACAAAATACTTCGTTTATTGCGTCGAGGTACTACTTTTTTAATCAAATGCTGAGGAAAATCAAAAACGCTAGGTACACCATTTTGCTTTAATTTTCTTTTTCCCACGGATATTAAAGTCATTTTCTTCAAAATGTTTGCTGCAAAACAACACACAACTGAATATTTTGACGGTGTAAAACTTTCACGCCTTATTGCGTTCAACTATTTTTTCTTTAATTCAGGATCCTTAAGGAACCTTCGAAGAAATTACAAATGTATCAGTGTGCCTTATGTTTAAATTGTACTTACACATGAAATGAAATGCAAGAACTTTTAGAACTCTTTTCACGGCAACATATGCACAACAATATGTAACCATATTGTTCTAATATTAAACTAGTTTTATATTACTTTAACAAAAAATAGGCCATAAAAGTGTTCACAAAACCCTATGTACAAGAAAAATAGTGTCGCACATTTATTTGAAATAACTACACTTAACACTTCAACTGCCTCAAACTTTCTGAGTGAAGTTACAAGCGCTCTTAATAATTCTCGCGTCTCTGTCCCTTAATTAGCAAAATGGGTTGCCTACCCAAATGGTATCACTTTATAAACGCAAAGGCGCAGTCTAGTTATAATCACGTCTCTTACTGTAGTATATTATACTTGCTTAAAGCATTGAAGTATTTAAATACTTGAAATGCCCTAACAATATTTACATATGTATTTCAAATACTTAGCAAGTATGAAAATAAGTTATTAACTTACTTGTTGATTTGTAACATTTATTATCTGGCGCTAAATGAGTACCTTCAGGACATATGCAAATATCGTTAATGCATTCTGAAAGTGTCCCGAGAGTATATTGACACTGTAAAGTCCTCTTACAAGGGGATCCTTCATTTTGAACAACTAAAAATATAAAATCAAATAGATTTTATTTATCAAAATTCGAAAAAAGTTTACCTTCAAGGCATTCGAAATATGTCCGATTTCTATTCATTATAAAATGTTCTTCGCATTTGCATCTTCCTGCAATGTTGTTATCATTTCCGAAACAAAAACTGTTTTCTTTGCAGTCCCTGTCTGTATAGCAACTTTGATACGATTCTAGAAAATTAAATAAAATACAATTACGCGACGATTGTATTAAAACAAGTTATAAAAAATACCTATCCTCGCTAATTCATCAAAAGTTGATTGAAAAATAGCCGGTTGAAATACCACAGAAAATATTATCAAGAATAACATTGTGGTTAAATTAAACCGCCTATTTTATATTAAAACAGAAGTTGCAGACCTGATTTAGAAAGCATACTGATAACTTATCGCAAATATTACAATCTTAAAGATAAAACTTAACAATGTGTAACTAAGAAAACACTGACAAATATTTTTATCGGATAATTTCTTTACAAACATTATAATATAAAAGTGCTTTTCACATGTGTAAAAAGTAGATTGTGACTAATTAGCTGGTTAAATTTAGCATAAACATTTGATAAGTGGGAATTACTTAAAAGAAAAAGCAATGCTTTAAGTAATACATTTTATTATAAGTATAAATCTTCCTTTTAAAATATTCCATTGGTAGTAAAAATTTTTTAATAATTCTCCTGATACCAAATTAACTTTTAATCATTGTACCAGTCTAAGAATAGCAAGGAGAAAGACATGACTAGCAAGAAAAATAAAAGCCAAATTCGTAATCCTGCATTTCTTTGAATTGCCTGCCTTATTTGTTCGTTTGCATGTCTCATATTGTCTGTAGCACTAACAACTGTTGTAGAAATTCGATCAATGTCTTTCTCTTGCTGAAGAACCTTTTCTGTAAAAAGTTCTTGTAACTCAGCTATATGGACCACTTTACTTTCCATTTGCTTCACTTCATCAGATAAACTATTCAACTCCGAAAACAATGCATCATTTTCAGATTCAAACATTTGCATTTCTTCCATGGTCAAGTTGTCTTCATCAATTTTTGAAGCACTGTTAATAGTAGAAATATCATTTAATATTCCTTTACTGTGTTTATTTATATCTTTCGTATCATTTAAGTGTTCTTTAGAAGTGTTATCAAGTTCTAACTTTGATATCTTATGAGTTTCCACTACCCTTTTGACTCTAATGGCTTTTGCTTCAGCATATATTTTCGACACATCTTTCAAATATTTTTCTAGTGATTGTAATATATTGGAATAGTGCTCAAACTTTTGAATACATTTAATATCCTTCTGAATTTCATCTCTAAGTTTATTAATGGAGCATTTACTATAATTTATTATTTCTTCAGCTGTTTTATCTACTTTCTCCTTATCAGTCTCACTCATCATTTTATAAGTTGAAATGTAATTTATAACATTCAGGTATGCAGCTTTGTTTTCTCGCAAAAAATTCTCTAAACTTTTAATCTTTTTTAGTATATCTCTTGCAGTTTTCAGAGTAGGGTCTTTTTTCTTAACCTTTAAAATACCAGTTGTAGTGTCTTCATTATTTACCATTTTATTTGTAGTTCTAACTGTTTTAATGCATGCTTTAAAAAGTAGAGTTATATCCATTTTGATGTTGACTAGCAAACTATATTTTTATATTTTTAATTACTTAACATCAGTATTATCCAAATTACTGTAGACAGTAATTAAGGTTAGGACAATTAATATGTGGCGTCCATGCCACTTGCCACATATGATGCCACAGACAGTCATAGACACATCAATTCTACTGTCAATCTACATCTCCACCTACATCTCTAAACCCACAGATTAGAGAGGTTTATAGATAAATCAGTCGATAAACGCCGTCTATAACTTGGAGTTCACACTAAAACGGAAAAGGCGGGGAATTTAAACAGGTCGTAATTTCGTTTTCAGTTTTCAAGTTTTTCTTAAGTAATGAAATTAGAATTTAACATGTAACAATCTATTTTCCAAAAGAATATAATAAACCATAAAATATTCTTTTAGTTGGTAGATTGTTACATGTTAAATTCTAATTTCATCAAAATAATGCAGAGGATACATAATGCAAAAGATTGAATATGGCTAATAAAATATTTTATTGTATAAATTGCGTTTACAATTAACAAATACACTCACAATTTAGTTACAGTAGAACCCCTCTTAACCGATCACTTTAGCTATTTCAAAGGGAAATGTTAACAGAAATATAAAATAACACTGCTTTATGATAACTAATTGTTTCTGCCTGTACTTTATGGAAATTAGGAACCATATTGAATCAAATAATTGAGTGAAACACACTTAATTTCCACTTAATACATTTACTAAACTCTCCCGATCGTTTCACCCTACAAGGGCATCTTCAGAAGAAGTATCGATCAAGTATCAATAAATTAAGTGTGTTTCACTCAATTATCTGGTTTATGATGCAAATAATATGTATGTTCAGATTTGATGAAGAATTTGAAAACATTGAAAAAGATAAAATAGGTATGTACTGTACAAATTAACAATAACAGCAAAGTAATTTTTTGAAAAATTATTATTTTTTTAAGCTGAATATGGCTATTTTGAGTAACAAACAAACACTGGGTTACGTTTCACGAAAAAATTTAATTTATTCTTCTCTACAACATTGTTTCAACCGTTGCGGGTCATTATCAAGAGCTGTGGTGTTACTGATATTGTATATACTGTAGAGAAGAATAAATAATTTTCTTTTCGTAAAATGTAACCCAATGTTTCTTACTCAAAATACCCATATTCAATATTATTCAACATGTCTTACAAAGAATGCGATACGCAATCTATCAACGTCAATTTTTTTTTTTTGTTTTTGTTTTCGGGGAGGAAAGGAAATCTTCTAAAGACACCCAGCCGCCCGTGCGATTTGGTAGTGTCGGATTCCCGAGGAAGGTGTCCTCGAACCTACCGACTAAAACCTCTCCCCCTCAGACCATTTTTAACTAGGCTGATAATCCCAGAAAGGTTAACGGTTCTACTGTAATAATTACAAAATTACATAGGAATGAAACAATTGCAAAATAAATTAACAATTCCGAAGTCACTGTAAACAATTAATATATTTATATATCAGCACAACTAAGCTACTCGATCCACTTAGAGATGCCGTACAAAAAACAGGAATGTGACCATGGAAGTGGTATATTTACTTATCTGCTATGATTATGTACTAAGAAGAAGGTGTAGTGTTGCCGTTATTATGAAGAAGATGTAGTGTTGCCGTTAGTACCATGAGGAAAGTGTACTGTTGGAGTAACTACCAAGAAGATGTAGTGCTAACAATAGCACTAACAAGAAACTGTAGTGCCGTTGTTCTATGATAAGGTAGAAGGTGTAGTACTGCAATTCTCTGTATGCCTTGAATGTGGAAATCTGCCAATAAAAAGAAAAAATTCACTGACATACCACGACACATACAAAAGAAAAACAATAATTAAATGTATGAATTAATTTAACAAAGGACAGCATATAGTTAAAAACTTACGAGAGGTAATGAACTCGAAAATGGACATCATTAAGTGAGACGTAGATGCAAAATGGTATCAGGAAGGAGTGCTACCGCTGTTATCAGCTACAAGGTGTAGTGTTGCAATTGCCTGCACACCCTCAATCTGAAAACCTGCCAATAAATAGAAAAAATTACTGACGTAACTGTGTAACACACACAAAAGAAAAACAGTAATTACATTGTAAGAATTAATTTAATAAAGGACAGTATATAGTTAAAAACTTATGAGAGGTAATGAATTCGTAAATGGACATCATTAAGTGAGACGTAGATGTAAAATGTTATCAGGAAGGAGGTGGAGTGCTACCGCTGTTGTCAGATGTAAAGGTGTAGTGCTGCAATTTTTCCTTCAATCTGGAAATCTGCCAATAAAAAGAAAAAAATTACTGACATGAATTCGTGACACATAAAACCAGATTAACAATAGATAGTTCAATTGTTTGAATTAATATTACAAAACAGTATACAGCTAAGAAACTTACGGGAGGTAATGAAGTTGAAAATTGACCTGATGGTTTACAATATAGCACGTTTACTTCTGTAAAAACTTCTTACGAATCGCGTGTTTCTTCGCAGCGTACACTTTAATAGAATCGGACGATGTTCCAAACTTTTGTTTTCCCTTTAGAATATTGTTAATTGTTTGGATCCACACAAAAGGATGAAATTTACAAATGTAGCGAATCAACAAATGCATCAAGTTTTACGCGAGCCTTTTCCCTTGGTGGATGCTTCCGTACGGGTCTTATCAGACGGAAAATCTGAGAAAACAAATTTATTTATTTATCTTAAAATTACGGGTTTGTTATCATAATTACATAAGAATATAAAAAAATATATAATTAATTTAAGGAATTATCTAAACTACGGAGGAAAGTAAAGAGCCTAATCCTGCTACATCAACGAATACAAATAATAATATAATAAGAAACAACAGTGATCGCGGTGTAGTAATTACTTTTAAGGAGGGTTCTATTTAATGAGACAGTTACACTTACGAACATTTGTGGCCCGAGAAGTAGATGCTTCAGCGTCGTGGCTTGACGTCAATGCAGTCGAACATGCGATTTCTAGGTAAAACAAAATTAACTACCATTAACATAGTACTTACTTACGGAAAGAGTAAAATGCAGTAAAATAGTATAGGTAGTAATTGCAAATGGAATATATTACTGTTCGCTATATCGATACAAAACCAGGGGGAACTGTTGAATCAAGGGCACGTGCAGAAAATGTACTAAAAGTAATAATTAAAAGCATTGAAGCAATACCTGTTTCTGCAGCATTATTATGCAAAAATAAAGTTGGCACAGCATCTCGGCGGATTGAAGATTTTTGCCACAAACCAACGTAAGCAGCATCAGGACCAAAATGGACATTACATACTCGATATGATTCTCTTACTTGATCCATAGGTTTTTCAAGTAAGTCAGCACGGCCAACACGTGTAATCCATTCTCGATAAAGCTATAAGAAAATACACTACATGGTGCACTTCTGTTACACAATGTGAATGACATTAGGGAAATAAATATAGAATTTACTTTTTTAAGTTATACCAAATGAAGAAAGGTGGTATCATTCAAAGAAAAATTGTAATAACGGAAAATATTTATTAAAAATATATAATGACATAACCACGTTGCATCTTATCTTCTGGAAATGTACAATCGTTTGACTTTCTTACCACTTCGTCTTTGGGAAATCTATGCAAAGAAGTTTTTTTAGAGGTGTTGGAACAACTCCTTACACAACACACATGCACCATTGTAACACCAACTGACACAATACTTGCACGCACGAAAAGTTAAAACAGTTACACTCACTTTTTCACTAACACAAACTTAATCTGCACACCACTAACAATCTTAAGTAGAAGTACTAACTAATGTAACTACACAATAAAAGCAAGCAAAACATACAAAAAAGTACTATAACGATCGCTATGCCTACAATATGCACAAACAACAACCTTTCGTCCACGAAGGGTAGTAACACAAACAAAAACGACGAAAGTAGAACTGTACACAAATATACTATCTACGAATAAACCGAATAAACTACTTTAAGGATTACTAATGAATCAAATTAAAAATTTAAAACTATTTACTTACAAATGCTACTTAAAAGCGAAAAAAAATTAACTTGCCCTAAGGAGATCAAAAATATACCACCTACGAATAAACTACTTTAAGAATTACTTTTTAATCAAACTATAAATTTAAAACTATTTACTTACGAATGCTACTTCAAAGCGATAAACAAAAAAACAACTTTCGCAATGGTTAACTAAAAAAATATGAAACAGTTATACAAAACTACTGCATAAATGCAATTATAGATTTATTTGGAAAGTCAAGCTTCGCTAATGCTATCGGAAGATAAAACACAAAATGCTAGATAAGAACAACAGAACGCACTTACGTAGCACATGTATTGCAGTAAAGGAATCGGTGGTGCACTTTTATAACATTTTCCATTTTTCAGGAAATAATCATAACCAATATGAATATACAGTAACTAGTTATGTCGTTAACAGAAGGGTGGCAAACTGCACTGTGCGGGTGGGGAACCAATGAAAATACTCAACAAACGGAGCAACGAGCAATAGTTGCTAATCTGTGAAAAACGTTCCTCCATAGGTAATATGTGTTAAATAAAGAAAGTATATAACAAAAATATACGTCCTTACCATGATAAAATAGCTACCGATTGAACTTTTCTAAAGATCACCATTTACTAGAAAGTATATTTCTGGTGGATGATATTTTATTTGTGTAATCTCTTTTATGTTTGTAAACTTCGTCGCCAAATCGTGTTGTTTTTATTTTACTATTAATATTTCCCGCAACTCGGCTAGTTGACGTTACCTTCCATTCCCGACAGCTAACACGTATTATCATAATGCCCTAAAAATGTTCTATAAGTAAGAGGATTCCTTCCTCCGCCGTTGTTTACATTAACAGGTATCTGGTGTCTATCCGTAATATAAACAACCTTCCCAGATATGCGGCCATCAGGACCGCCAAACCTGACATCGTGTACAGTATGTTTTTCATTGATATTTTTTCAATTCATAATGAAAGTTTCTTTTCATATTGTTAAATTTTACAAAAATATATAATATATATATATATTCGAACGCCTTATAACACTACAAACAATCTTTATTGGTACAACCAAATGTATACATTTCGAGTACGAAGTAATCATTTTCAATGGTAATAGTAAACAGTTTGGTTGTACCAATAAACATTGTTTGTAGTGTTATAAGGCGTTTAAATGTATTGTTTATATAATTCACACTACAAGTCACTCGATACCTATCCGTACCTCTAATTATTGTACAAAAACTTCAACTGAAATTTCAAATGAAACTCTAGAATAGTTCGGAGATGTGTACTCAAACGCTTCTATTTTCACTTAAAAACAATTTAATTAAAAAAATATTATAATTATAGTAAACAACTGCGTATATTTCACAATGATGTATTCATACTCATACGTATTAAAAGACAACAGTAAATTTGTGGTTTAAAATTAGAATTGAGACACATTTTCGATTGAGGGAAGAAAAACGTCTTCGGCAAGATGTTGTATAATAACGTAGGTATACATATAATACGCCTCGCAATATTTGATTTTCAACAATATCAGCGGAAAAAAAATGTTTTTTAAAGCTACTTGAAGTAATGGTTTATACTTTTTTCGCTAAAGATATAAGATGGATTGGTTGTATTTACTACATAATTATTATTTGTAATGAAATAATGATAATCAGTATTATTTTCTATTTTTATGGTAAAAACTGTCATTTTAAATGTAAGGTACAATATTTTCAAAAATTATAACACTTCTGAAATTTATATTTAGACTATTCAAACCGAGGAGAAAGTGACAAAAATTCGATAAAATAACAATTTTCCGCATTTTCCCGCTATTTCCCTAGTTTACTCAGTCCATTTTACTGGATTTTACTCTCCCAGTCATGTCACCCGCGCGGATAGGACGAAAGTGAAACGCGTAATTATCATATCTTTAGTACTTATTGTATCATGCGTCTCTATAGTTAAATAAACATTTACAACATAATATGGGTAAATAACAAAATCAGATTACCTTGAGAGCAGTATAAATGAAATGAATGGAAGTTTCTCAATGTAATTATAATTATGTATGCTTTTATCTTACATAGCCCATTCATTAAAACGTTTTAACTACAGTTATCGATCAGTTCCAGTTCTACCGAAAGTCGACACAATTTTTGTAATTTAAAATGTAATTCTACATTTTCTTATGAAATTTTTAGATTAAGTGAACTTTTGTAGGTCGACTTTAGTAATAAAACTTCATCTCAAAGGTTAGTATTTTTCGGGATCTTTCGATTTCTCAGAAAAAGATCAGTCTAATAAAAGCCACTTACGGAGGCATGTATGCAATGTGATGCTACTGAAAAGTACGACAGTATTTTACAATGAATGTTGTACTGTGTCATCCTGCAATAGCCGTTACAATAAGAAAATTGCGTCTGACTGACGCCAAAGAGGGATACGACCACCCTCACAGAAACACATCGAAAGACACTGGCTCACAATTATTACAAAAAAATACAAATAAAATATTACAAATAGGATTATTTCATTCAATATTTTTTCCATCAATATTTCTTTAAATACTATTGAATTTAGCAAATCAACATAGGTACTACATTTCTTCATAATTTTTTACATTCGCATTATTTACAAATATTTCTGTGTCAAGTTTTTCTTTTCTTTAACGCTTCTTTTGCCTGCAACATACACTACTAAAATTTCCTTGACGCTTTTGCAATAATATTTATTTTTGACTCAATCGTTTAGTTATATTTCAGATTTTTTTTTCTGCATTAACTTAGTACCTATTAACAGAAAATATTTTTTAAATTTTACTAAACTTACAATCTTCGATAGTTTTTGGTATATTTTAGAAATGACCTGGTCGGGTACCGTCATTAATGTAGGTTTCGATTCGTCTTTCTTCAGATTCAATTGTACATATTTATTATAGTTTCACGAATTTATTATTGTATAGAATGTTGCTTTTTTAAGTATTCGCCCTCTGGCACAACCAAAATTTTATTGAAATATTTACATCCTATTGAAGCAACACTTCTACTTTAGACTAGCTGGGTAAATATTCCCATACAAATTTCATGTTGAATTTAGAGTGATTAATAAGTTACAATAAAGTTATGAAAATTACACGGTTTCAATTCATTGGTCCTTCGAGACAATGGACAACAATAAAATTAATGTGGTCCATCACTACAACCGTTCGATATTAATTTAAAAAAAATACGACGGTAAAAAGATGTAAGTTCTGTCTCTAAATATTTTCACAAGAGGTACCTACCTACTAGTGCTTCGTGTAATCGTTAAAGAAGTTAACGGTTTAATCAATAATCAATAATAAAAAAAATCCCTTCTTAAGAATTAAACTTTTATCTCTTCCTACGGCCGGTTTTTACAAATCTTGTTATTACTTATTTTGTCAATGCCAATAAAAATATGTTTGAATGTACCTCAGGCCTATTACGACTGACATTAAAGAAGTGTCTATTCTAGGACATGCTGAGGGTCGTAAGGCCAAAAAGAAGTACTTTTTGTTAAGGGATCGATCAACGGCAATTTTTATGACTACATATAATACAGTTCACAACATGGCAAGGAAAGAACAGCAATAAATTTCAGACTATCAACACATGTTTGTATTTTTGACTTGAAATTGTTTCCGAGAAACAGAAAAAGGTTTAACACAAACAACCAGTTTGTATAAAATAAAATTTAAAATTTTAGAAATCACTGCTATGTCTTATACTAATTCGTCTGAATTTAAAACAAAAGATAATAGATAATTTTCTATGACGTAAAATTTCAACACAAACTTATTCTCACACATTGCGGGATGGGGCTGTGGGTTACATTTTTACAAAAAGTTCATATAATCTTACCCCAACGTAGTCGCCAATTTAGTATATTCACAACTATACATTTAAATATTTTGACTAGAAAATAGTTCAATAATTTTAACAGTATCTATACGTTTCGATGTCATTGTGCTGTTCGTTATTACTTCACAACTGCTTCATTACGTAAATGTAAAACGTCATCACCTTTGTAATTATCAGTATTTGTACCTACTACAGTAAAGAACGTTTTATACTAAGCAAAATACATCATTAAAAAAATAATGATAAATGGGACAATTGGTCCACTATTAAATAACATTAATTGGTAAAATATTTATGAATGAAGAATTGTAAATTAAGCATGGCATTAATGGAAGCGTTTGTCATAAATGGAAGTTATACGCAAAATTCAGTCTTTCAATATCACATTTTTAAATAACAGTTTCTTTCCATACTTTTTCCTTCCTATTTTTAAGGGTTTATTCTATCCAAACGTTGCAAGCACATTTGTGAATGACTGCGTAATAATAAATCTAAGGATAGGAAGTAGGACCCAAAAATTATTCAATTGTTAACAGCAGGCAACACGTGAAAGATGTATCTTTTGTCAAGTGCAGGTACACCGAGGACCTAAACATGACAATGTATTGCCTGCAAAATGTTGAATTTTACTTGAAAGCTAAAGAAATTGTAAAATCGTAATAAAAGCAGATTTATTGACCAACAGAGTTACATGCCTACCAATAGTTAAGTTATTGATTTATTATTAATGAACTTACACAAATCGGAAGCATCACCGATTCTAGTGAGAATGGTATCGCAAATACATACATTATCATAATAGAACATAAGGGAGGTCTTAACTTTAAAACAATTAATATAGGCTTTAGTTCACGCCCATTGGGTATTACCACCCTGGTTTAAGTTGACCTCACGGTTTATTTTGTAACTTCATTGTAACTATTAAATTCATTACACTTAATTAAATTAAATGTTAAACAATCAAATAGACTGTTTAAATAAACAACAAAATAAATTCTTTTTAAAAATAGTTTCAAACAACCGTGAATTGACCACATGTTATTTCATGCATGTATGCATATTTTCATATTCGTTAGACAGTCAGCTGTGCCTTCCAATTAGGAGCGTTACTAAACAAAAATAGAGAGAGTATCATTATTTTTCATCTCGCATAAAACCGCTAGTTACAGGATAGAGTGCAGATTCTTTTGTTTCTTATGACGGCGAATTCTCAAAATAAAATGGTTTATCTTCATTTTCTGTTTTTTTCTATTGACACAACATATTTTCAATAACGTGCCTATTTCAATTTTATTATCTGTGTCTGTATTAATCTATGGTCAATATTTGATCCTCTCTGATCTGTGTATCATAGATAATAATAGCGCTAGAGGTTAAAAAATCTTAACCTCTTAAAAAAATTATTGTTGAAATGGTGTTTAATTTACTGAAAAGTACAGTTTCATATTGCCGATATACGCAGGTGAGGTTCAGATATCATGCAAATAAAATAGCAAAAGGACCTTTAATACGAAGATATGGGTACAACGATAATATTCTACAAGGTGGATTATTACCACGGGTGATTAGTGCAAAGAAATTACCCATGCCTACGTACTCACCCAAAAGTGCGTGGTCAGAAAAAAAGGCTCTTTTTGGTCAAAATGATTATATAGACATCTTAGGAAACGAACGTTTACATCCCACTAGAATACTTTACAATTTGCCGTCATGGCTTAGAGGTGTAAAGGGAAATGAATATCAGGTTCTATTAAGAAAGCGCAAAATGTTTTATAAATCAGCATTTCCTATAGTTCGTCCAACTAAGTGGAAAGAGTTAACTAAGCACATAAAGTACTTATACTGTTATTTAAATAGAAGAACAAAAACTGGTATGGATAAGTAGTAGAATAAGTTTTTACATTACATGTAAATAGGTATAATTAATAAAATGTCAAATTAAAGTAATATATTTATTTCTTAAACTTGGCTTTATGTATACTTAAAAAATTCTCTTTTACTTAATAAAGAGATTCTAAAAAAACCCAGACAGTAAATAACTCTTTCAAATTACTGCACAAAAACTTGGCAATTTTTAGAATATATTCATTATTGGAGATCATATAGTACAAATAAATAACTAATTCAAAAATTCATTTTGTTAAAAATTACATTTACAGCTAATATACACACGTCATCCTCTTTAAAATGATTTTGTAACATTTTCAAACAATTTTGTAACATTTTCAGACAATTAACTACACTTCTGAAAGTAAAAATTTAGGGTGCTTTATATTTGTGGCAGTTCATATCCTATAAATTTTAAATTCTCAGTGTACTGTTAAGTAAGACAGTTACAAGCAGCAATAATTTACCAAGATTTTACATTACATAAATTCATAATTGTATTTAAGCTGATCCCTTGGTGAAACATTTTTCTAATAAAAAAACACTTGGATCACATGTTTAAACTACTGAAGAATAAAAAACATCCTTTAAATAGATAAATTGACCTGGGTCACAATATTGTGTACCTGAAACTGCTTTAATGGAGGAAAAATCCCCATGGTCTATTTAACAAAGTAAAAGGTTGACTGAAGAGTTTAGAAATAATAAGAGCTAACAATTACAACACAATTCTACTGAATGAACATATACACATGAGGATTTATCCTCTATTCAAAACAGTTACAGGTACAATACTATGACCTAGGTCAGTTGTTTATTTAAACAATACATTCTTTATTTTTCGGTAGTTTGCAATATCAACTCTTTCAAAATAGCATTATAGTCGAAACATCAGTTTTAAAAAATTAGTGAACATATTAACCAAGTGTTTGATTACTCACCTTATTATTATACAAAGTCGTTGTCATTTATGTTTGCATCTTTGTGATACATACAAATGAATTAAAGTTTGTAATTTAAAACGTTGAAAAAGAAGTCACAATAGAAATGATAAAACAAGAAATATTTGTTGCTTGTTACGTTTCCTTTTATAATTTAGATAACCTTCACCCTAAATCAAATTACATTTTACTAGATTCGTAATTTTAAAAAAATTATATAGCACAGCTCCAATTCGAAAGGCATTCTTACAGTACTCAAGTTTCTATTACTGCCACGAAGTTTCCATTTATTAAAATAATTATTAGTATTTACTTTGATCGTTTTAATTACACAGCAGATACCTTTCCTTTCTCTAATTCTCAATTACTACAAATTATTTTGCAAAAACGAAAGTAACGTCGTCTCGTAATGTTTACTTGCGTCCAAATGTCTGAGAGAATGCCTTTCATTGGGGTATATTTGTAACTTGTATGGTTTTCCGGCCTTTATCAAGCAATTTATTAACTGACTCGTATGGTAAAAATGAACATTTTCGTCCATTAATCCATGAATTATCAGTAAACGATTCTCTCTGTAATAAAATAAACAAAATTAATACAATAAATTTAATAAAAATACAACATATGCAACATCAAAATATAAAACTTACTCGTCTGGAAATTTATTGACATGATTCAAAACGGATCCTTCGATGTATCCTTGAGGATTGTGCTCTGGTAAATCCATATACCTTTCTGTATATCCTGTGTCATACAGATTCCAATTTGTTACAGGAGCTCCTGCGACTGCCACTTTAAAAATGTCTGGATAATGCACTAGACCCATCAAAGTCAAATATCCACCTAATTAAATTAAAAAATTGGCAAAAGGTAAAGATCAAATAAAATTAATGACAAATTTATTTACCATATGACCAACCATGTATTGCAACTCGATTTGTGTCAATATATCCCAAACTATCAGTGAGCCATTTCAGAACCTCTACTTGGTCCTGAAGTTCCACGGTGCCCATGCGACCTTTCAAGTGACTTTCAAACATTAACCCTCTGTGCTGAGACCCCCGTGAGTCTATTGCAATCACGCAATATCCTCTTGCAGCCAACATATGCATCCTTAGTTGTCTCATTCCCTATAAAATTCATTTTATACGGGGTATTATTTGTTATTAAATCAATGTCTTACTTTAAATGTATTTGAAACAAGTTGAACTTCGGGACCCCCATAGACGTTTAATACTGTCGGATATTTTTGATGAGGCTCAAAATTATGGGGCTTGAAGACCATAGCATAGAGAACTTGTCCAGATACTTCATGAGTATATAATTTAGGAAGAAAACTGGGATTTACACAAGGGCCAGATTCTAATATATATCCGATTGGGGTAAGTGATAGACCGTCCACAGTCCAATCAGTGTGTATGACCCTAAAAACCTGACAGGCAGGTAATTTTTCGATATTACTATATACCGCTACAACTATTGTACATTCCTGCAACGAATTACTTTTTTAATTAAAAAAGGCAACAAAAACTAATTCTTGCTGTAAATACCTCATTGAAGTCAATATTGTACGAATAACCTGGCCTTGTTAGTAATCGAACTTCACCAGGTCTTCTTAATGAAACTACATACAAATGTTTTTCTAAAGGTGTTTCCTTTAAGCCCATAAAGTAGACCAACTGTCTATTATTATCCACCCACAAATTTTGTCCTAAGACTTCCCAGTCACCCGAAGTCAAAGCTACTTTCTGTGAAATTTTCGGCTGCAAGAACACAAAATCCATAGGTTCCATTGTTTCCATGATACCATTAGTGTATAGCATAATCTGAGAGGTTATCAAGTACAGGTGACGAAAACCAGTATCTTCTGAGGCCCAAATGAATTGGATCTCATTATTATCTATGGACGGTAGAAAGTACAAAAGGTCGTGAACGTTAATCCAAATGGGAGATTCTTGGGAGAGAATTACTTGAACAATGGGACTACCCAAATGAATGCTGCTTGCATCACTGTCATACATGGGAAGCACTTCAGTAAAGTTGTTCAATGATAAAAGTACAAGGTCCAGACGCTGTTGTCTTCGATTCAATAATTGAACCCAAATACTGCAAAAATTAATGATCATAATATATTAAAAATACGAAAAAAAAATTTTTTTCTTACTATTCAGTGTCAGGTACCCATCCGACTCGTACTAAATATTCCATCCAAGGAAACAACATAGACAGGGAGAACTGCAACTCTAGCATACAAATATCAACTATTTGTTTATTATCATTGAGTTTAAATTCTATCATTTTTAAGTAAGACTTTGAATTTGCGGAACCCGCCCTAGGAAATCTGAATTCTTCTATTTCTCCAGAATCGCCTTGAGATGATGGAAAACAGAATATCTTGACATCTCCTTCATCTACTTCTTCATATAATATTCGATAAATCCCATCTAGTGCATTAATACAATTGATAATTATAACTTAAAATATTTAATTGATATAATTAAATAAGTTAAAAACCATATCGGAGAAAATGATCTATATTTTCATTAGTGACACCAGTCAACCCGATGTCTATTTGTATTAAATTTGTATATCAGGTGTGCAACTCTATTCAATGAATAAATAGATAAATTTAATTAATCAATGAATATTAAAAAGTAATAAGGCAATACCTTTACAAGTCGGTTGCCACCAGTATCCTTGATATCTATTAAATTCTTCCTGCATTACATAAGAAGGGACTCCAGCACACAGAGGATCATCTGCAAGATTTCTGCCCCCTTTATGAGCATAAGTCAAGCGTACATTACATGCTGATACAGTATGAGCAACCCAGATATCGTAATTACAAAGGTATGCTACTAAATCAGGATTTGAAGGGCAGATTTGAGGGTTTAGTTTGGCTCCAGCTGACATCATGCGTAATTTTGTTGGAAACAGTTGTCCATTCTAAATAAATGTATTGTAATATAAATATTTATGTTTGACTACAAAATCACTCAACATACTGAATATCCATTATCAATGCATTGGAATAAAGTGCCTGTGGTTGAAAAGATTATTTTCCCTGATTTAGGGTGGATTTCATATGATGTAATACCCCATGTAGTTAAACGTTTTCTTTCCCACAACAACTGTTCTTCTCTAGAAAATTTATTAGATGATGATAAACTAGGAAAGTTAGCTTCTATAACACAAATCGAATGTAACCTCATACTAGTAGATTGACAACTACTTGGTATGTCTGAATATAAAAGTGTTGTTTCCCAGGCATTTTGTGGGGTACTTAAATAATATATTCTAGTTCTGCCATCAGCTAAAGTTCTAAAAGAAACTGATGTTGGAATCATGCTGGATAAGCTAGATAATTGCCTTCGGAGATCATTCACTACTCCTTTTAGTTCCGACCACGAAAGTTTCCCGTCTTTTTCTTTTACATCCATGATTTTAGGGTTGCAATTCAAAATATTCCCAAATTTAAGAAAATGTCTTTCATTGTTTGAAAGACTAACAATTTACTATCTGTGATTTTTCTATAAAAGCATGACGAATAACTTGATTTTCAAATGATTCTTTTGCCTCAGATTTTGTATTCCTTTTTGATAAGTAGCGTATAATTAAAATACACGAATTATATCTTCAAAGTACTTTTTTTTAGATAAATTTGTTATTCTAACTTCTAACCTATTAAACCAAAATTAACATTTATTTTTATTTTCTCCCAAAAGGTGGGTTCATACATTTGATTTTGAACTGATTTGAACTATTTCAACTCATATCTAATAAGAAGTAAGTTAGAGAAAAGTGTTTGAATACTAAATTAAGTACAATTTTGCTATTCTCCCATTTGTAATTAAATTTTTGTGCTCATTTCAAAATATGAAATAATTCTTCAATGGATTATTTAATAAAAAGTTCGGATAATAAAATAGATTGAAATCTGAAAGCTACTACCTACTACACTGGTAAATTGTAATCTCAAATTAAATAAAAAACAAAATTAAAAATACAATTACTAGAAAAGAAAGTAATAACGTCATGGTAATGAATTCCACAGTGTGTGGTTAATAATAGTTAACTAATAAAATTTTATTACTCTTTTTTAGTCGGTTACCTTGCATACTGATGTAGGTGATATTAAAATTGAATTATTTTGTGAAGCTTGTCCCAAGTCTTGTGAAAATTTTCTGGCTTTATGTGCTTGTGATTATTATAATAATTCCTTATTTCATCGTAATGTGAAAGGTTTCATAGTGCAAACAGGCGATCCGACAGGTACAGGAAAGGGGGGAACTTCGATTTGGGGAAAAAAATTTGAAGACGAATTTAAAGAACACCTCAAGGTATTTCTGAAGGTGTAATATACACTAATTTTTTAATTGACTCGATTCTAGTAAGAAGTTAATGCTTTAGTTGATCTTTAGTAGAGGTTGACTCACGGTAAATTGCAGTTTTTGATGTGTCAGGTGGATGCATGAAGATTATCACTAAACATAGAACAGTGGTCGATGGAGTAGCGTACATTCATGGTAAAGACATTTTTAGAACTAATGAAACATTAACAAGATGACATTTTTGCAGCTGTTACAATATTCATTAAGTGCTTGATACTACCTCTGCAAAAATACTGAAATCATGGATTGAAAGATTAGTATAAATAAGAATCAGCAGTAAAATGCAATCAGCTGAGAAAGCATCAGATCATCAGAACACTAGAAAATATTGAGAATGTTGATTGTCCTATGGTTTAGTAATCATAGTGCTCAATTTGGAATTATATTTAGGCTTTCAATATTCACTGGTCATGTGTGCAACAGATTTTAATGAAAGACAGTTATACTCATTCAAAATTCAATCGGTATAGTTTGTACAGCCTACAGACTAGGAAATAAAAGAAAATTATTGTGACACAATAATAAATATGTTCTGGGATTAATGAGGCTTGCATAATAATTTTTTCAGTGATGAAGCTCACCTTCATCTAAACTCTGTAAATAAACAGAATTTTCTGTATTAGGCTTCCAATAACCCAAGAAAAATGTACCAAACAAATTGCTTTCTAGGATGATAACAATTTGGTGTGTCACATTGTCTTGTAGCAGCAGCATTGATGTAGATGATAGGTCAATTGCTTGACAGAGCTGCTATATCGGGGATGATCCCTTCCACTAAGATCCTGAGATCTTACAGTACTGAACTATTTTTATGGAATATTTAAAAAATGTTGTCTACATCAATTCTCTGGCCATAACATAACAGTTAAAAGATAACATTCTACAGGCCACGAATAGCTTTTCTATTATAATGTGGCAACAGGTATTTCACAATATTTAAAAGGAGTCGTGTGAGACAGATGGTTTGAAATAAGGTGGTGGATTTGTTCTGCATCCGTTATATTTAAGCTATAATGAAGACATAAAATGAATATTTTGAAATATGATAGCAACACTAACTCCTCTAGAGTGAGTGTATGTAACACTCTTATGAGGAACACAAGTTACCAGCAAATAATAAATAAAAAATGAAATCTGCAACCTGTCTACTTTGATAATTTTAAAATAAAATTATTCCAACGTTTTTTATGATGTTTTCATAAGGTGTTGGTAACTACAATTTATTGTGAGTCATCCTACATAAAATATTTCTAAATTTACCATATAATAAAGAAAAGCTAACGTTTTTGCTAATATAAGTGGAAACTTGCTCCCAATTTTATTAATAACAGAAATCATGAAGAAACCCTCCATTGTAAAATTTATTTATTAAAAATTTCAAAATATTTTATTACTTGTGTTATTTATAAGGAAAATCGTATCTAATTTTATTTTTTTCAGTTTTGGCTTTTTTTTGTTTTAAATTGTCCATAATGAAACTTTTTTGCAGCACAATGCGCGCGGAATTGTATCAATGGCAAATAATGGACCGAACACTAATGGAAGTCAATTTTTTATATCGTACGCTCCTCAGCCACATCTCGACTTGAAATATACAATATTTGGAAAGTATGTTTTTATTGTAAGAGGTATAAACTCGAAAATACAAAAGCATATAGAGATCGTCTTTGTAATTTTTATCTTTTCAATTTGAAAAATATTTTATCAAAAGATAGAAAGTTCAGCCTAATTGAAATTTTCCACCGACGTCGCATCTTTGTGATAAACAAAAACAAAATTTTAAGATCTCATTTGTTTTCGCATCTAGATGTTTTTGTTAATGTAGTGTAGCATTTTAGGGTAATTGACGGCTTAGAAACGCTAGACGAACTTGAAAAGTTACCTGTAAACCCTAAAAATTATAGGCCAGTTGCGGATACCAGGATTAACAGCGTCACAATTCATGCAAATCCTATGGCAGGTTAAAAAATATTAACTGTTTACGCTTGTACAATAATAAAGGTAATTTTTAAAAAAAAATTTACTTTAATTTTGTTTTTTTCAATCACTTTCAACTTCTTTAAAATCGGCTTCTAGTGCTAATATGTCTTCATGAGCGTCCTTAAATTCTCCTTCCTCCATTCCTTCACCAACATAATGGTGTACGAAAGCACGTTTTTTAAACATTAAACCAAATTTCCTATTCAAACGACACCAGGCCGAATTCACTGCAGTACTGTTAGATAACATAACAACAGCTCGTTGCACCTGTGCCAGGTCTCCTCCAGGTACAGCTACCGGTGGTTGATAATTAATACCCACCTAAATATATATTCATTAATAATCTTGATACGTTTTTCTTTTGTTTCTTGGCAATCTTCAGAGTATGGCAACATAATTACAAAAATTTTAAAGAAAGAACGTTGAGACAAGAATGAAAATAGTTTTGGATTTAAGGGATAGAAAGAAACTTCCTGCTGAAATGCCACACTCTATTTATAGGTAAGTCGTACATACTTTAAATCCTGTTGGTGACCAGTTAACGAATGAAATACTTTTGTGGGTTCTTATGCTTTCAATAGCCGAATTTATGTCATTGGGGGTAACGTCGCCTCTGTAGAGCAAGCAGCAGGACATGTATTTTCCCATTCTAGGATCGCATTTAATCATTTGACTTGCCGGTTCGAAACAAGCGTAAGTCAATTGCGCCACGGATAACTGTTCATAATATGCTTTTGTTATTGGTATCAAGGGTGCATACGTTACAAGTGGAAAGTGAATTCTTGGATATGGGACTAAATTAGTTAAAAATTCCATCAGCGTTACATTAACGGCTCCTTCAAATCTAAGAGACGCTGTCACTGCAGAAACAACCTGTGCATAAAAATTAAAAGTGTCTAAAAAGACTTGGAAAACTATTAGGAATGTTTAAAGTTTTACTTGAGCTAATAGACGATTCAAGTTAGTATATGTGGGTTTCGTAACGTCTAAATATCTGGATAACATGTCATACAAAGCTTCGTTGTCCATAATAAAACAGAGATCTTCGTATTCAATAGAAGTGTGGGACGTTAAAACTGCATTATACGGTTCAACGATAACCGGAGAAATCTGTTGGAAAATTTTAGGTACAATGCCTGTTTTTCACAAATGAATGAATTAAAAATTGCTCTTGAATTGTAAACTTTACAATTTAAAGAGAATAAATTTAAAATATCAAATTTTATTTAATACTCTTATATATATATATAATTAATGTAGGTGCTTTTGTTTATTAACTCGCTTTATGGTTTACATGAAGTGATATGGAATACCTTTTCAAGAATTTATTACATCATATATATTTGGAAGATTTTATGAACAGTTATTAAAATTAATGAAATTAAGAATCTGCGCTATATTAGTTAATATTAATTGTACGCACTTAATATATTTTTATTCCACGTTTATATTAAAGCATTGTTATTTTTGTGGAAGTTTAATTGACCTTGAACATTAAAGCTGATAAATAACCAGAAAATATTTTAAAATATATTGGAATTTTGATAATATTACCTGTGGAGCAGGATATACGGCAAATTCCAATTTGGGTTTTTTGCCATAATCGCGACACAACGATCCCAAAAGTAATGCGGCAAAACCCGAACCTGTTCCACCACCGAATGCCCTAAATAATATAAATCCTTGCAAATTGGCGCATTCATCGGCAACTCTTCTTATCCTGTCCAATACCAGATCGATCATTTCGGATCCGATCGAGTATCTACCTCTTGCGAAATTATTTGCGGCATCCTCTTTGCCTGTAATTAGCTGTTCAGGATGAAACAATTGTCGATAATGTCCTGTACGGATTTCATCTGAAATTTACCTAAACCCATTTAAAATGACGAATGTCGATCGATTTTTAACTTGATGCATAATTGGATTATCTTTTTTCGTGTTTAGAGAGTATTCATTATATATACAATATATGGATTACCATAAGTAGTATATATGTAAAAATTATATTCTCTACCTATTACTGTTGGTTCTAAGTCGACTATAACTACTCTGGGTACGCATTTTCCTGAAGTAGTTACCCCAAAAAATGCGCTATAACTAGTATCGCCCGTTCTACAGCATTCTGAGTTGTAAAATATTCCATCAGGTCGTATTCCATGTTCTAAACAATAAAGTTCCCAACATGCGTTAGCAATCTGTACTCCTGCTTGACCCACGTAGATCTGGATTACTTCGCGCTTCAAGTATTCATTAATTTAAAAAATAATTAGAGTAGTTTTAATTACTTACATTCTGAGTCATAATTTACTAAAAAATTTAGTAGTTGGTTTTTGTAATTTATTACGAAAATTAAATTTTACATTTTTTTAGTTTACTTCTTTAACTATTGCTAATTTTGATAATTTTACCATACTAATATCAAAGGGTTTGTGACAGTTGTCATTTTAAAAAAAAATGTATTTTTTACTCTTGTGTTCTATAATTAAAACCCCCGTGTGTGTGTCGCAATCTCTGATCTAGAATGCGTCAATCAATTTATTGATTTCTTTTAATTTCATTGTAAGTCAGATGTAAGTGCCAAATTTTCGTTAATATTCTTTTATCAAGAAAAACACATTACTTTAATACGGGAATATGAAATGGCTTCTGAAATGATTATACCGAAATTAAAAGCTGATACAGAAATATTCATAATTAAAGTTCCGTCTTTAACATATCGATTATCAGAAACCGCAATTTCTCAAGCTTCATATCGGATCTGACTCCTTTATCAAACTTAGGATGTTATCGAATGAAAATTGTAGCTTACAATTAGAGATAGATAACTTATTACTTTTGTTTGCAGGTAATTAAGACGTTATGCTGGAAATATTTATTTCAAAATGAAATTGATCTTATCTATTCTAAATAATTTACTATTGATGTAAAAATTTCGTAATCGTCACAATTACAAAAAAATTCTAATCCTCCATTATAAATAATACCATATTATGTAAGATAAATGAGGAATTTTAAAAAATATCTAGTGACCTCTAATAAATAAAATTATAATTTATATCAGCAGAACAATGAAATACCGTTTTTGGTATTGTATCCTCATTTCGTTTCGTTCTATTTCCATCTATAGATAAAATGTAATGCACAGATGTAATGCTTGTAATTAATGACCTACATTTGGAATACATGCATACATACTGTTGTTGTGTGTTTTAATTTAGATAAATTATATTTACCTAAATAAATACATAACATATTTAATAATTAAACATATCTTGTTATAAGTAATACGTAATTGAAAATCAAAAGAAATATAAGTTTTAAAGGTACGTTATACGTTATTCAGGTAATTGCCGTAATGATAAATTGCAAAATTTTATGTTGTATAATTTCTAGATATCACAATGATAAATAGACGAAAACAGAAAGAATTTGAGAACGTAAGTTACTCACGACTGCGTCAAAATGATGGCAATTTTACAGATGCACAATTTGCAAAACCTGTGCAAAAAATTCCTTGGAAAGCCATATCTCTAGCAGCAGTATTATTTGTATCAGGACTGTTACTTTTAGTGATAGGAAGTTTAATTATAAGTGGGTACATAGACGCAAAATATGCAGACCGAATGTGGCCCATGATCATTTTAGGAATTCTTATGTTCATACCAGGGGCGTATCATATGCAAATTGCCTACTACGCATTTAAAAAAGTTCCTGGATACAGTTTTAATGATATACCTGAATTTGAATAGCGAATAGAATTGTAAAAAAAAAATTAAATGTTAACAGACCATAATTTATCTTTATATATGTATTTTATTATTCATAGTATATGTATTATAAAATAGTGTCTTTTTTAACATTGTACTTACATGTGTCTTATAAATGTGATTATATATTTCTTTTTATGTTTAAAATGGAAGTATACATACATATGAAAAAATTGTAAAATAGTAAACAAATTACGAAAACTTGAACTTATATTCAATTTTGCTTAACTTAATACATATACCAATAAAATATAATGTTAAATTTGGCAATAGTATGTTTTAGGGTACTGCAACAAATGGGATTTTCACGTAAAAGAACACAATTATGAACTTATGGCGTTATTTATTATTGTACATGTTGGAGTAGTACTTAATCGATCGTTTTAACTTAACTAATTTTGATAATTTATGTATAAATGCGTAACTCATGTATTTTTTCTAAATTAAATAAGCAATTATTGAACAGCTGATAATCGTTTTCATTAGTTGAGTTGAACTTCCTTCTGTCTTGTTCTATATACAAACATGTGTTTAAGAAAATATTTCAAATTTGATTAAGTGAGGTTATAATATATATTTTTGTAAATAACTGAATTTAAATAATAAATAATACTAGTGAAACAGATATAATTATTAAGAAAATTTTATTTAAATCAAATAAAAACAATTCAGAACGTTTTAAAAACCAGTCAAGCATATACGAACGTCATGCCCCCAGCAGCTTCATAAGAATATTTTAACGGTCATTACTAAAATTTCTCATTTGGTTATTAATTTAATTCAAAATTAATATTAAAACATCAGCAAGACGATGCCAAAAATAATAATTAAGGAACATAACCTATTTGCTTGTGTTTTTTGTATTCTTAAAATTCTTGATTGACGTTTTTAATCAACAATAAATTTTTATGCATCATAAGAAAATATCTGAAACAAATGGACTACTCCCTTGTTTTTTTAGTGGTACAAAAATGTTACCAATTTAATAAGGAACTTTGTTATAATAAATGATTATTAACAGAATAAAACTGTTTTTTTTTGTTTGTGTATGAATTTTTGGTTTTATTTTTTTACATAATCATTGTTGCAAATAACTTAACTTCTGTGAAAACAATTTTACACAAAATTCTATTTACATTCTCTATAAAAAAAAATTATTGCTTGTGTGTTGTAATTGTAGAAATATTCAACGTCATTCTTGTGTTGTAAACGTTTTTTGTTGTTTGACTCGTAACATTTATATATATATTTTTTAATTACAGAATAACTTCGGGTGGAATGAGTTACTCCGTATGGAGCTGTAATATAAGTCATAAATTTTTTAAACTAGGTAGAAATTAGTCATTTACTAATACCATTATAGAAAATGTGAGTTTGTTTGTTTGTTTGATTATACAAGGCCGGATTACTAAATGTAAATCGATACAGTGGGCATAAGCCATAGTTTTAAGGGGCCCGTGATAAAGAAGTTAATTTAAGTAATTAAACAGTTAAAAGAAAATAATATGGCTGCAGTTGTCTGGACAACATAAATTATTAATCTTGAAAGACTGCTGGCGCAATCTAAGTGCATAGTGTGGAGAGTTTCGGAACTAAAACTCGAAGTTACTATGAATTTTAAAATACCAATGTTATAATACGTACATATTACACGCAATATTAAACTTCTAATTTCATTGTCCTAAAGAAGATAAGTATTTCTTTTGTTGATAATTTATAAAAAGTCACTTAAATTTTCTGCCCTTCTACTAATACTAGGCTATAATTGTGAACTTTTGAACTGCGTCATAAATAGGGAATAATTCCCTAGTTTCAATAATGTAGTGATTCTGTTACTATTTGTACAAAGTGAACTGAATTGAAAATTCATTCATATTTTAAAAGCTATACCATTCCAGATAGTCCACTATTTTTAATATCCAAATATAATAATAATTTAATAACTAATAGGTTGAGAACATTGTAGATCTTTTTCGTATTTTCTATTCCTTATTTTCTGAAAACTTACTTTTGCTAGCTGAATGGTTGAACGATCGGTTGAGAACAAAACAATTTGTTCGTTTTAGGAATACTCTTAAACAATTTTTTTTCCAAAAAGTAGTAGATTTGTTCAATAGTCAATAGTTAACCGGTTGATGATGATCACCTTCAACAAGTTCTCGAACAGCACGGATGTTGTCATTTGTCATTTGTGAAACTTATTCTTGGGCGTCGATCATGACTTTCATTTTCGACACGTTCTCGGCCATCCCTGAAATCTCTGACTCACGTACACGTATTTTATTTATATTATCATTTTTTGTGCAAAACAGTGTTTTTAACACCGTAAGTCTTAGACCTTCTTTATATAAATTGTACTTAGTTTAAAAGTTTTAAAACTCCATACCTTATTTTTTTTATTCTTCGTACTATTAGACTGTAATCGGAAACTTTTGAAGAGCATTAAAAATAGGGTCGATATATGAGAGAGTCGTTCTCCTTAAAACAAAGGGTGAAATTTCATTTTATTTTGTCATTATATTATTTCTGCGATACATTGGTGTTTATTATTTAAGAAATTACTATATTTTTAGTTTAAAATAAATTACTGTATTCAACACATTAAATTACAATTAGCAATTCAATTCAATAAAGGCATCTTAGAAAACAAAATGACTTCTATGGTTTAAAACGATTTTACGTCTGATTTGAAATAAATAAAATCCGGCTCTGTAGACTGACGTCAATTTTTTTTCAACTGCGTTCTTTGAATACTCGTAGTACTTAGGCTCTTCATCATAGATGAAGCACTCGGATTTTGTGATTTCACATCTATTGACTGGTGTACACACTAGAAAGGAAAAGGCGGTGAATTTAAATAGGTTGTAATTTCGTTTTCAGTTTTCAAGTTTTTCTTAAGTAATTAAATTAGAATTGAACATGTAACAATCTATTTCGCAAAAGAATACAATAAACCATAAAATTGTAGTATGTAGGCTTTCACGACCGGCGTCAATCGAATTAAGATAACTTACCGGGCTTTTGGGTCGTGGTCTATAGGCTTTTTTGTTTTAAGTTATCTTAATTTGATAAACCATAAATTATTCTTTTTGTTGGTAGATTGTTACATGTTAAATTCCAAGTTAATTAAAATAATGCAGAGGATACATAATGAAAAGGATTGAATTTTGCTAACAATATATTTCATTGCATAAAATAAATTCAGCTGTATAAATTGCGTTTACAATTAAGAAATATACTCACTATTTAGTTACAGTAGAACCCCTCTTAACCGGCTACTTCGGGATTGGAACCCTGGCTGGTTTTCGTTTTGACTGGTTAATAGGACGTGTAGTAATTTCAAAGGAAAATGTTAAAAGAAATATAAAATAACACTGTTTTATGATGCAAATAATATGTATGTTCAGATTTGATGAAGCATTTGAAAACATTGAAAAAGATAAAATATGTAGTGTACAAATTAACAATAACAGCAATGTAATTTTTTGAAAAAGTTTTTTTTTTTTGTTTTTGTTTTCGGGGAGGAGAGGAAATCTTCGAAAGACACCCAGCCGCCCGTGCGATTGGGTAGTGTCGGATTCTCGAGGAAGGTGTCCTCGAACCTACCGACTAAAACCTCTCCCCCTCAGACCACTTACATAGGAATGAAACAATTGCAAATAAATGAACAATTCCGAAATCATTGTAAACAGTTAACAAATTTATATATCAGCACCACTAAGCTACTCGATCCACTTAGAGATGCCAAAAAAAAAACATAGTGAATGTAACCATAGAAGTGGTATATTTACTTATCTGCTACAAGGTGTAGTGCAGCCGCTTCCCTTATGCATTGAAGCCGGACATCTGACAATAAAAAGAAAAAAAAATACTAACAAAACTATATAGCATTTAAAAACAGAATAATAATAACTAGGGTGTATAAATTACTTTTACACAATTTAACGAAAAACTTATGGAAGGTTCTAAACCAAGAAGGTGTACTGTTAATATCAAGGAAAAGATGTGGTGTTGTCATAACAATGAAGAAGAAGGTGTAGTGTTGCCATTACTTATAAAAACAAGATATAGTTTTGCCATTACTTATAAGAAGAAGGTTGTTTGTATTAAGTACTATCAAGAAGAAGCTGTACTGTTGCGATTTCTGACAAGAAGACGAACTGTTGCCATTACTAACAAGAAGAACATGTAGTGTTGCTATTAGGTACTAAGAAGGTGTAGTGTTGCCACTATTATCACGAAGAACTTGTACTGTTGGAGTAACTACCATGAAGATGTAGTGCTGATAATAGTATTAACAAAAAAATGTAGTGCCACCATGTTATTTTATTATGAGGTATAAGATGTTGTGCTGCCATTGGAATCAACAAAGAAAGTGTACTGCCGTTGTTGTATTATAAGGTACAAGGTATAGTACTGCAATTTTCTGTATGTCTTGAATGTTGAAATCTGCCAATAAAAAGAAAAAAATTATTGACGTAACACGACAAAAACAAAAGAAAAACAATAATTAAATATATTAATTAATTTAACAAACGATATTATTATATAGCTAAAAACTTACGGGAAGGTAATGAACTCGAAAATGAATGTCATTAAGTTAGACGTAGATGCAAAATGGTATCAGGAAGGAGGTGTTATCAGCTACAAGGTGTAGTGCTGCAATTGCCTGTACACCTTCAATCTGGAAACCTGCCAATAAAAACAAAAAATAACTGACGGAACTGCGTGACACATAAACGGAAAACAGTAATTACATTGTATGAATTAATTTAACAAAGGACATTATATAGCTAAAGACTTACGGGAATGTAATGAACTCGAAAATTAATGCCATTAAGTTAGACGTAGATGCAAAATGGTATCAGGAAGGAGGTGGAGTACTGCCGCTGTTGTCAGCTACAAGGTGTAATGCTGCAATTGCCTGTACACCTTCAATCTGGAAATCTGGCAATAAAAAGAAAAAAATTACTGACATGAATTAGTGACACATAAAAACAGAATAACAATAGTTGAATTGTATGAATTAATGTTATAAAACAGTATACAGCTAAGAAACTTACGGGAGGTAATGAATACAATATAGCAAGTTTACTTCTTCTGTAAAAGCTTCTTATGAATGGCGTATTTCTTCGCAGCGTACACCTTAATAGAATCGGACGATGTTCCAAGCTTCTGTTTTCCCTTTAGAATGTTGTTAATTGTTCGGATCCACACAACAAGATGATATTTGCAAATGTAACGAATCAACAAATGCATCAAGTCATGTTTCTTACATGTAAATCGGTTGTTTCCTTGTAATGATTGTTTGAGAACAGTCTGCATCACTCGTGTAATATGCAAATCGGCACATATTTGAGGCAACACATTTTGGAGAATAAAAATTGACTTTTGGAAGAAACAGTTGAATAGAGTAGAGGGAGACAAGAGGGCATTCACTGAATATGCTCTCGCTTCGATAACAGAATAATCGCTGTGTGTTCGATCACCTCCCAGAAGATCCACTCTACACTTATTGCATGACTTGATATCAGCCAAAACTCTTTTAGCAACAAAAACAGCTATGTACGTCAGTTTCCCCCTTCGCAGCAAACTGGTCTGGCTGACTCTATATTGAGGTATAGATATAGCTGGAAATCGTAAAGTCCTTGGAGATGTTGGTGATGGCCACAACAAAAACGCTTTTAAATCGTCAAGTGGCTTTAAAGAGTCGATTTCGCAGTTAAATGACTTGGAGCGATTGGCAATGTATTTGTTAATAATCAGTAATTTGAAGGATCTTACAAAAGCAGCGGCATTTGGATTAACATTTCGAACTCCATGACTCCGTATGCAACCAAAAAAGTTTTCTAAACAATCCTGATTTAAATTCCGTGGATAGAGAAACGACAATCCTTCTTCCTGTAGAGCATTCCACAGATACAAAAAACCTTGCAAGGTGTGGATCCAGTTACGTACGGATGGTGGGATGATTTTACTTTTTCTATCATTGAAAAACGAAATTGACCTCAAAACAGTAATTGCTTCGGTCCAAAATTGAGTATGCGGCGACGACGCCCTCACGGCGCATCTTAATCGCTTGCCGTGTGTAACAGTTATGGAAGCGCCGTTGATACTATCAAACAGCTTATCCATGAAAAGTAGAAATTCGGCAGTGCTTATAGACTCCTGTGGCATGTGATCTGGAGCAATTTTCGCCAATCGATGCATTAGAGCTGCTATAGTCGTACTGAATACTTGGGCAGCAACGGAAACTTTCATTTTGCGGGTGTTGTTAACATGTTCGTGGGTCAACTTTTTACAAACTTTGTAATCATCATCCTCGATGGCATCCAAATTATATAAAATGCGGACATGCTCCCATTTCGCAACTTCCGTACCTTCGTTGTGCCATTGGAAACGAACGTCGTTGGCGAAAAAGTTGTTACGTATACCTTTAAAGAAATGGAAAATTATGAAATATACAATTACATGTTATAAAAGATAACCACAAACTACAAGCGTATGCGCTGAAAATACCGTTCTACAATTTGTATGTGCATTGAGCAAGTAATAAATTGCATACCTTTTAGAAGGTGAGGAGGATCATACAATGGAACAACTTCCTTTCCTCCAATCAATATTCCAAACAGTTTATTTTCTTCATGTCTTCGAGTGAAGTGTTGTTGGGTTTCGTCGTAGAATCTTGTAATGGCCGCAACGTTAGCTATACCTTGATCGCAAATAAGAGTTTTCACGATCAACCCAGCATATTGGCAAGCTATTACAACATCACGTATAGCGTGGACTAACATATCAGTTTTCATGCCACCTTCGTTGAAATAATATGCCAAGGGTTGCTTCCAGTTTCTGCAAATGCCGCGCGCCATGAACACCATCACTTTATCGGCAATCATCCTACTTCTGTTTTTAGCGCCACCATTGTCTTGGAACCCGTCCACCAAATCGTACCTTTGGTTATACTGCAGCGTTGGATCGATAGCCATTTCATCAAAGATGATACTGCAGTATCGCTGTTTAGTTTCCATTGTCGCTACCTTGTTCTTCAAAGAGTTCATTATACTCGCGTTGATTCCCGTCCTGAATGGAATTGATCTTAGTAGAGTATTTAATGTTTTTCCAGATGGCGAGCTTAATCCTGCTACATCTACAAATACAAATTAAACAAGTACTGATAAGTTGATAATACTCATGCAGAAATAACAGTGATTGCGGTGTAGTAATTACTTTTAAGGAGGGTTCTCTGTTTAATGAGACAGTTACACTTACGGACATTTGCGGCCCGAGAAGTAGATGCTTCAGCGTTGTGGACTGACATCAATGCAGTCGAACGTGTGACTTCTACGTAAAAAAAAAATTAACTACCATTAACATAGTACTTACGGAAATAGTAAAGTGCAGTAAAATAGTATAGGTAGTAATTGTAAATGGAATATATTACTGTTCGCTATATCGATACAACACCAGGGGGAACTGTTGAATCAAGGGCACGTGCAGAAAATGTACTAAAACTAATAATTGAAAGCATTGCAGCAATACCTGTTTCTGCAGCATTGTTATGCAAAAATAAAGTTGGCACAGCATCCCGGAGGACTGAAGTATCAGGTGGAAAATGGATTTGACATACTCGATATGATCGTCTTACTTGATCCATGGGTTTTTCAAGTAAGTCAGCACGGCCAACACGTGTAACCCATTCTCGATAAAGCTACAAGAAAATGTGGATGGTGCAGTTCTGTTATACAATGTGAATGACATTAAATGAGAGGTAAATAAATATAGTTAATAATAAAATATTTGAAGAATTATTAGTAGGGATAAATTTTAAATATATTAATGCGATATTAATTATTGAATTAATTTATACCAACTACAGATTACCTCATACGATGAGGGATACATTTGTTACTGTTGTCCCGGCGAGGGCGGGACAACAGTAACAAATTTTTCCCTCATTGCATTAATGTATTTTAAATAAATATAGAATTTACTTTTTTAAGTTACACAAAATGAAGAAAGGTGTTATCATTCAAAAAAAAATTGTAATGACGGAAAATTTTTATTAGAAATATACAGTGACATAACCACGTTGCATCTTATCTTCTTGAAATGTACAATCTTTTGACTTTCTTACCCCATCATCTTTCGGAAATCTATGCAAAGAAGTGTTTTTAGTGGTGTTGGAACAGCTCCTTACACAACACACAAACACCATTGTAACACCAACTGACACGCACGAAAAGTACAAAAAAAGTTACACTCACTTTTTCACTAACACAAACTTAATCTGCACACCACTCACTATTTACACTTAAGTAGAAGTACTAACTAATAGAACTACACAATAAAAGCAAGCAAAATATATATAAAAGTACTATAAGGACCGCTACGCAAACAACATGCACCTCTTCTATATTTTACAACATTAAACAACAACCTTTCATCCACGAAGGGTAGTAATACAAACAAAAAAGACGAAAGTAGATCTGTACAAAAATATACTATCTACGAAACAACTATTTTAAGGATTACTTATGAATCAAATAGAAATTTAAAACTATTCGCTTACAAATGCTACTTAAAAACGATAAAAAAATAACTTTCGCTAAGGAGATCAAAAATATATTGTCTACGAATAAACTACTTTAAGAATTACTTGTGAATCAAATTAGAAATTTAAAACAATTCACTTACGAATGCTACTTCAATGCGATAAACAAAAAAACAACTTTTGCAACGGTTAACTCAAAAAATATGATAAAGTTATACAAAACTACTGCATAGATGTAATTATAGGTTTATTTCGAAACCCAAAATGTAAACGTTAGCTTCGCTAATGCGATCAGAAGATAAAACACAAAATGCTAGATAAGTACAGGAGAACGCACTTACGTAACGCACGAATTGCAGTAAAGAAATCGGTGATGCACTTTTATAACATTTTGCATTTTTGTACTGTGCCGGTGGGGAACCAATGAAGATACTTATCAGGCGGAGCAACGAGCAATAGTTGCCTATATGTGAACAACGTTCCTCCATAGGTAAAATGTGTTAAATAAAGAAAGTATATAACAAAACTATACATCCTTATCATGATTCAATAACTACTAGTGATATGATCTTGCGCAGGCTGGTGGAATGGGAGGTGGAAAGTAACGATCATGATACAATAGGTACTTAGGTACCTACTGATTGAACTTTTCTATAAATCACCTTAATTTACTAGAAACTATATTTCTGGAGGACGATATTTTATTTGTGTACAATGTAATTCAGTATCATCCATATTTGCAACATTTACTTAAATACTGCTGTTATCAAAAGTATTAATCCTAAGATTTAAAGATTGGATGTTGCAAGGTTGATGCACAATAATTAGAATACGTTAATAGTAAAAAGTAAATTTGAAAAAATACATCTTAATCTTTAAGTCCAAAAACTATGATGTGAACAATAACTAAATTTTGCATTCTTTTAAAGCAAACGTTTTAATTATGATACTCAGTGTATGTTTTTCATTGATATTTCTTCATAATTACTTTAAGAATTCCACTGAGTGCAGATTTTTACCGAATTCACCAACAAATAACCCCTCAAACACAAACTGCAAAAACCATCAGCAAATCATCATTAACCTACTTTAATCTATTTTACAGTAGTTATGATATGACGCATTGTATAGTATATATCCCAAGTAAAAAACTGTGGTGTTGCAATTGTAAACCCACAATATCAATTCTTAATTAAAGTTTCTTTTCATATTGTAAAATTGTGCAAAAACTTAATCGACTTGCACTTCTACTGAAATTTTACCACTGTAGAATAGTTCGGAGATGTGTACTCAAACTTATTTTCACTTAAAAACAAATTAATAAACAAAAACTAGTACAACAGAGAATAAGGCCAATGTTACTTAAAATATAAACTAATGTAAAAAAATATGCGGATAATTGAATAAATAAATAATACATGTTTAAGGAAAAAAATGTATTGGTAAAAAATGAATGGACAAATGAATCAAATGCTGGTAATGAAATTCTGATGAATAGTTTTAAATTTATAGTTTGATCAAAAAGTAATTCTTAAAGTAGTTTATTCGTAGACAATATATTTTTGATCTCCTTAGCGAAAGTTATTTTTTTAATCGTTTTTAAGTAGCATTTGTAAGTGAATAGTTTTAAATTTCTAATTTGATTCATAAGTAATCCTTAAAATAGTTGTTTTGTAGATAATATATTTGTGTACAGATCTACTTTTGTCTTTTTTGTTTGTATTACTACCCTTCGTGGATGAAAGATTGTTGTTTAATGTTTTTATATGTTTTGCTTGCTTTTATTGTGTAGTTCTATTAGTTAGTACTTCTACTTAAGTGTAAATAGTGAGTTGTGTGCAGATAAGTTTGTGTTAGTGAAAAAGTGAGTGTAACTTTTTTTGTACTTTTCGTGCGTGTCAGTTGGTGTTACAATGGTGTTTGTGTGTTGTGTAAGGAGCTGTTCCAACACCACTAAAAACACTTCTTTGCATAGATTTCCGAAAGATGATGGGGTAAGAAAGTCAAAAGATTGTACATTTCAAGAAGATAAGATGCAACGTGGTTATGTCACTGTATATTTCTAATAAAAATTTTCCGTCATTACAATTTTTTTTTGAATGATAACACCTTTCTTCATTTTGTGTAACTTAAAAAAGTAAATTCTATATTTATTTAAAATACATTAATGCAATGAGGGAAAAATTTGTTACTGTTGTCCCGCCCTCGCCGGGACAACAGTAACAAATGTATCCCTCATCGTATGAGGTAATCTGTAGTGGGTATAAATTAATTCAATAATTAATATCGCATTAATATATTTAAAATTTATCCCTACTAATAATTCTTCAAATATTTTATTATTAACTATATTTATTTACCTCTCATTTAATGTCATTCACATTGTATAACAGAACTGCACCATCCACATTTTCTTGTAGCTTTATCGAGAATGGGTTACACGTGTTGGCCGTGCTGACTTACTTGAAAAACCCATGGATCAAGTAAGAGGATCATATCGAGTATGTCAAATCCATTTTCCACCTGATACTTCAGTCCTCCGGGATGCTGTGCCAACTTTATTTTTGCATAACAATGCTGCAGAAACAGGTATTGCTGCAATTGTTTTTATAGATACTTTCTCCATAAATAACAGGAAATACTTAACAGCTATTGATGCGTTTACTAAATATTTCATGTATCAACTGTTAAATTCTCAAAATTATCCAGATTTAGTGGATGCATACATTAACCTATTTTCTCATTACAAGATCCCGAAAACAATAATCGCGGATAATCAGTTTAATAACCCGCTTTTTATAGATATGTTAAAAATACATAGGGTAAATTATCACTTCATAACACCAGGTTATCCTAATAGTAATGGAACCATAGAGAGGGTTCATGGAACTCTAATTGAGATAGGTAAAACTTTAACGGCTTCTAAAAATAAAATTTTGCTGACAAATATTTTCGAAAACGCGGTTATCATATACAATAGAACGATTCATAACCAAACGGGCTATAAACCTGTAGAATTACTTTACGGACACATTGACAGTGATGACGCAATGGACATCTTTGATGACGACTATTATCACAAGTACACAAGTGAAGTTTATGATAAGATCAGGGCGTTATACGGTTTAGTCAGGCGAACCGAGTTAGATAAAAAAGAAAAACAAATTAATTACCAAAATATTAAACGCCAGGCTTTCACCCCGATACAACCCAATCAACCGGTGTATCTAAAAAAATTAATACGTGACAAAAGGGCGACCAATTATCGAACAGAAATAACTAAGCAAGATTTGGACGATAAAATAGAAACACAAAAAGGCAAAATTTATCATAAACAGGAAATTAAACCCGCTCGAAAAACTTTTCTGAGTGGAACCTTTGTTCCAGATGCGGATAATCCACCTGTCCTTTCTGGTACTTTGGACGTTAAGGTACCAACGGGTAGTGGCTCAAATAGTAGAAATTAAGGACATTACCGAAAATGCGGGCATCTTGCCATTTAAATTGGGCGATACACGGATATAGCCCAACAATTAAAGTATAGTCGAACCAGTCCATTTCAGCCAAAGCAAGGATATCAATGGCAATACACGGGTACAGCTAAGTCACCATACATTTATTCACAAATACCCCTTAAAACTTTTCGGGCAACAATTAACAAAAATCGACGTTGCACTAAAGGAATTATATCAAACAGTGGACGGTACAAAGGACAACGGTCTTCTACGCGAAATCCTTTATTTACAAACACAAACTGATCAACTTAGGGAACAATTAACGAAAATACACCCCGATATTTTGACTGTACAACAAGTAAGAGAAAAACGCGGTTTAATTAATGTTTTGGGTTCAGTATTTAAGTTCATTTCTGGGACATTGGACGCCGATGACGGTGTGCGATATGACAATGCTATTAGAAGTTTGGAACGGAACCAGGAAAATGTAATAAGCCATTTTAATAGGCAGCTATCAATAAATAAAAAGGCGATACAAAGTGTCGAAAACATATTTCGCAACATTTCTGTCAACTTTATTTCCGTTCAAAATGCTCTAAACCAAGTTAGGGAAAAGGAAGCAATACAGACAAGTATTTATACTGTTGAAATTATAATAAATCAGTTAAAAATACTGGCAACAGATTTACTAACTTCAATTAGTTTTGCAAATCTAAATTATTTACATTCGAGTATAATCAGTGAACAGCATATTAGGGATATGAAGCAAACCTTGGGTATGTTTCATGCCAAAAATTCATATTACAGCTATGATAACGTATTATTTCTCAGAACAATTAAAGTAGAATATTATGTAACACCCGAACATGTAGTATTTCTGTTGCATGTACCAATATTAGATAAAACCAAATTTATTTTGTATCACCTCTATTCCGTGCCAACTCTAATTAATACAACCATAATTTCACCGACCTCTTATGTAGCATTGACCGAGGATAAAATATATTATCTTAAAGAAAATTGTAAACGATTGCAGCAAGAATACTTCTGTGCTTTTGATAATTTAAAGAAAAATTATCAACAGGATGATTGCATCAGGAATCTTCTTCAAGTAAAACAAAATCCTTCCTGTAAGCATATCCCGGTAAACGTGACGGATCAATTAGTTGAAGTTTTGAATAATGAAAAATATTTACTAATATTACCAAAATTTACTTTAGTCCACGTTCGTTGTAAGAATGAAGAAGTTCATAATCTAAAAGGAACCTTTTTAATTAGCTTACCAAATTCTTGCTCTTTCGTAGCGAAAGAATTTAAGTACATTAATGTAGAAGATGTAATACAAGAAACACCTGTTTATTTGCCGGCTACAACAAATAATATAGTTAGTGTGAAACCAATTCAATTAAATTTAAAGTCAATAAACTTAGACCAGTTGTCAAAATTAACACTGCAACCGAACGATCCGATTGTGTATGTGCCCAGTGATAGTGGAAGTGTATCCAGCGGAACAATAACCTTTTTAGCGATTATAGTTATTTTAGTTTTAATCATTATTGTTATACTTGTGAGGAATAAAATAAAAACATTTTATTATAATATTAGGAAACACGAGGTCAAGGAAGTAAAAGAAAATGCCTTTCCTTTGCCTCCGAGAAAGTAGTTTAGTTAAAACCATGTAATTTTAATGTTTCTTTTCATTGTCTTTTGAATATCTTTATTTGTTTATATGTATGTAACCTTTTTGGGAACGTGAAATATTTACGCTTCAAATTTTCACTTTTAACATAAAATTTTTTAGCGATAAATTAAAATAAAAACATTATTATAAGTAACTGCTGACACATCCTGTAACTATGAGAATGGTAGATTCTAGATAATTGCAAAAGTAAAGAGTAAGCATTTTCATGTAGCTGTAGATGTGTTTAACATTAACAGTTTAGTTGTAATCTTGAGTTAAAAACAACAACACCTCTTGATTAACAGCTCCTTCCCGTTACGACGTATTTTTAATAAATAAATTGATTTAAGTTTGAATTATTTTTAATTTTAAAAATCAACTTTAACGGCGAAGTAAATTAACTCTTAGTCACTATTCTTACTACTTACATTTTACAACTATATTTACCTACAACGAATTCCTTAAAATGATTTTACCCCGTACCTAACTACCTGAGAGTAATAACCTAAAATAACTATGACATATTGTATACAAATATTAAACAAACCTTATTACTACCTAAATCTTATCTTTATATTTATATTTAAGTACGGTATAGAATTCGTCAAAGTTCTTTTGTGCCGAAATATTATTATTATTGTTATTATTACGTGTAATAATAGTTAATGTTATGCCATGCTCGTTTTTAGCCATGATGTCTAATATCTGATCACTATTAACTTCTGTCTCTAAATATATTCACAAGAGGGTTTCATCAATAATCAATAATAAAAAAAATCCGTTCTTAAGTATTTAACTTTAAGCTCTTCCTACGATAGGGTTTTGCAATTCTTCTTATTACCTACTTTGTCGATGCCAATAAAAATATGCATGAATGAACTTCAGGGCTATAACGACTGACATTAAAGAAGTGTCTATTATAGGACATGCTGAGGGTAGTAAGGTCAAAAACAGGTACTTTTTGTTAAGGGATCGATCAACGGCAATTTTTATGACTCCATATCATACAGTTCACAACATGACAAGGAAAGAACAGCAATAAATTTCAGACTCAACACATGCTTGTATTTTTGACTTTAAATTGTTTCCGAGAAACAGAAGAAGGTCTTACACAAACAACCAGTTTGTACAAAATAAAATTTAAAAATTTAGAAATCACTGACATGTCTTATACTAATTCGTCTGAATTTAAAATAAAAGGAATAGCACTCTTTAATAATTACAATTCAAGCAATTCATTTGATAATTCAGATTTTCTATGACCTAAAATTTCAACACAAACTTATTCTCAGATATTTCGGGATGGGGTTTTGGGTTACATTTTTACAAAAAGTTCATATTATCATACCCAACGTAGTCGTGAATTTATTATATTTACAACTGTAAATTTAAATATTTTGAGTAGAAAATAGTTCAATATTTTTAACAGTATCTATACGTTTCGATGTCATTGTGCTGTTCGTTATTGCTTTAACATACACTAATTCACAACTGCTTCATTACGTAAATTTAAAACGCCGCCCACATTTGTAATTATCACTATTTGTACCTACTACAGTAAAGAACTTTTTATACTAAGCAAAATATATTATTAAATAAATAATGACAAATGGGACAATTGGTCCACTATCAAATAACATTAATTTAGCTTCTTGACATATGTTACAGTTGTCCACATATTTTTGGCAAGCCGATTGAATATCAGGCCAATAAAATTTCCTTGCAATTTCCGCCGAAAGTTCTTGCGCACCTCTATGACCTGAGGTGGGTATGAACCAGGGGGTATTCACTCTGTCAGTTGTAAAATAGGTGATACTCCGAATCAGAGATAGCTCTGTAGTACAACGTGACATGGGTTGCATAAGAGAAAAAGTATTTTATAATTAAATTTTGTTTTGTAAGGTGGATAAGGAAAAGGTATGTAAAAAACGATAAAATAAAAAAGAAACGGTGAACATAACTGTAATATAAATGTACATACATATAGTTTTTGTATTTATGAATGAAAGTTGTTAAGATATTTGAAGAAATGCACTATTTATGCCATTAGAAGAAAAAAGGCGGAATCGTAATTTAATAAATAATTAAAATTGCAAAAGTAAGTAAACAGGTTATGAAAACAAGTATAGTTTCGTAAAGATGTGGGTAGCTAGGGTCATGCAATGTGTTTATTATATTTGCAATAAGCACAATATAGGTACATTTAGCAAAAAATAATAGAACATTGGTTACATATAGGTACATACTTTTTATATATGAAACAATACATGTACAGTGTCAAAGGAGTTGAATCAATCATTGGAGAATTAATAAATGTTTTATTCCCGTCATTTTAAAACAAAGTATTACAGTGGAGTGGAATGGTCCGAGGCGGCTGGATATAGTCAGCTTAGGGCATAACGAGGTTAATTTAAGTTACTAATTTTTTATTACATTGAACTGGTTTACGGTTATTTGAAACTATTTTTAAAAAGAATTTATTTGGTTTTTTATTTAAACAGTCGATTTGATTGTTTAACATTTAATTTAATTAAGTGTAATGAATTTAATAGTTACAATGAAGTTACAAAATAAACCGTGAGGTCAACTTAAACCAGGGGTGGTAATACCCAATGGGCGTGAACTAAAGCCTATATTAATTGTTTTAAAGTTAAGACCTCCCTTATGTTCTAATATGATAATGTATGTATTTGCGATACCATTCTCACTAGAATCGGTGATGCTTCCGATTTGTGTAAGTTCATTAATAATAAATCAATGACTTAACTATTGGTAGGCATGTAACTCTGTTGGTCAATAAATCTACTTTTATTACGATTTTACAATTTCTTTAGCTTTCAAGTAAAATTCAACATTTTGAAGGCAATACATTGTCATGTTTAGGTCCTCGGTGTACCTGCACTTGACAAAAGATACATCTTTCACGTGTTGCCTGCTGTTAACAATTGAATAATTTTTGGGTCCTACTTCCTATCCTTAGATTTATTATTACACAGTCATTCACAAATGTGCTTGCAACGTTTGGATAGAATAAACCCTTAATAATAGGAAGGAAAAAGTATGGAAAGAAACTGTTATTTAAAAATGTGACATTGAAAGAGACTGAATTTTGCGTATAACTTCCACTAATGCCTTGCTTAATTTACAATTCTTCATTCATAAATATTTTACCAATTAATGTTATTTAATAGTGGACCAATTGTCCCATTTATCATTATTTTTTTAATGATGTATTTTGCTTAGTATAAAACGTTCTTTACTGTAGTAGGTACAAATACTGATAATTACAAAGGTGATGACGTTTTACATTTACGTAATGAAGCAGTTGTGAAGTAATAACGAACAGCACAATGACATCGAAACGTATAGATACTGTTAAAATTATTGAACTATTTTCTAGTCAAAATATTTAAATGTATAGTTGTGAATATACTAAATTGGCGACTACGTTGGGGTAAGATTATATGAACTTTTTGTAAAAATGTAACCCACAGCCCCATCCCGCAATGTGTGAGAATAAGTTTGTGTTGAAATTTTACGTCATAGAAAATTATCTATTAAATGAATTGCTTGAATTGTAATTATTAAAGAATGCTATTCCTTTTGTTTTAAATTCAGACGAATCAGTATAAGACATAGCAGTGATTTCTAAAATTTTAAATTTTATTTTATACAAACTGGTTGTTTGTGTTAAACCTTTTTCTGTTTCTCGGAAACAATTTCAAGTCAAAAATACAAACATGTGTTGCTAGTCTGAAATTTATTGCTGTTCTTTCCTTGCCATGTTGTGAGCTGTATTATGTGGAGTCATAAAAATTGCCGTTGATCGATCCCTTAACAAAAAGTACTTCTTTTTGGCCTTACGACCCTCAGCATGTCCTAGAATAGACACTTCTTTAATGTCAGTCGTAATAGGCCTGAGGTACATTCAAATATATTTTTATTGGCATTGACAAAATAAGTAATAACAAGATTTGTAAAAACCGGTCGTAGGAAGAGGTAAAAGTTTAATTCTTAAGAAGGGATTTTTTTTATTATTGATTATTGATTAAACCGTTAACTTCCTTAACGATTACACGAAGCACTAGTAGGTACCTCTTGTGAAAATATTTAGAGACAGAACTTACATCTTTTTACCGTTGTATTTTTTTAAAATTAATATCGAACGGTTGTAGTGATGGACCACATTCATTTTATTGTTGTCCATTGTCTCGAAGGACCAATGAATTGAAACCGTGTAATTTTCATAACTTTATTGTAACTTATTAATCACTCTAAATTCAACATGAAATTTGTATGGGAATATTTACCCAGCTAGTCTAAAGTAGAAGTGTTGCTTCAATAGGATGTAAATATTTCAATAAAATTTTGGTTGTGCCAGAGGGGCGAATACTTAAAAAAGCAACATTCTATACAATAATAAATTCGTGAAACTATAATAAATATGTACAATTGAATCTGAAGAAAGACGAATCGAAACCTACATTAATGACGGTACCCGACCAGGTCATTTCTAAAATATACAACAGAGAATATGAAAATATTTTTAAAACCAGACAAATGACTTTAGGTAGGTATACTATAATACAAATAAAATAAAAATACAAAAATAAGTCATTAATACCGAACACATGTTATGTATTAAATAAATTTGTAAAATTCTACTTTTTTGTTTTTTTTTTTTACCAAAAACTATCGAAGATTGTAAGTTTAGTAAAATTTCAAAAATATTTTCTGTTAATAGGTACTAAGTTAATGCAGAAAAAAAAATCTGAAATATAACTAAACGATTGAGTCAAAAATAAATATTGTTGCAAAAGCGTCAAGGAAATTTTAGTAGTGTATGTTGCAGGCAAAAGAAGCGTTAAAGAAAAGAAAAACTTGACACAGAAATATTTGTAAATAATGCGAATGTAAAAAATTATGAAGAAATGTAGTACCTATGTTGATTTGCTAAATTCAATAGTATTTAAAGAAATATTGATGGAAAAAATATTGAATGAAATAATCCTATTTGTAATATTTTATTTGTATTTTTTTGTAATAATTGTGAGCCAGTGTCTTTCGATGTGTTTCTGTGAGGGTGGTCGTATCCCTCTTTGGCGTCAGTCAGACGCAATTTTCTTAATGTAACGGCTATTGCAGGATGACACAGTACAACATTCATTGTAAAATACTGTCGTACTTTTCAGTAGCATCACATTGCATACATGCCTCCGTAAGTGGCTTTTATTAGACTGATCTTTTTCTGAGAAATCGAAAGATCCCGAAAAATACTAACCTTTGAGATGAAGTTTTATTACTAAAGTCGACCTACAAAAGTTCACTTAATCTAAAAATTTCATAAGAAAATGTAGAATTACATTTTAAATTACAAAAATTGTGTCGACTTTCGGTAGAACTGGAACTCATCGATAACTGTAGTTAAAACGTTTTAATGAATGGGCTATGTAAGATAAAAGCATACATAATTATAATTACATTTAGAAACTTCCATTCATTTCATTTATACTGCTCTCAAGGTAATCTGATTTTGTTATTTACCCATATTATGTTGTAAATGTTTATTTAACTATAGAGACGCATGATACAATAAGTACTAAAGATATGATAATTACGCGTTTCACTTTCGTCCTATCCGCGCGGGTGACATGACTGGGAGAGTAACATCCAGTAAAATGGACTGAGTAAACTAGGGAAATAGCGGGAAAATGCGGAAAATTGTTATTTTATCGAATTTTTGTCAGTTTCTCCTCGGTTTGAATAGTCTAAATATAAATTTCAGAAGGGTTATAATTTTTGAAAATATTGTCCTTACATTTAAAATGACAGTTTTTACCATAAAAATAGAAAATAATACTGATTATCATTATTTCATTACAAATAATAATTATGAAGTAAATACAACCAATCCATCTTTTATCTTTAGCGAAAAAAGTATAAACCATTACTTCAGGTAGCTTTAAAAAACATTTTTTTTCCGCTGATATTGTTGAAAATCAAATATTGCGAGGCGTATTATATGTATACCTACGTTATTATACAACATCTTGCCGAAGACGTTTTTCTTCCCTCAATCGAAAATGTGTCTCAATTCTAATTTTAAACCACAAATTTACTGTTGTCTTTTAATACGTATGAGTATGAATACATCATTGTGAAATATACGCAGTTGTTTACTATAATTATAATATTTTTTTAATTAAATTGTTTTTAAGTGAAAATAGAAGCGTTTGAGTACACATCTCCGAACTATTCTAGAGTTTCATTTGAAATTTCAGTTGAAGTTTTTGTACAATAATTAGAGGTACGGATAGGTATCGAGTGACTTGTAGTGTGGATTATATAAAAAAATACATTTAAACGTCTTATAACACTACAAACAATGTTTATTGGTACAACCAAACTGTTTACTATTACCATTGAAAATGATTACTTCGTAGTCGAAATGTATACATTTGGTTGTACCAATAAAGATTGTTTGTAGTGTTATAAGGCGTTCGAATATATATATATATTATATATTTTTGTAAAATTTAACAATATGAAAAGAAACTTTCATTATGAATTGAAAAAATATCAATGAAAAACATACTGTACACGATGTCAGGTTTGGCGGTCCTGATGGCCGCATATCTGGGAAGGTTGTTTATATTACGGATAGACACCAGATACCTGTTAATGTAAACAATGGCGGAGGAAGGAATCCTCTTACTTATAAAACATTTTTAGGGCATTATGATAATACGTGTTAGCTGTCGAGAATGGAAGGTAACGCCAACTAACCGAGTTGCGGGAAATATTAATAGTAAAATAAAAACACTATTTGGCGACGAAGTTTACAAACATAAAAGAGATTACACAAATAAAATATCATCCACCAGAAATATACTTTCTAGTAAATGGTGATCTTTAGAAAAGTTCAATCAGTAGTTATTTTATCATGATAAGGACGTATACTTTTGTTATATACTTTTCTTATTTAACACATATGGAGGAACGTTTCTCACAGATTAGCAACTATTGCTCGTTGCTCCGTCTGTTGAGTATTTTCATTGGTTCCCCACCCGCACAGTAGAGTTTGCCTCCCTTCTGTTAAGGACATAACTAGTTACTGTATATTCTTATTGGTTATGATTATTTCTTGAAAAATGGAAAATGTTATAAAAGTGCACCACCGATTCCTTTACTGCAATATATGTGTTACGTAAGTGCGTTCTGTTGTTCTTATATAGCATTTTGTGTTTTATCTTCCGATAGCATTAGCGAAGCTTGAGCTTCCAAATAAATCTATAATTACATTTATGCAGTAGTTTTGTATAACTGTTTCATATTTTTTTAGTTAACCATTGCGAAAGTTGTTTTTTTGTTTATCGCTTTGAAGTAGCATTCGTAAGTAAATAGTTTTAAATTTATAGTTTGATTAAAAAGTAATTCTTAAAGTAGTTTATTCGTAGGTGGTATATTTTTGATCTCCTTAGCGCAAGTTATTTTTTTTTCGCTTTTAAGTAGCATTTGTAAGTGAATAGTTTTAAATTTTTAATTTGATTCATTAGTAATCCTTAAAGTAGTTTATTCGGTTTATTCGTAGATAGTATATTTGAGTACAGTTCTACTTTCGTCGTTTTTGTTTGTGTTACTACCCTTCGTGGACGAAAGGTTGTTGTTTGTGCATATTGTAGGCATAGCGATCGTTATAGTACTTTTTTGTATGTTTTGCTTGCTTTTATTGTGTAGTTACATTAGTTAGTACTTCTACTTAAGAGTGTTAGTGGTGTGCAGATTAAGTTTGTGTTAGTGAAAAAGTGAGTGTAACTGTTTTAACTTTTCGTGCGTGCAAGTATTGTGTCAGTTGGTGTTACAATGGTGCATGTGTGTTGTGTAAGGAGTTGTTCCAACACCTCTAAAAAAACTTCTTTGCATAGATTTCCCAAAGATGAAACGGTAAGAAAGTCAAACGATTGTACATTTCCAGAAGATAAGATGCAACGTGGTTATGTCATTATATATTTCTAATAAATATTTTCCGTTATTACAATTTTTCTTTGAATGATACCACCTTTCTTCATTTGGTATAACTTAAAAAAGTACATTCTATATTTATTTCCCTAATGTCATTCACATTGTGTAACAGAAGTGCACCATGTAGTGTATTTTCTTATAGCTTTATCGAGAATGGATTACACGTGTTGGCCGTGCTGACTTACTTGAAAAACCTATGGATCAAGTAAGAGAATCATATCGAGTATGTAATGTCCATTTTGGTCCTGATGCTGCTTACGTTGGTTTGTGGCAAAAATCTTCAATCCGCCGAGATGCTGTACCAACTTTATTTTTGCATAATAATGCTGCAGAAACAGGTATTGCTTCAATGCTTTTAATTATTACTTTTAGTACATTTTCTGCACGTGCCCTTGATTCAACAGTTCCCCCTGGTTTTGTATCGATATAGCGAACAGTAATATATTCCATTTGCAATTACTACCTATACTATTTTACTGCATTTTACTCTTTCCGTAAGTAAGTACTATGTTAATGGTAGTTAATTTTGTTTTACCTAGAAATCGCATGTTCGACTGCATTGACGTCAAGCCACGACGCTGAAGCATCTACTTCTCGGGCCACAAATGTCCGTAAGTGTAACTGTCTCATTAAATAGAACCCTCCTTAAAAGTAATTACTACACCGCGATCACTGTTGTATTATATTATTATTTGTATTCGTTGATGTAGCAGGATTAGGCTCTTTACTTTCCTCCGTAGTTTAGATAATTCCTCGAATTAATTTTATAATTTTATATTCTTATGTAATTGTGATAACAAACCCGTAATTTTAAGATAAATAAATAAATTTGTTTTCTCAGAAGAAACACGCGATTCGTAAGAAGTTTTTACAGAAGTAAACGTGCTATATTGTAAACCACCAGGACAATTTTCGACTTCATTACCTCCCGTAAGTTTCTTAGCTGTATACTGTTTTGTAACATTAATTCAAACAATTGAACTATATATTGTTAATCTGGTTTTATGTGTCACGAATTCATGTCAGTAATTTTTTTCTTTTTAGTGGCAGATTTCCAGATTGAAGGAAAAATTGCAGCACTACACCTTTACATCTGACAACAGCGGTAGCACTCCACCTCCTTCCTGATAACATTTTACATCTACGTCTCACTTAATGATGTCCATTTTCGAATTCATTACCTCTCGTAAGTTTTTAACTATATGCTATCCTTTGTTAAATTAATTCATACATTTAATTATTGTTTTTCTATTGTATGTGTCGTGGTATGTCAGTGAATTTTTTCTTTTTATTGGCAGATTTCCACATTCAAGGCATACAGAGAATTGCAGTACTACACCTTCTACCTTATCATAGAACAACGGCACTACAGTTTCTTGTTAGTGCTATTGTTAGCAGTACTTCTTCTTGGTAGTTACTCCAACAGTACACTTTCCTCATGGTACTAACGGCAACACTACATCTTCTTCTTCATAATAACGGCAACACTACACCTTCTTCTTAGTACATAATCATAGGAGATAAGTAAATATGCCACTTCCATGGTCACATTCCTGTTTTTTGTACGGCATCTCTAAGTGAATCGAGTAGCTTAGTTGTGCTGATATATAAATATGTTAATTGTTTACAGTGACTACGGAATTGTTAATTTATTTTGCAATTGTTTCATTCCTATGTAATTTTGTAATTATTACAGTGGAACTGTTAACCTTTCTGGGATTATCAGCCTAGTTAAAAATGGTCTGAGGGGGAGAGGTTTTAGTCGGTAGGTTCGAGGACACCTTCCTCGGAAATCCGACACTACCAAATCGCACGGGCGGCTGGGTGTCTTTAGAAGATTTCCTCTCCTCCCCGAAAACAAAAACAAAAAAAAAAAAATTGGCGTTGATAGATTGCGTATCGCATTCTTTGTGAGACATGTTGAATAATATTGAATATGGGTATTTTGAGTAAGAAACATTGGGTTACGTTTCACGAAAAAAAAAATTATTTATTCTTCTCTACAGTATATACAATATCAGTAACACCACAGCTCTTGATAATGACCCGCAACGGTTGAAACAATATTGTAGAGAAGAATAAATTAAATTTTTTCGTGAAACGTAACCCAGTGTTTGTTTGTTACTTAAAATAGCCATATTCAGCTTAAAAAAATAATAAATTTTCAAAAAATTACTTTGCTGTTATTGTTAATTTGTACAGTACATACCTATTTTATCTTTTTCAATGTTTTCAAATTCATCATCAAATCTGAACATACATATTATTTGCATCATAAACCAGATAATTGAGTGAATCACACTTAATTTATTGATACTTGATCGATACTTCTTCTTCTGAAGATGCCCTTGTAGGGTAAAACGATCGGGAGAGTTTAGTAAATGTATTAAGTGGAAATTAAGTGTGTTTCACTCAATTATTTGATTCAATATGGTTCCTAATTTCCATAAAGTACAGGCAGAAACAATTAGTTATCATAAAACAGTGTTATTTTATATTTCTGTTAACATTTCTCTTTGAAATAGCTAAAGTGATCGGTTAAGAGGGGTTCAACTGTAACTAAATTGTGAGTGTATTTGTTAATTGTAAACGCAATTTATACAATAAAATATTTTATTAGCCATATTCAATCTTTTGCATTATGTATCCTCTGCATTATTTTAATGAAATTAGAATTTAACATGTAACAATCTACCAACTAAAAGAATATTTTATGGTTTATTATATTCTTTTGGAAAATAGATTGTTACATGTTAAATTCTAATTTCATTACTTAAGAAAAACTTGAAAACTGAAAACGAAATTACAACCTGTTTAAATTCCCCGCCTTTTCCCGTTTTAGTGTGACCTCCAATTGATAGACGGCGTTTATAGAGTGAATTATCTATAAACCTCTCCAATCTGTGGGTATGAATTTCGGTCATAATATGTTGTTGTGTTCCTACATCTGTTACGTCTTTTAAAAGGGTGTTAGTGTAGACAAATTTAATCTTACTATCAAAACGTTCGTTTACTAGTCTAGCTATAATTTCGTACAGTTCATTGGTCCTCGCATATATTGCGTTAATTACTTTCGGATTCGCGTATTCCTTAAGGATATTAACAATTTCGTTCTCAAAATTTTGTTCCGTTGTTTGTATTAAATATCGCGTTTTACCAAATGGGTTAATCACTTTAAAGGTGGGCCTAGTAAAAATTGGGAATACAAATTGGTGTTTGAAATAATTTAAGGGTTTGTCACATATTGGCAGAGTCGCATTCACGTTCTCGGCCTGGGAATGCTGCGTTACTGTGTCCTCATTATTTTTGGGTGGTTTAATTATAATATCCTGAAGTACATTTACTTTGGGGACCGTTGGCGTCGGTTGTTTGTCCGCAACAAGATAGTCATCTATCTCAGGAACATCCAAATATTCGCGCTCACTGATATCCCCGGGATTATTAAATAAAGACAATAAATTATCCTGAGTTTCTATAGGGTTAGCCTCTATCCTCGATAAAAAATCCGCGTTAGTATTCTTTTTACCTTTTTTATAAACTATAGTGTAGTCAAATTCTTCTAATTTGAGTTTCCACCGGATTAATTTCGAATTGGGCTCTTTTATATTAAAGAGCCACTGTAGGGGTTTATGATCTGTAACTATGTTAAATTTATGTCCATACAGATATGGCCTAAACATTTTTGTCGCCCAGATAATTGCGAGACATTCCTTTTCTATCGTGGAATAATTAATTTCCACGCTATTTTATGTTCTACTAATATACATGATCGGTTTGTCGTTACCTATGTTACCCTGAGACAATACTGCGCCTAACCCTACATTTGAGGCGTCACATGTCACGTTAAAAGTGTTTTTAAAGTCCAGGTAAACTAAAATTGGTGGGTTAATTAAAATTCTTTTAATAGTATTAAATGCATTAATAAACGAGGTGGTATGCTCCACTTTAGCGTTCTTTTTTAGACATAGTGTAAGAGGTTTGGTAATAGTCTATAGTATCCTGAAAGGCCTAAAAATGATTTGATTTGTTTGGTTGTCTTAGGTAAAGGAATATTCTTTATTTTTTCTACTAAACTTATTTTTCGTTAATTTTACGAAAATCTACCACCATTCGCCACGATGCTTTTCCATTCTTATCCGGTTTTTTGGGGACAAGGAATATAGATGAACTATACGGAGACGTGCTCTCCTCTATGATGTTTTGCCGTTGTAATTCCGTTATTTGCCTATCAATTTCCGCCCTTTGAGTCATAGGGAAACGATAAGGTTTAACAAAAACGGGGGTTTCCGAGTTTAATGGGATTTTATGTTTGGTAGAGTTGGTAAATGTTAATATATCGCCCTCTTTATAAAAAATAAATGACTTAATTCCAAATTGAGTTTACGATGATCTGATCTAATATTATTAATTGGCATGATAACAGCATTACACACGTTTGCTTCCGTTTCATTGACGTGCATAGCCTTAATTGGTTTTGTTTGGTTTATATTATTTAATTCTCCTAAAATTGGTACTTCGCAATGAAAGTTATTTGCCGTCGTTATGGTGTCTGGAATAATCGCATTACCTAAACTTTGTCGCGGTACCCTAACTACTCCCTTTCTAATTGATATCGGTACAGTTAACTTATTAATTTCTCCGTTTTTTGGGACTCTTGGGATTTTCGGACAATCGTACCTATACAATGGGTAGTCAATGTTGTTCAGAGTGATTGTGCCTGTCGAGTAATCTATTTTAGCTTGCATTTGGTCTAGACTTTGTGATCCTAATAATATATCGAAATATGAAAGAAATTTTACAATAAAAAATTTAAGAAATTGTTCTTCTAAGAACAGATCTACAATTATTACCTCATCGTGCTTCGATAGAGAGTTAATAGTTCGGAGAATGAAATTTTCCTTATATAAAAAGTTTCTAAAATAATTATTGGAAGATTCGGGGTTGATTAAGGAGTTCGTTGCGCCCGTGTCGATCAGTACCTTAAGAGGCGGGTCGTTTATCACTATATACGGTAACGAGTTATCTATATGGTTTTTTCCGAGGCAATTTATGGAAAATTTAGAATATCGTGAAAATTATTGTCATTATTAGCGTACATAGAATCTGAGGATTCTTCCTGTCCTAATTGATCCTGACTATCTTCGATAGGATCGCAATTCACAAACTCATCGTCATAACCATCCATACACTAATTCGATTCTAAATTAATCATTCGTTGGTTATTTTTTTCAAAGTGAGACGTAGTCGCGCCCCCATGATCAATTTCGGTGAAATTTAAGTTGGGCTGTCGCCAGCGACGAAAATTTGACGATTGATAATTCACCCTTTGCGAGCCACCGTTTTGACCGCCGATTCTGTTTTGATTACTATTACTATTGTTGTTTGTACTTAAATTAAGCGGTTGATTTTGAAGTTCATAGGTCTGAGGTCGAGATGGATTTTGATTCGCATTTGGCAAAGCCGATCGTCCCGGCTGTTGGTTAATAGCGTACGAATAATTTTGATTTTGCGATCGATTTATATTATTATTATTATTGCGATTTGACGAGAATGTGTTAGTCTGAGGTATTTTATTTTGGTTAGTTGTGGTCGAATAATTTCGGGAATTTGGTTGTTGAAGATTTCGGCTTGGCAAGATAGTCTTGTTTACTGGGTGTTTGGTTATAAACGCCAGTACAGTACTTGTTGCTTCCGATAAAGTATTAAAATTCCTAACGTCAAGTATTGTCTGTAGCATCGTCGGACTGTTAGTGTACAAGATCTCTAATGCTGTCTGCTCGTTAATATGTTTATGTACAATTTTTTGTTCATTTGTTAATTCATTTTCTCGCGAAATTTTGATGTCTAATTGTGTCTGCGCACTCTTTATTCTTTCTATAAAACTGGTTAAGTTCTCGTTTAGTTTAATTTTCAGATTTTTAAAACGATGGGTCAAAATTTTCCTATCTATGTGGTCCTCGAACTTATTCCTAAGAGTATTTTTAAGTCCCGGCCAATCCTCGATATTCGGCCTACATAAAACTAAATCATTCGTCTCGCCAGTTAATTTTGAACATATCATACGAAACGAGTAATTATTTAACGTATCGTCCTGTGTTTTTCCATATCTATTATAAAATTGGTCTACCCGCGAGATGAGTGTCTCTAATGTGCTAGAATTACCGTCGTACTTAGGTAAAATGTCGCCGTAATTTTTTGCGGCAGATAGAGCTGTTCCGTATTAAGTTGAACTCTAATATTTTCGTTAGTCATGTTTATTTTGACACTTCGCTCAAAACCTAAGAATCCTTCACCTGATATATCTAGTGAACCAAGAGTGTTACTTAAATCGTTTAATTCGTCTGATTGAATAGATATATTCATTAACACTAATTAAATACTAACTAAATACTTAGGAGACTATTTAATTTCTTATAGTGATAAGAAACTATAACTAACAAATTTATTTCCGCTCGGCAAACAATGAGCACATGAAATAAATAAAATACAAACGTTTTTCTTCGACTTACTTTGTCTTGTTGTGCTTATCCAATTGTTGGTAGCTGGTTGTTGAATGATAATTGTTGGAAAGTTGATTCTTTACCGTTGATTGTTGAATGTTGATTGTTGAAAGTTGATTGTTGAAAGCAGGGGGTTGAAATGTTACTTCTCAGAGCCTTGACGGTTGGAAGACTTTTTCGATTCCTGGACCGTTTTGTTTGAAAGCAGGGGGTTGAAGAGTTACTTCTCAGAGCCTTGACGGTTGGAAGACTTTTTCGATTCCTGAACCCTTTTGTTTGAAAGCAGGGGGTTGAAAAGCTACTTCTCAGAGCCTTGACGGTTGGATAACTTTTTCGATTCCTGAACTCTTTTGTTTGAAAGCAGGGGGTTGAAAAATTACTTCTCAGAGCCTTGACGGTTGGATGACTTTTTCGATTCCTGGACCCTTTTGTTTGGTGCGGTGATTTCCTCTTTTCTCGTTTAATGCACTTCACGCACACACGCACCTCGCGAACTTTTACAAACGAGAGAGTCTTTGAAAATCCGCCACGACTGCGCCAGTTAATTTACTTCGCCGTTAAAGTCGATTTTTAAAAATAAAAATAATTCAAACTTAAATGAATTTATTTATTAAAAATACATGGTAACGGGAAGGAGCCGTTAATCAAGAGGTGTTATTGTTTTTAACTCAAGATTACAACTAAACTTTTAATGTGAAATACATCTACAGCTGCATGAAAATGCTTACTCTCTATTTTTGTAATTATCTAGAATCTACCGTTCTCACAGTTACAGGATGTGTGTCAGCAGTTATTATAATAATGTTATCCATGTTTCTACCTTTGATAACTGATGTACGTTGTATAAGTTGGCCGCTACTTCAGGAAGTAAATCTCATAAATCATTTATCTCAGGGGTGTATGCTTAATAGGTTTCGTCTTTGTGTTATAACCAATCAAGTGAAATCAGCATTTGTATACCGCAGGTAAAATCCATGCACCTAGCCGCTACAATGTTAGTAAAATGAAGAACAAAATCTGTATATTGTAATTTGTAGAATTGATTGTTAACCGTGTTTATCTAGAACCGCACATGTACTATACCTATATATTTACTATTATAAGGTTTTATATAAGAAATAAAAAAATCATCATTCACATAATAAAGCTACTATGTGGTGAAAAAATAATTGTTGGGCATCGACAATAAATATATATATATTTAAAACTGTGCTTTTTATAATTGAGAGATATTAAAATTTATGATAAAAATACCTTAATTCCTAAAATTAAAGATAACTGATAAAAAAAATTAAACAGAGTTATTCATAAAAATGAAAACTTTTATTTCGTTAAAAAAATATAAGAAATCAATCTGACAACATAAAAAATGTAATCACTAATCCGGCACTATTAAAAACCAGAGGGTGCCGGATTATTGGAATGTTTGGATTACTGGATTATAGAGAAAAAACCAAATAAAATAAAGCATTTATTAGAGAGAATACACATAATGTATTAAATTAACATGTAGAGGGGGGGGGAGGGTGCCGGGTTATTGGACCGGTACCTATTGAAATGCCAGATTAGCGAGATTGTACTGTAGTTTGATTGAAATTAGAATTGAAAATAGAAAATATTAGACAAAAATTAAATGATTTTTCACCCTACAAGGGCATCTTCAGAAGAAGTATTGATACAAATTTGCTTACACTATTTTTTAAATACTATTACAATCTTGGTGGGGATGTATCTACTATTTTATCTATAATTGTTGAGCTATATACATTTTCGATTTCATTTAATAATATTAAGTTGCTATTTCTCATGTATTTTTTGGTTTCTAAGGTTTCCAAAATGTCTAGTTTTTACCTTTCTTTTCTTGATGTAAAATATTGAAATTTTCTTCTAAATTATATTTATGTTTTTTGTTATTAACGTGGTTCATGAATGATGAATTTTCATTATAATTTTTCACATGTTCTTGAATTATTTCTTTGAACGCTCTTCCTATTTGTCCTATGTATATTGCATTGCAACTATTGCAATTTAACTTATACACTCAATTTGAATTTATTTTTTCGTTTTTGTCTATGCTATTCATTAAATACTTGGATAGATTATTGCAGTTTTGAATGATATTTGAAAATTATTGTTTTGTTTAATTTTTTTAGCTACTAAATTGGAGGTATTTCCTATATATAAAATAGATTTATAGTTATTGTCTTTTACTATCTTATGTTTTACTATATAAGCTTCTCGATGTTTTTTTACTTTTTGTTTTTTATTTATTAAGTCATCTATTAGTTGTGTAGAGTATCCGTTGTTCACTGCTGTTTTATAGTATTTTTCTCAATATTAAAGTTTTCATTATTCAAAGGTAAATTTAGTAGTCTATGAGTCATGCTATGAAATGCAGCTATTTATGTTGATTGGGATGATTTGATTTTTTATTAATTAAACAATCAGTCCACATTGACTTTCGGAATGCTGTTATCTCCCTAATGTACTGTAACAAATTATTTCCTTTAAAAATCTTCGGTTTTATATTTAATTTTTCTCAACTACAAATTAAGTTGATCTATTAATGAATTGAACCAATTAAAACTCAAAAAGACTTTCTTTATATGCAATTAATAAATAAATTTGCAATTACGCTGTTTTGCTATTACTAAGAATTTTTTTATTTAATTAGCGTACTTCTTCGATTTACATTTTTCACTTTAAATGTTTAAATGGTTAATTTGTAATTTAAAAAATTTTACTTTCGTTTTTCATAATATTTGAAGTAGTCCTTTGGAAAATGGTTGACATTATTTCATTGTTAGTTGAAAATATTATTTAAAAAATGGATTACTTACATCCCACCTTTGGATACAAATATCAGCAGTTGAAACTATAATTTATTTTTTTTATATTGAGTATGGAACACGGTGATCGAATTTGGCCAATATTTGTTAATAACTCATCGTTTTGGTTTACGATCTCTCAAACTATTAGTTGGCTAGAATACATCTGATTCGTCATAGCAGATAAGAAAAGGACATATTTCATCTCTCCACTGTCCTTGTCATGTCCATGCTAATTGTAAGTAAGTTCGAGTTTTCAAGCCTAAGATTTTATACGTGTTCTATGAATAAATAAACACTAAAGAATGTTTTATCCAAAACGTTCGTTTCACTAACACCCCCTTTCATTCGTCACAGTATGAACATCCCTTTCTATATTCTTAAATGACCCAAACTCCCTCAATTTTTTTTCCAATTTGGAAAAATAATTTCTGCTGGGAAGTCATCTGCCGTTACGCATACATTTTGAACAAAGGAATAACATACCAACTCTTTCATCATTAGAGAACTCCATCGGATTGAAAAATTATTTTAGATCTTAAGAATAACAACAACTACCTAAATAATATTTTTTTTTTTTCGATATCTGCATTCCATTGTTATAAACGTCACTTTTTCATGTGTTCCAAAGCCTGTCTTGAGAAACCCAATTTCGAATTTATTATACTTACTTGTAGACGTTATACTTACATGAGTTCATGTTCATATAGTATAATTTTAACAGATTAAAACAGTTTTTGTGGAAAAATTAAGCATGGTTTGTCGAAAATGTTATTACGTTACAAAAATAACTTGCTTTTCCTAAGTCATACATAGAAATAAAATAAAAAATCCTGAAGATGATTTTTTACATCGAAACGTTAAAAAATATGAACATGTGGGGTATCTTTGTAAAGGTAATAAAATATGCTTTCAAAATTTTGAAAAAAAATCCAGGTAAATATTACTTTGAATGCTGTATTCACATTGTTTTGATATCAGAATCAAATTTTAATTTGAGTTAATGCAACCAATTTCCCAAGAGGAATAAACAGTACACAAACTCTGGTCACCAAGGGTAATTATCCACTGAAAGGAGAGAAAATAGGGGTAAGTAACTTCGCTTTTAAATTAGAATTCTACTTCAATTACCTTAATATATTAATTATTATAAACAAATTAGAAACTTGATCTACTTAACACAAATGAAATCATGAATAATTGATACTAATTTTAAAGCATATTTGTATTCTTATTGACTAATTATTAATCCTTTAATGTATACTCTACTCGAAAACTGTTGTCACTAAGAGATTGCTCATATATTTCTACGTAAATTTCATATTTACAAACCTTCAGAATAATTGTTTAATAGCTGAGACAGTATTCCTCTTATTACAATGAAATTAGCTTTTATTCAGTATGTACTCGATAACTGTTGTCACTATGAGATTTCCCATATATTTCTACGTAAATTAAATATTTAGAAACGTTCACAATAATTGATTAAGAAATGAAAAATTCATGTGCGTGTTTTTATGTTTTCAATTTTTAGGCAATTTTCGTCTCGTAACAATGGAATTTTTCTGTAATTAATGCTATACGTGAAAACTATTGTCACCACTAGATTCCTTATATATTTCTACGTAAATTTCATATTTGCAAACCTTCAGAATAATTGTTTAACAGCTGGAAAATTCAGGTGCGCGTTTTTGTATTTTCAATTTTTAGACAGTTTTCCTCTTATTACAATGGTATTGGCTTTTATTCAGTTTGTACTCGATAACTGTTGTCACTACGAGATTTCCCATATATGTGGTGACAGAAAATTTTGTGTTTGTGTAGACTTAAGTCGTAAATTTAAGGATTAGGGTAGATAGATTTAAGTTGCAAATTTTAAGTAGAGCGTGTGAGAATGACCATTAGCAGATGTCGTAGAATGCAAGTAAGAGCTGTGTAGAAGTATGAGCGAGGAAGAGGGTGTACGAGAGTGAGATGGATGCATGAGGAAAGACGTAGGTTAGGGATGTAGGAGTGCGGGGTGGTGAAGGTGGTATAGCCCCCTGTGGCTAGTTTTAAGTTTAGAGTTTCTGTAGATTTAATGAAGAGAAGACGTTATTTTGTTTGTTCATTTTTTCCTTTTTTATGTTAGTAAATTCAATTAAAGTTTTATCCCTATGATCTCCTGATTGCTGTAAACCCAGCTAAGTAGGGATTAAATAAAAATATCCACTACATATATTTCTACGTAAATTCAATATTTAGACACTTTCACAATAATTTTTTAAGAAATGAAAAATTCACGTGCGCGTCTTTATTTTTTCAATTGTCAAGTAAGTTTTGTCTTGTAGTTATTAAATTGCCATTAATTGAAATTGCACTCGGAAACTGTTGCCGCACATATTTCTATGTTTAATGTAGACATTTTCAACGCAAGACCATAGGCGTGTCCGTGTAATTGAGTTTCGGTGTTAATTTGGGGGTCTTCTTTCAATTAATTTTAATTAATGCTTCACTCATTGTCTGACCCGTCTGTAAAGGAAGACGTGGTCAAATTCGATTCATTAACTGGAATATGAGATTGATTTACTTAACGTATTTTTCCAGATGTTGCCTTTTTTTTTCTTTATTCACAGAAGTTTTTAGTTTTTGTACCTTTTCATATTTTATCTTAACTTTACTTTATTTCTATTTTTATTCTTTTTTGTTTATTTTAAGACTCTTTATTAATGCTTTCCTTTTAAAACCGTAATTCTTTTAATTTATTTTAACTACATTTAGATTTGGAATTTTCTTTTATATGCTTTGAAAATTGTCTTAAAATGCCCTCTTTTTATGTATTAAGCTTTAATTTATATTTAACATTACTTTACGTTAACAGAATTTTTCAAATCTTTCGTTTCTTTTAATATTTGTACTAACTAAACTAAATGGAAAAAACTTTTTGTTTCGTTTTAGTAATTAAGGCGGACTAGGACCAGCGGCGGCCCTGTACATAATTAAGTTACCCAGGATCAGTGACAGGCGTCAAATTAATGGAGTGGTGGAATCAACTATTATTTTAGTAGAAGTTAGGAACATCGGGACTACCATGACATCATTGAACATCGTGGAGAACTCATGTTAATCACTCCAGCTTAGCAAAGGCAAGAAAAATTAACCCAACGTATATTTTTTCTTTTCCTTTTTATTTTTTAGTTATTTTATTTTTTACTTACCTTTTTCTCTTTTTTCTTACTTAGTTGTTCTTAATTTTTATAATTATTTTAGCTTCTATTTTATTAAATTTAAGTTTGACTTTACTTTTTTGTATTTAGATATTGAAATTTTTATTTGTCACATTTAAACTTTTGTTGAAAATTCTTATTTCTTTCTATTAATTTTAATTTTATTTAAATTTTTTACCTTAAGACTTATTAAAATCGTTCCTTTTTAGAAATCAAGACGGGGCATCGGAATCTGCCAGATACCGGCAATGGACAATGGAGATGTGGAGTCAACTAAGACATCGGGGTTAGCAGACCTTTGAGAAGAGAGACGACGGGGTCAAAGCCCAACAATTAAAGTATAGTCGAACCAGTCCATTTCAGCCAAAGCAAGGATATCAATGGCGATACACGGGTACAGCTAAGTCACCATACATTTATTCACAAATACCCCTTAAAACTTTTCGGGCAACAATTAACAAGAATCGACGTTGCACTAAAGGAATTATATCAAACAGTGGACGGTACAAAGGACAACGGTCTTCTACGCGAAATCCTTTATTTACAAACACAAAATGACCAACTTAGGGAACAATTAACGAAAATACACCCCGATATTTTGACAGTAAAACAGGTAAGAGAAAAACGCGGTTTAATTAATGTTTTGGGTTCAGTATTTAAGTTCATTTCCGGTACATTGGACGCCGATGACGGTGTGCGATATGACAATGCTATTAGAAGCTTGGAACGGAACCAGGAAAATGTAATAAGCCATTTTAATAGGCAGCTACCAATAAATAAAAAGGCGATACAAAGTGTCGAAAACATATTTCGCAACATTTCTGTCAACTTTATTTCCGTTCAAAATGCTCTAAACCAAGTTAGGGAAAAGGAAGCAATACAGACAAGTATTTATACTGTTGAAATTATAATAAATCAGTTAAAAATACTGGCAACAGATTTACTAACTTCAATTAGTTTTGCAAATCTAAATTATTTACATCCGAGTATAATTAGTGAACAGCATATTAGGGATATGAAGCAAACCTTGGGTATGTTTCATGCCAAAAATTCATATTACAGCTATGATAACGTATTATTTCTCAGAACAATTAAAGTAGAATATTATGTAACACCCGAACATGTAGTATTTCTGTTGCATGTACCAATATTAGATAAAACCAAATTTATTTTGTATCACCTCTATTCCGTGCCAACTCTAGTTAATACAACCATAATTTCACCGACCTCTTATGTAGCATTGACCGAGGATAAAATATATTATCTTAAAGAAAATTGTAAACGATTGCAGCAAGAATACTTCTGTGCTTTTGATAATTTAAAGAAAAATTATCAACAGGACGATTGCATCAGGAATCTTCTTCAAGTAAAACAAAATCCTTCCTGTAAGCATATCCCGGTAAACGTGACGGATCAATTAGTTGAAGTTTTGAATAATGAAAAATATTTACTAATATTACCAAAATTTACTTTAGTCCACGTTCGTTGTAAGAATGAAGAAGTTCATAATCTAAAAGGAACCTTTTTAATTAGCTTACCAAATTCTTGCTCTTTCGTAGAGAAAGAATTTAAGTACATTAATGTAGAAGATGTAATACAAGAAACACCTGTTTATTTGCCGGCTACAACAAATAATATAGTTAGTGTGAAACCAATTCAATTAAATTTAAAGTCAATAAACTTAGACCAGTTGTCAAAATTAACTCTGCAACCGAACGATCCGATTGTGTATGTGCCCAGTGATAGTGGAAGTGTATCCAGCGGAACAATAACCTTTTTAGCGATTATAGTTATTTTAGTTTTAATCATTATTGTTATACTTATAAGAAATAAAATAAAAACATTTTATTATAATATTAGGAAACACGAGGTCAAGGAAGTAAAAGAAAATGCCTTTCCTTTGCCTCCGAGAAAGTAGTTTAGTTAAAACCATGTAATTTTAATGTTTCTTTTCATTGTCTTTTGAATATCTTTATTTGTTTATATGTATGTAATCTTTTTGGGAACGTGAAATATTTACGCTTCAAATTTTCACTTTTAACATAAAATTTTTTAGCGATAAATATTTCATCTTAAGGAGGGAGGAGTTATCAAAGGTAGAAACATGGATAACATTATTATAAGTAACTGCTGACACATCCTGTAACTGTGAGAATGGTAGATTCTAGATAATTGCAAAAGTAAAGAGTAAGCATTTTCATGTAGCTGTAGATGTGTTTAACATTAACAGTTTAGTTGTAATCTTGAGTTAAAAACAACAACACCTCTTGATTAACAGCTCCTTCCCGTTACGACGTATTTTTAATAAATAAATTCATTTAAGTTTGAATTATTTTTAATTTTAAAAATCAACTTTAACGGCGAAGTAAATTAACTGACGGAACGAATCAAGATTTCTTAAAAAACCATTAAGTGAACAAAGCTTACCATAAATTAAAAGAATTGAATGACACTTCCAAACAAAATGTACTTGAAGTACAAAAGAACAAATATTGACCCTTTTGGAGCAATTTGTATAAAAGACATAAATAATGTACATGCTATAAATAATTGCAACACTAAAACTAAAACTTAAATTTAACATGCTTATTGTGAAGACCGAACAGTGACAAGGTTCCTATTCCGAGCTCTCCGCTTTTTAGTTTAATCTAATTCTTTTGTTATTGTTTTTGTAAGGTCCACTGTATATTGCGGCAGTTTGACCGAATCTTGTTCACTGGATCATATAATTGGTTAGTATATGTAATATTTATATTGCCCTTAGTGTTTAGTTCTCTTCAGTCCCTGAAGAAGGTAACTTTATTACCGAAAAGTGCTTCGGACATTTTGTGTCCTGTTTTGGCGTTGGGGTTTGAACTATCCAGCTTGTTATACGTTCCTTCTTTGAAATACTTTATCAAAGCAAACTTCTCTGCATACCTACACTGAATATGTGAATATTTAAAATCTTCAAAGCTAGGTCAATAAAATTTCTAGAAGAATTAGCTCTGTTAGATATATAATTAAAGTACAATTAGGAATCTATTTGAATTTTAATAAAAATAAATATTTTTTTACATAAAACTTATTTTATCATTACGATTTATTAATAACTTTCGAAAAAGGAATTTTCCAATTTTTGAGTAATTTTATCACGCTTATAATTGAAGAAAAATGATTCATAAACCCTTAATAACTTTCAGAACATAGTTCTACATGGACAAAATCAGTGCCAATCTTCTAGTCAATTAATATCATTCAATAGTAACACTGTGTGTTACATAACTTATTTTGATTTATAATTGTTAACATTTGTTTTTGATAATCTATTTATTACGTATAGTTACATATAAAAGAAGAGTAATTTCATCACTTTGTAATTGTTACTCAAGTTTCCTATTTGTCAAAAAATTAATAGCGAAAGTTGTTACATCAACATAAAAAACAATTGTTAATAAAAAATAATTACTTATAAAATGTGACATAACAAAATATCTGTATTGCTCTGCAATTTTGTAAAAATTATTTAAAGACTGGCGATATTCTAAAATTCTACTAAGTACTTTAATATATTTTCCAACATCCTTCATTGATTTGTATTTATTTTCCTGTGCATTTTAATCGCTTCAACCCTTAAAATTTCCAGCAATAACATGCAAATGTTTTCTTATGTATCAAACATTCTTTAAATAAAAACTTAATACTAACTTTTTAAAATTTTATATTTTATTATTAGGGAGCCATAATTGATCCAGTAGTGCATTTTTGATGCCAGATCGTTATTTGTTATGTGATTTAAAAAGCGATCATTACGAAATTTATCCACAAGAAACGGAAATACTAGGTACTTATTATTTCATAAACATTTATACTATTATTTTAGTTTAAATAATAAAAAATAACATTTAATAAACTTACCTTTGTGTATCCCGATGAAATCACAACTATCATTTTAACAAGTCACAGAATAAAAACTGATAAAATAAACAACTTAATACACATCACATCATATCGCACACTAATAGTACGATAGTTAACAACCTTGACGAATTCTTCAAGGGTTATTAAGGGACACAAGCTCGGTTAATATAATTGCTTTCCTAGCAACTCAAATTCTATACAGCAAAAAGTTATACACCAGGTGTAATTAAAAAGTATATGTAATTATGAAAAAAAGACTGAAGCAAAATAATATTCATATCGGAATTATATAATTGTCACAAACTAAATTTATAAAGAACATAGGAGAATGCTTTGCGTAGTTATTTTTTTGATTCATAAGAAATATATTAATGTTTAATTGTAAGAAGAAAATAAAATTTGTTTTTAAAAGAAAAATTATAAACTTGTCATTATGTTTAATACATAACATTCCCAAGTTCTTTAATATTCTTAAACAAAAATATACTTAATAACTAATGTGTTTGACATTTAAAAATACTTTACTAAAAATGTGTTTATTACATTATTGTAGCTCCTACACTGAAGATTATACATTAATCTAACACAGTTTTATCAAATTTTGATACACTACCTTAAAAAGTACTCCCTAGAACATCGACTGTTTTTACAGCTTTTTCTTTTTAATTTAATTACTTGTTGTGCACTTGTAATACAAAAGAAATACAGTAAATGTAGTTTTACAACAGATCTCTACACTGTACTTTTTACAAATACAAATTTTTCAGAAAACCTAAAGTTAACCACTCAATAAACAGCCAAATCTTTCAAATAAATACAAAAAAGTATCAATTGATACTTCAAAAAGGATCTATTAGGAAATGTTTACATCCTTGGTCAGTCGTTTAATTCGATAACATCAGCATTGTTTCGCACTACATTTGGAGCAGGAAGTCGCATCAATGAAGACAGTTGTTGAGCCCATGCGGCACTATTATTTTGTAACGCTTGTTGTATATAAATTTGTTGCATATACTGTTGCTGTTGCTGCATCATCTGATAATTGCGAAGTTCTTCAACGACTCGTAAATACAAAAAGTTATTTCCTTTAACGAGTTGCTCATTAAGACGCTGCATGACAGCAGGCACCAACATTTGCACTTTCTCATCCCCCCAGGTTGGATTGTCTTTTTTAATTACCAACGAAACTCCAAACAGAAGATTCGATGGTGGAATCTGGTTAATTTGTTGCGTTTTTCTAAGCGTCTTTTCGTTCTCAAATTCCTCCCATGCTGCTTTTCGCTCTTCTTCATTTAGTTCTTCATCCTCTTTATTTTCCAATAAACTCTGATGTTCGTGATATTGATAGAGTATTTCCGAATGACTTTGTAAGAGTTCTCCTAACAAAACATCTTTTGGTACTAGAGGAATGGGTTTGTCTCCTAAAGGTTTCGGCTCGAACTTATACAACTCTGTTAGATCATTTTGGGTATAGTGTCGATCGATTTGTTGTTCGTCTACGACCCTTTTTGAAATTGCTTGTTTCGTCACTTGTCGTTCATAAATCTTCATTTCTATTGTCCCCTGACATACGAATCTGTAGATGTAACAGGGCTTTGTTTGTCCAAAACGGTATACCCTGTAAATACTCTGGACGTCGTGCGAAGGGTTCCAAGATACATCAAATATAATTACCCTATTGGCAGCGACTAAATTGATACCTAAACCACCGGCTTTTGTGGATATGAGAAATAATCGCGCACGAGTATTGTCAGGGTTATTGAAGTTATTACACCACGATTGTCTATTATCGCATGACGAAGAACCATCTATTCGATAATAGTCTAAACCTAAACTCCACGAACCAAAAAATCCATTTTTCACTGTGCCATTCTGCGTAGCATCATCAATTGCATTTAAGAAGTATTCAATTATGTTGAGAGAGTATAACGATTGAGAAAATACTAGTACTTTATCACCAATTTGCTCACATTGTTGTATAATGGTAAACAGCAGATACAATTTGCTGCCTAACTCAATATTATCCAGCTCTTTCTGATCTACCAGTTGATGCCACCATTCTTTAGCAAAAGGATCATTATGTTGCCCTTCATCGTCTGATAGAGCAGCCGCTCCTGATGATACGGCACCTCTAGTAATTCTTTTCGTTGGTTCCTTTAAAAAATCATTGTCGTCTGAGTCGATTTTCTTTTTCTTCGACTTTTTGCCAGACTCAGAGTCTGTCGAATCGGCCGTGTCTTCACTATCGTCAATAAAATCTTTCAGGGAACCTTCAGATTCTTCTTCATCTTCTAAAAAGTCTCGCTTATTTCTATCCACGATACTTTTATCTAAGAGCACTCTTGGATGAGTACATATTCTTTGAAGTTCTTGAAAATCGCTGAAAAGACATCCGCTAGTCGATTGTTCCTTGTTCTTTATCAAAAAGGACTTGTTTTTCAGGTAATAGTTGTACAGCTTTATTTGAATTTCAGACAATTGTATAAATAACACGTATTCGTATTTTGGTGGTAAGAAAGGAGCCAAAACCCCGTAATCTTTGCGTTGTATCACTCCATCTAATAGGGTATGAAGAACGTGAGATCTTCTTTTCATTGTAGCTATATCGTGTGGAGTAGAGTCTGTATATTGCCCGTTTGTAATGGGATTAACGAATCTATTTAAATATTCTTTATAAGTTCCCAACAGATTCGGCTTTACGAACTGCACCATGCAATAGTATTCGCGGAGGTTGTTTTGCATTGGTGTTCCGGTTAATACGATTCTTTTGGGTGTTTTTATTTTATTCATGGCAATACTTAAGCTTGTTTTTTCATTTTTAAGTAAATGCCCTTCGTCGCATACTACAAGATCCGGACCGGGATCCAAAAATGCACGAAGGTAAATATCCCTGAGTTTTTTTGGTATTCTTTTATTATTTGCGGTTGTTAAATTTCTGAACATATTGTAACCAATGACTAAGACACCACCATCTTCTGACCAATTACGAACAATGCACTGTCTTTCTACATTAGACTTTGCTTTAGCCATTTCATAAATATCTATGTCACCATCAACATCTTTAAGCCACTTCTCGAATTCATCGACCCAATTTAAAACGGTGTTTAGTGGACATACAACAAGTGCCTTTGATACACCACTTTTTTCACTGTTGACAAGAAGGGTATGGACAAGAGTTATTATTTGTAATGTTTTCCCTAAGCCCATACAATGAGCAAGTATACACCCGGAACCATTATTTTTTTTAATTTGTTTTAGGGATTCAAAACACGATTCCCACATAAATTTGACGCCGTTAGCTTGGTGAGGCTTTAATTTCTTTGCGAGTGTGGAATCGACGCTTAGAAGTTCTTGGTTAGTGTTTTCATCAAAGTCCAACACAACATGTTCAACAACGCCTTTTTGAAGTTTTTCGGCATCAAAAATTTTATTGTATTTCTGCTGTCTTTCAGCAATTCTAGCTTTCCTTTTTTTTTCAGCCTTTTCAGCAGCGATGGTACTTTCTTTTAAACTGTTATTTGCCCAAACTTTTCTTATATTTTTTCTTGTATTATTTTCTGTTGTCTCATCTTCACTACTACTACTACTACTTCCTTTAATGCGCTTTATCCTTGTTCGCTTTTTTGTTTTTCCGACATCAGATTCACTTCCCGATGCTTCCTCTAAACTACTCGACATACGTTTACGCTTTCTCAATTTACTTAGTTTCTTCGTATCTTCGTCTTCTGTATTGCTAGAGTCATCTGATTCAGATTCAATTTTTTTATTTTTCTTTAATTTCTTTTTGTGTTCATTTTCACTGCATGATATTTCTGTTTCTGAGTTAGAAGAATCTATTTTGTAATTATCATCACTACTATTTCCCTTTTTCTTATCCTGATTTGATTCTGAGTCAGAGTCAATTACATTATTTTTCTTCTTCCCTTTCAATCTTCTCATGCTTTTTATAGAGATTCCCTTTTTCTTATTAGTTTTACTAAAACTGTCTGAATCTGATGACAATGCTTTGCCTGATTGTTCTTCATTCGATTTTTGTTTCACATCTTTCACTTCCTCTATGTCCGAATCTGATATTTCTTGAATTTCACTTGCAGATTTACTAGGGTTAGGAGATTTCAATTTTTCAGGTTTACTTTCATTATTTGCATAAAATAAATCTTTTCTTAGTGTTAGGTACAAAGGTTTTTTATCACCTTTCTCTTCATCAGAACTATCTGTAATGGTTATACAAGATACATTATTTGAAATGCACTCCAGGGACTGAACTTTATTCTCACTACTTTCATTTTCATTTTCTTCTGTCTTAAGCTTTTTATCTGAGTTTATTTCTTGGGGCACATCAATTATACCTTCATTACCATCATTAGAATGAATTTCATTAACCTTTAAACATTTATTTTCTATATTTTCCAAATTTCCAGTATCATGTATAATATCATTGTTTTCTTTGAAGGTCTCATTATTTTCGTCTCGTCCAGGTGAATTTCTTCTATTTTTCCTGAAACTTCTTAAACTTTTATTTTGTTCTTCATTAGCTGCACTATTTGCATCATCCTCTATGAGTAAGTCTTCATTTTCTTCCTCACTTTCCTTATTTTCTTTTTGTATATCTTTTTCTTTTTCTGTGTCTTTTAAATAAATACGCTTCTTTGTATCTTCTTCATCTTTCAATTGTTGAGAATCTACAGGTGTTACTGAAACTGACAAACATTCTTCTACACCATCTTCTTGAGCTTTTGAAGAACACTCTATAGATGGATAATCAGACATGGTTTTGTTTTTGCTAGTATTATTTGAAGCCTTACTTCTTTTACTAATTTGTTTAGTATTATTTTTCTTAATAACTTCTTTAGTATCACTAGATTTATTAATGCAATCTCTTTTACTCTTATTCAATGGATAAGATAATTTAACAGCATCAATACCTGTCTCTGAAGAAGAATGAACATTTGTATGCTTTATTTCATCTTCTGAAGAATACGAACTGGAAGTGCTTTTTTTGGAACTTTCGTTATCACTGTCCATACTGAACAGTACATTTCTTTTATCAAACCTAGATCGTAATTGTCTGAAGTCTACTTCAGAGTTACTATCAGAACTGCTCAAAGAGCAGGATGAATCCGTATCATTACATTTTCTACGTTTATTTTTGTTCTTAAGGTTTGAAATTGCTAATTTTTGTTTCACCATAATACAATACAGAACTTGATGCAGGTATCATTTAATGCAAATTTTCACTATTTTATTTGTTTACTTTATTGTATTGGTTATGTGGGTCAAAATATTTAAAAGCGAAAAGCAAATTATATATTTAACAATTCAATTTCTGTCAAACTTTTTAGGGTATTTCGTTTTTTCTTCAAAAATTTTAAGTAGTGTCTATAGAACTTAATGCTTAAAATATAGTGTTTAGAGCATCTAATGCGTCAAGAAGATGTTCCAAACTATCAAACAATGAAATAATTATTGAATAATAAACGACTCATTATTAAATGCAAATTTTAGTACAAAATGGAATACAAAGGTCGACAGGGATAATAAATACCAATAAAATAACTTTTAATACTACATTTGGTCATAAACTGGTTGCTTGTGTGCTATGTAAATGGTAGCAATACTCGTAAGAGCACTGACCAGAAATATAACGTCGAACCATCGATGGTAAAAATTGAATTGTAAATCACCTAGAACTTGAGTAATAATTACTCTATATTCAGGTGGCATGTTCATCCTCATTAAGAGTACTGACGAAACAAAATACATTCCCATTATCTGCGCCAATACCAATACTATAATGTTGGAACTTTTACTGGATGATATTTTGTTGAAAAACTAAAATAAAACCATTAAGTACTTGGTTGACCAAGCTTCGCTTAGGTAATCTTTAACAAATTCTTATGCAACATGATATATAAATGTATGTTGGGTTGCACACACCCAATATGTTTTGTTTATATTACTATTAAAAACTAAAATGACTTACATTTTATTAAAATTGCACATAAAAAATAGTTTTACCGATAAACATTTTATGAAATCTAATTCTCGGTTGAAAAATACTTTTAATTTCGTCTGAAACGTTAGAAGAGCCGTATTATTTATTTAACTCAATTTATTTTTTTTAAGTCTATTATTCATTTGAATTCAATACCGTTTTGTACCAGTTTAGTGCAAATAAAAAAAGTTTTCCTTATGCGTCTTTAGAGATATAGTCACAATATAAAATGAATTCTTACAATAAAGGCAATAATAACTAATACAGCAATTACCTTCGTTAAAGTAAGGAGTAAACCTCGTATAGATGTAACGACGATGCAACCAACCAAACAGAAGGAAACTTGTTGAGACCAAAAACCTACATCAATATTAAGGCCCATCCAATGCACAGCTATTTCGATACCTCGAGTTACAGGATCTTTTTTACCCACTCTGTCAAACACTATGTTAATGGTGCACTACAATATTTTATATTATTAAATATCAAAATTCATACGCCGTATATCCCATTACGTTCTTATCATCGGGGTAAAGGTATTTAAGGAATGAAGAAATGAGAAAATTCGAAAATATGCAACAAGTTGCTAATTTCTCAATTCCGATTACACCGGAACTAAAAACCAATTCACTATTTTAAACAAAATTTGGAAAAAGATACATTTTCTAAATTAACTACTTTAACTTATAAATTTCTAAATTTTATTGTAAACTCTGCTGTTTTACCCTATGACTGTATACCTCTAAATATTATTTTATGTAACAATTTGAGAATAAGAGTTTCAATAAAGAATTTAAAGAACCTTACAATAAATATCTTCCACATACAATAGAGTGAGAAAAAGTATCCCAAAAAATTAAAATATTTCCCTTTCCAAGTTTTAGACCATTCTATTCTTTCCAACATGTTCCTATTCTCATGAGTTTCTAAAAACAATTGCCTGCTGAGTTCCTCAAGTCCTTCTACTTCAAATTTTAACTGTGATATATCTAGAATTAAATTTTCATTTAATTTGAAGTGAAAATCACAATACTACATTTTCATTAACTTTCTCTATTTTTATTTCCTGTTACAGCTGAAAACATGCTCCATATACTTTTCTGGTTTGACAGGCTATGTGATATTCTGGACTGAAGCATTTGCTTCTCAGCTATTGCAACCCGTTTCTTTTTCATCACTATCATGTCCATAGTTTGCATCAGTCTTTTCTCACTGTTTGCTACATCCATTGGTGATACTTCTCTAACAAAATTTATTTAAATGATGCATCTAAGAAGATAGCTTAAGTCAGATAATTTTTGGATTACTGACCAATAACATTAAACCTCTACTTTTAAGAAAGACATGCTGGAAATGGTATAATAAACGGCAAAGAAATTGCAGTTCTTTATTTAAATGAATACATATTTTTATATATTACCTCATGAAATAAGCCATAGATGTATATGGATAATTTACAGCACCAAATCCAGATAATATTGCCATAACTGTAACACCAATAACACCTATTCGAGATACTAACTGCTCTATACAAAGAATCCCTTGTTTCGGATTTAATATAGGAAATGGTTCTCCAATTTTCCAGAAAATTACCATAAATATACACCAAACAATAACAGTTAACTGTTTCTTATATTCATTTTTGACTGGAAAACTGACGATAGTTACTACTACATTTAAATAAAATTAAAAGAACACTTACCAAACCCAATATTACTTATAGAACAATATGCAATGTAAAATGGATTTAAAACTATTACAACAAATAAGAGCAGATACAAAATTAAATTCCAATAAAAATGCCTAGAACTAAAAAAGCAGCATTAGATTCAATGATATATTTTTTTAATTTCATGACTATTTTACCTAGATTCCATCCAACCCAAAATTTCAAATATTATTAATTCAAACATGGTACAAGACAATGTTAACGTGAAGGAAAATACAAACTGTATAAAAATATGTCGTACTTCATAATCTTTAAAAAGTTGCTTAACAAAAAATAGCCAGGCTCCCACGAAAAAGAAGAGCTGAAAATGATAGTTCCAGGGTTCCAAATTAAATATTTCTTTTAGTTACCTTACCTGAGAAGCGAGAATTACACATGTATCCTCAGAAAATCCCATTTTGCTACATGCCTATTTTATATTTTTAAGGAATATATAATTTACTTTTAAACTTAAACCACATTAGCGTAAAAACATACTTTTTTAAGAGGTTATGTTTACTTTGATTAGATGTCACAAAACGTCATCCTTTTCTATCTCTATGGTCTATGGTTTAAATCGTAGAGTTCATAAACCTAGCAAATAAAAATTACTAGAAGTAATAAGAAACAGGGTGTCCGATATAAAGGTACACTTCATCAATTTATTCAATAAATTCATAATAAGAAAAGTATTTCATCATTCATTGACATAATCCACACTTAAAAATAACATATTTTTTCTTTTCATGTAATTCATTAATTTAGGATTTTTAATGTAGGTTTTAATAAAGTCTTTTCCCTGCATAGACGACAACCATTATCTAATCCGGACTTTCAAGTTCTGTATACTGATAGTTCGAATAAACCGTTTTAAATGCGATGAAATAAAAAAAAATAATAAAAATCACTGTATTTACTTAGAACTACTAACTTTTCATTTATATAGTAGGACAAATAAATTCATTATGTCGTTGTTTTGCTAGTAATTACATTATAGATTGACGATTCTATTTTGGATCACATAGTAAAAATTGAAAATGCGATGAGTAAGGCAACTCAAATAATTACTTCCATGCCTCGGCGAGTCCCTCTTTGTTATGAAGAAAAGGAAATTACGGTCAGAACGTTTCCTTTGTCTTATGGTTGCTTTGTCTATACGAATGTAAGGCTTCAGAAACGGAAATTAATTCGAAAACGAATGTCACGTGATGAGATAAAAGGAAGATTAATACATGCACATCAAATAGTTAAAAGAAAAATATTAACAAAACTTGAGAATAAATTTAGCTACATAATAAAATTATCTCTGACAAAATATCTGCAGAGATAATTTGTAAACAATTTAAATTTTGCTTCTTTTGTTAATTTCGCACTATAATTGGTCTTTGTATCTAATATTGTTAATCTGAAATTGTTAATGAAATTACAACAATGAATAAGTTTATTCTATAAATAAATAAATAGGTACCTACTTTATACAAAGGCTATTCTCAGAATATTTTGAATATGTTTACGATTTTGAATTTTTTCATCATTACTACAAAAAATAAACCAAATTGTAGGATAAATAAATAAAAGATAATCCAAATTATCATTCACATAAATATAATTCTTCATTATGTCCGTTATAACTACCAGTAATTTATTAAACCAATAGAACAATAAAAAATTAAGGATGAATTTAATTGTATTATTTACTTTTCTAATTAATACTTTAGTATATGCTAATTAATACAACAAAAAAACATTTTTATGAAAAAAAAGTGACTAATACTTAAGATTATTATTATTATTATTATTTATAGCTTCTCTATCTGCTGATGTTCACTAATTACCAGTTACGATTTATTATTAATGAAGTTGATTCATACGTATCTATGTAGATTAATGGGAAAATCTTTGTCCTTACCGCAAACTATTCTAAATGCTTTCGAAACTAGCAAAATTTCCATTTGTTACATGAAACAAATATCTGAATTAAAACTTACAGTCATGATAAACCCAAAAGTTTCTTGGTAGTAAAAAAAATTGAAACCAAAATATTGTCGGTTCTGAAAATCCTAAGTCATTTGAATTGAAATTTAATGATTTTGTCTATTTACTTTTTTCTCAGTGGTTTAATAAAAGACATCAAAACAAAAATACAAAGGTACTTACAATGAGCTGCACGATAAGCATTACGAAAAAAAAAGCTGAGAATGACTAATTTATTGCATTAGTTTTGTAATAATTAAAACATTTTTTGGTAACGAATTAATTCACTTCTCTATTTTTTGTAATAAAACAAAATTATCTTAAAATTAATGTTAAAAGAGAAAAACATTATTATAAACGTGTTTTCATTAAATCTTTTTCTATATTATTATATAATTTCTATGAAAAATTCTTTATACATTCACTTGATAGAAACTCATTTTAATACTTAGTAAGAAATAAATCATTAGAAGTTTCCACAAAATTTTGTAATAATACGCACGTATTACTTCTGCAGAAGCCTAAGTTAGGCGAAACAATTGTTAAGTTTATTAAACAAATTTTGTGGAAACTTCTAGTGATATTTCTTACTAAGTATTATAATTTCTATTTATAGTACATATATATTCATTATTGAAAGTTCGAAAATGTAAGGTCAAATAGCCTAGAAAGTCCTAAATCTTCCATTAGATAAGTGATAAGTTAACACTTACTAGAGCATTACAAGAAGAAAAATTGTACGATACTACTTGCATATATTAACGAAAACCTAATTATCCTCCATTTGTTTTTTTTTTAATTCCAATTGGTGAAGGTTATTACAAAATAATGACTACACAACATAAGAAAATTGACTTGTGGTTAATTAAACATTTTCATTATAACAATAAACAAAAATGTTTCTCCATTTAACACTTCTTGAAAAAAATTGTATCTTAGTAACTAACTGGTTTCAAAATATCAATTTGTTATTTTTTATTTCAATGGATTTAAATTCGATTAAATAATTATTGTAAACCTTATAGTTACTCTTTGTGCATTACAATCCATTTTAATTACTGAAATTACTAAGCTTTGTATTTGACTTCTAATTGACGATTTTCTAAATGATGTAGTATTCATTTAGGAAAAGCAGTTCATATATTTATAACAAAATTAATATTACCTACAAGTGTAAATATCGTAATTATAAAAATATTATTACGGAAAAAGTTAAATAACATATTGAGTAAATTGATTAATCTATTAAAAGTTTATCAGTAATATAATTATAAAATCGTCACGAAGCTAATTATAAAGTAAATTGTTTCATAGTTATTAATTATATTCTGCCTTTCATTCACTTATGCAAGTAGTTACATACGACAATTTGACAAACGACAATTAAATATGTTTGAATGTTATATTTTTTTTAAAAAAATACATGTAACAATATTACAATTACACAAAATATAAAGAAAATTATAAAACTGTGAATTCTACTCCCCAATCTGTTTGTTTATATAAATAATTCCAAAATCAGTCTACTGATTTGTTTTTAATAATAGTAGTATCTAGTCATGTTTCGTTAAAATTAGTTTAACTATTTGTCTTTAATCAAATTTTTAAAGGAATTTTGGCGATTGCTGTTGTTAAAAGCTTGGAATTAGGTCCATATACGATCTACTTATTGGAAAATTGCGTTTACGTCACCAGCATAGTTTATATGAAGTAATCCAAAAAGTGGTGGCTGAAGTTAGCAACAGCAAACCATTGAATGAATAAAAAATAATAATCTAGCAACCCTGATGACTGGTAACAGTGGACTACCGTTTTCTTTCTCTTGTTCGATATATTTTAATAACTTTAGTAGTAAATATCGAGGTTGTGGATGTAAAAGATAACCAAAAATTATTTTAAAAAGAACAAAGCAGACATTAAAAACGATAAAATGGAAACAAAAAAGACTGAAAGACTACGATGGAACAGTCTTAAATTCATATTGATAACTTGATATTTATTTATAAAATACGTTTGCGAATTGTAGGTTACATCTTATTAAACGTAATCAAGTAGAGTTAACGTAAGTCGCAGCTGACTTGATATGCTACATGACATACGATCGAGTTTATTCGACAATTACAATAAAAGGCAGGACAGTCTGAAGGATAGAATACGTGACATTTGTCGTTGAATAGTTGATACGCACGTCATCTTCCAATAAATACCCTACAGTTAGTTTTTAATCTTCTCCAAGAAAATAGTTTAAATTAAATTAAGGAATTAGATAAGAATAGAATAAGCAACACTCCTCTAGAGTGAGTGTACGCAACACTCTTAATAGGAACACAAGTTACCAGCAATATTAATAATAATTATTATGTGTATATTTAGCAATTTCAATAAGTTTTTATTTTTGAAAATTGTTCTATATTTAATTAAAATTGGTTCAGGTATTTCTAGAAATTCCAGTTCTACGCGTCAGTTAAATTTGTAGCTTTTAACAATTGCGTTTTTGTACCAGTTTTTTTTTTAATTTGGATAAAATTTTGCTTGTAAATATAATGGTAAACACTTTTTATTGAATTTTATAGATGTAGCACCCATTAAACACGGATATCCCCCTTTTGACAACCGATTAAGTAATTAAAAATTAATATAAATGAAAAGTGAAACAAGTGAACGTATGCTTTTATAATTAGCAATAAATGACAGCATCAGATCATTCCGGTAGTAATTGCACGTATCTAACAAATATATAGCCTGGTATAATAGCTACAATTACTACACTAAAAAAAATCTTGTCCAAGGCTAATTGTCAGGTGTGTGTTTAGATCGAGTGGAAACAAAGAGTTATTGGTTATATCTATCGTTTGCTGTTACCTTCGCAAATAAATAGTTTATTCTCTATTTCCGGAATCGTTGTATCTTTTAAGTTAATGTAACAAGGCATTTTGTGCATTTTACATCTTAAATAATCCTTGTAAAAGGTCTATTGCAATTTGCAATATATTCATTCATTTTTTTTCTAGCCTTTTTAAATACGTTATTACCATTTAAGAAGTCTCATAATAACTATAACTGTAAATAATTACTTCCCTAAACAATGAAGGTAAAACACACAATAGTAAGCAAAAAATTAATAGACTACCTAGATAAGCAATTATTTAAATTTTTAAAAATGCACTTCATAAATGGATAGATAATTACAGACGGTGTGGTTAGCGCCGTTTGTAGAAATTTGCTACTAATTTTGAGTTAATTTTGTTTGACAAGGTCCTTTTCAATTAAGGATATCGACTTGTCGAACTGAGCCCAAGGTGTAGTTAATTTAGTCTACGTGTCTATCACGTATATAACCTGCGTCGTCGATTCAAATGGACAACTAGATACCTTAGTCCTTGTCTAACATATGATATACTTCAGTTAATAGTTGATATCAATAGATGGCGATATACTAACATAACTAGACATTATAAAATAAATACAAAGCTACTAACGTATCTGTAGATAAAATTTATAAAATTGGTAATGTTATAATATTATTATGGATTCCATAGTTATAAAAGTGTCTGACAACGCTCCATTTAGATTATCCATACATTACTGTTGATATTCCTGCAAATAATTTAACAAAACTGGCTCCATATTGAAATCAATCACGTTACAATGCACTTTTATTTGTTTTGAAGTAAGTGCTGCTTAATAATAATAAATAAAGATATAGTATATATATATTTCTATTTACCAAGTATAAAAATGTTTGTTCGACTTTATAGATGCAGGTAATGGTATAATGACAGAACAACTAACGTCCTTACTGTTTGGTACCCAAGTGAAGTGAAGTCTTCATCTAATTTTTGGATAGTATAGAGATTTATTTCTCTCGCAAAATATATGTACGAGGGTGGATCAAATATAAACGAGCCTTTTTCAATTGCGCGCCGGATTGTCGTTCAAGGCGCATCCAGGCGTTAGGAACTTAAAGTGGAGATATTAGGTGGCACGCACAATTCGGGAATGAAACGCTTTCGTGGCTACGTGTAAATGTTTGGTGCAAAGAATTTAACAATGGCCGTAATCGTAATTGTGTCGAAAATATAAATCATCCTCGTCGTCCCCGCACTAACATTTCGCCGGTTAACACTGCACGCGTTAGAAACCTTATTGAAGGTGGCCGTCACGCCACGCCACTGTGCTTCAGATATCTGGTGAACTCGGCATCAGCTATGGGAGTGTCCTCAAAATCATAACGAAAAACTTGGGATTCAGAAAAATTTCAGCTCGTTGGGTTCCAAAGTTGCTGAGTGAAGATCAAAAAGCTGCTCGAGTTCGCATCTGTCAGGCGCTTCTCACTTGATTTGGAGAGGAAGGTGACTTTTTTGCACAAAATTGGGACTGGAGAGGGGTGTTGTTGGTCGATTTTTTGCACGAGCGAAGAACCATTAATGCAGCATACTACTGTAACCTCCTCAGTCAGGTAAAACTTGCTTATCGCCGAAAAAGGAGGATGCACCCCATTCGTGACGTGTTACTCTTGTACGATAATGTTAGGCCTCATACCGCAGCTTTAACGTAGGCCCAAATCGGTGAAATGTACTGGACTCAGCTGGAACACCCGCCGTATAACCCAGACCAATCCCCTTGTGATTTCCACATGTTTGGGCCCCTCAAAGAATCACTAGAAGGCGAGCGATTTCAGACTGATGAACAGGTGGAGGTGTTTGTGCGCAACTAGATAAACACCCGCCTTGCTTCTTTTTATGAAAACGGGATGAAAAAACTACCAATGCGTTAGGAAAAATGTATAGACAAACAATGGGGATATGTCGAAATTTGTGTTTTTGTGAAACTTAACAAAATAAATGTTTTATGAACAAAAGCTCGTTTATATTTGATCCATCCTCGTAATTTACATGATAGGCACCTATACATAACAGAACATAAGTTCTTCTGTTGAAACTGTCGGACGCTGATAGAAATTTCGGACTCTTTACATGCTTCTTTGAAACAATATTCAATTTAACAAGTCGATATCCTTAATAAAAAGCAACCACTGCATATATTTGAGGATAAATAAAATAACACGTATTGGCACTGGTTAAACGCTGTGATCATTGAGTTGAAACAAAACGTTAATTATTTTTAAGTTTTCAGTCATACTTCTTTTAATATGTAAAAAAGACACCATTTACAACCTGATCATGACAATGTCCTCAAAAAACAAAAAGTTGATAACATTATCTGATAACAATTGAATTCATTCTTCATCAGTTGTAGTAACTTGGATACCTTGCCACGGAATACCACATTCGCAATCATTATTACGTTGCACCTGACCTCTTTCTAATAGCACCGAAATTCAATAATATGTTCCATTCCCGTTAGCATTAATTAGGAAGATTCCTTATGTTTGCTGATATTAATTTTGGTTTTTATTTTATATGAAGAATAAAATAGACAAAATTGAAACAATCAGATTCATACTGCATAATTAGAAGTAAGCACGGGTTGTTTCAATTCCCAGCGACAGATATCCTCTTATTTCAATTTATGATTGTAATTAACTAATAATTATGTGATGTACACTCAATAGGTACCAATTTTCATTAACTTAAATTTATATTATAATAATGAGACACAGTTCAAAAATAAGGTATTATAAACATGTGTCTATAAATGCTTACTTATGAAGTAATGTGCTAATTTAACAATTGATGCAAATAAAAAACAAGGTTTTTATTACAACCTTTTTTTGGGAGCTTTCCTGAAAATGATATTCCCCTCTTACTTCAAAACATTTAATTGGAAACATGACATGATGGTGCCCCAGCCCATTTTAGCCTTGTTGCTAAGGAATACCTCAATAATAATTATGGAATCGTTGTCTTAGCAGAAGGGGACTAGCGGTGTAGCCATTAAGTTCACCAAATAGCAATCCATTAGATTTTATCTTATGGGGTCACCTAAACCTATTCTTACTTTTAGTTTTCGTATGGTCCGTAATAGTCCCGAAAATTTTGAGTGACTGAAACTTATATTGCTACCAGAAGAAGTAATTTTGAACAATTTTTTTAATCGTTAATAAAGCTTACTATTTGTTAATCGATTTTTTTTAATTTACGTATAACTTATTAAGTGAGCATTTTTGGACACATATCGAAAGGAACTTTTTTGACCTTTTGGTTTCATAAATCACGTTTGGTAATCTTTGGCCAAAACCGAAATACTATCCTTACACCCTGTATAATATTTTAAGAACGGCAAAAAAATGTTTATTGTGATTGAAATCTGTTTTAAAAGAAATCAAAATATTTGTCATTTTCTGGACCTATTAGTCGTTTCTACGAAAAGTTTCTTTGACTGCAATTAAGTAAACGTAATGTGGTTTACAAATGTTGTTTTTAATTTCAAAGAGACTGAAAGTCACCGAAAAGTAATTTATTATGTAACGATTTTAAATCAATACTTTCGATTTTATTTCTGACTAAAACAGATTATTAATTATTATTGTGGCTTTGTATTGGATGTTCGTGAGCAATCAAAGAGAAAAACTGAAGTAATTTCCATATTTAGCATGAGCAATTACACCAATACTATAAAATAAATTGTACTACTCATTCCAAAAAGTTTTATTATTATTTTGATCGTGTATGTCCCACTGGCTTCGACATACCTTTTTGCGTAATTTTCATAAATAATTTTGTTATCATGAGTGCTTTGGATTTTTTTGAGTAGCCACTACGATGTTTAATAATAATCTAATGGTCAAGGGCGAATGCAGAAATATTTTGGGGGTTCTCATAAAACAATTTATTAACTATTTTTAAGTTTTATGCCAAACAGCTCTATTTAATACAGATAAGTATTACGAGGTATTCATTATGAGTTATACATTATCAAACATTTAAAAGTATTTATACGAGGCATGTTTTTTAAGTAAGTACCGTTTTAAAATTAATAAAAAAGTGTAAAGATATCTTAATAATTTTATTTTTTCATGAAAGCCTGTACCTTAATCTACATTTCTACATAATTTCCTTCAATATTGAGCCACTTGTCATAACGTTGGACCAGTTTTTGCCTGCCGACTGACTTGTTAACTGTTAACCACTGCATCACAATTGTTTTGACTTCGTCATCGTCTTGAAGACGCTGACCGCTCAGATGTATCTTCAAGTGCAAGAACAAATGGTAGTCACTGGGCGCCAAATCAAGGCTGTACGGAGGATGATCTAGAGTTTCCCAGTGAAAAGATACGATGAGATCTTTGGTCCGATTAGCCACATGTGGAAGGGCATTGTCATGCACATTTGTGCGGCCATCTTTATGGGCTCTCACCCACTTCCTTACCGTTCCATCACTCATAATGTTTTGTCCGTAAACTGCACAGATCTCGCGATGAATATCAATCGGCTTTAGTCCTTAACACTAAGGAATCGTATAACAGCCTGGACTTTACAATCTCACGATTATCGGAGGCTTCTTAAACACTCAGTAAATAACATAAACAAGGGCGAATCAGACTGTAATGGCGTCAGTGCGTAGATGAGAGATGTAGGTGCTCAGTGCGCTTGCGCGGAACGCTGACTGCAGCGCTGCGGCGGCAGAATTTCAAAACGGTACTTACTTAAAAACATGCCCCGTATAACTATTCCTGTTGATTGTGAATGATCAAATTGACGCAGTTATAGTGTAATACCATTTCTCCTCGGTTTTCTAACCATGATATCTAATATTTGATCACTGGTGACTTCCATGATTTTATTATGAATATTGAGAAGAGCTAATCATAGACTAATCCGATCAATCAATCGTTTCTCTCCAGTACTATTGCGCAAGTAGATCTTTTCTCTATGTAGAGTGGAAAATGATCGTTCGTTCCCTTGTAAAGTTATTTTTATTTACCGAGAGTATTGCGACAATCTGAAGAAATCGGTGTATCGTTGGATACCATAATGAATGGTTCTTAGTAAACGTCTAGACCATAGAGATTTGAATGAGAGAGAAAGATTGCTATTCAAAAAACCTTTACAATTTCTATTTGTCCGTTCATCTCTCCATCTGTCTGTCTTTTATCAGAGTCTTTTCATCGTCTCATTTATATACCTATTAATATGCCCTTAAAAAAATTGAAATTTGGAAATTTATTATTTTTTGCTTTATTTTTCAAAATCCTTGCCTCCGATGACAATTAAATTTATCTTCGAACAACATCTGCTAGTGTATATTGTTTTCTATCTTTATAGTCCTATTCTTTTTTAAGGCACTCGCAAAAACACACCCTCCATCAACCCTCACAAATCTAACATAACCAATCAATTGTCCAATCAACTATCTAAACCACAGCTTTTTTCCCTTTGTTAACAATTTAAATATTAAAAAAAAAAAAAACAGTACACCGAGTTAGATGAGTTATCAAAAAGCCCAAATCATCATCAATCTATCTTCAAATAATATCAATTTCAATCAATTTAATTAAACGTACGCTTTGCTCCTTTAATTTCAAATTTTTCCACCAAATATAACAATATTATCAAAGTGTGTAAAAAAGTTTGTTTCTTTTTTAATAAAGTTTATATAGTGTTTCAAAAATTTCATAATCGTCAATATTATCTCAGTTAAATCAATCCATAAACAACTCAAATTTCAAACAACAAAACGAAAACTACCTACCTTCAATCCGTTAAGTCGACGTGTAGGACAATTAATGTAATATGTAATTTAATATACTGATGCTGACTGATGATTCAAAAGAAATAATAACGAGATTTTTGAAAAAAAATCTGAACTCCTATAGAGTGAAGTGTGTATATATATGTGTGTGTGTGTGTGTATGATTACATAGGTCTTTAAAGAAAGGTTATGTGACCTTTCAATTTTAAACCTTTGACCACGCAATTTTTCATTTCAAAGTTCTTCTCCCGTTACTCCTCTAAACTATCAATTCAAAATATCAAAAACAAAATCCTGAATACTGCCTTTATCTAGTTAGTACCTTTGTAACACTATAGCAATTAACAGTAGATATTTTGCACATTTGTATTCATATCTTTTTGCCATTTTCAAACAGGAATACATAACCAAAATTTTGAAAAAATTTTAGAGGTAGGGTTTGACGAGTAATATTATTTTCTGAGTGTGTAGAAGGGAAGTCCATCAAAAATTTGAGTAACTTCTTTTAGAACACATTTATTTGATGATCAAGTTGAAATATTTACAAAGGCATGCGTTTCATGTACATTCAGATTCAATTTCTTGTGGTATTCTTACGTACGTATAATTTAAATTTTGTGTTCTTGGGGAATTTTCTCGTCTACGAAAAAGAGAATGACGAATAAACGACAGTACTGCTTTCAACGGGAAACTCCAACATTCTTCCACCGCTCTTTCTTTTTGTCTCTTTGGATTTATTACTCGTAGTAACCAACGTTACTGCCAGTATCGCGCAAATATCGCTTGAGAACGGTTAGCGAATTTTCGAGTGTTACTTTAGTTTCGTGTTAAACCGCTGTGTGATATAATCACCTCTACCTGCACAAGTTATGGCTCATACCAATGGTACTGCCCATCATCCAGGAAGAAAACCAAAACCCCTCCATGTGAGACCATGGAACGACAATGTAGACGATTTAGAAAACATCCCCGGAACCCCTAAGACCCCACGTACGTCCACGACTCCAGGTAGCTTTTTGAAGAGGTTTTCATTAGTTTGCGGTTGTGGTATTAAGTTTTATAATGTACAGGGCGATAGGTGCTTTGAATACTTAGTTGATGGTGGTTTGTTTATTGATATTATTTCTGCAACATATATTTTCAAATTACCTTACTGTTTTTCTTGTTGCTAATATACGAAATTATAAATGTATATGTAAGTATATATGTTACAAAACTTAGAAGGTTATTTTTTATACCATATTTAAAGTAAATAATTCTTAGAAGTTTCGACAAATATTTCTAACAGTGTTTTTATTACATAATCGAAAATAGATTGAAATAAAAACTTCAGTACTTAAAGTTCTATTCTGAAAATCATTGTTGCGTCAGAAGCATTCTAAGTATCAACATTTTTTATAGATGTATTTTTTATATTCAAATTACTATAAAATTAAATTGCTAAATAGTATTGTTTAATAATGAATAATTCAATTTTTCTAAATTGGAGGAATGATGCTTCCAAATTCTTATGTCCAAAATTGTCTTTCGATAAGCCATAGTGAGGTAACAGTTGTGAAAAAGCATAAATTAATATACGAAGAAAGACAAACCAATTTATTTATTTAAAACTCGACAATTGTTTCGGGCTTTGCCCATTATCAAGAGTAATACAATACTAAAATAAATGTGTAACAAATGTTATATATATATATATATATATATAAGTTCACTAAGTAAGAGTAGGGAAGAAAAATTGGTTAGTTCTAATTGGTTATTTACTATAATTAACTTAAATTATTTCGTATGGCCCTTTTTATTTCTAGACTTTCTAGCATTGATAGTTTTTTGCTTTTATTAACGTTCGAGTGTAACAATTTTACATTATCTAAATTGATTTTATGTTTATAAAGGGTACAGTGTTCAGAAATGCCTATTTTTACGGATTTTTTATTAACATCGTACATATGCTCTTTTAGTCTGGTAGAAACAGCTCGGCCAGATTGCCCTATATAAATCAATTTTGATAATGTAAAATTGTTACACACGAACGTTAATAAAAGCAAAAAACTATCAATGCTAGAAAGTCTAGAAATAAAAAGGGCCATACGAAATAACTTAAGTTACTTATAGTAAATAACCAATTAGAACTAGGCAATTTTTCTTCCCCACTCTTACTTAGTGAACTTAGTTAGGTTAATTAGCATATATATATTTGTTACACATTTTCTTTAGTATTGTATTACTCTTGATAATGGGCAAAGCCCGAAACAATTGCCGAGTTTCAAATAAATAAATTGCTGAACATTACTTCGTTTCTCTTTCTTCGTTTATTCAACAATGTTTCACCTGTTGTCGGTGAAACATATGTTAATAGCTGAATAGACAAATAATATTTACTGAAAATAGTTAAAGATAATTTTTAAATAATTACCATACGCATAATAACTGTTTCTTAGAATTGTAAGGTATACCTCCCTACTATTTTTATTGGGCACACTTAGGAAAAATACCTTTTTCGATGAAAAACTTATTAAAGTTATTAAATCGACCCTAAAAGTAAATTGCGATTAAATTTGATTAAGGATGGGGGTAGTTTTTGCCCTTGCCGTGTTTTAATAAAGTTGAAAAGTATATCAAAAAAAAAAAAATAATAAATAAATAAATCATTGAAGTAATTGAGACACCCTATAAATCTATGTTACACACATTTAAGTAAGGTTAATGGTGATTTTCATATAAAGCGTTTTCTCTGCTGGCCAGAAAGGTTTACCAAAAACTTTTCCGCTCTTTTTGACTTATAATTGTACCTATAATAGACAACGTTAAATTAATAGGTACAACATTTAAGAAATTTTACACAATTTGGTATACATAATTTAATGAAGCAATTTTCTCTGATCTGATACTGTATCATATACTAAATATCTAAATGTGCGTAGAATCGTGTGATACACCCTGTAGATATTAAATTTTATGTCAAGTTTATTCTTCAATATTACAAAATAAAAGACATTTATAAAGACATTTTTTAATTTAAAGTATCCAAAAATGTTTGCAAAAATTTCGCAAATTGCCGATTCGATTTGAAAAACCATTTTGAATTGCCTGTTGGTATTTTATAGTAGATTTATTAACTGTGTCAAGTAGGCCAAGGTGCTAACACAAAGTTGTAATAAATTTACAAAGAGCAATTTAAAGTAGGCAATGTTTTTATAGATATGCCTATTTAAGTACCAATACGGTTTGTCTACTGTTATTTATGTACAGGGCGATCAATTGATTTTAACAGTTTCAAAACATTGGAATATACTTGTGCACCAATTAAAAATAATCTAACGAATAGCCTACAAAAACGGATGTTTAAGGAACAAAATAAAAAAATACATTACAACACCAAAATCTCAAATAATAGAAGAAAACATGAACAGCAACAGACGAATAAAAGAGAAAAATCATTCACCTACACAGGGCCATACATATTTGAAGTAACAGAACTATTTAAAAAACAATTAACAATAGCAGAAACAAAACCACTGGACACTTCTGGCATATAAAAATTAAAACTCAACACATGTGACAAAATATATATCGGGCGGACAGGTAGAAAAATATAGCAATGGTACACTGAACACAAACTCCTACAATACAATAAAGGTAAAATGAATTCCAACTAACTACAACATTTTACCGAACATCATCAGAAACCAGAATCAATAGAAAATATTTGTACCATATTACACACAGCACCAAGGCGAAACAGCTGTCGCTGAAGATATCAAGAAAATTTGAAAAATTAGTTTATTTATTCATTTACCCTAGTCTTGTTTCGATACATGGGGTATGCAAAAATACACATTTGATTATCGTTCGTTCTAAACAGAAATATTTGATACTTGTTGTGATAAATCTGAATGTAGGTAAAGCATAAAAAATATTTCTGATTATTACTTTTACTTTATTTATATTTGTACATTAACCTATTTGCAAATTCAACTTGAACTTGTTAAGGTTTAAAAAAAATATCGGTTGTTGTGAAATTACGATTTTGTCGTTAAAAACAAATTGGAATCAACATTCTGATGTAATTAATTATTTCACAAGTTTATTGGTACTAATGAGTTAAAATTTGTTTTAATCTTATCGCAGACTTATTCGAAAATACATCTCAACAGTGAACTGCTTATTAATACTAATGTGACGATCTCATTACGTCGTTAAACGAAACAATCATCTGAGAACCGATAATAATGGAAATTATAAAATTATAAGAAAGTATCCAAAACTTGACTATAACATACATCATTCAAACATGTCTGCTTACAAACTACATTTTAATATTGAGGAAACCGACAAATTAAAGAACGACAAGATGAAATCTATAATCTTTAGAACATATTCTTCACTTTGTTTTATTTAAATAGCTCAAGTAGAAACTGAGATATCATTCAATATTAAGGAAGACAAACAGAATGTACAAATGTTGAACTGAACATTATAATCAAGTTAATAAAAACAACAATATTATTTTATTCAAATAATTACTATCTATTGAAGTTAAGTATGTTTATAAATATAAAGAGTAAATTTATATAAAAATGGAAGTATTTTTTAAACAAATTACACAAGCACTTTAGACGAAAGTAATTATAGTAATAAATTTATAAATAGCGCAGGTAAAAGTGTAGCATACCAAAATCGATATTTAAATCGATAACAGGCAAAAATGTAAATAAACGGGAGTAGTTTACAAGTTGATCAAGCCCAATAAAACATTGATAAACTAAATTTAAACAACATACAATGACAGATATGCGTTGTAGTAAACTTTTAAACATCGCAAATTAGCTGCATATTAAATAACTACTTAGTGATTGCAGAAATAAATCCGTGCAACATATATATGTAGAGATTTCTCAAAAATAATGAGCTATAAAATGTTGGAGTTTCATAATATCTTTTCTCGTGAAATTTTAAAAAAATTATTATTACTATGCATTTAATGCGAGTTCCATATGATGATGGAAACATAATCAGTGCCTGATTAACCAACTTTGGGGCCCTAGATGTTTCCCGGGTGTCCTCCCTTTCCCATAAGAAGTACAGTAGGCACACATAAAATGAAAAACAATACATACGACTAAATAATGTACTACTTTTGAATAAAACACTGTTTTATAAATCTCAACAGATTTAATTATCACTTGACAATTGTTTCGCCAAACTCTGGTTTCTTGGGAAGTTATATTTGAACTTAAAATAATTTAACAAAAAATTGGCTTATATGCTAGTTGAGGGAAGAGGTAGAGGGAAAACGTTTATTAGTGGGGAACTACTTAATTCTATTTGTTCGTTTATTTTAAATTTATTAATTTCAAAAATTTCTAGAAGTGACAGTTTTAGTTCATTATTTTCTATATGTAATATATTAAAATCTTCATTAAATTGATGATTATGACTGATTAGGTGGTTTGCATAATTGGAAGAATCAATGTTTTTGTTATAAAATGCTCTTTTGTGTTCACTAAGTAGTAGTAATAGTATACAAAAGATTGATTTTCATCTACCTTCAGACATGTGACTATTTTACAATAGCATTTCATGTATCTCAAATAGTCTAGATCATAGCTTACAGTTCGAATCCGGGTCCGCCTGCCCTGGTCGTAGTTTTTCTATAGTTTCCTTGGATCATTTAGGCAAATACTGGGGTAGTAATATTCCACACATTATTTTTCACTTCTCTTCTGGCTTCACATCGTCCGTCTTATCTTTTTCTTCATAGCTACAACCTCAACATCCCCACAAAAAGGGCCTTCCGCCCTATCATCCGAATTTGCACTATAGTAAACGAAGCATCTAAAAGTTATTATTTGCAAAGCAGTCAGATAGTCATTATCATTATTATCGCTATCGTATTTATATCTGCTAAAAGCACTCTGTTATTGTTATTCGTATCAATCTCGGTAGTCTCCTTTAGGTTTCGGTAGTTTTAGAAATATAGGAATAAAGGATACGTTCTTTTTATACACAATATCGATAGTATCTTTGAATATGTCGTATATAAAACATTTGAAGAAACTACGTAAAAAAATAAATAAATAAATACCTGAATTTTAATAGATTCCGAACATTTTTAGTTGACATACAACTTTTATTTGGACCAAGAAAACTTTTAGTACAATAAATCAAAGCAAATCAGAATAGCTTAGTAATATAGCTGATGAAACACGTGTCAAGATTTATTTCCCAATTTTTAGCATGATAAAGATCTAGACGGAATAAGGTTTCTAAAAGTCAATAAGTAAAATGATATTTGCAAGGTAACGTAACTCTTGTTATAATAAATGACTTAGCATCTTTCCTTTTGACTGTAATTCTTTTAATTCCATATAAGTAACAGCACTGTATTACAAAAAGTATGAAGTAGAAGATAATTGCATGCATTAGCTTTATGTAAGTATACTTGGTTAAGGTGGTGGTAAATTTTCATATTTTTTTGTAGTTGAATTTGAAATTCCTATGTTCACATTATCGAAAAACATTTTTATTTTTGAATCACAGTTTAAATCAATTTTCTTACATAATTAAGTACATATTATTTTGCTTGCAGTTTTATGTTTTCATTCTTTTAAATTATGCTCTTAATTAATTCATTATGTACTTAACAACGCTGAAGCAACAATTGTCGAATTCTTTTATTTTGCTCCAATTCTACTTAATTAAACTTAAAAAATACAAAAGCGTTATTTGTTTTTTGAAGGTCACGAAAAATGTACTTTCCACCATGATCTCGAGTTGGACCATCGGCCTCCAACAAGAGAGGCGATGCTTCCAGAGATGACCAGATCGTATAAATTATTACTGAGTTCCCTTGGAGAAAATCCCGATCGTCAAGGTCTCATCAAAACACCTGAGCGAGCAGCCAAAGCCATGCTCTTTTTCACCAAAGGATACGATCAAAGTTTGGAAGGTAAAATTTCAAATAAGTAATAAAAATAATAATAAAAAAAAACTACTGGGTCTGCTAGTACTCGAGTTATTGATGGTAAACATATATAGTAACGGGTCTCTGAAAGTAAACGGAAGTGTATTAGGGATTTGAAGTATTTAGTTAAAATAATTTTGAAAAATAAATTTATTAGAGGCTTTTCTTCGTTAATAAAATTATGCATTCATTATCTTTAAAATCACACAGGTTAACGAAATGAGGAATTGAAAATGAAAACCTACAAAAAGGTAGTCATTTGGGAAGTAATTTACAACGCTGGGTCTTAATCTGATCTAAGAATTGCTTCAGCACGTTAGGATTTTAAGATACCCTAACTTCAAAAATAAAAAAAATTAATAGTAATGAATTTTAAATTAAAACACAGAATAATTTCACCAATTTTGTATTGAAAACTTTCGGTCACGCGACCATTTTCAAAGGAAAGAGTAAACCTTATAGTTATAAAATTCTTTGAAAATGGTCGCGTGACCGAAACTTGTCAGGAGTTTTCAATAAAAAATTGGTGAAATTATTCTGTGTTTTAATTTAAAGTTCATTATTATTAAAATATGTTCCACAATAAATGCACCCCCCCCCGCAGCGTTAAAAAAATTAAGCTTTGGCCTTTTTGAGAACAATACTACGTGAAGTACAAGGACAAAACAACTGACAGTTTGTAAAGTAGTTTTTGACATTGAATTAAAATCTAGCATCAGAATTTCCTCAGTACATCAAGATTTTGAAGTATTTGAATCTCAAAATACAATTGATGCTAATTTAACTTATTTTGTTTTGGGATGAAAGATATCTCGAAATTTGCATGTTATACAGTAATTCAGGAGACAGATTCGAATTCTGTTTCCAAAAATACATCGAAAATAATTATCCTCCTCGTGTTTGTTTTCAACCCGCCATTGTGGCGCCTTCTTTTTCGAGGAATCTTTCGATTTCTAGACCACTACTATGAGGAGCTGAAGAAAGAATCAGAAAAGCAGGTGGCCACTTTCGATATTTCCCGATTTTGAGGTTAAAATATTTCAAGATATTGATAGATGCAATTCTTAAACCAGGTTCTGGTTCAGCGGTTGAAGATTGGTCGAAACTAACTATTCTTTCGGTTATTTTGTCCTTTCATTTCACGTGGTAACGCTCTCAAAAAGGTCAAGAATTGCATTTTTTAAGTTTTGATGTTAGGCCAAGTATGGACTCAATGTTTTCATTTTCAAAAATGAAATATTTATTATCGAGTCAAGTTTAAGGTTTTTACCAAAAAGTAACTTTAAGTCAAGTGGGCGTAATAAGCAAGTATCTAATAATTGGATATGATATGATAACTAATCGTGAGCAAATTTAAACTTGAAATACTGCACGTCATTTGACAAGCTAGTCTTGAATAATTGAACTTCAAATAGCACGCCATATGCTCCGTGTAAATGTCAAAGATAACTTTGTTAAGGGTTATCATCAAAGCCGAAGTTACGCTTTATAACTTCATTACAAGCGAACAGAGACATTAATGACACCATCGCTCCTTCCGTTGTAAATTGAAGAACAAAATTTTAAATTGATTACCATGAATATTTCCAATTTTGGAAACAGTGCATTTTGAATCGAATAGGTCAAGTTCAAATGTATTATTTTAGACGATAACAAATAAAACTGAACTGTCTAAATCGATATAATTGCCAGTCTTTAAGCTCATAATGGTTATTTGTACGCTATTAAGACACAAACGACATTTAGAAAAACCTTTTTTGTCTGTGTGGACTAATTTTCGAAACGATTAAACCGATTTCGATGGGACTTTTACAGACATGAAGAGGAGGTTGTCAGGAGTGATCCCGTCCGCTTTATTTTACACTTTTGCCAAATTTCACCCTAGCTTAATAAATAAAATTTCCTTCGTCTGATACAATGTTGTGTTATTCTATGAACAGCACAATAACCATAAACCACATTATCATAAAAGCACCTTTTTGCATATATTGTGTGCCTAATTTATTTAAAATGACAATAAGGTTAAATTTTATGATTCTAGCAGATACTGTAATCAATGTAGATTCGTTTATTTCATTTCGAAAGGGGGCTAAATAATAATATATTATTGCTTACTTTAACAAAAATAAACCCATGAGTTTCCTAATACAGTTGCTTGTTTTGGCTTCATCAATTATTTGGAAGTTTCTATTTCTGTTATAAAAGTTAATTTATTTAGATATTTATAGCGAATAACGTCGATGAAAACATCATCAGTATTTATTTAATTCTTTGTTTATTGTACTAACACCGAAAGGGGCGACATTACAGTTTGAAAGGTTTTATTTAAATTATAAATTAGCCAATAATTTATTTTAGAATAGCAGAGAAAACGTAGAAATGATTTTATGTGATTTTAAAATAAAGACTTTTTAAACGTTCACAAAAGTTCATTAAGGAAAGAAAACGTTCTTGAGCTTCGTTATAGAGAGTTTAAACTGTAGTTCGCCAAATATTATTGAGAATAAAGCATGTTAGAATGACATTATTAAATTAAATATCTACAGAAAAAATATGACAATGTTACAAGTAAATTCCATTTAATGTTGCCTTTACCATATTGACCTACTTTTTAATTATTGTTTTAACTGAAACGTCAGACTTTTGTTGTAAATATACCCGCTTTACTGAATCGAATGAAAGTTTTTAATACAATAAAATTTGGATTTCATTACTGGAAATCAATTGAGTTTTTTCAGTGAGTATTGGGTTTTATTTCATTAAAGTATCTACATCTTTTCCAATGTAATAAGGAAACACGATCGTGCTGTATCCATAGAAACTAGTGACAGATCTATTGACAAAAATAAGTTTGCTTGCAACTTAAGTGTACATCGATGTCCATGGTGGTTGTTCCTTATTCTAACTAAACTCACCATTTCAATTTCCTTACAAATATTCAATAAGCTATATTTCATTTTATGCGTGTACTGCAGCTTCTGTTCGCTTTAAAATTAAGTTCTATTATACATTATTTACATTATACATTTATTACAATAATGAATAAGTATAGAAAAAACTGGGTAAAAAAATGATCAAATTAATAATGGATCGACTAAATAAAGTAAAATTTTGTTTCCTAATGGCGCGGGCACCCATAATCAATTGCATTATGATGGCGGCCATCACGCATAATCAAAGCCTACTTTATAAATAAAATAACTTCGGATTTTAGACATTTAAAAATGAATAACCCAAGCTTGTGATACACCGATGAAAAGCTCTTAATGAGCTCTCTCCAAAAGTGCAAAAATCCAATATGGCGTCCATAAGAAAATTAAAAGTTTATGTAATTATCTCAAAAACAAATGAAGCTAGAAAATTACTTTTGCTTTCATTAGATTCCTCTAATACAAGTGCTCTAATAATGTGATAACCATAAAACCATAGAACCAATAGTTTTCAAGATACGGGTAAAAATTAAAAATGCACCATTTTGTTTTTTTTATTTTTTTCAAAAACCAAAAAAGATAATTTAAACCTTAAGGCGGATTTACATTGGTAACAAAATTTTCTAAAACTTATCTAATTTAACCAACCCTGTAGCTATAACGGTTTGTGAGATAGCCATACATGTAACCCAAATCTGGGACACACTGTATATGTACTTAATATATTACCCTAATATTGATAATCTTTACCAATATGAACTGGTTAATGTATGGATTTATATAAAATGAGAGTTTGATAGATGACAAGTTTTTTTAGTAAATATTAGCTTAGCCAACATAGGTGTTACTATTTGTGAGAACAATATTTTATTTTTAATGCGATATTAATTATTGAACTAGTTTATACCCACTACAGATTACCTCATATAATGAGGGAAAAATTTGTTAGTGTTGCCACGCCCTCGCCATGACTCGAACCCGGGATCTTTGGTTTTACACGCTTAGTGGCAAAAGGATTGGCGCTTAAAGCCAAAGATCCCGGGTTGGAGTTCTGGCGAGGGCGTAACAACAGTAACAAATTTTTAAAATTAATTCAATAATTAATATCGCATTAATGTATTTAAAATTTACCCCTACTAAAAATTCTTCAAATATTTCAATATTTTATTTTTGTATATTTTACTTTGCAAAAATCATTTTAAAATTATATGAGTAACTTGACGGATAATTGTAATGTTTAATAAATAATTTCTAATTAAGTATATTACATTGTTTTATTCCCAAAACCAACGTTTACTAATCGTCATTGGTAAAACCAAGCATGTACCAAAAAGTAATGGTAAAAGCACGAAAATTCGTTTCATTTGATATAAATTCTTACTTTTACTAGGTTATGTAACTGATCCACACGCTATTTTTAAATAATGTTACTAAGTATAACATAATTTATTTAAATTCAATGTGTAGCAAGTAGAAATATGTAAATTAGTAAGTACATTAAATATATTTGTGTAACAATGTCTACCTTTAAAAGTAGATTTAAGTTATAGTCAAGGTTAATCTTTATAGCGGAAGTCGTACTCAGTGGTGCAAATTAGGGACAGGTTATCTTACAAAACCGAAGAAATACATACAACAAAATGTCTTGCTCTACATACTCATTTAGTTAAAATAAGTTTCTAATTAATTTAACAAATTTCAATATAACACTTATTACGTAAGCGTGCGGTGAAAAATCTCCAGAACGAAACACACAATGGGATCGAGCATTTTATTTCATAATCGAATGTTTTTTTTATATACTGTATTAAAAAAGTATCTAACAGAATTTCCTAAAGTAAATTATTAATTCTAAACAGTGAAGCAAAGTTATGATAATAGGTTGAGTCCAAAAGTTCTCCAGACATCCTACTTTTCGCCCACACAAAAAGTTTTCCTTTTACTATAATAATGTTCACAGTTCAAATGTTGCATGTTGTTATGTTACAGGAAATGACTTTTCGGTATAGTAGGTTAGTCACCATATATCCTAGAAATCTTCCATGACTTTTCCTGATCTCTGTATATGTCATATAAATATTGGATTGATTCGGCCGTTACTCTGTGATAATTCTTAACAATAAATGAAAAAACACTACTTTGTTTCTTATCACTTTATTTATTCACAGAAACCTTGTAATTATGGTTTCGACAAACAGCTTGTCATTATAAAACAAGTGATTCAAAAAGAATGAATATAACTAGATTACACTGGTGTTTATATATATTTTGAAAAATCCATTATTTATTAAATGTACTTAATAATACTGAGTGAGTACATATCTACTTGGTCGTTAAACAGATTATATTTGGAAATTTTAAATGCTTTGTATATTTCTAAGGATTTTAAAATGTTAAGTTTAAAACCTTTATTTACATTATGAACAATTTTAAGATTTTCTATAGCAGAAAACTGATGGACCGTTTCTAAAAAATGGTTTGCAAAATTGGAATTATCTTTATTTAATCTAAATGATCTAAACTGTGTAAGTAAAAGAAATCGCATTCTGAACACTAGTTTATAGGCTCCAGTTTTTTCAAATTTGTCAGTTTTGTGTTTTGAATTAAAAAGTGTGTGCTTAAAAATTGTATTTGTCTTAAAACTAACTGTTAGGTTATTTGAAGACAAAACACCTTGTGCTTCCTTGACTTTCCAGATAGTGGACGACACCCTGGTAATGTCTACATTATAGGGAGTGCTTCTTTATAAAATTCCGTTGTAGATAACACAGTTTACAACATACTTAATACTTTTTAACACGGTAATTACATTGATTGTGTTACCTAAGTCATTCGGTTTTAATCTTCATGCTTCAAATGATCGATTGCATTATTTTTATTAATGAAAGCCGTGTATAATGATTTGAAGTAAATTATTCGTAAAATGTTCATTATTTCTACACGACTTTCAACAACCAAGGGCACCTACGAAGCCTCTGTCTGATCTAGGCTTTTCTTTTGTCTAATAACACGAATTGGACATGTGAATAGCCTTGAGAGATAAATATTCGCTTATGACCTAAACCATAGTCTACAGTTTCAAGTAAAATTAAGCAAGATTTTCTTTAAATCTGTAATACTGGTTGGACTATTTTAACTCGGTCTCTCAAACAATTTACGACACCTATTTCAAAATTGAATCATGTTTTTTTGAGGGTTGAGTGGTCCCAAAATGGCATAGATGAAAAACAAGAAAGGGAAAACTAAAGCATGTCCTTCCCAGGATACATTTAAGTGAATAGATTTTGAACAATTTTAACTGGTTAGTGTTTATGATATTTAATAAAACTTAAACTTTGAAAGGTGCACTTTTTGTGAAACATACTAATTAAATTAAATAAAATTAAATAAAACGAACAAGTTTCACTAAATGTTATATTGTCTCAACAATACTGTTTCGGCCAGTGCTGCCATTATCAAGAGTAAAATACAGATTACTGAAGAAAACAAATTAAGTTTGAATAATATATAGTAAACCTGAAGAGAGGGGGGGACTGGTTACAATTTGTGTAATATTAGGGGTGAATTGTGTGATACTAATTCTAATTGGTTGTTAACTAAATTACAATTCTTGTGTAATGCTTTTTTAATTTCCAAATTTTCTAAAAGCGACATTTTTCTACTTTTCGGAATATTGCTGTGTAAGATTTTAATGTTGTCTAAGTCGAAAAGGTGATCATTAGAATCGCAATGTTCGGCAAAACCGGATTTGCAGTCTTTTTTATTAATTGCGTAAGAGTGTTCAGAAATCCGCTTTTTGATTGATCTACCACTTTGGGCAATGTACAAAGCATCACACGAATTGCAACTTAGTTGGTAAATTCCACTTTTTTCCAAGGGGTCGGTGTTCTTTTTACGTTTACAAAAAATGCTTTTTAGGTTGGAAGTATTACTTTCTGAAATTTTACAATTCGCTAAATTTTGTAACTTAAATTTAAATTTATAACTAATATTTTTAATAAATTTTACGCTACCCAACTGGACGGGAATTTTACAACTATCTACACTGTTATATAACATTTTACTAACTAATTTTTTTGTTTTTTTGGATAATAGTCTGTCGATTAAATTAGAACAATAACCGTTGTTTACCGCTATATGTTTAATAATATTTGTTCTTCATTGAAATCTGAAGTAGAAAGGGGTATGGTAACTAACCTATGTAATAAGCAGTGAAAGACGGATAATTTAGTTTGTGATGAATGGTACGAATCAAATGGGATTATAACATTTGTTGTAGTATGTTTTCTGTATATGTTGAATTTGAATTTATTAAATACTTTAGATAAGGTTAAATCCAAAAAATTTATGCTACTATTTATTTCTTTTTCGATTGTAAAATTAATATAGATATCTAAACTGTTTAAAAGGTTTAATAATTGATTTATTATTTTATTTAATTTAATTTAGTTTATGATATTTTACGCTTCCGACATAAATGGTGTACATTTACTTTGTCATTTTTGTAATTGCTCATGGAGCAAAAATTATTTAAAAATAACTTTTTGTCCCCGATTTCGCTTAAAAGTTGTTTCTCGACTAATTTGGGGTCATAGAATTCAAAAATAACAAAAATATAGGTCATTTTTTTGTCGGAAATGTGATATTTGACTTATCGTTATCAATTTTGAGGAGATTCAGAGAAAATTTCAAAAAGCTGATATGGTATTCACAAAATGGGTAACGGTTTTTTGAGAGTTATTGCTTATTTTCAAAATGTTGTATTTTAATAACTTACCAAGTTATAGACTGATATCTAGCGAAGACTCATCACTCCAAACTGCAAAGCTGTTGGCACGCGCAGGGGTGACTTTGATAAATAATCAAGTCAGATAACGATTTATTTGAGTCGACGCATTATCTACTAAGTATATAAGTAATAAAAACACAAAATGTGACACAGTTAAAAACTGATGAAGAGACTCTAAAAAGATTTTTATACTTTGAATACATTTCGCAGGTTTACATTTTTTATTTTGTTATGTATACGTAGGACGTTAAGAAATAATTTTATAATTTTTTTGCAGACACTTTTGTGATTTTCATTTAAAATGCTTTGCTTGCATTGCTTGCTAAATTAACAATTAGATAATGTCTACAATCCTCAAATTAAGGTTTCTTTTAATGTACATACATTTTGGTAAGTATTAACTTCATTGGAATAAAGTACGAAATAGAATTCGCCAATTAATTCGTGTTCTGCACTTGTACGATTCTTTCGGCGAAGTTATTTACACTTCTTTGTGGCTTAGAGAAAAGAACAGACCAAGACTTTTATCGCATCTAAAAGCTTCAGAACATAATGCTTTTGCTCGTAACTCTGTCTCGGTTAAGCGGCACTTTTATGGAGACGGATAAAGTTTCCTTACATAAATAACATAAGGAGCATAAAAATGAAATATCCACGGTGATTCAGTTTTATTTATAATGAATATTAAATTTTTGGTCAGAAATTTGCCTAGATGTGAATCGCTACTTCGAACTTATTCGTTAAAACCGTATAAACCGAAGTATTTTATATGTTAGAAATGGTATCTACTTCCCCAACTGATTCGACGGCGCTGCTTATATACGTAATGGGCACGTAAACCAAAGTAATAAGAACAGTATAAGTTCTTGGTCGATGATTTATTAATATAATTAGCTCTCATCAGGTAGTTTCGATAAATCATGGACCAATCCAAAACTGATGTATGGACACTATATTGTCATTTACTGATGTCTACAGCTAATTGCAGTTAACTGAAAGCAATGTGCTTTACTGTTTAGAATATGTTGAATAAGGATGAACTATTTAAAAGAGAATATTTAGCGGAGATTGTGGCAAATTACAAAAAATAATAATTAAAGAGACTCACCCCTTTTACCACAAAAAACTAACAATAGCGGACACGTGCTTCGCCCACTTTGAATGTGGACATTATCAACGCGAGACTGTCTCGCTATTGTTAGTTTTTTGTGGTAAAAGGGGTGAGCCTCCTTAATTATTATTTTTTATGAACTATTTACTTCTATTTAAACACCCCCGCCACATTCTTTTAGTCTTGTTAATTCATTATGTCCTGTCATTAATGTGAATTGTCATCAAGTAAGAGTCAAGTTAATCAATGAATTAACAATTTGAATTGGTAATAAAAAATTAACGGTTTATAATTTATTCTCGCCTATATAACACAATTGATTATTTGTTTAAAACGAATTATAAATATCGTAGTATGGTCTTTTACAAATCAAAATTTAATATATTCGATAAGGCAAATTTATTTTCTAATACTTACGATGGGCGCACATCAACTCCCGTCTAAATAATTGATGTACCTTTCTCGCCACATGTGGTATTTAATCCCCTGTATTAACTCCCGTCTAAGCAAAATAACAATACCTTCGCTTAATTAGTATATTACTCCGAAAATGTATATTTACGGATATATACAGCACGACTTAAAAACATTCTCTAACTTTTTTATCGCTGGAAGAAGTTGGGGATGTAATCGCTACAGAATTTGCAGCAGAAATACCGAACGAGTAATACAATTTTTTGACTAATTCGTAGATACGTATATTGATGAAAACGCTACTTTTCCTCCTACCATAAGGGCCTCTGATACAGCATCTTTAGCAAACACAACAAACACATGCAAATAAAAAACGCATACGTCGGAACCCTTCACCCAAATATTGTTACATTTCTGAAGGCTTTAAAAGATATGCAAATGGACACATATGTACATGCAAATCAACAGAACAAAGAAAAAGACGAACTGTAAGGAAAGAAGTTGAAAGGTCGTTTAAATTTATTTTAGGAAAAATCAAACAATACTCGGAAAATAAAATAAATAAGTTCGATTTTGTAAAATGTGTTTCTAATATCTGCTTATAAAAAACCGCCCTGTATATAAAAAAAATGAATAAATTTTTGCATTTTATTTAATCGTATAATTATTTAGATGGGAGTTAATGTGTTTTCGGTGTCGTCCTATTTGCGGTCAGTCCATCGAGCGGTCAGTGAATTTTTGCGTCAAATCTTTCTTGAATGTAAAAATGAAGGAAGGGTAAAATTTACCTGTCGATTTTGCGGTCAAAAAAGCGTTTCACGTGTATAGTGTATACATCTTTATTTTTGGAAACAAATTGGTTAGGTTACGTTAGGTTAGGTTATTGGTGCAGCTGAAGGTGAAAATAACGAAATAAACTCCAAAATCGGAAGAACAAATCCGAGATTTAAAACCATTCTTCAAACACTTACGGAAGTAGACGAAGGAGCTGATAAAAAATAATGACGTTGAAATTAAATTTAAAAAATGTAAAAATAAAATAAATCCGCCTGGATGAGGGGATTGAAAATGTGACAAAGTGGTATGAGATGGAAAAAGTGACCGCTCCATCTACAACTTTTACGTTTTACCGCAAATTACACGACCGCTCGATCCATACAACCGTGTTTTCAAATTCATTATTAGCAGGTAAGAAATTTTGGACGGGAGTTAATGTGCACCGCTTACCATTAGACGAAAATCATAACGTACAATTATAATAAGTAAATAATAAGCAAATATTTTCTTTTTACAATGGTTTTGTTTCTCTAAAAGAAATCAAAGGTGCCGCTTAGAAAAATGGCGAAAGGTAATAGCAACTGTGCCGTATTAAATTACAATGAATAGAGGCAATTGGAAAGATTCAGTCGTTGATTTATTTCCCTTTGTCGTATAATTTAAAAAGAAGAAGCTAGAAGAGCTCCGTTAAGTGCGGATTTAACGGCCAATAGGGAAAATTTACTCCGAAGTATTTTCCGACTACTAAATCACCACCATATAACAGCTGGACATGATTTTCATATTACGTCGAGTAGGTTTTGACATGGATTAAGTGGATAGCACCCGCTTGTGAAATTTACGATAAAATCATGAACTCAACCACAATATGATTTAACCCGATGTAGGTGCAAAATCCAATATTATTTAACTGATCGTAACTGCGAATTATTACTGTTCTATTATCAAATTCATGTTCGTCACAATTGAAAACTCCTCAAAAATTCTAGTTTGACCCACTGCACTGAAGATTTTGTAGGTTTTTTTAAAAGAAAACAAAAGAAGACCGTTACAAAAAACAAAAGAAGTTATTCAAATGTTTGTACTATTTTGGATCACAAAACATAAAAACTCTTAATAATTGAAAAGAAATCGTTATTCAGTTGTTTATATAATCTTACTTAATTTAATATTATAGTATACGAGGTATTATAAAGGCTGTTGTATTTTCACCATATTTATTTATTTAGGTTCTAAATATATATGCACTATCAAATTGATTTTGGATTTTTTAGCTCTCGGTATCTTTTGTTTCTAAGATTTTACCGTCGAAATAATTTTAAATTATATTAAGAAAATTATATAAAAGCAAATACAAATCAAAAATAAATAATATTATTATTGATCTTATCAATCATTCTCTCAGAAGACCATGACCATTTTTAATTGGTTGATAGGTAACTCCAATCAAGCGAAGTATCTTGTAGAACGATGGGATTTTTGAAATTCTATTAAACTCTGATCCTATTTCTCAAAAGTACTGTATGATTGGAAATTCCACTAAATTTATTGCTAACATACATTCAGCTGAACTTATACATCATCTTTAAAAGTCAGAAATTCAAAAAATAGGAATTCTTCCCGATTATATCATTTGGCAATACTAATAAAAATTAGCAAGTAAACAAAGTAGATGCTAAAAATAAAAATTAGATGAAAAATAAAAAAATATTGTTATGTTCTAAAACCGCCAGAAATCACGCAATCTTAAAATTGTTAAAAAATATTTATCATCTGATTTAATTTAATATTTAGCGTCTATTGTTCCATGACTAATTTTTAACTGCAGTGCTAAATCAAATTTTTCACTGTTTCGTGTGGTTAGTTACTTACAATTTTTGGTGAAAAACTAAGCTTTTTAACAGTGTAAATCCTAAACCTCCTTAATAAATAGATTTTTGAAAATTTACAATTTTTTTAGTAAAACAAGTACTAAAATGATCTTTAGAAACAAGAACTAACAAAAACTAAATAAATTATTTTCTTCTTTTTAAAATTAGATGTCAAGCAATTTATTTATTTACTTTTTGTTTTTTTTAATTTTCTTTTGATTATGTTGCGTTTTCTTCGAATATTATTAAACTTAAAACAATCTCTATAATTTTCCTAACATGTTTAAAAAGCTCTGTCTTTGTTTAGAGGAAGAAATCCTAAAAAGATTAACTTTATTGTCATTTTTTCTAAATAGTTTGAAAAATCATAGAATTTATGTAAAGTGTACAACATAATAATTAAACTATTACATTTCTGATTTACTTTGAGAAACATTGTTATTTTGATTACATTTCAATTTATTTGTAAAAACATCTCACGTTGACAGGGCTCCAAAAATAGGGAATAGAATATTAAATACAAATATTTTCATAGTTAGCTTTTTAATTGTACTAAATAAACCCCTGCTTGATCATGTTTATGCATTCATTTGTACTAAATATGTAATGTATTTAATTGCAGACTATGATAATATTGATATGAAACTGATTTTGTTTTATTTTTAATTTTAGAGGTTCTTAACGACGCAATCTTCGACGAAGATCATGATGAAATGGTTGTGGTAAAGGACATCGAAATGTTTTCAATGTGTGAACATCACTTGGTACCTTTTTACGGCAAGGTATCCATTGGATACTTACCATGTGGAAAGGTATTAGGTTTAAGTAAACTAGCTCGAATTGTCGAAATTTATTCGAGAAGATTACAAGTTCAAGAAAGGTTAACCAAACAAATTGCCCATGCAGTTACCAAGGCTGTTCAACCTGCTGGAGTTGCAGTTGTTGTGGAAGCTGTGTAAGTATAAGTAAAAAAAGTAAAAATTGTAATAAAACCCGATTCTACTTTGACAATGCCACATATCGTTTCACTGGCGTACGTGCAACTACATAGAAATATCGCTGAAAATATTAATATCTAATCTTTATTAAACGAATAACAGACTTGGAAGTTGGTCACAGTTTTATTAATTACACTGGATGCGCATTTCGCCCTGTTAAGGTATTTTCAAGATAATTAAGGTAAATATAGAAATATATATTTACATATATATACTATGTTACAATCAATAAAAGGGTGGGAGGTTAAATTAAAGATGCGCTGAGTAAAGGGTTATTGCAGAAATATATTTGATCATTATTGAGGACGTTTTTTAATAGCTTTATTTATTTCAATTATTTCACATTTGTCTAGTATAGGACCCCCTTTTAACAATTTGATATTTTCTTTACATAATGACTGCTTATTATTTAAGACAAGACAAGCTAGACCTGAGTTAGGTTTGTATGATTTAATATAATTGGAATGCTCTAAAAAACGAGTCTCAATGTTTCTTTTTGATTTTCCTGTATATATAATATAGCAATCTTTACAAGTTATTTCATAAATGCCGCTCTTTTGTAGAACATTATTATTATTGCTTAGATTTTTGTTGTTTATTAGTTTATTGCCTATAATGTTGTTATTGTAATATGCTGGTCCAATATTATATTGATGTAGGATTTTACCAACCATTTCGCTTATTTTACCTGAATATGGTAATTTCCTCCAAACGTTATTATTAAAATTGGAATTGGCCGGGTTTATGTAATTGAATTTAGATTTTTGTTCTTTCTTTAGTAACTTACCAATGATATTTCTGTTGTAGCCTTATTTTCTGCTATTAATTTTATCAAATTTACTTCTTTTTTATCATTTTTTTTTTTTGGTAAATAAATATAAATTATAACTTTTTCTACACTCACTTGATGGAAAAAATAAAGGTGAGTAATAAAACAAACGGTTTATTGTATTTTATAATTGTTACGCCTAACTTAGGATTCTTCAGAAGTAATACAATTGTTTTACAATTTGATATTTTCTTCACATAATGAGTACTTATTATTATCAACAAAAACAATAAATTCGAATTTGATAACTCAGGTCTAGCTTGTCATGTCTTAAATAATAAGCACTCATTATCATTATGTAAAGAAAATATCAAATTGTTAAAACATGTAAAAGGGGGTCCTATGCTAGACAAATGTGAAATAATTGAAATAAATAAAGCTATAAAAAACAAAAAAGTCCTCACTAATGATCAAATAGATTTCTGCTTTAACCCTTTAATCAGCGCATCTTTAATTTAACCTCCCACCCTTTTATTGATTGTAACATAGTATATATATATATATACCTTACCGAGCGGCGTGGTCTAATGCTCTAGATCATTGCTTAGCATTCGGGAGGTTACCGGTTCGAACTCGGGTGCGGCTGCTCTGGTCCAAGTTTTCTGTGGTTTCCTTGGATCACTTAGGTAAATGCTGGGGCGGTAATATTCCACAGATAATCTTTCACTTCTCTTCTGTCTTTATTTCGTCCGTCTCATCTTTCTCTTCCTAACCATACCATCCAGTTTGGAGGGACTGCCCACCCACCAGCACGAGTAACTGGTGGGAATGAAACACAAAAAAGTTTTTTTTTATATTTACCTTAATACTCTTGAAAATGCCTCAACAGGGCGAAATGCGCATCGAGTGTAATTAATAAAATTGTGACCAACTTCCAAGTGTATTATTTATTTAATTATTCATGATGGTTCACCAAGAGCTAACGGCAGATACCTTTTATTATCTAATCTTAATACATTTGTTAGATATTAATTAAATAGGTATTAGAGAAATTTTTATTTTACAAATAATTGTTGATTAGTAAGTGTGGCAGTCTTTAAGTTCTTCAACAGATTAACAGCTTATTTAATTTATGGTTTTTATCATTGTACTGTACGACCATTGATACCTTTTTATTAATTACGACACAGTTTCGTTGACCAGGATTTACAAATAATATTGAGTTACTATTAATTCCACTACGGCGACATCTATGGTCGGAGTTATCATAGTACAAAGACGCTAGGGTACTGCCGAAATAGTCACTGTGTTCTAATACTATCTACGTGGTGCATGGCAGCATAATAAAGCAGTTCAATAACAGAAATTTAACAAAAAAGTATTTAAAAGTGAACTATTCCAATTCAAACTATTTTTAACGCAATAAGACAAAATACTTATATAAATACACCAAATACATAGGGATTAATATTTAGTTTAGAGTTATCCTATTTTAATAAAATCCGTTTTCTTTCAAGTAAATATATCATTTGTTAATTTTCCAAAATTGTTTAATAATGAAACTACAGAAATTTTTAAATAACATTTAAACAGGGATTAAGGGTCAATGTTACCCATGAAAATTAGGTTTATAAGAAATGTCCAATTAAAAATTAAAATTGACCGGACCAAGTGTTTTCTTAGAAAACTCATAACTGAATTTTCAATGAACTTGTTCTAATCTTATTGTTTTCACTGAAATGCATGTACTTTTATATATAATATATACTTTATTACATACTTAACAATCGTTTCGCCAAACTTTGGCTTCATCAGTTCAACGTAAACTTCTGATGAAGCCAAAGTTTTTAAATTTGGAGTTTTCCCTGTTACAGTTTAGGAAAAGTCGCAAATACCAATTTTTAATTTTTTCAGGCACATGTGTATGGTAATGAGAGGTGTTCAGAAGATAAACAGCAAAACTGTGACATCGACAATGCTCGGTGTTTTTAGAGATGACTCAAAAACAAGGGAGGAATTTTTAAATCTCGTCCACAGTAAATAAATGAATCGAATCAACCATTTTTTAAAATATTATTTGAAGTACTTCTCTAATTACTTAAGTTATTATTATTATTATTATTATTATTACTAAAATGGAACAGATTAAATAGAATGAGAAGACCTACGATCTTCTCCCTTACGAAAATGTACTTATGTTGGAGTCGGTGACTTAATCCACTATTATCTATTCTATTTGAGTATACAAAAAGTATTATTATTTAAATGAATATTTATAATTTTCAAAATGAATTCATATTAAAATCTTAAAAAAAATCATTTAAATATGTAGGCACTAATCGTGTTAAGGGTCCAATTGTATCTTTTTACAACTCAACTGCGGCAAACAAAATCGAGCAAAGACTTACAGTTCTTGAAGAGACCAATAAATAATTGAAAATCTACATACACCCACTGTTAACGGTGATGATACTTCTTAATGCTTTTGGTTGAATGTCATTATGATAAAAATATTACGCTGTACGGTTTTGTATTAAGAAAATCTGAATATTTACTGTTTATTTGGTTTTAATTTTCGCGCTCAAATTGTTTAGGTTAGGCTAGGTTAGGTTAACTGCAGCGCTTACTTGATTCATGAACATATGTGTTTTTATTGGTACTTGTAAATATCTGTTATACAAACAATAATTGCTTAATTATGTGTTGAAAAAAAATTATATAAGTCTATAAACATTTTAATGTTAAACACTTACGTAATTTTATTTCTATACGTACTATAGGAAGTACTTATACGTTTGATTTTGTTAATTGTTTCATTGAAATATTATCAAAAGCATTGTACCGATGGCTATTATACGTAGAATGTGTATCTAATGTGTAATTAACAATGAAGGGCTTTTTGCTTAGAATGGCATTGATTAAACATGGAAATTTGCCTTACTTCATTTCTTTTTACAGAACACCTGAAGGTAATGTTAGGAATAAATTAATCACTTATTTTACAACAAACTTAACTTAATCGTTATTAGCACTTTTAATGTTCATATTGGGACCAATAATTACAAATATAAACAATTTATATATTATATCTGTAATTTTTTAGTAAATTATAACATATTTGTATTAAAACTAGACATTGATATAAACATCTAATTTTGTTTTTGAGAATGGTTTCTAATGTTTATTTCCAAATACATATAAACATCTATCTTATTATTAAAATGATTACTTATTTGTATTTACGATGTCAGCAAAAATTTCTTTAATTAATATTTATAATGAAATTTTAATATGGGCATAATCGTTTCTTATTATGTAAAATTTGTGATGTAAACGAAAACGAAACTAAGGGAATTTACTATAAAAACATCAATATTTTTTGAAATGTTATTTAAGTATCTACTACGTTTAACAGCAGGGTCCACGTTATTTGTACATTTAATTGATTGTAAATTAATTGCATAATCTGTGATTGAAAAATTGAAATATTTTTTATACATAAAACAAATAACTAATTAAAATTTATACAAATCTAAAACAATTACCTAATAGAAATATTTTATTTTTAAAAACTGGATGAATTCTAGCTCTACTTTGTGATAATTCATGAAAAAAAAACTATTAAAAATTGAAAATGATAGGTACTATTTATATCGGGACAATTTAATAATTTGGTAGAAACATAGTAACTGTCTATTTTTATTATTATTTTTCGACATATTTGTATTGCATTTTTTTTGGGGTCAAAAAAGCACTCTTTATTAATGGCAACATTAAAATTCAATTAGGGTAAGGGTACAGACAACAGCATTGAAAAAAGAAAGTATGAACTTTCCATTATTTTTGTATTATAGCGAACTAGTTTAATTAATAAAAGAGATTTACGTGTTATCAATTTCTTGTTAAATCATATCTGTTGCAAGGTACCTAATGATTTTAGAAAGGCCATAAAAATATGTTTACTTTTACAAGGGTAAATTAAAGTTTGTTTTTTTTGCGTTGCCCTTACTATACATAGGTTATTGTAATTTTAAAAGTGACAATCTCTAATCTTATCATTAAATGACAAAGAGTTAGGTGTTAGATTCTCATATAAATTCAGTGAATCAAAATACATAATTTTTAAAAAATAAAAGAAACAAAAACACTTGGAGAGGTTTTACTTATATTTATTCAAAAACTCTATGCAGATTTCGCCTTGTTAGGGCATCATCAGGAGTATGATTAATTACTCATTCAAAAAATTAATTAATCATACTCCTGATGATACCCTAACAAGGCGAAATGTGCATAGAGTTTTTGAATAAATATAAGTGTAACCTTTCCAAGTGTTTTTCTTTCTTTTATTTTGAAAAATGTTTCACCAAGAGTTTTAGGCTAGCTATCTTTTTAACATAATTTTTAATTTAATTCAATTAAAATGTTGTTGTAGACAATTTGAAATTTGTTAAATTCCAGTAGGAACATTGTACAGAATCCTATAGTTGTTCATTATCTTAATGTTATATAATTATTGTTAAAAATATCTGTGTATACTATATGAAACAGTCTAATTAAGTAATCGTAGATTCCATGGTATAAAACGTCGTTAAGATTAAAAATATGGTGAAATGTAATAAATGTCGGTGAAAAGGCTAAAGCTTTCACTGAATAGAGCTCAATATTTGGGGTCCCTAATCCAAAATGGGTTCATGTTTATCTGACGTTTCGCCAGCCACTGTGGTTGGGATCCTCAGCAAAGGCAGTGAGACGTCTCAAAAGGATCTTATGTTCTCGCTATGTTCCCTGAGAATAGCTACTACATCAGTTGACGAAATGTAAAATAAATATCTCCATCGGTGAACCCTTGAATGAAAGCCAATTCTAAACCACGCCAATCAAGCCAAAATATCGAGCCCTCTTCAGTAATAAATATTGTTGTTAATTATAGAATTGTGACCGTATTTCTGTTTGCAAAAAAAATATATATAAATATAGATAGATATATAGATAAATTGCTTACGCGCCATTTGTTGTTTAGTTAGTCGTAAAACTGACATCATTCCAGACATGTAACATGATTAGTTAACCACACTGTTTATATTATGTATGTAAGTATATTAAAAAAAAAAAAAAACAGAAAAATAATTACCAAATGAAGTAAGTATTGATTATGTCCACAGTACTGTGATAAAAAAAGATTATAAAATGTTAGTTACTATAATTTTTTTAATTATAGGTGCTTATTTAATTAAGGCGTTTCATAATTTTTTAAGGACATAGTTTCTGGTGCCAAACATCAAATAAAAATTGTTTCTAACTTTCACTATTGAAACAATAACTAATTTACAAAAAGAAATGGACATGAAAACGGAATTCCGATGTGACAAAAATTTTTAGAATAGTGATAATTACTGTCTATTGTAATCGTAATTTAATTAACATTCTACTGTATTAATTGGTGTGATACTGGCCTCAATGTGACCCATATTAACCACTCTCCCTGAATATTGTAAATTGAATAAAAAATACAACAAAAATTGTTTTTCTTCAACATTTTGTTTTATAAATTATAGAAATTAACAAAAACCTTTTCATTTTTGAACATTTATTTAAAAAAAGTTAAGAACTACACACAGTATTTCAAACAATTGTTGATATGAGGTTTAACATGTTCAGGAATAATTTGAACTATCTTACTTAAAAGTAACTTTAAATCGGTCGTATCCAACAATTTGTTTTTATTAACGCTAACTTGGAAAATGTTTAATAAATATTTATTGTTATATTGTACTTCTAATACAATCAAAGCAATCTCTGAATAGATAAGTATAAGTTCCACCCAGTAAAAGTCATACGGAGCTTTTTCTAATTCGGAATAAATTTTTCCAAACTTTTTTTGTATTTCTTGAAGAAGAATATGTTGAACTGTTTTATCGTCTTTCAGATTAAAAAATATTTTGCATATTAATCCATAATTTACCTAAAATGCTAACGATTCATTTATTTGTAACATTTTTTTCTGTTCAACTACTACCTCCATTTTTAAATTAAAATCTTTTTCAATTTTGTTTAACAACTTTTTTACAAAAACACTTTTGTACGATTCCAGTGAAGTAATATTGTTCTTCTGTAAATTATTTAACAGTGAAAATATTACTTTACACTTCTCCAAAATTTCATTTTCATTGTGGACTGACTTAACAATTTTATTAAAAATTCGTTTCGTTACGAGCACTACGCATATTTTGATCAATTGTGAAAACTCGGCATTGTTTAAAAATAATTTCACATTATTAATCGTTAAAACTGAATTTTTCAAAATATCTTTTTTAAAGGAGTCAATTTCTTCGAAAGGAGTAGTAATTAAGGAATCAAAAATATAGCTAGCATTCATAAAATGTTTGTTAAGGATGTTGTCCATTAGCTGAAGAAACTCAAAGAGACATTTATCTTCACTTTCCATTTTTTAAATATATCAAATAATGATTTTTTATTCAGAATTTGCCGTAAAATACTAATTTGGCTTATCAAACAATCATTTGCAACACAAATGTTCAAAATAATTTGGCAACACTGATTTCTTTAGCATGGTTGGCATTCAGTTTTCTTTTATTTATTATTATCATTCTTCATAACCTTAAATTTCGTGCTCACTTTGAAAAATTAGTCCCGTTCTTTTAAGGCATTTTCTCATAAAAAAAATAAATTTTATTCTACAACAAAGTATGGATTCTCTTTCTGGAGGTCTTACAAGTTCTCAAAAAGACGAATTAATGGATCAAGTAAAGCAACAAATTGCCGTTGCAAATGCTCAGGAACTGCTGACGGTACAATGATCTACAAGTTTAAGCGTAAAATTAATTGTATTCTTTCTTTTTGTAGAAAATGACCGAGAAGTGCTTCAAAAAATGCATAGCAAAACCTGGTACTTCATTAGATAGTTCAGAACAGGTAATGTTCCTACTCAATAATATCTTATTCAAGAATATTTGTTGTTTGGCATTTATAATTATTAAGATTTTTTTTAAGAATGCTCTTAAAGATATGATGTATAAAATGAGAATATTTATCGGAGACTGTGGCAAATTACAAAAAATAATTAGAGAGACTTACTCCTTTACCACAAAAAACTACAAACCGCGGACACGTGTTTCGCCCACTTTTATGACGGTCAGTCTTGCGTTGATAATGCCCACATAAAAGTGGGCGAAACACGTGTCCGCGGTTTGTAGTTTTTTGTGGTAAAGGGGTAAGTCTCTCTAATTATTTTTTTTATATGATGTATAGTTTCGAATTTTAAAAGTGTGGTTGTAGAGGAATGTAAAGTATATATTTTTTTCATTTAATATTTAGGAGAGAATTTTTGTTTATTGCTATTTTAAAAAAATTGTGTGTATTTACAGAAATGCATTGCCATGTGCATGGATAGGTACATGGATTCTTGGAATTTAGTTTCCAAAACATACAGTTCACGAATTCAAAAAGAAAGAAGTATAATGTGAATAAACTAACTGAGTGTAGTTGTAAAATATAAATTGTATTTTGTACGTAATTGTTTAAGCTATAAAAACATTTGCATGGTGTGATTTGTAAAATAACAGTTGTTATTGCATTGTTTTTTATACCCTAAAGGGTAATTCATACTATGTATGTATGTACATACAAAAATAAACACACATTGTTAGCGTATAATTATTTTCCTTTAATAAGTCCACCTTACACAAAGTTTTAAAGAAAATATTTAAATAATTTTTTCTGTATGTGAATTTAAGCTAAATTTATTCTCTTGGCTTAAGTATCTACCTAATATTTGCTGTAATTATCAGTTAAAACAATAGAGTAATTAATTTACAGCAGAATATAAAATATCATTTAGTCTGAGATAAATTCACTACTTATTGGGCAATGGCCTTTAAGAGGAAGTCCACTAATTAGCAACAATTTAATAATGACAATCTGTCATACATAAAAACGGGTTTCTTTATTTTCAGAAATGTGTCGTTATGTGTATGGACAGGTACATGGATGCTTGGAATTCAATAGCCAAAACATACACTTCAAGACTTCAGAAAGAAAAAAAATAGCATTTCAGGAAACATATACATCTTATCCTAAATTATGTTCGAAAGTTATTAAAATAAATTTAAGTTATACTACTGCAAATTCTAATGCCATATTTCATTTACATCAAACACCATTGTAGAAGTATACAAAAAAAGATATAACTGCATTGATCGTTTACTTTATTACCGTTTTACAACAAATAACATTATTTTAATAAAAAATAATAGATGTCAAACATTATAACTAATTCTTTTCTCTTGAAAGGGAACCGTTACTAAGTTCCCTTGATTCGTCACTTTCAGAAGATTTACTAACACAAGATAAATTTTTTTTTTCTTCTTTTATTTCTACACTTATCTCATCTATACCCCCATGTTCAGTTTCATCAACACTTTTATTTTCAGAAGAATTAACTAAAGAAACACTTAGTGATTCATCTAAAGTGCTGTCATCAAAAGACAAAAGTTTATCAACTTCCCTTGAATTTGCTTTATCCTTTCCTATATTATACATTGATGGCAAAAGAGGTGATTCATTGCATTTTGTTTTATTTATTTGCAAGGGATGTAGGTCAGATAAAAAATTACTGCTACATTTTGATCTACTCTTTTCTGACTTGCTGTTTTCTGGCCTTTCCTCTTTCAATTCTGATAAACTGTTGCTCTTGTCTATCACTATTTTTTGTTGATTACTGTATTCTGTATGAATAGAGTCGTCACTTTTACTAGTATCACTATCTGAGCTTTTATTTAATGTAGGCATTAAGTCTGGTGTTTTTAGAATTTCTAACGCATGATTACTTGAACCGGAATTACTTACAATAGCTTTACTGGGCGAACTGACATTATATGTTGTATTCAAGGAACTATTAGTCCCTACGATATTTGTTATTGGACTTAAGCCAGTAATGGAAGATGGGCTATTGTCTGAATGGTGAGATTTACTATTTATTTCAGATATGTTACTAAGACAATCAGGATCAGTTTTTATGGACAATTGGGAATGAGTATTTGTTGATTTAATAGTATTAACTAGCTGCCACAACAATGGATGACTAGAATCATCAGTTAAAATACTCAATTTTTCTATAATGTCACTCCTACCACCATAATTGTAACATTTATCTGCATATGTTTCTACATTGTAAACTGACAATGTAAAGTCAAGATTAAAAAATTCTAAAAACTCACGAACTAAACAAAACATAATCTGTCCTTGAGGGGTTCCCAAGTATGTCTTTACTTTGTGATTTGCCAGTGGTTCCTTTCGTTGCAACTAAAATAAAAACACACTTTATTATATATTACAGCTATTATTGTAACTGTACCTCTTCATCCTCGTCCAAAGTAAGAAATATACTTGCTCTTAGCTGGGCCTAAAATAAATTTGAAGTCAAAGATTGAAAAATATATAACTTCTGTAACATACCCTTATTTTTGCTAGACAACCATTCACTTCTAACGTTTGCGATAATAAATCTCGAAATTCTACATCATCGTCAAGAGACATTTTACGAAAATACAAATATTTAAACACAAAAACAAACTTCTTTCTTAAAAACTGTAAAAATATTCAAATTTGTTGACAACTACAAACCTGACATTCTAACCGCAAAAAAGACTGCAGAAAGCTGCAGAACTACCAACCCTTTCAATAAATAAAACAATAAAATCATTAGAGGTTATATATTATTGTTTATTATAATTAAAAAAAAATATGAATATATACACAAAATATCGCAAGTTATCTCAATATATTAACAGAAAACAAAACCGAAATACAGTTACTGTATTGTTTTGGTCCTTTTCGAGCTGTCGCTGTGCATTGTATTCTTTAAACTTTTTCTGGTTTTCCTTATTATTAGTTTCAGTAGTTTGTAAATTGCTTCAGGCTCAACCATCATGTTCAAGAGCTGAATAGATATCCTAGATAAATATAAGAAATTAGACTAATTAGATAAAAACTAGGTAGTACAAAACTTACCAAAATATCACTGGATTAGCTTGTATACCAGCCAATTCAGCAAGTTTTAAAAACTCATGCTGATTTTTCAATAAATTCTGATTTACAGCAGATATTTCATTTTGTTCCATTTTATTTTAATTTGGAATATTTAAATTATCACTGACAACATACACATTAATTTTTATTTTTATTATGTTGGTTGATCTTTCAACTTGTGTCTAAAGTACATACAAACAACAAAAGATTGCTTTTCTCTTTTATTTATATTTACATTACCAAATAACATAAGAATTATAAAATAAATCTATTCCAAATAGTGGTAAACATAAAATATATTACATGCTTTTATAATGAATGCAAATAATAAAAATTAATATTAAGAACTTTGTAGCTCAAAAAGAATGTTGCATTTAAAATTATCTAGGACAAGACCCTCCTGCACAACCCCCAATTGATGGTGGCGCTATATCCCTCATAGTGAAGAATCTTTTTCCATTTGGCCCTGGACTAAAATAGTTTTATTTATAAACATAGAAAATAAAAACTTAAAAGCAGTAATATAACTTTTAATTAAATGAAAAATTATATTCACAATTAGTTGCATTATACACTTACCCACGACCGCTTGGTCCACCTCCACCACCTCCACCACCCCCACCTGAACCTCTGAAACTAGATCCAGAACTTCCTGGAAAACTTCCGGAATAATTGTCCAAACCAACTAATGACTTGAAACTGAAAGAAGGCAGGGTTAAAGTGGGTTAAGTTCTAATTGATACAGGCAATGGTAACTTACAAGAGTCCAATAAAGGAGATTGCTCCGAAAAATAACCCAACTAGTTTGTTGATACCCCAAGGTTGAGTCGTTGTTACTGTACCATCTACAACAGAAACACATTAATAATAGAAAACTATACGTGTAATATACATTCAATTTACCCGAATTTATATAAACCATTTTGTGTAAATTTAAACGATTTACCACATTAAAACACGTCAGTTTCCTTCGTATTAACTTGACAGTCCACTATGCATTACCACTAACAATCACTACGAATTTTATGTTTTTTTTTTGACAGTAATAATCAAAATATGAAAACAAATATGGTTGCGTTCATTATTGAGTAACACGAATTGATATAAATAAAAGGTGATGTAGTATACTAAACTATTCATATACGGTTTTCTAGAAAAAATATTTTTCTTTTGATGTATTAGTTATGTGTAATAATTTTCTTCCTTGTATGACAATTCTTTACATGATGGTAAATTGAAAATGGTCCTGCGGAAAACTTAAAAAGTATAATTATATAATTACTTTAGATAAAGAACCACACAATTAGAAAGAAGATACATATTCGAATTTATATTTAAAATATGTTTAGAAAGTAATTGTACATGATCAAAAAGCTGTAGTACCTTAGTTAAAACTTCTATGAAAAATTAAACAATATATAAAATGTAATATACAAAATACATCTGTATTCATATTAAATATTATAATAAATTATTAAATTAAATTAAAAAAGTATTTATCTGAATTGCCGTTACAATTTTTGCATTGTTTTTTTAATTTCCTTCGATCGTGCTATTATTTCATTAATATGTGTCGTAATTAATGATTGGTGGTCCTAAAAAGAAAATTAAAATTATATTATTTATAAATATATTAACTTAAAGCGAAGACAATGTAATAACGTATATGAAACTTTTCTAAATTTACCTTATAATTAGAACAATCATCGGCATTGCTTTTTACTCCTGATTTAATATAATTTTCTCTGAAAGTATTATTTACCAATTACTTTTGAAACAATAAAAAAAATATATTTACAATAAATATTTATTTTTTATTTCTGTTTAAAAGCCGAGTACTCACTTTGTACTTTTGGTAGAAATATATTTGTGAATTTTGAATTTTTTTATTTTCCTGGGAGGTGGTTTTGGAGAATCCCATGTATTCTCAATAATTATTTTTGGTAATGGAGATTCTGTACAGGTTTTACTAAAACTCACTCTTCTTCTAGTATTTCGCATTTTTGAATTTTTGAATGTTGCGATTTGAGGATTGGTATCTTCATCTACTGGTGCTTTTCCATCCATAAAATCTGTGTGTATTTTTTTGGAGAATACTTTTTGGGAATAATAAACAACTTTCGAAAATACATTTGAAATGCTCTGTTCCAAAATATTCATCTTTCTCGGTTCCTTTGTCTTTATTAATGTTGGATCGCTGCTTGTCTTTGAAACAGAAGAAGCTGTGTTGGAATTGGAAAATTTGGCCCATTCTGAAAAGCCATTAGGACTTTTTTTCTTCACAGAAGATTTTAAAAAGGATATTTGAAAAGGCGATTCATCATATAAACTTTGTTCTTCTACCTTGACTTCATCAGATGTGATTGATTTATTTTGAACATCTTTTGTTGCCTTAATAGACGTCGACGAGAATGTTTTCAATGGAGTTCTTAGTAAAGCGTTGCTAATCGATCTGAAATATGTCTGTTGCTTTTATATGGAAATTTTGAGAAAATCATTGTCAGTTACGATCTTCAAACTTAAGAGTATCGTGAATATGAAATTCTGTTCTGTTCACTTGAATCCGCATTTACGGAAGCATGTTTTTAAATTCATATACTTAACATTATGGGGGTGCAATAATTGTGAAACATGTTTGAATAAACAAAATAAAACTTCGTAGAAAAGTCACCAAATTGAATGAATATCATAACTAGTATCAAACTATTTGAGTAAAATATTGTGCTAAATGTGTAAGTCTAGTGAGACACTATATATACCTAACCTAACCTAACCTAACCTAAAATAAGTGGGGACAAAAAAAACTCAACTCTATTTGGTTATTAAGTAAATATAGATATTGAGACAGGGCTTTTTTAATCTCTAATGTCTCAAGGGGAGATATTTTTTTGTTTTCATTAATACCACTGTGGAGAAATTTTCAGGACAGTGTGTCTTACCAAACTACTACTTAGATCTAGATAATATCATTGTATTACACAGTGGTACTAATAAGAGCAAAGAAGTTTTTCCATGAGACATTAGAGATTCAAAAAAACCCTGTCTCAAAGTCTAAATTTAGTTAATGAGCAAGTTTTGTGAACTTCCCACTTATTTTAGGCTATTAAAATTAGGTATATATAATGTTGCACTAGCATTGAACATTTAGCATAAGATTTTACTTCAATTCTTTGATAATGCTCGCGTGACCAAAACTAATTAGGATATTTATTGAATTTGGTGAAACTTTTCCATGTAGTTTTATTTTGCTTTTATCTTAAATTGGTATCAAACCAATTAGTAAGTTATAATAGTTACTAATTAGGACTAATACTAGATTTGATCCAGTGTAAAAATTCAGAGTTAGAACACTTTAGTAAACAAATTACCATTTCATCAAGTGGCGCTACATTTAGAAAACATTAATAAATACTTCAATTAGTGGTTCTCTCATTATTTGCTTCTAATACAATTCCATAATATTAATTGATTGATGATGTAGAAGCAATTCTAAAACATTTGTCTAAGAATCAGCACCACTACTGTTGCATGGGACCAGTAACCACCAAAGTCATTGGGATAAGGAGGGTGCTTACACAAAGGCTTAGGGGGTTGATTGTACCTTTCAAAGAGAGGAGTCATATGCAATTAGTAGCTGTATCAATTTTCCTTTGACAAGTACGTTAAAGATGGGGTTATATAAACCCCTCCACCTGCCCCCCCCCCAACCGTTTTGGTGGACTCTGTATGGTACTTCTTAGTAGATTTGCTTACTTATTTATACATTAATTTAGGTAAACTTTAGCATCCATGATACAATTATCTTTTCAGAAAAGAACATTTTAAGAAATTATAACCCAATTGTATTATCTTGTGTTTTATAGAATTATTCTATGTTGTTTTACTATTTGTTTGGGTTTGAATGATATAATATAATTTAACTAGATTTATAGGTACCTAAAACTCGAGGATAAACAACTCTTGACGAACAAGTCGAACCAGAACATTTTCAACAGTTGAAACAGAAATATGTATGTACTTACCACCGTCATTTATAGGAACTAAGTAATAAAATTAAAGCAAAATTTCTGAAGAACACAGTAAAAACCCCAACGTGAAAACAGTTCTGAACTCCTGAAGAATTTCTGAAATGTACACTGGCTTACCGAATAGGTGTTTTTAACATATTTCCAATGCTCTTAAGTGGCGTGGTGTCGTTATTTTGTTTAGAATAAGGACGAGATATATCAATTGTTCCTTTGAGACGCATTAACTCGTACCGAAATGAATCCAGAGACATTTTAAGCAATGCCACTTCTTCAATATGTTTTCCTATAAGTTCTGCAATTTCTTCGTCCTTTCTGTCTATTACTGCATCTTTCATTTCTATTTCTTGTTTCAATTTTTCGATTACTTTTAATAGATCTTCGGCAGACGTTATTTCCGTGTCTTCGTAAACTGAATTCTATTTAAAATGCTTATATTACTCCTTAATTTTTTATAAGCGACATGATGTACTAAATAAAAGGATTAATAGACGAAGCTGTTAATTCTTGTAACTCCATTTAAAATAATAACACAACACAAAAGTTACAAAACTTTAATTGTAGACCACAATAATATTATTTCACCACACAGTGGCTTCCTCAGGTGGAAATATAATAACTTAAGACTAAAATACAAAATTCTTAAATACTAAACATAGAAGAAAAGGAGGGGGGGAACATAAAAACAAAACTATAGATTAAGTAAAGGAGAGTTATTAACATCTATTTGGTCGTTTAAAATTAAACCTAGTCTATTTAATTTGTTTATCTCCATACACTCTAATAAATTTAATTTAAATTATATTTCCACCTGAGGAAGCCATTGTGTGGTGAAATAATATTATTGTGGTCTACAATAAAAGTTTTGTAACTTTTGTGTTGTGTTATTATTTTAAATGGAGTTACAAGAATTAACAGCATTCATAAAAATAAAGAACCGCCTCAAAAATTGCAATGATCCTATTTGACTTTAATCAGATTTTTAAAAGATTTTTACATACAACTACATGTAAAAATGATGCATCCTTATTTTCTTTTTCAGTACAAATCATTATTGAGAGTGAAATTAAAAATGATTACCAATTAAAATCAAAATTGAGCCAAATCTAGAAACTAAAAAAAGTTATAATAGCTAACTTTTGTTTTCGTTTGTAATAAATACAAAAATGTACTATGCAATTACATTTTGGGTTGGCTCAATTTACAGCTACGTTTGTAATTTGTACAACATGAGTTTTGGTTAGTTTGAATATTTTGTATACTAAAGAAGTTTAGTAAACCGTTTCTATATGTGATAATTTTTATTAACTATCATTGATAAATTAATAATAGCAAATTTTTATAAAAATTGTTATGCTATCTGTTTTTATTTTATACATACATTTTTCCGTTTTGTTGTCTGATTTCTAATTGCAATTCGATATTCTTTAACTTTACTTGATACATGATCATATTTGCCATAACGTTTGGTTTCTTTACTAATACGTCGTTTCTTGCTACTATTATTGTTATAAAAACCAGAATTTGTATTTTTATCCCCTGGCGATGCTGTAAATATAAATTGTTGTTTGTTTGTATTTGAAGACGAACGACGTATTGGACTCTGAGAATCAGAGGAAGCCGAAGAGTCAAATCCGTTGACCAAGAAAGGCTTTTCGGTGTTTTCAATTCTCACAGTTTCCTGTAAAACATTATTTCCATATTCGTAAATAGACATTATAACTGAGGAAACATTTTTCATATTTACTTATTTAATGTTTAAAATTTTGTGGTTTATCATACTAGACAGAGTTCATATTATATCTAATGTTATAAAAGTTAAATACATAAATACAATAAAATGAACTACTTACCATTTCGTTTTAAATTTGACTAACACTTTGGTAATTAAAACACATTAATTGTTTAATCATTTTTGTACGCACAACAACTGATCTACTAGAGAGACTGTACCTTCGAGAACCACTCCTCATTTATCAGATAATACCAGGGTAAAAAATTTGGAGGAGAAACTGATTACCAGAAATAGGTAAAGAAAATAATAGAAAAGCCATAGAATTTTTATAATATCTAACATTAAAAAACAATACTGCGTAGTGATAATATTCAATTGGTCGAATTAGAACTTGATATAGATTCTTTGAAAAACCAACTTCAGAAAAAAATCAATTTATGTTAATTATTAAAATAATAAAATTGAATGTTTTCACTAATTTATATTGAAAATACTTTTATATGGTATTTATGAAAATTTTGAGAAAATCATTATCATTTACGATCTTCAAACTTAAAAGTATCGTGAATTTAAAACTCTATTATGTTCACTTGAATCAGCATTTACTGAAGGATGATTTTAAATTAATAAACTTCACATTGTGGGGAGTGCAATAATTTTGACACGTTTGAATAAACAAAATAAAACTAAGTAGAAAAGCCACCAAATTGAATGAATATCATAACTAGTATCAAACGATTTGAGTAAAATACTGTACTAAATATTTAAGTTTTTTTTTTGTTTATATTATTCTCGAGGAGGGGAAATTTTCAAAAGAGGGTAGTGTTGGATTCACCATAGTGCCTACCGACTAAAACCCCTCCTCGAGAGCTCAACGCGAAGGTTATACATCTCGGGGGAAAAATGGGAGGGAATAGGATTAGGTTGGGAGGTGGGGATGGAGGAATCGCTGATAAATCGGTGGCCCACCACAGATGGTTGGGTGTGCACTCGCGCTGAAAAGCGAAAATGTTTAAGTCTAGTGAGACACTATATATACCTAACCTAACCTAACCTAAAATAAGTGGGGACAGAAAACAAAACTCAACTCTATTTGGTTATTAAGTAAATATAGATTTTGAGACAGGGCTTTTTTAATCTCTAATGTATCAGGGAGATACATTTTGTTTGTTTTCATTAATACCACGGTGAAATACAATGATATTATCCAAAATGGGTAAAAAATAACATAAAAGCCATAGAATTTTTATATCTTATATTAAAAAATAATACCGCATAGTAATAGTATCCAATTGGTCGAATTAGAATTTGAAATAGATACTTTGAAAAACCAACTTCAGAAAAAAATCAATTCATGTTAATTATTAAAATAATAAAAGGTCATGTTTTCACTATTTTTTTATTGAAAATATTGAAAAAAAATCGGTCAAAGACCATTTTCAAGAGTAAATATATCGATGATACTGTAGAGTGAAAACATAGGCAAGTGTCCTCTTATAATTTTAATACTTTTTGTTTCGTCGTCATGTTTCACAATGATTTTACCAATCAAACTTCAGAACTTATCATGCTAATTTTTACCTCATCAAACTGTACAATTTATTTAGTTGCATTTAGACTAGAAATAAATACTATATAATTTCAGAAATTACATAAGCTTTAATGAGGGAGGGTTCTCATAAAATATTTATCAACGTTTTTTATAATTGCAGTACATTTTTAAATTTTATGTCAAACGTCTCTATTTAATATAGATAGGTATTACGAGATACTGATCATAAATTAAACCTTATCAAACATTTGGAAGTACTCGTATGTAGTATAATCATTCCTGTTGATTATGAATTATCAAATTTTATGGCCAATGTATAAAAAAAATATAAGGAAATGAACTCTGATTGCAAAATGTCGCAGTTACAGTATAATTCACGTTTTTTTAGCCATGATATCAAATATTTGATCATTGGTGACTTGTAGGTATCTGTGAATATTCAGAAGAGAGAAGATTTACCCTCACTGAGCTACACCGAATTGTAATTCAGTAAAGCGAAATTATTGAATTCAACTTTTAAATTTTCTCAATCACTTCGGAAAAAGGGGGAGGGTTTCAATGCCCCCAAAAAAACCTAGAACAGCAAGAAAATTATTTCAACATTTTACTGATGTGAGATCTTGGGCTCCGGGAAGTCTTCTAGCACTGTAACCAGGAGATGGACAGACAATAAAGTGATAAGAGTTTTGTTAGTACGGAAGCCTAAAAACGTATTAGAAGAAAATTGTTGGGGATGGGCAATCTTTCTGTTGTTTATGAGTCTTCACAGGGTTAATGTGACATTGATTTCACAATACAACTATCATATTTTTTAACTTAAAAAACAGTAAAAATTATGTCTAAACTTAGTCTTTCCATATGTTAATTCAAATGATTTTAAATTTAAGACACTAACTTATTTAGGCCGACCCTCGAAAAAAATAGCTTCTATAATTAACAATGACAAGATAAGAGTTGCTTTTAAAACAACAAATAATTTGTTTAATTACTTAAATAAGAGAAAAGATAAAACAGAATTGTTACAAAAAAGGGGAGTTTGTAAATTGTGTTGTGATACTTGCAATTCTTTGTATGTAGGTCAAACGGGGAGAGCTTTTAACGTTAGGATTCATGAACATTTAAAAAATTATAATGAAAAATCTTCTTTCATGAACCATATTATATTTTAATTTAGAAAATGTAAAAATTCTTTATGTGATTGATAAAAGCAAAAAACTAACTATTTTTAAAGAGTTAGAAATCAAAATTCTTTTAAGTTCAAATAGTAACAATGCTTTAAACGAAATATAAAATAAATGAATAAACACTACTTTGTTTATTATCACTTTTTTATTAAGAAATTCTTTTGACTATAGGTTTGACAAGCTATTTGTCTATATAATAAACAAAGTAGTGTTTATTCATTTATCGCTAAGATGAATTATCACAAAGTAACGGCTGAATCAATCCAATTCTTTTTTTTAAATAGAAAATGTTCATGATTCCCTTATAGTTAAAACGCGCAGTAAGTATTTATCTCCCCCTCTCCTACCCTAAATTTTACTTGTAAGACTTAGTTTATAATTTCTTCTTCTGAAGATGACCCTGTGGGTTGAAGTGAAAGTGTTTAGTGTGTTTTATTTTTGATAATTCTTCATCATATTATATTTTCGGTTAAATTTCGATAACATTTGCCCCTTTAACTAAAGTACATGGTCAAAAGAATAGTATTTAAAAATTAAAAATATTTCGCTTCCTACTCAGAAATTTTCCCGCCTTTTGCACAGCAATCAAATACTCAGGCAAATGACTACATTTCAAATTTGAGTTTCTTTATAAAAACCATAAAATTTTCCTTAAAAAAACAAATAAGAAATATAAAATAAAATACCAGTTGTTTAATTTTTATTACGATTATGTAAATGTATGTGTTTTTAATAAATTAACAAAATTTTTAAGAAACTGCTTAGGCGTCTTCGCAAGATTTTTAAGTGGATTCTCCCACAAGCAGTCAATCCATGGAGGTAGATTGAAATGCCATTGTTCCTAGTCAGATAATTATACTTGGGTGTGATTTTAATTAAGCGCTTTTTGAATTTTCTACCTGTATTTTCAAATTGCCATATATGATTGCTGTTTTCATAATAGTGTCAACTAAATCAAAACCCGTTTGCGTTGATATGTAATTGAATAGTAGTAGTTCTTCTTTTGGCATAGGTATGTTTTTTACATATTGCCTTGAAAGTGTGTTATATTTTGGACGGAAATCGCTAGCTATTCCTAAAAGTTAAATTTATTCTCTATTGTAAATTACATTAAAGAATGGGTCCCATTTTAATTATTCAAGCATGTACCCTTAATACATGATTAATTAAATAATTAGCCTGTTAAAACGGCTTTGCATAACTGCTCAATGTTACGTAGTTCCTTTTGCGAATCTCATTATAATTTTCGTATGAATATAAAATACTGCAAAAACTCCCAAACATAGGTCAAAAAGCATTTTTTGACGATTTGTTACAAGTGTATTTTGTAGTACTCTTTCAGGGGTAGAGGTTTAGAAAACGAACCACCAAAAAAAATTAGTTTGGCGAGCGATGGTACTCTTATTGATGTGTGGCGTGACATTTATTGCCATACTCCCCTCTGCCAGTGTTGTATATATATTTTTGTAAATATCTTGAATGCCTTTTGTATATATACGTTCCTCTTCTTTTGTCTTTTATCTTTTATCTTCCGTGTCTAATTCTATTTCTACATCTTTACTTTCTAAATTCTACTTCTTTCATTCTGTTTTTCACATTATTACAGAATCTCTATTTTTCGATCTTTACTGCTTCTTACATCTGTACTGTTCCTTTCAACTACCCTTTAAATATGACCCTTTCGGAGTTTTCATATTTCACTTTTCTTTTGTTCACTTTAACTTAATATCTTTCCTTTTCAATCTGTATCTATTCTTTTTAGCTACTTTATTATACATCCCTTTCATACCAGTTCTATTGTGTACCCTTAGTTGATGTTGTTCGTTTCTTCATGCTTGCACCCTTGTCATTAGAAAGTGACCTTCCTGCATCCTGTCCAGTTTCTCATTTCTACGCCTATTACCTTAGTCACGGTCACTTTCCATAATTTCCTAGTATTCCTCTCTACGAATAACGTCAGCTAAATCCTTAGAATTTATTCCCCTACTTTCTACAATCTTAACCTTCATTCTTTCTTTTCAAAACTTTACTCTAAAATAAAACACTTACTCTTCAACTCTTTCGCTCTTCACTTGTGTTTCACCCTTTCGTTTTACGTCATTCTCAATAATAATTAATCAACCGTGCATATATAACTATAGTATAAGTTATTAGCATCCGTGTATATACTGTTAATAAACATATTTTATTCACTACGAGCTTATTAATTTATTGTGTCGTTTCCACACATCTCAACGACCAAAGATGTATTAAATAGCATGTGCTGTTGTGTGCGATGGTTTATTTCTTGAACCATCGAATAGAACGTTACTCTGTAGTGTGTTGTATTAATCATACAAAGCGCAGCTGGTTTTACTTACGTATTTTAGTATGATTTGAGCAGAAGCTATTGTGAATCTTGATTTTGTGGTTATCTAAGTTATTGTTACTTTATGTGTAATATCTGAAAGTATTACTTGTTAGTGCAGTGCCAGACTTAAAGTTTAATACCTTGAGTACACGTTTATCTTTCGATATTTTAAATTTTACATTTTTAAAATAAATAATATTATAAATCTGATAGTACAAAATTTGCACCACCGCCCTCATTAGTGCCATTAGTTCATCAAGTGTGTTCGCCATGTTCACTAGGAAAAACGTAGATTTGAGTCAAATTACGTTACAAGGAATCACAGAAGATCAACTTCTAGATGAAATGAATGCAGAGGAGGAATACGAAAGTTTACCATCAGGTCAGGAGTCCCTTATAAATGAAGATACGGATGAGATTGAAGCCTTTGTAGAAGAAAGAAGTTATGTAACAGATATGGAGCTTTCTGATACAGATAGTGAATCAAATATACCGTTGAATGCATTACAACAAAAATTTGTAAATAGAAATGTGGAACATGTATCAGCTAGACAAGAAAAGGTTGTCTCTAAAAGAAGCTGTGCTCCTTTAGAAAACCTTAGGGAATTCACAGCTTCTAATGAACCAGCACATAATATTATACAAGACTTAGAAGACAATAATCCCGTCACCTTCTTTCAATAATTTTTTATTGAGCATATCATAGACTGCCTGGTATTTTAAAGAAACTTGTATGCTCAGCAGGAAGGAAAACCGTACAAACCAACTAATTCTGATGAAATGAAAACGTTTCTGGGTATTAGTTTATTGATGGCAATAAAAAAGTTAACAAGCTATCGTGACTTTTGGTCAAGCAAGAAATACCTCCATGACGAATCTGTCAGATCCTTGATGCCTGTGAAAAGATTTAGCTGGTTGTTGTCACGCCTACATGTGAATGATAACTCTCTACTACTACCTCGCAGTGACCCGTCATTTGATAAATTATATAAAATTAGGCCACTTGTAACAGACCTACAAGAAAAGCTTTTACAAAATTTTTCGCCATCCAAAAATGTAGCCATTGATGAATCAATGATTCGATTCAAGGGAAGGTTTCAATGAAACAGTACTTACCCAAAAAAATTAACAAAAGAGGGTTCAAAATGTGGATATGGCTGATGAAAGTGGGTATTGTCTTAAACTTATACAGGAAAAAGTGGTGATAGTACTGAGTTATCAAAGAGCCTGAGTTATCAAAGAGTTATGTAGAGGATTGGAACACAAAGGACATAATCTTTACTTTGATAACTATTTCAATAGTGTACACCTTATGGAAGAATTACAACAAAAAGAAATATATGCGTGCGGAACTGTAAACAGTACAAGAAAAAATATGCCAATGTTTAAAAATGATAAACAATTGAATCGTGGCGATTTCGACTATTATGTTAACGAAAGTGGTCTGCTCGCTGTGAAGTGGAAAGATAAGAGAAGTGTACATTTACTTTCTAATTATCACAACCCTCAAGACGCTGGACTTGTAAAACGTAAGAAAAGAATGGAACTTTTGTGATAGCAAGATAAAAATAATAATCCAAGTAGCACTTAACAAATATATTTACAAACTGTTGGAAAATTCTGAAGAGGAAGAGTAACTAGCAGAAGATGAAATTTATCGTAGGAAACTGAATTAGGAAGTGTTAGTATTTTGAAAATGAAAATGTTACGAAGACTATTAGGGCGGAGCTAGGAGTATTTAGATTAAGGTAGGGAACCAACTGGAAGAGAAAGAAATATGGATAGTCTGAACATACAAAATACTAAGAAATAGATAGATAGAACATTAACCCTGACTACCGAAGACCTATCATTAAAAAGCAATTGAGAAGGGACAATATTGCCGTCATGCTGTTAGTACGTGAAATTGAAATGTTAAAAGGGATTATCGGGAAGTACAAGCAATAAAGTTATTTAAACAAAACACAATAGCAGGGTACAGATACAAAAGATTCAAGATTAAATACTAGGAAAGATATTTACATAGAAGAATAACATAAGATTTGAATATATTATATTGAAATATTTGCACAGCAGGATAGTAACGGAATAATATATAATTGAAATATATATACAAAAATAAGAAATAGTAAAATATTGTGGCGAGCAGGTAAGCGCAGCCACAGAACTGTTGACGATGTTCCCTGTCCTAAAATTTTAATTGATTTTAATTGGCATATTAATGCAGTAGATAAATTCGATCAATTAAAATCCACATATGAAATTAAGAGGAAAAGCCACAAATGGTGACATACAATATTCTTTTACCTATTGGATGCCTGCGTTGTAAATGCATTTTGTTTGTATAAATCAGTCAATTTACCATTTATGACTATGAAAGAATTCAGACTTTTTATAATTGAATTACTTGTCCATATTCCTAAGAAAAGAAGAAGTTGTTCAGCAATTGCAGTGACAATAAAAAAAATAAACCTTTCGTCTCCAAGGAAGTAAGAACCCGTGAAGCTGCTCATTAGCCGATTCATGGTACCAGAAGAAGATTAGCTTTTTGCAGCACAAAAATCAGACAAATTAGAACAAATTGGCAATGTAATGAATGTAATATACCCTTATGTCTCTCAAAATCAAAAAAATTGTTTTGAACTATTTCATCAATAATGTATGTAATATATGTGCGATGGTTTAACAGTAGTACCACCTCTGTATTTCTTTTATTATTATTATTTTCAATTTTGTAGTTTTTTCTAAACACTAGTAGTAATATTAAGACATGTTTAGTACCAATTCATTAAAAATTGTGATTTTTTAAATTCCTGCCCACATTGGCTAAAAATGTTGGTGCAACCGTCGCCCCTGAAAGAGTTAAAATGGTAATAAACATTTTTAAGCTTAGAATGAGCTCAGAGTCTTTTGACATTTTCTATTTAATGTTATAGTAACGACCAGCAGATTGCTAGACCCTTAAAAATCATAAATGGATGTTGTATAAAACGAATACACAATATAAAAACGAAACGGTATTTCATAATAAAAGTGAGACCCTAATCAATTCAGATCATTTTCCTACAGAATCTGTTTTCCATAGTTCATAGGTGAATGGTATTGGTTGCCAGGCAAGTTGTGGATCCAATTGTGATTCCTTATTAGGAGGAAACATACTTGCTAAACTTAGCTGTAAGGACATTTTTGTTCTATCAGTATCAGTGGTTCGAGCATACAAAATATCTGGATAATAGTCGTCTCCCAAAAAGTTATTGTAACGTCGACGTAAGTCTTTTCCTATTTGATATATTCTTTTCTTCCCTATCTAAAAAACAGTATATAAGGGAAGAAATGAAGCAAATGTATATTGTCACATAATATTTGGGATTCTCAAAATTATTTGTAAACCATGAAAATGTAGATAATAGTCAACACTTGATAAAATAATAAAATACGTAACTAACTTTTACACTGTTTATTCAAATTCTTTACAATTGTTTCGCCCAAAATGGGCATCTTCAGAAGACATATGACTAAAATTAAGTATAAGGTATATATACATATTAGTTACGTATTTTATTATCTTATCAAGTGTTAATTACGTTTTTCCATAAAGTAATGGCAGAAACAATCAGAAGATAATAGTGATAAAATTCTATTGGAACAATAATGTAAGCAAGCAGAGAGATATAAAAGAAATAAGAACCGTAGTGTAATAGTTTGAACATAGTATAGCATTTCCGGGTCAGCAAGTATCGATCATAATTTCATTCTGTGGTTTCCTTAGATCTTGTAGGCAAAAGCCCCCACACTCTTTTACTATTTCACGCATCTCTCTCTTTTAGTACCACTATTTGCCCATCTACGTGAAGATGGTGAATAGGGTCTTTCCGTTTATTTCACCATTTTTTACCACAGTGTGGGTCGGTGAGATAACCCGCCTACCAACATTAGCTGGTGGGAAATGAAACACAATAATGTTTTTTAAAGAATCGTGTAAACGATGGAGGAATTGTTTTAAGAATTGAAGTTGGAGTGTATCTCAAGAATTGACAAATACCAGAACCATTTCAAAGAGTGATTTAGTGTCAGAGGTGGAGTATTTTATTAAGGGTTGATGGTATTTGTCAACGATATTATAGCAAGAAGGCAATGAGGGTTAATAAAATACTTGCTAAGCTGCGAATACAGTTCTGCAAATAATAAACCTAATACTAATGAAAACTAATGCATATTTTGTACGGTTGCCTTTGATAGCAATACAAGAACTTAGATTAGTTAATTGGCCAATTCCAGGAGGAAAATACGTAACATTTTTATACGTGTCGTTAGGATATGTGTTGAAATCTCCAGTTCTATCTCCATGTTGATGAATCTGTCATTGGAAATTCAAAAATTAGCCCTTTTGAGTCATTTAATCCATCAATAGTGTCAAAGGAACTAACTATTGTGAACTTAATTATTTTAGCAAAGGACAAATATTGCGGAATAAAAAAAAAGAAACGTAACTCTAATGGTATGGAGTACCACTGCATCGATTTACACAATTAATTTAAAGTAAATAACTTTTAAAATTCTATATACATCTATCTAGAAAATTTATAAATTTAAATAATTAATTGTATCAGCCTCTACTTTATGGAAATTTAAATACATATTGAAATTTTAAATTATTAAAACACAATTTCCACTATAATTTTATTTTTCTCTAGAACCCTACTAGGGCATCTTCGGGAGAAGTATTTACATCGAATTTAAAAAAAAAACTCTTACGTGTTTCATTCCCACCAGCTACTCGTGCTGGTGGGCGGGCAGTTCCTCCGACCCATACTGCAGTGCAAAGCCGGAGGATAGGGCGTAAGGCCCTCTTCAGCCTCCTTACAGGAATCGTGGGAATGGGTGGGTGGTGTGGTTAGGAAAAGAAAGATGAGACGGACGAAATGAAGACAGAAGAGAAGTGAAACATTATCTATGGAATATTACTGCCCCAGCATTTGCCTAAGTGATCCAAGGAAACCACAGAAAACTTGGACCAGAGCAGCCAGACCCGGGTTCGAACCGGTGACTTCCCGAATGCTAAGCAATGATCTAGAGCACTAGACTACGCCGCTCGGTCATGCCTAGACAAAATAGTAGAAAATTTCTCCCCATCCTTTATACTAAGATAGTAGTAATACATATAAGGCAAAAATTGTAACATTCGATGTAAATACTTCTCCTGAAGATGCCCTAGTAGGGTGAAACAATTGTAGAGAAAAAAATATTATAGTGGAAATTGTGTTTTATTAATTTAAAATTTCAATTAGAAATTTAAAAAAATCCAGAAAAGAAAAACAATGTGTTAAAAATTAACATTTTATTGTAAAAGCACAATAATTATTTCGCCAATACAGTGGCTTCTCCAGGTGGAGAAAAACAGTTTAAGTTTCATTAAAACATATACGAAGTACCAGTTGTCACCATCGCAACAAAATAAAACGGATTCAAAATTATTTCTATCCAGTGAAAGTTTATTGCGTTCTTTTGTCAATAAAAGCAACAAGAAATATTTACAAATTTACTTACTGCGGAATTTAGAAACGTTTTGTACTTGAATTAAAAAGTAGCTACTTGTTATCTTGTAGTATCATATCAAATAATGTGCGTAATGTTTCCTGTGGGGCTAATAGAGTTGCTTGTAAATATTGCATAACGATTTATACAAGGTAATTACTACGTGATTCTTCTTCTCGTTGATTATTCGTATGGAGTTTACTATCACCGATTTAAAATATTTGAAACTTTTTATACAAAGGATGACCAATAAACTCTAATTGTTAGAATTAGTTTAGTTTTCCTTTTTTTGGGTAATTTAATATTAATTCAGAATATATGTCAAATAAACGTATATATAGTCTGAATTAATAATAAATTACCCAAAAAAAAACTTAACTACTTCTAACAGCTAGAGTTTATTGGTCATCCTTTAAAAAAAAATTACGTAGTAATTACCTACCTTTTATAAATCGTTATGAAATATTTAGAAGCAACTCTATTAGCCCCACAGGAAACATTACGCACATTATTTGATATGATACTACAACATAACAAGTAGCTACTTTTTAATTCAAGTACAAAACGTTTCTAAATTCCGCAGTAAGTAAATTTGTAAATATTTCCTGTTGCTTTTATTGATAAAAGAACGCAGTAAACTTTCGCTTGATAGAAATAATTTTGAATCCATTTTAAGGTAGGTGGCCGAAGGGTAATTCTTAAAAATTGACGTTATTCACCACTATACAAGTGAACAGCATGGAATTTGCTTTCTAAAATCCCAAATTCCATTCATTTACAACGCTTGGTACTCTGGACAGTTATTGCTTAGAAATTTGGCGCAAACCATGTCAACAACCTTCCTTTTGACCTGAGCTATCCTTACCCTCACACTCCGCTCTTCCCTCGCTTCCTAGCAACAAGAACCTGAATGTAACCACCTCCACCCTCTACAGCCCCACTCATTTTTAGATTAATCGAATATTAGTTAATGTAAATAGTTGTATTCAATTAGCGGATACTTGATGGAAGTCCAACATATTGAAATAAACACACAGTTTATGACTTCCACAATTTATTAAATAAACTTGACACAGATTTAATAGTGGTGAGAGGTTTATATCTACTTGGTCATTAAGTAATATGTCTGTATTTTTATATTTGTTAATTTCTTTAGATTTTTATAGTGTATGTTTCAAACTTTTATTATTCAATGTGTAAAATTTTTAGATCTAAATTAAATATATGGTTATCTTCTAATACATATTTGGCATACTTAGAATCGGTTTTTTTGTTTCTATATGATCTAAAATGTTCGTTCAAACGAATTCTAAAATTTCTTCCCGACAGAAACAGACTATAATAAATAATTGGATCTAATTAAATAAATTTCCATAAACAATAATTACAACCCGCTCATAATTGACACTTGCACAAAAAATTTCATACACTCAAAATATTTCAGACATCTTCTCACTCACTCAAGATAACACAAATAAAAAATTCAAACTTTTAATATATATAGGGAAATCATCACTAACAATTAATAAATTTCTCAGAGACAACAATATAAATGTATCATACAAAACGAATAATAACCTTAGCAAACACATAAAGAATAATAAAGACAAAGTAGAGAAATTATCAGAACCAGATATATATGAACTCAATTATGGTTCTTGTTTAAAAATTTATATAGGTCAGACGAGAAGAAATTTTAGAATTCGTTTGAACGAACATTTTAGATCATATAAAAACAAAAAACCAATTCTAACTATGCCAAACATGTGTTAGAAGATAACCATATATTTAATTTAGATCTAAAAATTTTACACATTGAATATAAGAGTTTGAAACTTACACTATAAGAATCTAAAGAAATTAACAAATATAAAAATACAGACATATTATTTAATGACCAAGTAGATATAAACCTCTCACCACTATTAAATCTTTTCCTTCACTCTAACGAAGATGCACTACCCTATTTATAGACATCTACTCTTAGGTAGTTTTAAGTAGATTTTGTACTTCTGAAGAAGCCACAGTGTTGGCGAAACACGTGTCAAGTTTATTTAATAAATTGTGGAAGTTATCAACTGTGTGTTTATTTCAGTATATAAATAGTATTAAGAGTTCGCTTGATAGATAAAGACAAATTGTAAATACGGTTAAATTAAAATTAGTAAACTACACTGCCCTGTGTTTTATTCGTTATCAAATAAGTAGCACCGCTTTTTAATTAATGTTGTGCCACAGTGGACCAACACTAGTAATAATTAGTTACTAATTCGCTGCCTATACGCAAAAACACTAACATTAAACTCTACGAAAACAAAATATATGTTGATAGGGTCAAGGAATATGTGTAATTATGCTAATGAATGCCAAATAAATGTATCTATCAATAATGGAAGAATAGAAAGGGTGAAAACTATGAAATATTTGGGGTATTTGTGCATTCTTGCTTAACATTTTCTGAACATGAGAACTTCATATGTAGGAAAATTGTTTTTTTTTTATAGAATTTCATATAATTTATCATATAGGACCAAGAGGTTACTCTTTAACACAATTATTTTTCCTCATTTTATTTATTGTTCATCTTTGCTTATTTCTTGTACATATATGGAAATACAAAAACTGCAATTATTGCAAAATAAATGTTTGAGAATAATCCTTGGTTGTAATAAATATACTTCCATCAGTATAATGTTTTCTGTTAAATTGGATATCAGTACAGTGTATTCTTCCTTGGTGTTTTGCCGTGGTCCATGGAATTTTTCTTTTCCAGACGTGTCGCCGTGCCTTGCTGACGGCATCTTCAGTGGTTATCAGTGATCAGTAGTTCATCAGTTACGACCGAGCACTTGCCAAGTTACCACTGAAGATGCCATCAGCAAAGCACGGCGAAACGTCTGGAAAAGAAAAATTCCATGGACCACGGCAAAACAGCCCGGAAGAATATACTGCATCAACATACGCCGGCCGTAAAAGCCTGAGAACTACAGTGGATATCGGTACAACAGTTAATTAAACGTGCAAATGTTACAATAATACTTAAGATTAGGAATGGCCACTTCCCATCATATTTTCAGAATTTATTAATAACGAGATCCGAGTTCCATTCATATAATGTAAGAAACAAATTTGACTACAATATCGAATTTGTTAGGACACAAAAATTACAAAAATCATTGTTCAATGATGGAATAAGATTGTTGAATGATTTACCTGTAATAATTTAAAAATATTACTAATCTTAGGAATTTCAATTGCTCTGCAGCACAATTTTATAGTGATTGTTATGTTGTCTAGAGTATATGTAAGTAGTATTAAGTATCTATGTGAACTAGCTAATAGATAAATAAAGTAGTATCTTATCTTAATATTCCAAAGAGTTACTTACCACATGTAGAAGAATTAACCCTTTGGAAACGTCATAATCACTTGATGTTGAAGGTAATGAGTTACATTTGATCGGAAAAATAAAAATAAAATTTAAGGTAAGTATATTCACTGTCTCCATCTCGTATTAAACGCGTCCATTTTAAATGAAACGTGTCGCTTCTTATAAGCATTTTAAAATTATAAAACCACAAGCAGGCGTGATGGTTATTTAATGATTCTACTTTTATTTATCCAACTATTGTTCTTTTGACTAGTTAGCAGTTAAATTACTATTTTATGATTATTTCTTTCATTAAGTAACTATACCGTCATTATTATAAGTAACTACTATGTAGGTTCTAATATTTATTATTCTTAATTTAAATAACATAAAATTGTTCATGTAGAAAATGAAAATCATGTGTGTATTAAAATTGAGAACAGCCGACCAATTTACATGCCGTCTTGAAGAAGCGTTCAACGAATAATCACAGATCTTGTGGTGAAATTTACTACTAATAGTGAGTTCTTTAATGTTTGACAAGGTTTAGGGGAATCGACTTGTTAAACTGAACCCACAGCGCAGATATTTACGTGATATGCCCGTAATTAAATAGAACACAATGTCTGGATTCTGTCGAGATGTGTATTGCAATGTCTAACTGATAGAACTAATAACCACATTACAACACTTGTTTCGTGTTGTTGTTTTATCTCTTCCCCATTTAACCAATCTCTTTGCCCCCCTATCTTTTTGGGGGTGTAAATTGAACCTTATACTACTCGTCCTTTCTGATGTAGTTAGGTTTTCCTATTACGTCACTAATTGTTTGGTAAGTTAATTATTACATTTATTTATTTAATTCTTCCTGTCACATCACTTTCAAAATTTCTGCCATATATCGAAATTATGCAGTTAACTTGTTTATTTAACATCTTTTAAGCTGCTCTCCCAATAAGCTTCAAGTTTTGCAAGGATTTTTTAAATACAAATATGTCTTGTTATTTTCAAAAATTTATCGAAGTCTCTCTGTTACTTTTCTATGGTGTCAATTTCCTTAATTAATCGTAAGGCGTTAAATTTTTTTTAAGAATTTAAGAATAACAGGCCGCCCGAAAAGTTCGTAGGCTGGCCCATAGACGGTGCTACTAGTATCAAATCCATATGATTTTTAGTTAGCCCTAACCTTCAAAAGACGCACCAGGAAAATTAACCGTAGAAAAGTGGTTTGCTACATTTAAACGAGGCGAAATGAGCATCGAGGACGATGCACGCAATGGACGCCCCAAAGAGGCTGTTACCGATGAAAACATCAAAAAAGTCCACAAAATAATTTTTGATAACCGTAAAGTGAAGTTGATTGAGATAGCTGAGACCCTAAAGATATCAAAGGAACATGTTGGTCAAATCGTGAATGAATATTTGGATATGCGAAAGCTCTGTACAAAGTGGGTTTGCGTCGATATGTGACGATGGATGAAACATGGCTCCATCATTTCACATCGGAGTCCAATCGACAGCCAGTTGAGTCGAGTGGACTGCACGTGATGAACCGACTCCAAAGCGTAGAAAGACGCAAAAGTCGGTTGGGAAGGTTATGGCATCAGTATTCTGGGATGCTCATGGTATAATATTCATTGACAATCTTAAAAAGAGGAAAAACATAAACAGCAACTACCATGTAGCGTTATTGGAGCGTTTAAAAGACGAAATCGCGGAAAAGCGGCCCCATTTGAAGAAAAAGAAAGTGCTGTTTCATGAAGACAATGCACCGTGTCACTAATCAATGAAATCGATGGCAAAATTCTATGAATTGGGCTTCGAATTGCTTCCGCATCCACCGTACTCTCCAGATCTGGCCCCAGCGACTTTTTTTATGTTCTCAGACCTCAAGAGGTAGCTCGCTGGACAGAAATTTCGCGCCTATGAAGAGGTAATCGCCGAAACTGAAGCCTATTTTGAGGCTAAAGACAAATCGTATCATAAAAATGGTATCTAAAAATTGTATGACCGCTATAATCGTTGTATCGCCCTCGAAGGGAACAATATTAAATAATAAAATCAAATTCTATAAAAAAAAAATTTCTATGTTAGCCTACGAGCTTTTCAGCCCGGCTGTTATGTTTTTAAATGTACCTTTTATAATTTGTGCGGTGCACAGCTATAACTACCTTGTGTGGTGTATTACATACGTTGCAGCTTATTTGTTCGATTTAAATACAGAATACGTACAGTATGTCGCTGAGCAATTGATCCACACGCAAACTAATACTTATAAACTACACCTAATTTTATCACTTTTTAATATTTACATGAATATTTTAAAACATAAACAAAATATGCGGGTGAATAAGATGTATTACTTTACCAAATTTCAAATTTCTCTTCAGTATTGTTTCTAAGAAAATTAGCCGCGATAGACGTGTCTGTCCTGACACTAAGGAGAGACACACTTAAAATAAGACAGAACTACATTATTGTTGTCTATTGTTTTAATAGTTTTCGCTGATATTTATGTTTTTTTTCTGCTCCGTTTTCAAAATATGTCAGAAGCCTGCTATCTATAATAATATTTATTTAAATTTAATTGTTAAAAACAATATTTAATTTATTGTAATTAGTAACGAGTAAGGTATAATTTGTTTCGTTCACTCTTAATTTAATTGATTCAAAGAGTAACTCCCACATAAATTCATTATTTAACTTATTGTTGGTGCACCTGGTGTAGGCTTAAAAACATTATCAGAGGTAAATAATAAATTTGTTTTATCAAATCATTAAACATTTCCAGATTAATAAGCGTAACTACTATTACCCACATAAAAATCTTATTTTAATTACTAGCAACGACATTCTATTGAAATTGACATGAATAGCAACAAAAAAGTGTTTGTACTAATAATTCAGGTAAGCTAATGGAAGTCCTATTCTTTGTATACGAATAGCAAGAAAAGAACGTTTCTATCAAAATTTAGGTATGTCAATGGAAGGCTTATTCTTTTCGTAATTTACTGTAGTTTCTTAGTAATTTCAGAAGTATGATGATAAATGAGGAGGAAATCTGTTCTGACGCATATTTTTGGAATACTTTTGAACATATCATGCGAAAACAAAAGTAAATGATTATTTTTGAGTTTTACAATTAGTCCTACCAAATAATAAAAAAAGAAGAATATTTTTTAGGTTCCGTAAATGTTTTACGTGCTACAACTTAAAGAACAATGGTTTCAGAGTGAAATTAAAAATAGTAGATCGATAGACTCTATAGAATTAGGAAATGTAAAATAACACAAGTCATCGAAATTTGGGATTAAAAGAGGAAGGGAAAGACAGGGGTGCCATTTAGCTTACTTGCGTTGCTGAGTCAAAATATAGACTCAGAATTGCATCAATAAGCCAGCACTTAAAAGATTCTTCTTTGTTTTTGTTTTTAGTTTATCCTCGAGGAGGGGAAACCTTCAAAAGACACCCCCGAAGAGGGGGGTAGTATCGGATTCGCCGAGGCGTCTACCGCATAAAACCCCTCCTCGAGAAGGGAGATCAACCCGAAGGTTATGCATCCCTGGGATACTTGGGAACGGGAAATGGATTTGTTGTAGTGGGGGGATGGGGATTTTGGGGAGAAGGGTGACGGTGGTCCGTCTCAGATGGGTTGGGTGGACACTCGCGCTAAAAAAGCGAAACTAGGATTATGTGAGGTGTGGCAGCTCAGAGTAGAAGGTGACGAGGCCTTCTAAAACGGTCGTTCTGTTTAGGGACGAAGTCGGAAAGTGCCAAGATTGACGGATATGAGTGACCTGACACTGAGGCCCGGAGATTATTTGCCGCAAATTTGGTTGCAGCTTCGGGGAGCGAAGGTAAGTCGGTTTCCTTCAATTTGGGAGTTTATGATGAATCAGGGGTAGTCGAGTGCGGAGTGAAGGATCCGCATGTAGGTGCCTTGGAAGATGTTAAGACGGTGGAGATGGCAGACCCATATGGGAATGACGTAGGAGCAGATGTTCCTGATAATTGCGTTGAACGCACGGATTTTGGTTTGATGGGAGATTGAACTGCCTTGGCAGGGGTGGTTTGTATTTGTTGTCGTCAAGTGAGCTTTCTGTCGAAGACCACATCAAGATAAGTTACGGAATTGCTCCATTTGATGGGATGGTTGTTTACGGAGATGTCTTGGTCGTTTAGGAGTAATCATCTAAAACGTTAGTGCTATCCTTCTTCCTCCGAATGCGATCTCGTTTTTTCTTCTGAGACACCACGTTACATTGGTCAAGTAGTATATGTTAGTTGCTAATTTCGTTTAACGTTTTATAAAGGGAAATATTTAAAAAATTCTACTTTTTCTTATAACTCATTGACAATCTGGTTGGAAATACGCCAGGCCAGACTGATTAATGATTACCACTGAAGAAACTTTTGGAAAGGTAGATTTGTGCAGAACAGCACATAAATAAATTTAAAATATTAATAACGACTATTAGTTTAAGCTTTACATAATATAATATACACTTGTTTATTTTTGATTTTATTTTACAATATTGTATTGTTAGACAGTATTCATACGTCACAATCGGAATCACCTTCAGGGATGATATCCTGAACGAGTTCCATGAATCTATCTATTGGACAAAAAGAGTCACACGAAGGTATTGTCAGTAGTTGTAATTGTCCATCTGCTTCGTAATTTTGCAGCAAGAACTTAAATCCATAAACATCATTAATTTTACGCAATTCTATAATAAAGTGGGAACCGTAGTTAGGCACAATATCGTTGTAAATGCCCAATGCATTCAAAATATTCGCGATGTTGTATTCATGTGCAGAATAAAGGAAAAGCTTTCTATTTTGCGGACTTAGAGTGTTGTTGATTTTTTGAAGGCTGTTTTCTAAAAGTTTCTTTATAAAGAACCCTGAAAAATAAATAATTTTAAAAAATGCATTCATGATTCACACAAGACGAGAAATGTAAAAATCTATCTACATATATATATCTTAATTAGTACAATAAAAACTGATAGTCTGGCGTATGTACCATAAATTTGATAAAAATTTATTACTTATTCCTAATTGCTGTTATTTGTTATTTTTATCTCTTTTTTGTTGTAATTTACCACTACTTATCATTTGATAAACGCACCTGCCGTTAATTTTTTAAGTTCGGTAGTACCAGTTTGGATCTTATATTGTTTTATAGTACCCTTTCTAAATTCTGTATCCAAGTACGGTTTTGCCCATTTAGGTATTGCAAGGCCCCATTCTTCCTTTAAAATAACGTGCATGATTAAAACTTGCTAATAATAATATTCACAATAGTATGTAATTATTTACTATACAAAAATATGTTATATGGAACTTACTTCTGGTTTGAGGGTAAAATATAGAACATAAATGAAATACGGATCAGTGATGTTGTATCCAGAATTTTCCGATACATATTTGTAAAATTGGAGATCATTTGAAAACAATTCTGCGCCATCACCGTTGACATATTCATTATACAGCTGATTATATTTTGGACAATTAAATAATGTAAAGCCTAAAAGCTGCAAAAAAATAAAAAATATGTTAATTTTTTTAATTTGATTGAAAAAGTGTAGAATTTCGTACATGGTCACTCTCAGAATTTTCATAATTGTAGGGAATTGGTATCCAGTTGAGTAGTGACCATATAAGAGGTCCTGAGGGAGGAAAAAGACCTGCTGAAGACAAACCTAACGATGCCTTAGTTCTGTTAACATTTGTAGTGCGGGCTTCAATAAGGTCAGGATAGTATAGATCTCCCAAGAAACATTGATACCTGTGTCTCAATTGTACCCCAACATTGTACATTCTCCATTTTCCTCTCTACCAAGAAACTTTTTGTAATTTTACACAAATTTTACAGATAATGTATATCCGAGCAGGTCTTACGTTTATTATGATTAATTTTGAGCAGACATGAATTATTGATTGTTGAAAATAACAACTGTTCTATAATGTCTATTAATTTCTAAATTTTATTTTAAATTCAGTTTAAAAGCAATCTCAATTATTCTCACAAATTTTATATGATCATCGTAGAAAAAATTTTAGTAAGCATATTTATAACCATACTGATAATGAGTTTTAAAAAATGAGGTAAAGACTATTTAATTTAAAAAAATCCAAAAATAGTGTATTTTTAAGAAATAAAAAGATATGAGCCATTTCTGCTAAAGGGAAATTAAAAATCCCTTACATTTGTGAGTTGACCAAGTCCATAAGGGAAAAATTTTTCATCGATGTAAGGATCAGTAGAATAAGTTGTTTCATCTCTTGTTCTATCGCCATGTCTATGAATCTAAAATAATTAATTTTGTTTATTCTGAAAATAAAGTCGTCGTAATAATTGACAAAATTTAATAAATCGTGATTACTACGAATTAACATTTGCTTTCAATAGAAAAGTTGGTTTAACTATAAAACCTTTAAAGTCACTTTAAAATTTGTAGTACATCAATGTGATATTAATTATTGAATTAATTTGTGCCCACTACAAATTAGCCTCCTGGCGAGGACATGACAGCAGTAACAAACTCTTCCTCATTAATTTTAGGTAACTTGTAGTGGGTACAAGTTAATTCAATAATTAATATTTATTTAAAATTTACCCCCATTACAAAAAATTCTTGAAATATTTTATTATTAATATTTGTAGTTTATAAATCCTGAAGTATAGTTTTGCAGCTCTCAATTCAACAAGATATATAGATATATAACAATTATGCTGGCATTTGGGATAGGTCATCTTGGATATAATTAATTCCACTTTAAAATCAATAAAATTCATGTTAATTCTTGTCAATTAAATATATTTAAGTAATTCAACAAATAATATAGAGTAAAATGTAAAAACTTGACAACTTACCACATTAAGTAGAACTAATTCTTCGCATGTTTCATTCCTACCATTTGTGATGGTACTGAACGATAACGAAGTGCAAAAAGCTTGCAACAGAAGAAACACAACCACTGCAAAGGTTATCATCGTAGAAAACGAATTTTACTTCTAATTTCACGGTCTTTATAGCAAAGCCATTTTTATGAGTTTATCAAAACTTAATTATTGTATAAGATAAGGACCGGATGTTTAAAAACATCAATAAAAGTTGTTTTTAAAATCATTGGCTTATGGACTTTTTAGGAATTCACTAGTCATTAATCAATTACTTAATTGATTTTGATATCAGTTTTGGAACCTGTTAAGTGTCTATAAATAATATTTTTAGCTTTTCAAATCTATGTAAAATTTGTACGTAGGCTTTCACGGCCGGCGTCTATTGTATTCCGTGTGTTCGGGCTTTCTGGCCGTTGTCTGTGGAAATTCCTTTCACCTCTAACTGCAACAGGCAGTTTTGAGGGTCGTTGCGTTAGCAGTTTAAGTCACTTAGGATGCTTACTACGGAACGGCCAACCTGCTAACCCGACGACCACTTCATCACCCTTGAAAATGTCTGCGGCAGTTGTAGGCGAAACGCCGGGATGGAATTTCTACAGACAATGGCCAGAAATCCCGAACACACGTTATACTACGTAAAATTTCTTGTAAAAGCTCTTACTAAGAACACGATAAGAAAAGATAACACAAATGAATTTTTTGATTCTTGACATTAATAAAATTGCTGACCAAGAACTAAAAAAAAATATTTATAAACAAATAAAGTTTGCAGGGTAGCTAATGTAAAAAAATAAATTAATTTTATTTCTGAGTTTCTAGGCCAGTATGAGGAGAGTAAGAACTAATAGCAAGATGTTCAATTATTCGAGAATTTTGTTGAAGAAAGATCGTAATCCACATAATTAATTGTTATTGGGTAATTGGGGTATTGTTATCTTTCTTGGTCCATCATTAACATCACCTATAATAATTAAACGCGTTGATAGTGTAAACGCAACTTGGGGCAAATTCAATTGCTAATATTAGGGTTACCAATAATTAAATGAAAATGTATGAAGATGTAAATAAGAATAGTATTAAAATAGAGATAATTAAATAAATTTTTACATGCGTATATCTGATACTATAAAGCAGGCTATTGCTTTTATATAACTTTCCTTCTTAACTATCACATTTTGAAATTAACATACTTTTTAAGACTTTTCCAAAATGTGAAGTTTCGGTTGTCGGGCGTTGTTTTCGAGTCCTTCCTGTAAACAAAAATGGAAATTTGAAGGATTTATGATCCTTACTACTTTATATTGTTTCTCCCTTTGGATTTGTTTTTATTATTTTTTAAATATTCGAAAAATGGCAAAAACAACAATAAAAGAAAATTTATTAGAATTCGACAATAAAAGACGTTTTAGTTCTTGTTGTATCTTGATAAAAACTATTCACATTGTCTATCTGTGCATTAACCAGGTTTTCTAATATTACTTATATACTTATTTACAAACAAATTGATTTCAATGTGGTTTACTAAGACTCCGTGCGAGCGAGATACAGTTGGTCGATTTCGAGACAGAACAGCACAATATCAAATTGTTTTCGTAAATATTTTACTACAACATCCACACATGCGCACTTCGTCGATAGCCCCTCTTCTTAGTGACAAAAGAACACGCACAGTTGCAGTTGTTGTCGAAAGTTTTAATAAAAGTTTATATTAAATAGGAATGATGTCCAATCGTATAAGGAATAAACCTAAAAGATTATCAAAATCTGTCCAGCAGTTTTGCTTCAATATTATTTATGTGGATTGTGCCATTTGTAATAAAACAAAAGTTATTTACTATCTAAATATGCGGACCGTTACTATTTGCAGTTGTGGAGTGATCAAAATTTTTAAATTTAGTCGATTTATAAATTTTAGGACTCATTGTCAAACTTGGAAATTTGGAAATAAAGAGTACATAAATAAATACAGTCAGCGTAGTGAACGCCTTCTGTAGATATTTGCTATTTATTTGAGGGATACAGTAATGTTAACCAGGATCCTTTCCTAATAAAGATATCAACTTATTTAACTGAAAGATTAAATACCTAAGCAGTTAATTGGAAATTGAAACTTAGGAGGTAGTAAAATCGCTTTCTTTTATTCCCATGTTTTATTACTGACTTCGATTTTATAAACTGACCCAAGTTAATTCTCCTACTTCTCCTACTACTGCTCGTAACATTTGTACGAATGCCTTACCATTAGAAAATCGAAGTAAGTAAAGTGATGGTATAAAGGGAATATTTAATAGTTTTGCATTGTTAATATCTATTTGGTCGTCGAGGATAAGTTTTTGATGATTATATTTATTGATTTCAACGTATTAGAGGAGATTTAATTTGTATCCCTTATTTACTTGGTTTAAAATTTGAAATTCAAAATTAGGTTGGTGCTGCTCTTCGATTAGATGGTTGGTATAGATAGATGTACTTTTATTCTTGGTAAAGGCATCTGAATGTTCCTTTATCCTTTCGGAAAACTTCCTTCCTGTTTGGCCTGTGTACACTTTTTAGCAATACGGATACTACCATATATAATAATTCCTTTCAGCCTTATTAACATAAAATGCCGCTTTGATAAGGCATCGGCTTCAGGAATTTATTTGCTGAATTGTGGGAGTTACCAAAAAGTGTACATAGGCCAAACAAGAAGGAAGTGGTCCGAAAGGATAAAGGAACATTCAGATGGCTTTACTAAGAATAAAAATACATCTACGTATGCCAACCACCTAACCGAAGAGCAGCACCAACCTAATTTTTAGTTTCAAATTTTACACCAAGTAAATAAGGGATACAAATTAGATCTCCTCGAATTATTTGAAATCAATAAATATAATCATCAAAAATTTAGATATGAACAATTCGCCACTATTAAAATTTCCCCCCCCCCCCCCCACCACTTAATGATTTGTATATACAGGGTTATTCACGCTATATGGCACGGAATATTACGGCCAAAATACGGGACTCTCAAACAATTTAACTTTTGGGTTATATGGGGGTCTATTATGGTTACTTTTTAAAATTATTTTCATATTATACAGGGTGTTCCAAATGCCCTAAAATTATCAAGGTTATGTTTTTTTAAATGTAACCCACTGTATTGATAAGGTTTGTAATACCTAAACCTTAAGGTTTTTTAAAAGAATTGGAATTTTATCAAAATTTAATCTAATTTTCATGTTCCAAATACTTAAGAAGTATTTAAGTTATGTAAGCGAAATTTAGGATGAAATGTAACAATAGATCATATTTTATATCCCAATTATAATAAACTCGTCATCTTATACAGGGTGTCCAAAAATTAATACTACTTAAGTAAGAACTTTAAAGAGTTGTAACTTGATTAATTTAAATGGAACGCCCTTCTTTTAACATACCAGGAAATGTATTTTTTAATTACCTATCGTTTGTTCATAAGCTAAGACTTTTTTAGGTTTTTACAGGAAACGCTAAATAATTGTTTTATGGGTCATTTGAAGTATTTTAATTAAATGTTCTAAATCATATAGCAACTAATTAAGTAGGTATAACATTAAACAAACAAAATGTTTATAACAGGGGTTCGAAATGTCGACCATCGATTTCCAGACACTTGGAAATTCTTTTTTCGAAACCACTGCTAACTCTGGACAACATTTGCGGGGTAACACTTTCAAAAGAGTCTCTTATGCGCATCTTCATATTTTACTGGACACCCTGTATAAGGTGACGAGTTTATTATAATTGGGATATAAAATATGATCTATTGTTACATTTCATTCTAAATTTCGCTTACATAACTTAAATTTTTCTTAAGTATTTGAAACATGAAAATTAGATTAGATTTTGATAAAATTCCAATTATATAAAAAACCTTAAGGTTTAGGTATTACAAACCTTATCAAAACAGACCCTTATTATAATTGGAAATACCAAAAATGCAATAATATACAGGGGATTACATTTAAAAATACATAACTTTGATACTTTTAGGGCATTTGGAACACCCTGCATAATATGAAAATAATTTTAAAAAGTAACCATAATAGACCCCCATATAACCCAAAAGTTAAATTTTTTGAAAGTCCCGTATTTTGGCCATAATATTCCGTGCCGTATAGCGTGAATAACCCTGTATAGTTGTTACATATTCTTGTTTCTGTACATTTTTGATCACCTGATGAAGCCTTAGTAAGGTGAAACGATTCGTGGTGATTTATTAAAAATCATTTGTTAAACTATTAAACAGTTGTGTTTTATTTCCTACGTTATAATGGAGTTTAAACGTATTAGTGCCTATTCAATTAAAAACATAAACAAGTTGTTTTGCTTTGTCACACCTTCATCACGATCGGATACACGTGTTCAAAATGTTTATGACACATGAAATTAGTGATTATATTAAATATTATCAAAAGTGAAGTCTTCATTGTATTGTCGTTAAAAAAATACGCTTTGAGTAAGCGTCGAAATATTCCCCCTCTTAACAGGAGATTATATCAATAATAAACGATAGCACAATGAGGACTTTATTTTTAATAAGGTAATCACAAACGTACTCGACACGTGCAGCCGATCGTGATGAAGGCGTGCTTTTTATTGTTATGAAAGCTTTACTTAAAATGATAACAGTTTTGAGTAATAGCTAATAAATTATTAGAGTACTTGTTTTGCAGTTAAAACTAATGGGTGTGTCTGATAAAAATTACATAATCGTTATTTTTTTATTTAGTTATTTCTTTATAGAATACAAGCCCACTGTGGATTTTGAAGGGGTTAAATGGCCCAGAACGAATTTATTCAGAACGATGCTGCTGTATGTAACAATTACCTTTGACACGAAGTAAATTGAATTTTAATTCGGCAAAATATTCTTGTACGGCATTCCTTCCTTTTATTAAATTATAAAAAGATAATCAACAAGAACCTACTGTCGCACAAAAATAATGGGACCGGAAGCCAGGAGAATTTCTAATTTTCCGAAAAAAATCCCTGAAGGATTACGTGATTTAATACTTTTCGGCATTTGTACAATTCAATTTCTACGTTTACACAGATTTACTACTTATCCACGCCGTACATTGTTTGTGGTTACAGCGTGCAACCCCTGCCCTAAACCTGTAAAACTAGTTTTAATACACTATATCCCAAACCCGTCGTTTAAAAAAAAATGAAAGATTATTTTAATATTGTATATTTAAAGTAAACAGAATAATTTGTTAGTTCATGTACTGTTTAGGAGTTATTTCTGCTAAAAGGTTTGGCGTTGTGTTATAATTGAAATCTACGTCTCAAATGATTAGGGGAGGATATCTGGCGAACTATTAGTGACAACGTAAATATTCATTCATCAGTAGACGAGGCGTGTTTTTATGAACGCAATAAAGTTCATTTTATGTAAATAAAACTTTCAAAATTTTAAAAATTTTGAATTTTTCATTTGCAACAAATGCGACCACAGATGACCTCTGACACTTGTAAAGCAACGGGCCTCTCACTAGTAAAAAACGTTTTGAAATAAGACCTATAGTTTTGGCACTATTAGCTGACAACCAGCCAAATTAGGAAGATTCCCTTACGAATAGGAACTCGTTTGAAAATTTATAGCTCCACAACGCGACGTCGTACACACACCAACGGAGGATGGTTCGACGCGCAAGGGAAGTGACAAAATTTTGACCATAGTTTTTTTATAATCGGCATACGTATTCCCAAAGCTGTACTGTCTTTACTAATATTAATCGCATCTTTTATATATAAATTAAAAATAATAATGACAATGTGCTTTCTTGTCTAACTTCATTCCTATTAAATAGAAATAGACAGGATAGTGAACGCCATCTGTAGATATTTGCTACTAATTTGTGTGATTCAGTAATATTCAACAAAGTCATTTTATAATAATGATAAACTACACGGTAGGCATGTAACCAGTTCGAACAAAAATAAAAATATGCTCTTGTTAGCGTTCTGCCGAAACTGCCAGAACTGTATCACGATTTCGAATTTATTGGGTCTCATCAGCACGCCTTACATAGTTCCGTAACTGTGATGATGAGAACCAATCAGTTCGAAATCGGTAAAACGTTACAGAAGAGCAGTTTTATTTCTGTTCTTTCCTAATATTTACTTATTTACGTTACTGACAAAATTTTGTAACTATCAACCTATTGATATTTATATAAACTACATACAGGGTCATTCAAACTGAGTGGTACATTAGACGTTTTAGATAAACTAAGCATGTTACAGATTTGAAAATTTGTTATTAAGGGTTAAGGATGATCTATTTAACTAAAATAATTTCAACTGTCGGGCACTTCCGGTTATACTGGAACTTAATGTAAACTTCCTTATTTTGAATGGAATGGTATATTTTTTATAATAAATTCGTATTAAACATAAAATTTTAAGGTGACTTTGATAACCAACTTGTATGTCTATATGCCTACGATGAATAGTTTCTGAGATAATTTAATTTATTGGAAAAAAGATTGCATCGCAACCCAAACTACAAAAAATCATAACTTCCATAAAAATGACTTAGAAGGTTGAAATTTTTACTAATTATAACCAACTCATAAGGCTAATGTCAGATAAAAAAATCCAAAGCTTAAAAACTTCAAACACGAATAACTTCATTTTTTCAAATGGCACCCAGGATATTTTATTTTGTCATTCGATTCCTTTTTTATCCTCTATCACTGGAAGTGTCCGACCCCTACTCCCAATTTTTTAAATCTGTAACATGCTTAGTTTCCCTAAAACGTCTAATGTACCACTCAGTTTGAATGACCCTGTATATCACTCTTCTATCCCTGAATCTCATCCATACATTGTTAATTATATCAACATTTTTTCCCATTTAACATTGTTAAACCTTTGTCAGATTTACGAATTTTATGTATACCATCCTACTTTATTTATTTTACTCTATCGTTTTCTTTGCTATTACCCGTAAGATTAAAATGGCTTCACGTGTTTCCCTGTTTCTTCTAAATCCGAGAACGTATACCAATTTACAATTTTTCTTACCTAAAAAGCACTGTAATCACTGGTATGTTTTGAAATCAGAAAAAGTAACTTTCAAGTGTTGTGAAAAAACTATTCGACTTTTTTTTTATATTTTATTTTATAATGAAATGTTTTTCCTCGCTGATAATGGATAATGTGCATTTATTTTGCATTGACATGTTCGCATGTTTTAAGTGTTGTGTACCAATTGATTATAGTTATTATAAAGTCATAACTGTGGAAAGCAATAGGAAAAAAGCAATTTTCGCAAAAATTAGATAGAAACGCAAGCATGGACACAACAATCAATTATTCTATATCGCTGAGCAAAAATACACATCATAAATATTAAATAAAATAATTTATGCTTTCTTTGTTATGTGAAATATGATTTCATCGAATTTTTATTCATAGTCGAATTATTCTATTTACTTTTTTAAATCGTTCACTTCGTTAGCTTTTAGCATAATGGGATTAAAATAACACTATCATTATACATTGTAACTATTTATGAATTTAGTGTTAATACATTATTATTATATTTAGGCAGAGGTAGGTCGTTAGGTCGTTAGTATATTATACGCGAGAGTAATTGATTCTCAGTATTTACTTACTTATAGAAGAGGCAGAAGCAGAAACTTCCTCTCTCTCCCACGCATGCGCACTTTATAATTTGCCCCTCTTGTCAATGGCAAAAAAGCAGAATAGTTTGCGTACGTTGAGGTCATTAAGGTCATCATTGTCGTCGACTAGTATAAAAAAATAATTAATAACTTCATACTAAATAGTAATATCGTGATAAATTGTTTTGGAGATAAAGACCAACCGTATGGGGAATAAATTTAAAAGAAGTCATCAAAATGTATTCCTTATTTTTCGTGTGCTGCGCGCTTATCGACGGACTTAGCAATCATTTTATTTATATAGATTACCGATAAATATAATAAATTCCTTATCAAAGCAAAGAATTTAGCAAAAGAATTAATGTATATAATCAACAAATATACACGATTTAGTTCCAAATTTAGTATTAATAATTCTTTACAATTCCTAAAAAAAATATCAAGTGTAAATATTAAACCTAATAATGTGTTAATTTCATTAGATGTAACTAAAGTGTTTGGTTCAATTTCCAAATCAGAGTTACCAGAACTGTTAAGACAAATGTTAATCAAAAATAGTATTACACCATACAACATAGATGAAATCTTAGAGTGTTTACAAATATGTTTCCATCAAAACTACTTTCAGTTTAATAAGAAATTGTATATACAAAACGAAGGACTCCCCATGTGAATGGCATTATCACCATTGTTGGCTGACATATTCATGTATAATTTGGAAAATACGGTTCATAATAGTCATTACAAGAACAAACTAAAATTATATAAACGTTATGTAGATGATATATTTGTATTATGGGAAGGCAATTACGAAGAACTTGGAAATTTTGTAGAATATATTAACAGTTTACACAACAGAATCAAATTTACAGTAGAAATAGAAAATAATAAACTGAACTTTTTAGATCTAGCTTTAACTAAAAATAAGGAAAAAGATTGAAGTCACATTATATAGAAAACTTTCATGGACGGACGCAATAAAACATAAAACATCATGCCACCCATTACAACAAAAACTGGCAGCCTTTCATAGTATGGTCAATAGGTTACTAAATTTACCCCTATCAAACTACAACTTAGATCTAAAAACTATAAAACAAATAGCGGCCAACAATGGATATACGCCAAAACTAATTGACGATTTGATGAACAGAAAAAAGAAAAATGGTGTGTTATAGATCTGTCTACAGAAACTATGATATAAGTACAAAAATTGACAAGAACTATAAATCAATATTATATATAGGCAATATATCAAACAAAATTGCATATAAACTTAAAAACAATAAATTCAGAATAGCGTTTAAAACAAACAACAAATTATCAAAATACTTAATCAATAACAAAGACAAAACGGAAAAAATTAATAAATGTGGTATATACAAACTAAATTGTAATACATGCAAAGCAACAACATACGACAAACGGGGAGGACTTTCAAAGAAAGACTCAATGAACATTTAAAAAACTACGCAGGGAAATCTGCTTTTATGAACAATATTAAGAGCAAAAAACACGAATTTGATGAAACAAATAATTTTAAAATCCTACATTGCTTAGATAAAGGTAAAAAACTTGACATTGTGGAATCACTAGAAATTAAAAAACATATTCAACAAAATAATATTGTAACATTAAATGAAATAGAAAATACTTATGAATCAATTATTTTAAATAAAATTATAAAATGTTCGACTCCCCTCCACAACAATATATATAAGAACTTTGTACTTAATTTTAGTCATATTTCTTCTGAAGATGCCCATGTTGAGCGAAAAAATTGTAAACAATTTCAGTAAATAGTGGAAAAGTTAGTTACGTATTTTATTATTTTATCAAGTGATAATAAATACAGGCTTATTAATTACTTTATTCAATCATGTATTACTAATATTTACCGGAAGTTCTTATATTAACAAGATTTATCAAATTTACCAGAACATATGGATAGAAAATTATACTTTTTCACCATATTCAAATTAGGTAGTTGTCTCTAATGTGAAAATCCATGTCCACGTGAAGATCCGTGTCAAGAACAAAAAGTTTTTGATGATAATTCTCTGTCGTATAGTCTAAGAGACAATGACATTCAATTTATATTATAAACGATAACAAGAGTCGTTTATACGATTAACTTGATTAAATTAATTTAATAGAACGGGGAAAAAGGTTCACGAAGAAGAGCGTGATATAGATATGCCAGACAAATATGAATCTGACGATGAATTTGTTTAACTTACAAGTTTAATGTACTCTTATATTGATTTTAACTCTAATCTAAATATCGTTTTAGATTAATTTTAGATTTAGTACAAATAGCTAAGTTCAAATAAATAATTTCTAATTTTTTATCTACATATATGTACATTGTTTTAATAAACTAATAATATCCAGTCTGCTTTCTTCTTTTCATGTTCATTAGGAAAATATAGTGGAACATTAATTTAGTCACAGTGAGTGCCGAACAAGTTGTTTTCAATAAGAAATGTTAAATAATAGGATACTTTTCATCACCGTTCATAATGTGAGAAGGCCGCTATTGATCCGAGAAACCACCTTAACCTTAACTTAACAGGAAAATATTTTAGAAATGAAAACCTTTCACTTCCATCGTGATTAATCTATTCGGAGATGTGTTCGGACGCTCTTCGAAGATAATAGGTCAGTATTTAGGCCGACAACCGAATTTCGTAATAGTTAAATATTTCTCATTTTTATTAGAAACAAATTTAATTTTATTCATGAATGTACCTTTCCGAAATTTCCCAAAAAATTTTAGCGACAGGCCATACAACCTAACACCTGAACACATTTACAAACAAGTAAACTTAATATGAATGAATATTATAAATCACCAGTACAAGGTAAGATGTTAATTTTTACTTTGGTTGCCTTAGTACACTCCTTAAAATGTCCTCATCTCGGAAGAACATCCAGTCCCTAGTAGTGAAAGCGATAATCATTTGGCGAGTCCCAGCCTAGTTGTACCTACCAACTATTTGAGTTTTAGCTTACTAAATGTGTGAGCTTAAATTAAAACAAAAAAAACATTGCGTAGACTCTTAAACTAAAACGAAAAATCACTCGACTCCGTAGCATTTGCGCAGGCGTGTAATAATTTTATTATATCTATGATATTGTCTTTTCCGTTCATTTTGTATTTGTATGAATAGTAAGCATCCTAACCTTTGCAAAATTTTCTATTATTGAGGTTGTTATTGTGTTTATGGTGTGTATGGTTTTCTAGATAATTGTGTAGAACAAACTGAAATGACAGATATAATAAAATTATTTCGTGCCTGCGCAAATTTTCGCGCCTGCGCAAATGGGACGGATTCGAGTGATTTTTAGTGTCGCCTCTTAAACTAGGTATACCGTTGACCATAGAAGTTTGAATGCTACTTGTGGAAAATCTGTGTAAATGGAGCCGCTAGCGCTTTTTGACGTTTTAAAGCGACAGTTATTTTGTTAATAACTTCTTCGAGAGAGCTTGCTTTTAGCATATCTAATAAAGAAGGCATTAAAATCCTTATTCGTCTAAATATTAAGGATCAAAGATTCCACATTCGGAACGTGTCCCATCAAGCAGGCACTACGAACCGAAAGCCAAATCCGATAACCGGTTTCGATCTATTGAGTCTCATTAGGTGGGAGGTGGAAGAAAGGCCGTTACAGGCGATATAATAAATATAAATATGGAATCAACAGAAACAACTACTGGTATTGAATTCCACTGTTGATTCCATATTTATATCATATAGTCAGTGCCCACCTGAGGTCGAAACCCGTTGTGGGATTTGGCTATCGGTTTGTAGTACTTGCTTGGTGGGATACGTTCCAAATGTAGGTTCTTTGTACCTTAATATTTAGGTGAACAAGGATTTTAATGCCTTCTTTTTTAGAAAACATGTTATCTTCGTCTAAGAATTTTTGGGAATCAACGGTATAAGTTGTAGTTGTTTCTTTTGATTCCATATTTATACTTGTTTTTAACAGTTTCAAGGTATAGGGATATATAGTAGGTACCCTTTCATAATTAATATGATTAGACTATTTGAAACCATAAGGCCATATATCATTCTCTAAAGCCTTTCATTGAAGATTAGAAACTGCAATAGAACAAAGTATCAAAATAATTTTTATATATAAAAAATATATAGTACCTCAATCTCGACCAATGACGATAGATTATTGAGAAGTTGAAGAAATATTTTCATTTAATACCTATTTACGTCTCAATTATTACTATGTCTGCGACATGATCTTATATTTTTCCTTTCTATTTGATTAAGATAATTCTTTCGTATTTTAAATAAGAATTTAAATCATTTGTTGTGCAATGGATTGAAAACTGTTTAAATGTCAGATAAACGATTGCATCAGTTATACCACACTTTATTTGTAGATTTATACACCGTTTGATGTGTATACTTTATGTTACTATTTCAATTGAATGATGGAAGGTACACGACTCTAAAAAAAACATGTGATACAAATGTATAATGTATCATATATATAAGAGCATTTGTTACACGACTTGTCCTCTCTCATCATGAAGTCTGAAGCAATAATAGTGTGCGTAAGTGTTGTTCTTGTATTGATACCAGAAGGTGTTGAGTGTACGCAGAAATGCGGTAATGGTGACCAACTTACAAACTGTAGTGAGAACAACAACGACAAGGAATTGATTCTTGTACATGTGGTAAGTTTGTGCGTAAATAATAATACATTTTGTAGTAATTCGTCAACCGTAAATAAAAATAAATTTCCTGTTAAGCATTTAATCGAATTGACATAGAACTATTGTAGATTGGTTCAAAACAGTAAATAAAAAAATGTAAAAATACGTTATGTTCAGGCTAAAAATGGTTTAAGTTAAAATTAATTAATTCAATTTATCAACCAAATAATAAATGTTTGTATTTTTTTTATTTCTTATTAATAGCTACCACTTATTTCTAAAAAAAAACATGATCCTTTTTGTATTTTATTATAATTTAAATTGGTAGTAAACTTCTTTATCGCCAGATGGTATTAATTTAATTGGATTTTTATATTCAAAAATTTATTTTAAAGAACTACTTGCAATGGATATCTTAAAGTCAATTAATTCTTATTATTATTAAACTTTTTTGCCAGTTACAGAGGCTTTATTATTTTGTTGATAGATATATTTGTGTTTATTAAATTATTAAAAACGTTTTTAATTTCAAATTCTTGCAGTTTTTTAATAAAATAGTCAGTTACTTGAGCAAAAAAGGAGACTAAAACTTTCGCCAACAAAATAGTACAAATTAACTAAGGATTACTAACAATAAGTTTTAGAGATTCTTGACATTATATTTAAAGAATAAGATAATTTTGAAATTAAAAACCACGTGTAAATACAATTATACCGCTGAAACTTATTTACTCTTTTTTACTCTATTTCTTTTCTTTTTGCAAGGTGCTATTTTTTAGGTTCTTACGGATTTTTCTAACAACTTGCTTGTAAATAAAACGTCTTTTAAGACTCTTTTATTAATTAAGATTCGAATAAAAACTACTTCATGCATTTTGACTCATTAGCATTTTAATTAGATTATGCCTATCCTTATTATGCAGTAATTAACAATAGTAACCACAGACATAGATAATAAGATGCATATTCTTGGGTAAAGGATTACTTTTATAATACTAAATTATAATGCACAAGTTAATAACTTGCTAAGAAATAGGGTCAACTAAAAACTGGTGTTGAAATGGATTTTGTTGGCCTTGTTATGATTTTCGCACTTTTTGTTTAATCGCATAGAAGGTCCATGAAAAATAATTACAAACATTCTGATTCATCAATAAATGTTTGATAAGTGTTTTTCAGTTTAGATTGGGGCTTTGGTACGCTGTTTTTGTTGTTTAATAAACAGATTAACAATGTCAGCATTATTAATAAAAATATGTAATTGCAACTGTATTAATATTTATTTTATGTTTGTTATAACATTTAATATATTTAGTAGTGGTTTTAAATTTGTGCAATATTTATTTGTTTTTACCATCAAATGCTCCGTACAGAAGTGTCAGGTGGTACCATGAAGGTACAAAGCTACCAGAAGTGCATATGAAGTAATTTTTAATATATTCAAAAAAGAAGGAATTAAAGTCCTTATTCGTCTAAATTTTAAGCTCAAACATCTCACATTTTGAACGCGTCCTAACAAGTAGGCACAATGAACCGAAAGCCACATCCCACGACTGGTTTCGACCTATCGGGTCTCATCAGGTGGGCGCTGGCAGAAAGGAACTAGTTATGTTTTCCTGACCAGAATTTCATGATTTGGAACTGATTATGTTGTCCTGGCCAGGTTTTCCTGATTTGTAACTGATTATGTTTTTCAGACAGGATTTCCTGATTTGGAAATAATTATGTTTTCATGGCCAGGATTTCCTGATGTGAAACTGATTATGTTTTTGTGGCCAGAATTTCCTGATTTGGAACTGATTATTTTTTCCTGGCCAGGATTTCCTGATGTAGAACTGATTATGTTTTTCTTCCCAGGAGTCCTTATTTGGAACTGATTATGTTTTCATGGCCAGGATTTCTTGTTGCGGAACTGATTATGTTTTCCTGGCCAGGAAATAATCGGTTGATATCAAGTACAAAATATTACAAAATAGAGTCGTAGAAACTGGCTCAGGTACCCACCTGAGAAGTACGGGAGACAGAAATTGACCAGTATTATTACAAACAATAATTAGCAAAAAACTACTTACCATTAATGTTCAGTTTGCCGAGTATTTTTCTTGCCGAATTTGTCACATAGCTTTTAATAAAGAACTCGACAACCTGTTCTTGCAAATTAGTTAACAACTTTAACATTCTACTTTTTATTGTAATTATCTGGTTCGTTTGGTCTTATTGTACAGGAGGGAGAGACACGCCAGAAGCAGATGTAAATTGTATAATATATGTTGGTGGCTCTTATCGAATTTTTTTTTTGGTATAATGAACAATTATTATTCATTGGCGTTAAGTAATTAAATATAATATTTTTTTGGATTAACTGTAGAAAACGCAAATATTTTTGGGTGATTTCTGTCTATAACATTTCGTACAAACACACTTATAACTAATTGTAACGTTTATCACAGTCAAATAAAATGATTAGTTGCGAAAGTGGCTGCTTGTCTCCTTCATAATCTCTTGGGACGTACTGTATATGTATATATAAATGCAAATCAAAATTTTTAAATTTAGATCCATCGGCATGGAGGAAGAACAAGAGATGTGAAAACGTACCCCCTTGATCCCTACATAAACGAGACTTTCTACCCTTATGGTCATTCACAACTTACGAAGGTAAGGAGTTATTTAGGTCAACAGCAAATCAAAATAATTTATCATTTATTTATTGCTTTGTAGTATATATTAATTATTTCTATTAAGATGTTCCGTTTGATATCTTAGAATAGGGGAATGGAAAAAACGTTTACAAATTTAAGGGAAGGGTTGCATATTAGGTGGTGGAGTAGAGAGACAGACAAGGCATATAAATCAATAGTAAATTCTGCTTACAATAGTTTATATAGGGACTTATTCTGGAAATAAGAGGGTAGTGTTAAAATAGTTTTTCAAAAATAAAAAATGGGCTAGAATAAGATGCTGAACTGTAGGAATGACTTTAAATAGGGGAAGATTTAGGGTATGTGTTTATAGATTATATAAAAGGAGGGAGGATACCCTCTTTCAGTTGTTATGCTACAAAGAAGTAATAGGGATGTAACATGATGATATAGTAAAGCTCAGATTGAAAAATTATGAAGTGTTTTCAGTAACTAGTGGCACCCTTTATTTCCTTTTATTTTTTAATAAACTATTATATCACTTCTTTTATTCCAAAATCATGAGAAGAGTCTGTATGTTTTCTATTCTTTTGAATTTAAAAATCAGATCAGTTTGGTTATAGAAAGGAAGGAAAACACTATATAATGTTGGATCAGACTTAAGAGATCGATATAGAAAGTTTTTGGGAGATATTTACCACATCAATACCATCGAACCATTTAGTACAGACACCAACAGGACGAAAATGTCTCTTCTATTAAGTTTATCAGGATTATACCCTCCCACTGGTACAATACTGGAATGGAATCCAGATCTAAATTGGCAACCAATTCCCTATAATTATGGGAATAACGAAGTAAGTTAGTAAAAAATATTTCAATTTATAGAAAGTTTCACCATCATTGACAATTAAAAAACAATAGAAATAATTATTTATACAACTGATTGATTCTACATTAACTTGATAAAAGTCGATTATATAGAATAAATCAAACAATATGTAAACATCCACAAAGTGTATTTTCTTGAAGATCGTTTCGTCACTTTTCATGGCTTCTTTAGAAATTCTTAAGAACTAATGTAACTTCAAAATCGTCAAGAAAATAAAAGTTTGTGGAAGTTTAAATAGTGTATTATTTACACAGGATATTTTTTTAGTTATGAAATGCTTTAGGTAGTTGGAGATCCAATCTATTTTTGTCCAAAATACAACAAATTATGGAGAAACTACTCATTAGGTGAAGGTTTAGCTTTGTACAAAAACGATTTACAACTTTATGTAAATTGTAGTAAACATACCGGCTGGAATATAACAGAACCGGAGAAAATTTATGACCTTTACAAAATTTTAATTTCCGAAGTAAGAATGTGAAATTTATATGAATGGAATTTAAAACATTCCAATTGTCTGTTTTAGTACGAGTTTGGTTTAAAATTACCGGAATGGACAAATCAAATTTGGAAGAAGCCCCTGTATGACGCTGCTGTTAAAAGATTCATTCATAGGACTGGTACATCCGAATTAAAAAAACTTTCGGGAGGTATATAGATATTACAAACTATATATGAAAAATGTTGTAGTAAATACACCACCTACACTTTTCAACCTTTGAGAAATTGTTGGTCCATTTATCTTCTTAAGCCACTTCAAAAAGGAGTTTTTATATTTAGTCTTTATGTAGGTATGGTAAACCTATATTAAGTTTGTTTTGTGCTGAATTGGTTTTCATGTTTAATTATGACCAACATACTGCAGATTAGATTTTGATGCCTAATACATTACCCTATCTTTTTTTATTTTTCTTAAATGAATATAATGCCGACCTGCAATGAAAATAAATGAAATTAAAACAAAAATATTGGTAAAGAATGTAAAATAATCTGCGTTGTGGATTCAGTTTGTCGTGTAGATATATTCGTAAGACCTAGTCAAACATGAAATACCACAGCTAGCAGTAAATATCAATAGATGGCGTCGTACTGACTGTAATATGATATACAAGGTTGGTTCAGAGCTAATCTGAAGGGCAAGTTAGAGACATATAGAAATAGAAACAGGAGTAAAGGGTGTAGAGGAAGGCTTAGATTAGATTACTGTTCGCAAATAAGTTTTTGGGAAATATCCAACCAGTCGTTGGCCTGGCCTTTGACGCCCGAACCTCCGCCGTGTTTTATTAATTTTTACTTGTTAGCTATTTAGTATGTAATTATTTACTTAAATTAATGAAAGGTCTACCATTAATAGCCATTTTAAAGCCGCTTTGTTTTTGATTAAAACATATATTAGATTTTCTATTCGGAGAGTAGTTACTGGTTTGGTAATTGATACACTAAATTAGTAAATAATTGTTATCAATTAAAACACATACCACTTAGATTTATGGTAAATAGATAAAGCACGCTAGATACGAATATATCAAAATACAGTTTGCACTTGTTTCTTTTTGGAAGTTTTCTTTTCTACAATCAACAGAAAAACAAATACTTGAACTGTTGTTTTAAGTATTTCAAATTTAAGAAACTATACTTGTTTGTTTCTACAGGGTGGTTCTTAAAGAAATTAGTAGAAAATACTATTGACAAGATAAATGGAACATTACGGCCCCTTGATAGGAGGCTTTTCCTTTATTCGGGCCACGAAACAAATATTGGCATAATTTTATGCACATTAGGTATATTTGATAATGAAATACCTGGTTACGGATCTCAAATAATTTTTGAAGTGTACTGTATTCGAGGACAATATGGATTTAAGGTAATTAAATTTATATAACTATTTATAATAATATTTCATTGATAAATGACATGAAATATTGAAGTCATTTTTTTTTTAATTTTTATACGTACCAGGGTGTTTTCTGATTTATTTATTTTCCGTTTCCATTGGCTTGCAAATTATGGTTTCGGGCATAAAAAAATTCTAAGTACTTGTGTAAGTAAGTAAGGTTCAAGTTTGATATTTGAAATATTGAATCTGCTTAAGATACTTCGCCAAACTTATTGTATTATATACCAATTTTATGGATACTTTTTGTTTTATTTTTCGTAAAAGTTAATAAAGTTAATTTCACAATTTGTTTATAAACGACTAGGATAAAGGTACAAAGTGCAGAGATTCATAACTCAATTACTTTTTTGATAAGTCTTATAATGTTGTCGTAACTAGTATTTCAAAACCGATACCGTATACCAAATAAAATACCTTTATTGAAGTATTTAAATACAAATATTAAATACTTTTAATCGTCAATATTTAAATAGCATTTGAGGTACGATAAAGCTATTTAAATGTGTATTCGAAAACTTTTTATTTCAAATACTTCAGCTTTTATTTTTAGTGTATGTTTTGGTCTAAATAACTTTAATATGAAAATAATATTTTATTCAAATACTATTAATATTAAGTACCTATATATTAATGTAAAAACTATTGAATCATTAGATTTAGTGTCATGAGCTTATAGGCAAGAGATGGAAGTCTGTATTTTTGGAAGAATATTCCTCTTGTTTCCAAAACGAATGTATGTATAAGTCAATGGAAACGAAAAAAAGTTCAAACTGAATACTATGGGATTCCTGCTTTTAATTAGTAAACAATTAACTGTGCAGGTTTGGTACAATGGAAATAGGCAGGGTGACCGCATGGTTCTGATTACGTTACCAGGTTGTGAAGAGTTTTGTCCACTTGAAAAGTTTTTGGAAATATACAGAGAAGTAATACCGAAAGATATATCAGATTGTGATGTTTAATTTTTTAATATTGTACATATATTTTTTTGTTTGAAAAATATATGATTCTACCATTTTCCTAATTGATTATTTTGACCATTATTAAATATGTATAGATAGTAACAAAAATGGAAAGGTTATTATTTTGTCGTCATATTGCAAATATCAATAATTTACTTTTGTTAAAATGTCAAATCATGCTTTAAAAAATATGATAATTTTGAAAGGACATTAGCGATAGTATTCCTTATCCTTATTCCATATCAGTTTTTAAAGTGCATAAAATATAGACGTCTATTTTAGTGTTCAGACATTTACTTTTATCTGTTTTTGTTCTAATTAGTTTTGTTTCCCTCTTATTAAATGTTTACAGTGATTCTCAAAATGTAACTATCTATTTAAACCAAATTTATAAATAATACAAAAACGGCTCGAATGTGAAATCATTTCTTGGAATTATTTGAAAGTCATTTGTACTTGCAAAATTGATTTAGTTTGTCATGTAGACATCTTCGTAAAACCTTGTCAAACATATGAAATATCTACCAAATCATCTCGAATGCTAAACAGTGATCTAGACCATAAAGAACATTAGTTCAATTTCGGGTCAGACTGTTCTGGTTCAATTTTTTTCTGTAGTTTCCTTGGATCATCTAAAGCAGCGTTTTCCTTCTCGGTTGTTTACGATCAATTCCTATTGACATCATCAACACTTCTTCAATGGTCTGGTTTTCTAAGGTCATTTCTATTGTACTTCATTCGCCCTTCGCTACGACTGCTCGTTTGACTGCTCTGGAAGCAGACAAGTGACTCTTTCGTTAGGATTTTTCAATTTAAGAAACGAACATGTGTATTTTCCTGGTAAAGTTGCAATAAAACATGAATATTTTTTCTCAATGGCGCACAACTTCCTTTTATTCAATCATTCAGAAATTTACAATTTCTAAGTTTCGAATTGTTATCAATGGTTCCTTATTAAAATTGAGTGGCGTGCTTCCAGTTCTCTTCTTTTAAACATTTCTTCTATTTTCACCTCTTGAAATAAACAAATTTGATCAATATCCTCATCTTGATAATTTAATAATTCAATGATCTTTTGCAACCGTGGAGGAAAATGTTGCATAAGTAATGTTGGTTCCAAAAAACCATTTGTGTTTTTCGAAAAAAGATTACCCGGTGCATGAATAATCAAGAAAATTAAGTACTTTGTTTTTTTATCATCTTATTTCTAAAATTAAATAACACTAATCGTATTAAATTTATTTATTTTGAATGGTGTAATTTGTTATTTTGATTATTTGATGAAAATAAGTGATAATACTTGCTTACCAATAATATCTAAATCCTATTTATTGCTAATCAATCGTATATCATATACATTTTAGCTGGGGTTTTCAAACGGGTATGTTTACCTTTTTTATCGATGAATTCTACTTTTATTATTATATTATCAATTAAATTACCAGATAAGTTTATTGTTAATTGGATTTGTCCTGATAAATTATTCTACTAATAAGTGAGCTGTAATTAGTTTTATTTTTTAACTATTACTACCGAATTTATCAAATGTTAATTATAATATTCATATATTCTATAAAATTCGTTTACCCATTGAGAAAAAAATACAAATTCAATAATAATTATTTTTTTTTTATATTTTTTATTGCTGTCCCTTCCTGATATAAATTGGGGTGAAAAGTGTTTTATTCTAATGCCGACACCGTTTCACCCTAGGCTGTTAGGCTTTATTAAAGCACGTTTTTAGGTCAAGCTATATTATTTTTAAGGAGTCTTAGAAGTTATATATACCTTCGTAAAGCCTAGCAATCTAGGGCGAAATGTCGGTTTTGGTATTATAATAAAACATATTTTGGCTTGCTTTTTCGAATTCAGTAATGTTCTGTTTAAATTAGTAATATTCAAATAAATGTAACATTCTAAAAAACATTTTATTTTTTATCAATTTAAATAGGTAATATAATTAGTGATATTAAGGGTGCATTCACTGCGAAACATTTTTAAACTAGTAATAATTTAAGTACAAAAAATCTGTTTTAACACCTCTTTACGATCGTTTTGGCTATTAAGCTATTATCAAAAAATAAAGATATCTTAATACCGAAATATCGGTATCTTTTGATAATGGCTCAATAGCCGAAACGATCGTAAATCACAATCAAATTATTGGTTGTTTAAATACGTAAATAATAAAAAGTACATTGTTTCAATGAACTATTTATTCACAGGTACTTTGACGTTTGAAGATTGACAATAATTTCAACAAATACCAATAATTCAATGTGTGACAAATGTTTTCCGCAGTTTACATTATTTAAGTTATAATAATAACACTCTTATATAGTTGTAATGACATGCGGTAAGTAGTAATAACAATATCAGATCAGATTTAGATTACAGTAAGTCAGTGAATAAACTATGAAGATAAAAAATATAATATCAAAATAATTTTAAATATAAATATAAACATGGAATCAACAGAAACAACTACTTCGAGGGCTAATACCCCTACCGGCATTAAACTACACTTTTGATTCACATGTATTCTTAGACGAAGATTTAACATATTCAAAAAAGAAGGAATTAAAATCCTTATTCGTCTAAATATTAAGATCAAAGATCTCACATATGGAACGCGTCCTACCAAGTAGGCACAACGAACCGAAAACCATATCCTGATGACACCCGATAGGTCGAAACCGGTTCGTTGTGCCTACTTGGTAGGACGCGTTCCAAATGTGAGATCTTTATTCTTAATAATTAGACGAATAAGGATTTTAATTCCTTCTTTTTTAAATATCAAAATAATTGTAGAAAATCATAGATAATTATAGCAAAATGATATGGCAAAAGAATAGTTCAATATAAGTATACTAAATTGTTTGTCATTCAATTTACACAATTTGAATTTGTTTTAATCTTCAAAATGGTTTTATTAGTTGACAATTTGTTAATGATTCCCTATCTCAAAAGAAAAACTGCACCTTTAAAAGGGGTTGTAAGGTATCTCTTTTATAATTTTCATTGTTTATGAAGTTTCTTAGTTAAAATTTGAATTTTTATACTGAAACGTTTCGGAAATTCATAATAAAAATCATTTATAAATTAATTCACATTATGCTAGGAACCTTATGTAAGTATGACAGTCACATATAAATATTACCTTAAGATACAGAGACTAGCACCATTGCTAGACAGAAGTGAAGAAACGTATCCGAACATTTTGGTCTTTTGGGTACGAGCAACTCATTAAATGTAAGCAATGACTTATAACAAATTTGCTCTTTCATTATCAAATTTATTTCTTCTTATGCCAAAAAAATGTATATGTACTTAAGGAAGGAAAACTTGGTGAAAATCGTCTTGGTATGGATTTGAGAGTTAGACATGGTAAATTCCTAGGGAAAATATTTTATCCCGAAATATTAGAGGCTCGTACGTAACAGCGATAGGACAAAAACGTCTGTTTCTCTTAGTTTGTCTGGACTTTTCCCACCAAAAAATATCTCAATTTGGAAAAACGAACTTAGCTGGCAACCTGTATCCTATTTGTCATATCCAGCTGAAGAAGATCATATAGGTCTAATAATTTTAACGAAAAAAAATAGGTTTTTGAGTAATTTATTAGCAGATTAAGATGATTTCTCAGTTATGGTATTTAAGTTATGATAGTTGTACTGAAAGCTTTTTTCTATATCGTTATCAGTCTATCAGTAGTTTTATATAAATGTTACAAATATTGAGGTAAATAAGTTTATCCTTATCGTAAATCACGTTGGACATTAATTTAATTAGGTTTTAAAAATCAAAACTTAATGGATTTTTTTAAGACAATATTGAAAGATAGCGCTGTCTCAAAATTCTTGATTGTACAAACAGAATAATTTTAGATAACTGCAGAGGTAAATTGCTAGTTTTTACTATCACTAATTGATTGCATGGAACAATAAACAGATCTCAAAAAACAGTATATATAACTGTGTCTATCTGATTAATTTTCGAAAACTAAAAGGACTTCTTAAGCCTTTTATATATCTAATGATATACACGTTTAATTGAATGCAACTCTCACCAGAGTCCGCTCCGCTCACTCTATATATAGAGTTGTTATTTTTCATATACGATAGGAAGCCCCCGGTATGGCGGTTACGAATCCTTTCTTTTTCTTTTTCCGTTTCAAGTATTAGATATAACCAGGGGGTGTTCACTCTATTAATTGTGAAATAGATGATACACCAGTCTAGAGATAGTGTTGTAGTACTACGTGACATGGGTTGCATAAGAGAAGAAGTATTTTATGTTTAATTTTTTTTTGCACGATTTACGTTTTGCACGAATTCTGATGACGATTTGTGCTGTTGATGGTTTGCCACTGCTTTGGATGCTGTTGTAATTTGTACATACAACATATATATAATGATATTACAATATATATTTATAATGTCGCCGGGAAACCCTCTTACAAGTTGTACATAGTTGATGCCGGTAAACAAGCAAAATGTTTGATTACTCGTTTTTATTATTATTTATCGTTAAATCAGTCAAATATGTGACAAGGTGTTTAGACTTTATTCGAAAGAAAAAATGGAGAAAATGGATAAGGAAAAGGTATGTAAAAAAAAACGATAAAATAAAAAAGAAACGGTAATACAACTGTAATATAAATCTACATACTTATAGATTTTGTATTTATGAATGAAAGTTGTTAAAATATTTGAAGAAATGCATTATTTATTGCCATTAGAAAAAAAGGGGGGAATCGTATTTTGAAAAACAATTTGAATTACAAAAGTAAGTAAAACAGGTTATATAAACAAGTGTAGTTTCATAAAGATCTGGATAGCTAGGTTCCTATAGTATTTTTACTTTATATGCAATGTGTTTATTATATTTGCAATAACCACAATTAGGTATAATGCAACATTGGCTACATATAGGTACACAGTTTTTATATATGAAATAATATATCTACAGTGTGAAAGGAGTTGAAAACATTATTGAAGAGTTAATAAAAAATTTAAAATTGAACAAAATTATAAAACATCATACCGTGCTACAATGTAATAAAAATACTAAATAATTCGTGAATGTTCCGATTTGTATCCCGTCAAACAAATTAACAGGAAAAATTGTAGAAGACCTGTAATCATAAGAACTCACAACCTTAACATAGGCTGCTACATTAATAAGTTAACATATTACATTATGTTATGACCTACCAGAAAATAAAAACAATACATTCCGGAAACTGCTGTTTCACATCTTAGAGCCCATCGCTTCTTCGGGAGAAATCCGTCGAAGAAAGTGCGGATCTGTAATCACAACAAAACAGACAGACAAACAATAACGATAGTGAAAACTAAGTTATTGTAGTAGTTTCGGTTAAAATATTTCTAAATAGAAGTAAAAATTATTATTTAGAAAATGGCTTTTATAATCAAAAATATAAATACGTATTTTGCATTTTAAACAGAACCAGAAGTACGAGCTGAACTAATAAGAGTTATATTTGGCTATTCTAACCGTTTAGTAGCCAATCTACTTCTACGTAAGTTTATTTATTTAATGAAAAGTTAATGTTTACCCTTTGTATTAACTGCATGTGTTCCATCAGCTAATATCCGTACAGACAAGATCATTACCACTTTTATGAATATGAATTCTACTAGGGATTCCTGCCGTGAAGGTCTGTTCTTATAATAAACTACCAAATGTTAAAAGTGCCTGTTGGTCCGCGAGAGACATTTTATCTCTTACCCGATTTCTGCTAACCGGGCACTTCCCTATCCGCCACCCGGGAACGCGCCCGATAGGGGTTGCAGGCTCCCCACACGGGAAAAATAATACTCACGCTCTGGTCAATGATGCAAACCAAACGTGAGGGATCTTTTGTTATGTGGTGGATCCAAACCACAATATCTCGCAGACATTAATAGCTATTAATTGTCGATGTACCATCTGGAGATTTAAAGGAAGCAATATTTTCGAGTAAATAAAACTTTTAATCAAGTATAAAAAATCATAAAATTGTTGACACATAAATAATGGTCAAAGGCTAAAAATTCTTTTTCTGTATACTACGCAGATAAGCCACCCTCATTCATATACATTATAACATCAACTGCTACCACATGAAACTATAACATCACAACCCAAAATAAGAATATTTAGCTTTTAGAACCCTCGTAATAAAGCAACTTATATTTTTCTGTGAACTTGCTTTCGGTCGCTACTAAAATATATAATATGAACGTAAAATGAATGTGACGACTGATGGAAGGATATTCCAAGAAAGCTTACAACGTTGAAACGGTTTAGTTTACTTATCGAAATTAAATAATATTCCAAGATGAGCGACGTAATTTACAAATCGTACATAAAAATTTGAAAATTGCACCAAATCAAAAAACATCAACAGACAACCTGACAGATTCAGGATGCCATGTCACATATTAGAAAATGAAAACAGTAACAGAGAACACCTTATTCTGAATACTATACTTTCTGGAAGTTGTCGCATCACAACTTGGAGCCCGTTGCTTCTTCGAAAGGAATCCGTCGAAGAAAGTGCGGATCTGTAATCATAACAAGATACAACCTGACAGATTCAGGATGCCATGTCACATATTAGAAAATGAAAACAGTAACAGAGAACACCTTATTCTGAATACTATACTTTCTGGAAGTTGTCGCATCACATCTTGGAGCCCGTTGCTTCTTCGAAAGGAATCCGTCGAAGAAAGTGCGGATCTGTAATCGCAACAAGACAGACAACCTGACAGATTCAGGATGCTATGCCACTTATTAAAAAATGAAAACAGTAACAGAGAACACCTTATTTCAAATACCGTACTTTCTGGAAGTTGACGCACCATATCTTGGAGCCCATTGCTTCTTCGGGAGAAATCCGTCGAGGAAAGTGCGGATCTGCAATCACAACAAGACAGACAACCTGACAAATTCAGGATGCCTTGTCACATATTAGAAAATGAAAACAGTAACAGAGAAAACCTTATTCTAAATACTATACTTTCTGGAAGTTGACGCATCACATCTTGGAGCCCATTGCTTCTTCGAAAGAAATCCGTCGAAGAAAGTGTGGATCTGTAATCACAACAAGACAGACAACCTGACAGATTCAGGATGCCATGTCATATATTAGAAAATGAAAACAGTAACAGAGAAAACCTTATTCTAAATACTATACTTTCTGGAAATTGACGCATCACATTTTGAGCCCATTGCTTCTTCGAAAGAAATCCGTCGAAGAAAGTGCGGATCTGTAATCACAACAAGACAGACAACCTGACAGATTCAGGATGCCATGTCATATATTAGAAAATGAAAACAGTAACAGAGAACACCTTATTCTAAATACTATACTTTCTGGAAATTGACGCATCACATTTTGAGCCCATTGCTTTTTCGAAAGAAATCCGTCGAACAAAGTGCGGATCTGTAATCACAACAAGACAGACAACCTGACAAATTCAGGATGCCTTGTCACATATTAGAAAATGAAAACAGTAACAGAGAAAACCTTATTCTAAATACTATACTTTCTGGAAGTTGACGCATCACATATTGGAGCCCATTGCTTCTTCGAAAGAAATCCGTCGAAGAAAGTGCGGACCTGTAATCGCAACAAGACAGACAACCTGACAGATTCAGGATGCCTTGTCACATATTAGAAAATGAAAACAGTAACAGAGAAAACCTTATTCTAAATACTATACTTTCTGGAAATTGACGCATAACATATTGGAGCCCATTGCTTCTTCGAAAGAAATCCGTCGAAGAAAGTGCGGATCTGTAATCGCAACAAGACAGACAACCTGACAGATTCAGGATGCTATGCTACTTATTAAAAAATGAAAACAGTAACAAAGAACACCTTATTTCAAATACCGTACTTTCTGGAAGTTGACGCACCATATCTTGGAGCCCATTGCTTCTTCGGGAGAAATCCGTCGAAAAAAGTGCGGATCTGCAATCACAACAAGACAGACAACCTGACAAATTCAGGATGCCTTGTCACATATTAGAAAATGAAAACAGTAACAGAGAAAACCTTATTCTAAATACTATACTTTCTGGAAGTTGACGCATCACATCTTGGAGCCCATTGCTTCTTCGAAAGAAATCCGTCGAAGAAAGTGCGGATCTGTAATCACAACAAGACAGACAACCTGACAGATTCAAGATGCCATGTCATATATTAGAAAATGAAAACAGTAACAGAGAAAACCTTATTCTAAATACTATACTTTCTGGAAATTGACGCATCACATTTTGAGCCCATTGCTTCTTCGAAAGAAATCCGTCGAAGAAAGTGCGGATCTGTAATCGCAACAAGACAGACAACCTGACAGATTCAGGATGCTATGCCACTTATTAAAAAATGAAAACAGTAACAGAGAACACCTTATTTCAAATACCGTACTTTCTGGAAGTTGACGCACCATATCTTGGAGCCCATTGCTTCTTCGGGAGAAATCCGTCGAGGAAAGTGCGGATCTGAAATCACAACAAGACAGACAACCTGACAAATTCAGGATGCCTTGTCACATATGAGAAAATGAAAACAGTAACAGAGTAAACCTTATTCTAAATACTATACTTTCTGGAAGTTGACGCATCACATCTTGGAGCCCATTGCTTCTTCGAAAGAAATCCGTAGAAGAAAGTGCGGATCTGTAATCACAACAAGACAGACAACCTGACAGATTCAGGATGCCATGTCATATATTAGAAAATGAAAACAGTAACAGAGAACACCTTATTCTAAATACTATACTTTTTAGAAGTTGACGCATCACATCTTGGAGCCCGTTGCTTCTTCAGGAGAAATCCGTAGAAGAAAGTGCGGATCTGTAATCACAACACTACAGACAACCTGACAGATTCAGGATGCCATGTCACGTATTAGAAAATGAAAACAGTAACAGAGAACACCTTATTCTAAATACTATACTTTCTGGAAGTTGACGCATCACATCTTGGAGCTCATTGCTTCTTCGAAAGAAATCCGTCGAACAAAGTGCGGATTTGTAATCACAACAAGACAGACAACCTGACAAATTGAGGATGCCTTGTTACATATTAAAAAATGAAAACAGTAACAGATAAAACCTTATTCTAAATACTGTACTTTCTGGAAGATGACGTATCACATATTGGAGCCCATTGCTTCTTCGAAAGAAATCCGTCGAAGAAAGTGCGGATCTGTAATCGCAACAAGACAGACAACCTGATAGATTCAGGATGCTATGCCACTTATTAAAAAATGAAAACAGTAACAGAGAACACCTTATTTCAAATACCGTACTTTCTGGAAGTTGACGCACCATATCTTGGAGCCCATTGCTTCTTCGGGAGAAATCCGTAGAAGAAAGTGCGGATCTGTAATCACAACAAGACAGACAACTTGACAAATTCAGGATGCCTTGTCACATATTAGAAAATGAAAACAGTAACAGAGAAAACCTTATTCTAAATACTATACTTTCTGGAAGTTGACGCATCACATCTTGGAGCCCATTGCTTCTTCGAAAGAAATCCGTCGAAGAAAGTGCGGATCTGTAATCACAACAAGACAGACAACCTGACAGATTCAGGATGCCATGTCATATATTAGAAAATGAAAACAGTAACAGAGAACACCTTATTCTAAATACTATACTTTCTGGAAATTGACGCATCACATTTTGAGCCCATTGCTTCTTCGAAAGAAATCCGTAGAAGAGAGTGCGGATCTGTAATCGCAACAAGACAGACAACCTGACAGATTCAGGATGCTATGCCACTTATTAAAAAATGAAAACAGTAACAGAGAACACCTTATTTCAAATACCGTATTTTCTGGAAGTTAACGCACCATGTCTTGGAGCCCATTGCTTCTTAAGGAGAAATCCGTCGAAGAAAGTGCGGATCTGTAATCACAACAAGACAGACAACCTGACAAATTCAGGATGCCTTGTCACATATTAGAAAATGAAAACAGTAACAGAGAAAACCTTATTCTAAATACTATACTTTCTGGAAGTTGACGCATCACATATTGGAGCCCATTGCTTCTTCGAAAGAAATCCGTCGAAGAAAGTGTGGATCTGTAATCGCAACAAGACAGACAACCTGACAGATCCAGGATGCTATGCCACTTATTAAAAAATGAAAACAGTAACTGAGAACACCTTATTTCAAATACCGTATTTTCTGGAAGTTGACGCACCATATCTTGGAGCCCATTGCTTCTTCGGGAGAAATCCGTCGAAGAAAGTGCGGATCTGTAATCGCAACAAGACAGACAACCTGACAGATCCAGGATGCTATGCCACTTATTAAAAAATGATAACAGTAACAGAGAACACCTTATTTCAAATACCGTACTTTCTGGAAGTTGACGCACCATATCTTGGAGCCCATTGCTTCTTCGGGAGAAATCCGTAGAAGAAAGTGCGGATCTGTAATCACAACAAGACAGACAACTTGACAAATTCAGGATGCCTTGTCACATATTAGAAAATGAAAACAGTAACAGAGAAAACCTTATTCTAAATACTATACTTTCTGGAAGTTGACGCATCACATCTTGGAGCCCATTGCTTCTTCGAAAGAAATCCGTCGAAGAAAGTGCGGATCTGTAATCACAACAAGACAGACAACCTGACAGATTCAGGATGCCATGTCATATATTAGAAAATGAAAACAGTAACAGAGAACACCTTATTCTAAATACTATACTTTCTGGAAATTGACGCATCACATTTTGAGCCCATTGCTTCTTCGAAAGAAATCCGTAGAAGAGAGTGCGGATCTGTAATCGCAACAAGACAGACAACCTGACAGATTCAGGATGCTATGCCACTTATTAAAAAATGAAAACAGTAACAGAGAACACCTTATTTCAAATACCGTATTTTCTGGAAGTTAACGCACCATGTCTTGGAGCCCATTGCTTCTTAAGGAGAAATCCGTCGAAGAAAGTGCGGATCTGTAATCACAACAAGACAGACAACCTGACAAATTCAGGATGCCTTGTCACATATTAGAAAATGAAAACAGTAACGGAGAAAACCTTATTCTAAATACTATACTTTCTGGAAGTTGACGCATCACATATTGGAGCCCATTGCTTCTTCGAAAGAAATCCGTCGAAGAAAGTGTGGATCTGTAATCGCAACAAGACAGACAACCTGACAGATCCAGGATGCTATGCCACTTATTAAAAAATGAAAACAGTAACTGAGAACACCTTATTTCAAATACCGTATTTTCTGGAAGTTGACGCACCATATCTTGGAGCCCATTGCTTCTTCGGGAGAAATCCGTCGAAGAAAGTGCGGATCTGTAATCGCAACAAGACAGACAACCTGACAGATCCAGGATGCTATGCCACTTATTAAAAAATGATAACAGTAACAGAGAACACCTTATTTCAAATACCGTACTTTCTGGAAGTTGACGCACCATATCTTGGAGCCCATTGCTTCTTCGGGAGAAATCCGTAGAAGAAAGTGCGGATCTGTAATCACAACAAGACAGACAACTTGACAAATTCAGGATGCCTTGTCACATATTAGAAAATGAAAACAGTAACAGAGAAAACCTTATTCTAAATACTATACTTTCTGGAAGTTGACGCATCACATCTTGGAGCCCATTGCTTCTTCGAAAGAAATCCGTCGAAGAAAGTGCGGATCTGTAATCACAACAAGACAGACAACCTGACAGATTCAGGATGCCATGTCATATATTAGAAAATGAAAACAGTAACAGAGAACACCTTATTCTAAATACTATACTTTCTGGAAGTTGACGCATCACATCTTGGAGCTCATTGCTTCTTCGAAAGAAATCCGTCGAACAAAGTGCGGATTTGTAATCACAACAAGACAGACAACCTGACAAATTGAGGATGCCTTGTTACATATTAAAAAATGAAAACAGTAACAGATAAAACCTTATTCTAAATACTGTACTTTCTGGAAGATGACGTATCACATATTGGAGCCCATTGCTTCTTCGAAAGAAATCCGTCGAAGAAAGTGCGGATCTGTAATCGCAACAAGACAGACAACCTGATAGATTCAGGATGCTATGCCACTTATTAAAAAATGAAAACAGTAACAGAGAACACCTTATTTCAAATACCGTACTTTCTGGAAGTTGACGCACCATATCTTGGAGCCCATTGCTTCTTCGGGAGAAATCCGTAGAAGAAAGTGCGGATCTGTAATCACAACAAGACAGACAACTTGACAAATTCAGGATGCCTTGTCACATATTAGAAAATGAAAACAGTAACAGAGAAAACCTTATTCTAAATACTATACTTTCTGGAAGTTGACGCATCACATCTTGGAGCCCATTGCTTCTTCGAAAGAAATCCGTCGAAGAAAGTGCGGATCTGTAATCACAACAAGACAGACAACCTGACAGATTCAGGATGCCATGTCATATATTAGAAAATGAAAACAGTAACAGAGAACACCTTATTCTAAATACTATACTTTCTGGAAATTGACGCATCACATTTTGAGCCCATTGCTTCTTCGAAAGAAATCCGTAGAAGAGAGTGCGGATCTGTAATCGCAACAAGACAGACAACCTGACAGATTCAGGATGCTATGCCACTTATTAAAAAATGAAAACAGTAACAGAGAACACCTTATTTCAAATACCGTATTTTCTGGAAGTTAACGCACCATGTCTTGGAGCCCATTGCTTCTTAAGGAGAAATCCGTCGAAGAAAGTGCGGATCTGTAATCACAACAAGACAGACAACCTGACAAATTCAGGATGCCTTGTCACATATTAGAAAATGAAAACAGTAACAGAGAAAACCTTATTCTAAATACTATACTTTCTGGAAGTTGACGCATCACATATTGGAGCCCATTGCTTCTTCGAAAGAAATCCGTCGAAGAAAGTGCGGATCTGTAATCGCAACAAGACAGACAACCTGACAGATTCAGGATGCCTTGTCACATATTAGAAAATGAAAACAGTAACAGAGAAAACCTTATTCTAAATACTATACTTTCTGGAAATTGACGCATAACATATTGGAGCCCATTGCTTCTTCGAAAGAAATCCGTCGAAGAAAGTGCGGATCTGTAATCGCAACAAGACAGACAACCTGACAGATCCAGGATGCTATGCCACTTATTAAAAAATGATAACAGTAACAGAGAACACCTTATTTCAAATACCGTACTTTCTGGAAGTTGACGCACCATATCTTGGAGCCCATTGCTTCTTCGGGAGAAATCCGTAGAAGAAAGTGCGGATCTGTAATCACAACAAGACAGACAACTTGACAAATTCAGGATGCCTTGTCACATATTAGAAAATGAAAACAGTAACAGAGAAAACCTTATTCTAAATACTATACTTTCTGGAAGTTGACGCATCACATCTTGGAGCCCATTGCTTCTTCGAAAGAAATCCGTCGAAGAAAGTGCGGATCTGTAATCACAACAAGACAGACAACCTGACAGATTCAGGATGCCATGTCATATATTAGAAAATGAAAACAGTAACAGAGAACACCTTATTCTAAATACTATACTTTCTGGAAATTGACGCATCACATTTTGAGCCCATTGCTTCTTCGAAAGAAATCCGTAGAAGAGAGTGCGGATCTGTAATCGCAACAAGACAGACAACCTGACAGATTCAGGATGCTATGCCACTTATTAAAAAATGAAAACAGTAACAGAGAACACCTTATTTCAAATACCGTATTTTCTGGAAGTTAACGCACCATGTCTTGGAGCCCATTGCTTCTTAAGGAGAAATCCGTCGAAGAAAGTGCGGATCTGTAATCACAACAAGACAGACAACCTGACAAATTCAGGATGCCTTGTCACATATTAGAAAATGAAAACAGTAACAGAGAAAACCTTATTCTAAATACTATACTTTCTGGAAGTTGACGCACCATGTCTTGGAGCCCATTGCTTCTTCGGGAGAAATCCGTCGAAGAAAGTGCGGATCTGTAATCACAACAAGACAGACAACCTGACAAATTCAGGATGCCTTGTCACATATTAGAAAATGAAAACAGTAACAGAGAAAACCTTATTCTAAATACTATACTTTCTGGAAGTTGACGCATCACATATTGGAGCCCATTGCTTCTTCGGGAGAAATCCGTCGAAGAAAGTGCGGATCTGTAATCACAACAAGACAGGCAACCTGACAAATTCAGGATGCCTTGTCACATATTAGAAAATGAAAACAGTAACAGAGAAAACCTTATTCTAAATACTATACTTTCTGGAAGTTGACGCATCACATTTTGGATCCCATTGCTTCTTCGAAAAAAATCCGTCGAAGAAAGTGCGGATCTGTAATCGCAACAAGACAGACAACCTGACAGATTCAGGATGCTATGCCACTTATTAAAAAATGAAAACAGTAACAGAGAACACCTTATTTCAAATACCGTACTTTCTGGAAGTTGACGCACCATATCTTGGAGCCCATTGCTTCTTCGGGAGAAATCCGTCGAAGAAAGTGCGGATCTGTAATCACAACAAGACAGACAACCTGACAAATTCAGGATGCCTTGTCACATATTAGAAAATGAAAACAGTAACAGAGAAAACCTTATTCTAAATACTATACTTTCTGGAAGTTGACGCATCACATGTTGGAGCCCATTGCTTCTTCGAAAGAAATCCGTCGAAGAAAGTGCGGATCTGTAATCGCAACAAGACAGACAACCTGACAGATTCAGGATGCTATGCCACTTATTAAAAAATGAAAACAGTAACAGAGAACACCTTATTTCAAATACCGTACTTTCTGGAAGTTGACGCACCATATCTTGGAGCCCATTGCTTCTTCGGGAGAAATCCGTCGAAGAAAGTGCGGATCTGTAATCACAACAAGACAGACAACCTGACAAATTCAGGATGCCTTGTCACATATTAGAAAATGAAAACAGTAACAGAGAAAACCTTATTCTAAATACTATACTTTCTGGAAATTGACGCATCACATTTTGAGCCCATTGCTTCTTCGAAAGAAATCCGTAGAAGAGAGTGCGGATCTGTAATCGCAACAAGACAGACAACCTGACAGATTCAGGATGCTATGCCACTTATTAAAAAATGAAAACAGTAACAGAGAACACCTTATTTCAAATACCGTATTTTCTGGAAGTTAACGCACCATGTCTTGGAGCCCATTGCTTCTTAAGGAGAAATCCGTCGAAGAAAGTGCGGATCTGTAATCACAACAAGACAGACAACCTGACAAATTCAGGATGCCTTGTCACATATTAGAAAATGAAAACAGTAACAGAGAAAACCTTATTCTAAATACTATACTTTCTGGAAGTTGACGCATCACATATTGGAGCCCATTGCTTCTTCGAAAGAAATCCGTCGAAGAAAGTGCGGATCTGTAATCGCAACAAGACAGACAACCTGACAGATTCAGGATGCCTTGTCACATATTAGAAAATGAAAACAGTAACAGAGAAAACCTTATTCTAAATACTATACTTTCTGGAAATTGACGCATAACATATTGGAGCCCATTGCTTCTTCGAAAGAAATCCGTCGAAGAAAGTGCGGATCTGTAATCGCAACAAGACAGACAACCTGACAGATCCAGGATGCTATGCCACTTATTAAAAAATGATAACAGTAACAGAGAACACCTTATTTCAAATACCGTACTTTCTGGAAGTTGACGCACCATATCTTGGAGCCCATTGCTTCTTCGGGAGAAATCCGTAGAAGAAAGTGCGGATCTGTAATCACAACAAGACAGACAACTTGACAAATTCAGGATGCCTTGTCACATATTAGAAAATGAAAACAGTAACAGAGAAAACCTTATTCTAAATACTATACTTTCTGGAAGTTGACGCATCACATCTTGGAGCCCATTGCTTCTTCGAAAGAAATCCGTCGAAGAAAGTGCGGATCTGTAATCACAACAAGACAGACAACCTGACAGATTCAGGATGCCATGTCATATATTAGAAAATGAAAACAGTAACAGAGAACACCTTATTCTAAATACTATACTTTCTGGAAATTGACGCATCACATTTTGAGCCCATTGCTTCTTCGAAAGAAATCCGTAGAAGAGAGTGCGGATCTGTAATCGCAACAAGACAGACAACCTGACAGATTCAGGATGCTATGCCACTTATTAAAAAATGAAAACAGTAACAGAGAACACCTTATTTCAAATACCGTATTTTCTGGAAGTTAACGCACCATGTCTTGGAGCCCATTGCTTCTTAAGGAGAAATCCGTCGAAGAAAGTGCGGATCTGTAATCACAACAAGACAGACAACCTGACAAATTCAGGATGCCTTGTCACATATTAGAAAATGAAAACAGTAACAGAGAAAACCTTATTCTAAATACTATACTTTCTGGAAGTTGACGCACCATGTCTTGGAGCCCATTGCTTCTTCGGGAGAAATCCGTCGAAGAAAGTGCGGATCTGTAATCACAACAAGACAGACAACCTGACAAATTCAGGATGCCTTGTCACATATTAGAAAATGAAAACAGTAACAGAGAAAACCTTATTCTAAATACTATACTTTCTGGAAGTTGACGCATCACATATTGGAGCCCATTGCTTCTTCGGGAGAAATCCGTCGAAGAAAGTGCGGATCTGTAATCACAACAAGACAGGCAACCTGACAAATTCAGGATGCCTTGTCACATATTAGAAAATGAAAACAGTAACAGAGAAAACCTTATTCTAAATACTATACTTTCTGGAAGTTGACGCATCACATTTTGGATCCCATTGCTTCTTCGAAAAAAATCCGTCGAAGAAAGTGCGGATCTGTAATCGCAACAAGACAGACAACCTGACAGATTCAGGATGCTATGCCACTTATTAAAAAATGAAAACAGTAACAGAGAACACCTTATTTCAAATACCGTACTTTCTGGAAGTTGACGCACCATATCTTGGAGCCCATTGCTTCTTCGGGAGAAATCCGTCGAAGAAAGTGCGGATCTGTAATCACAACAAGACAGACAACCTGACAAATTCAGGATGCCTTGTCACATATTAGAAAATGAAAACAGTAACAGAGAAAACCTTATTCTAAATACTATACTTTCTGGAAGTTGACGCATCACATGTTGGAGCCCATTGCTTCTTCGAAAGAAATCCGTCGAAGAAAGTGCGGATCTGTAATCGCAACAAGACAGACAACCTGACAGATTCAGGATGCTATGCCACTTATTAAAAAATGAAAACAGTAACAGAGAACACCTTATTTCAAATACCGTATTTTCTGGAAGTTGACGCACCATGTCTTGGAGCCCATTGCTTCTTCGGGAGAAATCCGTCGAAGAAAGTGCGGATCTGTAATCACAACAAGACAGACAACCTGACAGATTCAGGATGCCATGTCATATATTAGAAAATGAAAACAGTAACAGAGAAAACCTTATTCTAAATACTATACTTTTTAGAAGTTGACGCATCACATCTTGGAGCCCGTTGCTTCTTCAGGAGAAATCCGTAGAAGAAAGTGCGGATCTGTAATCACAACACTACAGACAACCTGACAGATTCAGGATGCCATGTCACGTATTAGAAAATGAAAACAGTAACAGAGAACACCTTATTCTAAATACTATACTTTCTGGAAGTTGACGCATCACATCTTGGAGCTCATTGCTTCTTCGAAAGAAATCCGTCGAAGATAAGTGCGGATCTGTAATCATACAAAATTTGCAGCCTGGATGGGGGCTACTACGTAAATTAATTAATCGAAATTAATAACTAAGTGCACACTGGAATTTGTACTTACTTTTCAAGATCTTCTTATTGGAGTTGATAATCCTCTTCTTAGAAATCACTGCACTTTTAACTTCTCCCCCCAACCTCCGACGCGGACCCAACAATACCCAAACGAGCGAACATATAAGAACAACATTTAGCAAGTATAGTACAAGAAAGGGTGAGAGGCAAGCACCCCCACCAATAAATAAAGAGAAACATGCGTTCTACTATGTAACGGCGATCCTCTTGCCCCGACGACACGATCCAAACAGCCGATGTAGAACCATGTACCTATCTAATGTGAAAACACCTACTCACACAAAGAAAACATTCATCAAACCACTCTTACACTACCGCGCCGCCGTCGCCCTAGATAAAGGAAAAATCACTCACTCCCATCCACACTTCTGACACAAAGTCCTGACATCCCTGAGGAATTGGAAGAATTCCTCGAAAACATTCTTACATCACTCAAACATCCAACAACATCCATACATTTACACCTGAACACATGCATCAACTTATACTCAACCACCTCAACACAAAATACATTCGGCTGAAGAGAACATAATCAAATCATCCTCGGAGGTTGGAATCCAATACTGCTCAGTCGTATGGACGGTCGGGGACGGCTGGATGTCTTTCCAAGACTGAAACTCACATACAGTCTACTGCGGTATTAATTATTGTATTAAAATATACCTTAATGGTACTTACCTTTTGCATAACAAATACACAAAAATGGTACTATACTTGCTAAACATTGAATAGACGAAGTGCCAGGAGTCAAATTGTAAAGGAACAAATTGTCAAACTTACCACCTCGTCTATTGGGAAACCATGCAATTCGCTTACCACTCTTTGGACGGTAACTGAAAAAATATAAAAAAATTAAATTATTAAAAATTAATTTCATCAAGTGCGGAGCGGCGAATCTATTTCGAAAAAGCTAAAATTTATGAATGAAAAGTTAATAATGTTAACTAAAACGTTTAAAATTATTGTAAGAAATTTCATCATTTACAAACAATCAAAATTCACAAAATTATTAAAAAGAAAACTAGAAATAGAAACTTTCTAAACTTTCTATCAATCAACCAAACCAATAATATCAATCACAAAAGTTAATTTCGAAAAAATTAAAAATCAAAATGTTTTCAATCACTGAATGTTTTTAATAATTTCCAAATTGTTATAGAGACTGGACAATTATCACAAAGAAAAAAGACAGTTGCAATATTGAACAATAAGTTAAGCAAATAAATAAAAATAAAAAGATAACAATTACTTACCATTACCGCCACTTTGGTGTTGCCTTACTCCTCTTAATAAAACACTCCCGAAAATTTAGAAACCACTACAGCACAAGTTAAGAAACTTTAAGAACGGATAAACATGCACCTAAAGTACAAAAAGCGAGCCACGGCAGCGCGACGCTCGCGACGCATACTCTTTCCCGAAAGCATGGTCACGATAAACTGAAGAAAAGCTCGCATAATTCGTATTTATAGTCTTGTTTTTTTTTTGTATCCGGTTCGGCCTATAGGTATCATTTTGTGCCTTTATCAAGCAAAAAATTATGTTCAGTTACATCCATACTTTTATTAGAATTTCCATTTCATATTTAATAGTTACAGTTCGTCACAAAAGAAAAATTAGAAAATACTTTATTCAAATAAAACAAAACACTTACTACTGGTGTAAGACAATTCACTTGTTTATAAACAATTGGATTTAAAATAGATATCAGAGAATAACGATAGCGGCAAACAAAAACTTCATTTCTAAGTCAATGTAAATTTTATTATATATAATATTAGGTGTCATTTGTGTGGTTTGTTGTTAAATTCACAACACGAATACTGGCAATTTAGAATTAACTTTTATAAGTCTGTTTTCTTGTTGTATATATGATACGATAAAAGTTTTAACAATTAAGTTTTTAAAAATAACTTTTATTAATTAATCAGGGTGATGTTCACCCAGTCTAGTCTGAAGCTAGAATAACATAAAATTACATAGAAGGAAAATACTAACATGAAAAGCTGACTATTGCACTTGCATTGGAATACATATAATTAATGTCCTTGAAAATGGGTATCATATTTAGGATGTAACACCTCCCCTTCGAGATGGAAAGTTATTTTCCAATTAACTTTCCAGTGGTGGCGGAGTCTTGTACAGTCTTCGAGATGTAGTCACTGGTGATCTTCGGGGTGAAACTTCTCCTCCATAGCTGATAGGGTTAGAGGTTGAAGTTGATGTAGATGCCTGGTAACGGACCACAGGTTCTTCCCTACTGGTGGTGTTGTAGTTAATAATTCTTAGACAGTGACCCGGATGACAAATTGGATTCGGTCTAAAGAATCTGAAGCACCTTGGGCAGCAGCAATAAACCAAACAAACCAATAGCAGAATCGATGTTATTGCAGCCACAGTAGTTAACCAATAATTCCCATACAATCTCGAGAAACTTCTTTTTTCTTCGGAATTAATTTTATTTTTAATGTCAATAAGTTTTGCTGCAGCTAGATTTAAACTTTCTTGGTTTAGGTAATTTAAATTTAGTGGTTGAAGGCTTGGATACTTTATTTTATTCTTTTCTTCCAAACAACAATCTGACGGAATGACGGGAAGTTCGGAGTCTAAATTAATTGTTTTATTGTTATTTCGGGTACCCTCAGTTGTTATACGGAGGCCGTTAGAAAAGTAACAGGTACATTTTCGATTTATTGTGATTAGGGTCGGTCTTAAGATTTCTGCTTTGTTAATAGGTGAATTTTCACATTTATAAGTGAAACCCAGAGTATCTGTAGATGCTGCTAGCCAAATGTTTTGGTCGATTTTTTGAATTAGTTCCTCACTCGCAGGAGTAGTGTAAATTTCACATGTTTCGGGGAATTTTTTGGACGTTAGCAGTTGAGGGATGCAGGCCCTGTTGTGAAGTAGTTCTTGCGGTTCAGTTCCTTCCATTATCCAGAAATCCTCAATTTCCAGCAAATCATTGATGGTCAGAATATCGATAAACCATTGGCGATCGGTAGACAATGCGAGATACGGCGTTGGTGGTAAAAGTATGTGGAATAGGGAGTTTTTGGTAGGTACCGGATAAGGAAAAAGTTGGTACAAATTAAACTGTAGAGGTTTACAAAGGGGAACCTCCAATTTAACTAATAGGCCTTGATTTATTAAGTAAAGTTTCGGTTTGATTATTAGATAATATTTGTAAATTTCACTATCGTTTACCACAAATGGTAGAACGGACTCAGACATATCAATTTGACTTAATTCAAGTTTTAGTTGTTCATGATTTAAAATTGATGGGTGTAACATACCTGCTCTCGCATATGACAATGACTCTAAAATATTAGAAACTTCCTTTTGAACTAAATTAGTGATTTCAAGAAGAAAGGTTACTGTGTTTAACATATGAAGTGTTATATGATTTTCATTAATGATATCTGTGTTGTTTTTTAATGCCTGATCAATGTTTAATAAATTTTGTTGAAGTGTCCTTTCATTGCCGTTCACTTTAGTCAATGTTTCATTGAAATTTGATAACAAAACCTGTGACAAATGTGTTTGTTCCTTTAATATTTTTAACGTATTTTTATTTGAATTTTGAAGTTCTGTTATGAGTTTATTGTATCTATCAGCATCATCTTCATCTAGAGTGCCGAACAATGTATGTAAGCCTCTGCCAAAAATATTAAACCAACCTCTTTTGGTTCGCTTTGAAGGTAATAAAAATTTAACTTCCTCTAAATCTCTTTCTAACTTCATTACTGTGACCCCTAAGGTGGTGACATGATTTAATTTAAAATGTAATTTATTTAATTTGAGTTCTAAATTTTGAATTTGAGAATAAAATTGTTTAATTGTTTTCAAGTTTGAAAATAAAGGACTTATGTTTTTGTAAATTAAAATAGTGCAAGAAGAGTCGGATACAATGAGATTTCCTTTAGGATGAAAATATATTCCTGTATCAGATAACTCATCTGTGCTTATATCGACAGCTATGCATCTGAAAAAGAAACAGATTTATACAATTTAATCTGTTCGATGTTGACTATAGTAAATTCTTTATTTCTTGATTTCTTATTAATTTTGATATTTTTATCATTAATAATTTCTATTATTTGATACGGACCCAACCACTTGCAATTACCTTGTTTATTTATTAGGAAATTTTTTAGAAATACTTTATCGGCTAATTTATACTGAGGTAACGGATTTTTAATTTTTGAATCGTGTGATTCTTTAACTTTTTCTTTTCGTTGAATTTGATTATTATGCGCTGTTTCATGTAATCTACTAAGAATGCTTTTTCTTTCTACTAAATAAGATGCTGACGTTTTCTCGTTCACACGTGCATCCTGTGGATCGTGTATATTTCTCGGTTTGACACCGTATAATGTTTCATACGGTATCAGCTTGATGCTGCTATTCACGGAAGAGTTATAAGATAACACAGCGTTGGACAATAATGCTTCGTAATTGTTATTAAAATGCTTACCCGAATCAATTAGGGTAGCAATCGTATCTTTTAAGGTGCAAATGACCCTTTCTACAGCACCATTGCTTTTAGGGTGGTATGATATAGTATACGTGTGTTCTATAAATAATTCTTTCTCTAATTTTGACAGAATTTTGTTAAGAAACTCGCCCCCTTGATCGGAATGAACTCTTTTTGGAATACCGAAAGTTGATATAAATTTAAGGAGGTGGTTTGATATTTCTTGTGCTGACTTATCATTTAATATATAGCATTGAATAAATTTGGTTAATTGGTCTTGAATTACTAAAACTGTTCGTTTTTGCTTTTTGGAAAAGTAAATTTCGGCGGTATCCATATCCACACGTTCAAACGGATATGTTGGTGTTTCCGTAATGGTTATCGGACTTTCGTATGATCTTCTCACCGTTTTATTTCTTTGGCACGTTTCGCAATTATTAATGTAATTTGTTATGTCTTCCTTAATTCCGCACCAATCGAAATATTCGTGAACCCTATTTAAGGTTTCACCTATACCTTTGTGTCCGTAGGCTGGTGGATCATGATGCATAGAAATGATAGTTTGTTTGCTTTCTGGATCACCTGAATTTTTATATGTATTATTGATTTGTATCTCTTGATCTTCGGGAAAGTTTAATTTATGTCTAAGATAGTTAATAATTTTAATTAAAGTACCGTTTTCTTCTTTTGATACAGTAAATCGTAATAGATCATCCGAAGATGCTAAAGTTAGGATAATTAGAACGTTTTCAAATAATTCTCTAGGAGTATTATAATTGTTTACAATATATGTTAAATTGGGATTTGATTTAGATTGTTTTAATTCAATATTTTCATCGAAACTGGGACCGTCTGTATCGTGAAGTATGAAATTTACCTTTTTTATTTTATCGGATGGAAAAAGAATTTCGTACGTATGATTTTTATCGTCAAATATTCCTACTACAGTTTTGGGTGTGTCGTAAGATCTTTCATCTGTGAGAAATATATCGAAATCGATGCCCTCGGGTATATTTGTAACACTTTTTTCGAGCATATTAATTTTTAATGAATTTTGAATTTTAGGTTCAATTTTGATTCTCGAAAGAGCATCCGCGTTTCTATTTAATGTTCCTTTTTTATAAATAACTTCATAATCGTACTCTTCGAGTTTTAAACGCCATCTAATTAATCTGGAGCCCGGATCTTTAATACTAAATAACCATGTGAGTGGACGGTGATCTGTTATAATTTTGAAATGTTTTCCGTACAAATATGGCCGAAAATGTTTTGTTGCCCACACGATGGCAAGTAATTCTCTTTCTATGGTGGAATATCTCGTTTCAGCCGAATTAAGAGTTCTACTGGCGTATGCTATGGGCAAATCTTTACCCACAGGGCCTTGTGAAAGGACCGCTCCAATAGCATACTGTGACGCATCCGTTGTTAGGATAAATTGTTCATCAAATCGAGGATATTGTAACACAGGGGATTGAGTTAAATATTTTTTTAGTTCGGTAAATGAATTTTGACATTGATCTGTCCAAAGAAATTGAGAATCCTTTTTTAATAGCACTGTCAGTGGTTTCGCGATTTTAGCGTAATTTGGTATGAACTTACGATAATAACCGCTTAATCCCAAGAACGATTTGATGTCTTTTGGTGTTTTTGGTACCGGAAATTCGGAAATAGCTTGTATCTTTAGAGGATTTGGTTTTATTCCGTCCCTAGACACAATATGTCCCAAAAATTCAGTTTCTTTCTTGAGGAACTCACATTTATCAATCTGTATTTTTAAATTAAATTCTCTTAATCGTTTAAAAACATTCTTCAAACGGTTATTATGATCTTCTAATGAATTTCCATATATCACAATATCATCTAAATATACTAAACATTGTTTGGGAGTAAGACCGGTCAAAACTGAATTTATTGCTCTTTGAAATGTCGAAGGAGCGTTAATTAAGCCAAATGGCATTCTTAAAAATTCATAATGCCCTTCGTTGGTGGAAAATGCTGTTTTTGAAATAGAATTTGGATGTATTTTAATTTGATGGAAGCCGCTGGCGAGATCTAGAGTTGAAAAGTACTGCGCGTGTCCTAAACTATCAAAAATTTCGTCTATATTTGGAATTGGAAATTTATCTGGAATAGTAATTTTATTTAAATTTCGATAATCGATTACGATACGCCATTTCTTTTTACCAGAGGCATCCATTTTTTTAGGCACTACCCAAATCGGACTAGAATAGGGTGAGTGACTTGGTCGAATAATATTTTGTTGTAAGAGCTTTTGAATTTGGGAATTTACTTCTTCCTTATGACAATGTGGATACCTGTACGTTTTAGAAGTTATCGGATTTTCATGTTCTGTCTTAATTTCATGTTTAACAACAGATGTAAAAGTGAGCTCATCACCTTCTAAATAAAATATGTCAGCAAATTGATGACAAATGTCTATTAGGGAACTTCTCTCTTCCTCGTTTAAATGATCAACGCGGATATTCGCGTCCAATTTACTTATTCGATCATTAGTACGGTAATTGTGATATTTTGTAATATGAGCTAATTTACATGGCAATTTTTCAAGTATTACCTTATTAATTTGGACTGTTTGTTCTTTATCAGAAAGGTTAATAAGACTTGTACGAATAATCCTATTTTTATCTACTTTAATTAAACATCTAGGAATTAAAATTTTGTCGTTAATATTTTGTTTCGGAAGCATTCCTTCCGTATAGGGCTCGTAATTCGTCTTTATTTCAACAAATTTTTCGCAACGTGGTGGAATTATGATAGTATTTATTACTTTAACCTCTTTCTTTATTTGCAAAGGAATAGGCGCGTGTTTATCACGAAATTCGATTTGGTTAGATTGTAAATTAACACTACATTGTAAATCCTGTAAAAACGTAATTCCTAAAATACCGTCAAAATTAATGTCAATATCTGCTATATGAAATTTAATTGAGTTTCCTTTGAAATCTGTTTTTAAACTGCCTAATGTCTCAAAATACTTTGAATTAATTCCTGACACTTTAATTTTGTCGCTTTTATCTATTTTATCTAAAAATATTTTATGTGGTTTTAATAAATTCACGGCGGCTCCTGTATCAATAAGCAAGGTAACTGGTTGATTTTTTATTTTTGTTTTAATAAAAGGTAATGCTTCGACAAGAGTTTTAATTTTATTGGTTGAGAAACTGGCTAAATTTTGGAATGAGTCATTTTCGGGGGTCGAATCATTTAATTGAACAAACAATCCCCGTCTTGTTCGTTCTCCAACAAGTTTAAAGGTTTGTTTTGTTCAGAATATTCGACCTCGTTTTCAGATTCAGAGTCTGTTTCTTTTTCGACAGTTTCTAGAGACTGAATTTTAGGTTTTGAAAACCCTTTAAATGGTGTGCCGGTAAAACTATGTTTATGGTTATATTTAAAAGAATCTGGTTTAAAATTAGATGTACTTGGCTTAGGAGTACTTTCAGATGAAGAATGTAAATTTGTTTTGAATTTATTATAATTTAAATTTGATTTGGAAGGGATTTTCTCTGCTTTAATTTTCTGATTCCTAAATTCTAGGAATTTTTGTCTTTCCTGTCTTTCTTTCATTTGTTTGTCGATTTCATTAGCCAAACTAAAAGCCTTTTCTAATGTTACAGGTTTTGATGGCAAAACGGCTATTTCTAATTCATGATTTATGTTCATTAAAAACACAGTTTTAGCTAATTTATTAATAAATTCTGTAACAGCGATAATTTCTTCTTCTGAATCGTAATCATCGGTAGCGGAAACTACCAGGTTATCCCTAATCAATGAAATTTTATTGTAAATGTCTTTAACACTACTGTTTGGTTTAGGTCTATAACGAAATAGATCTCCGACTAAACATTCAGTGCTTTTCTCTAAGCCGAAATTATTTTCAAGGTGGCGTTTAATATTATGCCACTCATCTACTCTTTTTGAAAGAATAATTTTGCCTGCTCTACCAGTTAATTTCGTCAAAACTAGTCTAACAAAATATGGTGCATCCGTAACACCGCAATTCATAAAAACGAAATCTACGTTTTCAATAAATTGATGGAGAGGTATGTTATCCCCATCAAAAGTAGGAATTAGCTCTGCTAATTCTTTTCGAGAAAAATGTATTTCCTCAGGCATATTTTTTGATAAGTTATATATTTTATAACAACAACATCGCAATAGATTTACTTGTAAACCTATACAGTTTGGGAAATTGGTAAATTAAGGAATCACCAACCTTGTCAAGAAGATGCTCGCTAGGAGATGCAAATTCATGGGTCCTGAGCAGCAGGGCGTACAGGCGGAAATCCAATTTTAATTTTCCCTTAGTCGAAATGTCTCCTGAAGGCAAAACTCCGAAGGGTTTCTATGGACGACACAATGTTCCACTTCTTCAAAGAGTTCTCGATATTGATACAGTTTTTTCGAAAATAAGTTCGTCACTAAATTCCCGAAAAATATCCACGAATTGCCTTTTCTTAAAATCGCGGAAAAGACAATCCTACTGACTGCGCCAACTGATACGATAAAAGTTTTAACAATTAAGTTTTTAAAAATAACTTTTATTAATTAATCAGGGTGATGTTCACCCAGTCTAGTCTGAAGCTAGAATAACATAAAATTACATAGAAGGAAAATACTAACATGAAAAGCTGACTATTGCACTTGCATTGGAATACATATAATTAATGTCCTTGAAAATGGGTATCATATTTAGGATGTAACATATACTGTTGATAGAGACTTAAACAGTCGAAATAATCGTACAATACTGTAGAGTTAATAATAAGCTGAAATGTTATAAAGTATCTCATTTTATATTATTCTTGTTTATAACAGTTTTCAAATAATTGACAATTATCGTATGCATCCATTTAAAATTTTAAATAACTGTTTCTTCAATTTTTAAAAACTTCTTTGAATAACAATTACAATACATTTTATCGTTTTTAATTTAAATACAATTTCCATTGTATTACCTGTATAAATTTATTTAGTTTCCATTGTGGGTTTAACAAGAGTTAAAGTGAACTTTTTGGTAGTTTCTGCATTCTGTAATGCCATTTTAACCCAGCAGATAATAAATCGAATTGATTAGGATAAATGGATTAAGTACATTTTCGAGGTCAAAGTTCAAAACTTCAACTCAAACATAGAAAACCTGGATCGAAAAGTCATCTAGTTAATGTTTAAACTTTTACTAAACGTACCAGGGATAATCTCACGTTGCTTACATGCAGGCATATCTTTAAATATTATCGTTTCAGTAACACAGAAACATTTCATTTTACTTTAAAATTCTGTTAATTTTCGAGGTATTAACCAACTGTTTCAGAAGTAGTAGTGTAGTAACTATGGAAGCACTCTCTGGTTACGCCAATGGATTTGGGGCCATTATTAACCAATGGCCACTGCGACAAACCATTGTTTACTACTTATCTTTCTTTGATAATTTAGAAATCAATAAATTAAATCGTTTAGGCCTAATTATAAATTATCACCGCTTTTAAATATTTCTAATATGTAATACCCACTTCTACCCCTACCACTTTATTCGTAATTTTTGTATATAATGATATAAAGTAAAAGAATTAAAACACTTGGCAAGTTTCACAATGTTAATTTATTTCTCTGACGATCGTAAACAAAAGTGTACTCTTTGAAAATGGTTTTAACACCGAAACGATCGTCAGAGAAATAAATTAACATTGTGAAACTTGCCAAGTGTTTTAATTCTTTTACTTTATTTTTTTTAATGTTTCACCAAGGGCCAAGCTAGTCTACAATTTCAAATAATATAATGATATTGTATTAATTTTATGTTTATTCAACTTCTTCCACCTGAAGAAGCCACAGTATGGTGAAATGATCATTGTGGTTATACAATAAACGTTTTGTAACTTAAACTTTGTGTTTAATTTGTCGTCAATGGATGATGATCGAACGTGACAGATTGTATATTAAAATAAGGAATTACGAGTTTCTGCAGAAAAAAGGTATCGTTGCTGTGTTTTAACATGAATGAAGAGTTATATTCTTATGTATCATTTTAAACATACATTATAATATGCCTTTGACTCTTTTGTCCTCCAAGGTCTAATAGTCGTCCATGCTGATAATATAAACATTTGCCGGTTTATTCCATTTGTTTCGATAATTCTTTACTAGATTTAAATTTGCTCTCGCATTATCGTAGGTAACGCAAATTTGTTTATATTTACATTAAACAAATTAGTGAACCACATTATTCAAATATTTTTGTGTAATTAATAACAATTAATAAAAGACTAAAATATCCAAAAAACCTCACTTCGTATTGGTTTGTAAACTTATGAAGTCGTAATATTAAGTCGAAAGTTGTGTAATTGAATATATTTGTATAGTTTTCTCACAGTAATGTAAACAACCACTGAGTTTGCAAAATTTGTGCAAGGAACGCACAACCCTCTTTAGATTTTTTTTTAATTTATAAAAGGAATATTTCAAAATATGTGCTATTTTCAAATTTATCAACACAAAAATTGAATGTAGTTGTCTCACACTGATGCAGAGAACTACTAAATATGCAAAATTTTCGTAGGGGGCGTACAACCCTCTAGAAATAATTCAATTTGTAGAATGAATATTCCGGAATTTCGACTATTTTTAAACTTATAAATAAGCACAATAATTTAATATAGTTGTCTGACACTGACGTATGCGAAATTTGCGTAAGGGGCGCATAACCCTCTTTAGAGATTCAATTTGTAAAAAGTATATCTCGAAATTTCCTCCAAATATAAATCTTATAAATACAAAACTTTAATTTAGTTGTTTGACACTGCTGTAGACAACAAAAAAGGGTTAAAGCTATTTTACTAACAAGTCAGGTGAAAAAAAAATTAATGATCATTAAGTAAAATAAAATAAATTATTTATCAAAACCAATAATTATGGTTAATAAAAGAACGTTAAAATTAAATTTCTTTTGTATATGTCACGCAGTTAATTCGTCAGTAATTTTTTCTTTTTATTGACAGGTTTCCAGATTGAAGGTGTACAGGCAATTGCAGCACTACACCTTGTAGCTGATAACAGCGTTAGCACTCCATCTCCTTCCTGATACCATTTTGCATCTACGTCTCACTTAATTTTCACATTAGATTCTGCAGATAAGTAAATATACCACTTCCATGGTTACATTCACTATGTTTTTTATACGGCATCTCTAAGTGGATCGAGTAGCTTAGTTGTGCTGATGTATAAATATGTTAGCTGTTTACAGTGACTTCGGAATTGTTCATTTATTTTGCAATTGTTTCATTCCTATGTAAGTTTGTAATTATTACAGTAGAACCCCTGTTAATCTTTCTGGGATTAATCAGCCTAGTGAAAAATAGTCTGAGGGGGAGAGGTTTTAGTCGGTAGGTTCGAGGACACCTTCCTCTGGAATCCGACACTACCAAATCGCACGGGCGGATGGGTGTGTTTCGAAGATTTCCTCTCCCTTCCGAAAACAAAAAAAAAATTAGTTGATAGATTCCGTATCGCATTCTTTGTGAGATATATTAAATAAAATTGAATATGGGTATTTTGTGTAACAAACACTTATAATCTTTTTTTCAGAACAAATTGTCCGGTATTATAAAACATATCGGTGCAATTTGCATAGCTAGTCCAAATCTGTATCTGAGAATTTAAAAGAATATTAAGTTCTTGGTTAGCTATTTATCGGAGCTACTAAACATGGATTTTGATCTGGAACTTCTTAGTTCTCATCAGCACGATATATCGATAAATCATCAATCAAACTGAAATTCCGCCATAAAAGTAAGTTGATGTAATATCAAGTTTTAGCCGGTATATCGCCATCTACTAATATCTACTAAGAAGCAGTAGTGCTAACTGTATACACTGTTAATAATTTGATAAATTACATCAACATTACTTTTACGAAGCAACTTCGGTTTGGTCGGTGATTAATCGGAACTGTCAATGGAGTGTTGATGAGATCCATGTCTGGTGGTTTCGATGAATTACTGATTATTCAAGTAGGGTTTTACTAAAAATGATACATACGGTATCGAGGTACGAATTTATTCAAATATGATTGTATAATTTGTTTTAAATTTTGATTAATATATTTTTGGATTTATTATCACAATTACAAAGGAAATGATCAATCGACTCTCCCTGTTTTACCAGGCTGTGATTCATTTTGTCCAGTAATTACATTTGTTGAGTTGTTACAAGAGGTCTTGCCAACTACAAAAACCAGTTGTGAAGCGTAATTATAAATCATTTATTATGAATATTATACGATTATGAATATGGTAAAAAAATTAACTAATTAAAAAGTATTTCAACTTGTTGTTCTCTTTTACACTACATTACATACCATTATACTTCTGCAGAGGATATTAAGATAAATAACGACAATGTTGTTCATAATGAAAAGTATTTGTTTATCAGTTTTCAACCACAAATTAAAAATACTCGGTGTTTGACACAATATTATTAAAACATCATTGGCTGAATAGAACTAGTGATAGTGAGCATTATCTGTCAGATGTAGTAACAGTAGTTTTAAGGTTATATTAGTGTATACAAATAAAAGTATAAATTAAGAGTTAATTAATATTTATTTTCATAAGTAATTTATATTATGGTGTACATTCATTTTCCGGCTAATTTTACTGAAGAAGAGCTGATGCTTCAAGCAAAATATCAAAAATTGAAGAAAAAGGTAGATACTTTAATCAATTCAAATATCAATTGTGAAGACATGTTTTCTTGTACAGAAAAAGGCTTTACAAGCATTAAAAGCACCTAAACCAGAACCAGAGAAGCCTATATTACCTAAACGTCCTGCAGAAGCCAGAGATGCCAGAGAAGTTGCCAAGAAGTTAATAAAATCTGGAGCAATCAGTGCTATACAGAAGATTGAAAAAAGACCAGAACAAGCTTATAAAAGACCAAGAGGTAAATATAGTCTGCATTCTAATAATTTATTTAACCACTATTATATAGTAATCTTAATTGCTCTTGTTTAATACTAAATCGTTTCACATCTGTAAGGATTGGAAAGAAAGCTCATATCTGAAAAAACAGTAAGTGGTTATCAGCCATTCTCAGCTGTTCAAGCTGATGATGGTCCTGACAATCCAGGGAATCAACCACCCAGGATTAAAAATTTGTATGATACTTTTGCAAACCAGAGAGATCGAGAAGAGAGAGGTTTAAGTGAGAAGCAACAAAGGGAAAAGGCTGATAAACCTAGACAAGGAAACACAATTTATGTTTCTGGATATAAAATTACAGAAGAATTTCTTAAAAAACATTTTGCTGCAGTTGGAAATATTGTTAATATTTCAATGGAAATAGAAAAACAGTAAGTTTAATTAATTAATTATTAATATGTGTTATATGCTAATATATTGTTTGGATTTGTTTTAGTCGTGGTTTTGTTACTTTTGATAAGGTGGAGTCTGCAGAGAGAGCTATTGCAGAGGTAGCCAAAAACAATAATTAATTTGCATAAATTATTTGCTAATTATTATTTATTTCGTAGATGGATGGCAGTATGGTATCTGGTATACAGTTAAAGGTTTCTCTAGCTAGAAGACAACCACAAATAGAGCCTATTAATGATGTCACTTCATCATCAACTTGGTCTACTTTGGGTAAGTAAAATATCATCACAAATGTATTTTTTAATCATGGTTTAATCATCTTTTTTTTACTTTCTCTTTAGCTGCAAGTCATTCCCAAAAAGGAAGTCACAAGGATAAAAGGGATTTGGTCTCTTATGATGACATGCTTGACTAATTATATTTATAATGTAGTATTGACGTATATTTTAAGAAATGTAATATTTATATTGGAATAAAATATTTAATAGTTTATAATTTATTTGTTGTAAGCACTAAGCAATTCTATATATTTGAATATTCAAAAATATATAATGATAAAATATGTGGGCATATAGAGATAAACTATAAATAATATTTTTTTTCGAAAGATTTTCGTTTAAAAGATTTTTTATTAGCTCTTTTTGTTTGAAAGATTCAAATGTCATAAAACTTATTTTTCAAATTAGATTTTATCTATAAAAAAGGAATTGTGTTGCTGAAATAGCTTAATGACATAAAAATTTAATAAATTATTAATTAAGATTGATCTATTATGTATTTTGTTAACAGTTCAAGTAATCTAGCATAAAAAAGAAGCTTTTCTTATAATTCAAACTAAAAAAATATTTTCGCTCCTATCAAATTACTCAACGCCAAAATTAAAGTGGTTTGCAAAGATACATTTTCCGTTGCAACAAACTTGAAATTATTTACGTATTAACATCTAATTATTACTTTATTTATTCAAAACACTGTTTCCTTGGTAATAAATGTTTTATGTCGTTACTAAAAGGCCCAAAAATTAGTAAATTAGTTTTTTTGATTTTTGAAAACTTAATAAGCACAAAATCTAATTCAATTCGATTTTAAATTATTTATGAGAGATTATATTAGTTTTACACAAAAATAGTAAATATGTCATTGTACTAGACAGTTACGCAAAATATTATTTGGTAAAGTTAATAAACATTAGCAATCAATTACAAATTAAAAATCAGGCAAAAATAAGTAAATGTAAATAAAGAGTGCGCGGTTTATAACGGTTTTAAAAAATTGCGAAACATTTTTATTTTTCATATACTTTTAATATTTAGCATCTATTTTGTTTTATTACCAATTTATAACAGTTTCATTAAATCAAATTTTGTGTATGTGTCTCATACAATTAGTTATTTACTGTTTTGGGCGCAAAACAGTGTCAAAAGTGCTTGTTTTGAATAAAAAGTAAATAACTTATTGTTCTGCAAACTTCACACACATCACATTCATCACACACTTCACACCGAACCTTTTTTTTATGCAAAAAAACCAACTATACTGAATAGAATTAAAAATAGGCAGAAACCTAAACCATTTTATTAAAAGTCAGTTAGAGGTGAAGACCTTAAAAACGTAGGGAAGTCGAACTGATAAACAATCTCGATCTTTTGTTTGTCCATTTGAACTCGTCTAGATGGTATTTGATAGACTTTTATCATCGAAGGAACGATTTTTTGCCATTAAAAATTTGTTTGTTCTTTCTTCTGGGCAGTTTTTGTTTGCACATCTGCGTGTTCTTCGAAGGACATATATGATTTATTACATTTAGAAAAAGATAAGAGACTTTTTGCTGGATGGAATTTTAACATTCAGAATATTTTATCTTGTTCATCTCTAAAAATTGAGCTAAAAGAATTAGAGAAATTAACATTTCGTTTAAAAATCTTCAGTGCTAAATCGAGTAATGGAGTTAAAAAGGCACACGGCACCACTTAGGGAGACTAGAGAGATATTAGAACTATTTCGGTTATTAAATTTCTGATTAAAAATTTATTTTGCGCAGCACCTGCAACATTCATGGTTACATCATTATGGTCTCGGCACTTCTTAATGATAGGAATTATAATAAAAACTTCTTACGAAATTTGCAAATCGAGGGGGAAAACCGTGTTTTTTTATTAATTAAGATGTTATGAATACAAGTGGTATTTTACATAAGAATAAAATTTCCCCACAAGTCACATAGTACCCATGTACCATATAATATGTTTTATTAAATCTTTTACACGAAGTTCAAGCAGCTGTGTGACCAATTGAGTCTGAGATATCAGATTTTCTACTTTTTTAACTTCTCCAACTTGTTAAGTTAAATCTTATCAACTTTTTCTTTCGATTGTATGGTTTCAGATTTTGTGTAATCCGTATTTCTAACACTAGAATTTTGATTTTTACTGTTTGTTATGTGTGAATGCAAAATTTTTGATTTTTTGAGATTAATTGAGTGGTTGAAGATTAAACAATGTTTTGCAAATCCAGTATTTTTATATTTATTGTCAATATAATATAAGTGTACACATAATAACATAATTGTAGAACATTGTTCAATTTTTAACCACTCAATTGATCTCAAAAAATCAAAACATTTGCATTCAAACATCACAAACAGTAAAAAACTTAGATACTTAATTTGAAAACTTGGAGATCAAAAAAGCAATCAAAAGCAATGTAAATTTAGTCAATAACCAATCTGAACTAGATACAACCAATTTTCCGCTAAGCTTGTACCATCTTTAACCCCACTCTCCTTTCCATTCGTAGATTATTATATAAAGGGTACGTGTAAATTTTATGCTTTAAGTTAGAAGGCCTTGTCACCTTCTACCCTGAGCCGCCCTTATTCGCTCAGTCCTAGTTTCGCTTTTTAGCGCGAGTGCCCACCATTCATATCAGAGGTGGGCCACCGTCTTTCGAACGTCCTCCCCCAACGCTCCCGTCCTTACCCCCCAAATCTGCCCTCTCCTCAATCCACTTCCCTATCCCAACCTCTCCACATCTACCCTGGGGATGTTAAAACCTTCTCGTTGATAATCCCCACTCGAGGTGGGTTTTTAGTCAGTAAGAATCTGACACTACTCACCTTCAGGGGGTGCCTATGTAAGGTTTTCCCACCTCGAGTTAAATCTATACAAAAAAAATTATACATTAGTAATCCAATTCGGCCGAAGTAATATGATCAAGGCAATAACTTATTTAGTGAAAACTTTCTTAGGTATTTTTTCTGATTCTAATTATTCAAAAATGTTTCACAATCCATGCACCGTAAAAAGTTTGAATTATATTAGTATTTACATTATTACTATCTTCTTGGTGCATATAATTACACCTTAAATTAACTGATAAATATTACTTATTTGCTTGTTTGAAAATAAAAACGAGAAATAAAATTTACTTATTTATTTAATAAATTTATAACAAAGCTAAACTTCGATTTTTTTAAACATATTTTACACAAGAGCAAACGTGATAACATAGTAATCGTATTGTCTACGTACATGTATATAAGGCTATTTACAAGTCGAAATTAGTGTATTATTTATTGAAATTCAAGTTTTAAATTTTAAAACTTGCATCAACATTTTTGATTTTCAAAACTGTACAAGTGAGAAAGTTAGTATTCGTAAAAGGATTTCTGCAAATCGCATTTCGTTAAAATAGCATCTTCTAGTATTCCAGTTAATCAATTTAGGAATGTTTTTAAATTTCTTTTGTATAAATAAAAAACATTACTGCCCTCAGGTATTTTCGATATGTATATACAGTAGATAATAGAAAATTTAAACGAAATTGACCTGATAGTTTGATTTGTTTTTTAAATGCTATTTTGTTTTGTTATATTCATTTTAACACATTTCCCAAATCACGTATCTTATAACTTTGTACTAGTGATTCGTAACAATACGGAGTTCCTAATGAGTAGTCATAAAGTTTTTTGTCGTTGTTGAATGATAACGCATCAATGACAAATTTGAGTTAATAAGTTAAAACGGTTTAAGACTGATTAAGTAATTATTAACTTGACGTCCCTCACCTAAGCAAATATTTAAACAAGAAGTCTTGCGTTCTTCTCAAATTCCCAAATTTATATTCTGGAGTGATGCGATTCTAAAATACTTATTAAAGAATACAAGAATTATCGCACCACTTCACTTCAGACCTAAAGATAGGAACGTCTTCTTCTATTTTCGAAAAAAAGTATTATTCGTTTTTGCAGCAATCTTCTTACAAAATTGAAAATGAACCGTTGTATGTATATTACACCAAACACGTTAAGTTCGCCACTGTTACTAACAATTTATCACAAATCTCGTGGTGGATTAAAATATTCCCAATGATGATGATGCACGATGATTTTCGGATCTCCAGTCAGAAGAAGAATACCTGCAATAAGAACTAATAAAATAATCATCATCACATAAGCATCTTGTTTTCCGTCTTTATTTCTCAATACGTTATCGGAAAAGGACGCTATCAGTCTTCTTATCGAATTTTCCGCACTGATAATACAAGCTCGTGTCAATTGTCCGGTTAATTGTTGAATCGACGGTTCTGGTGATCTATGTCTCCTCGGTGGCAAAAGATTGTCCTCCGAACTAGATTGTGTTACTAATGGAGCCCTAACGTGGCGTTTTCTACGGGGAGGCATCGGAATGGCTTCGGTTAAAAGTTCCGAATAGGGTTGTGATCTAAGGGCAAAAAAGCTAGCGGGCGGTTGGGAGGCTACATACTCGGGTTGAGGAGGTCGCGGTGGGGGTTCTTCTCTTTCTGATTCTTTTACCTCTTTAGCCGATGGAGATTCGTTTTCGTTTATTGATTGTAGCGAGGAAGCAGACGCTGAGTAGTTTGAGGAAGGAGGGGCTTTTTGTGATGAAGAATTCAATTGAGTTTCTTCTTCTGTTTCTTGGGTAATAGAAGCACTGGTAACAGAAGCTTTTCGTGGTGGTCTCTTTGGCGGTTCAATCTCAGTTTCGTCAGTGGTTTGTTGGTTTAAAAGGAGTTGTTGATTTTCTAAATTCTGAAGATGTTCTGATTTAACTTGCAACTCGGCTTCATAAACTTGATCTTTTAACGGTTCAGAACGTTCCGCACTTTGAGAAGATACGTCAGGTATTACACTTTCTTCAATAATTATTTCTTCCTCTACTGAAGTTCTTTTTTGTTGTCCGCTTTCTTCTCCTTTATTTGTTTCTTCCGGAACAGATTCTTGTCGATTTTTTAATGTACTTTCGGTTTCTGTTCTCTGTGAAGCACTTTGGTCTCCATCAAATTGAGAAGATTGCTGGGGAACCATCGACTGCAATCTGTCTACTAATTCTTGTAACAAATGGGGTGGTAATTCTATTCCACTTACTACTAAATTCCCCGAACGTGAATTTATTTCGTTAACCTGTATACTGAATCCTTCAATTTCTGACACCATTATTTTGTTTGCTTGCAATTGGTTAACTCGTAGTTTATCAACGTCCAAGTCGGCCACTTGAAGTTTTTGGGTCTTCAATAGTTCAATTTCCGCACTGGAATCAAATGTTGGAGTTATTGGTCTTTTATCAGCTGCAGATTCAGTAGGCGACTTCAATTTTTTGAAATCTTCTGGAATTTCAGAAGTTTCCTCATCAGATTCTTCGAGCTGAGTTGGTATGACCCTTTCTATTCCTGGTCCTGGTTGATGTAAGGCAGAATAAGGTAGAGGTTGAACTATCAATGCGCCATGGGTAATAGTCTCTTCAAAAGATTCTTGTCTTCTATTTTCAGCTTTCCTCTCTTCTGTAGGTATAATGACTCTATCTGTTTCTTCTTGTGTAAGAGGTTCACATATAAAGTCATCAGGCAATGGTTCGGTTTGAGTTGATACTTCAGTTTCGTCAAAAATATGTCCCTTTTCTTCAGACCCCGATGGTTCATTATCGCCGTTTGTTATATCTTGAAAGACTTCTCTACCGTCTCTTTGTCGACGCGGTGGACGCGGGGGAGCTGGAAGGGGCCTATCTTTCATTTTCTGCACAATTTCGCCAGATTGAAGTCTTCTAACAGGTTGATCTTCGATCTCTGTGTATTGACTGATATCAATGTTTTCTTTGTTATCTGCATTGACTTGTGATGAAGATAATGATTTTTTTCTGATTGGTTTGGTTGGGCTGCCAAGGGTGCTATAGTTTCGAGTAGGTCTTTCAGGAGGTGTTGCACCTTGCTGTTTGCGTGGTACAGTGAAAAATTTTGTTTCTGTGATTACTTTGGTCTTCTCGATGTTCTTACTTTTACGTTTTCTGGGTGGAGTGGTTGGAAAACGTGAAGGTGGTAAGGGAGGATCTCTTGGTTTCTGTTTATCGATGATTGCGTAGCCACTGCTGTCTCGAATGTCTTTTATGCAAATTTCTTCGACCACTGGTACTAAATTTTCGGATGTTAGTGAATCGGCACCTCTGGATGTTCGATCGTCATCTATCTGCGATTGAGACCTGGAACGGGTTTTTCTGGAGCGTTGAGGTGGTTCTGGGGTTGGGATTATGTACTCATGCTCTCCTCTGTATACAACCACCTGAGAATAAAAAATATTTTGAGTAAAGAATTGTCGCTAATTATGTAGCAAGTTCTCAACTCACATCTTGCATGGGGGTATCTTTGTAATCAATACTGTCATCAAGAATGGAATCGTGTTCTGAAATGTTTAAGCTCTTTAAACTTCTATGTTTTCTTGGGGGTGGTGCTGGTTGTTCAAACTCTGACTGAAAACTTCTCTTCGCATATTCTTGATTCGAGACTACTATTTCAGGTTGTTCTATTCCTTGCATGTGTTCATTTTCGTACATCTGTCTTGTGTTTTGGTCAAATCCATTTTGCTGTATGTCTGAGCTAAGAATGTTGTTTGGCAATATATCTGATTCAATATCCTTTAAATTTTCCTGTAAAATAGAAAAAGACAGTAGAAAAGGAACATATTTGATTATTTTTTACCTCTAAATTGTAGTTTTCTTCATTCATTGCCATTGCTTCTTGATAAGGAATAATATTATCCTTTCTTGATTTTTTACTTTTACTTCTCCGTTTCGGCCGGGAAGGTGGGGGATAAGATCTAATATCATCTGTACGGTACTCATCTGGCTCCGTAACAGATTCCTGATCAAAACTGACGTTCTCTTGTGATACGTGAGGTGTTTTCTTTCTCTTTGGTTTTCTAGCCGGTTTCTTTCTCGGAGGTGGTTCCTGTAGGGATTGATCCGATTCCCCATTTAGACCATCTATTTGTGATAAACTATTGACAGGATTTCTGAATGCTTCTCTTATTTCTGTACTGAGATATTTCCCAACTTCGATATCTTCTTGAGAAATTCCTTTTTCTCGTAAAAAGAATTCGTCTGAATCAATTTCTTCTATAACACCATGCCTTAAAGAAATTTATAGGTAAATTTAAAAATCAAAGACAAATGACAACTTACCTGTGATCGCTTAAACTTCCTGAAGAATGCATGCCATTCGACCGTGGCAGCTCAAGTTCTGGAGGAGTTTGAGGTTCGTCTAAGTCAGTTATTTGTAAATGACGTCCCGCAGGAGACGGTCCCTCGTGGAACTCCCCGTGTTCCCATCTCTTCAAATATTCGCGGGAGAATGGCGACACTTCGTGAACTTGCTTATTTTCTCTTTCAAATTCCTCCTCTAGGTCAATATCTTGATTGTATCTTATGTGAGAGCCATCGCCTGGAATATCCTCGATTTCTTCATGAAGCGAAATTCTTACAGAAGTTGGTCGTTCTTTTGAAAGATGTTCCTTTTGTTCGTCATCGGCAAATTCGATGTCTTTAAACTTGTTCGACCATCTGGACCCTACTGGTCCCTTCTTCCTGGATGCTCTTGGAACAGTGGCAAATTCAGGTTGTGGTACTGCTTCATTAGTCTGAACGTTGGATGGTGCAGGTTCAAAATCTCCGAGACTTCCCTTTCTACCTTTTTTGCTTCTATCAAACAGTTTGGGAAAAGTGCCAAAGTCGAAATGTTTCTTAGGTTCTCCTACATTTGATTCGGTCGAAAATTGTCGTTGTTCTTGCCAAGAAGATCGTTTTTCGGTATTTTTCTTGAAAGAAGGCATATGTATTTTCGCACGATCTCCCAATTTGGGCATTTTGAAAGAAGGTGCTTGGAATTTTGGCTTTGTTATGTTTGGTTTTTTTATATTCTGAAACTTTGATTTGATTTTTCCAGCTTGAACCTTCAATGCTTCAGCTTGATGCTTTATGGCTTCGTTGAATTTGTTACCTTGCTGGTCCTCCGACTTTTCAACGCCACTCTTCTTAGAGCTACATTTTAATACAAAATTAGTTGAATACATACGTACTTTTTTATAATCATATATAACTTACCCATTTTTTGTTGTAGATGCACTTTGGACGGTTGATGAATCTGTCTGGCTGGTGGTAATTTCAGTACTTTGTTTGGAGGAGGCAGTTATAGGAGTAGCACTGAAAAATTTCTCCTCTATTTGAGTTTGTAACTCTTGGGGAGTATAAGCTGCTTCTTCAATATCTGCTTTTCTAGTTGACAGGCTTTCATCACCACTGGCCGCCCCTAGGTACTGTCTTTCTAAGGATGTCGTACTACTTAAAGCGCTGTCATGTTGGATGTCGTGTAAACGGGTGTGCAATTGGGGGGAGGTGATATGAATTTCAGGAGGACCGCTATGTGCCATTTCTTCCGGTGGTGGGTTTATGGGCTCGTATTCATGGTCACTAAATAGCAATGAATATAATTAATTAATCTAGCATCTAAATGAAAGATCCTATATGTTCAACGAAATTCTTAAGCTAATTATTAAATTAATTATTTGTAAACAACAACTTTAAAATAAAAAATGTAAAATTCTGAAGCTTCTTTTTAAAATTCTACCCACATACATTACTACATTTGGCATTTTATTAGATAGATATTTCGATTTTAGCGTTTTTATTTTTAGATGGATATTACGTTTGAAACACGATGCTCCACACAAAATCTATTTTTAACTGAAATTCGTTTATCTTACCTTGAATATTTCCTATGCGTACGACTTCAATAAACACCTTTAAATTCAATCAGTCTATTTGCTACTAATACCCTCACCTTAACCCAAATAACTTTTGACATAGATTTACATTAAACAATTGCTTTGATCAGCATGGTCCAATTTTAATATTATTTTATGCTTTTCGAAAGCTTTGACTTGAATGTTAGTTGTTTATAGTTAGTAGCAATTGCTCTTATCATATGTACCTACTTCTATCAGTAAAACAACCGAAACGGATACTTGCACCTAACGCCACAGGATTCGTAGGATACTGAACTCAAGAAGAAACGTTTTGCCAAGTCCCCCGATTCGAATCATCCTTTATAAATAGTCAGCGTCTCCTTGACGTATTTAAATAAAAGAAATTAAGACATAACGTCACGAATCTGGGTTATCTTTTTAGTTTAAAAATATTTCATATTTGAATACGAATCTTGTCTCAGCAAAGTTACCCTAGCTGCTTAAAATGTACAATTTGTTTATGGTTATCTCTATATGTTACTCAAACATCTTTAGAGGTATTTAGTTTAAAGTTGCAGTAGCAGATCCAGGGGAAGCAACATGGGGAATAACTTCCCCATCCCCCAAGAGCTCTATGACTGAAGGATTACTTCAGTAGAGTGAAAAAAATGTTGTGTGAGAAAAATCTAATTAGCAGATTTGCCCCTGAATCACTTAAATCTACATGATTTAAAACTTTTCTTATACTAGTTATTTCATTATTGAGGGATCAATTTCTTTTACTTTTATTTTAATCTTATACTTGTATTTGGTAGGAAAATTATATGGGCGAATCACTGATATAGTTAATTTATTAATATTATTCTTCTTTGATTTGATTTTATTAACTTATATTAATGTTCCCTTCGATAGAAGAGGTTTTTGAATTTGTTAGTTGAACCAACTTCTGTAACTAGCACCTCTAACTGTTTAAATAAGGAGAACATGTTGAGTGATTCCAACCAAAACATTTCCCATTTTACTACTGTTATTGGGTGAGCATGTTCTTACCGCAATAAAAAGGGATTATTGCTTGCTCTGCTACTTGGTCGAGTGCCCACGGGATTAACCCTCTCGGGCAAAAGGGAGTCACATTGATAATATTGACAGGCGCAACGAACGTCCATCGACACCGCAGAAGAAGACGATGATGATCTTCTTGAAACGTCGTGTCTTTGTTCTTTACGTCTAGTACCTTCTGACACAGACCTATATCTTCCATTTTTCGTAGTGTCTGAACGTTTCCTAAGTTTTCGTTTCTTATTTCTAGTCGCTGTTTCTAGATCCATACTTTTTATAAAAGCAATCTACAAATAAGGAGCCCAAATTTGGAATAATTTCGATATGGGTTGTTGTGAAAGCAGATTTTTGATATTTCGTTTCAATGTAATGTATAATATATAGCATAGTTCATAAGTTCACATAAATTTAAAATGGTGACATTGATGTGTGAAGTTCCATTTGTATGTTATTAGGTCCAAAATATCATTTATTTCAATACATGCAATAACCGACACTTGTGATTATTCTATTTTATTTCAGGTAGTAATTATTTCCTGTTAACTTAAGGTAAGACAAAAGCAATTTGCAAACCAAATGAATAATTTTATCGCAAGTTCCTTTTTGAATGGTATAGTTTCTTAGAACGAAAAAAATTTTCAAATATTAATTTTGTTAGGAAATAAACAAAACAAAACTTTGTAATCTGCTAAGTATTTTTGACTACTACTAAAACGTCATACGTTTATTTGATTATACGACTGATTCTTTACAATCCTTTTTCGACGAAAATAGATTTTCTGTTTTGAAACATTTCAGTAGCAATGATTATTTTTCCTATAGTATGACATTTACATGTGCAACAAATTTTATCGTTTCATAAAATATCCTAAACTCGGTACGAGGATCAGCTAGTTATAATTGGAACCACTGACTTACAGTGCGTCACACACGAGGGTCGTACAAATCTGGCATCTGGCGCAAATCATGCGCACTACTGATTAACCACACGTAACCATTTTTGATTTTTTTATCATAAATCTGCCTTCACATACACACACACATAGACTTGCGTTATCACACCAGACTAACAGGTGAACGACCGACCGACCGGTGATGGGTTCACATATTAAACCTTTTTTTTTAATTGCGTGCGTTCCCGAAGTTGACGAGATGGGTCTCCGTGGTTCACTGGGTTATTTTTGAGTTGCTATTGTTGGGCATCTACTGACTGCGGTTATTTTTGATGCGACAGTCTTGCATAACTTCGTGTTTAGTTTGGCAAAGCGAGCAACAGACCGCGATAGTAGTTACATACAAAACTATATTTAATATTAAGTTGTGCGTGTCTACATAACATGACCCAGAATTTCTGTTTATAATGTTTCCAGAGAGAAATGATCTTTACAAATACACTTGTACTTCGAGTAACAATAATACGAAAGCCGAAGGGCATCTATAAACCAATGTTAATAGTTGATATTTACCAAAATAATTTATGACAATTTGTAAATAACCAACGTATTAATACTTTTCTTTTAAGTGAACAACCCCGAAATGCAGCTATTAGATGTTTTAAGATATAAAAATTAAAAAAAATTATGTTACTATAGTATAAATGTTTTATATTCAAACGATATTATTTCTTTAAAATATGTGATGTCATGTAAATTTGGGAATAGTGTCAGAATGTTAGGATGTGTGATTGACGTAAAACAATTTATATGTCACTAGTTTAGTAATTTTTATTTCTTGCCGCTGTTTTTATAAAAAATATGTTCCTTTGTAATTTTGATTAGCACGCTATAAAAGACATCATTTATTTTGACTTTGCCATTATCATTTTTGAAATTCCTATCGTTTGTAATTACCATTTGTGTTTATATTTGTAAATTTTTTAATCACTTAGATATTTTTTTTGTTGTGACGATGTTTGTCATCGGTATATCTTCATAAGACGTGCGGTGAAACAATGGGTTTGACTATCAAGAATAGTAAAACAAACAATGGGGGTCTGTATGGCCTGTCTGGCGGGATAAAGCGGGCAGATCCTAATGAACCACGGTACCGACAAGAACACTTTGTATAATAACATGAAATAAACATATTAAATTTAAATCTTATGACTTTACGTTTCACAAAAAGGTTAAATCGGTGTATAATACAATACGCACAATACACCAATATTCAGAAATAATAAGTGGCACAGCCTTTTAATTAAGGTTGTGCAGCAGTGAACACTAACAAGTAATAACTTGATGAAGGTTCAGTGCCTAAACGTAATAAACAGCATATTCAGACATAACAGTCATGATATATATCTATTAGGGTTCCGCCGAACGTCACTTCATATGTTGCGTGTACGATAGGATTCAATTGAATATTGAGATTGTTTCTGTAACCCAAATCAACCTAATCAAACGAACTAAAGTTTATGGTTGGGTTAGGTTACATTAGTTTTGCTTTCAATATTTCGATTAGTAAAAATACACGATATGTAACAGTCTCGATATCCGATTGAATACTTTCAAGCATGTTACATATAAAACAAAGTCGTAGGGGGGAGGCGAACGGATATAATGGTTGTTACGGCTGAATATGTAGCTGGACTGGTCAGTTAGATGATCTGATGGAGCTGGGCTGATATGTTGGTGAATGATTTCTTTTTGACAAATATCCAAATGATTTTATATCTCAGTTCGGACCTGCTTGAAACTGATTAGCTTCAGGCACTAGTTGTACGTTATTTAGAAGTGAAAACCATCAAATTATCTCTTATCTCATTTAAATTGTATATCTTCCTTTGTTGTTTTTCAATTATTCATTTATTTAGTTTGAATTTAACATCAATCATAATTCGTACCTATAGCTCTTCTTGATTGGTTTTACCTCATAAATGGATACCAAAATTTGATGAAGAAATGTTTTTGAAACATTTTTGGCAGTCAATTTACTAGTTATGAGTGACTGTCATTTTTTTGTAAGGGCGTGCATTTGTTTTTTGTTTGTTTTCCAATTTTGGAAACTTCTGCTAGTAATCAATTACTTTTGTTCAAAAGCATACTGATAGTACCATAAGTTATAAGCTCAATGTAAGTTATTATAGTAGGTACAAAGAAAAATTCGATTATTAGGTATGCTGAAAAATGCTCAAACATGCTAAAAATCATAAAAATCTGTAAACTTCATGCTTAAAAAACGGTTTTCTATAAAATGCATGAATATATATCAAAATGTTCATGCGTATTATTTTATTCTCATTCTAATATCTACAATCTAATGGTGTGGTTAGGTGTACCTTCTGGATATATGTTATAGAAATCATCCTACATTTTTTCTATCGGTTAAAATTTATAAATAAAAATTACCATTAAAAGATTCGAAACACTAAGTAGGTAAATACATTTATCAGGTACTGAGGGCGAGCCCTATCATGTAGTTGTCGGTTCCAAAACGTCAATAAATTCAAAGTAGAAGGGAGATGGCGCAGGAGAGTTGCACTTTTTTTACTTTCCACAAGAGAAATACGGATTTCATCCAATAAGGCATTATATATATTTATTATAAGTAAGTAACCATTGTAAATATTAAAATGACTCAAGGAAGAAATGAATAAAAATTCTTCTATGGTGCACATGTTTAAATCGAAATAATAAATAGAGATAATAGAAATAGAAATAATAAAGGTACCAAATTTACTTTAGTTGACAACAGAAATAGTTAAAACGGATAAACAAAATATTGCTAATAGGCGCCTTTATAACTATGGATTTTCCTATTCTGTTAAGTTGAAGATAAGTCATGTGAAATGTTGAGTAATAGTGTTTGTCAGGCGAATTCTCCAACTTTACTTCGGGGTTCTTATTACTGTATGTTGTTGTTTCCTTTCAGATTTTTACGATTGTTTAGTAAAATTGTCTGATTATTTTAGAGTATTTAAAGTTAAATGGGATAGATAGCATTGAAACAGGATTTACGAAGTATTGAGGTTAAAACTCAAAAGTTCATGAATAAAATAAACAAGATCCGCTTAACAAACTGTATTTATTGCTTATACGGCTAACTTATTTACAAATACTTCAATCTTAAATTCTAAAAAAGATTCCAATTAATGATTAATGAAATATATATTGAGTTAAGATTAGGTTTAGGTATATTTCAATAATATATATTTCTATTGTAATACTGGTGTTCCTGCAATATTTCTTCTCTGGTTTACCATTAGGTTCGCACTCTTTTCCTTTCTGTTTTTAATTATTTATGAAGCCATTTCTTCGATTTCTTTGATTTCGCAAGACGCCACCTAATACACTGAGCTGGTCCTGGTGAAAAATTTCATTTGTAGATACTCACATTATTTGTAGTTATATTACTGTATGTATTTTAAATAAATAATCTTTGAAATCAATAATAGAAAAAGAACAGATCTAGTTTTGAAGGACTATAAGAAAGTATTAAGTTCGGAACGTATTGTTATATAGAAAAGATTTATAATAATACAGTAAATTATTCTCAGAGCCAATTAAGATAACAAGTAATTAAGAAAATAAACAAATTGTTATCATGTGGTACCAAACCAAAAAAGTATTATTTTCTTTTAACCATTTCGTCCGGTAGATTAAAGGGATTTTTTTGGATTAGTATATTCGCTAAGTTCAAACCCTGAACAAAATCCAAAATTAGCCGATAAATGTTTTTGTCTGTGACTTCTTCAGTTCTCACAGTAAACATGAGTTTTTTTTAAGTAAATTATATAAAAAATTACTTGTGATGGTAAAATTAAAATTTATTGATAATTTTTTTTGCAAAGGGGTTCCTCGTCTAGGGGCTTTAGTTCAGTTTATGTAGGAAATAATATTTGTTTATTATTAGACCTATTTAATAATTTACCCATTTTTAATAGTATAATATTAATATCTATTTTTAAATTTAACACTTATTGTTAATTATGATAATCAGTTCGAGCGGGTAGTTAAAGTTTCTAACATACCTTGTTGATAACAATTACCATGATACAAATCAATTGCCTTATTTTTTTCTATTATATAGGTTGTTTGTTGACAAATTCTTGAAGACTTGATTTATAAATGTACAAATTTTGAACTGGTTCAATCCCTAACTTTTAAAAATTATTATTATTGAAGGAAATAAGGTGCAAACTTTTCATAATCCTATATTCTTGACTGCTGATCGAACGTTTTGGCAAGAAGTTTGGCAGACGTAAATAAATTACATAATAGTCGAAACGGAGACATTCAAATTCCTATTGTTTTCCCGTGACTAATCGACCTTCTCGCTACCAGCGCATTGAGATGTCTTAACTTCTATTTTATTACTTTCATTTCCTCTTCTAAAGTATCTACCCACCGCGTACCCTTCCATTTCAAATATTTATAAAAAGAAGAATTCACAGAATAAAGTCCGTTCTAAAAAACGTCAATTTACCCCATTATATTACTGTATTGCTGGAATTATTATATTATATAATATTATTGGAATTCGTAGTTCCGTAGAGATTTAATGTTCACAATGAATGTAACTTTGCCTCATTATTTAATAACCATAAGCATAGTTAAAGAAGTGAGGCAAGGGTGGCTCATTTTAGAAAGCCCAGTACTCCCTATGAAACTTTTCTTTTACATATTTCATCCACATATAAATAGACCATACAGGATAGTTGATCAATAATGGAACTTAGGACAATTGAAACATAAAAACATCCTCTAGCATAAGGTGCAAGTACTTATACCATTCTTAATATTAACAAATTGAGAGTTACCACATATGATTTTAAAAACGTTGTCCTTGAATATAAAAAATCGTTTTCCAAACGATTGTATTACGTATTTTTTTAAATACAATTAACTATAAAACACGTTTGTTCAAGACCAAAATTTTTGTTAATATTGTTAAATTTGCGTATACATTTATTTAGTTGAAGTTTAGGTTCCTAAACATTCCAGGTAAAAGATGATTGTTTGTTAATTTCTGTTTTTAATTTGAAAATTCTAATATAAGTAATAAAGTGGAAGAAGAGTATTGTTGAACGAATTCCGTGAATGTTTGGGTGTATGAAAAGCTATTTAAAATGCTAAGCAAGCATCACACATAAATCGTTTCAGGGGTCAAACTCATCTAGGAATAAAACTTACTCTATTTCGGACCACTTTTTCCTTTCTGCTTCGGAGGATCCTTCTTCGAGTTTATCATTAATTAATTCTACATCTTCTTTAATCTGGCACGTATCCAATTCTTCTGGTTTATCTTCGACATAACTACTTCTTTGTGAGTCCGGAATAGTGATGTATTCGTATTCTCCATCGTCAGTTTTCTTCTTATTTTTGAATAAAACTTTCTTCTTTATCTTCACTACATCTTCAGTAGCTGGTGGTGTTTCTTTAACCTTGTCCGAAGGTACTTGTGGTAATGATTCTCTAGCCAGTTCTTCTTTTATCATGGCGACTGCTACTTCACTTAATTTTAAGCCATCTTCTTCGTCCACTAATATTCCTTCCTGAAGAACAACCCTTTCCTCTTTAGTTTCTTTAGGAGTACCCTTGATTTCATTTGGAGGTACCATAGTTTCTTCTGGAGATGCTTTCGGTACTTCTTCTGCGTCTATTTTTTGTTCTTTCTTATTATTATTATTATCTTTTTCTTTGTTGCTTTCCTCTTTTAAATTTTCATCAGATCCAGATTTTTCCTCTTGTACGGTCTGTAATCCGTTTGGATACACCTCATCTACAACCTTTTTTGCCAGATGTTTTAAATTATCTATTTGCATATTGTCAAAGAACTTCTGGTCGCTTTCAGATGGAGTCTCCGGAAGATTAGAGTCTAATATTTCATCGTCAGAAGGAGGTGTTAGGATAATGATTTGGACGTCATTCGTTGGAGTTTCTATGGAAGTTTCAGTATCTTCACGTTTAAGTTCCTTATTTGAAGCATTCGATTCTTTTGGAGGTTCGTCAGCGAATTTAGAGAATTCATCTGTTTCTCCTTCTGGTGGTTTTAAAGGAATGTAGATGTATTTGGGTTCTACTTTCTTTGAGGCTTTTAAATTATCCTTAGTTTTCGGTTGCGCTATTTCTTTTTCGTCTTCTTTCTTTTCTTCTTTCGGTTTTTCTTTTACTTTCTCTTTGGATTCCGATTTTTTCAAAGAGGGAATTTTTATTTTGTCGGTAAAATTTTTAATTTTTTTTAAAAATGCTAATTTGGAAAGACTCTTTCGACTGTAACTACTGTCGATGGAAAGCTTCCTTTTCCTAGTCGATGGTTCTTCTGATCGAGCTCTTTTTCTATTGTTTGGCACATCCAAATCGCTTCCTTTGAGTGGCTGTGTTTTTTCAAAAAAGTCTGTATTGGTTTTAGCTGTGACTTCAGGTTCAGCACTTTCCGTTCTACTCGATTCGACTTCTACAGGTTCCTCTTTGTCTAGGTACTGACTTATGTTGTCCTCTTCTGGTTCTGATATTATTGGCTTGTCTGTTAGTCTTCCAGGACTTCTATTCGAAGCGGAAGACGTGCTGCCTTCACGACTTGACATTTCCTGTATTTGTACGCCATCATTAGATTGTACGTTTAAATGATTTGGCTCATTTTGTTGTTGCTGAGGTATTGGTGGTTGTAAGTAACTGTTTTGTACATCTTTATCATATATTGCTTTAATACTTTGGGTGGAACCGTTTTCAACTTGTTTTAGTTTTTCCAATGCTTCTGCCTTGTTGTTTACTTCTACTTCTTCAAGAACTTCTTTTCCGTCTGTGGCTACTATTTTCGCTTTGTCGTCTATACTGTCTACTATTTCTTTAATTTTTGCTGATTGTTCTGCTATTTCGGGGAACAAGTCTTTGGCATCGATCTGTTGTACGTTGGCACCGTTTCCCATTTTAGAAATGATGTCGTTTATTTCCTTAGATGTGTATCTATCTTTTTTGTCTGGATCATCGAATTCTAATATCACCCCAACAATAGGACTGCCATCCCTGTCGTCTCCGAAAACCTCCTTTTTCCCGTTTTTTTTCTCTGAAAGTTGTCCTACAGGAGGAGGATCTTTTTCAAACTCTAAATATGAAAATTCGTCTGTTTGACCCGCCGGGGGTTTCAGAGGAATATGAATGTAAACCGGTTTGTCAACGTGTTTTGTAATGTCGACGCTTTTTCTTCCTTTTGTGTTTATGGGCTTTTTCTCATGGGTTACGTCCGATTTTGAACGTTTTACTGGTTTGGACAATTTGAGTGATCTCTTTGTGCTTTTGATTCTATCTAAAATGCTCTGTTTGGTAAGACTTATTCTACTATAACTACTTTGTACACTCAATCGTCGTTTTAGTTTTCTTTTAGAGTCTGCCTTTTCTTCAATTCTGGACCTCGTGTCTTTTGTCACAGGTGCACTTGTTGCTTCTTCTTCGGGGGATAACGAAATTTCATCCAGTGGTTCATTGACATTTTCGTCGCTCTTGGTAAATGATTCGTTTGTTTTGCCATCAACATCTAGTTCATTTTTTGCATCTTTGCTCTTAGGTTCGTTTGATTCCATTTCGGTTTTGGTTTGTTCACTGGTTGAATTCGTGGTCTCCTTTCTTGTGGGACTTCGGCTCCTTCTCTGATTCGGAGGACTCTCGCTATTCTTTTCTGAAAAGCTCCTAGATGGGCTTTTGCTCCTTTGAAAACTCCCTGTAGTTAAATCTCTTGTTAGACTTCGAGTCCGTTCGTTCGAAGGAGGACTGATACTCCTTTCGTAGCGACTTCCGAAAGTGGTTGTTGTTTCTCGAAAATTTTCAAAATTTGGTTGACTCAAGGACGTTACACCGCTCTTTTTGTTAGATTGATGCTGATCAACTTTAACAGTCGAGGGGGTTCTGGAATGATTCAAGCTTCCCTCGTTTCGACGATCGTACGGCGATGGACTTCTGTCTCCAAACGTTGAAGCGCTTTCACTTCGTGCTTGTCCTGTTGTAGAAGTGCTTCTACTACGGCTTCTTCTATATGCTTCTAATGTGTAACCTTCAGGGTCTTCTTCACCGTCGTATGGTGCTTTTGTAATATGAGTCCAAGGGTATCCTCCTTTTTTACGAGATCTTCGAACGTCTTCCCACTGATATGTTTTAATGGGAACTCGTGGTAAATCTTTTTCTAAAAAAATAAAGAGAAAACACAATTAGTAAACTAATAAATAAACTACTTTGATAGCTGCAATAAATCACTTAATATTCTCGTTTTATTTATAGTCGTAAGATAAGTTGATGATGATAGGAATGGTTAATTATCAGTTGAACTGAATTGTGCTTACAATTGAATAAAACGTTTACTTTTACCTTTGCTTTAATTTGTGAGAAGGGAAATATTCAAACCAGTCAGGTTAATAAAGTATTTTGATCAAATATATACAACTTTATTAAAAAATAATTTTTGGATTTAAAACAACTTTGTCGTCGTAAATTATGAAAAGGTCATTGCACTATTTGGCTTGAATTCGTGCGTATGATACAAGTATAGACGAGGATACTCTTTTTAGTTAGGGTTATTTCTGTTACTTGTTGAAATAACGGTTTAAATATTCTCTATTCAATTATGCATTTTATTAGGTTTTTTACTATCTTTCATCATCGAGAGTTAAAAATATCCAGAGATTTGGTAAGATGTTAAAACAATTTTTGAGAATAACGAAAACACTTCAGAAATAACGGAATATTTTGTAGAGGCAAAAGAAGGATTAATTGTTTTAGACTTTACTTTATATAACTTAACATACAGTAAATAATAACACTAATTTCCATTATAATTTTATTTTGCTCTTTAAAATTGTTTCACCTTATAGGGCATCTTCAGAAGAAGTATTTTTATTATCTTTAATATGGTTCATGAATGTAATAAACATGATTTTAATTTAAATAATAATTTCAAATTTTTACACAGGCAAGAAAAGGGGAAAAGACTGGACACACAAGAATCTTTAGAAATTGAAAAACATATAGAAAACAACATAGTAATTTTAAATGAAATCCAAAATATTTACAGTTCAATAATTTTAAATATGGTAATTGAAATCTTCTCACTCTTAGAATAAATACTAGTAATAGATATAAATAATAAATAATGTAACAACCCATGGCAATACCTGTTCTGAAAATGCTCTGGTAGGGTGAAACAATTGAAAAATCAAAATAAAATTATAGTGGAAATTTGTGTTATTATTTTACTATTTAACGTTTATCCTCAACACGGTAACTGTTATCTATGCAAAATTTAATTAACTACGTACCAAATATTAAAACTTTATAACTATAATTGTCGAAAATAAATGGTTTAGTTACAAATTCAACCTAGGGAAAATTGAAAATAGATTTTCGGGATAATTTTCAGAAGCTGCTTCCTAGTTGAAAATAAAATTGGAGCTTATTGAAAGATTGTAAAATATCATTAAGAATTAATGGCCAGAAGAATTAAAAAAAAAACATAATGTTCACAGTAAAGTTTACACTCATCGGAAATTATTATCCGCATTGTATTTATTTATACCTGAAGGATACAATGGGCATTAAAATATTTTTTGTACAGAACACTACGTAATAGTTAAATTTCGATTTTCTGTTTCCCAAAATATCCTTTTAAGATTACAATAATAATTTTACTTCGAAATTCACTTATTTCACTGTCACATTCATATATAACTAACAACTTTTCGAAGGTGACGTAATGACGTACCCTCGCAATTAATAATTCTAACGGTTCCCGGAGGACTCTCATCTTCTTTTAGAATTTTATATCGTCTTCTTCTTCTAGTACTTGCACGAAGTAACTTTAATTTGGTATTTTCTACTAATAATTTCAACGACATTTTTTCTTTAAACGTTTGGATAAACGATGTACCCAGATTTATGTTTATCTCAGCGTATCTTTATTAAACGGCTTAAGAAGTCCATATTAATTCTTATCTTAATAGTAACAAAGAAAATCTAATCGCCCATAGAACTCTTAATCTCATATTACATGAAAAATTAATTTAATTAGTAGGATAGATGTGATTATGTGAGAAATAGACATTAAGTAAATAGAAAAATTACCACCATCCACCGTTTTAATTTATTTTACTAAACTTAATTAAGCTCATAATTTAAGTTGTTAACTAGAATAAATAAAAATAAGTTTTTGTAATAAAATAATAGATGGTAACTAATTCTTGAAGACTCCGTATTAGTTTGAAAAAGTAATAACTTATTATCATTGGAATTGAATAATTATAACTAAGGAATTAATTAAAAAAAGATACTGGCGTCTTGTAGCCAATATAATGAAGGTTGAGAAGCAAGAAACTCAAGCACAAAAAATATCATTTAAATGTTTCTTTTCATTCTTCAAACGTTTATATTTAACAAAAAGCGACACACTTATAAACTGTTCAACTGTATTTAAATTATATGTGTAAAATAAAATTAGTTGCTGTATGTATATACTTTTTATTTGTAAAAAGTATACCTAATAATAAAATGGTTGTTCAAACAAATGGGATACACCACAACTTACATTCCAAAATCCTTTCAGTACTTCTTCTGAAACAAAAGAAAATCTTATTTAACGGATCCTCGCCACTGTTTTCTTTTGCCACAAAAAATTTTTATAGACGGTAATAATTTTTTAATTTTATTAGAATCGTAGACCACAAATAAATGTTCGTCTCAAAGTATCTAAATTTGAAGAAAATTGGTATAAATATATTTTTCCATTAGAAAATATCGTCAATATGGATTGAAAATCTATTAGTTGTTACTATAAACTGATAAAGATCTAATCGCCCCATTTTCATCCCTCATGAGAAAAATACCTTCACTTCTGGACTTGGTCAAAAAAAATCATATAGCCACTACAGATACCAACTGCTTTCTTTTTAACACTCCACTATGCATGATTTTTCGTGTTTTTTTAAACACATTTTCGAGTTTGCAAACTATTAAAATTGTTTTCGTTTCACTATACACCCGCCGCAGTCAACCTTCGATTAGCTAAGAATTTCAAGATTTTTTGATACCTTCTATTTACGTGAGTCTATTTAAAGAGTTCGTTTATGGGATTCCTGTTAAGTCAGCAAACATATCATAAATTACACCTGCAAGATTAATTTAACAGGCGGAGGCGCATTCTTAAAATCGAGTTAATTTTTGGTTTTGTTGCTGTGGAAAACATTGGTGTGCCAAGTGCCATTGATTTCTTTGGGACTAAAGCCAAATGTCAGGTATAAATTTGTAAAGGTACATAACATGTCCATTGCAAAAACAAACACCAGTTGGTTGGTTTATTACAAATCCGTCTTGGCTCACAATTCAATTAGCATCTTAAAAATTGAGGAAACTTAAATTTCCTTTATGAATTTTTACGACCATTCAAATGCATATCGAATGGGAAAAACTTGTGTGAGAATAATATTGGCTGTGTTCATTGTATTTTATACTGTTTTAAAAAGCTTACCGCAAAAATATTACGAACTAGCTGTGCCCGCGACTTCGTCCGCGTGGAATTTAACCAAAAAGTTATTTATAAAATACTAAACGAAGTGGTTGAGACACAACCGTTAGCAATAGTCCGCACGCGCGTTCTGAGCCCGCGCGACAAGCAGCCTTTGTGATATTAAGTGGCGGGAGGCGCATTTACAATTTTTGCCTGTGTGTCTGTCTGTTTGTTTCGGCTAATCTCTGAAACGGCTGGACCGATTTTGATGGTACTTTCACTGGCAGATAGCTAATGTAATAAGAAGTAAAGCAGGCTACTTTTATTTTAGAAATTTAATTACTGTTTATCAATAATAACAATTAATTTCTAAAATGAAAGAAGTCTAAGTTGCTCCTTATTACATTAGATATCTGCCACTAAAAGTCTCGTCAAAATCGGTCCAGCCGTTTCAGAGATTAGTCAGAACATACATACAGACAGACAAAAAATTTAAAAAATGTTATTTTGGTATATGTACCGTGTATACATCCATATGCATTTAGTAAAAAGTGATTATTTTAATATTACAAACAGACACTCCAATTTTATTTATATGTATAGATGTATAGATTATATTTATGTATAGGTCACAATTATCATCATCACAACAAGGTCATCAGTCTGAAAAGACTTGTTGGACAAGTATCTCTATTCCGTCCTATCCTGAGCTAATCCACTAGTACTAGTACATTAATCTAATATACGCCTTCCTCCACCTCCATTTACTCCAGTTTATGCTTCTCCTTATTATACATACATACATATTACATACATATTAAGAAATTAAGAGTGAGTTCGATTTTGCTGATAACTATTAACAATAACAGTTATCAATGCTTTTTCTGCAATTTGAACATTCTGTTACTTCGTAAAAAGTTTTTGTAGGCTGCCAAACGCCTTAATAAACTGTTGTAGGTACTTGTTTTTAATGAATATCCAAACCACCAAGTAATTTTCATCATTGCTTTGATAAAATTAAATGTAGAAGTAATAGATATAAAACACATGTTATTCTATTTTCGCGAAAGCCTTAATCAATTATTCTATTTTCATTTCGTTTATTGCTATTGTTGGTTAAGGATACACCTTTGTCTTCATTAATGGTATAAACATTGACACTGATGAAAAGACGTATATATGTCTATAGATATTGTGTTTTTATTTTAATGTGAATAAGGTTTCGAATAGATTGTGATTCAAGGAAATAATTTAAGTTTTATTTCAGAGTGAAAGTTACCCCTATTTAATCAACAAATACTTTTTTTCATGTCATTGCATAGTTCGTTCACTTATATCTATTCGTATTTGTAGTTACTAAAAAATAAGTAGTCTAAATTTATTATTTTATCAACCATTTATTTTACCAATACCCCAAATATTTATTAACAATAAATTGACATTATTGGTATTGATCTAATTGAATGAAGGAAAATAACCCGATTAAATTTCAGTAGGTATGTGTGCCATCTGGACTGTAAAAATATCTGACCCATTTTAAAAAGTAATTTAATTCAAATAAACAGTAACGGATTCGATCATTTCCTAAACATTTTAATCGGTAGATAGGTACTAATGAATCTTGATTTCTACCACATTTCAATACCGATGGACTGATGATGTTTCTCAATGTTTATACTGTTAAATTCGAGTGAAAGGGAGAACATACTGAAATTATTTTTTTTTATGGTCGGAGGGTTTAGTAGCACTTTTTATTTTATTACTGCTCTAAGCAAGTCTTACTGTTTCGAATATTCGTTCAATTTGAGCCTAAAAATGTGTGTTTAGATTTTGTTATTACAAATAAGTAAACATTTATGGTATTTATAGGGGTGGATTAACTTTTTTTTCTAAAATTTGGAGATGATGTTATTGAGAGATTACGTGCTCCATTAAATTAATCAAATACCGACCATATCAATACATACAATACTGAAAAAAGATCTATGCAAATGTACTAAAAACACCAACTTATTTGGATAAGTACTTAAAAAGTCGCCCAAATAATAGAATGGACTACCATTTCCTTCTTAGAACTTTTTCAGCATGGTTAGAACACTGTTTTATTTAGAACACATTCTTCCAGCACATTCAATAAAGATTTATCCACCTTTTTATGTACATATAATCTTTCCTCCAATAATTACACCCCATATATTAATTTCCCTTTCTGAACTTTGCTATTTCATCCATATGATTCTTTCCTGTAGCATAATAACATATCTCCTTGCCAATGTTTCCACAGCAATGCCTTCATATATACCGCGTACCTTGAAATGTAAATACCTCTCGAGTCTCAAGTCATCCTCCCTTATTATCTTACTACATTTTATCTCACCATCTCACAAACATTCAGTCCCATTCGGCCATTTGCTCTTGTCTTGATTTGCCATACTGTTCTATCTTCTTTCTCCAAACTACCTTTCTAATGTCCCATGTTTGCAAATTTTCAAAACTTCCATCCCTATTTAACTATTCCTTTTCTTGCTTTCTCTGCCATCTTCTCACATTTTATTTATCTTGGTGCTATGTAATCTGGCATGCTTTTATTTAAATTCAATCCCTATTTTATATAATCTTTGTATATGTTTTTCACTTACTTTTTATACCAGCCCCGAATATCTACCCCGTAGGAAACAAACTTCTAAAATTGTAAAACAACGGTACCGTTTTACTATTTATTTAGTCGAGCTCGACAAATTTGTTTCGGCGCAATTCGGACATTAACAAGAGCAACAGATGATTACTAACGTGTTTTATTTCTTATTGTGATTTAATAATGCAGTTTCACAAAAATTGCACTAAGAATAGTCTTTGTTATATTCTAAAATTGTATCGAATAACATTTTTTTGTCCCAATCGTCTTTACATATTTTTTCTCTATTTTCCATATCCTACGTAATATAGCGTTAGTCTTTTCCATCTGTTTATATATGTGTACATTGTCATTGTTATTTTCACCTAATGTAAATTCTAAATTTGCATATACTTAAACCTTTTCTATAATCCTTCCTTTCCTTTGTTATCAGTTCCCTTTCTACCTCTAATCTCCCCAAATTCAATCACCTTTGTTATTTCACTATTTACCAAATAATATCATCCATATGCGTACTTGACCTTACTTTTATTTTTCCTAAAATTAACACCCCTTCCCTTATCGCATTAAATTCACATTAAAAAGCTGTGCGTTTATCTTACCCCCCTTCCTCGCGCCCTTTCCTATCCAGAATTTTTTAAATAAATAAATACACATATAATTCCATTATTTTACTTATAAGCCCCTCTTCCACATTAACTAATGTTAACATATTTATCATTTCCTCTATATCAATCGAATCATTCGTCATTTTTTAACCAATGATAATTATAAATGCTTTCCGTTCTATATGTGCTTCTATTAAATTTACTAAAAAAAAAGGATCCATTATCCCCCTATCCTTCCTGTGTTTCGATTAATATGCTATTATTTACTATCTGATCTTCTCTTCTATTTTTTATTATCTATGAGGTAACCCTATTGCCAATCTGTGGCATACTCAACCTGAGGTATGTTTTCATGTGGAGTAGCAAAGGAATTTTCAAAGCTATCCTTACGGGAAGAGTGCAAACTATAACCGACAAAATTTTCAATTTCATTCATCTTCAGATTACATACTTACCCTGGAAACACCAAATTCGATTAGAAAACAACCAAACTTCTGGAGAAACGAGTGTTTCGATCTTCACTGATAGTATCAACCAGAAGAATATATATTGAGTCAATAAGCAAAGGGGACATTTCCCCATTCCCCCACCACTGGTACGTATTTACAGACTCATATATTGCAAATGTATTCACCCCCGTAGCATTGACAGTCAAAATTAGTGGGAAAACACTTTTAATTTTTTAAAAATATTTCTTATCGTTTGACAAAATATGCTTGCCAGTTTCTATATTATAAAAATAACAGAAATTTATTTCACCGCCTTTATTTTTTCACCACAATAATAACAAATACAAAACAGTTTGCTGCCCTGCGTGGGTGCACGTCTTTTTCATTGTTTTAGTGACTTTCCTTTCTTTCATGAATATTTTTGAGTAGCCAATACAGTTTGTTGAACCAAAAATACTTAACTGCAAAGAATATTTAAGTATTCATGAAATTTTAAAATTTTATAAATTAAACCGCAAATTCGTTTTCAAAACTTGGACACTGTTTTAGGGAAACTAAGCATGTTACAGATTTGAAAATTTGGGAGTAGGGGTTACCAAGGATGATCTATTTAACTAAAGTAATTTCAACTGTCGGCCACTTTTGGTTATACCGGAACTTGACGTCAACTTTATTATTTCAAATGGAATGGTATATTTTTTACGATGAATTTGTATGAAACATAAAATTTTAAGGTGACTTTGATAACCAACTTGTATGCCTATGATGAACAGTTTCTGAGATAATTTAATTTATTATTATTATTATTATATTATTAATTGGAAAAAAGATTGCACCGCAACCCAAACTATAAAAAATCATAACCTCCATAAAAAAATGACTTAGAATGTTGAAATAATTTTTACTAGTTATAGCCAAGTCAAAAGGCTAATATATATACCTTTTTTGTATTGATACATTCCAAAATGTTCCTTTCTTCTTAATTAAGTAAGAACGAAAATTGTAACGAAACTTTATTCCACACTAATGACTTGAAAGATGTGATTTTTGAGCCAAAAAAATACGTGGGCACAAAGACATTCTGTGTTGCGACACTTAAATCTATATATACACATAAATGTACATTAAACTTATTGAAAGAGTCAATAGAAATCTATTTATTCAATGCTAAAGCTATTTACTGAACTACAGTATTTATTAAGAGTAGTAACTGTCATTACGATTTTGTTTCCATTTAACTCAACACTGGACAACAAAGAAATTGATGGCGTGTGACTAATAATTCTGGAAAATGATTGGCTTTTGTTACAGTTACTAGCTTCAGTACCAAGTTCTAAGGAAATACAAAACAGAAAATGCTACACAGGTCAATTATTTAACGTCCTAAATAAATTTGTGTGTGGATACTCCACCGTCAACAAAGAATTAATGTCCATTTTTGATTGATCTCCATTTTTAGTACAAATTTTATTATGTTTGAACGATGAGGAATTGGAATATTAAAATGCTATTTCGCACATTTCTTTCATCGACATTTAATTTTTCTTCCTGCAGTGTTTACTATTATTTAGTCATGTTTATTTTGAATCCATAGATCTGTAAAGTGAATGTGGAGTTTTGCAAATATACACACACAAAAACATACATACGTATATACAAACATCGTTCATATCTCAAAGTGTGCCAAATAATTCTGATCTTATGGGTTTTTCGTCAGTTAACTGAATACTTCTAAGAATGATGCGTTGACACGTTTGTCTACAACAGTCACAGAAATAACTGATGATATTACAGGAACATACGGATTAGCATCAATCTGGTTTGTTCCTAAGCTTCGGGGTGGATTTCAATTAATACACAATTTTTTGTAACCGTAGTCTTAAACATTTTTCAAAAAATATTTGTGGACACAATGAAATGCCTTAATTATAGTTGTGGGATTTGATAACGAAGACAAAGAGAAATTGACTTAATCCAACCAAAAATATCAATATGGAATCAACAGAAACAACTACTCCGAGAGCTAATACCCCTACCGGCATTGAATTACACTGGTGATTCCGATGGATTTTTAGACAAAGGTATAACATATTCAAAAAAGAAGGAATTAAAATCCTTAGTCGTCTAAATATTAAGATCAAAGATCTCACATTAGGAACGCGTCCTACCAAGTAGGCACAACGAACCGAAAGCCATATCCCACGACCGGTTTCGACCTATCGGAGTAGTTGTTTCTGTTGATTCCATATTTACATTTTTAGTTATATTTACAATATAACCTGTAAAGGCCTTTCTGCCAGCGCCCACCTGATGAGATCCGATAGGTCGAAATCAGTCGTGTGATATGGCTTTCGGTTCGTTGTGCCAACTTGGTAGGACACGTTCCAAATGTGAGATCTTTGATCATAATATTTAGACGAATAAGGATTTTAATTCCTTCTTTTTTGAATAATCCAATCAAATTTAAAGGACATTAAAGGAAGAGTAATTTTTTTATTGAAAATTATTCTCTATGAAAAGTAGAATTCCACAGAAGGAGGGTTAAAATGAAGTTTTAATGTAAAAGGGGTTAAGTACTTATAAATGCAAAAACGTATTGAAATCGGTAATATCCCCTGTCTGATTACAGTGGAACATTTTCTTCTCAAAATAGCAACAAACTGAACCATTACATATAAGAACACTGAAATTTTTGTAAGAAACGTTTCTTACATCCAATACGTAGTAAATATTTACTAACAGAAGCATTTGGGAATTTAAAACCGCCTGCAAACTTTGATCTTTACCACACAGTATGGGTAATTAAACGGTGTGATTTTTGTTTTTATAATTAATTTTTGCAAACATTTCACGAGATATGTACGTCAAAGTTCCCAAGACTTTTTGGCTACTAACACAATAAAGGTGGAACGTTATAAATTTAACGAACTTGTTTACGTAACGTCTTTTGTTTGAAAGTGTATATTTTTGGAAAAATTTACAGCTGTCTTTTCAAAGTCAGTTCTGTGGTTTGTAAACAAAAAACTCCTTCTTGGTTTTAATACGAATCCCAGATATAAGCTGTACAATGCAAATACATTATGTAAAAATAAATTGTTGCACTTTTCAAAGTTACACAGAATAAAGCTGTTCTTGGTGAGTAATTTATTGAAACTTCAAGACGCAGGTCAGAGTTTCGAACTTATTGGTTCTCATCAGCACACCACGGGTAGTTTCGAAAAACCATCCATCCAAACGAAGTTGCTTCGAAGAATCAAGTTGATATAAGATCAAGTTATGGTTAGGATATCGCCATCTATTGATCTCTACTGCTAACTGCGGGATTTTATTTGAGTTTTGAAATATTACAATAATCACTTTTCTTGCTTATAGAATTTTGTTTATTTTTGCAGTCTCATATCTCAAAGAAAACAATAAGACTATGCATTTTTCTGTGAGTTATCTTCAGAGATATTGTTCATTAAGAGCGACAAAAAAATGTTCGTTCTCTTTTTATTGCTGAAACTATTACAACCAAAATTATGGAATGGGCAGGAGTTCTAGATGTTTTCCTAACATTTACCTTGATGATTTTAGGTTTCTTATGTGTTTCTATTCTAAAAAGGCGATTTAACTTCAAGGAATAATTAATAAGTTAAAATGGTGAGGTGAGGCATAACGTAGCTATATTTTTGTTTTATTAGACATTTAAAAATAAAAATATGGTGTTATGAACATATATAATAATAATTATGTATTTATTTAAAGAATGTTTTGGATTATGCATTTAATAACACAATATATACTGTGCAATGCTGCCCCTACTTGCCCCAATCAGCAAACAGCGGCACCTGCCGAGACCAGAAACACCAACTCTGATCCCTCCTTCGAACTAGCCATTTTCGCAACTATGCTGCTAACTTCATACTACCGAATACTCGTTAGCAGTACGTACCCGCCAAATAGAAGTAATAAAATTTAAAAAAAATACGAAATTGTTCTAACGAGATTTATAAATGGACGTTAACTAATTCCTTAAATAACATGCACTTTTTTTTAAACTACTCATAATTCCACAATATTGTTGTTGATAGTGTGTTATTGGAAGTTTGAAAATGTGAATATGTTGTTAAACAATCTGTCTAAATTTAATTTTCAAGTACAACCTTTTGGCGTTCGCTCCTGGTCTACTTTACACCGAGATAGTGCGTCACAGATTACGCTTTTAATAAATCCAATCGGCTAATATTAATGGGAAGTTGTTTTTAATGGAAATTATCAATTATTTGAGGTAATCTCAATAGGATATATACCAAACAAAACTATTTCATTTGAGTTTTGAGTTGGTTCACTTCAAAAGCAAATAGTTAATCGTCTCGAAAGGAATAGTAGTCAGTCTCAACATTTAAAAAAGATATTTTTTTGGACAAGTACAGTTGAATTTATGTAAATTTATTGATCCTTGAGCCTTGAGATATTCACATGGGTGGCCAAACAATTGTAGCACAATTAATTTAATTCGAAATCTAACAATTACTTAGTATTTTATTCGTAATTATAAAATTGTGTGAATAACATCAACACAACAAATTATTTTTATTACTATTGATTGCGTTTTATACTTATAATGTTTATGAACTTCATGGTTCGTAACTCAAGGTAATTCATTAAAAATAGTGGCGTTATAATTATTCAAGTAAGTTGATCTATTATTAATCATGCTGTTTAAATACAGTTTTGTTATTTTTCTATTGAAAAACATATTTCAATCATATAAAAGTGTAAGAAGGATTTTGGAATATATTGTAGAATGGAAACAAAATAGTTGTTAGCACTGCACAGAGGCGTAGGCAAGGGTTTATTTGGCGGAAAACGTTATTTTTATCAGGCATAGTTTATATTTATGCATTTGATTTCTTGTAAGGATTGTTCGGTCAGATAATTATGAAACATTTTCTTCAAAAATATATAAGACAAAGAAGAAGCCGCTTTTTTATGTTTCAAAGGTTTTTATTAAAACTCGACGATCGTTTCGGCTAGTGAAGCCTTTTTCAAGAGTACAAAACAAATACTGAAATTTTTGAGTATTTCTTTTGTACTCTTGAAAAAGGCTTCAATAGCCGAAACGACCGTCGAGTTTTAATATAAACCTTTGAAACATAAAAAAGCAGCTTTTTCTTTGTCTTATATATTTTTCATTTGACTTCTCATAGGTACTACTGTAGTACACAATTTGATCATAATAAAATGTGATATTTTGACATGTAATTTTCTAAGGGTCGGAGGATCGAAAGGCCCCAAAGCCCCTCATTGGGTTCATTCCAGGAACACAATTAATTATTAGACATTTTATAAACTAATCATATTCATATTTAATACTCATAAGAAACATAATGTATGTATTTATGTTCATCATTGTCATACCCTTTCACTGAGGAATGAGAATTATAGTAAGTCAGGACCACGAAAAATGATGAAGACATTTAACACTGAATGAAGTGAAAACAATAATCACAACAACAGCATAAATGGCGTTAATTTTCATAATGGAGTTAAACCTGAACTACTGATCTTGCTGCGAAACTTTTATTTGTTTTTTTCAGTGTTAGTCATTTTCAAAGATTTAAACGTTTGATGTTAATATAGAAATAAATGAATCACTTGTTGGACCTGGCCAACCATTACAGGTCCAATATTTCAACAAATTCCCCAAAAATTGTAGGAAGACGTTAATTCTGAGTCGAAACTAGGTAGCACATTAGGAAAGATTGTTGGCACAAGCTAATCCGAACAATTATACGCATCTGTATGTTTGTACAGTGCTTTTCTGTCAAACTTTTTGGCTTAAGAAATCACCTTACTTATTAAAAATAGCTTCATGGATGTGATGTTGTAAGGAATAAACCAACGTGCCCTTTGTACTTTTCGCGTTGTAGAAACTCGGAATGTTTGAAGTCTGACCGGAAACGAAACAATATTCAAACATTTCGTTTTGGTTGGCCAGCTTGAATTATGTAACAGATTCATTTTAACTGCGTCGTTTGCAAAAAATATAAATATCAAATAACATTGCAATTAGAATATGATTGTAAGTACTTATATCTAAACGCAACGGGTTTGAAATGATCTATTACAACGATTAGAAACGGTAAATGGTGCAATACAAAAACTTTGAAACTTACCAATCGTTTCGGACAAGGTTTTATCTACCTCCATGGTGTTTCCCAAGAGCAGCACCACGTCTAAAACTGAAATAAGACATTTTCTCGCGAATAAACGAACCCACAAACCCGATTTCGACGGCAACTCGTTCTTTTCGATATTTTTAAACGGTCGATTAAACGCGAAAAACGTTTCTGAGGCTCAGTTTGCCACCAGCCAGCAAGTGGATTGGAACTACTGAGAGCTATTTCTAGAGGAACTATTTTTGCGAAATTCGTGACGTTGTTTCCAACGTCTAAGGACGCAACAGGACGTTTGTCTGGATTTTACATGACGACAACGCTTTATAATAAGTACCTACAGTGGCATTCGTAAACAAGGAAGCATCGAAAATGTCGCTTTCTCTCTTTTAATGGAACGGCACTAAGCATACGCGTTAAGAACTATCTTAATTCAGAAACAATGCAATTAAATTACATTTGATCTTTTTATAATTTTGAATATATTTGGGCCAATTTTATCAACTTAATTTTCATAAACTTTTGACTCTAACTTTACTTGTTTTTCTATGTTTTTCTCTTGAGAATGGTGTTGATCCAGTGGTAGATTAACACTAACTGATGAGGCGCGGAAAACTATTCATATAGAAGACCCTTTTGAAGATAAATATTTCAAATCTTTTTTTTTATTAATATAAACATTACGACACCAGTTATTAATTTTATCATATGGGACACTAACCAAAAATTACAAAAATATGTCCCTAACAAACAATAAATCTAAGCCCTCTCCAGGGGGATTGAAACTCATGTCGTATGGACTATGTAGACATCAGGCGCACATAAACTATGAGAACAATTTGTATTTCTTGATTTTGCAGCTATGTCTGGGACGTTGGTGGACAGACATGTCTTGGAGGTAACCCTCCTTATGGTGCTGTCAAGATTTGTTTTGAGCCTTGAACTAAGCCAAATCCAGGATTATTTCTCTTACAAAAATTGACGAAGGTTTATTAATGACGTTATAATAACGTACTTTAAATATTTGATTACATGTTATCTATATTTTTTATTCGTTATTATTTACTTGCACATAGATAGTTATCACTTTATCAGCAAAGTACTCTTTAAGCCATTTGATTAAGTTCTTGTTAAGCGTAGATACATCATTGAATTTATTTATAAATTATCAGTGCATCAAACAACATTTGTTAAAGAATAATTTCTTTATCTAGAATTTTTAATTGAACCTTGAATGATTTCGACAATGGTTTTTATATTGGTACGAAAAATAAGCAAAAACTTTCTGTTATAGCACTGTATTTTTACATGACGAACGTACTTTGCGTCACATTTTATTACTCAATTATAAAAAAGCAGATAAAGCCAACTTGAATTTGTAGAAATGTCTGAGAATTTTGAATGAGCTCTTATTTTCGTTTACATTCCTTTGGGAACTGTTGCCAAAAAAAATTGCTACATACTTAAGTTAGATACTTAATTTATTAATTATTACCAATAATACATTATGATGTAAAGCAATAATAAGTTATAAAAAAGTCTAAATAAAAAGTATATATTAAGAATTTTGAAGAAAAACTATTAAAACCACTAGGTAGGTCTCTTTTAACTTTAATGATCCCTTAAAATGGTAAAAATAAGAAATAGTGCGTTATTGCAAATATAACAATGTTCTAGAAAAAAATGAAGGCCCATGTACTTGTTACAAAATAATTGATTGCAGAACAAAATAATTAATTAAAATAACTAGATAAGTTTAAAAACGATTTTACCTTTTACCAACTGTAAAAAAGTTATACATTATTATTTCTATGGTTGTGACTGCTGATGTTTTGACGTGATAATTAAATGGTTGAGCTCATAGATAAACGATACATAGTCTATTTAAGAAAATTGCTCTTATCATTTTTACCTAATGTGAACAAATTGAGTGATATAGAACTGTGATTATTACGTTAATACAAAATTAAATTAAGGTTATTAAAAAATGGAGGTATATTTAATACCGTATGAGATCTGGTTTATATCAACTTTTAGCAAGTTTTTTTTTAGAAAACCTCAAGCAAACGAAAAGTTCCTTCAATTATTAGGAATATATTGGATATCGATGCTAAACTTACTGAAAAATTTGTGTTGTGGGCAAACCAGTTTGTTCCCCTTCGATCATTACGTACACATTACAAAATGCTGGAGGTAAATAAGCTTAGTATATTTTTAAGAGAAAAGAAATTTAAAACACTTCTTTAGATAAGCTGTCATGGTATTGCTTGGTTTGCATGTTGGATTGCTTTCATGTGGGTCTATACGAGCAAGTCTCTTGCTCAAATGCAAATTAACATGCTAGTTGGTAGGTATTCTAACATTATCATTTTTATGTAATAAAATCCAAAATAAATTATTGCAGGTTTAGTTATTGATGTAATATTAGTGGCTGTGATAAAAGCATCTACTCGAAGAAGAAGACCCCCTACAAATAAGAACGATTCCATCCTAGAGATGGGTCCCGACAAATTCAGTTTTCCATCAGGTCATGCATCTAGATCAATCTATGTAGCCTACTTCTTCTGCAACTTGTACCCACTTCCGATTATCTTTCGGATGCCAATACTGGCTTGGGCCACAAGTGTGTCTCTGAGTAGAGTTCTTCTAAATAGGCATCATATTTTGGACGTAATGGCTGGTGTTTTACTAGGTATTTTTGAAGGAATGCTGTTAGGTTTCTTGTGGTTAGATCAAGATAGTGCATTGTGGATGTGGAATTCATTAACTGATGAGAAGCTCGAGGGTGGAGAATTTCATGTATAATTGTTGATATAAGATAAGCTAAATATGAATTTATTGTGTACACAATTTTCTGTAACATTACAGATTATTTGTGAATTACTTTTAATTTGTTTTTATGTATTTTTTGTGAATTGTTGCAGACGTTTGAATAAAGACTATATTTTTACCAATGTTTTCTTTTTAATAGTTGTTCAGACCTGCTGAAATAAATTTAAATTAACCAACAATAAAACAAAACTAAAGCGATTGTTTATGAATCACTTTCAAATTACTATACTATTAATTATAATAGCAAAATTAGTCACAAAACTTAGAATGGAATGCATAAGTTTTTTTTTTTAATTCTACACTTCAATAAACAAATATTCTTAAATGTCGGTTTTTATAACAACCAAGTTATTTGAAATCGTTTAGATAAAAAAAGACACGTGGAGAGCTTACATATCCATCTCTATGAAATGACTACAATATTAATTAGTTTAATAATAAATACATTAATGTGATATATTAATTATTGAATTAATTTGTACCAACTACAGATTACCTCATATTAATGAGGAAGAATTTGTTACTGCTGTCATTCAATAATTAATATCGCATTAATGTATTTAAAATTTACCCCTACTAAAAATTCTTCAAATATTTCATTATTAGTTTAATAATATCCTAAACAATACTTACTGTAGTCAAAATGGTACATATCTTGCTTTAATTGTTTTTTTTTGTATAGCAGACTCTTCAATAAAGAACATTCTTACCAATGTCTGTTTTCATAAGTCATTTGAAATCGTCTTGACATGTCTAAAATTAAAATATAAATGGGGATGCTTACAAATCCATCTCTACGAAATGACTACAATATTTAGTTCAATTAATAAAAACCTAAACAATACCAACTGTAGGTAGTCAAAATGGAATCTATCATTTGTTTTGTTTCTTGAATAGCAAATCCTTTAATAAAGAACATATTCTTATCAAATTCGGTTTTCATAATAATAGTTACTGGAAATCGCTTTGACATGTCTAAAATAAAACACCTGCAATAACAATATAAATAAAAATGCCTTCATGTACATCTCCATGAATTGACTACAGTAATACTAACACTAACTCAGATCAAGTTCAAAAACCATATGAAAGTTGATTGTCTTGGAGAAGTGAATGATTTGACAGTGCCATTATTTTTGTATTGGCATTTTTAAAAAATAGATTTATGAATATTCATTTTGGAATAAATAAGTCATGAAAATTAGTAAATAGGTTTTTCTTTGTTAAATAAAGTTAACGATAAATTGCAATAATTTAATTATGCATAAAGGTTTTTATTAACTAAAAAATACAGTTGCCAAATTTAAAACCATACGTATATAGACGTCTAAGCAATATTGCACAATCATTTTAAAAACAACTAAATTAACCCTGTACGACTCATGGTAAAATGACAAACTTACAATAAGGCATTAAAAATATTTTAATAAGCACATAAATTTGGAATCACATCAGAAAACTCGCATTCGTTTTAATCAAATTTGGTAACACTTTACGAAGGTACCTACTCTTCATTACAAAATATTTGTGCATATGATTGCATGATTACCTACAAACGACCTTTTGCAACTAAAATTGCATTTAAATATATGATACATCTACTTTTAAACATTTTATACAGAAAAAAAATTGTAAAAAAGAATAAAAACAAATGAACGTTGGAAATAAATCAGTGTGTTGAGTGAAAACTAAAATTATTAAATTATAAACTACTTAAATTACGTCATTCTTAAACGTATTTGTACTCCAACTTTAATTTCAATTTCACTAAAATCAATTGATGTTTACATTATAATGTATATTCTTAATTTCAAAACAAACAATTCATTGGCATACAATAACTTCTCTTAATAAATAAATAACATTTCCGAAAAAAAAAAAGCGCAGATATTACGTAGATAATAAATTATAAAGATACACGCAGATATGTATAATAAAAATGTAGACTAAAAAGAAGGAAATATGGAGGTACAGAATGCGTTTCAACCTTTAAATGAGAAAACAGGTAAATGAATCGATGGGTAGACAATGGATACAGCTTTAAACATTTTTTTTTAAAGAAGCGCGGCTATTTTACGAAGAGAGAGATTCATTTAAATAATTTCAGAAAATAAGGTAAAATTACCAAAGACGAGAATGGTAAAATTTCAAATCGAAATATCCCTGAGCCGTGAGACCCGGTGTTTTTCGTCCAGAATCGTTTGGGGTCGTTTTCCCATCTAATTCGACGTTTTGTTCCCCTAAATCTTTTTCCATTTTAACCTCTTCATTTACTACCACTGAAAGGTTTTCGATGCCATTTTCGACAGCTTTTTCGTCTTTTTCATTAGATTGGTCTTTTTCCGCATTCTGTACCTCACCGTTGTCGGCTCCGTCGTTTCCATCGAGATCGTTCTGTTCTTCGCTAGTGGTAAGAGACAGGGATGAAGGACGTTCTAATTTGGGCTTATCCTCTCCTTGACCGTCTTCGGCCTCGGACTGAACATCACTGGAATTTGGTAATTAAACTAATGTGCGACTGCAAATTATTGGGAGGCTATTTGGGACCTGTACGGGATAAATGGAAACAAAAAAAAATAATAAAAATTAAACAATAAGAAAAAAACGAAATAAAAAAAAAAACAAAGTTGTAATTTAAATATGAAATTAATAAAATGATCGTAACTGAAGATGGCGCTGAAGGTAATGTTATAGAATCCGCACCATTCCAACCAATCGACAGAAATTAATAAACTAAAAATAAACTTAAAATAATAAGTGTTACTTTGGGTAATGTAGGGAATTCGGAAAAAAGGTATAATATATTAACTATGAAAACAAATATTTTTTTACTTGACAAATGTTTTCAATCCGTTTTGTCAAAAAAGTCACACTTACATTATAGTATTATTTAACACGTCGTGGGGCTACAGACGCTTTTCTTATAGAAGCCTGCATATCTCTATAAAAAATAAAATTCAAAACAAATAATTAAACATAAAAAGCCAATTTCTATTATACCCGGCAGCTGGTGACTTTTGTAGCATGTCATATTTAGCTCTTGTCAAAAATTCCGAAATTCCTTTGGTCATTGTAGTAGGTTTAATATACCTTTTAGGACTATCCTTTCTGTAATCCATTCGAAATGATTACAAACTAATAAATTCAATGTTTTTACAAAAACGCTTTACCGGAAACGGGATCTATCATTTACGGCTATATATTCATTCTTTCCCAATTTCTCAAGTTGAATATCTTGAGTCGGTTTTTTCTGAGGATTATTTTGAACTTGAGAAGTTGGTTGTATTTGGGAAGGTTGTGAAACAAACGGAGTTTGTGGTTCAAATCTCTGATGTACGATAGGATTAGATTGAGAATCTTGAACCGTGTTGGATTGCAGATTAAGGCTCTGTTGATTTTGTGGTGATAATTGATTTTTGCTTCCAGTATTTGGCTTCGGATTTCTTACAAAAGTTCTTTTAGTTATTAAATCTAAATCGAGCCCATTTCTGTAATAAATTTATTAAAGGCCAAAAATGTTTAAAGAAGTTTTTGGAAGCGTTACCGAAGACTTTCTTGCTTTTGTGGGGGTATTCTGTTCATTCCTGGTGATTGGGTAATTGAGATGGATTCATTTTGCAGTTTCTGAGAAAATGTTGGTGTTGATTGAGTGTAACGAGCTGACTCAGGCAGGCCATAAAGTGTAACTTTTTGATTAGTATTTTCTTGTTTTCTTACAGTGGGTTGAAGATTCGATTGTGTTTGGTGTAAAGTTGCGGTAGCGTAATTTGTAAACCCTGTTGGATTTAAATTTGTGCCTGGCTGAGAAACAGATTGATGTGATGGTACGAACATTCGTTGTTGAGGAATGTAGTTTTGAGTGATCACCTGGTCTTGTTGTGATACATGATGTGGATGAGATTGTTGTATATGAGTGACGTTGGGTTGTACTTGGGGTTGCGACTGCTGCGCTGGGAGTAATCGAGGCTGATAAGGTTGGTGGTGCTGTGATAATTGTTGCTGTTCCATTTGTTGTTGGTGAAGTTGTAGTTGTTGCTGCTGTAATTGTTGTTGATACAAAATATGCTGCTGGGTTTCTTGTTGATGCAACTGGTGTTCGTATTGTGCTTGTTGACTTTGCAGTTCATGTTGCTGTAAATATTTCTGATTTCCTTGTTGAGTTTGTTGATGTTGAACATCTTGTACTGCTTTCTGATGCTGATAGTCTGGTAGCTGAATCAGCTGTTGTTGTGGCTGTAGCTGCGTTTGTGGTATTGGCTGTTGAACTTGTAGTAACTGTTGTTGAATATGTTCAGGCTGCTGAATCTGTTGTGTTGGTGATAGTTGTCGAGTGTGTTGCATTTGTTGTGGTTGCTGCACTTGTTGTTGCTGCTGCACTTGTTGTGGTTGTAGCATTTGTTGCTGCTGCTGCAATTGTTGTTGCTGCTGCACTTGTTGTGGTTGTTGCATTTGTTGTGACTGCTGCACTTGTTGTGGCTGCTGCACTTGTGGTTGTTGCATTTGTTGTTGCTGCTGAATTTGTTGTGACTGCTGCATTTGTTGTGGCTGTTGCATTTGTTGTGGCTGCTGCATTTGTTGTGGCTGCTGCACTTGTTGTGGTTGTTGCATTTGTTGTTGCTGCTGAATTTGTTGCGACTGCTGCATTTGTTGTGGCTGTTGCATTTGTTGTGGCTGCTGCATTTGTTGTGGCTGCTGCATTTGTTGTGGCTGCTGCACTTGTTGTGGTTGTTGAATTTGTTGTGGCTGCTGCGTTTGTTGAGACTGTAGCATTTGTTGTGATTGCTGCATTTGTTGTGGCTGTTGCATTTTTTGCGGCTGCTGCATTTGTTGTGGTTGCTGTATTTTTTGTGTCTGATGCATCTGTTGCATTGGTTGTGATTGCTGCATATGTTGTTGCTGATGTATTTGTTGTAGCTGCTGCATTGGTTGTTGCTGATGAATTTGTTGTTGTTGCTGCATTTTCTGATCTTGCTGCAAATGTTGTTGTTGCATTTCTTGAAGTTGCTGTTGCTGCAATTCCAAATCATTTTGATTATGAATTTGATGGGTTTGATTTAACTGTTTCCGTTGTTGTAATTCTTCGAGTTGTAACTGCTGAGCTTGCTGCATGTGTTGCTGCTGCAACTGTTTCAACTGTTGTTGCTGTTGCAATTCCTGAGCTCGTTGTATTTGCTGAGTGTTCTGTAATTGTTGCCTTTGCTGCAATTCCTGGTCCTTTTGTATTTGTTGTTGTTTTTGAAAATGCTGAGCTTGCTGTAATTCTTGTTGTTGCAATTGTTCAACGTGCTGTTGCTGAACAGATGAGGTCTGGGACAGTTCTTGTGCCTTCTGTAGTTGTTGCTGCTGTTGCAATTGAAGACTTTGCTGTTCTTGTTGATTTATTAGTTGCTGGTTCTGCAGTGATTGTACTTGTTGTAATTGATGTTGATTTTCTTGCTGAAGTTGCTGAGCATGTGGTAATATGTATTGCTGGTGAGTTTGCAATTGTTCAGTTTGTTCGGGTGGTCGCTGATGGGGAGTTTGGAAATGTTGCTTATCCAAAGTTGGGCGTGATTGCTCCTGTAACTGGTTTTGTTGTTGCTGTTGTTGGACATGTGTGTACTGTATATACTGTTGTTGACCAATATCCTGCGTGACATTTCCAGTTTGATTATGAATACGTCCACCCGTGGATTGCGTGACTAAATTTTGATTAATAAAATTCTCTCCACCAGCTCTCTGCTTTATAATTTGAGCTTCATTATGTGACTTATTAAGTCTTTGAGGATGATGCATTGTAAATGCGTTACGTTGTGGCATTATCTCCTGTTGTTGATAAATCTGCTCCATAGATTCAACATCTTGCAACCCTGACATCTTCATATTCTTCTTTTCTCTATTTAAATTTTGATTTTCCAAATAATTTTGGAGTATTGGATCAGGTTCCTGTAGTCCAAAGGCGTTTCTAGGAACAAATTTAGAAACATGTTGTTGATTCGGTGTAGCGCTAGTTTCCAATTGACTGTTAGATTCGGTAACTTGATTTTGAATATACGAATTGGAGTTTGTTACATTTTCACCATTTTGGGAATAATAAGGATTTTGCGACATATTATAAACTTGCGTTTTATTTATTATTTTTGGAACGTAAGTTGGTTGATTTGGGTTGTAGTTCGTCATCGGTGGTAGGTTTTGATTTTGAGCGTAGCTTGCATTTTGACCTTGTTGTTCATAATCATGTGGGATACCATTACTTTCTGATAGCTCTGCTTGTTGCTGATGATTCTCAACTTGATTTGTATTAATTGGTTTAGGATAAGCAGTTTGGGCATCTTGTTGAGGAGAATAAACCCCTTGGATCGTTTCAGGTATGGTTGGAGAGTATTGAATATTTTGATTAGGATGTTGATTCATGTTTTGATTAATAAGTTGCTGATTATTTATTTGGTACTGGTGTTGTGGTATTCTTTGATTGACCTGTTGTTCCCCTGTCTGCTCGACATTTTGAGCATGTAATTTTTGATGTTCTGGATGCATTATTTGTTGATTAAGATTGGCGTGTTGGTGATTAGTGTCATAAACTTCTTGGGCTTGACTTTCTTGTTGTGGGTAGTTATTGTTTGACATTTGATATATTTGATTTGGATGACCGCTTTGTTGTTGAATATAATTATTATCTTGCATAACCTGATGAGCGTTTTGTTGGTAATGCATGGCTCGTTCTTGAATATTTGCAGTTCCAGAATTTGTTTGATTATGTTCATGTTGTTGTTGACTATTGTCCATTTGTGTTAGATCTTGTTGATTAGAATTGGGTGAACTTTGCTGAGTGGTTAACGTATTTGAACCTGGATTTGGATAACCTTGAACTTGTACAGGTTTTTGTCGTGGGGGGTATTCGCAAAACTTGTCCACTGTTTCAACTATTTCTTGTCTTGCACTTTGGTGATTTAACGGTTGTTCTGAAGCATTTGGTATTTGAATGGGGCGATTTTGACCATGTGGAGATTGAATATAGTGACCTCCAGCTGCAGGTGCATTTACAGTCGTGTGTACAGCTATTGGACTATACGTACGTCAATTTAAAAATTGTTGTATGAGTAATTGATGAAAAGACGTTTTTTTACCTTTGGTAATATGTACTGGTGGCCGAATTCGGCTGGGATAGACTTAAACTATTTGAGGAAAGTGATGGGATAAAAATAAAGTAAAATGGGATTGGATTATTTAATACAATTATTAATGTCGACACTTACCCAGCTGGTTCACCGGCTCTTGACAATACTGAAGTTTGGTTATGTATTATCTGAAATTTAATTTTTGAATTTATGATAAAGAAAACACTCCTTTTATAATAAGATAACAGACTCCTGCCTTAATTTTAAACATTATTTCGTGACGATCAGTGATTAGTTTAATTAATGGTATTTTTAATTCGGAAGTTCATTTAGTGTAATAAGTAAAATGTGGTTGTAAATTTATCAGGATTGAATGTGGTTAAAATGCATTAGTGTTTAACTGTAATTAAACGTCTTTTGATGTTTGTTTAAAAATTGTACTAATGTAAATAGTTTATTAGGCAAAGCAGAAATAAAGGTTCATAATTAATATGAAAAAATAACCTAAACACTGAGAAATTGGTTGAAATAATAAACCTGAATTTGCAAAAGTATTAATTTGTTTTTTTTATTACCTGCCCCATACTGCAAGGAGGTCTAGGAGCACCATAGCGCCCATACGGGGAAGACGAAGCAGGAGAACTCTGCAAACCATTAGCCCCTCTAGTTCGAGACGAAATTGCCCTACCATTTATTCATTAGTAAAACAAATTCATTAGTCCAACGAGAAAAGATTATTTGGAAGTGATGTCACTTTGAAAACTTTATTACGAAATTAATTTAGGATCTATCTTTTTTTTTTTATGAAAAAACTATCATGTTTAATTAATTGTTCCCTGTAAGCAGTAAAGCATTATTTCACAGTAGATAAAAGAGTCAATGATAAGGCATTAGTGTTAAAAAGTCTTCATCAACTGCATACAGTCCTTGAGGATGTATGTTAATAACGACAATGGAATGCAAAGGTAAATATGTATTATGTACAATATTTTTAATCGAATAGCTGAGAAATTTGAAGCTTGTAATAAGATATTATCAGATCGGTGTAAGCAGAGCATAATATAATTTTTCTTATGACTCAAAGCGAGAGTGGTTCTCACACAAAAGCCACAAGCAGGAACTCCGTATGAATAAACTTGTAACACGTATATTAAGCAACGATGGAATTACATGTCAGTTGGTAAAACAATACTTGAAGGATAAATGAGTGAACAGCAAGACGGATGGCTTATTTAAATTTTTTTAAAAGTTTTATGCCGTACCTGTTACTTTCGCCATCTTCCTTTCTCTCACGATTTGGAAAGAATTCATCAAACACCACAAAATTGTTCATCTGCTTAACTGGACTCTGTAAACCGTAGTGTTTATTGAGGAATCCCAGAAGCTTGTCACTGGGTCTATCTATTGCCATCTTTACAGGTTCCACCTTTTCTTTCTAAAATTTTATTAAAATTCTTGCAAACGTTTGAATGTTATACAGAGTATTCAAATTTAAAAACAGCAAATTCTGGAGTTGGATTAGATGTTCGCCGTCAGGTACGTAGTTCAGAAATTTCTTTCAGGTTGCTCGAATTGTCAATGGTTTAAGTTGAATACAATTCACTTTATTTTTTTAATTAAATTATTTTAAACACAAATATATTATAAAATCTGAAGGATTTAGAACAAAACGACAATACGACAATACCACATTCAGCATCAGAAACATACATAAAGGGTTTTGGACTCCATGAATTTCTTTCTTGATTACGTGCCCGTTTCGTTGTCATATATGTTAAAATTAAAAAGAAAGTACAGTATGATGTGAATCATGGACACAATTCCGATAAAAACATTTTATCAATTCAGAATATGAAATGGGTTACATCGGATTATGCATCAATCAATCGTATGCAATGGGCTGATTGATATTATACCACTGAACAATTGTAGTGCAACAAATAAAAAAAAAATGCGATAAAGTTTTCTTTTGTGACACAAATTACACTTGGCTCTTTATAACATCGCTCGATATTACGGTTTTGCGGTGTGACAAACTTTATTAATCGAAAACACCTTAACAATAAATGTTCAAATACACTAGCCATTGTGTTCTTTAGTTCTTTCTGAAGATCAAACCTAAACTTTCACGTCTATAAAAAGTTCAACAATAATAATTTTTCTGCAATGGGAAAGGAAAATTAAAAAAAAAATGGATGCTACGCTTTCGAATGTTTTCAGTAATCATGTGACAAGAAGAACCCCAGTATATAACTGCCCCCGATATGGATACCTAATTTTACAATAGACTGTCCTTTAAAAATAGTACACAGATATTTAAATTGTACAATTTAAACAGGAGACGTCACAAATGGTAATTGATACAAAATTTAAACCAGAATTATATGGAAAATAAAATATCAAACATTATTAGTTAAAATAAATTATTTCCTTAAGGCCCGAAGTGTCTCATTATTCTGTAAGCTAATGAAGAGTTTGTTCCAACTTCTCCACAACCTAAAAGCCGTAAAATGAAAAACGTAGTCCTTTTTAGAGTCAACTTCGTTAACACTATTTCGTACTTATAAGACAATTTTTTATGTAGGCGGGCATTTACATTATTAAGTTTGTAACAATATATATTGTTTTAAGACCTGATATATAAATTTACCTCCAGCATGTGTTCAAACAATTTCTTTCCTAAGCCCTGTCTCTGTTTTGATTCATGTACGTAAAAGTCCAGCACGCATGGCGGACTCACTTGATAATGTTGACCACTGCGATCGAAAACGTATAGGCCTTTTCTGCCCGTCTTCAACATACCAGTAACTGCTCCTTTCCCACTGAAACAAAATAAATGCATATTGGAAAACTATTGGAAGATTGCGATGTCTCGACATAGTTTGTACCATTCTTTTCAAAACGTACTTAGCGTTTTAAGTACAGACAATTTAGTAATATGAACGTGTGCGTCATAACTACCTTAATGCTGCGTAAGAAACGTTTCAGATTATATGAGTTGTATGATTGTTTCAGACACAATCTCTCAATAATTTTACTACACATAATATTCAAAATATAATTCACTTGTTAAAATTGTAGAGGCTAAATTTTAGTCGATTCGAATTTGTGTCTGTACCCAATGATTGAAACTAAAACATGTTGAAACCTATTGGACATGTTGAAATTCAATTAAAAGCATTTAAATAAAACGTTGATATAGAAGCATGTCGCCATCTACCTGCTTTTGCTGCTATTGCCGTTTTTCATAACATTAAACAAGGCCTTGCCTTATTAGGGTATTATCTTGTCTAACTGAATCGGCGGCGCAGCTTATATGCGTGACAGGGCACGTAAACCAAAATAAGAACAAAAATAACTTTTAGTCAAATAATTTATCGAAGCTAAAGCCTATGGCGTGCTGATGAGATCTAATAAGATAGAAATCGCGATCAATGTCTGGTAGCTTCGATAAATTATTTGACCAAGAACTTATTTTTGTTCTTATTAACAAAAGCATTTAGTTTTAAAAACATTTATTTTGTAGACACTACAATATTGTTTCGCCAAACATTGGCTTCATCAGGTGACGATTTGATAAACTTCGATGTTTACAAGCTGCATATAGATATATACAAGTCAATGTAAAAAGAGAGGAGAGTTAAGTACTTCTGAAGATATTTAGAAGTAGAGAATTTTTACAATCAATTTGGTCTTTTAATGCTAAGCCCTGTTTATAGAATCTGTTAATTTCCAAAGTTTAATTTTAGACTTTTGCTCGGTACGTGCAAAATTTTGTAATCTGGATTAAAATTACGGTTCTTGTTGATTAAATATTTCGCATACGTGGAATTCATTTTTTTTTTATTGTTAAAACTGGACCAATGTTCTTTAATCCGAGTTTTGAAAGACCTATCAGTCTGGCTTAAATACACATTGTTATAATTAATTCTTTAGGAGTTTTACATTTATTATTAATTATTAATTTACCTAAACAGTTATTAGTTTTAAAACTGTTCTACTATTGTTAATTTAACCGATAGATTTTCCAATGGTTGAAGAAATATTACCTAAATAAGTGATGGTATTTTATTTTTAACATATGGATAAATTTTATTGAGAGTTCTTTGTTGTATTACTTTGTTTAATATTTTAAGGATTTTGTGTCAGTAACAATTATTTTTGCTATTGTATATATTCTATTTAATTCTATATTATAGTTTTCAAAATTAAGAGGTAAATTAGTTAATCTATGGAGAAAAACATAAAAAAACAGCTTGTTTACATTCTCAATGTTCGAATTACACTATAAGGTAAAAATTTGAAATATATAATATAATGTATATACTAATAAACGAAGTGCAAATAAACTATAAGGATCTGAAGTAATAGTTTATTCTTTGAAGGCTGGAACAAAACTAAATTTTTAATATTTACAAACAAAGATGGTAACTCGAGGTAAATAGTTGTGTGGTGATAAGAAGGGTGAAAAGGTTAAGTGGTGGACCAACAATATGAATCAATACATAAGTAAGTAAAAAATTCTAGGTTTATATTGAGCTAAACTAAATAAATAAGTAATAAGAACACAGGACAATAGAGACCTTACAAACTGTAAATTTTGGGTTGTATGTCCCGCTGTGTTTAGGTAGAAGAAAGTAACATGAAATTACATTTTAATGACAGAAAAGTTTGGTATTAGAAAAACCGAATTACTTGTGTCATAAACAACTACCATAATTCTGAAAGACCTATACAAACAGATTAGGCGAATACCTACTATAATAATGCTTATTAAATTAAGATAATAATATAATTTATGTTAAGTCTGCGTGAGTTTGTTTCTAGAAAATTTTGAATTCATGTGTAGGATGTGTGGGGACCTATGTCCCACTATTGTAATTAGACACATTCATTTTTGTATTATAAGTTGTACATAAAAATTCGTCACTTTTGTATAAATTGTCTTGTGTAAATTCTGTATAAATATTTTGTATAAAGTTACTAACACCCTTGAGCATGCCTTTTCTACAAACATGTTTTCTACTGTCTTGCCTTTTTTTAATTCTCATAATCAGCTTTCTTTTCTTGTCTATCATTCATATAACCGATCGCTTGCAACGGTCAATCATAAAAAGTACCGTTGTCGACCCCTACTAAAACTACCGCTTCTTGTTTCGCTACCCTCGGCATTCTTCCAAGAAATAACATTTACTGTTGAATACTAACTTTTTATTTTTTCAAATCAACACTTCTTCACCGACCGCTACAGATAATACCCGTTTTCAACCATTGCGCATTTTTTACCATTCAATATTAAATTCATTTCAATTCTTTCATTATTTTCACTACTAACCGTTTGTACATTAAATACCATCAATCAACCATCATCAAGTTTTATTTAAATAAATATCATACTAAATAATCACCCGCAACACCACAGATGTTTCACATCTAAATAATTTAGTGACCCGTTGTCTTCCAACTCAATAGTAACTTAAGTTGATTAAAAATTCGTGAAACAAATTTAATTGTCTGATTGATCCATTATTTCTGTACTTTTCTTCAGAAGGACACGTTGAAACCGCTTAGTACTTAATGCTTAATTTGTTCTTTTGTGTTTATGTAAATTTATGGAAGATGATTATATTATGTGTTATTAAACAAATATACGAAGGTGTAGTAACCAGGGTCTGTCATTCTCTATCGTTTATTTCAACAATTTCACACTTCCCTAAATTATTATCTACTACCCATAAATCAGGAACTGCTTGGTTATCTTAGACGCGAACGAACGATAAAAATTCTAGATGATGGAAATGTCACTTAAGAAGTCTGAGATTTACCAGAGCTCAGAGTCGCATTCTTGGTTGTAAAGGGTCGCACGGTTATTCTTGGGGTGGTCTGTGTAGTGAAGTGTTGCGTTTGTTGGTTCTTTGTTTTTTTGTTTCTATTTTTGTGTCTTTTTCAAGCTGCATTCACAGGTAATAAACTATTGTTTTGCATATATTTTTCAACGAGGTTTTAATATTTATTATTTTGTTTTTCACTGTTATAAAATTTATACAAAAGTTGTCAATTTTCATTATTCTTTCAATCCATTTTAGATGACACAATAATTTTTATTTTGCATATTTTGTGATGTTTTGTTTAATTCGAACTTTCATTTAATTAATTTGGACAAAACGGTGATGTGTAACAATTATTTTGTGATATTTCTTTGTTCCCAATTTTTATGATCTTGCTCTGTGTTGATCTACCTGGTACGTTCAGAATGTTTCGAGCCTTGTTGAATTTTTTGTGTGGAGTATTGATCTGGGAGTATTTACAAATGTGTATTTTGTTTTGATATTTATTTGTTGCATTTGATTTTGATATTTATTTGTCCATTTATTTCGACGTTTATTTTGATATTCATTTCGTCGCATTTATTTACATGTTTATTTGTGTGTTTATCTTGGTATTTATTTATTGTATTTTATTTTTATATTTATTTCGTCGCATTTATTTACTTGTTTATTTGTGTGTTTAATTTGGTATTTATTTATTGCAATTTATTTTTATGTGAGGTCCAGATTGTACTCTAAAATCTCAACTAATAGCTGGGTAGCCTCCCGTATGGGACCTCAGTACCTTCTGACATTGTCGGCTAACTGATACCAACATTCTTCAGTTTTAAATGATTGTTTACATGTGTCCGTGTATGTGGATCGTACAGGGTAGATTTTCACCGAGTGGTATTTTTAATTTGTATACATTTCATACTTTACGGATGATACACATCTCTGATTTGTAGGGCTAAGATCATGGGTTTCTCTGCCATACTCTTTCCCCATGATAGCCCTAGGCTGTCTGGCATTTGTATTTGTTTTGTTTAAAATTTGATATTACTGGGATTTCCCTGGTATTTGAATCATTTCATTCATAATAAAGTTAGGATGTCACATATTTGTTGTCTTTCATTTAACACCTATAAACAACCCTTCCAAATTACGTTAATAGCCAGTGTATCGAACCGACAACAGCTGATTCCCATAAACAACGTAGGTGAGTTATATGACGATCGAATAGGCCTGGGTAGGTTACACTACAAGGGTGGTTTGATAAGTCTTTTTAACAGAATACATCAATTTTTCGGCAAAAAAATCATTTTATTTTTCTATATAATCTCCTTTTAGCTCGATGCATTTAGTCCATCGTGTTTCTTATATTTTTATTCCTTTTAAATGATGAGATTCCTCAAGGCCCTCAAAATAAGCGTTTATTTCCACGATGACCTCTTCATTCGACACAAATCTTTTACCACCCAGCCATTTCTTCAGGTTTGGAAACAGGAAATAGTCGGAGAGGGCTAAATCCGAAGAATAAGGCGGATGGCGTAGCAGTTCGTAGCCCAATTGATGAAATTTTGCCATGGTGACTACATACGTATGCACCCGTGCATTGTCCTGATGGAACAACACTTTTTTCTTGGTCTGACTTTTTCTGCTTTAAAATAGTGTCAAATCTATTCAGCAGCTCTGAATAATGTTTGCCGTTGATCTTTTTACCTTTTTTAAGATAATCAATATGAATTACACCGCGTGTATAATTAAGATTCGGGCTGAGGGACTGTGGTCGAAATGAACAGTTACATAGAGGCTAGAGGTGGGCAGTATCAGTATTTTTAGTAAATCGATTCAAACGATTCAATTTATAAAAGAAATCGATTCTTATGATTCATTTATAAGATGACTCAAAGATGTTTCATTTTAGGAATCTCGTATTCTCTCTCTACACCCTAAGCAGTAAATCGATTCATGCGATTCTTGTTTAAGAATCGTTCAGTCATTCATTGCCCATCTCTAATCCAGACGTTTCGTTGCCAACGTGGGCGAATGTTATACTTTCAAGTCTTGGCAGTGACTGACTCGGCTGACTATTTAACTCTACCATGGATTCGGGCCGTGAAAGCCTATATTGTTGTTTGGGTATCCCTGTACATTCAAATTTCTAATTCGCCGTTAATTGTGAAAATGGAATTTTAGAAAATGTCACTTGTTTAACTGTTTTAGATGTTACAATTTCGCTAAACTGCGTGCAATGCAACGATTAACCTCATTCTAAAATGATTAGACTTTCATGTATCCAACACGTTAATTTACTGGAAACTTTCTACAATTATTTTCAGTTTCGGGTCATAAATTTCACTAAATAGCGTCAACAATGAGAGGAAATTAACTTTCCGTGTAATTATATCTTTTTAAAAAGGTTGCACACGTAACAGAATAGTCCCGGTGAAAAAGTTACTTCCGGGAACCATTAGTTTTCCTTGAAATCCGAATAATATTATCGTTAAAGCTTCTAAAATCGTACAATAGGTACTTTTGTTGAAATGCTCCAATCATTTTAAACAAAATTATCAAACTACAGTTGAAAGTATACAAAAGCACAAAACACGAAAAAAGTGGATTTAATTAAATCTTTTTGTTCCAAAATAAATTAGTTCATTTTAAACTATTGAGCTTCATTACCGAAAAAGAACTATGCAGTTAAAATTGCTTTACGACAGCAACGTTTCGGAATATAATACAAAAAGTTTAATTGAACAATAAGTTTTATCTTTTTATTTAACTTCATGATCATCTTTAATTTCTAGCAAAAATAATTCATAGCCATAAATAATCTTCAGCAAGATTTTTGTAATTTCTTTTTTAGTGGCAGTTATCTTCCAAAATTAATCTTAAAAGAAATATGCAATTTAATTAATCTTCGCTCATCTCTATAGTTTTGCCTATGGTTACCCACCTACAGGGTGCAGGTACTTAATTTGTATTAATGAAAATAGATCTACATTTACGACAGCAAATTCCTTAGATCTTTTCACGCATCGAACAACATTATGTTGTGAATAATTATAGTGGTAGTAAGTTAACATTCCAAGTATAATTGTTATTCCGTTTCGTGATAGCAGTTACGGCAAAAACTGTAAGTTTAATTACACTTTCCTTTACTGTGTGAAGTCTTTTTACTATACATTAAATACGTACATAGGTCTATAGATACGCATATGGTATGCTTGGGTGCATGTGCTGGTACGAATATCAAACGTTGCATGATTACCCGTGGTTTGAACCTGAACTACTTATACATAGTTTTAAATATTTATCGAACGTGTGTTTTCAGTCATGTTCTATTCCGTGTAATGGGCAGTTAACAGTAAAAAGAATTTGTTAGAGTAACCTGCATGTTATATAACAATAAACAATGGCGATAGTTTTCTATTATCACCATGTTTTATGTACAGACTACAGATTACAAACCAACTGAGTTCTTATTATACGCAGTCGAAATATTGTTTCAGTTTTCATGGAAATGTTTAGGATAACAAACAGTTGATTTGCACAAAAATGACAATACAAGAAAGCCCTCCACTCAAACTAGTAACTTAACCCTTGACGAACCCGTAAATATATAGATAAACAATTCTTATATAGGGTGCTTTTCAAATTAGATTATTTGGTTAAAAAGAACGCTTAAGGTTTTAGATAGCGAGAGTAACGGATTTTAGAGTTTTTCCAATAATTGGCTCAACACAGTATATGTAGAAACAAAATTTTTGAATTGATATTTCATTAACTTCAGTGGATAGATGTCTAAAACTTATTAACTTAGATATGTGGATAATATCACAGCTTGTTTTTCTGATATGCACAGACAATTAGATTTCTAATAGTTTCTATGACAATATAAATTTTACAGTGGAAAAAGAATACAGTATAAATTCAATGATCAAATAAACTCAACAGTTACAGACATACATTTCAAATTCCTCTTTCCTCCCATTAATTAGTTGGTTATAAGTCTAACACTTTGTGCCTTACTTTTAGTCCTTAAAAAAGAAAACTTCAATAGCTAAATCAGTATTACAAAAACCATTACTCTTAATAATGGTCTGTTCTGAAAAAACTATTACTAATATGGTTAATAAAAAGAAATAATAATAATGGTAATACATATAATTTCAAAAATATTGACAATTACAAATACGTTTCATTAACATAGCGCGGTAGTTATACTGAGAACATCGCTGATATTTTATCTCAATGTAATTTAAAAATTAGTTTTAAATGACAAAATAAATAAAGGAATATTTTATTTATTCGTAAAGATAAAATCGGTAAATTTAATAAAGGTGCAGTGTACAAGTTCTGTTGTCCAGAGTGTAGTGTGTTCTATATTGGCCAAATTGGCCGTTCGTTTGAATTTCGCTTTAACGAACATCTAAGATCATTTAAGACTTAAGTAATAAATGATTTGAACTAACTGTATTAGAATCACTGGAAATACGAAAAGCTACCAAAATTGCCAATAATCTGCTTAATGATCAACAAGAATTGTATAAGTCCTTTTTATTTAATGATTGTGTTAAAAAATCTCATTTTCGGGTTTTCCGCTTTACTTTTTGTATGTCGCATTCCTGTGTTTTTATTTATTATCGAACGGAGTGGTCTATTGGTTTACATCATTACTTAGCATTCGGGAGGTTACTGGTTCGAATCCTGGTCCGCCTGCTCTGTTTCAAGTTTTCTGTAGTTTCCTTGGATCATTGAAACAAATTCTGGAGCAGTAATATTTTCCACGGATTATCTTACAGTTCTCTTCTGTCTTCATTTCGTCCATTTTTAATAATAAATGTGTTTTATAGATACATAGTATTTTTTGTTCTATTTATCCATTATAATTAACTGTCACGGAGTAGCGGCTTCAACCTAACCTAACCTTTTGGTAACGAAGAGCATAAGTATCCAATTTAAATGGATTCTGGCCACATTTCCATGATATAATAAGGATTCAATATTTCATAAATAGTACAAAGTTGTTCCAGTTAAAAACTGATAGGTACTACTTCTAATTGCATTTATAGTTCTAATAATTAAAAGGTATTCCCACTGGTAGTTTTTCATTGTTCGTTATCATTTCGACGAAAAAAACTCCTTGAAAATTTCAAGAGTTTATTATTTCAACAAGTTCAACACATTGAAAGAGCAACCAACCCTTATCGTGCCGTTTTCTGTCACGGCATGCGTGATCATTAGAGGGTCGAACTATTATCGCGACCTCAAGTTCGCGTGCAATGACCACTGGTTGTCGTTAATTTACTTTATTCATTCTCATTCGTTAGGATGTGAACCACGCGAGAAATGGTGAGTCAACACGTGCAAGCATCATCATTATTATTATTATTATTATTATTATTATTATAGAGACGGGCAAATTGAGCGACTATTTTTGTGTGAAGTGAACCTGTTACTTCCTCTGTTTATGTTGGAAACACTCATGATGCTGATTCATCTTCGAAATAGACGGTGACAGAGCGAATTACAGTATTTATATTACCTAGAAAAATTGTGAAAACTTTTTGTTTATTAGATTTAAAAGTTTGAAGGAATAAACTCTTAAAAGTGACTTATTAAAATGTCAAAACCTTATTAGAGATTTTTGGTATTGTTTTTGATTTTTCATATATTTTGGTGTATTGAGTCTATCAATTTTACGAAGCTCTTTATAATAATCTTTGTTTTAATATGTTCTACTAGATAACTAGTATTTCCATGGCCTGTAGATACTGAATAAAATAATATTTCACAAGGAGATGATAAACATTCATCTGCTTAGTTATGTAATGATAAAGACATTGTAAACAAGCCTTAAATTTTCAAATGAACTAAAAATTAAAAAAATGAACTTGATGCCTGTAACCAAGAAAGGCAAATACCTAGTGAGAGGTCAAGTGCCATGGCTACTTTAGCACCTATCGTTAGATTAAAGCCTGTTATTATTTTTAAAATAATTAATGTTTTATTTTACCTTTTACAATTCTGTAATTTATACTTTTTAGTCGCGTCTATTATATAAGCAATCTATTTATAAATAAAAAGTTATAATAGATAAGACTAAAAAGTGTTTTTGGAAAGTTACATCGATGAATCATGTATCGTAAGAGCCCTGAAAAGGGGCGGATCAGTAATATCGGTACTAGTAGAAGGGCAACAGGAAAAAAGTCCTAATTAACAAATGTAGTATCTATAGGTTTTAATTAAAAAACTGAAAAGTTAAATATTGTATTCTTATCAGAATTGTATATCTAAAATCGCCTAGACATTATTAAAAAAACATCCAATTATCACTAAAATACAACTGCAAGACTATTTTAAATTTTGAAATAATTTCGAAGATTTAACACTCTATGAATCTGTATAAATTTAATCTTTACTTTCTACACAAAAAATATTTTTCTGTTTATACTAACGTACTAAATTTATGTATGTTGGCAGGAAATTTTTCTTTATGGATTTAGATGTTATCAGCACAATAACTCATTCATATTAATGGTTTTTTTTACTACGAAAAATAACCGACGGAGACATGTACAAATCGTGTTTTGTTACGTTGTTCATAACTTTCTCCGAACACAGAGTCAGCCAACTTTTATGTTTTATTACATCTCTAGCATTTCCTGGATTATAAAAAGTTGTTTGCTGAAACAATAATACGGGAAGCAGTTTTATCGCATGAAAAAACTGTAAATAAAACCTCTTCTAAACAAACCGTGTTATAATTACTAGTACTGTATTGTCTAGTGTATCTTCCTGGAGGGAATTCCATTAAATGGTACCCTCATTACCAACGTTCCAAATCAATCATAAAGCCCCATTCAAAGGCCGTTTAAATAATTAAGCAATTAAACTGCAATTCTTTGCAAACGAATTATTACAGACAGGAGCATACCGTGGGGGACAAGGGGAGGTAGATACTCTCTCCCTGGACCTGCCTCCCCTACATTTAGCTAGTTAATTATGTGCCTATGTCTATATGCTCTTGTGTTTATGAAGTTGATGTAGATAAAGTAAAGTTTGTCCAGAAAGCAAAAACTACAGTTCCAAATCTAGAAACACTTGCGTCAGATGCCGAGCTGCGACGGAGTTTTTGGCGAAACAAGGAGGAAAATCTCTAAACTTTGGAAATAACAAGTGTGATTCAAGACTCAGAAGCTTTATATTCAAAAATTAAAATAGCCCTACCATTAAAAGGTCATTTAGTACTTTCAGACCCGTAAAAACCTGGCTGAGACCAACAATGATTGATGAAAAACTAAACGAGCTTCGCGTGCTTACATCAATGTAGATAGAAAATTTGTAAATAGTTTGGTTGACTCGATTCTTTTACAGAAGATCCACGAAGAATGCTTTTTACAAAGGCGGTTGAAACGAACACATATTTATAAACGTTATTAAACGGCTTAAAGGGCAAAAATTGGATAATTCTTGTAATAGCCGGTTAATTCGGGTTTTACACTTTTTTCGCCTCCTACTGGTTCAGTTAAGGTTCAGAAGGTTCCCCCAATTATAAAATAAATAAAAACCTAACCTAACCTTCTAGAACTAAAATATTATTATTAACCAGGTGTTACGCGATTTCCTACCATAAGTTATATTTTTATCATATCAGCAAACTATAGAAATTATAAGAAACGTTTCTTTTTTCGTAGACAAGGAATACATTGTCCTCCTTTTGTTTATGACTGAATTTTACAATAGTTTAATAACTTTTTGTGGAATTTGGGGTGATACTTTTTCTTACGATTCATTAAAGAAATTGATAATTACAATAATTAGGGATTATTAATTTAACTAATTAAATAATTGTTGTTCAGTTATTACCAAATGAAGATTTCTCTTCTGAAATATGAAATACAAGTTAGTATCTGGCATATGTTCCAACTATTACAGTGAAATAATGCACGCTCTGATTTCTTCATCACTTTATTGTTTTCTTTTTGAAGTTTTAATTGTACCAATAACCAGAGAAGTAAAATTATCGTCTTTGAAAACTCAAACAAATTTCATCTATTTTACCATTTCGGAATATTGATGTTGTTCGGTACGGCAAAGACCTTTATAATTTATTAGTGAATTATTGTATAGTTATAGTTAAGTTTAAATTTAGTTTAGGCATGTAGGGTTGTAAATAGTTTCTTTTCTTGTAAATAAGTAGTTTAAGCAAATGTTGTACATTATATATATTTCAATTTGACCATTGCCGCCGTTCTTGGAACAGTATTACCATGTGGCTTTCAAACCAGGCAATGGCCCGCCCTGGGTACCTGCGTTTGAAAGTCACAATTTAACAATGAAAAGAACATTTACAAGCTAGACTTCATCCTAGTCTCTTCATCCAATTACTAATTATTTTCAACAAAACTTTGCTTCTTTTACATAGTTCACGATACATACATGCGTGCAACTAAAAAGTGTATAGTGGAAATAAACTTTTAAAAACCACTGGTCATTTATTTCCGAAAGAGAAATATCAAGGAGGTTAATCTTATAATAACCTGGAATATTCGTTCCTAACGATATTTATCCTACAGATGTGTTAGTTTGATAATAATTACTATTGTTTCATAATAAGATTAACAATTTTTTGTCGTAATTGTTTAAAATCTTATAAAGACATCGGCAATACTAGGGTTTTTATTGAGTTGATTGTCTATTGTTAACATCCAAATAGAAATTAAATAGGCAATTAGTACCACCCTTAATAATAATAATTAATATTAATGAATGGTGATTATGTATGATAAAAAGGGAGTGTTAAACGAGAAATTTCACCTCGTCCAGCAACCAAGGAGTGTTTCGAACATACTTGATACCAATTTAATTAAAACTTCGACCCAAATTGCAATATGATTGTAGTCATTACGGGCCGGAAGAAGATCTCCAAACACGTGAAACGTCTATTTCAACATTTGTAACTACATTCGCATTACATGTCGTCAATACTGTTATTTGCACGCAATAGCTGTAATCATTTCAATTTCCATTTCCATTTCTCTATTATCGATTTGTTAGATACGTATCCATGAATTAAGGTTAATTTACAATATCGCAAGAGACGGTGAATTTTGTATTTTGCATGTAACCGATAACAATATACAATACACAAACATGATTTTGACCCCCCCCCCCCCCATCAAAGTGTTCATTTAAGTCGTATCAGCAATTGTACGGTTTTAACTTCAAACTTCATTGGTTTTTTATTTTTATTGTCGTAATATATCGCACGATTTGATTCAATCATACATTATTTTCGATAAATCTATCCAAATGGAAATTCAACGAAGACGATCTGTCTAATTTGAGAGAGTTTAATAACATGCAGTAATAATATGATTCAGACAATTCATTGCGTACATAAATTATTAAATAATTACTTATGCATACATCGAATTAATTAATTTCCAATTCAGTTCAAATATCCTGCATAGTGATATATACGAGGTACGCGACAAAATTTTCCGGAATGATTTAATAAAAAGCAAACAAAATACATGTAATCTACAACAATAACATCATCTTCAAGTGTATATTTATCCAACCGCCTTTGATACGCTTGAAATGCCCTCTGGATGTCTTCCATTGTGAATATGTCAAATATGGACGGGGATTTCTCCTAGATTTTTTCCTTTTCCCCATTGGAAGCAGGGCAAGGTCGGCTGGGGAAATATTTAGGGAGCAGTGTGGGTGTGATGATCAGAAATATGAAATTTGGTCCATTTTGTGTACGAAGTTTGAGTATGACGCATTGGTCATGTCGATGGAGCGTTTGCGGATCCATTAGAACGCAAGGAAGGAAGTTGTACAGAACTTTTTGAAGCGTAATCACATGGAAACGCTCGAACACCCACCCTATTCCACATATGTTGCCCCAGTCGACTTTTTCGTGTTTGAAACGGAAACGCACGCTACCTTTGACATGTTCACAATGGAAGACATCCAAAAGGGCATTTTAAGGGTGCCAGGGACAGTGGGATAAGTATGTAGCTTCACATTGACACTACTCTGAAGTTGATGTGGTTATAGATTAAATGTATGGTATTAGCTCTTTATTAAGATACTAGTTGAACCCCTTTATGTTTGGACCGATAGGTACAGCTGTCGATGGACTAAATATTGACATTTAAACACGCTCAACAGGTCAAAACATTGGTGATTTGTAATTACGTATTCAGATTAAACTACAACATCCTGGATGTAGTCATGATTCCGGAAATTTTTGGCACGTACCTCGTAGGTACACCAGGTTAGGTTAACAACGTGTTACTATATTCTGAGGATTACATATTAATATTATCTGTAGATAAAGTACGTGATGTAATGAAGACAGGACGTGCTAGTTTCAACTGTCACGTAATTATCCTAATAATTAATTAACTGCGGACATTAAGTAAAATTTATATTGTAGGCACATTACACAAACAGTTTGTGACACGATCGACATTTCGGGAACAATAGATAATTGTGCCATTATCTGAATTAAACGACACATCGATAAGTTATTATTTATTAAATGGTAATATCCCTTAGAATGTGACATTCTACTTACTCGTGGGCTTTATCGTCTACAAGTAGATATACGGTTTGGTCAGAATTTCTCAACCTTTCTGCTGTGGTTATGGGTTTACTCAATCCTTGAGCGGAGGCTGATGCTTCTCCCATAGCATTTACGACCTCAGAAACCTTGTTCACCGTTTCCCTGAAAATAAATAACGAATATAAAAATTCAATATGGTATACATGTTTTATAAGACAATTTTATAATAAAACCTCTTTAATGTAAAAAATGAAACATTGTTTTCCTAAATTTAGTGATACAAAGTTTACACCGTATTTTGACTATATATATCCGATTAATGCGGTAAGTATATTAATCACAATTACAAGCCCTAGGCTACAATATGACCGTGTAGAACAATCCATGTTTTGGCTTTTAGTAATTAATTTTATTCATTATTATTATCGAGGCCATGGTGTAACATTAATTGGCATTGTATTTGGATACATCAAGGTCGGTACAATTTTGGTCTCCATTTCAATTATGTGTTTTAATTTTTTATATGGAAGTATGAAACTTTACGAGTAGAGAAAGCCTTTAACTTTACATCTACAACATGATAAAGGCCTTATAGTCAATCGTCCGGAGGAGACGTTATAGTAACGAACACTACTTTCTATAACAATAAGATTAAAATTGCTTACGAAGCAGATAAAACAATTGACATGGTTTTCGCTGTTTTAAAATGCGGCAGTTTAATTGAATTAAAATATATATATATATCTTCATAAATATATATAGTACCCTCAGTAGCAATTATATATAGGCAGGTAGGTATGGATAACCATTGAAATTTCATGTGTATTTTTAGTATCCTTGTAGTGTCACCCTTCCAAAGAGACGTTGAAAGGTCAACCATTAAATGGCAAAGGATGAAAAGGGGTAATAATAAAGCAGGTACAAAAGTTTTACCTGACCCAGATAACGAAAGCTGTTGTCCTCTACTAAGCTGCTTTGTAAGGGTCTCTTAAAATGGAATTATTTCGATTTACCTACATACAATAAATTTAAAAATTCTATGGAAATATAATTACAAAGGAAATGCTTTATTACACTATTCCGGGTTTTTATTAATCTAACCCTACAATAATATTTAAACTCAAATAAAATGAAAATGTAAAATATGTAGTTTTTGTTTGGAAATAATTTTATATTAAGAAAATAAAACACTTGGTATTTTTTGTCTCACAATTTTTATTAAAAAACTGACAATTGTTTGGGCAGTTATGCCATTATCAAAGTGAATGTATAAAATTATTTTACCTGGTATATATAAAGGGGTTAAAAGCGTATTACAATTATTACAAACTTAAATACTAGTATAAGTGTACATGAATTACCGGTCTGCTTCAACAGCTAATTTTAATAACGGGGAAATCCCAAAATCGGTTTGGTCATTCGTTACCTGTTTTTGTTGTGTTACAGCTTTTGATATTTCCAAAATTTCTAAGAGATTTAAACGTCTGCTTTTGTTACAGTTATGTTAAAGTTTTACACTATTGCAATCTATGAAATGGTTATTATTAATACAATGATCTGCTAAACCAAGTGTTTTATTTTCTTAATATTAAATATGTTCTACCAAGAGCCGAACCAGAAATCAATTTCGTTAATAATTTTATGTTAATCAGAAACAATAAAAGTTCATACGTTAATCATCACAAGATCGTTGGACACGCAACTCCACTCCTTCCTATCCTGGGTTAAAATTCGTATTTACCGAAAATTAAAATAGTCCTCATACCTAACTATTTGTAAACAGTAATCTAATCTAGGCCTCCCTCTGCCCCTTTTTTCTTAGTCCTGTTCCTGCTTCGAATTCTAATTATTATGTCTCTAGCTGGTTCTTCTTGTTTCCAAAGGTGACTTACCATCTTAACTCTCCTTTTTCTTAATGATTACAGCCGCCTCTGTTCTCCTATTTTTTTTAATGCCTCCTCATCTCTAACCTTTCTTATACACAATATTTTTATTATCCGCCTATAACACCACATCTCAAACGCTTCTACCCTCATACCGATATAATGATTATAGTAATTTTTCAGGATGTTCAAGAGATCTGTCTGACAACATTTCACAGGTTTTATTAATTTCACTATCATCTATTGCTATTAGAAATTAACATGTACCTCCGTCTGTTAATAACGTTATACATGTCATAAGAATATAGCCCAATTTTGATATAAGAAAAGCTGTTTATAATGAAATCTTGACGAAACATGTTACATGTCGAATAATTAACAATGAGGAAACGTTTCTGTTTCAACTTTTTATATTCTAAACTATTACAATTTTTTCAACCGATAGGTTATTTATTATCAAAGAGACATTTCAAGTAGGTGTACTAAGATTAAACTACTTTTAATTTTGGGTGTTTCGTTCCCACCTGCTACTCGTGCTGGTGGGCGGGCAGTTCCTCCGACCTACACTAGTGCAAAGCCGGAAGGTAGAGAGTAAAACTTTCTTCAGTCTCCTTTCGGGAATCGTGGGAATGGGTGGATGGTGGTTACAGAGAGAAAGATGAGACGGACGAAACGAAGACAGAGGAGAAGTGAAAGATTACCTGTGGAATATTACTGCCCCAGGATTTGCCTATGTGATCCAAGGCTGAAATTTAGACCAATTTAAGGCTTTTCCCTTAAATAATTAAATAATCTACCGGGCGGCGTGGTGTAGTGGTGTAGTGGTTTAGATCACAGATTCCGAGTCCGGTTGCTCTGATCCAAGTTTTCTGTGGTTTCCTTGGATCATTTAGGCAAATATTCCACAGATAATATTTCACTTATCTTCTGTCTTCACTTCATCCGTCTCATCTTTCTTTCCCTAGCCACACCACCCACCAATTCTCACGATTCCTGAAAGGAGGCTGAAGAGGGCCTTACGCCTTACCCTCCGGAGTTGTACTACAGTGTAGATCGAAGGGACTATCCGCCCACCAGCACGAGCAGCTGGTGGGAATGAAATACACAAAAGTTTTTTTTCTTTTATTAATTTTAGTACATATACTTGCATTACTTCTTTGATAATGTAATAGCTTATAATAAATAAACAGTTGAAACAAAAATATTTGATTATCGTTAATTCTTCGATATTACTGAACCTATTTTGTTTCACAATGAATCGTCAAACAGTTATGTCTTTATAATAATCTTCCACAAAACAGAATTTTAATTTTATTCAAAATTTCAATTTTGAAGAATGCCGTTCTCTTTCTTTCTGTCACAAGCTACTATTTTAAGATTGTACAAAGTGGTACCATTGTTCATTGTATTTTCCTCTCGAACCAAAACAACTTCTATTAAGACTTAATTTAAGATAATTAAATAAATTCTTTGAGAAATTAAAGTTATTTTGCCTTTGGTACAAGACTCCTTGAGGGTGGATTGCGAGTTGTTAACTCATTTTTAGTAGGAAGCGAAATATAGATGTTTCCATTATTTTCCTTCCTAAATTGTTTTGCTCATTTTATTTTTAACCTACTCACTGGTGCTTAGAGATATTACTTGTCATATCTTAATATATAGTACGTAGTATTTTTAAATACATTTTACTCATTCACTGTTCCTAATGCTTTCACTCTCATTTCTAACGTTTGAAGTTTCAATAAATTATTACAATGTTTAATTACCATATAATGACTAATTATTTATTATATAATTTATAAAATGCATTTTCAATTCTTTATAGCCATAAAGAATGAAACCATGACTTTACATAATAAATGAAATTTCTAAAGCGTGAGTCACTTAATTGTTACACGAGATGGAGGCCAAGACGGCTACTCAACTCATTTCATCATTCGTATATTGTGTACAATACTGTTGTAAAGGTTGAAAGCACTATATATATCTACAATAATAAACAAAAATACCAACTACATATTTTCTTAGAATTATAGAAACATTGTGAATGTTTCAAATGTGATGAAACATTAATAAATTCAAAAACAAACATGAATAATAGTTTTAAAGTAAAATTCGAAATCGTTTCGCCCAGTTCAATCCTTTATGTATTTCTGTTTGCTTTTAAATATATTAATATGATGGAATTGTAATGAAATGACAGAAAATAGCGATTCTCGTAGAATAAATATACAGTATGATCTATTCTTTCTACACTCACTTGATGGAAACTAATCTCAATATTTCGGTAAAATAATAAAAATACAAAATTGGTATATTATTACTCACCCTTCGCCCTAATCCACTACTATATAAGACAAATGTTTAGATAAGTTGATTGTATTATCATTACTTCAGAAGAAGGCTAAGTTAGGCGAAACAATTGTAAAGTGTCGAAAAATATCAATTTTGTGGAAATTTTGTGGAAATTTTGTGTTTTTATTATTTTACCGAAATATCAAATATACAGTGTTTGGTGATTAAGGAATTTTAACTTCTCAGTTCATTTCTGACAAATCAAGCAATTATATTATCTAGTTTATGAGCTACAAAACATTGATACCTTCTTTCGTCTTCCTTTCTTTCAAGAAAAGGCTGTTTGATCATAACCTCAGTAAAATTATGGTAAAAATCATAGGAATGCATTCAAATCTTCTGAAAGCACTGTCGGTATGCCCTATTTTTTTTAAGGCTTATTGTATTTGTTACAAGGACGACTTAAAATCGATTTAGTATTAATAGAATTAATTGGAAAGTGTTTTCGGTACCTAATCGCAAAAATCAATATTAAAATTGACGAAAATTACTTGAACAACGCTGCTAGTAAAATTTTTAAACTGTGTGAAGTGGGATAGTAATAATAATATTAATTAGTATTAGAAATGCGAACGTTCATTCTAGTATTTAAAAATAGGTATGATAAAGTATTTGTACAGGGCGTAAGAAGTAGCGAGACCGGTCGAAATTTCATTATAGTTGCTGAATGTTGTCCTACTGTGAAGTATTTTAAAATGAAACCGGGTAATAGTTAATATGAACTATTTAATTGGAATTTTCTTAATTCGGAAAAATGTAACAATGAAGTGGAAATAACATTGACATTCGTTGATCGTTTTTTAAACATTAATGTGGTGCTCAGGGCACCAGAGTGTGTTCCACAAGAGAGGGTTTAACGGTAATTAAATAAATAAGATAATAATAATAACAAAGAGAGCCAGGTAACAATGATTCAACACTCAGAAAAACAAAATCCCTAATTCTAAGAATTACATTAAGAATGTATTAGTTACCTAAGCTACATACTAAAACTCTTTTTGAATACTTGATAGGAATAACATAATAGATACAAGAAAATCAAATGAAGGCTTTAACCCAAAATTCTACAAGAGGTTATAGAGTGAGGATAACATCTTGGGAATTGAAACTAGCATTGACATCTAAATGTTATGATGGAATTCTAGTCAAAGCCATAACATCTATGATACGGTTAATATTTCGCCCAAAATGTAAAATATTTGATATAAAACTCTTTAATAAACCTTCAAGATTTAATAGATTCTATTATTAGTCATTAATACACAATACTATTACGTCCATTTCAAAATCCAGTCATCTACCTACTGTTTCAAATAAACATTTCTTTTTATTCATAAAGGTAACATCTGGTTTAGAACGATCGCATCTGGAACATAGAGAAGTCCTCTAATGTAAGCTAAAGCGATCAATATAAAGCAGGTGCAGGATGTTTGCGATGCAACATGATATCCTCTCTTACTAGAACAGTTTTATTTTAAATAATTCTATCAATAGGCAATATAATTCAATGCTTCATTTAAAATACTGTCTATTTATAAATACACCAGAATGATTATGTATTGTACATTCATACGTATATATGTATAAAATTCCAACTAGTTAAAAAGGGTTATTGGGATTTGTTAATAAATAGGCTACAATGGGAAACCCCAGTGTTATAAAATAGATTTATTCAGAATCCTTATAAAGTATCATTTAATCCTTTACTGATTTGATAAAAAATCTATTTATGAAAAGTATTAAACACAAATTCAGTTTTTATGTAACGATGTTTAGTGAAATAAAATTAAAATTCACTTTTAATGCTTGTATTTATATATTTAAGTAGAATAAATAATATCAATCTACCATCAGTTAGAGTTAATCGCTGATATAATTGTTAGTTTCTATTCTTAGAAAATTTTAATTACTTTCACTGAATTGGAAACAAGTCAGAAGAGAAAACATTGCCTTTATTGTCGAATTTTGGAGAAAACTAAGTTGAGTCAATTAAATACTGGTAAAAAAAAACAGGAATGTTGCAGAGAATTGCCACAAGAGAATCAATTCAGCTTCTAGGAAACCTGCCAGAGAAAAAGGTCTATCAATAATGATCCCTGAACAGCTTCACTGCATTGACACTGCAAAAATAAGAAATAGAGCAAAACAACGCCCAAAAAATGCAGCAATCTTTATCCAAAAAGTACAAAAGTTAAAACATTAAATATCAGTACAACTTTTAAACAATTAATTACAATGCAGTTTGCCAAGAACTAAATATTGAACATTTATTAAGTATTAAGAGGAAGAAGTTAGCCATGACATAATTTCCCTTTTAGTACGTACGGAGACAAAACTTATGTAAAAAAAGGGGGTTACTCATTCACTACGTTATTTTTAGTCACCCGAAACATTTATATTACAACATACTTTGAGGTGCATCTCCGACTGACTCTCTAAATAGAACAGACACCGGTAGAAAAAATTATTGCCAGTCAGGTAGGCTCATTACAGCTGCTTGCTATTGTTTGACTCACTGCTATGCAGTAAAATAATAATAATTTTACAAATAAACAGAAAGAGTACCTTGAACACCACATCATTTCCTTATTTAGACGATTACCTACAAACCGGCTCAAGATAGTGTCAATTAAAATTATTGACAGGAGTAGAAATTGTATAGAAATAAAATATCTACGTGTGCAACTTTTTTAGATAAGAATTAAATAACATAAGACGTCAATAAAGTAATAGTTTCACTTCTGATCTGATTAATAACCACTTGAGATTTAAGTGTTGCCCACTTGTTTATTACGAGTAAATATATTTATCTAGACAGAGAGAGAAAAATCTATAACGTGTGATGCTGGGGAGCGAGTAACTTACCACAGCTGTCGTCTATCTCCCTTAAAATCAGGGGGAACTAAGTTTTGGTTGATCTCTACAACTGGGCCTTTAAAGACGTCGTTAACATCGAATTTAAATTCCATTGTCGAAGTTTAAAATCACAAAACACTTTGGTTTAAAATACAAGCCGTTCACTTTCACGAGTTTTTCGTCCCTCAAACTAACTAAAAGAACATTTTGTTAGCACCACCTGATGTGAAATCGACGGAAATCACAAAAAATTGCTTTTTAATTTATTTCTTTTCTTTTGACACTGGCTTGTTGACAAAAACTAGCGTGTTTTGTTTCACGACGCAGTATACCTAGGATAGTCTCCAACCTTTCACAACCGCGAGCGTGACGGCACTCCGTTAGGTGAAATCTGACGGATAGGATATCCACTAGGCTGAGGAGACACAAGCGTCACTGAAACGCAGGCACTGCAAAGAACAATCGAAGCAAATAACTACTGAAGTATGAGTGGGAGCAGAACAAATAATATCTACGTATTTGTTGTAAAATCCATTTCAATTTTAACTTCCTGTTCACGAATTTTTCTGCGATTGTTCAATTGCATTTCAAATAATTGACGTACAAATTTTGTACTGGTGCAGGAGTCTCCATATCATTGAGAATGATTTTTTATTTTTTGATAAATTAAAATTTTTACAGGATAATTAATTTTATAATATAAAAAACATCGCATCCTTTATCGTAATATAAAAGGAATTATGCTTAATGCTGCTCGATGTAAAAATAAAATTAAAACAAAAATTGTACAAATATCATTTATTATCAGTGACAACAAATTTTTCATTGGAAATAAATGCTCCCTTTGACAAATGTAAAGAAATGACTTTATGGAAGAATTGACTGACCTTTCAAATATTAAAAATAAATTTAAAATATTCGCCGTTATCACTTGGTGAAACAGTACAAAATTTGAAATAAAATAACTTCGAAAACTTTCACTGTAGTTTATTAACTAAAATGTATACTTATTTCGCCTTATAGGGGCATCATAAGGTGTATTAATTATATTAAATTATACTAAAAATATTTAAACTCCAATCCTGTAACCACTAAATCATTAACAGGACAATCTCAAAACAATATAAGGACTAACTTTAATAGTTTTCTGTAACAAATAGACACAGACACAGAACGCGAGAAGTTTTGAGAACCTATACCTAACCTTTTTTAGAATGTTAAAAATATTGATTCTACTGCCATAGCCTCAAATATATTAACAGGATTAATATTCAGAGAAAAGAGGAATAGGTTCATAACGTTTATTTCAAAGAGTTGACGTTAAAAATTTGTTTTGTCAGTTTGGACTTAGAACGTTGAAAATAAAATAAAAATCCTCTTTGACGAGACGCAGCTGTCGCTAGAATAAAACGTTTCTATTGATTGCTGTGGAGAGTATTGCAGAAGGAGGAAGTCCGACGCCGGTGAAATAAAACCACATGGAGCTTGTCGAGTAGCCGAGTGGGCAATAAAAAGGTGGTTTGATGCAGGCATTAGCATTAGCTATGGAGAAATAAGTATTATACCTGAGTAATCATTGTAAAACGAGACTAAAAATAAAAAATAGCAGCATAAACCACCTTTCATTCATGAGGTACGCTGGCAGCTCTATTCGTTCATTAAAGTGAGTAAAATATTTCAAAGCAACAGATGATTTTTAATGACCATACAATTTATGCGTATAGGTTCATTTGTACTTTAATTCACATGTACGTTGGGGAACATTTTATTGTACTGACGGACATTAACCAGTTTTAGTATGTAGAACGTAAGCACCCACCATGAAGTTCCTTGAATTAATTGTAATAAACATATATACCTAATTAGACAATTATATGCCAAAATAGCCTTCCAATATCAGTTTAAATCTAGAAAATCTACAGAAAACCCGACAAAGAGGTGGTGAAGGAAATAATAATGAATAAATTTGAAAACTATTTATTCTTCTGTAACTTGAAATGTATTACTTAAGGGTGTAGGAAGTTAGATAACTCGGTAAAAGATGTCCTCGCTGTTGTTACGATTTTATTTACAATAAAATATATTGTATATCATTGTGTTATTTCGCTTTAGGTAAATCTCCAAATTAAAATATTCAATTTTTTAAAAGTTATATTATATTATATATGAAATGTAGAGAACTTCTCTATCGATTTGTTTCAACAAGATTCCAACCAAAGGCAAGAGGCTCACTTAAGAGTCATCTATCTGAAAAGCTTACAAATTAAGAAAAGCGCAAACTAATAAAATAACTTTAGCTTACCTAAAGAAAACACTAATATAATAAATACAGTTTATATACAACGAAGGAAGAAGAAACTCGAATGACCAAATTAATTTAAAAACAATGTAGATAATAAAGCTTACTGAGAGTAGAATATGTAGGATTGGACCTGATTAATAGTTTCCGTCTAAGTAAGTTTTTGGGATATTTATGAGGCAGAATTGTCAAAAAATAGAGAGAATATTTTAGGTGGAGAAAGGTCGGTACTGAAGTGAAGAAAGAGTTTATAGAAAAATGTAGAAATGAAGAGAGCAGAATTTTAGATAAATTAGTTGAGAAAAAAAGCAAGTGCATTTTAGTAAGGATGCATGAACGTATAACGAAGATTGAAGATTAATTTTTAGGTAGAAGAAACAACAGAATTTTATTGCTTTTTTGCTTACAGCTTTTTTGATTTGTAGATTCTCTAGCATGGTTAATTTCCGATTGTTATTAATATTCGAGTGTAAAAATTTTATATTTTCAATTTTAATCGAATGATTAGAATTGATGCAATGCTCCGCGAGACCTGTTTTATTAAGTTTTTTATTTATTGAATAATAATGTTCTTTAAATCTGGTTGCAATAGCTCTCCCACTTTTTCCGATGTAAATTGTATTAGAATCATTGCAATGAATTTTGTAAATACCACTTTTTGCTTCGGGTGGTTGAGATGGTTTATTTTTAACTAAAAGTGTTTTTAAGTTATTTTTATTCATTTCTATGGATTTGAGATTAAATTTTGATAATTCATTTTTGAACTTATAGCTAACATTGCGTATGAATTTAATAGAACAAAAATAATCCGAGATTGGTGAAATGGCCGGGTTAGTATTGTATATTAGACTTAAAACTTTTTTGATGAGTTTATTAATAAAATTATCGATGATGGTCGTATTGTAACCATTGTTATTGGCTATTGATTTGATAACGTTGATCTCTTTTAAATAATTGTCTTTAGATAATGGTAGATTGATGAGGCGGTTAATCATAGAATAAGACGCTGCGTGTTTTGTTTGTATTGGTGAAAGAAGATAATTGTCTTTTAGTACCCGATCAAACACAAAGCACATCATCAACATAACGATACCAAGAAATAATGCAATTAACAAGAGGGTTGACCGAGTTAAATAACGTGTTTTCCAAATGACCCATGAATATTTCTGCCAATATCGCTGACAGCGGTGAACTCATAGAAGCCCATTGTTCTGTTTGTAAATAAAGTCAATACCAATATTCATGGGTCATTTGGAAAACACGTTATTTAACTCGGTAAACAATCAAATCTGACAATACTGTTTCGGCTGTCAGTTTGATAATGGTACAACAGCCGAAACAATATTGTCAGATTTTAATAAAAATTGTGGAACTATAACAAGTGTTTGTTTTTCTAATTATGTAAAATTAGGATTCAAAAAGTAGGTATTTTTTAAATCTTTATTTACAACGCATACTCTGCTATCTAGTGAAACTTTCACTAACATCTAATTTCGTGTTTGAAAGGGCGCTGATGGGAAGTTACATAAAATATAAACTTTCACAGAGGTCTTTTGTCGTGTTAGGGCGACAGAATTCTGTTGGGGTTTTTCACTACTTTCAGCGCTCCTGTAACATAGATGTCAGACAAAGTATTTATTGAAAAGGGACCCTCTAAAAATCACTAAATTACTAATTACAATTTATTTTACAACAAAAGACATCAGCTTCTTAAAATATTGTAAAAATGACAGAGAACTAATATAAATCTAAAAATTAAGAGTGTTTATCAGATAATTTCTTTTTAACTTGATCAATATTAAATAAAAATGAAAAGTCTTACCCCATTAAACCACAACACTATTGTAAAGTCGCGGACACGTGTTTCACTAACTTCCTTTATGTAATATAATAAAAAATAACAAAGACAAATTAGATAAATGATCAAAATTAGATATCTATAGATCAAAATGTGGGGATAGTAATAAAGTATATATTGGACAGAGTGGAAGAACATTCAAATATCGTATAAAAGAACACTGAAAAGTTATGAATTTCAAAAAACAGACTCCAGTTATGCAGACCACCTACTTAATAACTATCATAAAATTAACCCAAATTTTGATGTATTACATGTCATCAACAAAAGCGAGATGCTAAATTTGTTAGAATCTTTAGAGATAAATAAACATAACCAAAATAATATTTTATTAAATGATCAGATAGAGATAAGTATTTCACCATTGTTAAATTAAAAATTTCCCACTCCTTGTTGTCTACCATTTAATGTATATAGTGCTATTGTTATCGATTGTGTATCATTCTTCATCCACCTGATGAAGCCACAGTGTGGCGAAACTATAGTCGTGGACTATTTCAAATAAATTTTGAAACTCAAAAAAGTGTGTCTTTTATTTATTTTACATTTTTATTTCTAATTAAGTAATATATAAACTGTACTACACCTTGTAATTTATGAATTTTAAAAAACTTGCTTTTTAGTGTGTTTAGTGTTATTATTATTAAATATATTCATATTCGTATTATTATAATAAGTGTTTGAAAGCAAAAATAATTCATGTTAAAATATTTAATATTATTGCCTAGATTTAAATTTCTTTATTAGAGAACAGTAGAAGTACCTGAAATTATAAATTGGGTTTTCTGATGGTTCACTACACCTGATAGCTCTTGATTGTCCCTTTGTCATTTTTCTTAGAATTTATCTTTTTGGAATTTACTAGTTAAATTATATTTTTCATCTCTTGTTATATTGTTCTTCTAGTTTTAAGTAAATTTCAATCTGATAGTTAGTATGTAAGAAACCTTATTAAATACATTAAAATTTACTATTAATTTCATTTGAGAACATTCCTATAGAACGGGGTTCAATAAAACAATTGCGAGTGGTCTTCGGATAATTTTTTATCTCACGACTACACATACGGTATCTATTGATTAACTTATTAGTAAGATTGTTTTACTTTTTAATGATATAAGTACCTTTAAAGTGGTAAACAATTCCATCTTATTGATTCCTTTTATCTTTATCATGTACAACCCACACTTATAAAGCAGATATAATAAACACTCACTGTTAAGGAGTATTTTCGTCGGTGTACTGCTGAACCACATGAAAGTTTCCAAGAAGTTGCTCGAAGGACCAGCGTATGTGTGATTAATAAGATGCGTATTAAATATGTTTATTATTCCTATTACATACACAAAAAACACTTAATAATTTGGAATAAAAGAAAAATGCTACATAAAATGAATTGGTCTGGTCGAATGCTAATACAATAATAATATCCGTTTTTTTTTTTTGTTTAGATTTAACTCGGGGTGGGAAAACCTTGCATAGGCACCCCCCGAAGGGGGGGGGTAGTGTTAGATTCTTACTGACTAAAAACCCACCTCGAGTGGGGATTAACAACCCGAAGGTTTTAACATCCCTAGGATAGCTGCGGAAAGGTAGGGATAGGGAAGTGGATTGAGGAGGGGGCAAATTTGGGGGGGAGGGGGCGGGAGCAATGGAGGGGTGGGTACGAAGAGTCGGTGACCCACCACTAATATGTAGGGTGGGCACTCGCGCTAAAAAAGCGAAATATAATAATATCCGGATCGAACTGTCCTTTTTATAAGTGTTCCGATAATATTTTTATCTTGCTTGTTCCTGTTGCCCGTTGATACCTCCAACAGTCGCTCAATAGGTTAAACTTAAACACGCATTATGTCAAAAGAATCCGAATTGTCTCATAAGTTGATGCAGCTATATCACAAAGACATCGAGAACAGTGTTGTTTATAATTCTATAATTGATAACTATTCTATGAAGTGCACCTGCGCCTGCAGATACAAAACTTTATCAATAAATTGAATATAATGAGATCTTAATACTCACACAAATACACATTTAACAATACTTTCTTCACTTGTTACTAAGTGGGCTTGTAAGAATACAATATCCTTGTTCTTTTTCACCGTGGAGATAAGACAGTGCCTCCAAGGTTGTTATGTATCACCCACTGTAGCCAAATCATTTAATTTTATGAGACTTTTACTAGTGTAGAATTCACGTTCGATCTGTTTACGACCGATGTTTTATCCTCGATTATACGTAACATCTTCACCCCCTAATTACCACATGTAACTATTGAGGTTAGTTTTTAATGTCTTACAAGACGAAGGTACTCAAAAACTGATCATTGTTTCTCCATTTTGTTTAGGTACGTTCAGCTGCTGGTAGGTGCGGTGCATAGGTATCAATACATACAAAAGTGCTCGTGTGTATACACACTGTTTGCTATGTATCAATACAAAGCCAGAGTGTACGGTCCCATCTGTGATAAGCAAACAGAAACAGTGTGTTAGTTGAGGTAATGATATTTGCTGCCTGAGGCTCTTTGCCTTGATCAGGTTATAAAGCGGCTCCTTCGAACGTTGTTCTACCTTCTGGGGTATAAACATGCACACACTGTACAGTGTACACCCTCTCAAGAAGCCAATTAACCATTATACAAACTAACTAAACAATAAAATTGGATAAATTAATTGATTTTTGTAAACCGTTCATGTATAGCATCTTAAAAGAGTTTGACTGGTCGTACGTAAAATGATGATTTACATAAAGCTTTGTAAAAAACTCTTCCCCTTGATATACAGACTACATTTCCAATACGCCATGCTCACTTTTAGTATTTGTTTTCTTAAGTCATGAAAGAATCAGAAAATTAGTATTTGAAAAAATTTAACGAGGTAGATTTACTGAAGATTTTCTTAAGTGTTAGTTGAGTTATGTTGATCTATTCCAAAACGCACATCTTGGAAGATATCTCTAAATCTCCCTATTCCGTTAATATTTTTTGAACTGTCCCAAAATGCATATTTCCGTAGATTTTTTAAAATGTATACCTATTTTTTCCCGAGAAGTCAGTGTTTCACGCGATACGGTATATTGGAGCGGAAATGGATTTTCTGAGGTGTACCACGTCAAACTTCCGGACAATCCTAATTAAAGTGTTGCAGGTATTTGTTTATTAAAAAATTGTAGAATTGTTAATTGTCTATTAAAAAACTATTTACAGTATCTACAATAGAATTATTATAACTTACCGGGTTTTTGGGTCGTGGTCTATAGGCTTTTTTGTTAACCACGACCCAAAAGCTCGGTAAGTGTTGACGGCGGTCGTGAAAGCCTTCATATCTACAATCTTGCTTTTCTTATTAAATCTATGGCGCGGTGCTATGCGGTGAATTGTTATTGACAATCTACCTAGTACTGTCTAACTTAAGGGTAGTAAGAAGCGGAAGAAATAGAGAACGGAAGAGCCGGTAAAAAAAGGACAGAGATAGTTAGAATATAGCTGGGTATTGAGAAGAATATAGGAACTGTAGGTCAGGTCATAAATTATGGTGGATATATGCAGGGAACAAAGACAGACAAGTGCGGCAGCGAGGACTAGAAATTAGAAAAAAAAAAGGTGACAACAGTATTTTGTGTGCTGCTAAAGTTTGGATCGCAATCATATGGGACACCTAATGGACTCCTTTGAAATTGATTATAATTGGAAACGGAAGTTCTTCATCATCGTCAAGAATTTAATGAATTTTTGACATTACATTCAATATAGTTATACATAATTTAAACGTCTGCTATCAGGGTGTTTCAGAATATATGACTAATGTACGTACCGAAGATATTTCTTTAGTCAAAATAGTACTTAAGTTTATATTGCAAGATAACTTGTTAGTATTCTGTTCTTCTGAAGATTTCCTCTTAAGATTAAATAACCAGATAATGAAAAATTATTCAACTTTTTAATAGTTTCATTATATATCACTTATTTTAAGGTGTTTCACCAAAAGTCGGTCTCAACTTTCCTAAACAATAAATAAATAAAGTTCTAATGTAGAAAATACATGGATAACATTCTGACAACGTCTTCTGCGACAAATACGATATTTCCTTTTTCGTCAACACTTTACATGTTTAAAGGGATGTTTCTTCTCAAAGATCGGTCGTAAATAAAAGATTGTAACATCGCTTTCTGAATATGTGACATGCAGGTCGCGCTTTGCATATCGCCAATATTCTGACGATCAAAAGCACGTATGAATGTGTGTGTGTGTGGTGGTGGGTGGGGTTGGAACAGAGGGGAGGTGTTTGCGCGTTTGTGTATGTATGTGTTGGTATTCCGGTGAATCGAAAAACGCTTTCTGGCTACAATCCGGTGATGCATGCGTTCCGGATATGAATTATTGGTCCCCAGTGGTCGTGGCGACGACTTGCCAAGTATTGCTATCAAATATTCGTATGGTCATGTATATGTAAACATTTGTACGAACAGACTGGCGATGGGGTTTGTTAAGTCGCTCTTTTGGTGTCATCGAGATGTTTCACTTTATCATACCTCAGTCCGCAGTGAAATTCTTATTCTATTCCTTTGACAGTCCACACATCAGACGCTGGTTTGTTTGTAGTGTCTCCATGATTCGAATACCTACTATTTTGGCAAAAAAAATATTCAATACTTAATGTGGATCATGCAGTATTTTCACAATAATTGTTGAAAAAAATCCCGAGACATTTTATTTAGTAGTGTGTGGTATTAGGGGTGAGTCTCCATTTTCATTTTACTTTACTTTATTGATTGTACAATGTCTCCTTTGTTCTATTTTAGTAATACTCTTGATAATTATCACGTAATCAAAAAAACAATTGGTGAAACTTTTTCCATCCTTTTATTTATTTTCTCTTCCCAGATTACGTTCTCTTCCAGTTGGTTCTCTACCTTAATCTAAATACTTTTATCTCCGCCCTAATAGTCTTCGTAATATTTTCATTTTCAAAACATTAACCCTTCCTAATTGAGTTTCCTACAGTCAATTTCATCTTTCCTAAGTTTTCAACTTGTTTACATTTCATCTAAATTTCATTCCTACAGTTTTGTAAATATATTGTCAACCGTTGACTCTCATTTTTATTTTCATCTTGCTATCCCTAAACTATCATCTTTATGAAAACACGAAAAGTATACAAAAAAATATTTTTATCTTACGGGATATAAATGTAGAAACGATCACTTTTTAAATTTAAGAATAACGATTCCTAAAATTGGATGTCCTATCTAAATATTGGTAATCTTTGTTTCAGAATAAAAGTCCAATTTTATATAGATAAACAAGTTTTAAAATTGTATATTTCACTGTATTTTTAATTTTGAATACGAAGTTTTAGAACACTTCTATCTATCTCAAATTAGATAAGCATTATTTTCAAGATCATGTGATTAAATAAAAAAAACCCTTGATGTGCTTAGTACTTTTTGTGTCAAACCCTTATTTTTCTATCTTCATGCCAACGTACTCTGCCCTATGATAACTTTTATCCCATTAATAACAGTTTACTGATGAAGAAAAAGAAACTCTTCACTCATAACATTATGGCACTATTTATAGTTGTGAACCATAGAGCTATGTGCTTCAACCAGGATCATTTCATTTTAAAAAATAATTGTTTGTAAATACCCGCAATTTTCAAAGTATATTTTCGAGTAAAATATGAAAAAGGTAAAAGAGAAAATCTGAAGTAAGCGTCGGACTTGTTCTTACCGCAAATTCCCGCCGGCGTTTTTCGGAATGCCATGATTTCACCTATTCTATTCCAACAGGCTTTTTCCCTTTGCATGGCTTTTGATGTCACCTTTAACTATCCCAGGAGTACTCAAATATTTTATAAGCTTTTCATCGTTCTCGATCCGATGGAGTTAAATATTTATGCATGCACTATACCCCGTAAAGCCGAACGCTACCTTTATTTAGTTAGTCGGATGTTTAACCACATTATCATAAAGTGATTTCTGCTTTTAAATCAACCAAAGTGTCACTCATTTCTTTGATAGGTACAACTATAAGTTAAAAATTGGATTGATTCGGCCGTTACTTTGTGATAATTCATCTTAGCGATAAATGAATAAACTCTACTTTGTCGAAACTGTAGTCAAAAGGATTTGTAAATAGATAAAGTGATAATAAAGAAAGTAGTGTTTATTCATTTATCGTTAATTATAAGTTAGTTTAATGGAAATAATCAGTTCATTCTGTGGTTTATTGGAGATCAATAAATAATTTATAATCAAAATTTGTGCTTATTTACTGTTACTTTTGGAGACTCACAAGTTATAAATGTTCCATTTATTCATTTTCTGAAGATGGATCATTGTTCTCAATAATTCTATTGTTTTTGTTTGAAAATTTGTATGTCTGATTTATAAAAACGATCAAGAATTTTAAAAATTCTATTTAGGTTAATTTTGTTCGGTTTAAATCAATCTAGTTCAACTTGAAACCGGATTTTGCCAATGCAGCTTTGCGGTTCGGAGTGAGTTCATTAGATTTCGGTCTAGACCCCTTAAAAAGCGCGATATGACACATTGGCTAGTTCTTAACATACAGCACTCAGAATATAAGCAAAAAAGACTCAAAAACGATTACCCATCTTGTGAATGGCATATTTTAAGATCCGACCAAGAATTCTTATTTCGCTAGGAGTTATAGGCAGATATCTCTTTAAAATGGATTACGATAAAAACTTCTAAATCAAATATCTCGCTTCCCAAATAAATGAACTACATTTGTTGTCATTTTTTTTTGTGGCTCAAAATTTTTTATAGTTATCTATTTTGCAGAGGCTCGGGATAATATTTATAAAGTATAAACTGTTTAAAATGGAGCATTGTAGTTTGGAGCGGGACTTCAGTAGATATAGGTAATATAAAAATTGGCCAGTTCTTAAAATACGGCATTCGGAATATGAGCAAAAAAAAAGGCTCAAAGAACCGTACCCATCTTGTGAATGCTATTTTTTAAGATCCGATCAATTATATCAAGCTTTTGAAAACGATAGGTATTTGTCAGGAAAATCCTATTAGTTTCACATTAGAAAATCCTGGCCAAGAAAACATTATCAGATCCATATCAGGAAATTCTGCCCAAAAAAGGCCATTCGTGACTAGTTCTTAATCATATTTAGACAAACTTTTCTAGTGAGGATAATACAGGCATATGGCAGACACATGATTATAATATGGACCGAGCGTAAGCAATGTTCTCTGTACTAAAAAATGATGTAATTTGGGTATGCAACCAACAAAGCACATTCAGGGACACGTATTTAAGTTTCCCATGCGCTAAACGGAAATTTACGGATTTTAAAGATTGAAAATAATTTACAATAGTATTTAACATACAAACCAAATATATTGAAAACATAATTAAACTTCGTTAAAAAAATAATAATACTGTTGTTTACAATAATATATGTGCTATAAGTGAAAATAAAGTTAATTAGTAACGCAAGTAGATTTCTCGTTGTGTGGATGATTGGTGTATGAAGTTGTTAATCACGTCTCTGGCACTTGGTGAAGATATGATGTGCGGCACCTCCACCATATTTTAAATAAATTGTTGATTGTGGAAACCTTAACTTATTGAAACTGGTACATAATTTTAAAAATTAAAAATCACAAAAAGTTTCAACCTTTATATTTCTATTCACTACAATTGTTTCGCTTAACTTAATCCTCTTCAGGTGAAGATATAACAAAACTTGTGATCAGTAACTACCTATATATACCTACTAATTATTACGGTGGGATAATTAGATATTGAAATTTAGTAAAGGGGAACGTTTTACATCTTGGTCGTTCATTATTGTCATTATTATATCGATTAATTTCTAAACCCTCTAGTAAATCCAATTTTTTAACTTTATTATGAAAATGTAAAATTTTAAATTATAGATTCTATGGTTGATATATAGGATAAGAACTCGATAGGAAGTCTATTAGTGGGTCTCCGAGCGAAAATGTAACGTAGCTGTACAGCAATCGAGTTCTCGGAATTTAGAATATAGGAAAAAGCGGCTAAAGGCGATGGAGCTGTGTACTAAGAGGTCCTGTTCCTCGGTGTTGGAGTAGCTTGTCGTTCCGGCATACAGGGCTTTCCAAGTTGATGGGGTATTAGAAGTATAGGCATTAGTAAAATGAATTCAATTCTGAAACTTGTTAATGAAAGCAGTGTGCTGTGATTTCGAAACAATTGAATAATCAATTGTTGTTAAGTGTCAGAAAGCGTATGCCGTCTTCCAGACCCATAATTTTGGATTGTTGCAATAAAGCATCCACAATGAATAATTTAGCTTACTATTACTACTACAGCAATCGAAATATATTAAATTTATTTTATTTACAAGGTGAATGTGGAAAAATTACAGAAAGAACTTGCAGATTTTTTAATGAACATTATTCAAACAAACCGAGAATGATTACCTTCTTTGTCTACATTTGGTTTCGTGTGATTGTTCTGTTTTCCTATACCATTTTGTAGAAAATTTGATTCAATTCTTTTAAAACTTTTTCAGTCATTCTCGGTCTATTATATTGTGCGACGTGGTATATATTCTTACGTGTAGCTAATGTCTCTTGCAGTGCTAATATATGAATTTAATCAGCGAGTAAGGTATGTACCACGTTATTTTTCCTCTTTTCCGATAATGATTTACCCTGGCATTTTATAGGAAACCAAATAGCACTTATTTGCGTTTTCAACAGCAACAACCCGCATTCGTTGTGGTTTCGTGCAACGGCAATTCCGTTGAATGTATAATAAATAAATATAATGAAATTTTGAATAATTCTTCCGTGTTTCGTAAACTAACCTGAATTGTATTCAAAAAAGAAGGAATTAAAATCCTTATTCGTCTAAATTTTAAGATCAAGGATCTCACATTTTGAACGAGTCCTAACAAGTAGGCACAACGAACCGAAAGCTACATCCCACGACCGGTTTCGACCTATCGGGTCTCATCAGGTGGGCGCTGGCAGAAAGGCCTTTACAGGCTATATTATAAATATACATATAAATATGGAATCAACAGAAACAACTACTCCGAGGGCTAATACCCCTACCGGCATTGGGTTCGTTGTGCCTACTTGTTAGGACGCGTTCAAAATGTGGGATCTTTGATCTTAAAATTTAGACGAATAAGGATTTTAATTCCTTCTTTTTTTAATATGTTATATTTTCGTCTAGGAGTCCATCGGAATCAACAGTGTAATTCAATGCCGGTAGGGGTATTAGCCCTCGGAGTAGTTGTTTCTGTTGGTTCTATATTTATATTTATATTTATATTTATAATATAGCCTGTAAAGGCCTTTCTGCTAGCGCCCACCTGATGAGACCCGATAGGTCGAAACCGGTCGTGGGATGTGGCTTTCGGTTCGTTGTGCCTACTTGTTAGGATGCGTTCAAAATGTGAGATCTTTGATCTTAAAATTTAGTCGAATAAGGATTTTTATTCCTTCTTTTTTGAATATGTTATATTTTCGTCTAGGAGTCCATCGGAATCAACATGTAATACAATGCCGGTAGGGGTATTAGCCCTCGGAGTAGCTGTTTGTGTTGATTCCATATTTATAACCTGAATTGATTTTCGAATAAATAAAAAGACCTTTTGTGATATTTCACAAAACCTTAATGAACCTTCCTGACGTACGTTTCGGCTATTAGGCCATTATCGAAGGATACAGATGTTTGTACAAAGGAAGGAAAGTTCAATAAAGTTTTGTGAAATATCCCAAAAGGTGTTTTTGTACTCACTTCACCAATTAATTGTAACAATGTTTCACCGTGAATGCACCACAAACAGCATTAATTACATAAATAAAAAGAAATATATAATTTTATAAATTATAAGCAGCATGTGACACTATATGCCTATTACTTTTTTAATTAATTCCTAATGTACAGAAAGAACCGTTTGAACTTTCTTAATCTATTTTATTTAATTGCAAAACTCGTATTTACCAACAGAGAAGTATATTGAATTCGGGGGTGTCCCAGTGGATCATGCGACATGCAGATCTAATTGCTTGCAATCGAACAATTAGCGTCAGCGCAAAACATGTCAATTATATCGGGGGGGACCGTCTTGTTTCGACACTGCACTGTCTCTATTGCTCGCAGAATCGACCGTGGCCTTCCCTGCCCTGTCGTAGTAGTCTGTCACTTACTCCAATTTCCCAATAGGATATCAACCTAATACAATTATGTGATCTGATCATGCACTTCTGACCCGTGATGCACACTGTTACTCTAACAAGTCAATTCTAAACAAGATAATAAAGCGACTCTCGTTGTTTGAGTGTAGTCAGAGTTTAGAAAATATTTCATAAAATGTGGCAATAATAATAACAATAAACAAAAAATAGAATGTTGGATTTAAGTTTTGTATTGATTCAAGTGTTTTCTCAACAATCTTTGTTAAAATTCTAGCATCAGGGCCTAGGTAAAATATAAATTGGGTCTCATACAAATACCTAACACATTTTTGTCTCGGCAACGTCAATGTTCAATCTAATGAATATTTGTTATTCTGGATTTTTGAATGATTTTATGATTATAAAAGAAACTTTCGAATGATAACTTAAGGATAGAGAAGTAACTAATAATAAAGTTTGTTTGCCTTATTACATCAATCTGAAATGTTTGTAAATTTTAAAACTATCCAAACAATATAGTTTCTATAATAAATGTTTATTAGTTGATGATATAAATTATTTCACCGGTGCACAGATGTGTCACTTCTTTTGACTCCTATGGGGGAATCGGTGTAATAAACGGACTTTGTGTTTTAAAAGTTTATTACACCCAACTATTTACAACTATATACACTAATTTTATTGAACGTCGTGATTACTACTTATTTACGAAAATACTAAATGATTATATGAAACTATATGCTATTGATACTATATGCTTATAGAGATCTTGTTGTACTTGTGCTATATGTTAAAATGTACTAAAAATGATCTCTTCTAAATGTTTGATGTTTTTATCTAATAATTGAAATTGAATTGTTGAATGAATTTTTGAACTGATTCTTGAATTGATTTTAGAAATACTTATATTGAATTTAAGAACCGCCCCCAGAGGAGGGGTGGTTCCGATGCACTGACACTTGAAACAACAAAACAAAAGAAGGAGGGAAAACGTAAACCAAAAAATGCAACATTGCAAGCTGTGTGTCGGTGCATCATCTACGTCCTGGTAATGGACCGATGAGTAACAAATTACCCCCAATAAATATATAAACTAACTTAAACTCTAGAAGAACATTTAAAAACAAAGAAAATATAATACAATAGGAAACGGCAATACTAAGAAGGGGAACAATATGATATATACTAAAACCATAAATCGCAAAAGAAAGAAACAGACAGTAAATGCACATGACAATACAAAAAATTAAAAAAAATCGGAGACGTAAAAAATGCGCGACTAACAGGGCCAATAAATTACAAAAACAAAAAATGAAAAGATAAATAAATGCGAACAATAAATGTAATATAAATTTAAGAAAATAATAATTTTTTACATTTGCGGAAACAGTACCCTTTTCTACACATATATAAATATTTATCAACTTAGTCCTATAATTTTTTAATAAGTATTTTGTATTTTACGCTAATTACAATACTTAGTTTGCATTTTGAAGTCTTGCACGTATTGTGATAAATAACATTAATCAGCAAAATACAGTCTATACAGACGTAAGCCTGTTTTTATAGTAAACCAGCAAGTAATGTACAACACTTGTTTTTATTCACATTTAGCGTTTCTTAATTTATAAACAGAAATGTAGAAAACGCTAATATAACAAATACTGTTTATATACAAGGAACACAACACTAAACACAAACAAATGGAAAAACTGGTGATATACTTATGGTAGAAGAAGAAGTGGGATCAGATTGGACTAGAGACATTTTTTGATAAAATATTTAAAACATTAGCTTGTTTCATTTTCATCAGCTACATATACTGAAATATTACCACCTCAGCATTTGTCTAAATCTTTAAATTATTTAGTAGAAAAACATGGATCAGACTAGGCGGATCCATAATCGAATCGATCCAATGTCTTCCCGAATGGTAAGTAATGTTATAAGTAGAGCTTGGATTATATGCAAAATGCATATTAAGTGCATATATGCATGTTTTGGTAATAATGAATAAATGCATCTGCAAAATAAATTATGGCATATTTTGGTGTTTTTGGAAAATTTCCAGCATAAAATAAGTGCATGAATGTATATTTTGGCAAAAATGAAAAAAATTATATGCAAAATAAGTTTTTCAGCAAATGAATACAGATTGGTCAATAGCTTAGTAACAAATGTCAAAAAAGTATTTATTAAAGCGCCTCTAAGGGTTCATGTTTACAAAGAAAGATTACTGTCAATGCCTCTATCACCAGAGCCAGTTCTAACGATATGGGGGACGTGGTTAAAATGTGTTAGTTTTTTTGGCTGAAAATTATGATGGCATTAAAAGTTTAATTACTGAATTTGACGTTGAAAGTGCAACAGCAATAAAAAAATGCGTTGATATTAAAAAAAAACGGTCAAAAAAGATTTACAATTTATTAATGAAAATTATGTTAAAATTGTGGAGGCAATAACTGCTTTAGAAGCACAGGGACTTTCTCTCAATTAAAATAGTAGCATAGTAGACACGTTAAAAAACAAAATGATGACATTAGTAATTCTAAAGCTAATAAAATAAAGCAAATATTTTCTAATATTATCGACAAAAACAAAGGATACGGCTTACTACAAAATATAAATAATATAATTAAAAGTAATGCTAATGATACCAGTATTGACGATTATGTTGGAAGTATAAACAATAGAAACTGTTTTAAGTTTACCCCTATCACTTCATGTGACGTAGAAAGATCATTTTCCGCATATAAATCGATCTTCATCGAAAAAAGATATAATTTTAATTTAGAAAACTTGGAGAAATATTTAGTGACTTATTGTTTTCAAGTAGGAAAAAATTTGTAATTTAGTGTAGTATATTGTATGTATTGTATTTTTTTGTTAATAATGTAACAATTTCACGATTTATAAATGCATATTTTCCAAACTCTAGTTATAACCTAACTTTTAGATCTCGGCCTGATTTTAGATCTGACATTTGGGAAATATACAGGATAGAATTGTTAGTAAAGAGCCACTAAAAACAATACAATGGATTGAAATACTGACACTAAAGTGAAGAAATTTGTTTATAGAAATGCGTAGAAAGGAACAGAAGAGATTTTTAAATAAGTAATTGAGGGAGTAAGTAGCCATTAGTAAATGGTGCACACCGTGTCTTATTTGCGTACATCCAACTTGCGTACAACTGCAAAAACCGCCCCACTTGCGTACAAGTAATAATAATAGTGGGTAGCAAGGTTGTTTCTACCTGGAACGACCTGTGGTCTACTCCAACTTGCATACAAAAATTCAATAAACTACAATGTATATAATGTGAAATACTGATTGAAATAAAAATAGCCAACAAACATCTGACATCTATTTTTTAAAAAATGGCATTCATTGTAAAGTTACACTAAAACAAAAAATCGTATGTATTTTTCCAAATAAATGTAGATGTACATAATTTGTTTCATTTTTAAATATATTACAAAAAAATAAATTATAAAGTTATCATTATTATGTTCAGTTGGTAGGTATACTTATATATAAATGTATATTAAATACATGCATGTATTTAATATTATATATTATTTGTACAAGTTGGAAAAGGTAACAGATATTCTCAGGTACCTAGTTCCCTGCTGCTCACCCTTGGAAGAATTTGTACGCAAGTGGGTTGTACGCAAATAAGAGGTAACCGGTGCACACAGGTATAGGAATAGATAGGTTTCTAGATATTGGCAACAACAGAACTTGGGTAAGAAGGAAACAAAAGCATGCAAACAAAGAAAACATGAAATTGAATCTACGTAGACTGAAATAAATTTCAGAAAAAATATTTAACTTGAAGTATATGTTATATATTTGATAACATTTTCTTAAAAGGAAATTAAGCGATTAAAAATCTAGAATGGGAGGGAAGTAAAATTTTCAACAGTTGAAGAAGTGAATTAAATTGAATTTATACGCCAATCAAGAGTCTCTAGCATTCATAAAGACGGCCCTTTTTTGTTCTGTAGCGTAAGGGTAAAACTTACTGCCACTTGTATATATTACTCCACCCAGAAAAAAAGAACAAGAAACAATTACATTTCCACTTCTTTCGTAACGCCCTTATGGAACAATAAAAGAGCGAAGCAATTCTTTTGCCGCAAGGAGTAATAAAAAACCGTGAATATATTTTGTGTAATTGTGCCCCATAAGTCGCCTTTATTACGTCTAGTTCGGAGGAGGGTCGTCCGTGGCAATGCCGTCTTACGGCACCCCTGGGCCAAGACGGGCACGTGAGCGAGCAAAATGCTCTTCCACTTCTTATTATTATTCTTTCGCAGGCGGCTTAGACCACCTACTACCCTACGAACACACTATATCATGGAGAACGGCATGGTTACGGTGGTCGTGACAAAAAGCAATTGAAAATTTACAAGCTACGAGGAATTACCTACCTGAATGCCAGAAATCCAAAATGCAACGTCCCACAGCCTATATCCTTTGTACGATTAGGACGGAGGAATAAAAATTTTAGTTAAACGATTTTCACTATTGCGATAGGGTTTCATAACTGTTTAACGATTTCGATTTAATTACTTAAAAAATAATGGAATGACTATATCAGAGAATCGACTAAAAAGTTTAGCATTAGGCAATATCCACAAGGAATTGAAGTTCCAATAGAAGAGACACCTTGAAACTTAAATCTTTGACGTCTAGAAACTTCGGATTGGGATTGTGACGACTTGCTAGTCGTCGTCGTCATCAGTGACAAGACAACATATTCTGATTTTCATAAGCATGATGGATGAGAGATTGATGAGTAAATATTGTGTTAAGACTTGTATATTTTCATTAGGTTATAGTTATTTTAAACTTTTCTATTTCTATAAATTAAGTTCAATCTAATTCTTTTTCGTAGAATGTAAGTAGTTTTGCAGTTATATTAAAACTTTTCTTATCGCTATATTTACCAAAATCGGTAAGTTCACTGTTATTCAGGTAAGTGGGTTTTTCCAAAAGGTATTTGTACATTTATCTGAAATAGAGTTATGACCCTGTTGCTATGGAGATTTGCACCCTCTATACTATAGTGTGCACTATTTTCGCCCGCATAAATATGCATTTTTCATCCAAAAATAGGCATTCACATTCCAGCAGTTGAATCATTAACATTTTATTTTATTCAAGCAACTTCATCATTTTGCATTTTAATAATCTTATATAGTTTTGTATTTATTTAGTGTTAAGATTGTAAATATATTGGTTTTACTGTTGCATCCGAATTTTTTATTGAGCTACGAAAACAAATAAATGTTCGGTGCCATTTTGCTACCCGCAATTTACCAACAGCACCGTAAAAATCAAAACATATTGTATTTCAAAAAAAAAAGATTAATTTCACTTTAACGACAATTAATTACTGAAAATCAATGAACATATTGTTACCTAATTGCTTAACACGTGGTCTATGAGACCGACAAGAAATAATATATATAGTTAATTTCGGAACGCGGTCATCAAAAGTTCGGGCTGCAGAGTAACTTCCTAACTTGACATTTGTCCTCAGTGCATAGCGGAAGTGCTTTACGCGTAAATAGGGTATTCGGTGTGTGAAACCGGCGTTAAGGGATTCGTTGTTATTTTAAGTTGTTATATATCATACCCATTATTTTTCTCGGTTGCTAATGTGGCCGCGCTTAACTGCTCACCACAACATTTTATTATTTCTTATTTTTGTATATATTTCTATTATATTATTATTCTGTTACTGTCTTGCTATGTAAATATTTCAAAGTATTCTATTAAAATCGTGTTATGTTATTCTTCTATGTAAATATCTATCCTAATATTCAACCTTGAATCTTTTGGATCTGTACCCTGCTATTGTGCTCTGTTTATATAACTTTATGACTTGTACTTTCCGGTAATCCCTTTTAACATTTCAATTTCATGTATTAACAGTATGATGGCAATAAATATTGTCCCTTCTTAATTGATTTTTAATGGTAGGTCTTCGGTAGTCAGGGTTAATGTTCTGTCTATCTATTTCCCAGTATTTTGTATGTTCAGACTTTCGAGTCTTCTTTCTCGTCCAGTTGGTTCCCTACCTTAATCTAAATACTTCTAGCTCCGCCCTAATAGTCTTCGTAACATTTTCATTTTTAAAAACACTAACACTTCCTAATTCAGTTTCCTACTATACATTTCATCTTCTGCTAAGTCTTAAACTAGTTTACTCTTCCTCTTCAAATTTCTTTGTAGCAGTTTGTAAATATATTTGTCAAGTGCTACTCTAATTATTATTTTCATCTTGCTATCCCCAAACTAATATTATTTTACATTTATTTAGACAACAAAAATGAATTACGAAAAAGAGCAGATGGAGTTGCAAAGACTCTTGGATGAGCTTGAACGAAACAGCCCCCACACTTCGATGATGTCCGATGGCAGTTTGGAAGAAGACAATGTCGACATACAAGATGAGAATACAGACAGCGAGCAAGAATTTGAAGCCATGGAAATACCTCTACGCGTACCATCCTTTGTTGCCAAAAATGGTGTTATATGGGAGAAACATCCTGGTAATAAAAAAGTAAGAACGCTTGCAGAAAATATTATCAAGCATTCACTCGGTGTAAAACCTGCTGCTCTCCATTTATCTAATCCTTCGCAATTATGAGGTTGCTTTTTCTCTGATGAAGTATTGCAAGATATTGTTGAAAATACCAATATTTATATAGGAATGAAAAATGATAGTTCTGAAAATCGAACTGCAAGTCCAACAGATCTTCTTGAGATAAAAGCATTTATAGATCTTTTGTATATAGCTGGGTGTAAAAAAAAATAATGCCTTAAATGCAGCAGAACTTTTTAGAACCAATGGCACCTCCTTAGACATATATGGCTTTGCGTTAGCAAGGTTTCAATTTTTATTGGCTCACCTTCGATTTGGCGATAAAAGGAGCAGAGAACAACGCTAAAAAATTGACAAATTGGCAGCAATGAGGAGTTTGTTTACAAAAGTTTACGAAAGTTGGCAAAAATATTTTTCCTTATCGGAATTTGGAACAGTGGAGGAGAAGTTGCCAGGTTTCAGAGGAAAATGTTCATTTAGAGATTACATGCCCAGCAAGCCCAAACGATACGGGATCAAGATATACGCGCTGGTAGACGCCAAGATGTTTTATTGTGAAAATCTTGTAGCATACATAGGAAAACAATATCCAGGACCGTATAAACTAGATACTTCAAATACATTGTTATTACCACGGATCTGCCTACAAATTTTGGGTACTAATAGAAATGTCACAATGGACAATTCTACGAAATGAGCACAGTCTGACCATTATTGGAAAGATGCATAAAAATAGATCGGAAATCCCCACACAATTCAATATAAAGCGTCCAGAAAAATCCACAATGTTTACATTTAGATAAAAAACTCCTCTTGTATCGTATATCCCTAAACCATGTAAGAACGTCATCCTTTTATCCACAATGCATTATGATGACAAAATAAACAAAATAACAGGTAAACCATCTGTAATTATGGATTATAATGCCACAAAATCTGAAGTCGATATTTTGGATGAAATGTGTGAAGCCTACAATTGTGCTCGAGGCACTTGTAGGTGGGATGGCCTATGGTAATATTTTATACCCTCCTAAATATTGCCGGTATCAACAGTTACGTAATACACAAAAACAATAGAAATGCAACTAAAACGCCACCAAGACGACTTTTTCTCGAACAATTGGGGATGGAGCTTGTAGATGGACATATTCCAAGGACGATACGGACAAGACTCATGGAAATCTACTCGGTAGATATTCCACAAAACACCCCTGTGGCCACTCGGGAACTCTGTTATTGGTGGGTTTAAAACAAAATAGAAAAACTAAGTATTCATGTAGAAAATGTCTTAGATTTATATGTTTGGAACATTTATAGGGGATTTATCTAGATTGTTCTTAAAACCCTTACTGAATCTCGACTAATCACTTACTTGAATTTACGTATAGTTTAGAGTTCTTTGTTCTTTTTTTAGTTTAGAATACCTTGTTTTCATTTTTTATGATTGATTTCTTAGTTTTAAGGTGATAATTTATGCTTCTGTTATTTTCTTTTATATCTGTGTTCTTTTGTGCAAATAAAAAATAAATAAAGTATTCAAAAAAGAAGGAATTAAATTTTACATTTATTTTATTTACATGGTGAATGTGGAAAAATTACATAAAGAACCTGCAGACTTTTTAATGAACATTATTCAAACAAACCGAAAATGATTATCTCCTTTGTCTACAATTGGTTTCGTGTGATTGTTCTGTTTTCCTATACCATTTTGTAGAAAATTTGATTCAATTCTTTTAAATTTTTTTCCAGTTATTCTCGGTCTATTATATTGTGCGACGTGGTATATATTCTTACGTGTAGCTAATGTCTCTTGCAGTGCTAATATATGAATTGAATCAGCGAGTAAGGTATGTACCACGTTATTTTTCCTCTTTACGACAATGATTTACCCTGGCATTTTATAGGAAACAAAATAGCACTTATTTGCGTTTTCAACAGCAATAACTTGGTCACAACCCGCATTCGTTGTGGTTTCGTGCAACGGCAATTCCGTTGAATGTATAATAAATAAATATAATGAAATTTTGAACAATTCTTCTGTGTTTCGTAAACTAATCTGAATTGTATTAAAAAAAGAAGGAATTAAAATCAGGTGGGCGCTGGCAGAAAGGTAGGACGCGTTCCAAATGTGAGATCCATTTGATCTTAAAATTTAGACGAATAAGGATTTTAATTCTTTCTTTTTTGAATATGTTATATTTTCGTCTAGAAGTCCATCGGAATCAACAGTGTAATTCAATGCCGGTAGGGGTATTAGCCCTCGGAGTAGTTGTTTCGGTTGATTCCATATTTATATTTATATTTATATTAATAAATAAAGTGTTTTTTTCCTTTTTAGGTCTTATGTAGCAAGTTAAAAAGTCTTAAGCTGATTTTTTTACATTTGATTCGTAGTTAGTCCCACAGACCGAAGTTAAGGCAACTGTAATGTTTTTCACGTTAAGGAAGGGAGTTTAAACATGGACAGAACACACCCGATACCATATTAACCAAACCAAATACTTAGTGTTCATATTTCATAAGGTGTCTAAGTTAATGAATGTTAGAACTCTAAGTATGATCTATGATGCTCTTTTCCAAAGTAGTATCAGTTATGGAATAATAGCATGGGGTGGTTCGTATCCGAACAATTTATCTTTATTACAAACTCAGCAGAAAAAAATACTAAAAATTGTTAGCAAAAACCAATTTATTGCATATCAAACAACTTAAAATTTCATTACCATGAACTGAAAAGTATATAGTAGGTATAAAAGTATATTAATTCCTAAACGGAAAAAGGAATAAGTATCAGATGCAGTCTCATTAATGCTATTCTAAATTTTAACAGATTACCTACATAATTGAACAATTAAAGTTCTACCTTACTTTTATTGGCATAATTTCTTAATTGTAATATTTCTTTTTCATAATTTCGCCTATATTTGATTTATTAGTCTTACTGTACAGATCAATATTATTTTAATTTCGAATCTTATCTTATTTTGCATTTTTACGGTGTGACATTGTTTTGTTATAATTTCCTTTTAGCATAGATTTAACTTACTTTAGATGTAACTACAGTACTTAATTAGTTATTTTTTTTCCAGCCCTACGAACAGGTAATATTTACCACTGTAGGTTACAATAAGTACTTTTATAATTACATAAGCAAATTGTAATTGTACTGTAATCATAATGTTAAATAATAAATAATAAATAATATTTTTTACGTTGCGCCTCTATGGATTGTAGTTTTCTACAATTGTTGCTGTATTAAATAAATAAATAAATAAATAAATAATAAGTAATAAATATTAATGAGATTAAAGGCTGTTTTCAAATTTTTTACTGCAGAACCGTGGCCCTAATCCAAAGTCTTAGATCCACTACTGCCTAAATTGGGTTGGTTTTGTATCCGTTATCTTTGTATTGTTCTTTGATTCCTTTTTCTTATTTCTCCAATGTATATTTTTCTATAGGCTCCTGGTATGTTGAGTTTGATGTTTAATTTTCTGGATTTTTATTGGGATCCATCCGATATATTTTTAAATATTATGTTATATATTACTCCATTTTGTCCTGTAACTATATGTACCTATTGTTATGATTCTCACCACTAGATAATACTTACTTCTCTGTTTACATTTAAGAAATCTTAATCTTGTATACTCTTGGATGTTGCTTGATTGTTTGTGTTTACAAATTGATTTACTTGTACGGACGAGAAGTCACGACTTATTTAGCAAATACCCTTAGTCATTATAAGAATTTGTAAACTAAGTTAGTCAGAAATCAGCTCTTGATTCGAATACTCATCTCCTCCAACAAGGTTCCAATAAAGTATTTTGTTAGTAGTACGGAAGTTTTATTCCCCATAAATGTATTGTAACATTTATAAGTAATACTTTATAAAGTAATAACGTTCAATAGTTGAACTTCTACTGGATTAAGTGATTTTTCCCCTATAAGTGAAGCAACGTCTTTGGGAATCACATTAATTCATACAAGTAGTAGAAACATTATTTAAACAAAATATGAGTAAATTAAACACTTGGAGGAGTTTCACTTTATTTTATTGATTACTCTATGTACATTTCGCCTTGTTCCCGATGATGCCCTAGCAAGGCGAAATGTACATAGAGTAATCAATAAAATAAAGTGAAACTCCTACAAGTGTTTAATTTACTCATATTTCTTTTAAATAATGTTTCACCAAGAGTCCATGGCGAATTACTTCCGTAATTTAGAAACATTATATTCCTTTGGACTGGAACCCCAAAGAGCAATATAACACTATATACCTATGGCGAGCTTCACGAATTATATTTACCACACCGTATTTCTCGTCTGCTGCTTTCGTTCAACTGAGGCAAATCGACCTTCAACTAACAACCTGTAGGCTAAGATAGAAATTATTCAGCGGCTTTGTGTGAAGTGTTTGAGGTAAAAAATACGTCGTTGAGCTATTAGCACTTTTGGTCGAAAAGTCCAATAATTCTCACTTCTAAATCGGTTGAGATGTCAAGTTCACGTTTAAAGCAGCGAAGATAGTGAATAAAAGAGGAGATAGGAGCTCGTGTTAAAAGCCACACGACTCAATTATTAACCTGGAGCTTTCGACGTGGACTCCGTCGCGCAAACAAATCAAATATTTAATTGTCTCGTCACAAACTGTGATGTCACATGTTCGAATCATTCGTGCCAAACTAGCTAACTGTCATTTCCTGTTCAGGTCTATCAAAAGTCACGGGATTGGTATTTATTTTTAAAACTCTTTCATTAAATTTGCAAATTACTTAAAACTTATTACTTAGTATAAAACTTATCAATATCTAGAATTATATAGAACCTAGCAGAGAACAAAATGCTATAACAAGTAATGTATCAAAGCAAATCTTGTAGTTTTTTTTGAAATTCTCATTGTATAGAGTTCCAAATCGATTTCGACAAGAACGGGAGGTTTTTTTTGAGGCTGTCCTGTCAAACCAAAATCCGTCTCTCAGCCGGAAAAATGCTTGCGACTGTTTTCTTTGACTCAAGGGTTTGTTTGAGTTTTAGTCATGGATTTTCTTCACGATCAACAAACAGTGACAACAACGAACGGCCTACTATTCTGAATTGTTACAGTTGACAAAAATCGTGTATCGAAGCAAACGACGGGGCATGCCCATTCGAGACGTCATTCCGTCATCCTCCTTCATGACAACGCCAGGTCACACACCGCAGTTTTGGCAAGGAATAAATAGGAAGAAATGGGCTGAGAAATCCTCGAGCATACCATCCTCCTTATAGCCCTGACTTGTCATTGCTATGACCTCTGACTATTTTATGTTCGCGCCCTTGAAAGAATCATTTGGAGGCAAAAGATTTGAAAGCAATTATGAAGTAGAGGAGTATGTGATGTGCGCAACTGGCTGACAACCCGCCCTCAAACTTTTTATGAAGAAAGAATATTCAAACTTCTAAATCGGTGGTAAAAGTGTGTAGAGCACGGAGGTGACTACAATAATAAAATGTTAAATGTTTATATTTGATTTACCCTCATATATTACCTAGGCTACAATTTATGAGGTAATGACCAACGGCCGAAGTAATAATAAAATTAGGGTAACAGAATTCAAATGTTTATAAAAACGTGAATTCTTTTCAACAATAATAAACATTAATAATAGTTCACGTTGTATACCTATATTACAAGTAACATTTATTCATTGATTTAACATGTTTTCAAGGTGACTACATTGAAAAATGTTAAATGTTTAGTTTTTGTGTACCATTAATCAATAAATTTATTTTACAAAACTACCGTTTTTATTTCATTTACCCTTTTACTTGCAATAAAATATTGATGTGGTATAATGTATGTTTCAATAAAATTTAAACAATATTAAACAAATAAATAAAAAGTAATTGGTTTTGTTTCACACATATATTAAAATTCCTCTGATATATGTTTCGGTTTGTTGCACCATTATCAGAAAGTTATAAAAAACTAAGGTAGAATTCTCCTTACAGTCTATTTATAGATGGTTACACTTATTGAATAGATTTTAATAGTAGGGAATCCTAAACTCAGTTTGGTCACGAACGACGTGATGGTATTCAACGATCTGTGCATCTGTTATTATTTTTTATTGATTTACATGCTTGTCTATGCGTTTTTAAAAAACCCATCCAGTCTGTCCAACATACAAACATTCAATAGACAACAGGAGTGTAAAAGTACTACACACAGAGAACAAAGGTAGAAGACTTAATCTACTAGAAATGGTCGAAATAAACCAGACTGTTGCGTGTTGTGATGAAAATTTAAAATTAAATGAAATATTCGTCGATGTACTGCTGTACCACATGCAAAAATACCTGAAGGGTCAGTGCACTCGATAGAACTAAAACACGATTTCAAATAATATAATAACTATATTAAAACTATTAGCGCACAAAGTAAAATCTTGAACACTCGCAAAAAATATATGTTACGAAAGAAAGTATGTTATGTTGTACTATATGTTAACGAGAGTGTATTGTATCCGTAATACGTCTTCTGAAGATGCCCTTGTAGGGTGAAACAATTGTAAAGACAATTAAAATAATAAAGTGGAAATTACAAAATTTGAATTTTGTTCATTTTATTTATGATAAACTTATATCCTAAAAATTTTACCATCTAACTTATCGTCCCTACTTAAAATTATTTATAAACTAATTCGAATTACATGGTGTATTGTCAGGATGGTAACCTTACCAATCCTGGAAAGGCCTAATGATTAAGTTTTGCAGAATTAATGACCAAGCTAAAACTGCAATTTGCTTAGTTGACAACAACAATGCATTTCCCTTACAAATTATAACCAAAGGCACAGGTAATTGAACGGATTATTTATGTTGTATATAGATTGCAAATTTTGTACCTATACCTAAATACCTGTTAGATAATATTGTTTACAGTAAGGACTGTTACTATTCAAAATATAATCAAGTAGCTTCGTAAATGAATTGATAAGATGTAAACATATACCATAATAAACGGCTGGACCACCACGAACGACTAATCCGATTTTAAGATTTCCCCGCTATTAGTATTTATTCAATAGGCATAATCATTTATAAATAGAGTGCAAAGGGAAATGTACCTTAGTTTTAGAACTCCTTGATAATTTTTGATAATATTGTAAAAAACTAAAATTGAATTTTGATATATTTGTAAATCTAGACCAAGTGCTTTTTATTTAGGGAACTTTTAATTAAAATTAAACAATATTGTCTTAAGGTATATATATACGTTTTTCTTGATAATTAATGCATACATTTAAATAAAATTGATGTGGTGACCGTCTGTAATATCAATATACTAAAATATTTTCGTTTTCTAATTAGTGTTTACTGCAATGTGATTTTTAATATTCATAATAAGATAACAAATCTAAGCAGTATCATGTACGTGAGCAAAAAATTACTAAATATAAACATTGATCTCCCAAAACGTTCGTTAATTTATTTCAGAATTTTCAACAACAATACAGTGGCATAAACGAGTATAAATGCCATGACTGAGATCGTTAGGACATAGTGAAGTGAAACGTATTCAAAGAACCACAATAACTAAACAATAAAAATGTACTCAGTCGTTTCTGCTATTTTTGCACTGCAGTTATTCACACAGGTAATAACTGATATGACTAATTATTTTTATAAATGACTTTGTTCAATTAAGTCTCAAATACTGATACATTGCTCGATAAATGTGATCACTAACCTGTTGTATTTATTGTTGAATTAGGGCATAGCTGCCGCAATTATTGGAGCTCCAGGGGTTGGAATAGCAAATAATGTATTGCCACCATGCTCCTCTTTAGCTGGGATTTCTGGAGTTGGTGCGGCCTCTGGAGTCATATCTACCGAAACTACTACCATAAACGGTCTGGGTGCCTACCCAGGAATTGGTGCTCCATTTGTAGGTAGTGGTATATTTGGAGCTGGAGCTCCTGGAGTCGTATCTACCGAAACTACCACAGTTAGCGGACTCGGTGCCTTCCCAGGTGTTGCTGATTTTGGACTTGGCGCCCCATTCGCAGGTAATGGAATATTTGGAGCTGGAGCTCCTGGAGTCGTATCTACCGAAACTACCACAGTTAACGGACTCGGTGCCTTCCCAGGTGTTGCTGGTTTTGGACTTGGCGCCCCATTCGCAGGTAATGGAATACTTGGAGCTGGAGCTCCTGGAGTCGTATCTACTGAAACTACCACAGTTAACGGACTCGGTGCCTTCCCAGGTGTTGTTGGTTTTGGACTTGGTGCTCCATTCGCAGGTAATGGAATATTTGGAGCTGGAGCTCCTGGAGTCGTATCTACCGAAACTACCACAGTTAGCGGACTCGGTGCCTTCCCAGGTGTTGCTGATTTTGGACTTGGCGCCCCATTTGCAGGTAATGGAATATTTGGAGCTGGAGCTCCTGGAGTCGTATCTACCGAAACTACCACAGTTAACGGACTCGGTGCCTTCCCAGGTGTTGCTGGTTTAGGACTTGGTGCTCCATTCGCAGGTAATGGAATATTTGGAGCTGGAGCTCCTGGAGTCGTATCTACCGAAACTACCACAGTTAACGGACTCGGTGCCTTCCCAGGTGTTGCTGGTTTAGGACTTGGTGCTCCATTCGCAGGTAATGGAATATTTGGAGCTGGAGCTCCTGGAGTCGTATCTTCTGAAATAACTACAGTTAACGGATTAGCTTCATGCCCAGGAGTTCCTGGTTTAGGTGTTGGTGCTCCATTCTACGGAAATGGGCTCATTGGAGCTGGAGTTCCTGCAGTCGTATCTACCGAAACTACCACAGTTAACGGATTCGGTGGCTTCCCAGGAGCTGCTGGTTTAGGACTTGGTGCTCCAATCATAGGAACTGGACTCATTGGAGCTGGAAATCCGGGAGTCGTATCTACCGAAACTACCACAGTTAACGGACTTGGTGCCTTCCCAAGTGTTGCTGGTTTTGGACTTGGCGCCCCATTCGCAGGTAATGGAATATTTGGAGCTGGAGCTCCTGGAGTCGTATCTACTGAAACTACCACAGTTAACGGACTCGGTGCCTTCCCAGGTGTTGCTGGTTTAGGACTTGGTGCCCCATTCGCAGGCAATGGAGTATTTGGAGCTGGAGCTCCTGGAGTCGTATCTACCGAAACTACCACAGTTAACGGATTCGGTGCCTTCCCAGGACTTGCTGGTTTAGAACTTGGTGCTCCTTTCGCAGGTAATGGATTCTTTGGATCTGCTGGTCTTCTAGGAGGAGTCATTAGCAGTGAAGTTACTGCACCAAACGCATGCGGTGGGTTGACAAGTGTTGAAGTCACTGGTCCAGCACATCCTGCCTTTGGACTTGGAGTTGGCTCTTTTGGGTTGAATCGGGCACTTTACTAAACATTGTATTTTATAATGATTGATGAAAATGAATAAAAATATAACTATTTAACATTTAATTTGTTTGGTCTTTATAAATATGAATATATATATATGCCAAAGCTAATTTAAAAGATTGGCATTTTGGAATAAGGGTAAGCAACGAAGTGTGCAGCGCTGTTCTCGTTAGCGACTAACTAAACGTTCAGCCGAATTGGCAAATTTTGTATTTGGCATAAGGGTAGCTAACGCTTAGTTATAATGTGAGAGGGAATATTTAATCACGGTTAAAGGAAAATGTAATTTAGTTTCTTTTATTATTACGTCTAATTTTATATGCACAAAACTCAAGCACTATACAATTAGGAACTAAATATGATAATATAAACTGAATCGTACAAACCATCACAATACGTTTAACCAATTTGTTTGAGGTTATAACACATAATTCTGCCGTAGTTGATTATTTGAGAACAATGACTGAAAGAAATTAAAGGAAAAAAAACTTTTCTGTACTTTACGTAGGTATGCTCATTTTAGAATATACATTATGTACATTTATAATAACACTAAATCCTTCAATACACCAATTTACTGTTTACTAGATAAGCATAAAAGACGGAAAATTTTATAAAATGATCGAAATCTTTTATAAAATCATTCTATTCGATATTGTGGAAGCAAAGCTTATTTTTCAGTAATAGCATTCACTATTGGATAAGCAAAGATTATATTAGAAGGATCTTTTAGATTTCGTTAGACTAGAGGATGGACATCCTAGCCAGGATTTGTCAGGACCACTTAGAGTTACTTAAACGTCTTTATTTTTATCCTTTAGGAAAGCTTCTTTCTTCTGACCACTTTTTTCTGCTAGTGCTTATGAAGGAAGTTATATATTGGAGACCTCTGACTTAGCCAATTTATCAATTTACTTTAAGGTGCAGTGACAGGAAAGGAAAAGAAATATTAGAAGGAATATTAAAAAAATATGTTGCATACATTTTTTTAATTAGACATCTTTAATATGAGCATTTCATTAATGGAATTATATTTTGTCACATAGTAACTAACAATTGCCTAAGGTTAACAATACCCTATTAACCACCCTCTAGCCCTGTAGTTTCCCAATTAGATCCCAGGTGTATTTAAGATAGCAAGTATGTAATATCATTCACTTCTTGTTCGTATCTTGTTATAAGTTGTATATTTCGTATAGTAATCATTGTTAGTAGTTTTATAAGTTACATATATACATATATATGTTTTATTAAAAATCGTGAAATCAAATCATATATTATTTTTGCTCGTATAAACTCATCGTTTGTAGCAGAAGCGAAATTAAATAATCGGTTGCTGTATACATAATTTAAAATATCGATTTCGGCAAATTAATTTTTATCGAAGATGATTCAAGTGTTCCTTAAAACAAAGGTAGGCAAGCGACACATCCGGAATACTCAACGTGGTCCTTCGAGCCGGATACAGCGGAAAGTAAATGTGATATTTAATTGCGTTTTTTGTGGTAAAAATTGGTCAACGACGTTTCAGTTCATCATCATCGGGGACGAGCAATTTCTACATAACCGTTTGAATTCAAGTCAGCAGGATAACCACGAATAGTAAATCTCGCATGCTTTGTTTTACGTAGTCACCATTCCTAGTTTGCTTTCGTTTAGTTCCCTTTCTTGCTTCTCTTTAGTTTCATTTCAAAATAGCAACCGTTGCAACTGATATGCGAATTAAAGATTTGATTAGAAATCGTGATATGTTTATGAGTAAGTTAACCAGTTTTGCTAAATTTTTAGAAACGTTCGATGAACACGAAGACTTTATTCAGTTAGGTAATAGAGCAGCAAAAATGGCAGATGAGTTTAAATTATTTGAATCACTACAAGATGAATTAGAATTGTTGGCTTCGGAAGACGAACTTGAATTACATTTATCTAAAAGATGCGAGTTGGAAGATGAATATTTTAGAGGTTCAGCTAAAGCACAAAGGGTCATAAGTACAAATCAATCAGGAAGTTTTGTGCACAGTGCAAATAGTAGAAACTGTAATGTACTTGACATGCCTTCTACGTCAGAACTATCCCATCTTTTCTATCGATAATCATGTAAAATTGCCCACAATGGATTTACCAAAATTAATGGTTTATATGAAGCTGGTTTTTGTGATTCACTTAATTCAGCTGATCACGATAATCCAAACTTTCGTGACACGCAAAAACTTATATATTAGCGATCCTACTTACTAGGAAGGGTGGCCGAAAAAATAGAAGCCACGAACTATAACGTAGCATGGTCGATACTAGAAAAATATTACGGCGATTCTATGGCCGTAATAAATAATTGGGTTAAAGCATTGTTCCATTTACTTCATTGTTCTAACTTATCCCCAAATTCCTTAGGTGAGTTACTTACTTACTCTTGTATAAAAAAAACATATTTAGATGCATTTCTTTTGTATGCTATCATATCCAAATTAGATGACGAAACATGTCGTGAATGGAAAAAAAAAACTCAAAGTATTCAGTTTCCCACAATGGATGAACTTTTAGAGTTTTTGCATTGTCGTAATAAGGTAATGGAAAACACTAAACAAGAAAAGAATATTATAAAACTCGTTATTCAAAATCACAACTAAATCGACCCAAATTCACATATGCGACACAAACCAATTTTTCATAATTGAAGGAATTAAAATCACTTTTAAATGTTTTAAAATATTTTATTGTAAACTCTATAATATTGATGTATAATAAATAAAACAACTTGTTCAACTTCCACACTTTTTATTGTCTTAACAATTGTTTCGCCACTTTGTGGCTTCATCAGAAGATTTACAAGTTCTTAAACTAACAGAAGACTAACATTACTTATATATGAAAGTAGGTACATAACTAAGGTGGGGGTGTAGGGTGTAGATTAAGTAAAGGGGAATTATTTAAATCTAATTGATCATTGAGAAGCACATTTTTATGCTTATGTTTATTAATTTCCATGCTTTCAAGGAAATTAAGTTTATAGCCTTTACTTTCAGTATGTAGGATAGCAAAATTGTTGTTAAAATTATGTTTTTCCATAATTAAATGTGTTGCGTAATGGGAATCATTTTTAAGCTGTTTAAATGACCTAAAATGTTCGTTAATTCTTTTTCCAAAAGCTCTCCCTGTTTGCCCAATATAAAACTTATGACATGACCCACATTCTAATTTGTATACTCCAGATCTACTATTTTTAGATGATTTATCTTTATTGTTTTTAATATTTCTGGCTAACGTATTATTAGTTTTAAATGCAACGTTTATATTGTTATTTTTCAAAAAAATTTTAATATTTAATGAGGGTTTGCCAAGATATGTAATTATTTCAAATTTATTATTTTCTTTTATATTTTCCGGGAAAATGTTGTTAATGCTATTTTTGTATAATATTTTATTTAAAAGTTTATCAATTAAATCTGGATCATAGTTATTCCTTCTCGCAAAATGTTTAATAATATTAAGTTCTTTAGTGTAATTATAATTGTTCATTGGTATTCGAATTAATCTATATAACATGAAATAAAAGGCTGAATGTTTATGCTGTTGTGGATGAAAAGAATTATTGTTTATAATAATGTCAGTGTGTGTGGGTTTATGGTAAATGGGAAATGTGTGTTTGTTATCTATTCTTGAAATTGTTAGATCTAGAAAATTGATGCTTTTATTTTGTTCCATTTCTATAGTAAATTTAATATTTGAGTGTATATTGTTTATTTGTTGTAAAAATTGGTGTAACTGTCTATTTGTACCTGTGTAACAAACAAGAACATCATCCACATATCTATACCAATATAAGCAATGTTTAAATAACGGTAATTTCTGTATAGTGTTTTCCAAATTGAACATAAAGATTTCTGCAAGTAACGGACTTAATGGGTTACCCATAATTATGCCATTATCATTTCTGAAAATTTCATTATTAAACTGAAAATAGTTTTGCTGTAAACATACTGAAAGTAAATCTAATATTTCTTCTATTATTACAGGATTAATGTTATTATATTCTAATGAAGTTTTAACAATATTTATTACATCTTTTGGTGGTATAGATGGAAATAAGTTAGTTACATCAAACGAAACAAATTTAGATGAATGTGGTATACTAATGTTCTTAATATTATTTACTAATTCTAAGGAATTTTTAATTGAAAATTTATTATTGAAGTTAAGATATGTTTTTAAAATAGGAATTAAAATTTTTGACAATTTGTATGTTGGGGCAGTGACAAAAGAAACTACAGGTCTTATCGGTTTATTATCTTTATGCAATTTTAAAAAACTATACAATTTCGGCGGTTGTGGGTTCATACTTATCAGACTGTATTTATTATATTGTTGTAGTATTATAACTTTATTATTTATTGCTTGTTTTAATAATGTTTGATATTTCTCCGTAGGATCTTTTGACATTTTGACACATTTAGCAGAATTTAAAAAATCAATTGTTTTTGTAACATAATCTGTTTTGTTTATTGCCACTACAGTTTCCCCTTGTCTGCACGAGTTATTATAATGTTGTTATCCTTTAATTTAGTTTTTAAAGTTCTTAAAATTGCAGGTTCATAATTTAGATTTGTTTTAATATTGTGTTTTGCAGACTTTATTATAATTTGCGTTGCCAGTGCTTTATCTATGTAACTATTCTTTCTTAATGCTATTTCTGTATCTATTCCAATTAATTCAATATTTTTATTGTTAAAGGGAGAAGTTAAATTATAATTTAATCCTTTTTCTACCAATGATATTTCTTTAGGACTAAATACTGTGTTGGACAAATTAATGAATCTATCGAAAAACTTTTGTTCAATTGGTGTTTCATTTTTCTTTACTAAGTTATTGCTCTTAATATTTTGACTTGATAAAATTAAGTTCTTCAATTTCCTGTATTGTGTTTTGTATTTTTTATCTATTAAAAAATTTACTTTATATCTAGTTTCTTGATCTAGTATGTCAAAATAAACATTATGCGTTTTATATAAAAGTTCAGTATGTACTACCTTCATATAGATGCTATAGGTGTCTCTAAGGTTGTATTGTGTTTTCCTTTCTTCTCTAAGCCATTTTTTCATTTCCGTGATTCTTCCTTGTTGTGCTGATGGACTGCCGTTGCTTGTCTTCAAGTTTATGTATTTCGGAATCACTTCTTTCTTAATACATTGGCTCAGGAACCAGATATTTTGTGTTTTAGTCTTCATTTGTAGTAAAAACTTGAAATATAGAGTCACTAATTCACTCGTCGGAGCTTCTTTAATATAATTAATTGATTCAACTCTTACTTGATGGAAGTTCATTTTAATGTATAATAAATAAAACAACTTGTTCAACTTCCACACTTTTTATTGTCTTAACAATTGTTTCGCCACTTTGTGGCTTCATCAGAAGATTTACAAGTTCTTAAACTAACAGAAGACTAACATTACTTATATATGAAAGTAGGTACATAACTAAGGTGGGGGTGTAGGGTGTAGATTAAGTAAAGGGGAATTATTTAAATCTAATTGATCATTGAGAAGCACATTTTTATGCTTATGTTTATTAATTTCCATGCTTTCAAGGAAATTAAGTTTATAATTCGAATACCAATGAACAATTATAATTACACTAAAGAACTTAATATTACTAAACATTTTGCGAGAAGGAATAACTATGATCCAGATTTAATTGATAAACTTTTAAATAAAATATTATACAAAAATAGCATTAACAACATTTTCCCGGAAAATATAAAAGAAAATAATAAATTTGAAATAATTACATATCTTGGCAAACCCTCATTAAATATTAAAAATTTTTTGAAAAATAACAATATAAACGTTGCATTTAAAACTAATAATACGTTAGCCAGAAATATTAAAAACAATAAAGATAAATCATCTAAAAATAGTAGATCTGGAGTATACAAATTAGAATGTGGGTCATGTCATAAGTTTTATATTGGGCAAACAGGGAGAGCTTTTGGAAAAAGAATTAACGAACATTTTAGGTCATTTAAACAGCTTAAAAATGATTCCCATTACGCAACACATTTAATTATGGAAAAACATAATTTTAACAACAATCTTGCTATCCTACATACTGAAAGTAAAGGCTATAAACTTAATTTCCTTGAAAGCATGGAAATTAATAAACATAAGCATAAAAATGTGCTTCTCAATGATCAATTAGATTTAAATAATTCCCCTTTACTTAATCTACACCCTACACCCCCACCTTAGTTATGTACCTACTTTCATATATAAGTAATGTTAGTCTTCTGTTAGTTTAAGAACTTGTAAATCTTCTGATGAAGCCACAAAGTGGCGAAACAATTGTTAAGACAATAAAATGTGTGGAAGTTGAACAAGTTGTTTTATTTATTATACATTAAAATGAACTTCCATCAAGTAAGAGTTGAATCAATTAATTATCTATAATATTGTTTCGACATAACAATGTCTTTCTCAAGAGTAACAGATTTACTAAATTTCAGGTCATTCTTATCGTCTATATATATTTTTACAGTCAACAGCCGGTATTCTGTGGGTATAATTTCAAAATTTCAGGTACATACTCGTTGTTAATACATACATAGAATTACACGGCTTTTGCGACGCCAGTGAGAAGGTGTTCGGAGCATGTTTTTATATTCGTTCGATCGACAAACAGGGTTTAATCAAATTCATTTAGTATGCTCTAAATCCAGAGTAGCGCCCTTAATCAATACCCCAGTTAGAATTATGTGCAGCACAGTTACTTGTACAATTATTTCATACATCACATTCACTTCATAGGTTCAAATTTAGCAATATATACTTTTGGTCTGATCATATTATAGCTTTACACTGGATCAACACTCCCCCTCATACATTAAAAACTTTTGTAGCAAATAGGGTGACTGAAAATCAGAAAATAGAAGAACAATATTACTGGCGACAAGTTTCCTCATCTGACAATCCCGCGGATTTAATCTCACGTGTACTTAAACCGGCAGATATAAATAATAACCATCTTTGGTGTTTTGGCCCTAACTGGTTAAGTGAATGAGATACTTTATGGCCAAATTTAGATTTACAATCAAGGTCAATCGAAATTCCAGAACAACGTTCTATAATAACCCTTTCAAGCGTAATTCCAGTCAAACATGAAATTCTGTCAGTTTTCTCATCTATCAACAAATTAAAACGTTTCGTAGCATATTGTTTAAGGTTTTATCATAACACAAAAAATGTCAAAATAAACGCGTAGGTTTCTTGACCTCACGTGAAATAACAAAGGCTTTGCAAGTAATCATAAAATTAGTTCAAGCTGAAGGTTTTTCATTTGAATTACGTATGATTAGGGAAGATAAGGGCAGTGGAAAACTTAACCTACTCTGTCCCTTTATAGATAACAAAGGAATTCTGCTAGTAGGTGGATGATTGCAACTTGCAGAATTGCAAAACATCATCTTGTTACCTAATGAACATTGTATCACTAAATTGATAGTTAAGGATGTTCATATAAAAATCAGTTCTGCTGATTGATTGGTAAACTTATTGTGAAACAACATGATAACTAATCAAAGGCCATTATCAAGAGTACAGAGTAGATTATACTACTATACTATAGTATAATTTACTATGTACTCTTGATAATGGCTTTTGGCCGAAACATATGTTGAGTTCTTTTTCCAATAAAATTTGTGAAAACTTATCCAAGTGATTTTTATTAATTTTGATTAGTTTTCATATAAAAAATCTTCATTCCGGTACTCGATTGACTCTGTGTGCTATAAAAAACTCATTTGGGATAATTAATGGAAGAAATGTAATCAAGAAGGTCACTTTCAATTGTATTACTTATTGTCGAGCGAAACCAACAGTATCGAATTATGTAATGGGAAGTCTCCGAAGGATCGTATTACATATAAACGAGCGTTTTTTCAGTCGGCGTTTTTTCGTTAAGGAAAAAAGACGCCTCAATCGAAATAAGATTAAGGTATACATTATCATATTTGTTACCAAGGCTGTACATTTAGAATTAGTCACCGATCTAACTAATCAGGCCTTTTTGGAGGCATTGAAATGGGGTTTTTGCACGGAGGGGCATGCTTTCTGATCTGTTCTCCGATAATGCTACGAAATTCATTGGAACAAAGCGCGAAATAGATGAATTATATAAATTTTTAAACTCTTTAGGCAATGATATTCAGGATGCTCTTGCTAATCAAACCAATAATTGGCATTTTATGCCCCCCCACTGCTCACCACATTTTGGTGGCCTGTGGAAAGCCGCGGTTAAATAATTGAAAAGGCATTTAATTCGTGTTGGTGGCAGCACTCTTCTTAGTTTTGAAGACTTATTAACTTGTGTAATTGAAGTTCAGGCAATCCTTAACTCCTGGTCCTTAACCCAGTTAACAAGTATGTCAGATTTTTCACTAGAAGGCATTCCAACTGGTCGTTTATCGTCCTGGCAACAACTTCAGCAAATAAGACAACATCTTTGGACTCGTTGGAAAAGGGAATATCTGCATGAACAAACCGTCCGCAAAAACTGGCACACTGTGACAACTAAAGACATTAGCTGTGGTGCACTGGTTTCTTTTGTGGAGGATGACAGACCAACCTACAAGCTGGAAATTGAGACATGTGGTGGCTGTTTATTCTGGTTCAGATGGTATCATTAGAGTGGTGATAGTGAAAATTGCGCTCGGTTAATTCAAACGTAGTGTTAAAAAACCATTACTAATAAATGAGGGTGATCGCGAATAAAACGAAGTTAAAAACACAATTAGCTGAGTTGAACATGATAGTTCACGGGTTAGTGCGCAATTTATGTGAAATCTTTTTCTGAGTAAGGGACATTTATCCATTAGGTACTTTAAAACTGGTAAAATACCCAAAATCAATCTCTGTTTGCCAGATGGCACAAATTGTTACAAGTTGTATATTTCGTATAGTAATCATTCTTTTCTCGTTTTTTATATCAATATCGTTGTTAGTAGTTTTATAAGTTATGTATATGTTTTATTAAAAATCATAAAATCAAATAATATCTTTTTTGCTCGTATAAACTCATCGTTTGTAGCCAGAAGAGAAATTAAATAATCGGTTGTTGTATACATAATTTAAAATATCGACTTCGGTAAATTAATTTTTATCGAAGAGGGTTTAAGTGTACCTTAGAACAAAGCTAGGCAAGCGAAACATCCGCAATACTCAATATATTCCTAATTAATCCATTCATTTAAATAAAATTGATGTGACTGTCTGTAATGTCAAAATAACTATCTTTATTTAAGTTCATGTTCATCAGTCCGAATATAATATTCCAAATGGGTGAACCTATTTCGATGGAATTACTAATTGTTGGAGACATTAAGAGGAGGTTTCCAGAAGTACACTGGGCTACTCATTCCCTATTATAAAATATTTCTCGCAAAAACAGTATAAAAAAAGAACATATTTTTATTAACTCTTACAATATTGTATCGTATAAAAATGCTTATTGAAGAAATTAGCTTTAATAAAAGATTGTTGAAACAGGTAAGTTTTTTCTCGCTTTGTGATTTATGAACTTTTTCCAAAAATCCCCTTCAACTTTAACAAATGATTTATTTAAAACCAATCAATACGCAATGGAACAACTTTACCATATTTTGCAAATTTGTCAATACCTCACGTACCGCTTATGGATGTTTAAACGATAATAATTTGTTGTTAATAATGTAGTATATTATTCTTGCATGCCTGTTTTCATTAATAATACAAACACGTACTATTAATAACAAACGGTAACACCCATAGTTTGCAACCGAGGGCTTCGCAGAATTGAAAAAACAACAAGAATTAATTAAAATTTACATAGGCAATATTTTCGTTTTCTAATTAGTGTTTACTGCAATGTGATTTTTAATATTTACAATAAGATAGCAAATCTAAGCAGTATCATAGTACGTGAGCAAAAAATTACTAAATATAAACATTGATCTCCCAAAACGTTCGTTAATTTGTATCAGAATTTTCAAAAACAATACAGTTGCATAAACGAGTATAAATGCCATGACTGAGATCGTTAGGACATAGTGAAGTGAAACGTATTCAAAGAACCACAATAACTAAACAATAAAAATGTACTCAGTCGTTTCTGCTATTTTTGCACTGCAGTTATTCACACAGGTAATAATTGATATGACTAATTATTTTTATAAATGATTTTGCTCAATTAAGTCTCAAATACTGCTACATTGCTCCATAAATGTGATCACTAACCAGTTGTATTTACTGTTGAATTAGGGCATAGCTGCTGCAATTGTTGGAGCTCCAGGGGTTGGAATAGCAAATAATGTATTGCCACCATGCTCCTCTTTAGCTGGGATTTCTGGAGTTGGTGCGGCCTCAGGAGTCGTATCTACCGAAACTACTACCATAAACGGTCTGGGTGCCTACCCAGGAATTGGTGCTCCATTTGTAGGTAGTGGTATATTTGGAGCTGGAGCTCCTGGAGTCGTATCTACCGAAACTACCACAGTTAACGGACTCGGTGGCTTCCCAGGTGTTGCTGGTTTAGGACTTGGTGCCCCATTCGCAGGTAATGGAATATTTGGAGCTGGAGCTCCTGGAGTCGTATCTACCGAAACTACCACAGTTAACGGACTCGGTGCCTTCCCAGGTGTTGGTGGTTTAGGACATGGTGCCCCATTCGCAGGTAATGGAATATTTGGAGCTGGAGCTCCTGGAGTCGTATCTACCGAAACTACCACAGTTAACGGACTCGGTGCCTTCCCAGGTGTTGCTGGTTTAGGACTTGGTGCCCCATTCGCAGGTAATGGAATATTTGGAGCTGGAGCTCCTGGAGTCGTGTCTACCGAAACTACCACAGTTAACGGACTCGGTGGCTTCCCAGGTGTTGCTGGTTTAGGACTTGGTGCCCCATTCGCAGGTAATGGAATATTTGGAGCTGGAGCTCCTGGAGTCGTATCTTCTGAAATAACTACAGTTAGCGGATTACCTTTATGCCCAGGAGTTCCTGGTTTAGGTGTTGGTGCTCCTTTCTTCGGAAATGGACTCATTGGAGCTGGAGCTCCTGGAGTCGTATCTACCGAAACTACCACAGTTAACGGACTCGGTGCCTTCCCAGGAGTTGCTGGTTTAGAACTTGGCGCTCCTTTCGCAGGTAATGCATTCTTTGGACCTGTTGGTCTTCTAGGAGGAGTCATCAGCAGTGAAGTTACTGCACCAAACGCATTCGGTGGGTTGACAAGTGTTGAAGCCACTGGTCCAGCACATCCTGCTTTTGGACTTGGAGTTGGCTCTTTTGGGTTGAATCGGGCTCTTTTCTAAATGTTGTATTAACGTATAGATCGTAATAAGTCATTGCCATCGGTAGAATAGTGGAATCTAAATATTGTATTTTATAATGATTGATGAAAATTAATAATAATATAACTAGTTAATATTTAATTTCTTTTATATATATATAAATGCCAAAGCTGATTTAAAAGATTGGCATTTTGGAATACGGGTAAGCAACGAAGTGTGCAGCGCTGTTCTCGTTAGCGACTAACTAAACGTTCAGCCGAAATTGCAAATATTGTATTTGGCGTTAGACTAGCTGACGCTTAGTTATAGTATGAGAGTATTTAATTACAGTTGAAAGAAAATGTAATTTAGTTTCTTTTATTAGTACATCTTATTTAATATGCATAAAACTCAAGCACTATACAATTAGGAAATACATATGATAATATAGGTATTAATTTAATCGTATAAACCATCACAACACCTTTAACCAATTCGTTTGAGGTTATAACACATAATTCTGCCGTAGTTGTTTATTTCAGAATAATGATTTAAAAGAATTAAAGAAAACAAAAAACCTTTTGTGTATTTTACGTAGGTCATTTTAGAGCATACATTATGTACATTTTTAAGAACACTAAATCATTCAATACACCGATTTACTCTTTACTAAATAAGCATAAGAAACGGTAAATTTTATAAAATGACCGTAATCTTTTATAAAACCATTCCATTCGATAATGTGGAAGCAAAGCTTATTTTTCAGTAATAGCATTCACTATTGGATAAGCTTGTTAAGTGTGCCCCTTTACCTTACCAAAGGAGAAAAGATTAGAACTGACGCAAAGATTATATTAGAAGGATCTTTTAGATTTCGTTAGACTAGAGGATGGACATCCTAACCAGGATTTGTCAGGACCACTTAGAGTTACTTAAACGTCTTTATTTTTATCCTTTAGGAAAGCTTCTTTCTTCTGACCACTTTTTTCTGCTAGTGCGTATGAAGGAAGTTATATATTGGAGACCTCTGACTTAGCCAATTTATCAATTTACTTTAAGGTGCAGTGACAGGAAAGGAAAAGAAATATTAGAAGGAATATTAAAAAAATATGTTGTATACATTTTTTTAATTATACATCTTTAATATGAGTATTTCATTAATGGAATTATATACCTATGTAAACATATAGATTAATTAAATTCGGGAACATAACTATATTTATTAAAACTTACATATCCGATAAAATACTATCCTAGTTACTCTAAAACTAGTTAATTATAATGTAATGAAAGTATTAAATATATAATGAGTGTTGATGATATAAGAAAAGAATCGGATGAAGTTGTACGATAATTACTATTGGACATTAAATATTCCCTTTTTATTAGATTCTCTTCTTTTATCAGGTCGGCCCCTTTTTCAGCAATCATATACACAGTGCCAACTAAATGTCCAGTGACAAATGAAGGAATGACTGAAGCATCTACAACTCTAATATTGTCCATACCGTGGACAAGTAATCTTTCGTTCACAACTGATTCCGAACTATTCCATCCCATCTTGCAGGATCCTATACCATGAAATGCTGCAATACCATTGTACTGGATTAGGCATTTCCAGTAATTTGCGTCACCAAATGAATAGTCTCCACAAGATTTTGTATCACGGAGTGGTGTCACGTTAAACTTCTTGAATGGTTCAGAAAATAAAATGGATAACGTAAAATCTAATGCTTCTATTAAACCTTCTAAATCTTGTTTTTCTGACAGACTGTTAGGGTTTATGAGAGGAAAATCTAACGGATTATTTGAAGCTAACGTAATCCTCCCCACTGACTTTGGATGAAGCAAAACGTTATATAGTGCTATGGTCAATGGATTTGTAAAACCCAAAGTGTCGTTTAACTGTTGTAGACTAAGTCCATCTAGAAAAATGAGTTCCATTGTGGGATAGTCTTTTATATTGTGAAACGTAAAAACATCTGCTGTGGCTGATGATGTTAGTAATCCGGAAAACTCTAGATATCGAGATACTTCATATTCTAATGTAGTGTTTTGCTCATAATTCGTCGTTGCTTGAATTCCTACGACACACTGGTCTTGGAAGAACTGACCAACTGGTAAATTCTTCACAGGAGTTATGTTTAGATTGAGGAGATCTTCATAAGGGCCGATTCCTGAAAGCATTAATAACTGAGCCGATCCAACGACACCAGCTGATACAATCACTTCTCTGATAGCGGTCACATAATATTTGGTTTTGTTGTGTATAAATTCTACACCGACAGCTTTTGAATTATCAGTGATAATTTGTATCACAAGTGCTTCAGTAATAATTTTTAAATTAGTTCGTTGTTCTGCAACGGAGTCTATAAATGCTTTGGCACCACTTTCTCTGCGACCTTTGTAAGTTGATTGTTGAACAATGCCATATCCTAGAGGGTCTTTACCGTTTATGTCTGTCATATTGTAACCTAAACTTTCTAATATTTCCATGTATGACGTTGCAACATCTGATATGTGTTTGAAATTTTCAATTACGAGCTCTCCGTTAAATCCATGATAATCGGCATCGATTTTCTCAAGGGATGATGCGTTTTCATATTTTTGAAAATAGGGGAGCACATCTTCGAAAGACCATCCCTCCAACCCTAATTCTGCCCATTTGTTATAATCTGCAGCAGTACCTCGCAAAAAAATGTTGTCGTTTATTAATGTAGTACCTCCTAATCCTTTTCCTCTTGGATATATGCACATATTTTGGGCCTTGTCTAGAAAAATCACATTTAATCAAAATATGAAAATAAATAAATTTATATTTCGTTATTATTTACATAGGTAATATGATTTCTATTTGTCTCTGTATACTTATCATTAATCCTAGATTTTTCTGCAAATGAGAAAGTCCAATTTGGGACATTATGAAGGATCATTACGACAAAATGGAAACAGCAAATGAACACATTGTGATATGTTAATAATTAAAACAATTAGGATAAATCCTACCAGAAACAGACGTATTGTTTAAAAGATTTTTTGATTGTTGTATGATCTATTATTTCTAAAGGCATTTAAGTTACTTCACTTTTATTTTATATTTATCTTAAGTTAAAAATTTGAGGTTTAAATTTAAATGTCTTGAAGTTTTTACCTTGGCAAATATTCTTCTGGGGAGTAGTGTTAGAACCCCAATTATACGGAGAATTAATAAGAAAACTCGATACACCCGGTATATCGGTGAATTCATTTCCGCCAGTTCCACCTTCCAGAAGCAATATCGACCATTCCTTCACTTCTGAAAGTCTATTAGACAACAAAGAACCTGCAGTTCCACCTCCCACGATTATGAAATCAAAGCTTCCAAAATCTGTACATTAAAACATTTTTAAATGAAGTATTAATAAACAATTGTCTTAGTTATTATGTATCAAAATCAGAATGCTGCAGAAAATTGAGACACAATATAGAGAGACATAAATTATCAATTAAAAAGAGTAAAATAAACTAATCAAAACATATCAATGAAAGGGATGACAGTGAGGTCTGTGATGGGAAATAAAACACACCATAGAAAAATGTGTAATAGCAGGACTGTCTTAAACCAACTGAGGCTCATGCCTTTAAAAAAAAAAGAAAAACATTTAGATGTTTCATTCCCATCAGCTACTCATACTCGAGAGTGGGCAGTTCCTCCGGCCTACAGTGGAGTACAAAGCCTGATGGTAGAGCGTAAGGGTCTCTTTAGCCTCTTTTCAGGAATCGTAGGAGTAGGTGGACGGTGGTTAGGGAGAGAAAGATGAGACGGACGAAATGAAGACAGATGAGAAGTGAAGGATTATATGTGGAATATTATTGCCCCAGCATGGGAATCGAACTGGTGACCTCTCGAATGCTAAGGAATGATCTAAACCACTATACCACGTAGCTCGGTGCCACTATAGAGCTCTTTAAACAGAAATTCGAAATGTCATATTTATACTTAGTTAAATTACCTATTAATAAAACAGACCCATTATGTTAAGATAAACCTAGTACACAAAAAGTACTCTTATAATTTATAAACTGACAGGTAACGAGTTTATCTAGTACTTGGTATGTAAAACAATCAAAAAAATCAATTACAGGTTAGCCTTACAGCTTACACTAAACTTGGTTAAAACAGTAATACGGTCTTTTATTATTGATTGAAAAATTGTTTATCGGCTAATGTGCTATTGCGTCGATCTGGGCTTGGGCCCAATGGTCTATTATAAAATAAGAAAATAGATATATTGCTACAAAAGTGATATGGACAAAACACATTGGTAATATGTATTATTGACACCGTTTACAGACTAGTTTATAAACAGTAATTATTAAGTATACCAACAATATTAGACATGTTTCAAAAATATTTATCGTTTGTATTTGTAAACATACTTATTTGTTATATCACCTAATACAGCATAACCCGTCCCAGTTTGGAGGGATGGTATCGCTGTCGATGGTGCATAGCACTTACATTTTAACTCTGGTGTTCTTTCATACTGCAATCAAATGATTCCGGTGGCGGGCGTCTAGCCACAACACTGCCACATTATATCTATTGATACCCTACGACCACCGAATATTGAAATTTCAACGTGTCCAACACGTAAAATGATAGATGATTATTAATTACTAATTTCCGATTGAATAACAGCGTCCCTGAATATATAAAATAGGCCCAAGGCTCCATTCTTTAACTGAACGCCAGGGAATCAAAAAGTTTTTTATCATGAGGAGAGATAGCTCTACAACATTACAATCCAACTTATACGCTAACACCATAGATACTAGCACATTATTAAATAGTGACAAAATATACATTACATGCATTCCCCACGAAATTGTAAGATATTTTTCGTTTCGATTTTTAATTCATTGACAAATGGAAGTCTGTTTTTTTGTAGTAAGCAAAAAAACTCCTATTAGTGTTCATAAATTCAGCAGTTGATCGATGCCGCCGCCTTCTTCTACATTAACAGTTGAGAAAAAGTTCTTGCATTAATTAATATTACGAACGAGTATTTTAATTTTTAACCATTAATTACTCGAGAAATATGACTGCATAGAAACAAGTTAAGCATTAGGAAAATAAAGAATTTAGCAAACCAAAAATTTAGTGGTGTAAGCATTCATTTTTTTGTAACCATTACGTAAAAGTTTTAATTACAATTAATACATTCAAACAATATATTTTAGTGTATTTAGTTACCACTAAGTTAGTCTATAAATTCCCGTATTCTCAAATGTGGCTAGGTGAACTACAAAACAGTAATGTGATAATTCTTACCAATGGGTTTTTGATTTTTGTTGGTCAGATTAAAGCCTTTGTAGAATTTTGGCAAAATGTAATTTTCCGATTTTTGAACATTTTCTGTTATTAGCTTCACATAATGGTCAATATCTTTGTTAACTTGACCTTTGCACAAATTTACAAACAGAACAATAAGAAAAGACTGCACCACATACATTTTGGAGTTTTGTATTGTTATTTTACCGAGCGTATCAACTCATGGGTTTAAGGTGTTGTTGTGAGATCCGTCTTTAATACATTCCAGGTCAACGATCGTAACGTAAGAAACGAGATAATAATTACTATTTATCTGCACTGTTAGTTTTCATCTTTCTTAAACAAATTGTTTGTTGTTAGTATCAGAAGTGTGGTGACGTCGCCCTCATAAATGCTAACATGGGTGATAGATTAGTTTAGCTATTAGAAACTTTAAACATTGTAGATTAATAAAACCATCGTGTATGGTACAATATGTCTCAGAAATATTCAATTTTGTAAATAAACAGAGATTAAAGAATACATATTTTTATCGCATACTAGTCCACCTAAAACCACAATTTTTCGATAAACTCTCATACAATAAATAAAATTAAAATTAGATACTAAAAATTGTCAAGTAGTACCCACTAAAAAGTAACAGATTAAAGGGTAATTGACAAATACTTTAGGAAACTGATGTCATTGTTCCACAGATAATTATTTTAGTTAAGTTGGGCTAAAAAATTAAATAAATAGATCTTACTTATCTTATCGTATCAATTCTCCATAATACTGCTGCGCCACGAAAGTAACCCAAATCAAATTTATTTAGAAATTTTGAAAATTTTGGAAACAATGATGTGGCCCTTGGCAGTGGCTCATACATAATTTTCAATTGAGGAGAGGGTGCAGTAAAAAAAATTAATATTACCTCAACTCATTAAAATATAGATATGAAAAATTATACAAAATCAATTCCGTTTCAGAATATAAGCATAAATTAGGTAACACAATGAACATTCATTTTAAATAATTGACTGTCGTTGCATATAATCAGCAATGAAATTATTCATTTTTAATGATCTTATGATGATGAAAATATATATCGTAAACCGCTAAGACGTTGTTGGCAACCACAGCCCATGCGACTGTGATGTACTTGTGCAAAATGCATTTTGCAGGGCCTACTAGTAAACTAAAACATACTTTGGGTCTTTAGTCGGTCTTTATATTATTGTAGCGACCAGCACGATGTGCTCTATCTGTACGCTACTCCGACCCCTTGCTTTTACCACACCATTTTTACTACCATCTGCTACTGGTTGCAGAAGGTTCTTATAAATATGTCATACATATCTACATAAATAAAGTTTATATAATACATGTAAATTTCTTCCAGTTATGATTGAGAACTCAAATGTTTATGGCAGTGATTCTCAACCACTGTGCCGCGGCACTTTTGTGTGCCCCGAAATTCTAAAAGTGTGCCGCCAAATTTTAGATATATAATAATGTTAATATCATTAAATAATATGATTTAAAAAGAAAAATATTTTTAACAGGAATATATATTTAAATCCTTAAAAAAAATTAAATTATCTCATTATTTGTTTTGCAACGCGTTCTTTCTTAGTGCCGGATTATAATGAAGCGGCGAACATAGGGAGAGCGCAGAGGAGAGCATAGCGTTTTATTCAAACCAATAGGAATAAATGCATGCGTTTATAGAAAGGCGTTTTACATAGCGGCGAAGAGAGCGTTGCTGCAGCCGTATTGCAGAATTAAAGATATGTCGCAATATATTCAGCAAAATACTGCAAAAACTCTTACAAAGTCAAATTTTGCCCTACAAATCGACGAAACCACAGATATTACAGGAAAAACTCAATTAATTGCATTCATTAGATTTATTCAGGAAAATGATATAATTCATCAATTTTTATGTTGTCGGGAGTTACCTAATTTTACAACTGGCAAACATATTTTTGATATAATTAGTTCATATTAAAGAAATTAAAGATTCGTGGAAGTCATGTATTGGCATTTGTACAAATGGTGCTCTAGCTATGACTGGACATGTAAAAGGATTTGTAGCACACGTTAAAGAACTGAATGGGGATGGATATATATTAGTTACCGATTGTTTTTTGCATCGAGAAGCACTTGTTACAAAATATTTGTCATCGGAATTGAAAAATTTCGCTTATTTAGTAGATTATTCCTAGCTATGAAAGCCAAGTAAGAATTCTTGTTACTGTATACGGAAGTAAGGTGGTTGTCCAGAGGAAGAGTTTTATTTCGTGTGCAGGAATTAAAAGACGAAATGAAAATGTTTTTTTAACAAAATAAGAATTATGAATAATTTGTTCATTTGTTGGAAGATAAAACATGATGCACTAAACTGGCTTACTTATCAACATTTTTGTTATTTTTAATAACATACATTCAAGTATATAAGTGCCTAATGAAAATTTCTTAAACTCAACCGACAAGCTGATGGGATTCCAAAAATAAATAACCTTATGGAAGAATAAAGCCCAGCAATCCATTTCTCATAACGGATACTTCTGTATTTGACTTAACTTTGAATGAAGAAGAAGAACTCATTTTGCTTTCCAATAATCGAGATTTAATTTAAAAACATTCAGATGAATCAGTTAATTCATTTTGGATTAACATTAGATGCGATTATCCAATGATAGTAAAAAAAGCTTTAAACATATTACTACAATTTTTCACATCTTATTTGTGTGAATTCGGATTTTCAGCATTAACCAACATTAAAACTGAAAAAGATCAAGATTGTTAAATGTAGAAGACGATATGAGAGTAGCATTGTCATTTTTACGACCAAATATAAAGAATTATCAAAAAACATGAAGCTCAAATTTCGCATTAAAAGTATTCTTGTAATCAATCCCTTCATAAACGTACTGTTATTTTTGTAATAGGTACATATTATTTTATTTCGCACATTTAAAATTATTATCATAAACTATTTTACGCAGTGTATCACAGATAAGTAAATATTTTTAAACTGATCTTTTTCTTTGTGTGCCGACAAATTTTAAAATCGTTAAGTGTGCCGCAATAAAGGAAAGGTTGAGAATCACTGGTTTATGGTCTTGGATTTACAGAAGCACTTTCTTAAATTGGTGAAATTTTAACACCAATTTCAATAATATATATATAATATATTTAGTTTTATAGTAGCACAAATTTATTTCAATAGAATACGCGAACTTCTATGATTTAATTGCACTGCCAATTGATTGATTTTTACCATTATCTGAACAGTGAAGGAAATAATTGTTTTCGTCTCGCGTTGATAATGCGCACATTCAAAGTGGGCCAAACACGTGTCCGATTCAAAAATTGTGTCCGGTGATAGGGGTGAGTCTCTTCAAATTATTTTAATCGTATCGGTGCACACAAACGTTGCAGGTGCATTATGTTATTAGGTAAATTGAAAACATATGTTAAATCAATGCACGAATGTTACTTCCGAAAGAGTAACATAATGTAGTTATACAACGTGAACTATTATTAATTTTTATTACTATTGAAAAGAATTCACGTTTTTATAAATCATAAAACGTTTGAATTCTGTTACTTTAATTTTTTTATTACTTCGGCTGTTGGTCATTACCTCATAAATGGAAGCCTAGGTAATAAATATAATGTTCTATTACATTAAACAATTTACAATATTTTATAGTATCTTACACCCATATAAATTAAATGTAGATTTAAAACAGAACATTTGGGAACGTTGTAAATGCATGAACCATTCATTTTGACCACGGTCCTACAGGCCTATTGTTAATTCTGCTCATGTTTAATGTTTTCATTTCTTTTATTTTATGTTGGGATATTATTGGAGTAGATGATAACCTCTACAATACTACAGGTACTTATTAATTCAATAGCACTAGCAAGGTTGATAACACATATTTCCCACAAAGTTACTAACACTGTGTTTATCATCATTTCTACATCCGACTATCAAAAACTTTTAAGTGCCTTTTGTCTCATTAAAACTATTTTATAAATTAAAAAAAGGACAAGGAGTAACATACCTTAACCCTTTATTAAGGTTTTGGTATAAGTAGCGTAAATAGAAAGTAACATTCAATACGGCAAGATGATTCATAAACACTTTATAATTGTGTCATTATTCTTAACAATAACAAGTGCTGTTACTGAAGATGAGATTGTATACTATGAAGAACTAATAAAGGAAAACATAGCAGCAACCAGCTCTGTAACATCTTCAACGTTCGGTCCAGATTTCCAATTGGACGATGAAGATGCAGAACCAATTGGTATGTAACCTACTTCTATGCAGAACTTAAAAAGCAATGTCAAAAAACGAAAACTTCATAAAATTGTTACTTCCAACTGTAAATTACCCCAGTTTCAGTTAACTATATTCTTTTTGTACAAAACTGTATAGGTGGAGTGAAATGGTCAATCAGACGCGATCTCTTTAATATTTGAAGACGGGTGGGGACCACTAGGCTAGCAAATTTGCCGCTAACGTTGCTGTTCTTCTCGTGCTGGCAGACGTACGGCGGACAGGCTCCTGTCTCACCACTTGAACAATTATATCGCATACTAGGGCTATTACAAGGGTTATTGATATTCCAAGAAGCGCTCTAAACAGATATAATAGTATTATATACTTTCTTATACGAAATATATTCATTAATTGCTAAACAAAAAATCATTACAACAGAAATTACATCAGTTTTGTTAGAGGAATAACTACGTAAATATTCAGAGGCTTTTCACCTACTTTACTTAAACAGCCGCCACATGTCTAAAGAAATATTTATTAATTTTTAATCCTTCACAAGCATATATATTCAACAGTCATAAAGGTTTGAAACAAGACAAAACCATGAAATCCTTGAATTAGAACAAAAGTACCAAACATTAAATACGGGTTACTTTTTGCCACATCACGCAGTGATAAAATCAAAAAGTCTTACAATAAAGGGCAGGGTGGTCTTTGACACCTTTGCTAAAACTGATACTGGATTGTCATTAAATGATATACAGTTTGTAGGACCGGCGTTACAATATGACATTTTTTCAATATTAAGCAGATTCCGACAATTTAAATACGTATTGACGGCCGACATTTCGAAAATGTACCGGCAAATTTTAATAAATGAAGAACAGCGTAAATATCAAAAAATCTTTTGGAGATCTGATAAAAATGAACCCATTAAACTATTTCAGCTTAACATTGTAACATACGGCTGTGTTTCGTCACCTTTTTTGGCGGTGCGTTGTATCTTACAAATAGTGAATGAATGTGAACGCGATTTTCCAAAAATTAGTAAGGTAATTTCAAATAGCTTCTACGTCGACGATTTGTTAACTGGTTCAGATTCAATTGAAGAACTAATTGATATGCAAACGGGCATTTCTAAAGTTCTATTAAGCGCAGGCTTCGAACTTAGAAAATGGTTATGTAACGATTCAAATATTTTAAGTAATTTTTCATTAAATGAAGATTTACCAGTCAGTATATTAGAAATTGGTCCGAATAAAAATAATAAAACTTTAGGGGTTTTTTTGGAACGCGACGTCCGACTTTATACAATACAAAATACGAAAATTTGATAACAACATTTCCGATTTGTCCAAATGAGAAATACTTTCTATCGTATGTCAAATATATGACCCATTAGGTTTGCTGGGTCCAGTAATTATTGTTGCAAAACTGATTATTCAGGAATTGTGGAAATTGGAAATTACATTTCAAAAAACTTTACAATCCTTAAATACGTTGAAAGCCCCAAGACAGATATACTTTTCTAAAGGCAAATTAATCGAATTACATGGATTTGCAGATGCGTCCGAAAGGGCCTATGGGGTTGCATATATCTAAGGTGCATAGAAGAAAATAAAAATATGATATATGTAAATTTGCTCTATTCCAAACCTAGGGTGGCCAATTTAGCGGCTAAGATGAAAGGCTCTCTTGAAATAAATCTTAGTAATCAATATTTTTGGACTGATTCATCGGTAACCTTGGCTTGGTTAAAGGGTGACATTACGCGCTGGAAGACATTTGTCGCTAACCGCGTTAGTGAAATTTTAACGTTAACCAAGAAACACGATTGGTATCATATAAGGACTAAGGATAATCCTGCTGATCTGGTTTCACGGGGTTGTATGGCTAATCAGTTATGCGATAATGGCTTATGGCGGCAGGGGCCTAAATGGCTTAAATATTCTAATTCGGATTGGAATTAAAGTAAAATCAATTCTGATTTCGAAAACGTTCCTGAACGAAGATCGGTCATGGCGCTTGTTGTCAACATCATGGATGATGATCCTTTAATTCAATTAATAAACAAGTTTTCGAGTTTTACAAAATTGCTGAGTAGTATCTTATATTCTACGGTTTATTGAAAATTTAAAAAATTAAAATAGAACAAAAGGTTCACGGGCGCTGGAACCTTCTGAAATGGAAACATCTCTTTTGGCTTTAATCAAAGTAGTACAAATTCAGAGCTTTCCAGAAGAATACAACACTCTCCTAGAGAATAAAGGTTTGAATAAAAGGAGTAGTTTATTAATCCATTTATGCACAATAAATTAATTAGAGTAGGGGGAAGACTTGAAAATTCTAAGTTTTCTTTTAATAAAATGCACCAAATTATTTTACCCAAAGTCATAAATTAACTGAACTAATAGTTCGCAGTGAACATGAACGATACATAGGGTCGTAGCGAACTATCCTTTCTATAATGTAAGAACTGATTACGGAAGACCTTTCATGCTTAAGGATAGACATACGCGAAATGCAAAAATTATAAAAGGGTATGTCTGTCTAATTGTCTGTATGAGTACCAAAACTATTCATTTAGAACTGGTGAGTGATTTGACAACAATAGCCTTCTTAAACGTGCTTAAACGTTTTATGAGCCGAAGAGCGAAGAGGCAAACCTGTCAATATCTACTCCGATATTGCACGTAATTTTGTTGGAGCAAATACCGAAATAAAACACCTGTATGATTATCTTGAAAGTGAAGATAAAAATATAAAAAATAGTCTTGCTAATGAGCGCATTGCATGGCATTTTATTCCACCTCGATCTCCTTCATTCGGGGGATTATGGGAGGCGGGGATTAAGAGTGCTAAGCATCATTTGTATAGGGTTCTGGGTAAAGGTTTTCTAACCTTTGAATATTTTTGTACTGTGTTAAATCTTAAATTTACGACCTATTTGTCCTATTTCCGATGATCTTGACGACCTTGATGCATTCACTCCTGCGCATTTTATTCTTGGAAGATCCTTGGTTGCCCTTCCGAAAGAGTAACTAATGTAGGTATACAACGTGAACTATTATTATTAATTTTTATTATTGTTGAAAGGAATTCACGTTTCTATAAATTACAAAACGTTTGAATACTGTTACTTTGTTTTTTTTTTTTGTTACTTCAGCTATTCTATTATATAAAACAACTTACAATATTTTATAGTATCTTACACCCATATAAATTAGATGTAGAATTAAAACAAAGATTTGGGAACGTTATAAATGCATGAACCATTCATTTGGACCACGGTCCTTCAGGCCTGTGGTGTTGCGGGTGATTATTTAATATTATATTTATTTAGATAAAACTTGATGATGGATAATAGATGATATTTACTGTACAGACGGTTAATAGTGAAAATGATGAAAGAATTGAAATGAATTTAATATTGAGTGGTAAAAAATGTGCAAATGGTTGTGACGAGTATTATCTGTAGCGGTCGGTGAAGAAGTGTTGATTTGAAAATATAGAAAGTTAGTATTCAACGGTAAAGGTTATTTATTGGAAGCATGCCGAGGGTAGCGAAACAAGAAGCGGTAGTTTTAGAAGGGTTCGGCAACGGTACTTTTTATGATTGACCGTTGCAAGCGATCGGTGACAAGGGACAGGAATTTTGGTTTTTGTATGAAAGATAGACAAGAAAAGAAAGCTGTTTCTCAGAATTAAAAAAGGCAAGACAGTAGAAAACATGTTTGAGAAAAGGCATGCTCAAGAGTGTTAGTAATTTTATACAAAATATTTACACAGAATTTACACAAGATAATTTATACAAAAGTAAAGAATTTTTATGTACAAAAATGAATATTTTTACAATAGTGGGACATAAGTCCCCACAGGCCGAATGTTAACTCTGCTTATGTTTAACGTTTTCATTTCCTTTTTTCCTGTTGAAACATTGTTGGAACAGATGATTATCTCTAAAATAATGCAGGTACTTATTAATTCAATAGCACTAGCAAGGTTGATAACACATATTTCCCACAAAGTTACTAACTCTGTATTTATCATCATTTCTACATCTACTATCAAAATCTTTTAAGTGCCCTTTGTCTCATTAACACTGTTTTATCGGTTAAAAAAAAGACAAGGGGTAACATACCTTAACCCTTTGTTAAGGTTTTGGTATAAGTAGCGTAAATAGAAAGTAACATTCAATACGGCAAGATGATTCATAAACACCTTATAATTGTGTCATTATTCTTAACAATAACAAGTGCTGTTACTGAAGATGAGATTGTATACTATGAAGAACTAATATTGGAAAACATAGCAGCATACAGCTCCTTAGAAACTTCAACGTTCAATACAGATTTCCAATTGGACGATGAAGATGCAGAACCAATTGGTATATAACGTATCTTTCTTTCAGAACTTAAATAGCAATGTTAAAAAACGAAAACTTCATAAAATTGTTACTTCCAACTGTAAATTACCCCAGTTTCAGTTAATTATATTCTTTTTGTACAAAACTGTAAAGGTGGAGTGAAATGGTCAATCAGGCGCGATCTCTTTAATATTTGAAGACGGGTGGGGACCACTAGGCTAGCAAATTTGCCGCTAACATTACTGTTCTTCTCGTGCTGGCAGACGTACGGCGGACACGCTCCTATCTCACCACTTGAGCAATTATATCGCATACTAGGGCTATTACAAGGGTTATTGATATTCCAGGAAGCGTTCTAAACAGATACAATAGTTACATATATATTTGATATCGGTTTTTTTGGCTGTTGTCTTTGAAAATCTCTTCCCAATGTTTCGCCTGCTGCTGCGGCAGAAGAGATTTCCAAAGGCAACGGACAAAAAACACGGGATTAAATATATATTCAGGAGACAACGCCCAACGAAAGCCTACGCAGATACAATTGTATTATATACATTCTATATATATCTTCATTAATTGCTAAACAAAAAATTATTACAACAGAAATCATCAGTGTTGTTAGAGGAATAGCTATCGTAACTATTCAGAGGCTTTTCACCTACTTTACTTCTAAATAAATATTAATTTATTCTTAATTCTTCACAAGTATATATAATGAGCACATCCTGTAATATTTGTACTAATTCTTCAACAGTTATAAAGGTTCGTAACAAGACAAAGCCATGAAATTCTTGTGTAGCTTTTCCTATAAATCTGCATATGTAAGTACCATCTGGGTTATACAGATTGACTGATATTTCTTACATAACCTGCTTACATTTTCACTGCTCACTTTTTGCTTTCATTCGAAGCATATAGACTGTTTTTAAAACAAATAAGGTCTCATTAACAAACATTTTATTTAATATGTATTTTCAGAATTTGGAAAGTATGACTTCTTAATAGTTGGAGGAGGTGCCGCAGGGAGTTTATTGGCAAGAAGGTTATCAGAAATTGAGTCGTGGAACGTCTTGGTAATTGAGGCGGGCGCACATGGGAATAATTTTACTGATATACCTGTCATGAATGGATATTTGACATCTTCAGACTACAATTGGGGGTTCACTAGCACAACACAACAAACGGCATGTCCAGGTAACTATAGATAATCATTTAATATTTATATTACGAGCACTAAATATTATATTAATTAGTTGAAGGAATATCTGAGCAAAACATGAATCTGCCAAGAGGAAAAGGACTTGGTGGAACCACTATTGTCAACGGTAATGTGTTCGCACGTGGAATCCCATCAGACTACGACGAATGGGGAGCCAATGGTCTGTCCAGTTGGACGTTTGAAAATGTCCTCCCTTACTTTAAAAAATTTGAAAATGCCTCAGCTTTGAATGGAATAGATACTGACTACCACGGATTTGATGGACCATTGGTTGTGGAAAATTACAAAAACACCAGTGATCTATCTGAAGCATTTATGAAATCTCTTAATTCATTAGGATATGACACTGTTGATTATAATGGTGAAAATCCGATTGGGGTGGGATATGTGCAAATAAGTACCCTCAACGGTAGACGAAATAGTGGAGATAATGCATTTTTACGTCCAATCCAAAACAGGACTAACCTGAAATTACAAACCAACAGTCTGGTGACAAAAGTATTGATTAGTGGTAACACTACAACTGGAGTCGAATTTATTAACGGAAATAAAATGTATAGAGCGTATGCCACAACTGAAGTGATTGTGTCAGCTGGTAGTATTCAATCTCCACAAATATTAATGCTTTCCGGAATTGGACCGTCCAGTGAATTGTCCAAACATAACATAACAGTTAAATTGGACCTTCCAGTAGGAAATAATTATGTAGACCAATATAGAATCGTTGTGTCTGGTACGACTAATGTGACAATCCCCTTAACAGCAAGAGAGTCGATAGCAGAATACTTAGACACAGTTGGTCCATTGACGAGGTCTAATTCAGGCGAGCTCACGGCATTCTGCAATACAAGCAATTCTTTAGTAGAATATGGACCCAGGGTAACGAACACTATTTCGTTGGTGAATGATTCTCTTTCATTTGATGCAGCACAGGCCACCGCTTTTAGTACTTCTTTAATGCTTCTTCATCCAAAATCTTCTGGGAGTATTCAGCTAGCTTCCGCGGATCCCTTACAATTTCCTTTATTAAATCCAAATTATCTCCAGGAGGATGAGGATGTTGAAACAATTGTTGAAGGTGCACAATTTTTATTTAAAGTGTTTGAAAACGAATTATTTCAAAAGTTTAATTATACGATTGTGGAGGACGCTACTTGTAGTAATTTTACTTTTAATAGTAATGATTATTGGAGTTGCGTTGCTCGGTGTTCTGGAGGTCCAGCACATCATCATAGTGGTACTTGCAGAATGGGTGTGAGTTCCGAAGATTCAGTTGTTAACGAAAGACTGCTGGTTCATGGAATGGAAAACCTTAGAGTAATCGATGCCAGTATAATTCCAGTAACATTGACGGGGCACATGTTCGCTACGGTCTATATGATTGCAGAAAAAGCGGCTGATCTGATCAAACAAGATTATGAAGTTATTTAAATAAATCAATTTCGTAATGAATAGAATTATTATTTATTATTTTTGTAAAAGTAGGAAAATAAAACCGAATTTTTGTTGTACAGTTTATCAATGGGTTTTTGATTTTTGTCGGTCAGATTGGAGCCTTTGTAGAATCTTGAAAATATGTAATTTTCTGATTTCTGAACAACTTCTGTTATTGGCTTTATATACCATACGATCTTGAAATATCAGTTCGCGTACATCATCAATGTTTTCTGGCACAGCAACCTTCACGACTTTCGTTCCTGAGCATACTGCTGCCACGATTAAATTCGTTATATAAGAGTTTCACAATTGTCAAAGATAGAGCTGCATTGCCATAAGTCGAAGTAAGTTCAACGATGCACTCATGTCTTGATAATCCACCTCGAAGGTCGTAAGAAATCATCGCATAAAAATGTTCCCGAGTTAATTTCATTTTTTCGTTTAGGCAAAATATCCAAGTCATTGTAAACAACAAGTTGTGCTCAAATAACAAAACGTTCTGAAAAAGGTCATGGTTGAAAAGGTCAAACATTCAATTGGAAACGTCAGATGGCACCTGTAAACACTTAATATTAACAAGCCTTAAAATACTATATAAATAGCAACCCTTGTACTACAGAAATCTCAAATGAATCACTTAACCATTCTGAATACCTCTACCACCAATGTCAATAAAAGTTTAATGGTAGCACGACACTTTTTCTTCATACCCCGTATTACACGTACGCAGGTATAATACGTGAACCTTCATTATTTAATCCACTATACATAGGGACTTACCTCACCACGACTATGATTGATTTTTGTTTTTATCTGAACATTGAAGAAAATAATCGTTTCCGTGTAATACATACGTTGCGGGTGCATTACGTTATTAGGGAAATTGAAAACATATGTTAAATCAATGCACGAATGTTACTTCCGAAAGAGTAACATTATATAGATATACAACGTAAACTATTATTTATTTTTATTACTGTTCAGAAAGAATTCACGATTTTATAATTCATAAAACTTTTGAATTCTGTTACTTTATATTTTTTATTACCTCGGCCGTTGGTCATTATCTCATAAATGGTAGCCTAGGTATTATATATACTATTCTATTACATTAAACAACTTACAATATTTTATAGTATCTTACACCCATATAAATTAGATGTAGATTTAAAACAGAAGATTTGGGAACATTGTAAATGCATGAACCATTCATTTTGACCCCGGTCCTACAGGCCAATTGTTACTTCTGCTTATGTTTAATGTTTTCATTTCTTTTTTTATGTTGGAACCTTGTTGGAGCAGATGATAACCTCTAAAATAATGCAGGTACTTATTAATTCAATAGCACTAGCAAGGTTGATAACACATATTTCCCACAAAGTTACTAACACTGTGTTTATCATCATTTCTACATCCGACTATCAAAAACTTTTAAGTGCCTTTTGTCTCATTAACACTGTTTTATCAATTTAAAAATAGACAAGGAGTAACATACCTTAACCCTTTGTTAAGGTTTTGGTATAAGTAACGCAAATAGAAAGCAATATTCAATACGGCAAAATGATTCATAAACACCTTATAATTGTGTCATTATTCTTAACACTAGCAAGTGCTGTTACTGAAAGTGAGATTGTATACTATGAAGAACTCATAAAGGAAAACATAGCAGCATACAGCTCTTTAGAAACTTCAACGTTCCCTCCAGATTGCCAATTGGACGAAGAAGATGCAGACCCAATTGGTATGTAACCATGTATTACCTACTTTTCAAGCAGAACTCAAATAGCAATGTCAAAAAACGAAAACTTCATAAATTACCCCAGGTTCAGTTAAATATATATTTTTGTACAAAACTGTAAATGTGGAATGAAAGGGTCAATCAGGAGCGATCTCCTTATTATTTGAAGACGGGTGGGGGACCGCTAGGCTAGCAAATTTGCCGCTAACATTACCGTTCTTCTCGTGCTGGCAGACGTGCGGCTGGCACGCTCCTAGCTCATCATTTGAGCAATTATATCTCATACTAGGGCTATTACAAGGGCTATTGAATATTCCAGGAAGCGCTCTAAACAGATACAATAGTATTATATACATTGTTACACGAAATATATTTATTTATTGCTAAACAAAAAATTATTACAACAGAAATTACATCAATTTTGTTAGAGGAATAACTATCGTACTATTGTACTTAAACAGCCGCCACATGTCCAAATAAATATTTATTTATTCATATGGAATCAACAGAAACAATTTGTATGAGGTCTGATACCCCTACCGGTATTGAATTACATTGCCTATTCCGAACGATTATTAGACGAAGATAATAATAAGAAAAAGAAAGTAATAAAACCTTTTTTCGTCTAATTATAAAGGATCACAGATTTTACATTTGGAATGCGCCCTACACTGTAGGCAGTAGGTAGAAGTATTAGCCCTCAGAGTAGTTGTTTCTGTTGATTTCATATTTATATTTATTATATAGCTTGTATGAGCCTTTCTGCCAGCGCCCACCTGATTAGACCCGATAAATCGAAACCGGTTGTGGGATATGACTTTCGGTGCGTTGTGTAGGACGCGTTTCAAATGTGGGATCTGTGATCCTTTATGATTAGACGAAAAAGGATTGTATTACCTTCTCTTTTAAATATTCATTTATTCTTAATACTTCACAAGCATATAGTGAGCACATCATGCAATATTTGTACTAATCCTGCAATAGTCATAAAGGTTTGTAACAAGACAATTCTGCATATGTAACCCCCGATGGTACGGGTTATACAGATTCAATATTTCTTACATAACCTGCTTACATTTTCACTACTCACTTTTTGATTTCCTCAAAGCACATATATTGTTTATAAACCAAATCAGGTCCCATAAACAAACATTTTATTTAATATGTATTTTCAGAATTTGGAGAGTATGACTTCTTAATAGTTGGAGGAGGTGCCGCAGGGAGTTTATTGGCAAGAAGGTTATCAGAAATTGAGTCGTGGAACGTCTTGGTAATTGAGGCGGGCGCACATGGGAATAATTTTACTGATATACCTGTCATGAATGGATATTTGACATCTTCAGACTACAATTGGGGATTCACCAGCACAACACAACAAACGGCGTGTCCAGGTAACTATAGATTATCATTTAATATTTATATTACGAGCACTAAATATTATATTAATTAGTTGAAGGAATATCTGAGCAACAAATGAGTCTGCCAAGAGGCAAAGGACTTGGTGGAACCACTATTGTTAACGGTAATGTGTTCGCACGTGGAATCCCATCAGACTATGACGAATGGGGAGCCAATGGTCTGTCCAGTTGGACGTTTGAAAATGTCCTCCCTTACTTTAAAAAATTCGAAAATGCCTCCACCTTGAATGGAATAGATACTGACTACCACGGATTTGATGGACCATTGGTTGTGGAAAATTACAAAAACACCAGTGATCTATCTGAAGCATTTATGAAATCTCTTAATTCATTAGGATATGACACTGTTGATTATAATGGTGCAAATCCGATTGGTGTGGGATACGTGCAAATAAGTACCCTCAACGGTAGACGAAATAGTGGAGACAATGCATTTTTACGTCCAATCCAAAACAGGACTAACCTGAAATTACAAACCAACAGTCTGGTGACAAAAGTATTGATTAGTGGTAACACAACAACTGGAGTCGAATTTATTAACGGAAATAAAACGTATAGAGCGAATGCCACAACTGAAGTGATTGTGTCAGCTGGTAGTATTCAATCTCCACAAATATTAATGCTTTCCGGAATTGGACCGTCCAGTGAATTGTCCAAACATAACATAACAGTTAAATTGGACCTTCCAGTAGGAAATAATTATGTAGACCAATATAGAATCGTTGTGTCTGGTACGACTAATGTGACAATCCCCTTAACAGCACGAGAGTCGATAGCAGAATACTTAGACACAGTTGGTCCATTGACGAGGTCTAACTCAGGCGAGCTCACGGCATTCTGCAATACAAGCAATTCTTTAGTAGAATATGGACCCAGGTTAACCAACACTATTTCGTTGGTGAATGGTTCTCTTTCATTTGATGCTGCACAGTCCACCGCTTTTAGTACTTCTTTAATGCTTCTTCATCCAAAATCTTCTGGGAGTATTCAGCTAGCTTCCGCTGATCCCTTACAATTTCCTTTATTAAATCCAAATTATCTCCAGGAGGATGAGGATGTTGAAACAATTGTTGAAGGTGCACAATTTTTATTTAAAGTGTTTGAAAACGAATTATTTCAAAAGTTTAATTATACGATTGTGGAGGACGCTACTTGTAGTAATTTTACTTTTAATAGTAATGATTATTGGAGTTGCGTTGCTCGGTGTTCTGGAGGTCCAGCACATCATCATAGTGGTACTTGCAGAATGGGTGTGAGTTCCGAAGATTCAGTTGTTAACGAAAGACTGCTGGTTCATGGAATGGAAAACCTTAGAGTAATCGATGCCAGTATAATTCCAGTAACATTGACGGGGCACATGTTCGCTACGGTCTATATGATTGCAGAAAAAGCGGCTGATCTGATCAAACAAGATTATGAAGTTATTTAAATAAATCAATTTCGTAATGAATAGAATTATTATTTATTATTTTTGTAAAAGTAGGAAAATAAAACCGAATTTTTGTTGTACAGTTTATCAATGGGTTTTTGATTTTTGTCGGTCAGATTGGAGCCTTTGTAGAATCTTGAAAATATGTAATTTTCTGATTTATGAAAAATTTCTGTTATTGGCTTCACATATGGGTCAACATGTTTGTTAACTTGACCTTTGCACAAATTTACGAAAAGAATAAGAAAAGACACCATCACATACATTTCGGAGTTTTGTAGTTCTATTTTAGCGAGCTTATTAACTCATGAGTTCAAGGTGTTGTTGTGAGATCCGTTTATAATATACTCCAGGTCAACGACCTTAAAGTGAGAATGTTAATTTTCATCTTTTCTCAAAAAAATGTTTATTGTTTGTGTCAGTGGTGTTGCGACGTCGCTCTTATAAATACTAGCATGGGTAGGTAGCAGACTAGTTTAGTTATTATAGAATATGCATCAGAAATAAATAGTTTTGTAAATAAATAAGTATTCAAGTTCATACATTTTTAGCTCTTTCAAGACAGCTTAAAGGCGATCACAATTATTTTTTAGAGTTCCTCATTAGAAAGGAATCAGTTAAGTCATGATATTTAAAATTGCTAGGTTATTCAGTCAAGTGAAATAGAAAGTAAATCAACAATGTCAATGGAAAATACTCACAAAAACCAACTGATTATAAATGGTAATTGACAAACACTTTAACAAAGGGTTGCAGCTTTAGAATAAGAATCAATTTCTTGTAAACTATCAGATGTGCTGTGGTATTAACCCTTTGTTAAATTTAAGATTACGTTAAGCAACCCCCTCCTTAGTTTTAGGTATAAAAAATTTTGTTCACTGGTATAAACGTAACATAGTATTAGATGTACTCCTGAAGATGCCCTAACAAGGCGAAATGTACATAAAGTGAGATTTAAAAATAAACGCGACTTCTTTCAAGTGTTTTTCTTTTTGTTGAGTAAATATAAGTTACGTATCTTAACGTATTAATTTGGCTGAATACTGCTGTGACACCAAATTAATACAAAAACAAATTTATTTTGAAATATTTAAAATTTTGGAAACAATGAATCACCTTTGGCAGTGGCGGATATAAAATTTATAATTTCCATTGAACATATAAATTATCATAAAATAGGTTACATTGGGTACATGATTTCAGTAATTGACTGTCGTTGAAAATAATCAACAGTGAAATTATTCGTTTTTAATAATCTGATGATGAAAATGAATATAGTAATCTGCTAAGACGTTCTTGGCAACCACAACCCATGCAATGCTGATGTACTTGTGCAAAATGAATTTTACAGGGCCGAGTAGTAAACCAAATGAAAACTATGGGTCTTTAGAAGAACGCGTCGGCGGCATCCTACACATTATTTTCGTGGGATCTGATCTATTTGCACCCTCTTGCTTCTATCTATGAATACATATTTTCAATTATTGATTTTCCATCGTTTATTTTTCTTTACAGCTAACTTGGTACAAACTACACTTAAATGTTAATAATAATAATACTTGCTCGATGTCAAAACAAAGTTTTTAATATTTCGTTAAAAATATCTAATATCAGACAGCTTTATGATTAGCTATGATTAGTTCCCAAGGTTCTTTAATGTTTGACTGCAATCGGATACAACCTAAAAAGGTTGTAAGGGTCTAAAGCTTCATTAAAAGGGACACTACATATTTTTTGTACAAATTTGAATATAAGTAGCTGTTTTACTCACGAAACATAAAAGTGGCAATTTATAGGACGAGAGCATTCTACAATTCTATGGCTTTTATGTTTTGATGAGGTGTCATTCTTATGCACCATCAAATAATTATTTCCGTGTTCTAAATACGATAACTATTATTAATAAATTAGGGCTTAGTAGAACTACCTACCATTAAGATAGTAGACTGTCGCTCCTCTTGGTGCTCAAGTATATCCGTATGTATACGGACGCAGAAGAATCCAGGACGCAGAATATAATGTGCGAAGGTATAAGATGGATGCAGGACATATATATATATATATATATATATATATATATACACTATTCTACTCCATTAAACAACTTACAATATTTTATAGTGTCTTATACCGATATAAATTAGATGTAGAATTAAAGCAGAAGATTTGGGAACGTTGTAAGTTGTTTATTTGGGCTATGGTCCTTCAGGACGGATCTTAATTTGCTTATGGTTAATGCTTTAATTTATTTTTTCTGTTGCAACCTTGTTGGAACATATGACTACCTCTTAAATAACGCAAGTACTTATCATTTCTATAAATAAAGAAATAAGATTGATAACAAAAATTTGTATTTGTTCAATTATCAAAAACTTTTAAGTGCATTTTTTTCTTTAACACTGCCTTATCAGTCAGAAAAAAGATAAGCAGTAACAAACCTTAACGTTTCGGTAAGGTTTTGGTATAAGTATCGCAAATGGAAATTACTATTCAATAGGGCAAGATGATTCATAAACACCTTCTACCTGTTACATTATTCTTAACATTAATAAGTGCTGTTACTGAAGATGAGATTGACTACTATGAAGAACTGATAAAGGAAAATATAGAAGCATCCATGTTTTATCAAGCTCCAAAGTTCTATCAAGAATTCCAAATGGATGATGAAGATGCAGAACCAATTGGTATGTACCCATTGGATATTATCTACTTTTCGAATGAAATTGAGCTAGTAATGTCGATAATAAAAACGGGTTATGACTATTCAAAAGATTAGTTTCAAAATGAGTCATATAATTTCAACCAAAAAAGGTAACAACGGCCTACCTGCTTATAGAATTTATTGTTGAAAAGGAAATAATTTTGTTCTAAACAGCAATTTATGAGTATTAATAATTCTTGTTTTTGTAGAAGATCTAGTTTTGAAGAATTAACCATTTCTGTGAGGATAAATTAAAACAACTCCACATTAAAACAATAAGTAGCAATAGAAATACCATAAAGAAAATTCTCACAAACAACAAAATCGATAAGATACATAAATTCAAAAAAAATGGAGTATATAAGATATCTTGTAGCAACTGTGATGCTATTTATCTGGGAGGAATTTTTACACTAGATTAAAAGAACATAAGAAATCCATAACAGATAAAATCCCACTACAGGTATGGCACAACACTGTATTTCTGTAAATCATTTCATCAATGATGAAAGCCTGTCGATTATTCACATAGAAAATAAAGGATATAAACTCATTTATTTATAAAAATTAGAAATACAAAAAGCTTTTAACTTAAAATTAAATGTGACCAATGATTTAGCAGAAGAACTAAATACCCCGATATTTCGAACAGTCACAAACATGATAAATATTTGGCACCAAAATGTAATATTTCTAAGAAATATATATGTATATACAGGGTTATTCACATTATACGGTACGGAATATTATGGGCAAAATACGAGACTTTCATAAAATTTAACTTTTGGGTTATATGGGGGTCTATTATGGTTACCTCTTAAAATTATTTTCATATTATACAGGGTGTTCCAAATGCCCTAAAAGTATCAAAGTTACATTTTATAAATGTAACTCCCTGTATATTATTGCATTTTAGGATTTTCCGATAAAAATAAGGATCTGTTTTGTAAGGTTTATAATACCTAAACCTTAAGGTTTTTTAAATAATTTTTATGGGACAATCCAAAAATGCAATAATATACAGGTGGTTTCATTAAAGAAAACAAAGCTTTGATACTTTTAGGGCATTTGTAACATCCTGCACAATATGAAAATAATTTTAAAAAGTAACCATAATAGACTTTTTGAAAGTCTCGTATTTGGTCATAATATTCCGTGTCGTATAGCGTGAATAACACTGTATATATATATAGATATATGTATATGTAAATGTGAGTGTAGACTATAACTTAGCTTGTAATTCTTAATTTTAAATTAGTTGTAATATAACTCTCTGAAATGACTGCATAAGTCGAAACAATTTTAAAACATTAACTTTGTGTTCCTTTAGTCTATTTATAATATTTAAACTTTGTATTTTCAGAGTTTGGAGAATATGACTTCATAATAGTTGGAGGAGGTACTGCAGGCAGTTTATTGGCTAGAAGATTATCAGAAGTTGAGTCATGGAACGTCATGGTAATTGAGGGGGGTGCACATGGGAATAATTTTACCGATATACCTGTGATGAATGGGTATTTGTCGTCTTCAGACTACAATTGGGGATTCACTAGCACAGTACAACAGACGGCGTGTCCAGGTAACTATGACTTATTAGGTAACAAATATAATTCGAAATAAAAACATGATTCTTCAATTGCAGGAGCATCTGGTCGACAAATGAATCTACAAAGAGGAAAAGCTCTTGGAGGAAGCTCAGTTATAAATGGAAATGGATTCTCGCGTGGAACTCCATCAGACTACGACGAATGGGGAGCTAAAGGCTTGCCCAGTTGGACGTTTGAAAATGTCCTTCCATATTTTAAAAAATTTGAAAATGCCTCCGCATTGAATGGAATAGATACTGAGTACCACGGATTTGATGGACCATTGGTTGTAGAAAATTACAAAAACACCAGTGATCTATCTGAAGTCTTTATTAAATCTCTTAATTCATTAGGATATAATACTGTTGACATTAATGGAGCAAATCCAATTGGTGTAGGATACTTACAAAAAAGTACCGACAATGGTAGACGAAATAGTGGAGATAATGCATTTTTACATCCAGTCCAAAACAGAACTAACCTGAAGTTGCAAACCAGCAGTCTAGTGACAAGAGTATTAATTAGTGGTAACACCACAAGTGGAGTTGAATTCGTTAGCGAAAATAAAACATACAGAGCGTATGCTACAACTGAGGTGATTCTGGCGGCTGGTTCTTATCAATCTCCACAAATATTGATGCTTTCCGGAATTGGACCGTCCAGCGAACTTTCCAAACATAACATTACAGTTAAATTGGACCTTCCAGTGGGAAGTAACTACAGAGATCAATATAGAATGGTTCTGTCTGGTACGACCAACGTGACAGTCTCCATGACAGTAAGACAGTCGATTGCAGAATACTTAAACACAGTTGGTCCATTGACGAGATCTAACTCAGGCGAGATCATGGCATTCTGCAATACAAGCTATACTCCTGTAGAATATGCACCCAGGGTAACCAACACTATTTCGTTGGTGAATGGTTCTCTTTCATTTGATGCTGCAAAGTCAACTGCATTCAGTACTTCCTTGGTACTTCTTCATCCAAAATCTGCTGGGAGTATTCAGCTAGCTTCCGCGGATCCCTTACAATTTCCTATACTAAATCCAAATTTTCTCCAAGAAGAGGAAGATGTTGAAACAATTATTGAAGGAGCACAATTTGCAGTCAGAGTGTTAGAAAACGAACTGTTTCAAAAATTTAACTATACGAATGTGAAGGAGGCTACTTGTAGCAATTTCACTTTTAATAGTAATGATTATTGGAGTTGCGTTGCTCGTTGTTCTGGGGTTGCAGCACATCACCCCAGTGGTACTTGCAGGATGGGTGTGAGTTCCGAAGATTCAGTTGTTAACGAAAGGCTTCTGGTTCATGGAATGGAAAACCTTAGAATTTGCGATGCCAGTATAATTCCAGTCACTTTGACGGGGCACATGTTTGCTACGGTCTATATGATTGCAGAAAGAGCAGCAGAGTTTATCAAGGAAGATCACGAAGTTGGTTGAGTTAGTGAATTTCATGATGTATAGAATTATTATGTTATACGTTTATAGATGTAGGCAAATAAAAGCAATTTAAATATACTCTTCCCCCTTTTGTTTATGCTGGATCATTATCCTAAAAGGAACAACTGAAAGCACGGTTGGTTAGTTTGTGTTTGTATGTTAATAAGCTTATCTCCTTACCTCTATTAAGTTTTGCTGTTCTTCATGTTCCAACCGATGTTTTAGTCACTATAACAATTATTATGCTTTTGGTCAGAAATTTATCGAAACTACCACACACGGATCGCGATTTCGCTCTTGTTAGAAACAGTCTCGATAAATTACTGTTTTTTTTTTGTTTAGATTAACTCGAGGTGGGAAAACCTTACATAGGCACCCCCTGAAGGGGGATAGTGTCAGATTCCTAGTGACTAAAACCCTCCTCTAGTAGGGATTATTAACCAGAAGGTTTTAACATTCCCGGGGTAGATGTGGAGAGGTTGGGATAAATTACTGACCAAGTCAAAATGTTCCGTAAAGAATAGTTAATATAATAACAACATAGAGGCAATTGCTGCCATCTAGTGGTAGTTTCGATAAATTTCTGACTAAAAACATAATAATTATTATTGTTATGCTTTACGTGAATTCACGTATGTAGGCTGCGTAGCTGGACAAGTTGAAATACCTCTGTGAGGCCTTGTCTAGTTTGATATCTTCAGTAGCGGCTAAAATCCACTAGATGGCAGCAATTTTCTCTATGTTGTTATTATTTTAGTCACTATTGAAAAACACGCAAAACTAAATGAAACAATGGAATAGTAATTCTGCATGTAGTCATTATGTTTCACAATAAGTGCACCCTCGAAAGTTTAAATATTACCATCAATAAATACAAATTTAACATTTTTACTGATTCTTTGAAAAAAGAAATTCTGTAACTACGGCAACATAATATTTTCTCCCATACTATGCAATCCGATTGGAACAAAATGAAATAAATATCTATTTCACTTATCAATTAGCAGATTTAGAGAGTTGGAGGTAATTCTTATTCCTTCAAATGGTTCATTGAAAAAAACCTATACAGAATTAAATATAATATACTGTAAAAAGAAAGTGTTATAAACTGTAACATTCTAACTATTCTTTCAAGTGGATTGCAGTCAGGTCGTGGAACATGGAGCATCATTCTGTACATTAGAGTATTGGAAAATATATCTGTGTTGCCACACTTTGTTCGTAATATTGTTTCCAATTGTATACAAATAAATAAGATATCATTTCTATAACACTTTCTATTTTCTGTAAACCAATTTTTGGGGCCAACGACAAGACTAGCGAACCAGTTACTAGTAATAAGAGCCCTCCCTCTATGCATTATAGTAAGTACAACAAATTAATTGCAATAATATTTCAACAGTGAACTGTCGTAGCGGATTAACAACCAACAATGTCTACCCCTCACACCCCGCGGCACGTCTATTTGCTGGAGGCGACAAATACAAAGTGGGTTAAGCCGACAACTGAGCGGTCTGCACGTGTCATTCAAGTGGTGCATTAATTTTATCGTACGATCATCTCGTAGACAATTAGAAACCCCTTTAGGAACTTACGCCTGACACGTGGCCTACACGCAACCTTTCCTTGTAAGTACATACAAGCGTGCATTTCCGGATGCTCATTTTGTAGGACGTACACACATAAGTATATTTATACAATACCTAAAGTTCTACTTAAATAAAGGTAAAACTCAAAATAATTAGAACAAGCGAATAGATCATTAAATAAAAGGATTGTTTACAGTAAAACCTAACCAAAATGGTAGTCACATTGTGGAAACAAATTCTTTTAGTTTGCGGTAAAAAATCCCTTCATACTACAAGTAAACAAAGGCTGCCCTTATCTTAAATGCAGTATTGTAATGAATTTTCTAGTTCACTTATTTATTTAAGAATTATTTATTTACAACTATTTATTTAATCACTTAAACACCACTAACAAATGAATAAACCACAAATTGATGTAAGTTTCAAGAAATTCAATGTCCATGTATCACTACATTAATGTTTCGCTGTAATAATAGCCTCTTCAGGTGAAGATAATACAAACTAAACCAAAGATTACTGCTATTTATACTTAAGCTAATATTAGTTGGTGGTGGGGATAAGGTTGTTGAAATTTAGATTTCGAAGTGGAGAGTGATAAACTTGCAGTTGGTTATTTAAAATAATTTTTTCTTTATTGTATTTGTTTATTTCTAATTGTTCCAACATGTTTGATTTGACACCTTTATTTTGTATATGTAGAATTTTGAAATCTTTGTTAAAACTATATTCGGTAGTAATTACATGTTCTAAGTAGGTAGAGTCAGTTTTTTTGTTAATAAAACATTTAAAGTGCTCTGCAATACGAGTGTCAAATGTTCTACCTGTCAGACCCTCACAATCTTTACATGTTAATAGATAGATACCTGATTTGGTACCTTTGGGTGTTTTACATTTGTTATTAAGTATAAATTACCTAATGATTTATTGGTTTTGTAAGAAATAAAGCTATTGTTTATGCTTTTTGTGTATTTTCCTGTTCTATTAGAGATTTTACAATTGAATTTGGTGGGTTTGTTTTTTATTACAGGGTAAATATAATTGATGGCTTTTTGTTTTAATTGTTTATTTAATATTTGGTCTACTAAACTAAAGGAATAGCCATAGTTGGTTGCTATTCTATAAATTCTTTCTAGTTCTAAGTTGTACACTCAAAGGTGCTAAATCAGGTGTAAAGATTGTGATAAAGTCTGTGTGGGTCAGACAGGTGGAGCATTTGACACTCGTATTGCAGAGCACTATAAATGTTTTATTAACAAAAAAACTGACTCTACCTACATAGAACATGTAATTACTACCGAACATGGTTTTAACAAAGATTTCAAAATTCTATATATACAAAATAAAGGTGTTAAATCAAGCATGTTGGAACAATTAGAAATAAAAAAATACAATAAAGAAAAAATTATTTTAAATAACCAACTGCAAGTTAATCACTCACCACTTCAAAATCTAAATTTGAACAACCTTATCCCCACCACCAACTAATATTAGCTTACGTATAAATAGCAGTAATCTTTGGTTTAGTTTGTATTATCTTCAACTGAAGAGGCTATTATTATAGCGAAACATTAATGTAGTGATACATATATACATATATTAAATTTGAAACTTATATCAATTTATATTTTAGTCATTTGTTAGTAGTGTTTAAGTGATTAAATAAATATTTGTAAATAAACAATTGTTAAACAAATAAGTGAATTAGAAAATTCATTACAATAGTGCATTTAAGATAAGGACAGCCTTAGGCGTATATATTTAGTGAAATAAATTACTAGAAAACACACGAAAATATTTCGACCGCTTTACAGAGAAAACGACTTGTTATTTCAGCAGAAGATTCTCGAGTGTTTTTTGTCTGGTATCGATCGGTCTTAACATCAAAACTACGTTATATTATGTTTCGAATCTGCTGTAATAATAATTGAAAATGTTGTGATAGAGGTTTTAATTATCACTAGAATAATGATCTTACAATATCTACGGTGTAGGTAGGTTTGTAATGGAAATCAGTGTAGCAGAGTTAAATGTAAATATGGAATCAACAGAAACAACTACTCCGAGGACTTGTGATAAAGGCCCATCTGTCAGCGCCCAACTGATGAGACCCAAATGGTCGAAACCGGTTGTGGGATTTGGATTTCGGTTTGAAGTGCCTGCTTGGTGGGATGTGTTCTAAATCTGGGATCTTTAATATATAGACGAATAAGGATTTTAATGCCTTCTTTTTTGGGTAGCTGAGATAGTTGATGATAGTACTTTCTGGAATTAACAGATGCTTAAAGCATTTAATTTAGGAACGGAACTAGCTGAACAGCTTACTGTCGATGTCCAAAATGTTATCTCTTAATCGAAATTTTCAATTTATAATCACCAATGTTTAAATGTGATGAGCGTGGACATTAGCAGAATTATTAGGATATGGTATGAAGGAACGCTAGGGTTAAATTGTAAGTGGTATACACCAGCGATAGCAGTACCCATACGTTCAAACTTTGACTAACTAGTAAATTACTAATGTGATAATTTCTACCTGTAAAACAATAAATAGAGATTTGTTCCTGACCAGGATTTTGTCAAAACCGCTTGACGTTTATTTTTTATTCTATGTGGTTACGTGCCTACCATGTAGTTAGTTACTCCTTGGGTTCAGTTTAACATGTCGATATTCTTATTAGAAAAGAAGATTTTTGAGCATTATTAAATTTCACATCAAGTACTAAATTTCTATAGATGGCGTTTACCACGTTGTCTGTATTTATTGTTATCCATGGGTTTTTGACCATTGTCGGTCAAATTAATGCCTTCGTAGAATCTTGGCCAAACGTAATATTTCAACTTTAGAAAATTGCCTGCCGTAATCTTCACATAATCGTCAACATCGTGATTAACATGATCTGTGTACACACTTACGAAAAGAATAATAAGAAAATACTGCATCGCATACATTTCAGAGTCTTTTGTTTTATTTTTATTTTACAGGGTGCATTACGTCATAAGTTTGGAGATGTCGTTGTGCAACACGTTTATTAATAACTTCTAGGTCAACGATCCTAACATAATACAAGAGATAACAATTGCTCTTTATCTGCACTGTTAATTTTCATCTTTTCCCAATAATTGTTTCTTTGTTTGCATCAAGTAGTGTACTTACCTGACTTGCATAAAAACTCACCTGTGTAGTAGATAAGTTTAGCTATTTGAGAACGAATCTCGTTTTTTTAATATGAGCGTGAACGCTCTTTCGGCGAGTCATTACCTCTATAAGGAAAATGTTTAAAATTTGATTATTAATAAAAAAAAAAAAACAAAGCTGATAGAAATTGTTTGCGCACTTGGCACGATCAGGATAATTAACGTACTCGTGTGCTTCGTTGTATAGTTTTTTTAGTAACAACGATATTTACTCATATATCTATACCTTCGCAGTTGAAAATTGTTAATTTTTTATAATTATATCTTACTATATATAAACAGCGTCAACTGAATATGAAATTCAGTAAGTCAAGATGATCTACACAAAACTTTTATCTTTCAATTTATTCCTGACACTAACCACTGCTTATACTGAAGATGAGATTGACTACTACGAAGAACTTATAAAGACAAATATAGCAGCAGCAAATTCTTACCAACTTCAAACGTTCTATGAAGATTTTCAAGTGGATGACGCAAATGCCGAACCAGTTGGTATGTACCTATCTACAACCCTTCTTTGTTTTGATCTTAAGTAATTAGAATATAAATTATAAATTTATGAACTTTTTATTTTTTACTATGTATTGATTGTAAGATCCAGCTAATTACAAAATCGCAACCTCTATATAGCTACACTATTTAATATATAAAATTATTCATGAATTCCAATAATTTATGGTATAAGAGGATTATTACTCCTTTGATTAAAATATCCCTATCCACAATGACGAGAAAAGTGTTTCAGATTTTGGAGAATATGATTTTATAATAGTTGGAGGAGGTGCTGCAGGAAGTTTATTAGCAAGAAGATTAACAGAAGTTGAGTCATGGAACGTCTTGGTAATTGAGGCGGGTGCACGTGGGAATAATTTTACTGATATACCTGTCATGAACAGATACTCGTTAACTTCAGACTTCAACTGGGGATTCAAAACCACAGTGCAGAGTAGGGCGTGTCCAGGTAACTGTAGATCTTCATTGGAATAGAATGAGCACTAAAAATTATATTTATTAGTTGAAGGAATATCTGAGCAACAAATGAATCAGGCAAGAGGAAAAGGACTTGGTGGAACCACTATTGTTAACGGTAATATGTTCGCACGTGGAATTCCATCAGACTACGACAAATGGGGAGCGGACGGTCTGCCTAGTTGGACATTTGAAAATGTCCTCCCTTACTTTAAAAAATTCGAAAATGCCTCAGCTTTGAATGGAATAGATACCGACTACCACGGATTTGATGGACCATTCGTTGTGGAAAATTACAAAAACACCAGTGATCTATCTGAGGCTTTTATGAAATCTCTTAATTCATTAGGATATAACACTGTTGATTATAATGGTGCAAATCCGTTTGGGGTGGGATACGTACAAAAAAGTACTTTTAATGGTAGACGTAATAGTGGAGACAATGCATTTTTACGTCCAATCCAAAACAGAACTAACCTGAAATTACAAACCAACAGTCTGGTAACAAAAGTATTGATTAGTGGTAACACTACAACTGGAGTTGAATTCATTAACGGAAATAAAACGTATAGGGCGTATGCTACAACTGAAGTGATTGTGTCAGCTGGTAGTGTTCAATCTCCACAAATATTAATGCTTTCCGGAATTGGACCATCCAGTGAACTGTCCAAACACAACATTACAGTTAAATTGGACCTACCAGTGGGAAATAATTTTGTAGACCATTATAGAATCACTGTCTCAGGTACGACCAACGTGACAATCCCCTTAACAGCAAGAGAGTCGATAGCAGAATACTTAGACACAGTTGGCCCACTAACTACGTCTCAAGGAATGGAACTTGTAGCATTTTGCAACACAAGCTATACTCCTGTAGAATATACGGCCGTAGTAACTGACGGTATTTCATTAGTTAATGGTTCTCTTACTTTTGATGCTGCAAAATCAACTACATTCAGTTCTCCCGTAGTACTTCTTCATCCAAAATCTGTCGGGAGTATTCAACTGGCTTCTGCGGATCCTTTACAATTTCCTTTAGTGAACCCAAATTTTCTCCAGGAAGAGGAAGACGTTAAAACAATTATTGAAGGTGCCCAGTTGTTAATCGATGTGTTAGAAAACGATGTATTTCGAAAGTTTAACTACACAATTGTGAAGGACGCTACTTGTAGTAATTTCACTTTTAATAGTGATGATTATTGGAATTGTGTTGCTCGTTGTACTGGATTTCCAGGGAACCATCCCAGTAGTACATGCAGAATGGGTGTCAGTTCAGAAGATTCAGTTGTTAACGAAAGACTTCTGGTTCATGGAATGGAAAACCTTAGAATTTGCGATGCCAGTGTAATTCCAGTAACTTTGACGGGGCACATGTTTGCTACGGTCTATATGATTGCAGAGAAAACAGCAGATATTATCAAAGAAGACCATGCAGTTAGCTAGACAAATAAAATTGAAAATGTGAAAAATTGTTATGTCCATACAGTAAAAAAATTAATGCCAATTAAAATTACTTCACCCCTAATTATTATTTTACTTGAATGACCTTGTAGCGACCAACATCCGCTAGAACACCCTGTATATATACTCGTTGTGTAAATATTTAAATAATGTCTTTGTATTTTTACTTAAATTTCTATGTCTATTCTTCTATTTACAATAACTTTGTTACCTCTTTACATTCCTACAATCCGTTGTAATATTTCTATTCTGTGACTAACTGTGTAACGCCTCTTATTATGAACCTGTCTTAATTACTTTTTGATAGTGTGTCCTCGGTGATTTGGGTTTAACGTCTTAATTCTATAAATTCTATCTGCGGTATTTCCAAATCATATTCTCGTGCTACTGGTTCCCTACTTTTATCTACAATCCTTTATAATTTTTATAAATTATTCAAATTCAAAATTCTGTAGTTCTAATTCAACCTTCGTTTACTTTACTCTTTTTACTCTCTAATAGCATCCAACAAATTTTTGTATTATTCAATCTTATTCTTAACCGAACACGCATAGGACCAAAAACCGATTAAAAAAACGTAATGTTTCTGAGTGATATTCTTGCAATATGCACTAATCATCACAGTCTGTCTTCAAATAAAGGTGCAATTGCCCTTAGTGAGGAAACAAGACAAATTGTTATTGACATAAAAATTAATGAAAATAAAACTGCACAAGAAAAATTTTTGGAAGATGTTGAATATGCATTATCTGAATCTAAGAAGGACTCCGATATCAAAATCTAGGAAGGTGAGGACCAATGTATTAAGTCTGTTATAACAGAAAAAATCCTATTAACAGTTAAATCAAGAAATTAAGAGTAAAAATAAGTTGATTGAGAATACTATTGAATTAATAAAAAATAACAAAACCAAATATGCTGAAATAACAAAAAATAATAACATTAATCAAGAGTAAGTGAAGATTCCAGAAATTAAGATTATGAAAAAGTAATCAAAATTTTACAAAATAATTCTGTTTAAATGTTTTATCAATACAAAAAGTGGGACAATTGTGAAATGTTTGCGTAATTATGATGTGTTAAGAACAAGTAAACTTCTGCAGTCAAAGCTTGGAGGAGATTTCAAAGTGGAAATGAAGCAGCAGAATAAGCCAAAACTGAAAATTGTTAAGATCCAAGCTGAACTAAATAAATAAGAAATTGAAATTGATATAAATTAACGGAACTTTTTTGAAAATCTGAATAAGTGTCGTGTCTTACACACTTTTAAGTGTTCAAACAAGACTCTGGATGCTATAATAGAAATTTCAAGGGATCTCTATCTGCATCTTTTAAACAATAACTACAAAGTAACATACATACGTATCGGTTATCAGTGCTACAAGGCTTATGATGATTTTAATATTTCTTTATGCCACGAAATATATGGTTTGAAATGTGAATGAATAAAACTGGAAGATTTTTGGGGACAAAAAAATATTTCAATGAAAGAGAGGATCAACATCTTAGAAAGAAAAGATGAACAAAGAGAGAAAAGAGATAAAGTACAAATCTGGTGGTGAAAGGCATCAATTTGGAGAACGAAGACTACGTCAAAAACCGTGTGGAAGCTTTTTTCATGAGTGAATTGCACGTTAACAGCAAAGTTCAGGAGGCTTACATTACCAACAAAAGAAATAACAGCTGCATGATAATTACAAAAATAGCATTCGTCAAACACAAAATCATGGTGCTTCAAAACAAAAATGACATAAAGGACAAAAAATTATCAACCGAAACAATTGTCGAGATTTAATTAAATTTCAAGTGTGAAATAAAAAAAAGTATTATCTATTTCCTTTCATTATTTATAAAATGTTTCACAAAAAAACAACTGCGAAGACTATTCAAGCTAATAAAAAATTATCATTCAACACAAAAAGAGAGAGAAATACTACTTCACCTGGTCAAAATTGCTAGGGACGAAGCAAGAAAGGGGAAAAAAGTCTAAGTACTCTACAAAAAAATGACTGTAAACTATAAATCATACATTTGGGATGAGAACAGCAAGCAACTGGTAGAGCTAATTCACAGAGAAGCAAAGGAACAGCCCAGAAACAACCAACACTCATTGGACTACCTACAGCAAGACACTGCCGATGAAGAACAACAGATCTATACAATTCTAATGTCCGTCCTTCAAACATTAACAAACACAACCAGCTGAAATCTGACAACCAGTTACACCAACATATGAACAATAAAGACCATCCAGAAGATAGAGGGATGACCTTTCATTACTAAACTACTAAATAGAAAAACCAAAGAAAATCCAGGGGAATAGATGAGTACCGACCACACCAGCACAAACATAAACAACACTAGTACGGAACCAGGAAAATCACCGATAAATGGGGTATCAGCGATAACGTTTTGGAACTGTCATGGAGTAAATAACCTTTTTGGACTTTCTTTAGAAGACTAAGTCTTTTTCAAACATGTTTGATTGGGGAACAAATTAAATTACCTAGCCGATTCTGTGATTTCACTATATCTTAAGTCTAGCAATAAAAGATAAAACAGTAAGTAGGGATAGGGGGACATAATTGTCATTTTTAGGAAAGATCTAGTAAAGAATATTGAAAAAATTGGCATCTCAGAAATGCGGATTATAGTTAAAAGATTAAAAGGTTAGGAATGTAGCATTTATATCAACCAGGTTGACGAGGAGGCTCTGATAGGGAGTGATTTTACAACTTTAAGACATTATCAGGACACAACTATTAATAAAAATTGCAAGCATCTGTTTATCCTGAATGGAACACCACACTTTTCCGCTTCTCATCAAAAATATATCATAGTGCCTAGCTGGGACACTTTAAAAATAGAACTTTATCGAAAAGCTTTGCTTAATACACCCAGACTAAAGGAGAACTTTTCAATAAACGAAATCAACAACTACATAGTGAACACAGTGAATAATTTAGCTAGAGTTATAATAATTTATGACAAAGACAATAAAGGCAGCCCCGAACAATAGCATGTACAAAAATCCGTGGTATAATAAAGGTTGTCGAGAAATTAAGAATGATGTCAAACGAAAGTACAAAAATTGGACTAAATCGGACAAACTAGATGATAGAACTGCATAAATACAAAGAAGAAGAAATTATGTGAAACTAACTTCAGACAAAAAGAAGGAATGCATTGCTGAAATTCAGCCTGAAATAAATAATGTGAAAGACTCAATAACGTTTTGGAATAGAACGAAAAGACTAAGAATGAAGAAACTTGGACAGAGTATTATAGAAGGCTATTTCCTCATAAAGAAATTTCCCCATAGACTGTCGCCATCCATATCTAGACAAAGACATAAAGATAGAAGAAACAATGAAAATTATAAAAACTTAAAGTCAAGAAAATCTCCGATTCTGACGAGATAACGAACGAACTCTACAAAGCTCCAAGTATGGATCAAGTATATCACTTTATTCAGTAAAATTATTATAGCTGGTGAAATTCCGGGCTGCTGAAGACAACTAGATTTAATAACATTATACAAAAAAGGGGATTACCAAGACCCAAGAAACTACAGGGGCATTGCTCTAATAAATTCATTAACAAAAATTTTTACTTCTATACTAGCTGAAAGAATTAAAACCTACGTAACTAAATAAAATATCCTAGGTAAAAAATTAAGTGATTCATGTTTCAAGTTTTTAAAGTTTGGATTTTTTCTGAAAGCCCTATACAAATTATAAATCTTAGTTTAGGCATGACGTTAGTCTTCTGACTTGGCTATAACTAGTAAACATCTCAACATTCGAAGTTATTCTTTATGGATGTTATGATTTTATATAGTTTGGGTTGCGGTGCAATATTTTTTCCAATAAATTAAATTATCTCAAAAACTATTCATTACATATTGGGCATACAAGCTGGTTACCAAAGTCATCTTAAAATTTTTGTTTCGTAAGGATTTATCGTAAAAAATATACCATTCCACTTAAAATAAGAAAGTGAACATCAACTTCCGGAGAGTTGAAATAATTTTAATTAAATAGATCATCCTTGATAATCTCTACTTCCAAATTTTAAAATCTGTAACATGCTTACTTTCCCTAAAACGTCTAATGTACCACCCAGTTTGAATGACCTTGTATGAGTAAGTAATACAGTAGATTACCGAAACAAAATTATTTTAAAATTCACAATTTATATTTAAGAATGACTTTGTTATAACGAAATACGTTAGGAACTAGCAATAACACTAATAATATATGAAATTATTTTACTATGAACCATTATTAAGTAAGACAATACAGTGTACATAAATAAAAAAAATTGTACCAGGAGAAATCCTTAATACAATAAAGACTATTCATCCAAATGATGAAGATATTTTCAAATCACTTCCTGATTACAACAACAATTAATTTTTTAATAATTTTAATTTTACTATACTCCATCATAAGAAGCATAAAAAAACAATGAAACATTGATTCACTTGAACTTTTGTGGAATCACTTAATAAAAAACTAGATGTTATAGTTTATTCAGAAACTTGGTTTATTGTTTCACATAGTTTCATTGAATTAATCGAGTACTTATTCTACAAGAATGATAATGTCATTAACAAGTCAGATGCAGTAATTATCTACATTGAAGAAGATTTGAAACATCAATTTACTATTGAGGAGTCTGAATAGCTGAAAGTTATAAGTGTAGACGTTAATTTTAATGAAGGTAATAATGCATTAAGCAATATTAATGATTGAATTAATTTATACCCACTACAGATTACCTCATAGAATGAGGGAAAAGTTTGTTACTGTTGTCACGCCCCTGTCGAGACTCCAACCCGGGATCTTTGTCTTTACTAGCCAATGCTTTTGCCACTAAGTTACAACAGTAACAACGACTAACGTGCTTACTAAGTCACAGAACGTCGGAATCAATGTATATTATTATTATTCATTACAAAACCAATAATTCATTAGGTAAATTTATACCTAATAACGAATGTAAAACACTCAAAGGTGCCAAATCAGGTGTCTATCTATTAACATGTAAAGATTGTGATAAAGTTTATGTGGGTCAGACAGGTAGAGCATTTGACACTCGTATTGCAGAGTACTATAAATGTTTTATTAACAAAAAGCTGACTCTACCTACGCAGAACATGTAGTTACTACCGAACATGTTTTAACAAAGATTTGAAAATTCTACATATACAAAATAAAGGTGTCAAATCAAACATGTTGGAACAATTAGAAATAAATAAATACAATAAACAAAAATTATTCTAAATGACCAACTACAAGTTAATCACTCTCCACTTCTAAATCTAAATTTGAACAACCTGATCTCCATCACCAACTAATATTAGTTTAAGTATAAATAGCTGTAATCTTTGCTTTAGTTTGTATTATCTTCACCTGAAGAAGCTATTTTTATAGCGAAACATTAATGTAGTAATTCATATACATTAAATTTCTTGAAACATACATGTTAAGGAACACGAACCTTATTTTGTGATATGCCGACAGGAATTTTGTGCCATAAACATTTTGGTACTTTACTATAATTTTAGTGCATGGTTTATGGTTTTTGGTTCATTTTGTTATTGTTATTGTACATGGTAATAGAAATATTTCCGTGATCTACTGTCACGTAGGCAAATCTTAGAAGCACAGATGAGGGTTTGTCCCATTGTTATTGTGCAGGTATTACAGTCAATAACCTTGTTGTTGGTAGGAATAATTTGTTGAGTTCAGAGCCTACCTTACAAACAATTTAATTTGAGTTATCAGTTCTTTGTAGACTCGCTGAGAGTAACTTGAAGTTGGTTATTTTCATAAGACACGAATAGAATTTAATTTGTAATTTTCATTATAATAAGTTCAGAGTAGTTCGTAGTTGTAATTTATATGATAAATTCGTTATATTTACAATACGGCGTTTTTTACGGTCCTTCGAGTATAATGTGTGGTACAATTGTACAAAAAGTTCGAAGTAGTAATTAAATAATTTCGAACGTAAAAAACATTACATCAATTTGTGTTTTATTCATTTGTTAGTAGTGTTTAAGTGATTAAATAAATAGTTGTAAATAAACAATTGTTAAATAAATATGTGAACTAGAAAATACATTACAATAGTGCATTTAAGATAAGAACAGTCGTAGGGGTATTATATACTGAAATAATTTACTAGAAAACACGCGAAAATATTTTGACTGCTTTACAGGGAATACGACTTGTTATTTCAACAGAAGATTCTCGAGCGTCTTTTGTCCGGTATCGATCGGTCTTAACATCAAAAGTACGTTATATTATGTTTCCAATCTGCTGTAATAATAATCTGAAAATGTTGTGTTACAGGTTTTAATTATCACTAGAATAATGATCTAACATATCTATGGTGCAGGTAGGTTTGTAATGGAAATCAGGTAGCAGAGTTAAATATAAATATGGAATCAACAGAAACAACTACTCCGAGGACTTGTGATAAAGGCCCTTCTGTCAGCACCCACCTGATGAGACCCAAATGGTCGAAACCGGTTGTGGAATTTGGATTTCGGTTTGTAGTGCCTGCTTGGTGGGATGTGTTCCATATCTGGGATCTTTAATATATAGACGAATAAGGATTTTAATGCCTTCTTTTTTGGGTAGTTGAGATAGTTGATTATAGTGCTTTCTGGAATTAACTGATGCTTAAAGCTTTTAAATTTAGGAGCGGAACTAGCTGAAGAGCTTACTGTCCTGATATCCAAAATGTTGTCTCTTAATCGAAATTTTCAATTTATAATCACCAATGTTTTAATGTGATGAGCGTGGACATTGGCAGAATTATTAGGAACGGTATGAAGGAACGTTAGGGTTAAATTGTAAGTGGTATACACCAGGGATAGCGTACCCATACGTTCAAAATTTGACTAACTAGTAAATTACTAATGTGATAATTCCTACCTGTAAAACAATAAATAGGGATTTGTTCCTGACCAGGATTTTGTCAAAACCGCTTGACGTTTATTTTTTATTCTATGTGGTTACGTGCCTACCATGTAGCTAGTTACGCCTCTGGTTCAGTTTAACATGTCGATATTCTTCTTAGAAAAGAACATTTTTGAGCATTATTAATTTTCACATCAATTACTAAATTTCTATAGATGGCGTTCACTACGTTGTCTGTATTTACTGTTATCCATGGGTTTTTGACCATTGTCGCTCAGACCAATGCCTTCGTAGAACTGTGGCAAAACGTAATCTTTCAGCTTTAGTAAATTCCCTGCCGTAAGCGTCACATAATCTTTGTCTTTTTATTTTACAGGGTGCTTAACGACATAAGTTTGGAGGTGTCGTTGTGCAACATGTTTTTAATAACTTCTAGGTCACGATCCTAACATAATACACGAGCTAACAATTGCTCTTTATCTGCACTGTTAATTTTCATCTTTTCCCAATAATCATTTCTGTGTTTGCATCACGTAATGTACTTACCTTGCTATCATAAAGACTCACCTGTGTAGTAGATATGTTTAGCTATTTGAGAACTTAATCTTGTTTTTTTAATATGAGCGGAACGCTGCTCGGCCAGTCATTACCTCTATAAGGAAAAGGTTTAAAATTTGATTATTAATTAAAAAAATCAAAGCTGATAGAAATTGTTTGCTCACTTGGCACGATCAGGATGATTAACGTACTTGTGTGCTTCGTTGTATAGTTTCTAATAACAACGATACGATATTTATACTTTCGCAGTTGAAAATTATTAATGTTTTATAATAATTATATCTTACTATCTATAACTTTGACATAAATGTATAAAAGTCAAGCCATCATGGCTTTTCTCTTTGTTAAGGTTTCGATATAAACAGCGTCAACTGAATATGAAATTCAGTAAGTCAAGATGATCTACACAAAACTTTTATCTTTTACATTATTCCTGACACTAAGCACTGCTTATACTGAAGATGAGATTGACTACTACGAAGAACTTATAAAGACAAATATAGCAGCAGCAAATTCTTACCAACTTCAAACGTTCTATGAAGATTTTCAAGTGGATGACGCAGATGCCGAACCAGTTGGTATGTACCTATCTGCAACCCTTCTTTATTTTGATCTTAAATAATTAGAATATAAATTATAAATTTATGAACGTTTTATTTTTTACTATGTATTGATTGTAAGATCCAGCTAATTACAAAATCGCAACCTCTATATAGCTACACTATTTTATATATACAATTATTCATGAATTCCAATAATTTATGGTATAAGAGGATTATTACTCCTTTGATTAAAATATCCCTATCCACATTGACGAGAAAAGTGTTTCAGATTTTGGAGAATATGATTTTATAATAGTTGGAGGAGGTGCTGCAGGAAGTTTATTAGCAAGAAGATTAACAGAAGTTGAGTCATGGAACGTCTTGGTAATTGAGGCGGGTGCACGTGGGAATAATTTTACTGATATACCTGTCATGGACAGATACTCGTTAACTTCAGACTTCAACTGGGGATTCAAAACCACAGTGCAGAGTAGGGCGTGTCCAGGTAACTGTAGATCATCATTGGAATAGAATGAGCACTAAAAATTATATTTATTAGTTGAAGGAATATCTGAGCAACAAATGAATCAGGCAAGAGGAAAAGGACTTGGTGGAACCACTATTGTTAACGGTAATATATTCGCACGTGGAATTCCATCAGACTATGACAAATGGGGAGCGAACGGTCTGCCTAGTTGGACATTTGAAAATGTTCTCCCTTACTTTAAAAAATTCGAAAATGCCTCAGCTTTGAATGGAATAGATACTGACTACCACGGATTTGATGGACCATTCGTTGTGGAAAATTACAAAAACACCAGTGATCTATCTGAGGCTTTTATGAAATCTCTTAATTCATTAGGATATGACACTGTTGATTATAATGGTGCAAATCCGATTGGGGTGGGATACGTGCAAAAAAGTACTCTCAATGGTAGACGTAATAGTGGAGACAATGCATTTTTACGTCCAATCCAAAACAGAACTAACCTAAAATTACAAACCAACAGCCTGGTAACAAAAGTATTGATTAGTGGTAACACTACAACTGGAGTCGAATTTATTAGCGGAAATAAAACGTATAGAGCGTATGCCACAACTGAAGTGATTGTGTCAGCTGGTAGTATTCAATCTCCACAAATATTAATGCTTTCCGGAATTGGACCGTCGAGTGAACTGTCCAAACACAACATTACAGTTAAATTGGACCTTCCAGTAGGAAATAATTATGTAGACCATTATAGAATCACTGTCTCAGGCACGACCAACGTGACAATCCCCTTAACAGCAAGAGAGTCGATAGCAGAATACTTAGACACAGTTGGCCCCTTAACTATATCTCAAGGAATGGAACTTGTAGCATTTTGCAACACAAGCTATACTCCCGTAGAATACAGAGCCGAAGTAACTGATAGTATTTCATTAGTTAATGGTTCTCTTGCTTTTGATGCTGCAAAATCAACTACATTCAGTTCTCCCGTAGTACTTCTTCATCCAAAATCTGTCGGGAGTATTCAACTGGCTTCTGCGGATCCTTTACAATTTCCTTTAGTGAACCCAAATTTTCTCCAGGAAGAGGAAGACGTTAAAACAATTATTGAAGGTGCCCAGTTGTTAATCGATGTGTTAGAAAACGATGTATTTCGAAAGTTTAACTACACAATTGTGAAGGACGCTACTTGTAGTAATTTCACTTTTAATAGTGATGATTATTGGAATTGTGTTGCTCGTTGTACTGGATTTTTAGGGAACCATCCCAGTAGTACTTGCAGAATGGGTGTCAGTTCCGAAGATTCAGTTGTTAACGAAAGACTTCTGGTTCATGGAATGGAAAACCTTAGAGTAATCGATGCCAGTATAATTCCAGTAACTTTGACGGGGCACATGTTTGCTACGGTCTATATGATTGCAGAGAAAGCAGCAGATATTATCAAAGAAGACCATGCAGTTAGCTAGAGAAATAAAATTGAAAATGTGAAGAATTGTTATGTCCATACAGTAAAAAAATTAATGCCAATTAAAATTACTTCACCCCTAATTTTTATTTTACTTGGATGACCTTGTAGCGACCAACATCAGCTAGAACACCCTGTATATATACTCGTTGTGTAAATATTTAAATAATGTCTTTGTGTATTTCTACTTAAATTTCTATGTCTATTCTTCTATTAAAATAACTTTATTACCTCTGTACTTTCCTATAATCCGTTGTAATATTTCTATTCTGTAACTAATTGCGTAACGCTTCTTATTATGAACCTGTATTAATTACTTTTTGATAGTATGTTTCTTCGGTGATTTGGGTTCAACGTCTTAATTCTATAAATTCTATGTTCGGTATTTCCAAATCATATTCTCATGCTACTAGTTTCCTTCTTTTATCTACAATCCTTAGCTCCACCTTCATAATTTTTATAAACTATTCAAATTCAAAATTCTGTAGTTCTAATTCAACCTTCGTTTACTTTACTCTTCTTATTCTCTAACAGCGTCCAACAAATTTTTGTATTATCCAATCTTATTCTTAACCGAACACGCAAAGGACCAAAAACCGATTAAAAAACGTAGTTTCTGAGTGACATTCTTGCAATATGCACTAATCATCACAATCTGTCTTCAAATAAAGGTGCAGTTACCCTTTGTGAGGAAACAAGACAAATTGTTGCTAAATTGGAAATCAATGAAAATAAAAGAGCACAAGAAAAGTTTTGGAAGATGCTGAATATGTATTATCTGAATCCAAGAACAACTCGTCCGATATCAAGATCTAGGAAGGTGAGGACCAATGTATTATGTCTATTATAACAGAAAACATCCTATTGAAACAGTTAAATCAAGAAATTAAGAGTAAAAATAAGTTGCTTGAGAATATTATTGAATTAATAAAAAATAACAAACCCAAATATGCTGAATAACCAAAAATAATAACATTAATCAAGAGCAAGTGAAGACTCCAGAAATTAAGATCATTCCTGCGTCTAAAAACATAACTGATAGTGCTTATGAAAAAATTATCAAAATTTTACAAAATGATTCTGTTTAAACGTTTTATCAATACAAAAATGGGACAATTGTGAAATATTTGCATAATGATGATGTGTTAAAAACAAGTAAACTTCTGAGTCAAAGCTTGGAGGAGATTTCAAAGTGGAAATGAAGCAGCAGAATAAGTCAAAACTGAGGATTGTTGAGATTCAAGCTGAACTAAATAAATAAGAAATTGAGATTGATATAAATTAACGGAACCTTTTTGAATATGCGATTAAGTGTCGTGTCTTACACACTTTTAAGTGTTCAAACAAGACTCTGAATGCTGTAACAGAAATTTCAAGGGATCTGTATCTGCATATTTTAAACAATAACTACAAAGTAACATATATATCGGTTATCAGTTCTAGAAGGCTTATGATGATTTTAATATATCTTTATGCCACGAAATATATAGTTTGAAATGAGAATGAATAAAACTGGAAATGTTTAACGACAAAAAAGTATTTCAATGAAAGAGAGGATCAACATCTTAGAAAGAAAAGAGGAACAAAGAGAGAAAAGAGAAAAAAAGTACAAATCTGGAACGAACAGCCCAGAAACAACCAACACTCATTGGACTACCTACAGCAAGACACTGCCGATGAAGAACAACAGATCCATACAATTCTAAAGTCCCTCTTTCAAACATTAACAAACACAACCAGCTGAACTCTGACAACCAGTTACACCAATATATGAAAAATAAAGACCATCCAGAAGATAGAGGGTTGACCTTTCGTTACTAAACTACTAAATAGAAAAACCAATGAAAATCCAGGGGAATAGATGAGTACCAACCACGCCAGCACAAACATAAACAACACTAGTATGGAACCAGGAAAATCACCCATAAATGGGGTATCAGCGATAACGTTTTGGAACTGTCATGGAGTAAATGACCTTTTTGAACTTTCTTCTAGTTTTTCAAGTTTGGATTTTTTCTGAACGCCCTGTACAAATTATAAATCTTAGTTTAGGCATGACGTTAGTCTTCTGACTTGGCTATAACTAGTAAAAATTTCAATATTCGAAGTCATTCTTTATGGATGTTATGATTCTATATAGTTTGGGTTGCGGTGCAATCTTTTTTCCAATAAATTAAATTATCTCAAAAACTATTCATCGCATGATGGCCATACAAGTTGGTTATCAAGGTCACCTTAAAATTGTTTTATAGGCATTTATCGTAAAAAATATACCATTTCATTTAAAATAAGAAAGTTAAGATCAACTTCCCATATAACCGGAAGTTCCCGACAGTTGAAATAATTTTAGTTAAATAGATCATCCTTGATACTCCCAAATTTTAAAAAGCGTCTAATGTACCAATCAGTTTGAATGTAATATAGTAGATTACCGAAACCAAATTATTTTAAAATTCACAATTTATAGTTAAGAATGCCTATGTTATAACGAAAAACGTTAGGACCTAGCAATAACACTAATAATATATGAAATTATTTTACTATGAACCATTATTAAGTAAGACAATACAGTGTACATAAATAAAAAGCTTTGTATCAGGAGAAATCCTTAATATAATAAAGACTATTCATCCAAATGATGAAGATATTTTCAAATCACTTCCTGATTACAACAACAATTAATTTTTTAATAATTTTGATTTTACTATACTTCATCATAAGAAGTATAAAGAAAAACAATGAAACATTGATTCACTTGAACTTTTGTGGAATCACTTAATAAAAAACTAGAAGTTATAGTTTGTTCAGAAGCTTGGCTTATTGTTTCACATAGTTTCATTGACTTAATAGAGTATTTATTCTACAAGAATGATAGTGCCATTAACAAATCAGATGGAGAATTATCTACATTGAAGAAAATTTGAAACATCACTCTACTATTGAGGAGTCTGAACAGCTGAAAGATATAAGTGTAGAAGTTAATTTAAATGAAGGTAATAATACATTAAGCAATCTTAATGATTGAATTAATTTATACCCACTACAGATTACCTCATAGAATGAGGGAAAAGTTTGTTACTGTTGTCACGCCCCCGTCGAGACTCAAACCCAGGATCTTTGGCTTTACGCGCCAATACTTTCGCCACTAAGCTACGAGAGGTGACAACAGTAACAACGACTAACGTGCTTACTAAGTCACAGAACGTCGGAATCAATGTATATTATTATTATTCATTACAAAACCAATAATTCATTAGGTAAATTTATACCTAATAACGAATGTAAAACACTCAAAGGTGCCAAATAAGGTGTCTATCTATTAACATGTAAAGATTGTGATAAAGTTTATGTGGGTCAGACAGGTAGAGCATTTGACACTCGTATTGCAGAGCACTATAAATGTTTTATTAAGAAAAAAACTGACTCTACCTACGCAGAACATGTAGTTACTATCGAACATGTTTTAACAAAGATTTGAAAATTCTACATATATAAAATAAAGGTGTCAAATCAAGCATGTTGGAATAATTAGAAATAAACAAATACAATAAACAAAAAAATATTCTAAATGACCAACTACAAGTTAATCACTCTCCACTTCTAAATCTAAATTTGAACAACCTTATCCCCACCACCAACTAATATTAGTTTAAGTATAAATAGCTGTAATCTTTGCTTTAATTTGTATTATCTTCACCTGAAGAATCTATTTTTATAGGGAAACATTAATGTAGTGATTCATATACATTAAATTTCTTGAAACTTACATGTTAAGGAACACGAACCTTATTTTGTGATATGCCGACAGGAATTTTGTGCCATAAACATTTTGGTACTTTAATATAATTTTAGTGGATGTTTTATGGTTTTTGGTTCATTTTGTTATTGTTATTGTACATAGTAATAGAAATATTTCCGTAATCTACTGTCACGTAGGCAAATCTTAGAAGCACAGATGAGGGTTTGTCCCATTGTTATTGTGCACGTATTACAGTCAATAACCTTGTTGTTGGTAGGGATAATTTGTTGAGTTCAGAGCCTACCTTACAAACAATTTAATTTGAGTTATCAGTTCTTTGTAGACTCGCTGAGAGTAACTTGAAATTAGTTATTTTCATAAGACACGAATAGAATTTAATTTGTAATTTTCATTATAATAAGTTCAGAGTAGTTCGTAGTTGTAATTTATATGATAAATTCGTTATATTTACAATACGGCGTTTTTTACGGTCCTTCGAGTATAATGTGTGGTACAATTGTACAAAAAGTTCGAAGTAGTAATTAAATAATTTCGAACGTAAAAAACATTACATCAATTTGTGTTTTATTCATTTGTTAGTAGTGTTTAAGTGATTAAATAAATAGTTGTAAATAAACAATTGTTAAATAAATATGTGAACTAGAAAATTCGTTACAATAGTGCATTTAAAATAAGAACAGTCGTAGGGGTATATATTTACTGAAATAATTTACTAGAAAACAGGCGAAAATATTTAGACTGCTCTACAGAGAAAACGACTTGTTATTTCAACAGAAGTACGTTATATTATGTTTCCAATCTGCTGTAATAATAATCTGAAAATGTTGTGTTACAGGTTTTAATTATCACTAGAATAATGATCTAACAATATCTATGGTGTAGGTAGGTTTGTAATGGAAATCAGTGTAGCAGAGTTAAATGTAAATATGGAATCAACAGAAACAACTACTCCGAGGACTTGTGATAAAGGCCCTTCTGTCAGCACCCAACTGATGAGACCCAAATGGTCGAAACCGGTTGTGGGATTTGGATTTCGGTTTGTAGTGCCTGCTTGGTGGGATGTGTTCTAAATCTGGGATCTTTAATATATAGACGAATAAGGATTTTAATGCCTTTTTTTTGGGTAGTTGAGATAGTTGATGATAGTGCTTTCTGGAATTAACTGATGCTTAAAGCATTTAATTTAGGAACGGAACTAGCTGAACAGCTTACTGTCGATATCCAAAATGTTGTCTCTTAGTCGAAATTTTCAATTTATAATCACCTATGTTTTAATGTGACGAGCGTAGACATTGGCAGAATTATTAGGAACGGTATGAAGGAACGTTAGGGTTAAATTGTAAGTGGTATACACCAGGGATAGCGTACCCATACGTTCAAAATTTGACTAACTAGTAAATTACTAATGTGATAATTCCTACCTGTAAAACAATAAATAGGGATTTGTTCCTGACCAGGATTTTGTCAAAACCGCTTGACGTTTATTTTTTATTCTATGTGGTTACGTGCCTACCATGTAGCTAGTTACGCCTCGGGTTCAGTTTAACATGTCGATATTCTTATTAGAAAAGAACATTTTTGAGCATTATTGAATTTCACATCAAGTACTAAATTTCTATAAATGGCGTTCACCACGTTGTCTGTATTTATTGTTATCCATGGGTTTTTGACCATTGTCGGTCAAATTAATGCCTTCGTAGAACGTTGGCAAAACGTAATCTTTCAACTTTAGAAAATTGCCTGCCGTAATCTTCACATAATCGTCAACGTCGTGATTAACATGATCTGTGTACACACTTACGAAAAGAATAATAAGAAAATACTGCATCGCATACATTTCAGAGTCTATTGTTTTATTTTTATTTTACAGGGTGCATAACGTCATAAGTTTGGAGGTGTTGTTGTGCAACACGTTTTTTAATAACTTCTAGGTCAACGATCCTAACATAATACAAGAGATAACAATTGCTCTTTATCTGCACTGTTAATTTTCATCTTTTCCCAATAATTGTTTCTTTGTTTGCATCAAGTAGTGTACTTACCTTACTTGCATAAAAACTCACCTGTGTAGTAGATAAGTTTAGCAATTGGAGAACTTAATCTTGTTTTTTTTAAATATAAGCGTGAACGCTGTTCCGGCGAGTCATTAGCTCTACAGGGAAAAGGTTTAAAATGTAATTATTAATTTAAAAAAACAAAGCTGTTAAAAATTGCTTGCGCACTTTGCACGAGCAGGATTATTAACGTACTCGTGTGCTTTATTGTATAGTTTGTTTTTAATAACAACGATACTTACTCATATATCTATACTTTCGCAGTTGAAAAGTGTTTATTTTTTATAATAATTATATCTCACCATCTATAACTTTTACACAAATTTATAAAAAGTCAAGCTATCATGGCTTTTCTCTTTGTTAAGGTTTCGATATAAAGAGCGCCAACTGAAAATGAAATTCAGTAAGTCAAGATGATCTACACAAAACTTTTACCTTTTACATTATTCCTGACACTAACCACTGCTTATACTGAAGATGAGGTTGACTACTACGAAGAACTTATAAAGACAAATATAGCAGCAGCAACTTCTTACCGACAACAAACGTTCTATGAAGATTTTCAAGTGGATGACGCAGATGCAGAACCAATTGGTATGTACCTATCTACAACCCTTTTTTATTTTGATTTTAAATAATTAGAATATAAATTAGAAATTTATGAACTTTTCATTTTTTACTATGTATTGATTGTAAGATCCAGTTAATGATGATTTCGTACAATAGCGTAACCTCTATATATCTACACTAATTAATATATACAATTATTCATGAATTCTAATAATTTCTGGTATAAGAGGATTATTACTCCCTTGATTAAAATATCCCTATCCACATTGATGAGAAAATTGTTTCAGATTTTGGAGAATATGATTTTATAATAGTTGGAGGAGGTGCTGCAGGAAGTTTATTAGCAAGAAGATTAACAGAAGTTGAGTCATGGAACGTCTTGGTAATTGAGGCGGGTGCACGTGGGAATAATTTTACCGACATACCTGCCATGAACAAATACTTGTTGTATTCAGACTTCAACTGGGGATTCAAAACCACAGTGCAAAGTACGGGGTGTCCAGGTAACTGTAGATCATCATTGGAATTGAATGAACACTAAAAATTATATTTATTAGTTGAAGGAAAATCTGAGCAACAAATGGATCAGCCAAGAGGAAAGGGACTTGGTGGAACCACTATTATTAACGGTAATATGTTCGCACGTGGAATCCCATCAGACTACGACAAATGGGGAGCCAACGGTCTGCCTAGTTGGACGTTTGCAAATGTCCTCCCTTACTTTAAAAAATACGAAAATGCCTCAGCTTTGAATGGAATATATACTGACTACCACGGATTTGATGGACCATTGGCTCTCGAAAATTACAAAAATACCAGTGATCTATCTATGGCTTTTATGAAATCTCTTAATTCATTAGGATATAACACTGTTGATTATAATGGTGCAAATCCGTTTGGAGTGGGATACGCGCAAAAAAGTACTCTCAATGGTAGACGTAATAGTGGAGACAATGCATTTTTACGTCCAATACAAAACAGAACTAATCTGAAATTACAAACCAACAGTCTGGTGACAAAAGTATTGATTAATGGTAACACTACAACTGGAGTCGAATTTATTAGCGGAAATAAAACGTATAGAGCGTATGCCTCAATTGAGGTGATTGTGTCAGCTGGTAGTATTCAATCTCCACAAATATTAATGCTTTCCGGAATTGGACCGTCCAGTGAACTGTCCAAACATAACATTACAGTTAAATTGGACCTACCAGTGGGAAATAATTACGTAGACCGTTATAGAATCACTGTCTCAGGTACGACCAACGTGACAACCCCCTTAACAGCAAGAGAGTCAATAGCAGAATACTTAGACACAGTTGGCCCCTTAACTACATCTCAAGGAATGGAAGTTGTAGCATTTTGTAACACAAGTTATACTCCTGTAGAATATGCAGGCGTAGTAACTGACAATATTTCATTAGTTAATGGTTCTCTTACTTTTGATGGTGCAAAATCGACCACGTTCTTTGTTCCCGTAGTACTTCTTCATCCAAAATCTGTCGGAAGTATTCAATTGGCTTCTGCAGATCCTTTACAATTTCCTTTAGTGAACCCAAATTTTCTCCAGGAAGAGGAAGACGTTAAAACAATTATTGAAGGTGCCCAGTTGTTAATCGAAGTGTTAGAAAACGATGTATTTCGAAAGTTTAACTACACAACTTTGAAGGACGCTACTTGTAGTAATTTTACTTTTAATAGTGATGATTATTGGAATTGTGTTGCTCGTTGTACTGGATTTCCAGGGAACCATCCCAGTAGTACATGCAGAATGGGTGTCAGTTCCGAAGATTCAGTTGTTAACGAAAGACTTCTGGTTCATGGAATGGAAAACCTTAGAATTTGCGATGCCAGTATAATTCCAATAACTTTGACGGCGCACATGTTTGGTGCGGTCTATATGATTGCAGAGAAAGCAGCAGATATTATCAAAGAAGACCATGCATTTAGCTACATAAATAAAACTGAAAATGTATAGAATTGTTATGTCCATACAATAAAAAATGAATGCCAATTAAAATTACTTCGCCCCTAATTTTTTATACTTATGATTACCTTAAAGTAGAAAGATTAGTCATTTAACATAAACGTTTCTTCCAATTTAGATTATTGATAGCCCAATAAAATGTATATAAATGGCATGCTAGTTAAGTCACCAAGTGTCCACGCATTAGCCAAGAAGTACTAGGTGGATTGTGTGTTAGTTTTATAACTGCGCATAATCGTGTATGATATGCGCCGATTTTACAAATTGAATGCAACAGGTGCATGCTGATTAATATTTTTTATTTTACGTTTTTTATCTGTTTTAGTACTAATCTGTGGATGTTATACGGATTGTTAGTATCACTTTATAATAATGGTAGGCAGGTTTGTAAAGGAAGTCGGTCCATCTGAGATGAGCTGATGCTTAAATCCTTTAATGTAAGAATAGAACAAGTTGAATGGGTTCCTGTCGATATCCAGGATGTTGTCGCTTAATCGGAATTTTCAATTTAATCGTATAATCACCAATGTTTTGATCATTAGGTTACGGTATGAAGGAACGCTATGGTTAAATTGTAACAAGTGTGCTAAAAAGTTAACAACCATCCGAATATAAAAGTTATTTTTGTAGTTTGTATAAGCTGTGAACAAGTTTACCACTTGAATGACTTTGTAGCGACCAACATCCGCTAGAACACCCTGTATATATACTCGTTGTGTAAATATTTAAATAATGTCTTTGTATTTCTACTTAAAGTGCTATGTCTATTCTTTTATTTACAATAACTTTATTACCTCTGTACTTTCCTATAATCCGTTGTAATATTTCTATTCTTTGACTAATTGCGTAACACCTCTTATTAGGAACCTGTATTAATTACTTTTTGATAGTATGTTTCTCCGGTGATTTGGGTTCAACGATTTGATTCTATAAATTCTATCTTCGGTATTTCCAAATCATATTCTCGTGCTACTGGTTCTCTACTTTTATCTACAATCCTTAGCTCCACTTTTATAATTTTTCTAAATTATTCAAATTCAAAACTCTGTAGTTCTAACTCAACTTTTGTTTACTTTACTCTTCTTACTCTCCAACTACGTCCAACAAATTTTTGTAACGTTAAGTTTCTGAGTGATATTCTTGCAATATGCACTAATCATCACAATCTGTCTTCAAATAAAGGTGCAGTTACCCTTAGTGAGGAAGCAAGACAAATTATTGTTGAAATAGAAATTAATGAAAATAAAAGAGCACAAGAAATTTTTTGGAAGATATTGAATATGTATTATCTGAATCTAAGAAGAAATAACAGCTGCATAATAATTACAAATATAGCATCCCTCAAACACAAAATAATGGTGCTTCAAAACAAAAATGACGTAAAGGACAAAAAATTATCAGCCGAAACAATTGTCGAGATTTAATTAAATTTCAAGTGTGAAACAAATAAAAGTATTATTTATTTCCTTTCTTTATTCATAAAATGTTTCATAAAAAAACAACTGCGTATACTATTCAAGCTAATAAAAAGTTATCATTCAACACAAAAAGAGAGAGAAATACTACTTCATCTGGTCAAAATTGTAAAGGACGAAGTAAAAAAGGGGAAAAAAGCCAAACTACTCTACGAAAAATGACTGTAAACAATAAATCATACTGTAACGCTCGGGGGTTCAGCAATTAAAACTCGAAGAATTTTAAATAGAAACAACAATTTATTTATACTTATATTAATTAACTTTTTAAAACACTAACGAATAACTTATTACTAAACTTAACTTTACTACCAATATCACTATTTATTTATGTACAGTTACTGTCTGTATAACACTTCTCACTTTTCTAATTATTTTTCTCGATTTATTTCTCACATTATTTTCACGACCGTCAATTTATATCTGAACTTTCTCGGCGATCATCTTTCCGCTTATACTGTTCCGTTAAATTTCCGAAACACTCCCAAGAAACACAGAAAATTCGGGTCCATTTTATTTTTCGCCGAAATATTGAACAAGTCTCCGCGAAACACAAATACGCTAACATGTCCCCAATTATTACGCACGCACTTGCAGTTACGATACACACGTCGCGGTCAAATCAATCACTCGGCCGCGACCGACTCGCTCACATACATGGGCACTCGAACACACACAAGCAAACGCGCACTCGTTACAATACATTTGGGATGAGAACAGCAAGCAACTAGTAGAGCTAATTCACAGAGTAGCAAACGAACAGCCCAGAAACAACCAACACCCATTGGACTACCTAGAACAAGACACTGCATGTGATGAACTACAGAATCCATACAATTCTAAAGTCCCTCCTTCAAGCATTAACAAACCCAACCAGCTGAACTCTGACAACCAGTTACACCAATATATGAACAACAAAGACCATCCAGAAGATAGAGAGTTGACATTTCGTTACTAAACTACTAAATAGAAGAACCAAAGAAAATCCATGGGAATCGACGAGTACCAACCACACCAGCACAAACATAAACAACACTAGTATGGAACCAGGAAAATCACCGATAAATGGGGTATCAGCAATAACGTTTTGGAACTGTCATCGAGTAAATAACATTTTTGAACTTTCTCTAGAAGACTACAATGAAGTTGTTAATACCAATCAGTTTGAATGAAGCTGTATGAGTAAGTAATATAGTAAATTACCGAAACAAAATTATTTTAAAATTCACAATTTATAGTTGTTTATGCATTTTATTATTGTTTCTTATGTTGTATAAACTACGTCCATGAACTGCATGCAGGTACGCGGCGTTGTGCCTTTGTGGCATCACTATCATGAGAGCGCTATTAGCGTGAACATCTATACATAATTATCGATACCTGAGAGCACGTGTTAAATAGTATAATTACCTGTAAAATGTGATCTATAGTTGTTATGTCTTTTAATAGTCATTTAATGAATTAGTGTGTTAACTTCGATTAGTGCATTTCTCGACGTTATTTATAAACAAACACAAAAATACAGTCCACTAACACGATTGCTACAACAACCCCAAAACAATAGTTAAGAAGGCCTTTGTTATAACGAAAAAAATTAGGACTTAGCAGTAACACTAATAACAAGTGAAATTATTTTACTACGAACCATTATTAAGTAAGACAATATAGTGTACATAAATAAAAAACTTTGTACCAGAAGAAATCCTTAATACAATAAAGACTATTCATCCAAATGATGAAGATATTTTCAAATCACTTTCTGATTACAACAACAATTATTTTTTTAATAATTTTGATTTTACTATACTTAATCATAAGAAGTATAAAGAAAAACAATGAAACATCGATTCACTTAAACTTTTGTGGAATCACTTAATAAAAAACTAGATGTTATAGTTTGTTCAGAAGCTTGGCTTATTGTTTCACATAGTTTCATTGAATTAATAGAGTATTTATTCTACAAGAATAATAGTGTCATTAACAAATCAGATGGAGTAATTATCTACATTGAAGAAGATTTGAAACATCAATCTACAATTGAGGAGTCTGAACAGCTGAAAGTTATAGGTGTAGAAGTTAATTTAAATGAAGGTAATAATACATTAAGCAATCTTAATGATTGAATTAATTTATACCCACTACAGATTACCTCATAGAATGAGGGAAAAGTTTGTTACTGTTGTCACGCCCCCGTCGAGATTCGAACCCGGGATCTTTGGCTTTACGCGCCAATGCTTTTGCTACTAATCTACGAGAGGTGGCAACAGTAACAACGACTAACGTGCTTACTAAGTCACAGAACGTCGGAATCTATGTATATTATTATTAATCAATAATAATGAAATATTTTTAGTAGGGGTAAATTTTAAGTACATTAATGAAAGTAACAAAAGTAACAAATTTTTCCCTCGTTGTATGAGGTAATATGTAGTGGGTATAATTAATTTAATCATTAATATCGCATTAATGTATTTAAAATCTACCGCTATTAAAAGTTCTTCAAATATTTCATTATGAAGTTAATAATATCAAAATAGATGCTTTAACGATGAATGTAATGAATTTGAACTTGAATGCTTTCATGATGTTAAATTTTAATATTAAAAATCATGTAGTGTAGGTGATATTAATATGGATACAGAAATGATGATCTGAATTGTGAATAACTAGAAAATGTTATGGAAAATCATTACATACCATACATAAATACCATAACTAGACCTAATCTATTAAATAATGGGGGTCCTGTATTAATCATATAATTGTTAAATCCAACCTTACAAGCTTCTTATACAAAACCAACGGACCATTATCCTGTTCTTGTTGGTTTTGATGTAAAGCTTGTGGAGGCATATAACGTAATATATAATATACATTTCAAAAAAAATATTTAAAACTCCGTGAGACCGAAAATTGGTACGATATTGGAAATATCAAAGATAACAATTTAGCAGTTACAACTTTAATTGAAAAAATTGAGCATCTATCTTATTTAGCTAAAAAAATATGTAATAAAAAATAAACCTAGAAAACCTTGGATGACTGGGACAATTATTGAATCTCTTAACAACAAACATAAATTGTATATAGAATATACAGCTGATATTCAAAATAAAGGAAAGGAGACTGTGGTAAATTAATAAATAAATACAAAGAAGACTCACCCCAATTACCACTTACAAAAGTTACTGGACGGACGCGTGTTTCGCCCACTTCAAACATGGGCATTATCTCGCGTTGATAATGCCCACGTTTGAAGTGGGCGAAACACGTGTCCGCTCAGTATAGCACCACATGAGTACATATCGCTGTTTTATCTTTTTATTTTATCGCGTGTCTGAAGTTTAAGGTATTGTTGTGAAATCGGTTGTTAATACATTCCTGGTCAAAGATCCTAACATAACAACCGAAATAAAAATTGTTATTTACCTGAATTGCTAATCGTTATATTTGCTTAAAAATTGTTTTGTTGTTTGTATTAGGAGGTCAACCTACTGACGTTACTCACTTAAATACTGACATGAGTAGCAGATTGGTTTAGCTATTGACGAATTTTATCTTTTTTGTTTACTTTAGCGAACATTGCTCCGGCGAGTCATTCGCATTACAAGGAAATGATTCGGAATTTAATTGTTAATAACAAAAAGAAGCTGATAGAAATTTTTTGAGTAAATGCCAATAAAAAAACGCGCGTGCAGGCTTATTAAAGTAATTGTGTGCATCATTATCTTGATCAGTTTTGTTTTCAATAAATAAAAAAATGATCCACACTCTCTGATAGCTTTATATTTCTTTCAAAGTTGAAAATTCTTTATTTATCATAATCATTACATCTTACTAATTATAACTTTTACTTAAAAAAATTCCTCATTGTTATTGATTTATCTTTAAAAAAAAGACATACCTAACAATCATGTCTTCTCTCTTTATTAAAATTTCAATATAAACAGCTCAAAGTGAAAATAACACTCAATAATTCAAAATGATCTACAAAGAGCTCTTCACTATTATATTAAGCCTGACAGTAATAGGAGCTGTTACTGAAGATGAGATTGAATACTATGAAGAACTCATAACGGAAAATATTGAAATATACAACTCTTACGTAGCTCCAACGTTCTTTGAAGAATTCCAATTGGATGACGCAGATGCAGAACCGATTGGTATGTACTTAAAAATGTAGCAACGTATTGTTTTTAACTACACATTTATCATTAGATTCAGTTAATTATAAAGAACAGTTATTATGTGTTTGGTCAGAAATTTATCGAGACCACCAGACACGGATCGCGATTTCGCCCTTATTAGAAGCTCATCAGCGTACCATAGGCAGTCTCGATAAATTATTGACCAAGCTGTAATGTTCCATAAAGAACAGTTAATAAAATAATAACGTAGCGGCAATTGTTGCCATCTAGTGGATTTTAGCTGCGTTATTATTTCAGTTAATTATGTTTTCCTGCAATAACTGGAACCACCTACCAACAAATAAATACATCCCAAAACACTTTTTTTGTACACAATTATTCATGAGTTACAATAGTTGACGGTATATTCCTTAGATTTTACCTCCTTTATTGAAATTATATATTTTTACACTAGTCTAAAGAATGTCAGAATCCGTTTCTAATTTCATTATTTAACACCAGTATCTTATTGTTAGTTAAATACCAAGACGAATTTGATGAGAAATATGTTTCAGAATTTGGAGAATATGATTTTATAATAGTTGGAGGAGGTTCCGCAGGAAGTTTATTAGCAATGAGATTAACAGAAGTTGAGTCGTGGAACGTCTTGGTAATTGAGGGAGGTGCACGTGGGAATAATTTCACGGACATACCTGTCATGAATAGATATCTCTTATCATCAAAATTCAATTGGGGATTCAAAACCACATCGCAAAATACGTCGTGTCCAGGTAACTATAAATTATCACTTAATATTTATACTACCAGCACTAAAATTTATATTTATTAATTGAAGGAGGATCTGGTAGACAATTCAATCTACCAAGAGGAAAAGGGCTTGGTGGAACCACAATTATAAACGGCAATGTGTTCGCACGTGGAATCCCATCAGACTACGACGAATGGGGAGCCAATGGTCTACCCAGTTGGACCTTTGAAAATGTCCTCCCTTACTTTAAAAAATTCGAAAATGCCTCTGCTTTAAATGGAATAGATACTGACTACCACGGATTTGATGGACCATTGGTTGTGGAAAATTACAAAAACACGAGTGATCTATCTGAGGCTTTTATTAAATCTATGAATTCATTCGGATATGATACTGTTGATTATAGTGGTGCAAATCCGTTTGGTGTGGGATATGTGCAAAAAAGTACCAATAGTGGTAGGCGAAATAGTGGAGATAATGCATTTTTACGTCCAATCCAAAACAGGACTAACCTGAAATTACAAACCAATAGTCTGGTGACAAAAGTATTAATTAGTGGTAACATTACAACTGGAGTCGAATTTATCAGCGGAAATAAAACTTATAGAGCGTATGCCTCAACTGAAGTGATTCTGTCGGCTGGTTCTTATCAATCTGCGCAAATATTGTTACTTTCTGGAATTGGACCGTCGAGTAAACTTTCTAAACATAACATAACAGTTAAATTAGACCTTCCAGTGGGAAATAATTACAAAGATCAATACAGAATTATTGTATCCGGTACGACCAACGTGACAAGTTCCGTGACAGTAGAAGAGTCCATAGCAGAATACCTTCGTTCAGTTGGTCCATTAACTGCATCTCAAGGAATGGAACTTGTAGCATTTTACAACACAAGCTATACTCCGGTGGAATATACAACCCTAGTAACTAACAGTATTTCATTAGTTAATGGTTCTCTCACTTTCGATGCTGCAAAATCAACTGCTTTTAACGTGTTTGTAACATTCCTTCACCCAAAATCAGTTGGGAATCTTGAGCTAGCTTCCGCTGATCCCTTACAATTTCCTTTATTAAATCCAAATTTCCTCCAAGTTGAGGAAGAAGTTCAAACACTTATTGAAGGTGCACAATTTGTCGTTAAAGTATTAGAAAACGAACTGTTTGATAAGTTTAACTATTCGATTGTGAAGGACAGTAGTTGTAGTAATTTCACTTTTAATAGTGATGATTATTGGAATTGTGTTGTTCGTTGTTCTGGATCTGGAGTGAATCATCCCAGTGGTACTTGTAAAATGGGTGTGAGTTCCGAAGATTCGGTTGTTAACGAAAGACTTCTGGTTCATGGAATGGAAAACCTTAGAATTTGCGATGCCAGTATAATTCCAATTACTGTGACTGGGCACATGTTTGCTACAGCTTATTTGATTGCAGAGAAAGCAGCAGGTTTTATCAAAGAAGACCATGGAATTAGCTAAAAAATAAAATTGAAATTGTATACAATTGTTATGTCCATAATGCAAATTAAAATTGCTCCACTCTCTAATTTTTTATACTGTCTACTACTCAGAAATAGAAAGTTCATCTTTAATTTGAACATGTCAGGAAATTTAAATGATAAAAAAAAATGTATATGTTAATAAAATGTTAGCAACGTCAGTGGTTGTGCGCGCAAGCTCATCAGCGTGCCATAGCCAGTTTCGATAAATTTCTTACCAAAAGCATAATAATGGTTATTATTAAGCTTTACGTGTATTCACGTATGTAGGCTGCATTGTTGAAATAGCTGGACAAGTTTAAATACCTCTGTGAGGGCTTGTCTAGTTTGACATCCTCTGTAGCGGCTAAAATCCACTAGATGGCAGCAATTGCCTCTATGTCATTTTTACCACTGGTCAAGTTGTTTTGTCTCCATTTACCATTTTACCATTGGTTTAATATAAATGCATACGTACAACTCTCATATTATCTATCAAGACTTAAACTGCTTATCTTAAATTTATCGTGTCAATATCTAAAAAAGTGTAGATACCTATCCAAATAACATAAACAATATTGATAGCAATTGTTTACGCACTTTCCATGAAAAAAAAAAGGCGCGTGCAAGTTTATTAATGTACTTGTGTGGTACATCATTATCTCAATCTATTTTGTTTTAATAACTAGGCTAACGTTCCATACTCTCGATACCTACATATTTCCTTCAATGTTACAAATTCGGTATTTATCATCATGTTCATATCTAAAAATATATAACTTTTACGTAAACCTTTTCCTAATTTGCCTTGATTTATCTTACAAAAAAAGACACTAAGTCTCATGCCATCTCTTTCTATTAAAGTTTCGATATAAACATCGCAAATTGAAAATTAAATTCAATAAGTCAAGATGATCTACACGAAACTTTTAACTTTTACATTATTTTTGACACTAACCACTGCTGATACTGAAGATGAGATTGACTACTATGAAGAACTTATAAAGACAAATATAGCAGCAGCAAATTCTTATCAACTTCAAACGTTCTTTAAAGACTTTCAAGTAGATGACGCAGATGCAGGACCAATTGGTATGTATTGTCGTATATCTTTTTTTATACTTATTTTGTTCGGGTTAATTTGCGAAACACGAAAGCGTTATTCAAAATTTCATTATATTTATTTCTATACATTCAGCTGAATTTACGCTGCACGGAACCACAACGAATGTGGGTCGGTAGATCCTTTAACGAAATAATAAATAAACACAGGAGAAGCTATACAAATAAGATTTACAATTCCACCCATGCCCAGCATTTATTAGACGAGATATATAATTTTAATGATAAGTTTAAAGTATTAATAGTAGTATGAAGGCATTCACGACTGGGGTCAATAGAATTATGATAACTTACCGGGCTTTTGGGTCGTGGTCTATAGGGTTTTTTGTTGCCTGACGTTTCGTCAGCGTCTGCGGCAAAAAAAGCCTATAGACCACGACCCAAAAGCCCCGTAAGTTATCATAATTTTAAAGTAATACACATAGAAAACAAAGGTACCAATGTAAACTTAGTACAAAGGATAGAAATAAATAAGTTAAATAAATTGGGACTAATAGTCAACGATACACTAGACATTAACAATTCACATTTCTTAAATTTATAATTCACTTTAATCCCCTCCGTAATAATTAAAAGCTTTATAAATTCAATAAATAAGCACCATGTGGGGTCCTATAAAGATCCAATATAAATAATTATCTAGGAAATTAAGTAAGTCCGCAAAGTCGTGAAGAAGTCTGCGTGAAGATGAGGTCCAGGTATCCGTCGAGTTTGAAAAAGTGTCGTGTGCGAGGAGTACTGACTTTATGTGAAACCATATAACGAATTCCCAGGGATGGATGTATTCCATTAAGCCTCAGACAAAACAAGGTCCCAATGTGACCCTTTGCTCTTGACTTTTATTATTTCGCCTAGTTTAATTTGTTTATTTGATTTATCTGGTTAGTTATTGTTCTGCTCATTTACTATATTTATCTATTTTTATTAATTAAATGGTTGTTTACAAATATACGTTACGAAAAGGTAAAATAAATGTTTTGAAAACCAATCTCTCGCAAGCCAAGAGGGGTCTATTCGATTAGTTAAGGAAGCATCTACGATAATTAGTGAAGGGCCATTTGATACATAGTAGAGACATTTACAATACAATATCAACGTACTACTATTCTTCATTTAATAATTACAATGACAAGTAGAAGTTTAGAAATGTTCTACTTTTAATTAGGTATATATTAATTATCAGGATCACTAAACTGTGTTTTCGTACAAAATTGCAACCACCATATATAATATAAAGGTAGATGTATCAGAAAACTATTTTTAGAATTATGATAGTGTATGAAACAGCATCCCAGTTAAAACCCAAGGTCAATTTGACGAGATTTTTTTTTCAGAATTTGGAGAGTATGACTTTATAATAGTTGGAGGAGGTACTGCAGGGAGTTTATTGGCAAGAAGATTATCAGAGGTTGAGTCGTGGAACGTCTTGGTAATTGAGGGAGGTGCACGTGGGAATAATTTTACCGATATACCTGTCATGAATAGATACTCGTGGTCTTCGGACTTTAATTGGGGTTTCAAAACTACATTGCAAAGTAGGGCGTGTCCAGGTAAATGTTGATAATAATTTGAATATAATGAGCACTAAAAATTATATTTATTAGTTGATGGAATATCTGAGACACATATGAATCTGCAAAGAGGAAAGGGACTTGGAGGTACTACAATTATAAACGGTAATTTGTTCGCACGTGGATTTCCATCAGATTACGACAAATGGGGAGCTAATGGCTTGCCCAGTTGGAGCTTTGAAAATGTCCTCCCTTACTTTAAAAAATTCGAAAATGCTTCTGCTTTGAAAGGAATAGATACTGACTATCATGGATTTGATGGACCATTAGTTTTAGAAAATAACAAAAATATGAGTGATATAACTGAGGTTTTTATCGAATCTATGAATTCATTCGGATATAATTTTGTTGATTATAATGGTGGCAACCCCATTGGTTTGGGATACCTGCAAAAAAGTACCCTCAACGGTAGACGAAATAGTGGAGATAATGCATTTTTACGTCCAATCCAAAACAGAACTAACCTGAAATTACAAACCAACAGTCTAGTAACAAAGCTGTTAATTAGTGGTAACACTACAACTGGAGTTGAATTCATTAACGGAAATAAAACTTATAGAGCGTACGCCTCAACTGAAGTGATTCTGTCGGCTGGAACTTATCAATCTCCACAAATATTGATGCTTTCTGGAATTGGACCATCGAGCAAACTTTCCAAACACAACATAAGCGTTAAATTGGATCTTCCAGTCGGAGATAATTACAAAGATCAATATAGAATTGTTGTCTCAGGTACAACCAACTTGACAACCCCTTTGACAGTAAGAGAATCGATAGCAGAATACCTTCGTTCAGTTGGCCCATTAACTATAGCTCAGGGAATGGAACTTGTAGCATTTTGCAACACAAGCTATACTCCGGTAGAATATACAGCTATAGTAACCAACAGTATTTCATTAGTTAACAGTTCTCTTACTTTCGATGCTGAAAAGTCAACTGCCTTTAATGTCTCCGTAACTTTCCTTCACCCAAAATCGGTTGGGAGTATTGAGTTAGCTTCCGCTGATCCCTTACAATTTCCTCTATTAAATCCAAATTACCTCCAGGTGGAGGAAGATGTTCAAACAATTATTGAAGGTGCACAATTTATCGTTAAAGTATTAGAAAACGAATTATTTGAAAAGTTCAACTATACGATTGTGAAGGAAGCTACTTGTAGTAATTTCAATTTTAATAGTGATGATTATTGGAATTGTGTTGTTCGTTGTTCTGGAGCTCCAGGGAATCATCCGAGTGGTACATGTAGAATGGGTGTAAGTTCTGAGGACTCAGTTGTTAATGAAAGACTTCTGGTTCATGGAATGGAAAACCTTAGAATTTGCGATGCCAGTATAATTCCAGTAACTTTGACGGGGCACATGTTTGCTACGGCCTATATGGTTGCAGAGAAAGCGGCATGTTATATCAAAGAAGATCATAAAATTAGTTAAATAAATAAAATTCAATATGTCTAGAATTATTGTGTCTTTAATAAGAGGAAATTAAAACAAATTAAAATGTGGCGCTCAACGCCACACATTAATAATACAAATATATTTAAAATTATTTTGTGTAAATATTCCTTTGTATTCTATTTAGTTGTGTCTCTGTGTCTATGTAAATATTTCTTAACATTATCTTCTAATGCTTTTGTATTCTATCCGTCCACCTGTGTCAGTAACTTTTATTACTTATTATGTACTTTCCTATAATACTTGCTAACGTTTCAATTTGGCATTTCTATTTTCATTGTTGTTGTTAAGTGTGTAGATATCTATTGATCGTTGTGTTGTTGTTATTTAGTGTTTAATTTTATAAACAAAAGCATGGCTTACCTATGGGCTCCCCATTGACGCATATATTAGCGGAAATATATATGGCAAATTTCGAACATATATTATTTAGTTCCAATAATAAACTGATTAACCTTATCTTTTCTTGGTACCGGTATGTCGATGATATATTTTGTGTTTGGAAAGGCACAAATAGACAATTAGATCTTTTCTTGAATTTCTTGAACTACGTAGAAAAAAATTTAAAATTTACCATCGAAAAAGAAACTAATAACACCTTAAATTTCCTCGATTTGCAATTAAAAAGGGACAAAAAACTAAGTTATAATATTTTTAGAAAACCAACGTTTACTGACACAATTGTTCCCGCGAAGTCGAACCACCCTTGGCAAACTAAATTACTTGCCTTTCATAGTTTAATTAATAGACTAATACAATTACCCTTATCGGCAAATGATTACAATACAGAATTAAATGTTATAAAAAATATTGCCAGAAATAACGGGTATAACGATACTTTGGTTGCCAAATTAATTTTCACAAACAAACAAAAATTAGTTAGAAAATCATTATATCATGTCGATTTTAGCATTAACTCTAATAAGAATTTTGTTTCTTTACATTTTGTAAAATCTGTTAGTAATAAGTATAAACACAAATTACAAAATTTAGGTTTAACTGTTGTTTAAAATAATAAATTTACTTTAAGAACTATATTAGTCAATAATAAAAAGAAAACAACTCCTTTGGAAAAAAGTGGTGCATATCAATTAGCTTGTGACTCATGTGACGCAATTTATATTGGACAAACTGGTAGAGCTTTTTTAACTAGGATAAAAGAACATTTACATAGTATTAATAAAAATAATTTGCATACTGGAATTTCAGAGCATTGTACTTTGTATAAAGACAATATAGACGTTAAAAATACAAAACTTTTACACAGTAATATATCTAAAAGTAGGAAATTATCTATGTTTGAAAATTTAGAGATAAAGAAAAGTCTCCACAATAAAATAAATATTGTTAATATCAATTAAAGTTAGGACAAACAACATCTCCTCTCCTACTCAGCGAATTATAGATGTACCTATTAAATATTAATATATACATTATTCTTTAGTATTTATACTCTTGATAATGGGCAATGTGCGAAACAATTGTCGAGTTTCTCAATATATTTAGTGCAAATATTTTACTAGTGTTTTATTTCATTATTAATTGAGTTCTACATAAAAACCCACACAAACTAAAAAAATTATATCACACCCTTCTTTCTCATACTGACATTTATCCAAAAATTAAAAGTTAATCATTTTATAGTGCTTTTAAATGCTGTTAAATTACAAAAGTAGCACAGGAGAAATTTTTCCCAAAATTGTGGATATAATAATGTGTCCCTGTGCCTTTTTATCACTAACCGCTACTGTTCGCAAAAGACATTGATAAACACACACACAAAATCATAAATAATAAAATAATTAACAACTTTTTATTTTTTATTTTTATAAATTTGAGTATAACTCTTAAATTATCTTAAGTTATCTATCCTTAAATAGGTAGATAACATTACCTGAAAAGGCATCCATACGGGAATTGTGAATATTAGTTGTCTGTTGCACAGATTGCGAGGTTATTATTTATAATTATTATGCGTCTATTATGGGTGTATTTTATAATGTTTGTTTGTATAGTTCAGTTTGCAAAAGTTTTATTTGTTTTTTACAAATAAGTTTGCCTATGAGAGATGCTTTAATAATGTTTAATTATTTATTGTAGTTTATTTGTATAAGTCTATGAAAAGAGATTAATTTGATTTGTATTGGCTGAGGATTATAGGATCTGTTCAAATGGAAATCTAAAAATATCAAATATTAACTAATTATTTTCCCTAGAAGCTATGATATCATAAATCATAAATACTTAATAAATACTGTGTTGAAAGTATTTACCGTCATCACTTGGTGAAACATACTTAATTATAAAATAAATAAGTAAACAATAACAATAAACACTTTACACTTTTCACTTAATTTTTAAGAGATTCGATAGTGTAACCTTTGTGAAACATGATTCATAAAACTAATTTAAACGTAAAAAAAAAAACACGTAAAATGTTTTACATTAATTTATTTTCGATAACTTGACAATTGTTTCGATCGAACTGCGATCATTTTCAAGAGTAATTACACTAAAATTTATAACTAATGTTAACATATTTATATGCATCTACAATTTACATAGAAGGAGTGGGCAGCTAGTAGAGGCTAATTCTATTCGACTATTGACTAAATTTAAATTGTTAAACAAGGCTTTTTTTATTTCAAGATATTCAAGCATTGACAATTTTCTATAATTGTTTATGTTGCAGTGTAAAATTTTAGAATTATTTAAGTTGAAGGAATGGTTAAAAGTAGTAGAGTGTTCCGCGAACCCTGTTGTTTTAAGTTTTTTACTGATACTATATTTATGTTCTTTTAAGCGAGCTTCAATCGTTCTCCCACTTTTTCCAATGTAAATTGCCTCACAGTCATTACAATAGGTTTGATAAACCCCGATTTTTGATTCCGGTGGTTGTGCTTGTTTATTTTTTACTAGTAAGGTTTTTAGATTACAATTGTTAGTTACTATAGCTGTAAGGTTAAACTTTTTTAACTTATTTCTAAACTTGTAACTAATGTTATTATAAATTTAATGGAACAAAATTGTTGACCCGAATTACTAGATTCCGTCGGGATAACGTTGTAGATTAATTTTGTAACTTTCATGTTAAGTTTTTTGTTGATTAGGTTGTCTATGATATTGGGTTTGTACCCATTGTTCTTTCCTATTAGTTTTATTGTATTGCTTTCTTTGTGGTAGTATTCGTTGGAAAGAGGTAGGTTTAAAAGTGTATTTTTTTACGTTTAAGTTAGTTATTTTATTTAATTTTAATTTAGGACATCTTCAGTAGTTTACAGAGTTAGACATAAACTAAATCTAAAAATGCAATGTGTCTTACTTATATCTTACAGAATTAAACTATGTTTGGGTTAAGGAGGAGGTTGTTTTAGAAGCTCTTTTAGTCTAAATATAAATATGGAATCAACAGAAACAACTACTCCGAGGGCTAATACCCTTACCGGCATTGAATTACACTGTTGATTCCGTTGTACTCCTAGACGAAAATATAACATATTCAAAAGAGAAGGAATTAAAATCCTCATTCGTCTAAATTTTAAAATCAAAGATCTCACATTTTGAACGCGTCCTACTAAGTAGGCACAACGAACCGAAAGCCACATCCCACGACCGGTTTCGACCTATCGGGTCTCATCAGGTGGGCGCTGGCAGAAAGGCCTTTACAGGCTATATTATAAATGTGAGATCTTTGATCTTAAAATTTAGACGAATAAGGATTTTAATTCCTTCTTTTTATTAGTCATTTGTTAGATTTTTCTTCTGATTTAAGGCTTTTTGATGTCTATTATTTCGTAATTGTCCAATATTAAACCTCCTTTTAGATTGTGTAATAATTTTACGTTCTTTTTTCTATGTTGTGTTTATTTTCAATCAAGTGTGTGGCTAATCCTGAACTATGTTTTTTGTATTTTGCATATTGCCCTAAAAAGGCGAAATACGTATATAGAAAGTAAAAATTGAATGAAATTGAATTTATTTTATACTTGATAAATGTTAAAATTTTCCAGTTTTGGTTCAAAACTCCAATTTCTATTTTCATGAATCAATAGAGAAAGTAAAAATTAAGTGAAACTTCGAAGTGTTTAGTTGTTGACCTATTTGTTTTATACTTAATAAATGTTAATTTTTTCCAGTTTTAATTCAAAACTGCAATTTCTATTTTCATGAATCAACACGAAAGCATTTTTTGAAACTAATCACTTAACTGTAGAAAATGCTTTTGTAACCAGTGTATTTTTATACTAATTTCGATAAAAGTTTGATTGTAGTACGATTCTAGTATTACACGTATGCAGGGATAATACATGTATATTATTTAATTACACTGACCATATGGACTCCCCACGACTGTGATTGATTTTTTCTTTTATCTAAACATTGAACAAAATAATCGTTTTCGTGCAACACAATCGTTGCAGGTGCATTACGTTATTAGGTAAACTGAAAACATATGTTAAAGTAAAACACGAACATTACTTTAAAATAATTTATTGACAATGTGTTATTTAAGTACCTACATTCATTGAAAACACCATCATAATGTAATTATCATAATCGAAAGCATTTCCACTTCGGATGTATTAAGCTAGATTTTCATTCATTTACTTTAATTTCTTGATTGTTCTGTGCGTTGGTCATCATAAACAAAACTCTAATCAATATAGGCTATTCAACATCATTAAACAACTATATTCTATAGTGACCCTACGGTGTCGTTTGGTTATTTGTCTCTTGGTGAAACATTTTTATAGTAGATGAAAGAGAGAAGGAAAAAAACTCGGTTTTATTTTATGAATTGTATTTATTCAATTAATGATACCGTTTCGGCTATTACGCCACTATCGAAAGACAGGAGTATAGCTGATACTAAATATATACTGTATATACTGATCAGTGTTTAAATACTATTTCTAGATGGTAAATTTTAAGAGGAGGGACAGGGTGAAATCAACTTGGTCATTAGTAATAATAATATTTTTCCCCTTTTTAATGTTATGTAATCATTTTAAATTATCAAGAGCTAATTTATGGTTATTTGAGATACAATGATCAGAAAATCCTGTTACCTTCCTGTAAACTTGATCTTTCATGTTCTTTTAACCTATATTTTACTAGTCTGGCTGATGTAAATGACCTCAGAATTTTTACGCTTTATTTAGTAGACACCACTTGTTTGTGATGTATCAACCTTTTCTTTATTATTTACTAGGAGTCAACTTAATTAATTCTTAGTTACTATAGCTTTTATGTTAGTTTTCTTTAATTTATTACATATCCTAGTAGATATACCCGGAATATAATGTTGTACATCCTTTGAAGTTGGTGAGATGTTAAAGTTGTTAGCTTTAGTTTCTTTCGTTTTTTATTTAACAGCGAGTCTATTAACCGTTGTTTTTAGCTAGTATTTATAAATAATAATTTCTTTCTTAAATTTTCTTTATTCAAGAACTAATTTAAAATGCTTTGACTGTTTAGAATGCGTATGAACGATTATTTCAGTAAAGGTGGGTTTTCTGTAAATATCGAAATTGATTTCATTTCGTTTCACCTATTCTTGAAAGTACATGATCTAGAAAATTTAGGGAATGATTATTTTCTATTTCTACTGTAAATTGAATGTCTTTATATAAAGTCTTTAAGTAGTTTAGAAATATTTCTATTTGTCTTTCTGTATCTGACCAAACACAACTGATGTCATCTGCGTACCTTTTCCAGTACAGTATTTTCTCAATTAGGGGGTTCTTAAAGCTAAATAGCATAGTTTCCAAATCAGACATGAATATTTCACTAACCTAAATTTGATTTACACCACCTCCAAGTGCTATTATAAATAAGGCCGGAAAACTATTAAATTTAACAATCGATTGTCGATTGTTTGAAAATAACTAATTAAATAGGAAATTTGTGAATGTAAGGAAAACGTGAAAAACTTTTGATGATAATTCACAAAATACAAGTACATGAATCAATATTTGTAAGCGAAAGGAGAATATTTAAAAAAAAAAACTTAAGAAAATCATGTCTTTTGCTGTGCAGCAATTCTATGACAGGAATATATATATGGTACATAATGTTATATACGTGAACCCTTGATACAAAGCAAATTTTCGCGCAACCCCTTACAACATGTAGAACAAGGAAAACATTTGCTTCTAGTTCATATTTACATTCCAAGATGTTTTGGATGTACTTTCAAAGACCTCGACATCAGAAGGAACAAGTCAAGTTTTAAAGGAAAAGGGGCTGAGCAAGAAGTAAGATATATGTATGTATATAAGTTGCTTGAGGCGCATAAAGTTGGCTATGGCATGGCAAAGCAGTCGTAGTTCAAATCCCTGACGTATATTACCGTGTTTCGCGGATCAAAGGGATGCTACCCCGTGCATTTTATTGTCATACACTTGCATTTGTGTTAAGATTGACAGCGAACCGAATAGGGGACTTTGTTACTTCCGCAAAGGGCGTCGATGTTTGCCATTTGAGGACCTTTATTACGAAGGGGGAACGGCTATCCGGTTCTAGATGGGCTTTTAGTGATTATTGTATATTATCATGTTGAATAGACAATATCGTATAACAGGATTAAGTAATTTTGAAAGTTTTTTTTTAGAAAATACAATGACAGCAACTTATGTTACCTGTAGATTACGATTTATCACATTTGATTGCTTGAATTGTATATTCTCAAATATAATTACTAAATTAGTTATTCCTATGGATTCGAACCAATCCTACAACATAAAATGTCCTCATTCAACAGTTTTGTTCACTTATAGACTTGGACTTATTTTATTACCTCTTTCTGAATCCAGCTTTAACAAAGAACTAACTATTATTAAACAGATAGCTTCTAATAATGGCTATAAACCTAACATAATAGATCACATTATAAAAAACAAGCAATGAAAATTAATTGTTAATCAACTTTACAACAATCTAACCCACTCCAGTACTATACCTGATACAAGCAAGTACTGTTTTATTAATTACATTTAGAAATTGGTTACAAAATCAACAATCATGTTTTCAAATTTAACATAAAACCTATCCTAGTCAACAAAGTTAACTTAAAAAGTCTTTTAGTCAACAACAAAACAAAAATAAATATATTAGACAAATGTGGGGTATACAAAATTTCTTGTCAAAACTGTCCTGTTTTCTATTTAGGACAAACTGGCAGAGCAATTAATATTAGACTAAAAGAACATTTACTTTCAATAAAAAATGAAAAGAATACCACAGGAATTGCTCAACACTGTATGGACAATAATCATAGCCTAGATACAGAATCCTTGAAATTATTACATAATGTTCAGAAAAGTTTCAAATTAAATTTACTTGAATCTTTAGAAATCAAAAAAGCTGTCAACAACAAATAGAATATCGCAAATAATCAATTAGAATTGTTTATCGTAGAATCACAGTTATTTTTAGTGGATTTTCCTTATACCTAATTTTGTTTGTTCAACGTCATAATTCCTGTTTAGCATAGAACCAATAAGTGTATATATAAGTTTGTTTATTTACTTTAGAATTAGTTACAGAATTTCTCTCTTGAGAATGACCTGAGAAGGTCGAAACAATATTTTAGAGGTTCAATATAATTTTAGTGAAACATACCCAGTGTTTTCTGTTTCTCTTTTACTAAATTAGTTTTCTTTAAAGCCTATAATTTTAGGATAAAAAGTAATTTTTCAACTCAATAATTTTTGCAAGGTTCAGTTTATTTAATTGAAATAGCAGGTAATATGATACGTAATTATTTCTGTTGATATTTTGTTATTAAACGAAACCCTTAGGCGTAATACCTGAAAATAGTTTAGAAATCTTTTGATCATTCTGTATAAATGTTTGTCAACCTGAAGGAACCTTGGCAACCGCTCAATTAGTATCAAAATTGACGCCCAGAAACTAGCTTGTCAAAGTGTTCCTTCAAATTAAAAAAGTATATCCTTAAATACCCGCACATATGTCCGAAAAACAAACGAGAAATGTGAGAATGCATCAGGCAAATGCTCTTATTCTTCCAATTATTGAATATCTCAAGGATGGCGAATTACAGGCTGTCATTTTGGCAGGACTTTGTGGAATTGGTGCCTGGGTTGTAATTTCAACAATATTAAAAGTTAGTTTCATATTACAATTAAACTCAAATTTGTATTACTTTAAATCATTCCAAGTTAGGTACGAGTCGCAGTTTCTTCGCATTACAAAGGAAAAAATATAAATATAGTTTTTAAGAGAAACACTAACATTTAAGCGGTTTTAACTTATTTGTTTAGAAATATAAATATAAATATAAATATGGAATCAACAGAAACAACTACTCCGAGAGCTAATACCCCTACCGGCGTTGAATTACACTATTGATTCCGATGGACTCCTAGACGAAAATATAACATATTCAAAAAAGAAGGAATTAAAATCCATATTCGTCTAAATTTTAAGATCAAAGATCTCACATTTTGAACGCGTCCTACCAAGTAGGCACAACGAACCGAAAGCCACATCCCACGACCGGTTTCGACCCATCGGAATCAACAGTGTAATTCAACGCCGGTAGGGGTATTAGCCCTCGGAGTAGTTGTTTCTGTTGAATCCATATTTATATTTTTATATTTATAGTATAGCCTGTAAAGGCATTTCTGCCAGCGTCTACCTGATGAGACCCGATAGGTCGAAACCGGTCGTGGAATGTGGCTTTCGGTTCGTTGTGCCTACTTGGTAGGACACATTCAAAATGTGCGATCTTTGATCTTAAAATTTAGACGAATAAGTATTTTAAGTCCTTTTTTGAATATGTTATTTGTTTAGTTTTATACATTCATGCAGATACGTAAAAAAGGAACTAAAAGTAATGTATTTTTATGTATGTATTTTCTTTTTAGGCTGCAATTGAGAATGGAATGAAGACTTAGATTGTACTATATAGAAATATTATTCACAATTTATAATGTTGTTTAGTTACCGCTTTGATTGAAATGTATCTACTGATATAATTTACTTTGTCCCTTTTTGATTTATAAGCAATAAAAGTTAAATTGTTGCTACTACGTTTTACAATATCAATTTCGATAAAATGATATAAACGAAGTAATAAAAATAACAAACAAGTAGATTTTCACAAATTTTATTAAATCATGTAACATTGGCTTCATCAGGCATACGAGCATTTACTACTTATTTTTATTAGAAATTTTATTTATTATATTTATTACTAAGTAATAAATGCTTGCATGTCTGATGAAGCCAATGTTTGGCGAAACATATTACATGATTTAAAAGAAATTGTGAAAATCTTCTTGTTTGGTGCTTTTATTTCATGGATTATGGATTTTCATCAACTAAAGGCCGAAATTATTAATTTTTTAATGATATAAACTATATAAGTAAAATTTTAACCTACCTATGTAATGTACTAAGAACAATCCCTTCCATGTAACAGTGTCCAAATAATTATTTATATAAAACTATTATTTATTTTGTTTATATAATCTCGTTATCTATTTTATATACTAAAGAATAATAGTATTATTTAGCATCAGATAGCAAAAGACAGTGATCAAGTCAATAGGCTAAAAGAAACATTACAATATGTCGTAATTTTGTGAACCCGAGACACAGGTAGTACTGTAATCTGTTTTTTTTTTCGTCCATCATATCGTTCAATCATTGTAGGGTAGTAGAGGCTCTGCCTGTATCTGTATGGTCGGTTAAACATTTACCTGTAGTGTATAGGTACATTACGCCCTAATTCAATAGGACCTTTATTTTGCTAGAATTTTACTATTGCTGTGAAATTCTAAATTTCATTTAGTACAAAATTCATTTAATATGAATTTTATAATAGAACGGAGGCTATGTATATTTATACAAATGTCCACAGGAGTTCATTGACACTCGGGAACGCAAAATTTTGACGAGAAGGAAGGAACCATCTCGAACATAATTTCGCGAGTATTGATGGTTCTCGAAGGATATTTGTTTTAGTTCGTAATATTGTTAAATAAAAGGTAAATTAGCATTGACGTGACTTTACATCTGACAAACTTGCAACAACAAAATCTATTGGAAACGACTCTCTATTTATTAAGCAAAATAACATAAATAATTGGCCATCTTTGATACTATAAACCCGCACGTACATAGAAAAAGATCGTATTCCTATGTTTATCCGCTAGTTAAATGAAGCAGTAAGCGTATCTTGCCTTACACATCGTCTTGCCATACTTGACTCATTTGTACCCCTAGGCACGCCGAAAGAGTTTCATATCAAAATAGTACGATTTGTAAACATATTTACCTATTACCATAATAAGAAAGTGATTGTAAACATTAAGTTTTTAGTGTTCTAACTTTCAGGTTATTTTTTGGATGTTTTGGCCTCTTTTGCTTATCTGTGGAGTCCTGAGTTTAATACCTTCCTGGCGGACAACCATCGCTAATGATTACATACCTGCTCACATAGAAACATTAAAGGCTCTGGGTCGCAGGATAACAGGAAATATTTCCTATATCATCGATAAATAACAATGTAAATTAATACTAAACGACATGTTCTCAGAAATATAATATACGGTCTATTAAAAATATAAACAGTAGTGCAATATAACATGATATTTAATTTCTGCCTTTAATGGAATAGATTATGTATGATTTATATTCCACAATCTTCTTTGATTATATTTGCAGCTTTTTCTGACACCATGAGAAAATATTTGACCATTCAGTATACTGAGAATAATACTGGCATTGACCACTATACGATTCTTCATTCCTTAAAAGTCTTTCATTAACAGCCAAATCATCTTAGAGACTACCAGCAAATTCAGCAATGGTTTATATACGTATCTTTTTCCTCTTTAAAAGAGAACCTGCCGAACGAATCATTTCAAATGCTTTTCTGTATAATTTTTATTTCCCTTATTAAATTCGTCTCCTATTGCAATATGATTTTCATTCAAGACTTTATGTTACATCTATTTACTGCCTTCAATATTTCATCTTCCATGTGAATTGTTAGTTATAACGTAGTAGATCATTATCATAGAATATTTACACTTCTCAATTTATCTATCAAATAGTTATAGTAAAATTTCGATAATAATAACTTTTCGGAATTTTAACATTGTTTGAATGTAAAATCTCCAAATCGAGAGTGTTTTGTGGGGATTCACGTTTTGGTCCTTTTCTATTTAAAGCAAAAAGTTCATTGGAGCAGTTTCGCTACAATTGAAAAACAAGGTAAAGGCGAGTTGGAAGTGCCTGTGTGTAGTTAAGAATAATCGTTTTAAAAACAAATTATAAAGGATATTTACGACTATGTTTTTGAATTTTTTACTTAATTTTGTGAGATGGGTCTTATATATTTATGAATTCAATTATTCTAAATAATACGAGGGTAAATAAAATATAAACGGTGTTTTCCGCGATTATTGAAAGAGTAGAACTCATGGAAAAGGATGGGTCACTTTAAATAATTAACGGAATGTGATGTCTCTAATTAAAGATAATCACTATTTATTTTAACTACGATATATATTATTACACGAATCGGTATAAGGTTTATAAAAATTGATTCGGTTTACAATAGGTCTGGTGCCGACCCCGATTGCTGCTACAAGACTATTATATATTTTTTGTCCTCCGATGTTTCCCTTTCTTAGAAGTTTAGAAAGTCCAGGAAAACATCGAAGTTTTTAACTACACTAAAAAGATTTAAAAATAAAACATACAAAAATTACAAATAATACATTTATATATAAAATATTTACAAAAGGCCAGAATTCTCCTAAACAATTTTACTATTTTACTTTAGCACGTAATTCCGATCGAGAGGATTCGATGCTCGAGTGTTGTTTGGTTTATGAGGAGGGAGAAACCGGCTTAGGTAGCAGCTGCGCTCGGTTCTGTCCGCAGTACAGCCATGACTGAGCGCAAGGTACCTTCGTCTATTGCATAACGCATCAACATAAAGTTTTTATCCAATGAAGGCTGAATGTTAAACACTCGGAAATTTTCACTCATTTCAAGGCACAGCTTACAGTTTTGGGGATGCTACACTGTCTCAGAATTGAGTGTATACGTCGGTTAGAGAATAGAGAATTCAGGGATGGGCGAGAACGTGTCCAAAATGAAAGTCATGATCGACTATGATCGACGCCCAAGAACAAGTCTCACAAATAACAACATCCGTGCTGTTCGAGAGCCTATTGAAGGTGATCACCATCAGCTGGTTAACTATTGAAAAAATCTCATCAGAAGTGGGTATTAGATATGGGTTGGGATGGTTCAATACATCATCACTGATGAACTTGGCTTCAGAACAATTAGTGCTCGCTGGGTTCCAAGTTCGCTAGGTTGTTGACCAAAAATTAAAAATAGGTCAGGTCGGAGATCAGTGAAAGACATTTGAATTGATTTTGACAAGAGGAGAAGTCTTTTTGAGGCGTATCGTCACTTAGGATAGGACGTGGGTCCACCACTACACTCCCAAATCCACTTCCAAGTCCCATTCAAAGCCAAAACCCGTCTCTCAACGGAAAAGTGCTTGCGACTGTTTTTCTTGATTCAAGGGTTTGTTTGAGTTTCACTCATTGATTTTCTTCACAATCACGAACAGTGAATGCGGCTTACTATTCTGAGTTGCTTCAGTCGATAAAAATCGCGTATCGAAGCAAACGACGGGGTATACCAATTCGAGACGTCTTCCTCCTTCATGACAACGACAGGCGTCACACCGCAGTTTTGAGAAGGAATAAATTGAAAGAAATGGGCTGGGAAGCCCTCGAGCCTCTGTAATCATCATTACAGCTCTGACTTCTGACTTGTCATAGTGTGATTATTTTTTGTTCGGGCTCTCGAAAGAATCACTTGGAGGCAAAAGATTTGAAAGCAGTGAAGAAGTAAAGGAGTATGTGCGCAACCTACTGACAACTTTTTATGAAGAAGGAACATTCAAGCTTCCAAATCGGTGGCAAAAGTGTGTAGAGCACGGAAGTGATTACATTGAAAAATGTTAAATGTTTAGTTTGTGTGTACCATTAATCAATAAATTTATTTTAAAAAATTACCGTTTATATTTGATTAAAAACATCTGGTATTGTTTATCAATTCTATAATTAATTAAAGTGAACATAAATAGATCTGCAACTTTTTTATTATAGTACAACTACATGCTCAAATTATAAGTAATCTACAAAATTCCATAATCCTCTTTGATAAAATCTGCCGCCTTCTCTCCTACCATGTAAGCTGTGGCAAACATGTGCCCCGTCAAAGTTACTGGAATTATACTGGCATCGCAAATTCTAAGGTTTTCCATTCCATGAACCAAAAGTCTCTCGTTTACAACAGAATCAGTAGCATTTACACCCATTTTACAGCTCGCCATAGGATGAGTTCCCGCTCCACCCGTACAACGTGCATAACATCTCCAATAATCTTTACTTTTAAAAGTAAAATTGTTACATTTCGGGTTTAGTACAATACTAGCATTAAACTTTTGGAATTGTTCGTTTTACAATATTTCCGTTAACAGTTCGTATCCTTCAACGACGGCTTCAACATCGTCTTCATCACCGAGATAGTTCGGATTAATTAAAGGAAATTGCAATGGGTCAGAAGAAGCTAACTGGAGAGTACCAACGGATTTTGGGTGGAGTAAAATTAAATGCACTGTTAAAGATATGGAAGTAGCTGCATCATATGTAAGGGACCCATTTACTAATGAAATAGTGTTGGTTAGTGTAGAAACAAGTTCTACTGTTTTGCGGCTTGTATTGCAAAATGATATTAGTTCTATTCCCGCAGTGGTTGTCAGAGGACCAAACGATTTTAAATATTGGGCAATGGAGGATTCGACAGTTAATGGGCTTTTAACATTAGTTGCGACTGAAATATACGTCCAAAACTGATCCTGTAAATTTAGTCCTACCGGAAGGTCCAATTTAATTGATATATTATGTTTGGAAAGTTCACTCGACGGGCCGATTCCAGAAAGCAACAAAATCTGCGGTGATTGGTATGCACCAGCGGAGAGAATCACTTCAATTTCAGCAAGCGCTCTGTACTTGTTATTTTCAAAAATGAATTCCACGCCCGTTGCAGTATTATTTTCAATCAGAATTTTGGTAACCAAACTGTTAATTTGTATTTTTAAATTACTTCTATTTTCAGTAGGACGTAAAAAGGCATTCCATCCACTAAATCGTCTACCATTTTGAGTACTTTTCTGTACGTAACCTACACCAATAGGATTTTCTCCATTATAATCAACAACATTGTATCCCAGTGAATTCATAGATTCGATGAAGGCTTCGGATAGTTTGCTGGTGTTTTTATAATTTTCTAAAACCAATGGTCCCTCAAATCCATGATATTCCTGATCGATTCCGTTCAAATTGGAAGCATTTTCAAATTTTTTGAAATATGGAAGGACATTATCAAACGACCAATCTGGAAGGCCACTCTCAGCCCATCTATTATAATCTGATGGAATTCCACGGGCAAACACATTACCATTGATGACGGTACTTCCTCCAAGTGCCTTACCTCGTGGTTGACTGAATGGTGCATCAGGCACTCCTGAAATTGATAAAAGCAAAAGTTTCATTTAAAGTTGGTTTTCGTGCATACTATAAAAGCATTGAAAAATACGTTTACGTCATCGAAATAGTCTGTACAAACCAATCCAAGTAAGTCATATGCAGGAACCGGATTATATGGAACATGAAAAGCTTGAGGGTGTATTAAGTATAAGAGAGGTCAGTGAGCTGGTAATAGTAGATGCGGAGATGAAGGGAGAACCAACCGCTTTTCGCTCGAGTCGTTTTAATACGAAGAGAAACCTGCTTAAATTTATGCCATTTACACTTGTTCTATGTGTGTTTAATTTTGTTAATTTATTACTTATATCATTAGTTAAATTTGGAATATAATTAATACAATGGTAACGTGTTTTATATTTTGTGCTTGGCAAGGTATAAAAATGTAATGTAATTTCTTTCTTTTGTTTTTTCTTTATAAAGATGTCTAAGATATTTTCATTATAGCCGTTAATTTTAGCTAGAATTTTTAGAAATTGAATTTCCTTATTAAAATTATAATTATATATTAGAAGTAAAGTTAATAATCTGTGTATGGAACATAAACAGGGAAGGGTGCTAAGTTTAATATTTAATGATTGTTTGGAGATAAAATGAAGTAGAGTATCAGTGTAAGTAGATTTTCGATATACATCAAATTCAATTTTTTTATTTTTTTCTAGTGAGGTTTAAATCTAAAAAGGTTAAGAAACCTGAATTTTCGACTTCATATGTAAATTTGACGTTTTTGTATATGGAGCTTAAATATTTTAAAAATAAACTCCTTATACAAAGACATCAAATTTAAATACGAAGTCGAAAATTCAGGATTCAGATTGGTAGAGCCTTAGGAGTTAGGATGAAAGATCATGAAATCAATTTCACAAAACAATCCATGTAGCGGTTTGCAGAACATTGTATGGTAAATAATAACACTTTAGACCAAGATAATATCAAATTAATTCAAAACATTCATAAGGGCAGATTCTTAAATTTACTAAAGGTGGTCGAAATTAATGAAGCACTTTGTAATAACAAATTAGTAACGAATGACAAAACAGAATTCCACTAATCCATTTATCCCCACTATTAAAAGCTAGCATTAACCTTAGCAATTATAACCTAAAAGTGGAAATCAACAGTTAGTATACATTGGTACTCTTTTGAAAATGGTGTAACAACCGAAACGACTCTGTCGTCAAGAATTTAATTCGATTAAATATTGTGAAACTACCAAGTGTTTCTTCTTTAAATTACTATTTTATCCACTGAGATAATTGGACAGTATTTGAATTTTGATGCATGTTAGGACTTATTGTTTCTGGTAAAAGTTTACGTTCCAATTAAGTTTTCGTTGTAATATGAACCTGCATAAAAATGAGAATTTGTACCGTATATCTTTGAATAGCGAATAACACGCACAATATCCCATAACGTTGGCGGTTTTTTAGTACACAACTCAAACTCCAACGCCAAAAACAGGACACTCAACATCCCAAATACTTTTCGGTAAGAAAGTTAGAGAACTAGAAACTAGATGCAGTGTGGCAAATACAAATATTGACTAATAATATGGGCCAGTGAACATGGTTTAGTCTAACCTGCAATGTTCAGTAGACATTACAATATACTAACAAAACAAATTACATTAAACCAAATAGCGTAGAACTAGGTATAGGACATTTGTCACTATCAAGAGAGCTTAACTTATTTTTGGGTGGTACGGTTTGAGCTATTAATTGTGTTTCTGTTGCTGTACATGAGTTTACCTGGACATCTTGTATTTTGTACTGTGCTTTTAAAACCCCAGTTGTATTTTGAATCTTGTACATAATTATACATAGAAGGTATATCGACGAAATCATTTTCATATCCGCCCGCCTCGATTACCAGAATATTCCAGGAATCTACTTCTGATAATCTATTAGCCAACACACTTCCTGCTGCACCTGCTCCGATGATTATGAAATCGTATGATCCATATTCTGAAAAATACGTCTCTCTTAATATGGTCTCTATACAAATTACAAAAAAAAAGATGAGTAGAAGAAAGACATTGCGTTTCGTTGCACTAAATATTTATTAAAAAAGGCGACAAATTTGTTTCCACCTTTTCAGGTACTCAGTAGTAGAATTTCTCTCTTGAGAATAACCTGAAAAGGTGGAAACAAATTTGTCGAGGTAAATATTTAGTGCAGAAACCCAGTGTTTGTCTTCTACTCATCGTATGCGATGTACATTCAATGAATTTTACCTTGTATAAATAACATTTCTTAATTATTTATTATTTAATTAATATTTTACTTTTTATAAACAACGAAAACATTTAACCAATTGTATATAAATTTATATGGCGATTCGAACTGAATATTTTTAGCTTTCATTCAAAACAAAGAATTGAATTGTGATTTATAAAAGGGCCGTGGTCCAAATGAACGGTTAGATCCAGACGTTTCATCTGCGATGACAACATGGGTGAATGTTATACCTCGAAAACCCTTTAGTTCAAATCTGAATTCTACTAAGGAAAGCGGTCGTGATAGTTTGCATTTTCATATTATAAATGAATGTATATTTAATATCTCATCGAAACAATGGCAAATTAATCTGATTAATTTAGGTTCAGTTGGTCAGTATCCTGTCGAAACAGTCTATAATGTATTGGTAATATCCACAAGTTCAAATTCGCAATCCACGTCTGACAGAATGCTGACCAAAAACCTGTTCTTCTTCCTTAGCTGCTCATTACTTTACAATTATGTACCGAATCCAAAACATATAACAATAAGTAATTAGGATTTTATATGGAATTGATTTATATATATTTATATATTATCATAAGCACAAGCTAAATCAACAACCCTGACTGGACCTGTTAGTAGTAAAAAAGAAGAATAAATATTTACAACTTTTCCAATAATTTTCCAAATATTTTTGAGGGAATTAATAAACAAAGCGTTTAAAATAAAAATTACCACTTACCAATCGGTTCTGCATCTGCTTCACTTAATTGGAAGTCACTATAAAAGGTAGGTGCTTCGTAAGCGTTTGCGTTTTCTATATTTCTCTTAATAAGTTCTTCGTAATAATTTATGTCGTTAGTAAGATTAGCACTTATTATTTTTAGAAACAATGTAAATGTTACGAGTTCAATGTAACTCATTTTATCATTTACTAGAAGCGACTTTTAGACCGTAATGATTATATTTCAACTTAACGACCAATTCAGGGTATTTATGGTGTTTTACCGATAGATAATGTAAAGTACATTAAGATTAATTAAATGATAATACGTTAACAGATAAAAAACTTTTACCTTTTGTTAATAACCTTTATTCCTGCAAAAATTAGTGAGAAAATGCTGTAGATTAAAAAAGTCTTGTCTAAGATGTTGACGAACATGTTTGCGATACATTACTTACTTATAAGTAATTAATTTACCAGAATTACAAATTTTGGATTCGTAGATATTGTTTGACATTCGCTTCAGAGAATCGATGTGCATTTTTTTAAAAATTAAAGCTGCGAAATTTTGGACATTTTGAACGAATCCTTACCAGCAAAGGTAACGATGAATATTCGGGACGACCAACCCCTGAGATAACACTACTCAAATTGATTAAGGCTTTCGCGGCCAGTTGATGAAATGATGTTGTCATTCTTCGGGTGTACAGGCCGTCGTCGGTTGGAATTGCTTCCTAACGTTTCGCTACCACGAGTGGCGAGCTTCTTCAGAGGTCTATCCATTTTCGCTGTTGGTTGTACACAGTCTACAACCAACAGCGAAAATGAACTCAAGTTCATTAAATGGTGCTATTAGAGCTTGGAGCATTACAACATGAAGATAGCATTTAAGAGTAAAAAAGCTAAAACTTTTGGGAATTTCATTACCACCAGCTACCCGTACTGCTAGGTGGGCTGTGCCTCCGACACACTGTTAGGTAATGCCTTCTTTCAGAAATCGTGGGAATGGATGAGTCGTAGCTAGGGAGAGAAAGATGAGCCGATGTAATGAAGACAGACGAAAAGTGAAAGATTATCTATGGAATATTACTGCTCCAGTATTTGTCTAAGTGATCCAAAGAAACCACAGGAAAACTTGAACCAGAGTAGCCGGACCCATATTCGAACCGGTGACCTCCCGAATTCTAAGCAATGATGTAGAGTACTAGACCACGCTGCTCGGTTAGTCTAATAGAATAGCAGTGATCTTTAAATTGAAAATAGTTGTGGTGCAACTTTGTTGCTCTAACCTAGCTCGAACGCGGCCTGATTGGAATAGTTACAGCTAGAGAAGCGGCAACCAATCAGGTCGCGTTGGAGGAATGATGTCTCCATATTTTTTGCTCTAAGGATTAGAGAGATGGTAGATGCTATGCAGTTGTCCAAAGAATGTGTTTGTGCCATATTAAATCAATTTGTAGACATGAGAAAGCTGGCCGCACTTTTATTGCCGTGTTTGTAGCTATTTTGTTGACAATGTGTCAAAGTACCAGTTGGACAGGTTAAAGAGCTAGGAGCATCACTGGGAGAAGAATCTGCATTTAACAAAAAGACTACGTGGATACTTGTTTCCTTTGTTAAGGTTGAAACTTCTTAGACAACCCTCGTACTAATAATACTGTTTGTTAGTACATAAATAAAAAACTGCAGTGACGTTTTGTCATTCATTAACATTTAATTGTCGGTTAATTTAAGGTAAAGAACCGGAAAGGGAAAGAAAGCCGTACTGGTACGATTAATTGTGGAACTTTATTTTGCCATTGGATACGTGAATTGTTATTAAATAATCAATAAAGAAGAATCACTTACCAATCGGAGGATATTTTCATTTTTGTACATTTGCGAGTAGACATGCAATGCATTAGCTTCTTTTTTCCATTTACAGCAAAAGGAACTTTGACTAATTATTTATTAGCAATTGCTCCATTAAATGGTGTAAGCTACATTATATCAATTGTTTTGGAAAGTACTACCTTTGGCCGCTTGATATCCAACTTGACGATATTATAAATACATCCATCATCAATAGCGGACAAAAGAAATATTGTCATCAAAAAATATAACAAATGTATGTACCACATATTTTTCAAATACTCTTTTAAGATCATCTTCAGAGATGCAAAAATCCCTTGTCTAAATTTCAAGAAAGTATATTTGTTGAAGTTTCATAAGATTAGGTAAATTTGATACCCTAACCATAATAGTTGAGGAAACCCATAACCATTAAACGGTGCAAGATGGTAAGATTATGTCTACTCAATTCCGGAGATTGTTTGAAACGGATATGTTCAATAAATAGTTCAACACTGGAATTCCAATGCATGGTTACCTTGACCACAAAGAATATCGTCTAGGTATTATTTACTAAAATTATGCTCATTTCGTATCATCTTATTCTAAATACGTTGACCATTTTATTGACATTAATGCGTGGGTAGTTATGCATAAAATTGCTCGTTTCGTCTAATTGTTAGCAGTGTGAATATATTTGCAACCGTGAATGGGTTTGCGATATGTTGGCGACGCGGCCACAACGGTAGACAGTGAATCCAGTAGAGATCGGATGACAGAAGGACGGCCTGACCTCTCTTCCACCATAACGTCCCTCATTTATTATTGATAAGTTAGCAATGGTTGTCATCCACGTTAATTCTATTCACAACCTTTGCGCTTAATGGCTTTAAAACCATATGCCAGAATTTTTTCAAGGTACTACCAAAAAAATGTCATTGCGTAAATTAGAAAGCGAGAACAGTATTTGTTTGAAATAATAACAAAATTATTTATTATTATTATTTATTAAAATTCCAGGACCAAACTTTGGACATTCATCAAGGTCGCCATTTCGTTTGCAAATCCTCACTTCCTAATTGCTTACACATTTATTACTAATGTCACTGACTTCTTGGTCATTGCCCAATCAACGGTGTAATTCAGTGCCTGTAGGGGTATTAGACCTCGGAGTTGTTGTTTATGACCAAATATCATTGTTAAGAAAGTAATTTTAAGCTAAATTTAAGTGAAGTATGCTCGAGTCTAATGTGTACACCTTATCATACTAATAAGTGGTTCATTAACACCCAATATTTCTTCAACAGTTGTATATCATTAAATACAATCGCATTCCAGTATTTTCGAAATGCATTGCTTATTACAAATGTCATTAGATTTTGTTATTTTTATACTGTATAGTAACACATAATATACCTACTTATGATATTCTTTAATTAATATTTTTATCGTTTTTATCTGATAACAGGCGGTGAAATTTTAGAACGAGAAACAAGTGAATAAGTTAAACTTAAATCAGGTTTCTAATGGGTGAGGAAGTGCATAATGACCCTTCGATAATTTAAAAAACTGAATGGTTTGCTATCTTTTTTTTTAAGATATATACCTACCACCCGTTGTTTATAATATTGTAAGACACTTTTAGATAATTTTCAATTGGCAATTGAAACATAAAAGTTATCCACCCACCCGAACGCGTTTTCTCAACAATTAGAAGAAATAAGCGAATTGTGTTTGATATAGTAGAAGAGATCATCATCATCAGTCATATATTTTATAACAAAAATATTCATCCCTTTATTGCACGAAAACTTGCAGTTAATTAATATAAATTTGATATCATTAGATAGATATAACAAATGAAAACACAGTGTTTTGTGAAATACAATTGTTATTGAGATAAAGTTAAACAAACTGCTTTTAGATGTTTCAATTATGTTCATTAACACAGTCTACATATGTCTCGACCTGTGAAGTCTTTTTCAAGAGTAATATTGTATATCTACTAAATATGGATTTTTTTTTTTTGGGCCATTGGCTAGAGGGGAAACCTTCAAAAGGCACCACGCAATTGGTTCTATATGCGTGGTAGTGTGAGATTCTTACTCACTAAAACCCCTCGTTCTTCAAGTTCCAGTCCTTGGACTTCTCCTTGAAATCTGTAACATGTAGTAAACTTTCACGTATGATTAATAAAAATTACAATTGAGAACCACAATTTGTCTGTAAAGGGGACAAATGTACGTGTGTTGGTCTGTCCATCTGAAACTGATTGGAAAAATTATAATAGAATAAATAAGGGTAAATAGAAATGATCTGTAATAACAACAACAATTTGTTAATAAAATTTTAACAATAACGAAATGGTTAGTATTAGATAATTATATACTACAACGGATTAGAATGGCAAGTGTGTTAGTTCATTACCATCTTTGGACGCTTGTGCTTCCAGAGCACGTGCTCGTCGTAGTTTACCATTTCGCGTACCAGCGCGTTCTGGTAGGCTTGGCAGGTTGCAAAAGCTCTCGTTGCCATCTCTGACAGGACGTCCTTTATCCAAGGTACCTTCAAGTCCCGATGAAGCGTCGCGTTGGAAACGAACCAAGGAGCATCCGTAGCTAGCCTCAGTGCCTTGTTTTGCACAACTTGAAGTTTATTCAAGTGTGTCTTGGCGGCGTATGAGAACGCTGGTGCGGCGTATGTCATTACCGGTCGAATGACCGATGTATATAGCCGTAATTTACTTCTGAGGCTGAGTTTGCTCCTGCGGTTCATTAGCGGGAACAAGAGAGACATCACTGCCGATGCGTTATGAGCGCAATAGTCGGTGTGACATTTCCATGTTAAACCGCTGTCTAGCTTGACACCAAGGTACTTGACGTCGGATTTCCAAGGGATAGGGCGGCCGAACAGGGTGATGTTGCGATCCGGTGTCTGTCGTCGCTTGGTGAGGAAAAGAGCGTGGCTCTCTTTTCCGGGTTAACCGCTATTCGCCACTTCCTGCACCACTCCTCTAGTTGGTCGGCAGCAGCCTGAAGTCGATTGGTTACCAGGTGGGGAGCAATCGACCTAGTCAGGACTGCAGCGTCGTCGGCGTAAAGGGCTAGCGTAGTATCCCTAGACGTCGGTGTGTCCGCTGTGTAGAGTGAGTACAGAAGTGGCGACAGCGGCGAACCTTGTGGAGTTCCGGCCTCCATGGTGCGATGACTAGAGCGGACGTCCCCCAGTTTCACTGTGAAACTGCGATCCCGGAGGAACGACGCAATAGTTTTGACGAGAGCTGGGTGGTAACCTGCACAAAAGAGTTTATAGATTAAACCGTTGTGCCATACCTTGTCAAACGCCTTCGAAACGTCGAGAAAAATCACCCCTGTTGACTGCTTCCGGTTGTAGCCGGATGTAGCAAACTCGACCACTCGTAGAACTTGCTGTACGGTCGAGTGTTTGGCCCGAAAGCCAAACTGTTCGTCCGGCAGCGTGTTCAGTCGGGAGGCCTCGTCGCGTAGTCTGGCTAGCAGTACTCGTTCTGCGATCTTCCCCAGGACCGGTAGGAGACTAATCGGTCGGTAGTTCTGAGGAAAAGTTGGCGACTTCCCTGGTTTCTGAAACATAACTACGTCTGCGGTTTTCCATTGCGGTGGAAAATACTTTAGACGTAGAATCGCGTTAGTTATATTGACAATTGACATGATGGCTTTTACCGGAAGAGCTTTAAGGGCTCGCGCTGGTATCCCGTCGGGTCCGGGAGCTTTCCTGACGTTGGTAGCGGAAAGTAGCTCCTTTATCTCCTTTGGGCTGGTTGGTTGAACGAAACCAACGTGTGCTGTCGTCAGTAGACGCCGAACATTTCGGTCCACGTGGTCGATGTGGTCGTCGTCTACGTCGTTGTCGTTCGGTCGGAAAGCGTTCTCTAGGCAGTCCGCGAACGCTTCCGCCTTTCCTATCGGAGTATACACAACTCCGCGTTCGCCGTGTATCGGTGGGATGCTGCTCGGTCCTTTCTTCAAGTTGCGTGCGAACTTCCACAGGGAACCTGGAACCTGATCTATATTAGCGAGCCTTACCTGCCACCGTTCGTCCTGGTGTTCCTGTAGAGCGTCCTTCACTTGTCTGGTCAGTCGATACCACTCGGTCCGGTCGTCCGGGTTTCGGGTGCGCTGCCAGCGACGTCGAGCCCGATTTTTATCCCTGATCAGTTCGGAAACTGTCGCTGGGATTCGAATCGGAGCCCTAGTCGTTGTGTGGATCTTTGTCGTTCGGTCGAGAGACGACAGTACAGCTGTTGTTAGTGCGTCGACTGCTTCTTCGATGTCCTGTCTGGTCCGTATTACCTTGATCTTCGGGAAATTTTCCTGAAGATGGTCGGTAAATGCGGGCCAACAGGTGGACTTTCTCTCGTACACCGTCTGGTTAGCGTCGTCTCCTATGGACAGAATAACGGGGTTGTGATCGGAGGAAAGCTCACTTACCACTGATAGCCGGAAGTCCTGGGCGACGTTCTTGAGGATGGCGATATCCAGAACGTCTGGTCGGTGCAGAGGATTCGGTGGGTAATGCGTAGGGTCCTCCGGGCCCACTACTATTACGTTCCGTGTCTGTGAAAAGTCGTACAGTACCTTACCGTTAGTGTTGGTGTTTCGACTGTTCCAAGTTGGGTGCTTGGAGTTGAAGTCGCCTGCCGCTATTGTAGCAACGTCACTTGTGAAAAGGGAGTCTAGCTCCTCTTCGGACAGGTGCGGTGTAGGTGGTTTGTAGACTGCTATCAGGCGTAGGATACCCCTGGATGTCTCGACTTCTACGGCTGTGGTTTCCAGATGTTCCGGTGTTGCTACGGTAACGGGATAGTGTTTGAGCGAGAGCTTAACATAGACGGCTGTACCACCACCTCGCCTGTTCCCTCGGTCGGTACGGTACAATGCGTAGTTAGGTAACTTGGCATTTATACCTTCCCGTAGGTGGGTTTCGCTTACGAGAACAACGTCACTTGAAAGCCTTTCTAGCAGCTCTAGAAGCTCAGAACGTTTCTCCCGAATACCGTTAGCATTCCAGAAGAGAACCTGTAAAGAGCACGCAATTTTATTTTGTCTACCCATTAACTTACCTAGTTAAAGAGTGATACGATATCCTGTGCGCATCCCAGTAGGCGAACCAGGATGTCCGAAGTTTGGGTAGCTCCGCCGAGGGCGTTGGCGACCTTCTGGGCGACGGCTGCCACCTTCTGTAGGTCGAGTTTGGCCAGCATCTGAAGGATGCTAGCCAGGTCGGACGTCGGTGCGGACGGGGCGGGGCCTGGAAGGGTCTCGGGTGCCGTCGTCGATGGTCGCTGCTTCGTTGGCTTCGGCTTCGGTGCCGTAGCTCTGGCGTAAGACAACCCCTGGCGGACGGTGTTGGCTGGTGGAGGCGGTGGAGCGGTCCTCTTCGTTGCCGTCGTCGCCGGCTTCGTAGGAAGTCGGGGAAACTTCGGGCAGCCTCGGTAGCTCGCTGGATGGGCACCATCGCAGTTTGCGCACTTGGCCGGGACCTCTCTCGACTTCTCGCACTCCTTCGTGAAGTGCTGGTCTCCGCACTTGACGCAGCGGGGGGTTGCCTTGCAGTGCCGCTGAGCATGGCCGAAGCGCTGGCATCGGTGGCACTGGCCAACGGTAGCCTTCTGGCGCGGTGCTTCGACTGTAACACGAAGAAAACATACCGATTTGACTCTGTATACTTTCTTCGACGCGTTGTCTCTCGATAGGATGACTAGAACGAGCGGAATGTGAGCCTTGGTCCTGGCGCTCGTTAATCGGACCACGTTTTGGACCTTGAAGCCTTGAGTCTTCAGGTCCTCTGCTACGTCGTCCGTGGCGATGTCTGTAGGGATCCCTCTCAGGACCACCTTCAGGGGCTTCTCCTCCTGTAACATAAAGGTGTGGTATTGTACTTTATGTTCGTTCAGGGTTTGTACGATACCCCTGTAGTCCTCGATGCCTTCAGGCTGGACGCTGATCCCCTCAGCGACGTTTCTGGCCTTGGTGAAGTTCAGCTTCTTGCCGGCGAACTGCTGGCACAGCTGTAACCACCTGGATTTCTCCCGGATGATGATCGGTGGGATCCGGGGTTTCTTGGGCTCAGGCTTGGACTGCTTGGAAATCCGACTTCGTGAAGCCGATAACGAGCATTCGACTTCGGAATCTGACAGCTCCATGTCAGATTCGAGGTTTCCATATGAGTTTGAAACTGGCGTAACGGACGGTGGCGGTGTCTTGATACGAAGTGCCGACAACCTCTGGCGCTTCGTTGGGAGACGGAATCCCGTCGGCGTGTCGGAGGCGGGTTGCGAGCTGCTAGCAGCCGCTTCCTCCATCGCTGCGTGGTCTCCTTCGATGTCTTCCGTGCTGCTACACTTGCTGCGATTTTGTTAGTTAGCCTTCAAAAAGACTGAGGGTAAGTAGCTGTTGCTAGTAGCTGCTTGTTGTACTCTGCTAATGTCTTCTCGCTCTGCTGCTCCTGGTAGGTGTGCTCGGCTTGAAGATCGGTCGAAGAGTGTACTAAATATGGATTGTAGTTTGACTATATTTATAGGTAATGCATTTGACATAGTTGGTGGCGCAGGTACATAAGAGGTAAGGTACAGGTATTTAGGGAAAACCCTCAATTAGACTAGAGCTCCTTAAATATTCGTCAATCACAGGTGTGTCTTTGAACTCGGATTTGTCATTTGTTATGTTACAATTATTTCTAAAAGCTTTGTGGTCTAAAATAATGCATTGTAACTTAAACATTGTAATTATAATGGTGTTACAAGATTTAAAAGTTTCCTCGATTTAATTTTTTATATACATATCTGTTTCATTGCGTTAACAATAGTTGGAATTGAAGTAGTTCATTATTAAGTGATTTAATATTTTCTTCGGTATTGATATTGAATTTCTCTATTTTGCTACTATCTACCAGTTGGCAGAAGTACCCCGAGTATGTTAGTACTGTAGTAACTCTGACCGCAGATATCGTGGTCGTATGCTTATGCGGCAGGACGAATAACTCCTCCACAGCCGTAACTCTGGGATCGTGTTGATTTGCCAACGAAATATTGCGTAATAAAATATATCAAAAGTCGTACAATAACGATAAAAAACATAAATTGAAAAACCGTCAATCTGTTAAAGAATAGAATAAGAAAAATTAGCGTGCAATTTATTCGCAGGGACATATCGACTAGAATTTGCTATATTTACTAACACTTATATGAAAGTTTTGAAGAATTTGTAAAGTAACATCTGAAACCAAAAGCAGACAACTTCATAATGTGACAGAAATGAAAATTCCTTGAAAATAGTTGTACATTGATTGTGTTTTATTGTATACAATAATAATTTGTCAAAGGTTTCAACTAATGTGGTGTTTTATTGATTGTAATGACGAATTATGATCAATTAGCAGTGGAGTTAAAGGAAACTTGTGAATAATCATCTGAACCTTCCAGGCTCTGCCTGTATCCGTATGATCGGTTAAACATTTACCTATAGTGTATAGGTACATTACGCACTAATTCAATAGGACCTTTATTTTGCTAGAATTTTATAATTGGTGTGAAATTCAGAATTATAGTCAGTACAAAATTTAATTAATATGAATTTTATAATAAGACGTAGACTGAGCGCAAGGTACCGTAGTCTATTGCACAACGCATCAACATAATGTTTTTAACCAATATAGGCTGAATGTTAAACCATCGGAAATTTTCACAGTTCAAGGGTTTGTTTGAGTTTTATTATTAAGATAAATAAAAAATTGTCGAGTTTGGTATTTGTCCAGAATCAAACAATTTGGTAAAAATAAAAACACCAGAATTAAAAATGTAAATAGAGTTGGCAAAGAAAGAAACTATTTTCTAGTAATACTTAACCTCGAAATTAAGATAACACAAAAGTCAGAAAGGCGACGAAGAAAAGTGCTTAAGACGATATCTGCAAATTGTTGTAAAAATATTGTAAATCGACGAGAATTGTAAGGAACAAAAGGGTACCTTTCTCTATACGGATTTTGTAAACCTACAAATAAATACTTATTAAACTTGAAAGTTCAACCATCATTGGAGATACCACGAGACAAAATCCCAACATTCATTCATTGATTTTTTTTACGATCAACAAGCAGTGAATACGGCTTACTAAGAATTTATTACATTCGATTAAAATCGCGTATCGACGACTTCCTTCTTCATGACAACGCCAGGCGTCACACCGCAGTTTTGAAAAGGAATAAATTGGAAGAAATGGGCTGGGAAACCCTCGAGCCTCTATAATCCTCCTTATAGCCCTGACTTCTGACTTCTTGAAAGAATAACTTGGAGGCAAAAGATTTGAAAGCAATGAATAGGTAAAGGACTATTTGCGCAATTTGCTGACAACTCGTCCTTAAACTTTTTATGAAGAGGAATTATTTGAGCTTCCAAATCGGTAGCAAAAGTGTGTAGAACACGGAGCTGACTACAAAATTACCGTTTATATTTGGTTTCCCTCGTATAAAAAGCATTGCGAGGATTTCTATGGATATCTACTAAAAGCATCTGGTATTGTTTATCAATACCATTGTTAATTAAACTGAGTAAACAGTGAACATAAATAGATCTGCAACTTTTTTATTACAGTGTAACTACATGCTCAAATAGTAAGTAATCTACAAAATTACATAATCCTCTTTGATAAAATCTGCCGCCTTCTCTCCTATCATGTAAGCTGTGGCAAACATGTGCCCCGTCAAAGTTACTGGAATTATGCTGGCATCGGCCACTCTAAGGTTTATCATTCCATGAACCAAAAGTCTCTCGTTTACCACAGAATCTGTAGCATTTACTCCCATTTTACAGCTTGCCATAGGATGAGATCCTGCTCCACCCGCACAACGTGCATAACATCTCCAATAATCTTTACTTTTAAAAGTAAAATTGCTACATTTCGGGTTTAGTACAATACTAGCATTAAACCTTTGGAATTGTTCGTTTTCCAATATTTCCGTTAATAGTTCGTATCCTTCGACGACGGCTTCAACATCGTCTTCGTCACCGAGATAATTCGGATTAATTAAAGGAAATTGCAATGGATCAGAAGAAGCTAACTGGAGAGTACCAACGGATTTTGGATGGAGTAAAATGAAACTAATTGTCAAGGATGTGGAAGTAGCTGCATCATATGTAAGGGACCCATTTACTAATGAAATGGTGTTGGTTACTGCAAACATAAATTCTACTGTTTGGCGAGTTGTATTGCAAAATGATATTAGTTCTACTCCCGCAGATGTTGTTAGAGGACCAAACGATTTTAAATATTGGGCAATGGAGGATTCGACAGTTAATGGGCTTTTAACATTAGTTGTTACTGAAATAAACGTCCAAAATTGATCCTGTAAATTCAGCCCTACCGGAAGGTCCAATTTAATTGATACATTATGTTTGGAAAGTTCACTCGACGGGCCGATTCCAGAAAGCAACAAAATCTGCGGTGACTGGAATGTACCAGCGGAGAGAATCACTTCAATTTCAGCAAGCGCTCTGTACTTGTTATTTTCAAAAATGAATTCCACGCCCGTTGCAGTATTATTTTCAATCATAATTTTGGTAACCAAACTGTTAATTTGTATTTTTAAATTACTTCTATCTCCAATAGGACGCAAAAAGGAATTCCATCCACTAAATCGTTTACCATTTTGAGTACTTTTCTGTACGTATCCTACACCAATAGGATTTTCTCCATTATAATCAACAACATTGAATCCAAGTGAATTCATAGATTCGATGAAGGCTTCGGATAGATCGCTGGTGTTTTTATAATTTTCTAAAACCAATGGTCCCTCAAATCCATGATATTCCTGATCGATTCCGTTCAAACTGGAAGAATTTTCAAATTTTTTGAAATATGGAAGGACATTATCAAACGACCAATCTGGAAGGCCCCTCTCGGCCCATCTATTATAATCTGAAGGAATTCCACGGGCATACACATTACCACTGATGACGGTACTTCCTCCAAGTGCCCTACCTCGTGGTTGACTGAATGGTGCATCAGGCACTCCTGAAATTGATAAAAGCAAAAGTTTCATTTAAAGTTGGTTTTTGTGCATACTGTAAAAGCATTGAAGTATGTGTTTGCGTCATCGAAATAGTCTGTACAATAGTCAGTGAGCTGGTAGTAGTAGATGCGAAGATGAAGGGAGAGCCAACCGCTTTTCGTTCGAGAAGCTTTAATGCGAAAAGAAACAATCAGCAAGGCAGAAGTGCATGTCTCCGTGGAGCCACTCATCTCATTGAGGGATATCGACGCATGACTCTCTGAGAAATTGTTTATGAATTGACCATCAGTTACGGAAGTGTCCACGAGATCGTGACAGATGATCTGAAAATGTGCAGTGTTCGTCAGATGGGTTCGGGTTCCCCGAATGTTATCGGAGGGTCACAGGTAACACCGACTGGAGGTTTCTTAAGGACACTTCAATCGATTCCAGCAGAGTTTGAAGCATGTTTGAATGGCATCATCACCTTTGACGAAACATGGTTGTACGTGCACTATTAAATGCCCAAGGTGAAAGAGGTGAGTATGAACTGGAGAAAAAGCGGCGAGAGAGGACCAATGAAAGAAAAGACGTGCTTGTCAGCCGGAAAGGTAATGCAACTAATCCGATGGAAAAATGTATTTCTAGGGTGGAAGAGATAGAAAAATTGCAAATGTATCGAAGTCTAACTAAAAATTGCTCAATTTTTTAACAAAACCCCTCCCGTTTCTACTCGTATATACGAAAAAATTGCATGACAGTGTTATATCAACACATAACTAATACCTCATCGAAAATAATTAACAAATATTTAAAATTTGTTACTCTTGTAAACGTAAAAGATTAGGCACTGCTCTAAACGTTTGGTAGTAAGACTGTGACTTCGTTCTTCGATCACCTAAAACAGTTTTATAAGTGGAAAATATCGCCTCACATCCACTGAGATAATCGAAATACTGCGGTTTTTGGCCAGCTGATGAAACATTTACAAAATAGAAAAGTAGGGTAGAGAAAAAACACTTGGTTTGAGATGTGTACTACAAAACCGCTAACGTTATGGGAGATTGTGCGTGTTCTTCGCTATTCAATGACATACGGTACAAATTCTCATTTTTATGCAGCTTCATATTATGACATAGCATCAAAATTCAAATACTGTCCAATGATCTCTGTTGACAAAATAGTGAGGTAAGGAAAAATCATTTGGCAGTTTCACAATATTTAATCGAATTAAATTCTTGACGACAGTCTTTTCGGTTGTTACACCATTTTCAAAAGAGTACCAATGTTTGTACTATGGTTAATGCTAGTTTTTAAAAGTGGGGATAAATGAAATTCTGTTTGGTCATTCGTTACTAATTTGTTATTAAAAGGTTCTTTATTAATTTCGACTACTTCTAGTAGATTTAACAATCTGCCCTTATGAATGGTTTAAATTAATTTGATATTATCTTGGTCTAAAGTATGATTATTTACCATACAATGTTCTGCGAAGGAGCTACATAGATTTTTTTGTGAAATTGATTTCAGATGCTCCTAAGGCTCTACCAGTCTGTCCTATATAAATAGCTGGGAAATTTTTACATGATATTTGTAAACCACACTCTTTTAAACAGTTTAGTTTTTTTTTTAATTATTCGCTAATAACTTGCTTAAATTTTTACACTTATTCTATGTGTGTTTAATTTTGTTAATTTATTACTTATACTATTAGCTAAATTTGGAATATAATTAATACAATGGTAACGTGTTTTATATTTTGTGCTTGGCAAGGTATAAAAATGTAATGTAATTTCTTTCTTTTGTTTTTTCTTTTATTGTTACCTAGAGTTTTTATTAAAATTATATTTATTTAGAAGTAGAGTTAATAGTCTGTGTATGAAACAGTGAAGCGTGCTAAGTTTAATATTTAATGATTGTTTGGAGTTAAAATGAAGAGAGTATCAGTGTAAGTAGATTTTCGATATATATCAAATTCAATTTTTTTATTTTTCCTAGTGAAGTTTAAATCTAAAAAGGCTAAGGAACCTGAATTTTCGACTTCATATGTAAATTTGATGTCTTTGTATAAGAACTTTAAATATTTTAAAAATAAACTCCTTATCCACAGACTTTAAATTTATATACGAAGTCGAAAATTCAGGATTCTGATTGGTAGAGCCTTAGGAGTTAGGATGAAAGAACATGAAATCAATTTCACAAAACAATCCATGTAGCCGCTTCGCAGAACATGGTATGGTAAATACTCACACTTTAGAGCAAGATAATATCAAATTAATTCACAACATTCATAAGGGCAGCTTCCTAGATTTACTAGAAGTGCTCGAAATTAATAAAGCACTTTTTAATAACACATTAGTAACGAATAACCAAACAGAATTCTACTAATCTACACTTTTAGAAACTAGCATAAACCTTAGTATTTAAAACCTAAATGTAGAAATCTATAGTGGTACTCATTTGAAAATGGTGTAACAGCCGAAACGACTCTGTCGTCAAGAATTTAATTCGATTAGATATTGTGAAACTACCAAGTGTTTCTTCTTTAAATTACTATTTTATCCACTGAGATAATTGGATAGTATTTGAATTTTGATGCGTGCTAGGACTTATTGTTTCTGGTAAAAGTTTACGTTCCAATTAATATTTCGTTGTTATATGAAGCTGTATGAAAATGATAATTTGTCCGTGTGCCGTTGAAAAGCGAATAACACGCACAATCTCCCATAACGTTGGCGGTTTTGCAGTACACAACTCAAAGTCCAACGCCAAAAGCAGGACACTCAACATCCGAAATACTTTACGGTAAGAAAGTTAGAGAAATAGAAGCTAGATGCCGTGTGGAAAATACAAAACTGACTAACATTATGGGCCATTGAACATGATTTAGTCTAACCTGCAATGATCAGTAGGAGACCATACAATACAATAACAAAACAGATTACATTAAACCGAATAGCGTAGAACTAGGCATAGGACTTTTGTCACTGTCAAGAGAGCTTAACCTATTTTTTCGCGTTGCCATTTGAGATATTAAATGTGTTTCTGTTACTATACATGAGTTTACCTGGACATCTTGTATTTTGTACTGTGCTGTTAAAACCCCAGTTGTATTTTGAATCTTGTACATAATTATACATAGAGGGTATATCGACGAAATCATTTTCATATCCGCCCGCCTCGATTACCAGAATATTCCAGGAATCTACTTCTGATAATCTATTAGCCAACACACTTCCTGCTGCACCTGCTCCGATGATTATGAAATCGTATGATCCAAATTCTGAAAAATACGTCTCACTTTATTTGGTCTTTGTATAAATAATAAAATAAGATGATTCGAAGGAATACACTGGGTTTCGTTGCACTAAATATTTATTAGAAACCTCGACAAATTTGTTTCCACATTTTCAGGTACTCAGTAGTAGAATTTCTCTCTTGAGAATGACTTGGAGAGGTGGAAACAAATTTGTCGAGGTTCTTAATAAATATTTAGTGCAACGAAACCCAGTGTTTTTCTTCGAATCATCGTATTTTATAATTTATAAAATGTTGCACAACGTATGCTATATAGATTCAATCAATTTTACTTTATATAAATAACATTTCTTACTTATTAATTAATTAATTAATATTTTACTTTTTATAAACAATGAAAAAATTTTACCAATTGTATATAAATTTATATGGCGATTCGAACAGAATACTTTTAGCTTTCATTCAAAACAAAGAACTGAATTGTGATTTATAAAAGGGCCGGTTAGATTCAGGCGTTTCGTCTGCGATGACAACATGAGCGAAAGTTAAACCTCGAAAACCCTTCAGTTCAAATCTGAATTCTACTAAGAGAGCGGTCGTGAAAGCTCGCATTCTCATATTATAAATTATCCTCTATTTAATATCTCATAGAAACAATAGCAAATTAATCTAATTAATCTAGGTTCGGTTGGTCAGTATCCTGTCGAAACAGTTTATAATGTATTGGAAATATCCACAAGTTCAAATTCGCAATCCACATCTGACAGAATGCTGACCAAAAACCTGTTCTTCATCCTTAGCTGGTCATTACTTTACAATTATGTACCAAATCCAAAACATATAACAATAAGTAATTAGGATTTTATATGGAATCGATTTATATATATATATATATATTACAAGCTAAATCAACAACTCTAACTGGACCTGTTGGTCGTAAAAAAGAAAAATAAATATTTAGAACTTTTCAGAAAGTTTTCCAAATATTTTTGAGGGAATTTATAAACAAAGCATTTAAAATAAAAATTACCACTTACCAATTGGGTCTGCATCTGCTTCATTTAATTGGAAGTCACTATAAAAGGTAGGTGCTTCGTAAGCGTTTGCGTTTTCTATATTTCTTTTAATAAGTTCTTCGTAATAATTTATGTCGTTAGTAAGATTAGCAGTTATTATTTTTAGAAACAATGTAAATGTTACGAGTTCAATGTAACTCATTTTATCATTTACCAGAAGCGACTTTTAGACCGTAATGATTAAATTTCAACCTCAACGGTCAATTTAGGGTATTTATGGTGTTTTACCGATAGATAAAGTAAAATGCATTGAGATTAACTAAATGATAATACATTTAGAGATAACACACCATTACCTTGTGTTAATAACCTTTACTGCTGCAACCATTAATGAGTAAATGCTGTAGATTAATTTACGAGTCTTGTCTAAGAAGTTAATGAACATGTTTGCGATACATTATTTACATATAAGTAATTAATTCACCATAATTTAGAGTTTTGAATTCGAAGATTTTGTTTGACATTCGCTTGAGGGGATCGATTTGTGTTTTTCTAAAAAGCAACTTACCACGGCGAAATTTTGGACATCGAATTTGAACGAAACCGTATCAGCTTAGGTGACGATGAGTATTCGGAACGACCAGCTCCTGAGGTAACACCACTCAGGTTCATTAAATGGTGCTATTAGAGCTTGGAGCATAACATGAAGACAGCAAAGAGTAAAAAAGCTAAAACGTTTGGGTATTTCATTACCACTAGCTGCTCGTACTTGCGGGTGGGTAGCGCCTCCGGCCTACACTGTAGTGTAGGACGTAAGGACCTCTCCCTCCTTCTTTCAAAAATCGTGGGAATGGGTGGGTCGTGGCTAGGGAGAGAAAGATGAGACAGATATAATGAAGGTGGAAAAAAGTGATAGATTATGTATGGAATATTACTGCCCCAGCCTTTACATAAGTAATCCAAAGAAACCACAGAAAACTTGGACTAGAACAGCCAGACCCGTATTCGAACCGGTGACCTCCCGAATGCTAAGCAATGATCTAGAGCAGAGCCCCGTAGCTCGGCTCCTAAGAGTCATTTGAAAGACGGAGGAGAAGTTCTAACTCTGCCCCACTCCTCAACCAAATAGAATTAATAGAAGGATCGGTGGTAGTAGTAGGCCGGTATGCTACGGGACTTCGCGCGGCATATACATTCAAGCATATTTAAACGAGCTGGCTCTCGGTGGCTCTGAATCTTATGCGGGAGCCGCTGAGTTGCCCGTCCCTAATCTAGAATACTAGACGACGCCGCTCGGCAGTCTAGTTGTCTAATAGAATAGCAGTGATCCTTAAATAGAAAATAGTTGTGGTGCGACTTTGTTGCTCTAACGTAGCTTGAATGCGACCTGATTGGTATAGAGAGTTACAGCTAGAGAAGCAACAGCCAATCAGGTCGCGTTGGAGGAAGAATGGTGAACCACAATTATTTGTTATTTCAGGATCACTGCTGTAGTATTAAAAGATGTCTCCATATTTTTTTCTCTAAGGGTTGGAGAGATGGTAGATGCTATGCAGTTGTCCAAAGAATGTGTTTGTGCCATATTAAATCAATTTTTAGACATGAGAAAGCTGGCCGCACTTTTATTGCCGTGTTTGTAACTATTTTGTAGACAATGTGTCGAAGTACCAGTTAGACAGGTTAAAGAGCTGAGAGCATCACTGGGAGAAGTATCGGCATTTAACAAAAAGACTACATGAAAAAATAAAAATACTAATAAAACTGTTTGTTCGTACATAAATAAAAAACTGCAATGATGCTTTGTCATCCATTAACAGTTCATTGTCAATTAATTTAAGGTAAATAATCAGAAAGGAAAAGAAAGCCGTACTGGTACGATTAATTGCGCGACTTTGGGATTTTTATTTTGCAATTGGATACGTGAATGGTTATTAAATAACCAATAAAGAAGAATCACTTACCAATCGGAAGATATTTCCATTTTTGTACATTTCCGGGTAGACATGCAATGCATTAGCCTCTTATTTCCATTTACAGTAAAATGAACTTTGACTAATTATTTATTAATAATTGCTCCATTAAATGGTGGAAGCTAAATTCTACCAATTGTTTTGAAAAGTACTACCTTAGGCCACTTGATACCCAACTTGAATATATTAAAAATATATCCATCTTCAAAATCGTGCAAAAGAAATATTGTCATCATTCTAAAAACATCTGGCATAAAAAATATAACAAATATATGCACTGGTGTTGTCCTTCTTCGGGTGTGCAGAACGTCGTCGGTTGGAATTGCTTCCTAACGTTTCGCTAGCACGAGTGGCGAGCTTCTTCAGAGGTCTATCCATTTTCGCTGTTGGTTGTAGACTGTTCCTTTCTCAAAAAAAAAACGTTTTTGTGTTTCATTCCCACCAGCTACGCGTTTTGGTGGGCGGGCAGTCCCTCCGACCTACACTATAGTGCAAGGACGGAAGGTAGGGCGTTTCAAAGCTGCACCTTGCTGGCATCAGTCAACGGCTATTACAACAGACTGACCAGAGAAGCCATAGAAATCCACAAACATCCGGATAATTTCAACAGGAAGGAGGAGACCCTTAGACTGAATCAGATCTGGAACCCAATTCTTAGGAACGCACGAACCATACCGATAGACACATCAAAATCTACTGAAGCGGAACAAGCTCCGCCCCCTACGCACAGGCATAAATACCATCTCGTAGGAGAAAGGAACAGTCTACAACCAACAGCGAAAATGGATAGACCTCTGAAGAAGCTCGCGTGAAACGTAAGGAAGCAATTCCAACCGACGACGGCCTGTACACCCGAAGAACGACAACACCAGTTCATCAACTGGCCGCGAAAGCCTTAATCAATTTGTCAAATATATGTACCATATATTTTTCAAATGCTTTTTCAAGATCATCTTCACAGATGCAAGAAATTGCCTGTCTAAATTTCAAGAAAGTATATTTGTTGAAGTTCCATAGGATTAGGTAAACTTGATACCTTAACCATAATAGTTGAGGAAACCTCTAACCATTAAATGGCGCAAGATCGTAAGAATAGGTTTCTCTAAACCTAGTACCTGAACTAAATTTAATGTTCTACGACCTGTACCTAGACGAAATTGTATTTATATGTCTACTTAATTCCGGATATTGTTTGAAACAGGCATGTTCAGTAGTTTAACACAGGAATCCCAATGCATGGACACCTTGACTACAAATTATATCGTATAAGTATCATTTACTAAAATTATGTTAATTTCTTTCATCTCGTTCTAAATACGTTAACATTTTTATTGACATTAATTGAGTAATTATAATATCAATATTGCCCTTAAAGCAAGTAATAATTTAAGTCTTTTTATTAAAAATAACAAAGACAAAACGAAAAAAGATATTAAAAGTGGGGTTTACAAATCAAATTGTGCCACCTGCAATAAATTGTATATTGGTGCTACTGGGAGAAATTTTAAAATTGGAATTTTAGAACACAGTAAATCTTTTAATGAAAAAAAAACGAAATTCAAATTATGCTTCCCACTTAATAGAATGTAATCATATCCATAACTTTAACTACGATATGTTACACGATTGTGAAAATAGTTTTAAATTAAGGTTACTAGAAGCTTTAGAGATTAACAAATAAAAATCGTCACCAATCGTTACCTATATATACCTTGTCTAGATGTACTATTCACTGTCAACCTGAAGATGCTACAGTTTTGTTGATGAATTAAATAATTTTGTGAAAGTTTTTGTGTTTTTTATTATATTTACTATGAATAATTTTCACCAAGTAAGGGCTGATTCCATTTCATCGACACTAATATAATTAGTCAATCTTAATAAGAAGGGTATCAGAACGAACTGCGAATTTCTACTGGAATCATTGAGCGTTTGAGTTCGGTAAAGTGTCTGGTAGGGACTCATATTTCATATTTGCTTATTTATATCATTGCGTGGGCAGTTATGCATAAAATTGCTCGTTTCGTCTACTTGTTAGCAGTGTGAATATATTTTCAGCCGTGAATGGGTTTGCGATATGTTGGCGACGCGACCGAACGGTACACAGTGAATCCGGTAGAGATCCGGCCGGATTTCAGTAGCGGCCGGAAAACGGATGACAGAGGGATGGCCTGACCTTTCTTCCACCATAACGTTGCTCATTTATTATTGATAAGTTAGCAATGGTTGTCATCCACGTTATTTCTATTCGCAATCGTTCCGCCTAAGGGTTTTAAAACCATATGGAAGAATTTTCTTCAAGGCACTACCGAAAAAAATGTCATTGCATAAATTATAAAACGAGAACAGTATTTGTTTGAAATAATAGCAAAATTATTTATTATTATAATTTATTAAAATTCCATGACCAATCTTTGGACACTAATCAAGGTCGCCATTTCGTATACAAATACGCATTTGACAAATTGATTAAGGCTTTCGCGGCCAGTTGATGAACTGATGTTGTCATTCTTCGGGTGTACAGGCCGTCGTCGGTTGGAATTGCTTCCTAACGTTTCGCTAGCACGAGTGGCGAGCTTCTTCAGAGGTCTATCCATTTTCGCTGTTGGTTGTCAGTCTACAACTCGCCACTCGTGCTAACGAAACGTTAGGAAGCAATTCCAACCGACGACGGCCTGTACACCCGAAGAATGACAACATCAGTTCAAATACGCATTTCTTAATTGTTTACACATTTATTACTAATGTCACTCACTCCTTGGTCATTGCCCATTCAACGGTGTAATTGAATGCCGGTAGAGGTATTAGCCCTCGGAGTAGTTGTTTATGACTGTTTATCTTCAGAAAGATAAAACCAAATACCATCATTAAGAAAGTAATTTTAAGCTAAATGTAAGTGAAGTATGCCCGAGTCCAATGTGTACACCTTATCATACTATACCAAACATTTCTTCAAAAGTTGTAAATCATTAAATTCAATCGAATTCCAGCATATCCAAAATGCATTTACATTACAAATGTCATTGGATTTTGTTATTTTTAAATTAAAATAATAAAACTGTATAGTAACACATAATATACCTACTTATGATATTTTTTAATTAATATTTTTATCATTTTTATCTGATAACAGGCGGTAAAATTGTAAAAAGAGAAACAAGTAAATAAGTAAAATTGAAATCAGGTTTTGAATAGGTAAGGAAGTACACAATGACTCTTCGATAAGTTAATAAACTCAATGGTTTGCTATCACTTTTTTAAGATATATACCTACCACTCGCTCTTTATAATGTTGCAAGACACTTTTGGATAATTTTCAATTGACAATTGAATCATAAATGTTACCAACCCACCCGAATGCGGTCTCTCAACAATTAGAAGAAGTAAGCGAGTTGCCTTTGATATAGTAGAAGAGATCATCATCATCATCATCATTCATGTACTTTATAACAAAAATTTTCATCCCTTTATTGCAAAAAAACATGCAGTTAATTCATATAAATTTGATATCATTATATAGATATCACAAATGAAAACACAATGTTTTGTGAAATACAATGGTTGTATTTCTTCCACCTGAGGAAGCCACAATAAAGCATTGTAACCTAAACATTGTGTTTTCATTTGTGATTATAATGGAGTAACAAGATTTGAAAGCTTCCTCGATTCAATTGTTTATATCGATACCAGTAGGCAGTAGTACCCCGAGTATGTTACTACTGTAGTAACTCTGACCGCAGATTTCGTGGTCGGATGCTTATGCGGCAGGACGAATATCTACTCCACAGCCATAACTCTGGGATCGTGTTGATTTGCCAACGAAATATTGCGTAGTAAAATATATCAAAAGTCGTACAATAACGATAAAAAACATAAATTGAAAAACCGTCAATCTGTTAAAGAATAGAATAAGAAAAATTAGCGTGCAATTTATTCGCAGGGACATATTTGTTATATTTATTAATACTTATATGAAAGTTATGAAGAATTTGTAAAGTAACCTTTGAAACCAAAAGAAGACAACTATATAATGTGACAGAAATGAAAATTTCTTGAGAATAGTTGTACTTTGATTGTTTTATTGTATACAATAATAATCTGTCAAAAGTTTTAACTATTGTAGTGTTTTATTTATTGTAATGACGAATTATGATCAATTAGCAGTGGAGTCAAAGGAAACGTTTGAAGAACCATCCATGATAGGTTTGAACGTTTCAGGCTCTGCATGGATCCGTATGATCGGTTAAACATTTACCTGTAGTGTATAGGTACATTACGCACTAATTCAGTAGGACCTCTATTTGCTAGAATTGCTGTGAAATTCTAAATTACATTCAGTACAAAATTTAATTAATATGAATTTTATAATAGGTCGTAGACTGAGCGCAAAGTACCGTCGTCTATTGCACAACGCATCAACATAAGGTTTTTAACCGATGAAGGCTGAATGGTAAACCATCGGAAAATTCCACTCGTTTCAAGGCACAGTTTAAGAATTAGTATTCTGAGTTATTACAGTCGATTAAAATAGCGTATCGGATCAAACGACGGAGTATGCCCATTCGAGACGTCCGCCTCCTTCAAGGCAACGCCAGGCGTCACACCGCAGTTTTGACAAGGAATAAATTGGAAGAAATGGGCTGGGAAACCCTCGAGCCCCTATAATCTTCCTTACAGCCCTGACTTCTGACTTGTTACCCTGTGATTATTTTTTGTTCGGGCTCTTGAAAGAATCACTTGGAGGCAAAAGATTTGAAAGCAATGAAGAAGTAAACGACTATGTGCGCAATTTGCTAACTTGTTATGAAGAACGAACATTCAACCTTCCAAATCGGTGGAAAAAGTGTGTAGATCACGAAAGTGACTACATTTAAAAATTTTAAATGTTTAGTTTGTGTGTACCATTAATTAATAAATTTATTTTACAAAATTATCGCTTATATTTGGTTTCCCTTGTATAAAAAGCATTGCGAAGATTTCTATGGATATCTACTAGAAACATCTGGCATTGTTTATCAATGCCATGATTAATTAAACTGAGTAAACTGTGAATGTAAATAGATCTGCAACTTTTTTATTATAGTATAACTGCATGCTCAAATAGTAAGCAATCTACAAAATTCCATAATCCTCCTTGATAAAATCTGCAGCCTTTTCTCCTATCATGTAAGCTGTGGCAAAAGTGTTTTATTTACTGTAATGACGAATTATCATCAGTTAGCAGTGGACTCAAAGGAAGCTTTTGAATAATCATTCATGATAGGTTTGGATCTTTCAGGCTCTGCCTGTATCCGTATGATCGGTTAAACATTTACCTGTAGTGTATAGGTACAAACGCACTAAATCAATAGGACCTTTATTTTGCTAGAATTTTACAATTGCTGTGAAATTCTAAATTTCATTCAGTACAAAATTCACATAATATGAATTTTATAATAGGATGTAGACTGAGCGCAAGGTACCTTCGCCTATTGCAACGCGTCAACATAACTTTTTTAACCAATAAAGGCTGAATGTTAAACCACCGGAAATTTTCACTCGTTTCAAGGCACAGTTCAAGGGTTTGTTTGAGTTTTATTCATTGATTTTGTTCACGATCAACGAACACTGAATGCGGCTTAGTATTCTGAGTTGCTACAGTCGACAAAAATCGCATATCGAGGCAAACGGCGAGGTATGCTCATTCGAGACGTCCTCCTCCTTCATGGTAACGCCAGGCGTCACACCGCAGTTTCTAAAAGGAATAAATTGGAAGAAATGGGCTGGGAAACCCTCGAGCCTCTATAATCCTCCTTATAGCCCTGACTTTTGACTTATCACCCTGTGATTATCTTTTGTTCAAACTCTTGAATGAATCACTTAGAGGCAAAATATTTGAAAGCAATGAAGAATGAAAAGGAGTATGTGCTTCCAAATCGGTGGCAAAAGTGTGTAGAGTGTGGAGGTGACAACATTGAAAAATGTTAAATGTTTAGTTTATGTGTACCATTAATCAATAAATTTAGTTTACAAAATTACCGTTTATATTTGATTTACCCGTATATAAAAGGAATTGGGAGGATTTCTATGGATATCTACTAAAAGCATCTGGTATTGTTTATCAACACTATTATTAATTAAACTGAGTAAACAGTGAACATAAGTAGATCTGCAACTTTTTTATTACAGTGTAACTACATGCTCAAATAGTAAGAAGTCTACAAAATTCCATAATCCTTTTTGATAAAATCTGCCGCCTTCTCTCCTATCATGTAAGCTGTGGCAAACATGTGCCCCGTCAAAGTTACTGGAATTATGCTGGCATCGGCCACTCTAAGGTTTTCCATTCCATGAACCAAAAGTCTCTCGTTTACAACAGAATCGGTAGAATTTACACCCATATTACAGCTCGCCATAGGATGGGATCCCGCTCCACCCGCACAACGTGCATAACATCTCCAATAATCTTTACTTTTAAAAGTGAAATTGCTACATTTCGAGTTTACTACAATACTAGCATTAAACCTTTGGAATTCTTCGTTTTCCAATATTTCCATTAACAGTTCGTATCCTTCGACGACGGCTTCAACATCGTCTTCGTCACCGAGATAATTCGGATTAATTAAAGGAAATTGCAACGGATCAGAAGAAGCTAACTGGAGAGTACCCACGGATTTTGGATGGAGTAAAATGAGCATAATTGTCAAGGATGTGGAAGTAGCTGCATCATATGTAAGGGACCCATTTACTAATGAAATAGTGTTGGTTACTGTAACTATAAATTCTACTGTTTCGCGAGTTGTATTGCAAAATGATATTAGTTCTACTCCCGCAGATGTTGTTAGAGGACCAAACGATTTTAAATATTGGGTAATGGAGGATTCGACAGTTAATGGGCTTTTAACATTAGTTGTTACTGAAATAAACGTCCAAAACTGATCCTGTAAATTCAGCCCTACCGGAAGGTCCAATTTAATTGATATGTTATGTTTGGAAAGTTCACTCGACGGGCCGATTCCAGAAAGCAACAAAATCTGCGGTGACTGGAATGTACCAGCGGAGAGAATCACTTCAATTTCAGCAAGCGCTCTGTACTTGTTATTTTCAAAAATGAATTCCACGCCCGTTGCAGTATTATTTTCAATTATAATTTTGGTAACCAAACTGTTAATTTGTATTTTTAAATTACTTCTATCTCCAATAGGACGCAAAAAGGAATTCCATCCAGTAAATCGTTTACCATTTTGAGTAGTTTTCTGTACGTATCCTACACCAATAGGATTTTCTCCATTATAATCAACAACATTGTATCCAAGTGAATTTACAGATGCGATGAAGGCTTCAGATAGTTCACTGGTGTTTTTATAATTTTCTAAAATCAATGGTCCCTCAAATCCATGATATTCCTTATCGATTCCGTTCAAACTGGAAGCATTTTCAAATTTTTTGAAATATGGAAGGACATTATCAAACGACCAATCTGGAAGGCCTCTCTCGGCCCATCTATTATAATCTGATGGAATTCCACGGGCAAACACATTACCATTGATGACGGTACTTCCTCCAAGTGCCCTACCTCGTGGTTGACTGAATGCTGCATCAGGCACTCCTGAAATTGATAAAAGCAAAAGTTTCATTTAAAGTTGGTTTTTGTGCATACTGTAAAAGCATTAAGGAATGCGTTTGTGTCATCGAAATAGTCTGTACAAACCAATCCAAGTAGGTCATACACAGGAACCGGATTATATGCAACAAGAGAAGCTTGAGGGTGTATCAAATATAAGGGAGGTTAGTGAGGTGGTAGTAGTTGATGCCATGATGGTCTGTACCGTTAGGGAGAAGAGAGAACCAACCGCTTTTCGCTCGAGTCGCTTTAATACGAAAAGAAACAATCAGGGAGGCAGAAGTGTATGTCTCCGTAGAGCAGCTAATCTCATTGAGGGAAACGACGCATGACTTTCTCAGAAATAGTTGGTGAATTGATAATCAGTTACAGGAGTGTCCATGAGATCGTGACAGATGACCTGAAGATGCCCTGTGTCTGCTAGATGGGTTTCGGATTCCCCGAATGTTATCGGAGGATCACAAGTAACATCAATTAGAGATTTCGTAACGACAGAAGTGTCGATGTCAGCAAGAGTCTGAAGCATTTTTGTATCGCATTATCACCTTTGACGATACATGGGTGCACGTGCACCACTACACGCCCGAGTCGAAAGAGGCGAGTATGTACTTGAGAAAAAGCGGCGAGAGGATACCAGTGAAAGCTAAGACGTGCTTGTCAGCCGGAAAGGTAATGGCAACAGTGGTTTTTGATCGGCAAAGTGCTTTTCACGTTTTCTTTTTCCATGATCGATGCACGATTAATGCGCAAAATTATTGTGATCTACTGGAAATCGCGAAATTGCCATTTCGACGAAAAAGGAAGAAACAATTGGTTAGATGTCATTCCTTTACATGACAACGCCAGGCCTCATATGGACAATGCCTCACGGCACAAATTGGAAGCATTAGGCTGGAAAACGCTGGAACATCAAACATCCGCCATAAAGCCCCTACTTATCCCCATGTGATTACCATCTTTTTGGTCCCCGGGAAGAAGCGCTTGAAGACCAACGTTTCCACGAGAACGACGTAGTGGAAGCATTTGTGCTCCAATGGTTACAAAAACGTCCGAAAGGTTTCTACGATGATGGCAAAAAAGCTCTTAATCCGATGGAAAAAACTATTTCAAGGGCGGAAGAACTAGAATAATAGCATATGTATCGAAGTCTAATTAAATATAACTCTAAGTTTTTACAAAACTACTCCCGCTTTTATTTGATACACCCTCGTATATATGCAAAAACTGCATGAAAGTGTTAAATCAACACATAACTAATACCTGATCAACAATGATTAACAGATATTTAAAATTTTGTTACTCTTGTAAACGTAGAAACCTAGGCACTATTCTAAACGTTTTAAATAATATGAAATTAATTCACAACACACATAATGTCGAAATCAATAAAGCACGGTTTAATAACAAATTAGTAACAAATAACCAAACAGAATTCCACTAATCCCCACTATTAAAAACTAGCATAAACTTTAGTATTTAAAACCTAAATTGTTTCTGGTAAAAGTTTACGTTCCAATTAATTTTTCGTTGTTATATGAAGCTGTATAAACATGATAATTTGTACCGTATGCTGTTGAATAGAGAATAACACGCACAATCTCCCATTACGTTGGCGGTTTTGTAGTACACAACTCAAACTCCAGCTCAAACTCCAACGCCAAGAGCAGGACTCTCAACATCCCAAACACTTTTCGGTAAGAAAGTTAGAGAAACAGAAGCTAGATGCAGTGTGGAAAATACAAAGACTGACTAATATTATTGGCCAGTGAACATGATTTAGTCTAACCTGAAATGATCAGTAGACCTTACAAATAATAACAAAACAAATTACATTAAACCAAATAGCGCAAAACTAGGCATAGGATCTTTGTCACTGTCAAGAGTACTTAACCTATCTTTTGGCGTTGCGGTTTGAGCTATTATCTGTGTTTCTGTTACTATACATGAGTTTACCTGGACATCTTGTATTTTGTAATGTGTTTTTAAAACCCCAGTTGTATTTTGAATCTTGTACATCATAATACATAGAGGGTATATCGACGAAATCGTCTTCATATCCTCCCGCCTCAATTACCAGAATATTCCAGGAATCTACTTCTGATAATCTATTAGCCAACACACTTCCTGCAGTACCTGCTCCGATGATTATGAAATCGAATGATCCATATTCTAAAAAATACGTCTCACATAATATGGTCTTCATATACATTATAAAATAAGATAAGTAGAAGAAAAACACTGGGTTTCGTTGTACTAAATATTTATTAAAAAAGTCGCAAATTTGTTTCCACCTTTTCAGGTACTCAGTAGTACTACTCAGTAGTAGAATTTCTCTCTTGAGAATGACCTGAAAAGATGGAAACGAATTTGTCGAGGTTTTTAATAAATATTTAGTGCAACGAAACCCAGTGTTTTCTTCTACTCATCGTATTTTATAATTTATAAAATGTTGCACAACGAATTCGATGTACATTTGATCAATTTTACCTTATATAAATAACATTTCTTAATTATTTATTATTTAATTAATATTTTATTTTTTAAAAACAATGAAAACATTTAACCAATTGTATATAAATATATATAGCAATACGAACTGAATATTTTTAGCTTTCATTTAAAACAAAGAACTGAATTGAAGTTTATAAAAGGTCCGTAGTCCAAATGAACGGTTAGATCCAGTCAGTTCGTCTGCGATGACATCATGAGCCAAAGTTATACCTCGAAAACCCTTTAGTTCAAATCTGAATTGTACCAAGGAGAGCGGTCGTGAAAGCTCGCGTTCTCATATTATAAATTAATCTCTATTTAATATCTCATCGAAACAATAGCAAATTAATCTAATTAATATAGGTTCGGTTGGTCAGTGTCCTGTCGAAAATGTCTATAATGTATTGGTAATACCCACAAGTTCAAATTTACAATCCACGTCTGACGGAATGCTGACCTAAAACCTGTTGTTTATCTTCGATTGTGGAAGCTTTCACTTGTTGAAACTGATCCATAATTTTTAAAAAATAATACAAAAAAGTTTTAAGAGTTTTAATACAGAAGTCTGTCTAAACCAACACTATTTGTTATTTCAAGAACAATGTTAACTTCAAAAAGAGGGTTTAGCCATGGGCAATCCCCTTAGTCCCCTGCTAGCTGAATTTTTTATGAATAATCTTGGAAATACTATAGCTAAACACCCGTTATTTAAAAATTGTCTTTATTGGTTTAGGTATGTCGACGACGTTTTAATTTGCTTCACCGGTTCAGATAGACTCCTTTCCATATTTCATAATTATATCAACAGTTTACATCATAAAATTAATTTCACTTTGGAAACTGAATATGAAGAAAATACTTTAAATTTTTTAGATTTGTCGATAAAAAGGGAGGGTTCAAAACACGTTTTTGGAATACATCATAAGCCTACCCACACAGATCATGTAATCCACGCTAATCCCCTTCATCCTACTTCTCACAAATTAGCTGCTTTCAATTCGTTTATTCATCGCTTAATTTCGATTCCATTAAAACAAGACTTATATGATTTGGAATTACAGAAAATCTATAAAATAGCTCAGAATAATGGCTACACTGTTCAACTTGTTGATAATATACTAAATAATAAACTCAAACAACAAACTGGAAACTGTATTTTCCCTAATATAAAAAATAAATTAAATAAATTCAGTTGTGTAACTTATCTAGGTAATATATCCCATAAGGTTGCTAAAAGCATCCAAAAAATCAATAATAGTTATGTATCATTTAAAACTAACAATACTCTAGGCCACAATTTAATTAACAAAAAATGTAAAACACCCAAATGTTGTAAGTCTGGTGTTTATTTACTAAATTTCCTAGATTGTGATAAAGTTACATAGGCTAGACAGGTCGATCATTCAAGATACGTATCAACGAACATTATAAAGACTTTGTTAACAAAAGAACAGATTCAGCTTATGCTGAACATCTAATTGAAAATAATCATAATTTTGACCATGAATTTAAAATTCTACACATTCAAAACAAAAGCTTAAAATTAGACGTTATAGAAAGCTTAGAGATCAACAGATTTAAAAAACAAAACAATATCTTGAATGATCTACTTAACTTTAAAAATTCTCCTTTATTAAATTTAATATTAATCGTACAACCACCCCACCATGATTTGGTCGTATATATAACAGTAAGGTAGTAATAGTTTGTTAAATCTTCACCTGAAGAAGCTGTGGTACAGCGAAACAATTGTAGTGTTTACATGTATTAAAACTTTTGAAACTTCTTTGTGTTATTATTTTTTAAAAACTGTTGTTCATCCTTGGTTGCTTATTACATTACAATTATGCACCGAATCCAAAGCATATAACAATAAGTAATTAGGATTTAGTATGAATTTGATTTATATTTATGTATATTCTAATCTATCCCTAACTGAACCCGTTAGGAGTAAAAAACAAAAATAAATATTTACAACTTTTTCCAATAATTTTCCAAATATTTCTGAGGTAATTAATAAACAAAGCGTTTAAAATAAAAATTACCACTTACCAATCGGTTCTGAATCTGCTTCATTTAATTGGAAGTCACTATAAAAGGTAGGTGCTTCGTAAGCGTTTGCGTTTTCTAAATTTCTCTTAATAAGTTCTTCGTAATAATTTATGTCGTTAGTAAGATTAGCACTTATTATTTTTAGAAACAATGTAAATGTTACGAGTTCAATGTAACTCATTTTATCATTTACCAGAAACGACTTTTAGACCGTAATGATTATATTTCAACTTAACGACCAATTCAGGGTATTTATGGTGTTTTGCCGATAGATAATGTAAAGTGCATTAAGATTAATTAAATGATAATACGTTAAGAGATAAAAAACTTTTACCTTTTGTTAATAACCTTTATTCCTGCAAACATTAATGAGAAAATGCTGTAGACTAATTTACAAGTCTTGTCTAAGAAGTTGATGAACATGTTTGCGATACATTACTTACTTATACTTAAATTTTGAATTCGTAGATATTGTTTGACATTCGCTTGAGAGAATCGATGTGCGTTTTTTTAAAAATTAAAGCTGCGAAATTTTGGACATTTTGAACGAAACCTTACCAGCATACGTGACGATGAATATTCGGGACGACCAACCCCTGAGATAATATCACTCATGTTCATTAAATGGTGCTATTAGAGCTTGGAGCATTACAACATGAAAACAGTATTTAAGAGTAAAAGAGCTAAAACTTTTGGGAATTTCATTACCACCAGCTACTTGTACTCCTGGGTGGGTTGTGCCTCCGACCTACACTGTAGGGTAGGGCGTAAGGACTCCTTCAGCCTTCTTTCAGAAATCGTGGGAATGGGTGGGTCGTGGCTAGAGAGAGAAAGGTGAGACCGACGTAATGAAGACAGACGAAAAGTGAAAGATTATCAATGGAATATTACTGCTCCAGCATTTGCCTAGATAATCTAAAGAAACCACAGAAAAACTTGGACCAGAGTAGCCGGACCCGTATTCGAACCGGTGGCCTCCCGAATGGTAAACAATTATGTAGAGCACTAGACCACGCTGCTCTGTTAGTGTAATAGAATAGCAGTGATCCTTAAATAGAAAATAGTTGTGGTGCGGCTTTGGCGCACTAACCTAACTCGAACGCGGCCTGATTGGTATAGTTACAGCTAGAAAAGCGACAGCCAATCCGGTCGCGTTGGAGGAAGAATGGTGAACCACAATTATTTGTTATTGCAGGAGCACTGCTATAGTATTAAATGATGCCTCCTAATTTTTCGCTCTAAGGGTTAAGAAGATGGTAGATGCTATGCAGTTGTCCAAAGAATGTGTTTGTGCTATATTAAATCAATTTTTAGACATGAGAAAGCTGGCCGCACTTTTATTGCCGCGTTTGTAACTATTTTATAGACAATGTGTCGAAGTACCAGTTGGACAGGTTAAAGATCTGGGAGTATCACTGGGAGAAGAATCTGCATTTAACAAAAAGACTACATGGATAAATAAAAATAAATTTGAAAAAAGTCTTGCTTCTTTTGCTAAGGTTGAAACCCTCGTACTAATAAAACTGTTTGTTTGTACATAAATAATAAACTGGAATGACATTTTGCCATCCATTAACATTTCATTATCAATTAATTTAAGGTATGGAATTAGAAAGGGAAAGAAAGCCGTACTGCTACGATTAATTGTGGAACTTTAGGATTTTTTTTGCAATTGGATACGTGAATGGTTATTAAATAATCAATAAAGAATAATCACTTACCAATCGGAGGATATTTCCATTTTTGTACATTTGCGGGTAGACATGCATTAGCCTCTTATTTCTATTTACAGCATAATGAACTTTGACTAATTGTTTATTAATAATTGCTCCATTAAATGGTGGAAGCTAAATTTTACCAATTGTTTTGAAAATTACTTCCTTTGACCACTTGGTACCCAACTTGACGATATCAAAAATATATCCGTCTTCAATAGCGGACAAAAGAAATATTATCATCATTCTAAAAACATCTGGTTTAAAAAGGTATAACAAATATACGTACCATATATTTTTCAAATACTCTTTCAAGATCATCTTCAGAGATGCAAAAATCCCTTGTCTAAATTTCAAGAAAGTATATTTGTTGATGTTGCATAAGATTAGGTAAATTTGATACCCTAACCATAATAGTTGAGGAAACCCATAACCATTAAATGCTGCAAGATCGTAAGATTATATGTTTACTCAATTCCGAAGATTGTTTGAAACGGACATGTTCAATAGTTCAACACTGAAATTCCAATGCATGGTCACCTTGACCACAATGTATATCGTATAGGCATAATTTACTAAAATTATGCTCATTTCGTAACATCATGTTCTAAATACGTTGACCTATTAATTGACATTAACATAATTAGTCAATTTTAATAAGAAGGGTATCAGAACGAACTGCGAATTTCTGCTGGAATTATTAAGTGTTTGAGTTCGGCTGAGTGTATGGTAGGGACTCATATTTCACATTTGCTTATTTATATCATTGCGTAGGCAGTTTCATCTAATTGTTAGCAGTGTGAATATATTTGCAACCGTGGCGGCAACGGTACACAGTGAATCCAGTAGAGATCCGGCCGGATTTCAGTAGCGGCCGGAAAACGGATGACAGAGGGACGGCCTGATCTCTCTTCCACCATAACGTCCCTCATTTATTATTGATAAGTTAGCAATGGTTGTCATTCACGTTAATTCTCTTCACAATCTTTGCGCTTAATGGCTTTAAAACCAAATGCCAGATTTTTTTTCAAAGCACTACCAAAAAATGTCATTGCGTAAATAATAAAGCGAGAACAATATTTGATTGAAATAATAGCAAAATTATTTATTATTATAATTTATTAAGATTCCATGACCAAACTTTGGACACTAATCAAGGTCGCCATTTCGTATACAAATACGCATTTCCTAATTGCTTGCACATTTATTACTAATGTCACTCACTCCTTGGTCGTTGTCCATTCAACGGTGTAATTGAATGCCGGTAGGGGTATTAGCCCTTGGAGTAGTTGTTTATGACTGTTTATCTTCAGAAATATAAAACCAAATACCATCATTAAGAAAGTAATTTTAAGCTAAATGTAAGTGAAGTATGCTCGAGTCCAATGTGTACACCTTATCATACTAATAAGTGGTTCATTAATACCAACCATTTCTTCAAAAGTTGTAAATCATTAAAGTCAATCGCATTCCAGCATATCCAAAATGCATTTACATTACAAATGTCATTGGATTTTGTTATTTTTAAATTAAAATAATAAAACTGTATAGTAACACATAATATACCTACTTATGATATTCTTTAATTAATATTTTTATCGTTTCTATCTGATAACAGGCGGTAAAATTGTAAAAAGAGAAACAAGTAAATATGTTAAATTGGAATTAGGTTTTTAATAGGTAAGGAAGTACACAATGACTCTTCGATAAGTTAAGAAACTCAATGGTTTGCTATCACTTTTTTTTAAGATATATACCTACCACTCGCGCTTTATAATGTTGCAAGACACTTTTAGATAATTTTCGATTGACAATTGAAACATAAAGGTTATCGACCCGCCCGAATGCGTTTTCTCAACAATTAGAAGATATAAGCGAATTGTGTTTGATATAGTAGAAGAGATCATCATCATCATGATATAACTCGAATATTAAGTTAATTCTACTATTACTATTAAGCTAGAGCTTCCTCTTAAATTGTGTGTGTTCCCGCATTTTAATATAACGAAGGTCAATTAAACCATTTCAAACTTTATGTAAACAACTTGTCGTTGGTTAAATATTATTAAAATTGAAAACACTCAAAACAAATAATTTGAACTGTCGAAAAGTACGTATTACAAGGCGATCCTCTACTTGTATCTTAAACTATCGTAAGTGTATTCTTGAAGAAACATCTCGATAAAGAAAACACAAACAAAAATATTTTTGTAGGTAGTAATTTTATTAAATACTGTGTGAAAAAATATCGGATGAGGCAAATTGATGGCTTTTAATTAATAATACGAACTGACAATAAACAAAAACATTTGTTTTTTTTTTGGCTGGCTTGATCATTTTCTTTTTTCAGGGAATAAATTTTGTATGTACAATCCGATTCCGATCAGGTACAACAAATCGCCTCCCCTCTTGAGCAAAATTTATTCCCTGGCTATGGTGCGGGATGAACATCATTATGATGGTTCTTGACGGACTGATTTTTCTTTTGAATCCAGTAGGTATTTCCACCGATGTGGGAAATGACGGTATATGGTCCAGACCAACGGGAGTCAAAACCAGCATGATATCCTTCAGGAGCATTTGAAAGATGGTGTTCCCTACAGTATACCAACTGTTGAGGTTCGTACCTTTGGGACCCTTCTTGGTTGCCGGATGTTGGCGACCCTCTCGTCGTAAGGCGTAGACAAGGGCTCCTGTTCTGCGGTGTTGTCCCATTCTCCAGGTCTAAGTAGCGGCCGTCCAAAGAGTGCCAAGTAAGGGGTGGTTCCTGTGGCGGCATTAGTTCGATCTCGCTGATCGAATAGAATTCTCGGCAGATGTTGATCCCAGGTTCTGTGTTCGCCTTGTTGTATGTAGGTGCGAAGGCCGACCTTTATTTCCTGGTTCCGCCTTTCAGTTGGATTTGCCCGGGGGTGGTAAACGGCGGTGGTCCAGTGTTGGCTTTCCCATTTTGTGCAGGCGGAAGCCCAGAGTCTGCTAGTAAATTGACTGCCATTGTCGGTTATTACAGCCCGAGGAAATCCAAATCGGTAAAACACTTCCTTATAGCCCTCTTCTGACTTGTCACCCTGTGATTATCTTTTGTTCGGGCTCTTGAAAGAATCACTTGGAGGCAAAAGATTTGAAAGTAATGAAGAAGTAAAGGAGTATGTGCGCAATTTACTGACAACCCGCCCTTAAACTTTTAATGAAGAACAATTATTCAAGCTTCCAAATCGGTGGCAAAAGTGTGTATAGCACGGAGGTGACTATATAGACAAATGTTAAATGTTTAGTTTGTGTGCACCATTAATCAATAAATTTATTTTACAAAATTACCGTTAATATTTGATTTACCCTCAAATAAAAGGAATTGCGAGGATTTCTATGGATATCTACTAAAAATATCTGGTATTATAAATATAAAAATTTAAATATAAATATGGAATCAACAGAAACAACTACTCCGAGGGCTAATGCCCCTACCGGCATTGAATTACACTGTTGATTCCGATGTATTCTTAGACAAAGGTATCACATATACAAAAAAGAAGGAATTAAAATCCTTATTCGCCTAAATACTAAGATCAATGATCTCAAATTTTGAACGCGTCCTACCAAGTAGGCACAACGAACTGAAGGCAATATCCCACGACCGGTTTCAACCTATCGAGTCTCATCAGGTGGGCGAATAAGAATTTTAATTCCATCCGTTTTGGATACATCTGGTATTTTTTATCATGACTATTATTAATTAAACTGAGTAAACAGTGAACACAAATAGATCTACAAACTTTTTATTATAGTATAACTACATGCTCAAATAGTAAGAAGTCTACAAAATTCCATAATCCTTTTTGATAAAATCTGCCGCCTTCTCTCCTATCATGTAAGCTGTGGCAAACATGTGCCCCGTCAAAGTTACTGGAATTATGCTGGCATCGGCCACTCTAAGGTTTGCCATTCCATGAACCAAAAGTCTCTCGTTTACCACAGAATCTGTAGCATTTACACCCATTTTACAGCTTGCCATAGGATGAGATCCTGCTCCACCCGCACAACGTGCAAAACATCTCCAATAATCTTTACTTTTAAAAGTAAAATTGCTACATTTCGAGTTTACTACAATACTAGCATTAAACTTTTGGAATTGTTCGTTTTCCAATATTTCCATTAACAGTTCGTATCCTTCGACGACGGCTTCAACATCGTCTTCGTCACCGAGATAGTTCGGATTAATTAAAGGAAATTGCAACGGATCAGAAGAAGCTAACTGGAGAGTACCCACGGATTTTGGATGGAGCAAAATTAAATTCATTGCAAAGGACGTGGAAGTAGCTGCATCATATGTAAGGGACCCATTTAATAATGAAATAGTGTTGGTTAGTGCAAAGATAAATTCTACTGTTTTGCGAGTTGTATTGCAAAATGATATTAGTTCTATTCCCGCAGATGTAGTCAGAGGACCAAACGATTTTAAATATTGGACAATGGAGGATTCGACAGTCAATGGGCTTTTAACATTAGTTGTGACTGAAATGTACGTCCAAAACTGATCCTGAAAATTCAGCCCTACCGGAAGATCCAATTTAATTGATATATTATGTTTGGAAAGTTCACTCGACGGGCCGATTCCAGAGAGCAACAAAATCTGCGGTGATTGGTATGCACCAGCGGAGAGAATCACTTCCATTTCAGCAAGCGCTCTGTACTTGTTATTTTCAAAAATGAATTCCACGCCCGTTGCAGTATTATTTTCAATCAGAATTTTGGTAACCAAACTGTTAATTTGTATTTTTAAATTACTTCTATCTTCAGTAGGACGTAAAAAGGCATTCCATCCACTAAATCGTCTACCATTTTGAGTACTTTTCTGTACGTATCCTACACCAATGGGATTTTCTCCGTTATAATCAACAACATTGTATCCAAGTGAATTCACAGATTCGATGAAGGCTTCGGATAGTTCGCTGGTGTTTTTATAATTTTCTAAAACCAGTGGTCCCTCAAATCCATGATATTCCTGATCAATTCCGTTCAAACTGGAAGCATTTTCAAATTTTTTGAAATATGGAAGGACATTATCAAACGACCAATCTGGAAGGCCTCTCTCGGCCCATCTATTATAATCTGATGGAATTCCACGGGCAAACACATTACCATTGATGACGGTACTTCCTCCAAGTGCCCTACCTCGTGGTTGACTGAATGGTGCATCAGGCACTCCTGAAATTGATAAAAGCAAAAGTTTCATTTAAAGTTGGTTTTTGTGCATACTGTAAAAGCATTGAAGAATGCGTTTACGTCATCGAAATAGTTTGTACAAACCAATCCATGTAAGTAATAAGCAGGAACCGGATTATATGCAACAGGAGAAGCTTGAGGGTGTATCAAATATTAGAGAGGTTAGTGATCTGGTAGTTGTAGATGCTAATATGGTCTGTACCGCTAGGGAGATAGGAGAACCAACCGCTTTTCGCTCGAGTCGCTTTAATACGAATAGGAACAATCACTGAGTCAGAAGTGTATGTCTCTGTGGAGCAACTCATATCATTGAGGGAAATCAACGCATGACTCTCTGAGAAATCGTTGCAGAATGACCATCAGTTGCGGGAGTGTCCACGAGATCGTGACAGATGACATGAAAATGCGCAGTGTCCTCTAGATGGGTTGGTGTTCCCCGACTGTTATCAGAGGATCACAAACAACATTGATTGGAGATTTCGCAGCGACAGTTCAATCGATTCCAGCAAGAGTGTGAAGCATTTTTGAATCGCATCATCACCTTTGACGAAATATTATTGCACGTGCACCAAAGTGCTTTTCACGTTAACTTTAACGATTAATGCCCAGTATTATTGTGATACACCCTCGTATGTACGCAAAAATTGCACGACTGTGTTAAATAAACACATAACTAATAGCTCGTCGACAATAATTAGCAAATATTTAAAATTTTCTTACTCTTATAAACGTAAAAAATTACGCACTGTTCTAAACGCTTGACAGTAAGATTGTGACTTCATTCTATCCACTGAGATAATCGAAATACTGCAGTTGTTGGCCAGTTGATGAAACGTTTTCAAAATAGAATAGTAGGGTAAAGAAAAAATAGTTGGTAGTTTCACAATATTTAATCGAATTAAATTCTTGACGACAGTAGTTTCGGTTGTTACACCATTTTCAAAAGAGTACCAATATATATTAACTATAGATTTCTACATTTAGGTTTTAAATACTAAGGTTTATGCTAGTTTTTAAAAGTGGGGATAAAGATAAAAAACAAAAAAATCTATGTAGCGGCTTCGCAGAACATTGTATGGTAAATAATCATACTTTAGACCAAGATAATACCAAATTAATTCAAACCATTCATAAGGGCAGATTGTTAAATTTACTAGAAGTAGTCGAAATTAATAAAGCACTTTTTAATAACAAATTAGTAACGAATGACCAAACAGAATTCCATTTATCCCCACTTTTAAAATCTAGCATTAACGTTAGTATTTAAAACCTAAATGTAGGAATCTACCGAAAGGACTGTCGTCATGAATTTAATTCTATTAAATATTGTGAAACTACTAAGTGATTTTTCCTTACCTTACTATTTTGTCCACTTAGAAAATTGGACAGTATTTGAATTTCGATGCTATGTTGTGTTATGAAGCTGCATAAAAATGAGAATTTGTACCGTATGTCGTTGAATAGGGAAGAACACGCACAATCTCCCATAACTTTAGCGGTTTTGTAGTACACAGCTCAAACTCCAACGCCAAGAACAGGATACTCAGCATCCGAAATACTTCTCTTTAAGAAAGTTGGAGAACTAGAGGCCAAATGCAGTGTAGCAAATACAAATACTGACTAATATTATGGGCCAGTGAACATGATTTACTCTAACCTGCAATGATCAGTAGGAGACCTTACAATACAATAACAAAACAGATTACATTAAACCGAATAGCGTAGAACTAGGCATAGGACTTTTGTCACTGTCAAGAGAGCTTAACCTATTTTTTCGCGTTGCCGTTTCAGATATTAAATGTGTTTCTGTTACTATAGATGAGTTTACCTGGACATCTTGTATTTTGTACTGTGCTTTTAAAACCCCAGTTGTATTTTGAATCTTGTAAATAATTATACATAGAGGGTATATCGACGAAATCATTTTCATATCCGCCCGCCTCAATTACCAGAATATTCCAGGAATCTGCTTCTGATAATCTATTAGCCAACACACTTCCTGCTGCACCTGCTCCGATGATTATGAAATCGTATGATCCAAATTCTGAAAAATACGTCTCACATAATATGGTCTTTATATACATTATAAAATAAGATAAGTAGAAGAAAAACACTGGGTTTCGTTGCACTAAATATTTATTAAAAAAGTCGCAAATTTGTTTCCACCTTTACAGGTACTCAGTAGTACTACTCAGTAGTATAATTTCTCTCTTGAGAAAGACCTGAAAAGGTGGAAACAAATTTGTCGAGGTTTTTAATAAAAATTTAGTGCAACGAAATCCAGTGCTTTTCTTCTACTCATCGTATTTTATAATTTACAAAATGTTGCACAACGAATGCTATATACAATCAATCAATTTTACTTTTTATAAATAACATTTCTTGATTATTAATTATTTAATTAATATTTTACTTTTTATAAATAATGAAAATATTTGTAATTGTAAATAAATATATATGGCGATTCGAACAGAGAACAACAAAGAACTGAATTGTGATTTATAAAAGGGCCGTGGTCCAAATGAACGGTTAGATTCAGACGTTTCTTCTACGATGACAACATGGGCGAAAGTTATACCTCGAAAACTCTTTAGCTCAAATCTGAATTCTACTGAGGCAAATTGATCTGATTAATGTAGCTTTGGTTGGTTAGTATCCTGTCGAAACTGTCTATAATGTATTGTTAATACCCACAAGTTCAAATTCGCAATCCACGTCGTAGTAAAAAAGAAAAATAAATATTTGCAACTTTTCCAATAATTTTCCAAATATTTTTGAGGTAATTAATAAAGGAAGCGTTTAAAATACAAATTACCACTTACCAATTGGTTCTGCATCTGCTTCATTTAATTGGAAGTCACTATAAAAGGTAGGTGCTTCGTAAGCGTTTGCGTTTTCTATATTTCTCTTAATAAGTTCTTCGTAATAATTTATGTCGTTAGTAAGATTAGCACTTATTATTTTTAGAAACAATGTAAATGTTACGAGTTCAATGTAACTCATTTTATCATTTACCAGAAGCGACTTTTAGACCGTAATGATTATATTTCAACCTCAACGGCCAATTTAGGGTATTTATGTTATTTTACCGATAGATAAAGTAAAATGCATTGAGATTAACTAAATGATAATACCTTTAGAGATAACAAACTTTTACCTATTGTTAACAACCTTTATTTCTGCAAGCATTAATGAGAAAATGCTGTAGATTAATTTACAAGTCTTGTCTAAGAAGTTGATAAACACGTTTGCACATACTTTACTTATTTATAAGTAATTAATTTGCCACGATTTAAAATTTCGGATTCGTAGATATTGTTTGACATTCGCTTGGGAGAATAGATGTGTGTTTTTCTAAAAAAGCTTATCACGGCTAAATTTTGGACGTGGAATTTGGACGAAACTGTACCAGCTTAGGTGACGATAAATATTCGGGACAACCAACCCCTGAGATAACTCTATTGAAGTTCATTAAATGGTGCTATTAGAGCTTGGCGCATTACAACATGAAGACAGCATTTAGAGTAAAAAAACTAAAAATTTAGGGTATTTCATTACCACCAGCTGCTCGTACTGGTGAGTGGGCAGTGCCTCCGATTTACACTTAAGGGTAGGGCGTAAGAACTTCATCAGCCATCTTTCAAAAATTGTGGGAGTATATTTGTTGAAGTTGTATTCGATTAGGTAAATTTGATACCCCAACTATAAAGGTTGAGGAAACCTATAACCACTAAATGGCCCAAGATCGTTAGAATAGGTTTCCCTAAACCTAATACCTGAACTAAATTTATTGTTCTACGACCTGCACCTAGCCCAAATTGTATTTCTATGTCTTCTCAATTCCGGAGACTGAAACACACATGTTCAATAGTTAACACTGAAATTCCAATGCATGGTCACCTTGACCACAAAGTATATCGTATAGCTATCATTTACTAAAATTATGCTCGCTTCGTATCATTTTAAACTGAATACGTTGACCTTTTTACTAACAGTAACATAATTGGTTAATTCTAATAAGAAGGGTATCAGAACGAACTGCGAATTTCTACTGGAATCATTGTGTTTGAGTTCGGCTGAGTGTCTGGTAGGGACTCATAATTAACATTTGCTTATTTATACCATTGCGTCGGCATTTATGCATAAAATTGGTCGTTTCGTGTACTTGTTAGCAGTGTGAATATATTTTCAGCCGTGAATGGGTTTGCGATATGTTGGCGACGCGGCCGAAACGGTACACAGTGAATCCGGTAGAGATCCGGCCGGATTTCAGTAGCGGCCGGAAAACGGATGACAGAGGGACGGCCTGACCTCTCTTCCACCATAACGTCGCTCATTTATTATTGATAAGTTAGCAATGGTTGTCATCTACGTTCATTCTATTCACGATCTTTGCGCTTAATGGCTTTAAAACCAAATGCCAGAATTGTTTTCAAGGCTCTACCGAAAAAATGTCTTTGCGTAAATTATAAAGCGAGAACATAATTTGTTTGAAATAATAACAAAATTACTACACAGTATATTATTTATTAAAATTCCAGGACCAAACTTTGGATATTCGTAAAGTAGCAATTTCGTATGCAAATACGCGTTTCTTAATTGCATACACATTCATTACTAATGTCACTGTGACTCCTTGGTCATTGCCGAATCAACGGTGTAATTCAATGCCAGTATCTTCAGAAATATAAAACCAAATATCATCATTATGATAGTAATTTTAAGCTAAATTTTAGTGAAGTATGCTCGAGTCTTATGTTTACGCCTTATCATACTAATAAGTGGTTCACTAACACCAAACGTTTCTTCAAAAGTTCATCATTAAACATAATCGCATTCCAGTATTTCCGAAATGCATTGCTTATTACAGATGTCATTGGATTTAGTTATTATTAAACTAAAATTATAAAACTGTATAGTAACACATAATATACCTACTTATGGTAGTCTTTTATTAATATTTTTATCGTTTTTATCTGATAACAGGCGGTAAAGTTTCAAAAAGAGATACAAGTAAATAAATTAAACTTAAATCAGGTTTCTAATGGGTGAGGAAGTACATAATGACTCTTCGACAAGTTAAAAGGTTCAATGGTTTGCTATCACTTTTTTTATGATATATACCTACCACTCGTTATTTATAATGTTGCATGACACTTTTAGATAATTTTCAATTGACAATTGAAACAACGGTTACCAACCCACCCGAATGCGTTTTCTTAACAATTAGAAGAAATAAGCGAATTGTCTTTGATATAGTAGAAGAGATCATCATCATTACCATTCATATATTTTATAACAATAATATTCATCCCTTTATTGCAAACAAACATGCAGCTACTTCATTTAAATTTGATATCATTATATAGATATCACAAATGAAAATACAATGTTTTGTGAAATACAATGATTATATTTCTTCTACCTGAAGAAGCCAATGTGTGGTGAAATGACAATTGTGGTCTAAAATAAAGCATTGTAACCTAAACATTGTGTTTTCATTTGTGATTATAATGGAGTTGCAAGATTTGAAAGCTTCCTTGATAATTTAATCTTTTCTTCTGTATTGAAATTGAATTTCGTTATTTTGCTACTATCTACCAGTAGGCAGTAGTACCCCGAGTATGTTACTACTGTAGTAACTCTGACCGTAGATATCGTGGTGGTATGTTTTGTAGGCAGGACGAATAACTACTCCACAGCCGTAACTCTGGGATCGTGTTGATTTGCCAACGAAATATTGCGTAGTAAAATATATCAAAAGTCGTACAATAACGATAAAAAACATAAATTGAAAAACAGTCAATCTGTTAAAGAATCTAATAAGAAAAATCAGCGTGCAATTTATTCGTAGAGACATATCGACTAGAATTTGTTATATTTATTAATACTAATATGAAAGTAAATAAATTTCAATGAAATACTTGTTATTGTTTCAACGTTTATTATAGAACCTCTGACATATGTTTCGACCTGACGGTCATTATCGAAGGGTATTACAAGTACTAAACTTAAAACTACATTCCAATCCTTAAATACTAATTACCTATGTGACATTAATGGGAAAACGTAAAATTATAATTCTGATAAAATTAATGGAGTTGAATGGGTACAAAGTTCTGTTTGATTATTCACTAAAAATTTATTGTTATGGATAGCTTTCTTTATTTCTAAATTTTCTAGTAAAGTTAAAATATGATTTTGATTTTCTATATGGATAATTTTTACATTATTAATATCTAAATTGTAATTTTTTTTAGACAATGTTCTGTAAAATCTGCAGTTTGTTTTTTATTATTTATGTTATAAACATGTTCGTTGATTCTGGTTTTTATGGGCCTTGCGCTCTTTCCGATGTAAATAGCGTTACAGTTTTCACAACTTAATTGGTATACTCCACTTTTTATGTTTTTTTTTTCAATTTTTGTTTATTGTTTACTATAAAGGAGCCTGTATTGCTTTTGGTGACTTCTATAGTTTTAATATTTAATCTATGTAACCTGTTTTTAATTCTATTACTTATATTTTTGACATAATTTAGAGCACAATATACGTTTTTGTCAGGGGTATTTGTGGAACCAGAGATTAGCACTGATCTAGCCTGCATTTTTAGTTTTTCCTTTAAAATACTGTCAACTATTTTTATATCGTAGCCATTAGCTATCGCAATTTGTTTTATAATGTTCATTTGTGTATTAAAATTATCTAGTGACATCGGTATATTGACTAATCGATGAATAAGACTATGGAAAACAGAAGTTTAATTTGTAAAGATTGGTTAGCTGAACGGTGTATGATATTTATGGTGGTTGTTGGTTTACAATATATTTTAAAATTTATTTGTTGGTTACAACGAAATACTGTTAAATCTAAAAAAATTAGTGAGTCATCTATTTCCAATTCCATAGTGAATTTGATATTGTTATTTAGTGAATTTAAATAATTTAAAAAACCGTCTAGTTGTCTAGAAGTACCGGTCCATATACAAAATACGTCGTCTACGTACCGACACCAGAAGTTGACATTTTTTAGTAGTAAGTTCTTGTTTTTATCATCGAATAATACTTTTTCGAAATGGGACATGTAAATTTCCGATAAAATAGGACATAGTGGTAAACCCATCGGGAGACCATCTCTTTGAAGATAAAATGTATGGTTGACACTAAAATAACTTTGTCTAATGCAGGTGTTAATAATTTTTTCTAATTCATTTTTTTTATCGTCGGAAAGGTGGCAAAGGGAGATTTTTTCTTTTAGAATAGATTCTAACCCTTTAAAAGGAACAGAAGTGAAAAGATTGCTAACGTCAAATGATACAAACTTCGTATTAAGTAGTAAAGTTATGTTTTTTATCTTATTGACGAAGTCTAGTGAGTTTTTTATACTATAGCTGGATTTATAATCTAATTGGATTGTGATAATTTTGTTGGCAAATTTACATAGTTTGTAACAAGGTGCGTTTAAATATGAGACTACTGGTCTTATTGGGCAGTTTTCCTTGTGGATTTTTGGGAGGCCGTAAAAAGAAGAACTTGATGGGTTCATAACCTTGTATTTAAAAAACTGATTTTTATTTATTAAGTGTGAACAAGATTTTAATAGACTTAGAACTTCTCTTTGATATATTGGTGTAGGATCCGTTTTCGAAACTTCACACGTAGGGTTGTTTAAAAGGTCTTTTAATTTATTAATATAGACGGTTTTGTTTATGATAACAATTGCGTTACCCTTATCTGCCTTGCTAATAACTAGATTGTTTTATTCACATTTGTTTTTAATAGACTTAATTAATGATAATTCGTTATTTGTTTGTGAATTGGTTGTTCTATTTGAATAACTATTTTGGATGATATTTGAACAAATGAATTTTTATGAAAGTAGATTACTTTTATTAGAAATTCTATTTAGAGCTATTTCAGTGCTAATACCTAATTTTTCAACATCTCCTTTTTTTAAATTGTTATTGCGGCAGTATTTTAAACCTTTATTTAACAAACTTAATTCTAGGTTGTTAAAACTAAATGAAGTTAAATTTACCAGATTAGGTCCAAATTTGAAGCTGTTAAATATCGATTTTGTCTGTTGTTTTTGGACTTGTTTCTCAGTAAGGGCTTCCAATTTGGAAAATTTTCGAAGGTGTTGTTGGTGAACCAAATATCTTACTTCTCCTTGAATGAGTTGTATCGTAATTTCCAATTCAATGTTGTGGAAGCGTTTTGTTAGGATATTACGCTACAACTTAAATCAACCACCACTATAAATATCATACACCGTTCAGCTAACCAATCTTTACAAATTAAACTTTCTGTTTTCCATAGTCTTATTCATCGATTAGTCAATATACCGATGTCACTAGATAATTTTAATACAGAATTGAACATTATAAAACAAATTGCGATACCTAATGGCTACGATATAAAAATATTTGACAGTATTTTAAAAAAAAAAACTAAAAATGCAGGCTAGATCAGTGCTAATCTCTGGTTTCACAAATATCCCTGACAAAAACATAATGTAACATTCGGGGGTTCAACAATTAAACTTGAAGACTTTTAAACAGGAACAACAATTTATTTATACTAATATTAATTAACTTAACTTTACTACCACCAATTACACTATTTATTTAGGTACAGTTACTGTCTGTATAGTACTTCTCACTTTTCTATTTATTTGCTACGCGTCTCGATTTATTTCCGATATTATTTTCAGGACCGTCAATTTATATCTGAAATCTTCACGACCGTCAATTTATATCTGCACTCTTCACGACCATCAATTTATCTGAACTCTGAACTGTCCTCGGCGATCGTCTTTCCGCTTATATATTGTTCCGTTAAATTTCTGGAACACTCCCGAGAAACATAGAAAAGTCGGGACCATTTTATTTTTCTCCGAAATATCGATCAAGTTTCCGCGAAACACAAATACACTAACATGTCCTCATTTATTACGCACACACTTACAGTTAGATATACACTTCGGCTTGCTCACATACATGGGCACTCGAACGCACACAAGCAAACACACACACGTTACAATATATTGTGCTCTAGAATATGTCAAAAATATAAGTAATAGAATTAAAAACAGGTTACATAGATTAAATATTAAAACTATAGAAGTCCCCAGAAGCAATACAGGCTCCTTTATAGTAAACAATAAACAAAAATTGGAAAAAAACACAAAAAGTGGAGTATACCAATTAAGTTGTGAAAACTGTAACGCTATTTACATCGTAAAGAGCGCAAGGGCCATAAAAACCAGAATCAACGAACATGTTTATAACATAAATAATAAAACACAAACTACAGGTTTTACAGAACATTGTCTAGAAAAAAATCACAATTTAGATATTAATAATGTAAAATTACTTTTATCAGAATTATAATTTTACGTTTTCCCATTAATGTCACATAGGTAATTAGTATTTAAGGATTGGAATGTAGTTTTAAGTTTAGTACTTGTAATACTCTTCGATAATGACCGTCAGGTCGAAACATATGTCAGAGGTTCTATAATAAACGTTGAAACAATAATAATAAGTATTTCATTGCAATTTATTTACAATGTTTCATCAAGATTGCACCACAAACAGTATTTCTATTACTAATATGAAAGTTTTGAAGAACTTGTAAAGTAACATTTGAAACCAAAAGGAGACAACTTAATGATGTGACAGAAATGGAAATTCCTTGAGCATAGCTGTACATTGATTGTGTTTTATTGTATACAATAATAATCTGTCAAAGATTCTTACTAATGTAGTGTTTTATTTGTTGTAATGACGAATTATCATCAGGTACCGGTGGACTCAAATGAAACTTTTGAATAATCATCCATGATAGGTTTGGATCTTCCAGGCTTTGCCTGTATCCGTATGATCGGTTAAACATTTACCTGTAGTGTATCGGTACATTACGCACTAATTCAATAGGACCTTTATTTTGCCAGAATTTTACAATTGCTGTGAAATTCTAAATTTCATTCAGTACAAAGTTCACATAATATGAATTTTATAATAGGATGTAGACTAAGCGCAAGGTACCTTCGTCTATTGCACAACGCGTCAACATAACGTTCTTAAACAATGAAGGCTGAATGTTAAACCACCGGAAATTTTCACTCGTTTCAAGGCACAGTTCAAAGGTTTATTTGAGTTTTATTCATTGATTTTGTTCACGATCAACGAACGGTGAATGCGGCTTAATATTCTGAGTTGCTACAGTCGACAAAAATCGCATATCGAGGCAAACGGCGGGGTATGCTCATTCGAGACGTCCACCTCCTTCATGGTGACGCCAGGCGTCACACCGCAGTTTTTAAAAGGTATAAATTGGAAGAAATGGGCTGGGAAACCCTCGAGCCTCTATAATCCTCCTTATAGCCCTGACTTCTGACTTGTCATCCTGTGATTATTTTTTGTTCGAGCTCTTGAAAGAATCACTTAGAGGCAAAAGATTTGAAAGCAATGAAGAATGAAAAGGAGTATGTGCGCAATTTGCTGACAACCCGTCCTTAAGCTTTTTATGAAGAAGATTAATTCAAGCTTCCAAATCGGTAGCAAAAGTGTGTAGAGCGTGGAGGTGACTACATTGAAAAATGTTAAATGTTTAGTTTGTGTGTACAATTAATCAATAAATTTAGTTTACAAAATTACCGTTTATATTTGATTTAACCTAATATAAAAGGAATTGGGAGGATTTCTATGGATATCTATTAAAAACATCTGGTATTGTTTATCAATACCATTATTAATTAAACTGAGTAAACAGTGAACATAAATAGATCTGCAACTTTTTTATTATAGTATAACTACATGCTCAAATAGTAAGAAGTCTACAAAATTCCATAATCCTTTCTGATAAAATCTGCCGCCTTCTCTCCTATCATGTAAGCTGTGGCAAACATGTGCCCCGTCAAAGTTACTGGAATTATGCTGGCATCGGCCACTCTAAGGTTTGTCATTCCATGAACTAAAAGTCTCTCGTTTACGACAGAATCAGTAGCATCTACACCCATTTTACAGCTCGCCATAGGATGAGATCCTGCTCCACCCGCACAACGTGCAAAACATCTCCAATAATCTTTACTTTTAAAAGTAAAATTGCTACATTTCGAATTTTCTACAATACTAGGATTAAACTTTTGGAATTGTTCGTTTTCCAATATTTCCGTTAACAGTTCGTATCCTTCGACGACGGCTTCAACATCGTCTTCGTCACCGAGATAGTTCGGGTTAATTAAAGGAAATTGCAACGGATCAGAAGAAGCTAACTGGAGAGTACCAACGGATTTTGGATGGAGTAAAATTAAATGCAGGTTCAAGTATGTGGAAGTAGCTGCGTCATATTTAAGGGACCCATTTAATAATGAAATAGTGTTGGTTAGTGTAGAAGCAAGTTCTACTGTTTTGCGGCTTGTATTGCAAAATGATATTAGTTCTATTCCCGCAGTGGTTGTCAGAGGACCAAACGATTTTAAATATTGGGCAATGGAGGATTCGACAGTTAATGGGCTTTTAACATTAGTTGCGACTGAAATATACGTCCAAAACTGATCCTGTAAATTTAGCCCTACCGGAAGGTCCAATTTGATTGGTATATGGTGTTTGGAAAGTTCACTCGACGGGCCGATTCCAGAAAGCAACAAAATCTGCGGTGACTGGAATGCACCAGCACAGAGAATCACTTCAATTTCAGCAAGCGCTCTGTACTTGTTATTTTCAAAAATGAATTCCACGCCCGTTGCAGTATTATGTTTAATCAGAATTTTGGTAACCAAACTCTTAATTTGTATTTTTAAATTACTTCTATCTTCAGTAGGACGTAAAAAGGCATTCCATCCACTAAATCGTTTACCATTTTGAGTACTTTTCTGTACGTATCCTACACCAATTGGATTTTCTCCATTATAATCAACAACATTGTATCCAAGTGAATTTACAGATTCGATGAAGGCTTCAGACAGTTCACTGGTGTTTTTATAATTTTCTAAAACCAGTGGTCCCTCAAATCCATGATATTCCTGATCGATTCCGTTCAAACTGGAAGCATTTTCAAATTTTTTGAAATATGGAAGTACATTATCAAACGACCAATCTGGGAGGCCTCTCTCGGCCCATCTATTATAATCTGATGGTATTCCACGGGCATACACATTACCATTGATGACGGTACTTCCTCCAAGTGCCCTACCTCGTGGTTGACTGAATGGTGCATCAGGCACTCCTGAAATTGATAAAAGCATTTAAAGTTGGTTTTTGTGCATACTGTAAAAGCATTGAAGTATGTGTTTACGTCATCGAAATAGTTTGTACAAACCAATCCATGTAAGTAATAAGCAGGAATCGGTTTATATGCAACAGGAAAAGCTTGAGGGTGTATCAAATATTAGAGAGATTAGTGATCTGTGTGTTGTAGATGCCAAGATGGTCTGTACCGCTAGGGAGAAGGGAGAACCAACCGCTTTTCGCTCGAGTCGCTTTAATACGAAAAGAAACAATCAGTGACGCAGAAGTGTATGTCTCCGTGGAGCAACTCATATCATTGAGGGAAATTGACGCATGACTCTCTGAGAAATCGTTGCTGAATTGACCATCAGATACGAGAGTGTCCACGAGATCGTGACAGATTACATGAAAATGCACAGTGTCCTCTAGGTGGGGTCGGGTTCCCCAACTGTTATCGGAGGATCACAAGCAACATCGATTGGAGATTTCGCAGCGACAATCGATTCCAGCAAGAGTGTGAAGCATTTTTGAATCGCATCACCAACTTTGACGAAATATGGGTGCACGTGCACCATTACACGCCCTCGAAAGAGGCGAGAATGGACTGAAGAAAAAGCGGCGAGAGCGGACCAATAAAAGCAAAGACGTGCTTGTTAGCCAGAAATGTAATAGCAACAGTGGTTTTTGACCGGCAAAGTGGTTTCCACGTTAACTTTCTCCAAGATCGGAGCGCGATTAATGCGCAAAATTATTGTGATCTACTGGATGTCGCGAAATTGCCATTTCGAATAAAAAGGAAGAAACAATTGATTAGATGTCATTCCTTTACATGACAACGCCAGGCGTCATATGGACAATGCCACAGGGCAAAAATTGGAAGCATTAGGCTGGAAAACACTGGAACATCGAACATTCACCATAATGCCCCTACTTGTCCCCATGTGAATTCCATTTCTATGGGCCCCTGAAAGAAGCGGTTGGAAGCCAACGTTTCCACGAGAACTACGCAGTGGAAGCATTTGTGCTCCAATGGTTATAAGAACCTCCGAAGAGTTTCTTCGATGATGGCATAAAAAAGCTCCTAATCCGATGGAAAAATGTATTTCTAGGGCGGAACAAGTAGAAAAACAGCATATGTATCGAAGTCTAGTTAAAAATGGCTCCATTTTTTTGCAAAGCCACTCCTTTTTCTATTTGATACACCCTCGGATATATTCAAAAATTGCATGAAAATGTTAACCAATATCTTATCGATAATAATTAACAATTATTTAAAATTTTGTTACTCTTGTAAACGTAAAAGATTAGGTACTGTCCTAAACGTTCGATAGTAAGATTGTGACTTCGTTCTTCGATCACCTAAAACAGCTTTATAATTGGAAAAGACCGTCTCACATCCACTGAGATAATCGAAATACTTCGGTTGTTGGCCAGCTGATAAAACATTTACAAAATAAAATAGTAGGGTAAAGAAAAAACACTTGGTAGTTTCACAATATTTAATCGAATTAAATTCTTGACGACAGTCGTTTCGGTAGTTACACAATTTTCAAAAGAGTACCAATGTATCCTAACTGTAGATTTCTACATTTAGGTTTTAAATACTAAAGTTTATGCTAGCTTTTAGAAGTGGGGATAAATGGAATTCTGTTTGGTCATTCGTTACTAATGTGTTATTGAAAAGTGCTTTATTAATTTCGACCACTTCTAGTAAGATTAATAAGCTGCCCTTATGAATGTTTTGAATTAATTTGATATTATCTTGGTTTAAAGTATTTTTTTGTGAAATTGATTGTTCTATATAAATAGTTGGGAAATTTTTACATGATATTTGGTAAACCCCACTCTTTTCTAGTAGTTCAGTTTTTCCTTTCTTTTTCACTAATAACTTACTTAAATTTATTCTATTTACACTTATTGTATTTATGTCTAATTTTGTTAATTTACTACTTATACTATTAGTTAAATTTGGAATATAATTAATGTAATGGTAACGTGTTTTATCTTTTGTGCTTGGCAAGGTATTAAAATGTTTTAAAAATAATTTCATTTATTTTTTCGTTGTAAGGATGTCTATAATATTTTCATTATAACCGTTACTTCTAGCTAATGTTTTTAAAAATTGAATTTCATTATTAAAATTATATTTGTTTAGAGGTAAAGTTAATAATCTGTGTATAAAACAGTGAAACGTGCTATATTTAATATTTAATGATTGTTTGGAGTTAAAATGAAGTAGAGTATCAGTGTAAGTTGATTTTCGATATACATCCAATTCAATTTTGGTTATTTTTCCTAAAAAGTTTAAGAAACCTGAATTTTTGACTTCATATGTAAATTTGATGTCCTTGTATCAGGAGTATATATAATATTTTAAAAATAAACTTCTTATACAAAGACACCAAATTTACATACGAGGTCGAAAATTCTGGATTCAGACTGGTAGAGCCTTAGGAGTTAGGATGAAAGAACATGAAATTAATTTTACAAAAAAATCCATGTAGCGGCTTCGCAGAACATTGTATGGTAAATAATCATACTTTAGACCAAGATAATACCAAATTCATTCAAAACATTCATAAGGGCAGCTTATTAAACTTACTAGAAGTGGTCGAAATTAATAAAGCACCATTTAATAACACATTAGTAACGAATGATCAAACAGAATTCCATTTATCCCCACTTTTAAAAACTAGCATAAACTTTAGTATTTAAAACCTAAATGTAGAAATCTATAGTTAGTATACATTGGTACTCTTTTGAAAATGGTGTAACAACCGAAAGGACTGTCGTCAAGAATTTAATTCGATTAAATATTGTGAAACTACCAAGTGTTTTTTATTTACCTTACTATTTTATCCATTGAGATAATTGTACAGTATTTGAATTTTGATGCTATGTTAGGACGTATTGTTTCTGGTAAAAGTTTACGTTCCATTTAATTTTTCGTTGTAATATGAAGCTGTATAAAAATGAGAATTTGTACCAGATGTCGTTGAGTAGCTAATAACACGCACAATCTCCCATGACGTTGGCGGTTTTGTAGTACACAACTCAAACTCCAACTAAAACTTCAACGCCAAAAACAGAACACTCAACATCCCAAATACATTTCGGTAAGAAAGTTAGAGAACTAGAAGCTAGATGCAGTGTAGCAAATACAAATACTGACTAATATATATAGGACCTTCGTCACTGTCAAGAGAGCTTAACTTACTTTTTGGCATTGCGGTTTGAGCTATTAAATGTGTTTCTGTTACAATACATGAGCTTACCTGGACATCGTGTAGTTTGTACTGTACTTTTAAAACCCCAGTTGTATTTTGAATCTTGTACATAAAAATACATAGAGGGTATATCGACGAAATCATTTTCATATCCGCCCGCCTCGATTACCAGAATATTCCAGGAATGTACTTCTGATAATCTATTTGCCAACACACTTCCTGCTGCACCTGCTCCGATGATTATGAAATCGTATGATGCAAAATCTGAAAAATACGTTCCACATTATATGGTCTTCATATAAATTATAAAATAAGATAAGTAGAAGAAAAACACTGGGTTTCATTGCACTAGATATTTATTAAAAGATTCGACAAATTTGTTTCCACCTTTAGAATATATGTTTATATGTATATATAAATTCCAATCTATCTCTACACTGGAGCAGTAGCAGTAAAAAAAAATAAATATTTGCAACTTTTCCAATACTTTTCCAAATATTTTTGAGGTAATTTATAAACAAAGCATTTAAAATAAAAGTTACCACTTACCAATTGGTTCTGCATCTGCTTCATTTAATTGGAAGTCACTATAATAGGTAGGTGCTTCGTAAGCGTTTGCGTTTTCTATATTTCTCTTAATAAGTTCTTCGTAATAATTTATGTCGTTATTAAGATTAGCACTTATTATTTTTAGAAACAATGTAAATGTTACGAGTTCAATATAATTCATTTTATCATTTACCAGAAGCGACTTTTAGACCGTAATGATTATATTTCAACCTTAACGACCAGTATAGGGTATTTATGTTGTTCTACGGATAGATAAAGTAAAATGCACTGAGATTAACTAAATGATAACACGTTTAGAGATAACAATCTTTTACCTTTTGTTAACAACCTTTATTCCTGCAAACATTAATGAGAAAACGCTGTAGATTAATTTACGAGTCTTGTCTAAGAAGTCTATGAACATGTTTGAGCATACATTATTTACTTATAAGTAATTAATTTACCAGAATTTAAAATTTTGGATTCGTAGGTATTGCTTGACAATCGCTTGAGAGAATCGATGTGTGTTTTTCTAAAAAACAACTTATCACGGCGAAATTTTGGAAAAAACCATATCAGCTTAGGTAACGATGAACATTCGGAACGACTAACCCCTGAGATACTACTCAAGTAGATTAAATGGTGCTATTGGAGCTTGGAGCACTACAACATGAAGACAGCATTTAACAGTGGAAAAGCTAAAAATTTTGGGTATTTCATTACCACCAAGTGCTCGTACTGCTGGGTGGGCACCCTACACTGTAGGGTAGGGCTTAAGGACTTCTTCCTCCTTTCAGAAATCATGGGAAAGGGTGGGTCGTGGCTAGGGAGAGAATGATGAGACCGATGTAATGAAGATAGGGGGAAATTGAAAGATTATCTGTGGAATATTACTGTACCAGCATTTACCTAAGTGATCCAACGAAACCACAGAAAAACTTGGACCAGAATAGACAGATCCGTAGTCGAACCTATGACCTCCCGAATGATAAGCAATGATCTAGAGCAGAGCCGGCAGCTCGGCTTCTAAGAGCCACCTAAAAGGCGGACGAGAAGTTATAACTCTGCCCACTCCTCGACCAAATAGAATTAATAGAAGGATCGATGGTAGTAATAGACGGGTATGCAACGGGACTCCGCGCAGCGTACACATTCAAGCATATTTAAACGAGTTGGCTCTTAGTGGCTCTGAATCTCCCACCCGCTCACCGCCAGAAATCTAGTTTCGATTTTTAGCGCGAGTGCCCACCCAACCATCTGTGGTGGGCCACCGAAAACCCCCTGCGATTCCTCCCACCCTCCTCCAAACCCAATCCCTTTTTCCCTCCCCCTTTCTCCCAGGGATGTATAACCTTCGGGTTGAGCTCCCTTCTCGAGGAGGGGTTTTAGTCGGTAGGCACTACGGTGAATCCGACACTATCCTCTGGCTCTGAAACTTATGCGGAAGCCTCTGATTTGCCCGTCCCTAATCTAAAGTACTAGACGACGCCGCTCGGCAGTCTAGTTGTCTAATAGAGTAGCAGTGATCCTTAAATAGAAAATAGTTGTGGTGCGACTTTGTCGCTCTAACGTAGCTCGAACGCGACCTGATTGGTATAGAGAGTTACAGCTAGAGAAGCAACAGCCAATATGGTCGCGTTGGAGGAAGAAAGGCGAACCACAATTATTTGTTATTTCAGGATCACTGCTATAGTATTAAATGATGTCTCCATATTTTTTTCTCTAACGATTAGAGAGATAGTAGATGTTTTGCAGTTGTCTAAGGAATGTCTTTGTGTCATATTAAATCAATTTTTAGACATGAGAAAGACGGCCGCACTTTTATTGCCGCGTTTGTAACTATTTTGTAGACAATGTGTCGAAGTATCAGTTGGACAGGTTAAAGATCTGGGAGTATCACTGGAAGAAGTATCTGCATTTAACAAAAAGACTATATAGATAAATAAAAATAAATTTGAAAAAAGTCTTGTTTTCTTTGTTAAGATCGAAACTGTTTAGACAACCCTCGTACTAATAAAACTGTTTGTTCGTACATAAGTAAAAAACTGCAAAGATGCTTTGCCATCCATTAACATTTCTTTGTCAGTTAATTTAAGGTAAAGGATTAGAAAGGAAGCGAAAGCCGTACTGGTACGATTAATTGCGGGACTTTGGAATTTATATTTTGCAATTGGATACGTGAATAGTTATTAAATAATCAATAAAGAAGAATCACTTACCAATCGGAGGATATTTCCATTTTTGTACATTTGCGGGTAGACATACATTGCATTAGCCTCTTATTTCCATTTACAGTAAAATGAACTTTGACTAATTATTTATTAATAATTGCTCCATTAAATGGTGGAAGCTAAATTCTACCAATTGTTTTGAAAAGTACTACCTTTGGCCATTTGATACCCATCTTGACGATATTAAAAATATATCCATCTTCAAAATCATGGAAGAGAAATATTGTCATCATTCTAAAAGCATCTGGCATGAAAACTATAACAAATGTATGCACCATATATTTTTCAAATTCTTTTTCAAAATCATCTTCACAGATGTAAAAAATTGCCTGTCTAAATTTCAAGAAAGTATATTTGTTGAAGTTCCATAGGATTAGGTAAACTTGATACTTCAGCCATAATAGTTGAGGAAACCTCTAACCATTAAATGGCGCAAGATCGTAAGAATAGGTTTCTCTAAACCTAGTACCTGAACTAAATTTAATGTTCTACGACCTGTACCTAGACGAAATTGTATTTATATGTCTACTTAATTCCGGATATTGTCTGAAACAGGCATGTTCAGTAGTTTAACACAGGAATCTCAATGCATGGACACCTTGACTACAAATTATATCGTATAAGTATCATTTACTAAAATTATGTTCATTTCGTTCATCTCGTTCTAAATACGTTAACATTTTTATTGACATTAATTGAGTAATTATAATATCAATATTGCCCTTAAAGCAAGTAATAATTTAAGTCTTTTTATTAAAAATAACAAAGACAAAACGAAAAAAGATATTAAAAGTGGGGTTTACAAATCAAATTGTGCCACCTGCAATAAATTGTATATTGGTGCTACTGGGAGAAATTTTAAAATTGGAATTTTAGAACACAGTAAATCTTTTAAGGAAAAAAAAACAAAATTCAAATTATGCTTCCCACTTAATAGAATGTAATCATATCCGTAACTTTACGATTAACAAACAAAAATCGTCATCATTATTGATAAATGAACAAATAGACGTTAATTTTTCTCCTTTCGTAAATTTAAAATAGTCCGCTATATATTTCAAAAATCTTTTAATTAATTTAATTTTTTAATCTTTCAATCTTTAATTTTACATTAATTTGTATACTATTAATTTTGATTACATATATTTAATTTTCTATTTAATTTGTATTTAATAATCTTCGATTATTTCCCCCACTGCTGTAGTGTGTTTGTACCCCGATTCACATATATATACCTTGTTTAGATGTAGTATTCATTGTTAACCTGAAGAAGCTATAGTGTTAGCGAAACAATTGTTGCTGAATTAAATAGTTTTATGAAAGTTTTTCTGTTTTTTATTATATTTACTATGAAAAATTTTCACCAAGTAAAGGCTGATTCCATTTCATCAGCATTAACATAATTATTCAATTTTAATAAGAAGGATATCGGAACGAACTGCGAGTTTCTGCTGGAATCATTGAGTGTTTGAGTTCGGCTGAGCATCTGGAAGGGACTCATATTTAACATTTGCTTATTTATATCATTGCGTGGGCAGTTATGCATAAAATTGCTCGTTTCGTCTACTTGTTAGCAGTGTGAATATATTTGCAACCGTGAATGAGTTTGCGATATGTTGGTGACGCGGCGGCAACGGTAGAGATCCGGCCGGATTTCAGTAGCGGCCGGAAAACGGATGACAGAGGGACGGCCTGACCTCTCTTCCACCATAACGTAGCTCATTTATTATTGATAAGTTAGCAATGGTTGTCATCCACGCTCATTCTTTTCGCAATCATTGCGCTTAATGGCTTTAAAACCAAATGACAAATTGATTAAGGCTTTCGCGGCCAGTTGATAAACTGCTTCCAACCGAAGACGGCCTGTACACCCGGACAAGGACAACACCAGTTTAAAACCAAATGCCAGAATTCTTTTCAAGGCACTACCCAAAAAATGTCATTGCATAAATTAGAAAGCTAGAACAGTATTTGTTTGAAATAATAACAAAATTACTACACAGTACACTATTTATTAAAATTCCAGGGTCAAACTTTAGACATTCGTCAAGGTCGCAATTTCGTATGCAAATACGCATTTCCTAATTGCTTACACATTCATTACAAATGTCACTGTGACTCCCTGATCACTGCCGAATCAATGGTGCAATTCAATGCCGGTAGGGGTATTAGCCCTCGGAGTAGTTTATGACTACCTATCTTCAGAAATATAAAAGTACTTTTAAGCTAAATTTAAGTGAAGTATGCTCGAGTCTAATGTTTACACCTTATCATACTACAAGTGGTTCACTAACTCCAAAATTTTCTTCAAAAGTTGTTTATCATTAAATACAACCGCATTCCAGTATTTCCGAAATGCATTTACATTACAAATGTCATTGGAGTTTGTTGTTTTTAAATTAAAATAATAAAACTGTATAGTAACACATAATATATCTACTTATTATATTTTTTATTAATATTTTTATCGTTTTTATCTGATAACAGGCGGTAAAGTTTCAAAAAGAGATACAAGTTAATCTTAAATCAGGTTTCTAATGGGTAAGGAAGTACATGATGACTCTTCGACAAGTTAAAAGGCTCAATGGTTTGCTATCACTTTTTTATGATATATGCCTACCACTCGTTATTTATAATGTTGCAAGACACTTTTAGATAATTTTCAATTGACAATTGAAACATAAAAGTTACCATCCCACCCAAATGCGTTTTCTCAACAATTAGAAGACGTAAGCAAATTGTCTTTGATATAGTAAAAGAGATCATCATCATCACCATTAATATATTTTATAACAATAATATTCCTCCCTTTATAGCAAAAAAAACATGCAGTTAACTCATATAAATTTGATATCATTATATAGATATCACAAATGAAAACACAATGTTTTGTGAAATACAATGGTTGTATTTCTTCCACCTGAGGAAGCCACTGTGTGGTGAAATGACCATTGTCGTCTACAATAAAGCATTGTAACTTAAACATTGTGTTTTCATTTGTGATTATAATGGAGTAACAAGTTTTGAAAACTTCCTGGATTCAATTTTTTATATAGATATCTGTTTCATTGCGGTAATAGTAGTTTGAATTGAAGTAGTTCATTATTAAATAATTTAATCTTTTCTTCTGTATTTAAATTGAATTTCGTTATTTTGCTACTATCTACCAGTAGACAGTAGTACCCCGAGTATCTTACTACTGTAGTAACACTGACTGCAGATATCGTGGTGGTATAGTTATGCCGCATAACGAATAACTTACTCCACAGCCGTAATTCTGGGATCGTGTTGACTTGCCAACGAAATATTGCGTTGTAAAATATATCAAAAGTCGTACAATAACGATAAAAAACATAAATTGAAAAAACGTCAATCTGTTAACGAATATAATAAGATTGTTATATTTATTAATACTTATAAGAAATGGTTTGAACAACGTGTAAAGTAACATTTGAAACCAGAAGCAGACAACTGTAACAGAAATGGATATTCCTTGAGAATAGTTGTACATTGATTGTGTTTTATTGTATACAATAATAATTTGTCAAAGGTTTCAACTAATGTAGTGTTTTATTTATTGTAATGACGAAGTATGACCAATTAGCAGTGGAGTTAGAGGAAACTTTTGAATAATCATCCATGATAGGTTTGAACCTTCCAGGCTCTGCCTGTATTCGTATGATCGGTTAAACATTTACCTGTAGTGTATAGATACATTACGCACTAATTCAATAGAACCTTTATTTTGCTAGAACTTTACAATTGCTGTGAAATTCTAAATCTCATTCAGTACAAAATTCAACTAATATGAATTTTATAATAGGATGTAGACTAAGCGCAAGGTACCGTCGTCTATTGTACAACGCATCAACATAATGTTTTTAACCAATGAAGGCAGAATGTTAAACCATAGGAAATTGTCACTCACTTCAAGGCACAGTTCAAGGGTTTGTTCGAGTTTTACTGTTGAGATAAATAAAAAATTGTCGAGTTTGGTATTTGTCCAGAATCAAACAATTTGTTAAAAATAAAAACACCAGAATTAAAAATGTAAATAGAGTCGGCAAAAAAAGAAACTATTTTCTAGTAATACTTGACCTCGAAATTAAGATAACACGAAAGTCAGAAAGGCGACGAAGAAAAGTGCTCAAGACGATATCTGCAAATTGTTTTAAAAATATTGTAAATCGACGAGAATTGTGAGGAACAAAAAGGTACCTTTCTCTATACGGATTTTGTAAACCTACAAATAAATACTTATTAAACTTGAAAGTTCGACCATCATTGGAGATACAACGAGACAAAATCCCAACATTTACTGACTGATATTTTTCAGTCGATTAAGATCGCGTATCGAAGCGAACGACGGGGTATGCTCATTGGAGAGGTCTTCCTCCTTCATGACTACGCTAGGTGTCACACCGCAGTTTTGAAAAGGAATAAATTGGAAGAAATGCGCTGGGAAACCCTCGAGCCCCTATAATTTTCCTTACAGACCTGACTTCTGACTTGTCACCCTGTGATTATTTTTTTTCGGGCTCTTGAAAGAATCACTTGGAGGCAAAAGATTTGAAAGCAATGAAGTAGTAAAGGAGTATGTGCGCAATTTGCTGACAATCTTTTATGAAGAAGGAACGAACATACATGTTTCCAAATCGGTGGCAAAATTCTGTAGAGCACGGAGGTGACTACATTGACAAATGTTAAATGTTTAGTTTGTGTGCACCATTAATCAATAAATTTCTTTTACAAAATTACCGTTTATATCTGATTTACCCATATTTAAAAGGAATTGCGAGATTTCTATGGATATCTACTAAAAACATCTGGTATTGTTTATCATTACTTCTATTAATTAAACTGAGTAAACAGTGAACATAAATAGATCTGCAACTTTTTTATTGTAGTATAACTACATGCTCAAATAGTAAGAAGTCTACAAAATTCCATAATCCTTTTTGATAAAATCTGCCGCTTTCTCTCCTATCATGTAAGCTGTGGCAAACATGTGCCCCGTCAAAGTTACTGGAATTATGCTGGCATCGGCCACTCTAAGGTTTGCCATTCCATGAACCAAAAGTCTCTCGTTTACAACAGAGTCGGTTGCATTTGCACCCATTTTACAACTCGCCATAGGATGAGATCCTGCTCCACCCGCACAACGTGCATAACATCTCCAATAATCTTTACTTTTAAAAGTAAAATTGCTACATTTCGAGTTTACTACAATACTAGCATTAAACTTTTGGAATTGTTCGTTTTCCAATATTTCCGTTAACAGTTCGTATCCTTCGGCGACGGCTTCAACATCGTCTTCGTCACCGAGATAGTTCGGATTAATTAAAGGAAATTGCAATGGGTCAGAAGAAGCTAACTGGAGAGTACCAACGGATTTTGGATGGAGTAAAATGAAAATAATTATTAAGGATGTGGTAGTAGCTGCATCATATGTAAGGGATCCATTCACTAATGAAATAGTGTTGGTTAGTGCAAAGATAAATTCTACTGTTTTGCGAGTTGTATTGAAAAATGATATTAATTCTACTCCCACAGATGTTGTCAGAGGACCAAACGATTTTAAATATTGGGCAATGGAGGATTCGACAGTTAATGGGCTTTTAACATTAGTTGTGACTGAAATATACGACCAAAACTGATCCTGTAAATTTAGCCCTACCGGAAGATCCAATTTAATTGATATATTATGTTTGGAAAGTTCACTCGACGGGCCGATTCCAGAAAGCAACAAAATCTGCGGTGATTGGAATGCACCAGCACAGAGAGTCACTTCAATTTCAGCAAGCGCTCTGTACTTGTTATTTTCAAAAATGAATTCCACGCCCGTTGCAGTATTATTTTCAATCAGAATTTTGGTAACCAAACTGTTAATTTGTATTTTTAAATTACTTCTATCTTCAATAGGATGCAAAAAGGCATTCCATCCACTAAATCGTTTACCATTTTGAGTACTTTTCTGTACGTATCCTACACCAATTGGATTTTCTCCATTATAATCAACAACATTGTATCCAAGTGAATTTACAGATTCGATGAAGGCTTCAGACAGTTCACTGGTGTTTTTATAATTTTCTAAAACCAGTGGTCCCTCAAATCCATGATATTCCTGATCGATTCCGTTCAAACTGGAAGCATTTTCAAATTTTTTGAAATATGGAAGTACATTATCAAACGACCAATCTGGGAGGCCTCTCTCGGCCCATCTATTATAATCTGATGGAACTCCACGGGCATACACATTACCATTGATGACGGTACTTCCTCCAAGTGCCCTACCTCGTGGTTGACTGAATGGTGCATCAGGCACTCCTGAAATTAATAAAAGCAAAAGTTTCATTTAAAGTTGATTTTTGTGCATACTGTAAAACTGTAAAAGCATTGAAGAATGCGTTTACGTCATCCAAATAGTCTGTACAAACCAATCCAAGTAAGTCATAAGCAGGAACCGGATTATATGTAACAGGAAAAGCTTGAGGGTGTATCAAATATTAGAGAGATTAGTGATCTGTGTGTTGTAGATGCCAAGATGGTCTGTACCGCTAGGGAGAAGGGAGAACCAACCGCTTTTCGCTCGAGTCGCTTTAATACGAAAAGAAACAACAAGGAGGCAGAAGTGCATGTCTCCTGGGGCAACTCATATCATTGAGGAAAATCGGCGCTATGTCTGATAGATGAGTTTCGGATTCCCCGAATGTTATCGGAGGATCACAGGTAACATCGATTAGAGATTTCGTATCGATAGAAGTGTCAGCAAGAGTGTAAAGCATTTTTGAATCTCATTATCACCTTTGATGACACATGAGTGCACGTGCACCACTACACGCCCGAGAGGAAAGAGGCGAGTATGGACGGGAGAAAAAGCGGCGAGAGGGATCCAATGAAAGCAAAGGCGTGCTTGTCAGCCGGAAAGGTAATGGCAACAGTGGTTTTTGAACGGAAAAGTGCTTTTCACGTTAACTTTCTCCATGATCGACGCACGATTAATGCGGAATTTTATTGTAATCTACTGGATGTCGCCATTTCGAAGGAAAAGGAAGAAACAATTGGTTAGATGTCATTGTTTTACATGACAACGCAATGCCTCATATGGACAATGCCCCAGGGCAAAAATTTGAAGCATTAGGCTGGAAAACGCTAGAATATCGAACATCCGCCATAACGCCCCTGCTTATCCCCATGTGATTTTGATCTTTTTGGTCCCGTGGATGAAGCGCTTGAAGGCCAGCGTTTCCACGAGAAAAACACAGTGGAAGCATTTGTGCTCCAATGGTTACAAAAACGTCCGAAGTTTCTCTACGATGATGGCAAAAAGAAGCTCCTAATCCGATGGAAAAAAGTATTTCTAGGGTGGAAGAAACAGAATAATAGCATATGTATCGAAGTCTAATTAAATATAACTCGAATTTTTTACACTCCCGCTTCTACTTGATACACCCTCGTATAAATGCAAAAACTGCATGAATGTGTTAAATCAACGCATAACTAATATCTCATCGACAATGATCAACAATTATTTAAAATTTTGTTACTCTTGTAAACGTAGAAAATTAGGCACTATTCTAAACGTTTTACGACACACATAATGTCGAAATCAATAAAGCACTGTTTAATAACAAATTAGTAACAAATGACCAAACAGAATTCCACTAATCCCCACTATTAAAAACTAGCATAAACATTAGTATTTAAAACCAAAATGTTGAAATCTATCTATCTCTCTTTAGAAAATGGTGTAACAACCGAAACGACTGTCGTCAAGAATATAATTCGATTAAATATTGTGAAACTACCAAGTGTTTCTTCTTTACATTACTATTTTATGCACTGAGATTATTGGACAGTATTTGAATTTTGATGCTATGTTAGGATTTATTGTTTCTGGTAAAAGTTTAAATTCCAATTAATTTTTCGTTGTAATATGAAGCTGTATGAAAATGATAATTTGTACCGTATGCTGTTGAATAGAGAATAACACGCACAATCTCCCATTACGTTGGCGGGTTTGTAGTACACAACTCAACCTCCAACGCCAAAAGCAGGACGCTCTACATTCCAAGTACTTTTCGGTAAAAAAATGTTAGTGAAATAGAAGCTAGATGCAGAGTGGAAAATACAAAAACTGACTAATATTATGGACCAGTGAACATGATTTAGTCTAACTTACAATATAATAACAAAACAAATTACATTAAACCAAATAGTGTAGAACTAGGTATAGGATCCTTGTCACTGTCAAGAGAGCTTAACTTATTTTTTGGCGTTGCGGTTTGAGCTATTAACTGTGTTTCTGATACTATACATGAGTTTACCTGGACATCTTGTATTTTGTACTGTGCTTTTAAAACCCCAGTTGTATTTTGAATCTTGTACATAATTACACATAGAAGGTATATCGACGAAATCATTTTCATATCCGCCCGCCTCAATTACCAGAATATTCCAGGAATCTACTTCTGATAATCTATTAGCCAACACACTTCCTGCTGCACCTGCTCCAATGATTATGAAATCGTATGATCCATATTCTGAAAAATACGTCTCTCTTAATATGGTCTCTATATAAATTATAAAATAAGATGAGTAGAAGAAAAGCACTGTGTTTCGTTGCACTAAATATTTATTAAAAAAGTCGCAAATTTGTTTCCACCTTTTCAGGTACTCAGTAGTACTACTCAGTAGTATAATTTCTCTCTGGAGAATGGCCTGAAAAGGTGGAAACAAATTTATCGAGGTTTTTAATAAATATTTAGTACAACGAAGCACAGTGCTTTTCTTCTATTCATGTTATTTTATAAATTATAGAATGTTGCACAATGAATACCATATACATTCAATCAATCTGACTTTATATAAATAAAATTTCTTAATTATTTATTGTTTAATTAATATTTTCTTTTTATAAACAAAGAAAACATTTAACCAATTGTATATAAATATATATATGGCGATTCGAAAAGAATATTTTTAGCTTTCATTCAAAACGAAGAACTGAATTGTGATCTATAAAAGGGCCGGTTAGATCCAGGCGTTTCGTCTGCGATGACAACATGGGCGAAAGTTATACTTTCAAAACCCTTTAGTTCAAATCTGAATTCTACCAAGGAGAGCGGTCGTGATAGCTTGCATTCTCATGTTATAAATTATTCTCTATTTAATATCTCATCGAAACAATGGCAAATTATTCTAATTAATCTAGGTTCGGTTGGTCAGTATCCTGTCGAAACTGTCTATAATGTATTGTTAAAACTTTCAAGTTCAAATTCGCAATCCAGGTCTGACAGAATGCTGACCAGAAACCTGTTGTTCATCCTTATTTGCTTATTACTTTACAATTATGTACCGAATCCAAAACATATAACCGTAAGTAAATAGGATTTTATAGGGAATCAATTTATATTTATATATATTCTAAATTAGGTTATCATAAACACAAACTAAATCAGCTACCCTGACTGGACCTGATAGTAGTAAAAAAGAAAAATAGATATTTGCAACTTTTCTAATAATTTTCCAAATATTTTTGAGGTAATTAAAAAAGGAAGCGTTTAAAATAAAAATTATCACTTACCAATGGGTTCTGCATCTGCTTCATTTAATTGGAAGTCACTATAAAAGGTAGGTGTTTCGTAAGCGTTTGCGTTTTCTATATTTCTCTTAATAAGTTCTTCGTAATAATTTATGTCGTTATTAAGATTAGCACTTATTATTTTTAGAAACAATGTAAATGTTACGAGTTCAATGTAACTCATTTTATCATTTACCAGAAGCGACTTTTAGACCGTAATGATTATATTTCAACTTAACAGCCAATTCAGGGTATTTATGTTGTTTTACCGGTAGATAAAGTAAAATGCATTGAGATTAATTAAATGATAATACGTTAAGAGATAAAAAACTTTTACCTTTTGTTAATAACCATTATTCCTGAAAACATGAATGAGAAAATGCTGTAGATTCATTTACGAGTCTTCTCTATGAAGTTGATTAACATATTTGAGCATATATTACTTACTTATAAGTAATTAATTTACGAGAATTTCAAATTTTTAATTCGTAGATATTGTTTGACATTCGCTTGGGAGAATAGATGTGTGTTTTTCTAAAAAAGAACACATATCACGGCTAAATTTTGGACATCGACTTTGGACGAAACTGTACCAGCATAGGTGACGATGAATATTCGGGACGACCAACCCCTGAGATAACACTACTCCAGTTCATTAATAGGTGCTATTAGAGCTTGGCACATTACAACATGAAGACAACATTTAGAGTAAAAGAACTAAAAATTTAGGGTATTTCATTACCACCAGCTGCTCGTACTGGTGAGTGGGCAGTGACTCTGATCTACACTGTAGGGTAGGTCGTAGTTAGAGAGAGAAAGATGAGACAGATATAATGAAGCATTTATCTAAGTGATCCAACGAAACCACAGAAAAACTTGGATCCAGAATAGCCAGACCGTATTCGAACCGGTGACCTCCCGGATGCTAAGTAATGATCTAGAGCAGGGCCGGGCAGTTCGGCTTCTAAGAGGCAGCGGCTCCTGCGAACCGAGCCGTGAGCTCCACAGAGCCGGAGCGGAAACACTTGAAAGGCGGAGGAGATGTTCTAACTCTGCCCCACTCCTCGACCAAATAGAATTAATAGAAGGAATGGTGGTAGGAACTAGTAGGCCGGTAAGCAACGGGACCGACTTCGCGCGTCATACACATTCAAGGATATTTAAACTAGCTCGCGCTCGGAACTCGGTGGCTCCGAAACTTATGCGGGAGCCGCTGAGTTGTCCGTCGCTGATCTAGAGTACTAGACCACGCCGCACGGCAGAGTAGTATTCTAATAGAATGGCAGTGATCCTTAAATAGAAAATAATTGTGATGTGACTTTGTCGCTCTAACGTAGCTCGAACGCGACCTGATTGGTATAGAGGGTTACAGCTGGAGAAGCGACAACCAATATGGTCGCGTTGGAGTAAGAAAGGCGAACCACAATTATTTGTTATTTCAGGATCACTGATGTAGTATTAAATGATGTCTCCATATTTTTTGCTCTAAGGGTTAGTGGGATGGTAGATGCTATGTAGTTGTCTAGAGGATGTGTTTGTCTCATATAAAATCAATTTTTAGACATGAGAAAGCTGGCCGCAGTTTTATTGTCGCGTTTGTAACTATTTTGTAAACAATGTGTCGAAGTACCAGTTGGACAGGTTAAAGAGCTAAGAGCAACACTGGGAGAAGTATCTGCATTTAAGAAAAAGACTATATAGATAAATAAAAATAAATTTGAAAAAAGTCTTGTGTCTTTTGTTAAGATCGAAACTTTTTAGACAATCCCCGTACTAATAAAACTGTTTGTTCGTACATAAATAAAAAAACTGCAATGACGTTTTGCCATCCAATCAGAAGGGAAAAGAAAGCCGTACTGGTACGATTAAAAATAAAGAGATTATTAGGATTTTTATTTTGCAATAGGATACGTGAATAGTTATTAAATAATCAATAAAGAAAAATCACTTACCAATCGGAGGATACTTCCATCTTTGCACATTTGCGGATAGACATCCAATGCATTAGCCTCTTATTTCCATTTACAGCAAAATGAACTTTGACTAATTATTTATTAATAATTGCTCCATTAAATGGTGCAAGCTTTATTCTACAAACTGTTTTGAAAAGTAGTACCTTTGGCCACTTGATACCCAACTTGACCTATTAAAAATATAGCCATTTTCAAAATCGTGTAACAGAAATATTGTCATTATTCTAAAAGCAACTGGTATAAAAGAGTATATCAAATATATGCACCATATGTTTTTCAAATACTTTTTCAAGATCATCTTTATGATGCAAACATCCCTTGTCTAAATTTCAAGAATGTGTATTTGTTGAAGTTGCATACGGTTAGGTAAATTTTATACCCCAACCATAATAGTTGAGGAAACCTATAACCATTAAATGACCCAAGACCGTTAGAATAGGTTTCTCTAAACCTAATACCTGAACTAAATTTATTGTTCTACGACCTTTACCTAGCCCAAATTGTATTTCTATGTCTACTCAATTTGATTGTTTGAAATCCACATGTTCAATATTTAACACTGAAATTCCAATGCATGGTCACCTTGACCACAAAGTATATCGTATAGGTATCATTTACTAAAATTATACTCGTTTCGTATCATCTTAAACTGAATACGTTGACCTTTTTACTAACAGTAACATAATTGGTTAATTCTAATAAGAAGGGTATCAGAACGAACTGCGAATTTCTACTGGAATCATTGTGTTTGAGTTCGGCTGAGTGTCTGGTAGGGACTCATAATTCAGATTTGCTTATTTATATCATTGCGTGGGCATTTATGCATAAAATTGGTCGTTTCGTCTACTTGTTAGCAGCGTGAATATATTTGCAACCGTGAATGGGTTTGCGATATGTTGGCGACGCGGCCGAAACGGTACACAGTGAATCCGGTAGAGATCCGGCCGGATTTCAGTAGCGGCCGGAAAACGGATGACAGAGGGATGGCCTGACCTTTCTTCCACCATAACGTTGCTCATTTATTATTGATAAGTTAGCAATGGTTGTCATCCACGTTCATTCTATTTGCAATCTTTGCGCTTAATGGCTTTAAAACCATATGCCAGAATTTTTTCAAGGCAGTACCGAAAAAATGTCATTGCGTAAATTAGAAAGCGAGAACAGTATTTGTTTGAAATAATAACAAAATTATTTATTATTATTATTTATTAAAATTCCAGGACCAAACTTTGGACATTCGTCAAGGTCGCAATTTCGTATGCAAATACGCGTTTCCTAATTGCTTACACATTTATTACTAATGTCATTGCCGAATCAATGGTGTAATTCAATGCCGGTAGGAGTATTAGCCCTAGGAATAGTTGTTTCTGTTGATTCCATATTTATATTTATAAAATAGCCTGTAAAGGCCTTCCTGATGATACCCGATAAGTCGAAACAGGTTGTTGGATTTGGCTTTCGGTTCGCAGTGCCTCTTCAGGACGCGTTACAAATGTGGGATTTTTGATCTTAATATTTAGACGAATAAGGATTTCAGTTACTTGTTTTTTTTGATATATTTCCTATCTTCGTCTTAGAATCTTCCCGAATCGACAGTGTAATTCAATGCCGTTAGGGGTATTAGTCCTCGGAGTAGTTATTTATGACTGTTAATAGCATCATTAAGAAAGTAATTTTGGGCTAAATTTAAGTGAAGTATGCTCGAGTCTAATGTCTACACCTTGTTATACTAATAAGTGGTTCATTAGCACCGAACATTTATTCAAAAGTTGTATATCATTAAATACAATCGCATTCCAGTATTTCCGAATTGCATTGCTTATTACAAATGTCATTGGATTTAGTTATTATTAAATTAAAATAATAAAACTGTATAGTAACACAATATACCTACTTATTTTTTTTATTAATATTTTTATCGTTTTTATCTGATAACAGGCGGTAAAATTTCAAAAAGAGATACAAGTAAACAAGTTAAATTTAAATCAGGTTTCTGTTGGGTAAGGAAAGGGAAGTAGATAATGACTCTTCGATAATTTAAAAACCCAATGGTTTGATCATCATCATCATTCATGTATTTTATAACAAAATTTTTCATCCCTTTATTGCAAAAAAACAAGCAGTTAATTCATATAAATTTGATATCATTAGATACATATCACAAATGAAAACACAATGTTTTGTGAAATACAATGATTGTATTTCTTCCACCTGAAGAAGCCACTGTGTGGTGAAATTACCATTGTGGTCTAAAATAAAGCATTGTAACTTAAACATTGTGTTTTCGTTTGTGGTTATAATGGTGTTACAAGATTCCTCGATTTAATTTTTTATATACATATCTGTTTCATTGCGTTAACAATAGTTGGAATTGAAGTAGTTCATTATTAAATAATTTAATCTTTTCTTCTGTATTGATATTGAGTTTCTTTATTTTGCTACTATCTACCAGTAGGCAGCAGTACCCCGAGAGCTTACTACTGTAGTAACTCTGACCGCAGATATCGTGGTGGTATATTTATGCGGCAGGACGAATAGCTACTCCACAGCCATAACTCTGGGATCGTGTTGATTTGCCAACGAAATATTGCGTCCTAAAATATATCAAATGTCGTACAATAACGATAAAAAACATAAATTGAAAAACAGTCAATCTGTTAAAGAAACTAATAAAAAAAATCAGCGTGCAGTTTATTCGCAGGGACATATCGACTAGAGTTTGTTGAATTTATATAATAATAATTTAAATAATAATAAGTATTTCATTGCAATTTATTTACAATGTTTCATCAAGATTCCACCACAAACAGTATTTCTATTACTAATATGAAAGTTTTGAAGAACTTGTAAAGTAACATTTGAAACCAAAAGCAGACAACTTCATAATGTGACAGAAATGAAAATTCCTTGAGAATAGTTGTACATTGATTGTGTTTTATTGTATACACTAATAATTTTTCAAAGGTTTTATCTAATGTAGTGTTTTATTTATTTTAAGGACGAATTATGATCAATTAGCAGTGGAGTCAAAGGAAACTTTTGAATAATCATCCATGATAGGTTTGAACCTTCCAATAACATTGACCTTCATATATGTTATTCTTAGGGTCATTATAAACAATTAATGTAAATATTGCGATTGATTAAGTTACGTTAAATTCCATTGTAGTGGGATAGGGTTTCTTTGATTGCATGTGTGTAAAATAACATGTGTCAATGGTTAAGTGCTATGCACCACGGATAAGTGTTATGTACCAAGGATTAAGGTCCAGTTAGGTTAGGTTATGTTAGAATTACTTCAATTATTGACATACAACAATAAGGAATTAGTGGTACAGATCATGTCTGGGTAGAGAGAAGAAGTTAATTTTCAAGTCAAAGAAATACGAAGTACGCATTGCTTGCCATATTATACATCATACTACTTGCTAATAATCAATTCGAGAATGACATATTTGAAGGTTAATGTAATCGGATAGCTGGAAGCTACCATACATACCATCTTTTGTTCCATCAAAAATGCTCTACTACAAAATTTATATAAATAGCCAATCACAGTTAATCCCGATTCGTTTGCATGCGATACCGATTCGAAATCACTTGTCATGCAATAGTCAAGGGTCTCGACAATAAATGAAAGTTATTCCTTTGTTGAAACGTATCTTTTGTCTATTTTGCTTTCGTCATTTGTAGCGACAATGTCCACAGAGTTGTAACAATTCAAAAATCCATACCATCAAAACTCGCTACTAATTCGTCCAAGTCGAATGCGGCACCATGGAGAACCGAAAGGGCGGTCGTCGCGACGCCTAGCGTCTGCGCGTACGACGCACCATCAAGTAAGCCACCAACTCCAATGGTAGACGTTAGTCTACCCTCTAGCGCTTCTGGGGTGTCGAACGGCACAAAACAGGGTAGTGCATCAACTGATAAAATTTATAAAGCACTCTTAATCAATTATAGATAAGTCAACAGCGTTAATAAATTATTGAAAAAGAACCGCGTAAACGGTCAACAAAACGTACCATTCACCTATAAATATATTATGCTGATTCGGTTACTGTTATTATTTACGTGAATGAATTGTACCAGTGAAATGGAAAGCTTATTGTTACAATAACAATTAATTTTTCTTTCCGAATATAACTTGAAATCGTAACCTAAGCTAATCTAAGAATATATGCGATTATTACGATTAAAATTTGGCTTTACCCTCTGCTTCTGTTGTGTCAGTTTTATACCTACGGAAATGAAGATTCCGGAGATACAGATGGTAACTCTGTTAAGTAATCCAGAACCTGCTGTTACCTTCAATTAACAATTACGTAGACAATGATGAAGTACATGCCAAACAGATAAAAGTTCGATACAATACATTCCTAATAATTTTGGAATTTTATGGGGACCAAGAATTTTGCTTTTGAACGAACATAAAGTGATAATAGATTAGTTGGATCGAAAGTGTTTTATAATAATTTTGTCTCGGATAATGCATACTGTGATTTAAAACAAAATCCCGTGATGTATTCCCCCGACAAAATGATGGGAGTCAAAGGTCCTACAGGTTTACATGGACCCATAACGTCAAGTGCGGCATGTTTTCCGGGCAGATACTCGCCGACATACCGAAGTCCGGAACCAATGCCTAGAAGATGTATGCCAAATCCGTCGGTAAGTTTCTAATCAATCATTATTGATATTTTCAAAAAAGAAGGAATTAAAATCCTTATTCATCTAAATATTAAGATCAAAGATTTCACATTTGGAACGCGTATAATAGCCTGTAAAGGCCTTTCTGCCAGCGTCCACCAGATGAGACCCGATAGGTGGAAACCGGTCGTGGGATATGGCTTTCGGTTCGTTGTGCCTACTTGGTAGGACGCGTTCAAAATGTGAGATATTTGATCTTAATATTTAGACGAATAAGGATTGTAATTCCTTCTTTTTTAAATATGTTATATCTTCTTCTAAGATCCATCGGAATCAACAGTGTAATTCAATGCCGGTAGGGGTATTAGCCCTTGGAATAGTTGTTTCTGTTGATTTCATTAGAGAGGAAAATTGTTTCATAATAAGGGGGAAAAATAAATTAATTAAGAAAGAAAATATTTATGGATAATAGTATCCACTTATTTCTAAATGATAACAAGTAGCAATCGAAAATAAAAAACATATAAATCGTCCTTGAATTTTGTTGGAACTCTTCGATTTCTCTATAACAATTAAATAACGAGATTGAAACAAAGGAAATGTATTGCCGCCAGATATATTCGAATTGTCATTGTCGTTGCTTGACCATTATCAAAAGTGTAGAACTACGGTATTGTTTCCCAAACAATAAATTGTTAAGGTAATAAATTTTAGGGCATATGTCCGGCTGTAGGAATTTAAATTTTTAATTCCATACAACTATTTATTTTTTGTTTTTAAATTGAATTGGACCAATCCTTTGAAAACTTACATATGAGTTACCTTTGCAATAAAAATATTGCTGTTATACCACACGTTTCAGATAACATCTTACGCAATAAACAAAAAAAATAAAGTTATTTAATTTGCCACCTCTAAGACATTCCATTAAATATGCTCGGCTTACTAATAATTCTGAAATTCAATGAGCAATTACAATTACATTTTAGATTAATTCGTGTAAACTCTCTTAATAATTTTACACCATCTAACAAAAGCTTCGTTTTCTACTGTAGACCTACGGAACTCAAAAGTTTTGTCCTTTTTTGGGATAAGGAATTGAATATATTACGTGTAAAAATTATGTCCGGTACCATTACTTGTACCTCTTTTTTAACGAAAAATTAAAACAACAAAGTTTCCAGTAAAGTATATTTTGTACATGACAATACTGTTTCACAACACAGTGGCATCATCAGGAGATTTATCACCCGTGGTTTCTTTATATACTTTACTTGAAACTTTGTTGTTTTTATTTTTCGTTAAAATTATGAATAAGTTTCAACACGTATCAATTTCTACCCTAAATAGATTACTTGTACGATTAAATAACCACTGGACTATTTTCTATGAAACTAGGTAATTCTTTTAATTCTAAAATCATAGATAATAGTCCAGTTAATTTAAAATCAATATTATGTAAAAATAAAACCATTGATCCCTTACAAAAAAGTGGTGTTTATCGTTTAGGTTGTAATTCGTGCAATGCTATTTATATTGGACAGAGTGGCAGGTCTATTAGAAAACGCGTTTCCGAACACAATGACGCCATTAACAAAAAGGATAGCCAATGTGGTTTTGCTGAACATTGCATTACTAATAATCATCATCTAGACTTGGATAAGATAAAAATTTTACACTGCAACATCCCAAAAAGCAGGAAATTGTCTCTTCTTGAAAATTTAGACTTGTAAATAACCAATTAGAGTTAATATCCCATAATTCCCCTTTGATTTTGTATAAAATTTAACTTATCCTCCCCAACCACGTTTCGTGTAATTTAATAGTATAAATTGTTTGAACACATTTTATGTATTTAGTAATCTTTTGTATTCTCTAGATAGTGGACCGAAACAATACTGTCGAAACAATAAAATTTCGTGAAACTTCTTTTCTTTTCTTCTTTTCTCTTTGATTTGAAATGTTTCACAAAAAGTGCACTATTCAAAGTTTAAGTATCACAAATAATCTTTCACTTCATCATGTCATCATTTCGTCCGTCTCATCTGTATCTCCCTGACCACCACCCATCCATTCCCACGATTCCTAAAAAGAGGTTAAAGAGATCCTCAGGCCTACCTTCCGGCTTTGAACTACACTGTAGGTTAGAGGGACTGTCCGCCCACCAGTGATACTATCTAGTGAGAATGAAACATCCAATAGTTTAAGTTTTTTCCTTTACTGAGTTAATTAAATTTTTAATTGAAGTTAACCTATCCTCAGGCAAACATTTAAAAATACCTCCAAGCTTATAATTCTAACAAATAGAACCGTCCGAAAACATTCATTTAAAGTTTTAAGGTTTGCGGTGAACCATTCATTTCTTCAGGTCGTCGCAACACTACCAGCAATGGTAGCTTCGAGTAGACGGTCATTTTGATCAATACAAAAGGGTAACGATTGTATGGATTTGCTCTTCTTAATTATTATAAAGATTTAGAAGTCACCAGTAGTCAAATGTTAGATATCATGACTGCAATTCTGAGGAGAATTGGTAGAAATTACATTGTAGCAACGACAATTTTCAATCAGAGTTTCCTAGTACTATTTTTTTATATTGACCATGGAGTTTGATCATTTACAATCAACAGGAAGAATAATAAGTACTTTTATTGTTTGATAAGGTTCATTTTATGATCAATATCTCGTAATACCTATCTGTATTTAATAACAACGTTTGATATAAAATTTAAAAATAAAATTGGAACATGTTGTGCAATTATAAAAAACGCTAATAAATATAAAAATATAATAATAAAATACCTTCCCCTAAAATATTTTCTGCGTTCGCCCCTGAAGAACATTATATTCGAAAATATCAGATGTGGATAGCGATTTACAAATTATTAGTTCTCGATCAAACCGAAACCGCTGAATACATACAAGTTGCTTAAACATAAAGTAATTGATAGTGTGTCACCATCTACAGACACTAAATTTAATGATCTTTATTTAGTTGAGTTGCGTGCTTATCACATTAACAAACTGCGTTGTACATAAAGCTTGGCAAGTAGATACACTCAAATTCTCTTGTCAACTGCTATAGAATACTGTAGTTAGCAATTAAACTCTATAAATAGATATATGCTGCCATTAATTAATACTAATAAACTTGCTTGCATAAATCAATTTTAATTCGATTTATGGTTTATCGAAACTACCTAAATGTACTGATGAGAAATAATAACTTCAAAATGACGATCCATATTTAATAGTTTCGATAAATAGGTGCTAAAAATGTAATGTTTTTTATTCATTTATAAATTTGTTATTACAATCAATAGTACGATTTTATTAAACAACTCATCATGATTTCAACAACATACACTCAATAACGAAAAAAATAATTTTATTAATATAAATTCTATGATAATTATTTCGCCATACTGCGGCTTCTTCAGGTGTGTTATTAAATTGCAATTTCAACAATGTAAAGACTCACTTATATTATTGGTACATTATTTCAATCGAAATTGAAATATTACCTACCAATAGTGTAAAAGCTTATAAGAAAGTCAATGAAACCCACCCATTTGTTAATGTAAAACCCGATTTATTAGGTGAAATCCAAAATGAGATCTGATCCAACTGGAGCATGAGCAACCGTCTCGACGCGTCGCACCGCAACGCTTCCTTGTCCCCTATTTAGCTCATTCAATGCATTAGTGCTCAGCTTTCAAACAGGGTCGAAAGCAAGTGGATGGTAGCGTGTCTTAAAAATCTTCCCCATCTGTTGCTGATTAGCAAGTATGCTAGTTTATTTCAATAATCCCTAATCTAGAGGCCTCCTTGGAGTAATTTCTGATCTTTTACGGCCTATGTTTCGAAATTTTTACATCCGCTAAAAGCAACAGTAATCCACCTTGTTCTTTTTCTTTGCCAATTTAATCCCCCGCACAACTTTCGTACAACTTTTTTTTTTATTTTTACAAAGGGGACAGTCATAAAAAAGACAGGATCAAAATTATGACATTCCATTTGTTTAAAAAAATAAACTTTTCACTATAAATTATTATTAACTATTTATCGAAAATATTAAATAAGTAAAAATAAATTCAATAACATCACCCTATTTTGTACGAAATTGTTTTTGCGTAGAATTAATTTTTTATTTATTGTTAATTATAATTAGAAAAACAACCTATTTTCCCACCTTGTAATTGTTATAAAGTAATAAAAAGGTTAAGGGACCATCAGATATGGTGTGATGGTAGTCTCAAAACATTTTCTGTGCACTTCAAAAGCCTATGAAGACCATTCCTCTAACATCTAACCTCAGTCTACAGATTTTGTATACAACAATATATTCAATGTTATCGTCCGTAAATAATAATAAACGTCATTAGTAGACCTGCTAACTCGACAAATTATGTGATATCTTGTCTAGCATTTAAAATTAATTACTGTCGAATGAACCCCTGTCTGACCGCTAATATTTTAACCCCATCTAGAAACAGGTTGTTATATTACGTATAGGCAAGGGGTAAGTGTTGCGTAATGATATACATATATGGTCTTCACTACTCTGAAACCCTGCATGCTACAATGAATATTGCATTCATAATTGTTTTCTCTTCAATTTGTATAGATTTATTTCCAATTGTGTTTCTTTTTACTTAATAAAATCACATGTTTAGGGATAGATCATTTGTTAAATGTACAAAGAACCATTGAATATCAAGGTAAAATAACAAATTAAAATCTACTAACTGAATATTTAACAAAAGTTAATAACAATTAGATGAATTACATTTCCTTGTTTTAAGACATTTTATTGTATGAATCTGACCTACGATGGGGGTAAAATAATTTTACATATTACTACCAACAACCAACGTTTTTTTTTTCCTTTTACCTTTTAGTACTTACTTTTTTCAAGGTAGGTTGTTGCAAAGTAATATTATTCATATCAAGCACACGTTCATATTCAATCAATACAGACAGCGTAGTGAATGTCATCTGTAGATATTTGCTACTAATTTTTGAGATTCAGTAATGCTAAACAAGGTCCTTTTCAAATAAGGATATCGATTTGTTCAGTTTCGGTATTTTTATTTTTGTACGTTCGTATATTTTGATTTCATTTGTTATTGTTTTGCTTCCAATTGTTTTCATCCATAAATGCACACTAGTATATTGGCGATTACAGTCGAAAATTGACACAAACATTTGTAACCCCATTTGCTACTACAAAATCCAGGGGAAACCAGGTCTAAAGCTTTTCCAAACGTCACTGTCGGTTCAATGATACTTCTTGTTTTTATGATTTCATGCTTACCAGATATTTTCGATATCCCTGGCAAAAATGACCCTGATTTCTTCAAATTCCTTTCGCATTGAAACCTGACTATTTTGGTTGAAAAGAATTTTACAGAGCGGTTTCACAAATTACGTTTTTCTTTCGTGTTTAATATGTACTTGTAACGTTAAACAATCGCTCATACCAGTAGCTGATGGTCAAATTTTCCTTAAAGGGTAGGAGAAACGTGCCAAGCAATATCCATGTAATAAATCGTTTAAACCATTGTTTACAGGTTATACGTGTTTGACCATTGAAATTTATGATTTTAAATTAAAACCTACCATAAACAAATTTAGTTTAAGGATAAAATATTCTTTGCAAAATAATGCATGTCAGTGAAATAAATTTCTGTTTATAATTCTAAAAAGTAATCACAAATCTCTACTATTAGTCTATCTCTACCAAGTTTACTATAAATATCTATTTAAAACACCTGCCTTGAAAATATACTACCTTTAGCCGGTGAAAAAGTATCGAATTTGAATGATCAATAACAAGTAAGTACATTAAACTTAATGAGAACAAGAACTGCTTCAATATAAATTGTATTCAGTCGATGATTCGTTTCGGTTGGACGGTCATTATCACAACTAACATACATACTGAATACGTTAGAATAATTTAAAAAAATGGTACCTAAACGGATTATTTTGGTATAAATAGTACATATGCTAAATAAGAAATATACTGTTTGGGATTTGATTTTATTTTCAATTCTACGACGGAAAAAATAGTTTTAACATAATATGAAACATATGATAATCCCTTCCGAATTAATTCATCCGTATCAATATACACGCCTAACATATGGCATTAAAGTGAGTGTCCAGATTTCTATCGCACCCCATATGGACATGCCATACACCTGTGAACGTTTGAGTGCATGTTTTACTAGGGGTGTTAACAGGTCTTTATTTTGTACCCTCAAATTTCTAAATTTAATATTTCGATGAATGCTAGTATTATTTTTCATTATTTATTAGTAGATATACCACTATTATTCATATAAATTTAACTTGACTTTGTAGTCTACACCTTCTACAGAAGTCACAAATTCAGTATAAGAATTTGATGTATACTATTACAAAACAGGATCTGACAACAATAAGCTAATTGTGATTTATCTTTATGATTCCAAGAAAAAAAAACACTAATATTTACCATCAACAAAGTTTATATGCACAACACGAAACACAAACAGATAAAAAATATACAGAGAACAGATTAAAAGTTTCAACACAAAACTAAATAATATAAAAGAACAATGTATATAATAGAACATACTGGAAGGCGGGCAGTCCCTCCGACCTAAACTGTAGTGAAAATCGGGAGGGTAGGGCGTAAGGCCCTCTTCAGTTTTCTTTTTAGGAATCGTGGGAGTGGGGAGGTGGTGAATCAGAGCAGACGGATCCAGAATTGAAATAGTGACCTTCCGTAGGAAGGAATGATCCAAGCTACTAGACCACGCCGCTCGGTCTTGAAATAGAAATTTTTAGAATATTTATAGGACAGGATTATTGTTAGTGAAGGAGATACTATTCTAGAAAAAACAGTGCTGATAGTAAAAGTAATGGCATGAGTTTATAGAAATATGTGGAAATGAAGATTTAGAGCGGTATATAATTTAAGGTAAAGTAATTAAGGATAAAGCTAGCTATTAGTAATGGGTGCTTGCAAGTACGGTTGAAGATGAAATTCTAGGTAGAGATGATTGAGAGAATAATAGAAATGAAACAAAGGCATACCTACACAAGACAAGAAATTCAACACCAGTATTGATGTAAGATTTAAACAAACACTAAAAATTAAAATACAAAAATTATGCGTTTTTCCGCCATACTTTCAAAAAAATTACCTGAAAACTTAATTCCATTAATTTTAATTTTAACATATACGGTAGCGTATAAACCTAATTCTTCTTTTTTTAAACGTGTAAGATAAAATATATAATTAATTAAAATTGAGAAATGAATCGTACATCCTGTAAGTATTCGTGCAATTACAGTCGTCTAGGACGTTTCATAACCAATCAATTCTATCTTTAATCTTAGAACGACATCTCAGCAAGTTCGTCTTGCCGTAAAATGAGTGATGAACATCGGTAGCGTAAGCTTATACCAAGTGGTGCTTATTACTTTCGGTAATAATTTTGAGTGCCGCATTTTCGTCTTTCACCCCGTAATTGCCCGCCACGTCAGGGACTTCGGGGGGGTAGTTACGTAGTAGTACGCGCGATGATGACGAATAATACAAATATCAATCATGTTTGTTGTTTTTGTCGGCGATGTGAACCCCGTTGCCGTCACTTCTAAATGACAATCGATACTGAACGAATTATCAAAACGTGTCATTAGATGAAGGGCCGAAGGGCCAGGCCAGTTCATCATGATGGCATACGACGGAAAAAACAAATACTGATAAAATTAGTACAAGGTAAACTAAATTTCTGTTTTGATGACAATAAACTTTTGTCCTAATAAAAAGATTAGTAAATCTTTATTCATTATTTATTTAAAAATTTTAAATACTGGATAAATTTAATTTAGAATTATTTTATAAATGTTTAAATATATTTTTTTAATTTCTTTTCAAAGTAAAACAGTTTAGAAATTGGGTGGTCGAACGTAAATTCTGTAAATTCTCATTGTAATCATTTTTTTTTTTAAATAATTTCTTTATCGATTTTGTGAACATCTGAATCGAAGAGCTTTCCTGGTTGAAGTGTTAACCAAGTGTTTATAAGCATAGAATAAAATAGAGGACTAAAGAGAGATAGAATGAGTGAGTGAAGGGAGAGTGGATTATATGAAGTAGAACACTTGCCAGGCCACTCGATACGATATACACAGGCTACGAATAACTATAGCGTGCCGCTTAATAGTAGTAGTAGGCTGCGAGGACGGATAGCGAGAGAGCGACATGTAATCAGATGGTAACACTTGCGGATTTCCCACGTAGAACCGACGATGTCGACCTGTTATTAATGTAACGTTAGAGGATAATTATCCTAGCGACCCGAAACGTCGCGATAGACGCCACAACATGACTGACCAATGCGATACCGAATGGCAATTGTCCCATCGGCGCGGCTCCAATTCGATCTACGATGACATGGGGAAACGATACCACAAATATACGTTAATAAACAATCAAAGGCAACGGTGGATCATACTAATTATCCTTTATGTACGGTACTTTATAATAACTGATGGGCCATAAGAAATATCGAAAACATTTTCAAGTTCGACACAGGGTAAAGTGACCGAACTCGGACAAGGTTGTATACAAAATTTAAGAAACTTTAACGAATAGTTTGAAGCAGTTTATTGAACCATCAGTACATTCTCTTTTGCATTACAATACATTTCACAACTTTTTCGAAACACGTAAAATCGGTTGTATGGATAGACCGGTCGTGTAATTTGCGGTAAAACGTAAAAATTGTATATTGAGCGGTCACTTTTTCCATCTCATTTAAATATGTCGATTTTGCGGTCAAGGTAACATAAGACTGTGGAATATGCGGTCATAAATTCGAATACCAATAAAACACATCTAACATCATGGAGCTTATTGTGTCAATATTTATTTATAAAAGTATACATATATAAATACATTGTTATAAGAAATATAAGAAAAATAAGGAAGTATACATTATACACGTGAAACGCTTTTATAAATATATTGTTATTATTAATCTACTGACTAACCTAACCTAACCTAACCAATTTGTTATCGAAAATAAATGTGTATACATTGTACACGTGAAACGTTTTTTTGACCGCAAAATCGACAGGTAAATTTTACCCTTTCTCCATTTTTACATTCAAGAAAGATTTGACCGAAAAATCCTCTGACCGCTCGATGGACTGGCCGCAAATAGGACGACACCCGTAAAATCTATCAGTATTAATCTATATCTTAATAGAGCACAAATCGTATAGCTTTTTTTTATAGAGGTATGTATGATATAAAATATGAGGTAATCTGTAGTGGGTATAAATTAGTTCAATAATTAATATCGCATTAATATATTTAAAAAAAAATTACCCCTACTAAAAATTCTTCAAATATTTCATTATTAATCCCTTTTTTGTAGTTTTTTTGTTTAAACAAAAAATTTCTTGGATCGAATTTAATAAATTTTACTCCGGATGATATTGACATTAATACGTTTCGATTGGTACCATAATAAAATCGACCTCATTTTTAATTCATGATATTTTGTGCAGACAAAGAATGATCACGCACATACGTTGGCACCCACAAACACACACATCTCTTCAAAAATGTAAAAATGCTGTGGCGACCTAAATATATTTATTTATATTTTCTGATCCAATACAACTCTCCTGTAGAATGTCTACTAGAAAGACTAGGGCTCACATAGACAATTAAGGTACCATTCTCACTAAAGAGTTATGCAATTAATGCTGTTCATGGTACATTCACTGTGAAACATTTTAATAATATTTAAATTAATTAATACATAAACTCACTGATCAGGTTTCAAAAAGTTGAAGTTGAAGTTTTCTGACGATCGTTTCGGCTGTTAGGTCATCATCAAAGAATTTTTGTATAAAATGAAACTGAGAAATTTACAAGCATTTATTGGGTTCTTACTCTAAAGGTTGGAGTAGTGAACTAGTAGTAGAGGTGAGTTGTTAGTATTGAGTTCTATTTGATTGTTAACTATATTTAGATGATCTTTTTGGCATTTTTAAATTTCTGACGTTTCGAATAAGTTTAATCTTTTACTTTTGGGGATATTGTGCAATAATCTGATCGATTGTTCTGAAACACTATAATTTGAATTTATTCAATGTTCAGATATGCCTGTAAACTTTTTTCTTTTTTCTGTTACATACAGATGTTCTTTTAGTCTGGTTTTGATCGCTCTGTTTGGTTGCTCTATATATTTTGCATCACAATTGTCGCATGTTTTTTTATATACACTATTTTTGTCTACTGTTATGTATCTTTGATAATGCCATAACAGCCGAAATGGTCATCAGAAGACTTAAATAAACTTTGTGAAACCTATCCAGTGAGTTTTTGTATTTATTAATCTAAATAGTAAATAGTTATATGAAGCAGGGAAATTTATCCTAGTTGATACTGTTTTGGGTAAGTAGAAAATTTTAATTTGCATTAACTGAATAAGAACATTTCTTAATTATCGTTAACTCTAGACAATTTGGAAACTACAAAAGGGTTGTTAAAAGTGTATGTTCGGAGCACGACCCTGTATGGGTACGAAACATGGAAAGTGTGGGCGCAGCGGAAAAGAAAAAGTTTAAGATGTGGTATTACAGGGGGATGATAAAAATACCGTGGATAAAAAATGAGGTATTGGAAAGAATAGGAGAACAGAGGATGCTATTGAAGTCAATTAGGAAAAGGAGAGATAGGAATGTAGGACGTTTTCTGAGACATGCAGGGCCAGTTAGAAGCAGCAACAGGAGTAAGGAGTAGATTACTGATTTCACATATGTTTTTTGGGCAGATGCGAAGATTGGTTCGGGATAGGTAAGATCTTTGTACTGACCATCCTATGATGATAATGACCTAAGACATGTTATCACTTTAATTAAAATACGGTAGATATACAAAAATATTTATTTTTACCTTGAAGGACATAAAAATAGACCAATATAAAAAAAGTTTCCAAAAGTAATTATACTAATAAAAAATTGAGAATCTATTCTCCAAAACAAATATCACACATTTTAGTGAGTCAAAACACTTCGTTTCAAAAATATTTTATTTTTAGATACTACAATATTATTTCGACAAACAATGCCTTAGTTAACGATCGGTAAACACATTAGTCTGATAAACAATAGTAGTATAGCATTTAAGACTGATAACTCTTTCGGTAAATTAATTTCGAATAACAAATATAAAACCACAAAAAACTTAAATTCAGGTGTACATATCGATCAGACTGGCAAGTCATTCAAAATTCGTATAAAAGAACATCGGGCTAGTTTCAATAAAAAAGCACAAGATTCCAATTACGCGGAACGTTTAATAAAAGAAAAATGTATTTTAAATTTAGATTATAAGATTCTGCACATTCAAAATAAACGTTTGAAATTAAACCTCTTAGAAGTGTTAGAAATAAAAAATTTCCCAACACAAAACTTAGCTTTAAATGACCAAATTGAATGTAAAATTCACCTTTGTTAAACATCTTCAATTAGTTAATAATACACTCGCCACCCGTCATATTATGTTTAGACTAGTATATAAAGTTTGAAATGTTACAAAGTTTGTTAAATAATCTGCTGATGAAGACAATGTTTCTCGAAACAATATTGTAGTGACTACAAATAAAATATTTATGTAACGAAGTGTTTTAACTCGGTAAAAATAGTTTGTAAGCTATTCCGTGGGTTCAGTTAGGAAGTTCCATATCCTTATTAGAAAAGGATATTGTTTAACATTACTGAATCCCTCAATAAGTGGGAAATATTTACAGATGGCATTCACTGCGCTTCCTGTATTTATTGATGTCTACTTCGATAAACATACATACATATAAAACGGAACCTATATTTAGTTGGGTCCATAATTCTTTATATCAAATTTTAGTACATTTTCATGTTAAAGACCTTTCATTTTATGGTTCCAATTACAAAAAACTGATAATGGGTTTTCAATTAGCACTTTCCAAAATTAGGCGACCTTACTTTATATCCTTAAGTTTGTTTTTCGGAAATCGATATTTAGCTCTCTAGAAAATATTTTTATCAGACCATTTGCATATCAAAGAGCCTCACAACGATGGCATTTTAAAAAAAGATTTAGGTAAAAAGAAAGAACGGAAAAGAGGATCGACAGGAGTAATAAAAATAAAGTGGATTTTCTGGTCTGAAGTTCGACCAAACAATTCCAGGTTTATTGAGCCGATCTACGGCAGGATCTGTTACACTTGCGAAAGAATCGCAAGCATTTGCACAACAGCGATTTTATTACGACATTTACGATTGGAGAAGGTACCGGGACTATCACTTCCCGATCTCCCCTACCAAAAATGTTTACCTATAACTTTTTTATTACTTACGCATCATCTAAGATGAACCGAAAGCAAATAAAGTGAATCTTTGGTTTGGTTTGGCTACTGTGACCAATTTCCAAAAAATCTAAATTATTCTTTACGGATTGTTTTGATTTCTACGGTGTTGTTGGTAAATTGCGGGTAGTTTGTTTTCGTAGCTCAATAAAAAATTCGGACGCAACAGCACAAAAATATATTTACAATCTTAACACTAAATAAATACAAAATTATATAAGATTATTAAAATGCAAAATGATGAAGTTGCTTGAATAAAATAAAATGTTAATGATTCAACTGCTGGAATGTGAATGCCTGTTTTTGTTTTTTTTTATGTTTTCGTGGAAGAGGGGAAATCTTCGAAAGACACCCAGCCGTCCGTACGACTGGGTAGTGTCGGATTCCCGAGGAAGGTGTCCTCGGACCTACCGACTAAAACCCCTCTATCTCAGGCCGTTATAGGAACTTACGTTCCTCTTCAGCCGTATGGGGTTATAGGTTTAGTTGATTGGTTTTGGATGGGACAAACCAACGGAAACAACTACTCCGAGGGCAAATACCCCTACCGGCATTGGGTTACACCGTTGGTTTGGGGTTGGGATGATTCGTTGATGGAAATTGTGAAATTTATTACATTCACGTTGAAAGATAAACTAACGGAAACAACTACTCCGAGGGCAAATACCCCTACCGGCATTGGATTACACCGTTTTTATGAAGTTGGGTTGGTAGGTTGGTTTGTTTTGTGGTGGGAGTTGTGAAATTGATTACATTCACGTTGAAGGATAAACTAATGGAAACAACTACTCCGAGGGCAAATACCCCTACCGGCATTGGATTACACTGTTCGTTTGAGGTTAGGTTGGTTTGGTTGTTTATGGTTTTTGGTTTTTTAGGAAGTGTAAACTTGATTAGGATCACGTTGATTGCCGTTGACCGAACAACGGGCGTGTTTTGAGAAATTTGTTTGTTTTGTTGAGTGTTTTAGTATAAGTGTTAAAATGTGATCTTATCAGCTTGACAGGGTTCACGTTGATTGCCGTTGAGCGGGAACAACGAGTGTGTTGAAAGTATATTAGTTTGTTTTGTTAATTGTGTTTAAGTAGAGGTGTTAATCTGTTTTTTTTTTTGTGAACTTGACCAAGGTTCACGTCGATTACCGTTGACCGCTAACAACGGGTGTGTTGAGAGTTTTAGTTTTTTTTTGTTTATTGTGTTTAAGTAGAAGTTTTGAAAATGTTTTGTGTGAACCCGAACAAGACACATGCTGATTGCCGTTGACGCGCTAACAACGGCGTGTTGAAAGGAGTTAGTTTGTTTTGTTAGATGTGTTTTAAGAAGTATTAATATGTAGTTTTGTGAACCTAATCCGTTTACATTGTTGGTTGAGTTTGGACTTTGGATGGGTTGGTTGGGAGATCTCCCTCTTCCTTGCCGTTGGTCGGTGGAATGTCGGAGATGTGGTTAGGTTTGGATGGTTGAGAGATCTCCCTCTTCCTTGCCGCTGGTGGGTGGAATGTCGGAGACGCTCTGTGTTTTTGGATGAAATATGCATATTTATGCGGGCGAAAATAGTGCACACTATAGTACAGAAGGTGAAAATCTCCATAGCAACAGGGTCATTACTCTATTTCAGGTAAATGTACAAATACCTTTCGGCAAAACTCACTTACCTGAATAACAGTGAACTTACCGATTTTGGTAAATATAGCGATAAGAAAAGTTTTAATATAACTGCAAAACTACTTACATTCTACGAAAAAGAATTAGATTGAACTTAATTTATAGAAATAGAAAATTTTAAAATAACTATAACCTAATGAAAATACACAAGTCTTAACACGGATTATCTTCGAAAATATTTCATATCACTATTTTCATTTATTTATGTGACTATTTATTTAGTTTTCGGTAATTCTTATTTGTTCCATTATAAGTTTTATATGGCACTAAGTTATTAATGATTAATAATAGAAGAAAAACCACTACAATCCAGAATTAACTAAATTTATTGGTTGAATACATTGATTACATATGTTTCACCCCACAGGGGCATCTTCACATCGGCGTGAGTTTTAAACTCAATGTTTAAAGTTAATAAGATTCAGGGAGGATGCGGTTGGAAAATTGTAAAACATGTTAATAATGATAGAAATCAAACAAATACTGTTGTAAGGTTTTACAAAATTTTTAATAAGACCTCTCTTACACTGACAGACAGATAATCAATATACATACAAGAGATTCAATGTTCAGACTGCCATGCTACCTATGTAGGACAGACAGGTAGATCGTTTACAACTAGACTTAAGGAGAATAAAAAGTCTATTATTGATGAAAAATGTAATACTGGTTTTGCATTGTATAAATAAAAGTAAAAGATTAAACCCGTTAGAGAAATTAGAAATGCAAAATGCCTTTTTTTATAATAAAAATATTACAAATAAACAATGTGAAGGACATAAAAGTCCTATATTTTTAGCCCGGTTTCAATAATATGATTTGCTTTTACCCCCACTTAATTAAATATGTATCTATAGTGACGTTTCTTTAGATTAAGTTAGTTTCTACTCAACTCTTTGATAATGGCCTGATAAGCCAAAACAGTGTAAGAGAAGTCTTATTAAAAATTTGGAAAACCTTACAACAGTGTTTGTTTGATTTCTGTCACGTTTAAAGTTAAGTTTAAAACTCATGCCGATTTGAAAATGCCCCTGTGGGGTGAAATGTACGTAATCAATATATTAAAATAATAAATTTAGTGAATTGTAGTAGTTCTTCTTTTATTATTAATCATTAATAACTTAGTTAAAAATGGAATTCCACCATGTACAAGCCGCATTTGTTCAATATTGAAGTTTTATATGGGTTCATTTATTATATTTAGGTAATCCAAATAATAAAAGCGATGAAACTATGGTGGTGTGAAAACCAGGTAGATGTATTACGGAAATAGTAAACGTAATGAGATAAACTGACGTGTGGACTGTCCAGTTTACTTGCCATAAATTAATTTAGAAAGTTTGCCGTCTGGTCGACCACTATTTACTAGTCTCGAAGGGACGAGAGCAAATTTATAGCTCAGTCCATAAATTCTACGTCTACTTAAATTTCCGTTGCTTCTATGGATACGACTTAGGTACTTACGCTTTTCCTTTTTACCTATCTGATACAGAAAATTTTGTTCAACTCATCCTAAGTTACACCGAGAAAGAGGAAATTGGTTAAACAACAAATTTTACACCTTTAAATTTTGGTGTTATTAAACGAACGGGTTTTTAGTTTTATTTCAAGTCGTTGATAATGTTTTAGCTGGGACTTAAAAGTTTGTATATTCATATTTATTGATCCAATAATACATGTGCACTAAAATTACGCTTTTAGTTTGTTAGAGTCAAATAAATGTCAAGACTGCTTCATTTAATCTTGCCCATATTCTATTTCAAATTTTATTTTATATTTTAACTATAAAAATAACTGATAATTAGTTATTACTCGAAAAATTCATAATATTTAAATGAACCTGTGCCAAATATTAATTACGCCGTATACTTTTGGTTTCATTTAACAAATTTGCCTAGTAGAACTGACCACTGAAAAATATATAAATACCAGCTATATTGCGTTAAGTATTGTATTAAGTACTTGTAATGTTGCTACAGGTCACTAAATTAATTAATTAATAAAATCACGAGGAATCGAAAAATGCCGCTTAGACTTATTTCTATACCACTATTAAAAGGAAATATTAATACAGAATTTTGCCCACTACAATGATAGTCAAAATTTAAAAAAATAAGTTAAAGAAAAACAGGACCATCTAATTGAAGAAAAACATCTACTAAATTTTGAATTTAAAGTCTTGCATAAGGAAACAAGAGATGTATATTAAATCTTTTTAAATTTTTCGAAATTAACAAATATAATAATCTGAAACTTATCCTTATTTCCCCCATTCCCCCCCCCCCCACTTCTTAAGTTTCTGTAAATATTTTGTAAATGTATTGTCTTCGGTACATTTCATCACCTGATGAAACCTTTGTAAGGTGAAACGGTTGGTCGTGATTTTATTATTAATATAACATGTAAAAAGTATTAAAGACCAACGAAAATGTAAACATAACCAATGATCATATAGACTTCAAACAATTGTAATAGACCAATACCTTGGTTTTACCACTAATTATCACTCACACTAACATACATTAACCTAGTATATATAAGAAGCAATTTTACTTTTGAATTTTAGTATTGTTAGCATTACTCTTGAAAAAGGTCTTATAAACCGAAACAATTGTAGAGATTTTACAATAAATTCCTTTGAAACATTTAAAAGCAAACCTTCGTTTTATTTACTTAATATATTTTGTTAAACTCTTAAAACACCTGTTTTATTTCTTGAGTTCTCCTATTGTACCTTTGATGGTGTTATTCGAATCTTTACGCTCGTACCCATTTACCATCGCCGGTCCATTTTTAATTTTTTACGCATATTACCATGGTTATGGTCACTTTTTCTAAATTCCTGGCATCCATAATTCGAATAACGATTTAGTTTGGCGTTATATTCAAGAACGTCAGTCTCATTACTCAATATCACAATAATATTACTATAAACCTATTGTCTTTAGTTAAAAAACATTATTTCTTTCGAAGACACGTAAATCAACCTAGGCTCATGAAATATTCAAGATAGATAGATCAGAGGTACCAGCGGTAAACTTACAAGAACTGTGTAAATATAGATTAGCATTCAAGAACATTTTTTTATGCAAACAGAGCATGTTGAGTGCAGAATAGTTTACGTGGTACAAAGGTATTATCACTATTTGTTTCAGTTATCGCATAGTGTGGCTTGCGTTCCGGTGAAGCGATGCGGTCGCAATGGCTGTGGATTATTTAATAAGACCATTAAAACTAATTACTAGGAACTTCGTTAGCATGAACATTGCGTCCGACATGCAACTACATTATGTAACCTCATTTTTATTAGGCGGCCACGGTTCATATACGTATGTTTGTATGCACCCTGTTATTGCTGCCGACGTCAAACTGAAGCTTCCGCTACATCTATACGAAACAAGTATATTTATGGGGGTGTGTGTATGTTTATATGTGGGCTGTGTATACGTTATACACGGTTACATATATGAACTTGTACGTGAACTCAAACGTGTTTGGATTATTTTGTGGTTGGGATATATTTACGACGAGCTTTTACGTGACACTGCTCCCCTGATGTTTTGTTTCGTTTTGTCGATTTTTTAGCTGACGAGTCAGATCCACTTCAACATAATCATGTGTGCGGTTGGTAATTATTATACCGTAAATAAACAACGGTAGCTGATAATAAGAAAAAAAAATGTTTGTTCTCCGCTCGTTTCAAAATAAATTTAATGATAAAAGGTAATTTAAAATTATATAGAACAAGTAGGTGTCTAGCCTCTCCCCAACATTTGTTTAATGATAATATTTGGGTAAACGAATACAAAAACTCACTGAATAGGTTTCACAAAGTTTATTGAAGTCTTCTGACGACCGTTTCGGCGGCTGTTAGGACATTATCAAAGATACAAAACACTAGACAAAAATAGTGTATATAAAATAGCATGCCACAATTGTGATGCAATATATATAGAGCAATCAGACAGAGTGATCAAAACCAGACTAAAAGAACATCTGTATGTAACAGAAAAAAAGAAAAAAGTCCACAGGCATATCTGAACATTGAATAAATTCAAATCATAGTATTTCAGAATAATCGATCAGATTATTGCTCAATATCCCCAAAAGTAAAAGATTAAACTTATTCGAAACGTCAGAAATTTACAAATGCCAAAAAGATTATCTAAATATAGTTAACAATTAAATAGAACTCGATACTAACAACTCACCCCTACTACTACTTCACTACCCCAACTTTTATACTAAGAACACAATAAATACTTGTAAAAATTATTTATTACAAAAATTCTATATCTTTGATGATGATCTAACAGCCGAAGCGGTTGTCAGAAAACTTTAATAAACTTTGTGAAACCTGTCCAGTGAGTTTATGTATTCATTAATCTAAATATTACTGAAATTTTTCACAGCGAATGCACCGTGAAGAGCATTAATTGGATTAATTATAATACTTATTGAAATAAATAAATAAAAAATTATTTTTTCTTGAACCAAAATTCCTAAAAGACTGTTCCGTTACTTTCTTGGAAGACAGATACAAACAGTCATTTAGATGCGTATTCAGAACTGAACTTCCTGCCTTCTTGTTTGGTTCAACAGAATTCGTATCAAAGACATTTGTTTCATGCTTTACATCTTCGTTTGTAGAACTCGAAGATGAACACGCCCAAGAAGTTACCATTACGTCCATTAATAATTAGATACTACGACATCAAACAACAATAAATTTTACTCTTTGAACCATTGAAAACGTTATAATAAATCATTGTACAATGGGACTAAAAAGAAAAACAAGTTTGTATGGAAGTCCATAAATACTCCTTAAAGAATTTGACATTGAAGATACGGTAGAGATTAAGAGTTAAGAGAATTTTAAAGGGAAAGGTACTACCTATTAACAATTGGACGAAGTAAATAACTAATAAGTAACCGCTAAAACTGCAGAATACAAAACGATTAAATGATTATGATTTTATTGAATGTTAAATAAATACAGCGGAGTCAACGCCATCTGTTGATATTTGTTAGTTATTATGAGATTCAATAATGATCAACCACGGTCTTTTCTAGTAAGACTATTGACTTGTTAAACTGAACCTATGGCGTAGCTAACTACGTAACCAAATAGGACAAAAATAAAGATATGATCTTAGTTAGCGTTCTATTGAAACTGCCGGTCGTATATCTCAATTTCGAACCTATTGATTCTCATCAGTACACCGTAGACAGTTTATTTTTATTACTGATTATTATTTAATTAAATAGATAAAGATCATTAAATACGCAGGTGACCCTATACTGCTTATAACTTGAAATTACATACATATTAACACATTTCAATTTATCTAAAACCAATTATTTATTATTTATTTGAACAGTAAAATGGGAATTGATCAATCTTCGATGGAATCAATTTGGATGATCCACGAAAGTCCATCAACTGAAATCGAATTGTGAGAACGAACTTTAGATTTTCTTTTAAACTACTTACCCGATATTGATTGGATATTCTTTCACTCCAATCATAGCCATACCTCAGCAATGTATTTAGTGCTTAGCATATCTATGACGCTGTTTCTGTTATTATTTTTTTAAGGGATGTAACGCCGAGCACCTTCGCCGTATTTTACCAATTTTTATGATGAAATGGAATTGACTTTTACTTGGTGAAATGTATTCATAATCAGAAGTAAAATAAAACTTTCGCAGGAATTTATTATATCAACAATTGTTTCATTAACACAGTAGTTTCTTCAGGATAAGTGTAACTTATAATCATTCAGGATAAGTATAACTTATCATGAAGAAGCTACTGTTTTAGCGAAACAATTGTAGATATAATAAATTTCTGTGAAAATTTTCTTTTGTTTTACTTCTAATTTTTATGAGCTTGGCCAAATCTTTTTTATAGAACTAAAAAATTGATTAGAGTGACTTCAAAGTGATTATAAAAAGTTACAAATATATTTTTATTATGTTGCAGTCCCTTCGTTTTCTGCAAACAAGTAAATAACTTAGTTTTAAGTTTTAAAATTTAGTCTTAGCACATTCGACTTTGCAGTTTATATAAAACTATCACTTGCTAATGAAAAAATCAACCAGAAATGCTACTTGATGTAATTATTATTGTTTGCCTCCTATGTAAATTTTTACAAAGCACAAGAAAGGAAATAAAAGGACAAGTTTCACTAGTTTATTTATCAACTCGACAAATTTGTTTCGGCGTAATAAGGCCATTTACAAGAGAAATACAGATGATTACTAAAATTAAGAACTACTCGTTGCCATTTAAGTAATCACAAATTGAAAAGTAGAAGGGGGAAGTTATAGGTGGTTAGTTCGTAATTTCATAATTTTCTAAAAGAGACAATATTCTTGATTTGGGAATGTTTGAATGTAGAAGTTTGAAATTATTTACAACTAGAGAATGACCTAACTCAATACAATGTTCAGCTATCCCACTGGAATTACATTTTTTGTTTCTTATAGCCGCATCATGTTCTAAAATGTGTTTACCAATAGCCCTGCCGGATTGTCCAATGTATGTAGCGTCACAAAAAACTTGATAGATACCCGATTTTTTAGACTGGGGAACACTAACTTTAAGATTACATATCATTAAAATATGATTAGTGGAGTTAGTTTCGATTATATTATATTGTAAAAGAAACGTATTAACACATTTGATAGGACAAAAGACAGTTTTTTGTTGACAAAGGGAAGAACTGTTGTATAATATGGTAGAAACTTGTTTTTTCAATTTTTTATTTAGTAATTTATCAGTAGTCAGAGGGGAATAACCATTTGAAAAAGCAATATATATATATATATGCACCACTTCTACCTTAAATTACTATGCAAATCACGAGCCCAATTGACCAAATGGAACGAAGAGATGCGGAGATTATGTACGATTTATGCAATTTTACCCTACCTAGCTTATTATCATAATTTAATATCGAACAAATATACCTAAGTAATATGTTTATCAGTGAATAAAGTTGATAGTATTATTAAGTAGCGTTATCTAGGTCAAAGTAATGTTAAGTTCACAACTAAAGTCGTTTGTGTAAAGGTAGCAGGAAGAAACGGGATACAGTTCGTCGATCATTGTATCGTTTCATCAAATTCGACAATCAGAATATTTTGTGGAAATCAGTAGCAGTAAAATGCCGTTTTGACTCGCTCCACCCGATTGGACGAAGGACCAATCACGGCGCGCGCACTATTGATCGAACGTCGCAATAGACGCCATTTTACCCCCGCTGCTATCCTGTTTTCACTTTACTCACTGAAACAGGAAGAATTCCCTAAATTCGGTATACTTACGAAAAGCGTAAATACTTTTAGAAACTGTGTTGCCACGCAGGTGATTATTTACCTGCAGGTTTCAACAACTTCTGCACCAAAAGTGCCGTAAATGAAATGTTAAGGAACCAATCTCTGTTACCAACATTACAAGACCAACTTTGTTGTTATTGAAGAGATTACATTTGTTTAATTAAATAAATTTTGTTGCAATATACTAAGCAATTCTTTCTTATTATTTCGTCCTGTACTACTGAAGACTTTACATGTTACATTTATTTGTAGAAGTTATTTTATTTGGTTAGATGCTAGAGATCGAAATCATTTGTGAAGAACAATGAAGTTATTTAAGAACACAGTGTAATCCTACTAAAAATCATAAGAGACTAAGCATTTACTTTTTTAATGCTTCTCTTTTGTTTCAGAGTCGAATACTTGAAGATGCTTCAATAGTTTGTAATTCCTGGTCTCCAAAATGCGTAAGTATTTATTGCTGTCTACTTCATACATATAATTGCCATCATATAATTATGGATTCTTCCTATCTTGAACCAGTACTTGCATTTCCCGAAAACTAGAACGTCTACCATCCCTAACTATTTATGAGCAGTAATCTTATATAGGTCTTACTCTGCCACTCTCTACTCCTGTTTATGCTTTCAATATGTGCCTTACTAGCCCTTCATGTCTCAGAAGTTATCTATCTGTCTGGTTTGTGTTCTAATTTTTCAAATATAATAATTTTTAACCTTTTCATTAAACAACACCACATCTTCATACGCTTCTAACTTTTTCTTTTTTGCCGTACTCATCAGCGTCTACGTTTCGCACTCTTACAGAGCCGTGTTCCGAACATAAACTTTTAGAAATATCTCTATAATATCTAAATTAACCGTTCGATAGATTTTAAACCATGTTTCAAATTGATTCGCGCAGCAAATGCTATTTTCCATACAAACCCTTAATTGTCGTTTCATCCTCTAAGGGGCTAGACTCTCTAAGGAACACAATCTCCAAACTGCATTCCCCAGTAAATAGCTGAAAACGCAATATTAAACATAAACCTACGTATAGTGTACTGTTTTGGCGTTAGGGTTTGTTCTATTTACTGTGTTCTACAGTACCACTAAAGTTTCCAGTCTTTGTGATTCCAAATATTATGTTTCCAACTGCAGTGGTTTAGGTTGTGCATTGTCTATCAGTGAGTCGCGGAATGGCTATGTAAATTAAGTACCTATAGATACATATTTTTGGGAGAGATATAGTATTTTTGAAACTTTTGACAGATCTCTGTCCTGAATTAGGGCATGTTTCATGTACCCCTAAAATAACAAAAGTCAGTATAGTTTTTAATATATCCGTTGAAGTTTTTTTTTGTGTGTTCTTTACTACCCTCTCTGGTGTAAATAATGCTTCATCAACCGTGCACCGTCGAAAGTTTAAACTTTATTAACAAAATTCCACGTTTTCTTACGTAGTAAGAAATAAAACACCAGAAATTTCCACAAAATTTGTTTAATGAACTTAACAATTGTTTCGGCTAACTTAGGCTTCTTCAAAAGTAATACATGTGAATATGTAACAAATTTTGTGGAAATATCTAGTGTTTTATTTCTTACTAACAATAAGTATTAAAATGAGTTTCCATTAAGTGAATGTAAAAAGAATTAATCCATGTTTTCTGCTTTTTTGTGTATAGTTGTTTACGCATAAGAGGTATTCCGTTTTTAAGTATTTACTTGTTAAATTTTTCTTTTAATTTTTAAAATGCTTCTACATTTACCTGCCCCCTTACGCGTTCGATAGTAATTTCATCTCGATAACAATTAAGGTCCATTTAAAGGCGACCGGTTCGGAAATGGCTGAGTTGTACCGGAAACAGGCGCCGCGTGCCCCTGCTTTCCCGCTACGACGGACGCCTAGAGGGAGAGGCGGCGCTCTACGAAGTTGGGCGCGTCTGAATTATAAATGAGGCGTAAGAACCGACTTACGTATAGCCCTACCACGCCGCCAGTCCAACCGACGGCTTTTTTCTTCATCTTTCACGTTTGCGTGATTTTTTTATATACGATATATATCGTATATACTATTAGCTACGTAAACCCACAATATGCATGTGTTTTTTATATTTATTGTGTACAACATACTCCAAGATATTGAACTTCTAAAAAGTATTATTTTACCATTTATAAGTATATGTGCCTACACAGAATTAATTGTCTGTAATAAAACTGAAATGGGATGGAGCATTTTTTTTTAATAGAGTTTTCGTTGTATAGAATGTAAAATAAAAAGGAAATGATTTTTTTATGCTTGAAACTGTATGAATATAAAACATGTCGTCACATTGCTGTCGTACATGTTAAAACAACTTTTTCGTCCAGCCACAATGATTTTTCTTTTACTGACGATCTTCGGTTGTTTCGTTATTAGACAGTCGACGTTTCATTACAAAAAATTAGTTAGTTGATGGGTTATAAGGCAAATTTATTTTCAGACTGAAGTAATATTAAAGTTATATAGAGTTTCCGTAATTACGATTTCGTTGTAAAGAGTTTACAGACTTCTGTTTATTATCATCAGAAGGAGTCATAACATAATCTCGAGATTACGATTTTTTAATTCTGTAAAAAAATCATTTTATGAGCTACACATCAGTGCTGGATTTACTCTTAGGCCCGTGCAGCCCGGACGGCAAAATTTTAAGGTGGTCAAAATTTTAGATGCGAGAAATATTTCAATTTTGAACTTAAAAGATAAAAACTTATTATGTGCTTCACTTTAAGGAGAGATAAAAGGTACAGCCCGTGTAATGTATTAGGTAATTATCATTGACGGTAACTTAGGATATGATATTGTAGAAACGATGGGGATGAAATTCCACCATCGCAGCGCCAAGAAGACGTTTCTATCGATTGAAAGAATCAATAGAAATAACATTCTCTGTTTGGTATGCATTAAGCGTTGTTTTGGTATAAAAGCAGGCTTCAGTAGTACATTATTGTATACAATATACCGTTCCGTGGTGTGATACTTCAGCAACTCCAATCAATAGAACATAATTTTAAGTTTTACGTGAGGTAAACGGGGATATGAAAATTAAGAACCGTAACATACAATTAATCAAGCGCATTAAAATTTAAATTTTAATCGATCTTTAGGGATGGCAAGATGAAAATAAAAATGAAAGTAAACGATTGACAATATATTTATAAAACTATAAGAATGAAATTTATAAGATGAAAGGTAAACCAGTTGAAGACTTAGCAAGGATGAAATTGACTGAATTAGGAAGTGTTAGTGTTTTGAAGATGAAAATGTTATGAAGACTATTAGAGCGGAGCCAGAAGTATTTATATTAAGGTAGAGAACCAACTGGAAACAAAATACTAAGAAATAGATAGATAGAATATTAACACTAACTACCGAAGAAAACTATAATTCAAAACCAATTAAGAAGGGACAATTGTTATTACCGTCATGCAGTTAGAACGTGCAATTGAAATATTAGAAGGGATTAAAGGAAAGTATAAGTAAGGAACTTATTAATAAATAAAACAAAGTAATGTTTACACCAATTTATTAGTCTACTCGACAATTTTTTCGGTAGATACTACCATTATCAAGAGTATTTACTTAATACTAAAGTTTACAAAGTGTGGCTCTTAATTTATACTTGCTACTTACCACCTATATACGAGGAGTGGGAAATCTATCGAGTCAAGTTCTGTTTTGTTGTTTACTAAATTTAATTTTGCATCTTTGGCTTTCTTAATTTCTAAATTTTCTAGTAAAGTTAGTTTTCTGCCTTTATTAATATTTCAATGGAGTATTTTAGTGTGGTCTATATCTAAATTATGGGGGGAAGTTACACAATGGTTAGTAATTCCTGTTTTTTGTTCTCTTTTATTTATACTGTATAGATGCTCTTTTAGGCGTGTTTCTATTGCCCTTCCACTCTGTTCTATATAGGTAGCGTTACATGATTAACAAAATAATTGATATGTACCTACCGCTCTTACCTTTTATATCTTTTTTGGGTTTATAGTTAACTAGGAGATTTTTAGGGTTTTTGTATTGGTTTCTACTGCCTGCAAGTTGAATTTCTTTAGTCTGTCCTTTATTTTGAATGTTAAATTGTTAACAAAGTTGAGCAAAAAATACATCTGTTGCTTTGTTTTTGTTTCCAGGCTGTTATTATATGATAACGTCGACACTATTTTTTGTTTTTTACTATTTATTATATTATCTATTAAGACGGGTTGAAACCGTTATTTTTGGATATAGTTTTTATTATGCTTAGTTCTGTTTTAAAATATTTGTCTAATAATGGCACATTTAAAAGTCTGTGAATGAGGGAATGAAAGAATGCCTGTTTTGTTTGTTTAGGATGATAAGAATCAAGAGGTATAACAGTATCTGTATAAGTTAGTTTCTTAAATATTTTGAAATTTAAAGTATTATTATAATACATAATCTCTAAGTCCAAAAAGTTTAATTTCTTGTCTTTTTCTTTAGTAAAATTAATATTATTATCTAAGGAATTTATAAGTTTCAGGAATAGATCCAATTGTCTATTACTGCCAGTCCAAATACAAAATATATCATCGACATATCGTTGGTAGGAAAGTACATGTTTAATTAAATGATTATCAGAAGAGAATAATTTTTGTTCGAAATGAGATACAAATTTCTGCCAATATAGGGGATAATGGCCATTAAGTTTGAAGAAAGTCTACATTGTTGAAGTTTCGTAATATTTACACAAGTATAGAAATTTACACAAATCATAATTTATAAAATTACTGTTTTGCTACACATTTCTTAATATATATATAAATATTTTTTCATGTACCTTCTTATATTATACTGGAAGTAATTTCGTTAGATATATAAAGTGGATTTCAAACTTGAAATTCCTCTAAACCTGCCTGGCATTCCTTCTGGATCTAGTTGAATAAATGTAAGGCACCCTCCTAAATTGCACAGTGCATAGCAAAAGGGGTTGATGCACTTGCCCCGATTGCTTTTACCTTACGAATACATTCATACAAACCGATGGGAAGAATATGGTAACACATACCACATGTCTTGACTTTACAAGGAGATCCAGAAAAATTCATTAATGTAGAAGTGATTGGGAAATTACATAAATTATACAGGAGTGCTGTAAAACAAAAAAATCAAACGGAGTTCTATAAATGTGAATTAAATAAAACACTAAAAACCAAAATTTCACCTAAAAGCGCATCGTTTTAGGTTCTCTAAAGGAGGAATTTTAAAGTTCATTCGGTGTAATAATCGTGACAAAAGTATTAACAAACAATGCAAAATTTACACTGAAATTTAATTTGTGAGACCAAAGTTAAGAACGAAACATTTACAGTTTAATTGATGTTAAATGCCTCCAAGTTAGTTGAAGACCTTTTATCATTTATTTATTGATGAATAATAATTGTCTTTCCAAATTTACATCCATCGATTTTTAAACCTTTATTGAAATCAGGATCACATCAAGTATTTCTATCTTTGGTATTTTAATAAATGTGCCAAAAGTGTAACATATAAGAATTCTAGCTCATTTCCGCTTTAAAAACCTGAAGATTTTAATGAAGGAATATTAAAAGTTAACCCATAGAAGTTCCTTGAAACAATCAAAATCTCCTTCCGAAAAATATACGTTTATGATTAAATACATATACTTATGTCAGTAGGTCATCTCTATTTTTTCTCCTTGAGAATGATACACCAGATTTCCAAAGAAACGAAGAGAAAGAGACACTTACAAATAACAGCCCCAATAATGAGACAAAGTAGTTCCGTTAAACTTTATTGCCCTGTTTGGAAGAGGAGCTCGTTAGAGGGAAAAGTTTCACAAGCGATGAACAAAGGTGGAGGGTGAAATGACTAAATAGCTTGTTAATACGATGGTCGTAACTTAACGGAATGGGGTAATTTGTAACCGACACGTAAGAAAGATTGTCTGTATTCCCGTCTAAATTAGCAGACGCCGTTGCATGCCGCTTTCACTGGTCATGATAAATTTGCGGGACCTCCCCGTTACAGAAGTGCTATCTTCTGCTGCAATTGCTTGGCTATATCTGACGGAAAACGAGCGAAAAGCAACAATGAAATTAGTGAGATTATCACTTGTCGCTCCCGCAGTAACTCTTCATCTATTTTACCAGATTGTCTACTTCATTTTCTTTTCGCCCTTGTTCTTAAATTAATCGTTGTAATTTTTTTCACTATGTGTAGACCATGTTGGATACGGGAACTATTACAAAGCCAAATTGATCCACACCAAAGCAAAATAGTTACTTATTTTATGAACTTGCCCTTAAGATACGTCATAACCAAGTACATGGTTTTGTAGGTTTTTATTTCCAATAGTTTTTATTAAACACCAGACGTTAATCAGCTTATCTGAGGTGATGTGCTGCCATCTTTAACTTCATTGTCGGATTAATACTAAACAAATTCCTTTTACCGCCAATTTTCAATTTATTTTATGCGAGGATGTTTACTTTTCAGTAACCTAGGTATTGCAGATTGTGTAAAACTAATTCAAAAAATCACAAAAATTCTATGTTATTTACAAATACATTATTACATAAAAAGGTGACGCTTCCTTCATAAGGATCCTGTTCTAATATGTATGTCTTTCAGGTAAAGAATATAATTAGAAATTGATTTCTTACAGTAGGTGCTCTAACTATTCACATTTCCACATATAGAATTATGAAATTCATATAGAAATTAAGCCAATAAATTGTGTACTAAAATGGAAGCCTGCAGAAACTTTGTGCGATAATATTAAACGGTCAAATTAGTAAAAGTAAATTTACTTTGTAGCGTTAATTTTCGGGCTTATTGGCCGTCGTCTCGAGATTTTTATTCTCGACGTTTCGCCGACACGAGTGGTTGACATCTTCAGGAGATCTGTTCTGAAGTGTGATTCAGTGCAGACTGGCTAAAGGCAAAAGAAAACCTTTTTGTGTTTCATTCCCACCAGCTACTCGTGCTGGTAGGTGGGAGTCCCTCCGACCTACACTGTAGTGCAAAGCCGGAGGGTAGGGAGTAAGGCCCTCTTCAGCCTCCTTTCAGGAACCGTGGGAATGGGTGGATGGTGTGGTTAGGGAGAGAAAGATGAGACGGACTAAATGAAGACAGAAGAGAAGTGAAAGATTATCTGTGGAATATTACTGCCCCAGCATTTGCCTAAATGATCCAAGGAAACCACAGAAAACTTGGACCAGAGCAGCCGGCCCCGGGTTCAAACAGGTGACCTCCTTGGGTTTGCCGGTGGCTGTGGTTTCTGGTTGACTGTCTTCTTCGGTTGTGTGGTCTCCGTAGCTCCGGAATCCATACACGATTGTTTTTAAGAGTTTCCTCTATTCTGTTGAAGTTGTTTTTGTTCTTATGAATTTATATAGCTTCCCTGTACAGCCTATAATAGTACAATACTTAGGTGCCTTCAAATCTGATTGTGTGACCTATATTATTTAGAGTATGTTCTGAGTTCGGATTTGCTGGTGTGTCCTAGACGACAATTAGCCTTGTGTTCGTTTATTCGTGTGTTGATGGATTGTTTTGTTGTTCCTATGTAAACTTTTCCACATGTGCAAGGGATTCGTTAAGCGCCTGGTGTCGCTAGAGGGTCCTTTTTGTCTTTGTCTGGTCGAAGTAGTTCTCCAATTTTCTTAGTCGCTTTAAGGATTGTACAAATGTTAAACTTTCTTAGTATCCGTCCGATTCTATCTGTTACTCTGGGGATGTATGGTAGAAGGTTCTGTATGTCTTTTAGCAATCTCTTTGGTGTTCCGCTCCCTTTTTCTTCCGGTATGTCGAAGACATTGTTGTATTTCCATGTATATATATATATATATATATATATATATATATATATATATATATATATATGAAAGTCTTCGACATACCGGAAGAAAAAGGGAATATGAGCTACGGAGTGTTTCTAGCCAGTCTGCACTGAACCACATTTCAGAACAGATCTCCTGAAGATGCCAATCACTCGTGTCGGTGACATGTCGAGAATAGAAACCTCGAGACGACGGCCAATAAGCCCGAAAATCAACGCTACAATGGACTCCGGCCGCGAAAGCCTCACTAAATTTACTTGCTGAGAACTTACCCAGAAATTAAGCTCTCTTTTTTCTACAACGAGTCTTTCATTTCGACAATTTTGTTCTTGTAAAATCATTATTTATACTTACCGAGTTAACGACACCATTAATAATTCAAATGACATTTGACGACTCGCAGTTCTTGCAAGTTCGACAAAAACTTAAACACGCCACAATGTACATATAACGACTTACATAACCGTGAGTTTCTCTGTGTAGAAATATGTTTGTTTGGGGGTATAACATGAAAACTAGGGTTGGCTTATTCATAAACTTTGTAAACGTTCCTTTGTGTGCTTCTACGTATCTAAGTACGTACGATTCGAAAGCCGAAGTTTCTTGTGTCCGTTTTCCAGATTTCAGCTAGCAATTTTCCATTGTGAACTTTCTTAAGAGCTTTGATACCTTTATATACCTTTGCAAGGAGTTTTATTCTTTCAGTTCAGATTTATATAAACATAGACCTTCAAAGATCGTTAAATAAATTATGAGTTAGACGGTAATGTCGAACACTGAGAAGCCAAAACGAATAGAGACCTTTCTTTAGTTTTAACAAAAATTAGGAAAAGGTGGATACACAGTGTCTAAAAAATCTTTAAAGACGTTTTAAAGTTGACAAAAGGAAATGTCTAGGTTTATTTACACCCAGTAAATTACAAGAAAACTTTCCGGGTGGCTGATAAAGAAATGAGGAGATATTAGAAAGAGTATGGTGATAAAAAGCGCTATGGAAGTCAGTATGAAAAAAGGATATATGGGATGGTAGAGCATCTTCTGAACCATGAAGGGTTAGTTACAGACATATTAGAAGCGAAAATGGAATAAAGAGGGCAGAAGAAGACCTATGTCAGATTACCGTTCGCGTTTTGGTGATATGTATGTTGTTCACCACTTTAGATGACTCGGTCACCAATTTTGATTGTTTAATATAATGATAAATGAATAAATGAAACAATGCACTTTGATAACTATGAATATATATTTACAAAAAAGAACACGAATCGAAAACACAGAATAAAAGTTGAGTAGAAGGCTTGAAAAGCAGATCGGAAGTGAGTAGATTTTGGAAATGGAAAATAATAGGAAGACAGTTAGAGGGGAGCAAGAACTAGAAAGATAAAAGTAGGGATCCAATTAGAAGTTAAAGAAATATGGAAATTTTGAGTTAAGAAATTGAAAAATGGACAGATTGTTGAACTTTTACTTGAAAGACATGTGCTATTAAAATGCAATTAAGGGAGAAGATGAGTTACAAACGTCATGCGGTTAGTAAGTAAAATTGAAACGTTAAAGGGATTATAAGAAAGTACAAGTAATAAAGTTATTTACACAGAGCACAATAGACAGGTACAGATACAAAAGATTTAGGTAGAAAAGTTGAAATAGATATTTACATATTAACAATAACTGAATAATACAAAAGATAAGAATACAGAAATGAATTCGAAAAGATATTTAAAATATAAAATATTCAAATATAAAATTAATACAAAAGTAAGAAATAATAAAATATTGTGGCGAGCAGGTAAGCGCGACCACAGCGTGGTTTTTTGTTTGTAATGGAAACAAAACTAATTTTGTTCGATTAAACCAAAATGACTTACACCAATTTCTTCCATAGTTTAAAACAGTACTATTATAGATGGCGTTTTCTGCGCTGTCTGTAGATGTTTTCTAATGTTGCTGTTGTTCGTTCTGTTGAAACTGTATACTCTGTGCTGATTGCTTCGAAATCGCGATCCATGTCTGATCATATTCTCATCAACTACTCCTGCTGATGGACTAGTAGTCTACATACACTGTAGTGCAAAGCCGGAGGGTAGGGCGTAAGGCCCTCTTCAGCCTCCTTTCAGGAATCGTGGGAATGGGTGGATGGTGTGTCTAAGAAGAGAAAGATGAGACAGACGAAATGGAAACAGAGGAGAAATAAAAGATTAGTTTCATCAAAATTCTGACCAATAACATATTATTATATTCGATATACGAGCCTTATAACGCGAAAGGCCAATCTGTGTGTTCAGATTATCAAATCGACCTCCTTGGATATTGTTCAGCGTTAACAAACCCACAATTAGCATCAAATCTCCTAAGATGGCGTTTATTGCGTTGTCTGTGATTGTAAGACACTATCGTTGGCGCAGATTTCAATAGAGCGGTATTGCTTCTATAACGTAACGAGCATTTATTGTGTATTTTTAATAACATCCAATGGTACAAAATCAAAGCAACGTAAATTTTAGACATAATTTTTTGTGTGTGTAAAATTTGTGCAAGTATCGTCTTTCTTATTACAAGAAAATTCAGCGCCAAGTTTATTCGTTTAATCGCTTTGTAAAAATATGGAACAGAGTGTCGCAAGCCGTAAAAGTTGGCGAAGGAATCATAAATAATTTATGGACTCCCTTTATCATAATTGAAGCGCATTAATTTTATAGCAGGAGGAACGTACTGTTTACATATGCAAGGGAAAGCGTGGGTTTAAAAACAAAGCCGTCAGCCGAGAACGCGTGGAAAATAGTGAAAGTTGTTTGTACCCATAAAGTTTTAACTTACCCTGACATTGCAGCGAGCAACTTTATCGTAGCAACTGCTACGTCAAAACGATATTTTTTCATCTATTATTTGTTATTGTCTTTGTATCAAAAGAAAACAAATTAACAGTTGCGGGTACTCGTTAAAGAACACTTGATAAAATAACGATTTCAAAATTCAGTCAATCTGCACAGACTATCAGTAAAAGATTTAGAAACCACTTTGCAGATACTTTTTATTTTTTGGTTATTTTAAATTTTAGATAACTGCGTTTACAATCGGAAAGAGGCTGTTCATAATACACGTACGTTTTTCAGTGGCGGATTTACAAATTTGCCGATAGTAGTTATTCATTTTTTGCCGCCCCTACTGACCTTTGAAATCCAATACGCTACTTTAGTTAACAATCATATTTATTCTGAAATTGCAACTTTATGATTTATGTTCTATCGTCCTCATTACGTCGGCTTTTTCCCGTTATTAGTATGATTGTGAACTAGGAGATAGTTGTGTCAGTTTCTGGATTATTTTTGTAACCCACGATTTAGCGAAGAGTATACTGTTGACCTAAAAACAGCAACATGTACTAATTATAAGGTGGGGAAAGGTATTGCCTTAAAAATACTTACACCATATGAACACAGCTTATACAAAATAATGTATAGTCGGTAAACGTTGTTTTTGTTAAATATTTTTTATTGCACTTACAGTTTAAAAACAATACGAACAATTTTTATTAAATAATCTATTAACAATCCGGTTAATGGTGACAATGAAATCAATTAAGTTTATTTACATTATCTTTTTGCGAGATTTTAAATTCGCAAAATCATTAATTATATCGTCAAATAAAATCTTGTTCATTAGTTCTGATTCTATGCACAAAAGAGATAAGGCGTTAAGCTTTTCTTGACTTAAAGTAGATCGTAGATAGTTTTTTACCCGCTTTAAGCAAGAAAAGCTTCTCTCACCTGAACAATTTGTTACTGGTGTACATAGAGCCATGCGAAGTGCTATATCCAAGTTTTAATGATCCATAATCTGGTTTTATCAAAATTCTTTGAGAAAAAAGGTGGCATTGAAAGTATACGCATTCCTGAACTAAATCATTAGGATAAATTTTTTCCAACGAAATGGTTTTTCCCGTCAGGGTTGATGGTAACAACTCACTCATTTTGATTTGAAATGAAAACTTCTCGTTAAATCCGTTGTAGGCCTTTTGTCGTTTTTCTAACTCGGACACGAGTCTATCTATAAGGACGAGAAACGTGTTAACCCTGAAAGTTTCATTCGCAGTCATTATAATAATTTCTTCAGATGTTTCATCAAATATTTTTTTTTCTTGTCGGTTATCTTTTTCCGATATTTGTTGTGTATTGCTTCGATACGCTTAATTTCATCGCCTTTTCTTCCAAATACTTGAAATTCTCTCGTTCAGCTACGAAAAACTTACGGAGTGATTCGTAAATATTGGTAATGGTGATCAAATCTACGACGGAAGCCTGAATTTGAACATTCACTTTGTTTATTCTTTCCAAAAAAACATTTTACACGACAACCATTACCGCCGTTTCCAGTTCCTCCAAATTCAAAAGTATTCCCGCCGCTTCTTGTCGCGTTACAAGCTTTTCGGTACAATCATCATTGATTGATTTCAAAGTCTTGAGAACTTCGTGCCAAGAATCAAAATTCATGATCGTATAAGTACCTGTATTGTACAGTGCGTTTAGTAATCTTTTATATACGGATTACGGACGTAAGAGTGTTCAGTAAACTGTGCATTACTAAAATATTAAATTTTTTTTCACTCATTTCTTTGTATACATAATAATGTTTCTTATTATTTCTGTAAGATTTTGGGCCAAATTTTCCGCCCCCTAAACTCTGCAGCCCTAGGCTCCAGCCTACTCAGCCTACTGGTAAATCCGCCACTATTTAGGAACCACTTCGCACATGCATCTTATATTTTAGTTATTTTAAGTTTTGAGAAAACTGCGTTTACAATCGGAAGAAGACTGTTTTTAGGCGTTAGAGGGTTTGATATGAGATAATGTATTAAAGTATAACGAAGGCGCCAGGAAGGGCTACTTAAAGTGACGTCACTTAAGAATACATTTTACATTCAAAACTAAATCAATATCTTCAAAATAAATCGAGCATATATAAAAGAGTAAGGAAAAGATCTTGAAATTATATTGGTTATTTCGTCGCTCTTCAGCAAAAAAAAGTAAAAAAGGTGTTGCATTGGCCGTGAATAGAGCCCGGATACCCCGCGCGTGGCGAGAAAGCATCGGTCTCTAGCCAAAGCTGCACAGGACCAACCCGAACACATCCGAATACGTACGAATTGGTTCGATTATTACAATGTTATGCTATCATCTATGATTTCGTGTTTGTGATTGTTTCAAAGTGACAAACACAAATGTTTAGCTTAATTAATTAACTAGTACATATGAAACTTTAATTTAGTAGTTCATTTCACGTAGGGTCTTTATATAGATGCTTTCTTGTTTCAGGGTGACCTACTCTCCGGATTAAGTGACGGATACATTGGCAGAGCGGATGCACTGGTTGCGATGGATATTAAGCACCAGGGCGCAGGTGGCCCTGGTGGACTTCCACAACTCAAACACGACATGATGTATCACCATGGTATGGGCGCACCACCTCCTGTATCGAGGGGACAGGTAAACCTTAAACTTACATCTAGTTGTTATTGTATTATTACTCTTTTGTGGGACTTACATAATGGAATATGGTGGGTCACGGAATGTTTCAAAATCAATTTATTGGTGACACTCGAATTGAGCCCAAAGCGTAAGCAGGTAAACAAGTAATTATCGAGGGTTTGTTTATCAAGAAAGGAATTAAGCACAGGGATCATACAGGTAGAAAATAAAAATACCGATGATAAGAACAACATTAACGTTGTAATGTTGCCAAATATAACTGGTTTGTAAGGTTTATAGGTGGAGAAAAATTCAATAACTTAGTTTAACTGTCGATTACAAACAAAAGACAGCTGTAGGTATATGGTTACAATATTTATTTGGACTGCCTTTTCTACCGCTAACCTAACTTAACCTAACCAAGTTGAAAAAAAAACTAAAAACCCCTACCGGCATTGAATTACACTGTTGATTCCGATGGAATTCTAGACGAAAATATAAGAACATCTTTGTGCTCAATTCCGGCGTCCGTTTGTGGTCAGTTCATGCTTACTAATCGTTTTTGTGCTCAATTCAAGTGCACCGAATTTATTGACAGTATATTTACTGCTAGTTAAGTATTGCACACTGATCCTGATGATGAAATATCAAGATACGACTATTTAAAATATATTTCTTATAAAAATATCGTTAGTTAAGTTAATATTATGTATCTAATATAAAGTTAAAATATTAATCCTTTAAGTACTTGTAACAAATAAACAAAATAATTCAAAATATAAATATGGAATCAACAGAAACAACTACTCCGAGGGCTAATACCCTACCGGCATTGAATTACACTGTTGATTCCGATGGACTTCTAGACGAAAATATAACATATTCTAAAAAGGATTCAATTCCTTCTTTTTTGAATATTTGAAAATAATTCAAAGTAAATATTGTGTTTTGTTACAACATTCCATTAGAAAATTTACTTGTTTACCTACCTACTGCTTTAAAAAGAACTCAAATCCCTGCAGATATTTTAAAAGAAAGCTGGCAACATGGCTTGTGCTCAATTCGGATGTTTATTTAAACACATACAGGTAAGAATATCTTTGTGCTCAATTCCGGCGTCCGTTTGTGGTCAGTTCATGCTTACTAATCGTTTTTGTGCTCAATTCAAGTGCACCGAATTTATTGACAGTATATTTACTGCTAGTTAAGTATTGCACACTGATCCTTTAGATAAATTGAAAACATCTGTAAGTTCAGGTTGCTAACCAGTTCAAAATTTTAAGTGCAACACTAATATTATGTAATACTTCATAACGGAATAACTTTGTGAATAATGAATTGATAGCAATTAATGGGATTTCATACATACATACATACATACACACAAATAACGTATCCAGTGTGTGAAGTTATATATAACGATGCCATTACGTTAATATCAATAATCAACGTCTTATAAATTTGCGAAGTTGAAAAATATATGCAAGTATAAAAAAAACATGAAGCAAATCGGAGTAAATGTTCATTCCACAAAAAGGGCGATCAAAGCGAACTTAAAAGATCCAGAACAACTGGCTCTGAATGATCAGGAGAGCCATGGAATTGTAAATCAACCATATAAAGTTATGGAATATGGGTTATTCATGATGAAGCAATAGTCATATTGTTTGAGGTTTAAGTAGACCTCGTTAGGTGTTTTAGATCTTTGCTTTCACAAAATTATTGCTTTAGGGAAAGGCTTGTATTTGTCTTGGGCAGAATTTATACATGAAAAGTCAGTATAATTTGGTGGTCCGAAATTTGATATAAATACTTTGTTGTCTTTAGGAAAGAATATCAGAAAATCAGAAAACACATTTTCGCATAAACCCCTAACATGAACCTACCACAATTTTTGGTAAATATGTAAGATATATTTTTTCATTTGTATATACACTAATTAATTAATTAATTAATTAATGAGGAACTATTGTAACAGTAGCACATACTGATAGTTAAAAGTAGCAGTTACTAAGGACTTTATTCATTCACAGGAAGATCTCATTTGAGAAAGGTAAAATTCATAAGTATAACAAGTAATTATTGGGGCATATTATTTGGGGGGCTCACAATTTGAAGTGGGCTTGATTCCGCAGCATAACAAAGTGGATGGTTGAAGGGAAGTCAGTGAGAAGAGCCTTTCTTTTCGTTCAACTTCTTTTACGTAAAATTCTAAGACTTCGTAGACATTTTTTCTTTGTTCTTTCGGTTTGCATGATTCCAGTTTGTATGCAACGTTTCCGTCTGAACTAACAAACGTACCAATATTTAGCCCATTGTTTGCTCGAAGTTTCGGTTTCAACATTTTTTTAGTTTTCTTTGTCTCGCCATCGTCGAGGGTTTTGATTAGGCTGACGTTTGGTATTTGATCAATATAGTGATCATTTTCAGGATCTCGTACAAGCTTTCGATTTTCAAATTCTTTTTGACATTCATCCACAGTGTTTGTAATTGGTGAGGCTATATCAGTTAATGTTAATGTCATTGCTGTTAATGTTTTTCTGACCATAGCTTTCTTTTGTCTTTGAGATCCAACATTTAGTTTCATTTGAATTTGGAAATCTTCAAGAGGAACGGTGACTTGTTCTCTTTCATGGCTGGACGACTTTTTAGTTGAAGTTGGTAAAAGTTTTACATTTTCGTCTTTTATTCGTTTACTTTTACTTGTTTTTCTAGCTTTAATTTTCTTTGCAACTTCTTTGTTTATGTGAGAACTTGTCGGAACAGTTTTCTTCTGGGTTTTTCGTAATTCATTTTGAGTTTTATGTAAATTCTGAGAAGGCTTAACTTCTGGCGTAGCTGGTGTTTCTTCCATGCTGTGATATTCAGTATATGCCGATTCGTTACTACATTTACCCACACAATCCAAGTAAGTGGTGGTCATTTTATCATCTTCTTCGTTAAGTTTAATAGTCTCTTTATGTTTTTGAAAGAGCGATGTTAGTTCCCTGGGGGTAACATAATCAGCATTAGAATTAGACCCTTTAGAGATGTCATCGCATTTATATGCATTTGATTTAGACTCCGTTCTGCAGTCGTTATTAGGGGAACACCTTAATTTAGTGTAATAACTGTTATGAGGATTACAGTAAGAGCGCAGGTCTGCTTGAGGAAGTGTGCCAAACCTTTTGTAGATATCATGTAAATATTTTGGAGGATCAAAGTAGTTTTTGTAGAAATTTTTGAGTCCACTATTTAAGTAATCGCCGAATGGACCGTCAGAATAATCCACTTTTGGACTTGCTAAATTAGTTAACCTGTCGTATTCGGTATTCATTACGACATTCTTTAGATTTAATGATAAATTATTAACTTTAGAATCTTTTAAACGTAGAATATTGCTGTCAGGTTTAATTGCTATGGGCAAATTTAATTTCTCCGATTTTTCCAATTTCACGCTAAGTAGCCTTGGAATGGTATTTTTATGGGATTCAGTTTTTGTAAACCTCTTTTTAGCATCCTTTTCTGACCTTTCTGAAAACAATTGGACTATTTCTGGAGTTTCAACAGTACTTTGACGAGATTTACTTTCGTTTATGTCATTGCTTAAAGACAATTCCTCCTTCACGGTGCTATCATCTTCATATTTTAGAGTTTCCTTTTCAGTCTTGTCTCGATTTCTTTCAGTTTCCGAGACACTGGAATCTTTTTTAATTAGAAAGCTTGCAAACATATCATCAAGTTCCGATTTATTTTTATTTTCTTGTTGTTTTTCTTGGTTTTTCTGGTTAATTAAATTTTGTGCATGAAAATTGCCTCCAGTTTGATCGAAAAACAAACTTTTACTTTTAACCGTTGTTTTTGTTACTTTTGGATTTAGTTTTTCGGCATGCGACAATTTTTGTTCTTCTACTTTGCTGTTATTGTCTTTCTTCGGTGATAATGATGCATGGTCAATTGTCGTTACAACTACGTCTCCATTTGGTCCTACTTTTAAGCTTAAGGATTTTCCTTTCTCGGTGCTCAGTAACTTTGTTTCGCTTCGTACCTGCTTGTCTCCAGCTGTTACACACATTTCACTTGCGAAAATGTTGCCGCCTTCTCCAAGCAACGATGCTTTAACTTCGACTATTGCCTTGTTTTTGTTGTTAGATGGTTTTTCTTTATCAGATTCAGATAATATTGTCTCGATTTGTACGGCTTTGTCGCTCACACTTTTGGAAACCTCACTGGTGATGCTCTTGTCATATTTTTCTAATTTTTTAACCTCAACTTTTGTATTCATTTTATCCTTCTCTTTATGTAAAGGTTCTTTCTCTTCCTTCGATTCTGATGAAACTTTTCTAGTTTCGAAGTTTCCCTTTCTGACTTTTTTCAGTAATAGTTTAGTAGTTTTATTGCCATTATCACTGCTTAAACTTGCTTTTCCTTTTTCAAATAACAATTTTGCTTCAGTTCGGTCAGATCGTTCTTTCACCTGTTTGTGTGGCAAAGAGATATCACTTTCCTTATTTTTGGCTGCATTTAACGATTTTAATCCAGTACCACCTTTACTCTTGTTTTTCTTTGAGAACTTAATGGAAAAGTACCTTTTAATTGCTCTGCTTGCTTTTCTTCTAGTCTTAATGACCGATGCTTTATCATTTGGACGAATATTAATACTGTTACTTGTTTTGTAATTCTTACTCTCTACTGGATTGGGTGTTCTCGGTCTTCGCTTGTTTTTCGCAATAATTAAATAATCGGAAAGTTCAACTACCTTATTAAAAGCCGTATTCCTTGCAGTCTGGATATACTCATGTACAGATTTACTCCTTTGCTTTATGTAGGTTTGTTCAATCACTTTATTTTCTTTGACAGGTTCATGGTACAACTGTAGTTGGTTTTCTGTAATGTTCACGTCTTTTAGAGAGCAATGCTTATTCGTTGTGCTATCCTTCTTTATATCCATTTTAACAATTTTTGGAATTCCAGTATGTTCCTGTAAACTACTAATTCCTCCATCAGTTTGCTCGTCCTTTAAAACGTTACCTATGTCTTTTGTTGCGTCAACAGTGTCACTCGTTTTGTCTGATTTATTAGTAAATAGTAGAAACTTGTTTTCGTCTTTTTTATAGTAATTATTATTGTTATTTTGTTTGGGAAATTTTTTTACTGTAATTTCATCTATTCTTTTATCTAAGTCATTCTGATTTAAGCACATTCTAGCCTTGCACGCTTTCACAGATATTTCTGATTCTATAAATCCTTCAACTAACTCTCTGTACAAATCATTTGAGGCGTTACTGAAACATTCTTGGGAGACACTGGATCGGACGCTTTGTTTTTTACATTTGCTACTATTGTCTTGAGGCATCAACATCAATTGCACTTCCTTACTTTTATGTAGAACTACGTTTTTAGGGGGTGCTGTCGATTCCATTATTAGTTCTGTCTTAGCAGATTCTAGCCAAGTATCTGATTTTGTTTTTACTACGTCTCTAACTGTATTCGTCATTGGTAAATTAACAACATCAACATCAACACGTTTACAATTCCCATTAACTACCTTGTCTGAATTAACTTTTGAATATGCCAGTAAGCAATTTTTAATTCTGATAACTTCAGTTTGTAATTCGCCATCCGATATACTATTATTTGTTTTGTTATGTAGTTTAGAAAGTAAATTATCAATCAGTTCATTTACTTTTTCTATGCGTCCCTCTGAATGGACTGAAGAATCTAAACCACTACTGTTGGCATCATTTCGAATGCTGTTCTTCTCATTTTCCAACAATAATTCATGACTATCTAACGGTTTACATGTAGCATTTTTTTGAGTTGACATATCCTCAGTTTTTTTACAAGTGTTTGATAGATTTACCTTCTTATACTGTTTTTCCAGTCCATCGTTAATGCTACTCTCGACAGCACATTCGCTTTTATCTTCCACTGGTTTGCCAGTGCCCAACAAAATAACTTCATTATTGATAGGTTCGTGTTGTTTAAGAGCATTGCCGTCGATAATAACAAATTCTTTTGTCATTTGTTCCGATTCCAACACTGAGTTTGTTTCTATAGGGTTAATGTTATCATTAAATGTTTCTGATCTATCTTGGTCGTCATTGGCATTGTCAATTTTCGAACACGGGCCACTCATTGGTGCTATATTGTTTGACCACTCATTTTCTGATAAGTTTTCGTTGCCATTTTCAGATTCAATGTTGTCGACTTGCAGAAGATTCGTATCTTGAAACTTACCTAATTTTGCTTCGATTTCCTTGCTGTATGAACGTAAATTTAAAAATGAGGCTAACCAGTATTTGTGGAGCGATTTAGAAAGTTTGCTATTGTTGACATAGCAGATCAAAGGCGGTTTAATCTCTTTGTCAATGTTTTCATATTCCTTCATAGTTTTCAATACTTGAATTTCATGTATGAATTGCGTGATTAGATCAAATTTCTTATCATTAGATTGATTGTGTTTATCGTCTAAAACCTTTTCAGTTTCTGTCGAATCTATAGGTATTTCCTTGCTCATTTTTTGCTGATGACTTTTGATTTGGTCTTCTTCACTTATCTTCTTATATGATTCCAAACTGTCTAATGAATTCTGTTCATCCTTTTCATTATTACTGCTAGTGGCAACTTTTATTTTTGATACATTTTGATCTATAGTGTTCTTAACTTGAAATGTTTCCTTAACATAATCAATATCAACGTTTTTTGTTTCAGTATCATTTAATCTTTTCAAATTACGTTTCTCAAATACCTTGGTGTCATCTGAGTCAAATTGACCTACAGATTCATCAGTAGAGTAGTTTCGACTTATTCTTCCTTTACGACCTTTAGTAGTTTTTGAAACATTCGGTTTTAAAAGGTACCTCATCAACATGAAATGGTTTAGAACATACATTCTGATATTTACGGGATCTACTTGAAGACCTGAATTGTTCCATAAAATACTATTTTCCTGATCGCTACTATTAATAAGAACTGTTTCCTTATCTTTACTTCTAGAAATGTTTTTCATAATTTTGATACTTTTGACTAGTACTGGGTCTTGCATTGCTTTGATAATCATAAATCTAATAATGTTCGCTTTTATAAAGTAAATTATTTTTGTATTCATTGTATTTTCATGTCCTGTGGTCATTCTAGGATGGATAATAGTAGTGGATTCATTTTTTGTATTCTCCAATTTATGAAACTGTTTTGTATTTGATTTATCACCAGAAGTATCTTTTTTTGTATTATCATCCCATTCTTTGGTTCGGGAATGTTGTTGTAATACTGAATTATGAAGCATATTTTCAGGTATATTTTCTGGTAGACCAGATTTTGGTCCCTTTTTGTTATCATCATCCTTTGGTTTCTTTACATGAGACATATTATTTTGTTTGATTAAATCATCAACAATTTCTCTAACGGATTGGGTTAGCATTTCTAATGATAACATTTCAAACTCTTTTGTACCAATAAGTTTTACGCTTCCAATGTTATTGTCATATGATACTTCACTTTTAGCCGTCTCCTCGATTATAGCATTAGGTGTTAAAAATGACCTTTCAATAAAATCAATAAGCTCAACCGGATTGGATTTAATTTCGTGTTCCGCTAAAACATTTTGGTCTTCGTCATCTAATATTTTTTTACTCAACAATAGCCGGAAATCGTTCTGAATTAGCTTCTTAGACTCTATTGTTGGATCAGGTATTGCGAAGACATTTTCAGTAGGTAGAATGTACTTAGAAGGGTTTGATTGTTTGACTTGGTGATGATCTGATTTGAGATCCTGGATTTCATTCTTCTGTTCTTCTTGTTCAACTAAATAGTTGTTAGTCAATTTGTTTGCATCAGTTTCGCTTCTCTCAAAGTCGATATTACCACTAACGGTGCTTCCTGCATCCATTTCGTCATCTATTACCTTTTTGGACAATAACAGTTGGAAATCGTTTTGAGTGAGGTTGTCAGACTCTGTTATTGCAATGAATTTTTCAATGGCTAAAGTATCCAAAGAAGGATTTGCTTCTTTAGCTTGGTGATGATCGGAGTTGATATGTTTGGTTTCATTCTTTTCTTCTTGTTTATCTAAATATTTGTAAGTCAATTTGTTTGTACCAGTTTCACTCTTCTTAAAATTAGTTTTTCCGCTAACAGCACTACCAGTTTCCGTTTCGTCATTCGCAATTTTTTTACTCAACAACAGTCGTAAATTGTTTTGTATAGGCTTCTTAGACTCTGCTTTTGAAAAAAGATTTGCGAAGAAATTTTTAGTGTACTGTTTTCCATTATTTATAATATCCGTAGAAGAGTTTGCTTTTTTAGCTTGTAATTGATCCGAGTTCAGATATTTGGGTTCAACAGTCTGTTTTTCTTGTTCATCTAAATGCTTGCGAGTCATTTTGTTTGTAGCAGGTTCCTTCTTCTTAGAGTCAATATTCTCGCTAGCGGTGCTGCCAGTTTCCGTATCGTCATCGACAATTTTTTTGCTCAGCAAAAGTCGGAAAGCTTCTTGAACCTCCATGAAATAATTTTTTATATCGTCTTTTTCATTTAGTGGTTCAAATACGTCCAAATGAGGTTTTAATTGCGGCTTTACGTCTTTTTTAGTTACACCTACAGATTTTCCCTGATCTTTTGTTGGCTGTTGGTTAGTTTTATCTGGAATAATAATGTATTCAAGGTAATTTTTCATTAATTTAGCAATATTTCTTTCAGGAGCCTTTTTACGCTCATTCTCTTCTTTGTCCACAGTTTTTTTACTCATTGACTGCCGGATATCATCACGACTATGATGTTCAACCTCTTTGTCATTTTTTTCTGCTGACTTTCTAGTTTCCAATGTTTTAATGTCAAGTAAGAATTGTGTAATTGGATCATATTTCTTATTGTCATATTGATCGCGCTTATCGTCCGAAATATTTTCTGTTTTCTTCAGTGATACTGACGAATCTTTAGGCATGGTTTTGCTTATTTTCGGTTGATGACTTTTGATTTGGGATTCTTCCACTATCTTCTTATACGATCCCAAACTGTCTAATGAATTCTGTTCTTTCTTTTCAATATTACTACTAGTGGCAACATTCGCCTTTTGTACCTTTTCATCTATAACATTTTTAATTTGAAATATTCCCTTATCAAGATTGACTTTATCGTTTTTTGTTTCCGTTAGTTGCTTTTGTTGATGTTCTATATTCATTAGGCTTTCCTTTGGAACAGTTTTATGTTTTTCACTATTAGCAGCAAGTTTTTCCTGGTCATATCTTAGGTATTTTGGAATCATTGAATCATCCTTACTTTTAACAGACGAACCCTCTGTAGATAATCTAGGTTTTTTTTCCAAAACACCTGCAAAACGATTAACTTTATAATGCGAAGGTTTATCTTCAATTGCATTGTAATTGGCTGTTTATAAGTAATGTACCTTATGTTTATTTATTAATGAAATAATCGTTCCTAGAACTACATTTTCCTTTACGAGAGTTCCAAAAGGAATTGAGACGCTTTAATCGTAATTATTAACAGCTTTAGATGAAAGTGGAACTTAATAGAAGTTAGTTTTTAAGAACAATTTAAGAATTTTGAGGCTTTTTTAAAAAAATTAAATTAATAATATAGTTTTAGACCTTATTTCAATTTAAAATGACAAATTCAGCTAAAAGGCTGTGTAACATTCGTACGTAGCTTTTGAATTATAAATATGACAGTCATAAGAAACATATCATGCCGGGCAACACTTCGTATATTGGAAAAAATAAAAAAATCATTAAAAAAATTTTATTTCAGTGTGTACAACTTGCCCATATGTAAACGTTAAATTATTGAATTACAACTGCATTATTGCCTTACCTAAGGGTTTCTTGGAATAAACTTCAATTGTATTTTGTTCCTTCTTCTCTCGATCTACACTATGTTTATTCTCATCTGGCTGTTTATACTTCATAATGATCTCCATGGTGTCAGGAATTTTACTTTTCTTGTTGTCGGGTTTTTTATATTTTTGCTGTTTGAGTTCTCGGAGTATTTTAAGTAAATCTTGACGATCAAATGTATTGCATTCAAGAGTCTGTGGTGATGAACTTTCTTGTTTTATCGAACCATCAGCCTTTTTGTCATTTGATCTGATTGCTGTATTGGATTTGATCGGTTTAGTGGTTGCTTCGTTTATCCAATTATTAATTTTAACCATTTTCTCCTTTACCTTCTTATATTTTAGATACGACTTCTTTGAATATTTAACGAATGTTTTAGCAATGTCTTTTGCATTCAGATTCTTTTGAATTTTCTTCTGATTTTTTTTGCGTTTATCAGAAGAATTACTATCCTCAAAGCCTTTTATAGTGGTACATGTTCGAAAATTGCGAACTGATTTGACTCCTGCATTGTTGAACCTCATTAGTTGGTTAGTCAATCTGTCAGAATTATTTAGAGAGCTGACGTCTTCTAACAAACAATTCTTTTGTAGGATGCTTCGTACAGCAATAGGAGGACTAGGTCGATAATGAACTTTTGAAGATGGTTTAATAATCGCCCTCTTCTTCTTTTTATGACCAGTAAAAAATTTGTAGAGTTGTGAATATTCTTCAAAGAGTAAGTACAATTCTTCCTTCAGCTCTCCAAAAAGATTTCTTGTAGTATAAATATTAGGCGATCGGCTATCTTCTTTTTCAGGAAAAGGTTTATCAGTACTTTTTGCAATCACTACTGAACTGTTACGATTTATTGTTGATAACGTCGTTGGGTTACTTTTGGTTTTCTTAATATGTTTGTTGCTAAGTGTGGAAAACGATTTCCTTGAATTAACAACAACGTTTAAAGGAGTATTAGAACCTTTTGTTGTTTTTCTATCTCCTTTTAACTGTTCAGATTTGTTTTCATGAACTACCCTACAATTTATTTGGTTACTCTTTCCATAAATCACATTTATGAGATCATCAATCCAGGTGTTTTCGTTCTTGGGTGCAGGTTGATTCATTTGTGTATTTTGCACATTTAGGTTATTATCTACATTCATTGATTCAGTGGCATCTACTTCTTGATGAAGAGGAATCACATTGGCTGACATCTCTCTAACTGTTCCTATAGGGTTATTATTACCGGGTCTTTGATCGTGTTTCAATTTTAAAGCATTAAGTGGACGCTCATCATTTGTCAAATTGTTGGATGCAGCATAATGAAATTTTTCAGGTTCAATTAAAGTTGGGTTTTTCGCCATTAAGTCGGGGCTTTGTTTGCTCTTGTGCTGATTAACATATTCCAGCAATGTCAGTTTTCTAGGCATCTGATCTATTGTAGGAGTAGATGATTCTTCCACAACAGTGTAATTGTTGTTAGCTTCAGTTTGAGATTCTCTCAAAGCATTACCTGAAATATTTGCAGTGATCTCCTTAATGACTTCGGAACTTTGTTCTTCTATGGACTTCGAAGTTAAATTGGTAGTTGCGACCTTTTCCATGTCCTTCACAGTTTGCGGTTCTACTGTTGAAGTAGATTGCAATTTTTCCAGATTAAGTACAATTTCCAAAAGACCATCTTCTTGGTTTCCTTCGAAACCTTTCTGTTTTGCTTTAGCATAAGCATTTTGTAGGATTTTATCCTGAGAAGATTTTTTTGATAAATCGTTTAAATTAATGTTCTTCGCTACCGAATTACTAGAGGTAGATTTTTGTGTTATAATCGACTGTTCAGTCTTAACACCGATCAGTTTCTTACTTTTTTCTGTAAGGTTTAGTACCGTTTTCAAAACTGCATCTTCTTGGTTCTCCTCGATAACTATTTTGTTAGTTTCTACATTTTTTTTAGGAAGGGGTCCTTTGAAAAAACTGTCCCAGAAAGATTGTTTTGGTAAATAATTTGATCCGGTATCTTTTCCGCTATGGAAATTTGGCCCTTTACTGGATTTAGTTATTGAATTGTTCATTGTGGCTGCTTGGTTTTCTTCCAAATTTTTGTAGTTACCTTTAGTATGAGAATCCTTATTGAATTCACTCAAAGGGGATTTGTGTCGTAAATCTTTTGAACTTAAGTTGGTCATTGAAGGTCTTGATGTTAACTTAACAGACCTAGACGGTCCTGTCCTGTAAGTGGGTTGATCATGTTGCGATTTTTTTTTACTTCTCATGTTTAGTACTGTTTCCAAAACTCCATCTTCTTGGTTCTGTTCCAAATATTCCTTGTTACGAGTCCCTTTAAAGACATTGACGTGAACGTCGAGACCTTTGTACGATGAAGACGATGATCTAGAATTCTTGCTAATCGTTTGTGTCTTAAATGTCTTGTTGTAAATTGTTTTCTTCTTTACAACGTATTTTGGGGCACCATATGAGTGAATATATTCCTTTAGGACATTTGGGCAGTGATTGTTCTTTCTTCTAAAGTCTATTGTAGACCATGATGAAACCTCTTGTTTGGACTTATTGTTCTGTTCATTTTGGTTGTTTAGTGTGTGAACTGACTTGTCTCCTTGATCTAAACGGTAACGGGTTTTTTTACGATAATGGGATTTACATCGAGTCTGCGAATGAATTTGCCCACCATAAGACTGTAGCAGCGAATCCAAAAGAGCATTTGATATTAGAGATTTTGACGCCAATAAGTGTTTTTGTACAATATTAGAGCATATGCGGCAGATAGGCATTATGAAAATTTTGAAAAGACAAAAATTATTAAAAGGTGTATAAATGACATTTAAATTTTCAATAAATTAATGAATGTTTCCGATGTTGCCTAGATTTGTTTTTTGATTTTTTAGCGCCATGGAAATTTAAAAAGCTTCATTGTTTTCATTAATTCATTAAATTTTATTAATTATTATATTTATATTTGAAAGATAATGCAGAAAATAAACACAAAAGACACATAAACAAACACGGCTTGTAAGTACTTATACATATACATATATATATATATATATATATATATATATATACACATTATAACTGTTGGGAATATTCCCTATGGAACGAAGCACTTTTTAGTAATAAATAATAGCCTAACTCGAATTCAGAACATAAACTATCTAATTCACTAATGTTTATCTAAAGTCATTGAGTTGTTAAGGCATGAGTACATTAGAGTACATTATATATCCAAACTTTCGGGAGTTCTATAAATTATCATCTGTCCGAAATTTGTCATTGTTATGTAGGAACTCGGACCGTTATTAGTGAGCAAAAAACACAGCAGCAACTGTTTGACCTATCTCAGAGATAGTTTGGTAGAACAACCTTTAAGACATGAAGGGTGTAAAAAGAGACAGAGGGAGACCTAGATTAAATTACTGTTCATCAATGGTTAGGGACTGTATCGAGGATGCCTCTTCAAGACTTCGTATATCGGGAGTCGTTTGGCATGCGAATGTTTGGTCAACAAGACAACAATTTTCCTTTTTCGTAACGTATATTTATAGACCATTAACAAACTAAATTACTAAACCATATAAACAAATTAAACTAAATGCACGTTAAAAGTCAGGAACCAAGAGTCAAACTTGATGAATAAGTCCTAAATGTAAATATAAATATGGTATCAACAGAAACAATTACTCCGAGGAATAATGCCGGTAGGGGTATTAGTTGTTTTTATTGATACCATATTTATATTTACCACATACCCTATAAGGCCATTCTGCCAGCGCCCACCTGATGAGATCCGATAAGTCGAAACCGGTCGTGGGATATGGCTTTCGGTACGCTGTGCCTACTGTGAAGGACGAGTTCGAAATGTGGAGTCTGTTATCCTTAAAATCTAGATGAAAAAGGGGTTTAATGTCTTCTTATTTTGGGATAGGGTCATACCCTCTTCACGTAGATTTCTTCGTGGCTTCGCAGACATACATGGTCTCCAAAACAACGATTCGCCCAGGATCTTCATGAGACCCTATATGGAATTTATTTGCATTTTCAACAACGACAACTTGGTCACGACCCACATTAGTTGTGGTTCCGTGTAACTCAAATTCCGCTGAATGTATAACAGTAAATGCAATGTAATGCAATGTGATAGGATGTAAGATATTTGTGAAATCATGTAAATTGTGGTTTACACATCTAGTGTGATAACTAGCACTAGAGTAGTTCAAAATGATGTGAGGTAAATACGTCAATTTTTAATTATTTAATAATAACTACAAAAAGTACAAATGTTACTAACTTAGAAAGTAATGAGAAATGATTGCACGAAGAAAATGTTTAAATCTGAATAGTTTGTTTGAATTATCTTACATGAAAGATGCTTCGATCTGCATTGACTCGAGTAAAATAAATTTAAAATCTGCCTTTCTTACAAGTATGTATTATTTACAATAAAAAGTGTTTAGACTAATGTCTGTTAGTGGTGTCTATTCATAAGGCGTGCGGTAAAACAATGGGTACGACTATCTAGAATAGTAGGACAATGGAGGTCTGTATGACCCGTCTGGCAAAATAAAACTCTAACAATAGAGCAGTATTTCGAAGGAGTCTAATAACTTAATGATATAACTGGTGTTGTCCTTCTTCGGGTGTACAGGCCGTCGTCGGTTGGAATTGCTTCCTAACGTTTCGCTAGCGCGAGTGGCGAGCTTCTTCAGAGGTCTATCCATTTTCGCTGTTGGTCGTAGACTGTTTTTGTTTAAGAAATGCAGGTACGATGTTGGTGTCTCGGCAGCGGCACAGAAACGCCAAACTGGCTAGTAAGTGTGCCTTTTGCTTCCTTATCTTGTCTAGTCGTTGATACTGTTTACATGTCTCCTCCCCGTAGAGGCGTCTGACAAATTGATTAAGGCTTTCGCGGCCAGTTGATGAACAGCGAAAATGGACAGACCTCTGAAGAAGCTTGCCACTTGCGCTAGCGAAACTTTAGGAAGCAATTCTAACCGACGACGGCCTGTACACCCGAAGAAGGACAACACCAGTTCATCAACTGGCCGCGAAAGCCTTAATCAATGTCTTTAATGATATAATTACAATAAAGGCAATTGCCGTATTAAACCCAATATTATGTTTATTAATTATAACTACTGTGGACAATACAATGTTTCAGAGTTTAGTTTCAGTGAAATGCGAAAATTGGCCCATAATAGCAATTAGAGGAGGTGCATGTCCAACAAGCTTTTGGACTGGCAGCTCCGAGATTATGATGAAGCTATTCTCTCATAATAATCCATACCTTACGATAAGCTTTACTTGTGTCATCTTATAATCACGTAAACGATTATAAATTCAAATATAAATATGGAATCAACAGAAACAGCTACTCCGGTATTAGCCCTAATACCCCTACTGGCATTGAATTAATTACACTGTTGATACCGAAAGATTAGTAGACGAAGATAACATTTCCATCAAAATCCTTGTTCGTCTAAATATTAAGGATCAAAGATTACATTTGAACCGCGTCCCTCCATCTAAATTTAGACGAACAGGGATTTTAATGCCTTCTTCTTTGGATTGTAAATTCGTTGATAAAAGCTATTTACGTATGCGACGCCAATGTTATTTTGTTTTGTTTCTCGATCGGATAGAATGATTCAACATGCGTAACTTTCCCGTCCCAAAAGTAACATATTTTCTCATTATCACGCACATTTCCCGTAAAGTGGTCATTTGACGTGTCAAACATGGGACCCGGACTGCGGTACAGAAGACCGTATACTTTCTTCATTCGTTCGTCCATCGGTGAAACGATTTGAAAGAGGGCTCGGACTGAACACGACCCCCCTGGGAAATGTATACGGACCTGTACAACAACCCAACTTGAAATGCCGTTAATGTCAATAACAGCCACAAATACAAACTGGTTATTGCACAATTTTACGCAGACAGTAAAATTAACATGAATTATTTTCCGTGAAGGGTTAATAAAATTGTTGTTGTTGAAGGGTGCACACTGACGCTTGTAAAAAAATGATCACACAGGCTCGCATATACACCTAAAGGAGATGAATCTCAATTCTAAAATGTTGAAATAATTGTAAATGAAAATTTTAAGCCATAATGATTAATTTGTCCAGTAGTATAAAATACCCTAGCATGGCGGACTGAAAAGTATGTAGGCTGACCCATAGATGGCTACTACAAATCAATATGATTTTTAATTAGCCCTAACCTTCAAAATACGCGTGTATAAATTTGACAGCTGTTGCACTATTAGTACCTGAGTTATACCATTTTTAGTGAAAGAACTTTTGATTCTTTGAAAAAATGGATAAAAAAGAATTTTGTTAATAAAGCATTGCTTCTTGGCGAAAAAAAAATACTGTTGAAACCAAGGCATGGCTTGATAAACATTATTCGGACTTTGCACCAGGAAAATCAACCGTAGAAAAATGAGCACCGAGGACGATACAGGTAGTGGACGCTCCAAAGAGACTGTTACCGAAGAAAACATAAAAAAAGTCCACAAAATAATTTTAGATAACCGTAAAGTGAAGTTGATTGAGATAGCTGAGATCCGACCTTAAAGATATCAAAGGAACGTGTTGGTCATATCGTGAATGAATATTTGGATATGTGAAAGCTGTGTACAAAGTGGGTGCCGCGCAAGCTCACAATCGACCAAAAACAACAACGGATCGAATCGATGATTCTAAGCAGTGTTTGGAGATGTTCAATCGCAATAAATCCGATTTTTTTCGATTGCGTCGATATGTGACGATGGATGAAACATGGCTCCATCATTTCACACTAGAGTCCAATGGACAGTCAGCCGAGTGGACTGCACGTGATGAACCGACTCCAAAGCGTGAAAAGATGCAAATGTCGGCTGGCAAGGTTATGGCATCAGTATTCTGAGATGCTCATGGTGTAATATTCATCGACTATCTTAAAAAGGGGAAAACCATAATCAGCGACTATTAATATTACGTAGCGTTATTGGAGCCTAAAAGACGAAATCGCGGAAAAGTGGCCTCATTTGAAGAAAAGACAAGTGCCGTTTCTTCAAGACAATGCACCCTGTCAGAAATCAATGAAGTCGATGGCAAAATTCCATGAATTGGGCTTCGAATTGCTTCGGCCCACCGTACTCTCAAGATCTGGCACCCAGCGACTTTTTTCTGTTCTCAGACCTCAAGAGGATGCTCGCTGGACAGAAATTTCGCACCGATGAAGAGGTAATCGTAATCGCCGAAACTGAAGCCTATTTAGAGGCTAAAGACAAATCGTATTATAAAAATGGTATCGAAAAATTGTATGACCGCTATAATCGTTGTATCGCCCTCGAAGGAAACCATATTGAATAATAAAATCAAATTCTATTAAAAAAAAAAAATGTTTTGTTCTATGCTAGCCTACATTGTGATGTAATGGGTTTTGTTGATTGACATCTGTACTACATCGGTACCGTTCAAATTTGGACCGGTTATACTAGTATTTACACGTATTGTCGGTCTTCCACCTGAAGGAACCATCGTATGACGAAACATTCGAATTGGTAAATATATACTATACAAATACATACATTGTACATAGAAGTGCCTAGGTATATTTGATAATAGTTGCTGAACAGAAGTATCGTTTTAAGGGCCCACGTCGTATGTCAACTGTTCCATTGTAGAGTGGCGTTTGTTTTTGCCGTGTTTACACAGTTGTCAGGTCGTACATTGTACTTCGCATGCCGCCTTCGGTCGAAAGCCCCCTAATGACCGCAGATTAGAAATCGCGTGGCCTGTTTATTATGTTTTGACATACATACATATATATGCATTTAGAACGATTTATCATGCGTATGAAATACACTCATGTACATATAGGTATGTATAAACGTAATAGAACACACTTTTTAAAAAGATTTATTAACAAAAATATTCAATTACACAACTTTGACTAACTATTACTACCTCACTAGTTTACAAACCAATATGAAGTGAGTTTTTTTGGATATTTTACTCTTTTATTAATTTTTATTAATTACACAAAAATATTTGAAAGGTACATTCTTATAGTAAAAGTAAATATTGTAAGGTGAAATTAAAATAGTCAGGAAAATAAATGAAATTTAATTTTAAAAGAATGAATAAGAATATATGAATTAAAACATGAACTAATTAATTGTTAAATAATTATAATTAAAAAAAAATAACTAACAATACTAAATTAGGAATTTATGGCCTGACTGGTCCGAGATGACTTATCTGAAATAAATAAACAAAAACAATATGTGAGCAACCAATTAAACCAAAATCACAATCATAACGACATAAATATAAATAATAATTCACGACTTTGCAATTCAATCATTTCCAGATCACAGGTATTAAGGGTCAACTAGCGAAATACCTCAACGGAAATATAATAGGCTAGTGAAGATTTATCTACCATGGTAAACAGTGCATGCATTCATTCACTTCAGGTACTAAGGATCAACTCGCATAGTGCTCAATTAAATTGCAATATTAATTTATAATAAATATAGTAAATAAATTATTAGTAATTTAATAGTAAAATTGGGCACCCAGTGAATCAACTCACCTATTATTTGAAAATACTGACACTTTAGAAAATTAAATTACAAATGAACAATTTCACACAATTTATAAACACTTATATTGATAGCTTACGAAGGACTGACTTATATGGGATAGTTCTCCCGAGAGCACAGCCCGTGTTTATAAATAGCTGCATATTCGGGCCTTATCGCACCGTTCATATAAACAAAGTCTGGAGAATTCGAGCTAGCGTAGACTAAATAGTAACAGCCAAAAGTTGGATTTGAATATTACAGTGTGAATAAAAAAATTCCTTTATAAAAATTACTTACTTCTTAAAATATATTAAAATGTAGACATAATGATGACATTAATAATACTATGTAGACAGACATAATTATATGTACCTACGGCATTAGTGTATGAGACTATTATAAGATGAAGAAATAAAATTTGAAGACTCGCGCTACTTGGGAGTGTCATGCTTAAATTGATTGATTTTAACACCTATGTGTTGTTGTACATATGATAGACACTACTAAGAGAATCTACAGAATTTTAAGATATTTTTCGTTTCAATTCCAATTTTACTTGTTCAAAAAAAAACCATCAAATTCCAATTACATTTATATGGTTTTTGAAGTAATACTTCTTGCAACGCTTCATCTCCGACCGTTTGAGGAGTAAAATGTTAGAGCAAAGATTGAGTATTATGAAAGAGAAATTATGGATTTGAATTTATCCTCTCTTCCACTTTTGGGTATTTCATTTCCACTAGCTACAAACGCTGGTGCGAGGGCAGTCTCGTCGACATACACTGTAGTGCAAATCCGGAAGGTAGGGCGCAAGACTCTTGGGAATGGGTGGGTGATGTGGTTAGGGAGAGAAAGATGAAAGGAATGAAATGAAGACAGAAGAGAAGTGAATGATTATTTGTGGAAAATTACTGTGCCAGCATTTGCCTAAATGATTCAAGGAACCACAGAAAACTTTAACGCGAATGCTAAGCTTGATCTAAACCATTAGACCACCCCACTCGGTTAGCATCACTTTTGACGTACATGTTTATATATAATAGACATAGTGGTGATGTCGCGTCGTTAACTCTAAAATCTTGATGGGTTAGAGTAAAGTTAAAATTTCATTCAGCCATAAAAATACATCGCAGATGACTGTTCCCATGTTTGCTTTGACTTCATATATCTTTCGATATGTTGCGGTAATTTTGAGGTCAAACTCTAACAAAACTACTAAAAACTAAAATGACCAGTAGATTGTTTGCATCTTTTTAGACCTCCCGCCCTTTCCTTTTTAATGGTCTATGTAATCGATTAACTTGAAACTTTTCACATCTGCCGCAAAAATCAAAACCATTCTTAAGATTCATTAGCTGCATGGTCAAAATAGTGGAAATTTTACAAATGTTCCGCGAGAATCAAGATTTTTTTACATCTTTCTGTTCTATTTCTTAATTGTCGGACTATATTCTAAAACCACCTCTCTTTCTTTTTTTATTTACTGTTGATCTACTTATGTTTTAAAAATGTTTTTTTCGAATTATGTACTATATAAGTGTACACCGTATGTACTGTATTTCATAAGACAATGTAGAACACGCGAAATTATTAAACAGAGGAAAGTCGAATAATTCCGATACTTCTAATTTCGAGCCTCTATCATCATCCGAACGCTATCCGGGAAAACTGTATTAACTAAACGATCAAATATGCATGAGGCAATTTCTGATCGATCACTCAGTAGTCCGATAGAAACGTGGAATTTTGGACGTTCCTGTACAGTGCGAGTAGTCGCCAATGATGAGTAACATCAAGGACTAGTAACGACAAAAATATTATGGTTGGGTATTAATTGAAGTGATTCCATATAATTAATTCTAATTTTTGTTATTGTTTGGGATATTACCTGTATTATAATTAATTTGTTAATAGTATTTTATATACCAATTTTAAAAAGATTGATGAACAGTAACTTCAAATCTTGAAAATATACAATATTATAATATCAATTATAGAAATTATTTCATAATACTTACTTTACCTTAGTATCTTTAAGAAATGAATTCAAACAACGACTAAAGTTACTAAATAGAATGGCTGTGGGCTGTATCTTATTTCTCTTTATCCCTTTTCTCTCTGTCTCTTAAAGCAAACTGTAGCCAGCATTGATTGAATAGCACGACCTTCCTCCTCTCTAACTTCTTCTTACCCCTTTTCGTTGTATTCACAAAATCATTCTCATTGTTCCACATACATACCCAACCGTAAAATATTACACATCAAAAAGAAATGAAATGAAATTGATTAAGACTTGCCTTTTTTCATTTTCCTATGCCTATTTTTACACCAACATTACGGCGAAACTAATGATCTAGGTACTTACTCTACGTACCCATATGACCTAACAGACACCACAGTTTCGACACTCGAAATCTAAAGGTTGAATTTAAATCAAAAGTTATGAGCATTATTTTAATTTTGCAAAATATATGTTTTTATATTATCTGCATGTAATCAGCGAATCATGTTTGAAGCATAAATTACAATAAATAATTACATTAATACTATTCATTTATGTACAATATAATAAGCTTGGATTTACGGCTCTAATTTTTAAGGAAAACTAGACCGTATTAAATTATTACAGTTCCATTAGTATCTAAAACGTAACCTTTGGTCTGCATCCATAGTTTGAGGTAAATTGCCCTAATACTGACCCTCTTTCTTCAACTTATTTTAATTTATTCTCAGTCACAAAAGAAACTTTCCCAAAATTTTTTGATTGCTTTTTAAGGTAAAGGAGAAAAATTGCTTTCTCAAAAATCAGTAATAATGACGTTTAAACATTGTTTAAAGCATTAATAGGTAACACTGTCCATTATAGGGAAATTTCATTCAATATATTCAACGGTTCTAATGTTTTATGAGAACAGACAGACAACTCTACTGGAAGTTCCTTTTTATAGATCCTTGCACTATTTCTCCTTTGTTTGGATATGTTGGCTATTTATCCATCAATAAACAAAGATCATACATTTAAGTCATCCAATCCAATGAGGATTTGTCGAATGTGTTGTACGACTTTCGGCATTCAATGAGCAACTAAGATGCTTCCTTAACAAGACAATCACTAGGCATATGTAGAGCTTTCTTTTAAATTATATACTTAATTTCTGACAATTTCATTCAATAAACACTCTGTATATAGTTGGTATAGGCTGTTAAAATATTTTTCTTTATTTTTAGATGGGTCACATGGATGGTCTTGACATGCTCGACCCGATCTCGACATCGTCGATGACAACCCTCACTCCGATGTCAGAAACCCCTCCATCGCATATGCATTCAGCATATGGAATGAATCACGTAATGAACCACCATCATCATCACGGTGGGCCGTTGGCCGGAGCGCCAGGACATCATCCAGGTCACCATGGAGCTCATCCCGGAGCTCATCATCCGGCGATGGCAGCCGCAGCTGCGGCCGCCGTTGCCGGCCTTCATCCGGATACCGATACTGACCCTCGAGAACTTGAAGCTTTTGCAGAAAGATTCAAACAACGGAGGATAAAGTTAGGTAAGTTTGTAAACTGAAAATAGAGCCTATAAAGATCAAACAACAATGATGACTCAGAATTAATTTGAACGCTGAAGAGAATAAAAAAAAAAACTAAAAAGAGAGATATGTACCATTTATTTATGTAGTATCGAGCCGTCCCTGTTTTCCTTGAAACAGCTTGTAGTGTAACCTACCCAGGTCTATTCCATCGTCATACAATTTACCTACGTTGTTTATGGGAATCAGCTGTTGTCGGTTCGATGCACTGGCTATTAACGTAATTTAGAAGGGTTGTTTATAGTTGTTAAATGAAAGACAACAAATATGTGATATCTTAACTTTATTATGAATGAAATGATTAAAATACCAGGGAAATCCCAGTAATATTTTATTTTAAACAAAACAAATACAAATGTCAGATTCAGCCTAGGGCTAGCGTGGGGAAAGAGTATGACAGAGAAGCCCACGATCTTAGCCCTACAAATCAGAGATGTGTACCATCCGTATAAAAGAAACAACTACTCCGAGGGCTAATTCCCCTAGCGCCCACCTGATGAGACCCGATACGTTGAAACCGGTCGTGGGATATGGCTTTCAGTTAGTTGTGCCTACTTGTTAGGACGCGTTCAAAATTTGAGATCTTTGATCTTAATATTTAGACGAATAAGGATTTTAATTCCTTCTTTTTTTTTGATATGTTTTATAGATGGTTTTCTTTTTATTGAGATAAAATATTTTGAACGGCTAGCTGGATCAAATTCATTGAGACAGGATTCATCCGCTATATATCTTTTTCCTTTGTTTCAGGGGTAACTCAAGCAGACGTGGGTAAAGCATTGGCAAACTTGAAACTGCCCGGTGTTGGCGCTTTATCCCAGTCGACCATCTGCCGATTCGAATCGCTCACCCTCTCTCACAACAATATGATAGCACTCAAGCCCATACTCCAAGCGTGGTTGGAAGAGGCGGAAGCTCAAGCTAAAAACAAACGGAGAGATCCTGACGCTCCCAGCGTCCTCCCAGCTGGCGAAAAGAAAAGGAAGCGAACGTCTATCGCAGCACCGGAAAAACGAAGTCTCGAAGCCTATTTCGCCGTTCAACCTCGTCCTTCAGGTGAAAAAATCGCAGCGATAGCTGAAAAGCTAGATCTGAAGAAAAACGTGGTACGCGTGTGGTTTTGTAACCAACGGCAAAAGCAGAAAAGGATGAAGTTTGCAGCGCAACACTGATATGACATGAGCTTCGGACCTTACGGTGGGAACTAGTGATTAAATGACGTCGGTTAGCGAAATTTAAAGAAAAGTGATTCTAGTACAATGCAATGGTAAAGAAAAGAAGACAACAATGAAGTGATACTGTGACCGACGCTCTGCTCAAAACTAATCCAACAACAATTTCAAAATAGGAATTACTGCGATGAATAAAGGAGACATGCTCAATATAGTAATAGATTTTCCCAAAAGAGCGAAATTAATGATAGAAGAACAACAACAGTAAGTTATTATATCTATTACTATAGAAAAATCCAGTAAAAAGTTTTCTCAAACTGAATTACCTTTTACGACATAAAAACACCGTAAATATTTTAAAAATCAAATTATATCGTCAATGGTTTCGATATTTCCAAAATGGGGCCGGAAAACCCCATACTCAAATGTAATGGCACAATTGAATATTAAACTAATTTATCTAAAGTTTAAGAGTTGAAGATAGAAGCTAATTACGTTGCTCTAAGTTTTCTTAATTCTTTTTTACCTATTTTTGACTGATTAATTTAAAATATTTCAACTAAAATGTAATCAAACGCGATGATGGTTTCATTGGAAATGACATCAAATCTCTACTCTGTGTCATTTGAACGAAAAATAAGGGACAGCAAAATAAAAATTTATTAGCATACACCTCGATATTACAACGGAAATACAAACGGCGATCACAACCGAATCGAACATGAACTATTTTCTTATTTCTTTCGATAACGAAAGTTTTGGAATTTGATTAGCTAAAGAATTGAAATGTGCAATATATTATTTAAGTCGTAATTGTTTACGTTCCAATTAAGTGTAATGGTAAATCAGTAGTGTTTTAGTTCATGCGTTGAAGTTATAAAACTGATGAAATATATAGATTAAATTTTGACGATTTGCCTTACTAAATTTCTGGTTATCATTTTTTTAACGTTTACTACTACAGTGTTACAATTCATTCAGTTTTTTTCGAGGGTTATAACATTTTAAGATTAACTAATAAGGGCTATTACAGCTTTACGAAATTTAAGCATCAGTAGTAGTCGGTATCACTCGATTGTCTGACTTACTGGGGTGCTATTTAATTGAACTACCAGAGCAAAAAGTTTTGTAATTATACGGCTGTTTCCGGTTTTAGAACTTAACGCATAAACAAAATAAATACTTTCTTTTGTTAACCATTACCCATAAATAAACTATGTAGAAAGCAATAAAATGTGAAAATGTACATTGGAAATGTAAATACAGGGTAATAGAAACATATCACCTAATTATACAAGATAATAACTTAAGAGGCACACTTACTCACACACATATCATCTCTGTATTAAAAATAGAATTAAACATTTTTCTATATATTGTAAATAAATTTTGTACATAATTGCTATTTTCTCGTCGAACAATTGATGACAAACATTCCTTGAAGTTCGAAGTAAATCTGCATTTTATTTAGAAATTTATATGAATTGCGTACATTGCTAGTCATTTCCGCATTTTTTTATATTAATATTATACCTGGAGAAGCGGCAATTATATGAACCAGTAAACAAACATAATAAATATAGAAACTGACCACAATAAAGATTATTTATTGATGTCTCGTCTACGATTGCCGGTGACTGATTTGGTCACAAACAGTATTGACCTTTACGGATATAAATATTAGTAGATAATTTCAAAAATCATTTAATTTGTTATCAGGGTTTACGAAAAGATCTGATTTATGTAAATATCCAACGAATTCCAAAGTATTTTAGTTTTGCACTTTTAATTATTAAACAAATTCAATTTTCATTTTCTTATCGGAACGTTTTCGTTTATAATTACAAAACAAATAAAAATACTAGAGAATCTAAAATAATTACGACAAGTTCTTTTTTTTTAATTACATATCTAAATTAATAAAATGAAAATGCGGGAGTTTCTACCATAGTACAATTTTATAGATGACAACCTGGACATTGTTTTGCTACTTATAAATATTTAAGCAGTTAGTCTGGTCTGATGTACAAATTCTAGATCGCTTATGTAAAAGAGTACAGTGAAATAAAATTTAATGTTATTACTTAAATTTGCGTTTTTTTATCATCTTGATTTCAACGATTTAAAAAAAACTGGTATTTCATCAAGTTACGACCATATATCGCCATCTACCATTATATGCTTATAACTGAAGTATTTCATATGTTAGGCGAGGGCCTTAGTAAGGTATCTACTTCTTCAACTGAATCGACGGTACAGCCTATACAAGTTCAAGATAAGCACGTATATCAAATGTACAAGTACAGTATAAGTTCTTGATCAGTAATTTATTGAAACACCCAGACTAGAGTATAATTAATTACGTTAAAACCGTTATTTAAAGATTCAAATTACAATTAAAATAAATCAGAATGAACTAAATTCTGTAATTTCATTGCATAATGAATTTTAAGTCTACAGCAACACATAAGATTTAACTGACGTCAGTTCATCCACATCGGTAAAAAGGGTGATTATTCTGAAAGTGAAGGACATTTAATGCGCCCTCCTAATATCGCAAATAAAGCGGATATATACTTACAGTTGTAACAATCAATGGTAGCAGGAGTATGTATCATTACATATATGTAAAAGTACTATAAATGTGTGTCTAACATTGAATACATATAATCCTTTCAATTATTCAAAAATAAGAAGGAATTAAAATCCTTATTCGTTTAAAGAATAAGATCAAAGATCTCACATTTGGAACGCGTCCTACCAAGTAGGCACAACGACTCGAAAGCCATATCCCACGACCGGTTTCGACCTATCGGACCTCATCAGGTGAGCGCTGGCAGAACGGCTTTTACAAGCTATATAATAAATATAAATCTAAACATTGCATTCAATTACACTGTTGATTCCTATATTGACTTATTACATAGCTTGTAAAAGCCTTTCTGTCAGCGCCCACCTGATGAGGCCCGATAGGTCGAAACCGGTCGTGGGACATGGCTTTCGGTTCGTTGTGACTACTTGGTAGGACGCGTTCCAAATGTAACATCTTTGATCTTATTATTTAAACAAATAAGGATTTTAATTCCTTCTTCTTTTTTAATATGTTATATCTTCGTCTAAGAGTGCATCGGAATCTACAGTGTAATTCAATGCCGGTAGGAGTATTGGTCCTCGGAGTAGTTGTTTCTATTGATTCCATGTTTACATTTATATTTATTTTTGTCTATTTGTCTGTGTTTGTGCACCCATCATCCAAAAACTATTGACCTAATTCAGATAGAATATTTAGAAAAACATAAAGGTCGTTGTTAAGTGCTCTTTAGCTTTTATTTTATCCCCATTGGCTAGTTACACGCAAAGTGTTAAGCTGTGACGCTCGTCTTTACATTCTTTGATTGGTAGATTCGGGGTACGAGGGGTTCTGTTTGTCGTTACAGTTTCGACAGTATGCAGCTTATTGATATATTGAGTAACTGCACGTTTCAGCTTTTTTTTTTGTTTTCGGGGAATAGAGAAAATCTTCGAAAGATACCTATCTAATCGCTGGGTAGTGTCGGATTCCCGAGGAAGATATCCTCGAATCTACCGACTAAAACCTCTTCTTCCTCAGGCCGTTATAGGACCGTTTGATTGGGTCCTCTTTGGACAAAAACACGAGAACAGCGCGCGGTGTTCCCAAGCGGTCACCCATCCAAGTACTAACCGCGCCCGATGTTGCTTAACTTTAGTAATCGGACGTAAGCTGGTGTTTTCAATGTGGTATAACCTTTATTGCCTCAGTTGTAATCACCATCAATTGAAAATCCCGCGCAAAACGAGACGCAGGTCGACGACGTGGCGTGACCTGATGACAGTTATGGCAAGATTCTGTAAAGCACAAGAAGAATAGGAACCGGATTTGATGGCTTCGCAGCATATCTGACGCAGTTTATGCTCAACGTGATCTGCGTCTCACAGTTTTCATGCCGTAGTTCGTTAAAAAGTCACGGCGTCTCTTTATATATAGTCTTGTCCAATTAGGATTTTTAGAAGAAAAGAATTGTACATAATTGAACATTTGACAGTAATTTCCTATTTAGAATGATTTCTAATACAAACCACAAGAGTTTCTACCCCTATCGTGGATGAAACATCCCTTATAGTGTGAAAAATACTCCCAAAATGACTGTAATGATGTTTTATTCATTTATGTTTTCGTCGGAAAAATGTCATGAGTGGACCAATCTTTATAAAATTCTACATATTAGTATAATTATATGTATAATAAATATGTCACATTGCTAACCTTCGCAGCTTTCTTGTAACTGAACCTTATTATTTTTAAATAAAATGAATTTGATCACAATTTATGTATGCAAGAAAATCGGTATTATGCAATATTTTACTAAAAATATTTTTGACCGGACAATTCTACGTGAGAAATTTTAGAAAAAAAATTATAGCTCCGAAAAATTTGATTCCTTGTCTCCAATGTAGGCATCTTCCCCTACGCTTTCATTTATTGATTTTTGTTCTCAAAATCAAATAATTCTTTTCCTGCTGAAGTCACCATTTACGAGAAAAAATTAAGAAAACACTATGAAGTAATTAATGAATTTGTTGCTATTTCATTCTTGTGATTCTTATGTTAACGTGATAAGTAAACTTTTTAGAAACGTTTCTCTAACTTGTTTTGTAGAAATATGGAGATTTTATCGAGTTTTAAAACACAATTACATGTTTTTGTTTATATTTCAACAAAAAACTGTAATATGAAAAGCTATAAATAAATTCTATCCATCAAAACTCGACTGGAACTGTTAATTTTATAGTCGAATGAAACTCTGTCAAATCATAATGATTGGGCATTTCGTTTTCGCAACTCATCAACCCCAAGTTGAAGCATATTTCCCCATTTGTAGCTCTCTATTATTTGACTTTCCATGTGTATTTGGTAACCGCAAATTACGTGCTTTGGGGCAAGCGTTATTATGTTGTTATTAGTATTAGGACGGGAGTTGAGAGAACTCCAATCGATACACTTGTATGTTTGTACAGGAGGGACGTAAATATGGGCACGTATATATATTCCCAATAACTATACGAAACACAGAAAAAATACTAGATAGATAATAAATTTCATTAATAATGTAATATTTGAAGATTTTTTTAGTAGGGGTAAATTTTAAATACATTAATGCGATTTTAATTATTGAATTAATTTGTACCCACTAAATATTACCTCATATTAATTAGTTGAAAAGCATTGGCGCGTAAAGCCAAAGATCCCGGGTTCTAGTCCTGGCGAGGGTGCAGTAACATTTTTTTTCTCATTAATATGAGGTAATCTGTAGTAGGTACAAATTAATTCAATAATTAATATCGCACTAATGTAATAAAATTCATTTGCAAAAAATCACTTCGTTTTATAAAAGTAACGATAGGTTCATCAATAAATCTCTGATATTATATACATGAGTTGAAGTGCTTTGTATCTTGTTTTTAGAAAAGAGCAATAAACATTTATAGCAAACGATTAAACATAAAATCAACACTAGCTGCATATACCGCTCATCAATATTAAAAGACCCCACTATAGTTTAACGATTTGTGTTCACCATTCTTTGCAAAAATTATAACAAAATCCATAAAATAATTAAGACCTTCCTTCTATTCAATGGTTATTTTTTATAATTTTTAAGAAACAATAGTTTATTATTTTACTCTGAAATTCTAACATTAATGAGATAAATGTAATTAATTGTAATGATTAGTGAAATTTGACAATTTATTATGTTTTATTTATAAAATAAATTTGATTTAGAACCGATAATATTATTATTTAGACGGGCATTTATAATAACTGGTATCACATGTGGTCCAGATTTGACCAATTGGTTTTTCACTGTTTTGTTAAAGACGGAAATCAAAGTTATAAACATTTCAGGCTTATACGAATAACTTAACTTTAACTTCCGACACTTTAAAACAATTACAAACATAAACTTATTACAATCCGTACAGTCCGTATGTCGGACTGTATCGGATGTGTTCGGATCTACCTTGTGCATCTTCTTAATATATACATTTATAGTTAAAAAGTAAAAAACACTTGGTAATTGTTTCACAAAAATTTATTGGATTTCTCTAACAATTGTTTCGGTTATTGCACCATTTTCAAAGAGTTACTTATCAACTAAAGGTACATTTTCAGGTAAATCTATTTATACTTAACCTATTGTAATTTCAAAAGGGGGAAATTTGCAAATTATATTTGGTCGTTAGTGATCGGAAGACCATTTAATAAAGCTCTATTTATCTCGGCTATTTCAAGGAGGTTAAGACGTTTACCTTTATTCTGATAATGAAGCAAGTTTACATTCTTGGAATCAAGTGAATGGTTGAACGTAATACAATGGTCTGCGAACCCTGTACATTTTTTACCATTTTTTATTGATCTTTCATGCCCTTCAATTCGTTTTTTAAGGGCTCTACCAGTTTGTCCGATATAAAACGCTTCACAATTTTTACAACTAATTCGGTATACACCATTTTTATTTAAAATGTCTGTTTTTTGTTTATTATTAACTAGTATTTTTCCCAAATTATCTTTTAGCTGATATAGGAGAAAGGTTTAGTTTTTTTAATTTCATATCTTATAAGATATGTTTGGTACATAATTTAAGTAACAGAATTCTTTATTATTACTGTTGTTGATGTCTTTTGCATCAGGCGCTGAGTAAAGTTTTTGAAACATTAATTTTTTACGTTTTTTGTAATTTGTTGATCTACTAGATTTTCATTATAACCATTATTTTTAGCTAGGGCTTTTAAGACTGAAACTTCTTTATCAAAATTGGTTTTATTTAAAGGTATTGTGAGTAAACGGTGGACGAAACAATTGAAAGAACTTAGTTTAATGTTTTTCGATTGATTGGAATTGGCATCTATTAGAGTGTCAGTAAAAGTTGATTTTCTGAAGATATCAAATTCTAAAGAATCCTGAATTTTTGTAATCGTAATGTCCAAAAAATTTAAAGAATTGTTAATTTCTAATTCTACGGTGAATTTAATGTTGGTATAAAAGGAATTAATAAAGTTTTGGAACGAAACAATTTCTTCTTTTTTACCAGTACAAATGCATATACATTTATGACATGCTCGCACGCGGGCAGCCTGAGTTTAATTCCAGGCCGATACAATTCCTTTCTTTAATTATTTTACCTGCCTTAACGAGAACAAACACAAATTACTTTTATTTTGTAAACACCTATAGTGAGCGGGCAGTCCTTCCGACCTACAGTGTAGTGCAAAGCCGGAGGGTGAGGCGTAAGGTCTTCTTCGGCCTCCTCTATGGAATAGGACGAAATGAAGGCACAAGAGAATTGAGGATCAGTAGAACGTTACTGTCCCAGAGTTAACCTAAGTGACCCAAGGAAACCACAGAAAACTTGAACCAGAGCAGCCGAACCTGATTGATAAGCAATGATTTAAACCACTAGACCAGTAATATAAGTTCAACTCACTCCCCTGCTTTCATAATAAATAACGACGTACCAGAAACTTCGACGCTCGCGTATTAGTGTAATTATAATAGTTCATACTTACAAGTATGCATTTATATCGAACTTTAGTTGAGGGTTGAAATACTCACGTAATGGGCGGTACCAAGTCATCGTTAGAGGGTTATTACGGGCTGTCTAACGGAACAGCTGTATTTCCGCTTTGACCGGATATTTTCCAGATCCTGTACAACACGAATTCATTTTTGCGTAATCATTCTAGAATTACTACGTTATTTCTATTGAGCGCAATTTTATCCTTCAAACATAATCATTACTTTTTTCCATATTCCTAAAGAGAAAGGAAATTGTTCCAATTGTTTTATTGTGAAAATTTTAATTATCAACACGAGAAAACAATAAAAAAGTTTCACAGATTTTAGTCGAAAACTCGACATATATGTTGAAATGCATAAAGATTACTTTACTTTAGGTGTCCAATGCTACCAAAAATAGGTACGTTAGAAATTTAAGTAATGATTTCAAAAATTTATTTCAGAATACGTTTAACTGAAAATTAATAGGAAGTAGTTCTTTAAATCTCAACAAATGATTACCAATCATAAAGAATAGGCTCTAACAGAAAAAAGTTAGATCTACCAAATTCATTGTGCTGATTGTAATGCAATTTACATTGGTCAGTCTGGTAGAACTATTAAAATACGTATGTCCGAACATTTCTCGGCAATTAAAAACAAAAAAGTTTCAACGAATGGTATAGTTAAGCATTTTATAGACCTTAACCACACACTAGATTTGGATAACATCAAAGTTTTACATTCCAACATACCCAAAATCAGGAAACTTTCCCTATTGGAAATGCTTGAGATTAAAAACTCCAAATATAACGGTTTATGTTATTATAAACTCATAAATATACTAAACTACAAAATTTGCACCGTAGTTAGTTTAGATTTTATGTGAAAAGCTTGTCTTTACTAGAACTGGATTTAGTGAAACTTTACTTTCGGCTTTTACTGTTACCTATAGTTTATATAAAATGAAATTAAATTAATTATTTACAAGAACAGATGCTTTTATCTAATGTGATGGATATTTTCATACATTTGAATAAACTAAACTTGAAGTTGAAACATTTTGAAAGGAACAGATTCAAAAAAGAAGGAATTAAAATCCTTATTCGTCTAAATATTAGGAATAAAGATCTCACATTTGGAACGCGTCCTACCAAGTAGGCACAACGAGCCGAAAGCCATAGCCCACGACCGGTCTCGACCTATCGGGTCTCATCAGGTGGGCGCTGGTAGATAGGCCTTTACAGGCTACATTATAAATATGGATATAAATATAAATATGAAATCAACAGTGTAATTCAATGCCGGTAGGGGTATTAACCCTCGGAGTAGTTGTTTCTGTTGATTCTATATTTATATTTAGTAAACCCCAAGTTTTAAACGTTAGTTAATATTAGACTAGCGACTCACCTAAAGCTGCACATCACACGTCAGGCGAAAAGGCTTCGCAATCATAAAGAATCTTTACCGCCTACTAATCAGTACAAATTTAGATCTACGATTTAAGAAAACACTTTACCTAATAGTTATACTACCAGTTCTGATTTACGGGATAAGTGTCTGGCGAAACACAGCATCAACTAACTTAGTAAAGGTTCAAGTTCTGCAGAACAAAATATTAAGAATGATCACTCAAGCACCCTGGTATGTTAGAAATACTCAGCTACACAATGACCTAAACATAAAAGACATCACCGATATGGTAACTGAAAAACCAAAGACCTCTACAACAGAACCATATCTCACACCAATCCGCTCATAGCACAATCAGCTTCGTTCAACCCCCTAGACATCTTACCCAGTAGTAACAGACTTCGCTTAAGCTAGAATTAAGCAGGTCACCCGTACACAACGGACATTCCACCTGGAAGCACAATAGCAACATTCAGCTTTAAGGGGTTTACGGTTCAAAGCCAACCTAACTTTATCATGAGAAGATAGATAGGAACGTTAATAATCTTTATGTATTTACTCTAATAAATGGCCGCACCAGTTGAATGAAATCTGTGAATTTGTTTTATTGTTTCCTTGTATTCATATTTAATATGCAGTTTTACAAAATTTGCACGGTTTATGTTATTGTAAACTCTTAAATATACTAAACCACAAAATTTGCACCGTAGTTAGTTTAGATTTTATGTGAAAAACTTGTCTTTACTAGAACTGGATTTAGTGAAACTTTACTTTCGGCTTTTACTGTTACCTATAGTTTATATACAATAAACTTAAATTAATGATTTACAAGAGTAGATGCTTTTATCTAATGTGGTGGATATTCTCATACATTTGAATAAACTAAAGTTGAAGTTGAAAAATTTTCAAAACGTAAACAGGTGTAGGATTTTTTTTATGTTTGAAAATAAACTGCGTGCCCTTATTTGCAAAATTTAATTATCAGTAGGGTAAGTTAAAAGTACTGGTCGATATACCACGGCATCAGAAGTCATCTACAAACTTTGGGCCATAAATTTCATTTCATTTAAATCAAAAACACAACACGGGATTAGCAACAGATTGTATGAACAATAACCATTTTATCAATTTGGACACCATCAAAATTATACATAACGAAAGAAAAAGGAAAAGATTGGACTTTTTAGAATTTTTCGAAATTAAAAAAGCAATAAAGATGAACGAGAATATAACAAATGATCAACAAATTTTTTTCAATACGCCTTTATTAGATGAAAGATTAGAAGCAAGGTCATCTGGTATTTCTTAACAACGAGTATGTACCTGAGATTTTGAAATTATACCCACAGAATACCGGCTATTGACTGTAAAAATATATATCGACGATAAGTATGACCTGAAATTTAGTAAATTTGTTACTCTTGAGAAAGGCATTGTTATGTCGAAACAATATTGTAGAGTTTACAATAAAATATTGTGAAACATTTAAAAGTGATTTTAATTCCTTAAATTAATAAATTTCATCTTCTTTACCCGGAATATTACCACACCGAATCGAATGATACCCAAAAGCTACTTCGCAATCCTTTTCGTATTGTAGCATCGAAAGGATTTCAAAAGAAATCCAGGAAGATCTCATTAAAATCCAACTAAACGTTATAGTTAAAATTTATTTTCAAATGATAAATACTCGTATTCATATTTAAACCAAAGTTTTTGTTGTTTTGCAGTATTTGTATGTGTGAGTTTTCGATATACTGAAATCTCTGCCTAACCTAGCTGTTTTCCGTACAATATTTATATTTTGGGTAGATCTGTCAACACTGACTTGATATAACGTCATTTATTTAAGTAACATGATGAATCACGTTCATATGTTTTCCTTTTGTATTAACTGTATGTATATTATCTGCTGTGAATTTATCAAAGAATTTCTCGACATCCTGTATATAAACAAAGATATTCATTCAAAAGCATCGTTTGCTAAGAAAATTGCCTTACTATAATTACAAAATTATACCGTTTTGTAGAAATTTTTTAATTCAGTATCTAATCTTAATTTAGGTACATAAATCTTTAACTTGTATGTTTATATCCTCGCTAAACATGTGTAATAACATTGAGATAATACTATTTTATGTCAATAAAGGTCTTCAGGTCAGTATTATTTTTAGTTAAAAACATGGCCCCGTTAAATTTGGTAATGTTTGTTGTTCTTGCATGTTTAAATTGTTCATTGTGTCTTGTTAGTATAACCGATATTTTAAACGAAATTGAATATAAGGAGAATGTTAACCGGTCGTGCATTTTCGAAAGTGTTTTCGCGGAACTTTACGATACCCAGGGCACAAGCTATGAATCAGTTATCAACGGGTGTCTTACAAATTCCTCATTTGTTGTTAAGGACGTGACCCACATTGAAATTTCTCTCCAATACATCCCTCGATTAGAAAGAGGGTCGATAGGAGACCTGCCGGAGTTGGAATCGATTTTAATCATTAAATCTGGAATTGAGTATATTGCACCCGGTGCATTTTACAATCTACCAAAAATAAAAAATATTTCGCTTGTTTTCAATGATTTCAATGAAGTGAAGCGAGGTATTTTTAACGACCTTCCAGTAAATAAAGTTTTAATAAGTAGCCCCGTGCTTACAACCATTGAGGAATATGCCTTTGCTGATATGAAAAATCTAACGATGATTGCCATACATTACAGTCGAATATTGGTTTGGAACAGGAAATGGTTTGGAGAATCTAAGACATTAACAACGATTGATTTCCGATTTGGAATTGTAGAAGTTTTGCCATCGGATGCTTTCCAAGATCTTCCAAATTTGAAATGTATCTCGTTTAGAAACAACAGGTTACATACCATAGAGAATGGAATATTTCAAGGTACCTATTTCATTTTTCATGATAAATCAATATACAAACCTTCATATAATCATCACCTATTACTCAATTATTGTTGAAGAAAATAGACCTCCCTACTCCATATTTATATTTTGTGTTGGTACCTATATTTTAGAAACTTTGTTTCAGGTTTTAAGAATCTTGATTATTTGGGGCTAAACTCTAACAATTTATCGGAATTAAATCCAAAGATATTCTCCAAATCAACAATTTTAACAACTCTAAATATAGAGAGGAACAAACTAAACTATTTATCCCAAGATTTATTCACAAAAGTAACAGTTACAGATGTTTACTTATGGGGAAATCCATGGACCTGTTCCTGTTTCGAATCGATTCAAAAATGGCTTGGTAATACCAACGGAAATATTCATGACAACTATAATTGCATCGATTTTCGAAACCCTGTATGTGTTTCAACAAGAGACAACGCATGTATTGAAGAAATTAACCACGAAGCAACGAAAACATTCTTTAGAAAATTCTCACAGAAGCGACTTTGCGTAGTGCCAGTAACATTATTTTGAAATACTTTAAATCTATTATATAAATAATGACAAAAGAATAAATTAGTCACATGTAGACCTGAAAATAACAACCGAGTTTTCATTAATTAACTGAACCCAAAGTACAACAGATTTCAAAATTTGACAATTTCCAAAAGCACTGGTTTCAAAGGTCAACTTTGATGCTCGTCTGTTGTCAAGGCCGTTTTTCTCAACGGTAACTGGAGCTATCAAATTGAAGTTAATATCAAACATTAAAAAAAAATAATAAGCTTCAAACACAATGCAATAAAAAGATACCAGTATAACTCAAAATCTGGGTGGACGAGTGACGTTACCGATGGTGCATAGCACATACATTTTAATCATAATCACACCACACCGTATCTATTACCCCACAGCAATCTAGTATTGACACTTATCTGCTGAACAGGTCAAAACCATCGTGATGTTTAATTACAAATTCTAATTAATCTACAACATCCTGGACATCGAAAGTAAACCATTTAGTTGGTTTAACTCTTTTATTGGACACTTCCTCTTACACACCTACCTACCCTAATGCCATAAATATAAGAATACTCATAGTTACATGCTACGGTTTTTAGACAGTAGTTTATTTCAGAGCAATCTGTCTAGAATGATTTATTGGTTCCAAGATCCCCTGTCTATGTTCTATTTGCCGATTAATGTTTAACAACATTAGTTCAGATGGTATGTTTAAAATTAGTATAAATCAAAGGGCACAGGACCCCTGGCACTCCCGTGGGGGTATCAATGTCGCTAGGGAATGAGGTTCCCGTTGTATTATCAAATTACCACCGCCCGCCCTCTCACTTTCCGTTAATCTTTTTCCAATGACGCTGTTACCCTCTACAATGCAAAAATATCATGGCTATATATTGAAAACTAAGGAAAAGGTTTTCACAAAAAAATGCAGTTTTTGTCCACTTTCTAAGGTAAGTGAAGAATTAAACAATTTTCAAAATTATCGGATATTTTCTATTTGAAACGGAAAAAAGCAGAAATAACCAAAGCGTTGTTTCTTAGATTCAATGAAAATTTACAAAATGTGGCATAGCCATAAGGCTTTCATTTTAACTCTACCTAGCTTTTTAATTTTGTTTGTTTTTTAGTTGCAAAATCCTTATCATGGGAAGCCATTAAAAAGGCACACAGTTAAAGATACATTTGATTGATTGTGCAACACATAATATGGTTAAAGACGAGTCCGCAATTTCTTGTACTGAAATTTCGAATTCCTTATAGATATTATCTTTTGCTAAACCATTTAGTCGATTCTGTGACATAATTACTTACAGAAAGTTCTTCAGACTTTTAGTAATAAAATCATCTATAAATATAAATATGGAATCAACAGAAACAACTACTCCGAGGGCTAAAACCCTTACCGGCATTGAATTACACTGTTGATTCCGATGTATTCTTAGACGAAAATATAACATATTCAAAAAAAAAGGAATTAAAATCCTTATTCGTCTCAATATTAAGATCAAAGATCTAACATTTGCCAGGACGCGTTTCAAATGTGAAATGCTTGATCCTAATATTTAGACGAATAAGGATTGTAATCCCTTCTTTTTTGAAAATCATCTACTTATGAAAACATATTCTCACTATCCTCTGCCCCAAACCATACCTAACAACTAATAAGTTTCGTGCATATACTCCCAACGTCAATACAATGCGGCGATGGAGGGTGGGCTACAGCTCCCATAGCTCTTAGACCCCGCCACTGGAAAGAATGGCATCAGCTAGTAGATATATGAAACATGTTTTGCTTGACATTCTGGTGAAAATAGCGAGAGTTTCCCGTGTAGTGGCTTTCCTCGTCGACAGGTCAACTTGATGAACATTATTTACTCTTAACGAAGATGGACATGAGCATTGGTAGTCTTGAAATAACTGTGAACGCGACGCTGTTTAAATTTTCATCTGCAACAAAAACAGGTTAGTGGGATTCGGCAACGTGGCAGCACCAGAGAATCCAAACGACGGACGTACACTTTACAACGACCGATCCAAGTCCACAATTTCCAAGTGACACCTTGATGGACAGACGAATGGACAGATCGGTTCGCTGCCATCGCATCGCCGCATCCATTATGCACGAACTTCTCTGAAGCAGAAGGGCAAAGAGATGACTGAGGTCAATTGCCCATTTGCCAATTTTCACGGATAATTCGACAACGAGGAAGGTTGTTTATTCACATCACACACTCAAAACTTTTTTCGCATCACTTTTATAACCTTTTTTCTTAAAAATTGTAAAAAAGCAGACCAGAATGTAAATAAACTTTTAACGAGTGGAAAATTATTAATTGTGAATGTGACCAAATACATGTGTGGCGGATAACACTTACTTTAATATAAATTTTACATATTTTTTATAAGCACAAAAAATATTAATTCTTTAGCATTTCTGGCATTTATATATATCTTTTTAAATATATACACCCTTTTCGAACATTGTACCCAAGTTTGTGATATATCGTTTACCTGGATAAACAATTCAAATAGGTACCTACTCTTTCCTATTATAATAATAAGAATTCATTTATTGCAGTAATTCTGTTGTTGCAATTATTATATATTATTTATGTCCAATTCATCTCTTGTGTAAATAGTTCAATTATTCTAACTGAATCCTTTTGTATAAAATTCTTTCCTTTTGCAAAAATTGCAGATATTATGTTCAAATCCTGTTGTATTCTGTTTCTATATTTTAGTAACTTTATTACTTGTACTTTCCTGTAATCTCATTTAACACTTGAGAGGCTTGATAAATACTATGGGAACTCCACACCGCTCTACCGTCAATGTCAATGGTTAAAAAGTGGTTTACTAAATTTCGTTGTGGTCGAACCAGTGCAACTGACGCCGAACCTTCAGGTCGTTACGCCAGAAATCTTTGACAAAATCCATGGAATGATATTAGATGATCGAAGGCTAAAAGTGCATAAGTCAGCTGAGGTTGAGGCTGTAGGCATCTCAACTGAGCGAGTGCATCACATTTTGCATGAATATTTGGATATGAGTAAAGCTATCGGCACAATCGATGCCGCGATTGCTCATGATCGACCTTAAACACTATCGTGTGACAAGTTGAAAGGAGTGTTTGGAGATGTACAGTGTAGAGCCGCAATCCAAACGAGCTTTTGCGCCGTTACGTTACCGTAGATGAGACATGGATACATCACGCTATACCACCACAAAAGAGACCAAGCAACAATCGAAACAGTGGGTTTCTACAGGTGAACGTGCACCAAAGAAGGCTCAGATTAAGATTGGTTTATCAGCTAACAAAGTCATGACCACAGTTTTCTGGGATTCACGCGGTGTAATTCATATTGATTACCTTGAGAAACGTAAAACGATCAACGGTAAATATTACTTAGAGCTGCAGCTGCTGGACAGATTTGACACTGTTTTCAAGTAGAAAAGACCGCATTTAACCAAGAAGAAAGTGACTGTTGTTCCATCAGGAAAATGCACGAGTGCATACTCGTATGTGTGTAGTCACCATGGCAAAATTTCATTAATTCTGCTTCGAACTGCTACGCCATCCACTTTATTCTCCGGATTTGGCCCCCTCCGACTATTCCCTGTTTCCAAACCTGAAGAAATGGCTGGGCAGTAAAAGATTTGGTTCGAATGAAGAGGTCATCGCGAAAACAAACGCTTATTTTAAGGGCCTTGAGAAGTCTTATTATTTTGAAAGAATAAAGAGTTAAAAGGAGATTATGTGGAAAAAATTACTTTTTGTCGAAGAACTGATATTTTTCTTTAAAAGTCACAGACGTGTCAAACCACCCTCGTACGTGTGATATATCACAGAATATTCTGTTTGACATAAATTATACGAGTATAGATGTAAGAAATTCTATTTAATTTAGATGATGAATTTAAGGCCAAAATATTTCCAAGTTCGCTAACAAATTCTCTTTAGTAAGAGAATATAAGCTTACAAAAGTTAACAGGAAATTTTATCTAGGAACATGTTTTTCGATCTAAATGTATATGCATTGCTACCTACGTGTACCATCGTTATACATATAGATCACCATAAGTTTCGGTTTCATTAGCACACTTGCTGTGGGACGTACTAAGACTCTACAACGTTTGCTCTAGACTAATTTTATTATTTATAATTAGTCGCATCAAGACGAAAGTTAGCCGGCGACAGGGAGACATGAGGTAAATATCAGCGCTCAAAGTTCATCAACTTGAAAATAGCTGACTCCACATCGCACGGTGGACCAAATAATGAAAAAAGGCATTATTTAAGGGCTTAATTTGTCGAAATTTAATCAGAATTCGAAATTAACAACTGGTGATCTAATTTATTTATCCATTTTCTAGTAAGCAGTATATTTAGTGAAAAAATTAAGTTTTACCCGATCAAAGAGCAGCGAATTTTGTCGCAGATAAAAGTAAAGTTTTAATCAGTTAATCATATAGCAACACGCTTTTCAAGTCATAAATATAATCATGACGTAGACGGCTTCACTCAAACAGATTTCCTCTTTAATAGCAGGAATATCTTTAACATGTTTCACTACCTTCTTTGTGTTGGATATTAAAAGATTTCCGTTGCGAGAGAGTCGAATCTGATGAAACTTTTATATATTTTGATGGATCACATCAGTCACTTACCACCGTATTTAAATCTTTTCTACAACTAAGAGAAACCAGAATAGGGCCAATCGAGTTTGAGCTATGCGATTTTAACTTTTTATTGCAAGCAAGGTCCAAGCCTGAAAGTTTTGAGCAAATTTACAACGGATCGCAAGTCACCATCAAGATTTCGGCAAACATAAACATTCAGCACTGATATTTTTAACATTCTTCTTTACCTGTCATGAATCTCAAAGACCACCTCTTACGTTCTGGACGTCTAATTTTCGGTTATATACTGATAAACGATTAGACCACCACCAGTCGAGAATCCAAAAGAGATAGCATCAACAGTTCGTTTCATCTGATGAAACTTTTATATATTTTGATGGATTACTTCAGTCACTTACCACCGTATTTAAATCTTTTCTACAACTAAGAGAAACCAAAATAGGGCTAATCGAGTTTGAGCTATGCGATTTTAAATTTTTATTGCAAGCAAGGTCCAAGTCTGAAAGTTTTGAGCAAATTTACAACGGATCGCAAGTCACCATCAAGATTTCGGCAAACATAAACATTCAGCACTGATATTTTTAACATTCTTCTTTACCTGTCATGAATCTCAAAGACCACCTCTTACGTTCTGGACGTCTAATTTTCGGTTATATACTGATAAACGATTAGACCACCACCAGTCGAGAATCCAAAAGAGATAGCATCAACAGTTCGTTTCACTACTTATTATTACTAATATTACTTACTAACAGCTTTAATTTAGAATTCAACTTTGCAACTTCGCCAAAGGAATTTAATTGATTATTTATGAAATAAAACCACGTAAATTAATCATAATTTAAAACTCCGATAACCATATTTAATATAAACTGAATTAAATGCAAACTTACTATACTATATACTAACTATGACTAATATTAATGAAAAAAGATAATTAATAATTGATTTGTAGAATATAGATTAAAATTGCTTAATAATGAGTCTTATGGAATACGTGTAGATTCCTGCTACTCTATACGAAAACTGTCTAAATTTTACTTAAAACTAAATATATACAAAACTTAGTAGTCACTATGATAATTAGTCAGCCACGTCGCAACCTTCAGGTATACGGTCATTGTACCCACCTTGGTTAGTAACTAGCAATAACTGGCACGTGACAAACAGCAAATATTTTGGAAGTTTATAATGTTTATGAATTGTCTATTTCTCACGAGTTTATAATCAAAGGTAGCAAAATAAACTATCTACAGAACACTAGTTATCCTCTGTACTCAAATCAGTAGTTTTTCTCAAGCTTAGTGTCAATCGTTCATTCTGAGAACACCCTTATGAAGGCTCTGCAAGGGTTCAGCGATTCTCGCATTTTCATTATTGTTATCACGACGACTAGCACAGCGATATGAAACCATCGACTTTCTCTCTTTTAGCTCAAGCACCCCTATTTCAAAGTATGATTGGTTCAATTCCTTCAAAACTGTATGACAGTTGGAACACGAGAAAGACATACCCACAGGCAAATTACAATCTTCTTACTGTGATGCTTTAATAATACAATTAAATAAATAAGAAAAACAGAAAATAAAGCGATGTATCAAAATGTCACTTATAATTAAAGGATATAGGTATCTAATCTACGTTTTCGATGGAAAAATTCATCTCGTGCATAGTTTTATTTTAATTTTTAGTAAATTATAACAAAACTAAATACTTACTGCAAGAACCTGATTAAACCTGGACCACGGTGCGCTACGCCTTTTAGTCTGTTTTGAAGTTCTCGTTTTCTTCAATCAGCCATGGCCGTTGTTTTTCTTTGGCAAAAGTCTCGGAGAAACAGCGAAGAAGAAATATAAAGTTTAAACGTGTTAAACGAGAGAGGGTTTAGCATATCTGCAGTTTGTCCCCGAGGACACTTTGTCACCTCCGGCCATGCATTATACAGCGCGGATCTTGTTAATTATTACTTGCTGTCGACAACTTGCGAGATTCTATGTACAAACGCGCTCACAGACCTACATAGGCGTCGCAACTCCGACGGGAACGTCGTCAGCGCCGTTCTCTACGTCGTTATATTTAACAGAGCTTGACATCTAACAAAGTAGTTTCCATAAAAAAAATGCGGAAACGGCAAAGCAATTGGATTCAACATGCTTTTAGTTTCTAATGTGATTTAAAAAATATCATTCCTTTTATACAATATATAAGGATTTTATGGGCCATTCAACAGTATTTTGCTTATAAATATACTCAATTGAAAATATTAGGCTTTTGAATTATTACGGGTTCGGGTTCCTCTCCTTCACCTACACTTTACAGTTATTATGAACAATACAATTAAAGAAACAAACACTTGGTATTGGTTTCACAATTTTATTTAGATCTTCATGATACTGTTTCGGTTATTACACCATTATCAATTTTGATGAAAAACACCTTAAAACAACAGCGCAAAAAATAAGTACTCGAAATAACATTATCCAGAGATTATGTAGCACTAACTGGGGGGCATCGGCAAACACACTCACACTACGAACATCAGCACTTAGTTTGGTATATTCTGCGGCTGAGTACTGTGCACAGGTATGGATGAACAGCGCACATACCAAGAAAGTGGACACTCAGCTTAATATAGCAATGAGAACGATTAGTGGTTGTTTGGTCGTTGAGATGTGTGGAAACGACACAATAAATTAAAAAGCTCGTAGTGAATAAAATATGTTTATTAACAGTATATACACTGATGGATACTAATAACTTATACTATAATTATATATACACGGTTGATTAATTATTATCGAGAATGACGAAAAACGAAAGGGTGAAACACATGTGAAGAGCGAAAGAGTTGAAGAGTAAGTGTTTTATTTTAGAGTAGTTTTGAAAAGAAAGAATGAAGGTTCAAGTATGTAGAAAGTAGGGGAATAAATTCCAAGGATTTAGCTGACGTTATTCGTAGAGAGGAATACTAGGAAATTAAGGAAAGTGACCGTGACTAAGGTAATAGGCGTAGAAATGAGAAACTGGACAGGATGCCGGAAGGTCACTTTCTAATGCCAAGGGTGCAAGCGTGAAGAAACGAATAACATCAACTAAGGGTACACAATAGGACTGTTATGAAAGGGATGTGTAATAAAGAAGCTAAAAAGAATAGATACAGACTGAAAAGGAAAGCTATTAAGTTACAGTGAACAAAAGAAAAGTGAAATCTGAAAACTACAAAAGGGTCGTATTGAAAGGGTAGTTGAAAGGAACAGTACAGATGTAAGAAGCAGTAAAGATCGAAAAATAGAAATTCTTTAATAAGTGTGAAAAACAGTATAAAAGAAGTAGAATTTAGAAAGTGAAGATGTAGAAATAGAATTAGACACGGAAGATAAAAGATAAAAGACAAAAGAAGAGAAACGTATATATACAAAAGGCATTCAAGATATTTACAAAATATTATATACAACACTGGCAAAGGCGAGTGTGGCAATAAATGTTACGCCACAGCTGCATCAGAACTACTCCATCCTATTGGCTCCCAACACTCATCCACATACCTCCACCTGTCCTAAGAAGACAAGACGCCCTAATAAAAGAATATAAAAAAATAATTAATAACACGCAACTCCCCATCCATAAGGATATACTGGATCTGGCAATAAACCGGCTTCAATCTAGGTAACCGCCAATTTTATCAGCGCAACAACTGGCAGCCGACAACTGCAACATCAACTTGGAATGCCCGACCATCTGGACTGAAAATGCCCCACCCGATGTACGAAATCTCATTGACTTAGTTGTAAAACCCGATGGCTTCGACCAACCACGACATATATGGAAAACCTTAAACCATATTAGACCACGACATGGTGTGTGTGCCCATAACCTCCATAAATGGGGAAGACGACCCAACCCAAGTTGCGACTGCGGCGACCCAAACCAAACAATTGGCCCACATAGTGACAGAGTGTAGATTGAGGGCATATCAAGGAGATATGAGGGACTTCTTCCACACTACACATTCGAGCCTTGAATGGATAGCTGAACTAGATCTTTTAATATAACAGTTTTATGTTTACATATATATTAGTTTGTAACTCGTACATTTTTATTTTTATTATTATTATAATTTACCATGAGTTGTGCCATAGACTAAATAAATAAATAAATTTTGATAATTTGATAATTTTGGTGTAATAACCGAAACGGTATCGTCAAGATCCAAATAAAATTGTGAAACCAATACTAAGTGTTTTCTTTCCTTAATTGTATTATTAACATGTTTCATCAAGTGATCAGCACCCGCAAAATTTCCTGTATGTTATTATGAACATTTGTATATTCATATGTGTCGCAATTTTTTGATATTTACTGGTAACTGTAACACGAAGGTTGCTCTTTATCATTTGAGCCTTGACAATACTAAGTGTTTACAGGCGCCATTTGACGTGTCTAATTGAAAGATAGATCTTTTCTTAATCATGACCTTCTTGAGATTGTTTTGTCATTTGAGAACAACTTGTGTTGTTTACAGTGACTTGAAAATTTTATCTCGGCGAGAAAATGGAATTAACTCGTGAACATTTTCGTGCGATGATTTTTTATGACTTTTAACGTGGATTATCAATACAGGAATGCATCAATCAACTTGCCTCGACTTTTGGTGATGAAGCCCCATTCTTGGCCACTATGAAACGCTGGTATAATGAATTTAATCGTGGATGCAGTTCGCTCAGGGACGAAAGTCGTGATGGTCGTCTAGAAACAGTTATTAGTTGTTGTGCCAGAAAACATTGACGCTGATATTGCAAGATCGTCATGTGACTTATCGTGAGATTGAGTCATCCTTTGACATTAGTATGACGAACATCAATAAAATATTGCATGAACACTTAGCTGTGAAAAAAGATTTATTAGCATTGGATCCCGCATAAATCGACAGAAGCTCAATGCACCAAAAAGCTCAGAAAAACAATCGCGGTCCATCAAAACCTATGTATAACATCTACACAGGTGATGAATCTTGGATGTCTCAAGATAAAGTTTCAAACTGTTGTAAATACTGAGGTGCAATTTGCGTAAACCCGTTAAATTTAGAAAGACGCTGTGTGTTGTTCCCTGAAAAGAGTGATAAACTTGTTGCAAAATGAGAGTGCTAAAATTCTAAAACACCATGTTTATCCGGTCATTGAAATTAATTGAGAAAACTATTCGTTTAATGAAGAAATGAAAGCTGATGGAACAACCTGGCATAAACTTTTCTAAAAGCGACATATCGAACTAACTCAGAGTAACATGAAACCCATGAATCCAAGAGAAGCCTAAAATTAAACACAAATATTGTCTCTGGAATCAGCGACCGGTAACATTTCGAACATAACTTCTTTATATATCGTTGTTAGTCTTAGCATGGGACAAGATGATTGTTCCAATACCAGTGGGAAATTTGAAGAAAGTTAAAGAAAATACGACAAATTGTTACTTCTACGATCTTCTCACTACACCTAAGGTTTAGATTAAAGAACCATCGGTTAATCGAGAGAAGGCAATTTGTTTATTAATTATATACAGTTGCTTTAGAAGAAGAATAAACTTTCTTTCGAGGAACGTACATTTCTTAATCTTGATCTTTACCAACTTATTTGATTCAAGTACCTTATAACATATAAGGGTTAGTTTGTTTTTAAATAAGGTTTCACCTTTCAATAGTATCTCGTAAGGAAATTCTATGTAATGAAAGTGTATTTACATTAACAAATGTTTTATAAATTTTGTGTAGAATAAGAATTGGTGTAATAAAGTTCATATACCTATTTGGAGATGACGATATATTATCAGTCAATTTTATTGGTCGATGATTTATCTGCCTGGGTGTGCTGATGTCTGCTAGTTTCGGTAAATTGACGACCGAGAACTTGAATATAATATATAAAATTGTTCTGACATTGAAGCGTTCATGTTCGGCTATTTCCGGTGAACATTTTAAAGATAGAGCTTTTGCCAACAAGCCCGTTCAGTTAGGTACCTACATATCGTTAATCTCGCTGTGCAAACAAGCCCCGGGGCCGGGAGCCTCTAATGTAAAAGAGCCTCCTACAACCGGCTTCGACGCTACTGGTTTGTTACAATGAACGTTCGTTCGTCGTCTGTTCTAATCAGAGCCCACTGTATTTGTATATAATTTGTGTTCACAAAGGAACGACGCTAGCCCCGGGAGGTTGCACAATGCGTCGGGACGACAGCATCGTCGTCGTGTTTCAATGCCGTTACATGTTCTCTCGTATCACAGTATCCTAATAACAACGCACGCATCGCTTGCTGCAAATTCAAGTGACGTGTTTACAAAATGGAAAAAAGCTTCTGTCTTCAAGAGCACTTCGCATAATAGTCAATCCAAATAAAACGGTTTACTGAATGGCATGCCAAAGATGATACTGAAAACTAAATATGGATATATCAATCTATCTTCGTTAGGGTGCTTTTTTAAATCGACATATTTTGTTTTTAGAAATCTTGTATAAACTTTTTATTACAAACGTTGAAATCCATCTATCGAAATTTGAACTTTTCGGTTTAATTTTAATAGCACCTTCATCATTTTTCTAGTAACAACGTTTCTTTTTTCTATTATAATACTTATCTGCTTTTAAGAATAATAATATCTTTGCTGTTTGATGCTTGATGGTTGAGCAGCGATGAAATTCCGAAATACTTTGTAATGCCTAATCTGCACCAAAAGAGATCATGATGACTGTGTAGTGTTGTGGAAACGACCTAAACATGAATGCAGGGCTGCAGGAAGAACATGGTAGTATAGGTAGTACAAATCACTTGAAAAATTCCTGAGCAGGTAATTACTCGCATATAATTTTCTTAAAAATTATATATTTCAAACCTATATCCAGGATATTATATTTGAAAAACGTGCCTCCCTTGACTCGTGCACTGGATTATATACTACATTATGTGTTAAGAACGTTAATCCTTTTTATTAATTATTTTAATTCGTATTTATTTTATTTTATATTTAAATATGTTCAAATTTCATTTAATCAGTATTTGTTATTTACGTAGCTTTCGAAAGTTAGGTAAAGTTATACTCGCATCCATGGCAACATGAATATAAGTATTTCAAGGGTTGCTAGTTACTAGATTGTTACCTAGCCAGTCAAAACAGATGGTGAGTAATTTTGTTCACCCGGTTGGTAAAACCCACTATTATAGGTTTAAGTTGGGGTAGGTACATAGTAGGTAACCTGAATAGTTTTGTATAAATTATTGTCACTTTTATAAGTTCTCTTCAACCATCAAGTATTATTATTCATAACTAAACGTTGTTGATGAAACTTCTTTAAATTTTATATTAAACTTGTTAAAAACACCAGCGTTCAAATTATTTCTTTTATTAAGTGTGCAACAAGTAGAAAAGTGAATTCTTTTCCCTGTGTTGCAAATTGCTATCGTGCAATTTATCGCTAACACTTTGAGTTAACACAGCCATTATTGCATCGATGATATTAACGAAAATGTCCAGAACTCATGGTCAGTTTTCTATCGTTGATTGGTTTTAAAAAGTAGAAATTGTCCCAGACGTTACGTATGAGTACTTAGAGTCAAAATTTGAGAAGATTTGGAACAATTGTAGACAAAATGAAGTGGCTGAAGAATTTGAAAACGAAGAAGCGAAATTTTCAAGAAAACGCATAGTGCTTAGAGGATTGGAAACTACAAATTCCGAAGATCATGTTGTTGAATCTCCTGGAGATTATTTATTATAGACAAATGCATAGCGAGGTATTCGAACAAATAGACTCTTCTTTGAGAATTCGATTCGACAAGGATTCGGAAAAGATTTTTGATGTCTTTAGAGAATTTTTCTACTGATAAATCGAACGAAGTCAAGGAAATCTCTTTTTTTTGCATTATCAAGTTATTCAAATAAAACAAATGTTTAATGAACATTGCTCAGGAATTCATTAGTTTCTTCGATTAATAAGAACAATCCCGAGATCTTCATATTCAACGAAAGGAATTTCTTAGTTTTGCGTCATGTCAAAAATTATTTAAAAACAACAATAGTGCAAAATCAACTAAAGCAGGTATTAATCTTCCGGTCTTATTCATATTTAGTCGGTAAGTTAGATTTGGATGCTTTAATGAATGAGTTAATTGTTTGCAACACAAAATAAGTTAATTGCTAAAAATGAAAATGGATATGTGAGCTTTTCTACCTTGTACCAAGCGGCGTGGTCTAGTGCTCCAGATCATTGCTTATCATTCGGGAGTTCACCGGATCGAACCCGTTCCGGTTGGTCTGGTCCAAGTTTTCTGTGGTTTCCTTAGATCATTTAAACAAATTCTGGGGCAGTAATATTTCACTTCTCTTCTGTCTTCATTTCGTCCGTCTCATCTTTCTCTCCCTAACCACACCACCCACCCATTCCCACGATTCCTGAAAGGAGGCTGAAGAGGGCCTTACGCCCTACCCTCCGGCTTTGTACTACAGTGTAGGTCGGAGGGACTGCCCGCCCACCAGAACGAGTAGCTGGTGGGAATGCAACACAAAAAGTTTTTTTTTCTACGTTGTACCCGCTACGGTTGAATGTGAATGTGTTGTACTGGCTTAAATGAAACTGTAATTGTTGATATTGGAAAACAAGAAATACCATTTACAATGAAACATGATTTAATAACTACCTAATCAAAATTAAAAATTTAGTAATTATTTATAATCAAAGTGTCAAAAACCGCAATAACTTAACAATTTCTACATAAAACTGCAAGTCATGCCTAATTGTTGCTTTCAGCCGATTAACGAGCATTTATTCCCTGTAAAATCGAGTAGAAAATTGCATCCCTTTCGAAAGGCGGCTTACCCCATCCACTTAAAGCGCGAAGCGCCCTCTGACAAGTGGCGGGCGGACGGCATACAACCCCTTACCGAAACCCTCTTGATGAGGATTTTATAAACATAAACACTAATGCACGGAAATCCATAGAACTCCCCCGTAGTTCGTTATACGATCATCCGTTCCCTTCTTTATCTCGTTTTAGAAACGATTAAATCTACTCCAACTGTCAACGGCACAATTTACTCCTAAAATATTGTACTTTCTTCCTTAACGCTTCAGTAATTATTCATCTTTATAATTATTACTCTTTATCTTCATCCGTTTATTTATTAACTGACTAATTAACAATACGCTTCGTAAGATGACAACTTTCTCTATTTAAATGATATTTTAAAAATAGCAAAACATTTATTGGCATTCCTACACGATCCCCTCGTTGCTATTTATTCTTAAAAAAGAAAAATGACAGTACTATTTAATCAGTCTATAGTGCAATTATGATGAAACATTTCTAAAGTATTTTTAATAAAACACAAAGAAATTTTCAACAATAAAGTTTTTAGCGTTTTGATAAGTTTATATGAATAACTAATAGAAATAAAACACTAATGAAACATAACAGTTTATGTACACGTAACAAAGAAAACCACACGAAGAAGAAAACACAAAAGTTGAAAACACGTAATTAAAGCAAAAATTATAACAAAGTAAACCTACAATAGCGATATCACAGGAAGGTCGAGAACAGTAGAATACAGTAGACTAACTTTTATAGAAAAAGTTTGAGAATTTATACATAGGGTTGTTAGTAGAAAGAGGGCTGTTCTATAGAGGGAGAAATAGTGATAGTAAGAGTGGTACGAGTCTACAGACAGTAAACATCTGGAAATGAACAATGGAAAAGTTTGGTTGAAATAATTGAAGGTAAAACCAGCTATTAGTACAGGGTGCATGCAGGTAAAGGTGAAGATAGATTTCTACGAAGAGGCTACGTGACTGAACAATACTATCTGGTTTGAAAGGAAACAAAGGCATGCACAAGATAAGAAGTGAAAGTATTTACATTGAAATAGAAATAAAATTTAGAATATTTAAAATTTACAAAAATAATATTTACACATTTTACAATATTACAAGAAAATAATTTACTGTTCCGCTACAGGTTCATTAAACTCTTACAACTGTTTCGGCCAACGGGCCATTTTCAAAGAGTATAGATTTGTTACTAAAATTAAAGAAATTCAGCCGATCAATATAAAGGGGTGAGGGTAATACGGAAATTCCTAGATGCAGGTACCTACTCTGGTAAAACCAATTACAATTTGTATAAAAGTAAAGATGAATTGCTGGTCTCTAATTTAAATTAATAGTTAATAACCACACTGATTTAGAGACCAGCAATTCACCATTACTTTTATACAAATTGTAACTAGTTTTACCAGAGTAGGTACCTGCATCTAGGAATTTCCGTATTACCCTCATCCCGTTATATTTATCGGCTGCATTTCTTTAATTTTAGTAACAAATCTGTACTCTTTGAAAATGACCCGTTGGCCGAAACAATTGTAAGAGTTTAATAAACCTTCCTGTTGAAACTTTCTTTGTGTTTTATTAAAATATTGAAAAATGACAGAATTTCAAAAATTTAATCGAATATATTGCCTGTCCCCGTTTTACTTAAGTTGCTTGCAGTTCCTGTATTTTCTTCAATAGTGGTTTCCAAACGTTGTTTATTTCCACGCTTGGATGGCTAAACGCAGAATTTTGTTGGATGTAGGCTGCGTCTTTCAATTTTCGTCGGAATCAATGCTCTTCTCTGTGGAGAATCGTAGCTTCATTCCAAAGTATTTTATGTTGATTTGTCCATACATGTTCTGCTATACCGGATCGTGTAGTGTCCCCTCTCAAGGTATGTGTTTTATGTTCTTTAATTCGATTTTCTAACAGTCACAGTTTCGTTCTGACGAGATGGCTGCAACGAGTATTAGACGAGTAGAAAACTGTTTTCATTCCATACTAGTTGGCTATTCTTCCAATTTTGTCCGATATTCCTTTTAGATACGGGAGTCTTAGTATTTGCTTGTCCTCTTGTTGTTTCGATGTTGATTTGTTTGTTTCAAACAGTTGTAGTTACTGCTCGGTTGTACGAGGTCCTTATCAATCATCTTTTTATAAATGACAAAATTAAAAGAAGCAGCCAACATCCAACAACATTCTGCGTTTAGCCATCCAATCGTGGAAATAAACAACGTTTGGAAACCACTACTGAAGAAAATATCGGAACTGCAAGCAACTCAAGTGAAACGGAACGTCACACCTCAGTGATTATCAAAACTGTATATAAACCATGTAGCCTTAGTTTGTAATTAGCTACCTGATGACGACTGGAGATACCATACCAGTCGAAACGTTGTAATTCTCAACAATAAAGATATGGAAGTTCAACAATCTACGCGTATTTTTAACACAAACGTGTCTACAACCTTCAAACAAAGTTTACAACTGGTTTCACCATAGTACCTGCTTCAAAAAAAAAAAAACATTATACCTATATTTGGAATTTCCACCACTACATACAGACCAGTTAAAAGTATTTTTTACTAATAGATGTATACTCTTTGAAAATGGCCAGTTGGCCGAAACAATTGTAGACTTTTTTAATAAACCTTTTAGTTGAAACTTTTCTTCGTTTTATTTTAAAATTATTAATAATGTTTCATCAAAATTGCACTATAGACAGTTTAAATTATAGTAAATTTAAAACACAGTTCCATCCTTTAGTTAGACGTTTTAACAGCCGAGTAATTCCATTAGGTTGTATCATGAATGGAGAACATTATTATTAAGTGATATTATGATAAGTATTTATACAGATAAATGCAATTGTAGTGTTTTTCTCTAGTATCAAAATGACTGCCTAAATGTATTTATTATTAAACAATTAGAAATAATATTCTAACGATAACTTGAAAGAGATAATTACTGAATACGCGTATGAGGTAGTTAATCAATAAAAACTAAATTTTCCTGTGGATCATACTCAAAATTTTAGTTTTATTAACAGAAAATTAAGCTTTGTTTTTTTTTAAATATGTAACCATGGCTCATGAATGAATATATTTTCTACACTATAATCATAACTGTGAAGAATAGCAAAAAGCTCAACAATGTTAACATTCTCACATAAATAAATAATTATCTTCCCTTAATCGTTCATTTAATGAAACGCTTGAACGTTAAATACGACTAAAATTGTGATCAAAAATTGTAATGACAAAGAGGAAATTACGAATAATTGAACTGCGCCCATGATGTATTTTTTGTGTTTGTGTAAACCTTAAAATTAAAACCACACATCAGTAATGCATACATGTAAGAGATTATAGTTCTCCCCCACTCTTGTAACCTATCACGTTTAATGGGTTTATTTATTTATTTTGTAAAGAACTGGATAGAGTACTTTTTTAAATATTTTATTTTATTTATACAGTGCAGTTCAATATGTTCCTTAGGTAAACAAGAAAATGAAGTTACCCTTAATTACTTTTTAATTTTCTTTAGAATTTTATGAACAACTGTGTGTCAAAGACTATTATTAGATGAGCTTGCAACAATACAAATTAGTATTTGTATACGTGATCATTAAATTTATTGTCTTCATGAAACTTCTACTTTCTTTACTTTATCCAAACAGAAAAACTGTACACTCGTAATAACTGTAAAAGTAATGAAAAACTTTTAAACTATTGATAATAACGAAGACCCTGTTATGAAATTGAATTTATTATATATATATATATATATATGTGGGGAGCAATGTCCCACTATATTATTTTTCGTGTTCATTTCTGTATTTAAATTTATACATAAAAATACCTAGCCTTTGTATAGATTGTCTTGTATAAATTCTAAGTAAATATTTTGTATAAAATTACTATTTTTTTCTTAGTAGGGGTAAATTCTAAATACATTAATACATTAATACAGTAACAAATTCTTCCCTCATTGTATGAGGTAATTGGCAGTGGGTATAAATTAATTCAATAATTAATATCGTATTAATCTATTTAAAATTGCCCCTACTAAAAAAATCTTCAGATATTCCATTATTAATGATTAATAATAATATACATTGATTCCGACGTTCTGTGACTTAGTAAGTACGTTCGTTGTTGATACTGTTGTCACCTCTCGTAGCCCACTGAGGATGTCAGCCGCAGTTGCTGACGAAACGTCTGGACGAAACCGTTCAAATCGACCACGGCCTACAAGCCCGAACCATCATTCTACTATCAATTCATTTCAATTCATCAGTTCATCATTTCATTACTAACAGTCTCTAAATTAAGTCACATACATCAACAGTCATAAGTTTTCTTTAAATCAACGTAGTAAAACATGGGCTGAAAGTCTCGGGCTTAACAAAGAAAACACGTTTCCTTTTCTGTTCAAAATTGGCTTTATTCAACAACGTAATTTCCATCATTAGCAACACAATCATTCCAGCGCCGCTCTAAATTTCAATACAACTTTTGTAGAACAATTTATCTTTTGTGTCAAAATAGGCTTCAGCTTCAGCGATAATCTCTTGCCGGCGAGCATTTTTTGGTCTGGGTCTGCGAACAGCCAATAGCCGCTGGTAGTAGTCTCCAAATCTGGGGAATACGATGGTATGGAGATGTGGTAGCAATTTGAAGTTCAATTCATGTTTTGCCAGTTTTGCCATTGTTTTGATGACAAATGACTTGTGACACGGTGCGTTGTCTTGATGAAACAAAATTCTTTTTCTTTGCCATATGCGGTCGTTTCTTTGAAATTTCTTTGCAATTTTCTTTGCAAACGCTCCAAAAACGCTATTTAACGGTATTTCGGTATTTCCCTTCTCAAGATAGTCGATGAATTTTACACCACGCACATCCCAAAATACCGAGGCCATAACCTTTCCAGCCGATTGTTGTATGTTACTTTCGGGAGCTTTGGACGAGGTTCATCAGTTTCATCCATTCGACATATATTACTTAATATGTTTATTAATATATAGAAAGTAATTTAAAACAAGTTACGAATTACAAGTTAAAAGCGTTTAATTTCTGCTACCCAGAAAAACTGATAAATTACGAAAAAGTGAAATTTATAAATTAATTTGTATGGATTGTAAATCTTTTTATATTAGTCAAACGGGTAGAAATTTCAGAATACGCCTAAAACAACACATAAAAGACATAAAATACAAAAAATAATCTACTGGTATAAGTTTACATTGATTAGAGGATAATCATAAAACTGATAAAGGTAACATTAAAATTCTACATATATAAAATAAATGTCACGTCTGAATATTTTGTAAGAATTTGAAATTAAAAAAGCTTTTAGAAACAATTATATTATCGACATATCGGAGTTTAAAGATACACCAATTAATTTTTTTACGAATTTCTAAGTTAAACTTACACTGTAGTGCAAAGCCAGATATAAGGCCCTCTTCAGCCTCCTTTCAGGAACCATGGGAATGGGTGGGTGGTGTAGTTAAGGAGAGAACGATGAGATGGACGAAATGAAGACAGAAGCGAAGTGAAAGATACTTGTGGAATATTACTACCCCAGTATTTGCTTAAGTGATCCAAGGAAATCACAGAAAACTTGGACCAGGGCAGTCGGATCCGGATTCGAACCGGTGACCTCCAGAATCGTAAGCTAATCTAGAGCACTAGACCACGCCGCTCAATCTATACCTGTCAAATTTACCTATAAATGTGAAAATACTACAGTTCACCTTAGAGGTTATGTTTCACTGGAGAGGGTTCACATGCAATGCTCAGTTCACTTGTAAATAAGTGAGAAGGATCAGAAAAATCAGAAATCAAAACAATTCTTAAATTAATTTCTAATATTCCCTGAAAATTGATGTTGTTAAGATTACTAATTCACCTAATTCTGCCTGTATATTCAATTAGTCGTTAACTATAGGAAGATAAAATAAGTTCGTAGTTTCACTTCTACCTTGGGGGTTGAATGAGGGGTGTATCAAGACGACACATTACTACAACTTTTTTTATGCAATTTGGCAGTGTTCCTCGGAACAGCATAGCATAATCAGCGATAGTATACTTAAAATAACAGTCGTAAAGAAGAGCAGTAAAAATGCAAAAATTTCAATGCAACTGCTCGAGAAAGGTAATAAATTTAGGTTCCTGTCCGTGTTAATTCGTTTAAGTCGCGAGCTACGGTTGCTCCAAGGGCGTTTAAGTGCCGCTGATGGTTTTACTGGACGACTAACGAGCATATTTTCTTGTCCACATTTTTAACTGCATCAACAATTCATGGACACGCAGACGCTTAATGGCGAAATTAAGAAATAAATGTATTCCCAGTTGCGTGGTTTATTACTGTTTTACTTATTCATGCCATTTGAATTACCTACCAGCTCGTGAAATGTCAGATCAGTCGGCAAACTGGCGTGGCATGGAATAGCGTGGCCCACTATGACGGCTCTTGTTTGCCTACGTGTACTACACTTGATACACACACACACACACACACACACACACACATATACACACCCTATACGTACTATTCTTACACATTGGTAGGTCTGTACCTTCGTATCATGACATTAATTTCACATACAAATAACGCAACCTATCGTTTTCATGACATTATTCCATGTAATTTCATAATGCGATAATCAGTACTTATATACAATTATATTTGACACTAATGTATCTACTTAGTCGATGTGTATGTACTTGCCTACAATCTAAAAGCTGATTGTTGAGTATTTATTCTTAATCTAACGTGGATTAAATTATAAGTAGACATACCGTCACCATAGGTTTACAGAAGTCTGGATTGGAAAAGTACACTTTGCGCCATCTGTTGTTACAATAACAACAACAAAATTATCCTTCTTTTGTTATTATGTAAAGTATTGAACTGCAAATTGTAAAGTTCAATGGCTCTGTCTTCATATACACAGATGGTTTGCATGTTCTCGAACAAAGTACCCACAAATGAGGTTGCAGCTAACAGTTCTTTAATGAATTCTACTAATAATTAGTGCTGTTAAACCATGGTTTTATTGATACATTTTTTAGGAAGAGCTAGAAATATAAAAAGGCACGTCCATGAATAACAAATTGTTTATAACTCTGCAATAAATACGTATCAGTATTCGTTTTGACCAATGAACATATTGTTCTTTGGAAATAATCGTCAAGATTCTAATTAATTAGTCGAAATTCACCAAATATTTCTCTACAATTAATGCACAATTTGAACTATTTTTTATAACTTAACTAAAAAAACACAATTCAGATAGTTTTACCAATTTATTCAGACACGAAAACACAAGACTACTTGTGCTACTAAATTTAAAATCTTTTTTTTTTTTTTAATGTTTTCGTGGAAGAGGGGAAATCTTCGAAAGACACCCAGCCGTCCGTACGACTGGGTAGTGTCGGATTCCCGAGGAAGGTGTCCTCGGACCTACCGACTAAAACCCCTCTACCTCAGGCCGTTATAGGAACTTACGTTCCTCTTCAGCCGTATGGGGTTATAGGTTTAGTTGGTTGGTTTTTTGGTGGGACAAGCCAACGGAAACAACTACTCCGAGGGCAAATACCCCTACCGGCATTGGATTACACCGTTCGTTTGAAGTTGGGTAGGTAGGTTGGTTTGTTTTGTGGTGGAAGTTGTGAAATTGATTAAATTCACGCTGAAGGATAAACTAACGGAAACAACTACTCCGAGGGCAAATACCCCTACCGGCATTGGATTACACTGTTGTTTGAGGTTAGGTTGGTTTGGTTGTTTATGGTTTTCTGGGTTTTTAGGAAGTGTAAACTTGATTAGGATCACGTTGATTGCCGTTGACCGAACAACGGGCGTGTTTTAGGAATTTGTTTGTTTTGTCGAGTGTTTTAGTAAAGTGTTTAAATGTGATCTTATGAGCTTGACAGGGTTCACGTTGATTGCCGTTGACCGGGAACAACGGGTGTGTTGAAAGTATATTAGTTTGTTTTGTTGATTGTGTTTAAGTAGAAGTGTTAATCTGTTTTTTTGTGAACTTGACCAAGGTTCACGTCGATTACCGTTGACCGCCAACAACGGGTGTGTTGAGAGTTTTAGTTTTTTTTTTGTTTATTGTGTTTTAAGTAGAAGTTTTGAAAATGTTTTGTGCGAACCCGAACAAGACACATGCTGATTGCCGTTGACGCGCTAACAACGGCGTGTTGAAAGGAGTTATTTTGTTTTGTTAGATGTGTTTTAAGAAGTATTAATATGTAGTTTTGTGAACCTAATCCGTTTGTATTGTTAATTAAGTTTGGGCTTTGGATGGGTAGGTTGGGAGATCTCCCTCTTCCTTGCCGTTGGTCGGTGGAATGTCGGAGATGTGGTTAGGTTTTGATGGTTGAGAGATCTCCCTCTTCCTTGCCGCTGGTGGGTGGAATGTCGGAGATGCTCTGTGAATTTAAAATCTACAGATGCAGCCATTTATACTTATATCTAGAACCTATATAGGAGAAGTGGGGTTGAATTGGAGTACGTTTCTATTTGATTATTGACAAAAAATTGTTTTTGATATTGCGTGTTGGTTTTAGTCATATGTAATATGAAATACAAAAATTATATTCTCTTACTTGTTTAGTCTAAGCGGAGAATTTATGTATCAACAAAATGTATCGATGACTGATTGAGGCAATGCAGCGGTCCCATACATATACTTAATTTACAGCCAGACTTAATGGAACATTTGCTATTTTCTGATAGAGTGATATGTATTAACTTTTTGTAAGAACACACCAGAATACAAGACTTCCTTTTGAACTGTTGTAAAGGAAACAACAAAATATAACTTGAAGCTTACATAACATTAATTGAGTATCCTATCCTCTACTGTGATTTTTTAATTTCAAGATTGTCGAATAAGACAGCTTTTTGCCTATTTTTACACCATTGTGTGAGATCTTTGTTTTATTGTGATTGTTATCTATGCAGCATTCCTAGAAACCTTTTTATCTGAGGTTTTTCATTGGTAAAGTAGATGTGTTCGTTAATTGTCGCTGTTAGAGCTGTTCCACTTTTCCTATAAAGAATTCACGACAATCATTACAAGAGAGTTGATAAACTCTATTGTCTTGAAAAGGATCAGTTTTTGACTTAGAGTTGTTTAGTCTTAGTTGCTCGATTGCAGCTCAATTACCCGTCTAAATTCACTATCTCATGCTGAGGGAGCGGGCACGGTTCCAGTGGTACACAGAACCACTCTGCTGGCCCAGTTAAGCATTCCGCAACGCGCTCAACTATGACTCAGAGAATTTATTTGATCTACTATACCGCATAGGACGTCCGGCAAAAGACTACATTCAACAATCACATCAGCGTCGGATGTAATATATACATATATATAAATCTACAAATTATTATATAAATGAATTTTAGTAATTAGGTGGCAAAGATACATAAATATCTAATTCTATATATACCAGCCGCCCCTGACTACAGGCCTATTCAATAATGATTGATACCCAATCACGAATGGCACAGTTAGTTTCAATTCGTAAGTAGTTATAATAAATGTCGGTTTAATGTAAAACCACATTTGTGAGCAGAAGCTCTCCTTTGATACACCAGTTTGAGTTATTAGTTGGAAATATCCATTAGGATTTTATACCGTCTGCGTATATGCGTACGTAGTAGACTGAATCTTAATGCAAGATAATACAAACACATGCGGCTACAGATCCCTCTTACAGTTATGAGGCATAATACTGGTAAGTACGGGCCCCTAGGGTACTAATCCCATTCGCATCGCAGTAGGCGCATCAAACACCAGTTGTTATTCATGTGAGGCTTTGATTCCATTACAATCTTCCAGATGAGTGCGTTATTTCGATACCACCCCACTGATATTTATACCTACTGTTAGCGGGGTTCCAAATCTTTTTGTTCTGTTGACACAAATCTCCTCTGTCGTGGCAGTTGATTTTTAATTCCTAACACGAAGTGAAAATAAAAGATGTACTTAAGAAGTAGATGTTTTTATTTTATTGACCATGTAAATAAACAAACTGAAAGAGACTTGTTGAAGTTGCATCGATTATAAAGGACATAAAATGTACCAGGTGTTATAACGGTTATAACCCTTCTTTAATTACGTCAATCTTAAACAAAAAACTAAAAAACAAAACTTTAAACTTAGTATACCCACTTAACAGAAGAAAACCCTTGAAATTTTGTTCAATTTCATTTCTAGGCAATATTTCATTAAAATTGGCAAATTTATTTCTCAATTTACAGATACATTTGTGTCGTTTAAAACTAATAATACGTTAGGTTAGGTTAGGTTAGGTTAGGTTAGGTTAGGTTAGGTTAGGTTAGGTTAGGTTAGGTTAGGTTAGGTTAGGTTAGGTTAGGTTAGGTTAGTTTTATCAAAAACAAAGAAGACCCTACTAAGAAAGATGTTAAATCAGGATTTTATCAATTAAATTGCGGCACATGTAATAAATCTTATACAGGTCAGACAGGGAAATGTTTTAGTTAGATGCTTATAGAATACAAAAAAAGTTATGAAAATAAGAATTCTAGTTCTACGTATGCGGAACATTTGTTAGTTAATAAACATAGTTTTAGTGATAGTTTTAAAATTTTACAATTAGAAAAGAAAGGAATTAAATTGAATTTACTAGAGTCTTTGGAAATAAACAAATCTAATAAATTATGAGTTATTCTAAATGATCATACAGGCGTTGTAAATACCCCACTATTAAATGTTGTTGTTTTTCAACCCCCTTCTCTCTTTAGCTATTATGTTTAGTATATTAGTCAAAATGTTTTAGGTTTAGTTTATATTACTTCTACACCTGAAGAAGTCACAGTGTGCCGAAATATATATTGTGTTCAATAAAAGTTTTTGTAACTATACGTGTTTGTTTTACTTTACAAAACAAATTAGTATTATAAGCATTTATAAACATCGGCGATACACGATACACCCATAAAGTATTCATGTTGTCTACTTTCGCCAACCTCTACGAGAAATGGAAACAAACCAATTAGCTGGCTTGAGTGCAGCGTAGATAGCCATCTAAATTCGCAGCAATGTGTACAAAGAGAGAATCTATCTAGTCCCAATAGTGTAAGGCAGCTACTTTCCCTTGGCCCAACTAAATATACCGCGACACGCTTGACCAAGGACCCAGAGAATTCATTTGGAGTACTACATAGTACAGGAGGGCTGGCTAAATGCAATCAATGTTCGGTGTGGTGTAAGTATATTAAATTAGTACCTATATTAATAAAGTTTAGCAATAAAGTCACAAAAATATTTAAATATCTATTATTTTTGGCAGTTCTGCAGCTCTGTATCGACAAGCCGCCCCTGGTTCAACGTATTTACTTTTCACCCTTACTCATAGAATCAATGAGTTCGTCGAATTGATTTTGTTCTGAATTAAGTTAAGATAGTAATTTTACTACCGCTATCTTTTTATTTTGAATAGACTTGTCACAATAATATGTTGAAACGTCACCAAAACATCTAACAATTTGAAAAATCTTGTATTTAAATATATTACTTCGTTTGTGACGTTTTCGTTAATTCTTTGCAACATGGCGGTAGAGTAAATAGTAGAATGACAAAGTTTAAGACAATTTACTTTAATTTAAACTTCAGTATTTGTTCTCCGAAAAGGATGTTCTTCTTATTGACAAGAAAGTTTTCTTCTGTTTTTTCATCTCCCCTTTTTAGGATTAGGCTGGAACGAAGCCCGATTCTGGCAAAAGACAAAAGAGCCAACAAAGGTAAACTACTTTAAAATAATTACTGCAGTGATTGGCGGGCATCGTATTAGGAAAATCCCGAGGGAAGATGGGCTGTCGCAGCAAATGTCACAGTCCTTCGTTAAGCTCGCCTACTTACTGAAATTTCCCTCCAACTCCGATTTCTGCAACTGTCGCTTTCTCGATAAAATATCGCAAAGTATCCGTTAAATCATTTCGTATATGAATTATAAATTAACTTGGAGGTTACTTCTTCGAAAAGTTACCCCAACTGCTCACAGTTTCTAAAGCACAACAAATTTTACTTTTGCTTTAAGAAACGCTACATTTGAGGAAAATGTCGGCTAAAATCCTTACCCTGACACATCTTTCAAATTAAAACAATTAAAAATTAATAAGCTATATGAACATAAATATAGTGGAAACTTAAATAGAAACCCTTCTCTAAAATATCAATAAACATGATTACGTATAATTTTAAAAATTGTTTTTTGCTTACAAACTTAATTTCAGAAGTGCCTGTACTGCCATAATATTCCTTTTTTACAAATATTCAGTAGGTAATGCAATTTCAAGACAGGTGTTAGACATTCCTCCGCTAGAATATTCAGATCAATAATGTGGTTATACAATGTTAATTCTCAATGAAGTGTGGTTTTGGGAATTATTATTGACAGTTTACAATCTTCAAGGAATTAGTAAATAAACCTATGAAAGTAGTTTAAACCCTTAGTATTATAACGTTCCAAACTACGAAGAATGTAAATGGAAATGACCACCTTAAAAAACGACAGAAAAGAAGGAATTAAAATCCTTATTCGTTTAAATATTAAGATCAAAGATCTCACATTTGTTACGCGTCCTAACAAGTAGGCACAAGGAACCGAAAGCCATACCCCACGACCGGTTTCGACCTATCGAGTCTCATCAGGTGAAATTTTAAATATTAAGATCAAAGATCTCACATTTGGAACGCGTCCTAACAAGTAGGCACAAGGAACCGAAAGCCATATCCCACGACCGGTTTCGACCTATCGAGTCTCATCAGGTGAAATTTTAAATATTAAGATCAAAGATCTCACATTTAGAACGCGTCCTAATAAGTAGGCACAACGAACTGAAAGCCATATCCCAGTGCCCATCTGATGAGACCTGATAGGTCAATACCGGTCGTGGGATATGACTTTCGGTTCGTTGTGCCTACTTGTTAGGACGCGTTTTAAATGTGAGATCTTTGATATTAATATTTAAACGAATAAGGATTTTAATTCCTTCTTTTTTGAATATGTTATATCGTCTAAGAATACATCGGAATCAATAGTGTAATTCAATTCCGGTAGGGGTATTAGCCCTCGGAGTAGTTGTTTCTGTTGATTCCATATTTATATTTATATTTGCATATTTGACATATATTTAATTTAAATTGTATTTTTTATTATTATGTATCCAAATTTATAAAAAAAAACACTTATAGAATTACCTTCTTGCTTGTTTCAACTGTGTTGTACCATGCAATAGCCCAGGTGCAGTCGTAAACTTCGTAAGTTGAATTTTGATTTTGAGGATCTAATTGGGCAACTAAAAAAACTTTATTTAGTGCGGTGTCAAAGTAGTGAAACTATGAATGAAAACTTTTAATTTGGATTTTTCGAGCTTGCTGTTGTTTATTAATTAGGATCTTTAATTTCGGACTTTATGAATTAACGTTGCATAAACCGATTGTCAATTTACATGATTAATGATATCCGTCCACTAATGCTTTTGGCCTGAAAACTTTATTAGATTTCAGTGATGTTACAAATATTGCATAAAGAACAAACTGGAGATTCTCGTACATCCGTGCCGACCGACCACCGCATACTTGATAATTCATTCATTTGTTCCCACTAGGACCGAGTTAAAAGATCGTGTGCATCTAACAGAGTCAGTCATATTTAAATCACGAATAAAGTTTACAAGTCCGTTAAAAAATTTAATTTTATTATTCAACGATATCATCGTATACCTACGTACATGAACGCTTTTAATAGATATAGTGAAAAACTTTAAGTAAAACTGGAAAACAAAAACTACCGAACAACTGCAAACAGGACTCAGATTGTTTATTAGCTGATGAAATAAGATTATTTCACCGGTGCACAGATGTGCCACTTCTTTAGATGCAATAAACCGACTTTGTGTTTTAAAAATTTATTACACCCAAACTATTTACAACTATATATACACTAATTTTATTGTACGCCGTAATTGCTATTTATTTTTACGAAAATACTAAATGACTATAGATTATGATTAATTATGTGAAACTATATGTTATTAAATACTATATGTTTAGAGAGATCTTGATATGATTGGTGCTATATGTTAATGTACTAAAAATGACCTCTGCTAAAAATGTTTGATGTTTGAATAGTTTGAATCTAATATGATTGAATAATGAATTGATTCTGCAATTGAATGTAAAAATACCTATTTTAACAGGAATTTAAGAACCGCTCCACAGAGGAAGGGGTGGTTCCGATGGACCGACACTTGAAACAACAAAAAAAGGAAGCTATGTGTCGGTGCATCATCTACGTCCTGGAAATGGACCGATGGGTCAAAAAATTACCCCCAATAAATCTATCGACTAACTTAACTCTAAAAGAACATTTGGAAACATAATACAATAGGGCTAAATGGCAATATCAAGAAGGGAAAAAATATGACACATACAAAAACGATAAATTGCAAAAGAAAGGAACAGACAGCAAATGCACATGATAATACAAAAATTACAAAAATCCGACAAGTAAAAAATGCATGACTAATAAGACTAATATATTACAAAGACAAATAATTAAAAGATGTACATATGCGAACACCCATTCTAAGGATTTCATCGTTACTATATCTTCGATCTCAACCTTTATGTTGTTCTTAGTAATAATCTTAGTGTCAGACACAAAATTGATAGGGAAATGGTTTGAAGATAAAAAAATAACAAAATAATTCATTTTATATCTATTGATAATGTCTAACAGTTTTTGATTGTTTGGTGCTTGTAATCATTTAATATAACATTAACATATGATTAATGTATTTTTTTTATTTTTAACTCGAAGTGGGAAAACCCTACATAAGCAACCCCTGAAGGGGGGTAGTGTCCGATTGTTACTGACTAAAAACCCACCTCGAGTGGGGATTATCAACCAGAAGGTTTTTGAACATTCCCAGGGTAGATGTGGAGAGGTTGGGATAGGGAAGTGGTTTGAGGAGAGGGGAGAGTTGTGGGGGGAAGGGACGGGAGCGTTGGGAAGGGCGTTTCAAAGACGGTAGCCCACCTCTGATGTGAAGGGTGGGCACTCGCGAATTAATGTATTTCTAAAATATTTTAAAACTTATCTATCAGATTGTAATAAAACGTTGATATGGCAGTACATCGCCATCTACCTGCTTTTGCTGCTATTTCCGTATTGCATAACGTTAAACAAGGGCTTATTAGGGTATCATCTTGTCTAACTGAATCGGCGGCGCAGCTTACATGCGTGATAGGACACGTAAACCAAATTAATAACAACAAAAATAAGTTCTTGGTCAAATAATTTATCGAAGCTACCAGACGTGGATGGCGATTTCGATCTTATTAGATCTCATCAGCACGCTATAGGCTTGTCTAACATTATGAAATATGGCAATAGCAGCAAAAACAGGTAGATGGCAACATACTGCTATATCAACGTTTTATTTAAATCTGATTTATACCGAGCTCCAACAATTTGGTCAGTAATTTATCAGTTCGAGACAAACCTTCGAAGCGAGCAGACCTGTGACAGCCTTAGAGAATTAACAAGACAATCAACATTGCGATCCCAAAATCGAAATCAGTGTTTTTCAAGACTAAAACTACAGCAGCCGCGATGGACGTCGACAGTGATGGCTTTACGAAGTCAAAAAGGACAGGAAAGCAGATAGCAGATAAGCAACATGCGGAAAACTCACCCATATCTACAAGCAACCGCTTCGAAGGACTAAATGACCAGGACAACTTAACAACTGTACCGCCAATCACGATGTCTGAAAAACAGGACTGGAGAGTGCTACTAGACGAAATTGAATCGGCCAAAATTAAAATCACCAAGGCTTACGATACCAAGGATGGAATTAGGATATACCCGGCAATCTTAACGGATCACAAATACCTACAAATACATTTGGACAAGGTCAAATCTAGATACTACACCCACGCCGACCCTACCAATAGACGTCATAAGTTGGTTGTAAAAGGATTACCGCCGCGACTGGAAATTTACGAAATAAAAGAAGAACTCGACAAAATCAACCTTACAGGATGTGAAGTTCACAGAATAAAGTCACGCGGACAGAAGTTACCGATGATCCTTGTAATCGCGCCAACAAACGACCTAGGCGATCAAATAAGAAATATTAAGACTCACTGCCATCTTGAAGTCAAGGTGGAAGAATACAAACGAGGCAGAAAAACAGGACAATGCCATAGGTGCCAAAGGATACGCCATATACAAAGGAATTGCAAGATGGACCCTAGATGTGTCAAATGCGGAGATTACCACGAGACAAGTAAATGCTTAAAACTGAAACAATAACCGGCTAAATGCGCAAACTGCACCGGACCCCACCCGGCCAGTTACAGAAGTTGCCCCGCTTTCCACAACAAAAGAAAGGAAAACGAAATCCAACAGATTAAAGCCAAACAACAAGCACAGTCTAAATCAAACTACAGCACAAAATAAGGCGTATATAGCAGCGCTTATAACATCATTGACCGATTTTCTTGGAAAACTTGACCTTCTAAAGGTAAAGTCAGCGATCATAAAGCTGTCCTCGTCGCGCTATTGGGCAGCACACCAGATACTTTAGCCACTTTCCAAGGCTAAAAAGACCGGGTCGTACCCACCAACAGCACACATTTAGTTTCCGTCGGAGAGGTCCTAGTGACAGATACGCGGAATCCACAGGGGTTTTTTAACGGGTAAGATTCCCGCACTATCCCGCACAGCCCAGTGCGGGATGTCTTCCAGAAGATTTTTCCCCGATCGCCAAGAGAAAAAAAAAAGTAATTTATCTAATCTGCCTATGGCCTGCTAATGAGATCTAATAAGATCGAAATCGCGATCCACGTCTGGTAGCTTCGATAAATTATTTGACCAAGAACTTATTTTTGTTCTTATCAGTTTGTGCTGATTTTGAATTTGGATCTTTGATGCAGCAATAAGTTGAACATTGGTGGTGGTTTCTTAAAGAGTGTAAAACAAAGATCAAAACCTTGTGACCAACATTTACTTTTGATCTTGATAAAACAATCCAATATTGATTTTAGAAAGTCCAAAATAGATATCAAATCTGATTTGTTATATGACCAACAATCGTTCCATTCGATATTTTTGAACAGATCTTTCGTTCACTAGAATGCAAAAGAACTAATGTGGAAAAAAGTAGAACTGATTATAAGTTCATTTGTAGTAGACTTTAACTTTAAAATATTATTCTTTCTTTTTAATAATGAAAAATAAGGGTTGGTCCTTGCAGGGTTGGCGAAATCACAAAGCAAACTATTTCTTGGTGTCTAGAGTAAATTCGGCTAACCCAGCCCATGTATAATTCTACAAACAGCGATTGTCGCGATGCATCATTTAACAGATTCACTCTTTAGGTTTTCCCACTGCAACATTCATGAACATTTCCAACTCACTTACTAAGGCACAGGAATCTAATACAGGTGAATTCGTGGCTAGATACCGTAGAAACCAAACGTTGAATGACAATCAACTTTACCGTAAAAATAAATATACTCATTCCTAATATACATATTCAGAAAAATAATTATTTAAAATGTTATTAGCTCTTAATGTGTAAAAAAAGTTTTTAAAACAAGTATATTGATTTGAAAGGAAGTAGAATGTAGGGTTAGAGTTAAGATCACGATATAAATAGCGACTTAAAACAAAGGGTATCAAAGGGTAGAGTCGCTTTTAACGAAAACAAATTACTCCTGATTAATTTAGAACCTCAAAAAAGACTATTAAATGTGTATGTTTAAGGAACAATTCTGAATGGGTAGAAAATGTGGACAGAAAAAGTTATAAACGGTATAGGTTATATAGTGTAGAAGGTATTATAGGCAGTTATTGAAAATGCCATCGATAGAAATGAAGAGGTTGTGGCGTTTATCGCCTCACTCGCCTCTTCCAGGGCTGTAAATTTAATTGGTCAATTGTGTATATTGTGTAAATATTTCAATGTATATTCTGTATCTAATTTTACGATTTATGGTTATTTACACATCTTTATTTCGCATATCTAATAAATAATATCTATCTCTATACATTTCAAATTTCACTTTCCCTTTGTATTTTTAACATAATAGTTTTATCATTCAATTTCAGTCTATTCTTTTTAACTTATTTACAAATCCTTTTCGAATCTTTTCTATTGTACCGTTAGTTGATGTTATTCAAATTTTCACCCTCTCACCCATTTACCCTCGCCAATAGAAAGTGACCCTTTCTGCATTCGGTCCAAATTTCACTTTTTACGTCAGTCCCTCAGAATCACTCTAACTCCGCCAACACAGCTAGACTTACTTAATCATCAAGTCCTTATTACTACATCTTCTTTTCTACTTGTTTTTCTTCATTCTTCATCAGTGTATACAATTTTTCATAGTGTACAAATTAAACTTTATTTGCACTCAATCGCATTCTTTTATTGTGTCGTTTTCAACACCCCCAATTGACCAAAAGGTATTAAAAAGAGTAGGAAAACAAGGGACGTTATGGAAACTAATAACGAAAAAGAAAGATATATTGGTAGGACAGCCTCTGGGACATAAAAAGCTAGTTAGAGATATATTAAAAGCGAAAATAGGATTAAAAGGAAGCAAATAGTAGAGGAACAAAAACCAAAACTATGTTTGTGGTCAGTATTCTGTAGAAACTACTAGACGTGTATCGCGATTTCGAACTCAGTAGTAGATAACTCCGACAGAACACTTGTCCTTGAAAAGGGGAAATCTTCAAAAGACACCCCCCAGACTAAAACCCCTCCTCAAGTAGGAAGGAAAACCTGTAGGTTATGCATCCATGAGAAGGTTGGGGCGGGATAAGAATTGATTGTGTGAGAGGGAGAGTTTGGGGGAGAGAATATAGAAATTTGATGGTCCACCAGCGATGGGAAGCGTGAGCACTCGCGCTAAAAAAGCGAAAAAACACCAGCTAACCTACTTGCTGCCTTCAAACAGCGTTCGACAAATAAATAGCTTAGTGAACGCCATCTGTAGGAATTTGAATGAGTTTGAAGTCGCAAAACATTTCTAACTGTTCCGACAGAATACTGTTTAAGAATATACTTTTATATTTTGTTCATTTTGATTCAGTTTAAGAAGATGATATCATGATTACAAAAAGACTTTGTTGAACATTACTGAATCCCACAATTAGATGCAAATTTCTACAGATAGCATTGAGTACGCTGTCTAATTTAATAGTTAGGGATTTAGGATGTTCTAGTTTCAAATAAGTACGAATATTAGCTCAAGAAAGGAAAGAGTGCAAGTTCGTGTCCAACTAGTTTTTATGATGATACAAATATGTTATGATTATGATTACACATTGTGCATGCTTATCACTCACATTAGACCCTTAATATATAACGATAAGTCAGAATCAATCAAACAATCTGGATTTGACAAATTTGGCAGGTACTACTAACTATTCTAAAAACTTTATCCATTAATTAGTTATACAAATATATAGATAATTTAAATTATACCAGGTAAATACTAACAGCGGAGTATTGGAAATGTATTGTTGAATCTGCAGGAATGTAGCAACATGTTTCATTTAAATAATTTACCATTATTTGGTATAATTTTGTTACATTTACTGATCAAGTTTGTATTTTTAAAAGCTAAATAAAAAAACTTGGGTAAATCACTAATTTTACTAAATTTAATTAATAATTCACCCAAGTGTTTTTATTTAGCTTTTTATATAATTAACATAAATCGCCCAGTGCTTACGGCAGAAACTTTCGAAAATTTATATTGGAAATAAATTAATACGAACGGAATTTAAACTCGATTTTTTATGAAACATTTCTAATAATAATAGTAAAACTTGTTGAAACATTATTCGCATTTAAGTATTTTTTACTATTATTAATACAAACGGTTGATTAATTCTGTAGAGTGCAATAATTAAACTATAACATACAATGGAATGTTTTCCAAATTTTTAACCAAAATTTTCCTTGTTGTCTAAGAAGTTTTTGTTATTTTTGAAACAGTTGGTGCTTGGTTACATACAAATATGTTGCTGAATTTTATTAGAACTTAATTTCAAAGGAAAGGCTCTCAATTTAATACCGTTCAGTTTTAAAATTTCACGTTTATCTAATATATTTTACAACTTATTATTTATTAGTTTTAAGCTTCATCTTTCAGCTTTCAGTTTGTAAAGAGGTAAACTTATATACAGTTAGCAACTCGTTAAACAATGTATACCTTAAACAGCTTTTTGTTCTTGTTTGAAAGCCTTTCCCTGTGTTTCAGCTTTCGGTAGGTAGTTAGTACTTTGCGCAACCAGCATTATACCAACCAGCTAATTACTGCTTGGTTATGATTAGGTTTTTGGACGGATAATCCCGCAGGCTTACGTACGTCCCTCGCAGTAGCTCCCTGACGAAGATTAAACGTAACTTTCAACTCCTAATGTGTTTAAACTCACCATATTTTGCATCATGCTTGTCTGCCACACGATAATTCTTAATATTCAACCTTAACTAATGGTTTCTAAACAATTGAAATTGATTTTATCAATAAAATGCGAAAAATTAACAATAACAACTATATATATATACAGGGTATTTATGGATAATTGTGTAGCGTCTAATAATTTGATTGTCATTTTTGCATATTTATAAATACGCAATTTTGTAAATACATTAATAATGAAATAACGATAAATTAATAAACACTACTTTGTTTATTATCACTTTTTTATTTACAAATCCTTTTGACTATAGTTTCGACAAAAATAACTTGTCATTGTCAAAAAAATAATTCAAATTGAATGAATATAAACAGATTTGACAAAACAAATGATTAGAAATTGAATGAATATAAATAGATGTACAGTAATGTTTATATATATTTTTTGGAAATACCATTAATTATTAAATGTATTGAATAGTACTGAGTGGTACAAATCTACCTGGTCGTTTAACAAGTTATTTTCCGAAACTTTGGATGCTTTATAAACTTCTGAGGATTCTAAAATATTAAGTTTAAAGCCTTTGTTTAGATTATGAATAATTTTAAGATTTTCTATGAATACTACTGTACATCTGTTTATATTCATTCAATTTGTAATTATTTGTTTTGACAAATTTGTTTACATTCATTCAATTTGAATTATTTATTTGACAATGACAAGCTATTTTTGTTGAAACTATAGTCAAAAGGATTTTTAAATAAAAAAGTGAAAATAAACAAAGTAGTGTTTATTCATTTATCGTTAAGATGAATTATCACAAAGTAACGGCCGAATCAATCCAATTTTTAATAATGAAATATTTGAAGAATTTTTAGTAGCGGTAAATTTTGAATACATCAATGCGATATTAATTATTGAATTAATTTGTACCCACTACAGATTATCTCATACAATCAAAAAAAAATTGTTACTGCTATCATGCTCTCGCCGGGACTCGAACCCGAAATCTTTGGCTTTACGCGTGGCGCTTTACGCTTTGGCTTTGGCGTTACGCTTTAGCAATAACAACTTACTACCCGGTGAGGGCGTGACAGCAGTAAAAAAAGTTTTCTCGTCAATTTGAGGTAATCTGTAGTGGGTAGAAATTAATTCAATAATTAATATCGCATTGATGTATTTATTTGTACGATAAATACAGTTACAACTGTTTATGACGTCATCGTTTAGAACAACATATCGGTTATAAGTCCCGGATGAATGCTATTCGCTGTGAGTGTGACTGCAGCGCCAGTAAAAATATGAACTACGGGAGGCTGTCAGAGTATGTTTTTATACGTATGTCAATAGCGTTAATAGTAAGAAACAGAAAAATAAAAAAATATTACAAATAATATTTTTAAACAGTCGACATAAAAAAATATGTGACAATTTTAGATTAGTTTAGTTTTAGTTGAACCAACCAACAACAAGTAAGTATAATGATAAAAAATAAAAAAGAATGCAATAAACATTAGGTTAAGTTGCTTGAAATGTATATCAAAGTCTAAAAATAATACTAAGAAAAAAATCAAAATGAAAAACAAATAAGTAAAAATAAATAAATAGTTGTCTCAATGGAAGAAATAAATATTTGTTTAATTAAATATAGTTGGGATGTAGCCAGAACTTAACGCCTCTTCATATTTTTTACCTCCAATAAAATGATTACTACAAATGCAATCATATGGCTTGGGAACCCACGGTGATCCATAAGCGCTACAAAATTACGTGTCAACAAAATCTTAGCACAGTATTAAATAAACTAATTGCAAAATGAATTTTTTTTCAGTGAGATAATTTAAAATTTCAATGATTGTAAATTCTTGCAAACATTAATTAATTTTTTGAATATTATAGTAAATAGTAATCCAAAAATTATTAAAAATTTAACAAATTCGATAATTTATCCGTAATTTGATTTTTTAATTTAGAAAGTTTTATCGTTCATAGATTTCTTTTATTTCCAGAAATATATGTATGTCTGCTTTCTTTTAAATCATATAATTTTTTAAATATTTGAATTTAAACATTTATATATTTGATTTTTTTCATTACAGAAACTAAAAAAATATTAATTGTTATTAAACTTAAAAATTGTTCACAAAAATCGAAAACCAAAAATCGAGCGGATACAATAATATATATGTTGGTATCAATCCAACAAACATAGAGTAAACAATGTAACAATCACTTGAATATATAAATAACAAATGTTCACTTACAATCACTATGATGATCACTCGCTAGATATTCCTTTTATCTTCCAGCACCTTTATCAAAATATAAAAAGAAATATGTGTGAGCACTCAAGCATACAATTACTTAGCGTTTATTATGCATTGAACTCTAAATAAGGCCTTATTGCAATATAAACAAATATAAAAGAAATACATTGACCGCAGCCAATCATTGCTATAATCACCTACTTTACATTTATGATTCTGTAATCCTATTCTTGGGAAAGGGAAGTACCCTACTCCCACACTACCTCTGCAAGACAGATCTCTCTGCCCAAAAACAGGACTAAGGTCATTAATGAGTTAAATAACTGTAAAACCGCAGCCTACAGTCCTCATTGCACCGCAGCGCTTCAAACCTTAGCCCCTAATATCAATAATGACTGTGTCACCGCAGCTAACAGTCTAAGTAGCGTATATATATATCCTCATTAATTACTTTTAAATCAATATAAATTATCAATCAGCATCATTTCACAAATCAATCAGTTAAATAATTATTAAAAATGAAAATGCTTGAAGTACTCAGTGAACAACTCACCCGTTAATCCAATAATTTCATATATTTGGAATAACACACTTAAACAATAAAAATGTAACAACGGCACACCCACAAAACACAATTGTCACACAGAATAATAACTTAACGAATGAAACTGTGCTATTGGGATTCCCCTACTAAATATAGGTCACAATGGTATCGTTGTTACAGTAAAGAAAATCACGTTCGAACTCGCGTCGATCGAAACATGTTATTATTTATAATATAAACAAACAGATGTCGGCAAACTCGCTACTGATTAAAATATACACCTTACGCTTGCAATTCTCCGAATTATTGCCATTGATAAAATTAGGGTTATGGTACTACTTACTTCAGCCTTCTAAGTGCAGTTATCCACTGATTCTGTTGATTTATTTTCCACTCAGCAGTCGGAAATTTATAAAATTTGCATGTACTTTTTCTGCTGGTATTTTTACAATTCACAACACAACAACTCTGGTGTCTCATTTTTTAAATTTATTAAAATTGAAACAAAATGAATACTTTCACGTGTACTTGCTTACAATTTTAGTAATAATAGCCTCCCGTAATGCCTAAACCAGTAATTCTCAACCTTTTTTTGTTGCGGCACATATTTAACGATTTCAAAATTTGGCGGCACACAAAGAAAAAGATAAAAATTATATACTTACTACAACACTGCATAAATAGTTTCTGACAAAAATTTTAAATATACGAAATAAACTAATATATACTACAATAATAACTAAACGTTTATTAACGGATTAATTACAAGCTAATAATAAAAATATTTTTAATGCGAAATTTGAGCTTCATGTTTTTTGATAATTTCATTTATATTTGGTCGTAAAAATGACAATGCTACTCTCATATAGTCTTCTACATTTAACAATCTTGATCTTTTTTTAGTTTTAATGTTGGCTAATGCTGAAAATCCGAATTCACACAAATAAGATGTGGAAAATTTTAATAATATGTTTAAAGCTTTTTTGGATATCATTGGATAATCGCATCTGATGTTAATCCAAAATGAATTAATTGATTCTTCTGAATGTTTTAAAATTAAATCTCGATTATTGGAATGCAAAATGAGTTCTTCCTCTTCATTCAAAGTTAAGTCAAATACAGAAGTATCCATTATGAGAAATGGATTACGAACCCAATCAAATTTCTTAATATCTAATTTTGGGAAATAATGAATAATTCTCTCCTATAACGTTGTCAAATGATCAACAACAATTAATTTAATAGTTTTATAACTGTCTTTAGGGACTGACTCAAACTTTTCTAAATTGCCTTCCTGAGCTTTATTTAGATCTGTATAAAATGTTGCCAACATGATATAATTTAATGATATTAACATTATTATATATTTGCAAAATTTGGCGGCACACTTTTGAAATTTGGCGGCACACAAAAGTGCCGCGGCACAGTGGTTGAGAATCACTGGCCTAAACTAACCACTGCAAACGCGTCAGTCGTCTTAATTTCCCCTACCATGGCTTCACTCATAGCGAATATGACCGCCTTATAAAAAACCCTGTTTTTACGACATTGTTTATTACGACATACCTCATTAAACGACTACTAATATCCTCATATAATTATACCTGTTAGAACGACTATCTGTATTGTAAACAATAGGAATAGGTAATAGTATCCACATCTAGCTAATATAATAGCTATTATGGTCGCAAAAATAAACAAAAACGTGTGGTTTAGGGTAATTTTCAAAAACAAAATATACGTGCGTGCAGTGTAATGAAAACCCGCATTCTCATATCCCTTCAGTCAGTTTGTTACTGTTAAGATTTATTTTGTATGCTTTATATATTCACGTTTATATTTATAAACGGAACATTATGTCTTGTCTTGTTTTGTCTTTCTGCCGATTTTTAAAACAATATGACATATTCCGATGGCAGTTTATAAGTGTATACAGATATTTTTTCTTTTGTAGTTAGGTAGCAACCAGCTTTCGAACGGGTTGAATGTATTTCTTTTTATCCTTAACTAAATTACATAAAACACAATTTGATTTATCAAAGATTGCTCCATCCAACTCAATAGTTACTTACCTATACACAAGATGCACCAAAACGTACTGTGACGAACGTGTACGTGTGTGCCGTGAATCGATTAGCTCTGACTCACCCGAATGCGGCGCATTTCAAGTTGAGAAAAATCGATGCCGGACAATAGACGCTCGAGAATATTCTGTTGTCGTAACAAGTCGTTTTCTTTGGAAAGCGATCGAAATATATTTGCTTGTTTTCTAGTAATTTCTTTCGGTAAATAAATACCCTCGTCTCTGGGTCAGACAAACAGTTGATTTTCTGACGCGTAATATAAATATTCAACGGCGAGATACAAAGTGATATAAACAAAGTGCATTATTGTTTGTCAGATAAATAAGTAGTTTAAGTTTGTTAGTAGTGTTTAAATGATTAAATAAATAGTTGTAAATAAATAATTGTTACATAAATAAGTGAACTAGAAAATTCGTTACAGTACTGTTGAGCTATTTGTGAAGAAAAGGAAAACAAATTAATATCGAAGGACTAACAATAAGAAAAATAGTTTTTATATCAATAATTGTTTCCATTGTTGAGGATAAATTTGTCGAAAGTGTCTGTTCTGGAACTTTCGTATCTTAATCAAATATTACAATAACTAACTAAAGCAAAAAAATTAAAATATTAATTAATCTGCATTTAGGCAAATAGCAGTTAATATTCGTTAATTTTTCTTTTGAAATAACATAAAGAGTGTTAGAAAAAATAGGCATTAAAAGAAATAAAGCTGAATTGTTTCTTTAGGCTCCCATGTCAGGTAATTAATAATTTAATAAATAAAACTAGATAACAATAACGATAGTAACAACAACAATATATTTAACAACAAGAAGACGGAAGAAAATGATTTTTACAGTTAGAAGATTCAGATCGGACTGTCCAGTCAGAAGGAAAAAATAGAATGAAATCGAAATTCTGAAGTAAAGGAAAGGGTAGTGGATAAAGAGTAGGGTGCCAATACAGAAGTACGAAAGCATGGAAAATTTTGACACGAGAAATATCAAGAAATATGACGAAATAAAGGAACGACCCAAACCACGAAAGAAACCTATCGTAAAATTGTAATTAGGGAGGACAGTGAAGGACAGACGTCATGCGGTTAGTACGCGAAGTTGAAATGTTAGCCGGGGTTATAGAAAGGTACAGTAATAACAGTTACTGCAGATAATGCTAAGAAATATTTACATAGATACACAAAGAAATATAATACAAAATAATATTTATACATAGAATGTTGTACTATACAGGGTGTATCGACCGCCACATTTCTAACAAACTCAGCGATTCATAAAACCCTTTCAAATCAAAGTAAGTCAACCAATCAATTTCATTCAGTCATTCTTTAAAGTCTCTTGCAGTATTTTCTATCTTCATAATTCCGAATTTGTTTTACTTCATCTTCACATAAATAAACTTTACACAAACACGCATATTTATTTATTTGTGTCATTTACAACCCAAACGAACAAAAGTTATTTTGTGAGATGGAAATATAAAATTAAGTTACCATTAGGTTATTGTCAATGTTTCACATATTCCTAAATGACCTAATTAAGAAGTTTAATGAGAGAATGGAAATAATAAATAAATGTATAAAAACTCATATTTACTAAGTATTTTTAGATTTGTGTCCGATTCAGTAATTATCTTGTGTAAACTTGTTCCTGTGAAATAAAAGCTTTTAAAAAACCTTCTTCTTGGAACGAGATATTTAACTATAAGTGCATATAGGTACTAAGGAAGTAGGTACTTTTTTAAAACTAAAGTTTCCATTTTAGTAACGTTTTGACTCCTCGATTTGAACTTTTGATAATTATTCTTACCGAGCGGCGTGGTCTAGTGCTCTAGATCATTGCTTAGCATTCGGGAGGTCACCGGTTTGAACCCGGGTCCAGTTGCTCTGGTCCAAGTTTTCTCTGGTTTCCTTTGATCATTTAGGCAAATTCTGGGGCAGTAATATTCCACAGATCATCTTTCATTCTCTTCTGTCTTCATTTCGCCCGTCTCATCTTTCTCTCCCTCAGTACACCACTCATCCACGATTCCTGCAAGGAGGCTGAAGAGGGCCTTACGCCCTACCCTCCGGCTTTGCATTACAGTGTAGGTCGGAGGGACTGCCCGTCCATCAGCACGAGTAGCTGGTGTTTTTTTTAATTATTCCTAAACATTGTACGATTAATTAAATAGCGCATAGGTAGATTTGTAAAGTAATTTTATGGAGCTATCTCTTCTCATGATACAAAATTATGGAGTTATCTAACTATTGAAATGTTTAATTAATGTTTAGTGTGTCATTTTATGTGACAACATATATTTACTAGTAAACTTTATGAATAAGTCTACGGCGGACTTAAAGGCGAATTGATTTATAGTGTCGAGAAGCTAGGGCGGAACTGACGAAATGCTTTTTGAAATCTTAAATATTTTGATAATTGTCAAGACAAAGGGCCGTAGATAAGTGTAGGTACCTATAGGGCGGTTCTAAGGCATTTATTATTTATTAAATATTATTATAATAATAATTAAAAGTGGAATTCGTTTTGTTTTAATTACAACAAATTTAACCATGCATTTACACAGATACAAAAGATTTGAAAATACTTACAGCAAAATATGAAAGAATTTTGATGCAATAATAAAAGAAATATTTGAAAGAGTATTTACATAAATTTTAACACAAAAAAATTGAAATAGTAACTCAAAGAAATCGAATCATAAAATAAACACAACGAGTTTATGCATTTTTGAAGTATGTAGCGGCATCCGTCACAAAATAATGAAACTAATTAATGCGCCTATTTTTGATATCCAGAATGTTGTCGTGTATGGTGATAAGTAGGTGGTGGATGTGGCTAGGCGCCAGCCGACGTTTTGGACGAAATTAGGTTGCTTTATGTACGAACGCCGTGGTTAGGGCTATGCAGTATCGACAGCGGTACTCGTCCATCCGAACTTAGACGAGTTTAACAATTAGGGGTAAAATAAAAGAGAATCCTGAAATTTTTATTGTGCAACATCGATAATCAGTGTAGATGTAGATCGTGAGTTAAAACATCTTCAACATGACGATAAGCTCTTAATGGACCTTTTCATTAATCAGAAGCTTTAGTTAGATTAGGTTAGGTTAGCAAGCCCTTCAATCATTTACTTTCTTATTGATTATTATTTTAAGCGTATCTGCTAAAGCAGGTTGCATCTTGAATTTGACAAAGTTGCTTTTGGCTGAATCCTTTTCATTTGAAGGCTGTTTTCCGGCCATTAAGGCGATTTTAATAAAGGGAACGGTTGGATTTGTGGTCGATGTGGGCGTGCGTATGCAATTTGAGAGCTTGTCGACTTTTCCTTCGCCAATCTGTGTGTGTCAAGTTTCGTGGTGGTCGCATTGTTGCGCATAAAACGGGTACGAAAGCCCGCCCCATCTATTATTCATGGCTCCGTGCCACCGGAACGACGGAGGCGGACGCTACGGATGGCGCGGCGCCTGACGCCACCGACGGACGCGGGGCGTCGGTATACGCCGCTGACGCAATCAACACACCAAAAATGAATGTCACTTTTTCTCTCAGACTGTTTCATTTTTTTCACATTTCGAACTTCAAACGGCTTATTCATTCGCTCAAAAAATTTCCATTGCCGAAATCCAGAAAAATCATTTGTTTCACGCGACATGGTATATTGGAGAGGAATTTGATTTTTTTGGTGTATACCGTCAAACTTCCTGACAATCCTACTTAAAGGTTTACTTTTTTTTGTTTGTTAATGAATTTCAGAATTGTTAATACGTCTATTAAAAACTATTTACGATATCTGCAATATAACTATGGTGCGATGAAACGATGCGGTGTGGTAAGGAGAGTAATAAATAGAGAACAGAAGAAGCGGTAAGAAAAGAACAGAGATAGTTAGAATATAGCTGGGTTTTGAGAAGAATATAGGAACTGTAGGTCAGGTCCTAAATTATGGTGGGTATATGCAGGGGACAAAGACAGACAAGTGCGGTAACGAGTATTAAAAGTTGATATAATTTTTATATTTCACACCATTAGTATAACTTGTTACTAAAAGATGTTAAATGTTTTAACCTAAATTCAGAAACAAAGAAACAAGTAACACTTAACATAACAATCACCTAACCTAACATATCTTATTGTATTGGTAAGGACCTTACAGATGGACCCTTTCATTTTATTTATGACTAATAATTAAAAATTGTTGACACAACAGTATTATATTCATTGCGAAATATGGTTAATAAATGAATTGAATCAAACACTAAAGTTTTTATTAAAACAAATACACTCAACAATCGTTTCGGCCAAAGGCCATTTTCAAGAGTAATTTAACAATATTAAGGGTGTAATTAGCCTAGGAAACTATTTATATTCGTACATACATATGTAAGGATGGTGTAAGTAATTGGAATTACATGTTTACAAGAATCAGATAATAAGGATTCTAAGAAATATTAAATGTGTATAAACATCTAGGTACAGACAAAATTAAAATTAGTTATTGGAAACTTAATAATATTCCCCTCTATTATTTTTGTTGCATATAGTTCTGTTTGGTCATTAACTAGAACTTTTTTGTTATAGATGGCTTTCTTTATTTCCAGATTTTCCAATAAGTTCATTTTTTTACCCTTAGATTCTGTGTGTAGAATTTTAATGCTGTCATCAAAGCTGTTGTTGAAAATGCAATGTTCTGTCAGTCCCGTAGTTGTTATTTTGTTAGCTAAGTTTTTTTGGTGTTCAGTCAGCCTGTTTTTTATGGATCTGCCTGATTGATCTGATAAATGCCACTATGACCTAAAGTTTCTTTTTTGACATTATTATTGACCATATATTATTTATTATTGTTATATCTAATTGTTTTAATTTATTTTTTATGAAATTGGTTGTATTGGATATGTAATTTAGGTAGAAATAACTTTTTTCCGTTATTTTTTTCGGGATAATTATTGCATGGTAGTTTTCTAGATTTCTGTATTAAATTACTTTCTATTAGTTTAATACCGTACCCGTTGTTTAAGCCAATTTGTTTTATTGTGTCTAGTTCTTTTTTTAAATTATTTTTACTTTGTTGAGCGTATTTGTTTTAATAAAAACCTTTGTGAAATATAGCCAAGTGTTTGATTCAATTTTGTTAGTATTATATAGATTTCAACTATAACCTAATGTCAATTGTACTCTTTATAAATATTAAATTTCGATATTTCTTGCACTTTAGAACTTTATTATTTCTGGTTATTAACGTATTTTTCTAAATGTGCATTTGGAAAATGAACAAATAGTAATGAGACAGAAATTAGATTCATCTACATGTCCCATTTTTATATAAAAAGATACAATTTCATTTGTAATTAATGGATGGTGGCAATGTATCCATGACAAACTGATCGCTTATGGACCTGGAAAAAATGGAACCTGGACAACTAGACATTAGTTTTCAATATACTGTCAAGATGCAGATTTCTTTGTCCAAGTCTGCATGTTGATGCTACAATCAAACTCACATTAGATTTTGGTACCTAGTTACCACTTGGTAATATGTATTATATAATGTATTCGTAAAACTGTTACTACTAACAGCTTCTGCTTTGAAGAGCCGGATTGGCCAACACATGGCAAAGACGATAAATTGGAATTGCTAAAAGTGTTGTAGGGAACTTCAACTAATGAAAGCTCCTTACATTAGGATGAAACTGTATATATATACATGTACACCTTGTTAGATACACGTTGGCAATTTAATCTGGCCCCACCCCTTTCCCTTGTAACAAGCAACACCACATGTCGTCGTTAGTGTAAACGACACTAAGTAAAGTAGCCATCAATGTGACGACATCCACGGCACACCGGGATCTATTTAATGGCACTGTCCCAACCTAAAAGGTCGTTTACGCAAACGGCTGCACTTACCCGTGCCAGAGCCAAACCATATTTTACGATTAAAGAGCCGGGTTCGTACGGGAAAACAGGGTGTAGGGAAGGAAGAGAGGAGACGAATGAGCGGGCACGGCTCGAATCATACACATAATAGGTAATTTCTTGCATTAATTAGTCGATTAAATATTAACGGTGGCAATCATAACGACGGCAGTAACCCTTCCGACAGGCCGTATAGATTATGCGGGGCTGGTAATAACGGGAATTCCCCTAACGCGCGCACAATGGAACTTGTTACGCTGCCACCGCTCTCTCGGCGAATCTAAATGCCGTGTGTCGCGCCCTCTTTCGTTTCAACGTAGTTGTTTGTTTCTGCCTCTGATGTTGTGAACACACACACACACACCCAAACATATACATTCATCTACACATTCATTAAAACAAATGCATACCTACCCTATTTGCTCACTGAAACAACTGATGAGCAAAATCAGGCCTGGTCGTCTAGCTTCTCTCTTTGTCGTAACAATTTGCATTGACAAGACTAAGACCGTGATCTGTAATAGTGATCTTATCTAGAAAGCAAACACAGTGGAGAACAGCAATCAACATTTTTTTCATCGACTTTGGTTGTAGGTCAATGATTGTTTACTTTTAACCTTTCTCAATTCTGTTAGTAGTTCGGTGGTTCCTTTTTGTGGATATTTCTGTTGTTCTTCTTGAATACTTTTTGATTTTTGTCTAGTAATCCTCCCGCAGAAATAGTCGCGGCCTCTTTATGACCGGCATGCCGATGTTGTCTTCGTAGTCTACTGATCTTCTGACGAAAGGGTTTTCTTGGTTTTCTGCATTTTGGAACGTTTTTCTTGGATTTTGCAGCTTCTGACGAACCATTGTACCCCAGTGATAATAGTAAGTACTTTGTTCTGTACCACTGCTACGTAATTGAGATTGGTGGGGGCTGCGATCCCCTATAAATTCCTGTAAATTATAATGGATCTGACTAGCATTAGATAGTTTTTTCTTTTTGTTTCAAGTGTTAGTTTCTTGCTTTTTAGGAGGCCGTAAGTGCACCTATTACAGCTTGCCCTTTCTTTTTATTTTATTGTCGAAGTTGATGCCCAGGTATTTAGCCTCTGTTTGCCATTCTATGACATCATTTTTATAGAGATTGTTTCTGTATGACCCTGACCCTCTCTTTTCCTTGTGTACATCAGTGCTACACTTTTTATGTACTTCTAATGTCATAACTCGGAACCTCACGGCCGGAGTTTGCAATAATTTATGAATTAATATTAACAATACATTAATATTAAAAATACGCTTTAAGAATGTTTGACTAGCAATATTGCAATTAAGAAGATATTGTGACACATATTTTCCTACTTTCGCTATATAGATGATATATTTTGCATATGGACAGGAACCAACCGGCAGGTAGATTTTTTCTTAAAATTTTTAAATTCTATGTACAAGATTAATAAAGATTAGTTTAACGATATAAAAAGAACTTGAGCATAGAATGAACTGACTTAAACGTCACAATTCTTAACAATAAATTACGTTTTAAAATATTTAGAAAACCGACACTTCAAATCACCCTAAACAAACGATATATGCAGTTTTCATGGTTTAATTAATAGATTATTAAGTATCCCCATGGCAGAGGTAGATTTTTTAGAAGAACTAAATTCTATAAAAATATAGCCCGAAATAATGGTTATAACCCATCTATAATAGACAGAATTATAAAGAAAAAAGAATCCTATAACGTTTTGAAATTATTATATAACCATAGCCTAGAAGTTAACAAACAACGTAGTTTATACTGGTCTATTAATTTTATCAAAGATATCAGTTATAAATACAAAGATAGGTTAAAGAAATTTAATTTTTGCGCTATGGAAAACAACAATTTAAACATTAAAAATCTGCTAGTTAACAACACACTTAGGAAAAATATGAATGAAAAAAGTGCCATTTACTAGTTGTTTTGTAATAATTGTGATGCCACCTATATTGGTCAGAGTGGGGGTGCTATTAATACACGATTAAATGAACATTTAAGTTATATCTCAAAAAAAGATAAAAAAATCAGCGTTTTCGGAACATTATGGTAATTTAAATCATAGTTTAGACTCAGAAAAGTGAAAGTTCGATACTAATGTGAATAAAAGTAAAAAACTGAATCTTATGGAATATCTTGAAATCAAAAAAACTTTATTTAATAATCAAAATTTAGTCAATAACCAAACCGAACTTCTATCAACTCCCCACTGTTACTATATAGATGGTAGAAATTGATGTATAAATACCATTTACCTAGTTTTAAACTTTAATACGTTAAGATACTCTGTTATCCCTGATAATGGTAAAAATTTTACCGAAACAATTGTCGTAGTTATAATAAAGTGGTGAAACTTATCTAATTGTTTTTATTCTTATTTTATGTGTATCAACCATGTTTCACAACAAATGCACCAAGAAAAGCTTGAATATTATACTAACATTAATGTTAGTGTCTTTAATATAGTATTTGTATTAAACTTCACGTAAACGTTGTATATGAGAATTTTGTAAGCGAGATCAAGAACGAGAACTAACAATTTCTAACTATTACATCTACATGGATTAAGTATCTATCCACATATAATATATTCGATATTTTTTTCATGTTATTATAGATCAGCAGTCAATAAAAATGCAATCTCTTTTGTTTAGCCGACTGCAACTGCTTCGAAATTTTCCCTGAAAGTCCCGTTAATAATTAATGATGCACTTAGAGGTGATTTATACTCCTTTGGGTTCATTATCGACTTGTTGTCACTAAGATACAAACTCGTTTTCTACTTGGGTATATGCAATAAGGATTTGGTTTGGTTTCGTGCGCTATTATGAAGTATAATAGACAATTGTTGTGATGATGCCGTATCGACCATCGATTTGTAGAACACATATCTGACTTCGTAGTACATGTCACATACTTGCGGCAGTTGTAAAAATAGACAATCGATGAAGATACTCAGAACTTTAACAAATTTAAGTTGAAACTTTGAAATTGGAGGAAACTCTACTTGCAACAGATCAATTTAGAAACTAATCACATTTCAGATAGGTAGAAGTATTGATAATGTATGTTATACTCTTGCCACCTGTTTCAACTGAAAATATTATGGACAACTTATACTGTTGTGCCTTTGTACTTTATTACATGTGACCCCTGCTTTGAAGAGTGGTCCCCTTCGTCCCACAGGAGAAGGGCGCATTCTCGAGGGGCTGCATTGATGCTCTTTTTGGCAGCTGTAATCGTTTTTAGATCACTGTTATTCCTATTCATAGCAAACTAGCTTTGCTACATTGAATTACGCAGCCTATGCTTACTCTTGCGGAGATTTATAAGCTTAGGTAGATGTCTGTTTATTTTTATGGGATTTTCGTGTAAAACCATTCGTAATAGCCTAAATGGTCTATTAAAGTATCAAGAGGGCATTAGAAATAAATTACAAATTATGTTTTTCTGAATATTTCTTTCGGCGCGTTCAAAGTAAAATTTTAGCATGCGACGAAAGTCTCGAGTTGATAATGCCCACAATAAAAGTGTTAAGTAGTTAGGGGTGAATCCCTTTTAGTTAAAATCACTCATACTCAGCATTTCACAACAAATACTTTTTTTAACACAATTGTTATGTTTTTAGTCCAGACGAGACCACCAGACACGGATCGCGATTTCGCTCTTGTTAGAAGCTCATCAGCGTGCCATAGCAGCTAAAATCCACTAGATGGCAACAATTGCCTCTATGCTATTAAAATACTTTTATTATAATTTCAAATATCATGATTGAAACTTCTTTCTTTTTATGATGTTTATGGTTTTCCATAGTACGGAGCCCTCAGTGCACGAGTCGAATTTGCACGTTTTTAAATAAATAGGTACATATATATTTTATCACACTACGTTAACAAATGCATTACAATTAAACATTTAATTAAACCAAGGTCGATAATCTAAATGCATATCAGCAAAGTGGTCGGGTGGACTTGACGAGGGTTGTAAATGAGCAATTTTCCAGGATATTCCGTATTCATGCACTTAATCAAGGTCCGGTCGACTGATTACCATTGTAAATTACTGTTCTAGCGTAGGTGCTGTGCTCCAGTTATACGACTGTAAGATAAAATTTACGATGGTCAGTTCGGACCAACTGAATCTCAACAAGCCGCAAACATATGCACAAAGGGGTGCACAAACCAACAGGGATACTAATACTTCAAGAACTTCCCATCAACATTAATAATTATTCGGAAGTGTTTTCTTTTAATGCAGGATTGCATCCGGAATAATTTAACGCGGACTCGTAAGCAGGATGGAGTGTTTTGCTATTTTATTTTGCATCATGAATTAATAATGAACCTTCAAAAGCCTACGATGATGTTATAAAAAGTTTGTACTGAACACAATACTAATATTAAGGATCGAACAATAATAAATTAATATTAAATAATAACTGTATTCAAAGAGAAAAGAAGAAAAACAAATAAGTTTCACGAAATTTTTATTGTTTCGGTCGATTCGACCATTATCTAGAGAATACAAAAAATTAGTAAATATGTAAAATGTGTTCAAGCAATTTATACTATTAAATTACAAGAAACGTGGTGGGGAGGATACGTTATAATTTATACAAAATCAAAGGGGAATTATGGGATACTAATTCTAGTTGGTTATTTACAAGATTATATTTATTATGAACAGCTTTTCTTATTTCTGAATGTTCAAGGAGAGACAGTTTCCTGCTTTTTGGGATGTTACAATGTAAACTTTTTATGTTATTCAAGTCTAGTAATGCAATGTTCAGCAAAACCACATTTGCTATCCTTTTTGTTAATGACGTTATTATGTTCGGAAACGCGTTTCTTAATAGACCTGCCACTCTGTTCAATATAAATAGCATTGCACGAATTACAACCTAAACGATAAACACCACTTTTTTCTAAGAGATCAATGGTTTTATTTTTACATAATATGGATTTTAAATAAACTGGACTATTTTCTATGATTTTACAATTAAAAGAATTCTCTAGTTTGTATTTGAATCTATGACTAATATTTTGAACAAATTTTACACTACCAAACTTAGGGATAGTCTTATCAATTACGACGTTGTTATATAATAATTTATTAGCTTGACTTTTCGTTTTTTTGGCTGACATCTTATCTATTAAGTTAGAATGATAACCATTGGCAACCGCTATGTATTTAATAATATCCAATTCATTGTTAAAATCTGAAGGGGAAAAAAGGTATAGAAGTTAGCCTGTGTAGTAAACAATGAAATACTGCATATTTGGTTTGTGTTCCCTAGATAATGGTGGAATCGACCGAAACAATTTTGTCGAGACAATAAGAATTTCGTGAAACTTATTTGTTTTTCTTCTTTTCTCTTTGATTTGAAATGTTTCACAAAAAGTGCACTATTCAAAGTTTAAGTTTTATTAAAACTGTATTCAAGTTATCGAAGGACACTGCCATAGATAATGGATGCCATTTTTTCTTCAGTTGCAGAAGCCATTTTAAATTAAAAGATAATTAAGCTCTTAAACCAGATGTGGGTCGCAACTTCAAGCTCATAAGTTCTCAGTTGCTGATCAAACGCAGTTGAATCGTACAATCATTATCATTAAAATCAAGTAACTAGAAGTATATTGCCATCTACAGATATTTACCCCTGACCACTGAGAGCAAGTAAGCAACTGCGCCCTCTTTAATTTTTAAATAAAGCAAACTAAACGATGACTGAGAGTGAAAGTTAAAAATAAACTTGAGTATTGCTACGTATTCATTGTTTGCGGTCTGTTTAGTCGGCCAATATGCTCTGACCGGTCGTCGCAGCTAAGACGTAACATATATTGATCCGTTGAGCCGTTAACATTACATTCGAGGATGGGAAGCTGTATTTCGAACGTCATCAATGCCATATAATAAATTAATACTGAGCAAGTATTATAGTTGCTCACGACCTGCATGGTGACAAATTGTGAACCGCCATAAACGGTGGACAATGCGTTTTAATGGTTAACATATGATTAAAAAATTATACTGAAAAAATCCTAAACAGCTAAAAAATAAATAATAAGTGAAAAGTACACACTATTTCAAGCGTCTTAAGTGGTTTTAGCACTGCGTGTAAAAGAGTTTATAAAAAGAGAAGAAATATTTTGTGTAAATGGAGTTGTATCATTATAAGAAGAAACTATTTATATACATTATAACAGTAGTTATTGGTGCGCAATTCATGATACTTCTGTTTTGAACAAATAAAAACAAGAACTTAATCTTAATAGTATGTAGGTTTTTCCTAGGCAGGTCGATGGGCTTCCTATATACAGACAATTTTGTGATTATTGTCACGTTGTCATTAACCATAGCCTAAGGTCAAAAACACTCCACTAAAGTATATACCTATATTTTGTTGTTATATTTAAGTATTTTCTATCTATTCAATCACCACCGAGCGGCGTGTTCTAGTGCTCTAGATCATTGCTTAGCTTATTGTGAAACATTTAAAAGTGGTTTTACGTACTTATTTTTCTTATCATTGCTTATCATTCGGGAGGTCATGGGTTCTAACCTAGCTCCGGCTGCTCTGGTCCAAGTATTCTGTGGTTTCCTTGGATCACATAGGCAAATGCTGGGGCAGTAATATTCCACAGATAATATTTCACTTCTCTTCTGTCTTCATTTCGTCCGTCTCATCTTTCTCTCCCTAACCACACCACCCACCCATTCTGACGATTGCTGAAAGGACGCTGAAGAGGGCCTTACGCCTTACCCTCTGGCTTTTCACTGCAGTGTAGGTTGGAGGGACTGCCCGCCCACCAGCACGAGTAGCTGGTGGGAATGAAACACAAAAAAGTTTTTTTTTTAATTCAATTACCAGTAGTCAGTAAGTATTTTATTAGTATCTTTATCGAATCAGTCGTTCTACTATCGTTCTAATCGTTAAGTCTACCAATCATTGTTCATAATATAATTAATCATATCGTTTATCAATAAGTTATTTTTCGGTGATAGTTTAAGTGTAATTTTATTTAATTAAAAATCTAAAAATCACCTAAATTATTATTGCTCGTTCTATCATTTCCAGAAGACCACAGATAGAAATTATTAGGCCATTATATTCAAAAATACTGACACCGTTAAATTAATTTTTACCGAAGAGGGTTAAGTGTCCCTTAGAAAAATCACTTGGGAAGCAACACACCCTCATCATTCAACAGTAGTTAAAGGTAATTAGATTTCTGAGTAACATCAAAATCCATAAATTCCACAAATTATTTACGTTAAACAGAACTAACTACATATTTGACCAAAAATTTAAAAGCAGAATGGGTTAATATAATTCCATTTACATTAATTATTTAAGGCAGAATATCCGAAAAACGTAGTCATCCATTAAAATATCAAAAATGATTTCTAAAAGCAGCTAAGGCTAAAGTTAGCAATGTATAATGGTGTCTACCAATACTTGTTTGAAATTCATCACAAAAATTGAAAACACAAATTGTAAATTTCAAAGGAATATATTATAACTTGACCATTGTTCCGTCAAACTCTGGTTTCTTCAGAAATTATACAAGAACTTAACGTTATAGTTAAACAATTGTCAAGTTATAATATATTCTTTTGGAATTTTGTATTTTTATTTTTTTTAAAGCTAGATACGTAAAAATCAAATAGTTACATTACAACTAAAACAAACACGCTGTTTTTATTCAAAATCTCAAAAGCTAATGTTTATGTTGTTTATTTTTTTTAAGGAATTATTAAACAATTCTACGATCTCTTAAAATAAGCAAAGAAAAAAGTTTGGACCAACGCACCAATTTGTATTAAATGTAAGGAGATCAAGACCAAGTTCCTATCTTTAAATCCAGATAGAAAGCTCTTGGTTAACTTTTAAAGATCTAACACATTCAGTTATAACTTCTAATAAATTAGGTCTGAATTTAAACCATATGGAACCTTTATTGAAGCAACACATGGACCTCTTTTTCAGTTAGTATTAACCTTCAAAAGACAGCTGTTAAAATTTCACGATATTCTATTTATTAGTTTGTGAGTTATTGTGCTAACGCTAGAGAGTGACGCTACTTTTGTTATTTTCGATCCAATGGATCAAAAACAATTTCTTGTTTTAATTTTACATTGCTTCTTGATGGAACAAAGTACCATTCAAGCGAAGCAATGAGCAATGGCTTGAAAAGTGTTATGGAAACTCCGCTCCAGCGGAAACAACCGAAACAAAATAAAACATTGTTTTGCTGATTTCAAACGTGGATGTAGAGACAGAGACACTGATAATGCAGAACGCAGTGGACATCCAAATGAGGCGGTAACACCAGAAAACATCAAAAATATCCACGAAATCGTTTTGAATGATCGAAAAGTGAAATTGCGTGAGTTAACTGACATCATAAAGATATCAAGAAGAACGTGTTACCTTCATACTGCATGAGCTATGAGAGACTATGAGACAATGAGAAAGCTCTGTTCAAAGTGGATACCGCGTTTACTCACTGTTGACCAAAAACAAGAACGTGTTGATGATTCTGAGCAGTGTTTGGCCATGTTTAAACGTAACAAACGTCGATGTGTGACAATGGATGAAACATGGATACTTCATTTCACTCCGGAAATAAAACGATCGTCATCTGAGTGGACAGCAACTGATAAACCTCGTCCAAAGCGCCCGAAAGTAACATACAATAATCGGCTGGAAAGGTTATGGCCTTGGTATTTTGGGATGTACGTGGTGTAAAATTCATCGACTATTTTGAGAAGGAAAATTCCGAAATACCATTAACAGTAAATATTATATAGCGTTATTGGAGCATTTGTACAAAAAATTGCAAAGAAGCGACTGCATATGGCAAAGAAAAAATTTTTGTTTCATCAAGACAACCCACCGTGTTACAAATCAATCAAAACAATGGCAAAGCTACATGACTACATCCACCGTATTCTCCAGATTTGGAGAGTACTACCAGCGACTACTGGCTGTTCGCAGACCTCAAAAAAGTGCAAGAAGTTTCGCTCGAATGAAGAGGTTGTCGCTGAAGATGAGATAAATTGAAAAGATAAATTGTTCTACAAAAGTGGTATTGAAATGTCAGAGCGGTGCTGGAATGATTGTGTTGCTCTTGATAGAGATTACATTGATGAATAAAGCCAATTTTGAACAAAAAAAGGTGTATTCTTTGTTAGACCCGGGACTTTTCAGCCCATGTGTTAATACTTTCGATAGTACACTTTAACAGAGACCCATTTCACTGAGAACATACCTAGATTTCAATATATTCCTCTAAGCTAGTATTACACTCTTTATACTTACTGAATGTCTTTATTGTTCTACAATCATTCTCTTCAATTACAATAAAAATGGTAACAAAGTGATGAACTAGAATAGCTTGTCAGGGTTTACAATAATAATGACAAGGCTGATATACCTAGCATGCATCAAATTGCCTAGTCTTCAACCAATCATTAATATTTAAACAACCAAAGATGTCAATTATGGTGGACGAGTCAAGTCAAACAAAGCCAGAAATAGTAGACTATATTTAATTAAGCGTAAATAAAGAAAAAATCCTTTACGATGTTTCAAAAGGTATAATTCTAAACTCTACAATTGTTTCTGCTTAATAAGTCTTCTTCAATAGTACATCGGAATACTAGATTTTTTAAGAGATATGTTATATTCATTTGAAACTTAATTAATTATTGTAAGAATATTAAACCCAAGCGATTTAAACCTTGCAACTATATGACCTAATAGTTTTAAACATAAGCTCCTTGGATGAAATCACAAATACCGTCATAGGCTCATCATCTAAACTTTATAAAACCATGACCCTATTAAGTAAGGGTAATAAACCTCATAACTCGCTTTTAAATATATAATTAATATGTAAATAAATAAATCACTTGTACGCTTGAGGTCAGTTGATTTAGAAACTCGAAAAATATTATTAGAAGTGTATGCATTGAGCTCAGCTCTATATGGTATAATACATGGCGGAAAAAAGTTGAAATCGTTTGAGATGTAGTGTTATATTATGGGCAGAAAAAAAAACAAAACCGTGAGTAATAAACATTAGAAATGAGAAGCTTTATGGACCAATTTATAAAATAATTATTAAGTTGTATTATTTATCATTTCAAAATTTCAAATATTCTTTAGAAATAGTTATTCTAGCAATAAAAATTATATCTGTTTGAATTATAATAAGCAGTATATGCAGATACCTAAGAAAATTAAATGTTGGTCAGACTAATTCTTCACTTGTTTAATTTATGTGGTTGATACACAATAACAATCGCAGGATTTGGTCACGTCCACCACGAATGTACTTTTGTTTCTTACGTAGTTTTATTACTAATATATAAGGTAGGGTTTAAGTTAGAATAAGAAATTCAATTCAGTAAAATTCAGCTTAGCTCAGTAGCGTCAGTCATGTCAGTTCAAATCCAGAATAAGTTATACGAGAAAAGAGCCAACAATTAAAGTACATTAAAATATAAATTGCAGTTTAAATTAACAAATACAAAGTTAGCGAACAACTTAGAATAGGATAAGAACCCAACATAAGGTATTAGTAGTAAAGAGAAGAAGAAGAAAAGGACGCTATGGAAGTCAATAAGGCAAAGAAGAGATAAGTTGGTACGACCTCTTCTGAGACATAAAGTGTTGGTCCCTTGGACCACCATCTGCTTTATTATCATTGCAAGATGCGTAACGTTTTCAGGCTGATTTTCTAAATTATGATTTTTAGCTCTTTTGTTAATTTATTACCAGTTCCTTTCCTTTGCAAATTTAGTCTCGAATCCTTTCCTAATTGCACTACCATAAATCGCCCATAAATTCCAATAATTTTTCTAGCTGTAACTGTCAACCCCCTAACCCTAACGGCCGTCAATTTGTATCAAATTTCTGTCACATTTATAACCATAAACCAAAACGCTACAACAAGTTTCAAAACCCACCTTCCTCACTTGTAACACCCATCATCATTGTTCTCATCAAATTTAATCACACCTCCATCTCTTTCTAACTTATTCTAAAGTCTATAAATAACCTTTTTCTAAAAAGATAAGAAGAAGCAATATTAATTCATATCAAACTATCTATTTATCAGCTATACTCACTTATATCAACCACCAAGCCTAATCAATTAATAATATTCAAACGACAACTCAATCGTGTCGCAACGCTTCCCGGTAGTTGCTACCAGTATTATCCATTGTAAAAAGTATAAATATATATGTATATAAAATCTGCTCAAAGACTATTAATTCAAACGACCTACAAACATTACTTCAATCAAGATTCAACACAAATACCTGGACTTCATCAAGTTGCAGTCCACGACGATTCATAGCGAATCAAAACATAAAGGGCTAGTTAGACACATATTGAAAGCGGAAATAGGAGTAAAAGAAGGTAGGGGAAGGTCTAAGTTAGATTACTGTTGACAAATATTTAGGGATGTTTGATGTCCTAGTACATTATGCAGTTATGGTATCTAATTTGAGTTATACACTTATCGGGGTATTTATTGCTTATGTTGAAAATCAATTAAAAGCACTTATATTCAAAAAAGAAGGAATTAAAATCATTATTCGTCTAAATATTAAGATATGGCTTTCGGTTCGTTGTGCCTACATGGTAGGACGCGTTCCAAATGTGAGATCTTTGATCTTAATATTTAGACGAATAAGGATTTTAACTCCTTCTTTTTTGAATATGTTATATCTTCGGCTAATATGTGGTTTGCATAATTTATTATCCTAAAACCACAATTTCAATCAAGATTTCAAAATTTTACATGGTTAGGAAAAAGTACAAAATTAAATGTTCTAGAATATTTAGAAATTAATAAAATAAAAATATATAATCCGAACCTATTACTAAACGACCAGATAGATTTAAATAATTCACCATTATTAAACTTATTCAAAATAAAAAAATAAAAACCACCCCTTAAGTTAAGTTGGAATATAAATAGGATGTTTTGTGTAAACTTAAGCAGTACTATGTATTACTCACTTGAAAAAGCTACAGTATAGCGAAACTATAGTAGTGAAAATAAAACTTTTGTGAAAAGTTTAATTGTGTTTTACTCAATATGAATTCAAACTTTCACCAAGTAACAGCCAACGCAATCAATCACTACAATTTTGTTTCGCAAAACATTAGCTTCGTCAGGTGTTTTTAATTGAATTGAATTATTACATACCTAACAACTTTCAACGTGTATGGTTGAGTGGTTTAAAACACTTAAGTTATAGGATTAAAGAGTCTAAATCGGTTTGGTCTAATGTTTTGGATTATTGGGTTATTGAATTTTGTGGAACTTTAGGTACTGCATTCTAGAGTAGAGTACAAGGACCATCAACCCCTCCCTCCACCTTGTATCCCCATATGCTAGCTTAAAGCATGGTCAACATCTAAAATTTCATTCATTCACAACAAAAACAAGTATTTGAATACATGTGGAAGGATAGGCAGACTTGACGACATTACAACAATTTCACTGATTGTCGTTTAGCTACGGAATACTAAAAATAATGCCACTCAAATCTACGAGTGCTTAATTAATACAATTCTTGTTTATGCAAACTTTATGATTTCTATTTAACATTATTGTGTATTTATCAATTGTCCATTGTGAATTGCCTTTTGTTACAATTGCATTTCATCAAAGTATCCTTTTCAATAAACATTCATTCCCCATAAACGGGCTTATATTGATAATACCTGTGGCTATCTATTAACCATACTTCTCGTCCGATGACACGCACTGTCAGTTAGTTATACGTAATGTAAAACTGTGGAAAACAACTGCATTATGAACAGTTATAATTGAATACTTAAATATTATGAGGTGCATCTCTTTCTTTGATTTGCTCGTTTTGATTTTCCTTGTTGAAGGTAAGAGATTTTTAGTCTTCACAACGAAACAATTTTTAAAATACTAATTCTTTAAAAATAGTTTTTATTTGTCGAAATTCAATTAAAAGCACACGATTCCTCACCTGACAAAGCCAATATTTGTGTATCTTCAAAATAACAAACCAAGTCTCATTGTGCACTTATGTATATGCGGTAGAAGTTATTGTTTTCTTTACGTATTTATTCAGCCGATGTTCACCTAATAATAACTTTTTAGTTATTTAAACAATACGTTTTCGATTATTATATTTGAACTTCAGTGTCCAGATAAAACCAAGATTTATAGAAGCAATTATAAGTTTACTACTGGGTTTTATATTAGTTGAAAACCATTTTTGTAGCTACGTAAATAACTTTTCTTATTTTCAGGTAATTTATGCCTTTGCCTTTATAAGAAAATGATTGATAGGTTTCTCAGTAAACCATACTGGATGGATTTGTGCAGACAGGAAAAGTTTCGTCGATATAAAGGAAATGAGTTTTTATGCGTTTTCATTCCTAGGATTGAAAAGGCTTTAAAAATGTGTCAAGATTCAAAGTTTCGTAACCGTAATAGACCTCAGTGTGGTATTTTGGAAGGAATAAACATTGTGGAAATTGGGAACAGAGTACCTAAAGATGAAGATCTTTGTGTTTTTTAATCACATTCATGCAGTTATTCTACTATAATTATATAATCTAAAGTATCCTGTAGAAAATATAATATTATATAATTTGCGTAGTTTTGTCTATTATATGCATATATTGTTTTGGTTATTCCAAAACTTAATTTACAGTCAGCCAATCGAATCCTGCACATTGAAATATTTGTTATTTTTGAAGATAATTTGAATACGTTTCTTACAAAATTTTATTGATTTGACATTTACCGATATGAATGGTTCATAAATTAAAAACAAAAGAATGAATGATTTTTTAAAATCAATTGTCATGTGGTCCTAAATGAAAATCGTTTTGCACATTTTTTGAGTAGTTCAAATACATCAAATCATTAAAACCAAGTTAAACCAATTCAAAAACTTTTTGCATCAATGGTCAATGAACTTTAACTTATTTTTACATATCTAGCAAAATCAATAATAGAACATCCCGGATATTATTTTGTAAAAAATTTGCAAATGTTGTCCAATGTGATTTAGTAGCCTGTCACACAAATCAGCATTTTTAATAAACAAAAGTGCCAAATTCAAAACTAAAATAAAAGAAAACTTTCGTAGGAATTTATTATATCAACAATTGCCTTTCAATTCAATAACAACTTATATTCTTCATCTAATGGCTTAATTATGGGTAATCCCCCAAGTCCACTTCTGGCCGAAATATTTATGGACCATATAGAAGAACAGATATTTAACAATAGTTTAGGTAACAATTTTATATATTGGCATAGAAATGTAGACGACGTTTTAGCGTGTTTTATAGGAACTAATAAGCAGCTTACTTCTTTTATTCACTTCATCAATAATATTCATCCTAACATAAAATTTACCACAGAAGAAGAAGAATTAGCTGCATACCATACTATGTTGCATAGATTAATTAACATTCCTATAGAAACAGATAAATATAGCACAGAACTAAATCTAATTAAACAAATTGCTGTTAATAATAGCTACAATGCTAATTTAATAGATAAATTGTTAAATCAAAAACTTTTTAAGAAAACAATTAACTTAATTTACCCCTCACCTGCTCAACCAAAAATTTTATATAATTCTCTATCTTTTATAGGTAAACCTAGTCTAGCTATTAAAAAACGTTTTAGTAATCACAATGTTATTATAGTCTTTAAAACCAATAGTAATTTAAGTCTCTTTATCAAAAACAATAAAGACAAAACTCCAAAAGACAACAAAAGTGGTGTTTACAAATTAAACTGCGGTTCCTGTGATAAATTTTGTATTGGTATGACTGGTAGGAATTTTAAATACGCAACTCATCTGATAGAAACTCTCCGAATTGCAATTTTGAAGTTCTACATATAGTAGAAAAAGGACGTAAACTCAACCTTTTGGAATCCCTCGAAATCAATAAAAATAAATTATCTCCTTTATTGTTAAATTATCAACTTGATGTTAAGTTTTCACCTTTAATTAATGTAAACTTGTAATGTATAATATTTTAGCTTTTAGATTTATGTTCATGTATGTATTATATAAGTAATTTTCTAACTGTTATTCCTCCCCCACTGCTTTACTTTTTACTGTTTTGTTTATATAGAATTTTACTATTCACGTGTACCACACTTATCCTGAAGAAGCTGCTGTGTTAGCGAAACAATTGTTGATATAATAAATTCCTGTGAAAGTTTTCTTTTGTTTTACTTATGATTATGAATACATTTCACCAAGTAAAAGCCAATTCCATTTCATTTTTAAAAGTGCTAAGATTTTACCATCATTTGATTAAAAAAAATTATTTGTTTAGGTACCCACTCTAACGTCCCACTTTATTTTCTGTCTATCCAAATTTATTATTTATTATTAATCGTAATCTTTTACACGCACGATATTTATAATAATACAAATTCTGCCATTGGGCGTTTAGCCATAGCTACTGCCATAGCATATCTATGATCGCTATTATCGACTGTTGATATTTAAGCGCGCCAACGTCAAAAATTCATGATTTTTAATTAAAAAACCCGATTAAACGACAACACCCTGGTTATCGAAATTGGTCGTGTTAATTAGTTCTCTTCTTTAATTAGATGTTTAAATAGTAAGTTAATTACATAATATTGTATCTTCGGACGAGATACCACCACCGATTTTCTTTACAAATATATCTACACTAATACCATAGATACGTAACACACTGTTATATAGTGATGATGAATTTACAGTCCACCTTAAATACGTGTAAAATATGTGGTGGTCGATACACCCTGTATAGTATAACATTCTATGTATTAATATTCTTTTGTAGTATATTTCTTTGTGTATCTATGTAAATATTTTTTAACATTATCTTCTAATGCTTTTATATTCTGTCCATCTGTGCTAATAACTCTTATTACTGTACCTTCCTATAAACCCGGCTAACATTTCAACTTCGTGTACTAACCGCATGACGTCTGTCCTTCGCTGTCCTCCCTAATTACAATTTTACGATAGGTTTCTTCCGTGGTTTGGGTCGTTGCTTTATTCCTTGATATTTCTCGTGTTAAAATTTTCCATGCTTTCGTACTTTTATATTGGCACCCTACTCTTTATCCACTACCCTTTCCTTTACTTCAGAATTTCGATTTCATTCTATTTTTTCCTTCTGACTAGACAGTCCGATTTGAATCTTCCAACTGTAAAAATAATTTCCTTCCGTCTTCTTGTTGTTAAATATAATGTTATTGTTGTCTAGTTTTATTTATCAAATTATTAATTACCTGACATGAGAGTCCAAAAATATATAAAGATTACATTCTTTATCAGCATTTTATTGAGTTCCTTATCCCCAACGTCCAATTTCGATGTATTATTGATAAAGGATGGAATATTCCTAATAAAATTAATGTTTATGTGGTGACATCAAGCAGAGATATTAATTTTGGTGACAAAAATGTAAATAAACCGAGATAAATAAAAAGCCTGTTTAAATAGGAATTGTTCATACAATTTGTTAAAATAAGTCGTGCATTAAATCTTGAACTCAACCTCACTAATGAAAAGTTGAAAGCCACACACAAGTTAGTCTACCTAACCAAACCATAATTTTAACTTTTTTTCTCTGTAACGAAGGAATACGCGAACTTTGAATATCTACTGAAATTAAAACTTGTGTGAATGAAAAAGGAAAAGAGACAATTATGTCGATAGACTTTCGAACTGAGACCATCACCACAATTTTAATTTTGTATCAAGTATTAAAATTTCAACTTCAAGATTATATTATGTTCCATACCTCTTTAACAAAAAAAAAATTGTTAGTTCCTTGAGTTTCGTTATAGAGAGCTTACACCATTTCAAAAACTAACTTATATTTCCACGAAATAAAACAAGGATCGGTAACCTTCGAACTAGTAGTGATGTAAAGATTGTTTTTTTTATCTTTGTGCGTTTTACGAAAGAGAAACGATTCTTTGACTTGATCTTAGAGGTAAACAAAGGGAATGTAGGTAGGTAGTTGGTGGGCCTGAAAAGGCCCATAAAATTCCTGCCATCTTTTGGCAGTGCAAGTTGATTTCCCAAGAGTCAGTCGCTCGTTTCCCCTTTCTTTTCTCTCAACCACAAACCATTTCGAGCACGAATGTTATTTGCAGTTTGTTGTTATTCGCAACCGCGCCTACTTGATGACCGTCACGTTAACCTTCGACATGCCATCGTCAATTCCTCCTATTCCTCCATGTTTTAGGTAGAGATCGATCAGCATCTCTTAAAATATTTCTTTTTTAATACATTAACCATACGTCTGATCCAAATTTATTATTCGTCTTTTATGAAATATCTCAAAATTTCAAAGTAAATTCTGATCATTTAGACATTCAAAAGCATTTATTTAAATATTTAGGTTTCAAAAGAAACAACACCCTGTACATGGAAATTTTGTGGGCTTGCTGCATGAGTGTAAATTCATTAAAGGCATCTTTTGCTTTATGGCCATAATTCATCTCGTTTTCTCGAACTATGTCCCTAAATTATTAATGTGTGTTCCGTGAATTACGTCCATCGGGACTGGTCGGAAATAGTGGTCAGTAGAGCTCTCTGGTGTTCACTGTCGTGAACCATAAACTGCCCTCTCGCTTCTGTCGTTTAAACGACACTGCTCGAATTATTGTTACTGCATGGTGTTACGGTCGGTCTTTTGAAATATTAAAATGGGGCCATGGTCTCTTCACTGGATATCAGTCTACAACTTCTAAAAATCTAATACGAACCATTGGCCATACGGCATCCAGACAATTAGTGAGTCGTCACTAGATATCAGTTTATAACAGTGGTTCTCAAACTTATTTTGTCTACCGCCCATTTTGACAATCAATTATTTTCTAGCGCCCCCCCAGTTTGTTAATATCAGGCTCAAATTTACTCAAAAACAGCCGTAAGTCACCGCGTGCGATAACATGCAAATGATTTCTCTTTTTAGTTAGCAGCGTTGTCATAACACTAAATCCACGATCACACAAATACGATGATGGGAATGCTATCAAAAATCGTTGAACAATCGACCATAATCCAGGAAACAATTGCTGTATTGGCATTTGTAACCAAAATTCTTAGTATCCATTTTTAATTTTGATTTTAGTTCTCCTTCCTGATGATACTAGGATGATACTGCTGTGGTGACATTTGAAAAGGGATCCACCACCCAGTCCGATATTTCCAATTTTCCAACTTTAACATGTCCTGGAATCGTTCTTTAAAATCACTGTGGAGGTTCTTTAAATGTTGACAGTAATCAAGCAAGTCGTCGTTGTTGAAGGATGCTGCTGATAAATTAGGGAAAGCGTGAAACTCACGTCTGCTGATATTTTCCTTGTGTAAAAGCAGTCGAATTTAAAGAACTTGCTAACGATTGCACGAGAAAACTTTAATGAAAATGTAACAAACAAACAAACAAACAAACAAACAAACAAACAAACAAACAAACAAACAAACAAACAAACAAACAAACAAACAAACAAGGAAAAGCCAAACCAGAAATTTTGAAGCAAAGCCATATTGATTACCTTAAATTTACTTTAAAAGATGGAGTTACAAGAAGAACCATTCTAATGGTAGACTTTGCATGTCGGGATTTGTTGTAATTAATTTTATTACATCTTTCAAATTTTTTATTTACATTACATTCATATTGGATGTAAGGGTCGGTGTGTGAAGTAATGTGAACTTTGGAATGTCTGTTTTGGAGACAAGTGGATGTGGATTGGGAGACTTTGTATATCTTCAATGTCGGTGTGGCGAGTTGCAAAGCGGCGAGTGAGGAGGCAATAAAGCGAGGTAATTCCATCAATATTCAAGCAGGTCGGTCGGCGAGGCATCAAATTTATGTGCCAATGTTTATGGACCCGAGGGACCGGAGCTTCCTGGACACACACACCACTAACATTTCTTCTGCTTCGCAATTCCTTAGTTTTCTAAAGTAACCGCTTTATTTTTGACGATATCAAACCGAGAAATGTTATGTTCATAAAGTTAAAATGTATCACATTATTTCGAAGGACCAATTAAATAGAATCAATCTACAATTTCATTTCAAATTTGATAATGTAATATTATCCAATTGGACTGTATTCTTCCTTAATACCGTCTTTTTCTGCTCTTTGTAATAGTAGTAGTTCCGTCTAAATTTGTTAAAAATTTCTTGACGTGTAAAGAAAAATCGCCGTCATATCCCATCACCCTTCGGTAATATTTATTCGCCCCCGTCAAGTTGAAATTGTAATTACCACGCTAGACTCTAGTTTATGTCGAATACCTTCATGGTGTCACTGTTCTTGAAACGTCCGTATATAATTATATCTTCTTAAATCAGTTTTATACCTAGATTTTATATTATTTTTAGTATCTTCGTTAACTTCTGACAAATAATTATTGATCAAAGAGAAAAGAAGAAAAACAAATAAGTTTCACGAAATTTTTATAGTCTCGGCAATATTGTTTCGGTCGATTCGACCATTATCTAGAGTACAAAAGGTTACTTAATATGTAAAATGTGTTCAAACAAATTATACTATTAAATTACAAAAAACGTGGTGGGGAGAATAAGTTATAATTTATACAAAATCGAAGGGGAATTATGGAATACTAATCCTAATTGGTTATTTACAAGATTACATTTATTATGAACAGCTTTTCTTATTTCTAAAATTTCAAGGAGAGACAGTTTCCTGCTTTTTGGGATGTTATAATGTAAAATTTTTATCTTATCCAAACCATATTTTCTATCCTTTCTGTTAATGGCGTTATTATGTTCGGAAACGCGTTTTTTAATAGACCTGCCACTCCATATTATGTAAAAATAAAACCATTGATCCCTTAGAAGAAAGTGGTGTTTATCGTTTAGTTTGTAATTCGTGCAATGCTATTTATATTGAACAGAGTGGCAGGTCTATTAAAAAACGCGTTTCCGATCATAATAACGCCATTAACAAAAAGGATAGCAAATGTGGTTTTAGTGAACATTGCATTACTAATAATCATCAATTAGACTTGGATAAGATAAAAATTTTACATTGTAACATCCCAAAAAGCAGGAAACTGTCTCTCCTTGAAAATTTAAAAATAAGAAAAGCTGTTCATAATAAATGTAATCTTGTAAATAACCAACTAGAATTAGTATCCCATAATTCCCCTTTGATTTTGTATAAATTATAACTTATCCTCCACACCACGTTTCTTGTAATTTAATAGTATAAATTGTTTGAACACATTTTACATATTTAGTAATCTTTTGTACTCTGTAGATAATGGTCGAATCGACCGTAACAATATTGTCGAGACAATAAAAATTTCGTGAAACTTATTTGTTGTTCTTCTTTTCTCTTTGATTTGAAATGTTTCACAAAATGTGCACTATTCAAAGTTTAAGTTTTTTAAATAATTATGGAAGAGAATAGAGATAGAGATAATAATTGTAAAATGAAATTAAGCAGGAGACTATTTGTAGTCGGGTTCATTTGACGTAGACGAAACTCTCCGAAACGGGGTAGACTTTGCGAGCCAGTGTATTACATTGAGCTGCTCTAAAAGCGGAAACAAAGGAAAATCCGAGTAAAAAGTAATCTGGCAGCATCTTGCATTGCATTATTCAGTAACAAGGCAGAGGCGCTCTGTGAGCGCGGATCGTGCATATTGTATGCACCGTCTTTCTGACAGCTTTTTAATAACTTTAAACGGCCTTAATGAGACCAGTCTTACGTAAGCCGGCGCAAATTTTGACACCCTTTATGCTCAACCGAAAATTCTCTTTAGCTCTTTGGATTGCCTAACAAAGTAACTTTTACTTTTATCTTTAAATTTAATTTTACGTTTTATAGTAAAGCAGTCACATAATTTAGCCCAAGAAGCTCAAAATAGTCAATACTTAGTGGTTAGATAAATCTATCGATCGATCTAGCCATAAAGTACGAAAAATAATACGCCCCTTAATTCTGATATATTTGTATACAGGGTGGTTCAAAAAGTTTGCAATCTGCTCATTTTGGCCAAACTAGAAATTTAATCAAAAAATGTTTCGAATAAAATAAATGTAACTGTTGACTTCGGCTCACCCAAGTAATGCTAAATCGCGTATCGAAGCAAACGACGGGGTATGTCCATTCGAAACGTCATCCTCCTTCATAACAACGCCAGGCCACACACCGCAGTTTTGACAAGGAATAAATTAGAAGAAATGGGCTGGGAAACCCTCGAGCATCCTCCTTATAGTCCTGATTTGTCATTGCCCTGACCTGTGATTATTTTTTGTTCGCGCTCTTCAAAGAATCACTTGCAGGCAAAATATTTAAAAGCAATGAAGAAAGAGAGGAGTATATGCGCAATTGACTGACAATTCGCCTTCAAATCAAACTTTTTATGAAAAGGAATATTCAAGCTTCCAAATCGGTGGCAAAAGTGTGTAGAGCACGGAGGTGACAACATTGAATAATGTTAAATGTTTAGATTGTGTGTACCATTAATCAATAAATTTATTTTACAAAATTACTGTTTATATTTGATTTACCCTCATAATAGTAAACAGAAGTAAGTGAATTTCTAGTAATCGAGATTTTTATTTATTAACATTAAACAGAATAAAAATTTCGACATACCTATATGTTTTACTTATCTTCTTACCACTAGCCTTATGTCAGCTTTGATAAAAGCTCCGATAGCAGTTTTATATTTACAGGGGCAAGAAGTGTCAAAGAAAAATCTTTGGATAGGAATTTTTTTGTTCTGCAAAAAAGACCACATTTTTGCAGAAGAAACTGTAACGAACTAACAGATGAACCCAGATAAAAATTAATCTCGTTTGTTTTAAAAACAGCTAACTCCAATATAATTGGAAAAGTAATAATTAAAAGTAGAATAGAATTAAAGCAGAAACCAATTGTAAGATGATACATGTATAGTCAATAAATATTGAAAAAATAGCATTTTTGATAATATTAAGTACATAATTAGTTTACTGACAGTGTTCGCATTTATTGGAGCCCTTGTCCTTGTAAAGGACGACAATCTACCGCCTTTAAAGTGGAAACTTGATCGTGTTACTGAAGTACATCCCGGTGAGGACGGAATAATTAGAGTGGTTTCGATAAAAACAAATAGCAGAACGATTGTGAAAAGAGCAGTGTCCCGGGTTTGTGTTTTGCCCATAAACAATTAATTTCGAGTAGTGCGGTTTACATAGTTTTTAGTTTTAGTCACATTCATTTAGATGTAAATATAATTTTCACGTTTATTAAGAGTCAGCATATATTATGTATCTTTGTATATATTTAAATACTTGAAAGTTTACCTTTCAAGGGGGGCGACATGTTCGCATTTATTTATCTTTTCATTTTTTGTTTTTGTAATTTATTGGCCTTGTTAGTCACACATTTTTTAACGTCTCCGATTTTTTGTAATTTTTTTTATTATCATGTGCATTTGCTGTCTATTTCTTTCTTTTGCGATTTATGGTTTTAGATGTATTATATTTTTCCCCTTTTTAGTATCGCCGTTTCCTATTGTATTATTTTTTCTTTGTCTTCAAATGTGCTTCTAGAGTTTAAGTTAGTTTATAGATTTATTGGGGGTAATTTGTTGACCATCGGTCCATTTCGAGGACGTAGATGATGCACCGACACATAGCTTACAATGTTGCATTTTTTGTGTTTACGTTTTCCCTCCTTTTTGTTTGTTTTGTTGTTTCAAGTGTCGGTGCATCGGAACCACCCCTCCTCTGGGGGCGGTTCTTAAATTCATGTCAATATAAGTATTTCTACAATTTAGTTAATGCAGTTCATTCAATTCATTCAAAAATTGAATTTCAATATATTAGATTTAAAACATCAAATATTTAGGAGAGATCATTTTTAGTACATTTAACATATAGCACAAATCAAATCATGATCTCTATAAACGTATAGTATCAATAACATATAGTTTCACGTAATCAATCATAGTTATTTAATTTTCGTAAATAAGTAGCATTCACGACGTTCCATAAAATTAGTGTATATAGTTGTAAATAGTTGGATGTAATAAACTTTTAAAACATAAAGTCCGTTTATTGCACCGATTCCCCCATAGGAATCAAAAGAAGTGGTACATCTCTGCACCGGTGAAATAATTTATTTCATCAACTAATAAACAGACAGTTACTACCGATATATTTTACTTATTACTTAGGGAGGTATTAGTGTATACTAGTTCCTTTCCATTTTAGATAGACCACCTAGTGAAATCTTAAAAACAGGGTAATGCAAAGCCACAATGTCATTGTTTCGATTTCAAATTCGTTTGCGAAAAATCAAATTATTTTTAGTCTTAGAAATAAGTTTTTGATAATGAGATGATAAAAATGTCAAATGAATAAAATTATTTTACATTTATGTAGGATTACATATCTATATATGTTTTTATATAGAATAGCCTCGAAATAGTTAAATGAAAAAGTTTCTAACTAAAGATGACATCTTGAGTGTTGAAACTGGTATTAGGTTTTTAAACGTTATGTGGGAATTCTGGTTTTAGTATTTATATCGGGTTTTCTTTAAAAATATTTGTAGACTTAATAGTTAGTGAAAATCCATATTGTGTCTAGACACAAATAGTGTCTCAGCCTTTCACCTAAGGAAGGCAGTTCACTCAATTAAGTTTCTCTATTAAGTTCCTCGGTTCGGAGGCATCTTTAGATACCTTACCTACTTAACTTACACAATGTTAAACTCATAATAAAATTCAAACAAACAATATGTAAAGGTTTTACAAAAAATTTAATAAGATTTCTCTTACAATGTTTCGGCTTGTGAGGCCATTATCAAAGAGTTATAAATAGAAACTAAACTAAAAATAAAAATGCGTCAATATATATACTACAAATATGAGTGGAGGAGATTACAATTTCTGACAACGCGCTAAAAATATAGGGCTCTTATGCCCTTCACACTGCTCATTCGTAATGATTTTATTTTGAAAAAATGCCTTTTGAATCTCTAATTTTTCTAAAAAGTTTAGCCTTTTACTTTTATTTATACTATGTAAAATTTTAAAATTATCTTCACTAAAATTATGGTTATTATCAAGACAATGTTACGCGAAGCCAGTATTACATTTTCTATCTATAATCGATTTTTTGTGTTCTTTAAGCCTAGTTTTAAAGGATCTACCAGTCTGTCCTATATAGACAGCCTGGCAGTCCGTACAATGGATCTCATCGACACCTGATTTACAACGTTTATCAAAATTTGAAATTTTATTGTTAACTAACATATTACCTAAATTAGTTTTATTGGAACAGATACCAACAATACCTAATTTATTTAATCTTTTACAAATGGTAGTGCTGATATTTTGATAATGGTTAATAAAAGCCCACTTTTTACGTTCTCTAACAACGTTTTTTCCCTGGTATATGAGATTAAAAGTATGATTTTTAAGTTTTTTATGAATGATCTTATCTATAATATCTCGGTCATAACCATTATTGGCAGCTAAAGTTTTTAGTATGTGAACTTCTTTTTTATAATTTTCATCACTTAATGGGAAAGAAATTAGTCTGTGGATTAAACTATTAAATGGTGACATTTTAATGTTGTGATTTTGGTTTGAACAACCTGGAATCGTTACATCAGAATAAGTATTTTTTCGGTAATCTGTTATTGTTATGTGTTATAGATAAGTCTAAAAAAAATAAATTATTGTTTAAGTCTAATTCAAGAGTAAACTGTATTTTCTTGTTGATAGAATTTAAATGTGATAAGAAATTTTGTAATTGTCTCCTAGTACCTTTCCAAACACAAAATATGTCGTCAACATAACGAATCCATTTAAATATATTATTAGTTAGGGAAGTTTGTGAATTAAATAAGGATTTTTCAAAATGATCCATGTAAATTTCTGCTAATAACAGTGATAAAGGTGACCCCATAGGGAGACCATCATTCTGTTTATAGAATTTGTCGTTAAACGAAAAGTAATTTTGTTGATGGCAAATATCAATTAATGACATCCAAAGTGGGTCTATTAAATACTTTTGAAGAATATTTCTTAACTCATCAGTAGGAATAGATGTAAATAAACTTTTAATATCAATAGAAACCAATAAATAGTTATTAGGGATATCTAAATCCTTTAATATTTTAATAAAATCGTAAGAATTTTTTATAGAAAATTGGGGTTGAAAATTTATAATATGTGGCAATTCTTTACTAAGTTTTTTGCATAATTTATAAGTAGGGGCGTTAATATAAGAAACAACTGGTCTCAAAGGTATATTTTCTTTATGGGTTTTTGGCAAACCATACATAATAGGGGGCTGTGGATTCATATTAATTAACTGGTATTTTGTATTTGGATCAAACAAACTATTAGAAACTTCTAGAACACTTTTTAATTTATTTTGGAAACTATTAGTAGGATCTGATTTTGTGCTGGAAAAATCATTGTTTTCTAATAAGGTAGCCATTTTATTAATATATTCTGTTTTATTCATTATGACTATTGTATTAGACTTATCAGCCTTGCTAAGAATTAAATCGTTATCTGTAATTTTAGTTTTTATAGATTTAATGAGTTTTATTTCTGAATCATTACACTTATTGTTTTTACTGTTTTTTATAATGTTTGCAATAGAGAATTTTTCCATTTCAAATTCAAGACTATGGTTATTGTGCTTATCTATATCAGTTGCAAAATTGTTTGAAGCTAATTCGGTGTTGACAACAAGGTTATCTAAGTCTTTTTGGTGCAAAAGTTTGGGCTATATTTTAATCCTTTTTCTAGCAATTTAGTTTCTATGTTGGTAAAGACTACTTCAGACAGATTCTAAACTCTCGGAAAAAAGTTATTTGTAAGTTATTATTAGGATTATTTAACGTATAATTTGAAGTAGTAGATTTACCATTTTTAATGTCTTTAAGCTTCTCGAGTTTTTTAGCTTGCCTAAAATGTTGTTGTTGTGACAGGAAGTCTTATTAATTTTTTTGTAAAACCTTTCGTATTGTTCGTTTGGATTTTATTATTAAAAATGTTTTACAATTTCCCAACCGCGTCTTCGTTAAATATTATTAATTTTAAACTCACTTAAAAACTGTTATAGATCCAATGAACACTACATACACCTTGCAATATTCAAGAAAAAAAACTCTCAACAAAATAAAATCTTCTTTTGTGAACAGTTATTGAATTTTCGGGGAAGAAATTGTTTGATATGATTACTTATAGCTATACCCTTTTTAATTAACCCTTTTTTCTTTGCCATTTCTGAAAAAGTTTCACAGAATATTAATTACTATCATTAGTATTATTGAATGATATAATTTCTTTGCATGAATGTTCAAATGACGGTTAGAATTCTTGGAGAGATACCGTTTCACAAAATGAACGATAATTTTCTCGCAGTTAGCAGCGGCATGGAAAACAGCATTGAATTAGGGGTTGGAATTACGCGAATCAATCTTGTTAATAAGACGTGTACCGGCACTAATCGGCTCTGGCGGTGGAAAGTGTAAGTAAGTGGTCGCAGACCACGGAGAGAGAGCTCGCGGAGACCAATTTGTTAACTGTCCTCGTTAGTTGAGATTAATAGCTCAGTTATCGTCCTGCACCTCTTAACAACACCACCACTCGGTCTCGACCAACATCTGCCTGTTGTACTTATTGTACACAAGCCAAAACAAACGATAAGTCTAATTTGTTACACAGTTTTAAACCAACGAAAGCAGGTAACTAAGTAAAACACCAGCTAATTGATCTACAGAAAAGGACACTGGGTATATCAACAAAGACTAAAAATTTCGTAGAACAAGTACGAGTAGGACTCACGATTTCGTACTTTTAAATCATATTGTAACGTTCGGGGGTTCAATAATTAAAACTCGAAGACTTTTAAACAGGAACAACAATTTATTTAACTTAACTTTACTACCACCAATTACACTATTTATTGATGTACAGTTACTGTCCGTATAACACTTCTCACTTTTCTATTTATTTACATTATTTCACGACCGTCAATTTATATCTGAACTCTTCACGACCATCAATTTATATCTTCACTCTTCGCGACCGTCAATTTATATCTGAACTCTGAACTGAACTGAACTGAACTGAACTGTCCTCGGCGATCGTCTTTCCGTTTATATACTATTCCGTTAAATTTCCGGAACACTCCCGAGAAACCTAGAAAAGTCGGGACCATTTTATTTTTCGCCGAAATATTGAACAAGTTTCTGCGAAACACAAATACGCTAACGTGTATTAGCTCTGTACCGACTGAATATTAGCTCCATCTTTGATTTTTATTAACTCCATGATGGCTTCATATTAGCTCCATATTGTCTCTGTGTTACCTTCATATCCTCTCCGTATTCAGTTCATGTCGGCTTAGTACTAGCTTTATGTCATCTCAATATTATCTCCATATTGGCTCCGTATTAACTCTGCACCGCCTGAATATTACTTCCATGTTAACTTGGTATCGTCTCTATGTTATCGTCTATATTCACTTCGTGTTGCTTTCTTATAAGTTCTATGTCAGTTCTGTATCAGCTTTATGTTGCATTAAAATTATCTCAATGTTGGCTCCGTATTAGCTTTATGCCGTCTCAATATTGGCTCCATTTTAGTATCTATTGTATTAGCTTCATGTTGACTGAGTACTGGCTCAATTTTGACTCCATATTAACTCTATGTTGTCGTAATATTACTTCCATGTTGGCTCTATTTCTTCTCCGTATTAACTCCTTATTTTCCGGGTATTAATCCCATGACATCGTATAAGCTCCATCTCGACTCCATATAACATCTCTGTTCTCTTAACATTAGATCCATGTTGGCTCCATATTATTTCAATGTTGGTTCCGTATTAACTTTGTGCCCTCTCAATATTGCCTTCATGTTGGCTTCACATTAGTTCCATGTTGTCTCCGTATTGGGTTCATCTTTCCTCCATACTGGCTCCATGTTAGCTCTATGCTGTTTCCATATTATCTCCATGTTAGCTCCATATTTACTTCATGTTGCTTTCATGTTAATTCTATGTTGGCTCTATATCAGCTTTGTGTTGCATTAATATTTTCTCAATGTTGGCTCCGTATTAGCTTTATGCCGTCTCAATATTGGCTCTATTTTAGTATTTATTGTATTAGCTTCATGTTGACTGAGTACTGGCTCAATTTTGACTCCATATTAACTCTATGTTGTCGTAATATTACTTTCATGTTGGCTCTATTTCTTCTCCGTATTAACTCCTTATTTTCCGGGTATTAATCCCATGACATCGTATAAGCTCCATCTCGACTCCATATAAACTCTATGTTGTCTTAACATTAGATCCATGTTGGCTCCATATTATTTCAATGTTGGTTCCGTATTAGCTTTGTGCCCTCTCAATATTGCCTTCATGTTGGCTTCATATTAGTTCCATGTTGTCTCTGTATTAGCTTCATGTTGGTTTCGTATTGGCTCCATGTTGGCTCTATATTGTCTCCGTATTATCTCCATGTTTTCCGCGTATTAATTTCATGGTTTCGTATAAGCTCCATCTCGGCTCCATATAAGCTATATGTTGTCTTAATATTAGCTCAATGTTAATTCCATGTTTTCTCTGTATTAACCTCATTTTTTTCAATTTTCATTTGAATTACGTTTGAAGAGAAATCAACGAGGCAAAAGTTATTGTAAGAATGTTAAGGAAAGGTTATATTGTATCAGGATGTTGGAAAAATCAATGGGCATGAGGTCATGAAGTCATAATCTGTGCACCTCTTTAAAATATCGAAAACAATATTTCTAAAGGAAAAATATCAGTTTATTTGTCATGATAATAACCAAAAAAATATTAATATGTTATTATCACTTTATTATTTATTTATTTATTTATAATTAATTTCATTCAATTATTTAGACAAATATATAATCTAAAGTGAATAGATAGTAGAAGAGAATGTGCATTCAAACATTTGAATATAATAAGAAAATAATGTATGTGCTGCTCTCTAGTTACTTTTGTTCACATTACTGTCATTATAATTCAGCGAATACTTAAACCTTATCAAATGAAGTTGTTTTCTGTTCTCGGTTTGTTATTAATTTAAAAAGGACAGTAAAACAGAATAATATTAAGAAATAAATAGTTATTATACTAGTATCTTCAGTTTTCCACCATTTTCATCTACTAAGAGGGTAAGTTGCTTGTTAAATCATTATATCCAACTTCTAATTTGCATTTAAGAGTATTTAAAAACTGTTTTAGATTATGAAATCATGTTATAAAAGGTTTTGATTATATTGTTTGTGAAAATTATGATTCGCTATTATTTGTAGCAGGTATTAAATATTACAATTCGAAATTGGCTTATTTTCCAAATTTAGACTTTTTAATAATATGTGGCGCTGGATGTATCTTTCCTTCAAATAATTGTTGGAGTTTTGAGAAGAGAGGGGGCATATTCCTGAAGTTTTTGTGGGGACAAGTAGTAAATAAAATAAAAATGCAGGTTATATAGGTTATGTAGTTATTTTTGGATTAGATAAAAAGCGGTGACGCATTTAATCGCGCTATCAATTGTTAATTTAGTTTAAGGAACGTACAGAACATGTAGTTGTGAGTTTACGTGTATCCAGTGCTAAATTATAATAATGGTTTCTGTCAGCCAATGCCTCGATGATAACAGCAGCGATGGACATTCGTTCTTTAAAAGAGTTGGATCAGCTTTATTCTACGGAATAGCTTCGTTTATGATAACTGTTGTTAACAAGACTGTCTTAACTTCATATGGATTCCCATCATTTCAAGTTTTAGGGTTAGGTCAAATGACAGCAACAATAATAGTGCTTTTTGTAGCGAAACAGCTACGAATTGTAAAATATCCTGACTTAGAACCTAATACCTTTCGAAAAGTATGGCCTCTACCACTCATATACGTAGGAAATATGCTTTTTGGCCTAGGAGGAACCAAAGAATTGAGTTTACCAATGTTCACTGCATTGCGAAGATTCTCCATCCTTATGACAATGATTTTGGAGTTATATATTTTAGGAATAAGGCCTTCCTTCAGTGTACAGTTTAGTGTGTATATGATGGTTGCTGGGGCAGTTTTAGCTGCATGTGATGACTTAGGATTTAATCTACAGGGTTATATATTTGTCTTACTAAATGACTTTTTCACTGCAACTAATGGTGTATATATGAAAAAGAAACTGGACTCAAAAGAATTAGGGAAGTACGGGCTTATGTTTTACAATTCATTGTTTATGATTTTCCCAGCATTATTCTTTGCTTACTACAGTGGTGATTTGGAGAAAGCGTACAATTTTGAATCATGGACAAATTTTGTGTTTCTTGCACAGTTTCTTATGTCATGTGTTATGGGATTTGTGCTTTCCTACAGTGTTGTGCTCTGCACTTTACACAATTCTGCCTTGACAACAACAATTATCGGGTGCTTGAAAAACATTCTAGTGACTTACTTGGGGATGGTGATTGGGGGTGACTATATCTTTTCATGGATTAATTTTGTTGGATTAAACTTTAGTGTTATTGGAAGTTTACTGTACACTTATGTGACATTTAGGAAGAAAGAAACCCCTGCTTATATCCCTGTGCCCATTGATAAATCAAGAACTACTGATGTTGTATAGCGATGGATTTATTTTAGGCCATCATATAAAAAATAAAGTAAGGTTTCCATTGAAGCTTTAGTATTTAAGTTTTTATTGTTTTATTGAATAAAGTTGGCTTTTGTCAACTGTAATTTAAATACTAGTCTTCTAACTACAGCAAAATAATATCTTTTCTACAAAACAAATTGCTATGATTATAAAAAAGCCTAGATATATACAAAATTTTGTTTTATTCATTAATTTTTTGAATGAATTTACATGTAAGAAGTTTTGTGCCATTATAATAACTATTACGTTTGTCTGTAACATAACTGGGCTATTAATTTATTTAGAGATATGCCGATAATTGCATTTTGTATTTAAGTTTACATGTTTGTTATTTGTTATATATTTTCATTCATAGGAAGATTTAGAAGGGCTTACTGCATAATGAAAGGTCCGTGTTACGAAATTTATTGCTTTCTCAAATAATCCTTTTATTGGAAAATTTAGCGAGGTATAAATTAATTTATTAAACATAAATAATAAACCAATTTGATTAAAGGGATTTACATTTTATGTATTTCAGAACAGTGTGGTAATTGTTCAGCGGATGCAATACAAATAATTGCCTAATAGGATTTTATTATAATTGTTGTTTCCTTTTCATTAAGGGCATTTTTTTCTTTTTTGGCCCACATAATTGAATTTGAATAGTTTGGTTTAGTCACAGTTACTTTAATACAATGGGCTTTTAAAATACAGTACTACTTATAATGTTCTGCAAAGAAAAACAAATATCGACATAAAAAAAATAAAACCAGTTTTGTTATGAAATTAACATCATAAAAACAAAATAAAATTTCCAATTTATACGCAAGCTTGATAAACTTTTTTATAGAAAGATTTTTATTTTTAAAATTAGAAAAACATATTTTTTATTTTTTACCATTAAGATAGGTACCTAAGTATTAAATCTCTAGAAATGTTCAAATTCATAGATGGAATTGCTGAAAAGTAAAAACAAATGGTGCTATTGTTTGTCTTAAAAGCACATTTGGTGCTTTTATAATGTTATAATTTGATGTCCAGGCTTACGCATTTTTTAACTTTCTATCATGGGAAATTTCTTTATATTCTGTGTATCCAATTATAATTTTTGTAAATTACCCACATAGGTACAACTTCATTTGTTTTTGGTGTGTTTACTAACCATTAAATCGAATTGTGTAATAAGCAATAATAATAAGCCAGAAATAATTTGATTAGTTTTTACCAGACGAACCTGAAGGTCGCTACTGACCATGAAGTTGTAGACAAAGTTTTTGCCAAAGTATTTTAAAATCTTCCTTGTCTAATTTGCCCTTGAAAACGTTAACTACTTAAGCTAACCAACATTATTTATTCATGTACTTATAATACACGTCGGTCGTTTCAGTCAACATTATTGCTTACTACCTAGCTACTGATTGCATTTTTAAATGGATTGGTGTTAAATAGCCTTATAAAATAAAACTTTTCATAATTCACACAGATGATTAAAAAATACCGACTTATATAAAGTTAGAAGTAATTTTAAAGCTGAAATATTGAGTTTGAAAGAATGTACTTATCATAATAAGTAATAATGTTCTGTAAACATAAACAAGTTTGGATTTTATTTTATGTTGTTTATTAATTAAAAGGTTACCGAATGTTTCACTTAGTCTACTCTACGGTTTTGTAAAATTTTCATGTTATGGTGCCTATAGATAATAAATATACATATACTACACACATTTTATTATTATTTTTTTTTTAATAATTGTAAGTAGGATTTTAAATTTTGTGATTCGAAAATAACGTTTTAATAATTTTACTTACTATCTAGCACCTAACTACGTCCTGTAATATTTATAAATTTATTGTTTTTCGAGCTGTGTTTCTGTAAAACATATTTTGAACTGTGAAAATGAATTTCATTGATTTGTAAAAGGAAATAAGGTAAAGGAATGCCTGTGATGTACAAAATAAGAATAAATAAAATGTTGATATTGTATGTCTTTATATCTTTCCAGCTATTTTACTTTGTTATCTATACTTACTAATGTGATAAAAATAATGGTAGGTTTGTTATCACAAAATTAATTCTACATGTTTTTATATAATCGACTAGCTAAGTATTGACTTTCAACTGATTTGTCTCAGTTTTTTATAGGTTTTGAAATCTTTGCGATATTCTAAGGCATATTTTCTATTTCGAGTTTTTTATTTGTTGTTTGATTATGGAAAAATTAATAAACAATCTAAAAATCAAGTTTAGATCTAAATGAACGTTTAGATCCATTTACATAACGGTCCTTTAGTCCTAATCCTGATTCTACTATGGATTCCGGTCGTGAAAGCCTATGTTCTTATATTAAACAATTTAAGGTTTAGATAATTAACAAATTCCCGTAATCTTTATTTACTGCTGGCGAAAATGACTTAAGTACGATTAAAGTTTTTGTAGTTAATCCTTTTAAACGTTATTTGTTTCAACTATTCGATTATTTCACTGCAGATAAAAAAAATTAAATTAAGAAAATATTTCCTAAAATGATCGAAAACTTATACCTAGTAATGTTTGATGATGTGGTTTTAAATACACGACTAAAAAATTAATTCTATTATTATTTTGTGGCAAAAACCATGTCAAACGGATGCACGAAATATTCTTAATCCTTTTCGTTGACAATGAGTATGTTATAAATAACTATTTTAAAATAAAAACGCCATTAATCTTTTAAACGACAAACTTGTGATATAGGTGTGATAGAGATAAAAAAACAAATAAATACAGACAGCGTACTGAATGCTATCTGTAAATCGTATTTGCTACTTATCTGTAGGACTAAGTAATGTTAACCTGAACCCACGTAACCAGATCGAATAAAAATCCTGTACCTACATTGAAAACAGTTGAAAGTAAAAATCCCATAGTTCTACGTGTTATATATATCTATACCTAGATACTTAAATTTAAAATAAGTAACTTGGGTATATACAATTGAAGATACCCAGGTTTGAATGCTTTTATAATTGATTCAAGCCAAATATTTTTGAAATTTATTTCAAAAAAAGTTGTCTTTTATTAATTAACTGGCAACCGTCTTATTTTTTCATTATCGCAATTAGAAATAATGTACATTCTATAATCAGTTACTTTTAGAAGACACCTTAAATTCTAATTTCATATAAAAAATATAACATTCTGTATAAATAATTTATAATTTACATTCTAGGGTGGCGGTCATTAATTAAAAAAATGTTGTCAATTCATTTGTAACGTTTCGGTTTATTCAACCACCATCAATCTAAAAATAAATACAAAAAATGTAGTTATACTAATCATAATGTTAAATTAAAATTAAACTGATCAAGTAAAATTTATAAACAAAATTTATATAATTTTTAAAACAAAAACTGTTATAAACCACAAAAAAAATTAGTAGAACTACATTTTCTGATGATTGTTGAATAAACTGAAACGTTACAAATGAATTAACAAAATTGCTTTAATTAATGACCGCCACCCTGGAAAATAATTTATAAATTGAAAATAAACGGTCAGGAAATCAATAATAATCTACAAATAATTATATTTCATTCGATATAACCGATGATAGCATTATTTCAAATTGATAAAGCATTATCAAAAACTATACCTTTAATTTACCAAGATTTAATAACCTTATAGGTATGTGTTAATAAAAACGAAATGATTTGAATAAAAATTTTGTACTACCTATGATGCTAAAATATGTTACAACTGGACGTTGGTTACAAGTCGTGTTACTTATAAGCGGACCCGACTGTACATAGATCTCATAATAATTCTTAGAAACTGTCGTGTAATGTATAATTAAATTGCTTAAGACTAATAGCAAAAATTTGATTTATTTGAAGTAATTATAATCAAAATGTAAAATGCGAAGTACCAATTTCTATTTTCACCTTCAAATGCTTTCTTCTAATATTAATTTGTTTTCGTTGTTTTTAAACCTATTTTCTGTTTTGAAAATACCAAATGAAAACTACAATACTAAAAGGATGGCAATAATTGTGATCGATTTTCTCTTGTCTCTGACAGGCAATTAATATTTCTGGCAACCAATAAAGAATATATATTTCTTCGTAAATTCTTATGTTTTTCTGTTGAGGCAACAAAGGTTTTTGTTGTTTTTTTTGTATTATAAAAATGTTTACTTTTGTGTCATTTTGTTCCATCCAAATAAACAATAAAAACACGAGCATTTCTGTAATTCTAGAAAAGCTTTATGTTTGCTTTCAAATAAAATGTTTGTGGTCAACCTCATCCAGAAAATGTATGATCTGCAAGTGATTATTTCCTCAATGAAATAATTAATTAAACAATAATCGCAATAAACTACAAAAACGTTTTATTTTAAGAATCGACGAAGCTGTTATCTCTTGTAATCCCATGAAAACAAATAAACAAACTCTAAAGTAATATTTGGGTCGCCTTATAAGAAAAATAAAAATATTACTCTTAAATATATAAATCAGGCGTTTACCAATTAAATTGTGGGAGTGATAAATCATATATAGGGTAGACTTACTGGTAAATGTTTTAAGGATATGATTCTCGAACATAGGTAATGCTTTAAAATAAAAACCCAAATTTAATCTATGCAAACCATCTTCTAGAAAATTCGCATAATTTTGATGATATTTTTAAATTGTGCACACAGAAAATGAAGGTATCAAGTGAAATTTATAAAAATGCATGGAGATCAACAAATTAAATAGCATATTCAAAAAAAGAGGGAATTAAAATCCTTATTCGTCTAAATATTAAGATCAAAGACCTCACATTTGGAACGCGTCCTACCAAGTAGGCACAACGAACCGAAAGCCATACCCACGACAAGTTTCGACCTATCAGGTCTCATCAGGTGGGCGCTGGCAGAAAAGCCTTTACAGGCTATATGATAAATATAATTATAAATATGGAATCAACAGAAACAACTACTCCGAGGGCTAATACCCCTACCGGCATTGAATTACACTGTTGATTCCGATGGATCCTTAGACGAAGATATAACATATTAAAAGAAAAGAAGGAATTAAGATCCTTAGTCGTCTAAATATTAAGATCAAAGATCTCACATTTGGAGCGCGTCCTACCAAGTAGGCACAACGAACTGAAAGACATATTCCACGACCGGTTTCGACCTATCGGGTCTCATCAGGTGGGCGCTGGCAGAAAAGCCTTTACAGGCTATATGATAAATACAAATATAGATATTTAGATGAATAAGAATTTAATTCCTTCTTTTTTTAATATGTTATATCTTCGTCTAAGAATCCATCGGAATCAACAGTGTAATTCAATGCCGGTATCAAACCGACGTTAATAATTCCCTTTTGATTTGCTCTCCCACTCAATTTCCGTCTTTTTCATTTTAGTATTTGTTGTGTTGTATATAGAAAGTTGACAATTATTGAAATTTATAGTCCTGTATATATTAAGTCGTAACGTTATAAGTAGTGTAAGTAATCTCAAGTTTACGGTCACCAGACAATATTTATTCTTACCCTCTCAGCGGATCCACCCCAAAAACACCTATATTTATAGTTTTAGGTCTATTGCATCAAAACTTGTAAATTGCAGTTCCATTATAACTGTCATCTAGAACACATAATAAGCGAATAAACACATTCTATACAAATCTTTTATATCACTTTTTTACAACACAAACGAGAAAATAATTACTTTTTGTGTCTCATGACAGTATTTAATATTTTGTATTTAAGTTATTAGATTTCCACCTTAGGAAGCTACTGTATGGTGAAATAATATTAATGTGTAAAATTGATTGAATGTATATCGCATTCGTTGTGCAACATTTTGTAAATTATAAAATAAGATGAGTAGAAAAAAAAGTTTAGTAGTAGAATTTCTCTCTTGAGTATGACCTGAAAAGGTGGAAACAAATTTGTCGAGTTTTTTAAATAAATATTTAGTGCAAAGAAACCCAGTGTATTTCTTCTACTCATCTTACTTTATAATATTATAAACACATTAATGTGATATTAATTATTGTATTGATACAATGAGGGAAAAATTTGTTACTGTTGTCACATACTCGCCGGGATACGAACCCGGGATCTTTGGCTTTACGCGCCAATGCTTTTGCCACTAAGCTACAGAGGTGACAACAGTAACAACAACGAACGTACTTAATAAGTCACAAAACGTCGGAACCAATGTATATTATTATTAGTCATTAATAATGAAATATTTGAAGATTTTTTTTCGGGTTCGGGTTCCGGCGAGGACGTGACAATAGTAACAAAATTTTTCCTCATTAATATGAGGTAATTTGTAGTAGGTATAAAATAATACAATAATTGATATCACATTTATGTTTTTGAAATTTACCCCTACTAAAAAAAAGAAATTCTTCAAATTTTCATTATTAATGACTAATAATAATATACATTGGTTCCGACGTTCTCTGACTTATTAAGTACGTTCGTTGTTGATACTGTTGTCACCTCTCATAGCTTAGTGGCGAAAGCATTGTCGCGTAAAGCCAAAGATCCCGGGTTCAGGTTCCGGCGAGGACGTGACAACAGTAACAAAAATTTTCCTCATTAATATGAGGTAATTTGTAGTGGGTATAAATTAATACAATAATTGATATCACATTTATGTTTTTGAAATTTATCCCTACTAAAAAAAAAAAGTAATTCTTCAAATTTTCATTATTAATGACTAATAATAATATACATTGGTTCCGACGTTCTCTGACTTATTAAGTACGTTCGTTGTTGATACTGTTGTCACCTCTCGTAGCTTAGTGGCGAAAGCATTGTCGCGTAAAGCCAAAGATCCCGGGATCAGGTTCCGGCGAGGACGTGACAACAGTAACAAAAATTTTCCTCATTAATATGAGGTAATTTGTAGTGGGTATAAATTAATACAATAATTGATATCACATTTATGTTTTTGAAATTTACCCCTACTAAAAAAAAAAAGAAATTCCTCAAATTTTCATTATTAATGACTAATAATAATATACATTGGTTGCGACGTTCTCTGACTTATTAAGTACGTTCGTTGTTGATACTGTTGTCACCGCTTGTAGCTTAGTGGCGATAGCATTGTCGCGTAAAGCCAAAGATCCCGGGTTCAGGTTCCGGCGAGGACGTGACAACAGTAACAAAAATTTTCCTCATTAATATGAGGTAATTTGTAGTGGGTATAAATTAATACAATAATTAATATCACATTAATGTGTTTGAAATTTACCCCTGCTAAAAAAAAATCTTCAAATATTTCACTATTAATAATAATATTGTTGTGGTTTATCAATAAATAGTTTTGTTTTGTGTTTGTTTATTGATTTTATTTTAAAAAAATTTAGAAAATAGATACCTTTTTACGTTTTGTAGTTTTAATCTATTAATTTTTCACACCTCTTCTCTGCTTAGTACATAGATAGATACCTCGATTTTGATTTTAGGGAGTTTCTTATTCAATGAAAATCTTATTCAAGCCGAAGATGTTCTGGGGTTTATAAAGTGAGAATGAATTACTGCAGGTATTCTTAACTCGACTAGGAATTAATAGTTAATTCCACTGCAGTGTCGATCAATGTTCCATGAACTGAGTCGACGACATCTCGCACCCCGCAAGCGATTTCGCTTAGCGGATACCCATTGAGTAATGATTTGACAAAGTAAACACTGAAAGAGCCAAAGTCAATAAATTGCCAACGTAGTATGTTGAATCCACGTTTGCAAATATGTACAACACTGTAAAAATACGTTCGTCAACATAAATAGTTACCGCAAATGTAAACTTTGATGTCAGTTGCGATATCAAACTCTTCTCTAAACAAAACATGCAATTATTTTTGCTTCCTCTTGTGAAATGAACATACAATCAAATACACCTACTCATGAAATATTTTGTAACAATTACGTCATCAAATAAAGACAAATTGTGATTTACTTACTTTGTTTATAGCAAAACTCGTTGATACGTATTCCTATATGGATAGTGTATTCGTTTTCTAAGATTTCTTTTTTAATAGCTTGAATAGTATATGCAGTTGGTTTTTTGTGAAACATTTTATAAATAAAGAAAGGAAATAAATAATACTGCTTTTTTGTTTCACACTTGAAAGTGAGAGAAAGTGAAAGAAGTATGAAACAAAAAAGCAGTATTATTTATTTCCTTTCTTTATTTCTTTTTTATATTTTAGGGCGTAAACAAAAGTTAAAAGTGAAGCTAAAGATGAATGTAATGATTAATGATTGATATGAGTGAAAAAATGTTAGTGTGTATATTTAGGGAGTCAAATATTTCTTATATCTAAACATATGACGAAATTAACAATAAGGAGGGTGTGTAAAAACCTGCTATTGGTAAATTAACCCATCAAAATCTTAAGTCATGTAACATTGACAAGGTTGAACTTCCAGAACTCAAATGTAATAAAACTAGCACCCCCTAATAAATATGACATCCCTGATTACTGCCATATTTCCTTTTTTCCTGTTATAACTCAATAAAACATAATATTTTTTCGATGCCGATGCATCCACATCCTAGAAGGGTATGCAAGCTCGAAATGTTAGGAACAATAAAAAATATAAGCACATTAAATTTTGTTTAACTCAAAACAGTTTATCTATGAAGTAATTAATGCTATCTGTGGTCCATTCACTGTAAAAAATACTACTAATACTTTGAGTACAAAGGCACTTTGAAAATATTTCACAAATTTTACTTTAAAACCTCTTTACGATCGTTTAAGCACTTATCAAAAGATACAGATAATTTAATACTAAATTAACATTTTGTTTACTTATGTTCTTCTAAGATCTATAGGTTGGGGAATTCTAGTAGTAATAATAAGTAATTTATCGATGCTACCAGACGTGGATCGCGATTTCGATCTTATTAGATCTCATCAGCACGCCATAGGCAGATTCGACGAATTACTGACCAAATCGCTAGTGCTCGGTGTAAAGCGGATTTAAATAAAACGTTGATATGGCAGTACATCGCCATCTACCTGCTTTTGCAGCTATTGCCGTATTTCATTTCAGTTAGACAATATAATAAGTTTTCTGAAATAGTATGTTTAAAAGTTGAATATTGTTCTGAAATGCGTGTATATTGTTTACATTTTCTATTGCATTAAGATGTTTCTTCAATCTTGTTTTAATTGCTCTACCTGTTTGACCTATAAATAATGAATAATATTCATTGCTTTTGCTACTGTCGTAAATTAGCCATTAGTAACAGAAAAACGTTCTACAATAACACTTTTTTTTCTTTTTTGTTTCTTCACAATCATCTTCTATATTTTAATATTTCCACTAGTTTGTCATTCTTTAACACAATTGTGCACTCTACTAAGAAATCAAAGTATTTATAATTTTCACAAAAGTAATAAAAAAATATCTATAGGTTCAAAAATGCTGATTCGAACGACTAGTGTTCGAAGATTCAGCCGTCAAGGAGTGCAGCTACTTCACCAAGAAAAGCATCAATATGCCGAACAAACGACATTTGAACTTCCGTTGTCCGGAAATTTTGAAAACGATTTCAGGAAAAATCATATAAATATTTCGTTATTTCAAAAAACCCTTCTCACAGTGGGATCTGCTGCTATAACCATTCTGGATCCATTCAGAGCTGATATGCTGTCATGTTTGGGTGAAACTACTGGTATGATATGGTATTAACTATATATAATAATAAATGATAAACCAGAACTAAGAACTAAGTCTATAAGAAAAATGGAATAAAACGCCTTAAATACTAAAAGCAATATTTATTGGTAACAGCCAAATATACATTTCGGCGAAGTAGTTATTTGGAATGGTAACCAGTTTTCAATAAATTTCAAAAATTGAATCAGTTTTCAGTAATAAAAAATTTAAATTAGGTAGTGTCCTTGGGAATCCTAAAGATAGAGATAATAGAACTATGTAGTAAAACATCTATACAATTAATTATCTAGACTGTGATAAAGTTTATAAAGATTTGACTATTTATATTTTATATAAAAGAGCACGTGTATCATTTAATCAGCTGCCCTAGTCCAAAGTTTTTGTTGTTTCCTTGGATCACTCAGGCAAATGCTGGGGCAGTAATATTCTCTTCTGTCTTCATTTCGTCCGTCTCATCTTTCACTCCCTAACAACACCACCCACCTATTCCCACGATTCCTGCATAGAGGCTGAAGAGAGCCTTACGCCCTACACTCCGACTTTGCACTACAGTGTAGGTCGGAGGGACTGTCCGACCACCAGCACGAGTAGCTGGTGGGAATGAACCAGACAAAAGCTTTTTTTTCTTAGTGTAAATTTACTGTTTACCATTGAAAATAACTACTTCATAGTCGATATGTACGATTATTGTTTGTAGTGTTTATAAGGCATTTTGTTCCATATATCGTATCGTTCACACTACAAATCACTCGGTACATACTTTACCTTTAAATACCTAAATATATATTACGTAAACAAATTAGATGAACTTCAATAAATCGAACATTTGCCACGTTTATTTTTTTCGAATTATTATTACGTATATTTTTTATTTTACGTAGGTATTATATCGATATAATCGTAAAAGAATTAGTCGAAAATGTAGCTTCATCTGATAAATTACGATTATCAGCTGCTAACACACCAATTCTTTTTCAATTACCACAATTGTTCTTCATATCTGATCAATAAATATTAGATTCAGTGGAAATTTTTGTAGAAAAAAAGCTCTAACGATAATAATGTTTTATCGTTCGTTTTACCTTTTTACAAATTCAGTAAATTTTGCTTTATTATATATAAAACCATTTGAAAATGTAAACCTTGCGAATGGATAATTATTACTGTACGCATTTTGTGAATTATCAATGGTTTCTCAAGGATAAACAGCAAATTTATTACTTATAGATCTGACTATACTATATATACAAAAATTAATGATTTATTTTATTGTTATTAGCTTTATATGATTTGGTTTGTTGTGCGAAGGTTAAAAAACGAATATTTTTGATATATTTGAGGATCCCAATTTTGTCGAACTATTTATTTTAAAAAATAATCGATAATAGCCTTAAATACTAAATAGGTATGAATACAATACTTAATTAAGATTTCTTATAGAACTAATAGGTAAACCTTAGATCGATTTATCCTTCAAGTTCTATATCTCCATTTGTTACTTAATTGTTCGTAAAATTAGAACAGTCCACCGCATAAAGGGCATTTGTTATATGAATCTATAAAACCGTAGTTTCACCTTATGATATAAGGCATTGTGAAAATATATTCCGCAAGGTTCTTTCTATCGTGTTTTCAAATTCAACTTCTGCTGGTTTCTCGATATTCCAGAAAGGGAAGTGACAGAAAAATAAGATACATCAAGATTAGCGTATTGTATTACCTATCAGTATATCTTTTTAAAATGAATATCTAAAGGTTAAAAGGTCAATATGTGGAAATAATTATCAAAAAGATCCTTCTTTTCTAATTGTTAGGAAAAGATGCTGCGGCATATATATTTCATAAAATGGTTGAATCAGAAGAAGGTTCGCGGATTCTTAATGACCATCCCCGGATTAATTCGAATACAGTAGATTTGGAAAGTTTAAAGAAATACCCCGATGGAACTGTTGGAAAAGTTTATAGCAATTGGTTAAAGGATAATGTAAGTTATATGTATATTTAACGTAAAATTTTAGAACTCATTATTTCATTTTCTAACTAGAGGAAAAAGAAGTATTTAGTAAAGCAAAAAGTTGATGTAAAGGGGAAGAGGAGCAAATTTAAAATGTCACTTTAAAAATGGGTGGCAACCCTGAATTTCAAATGAAATAAAAATGTACTTAGTGAAAAAGACAATTACATAAAAGAGAATAATAAAAAATCTGTCAAAGTGTAGATTTGACTTTAGGAAAAAGTTAATATTAATTACTTTTGATTTTTGTTTCTCGCGAGGATTGGGATTCTAAATTTTCAGTAAAAACTGTTTTATAATAGCTTTTTTTTTTTAAACTCAGTTAGTTTAATAATAATAATCAACAATCGATTCTTTGCTCAATTTTAAGACACATTTTTCTTTAAAATGTGAGAGATGTTGGTACTTTTCCTATAATATCCTAGAAAAACTGTGTCCATACGTAAATCACAATTGCAAATTGATAAATGTTAGCATTTATGTAAACATTCAACGTTTATTTTTGAATTAATTCGTAAACTGATGTTTTAAATGTTCTGAATATTGTTACTGTATTCAAGTTAATATTATAGAAGGTGAGTCCGGACTCGAGGCTTCCCGTACGATTCATGGATGACGTAAAGTTGGCGTACGTCATTCAAAGGTACAGAGAAGTGCATGACTTAACACACGCTATCCTTGGTATGCCGACCCATATGCTAGGTCAGTATATCTTCAATCTTGACTTTCACTTATTTTATCATCGCTGGTGTAAATTTCAATTATTTACCTACCAGAATATTAAACGTTGTATGAATTTCAATAGTGCATCTTGTAATGCAAATATCTACAAGTACAAATAGAATAGATTGTATCTACATTGCCGTTAGAAAGTTTAAAAGCACTTATTTACTTTAAAATAAGTTTCTACTAAAAGCATATACGAACTATCTGACAATTCGTTATTTATGTAAATAATTGAAGTAATGTGGCAAAAGAAAAGGATTTCTGTAATTTTCAAGTTTATTTTGAATTGCCCACTAGGAATGTTTCGCCACACTTTTGGCCTTATGAAATTACAATTCATTGTAACAGGCGGGCTGAAAAGTTTGTAGGCTAGCATAGAAAAAATTATTATTTTTGATAGAAATTGATTTTATTATTCAGTATAGTTCCCTTCGAGGGCGATACATTTTTATAATACGATTTGTCTAGCCTCAAAATATGTTAGGCTTCAGTTTCGGCGATTACCTCTTCATTGGCGCGAAATTTCTGTCCAGCGGGCATCCTCTTGAGGTCTAAGAACAGAAAAAAGAAGAAGATCTGGAGAGTACGGTGGATGCGAAAGCAATTCGAAGCCCAATTAATGGAATTTTGCCATCGATTTCATTGATTTGTGACACGGTGCATTGTCTTGATGAAACAGCACCTTCTTTTTCTTCAAATGAGGCCGCTTTTCCGCGATTTCGTCCTTTAAACGCTCCAATAACCATATATTTAATATTATACCATAAGCATCCCAGAAAACTTTTCAGCCGACTTTTGCGTCTTTCCACGCTTTGGAATCGGTTCATCATGTGCAGTCCACTCGACTCGACTGACGGTCGATTGGACTCTGGTGAAAAATGATGGAGCCATGTTTCATCCATTGTCACATATCGACGCAAAAATTCCGATTTATTGCGATTGAACAACTCCAAACACTGCTTAGAATCATCGATCCGTTGTTGTTTTTGGTCAATTGTGAGCTCGCGCGGCACCCACCTTGTACAGAGCTTTCGTATATTCAAATATTCATTCACGATATGACCAACACGTTTCTTTGATATCTTTAGGGTCGGGTCTCAGCTATCTCAATCAACTTCACTTTACGGTTATCAAAAATTATTTTGTAAACTTTTTTTATGTTTTCGTCGGTAACAGCCTCTTTGGGGCGTCCACTGCGTGCATCGTCCTCGGTTCTCATTTCACCTCGTTTAAATTTAGCAAAATACTTTTCTACGGTTGATTTTCCTGGTGCAAAGTGCGAATAATGTTTATCAAGCCAAGCCTTGGTTTCAACAGTATGTTTTTTCGCCCAAAAGGCAATGCTTTATTAAAACACGAAATTCCTTTTTATTCATTTTTTCAAGGTAACAAAAGTTATTTCACTAAAAATGCTATAACTCAGACAGTAATAGTGCAACAGCTGTCAAATTTATACACGTGTCTTTTGAAGGTTAGCGCCAACTAAAAATCGTATGGATTTGATACTAGTAGCGCCATCTATGAGCCAGCCTACGAACTTTTCAGTCCGCCTGTTACTTCATATACTCGAAACAACCACGGTCTAGCGAAACGTTCATAGTGGATATTAAAAAATAAACTTAGAATGTATAGAAGTCTATATAACAGAATCATTTAAATAATTAATTGGATAAATCGATTACAGTTTATTCGTATTAGTATATTAGTTTACATTTTGTAAATAAACCTAAAATACAATTTATTTTAGTCAATGTGACTCATCGTTCCTTTTTGGAATTTCATTTTTTTAATTTTTCAAAATATTGCTTTCGGATTTGTATTTGCTTCATTTACTGATCATCAAAAGTACGACCAGGATCATGCTTGTCTTCTATTTTTCTATAAAAACGAATGAAAATAACAACAAGATCAGATACATTCATTACAACAATCTTTTGTAGATAATTTCACAATTTTATTTATTATTTATTGGATATTTCCAGGAGAAGTGGCTATCAAATGGGTTGAAGCAATTCAAACAAAATTACCGATGTGTGTCGCTGGAGCTATCTTTGGACCGGTCAGATTAAGACCAAAGTAAGGATTTAAAATATACTAAGTAAACTTTCTTCGGCGCACTGTTGATGAAACATTATTAATTAAAGATAAAAACAAAAGAAAAAAGAATGTTTCAACGAATCTATTTCGAAAAACTCGACATATGTTTCGACCGGTCGATTAATACTGATGTTAAGACGTGTATATTTTCATTAGGTTATAGTTATTTTAAACTTTTCTATTTCTATAATTTAAATTCAGTCTAATTCTTTTTCGTAGAATGTAAGTAGTTGTGCAGTTATATTAAAAAATTTTTATTGCTATTTTTACTAAAATCGGTATGTTCACTATCATTCAGGTAAGTGGGTTTTGCCAAAAGGTATTTGTACATTTACTTGAAATAGAGTAATGACCCTGTTGCTATGGAGATTTGCACCCTCTGTACTATAGTGTGCATTATTTTCACCCGCTTAAATATGCATATTTCATCCAAAAACAGGCATTCACATTCCAGTAGTTGATTCATTAACATTTTATTTTATTCAAGCAACTTCACCTTTATTCATTTTAATAATCTTATATAGTTTTGTATTTATTTAGTGTTAAAATTGTAAATATATTTTTTTACTGTTACGTCCGAATTTTTTATTGAGTTACGAAAACAAATAAGTGTTCGGTGCCATTTTGCTACCCGCAATTTACCAACAGTAGAAATCAAAACAACTATTAATTATTATTAATCTACTCTTGATAAAGACCGCCCGGTCGAAACATATGTCGAGTTTTTCGAAATAGATTCGTTGAAACATTCTTTTCTCTTTTATTCTTATCTATAATTTAAAATATCACATTTTTTACTTTACGAAGAAAAGACTTTTGAAGTATCATGATATGAGGATATAACTATAATTGTTTCTTGTATGGTATAAGTAGCATAGCATGTCTTTTAATAATGATACCGTCTTCCTGAAATTAGATATAAAAACAATTGACTTTCTTCTAAAATATGCGCGTTATCATTCGCTACTGATTCATTCTAGAATAACAGGTAGACACACCAACGTTACAGTTTCGTATCTATAAAATTGCTATTATTCATGACTTTCAACTGGATATCACGTCCATTGTTAGCTTGCAATGGTATATCAGATTTCATCCGGCCGCTAATGAACCTAATAATAAATACCTACTGTCTACTATCAGAATGTCCCGAATAATCCTTTTGGACCTTAATGTAGGGTATCTACAATGTTTTTAGGAATTGTATTCCGGAAAAATATGTACTATTACTGAATTATTTATAAAGGTGGCTACTTATTGTTTTAGTTGCAAATTCAGGGTGTAACTAATTTAAAAATAAATTAATCAATTAAAGGGCGATTTTTTTCGCTTTATCTAAATGGAAGGAAAGAGATCTACTGTAAGCAAACTTCCTGATTGCAGCGACAATGCGCTCGAATTGGTTAATTACATAGACCAACAAAATCAGGGATTGAAAATGAATCTACGATGTACGTAATTTACAACGCTGAGTCCAAATCAAGCCTCAGAATTGGTTCAGCACATCAAGATTTTGAAATATTTCAATATCAAAATAGAAGTGATGTTAATTTCACTTATTTTATTTTGAACTAAGGATATCTCAAAAATTAACCTTTTAGGGTAATTGTGGAGAAGAGATTCGAATTCGTCTTCAAAAAATACATCGAAAATGATTACTATTTTCGTGTTTATTGCTTTTCAACCCATCATTGTAGTGCCGCCCTCTTCTAGGGATCCTTCGATTGTCGGTTTACTACTATGGAGAGCTGAAAAAGGAATTAGAAAAGATCATCACTTTCGATATATTCTACGATAACTAAATCGCGTCTGGTCGAAAAGTTAACCTAGCGTATTATAATTTATGAACATTCTGTAACGAATTTTCTAGATCAACTTATTTATTTAACGAATATTTATTTCCAATAATTTATTTAACACTTATACGCTACTTAACACTTAAACTCTAATGCAACAACTTATTTATATGACAAGGTAAATGTGTTATTTATATCACTCAGTATATCGTATTTATATTACCACTTATTTATATCACTCGGTATATTGTATTTATATTACCATTCTACTATCAACTGTAAACTATAAACCATGACGGTGTACTAAACTAAACTGTGTCTCTAACTATACTGTACTAAACTAAACTAAACTAAACTGTTCTTGACCGTCGACAACATAATATTTATAGAGGTATCGAAGGTTCTGGAGTAATCAGAAACGATCTTCTAGTATTTTCTCGAACTCCTATTATGTTGTTGTTTACTTATTTCTATCAAAGCGCCGACCGACGGCCGTATTCGAGGAACCCGTCTTATCTGTTTCCGGAACTCTCCGCCGCTCTTGTACACACACATACAGGCTCGTTACAATTCTAATCTCAAAACCAAACAAGGTTAAGATATTTCAAAATCAGGACATGCTGGGGCAACTGTTATGCTAGATTGTGATTTAACCACCAAAGAACCGTCGGAAACTACTACTATTTCTCTTTTTATTTCACGTGGTCAAAAATTGCGTTTATTGGAATTTGAGGCCGGATTCGCGAACTACGTCAGAAATTGTTGATTGTTAAAGCCTTTACTTGTTGAAACTCATTCATAATTTAAAAAATGAAAACACACAAAAAGTTTCAAGATGTTTATTTAAATTCACTACAATTGTTTCGCTTAACTTAAGCTTCTTCAGGTGAAGATATAACAAAGTTTATGGTTAGTTACTACTTATATATAGATACTTACATATTATTGTGGGGGAATCAGACATTAACATTTAGTAATGGAGAACTTCTAACATCTAATTCGTCGTTTAATATTTTATTATCTTTATTGTGTCGATTAATTTCTAAACCTTCTAGTAAATCTAATTTTTTACTTTTATTGTAATGTGTAAAATTTTGAAATGTATGTTAAAATTATGGCCATTAGTAAGTAAATGTTCTGCGTAAGCCGAGTCTGTTTTTTTATTTATGAAACTTTTACAATGTTCGCGAATACGAATGTCAAAAGAACGACCAGTTTGCCCTATATAAATTTTTTCACAGTTGGAACAAATTAATAAATAAACACCTGATTTTGAATTATTAGATGTTTTACATTTGTTATTTAAAATACATTTGCCTAACGAATTATCTGTTTTAAAAGACATATAACTATTGTTTGTTTTTTGTAAAATTTCTCCAATTTTAACAGAAATCTTACCTATATACGTTATACAATTAAAATTAGAAGGTTTAATTTTTACATACGGATGAATTAACTTACAGGTTTTTTGTAATAGTTTTTTATTCAATATATTGTCAACTAGGCTGAGAGAATACCAATTATTTAATGTAATACGATAAATCCTATATAATTCTAACTTATAATCATCGGGTTTAACGGAACAGAAATCAACCTGTGGATAAAAGAATTAAAACGTCATAATTACGTCAGAAATGGCATCTCAGGTCATATATTTCCAATGTGTTGACCTGTGTCATCTCAATCCGCACAATTTTTAATTACATTATTACATAAATAATAATTAAAATACGATAAATATATCCTACATTTGAATTACATAATTATGCATTAAGCATTAAATCAATAAACTGAAATAGTGAATGCAGCTTATAATTTTACAAAAGAATACCCTACACAAGGTATTTCAGGAAATGCTCTTAGTGAAAGAGAGTTATAGAATTCGAGCTAAAGGGCCGTGGTGCAACAACTTGGGCCTCAAAGTCTTGGTAGTGACTGATTGTGAATCTCAGCTCTACAATCAAGATGTTATGATTTCGCCGAAGTAGCACTGATGATGTCAGCCATAGTTTCTGTAGAAACGTCTGGATATAACGGTTCATTTGGCCCAGGACCCTTCAGCCCGAATCTGAATTCTACTATGAATTTCGGCTGTGAAAACCAATGCTCATAAACCTTTTTCTTGTTAGAAATGCGCAAATTTACCCTGTTTTTCCCAACTGACCCTAAACACGAGTTATTTAGACCTAGTAAAATTGTTTGGTATGTTTCTAATCGGGTACTTATCATTTTACAGACAAAGAAAAGACTACATCGAATTTTACTTGCCATGGGCGGTACGAACAGGTTTGGACAGCAAATTTTTAATGAACATTTATTATGAAAAACGTTGGGATCAACCTCTTGCTGACTTGCATCAAGAAATGAATATTAAGCCACTACTTTTTCCAAATAGTAACAAATAAAAAGAAATTGATTCAGCGAACAATAATGTAGCTAATCTACACGTAACATTAAAATGTATATAATCGAAATTGACTGATTATTTATTTGGTATTGTTTGATATTTACTGTGTAGCACTTGTGATTGTATAAAAGCATGATGTAAAGAAAATAAAATAAAAAATTATGATTAGCAAATAAACTTTTTATTTTAAAAGCTTTATCGTTCGCCTACTTCCGTATTATATGATAAAATTATGTTAGAAGTTTTTGATGTAAGATTTCTGCTCACGGAAGTTATGAAAATTTGGTCATCCGGACCGATATCTCCATTCAAGGCCACCATGAAAATGACTCATCTGTATTTAGAATAGAATCTACAGTTAGTTGGTTAGAATTCATTATGAAGAAAATATAACACTAATGTAAATTTAAACAGCTTTATTAATTGCACGTAACAATTGTTTCGTTAAACTTTGTTTTGAACCTTAATGTAAACATCTGAAGAATCCAAAGTTCGGCGAAACAATTGTTATGTGTAATTGACAAACCTGTTAAAATTTACATATGTGTTATCTTTTCACCATTTAAGTTTGTCGTAAGTAGAATATGATGTAAAAAAAGAAAAACAGATAAAATTATGAGAAATGGATACGTTACCTTAATGTGCCCTTTGACTGTTTTTTATTCTATTTATAATCAAGGCCAAAACGATACACCGACAAAAAGCGTTAACGTTTTGGTCGTAATTGTTTGAAAAATTTCTTTTCTTTTGTGTCACCGGTAGTTTGGTGACAGATTGAAATAAATTTCTATATTCTACAAGGAAACACGCTCTATAATGTAATACGATAAAAACAACGGTGAACAATAAAAATTTTACAGGAGCTATGAACTGAGGAAATAACTTTATATTATGAATAATGGCAAAAGGAATGATCGTAAAAAGACCGTGAAACTTAAAAACGGATCTTACAGCTGGTAGATATTACGTACGGACTTGTATATCTTTTAAGAAAACGTTCTGAAAGATACGGAACTAATTTCAACATAAAATTAAAGATGATTCATAAAACCATAGTCAAAATAAATTTGTAGGTATAGAGAAACAAAAAAATAAATAGCGAAAGACGAAATTGATTGGGTGACAAATTTTGGTCTTAGGGGTTTTTATGAATCGCTAATTTATGGTAACGAAAGAAGCAGGGCAACAATTTCTAAGGACTTTAGTTTGGATTACAAAACTATTATGTTAAAAGTAAAGAATGGCAATGTGAAATTTAGAATGCGTAGAAACAGTAACAGAAAAAAAGTAAAAGTTAGAATTTAAAGAAATACAAATCTGAAGAATTAGACAAGAAAACTAAAAAGACAAGAGGAGACGTACTTATAAAATGACATATACGAGACATAGTTTTTAAGTAAGTACCGTTTTGAAATTCTGCTGTCGGCCAGCGTTCCGCGCAAGCGCACTGAGTACCTACATCTCTCACCTACTCACTGACGCCATTACAGTCTGATTCGCCCTTGTTTATGTGGTTTACTGATTGTTTAAGATGCCTCCGATAATCGTGAGTCCCGCCGACTGTGAAGTCCGAACTGTTATACGATTCTTTAATGCTAAAGGATTAAAACCAATTGATATTCATCGTGAGATCTGTGCAGTTTACGGACAAAACATTTTGAGTGATGGATGGTAAGGAAGTGGGTGAGAACATTTAATGGTGGCCACACAATTGTGATCATCACGAAGGTGATGATTTCTTAAGCCAAATTATTACGGGTGATGAAACATGGGTGGCCTACGTTATACCAGAATCAAAACAACAGTCCATGTGGGATGGCGGCATTCAGATTCACCTAGACAAGTGAAGTTTAAACAAACAATTTCTGCCCGGAAAATCATGTTCACAGTTTTTTGGAACAGAAAAGGAGTATTGCTTATGGAGTTTCTGCTTCGTAATGAGACAATCAATACGGCAGCTTACTGTGATGCAATGAACAATCTGCGCCATGCAATCCAGAACAAAAGACGTGGCAAGTTGAGCAAGGGCATCGTTTTGCTGCATGACAATGTCCATCCGCATGTGGCTTATCAGACCAAAGATCTCATCACATATTTTCACTGGGAAACTCTAGATCATCCTCCGTACAGCCCTGATCTGCCGCCCAGTGACTACCATTTGTTCCTGCACTTGAAGAAACATCTGGGTGGTCAGCGTCTTCAAGACGATGACGAAGTCAAAACAGTTGTGATGCAGTTGTTAACAGTTAACAGTGCCTCAATATTGAAGGATATTATGTAGAAAATTAGATTAAGGTACAGGCTTTCATGTAAAAATAAAATTATTAAGATATCTTTGCACGTTTTTTATTAATTTCAAAAGGGTACTTACTTAAAAAACATGCCTCGTATATAAATGTACAGAATTGACAATAAAATTTACAGCCCTAGCAGAAGCGAGTGTAGCAATAAACGCCACACTGGGCTAAGCTAACGAATGATCTGGGTTTCATTCTCTTATAAAATATTCATAAATAAAACAAGTAGAAAGCTTTACTAATTTAATAAAAGCCTGACATGTTTCAGTCACATGACTATTATCGAAGGTAAAAGTAAAATCTATATTAAAAACTTAAAGCTAAGCATATTTTTAACAATTATAATGCAAAAAATAATTACAATTTAAACCCTAGATAGATATATTGGAATAAAGTGGCATATTATTACAGTTCTTGTTGCAGTGCTTGTTATTTAGTACAGACCGGTAGAGCTATCAATATTAGAGTAAAATAGCATTTATATAAGGTAGATAAAAAAAGAACAAAAAAGCAGGTTTTTCAGATCATTGTGTTTCTTTAAATCACTACTTAGATATAGATAATATTACAATGATTTTCCGGGCTTGATGGCCATGGTCTAAAGGCACAAGCCTGACGTTTTGTCAGCAACTGCGGCTGACATTTTCAGAGGTATTGAAGTGGACACGATCATATGTGGACACACGATAGCAGACCGCCGAGAAGAGAACTTCGAGACAGGAAGTACTTCGACGACCTGAATACTTCTGAAGATGTCAGTCGCTGACGAAACGTCAAGCAGAAATCAAGCCCTTAGACCACGGCCATCAAGGCCTGAAAATCATTTTTATAACGCCGGCCGTGAAAGCCTACACACTTTAATAGATAATATTGTTCTTTTATACAATGGTGTCGAAACTTATGAGATCAAAAAAAGCCTTAGTACAAAATATGGAGTTGGTCATTAACCAACTAGAATTAAGTTTCGTAGACTCCCCTCTTATTGTATGTTGTTAGGTATAAATATGCCTGTATTGATATTAAGTCTTTAGTATAGATTTTACTCTTACCAACGATAATGGTCATGTGACCGAAACATGTCAGGTTTTTATTAAATTAGTGAAACTTTCTACTAGATTTATTTATAAATATTTTATATTCAGTATGTTTCACAATAGTTGCACCCCCCAAAGAGTTAAGTTCGTTCTCTTGGTCTGGTTTGATTTTGCTTATCGCTATAGGTGCACGATTAATCTTCGTCTTGTGTTCGTAATCTTAATCTTGCAGTCTTAGCACTTGGTTATAATCTTGCAAAATATGAAAGACAGAGTCTGATTTTAATATAGGTACCCATTAATAGTGATATCTAAGTGGATATCGAATTTGAAAAAAGTAAAATATTTTAATAAAAATTTACATACGTACTTAAGTAGATTCCATATCTTACATCGATGTAGGTAATATCTGCAAACGCAGCTGTTGTTTGATTTAGTGTGATCGATCCCACTTTGTTAGAAATCTAATAACTGGTGAAAGTAGATATAAATGTCTAGCTGTAAATAATAATTTTTCTAAGTAGGTAAAAGACGTTTATCAACTTATAAAAGGATTTACAACGATATTAAAGCGAAAGTATCAACAAGTAAATGAATACAAGGTCGTCATTTTAGATTTAAACTTAGTAAACATTTCTAATGATACAAATCAATGGCAGAACCTCCTGGATTATAATGCCTATTAACTAATTAACTGACAAAAAACGTTAGAGGCAGCATCTACTGGGTTCCTAAATTAGAACAGAGTCAATATATTTGTAGCTATGATATAATGAGTTGATTGAAATCAGCATCAGGACCCATGTACTTGCAGGTTGGTAATTCTAAATCTGTTTTATGCGGGTTGTCAAAAACCTGATGGAAATACTTAATAGCTAGAGAAAATTCCAGAAAGTGAGTTTGGTTATGAAATCAAGAAAAAAAATACGGAATAGTTTTGGAGTCGTAGTGCTCTAATGGTAAATGTGACAATTAAAACAAGTTGCAATTTGATGAAAATTTTTTGGAAATTAAACTTTTTTGGTAACCTGTTAAGGACGAACCAGAACTAGGTGGACACCTATTTAAATTATAGGTTATACTAGAAAACTAATAACAAAATAATTGGAAATTTTCAACAAAAGAACTGCAAAGAAATTGAATTACGATCTGAAGTACCAAAGTAGCCCACCGGATTGTAAAGATGAAATAGGAAACGACAAGAATTTCTAGCGTTATGCCGTTGATAAGTGTTATGTTGAAATATTAAAGGAACTTCAAAAGACTTTCGGAAAATATTAACTATTGCGAAAAATAAAATGAGGACAGAGAAAAAACTTTTTATGTTTTATTCCCGCCAGATACTTGCGCTGGTGGCCGGGTAGTCCCTCCGACCTACACTGTACTACAAAGCCGGAGGGTAGGGCTTATGGCCCTCTTCAGTCTCCTTTCAGGAATCGTGGGATTGGGTGGGTGGTGTAATTAGGGAGAGAAAGATGAGACGGACGAAATGAAGGCAGAAGTGAAGTGAAAGATTTTCTGTGGAATATTACTGCCCCAGCATTTGCCTAAATGATCCAAGGAAACCACAGAAAACTTGGATCAGAGCAGCCCGACCCGGCTTCGAACCGATGACCTCCCGAATGCTAAGCAATGATCTAGAGCACTAGACCACGCCACTCGGCTGAGGACAGAGGAGATAAATATAAATTTTTAATAAAGTTATACAGACTCGATACTTACTTACAAAACAATAATGAAATAGAAATATATGCCCTTATTTCCTACAATAAACATTAATCTCAAAGATGTAATTACTATAGAATAATAAATCGTTATAAAATAAATCAATGATAGCCCTTCCTGGATAGACGATTGTCGCTTAATACAAGTTTACCATTACAAAATATGTTAGAGGCAAAACCTAGCAGGTAGATACATAAATTACTGAAATGTTACGATAATGCTCGGAAGTGATTGTATCTAAGTATAAGGTTTTACATAAGATCCTCACAATCTCGGAAATAAGTGAAAATCTCACTAAACTGTCAATTGTTAAAATCACTAGTAGAAGTAGTAGCAAATTCCCTCAATCCTAGCTTTTTCTTTGTAGTTAAGAGACATCACCTAATAAGTGCTGGCATTGATTTGGGTGTAAGTCAATTGCGCGCTGCGGTCAGTTTACTTCCTGCTGTGACAAAACTGACCCTAAAAGTTGAAAAAATAAATACATACTATAATCCTCTTTCAAATAAACAGATATTTGAATTAGATGCAGGTAAATACAAAAGTAATTAACGAAACATGTTAAGTACTTTATCAGCGTTTTTTGGGTATAAACGAGGGGTCTATTACGTAGTTAAATAACCAATTATATTATTGGGCTTCTTATAATTAGATGCAAATACCTATAGGTAGAAGCATTAGTGCAGAGTTATGTAAATTAAATAAAATTACCGTGCGCACAGTTGACCCTACAAAGTCTTGGCAAACCGCGCGCAATTGATCTGTAATATTTGACTACCTGAATTTATTCCTAACCGCAGCGCGCTATCGTCCATTGCCCATTGGTTTATATTCATCAAAATTTCTACTTATTTATCTATAGTTTTGAACGATTAAAAGAACTGAGGATTTTATGAAATTTTCAACGATTTCCCGAGATTACTATTAAAATTCAGTTAATCATTTCCAAGCTTGAGGCGATCTTAAATAAGGGTAGCTTTAGAATTATCTTAAAGAACCATAGATACTTCTGATATATAATTACAAATTACAATTTAAGCGCCTTGTAAGTGCTGCCCCTAACATTTTGGATTTTTTTTTAATAATAAACAGATACTGTCAGGTAGGAGGCGCTATCATTAATTTATATCCATCAAATTGTTTTTTTTTGTGGCAGTATTATAATGATTTTAAATTCCTGGTTACCTACTAAATTAACAGATATTTCAAATCTTATTTGCGTCTATAAATGTAATAAGCATATTGTTTTGTAACCAATTTAGTTAGGCTGTTTTATTTTGCTATTTTAATGCTGTTGTTAGCAGATATCAATTCTTGTACTTTCAAATTTACTTCTTCTTGTTAAAATAGTACAAATAATATGGTTTATGACCTTAAACATTCGTGCCGTCAAGAACAGGTAATGCGGCTCTTGACCGCTTGTTCCAGCCAGGATGGTGGGTCTCCCTTGTACCCTCGTTCCACCGACCCCATAGTGGTAAATAGATATAAAGACCGAATGTATCAAAGGAAACTCCGAGCGGTCTAGTGCTCTAGATCATTTCTTAGCATTCGGGAGGTCACCGGTTTGAACACAGGTCTGGCTGCTCTGGTACAAGTTTTCCGTGATTTCCTTAGATCACTTAGGCAAATGCTGGGGAGTAATATCCACAGATAATCTTTCACTTCTCTTCTGTCTTCATTTCACCCATCTCATCTTTCTCTCCCTAACCACACCACCCACCCATTCCCACGATTCCTGCAAGGAAGCTGAAGAGGGCCTTACGCCCTACCCTCCGGCTTTGCACTACAGTGTAGGTCGGAGGGACTGCCCGCCCACCAGCACGAGTAGCTGGTGGGAATGAAACACAAAAAAGTTAGTTTTTAAAGGAAAGCAAGTTACCTTGGGATTCTGTACAACGCAGCTTGGTTGTTCTCATTTATTTATTTTATTAAGTATTTTGTACGTAAATTCGTTTTAAAGTTACTGCAGCATCATTTCATCAATTCATTTCCAACTAGTCACACAAAATTAATTTGGCTTGTGACGGCGTGTTTTACAAAACAGTTCAGCTTTAAGTTGAATTTTGCCACTGTTGTATGTTTTTTTTTTACAAAAATCAGTTCGCGCCTAAACACATATTTAGCGTATTTCACATCCCTTGCGATTTGCAACAAATTAACTTTTGTATCAAAGGAGAAATGACTAACATAATAAAATTGGCAAGATACAGAAGTTCGCTGAATATATACCAATGCCATTTTCACTTATTTTTGAATAAAATTTAACAAACACAACAACTGGCATGCAGCAGTCGGTCTTCGTTCACCACCGCCACCCTTATAGAAGACCTGTGGATCCGACCCTGCTGTGAACTTCTAAAAACAAATTGTTTAATCCAAATGACCGTGCAATATTTCAATGTTCATAATTTTATGGAGAATAAATGCCTAATGTACATCATACCTCTAATTTAGTTTTGTAAAATCAAAGTTATCGATGTTTAACCTCATTGAAACTGTCCTAAAATTTGACATTTAAGTATTAGACCGTTTTTGAACATTAAGGTTTTTTGTTTACGCTCGGTTTTTATCAGTCCTAACAAGTCTCAATATTTGAATTTATAAGGAAAAAGAAGTATTTACCTAGTTACTGTTTCTATCTACGTCATTATTATAGTTCTTACGATTATCGCCAACTTTAAATTGTTACTAATAATAATTACTCACCCTGCAACATGAGACCATTGAACGTTTGGCAAATTCCTAACCAGTTCTTGTTGAGTTACAATAAAGTCCTAAAAATTCTTGCTACACATGAGGTGTCTTCGAAAGCTTCCAGTTCGTTTGACGTTTCCGGAGATTTCGATGAAGATTTTGCGAAAAATTATATAGAAACAACATCTTTGCAGAAATTTCTGTTAGCCCTTGGATCAGGTTATGTTGTACTTAGGGATCCCTTCAAAGTTCATATGTCAACTTGTTTTAGTGAAACTACTGGTAGGTACACCAGGTCACACCAGTGACGGATTTAAGTAGTTAGTTGCAGCCAAGACCCCCAAAAAAAATATTTTTTATTCAAAAAAGAAGGAATTAAAATCCTTATTTGTCTAAATTTTAAGATCAAAGATCTCACATTTTGAACGCGTCCTACCAAGTAGGCACAAAGAACCGAAAGCCACACCCACGACCGGTTTCGACCTATCGGGTCTCATCAGGTGGGCGCTGGCAGAAAGGCCTTTACATGCTATTTTATAAATATAAATATAAATATAAACATGGAATCAACAGAAAAAACTACTCCGAGGGCTAATATTTATATTTATATTTATAAAATAGCCTGTAAAGGCCTTTCTGCCAGCGCCCACCTGATGGGACCCGATAGGTCGAAACCGGTCGTGGGATGTGGCTTTCGGTTCGTTGTGCCTACTTGGTAGGACGCGTTCAAAATGTGAGATCTTTGATCTTAAAATTTAGACGAATAAGGATTTTAATTCCTTCTTTTTTGAATATGTTATGTTTTCGTCTAGGAATCCACCGGAATCAAAAGTGTAATTCAACGCCGGTAGGGGTATTAGCCCTCAGAGTAGTTGTTTCTGTTGATTCCATATTTATATTTATAATTTTTATTTATTCAATGTTTTTTTTATGTATGTATCTAACCATATACATAAATAAGTTTCTTAAAAAGTTATATGCCTGGGCGCTTTCCCTTATATCAGTCACTGATAGATCACCCTTAGTTTTCAACGTTTTTTTATTTAAAATATGAAATTTTTACTATTGTGATTGTTACCGTTAAGGACTATATGCTGCACGCAATCTTTTGAAAAGGATTGAATCTACAGAAGAAGGTAAAAGACTACTAATGGATAAGCCAAGAGTTAATTCCAAGACAATAGATATAGAGAAACTGAAATGTCTGCCTGATAATACATTTGGAAAAGCCTATTTCAATTTTCTGTTTGACAATGTAAGTTTCAGTAGAGTGGAGGCTTTTACAGCCATTGTCTAGAGAAAATACTATCCGGACTGGGATTGCATGCGACTCTATCAGAAAGAGGTACTCCTCGTTGTTACTGAAAATGCCTTCAGCAATTGAAGACGAAACGTTTAGAGCTTTGACTAAACATTACCATGTTAACTCATTCCGGATAGTATTTAATATAATGTAAGTTGTAAGAAATAATAAAACGAATAAAACACTTGGTATATTTTTCACAGGTTTATTGACGGAACTCAATAATTATTTCGACAGGGGTCTGTCATTATCAAGAGTAAACAGAATTACTAAATATATAAATGTGTGCAAACATATTTATAGTGAATAATAATGATGGGGAAATTTCTTAATTACCTAGTTTGAACAAAACTAAAGGGGAGTTGTTTGAATATGTTTCTATTTGGGAATTTACAATGTTATGTTTGTTGTAATAGCTTTTTTAATTTCTAAATTTTCTAGATAGTTTAATTTCTTACTTTTTGGTTGTATGTGTAGTATTTGAAAATTTTCATTAATATTGTGTTAATTTGAAATACAATGTGTAGAAATACCTGTACAATTATTGTTATTTAAGATATCTTTTAAATGCTATTTTTTACGAGTGTTAATGGAACAGCCTGATTGACCAATGTACACAGCATCACAATCATTACATTGAATTTTATAAACGCCGCTATTATCTAGGTGATAAAATTTCGGTTTATTATTGACAAGTAGTTTTTTAACAGTATTTTTATTGAATACAATGGCTGTGATACCTAATCTTTTGACATGTGATTTTATAATTTGACTGTTTTTTTAACGTAGTGTATAGAGCAAAATACTTTGATGGAAGGATTATGAATAATTTGAGGGTTATAGAGTAAATAATAGACTACTTGTCAGTAATAAACCAAAATTTAATCCCCTAGATAATAGCGGCGTTTATGAAATTCAATGCAATGATTGTGATTCTGTGTACATTGGTCAATCAGGCAGATCCATTAACATTCGTAAAAAAGAGCATTTAAAAAGTATCTTAAATAACAACAATTTTACAGGTGTTTCTACACATTGTATTTCAAATAAACACAATATTAATGAAAATTTTCAAATACTACACATACAACCAAAAAGTAAGAAATTAAACTATCTAGAAAATTTAGAAATTAAAAAAGCTATGTACAACAAACATAACATTGTAAATTCCCAAATAGAAACATATTCAAACAACTCCCCTTTAGTTTTGTTCAAACTAGGTAATTAAGAAATTTCCCCAACATTATTATTCACTATAAATATGTTTGCACACATTTATATATTTAGTAATTCTGCTTACTCTTGATAATGACAGATCCCTGTCGAAATAATTATTGAGTTCCGTCAATAAACCTGTGAAAAATATACCAAGTGTTTTATTCGTTTCATTATTTCTTAAAATGTATTTTCACAATACCTGCACCATCGATAGTTTGTAAATGGGATTGTAATATAATTTGTTAATCACATATTTATTATCTAGAAATTGACACCGGATTCAAGACACGTTGTAAGATTTGTAAAGGACATAAACGTCGCATACGTCATTCAACGGTATAGAGAAGTGCATGATTTTGTCCATACCGTGCTTGGTATGCCACCCAACACATTAGGTAAAATATTCAGTAATTTTTCACTGATAGATAATAAGAATCAAATCACATAAAGGAATCCCTTACTACAATCAATTTTACTAAGCGAAAACCTGTTCCGTCGAATTCTTATCAATGCGAGTCTGACCTTCATATCAGTTACGCTAAACACGTGTTCGTTCAGTATAATTTTTTGTGATAGATGGAGTGTCTCTCTATTTTTATTAATAATGAAATATTTGAAGAATTTTTAGAAGGGGTAAATTTTAAATACATCAATGCGATATTAATTATTAATTCAAGTCCCGGTGAGGGCGTGACAACAGTAAAAATAATTTCCTCATTAATTTGAGGTAATCTGTAGTAGGCACAAATCAATTCAATAATTAATATCGCATTGATATATTTAAAATTCTCTACTTTTATTTAAATTTAGCCTTTTAATAGTGAAACGTTTGTGAAACATGATAAATAATTAGGAAGTGGAATAAAACACAAGTTTTGTTTTATTAATTTTATTTACCTGTTGAGACTCCATTTTAACAGTGTGATAAAAGAAACAGACTTTAAAAGTTTCAAAATTTTTATTTAATAGTACAAAACGACCGTTTCATCAAGTGAATGAAATACAATAACCAAAATTATATTTTAATGTCTCATATTTTGTAGATTTTTTCGGGCCGATGCTTCAATCCAGTTTTTTCCAAAAAATTGTTTAACTTATTTAAATAATCGTCAACTATAAAACGATTGAGGTTTTGAGCCCGAGCTGGATTCAGTTGCTGCGCTCTTCAATGAGAAACATTCGGGTTACGTTTTAAGAATGCCCGATACCATTCTTTGCCAGCTAATTGTTTCTCTCTATTAAATTTATGTGGCACACCAAGTTTTTCACAAAATTTGTACACACTTCGACGGAGTACCTTAGCAGTAAGGGGAAAACCTCTTTGAGCAAACTTTATAATTTTTTCAACTAAATCACTTTCTTGCTGCTTATTTAAAACCGATTTTGCACCCATTACTCGTTTTTTTTGATCCGGATTTAAGATGGTTTCTTAATGTACGTCGGGGAATACCACAACGTTGTGACACTGATTCTTGAGAATGTCCCCTTTGTATTAACCGAAGTGCCTCTTCCATCATCTCCTCTGTCCAATTGGCCCTGATGTTACGATTTTTCTTACCCATAACTGCACAATAACACAGTAACTATTGTTTCAAATTAGGCCTTATTAAAAGTCTCAGATTCTTATGATAAACGGCTAACATTGCGGGTAATAGAGCCACGGCCTTATTACCTGCCTAGTACATATGAACTTTTAGGGTTTAGATCTACTTACCTGTTCATGTATAGATGGAAATGATTATTTGAATCAAGAGCCTACTTCACCACAAATATTCACATGTATATAGTTATAGATTTATATATGTTACGACCAAAATTTTTACTAATCTTTCAGAAGCAAATATTATACTCTCCACACATACGAACACCAAATTCACGAATGCGTTGCATACAAATAAGAAAGACAACATAGGGCTTTATTTTTTGCTTTACTTAGATGAGTTCACAGCTCTCGAAAGGTAGATGGCACCACAAATAGGAAAATTAGAATTGTATAGACGAACTAAGCATCTGGCCTTACCCGTCCGGACTTATTACCCGACAGTACCTTATGCATAATTTTAAAATTATCGTTAAATTTATGATTATAGTTGAATAGGTTTTCAACATATGCTGAATAACATTTTTAACTGTGGTGCAGCGGTGGTAGTGAACTATTAAATAAAATCTTTGAAACTTTTAGTTTCTTTCCTCTATCACATTGTTATGTTGTTATTGTTAAGAAGTTAGTAGTAAATTGATGAAAAAACACCGTATTTTGTTCCACCTTTTAATTCTGTATAAAAATGTTTCACAAACCTTAAATATTTTCTGAATTAAAATATTGCAGGTGAAACCACAGTTAAATGGGTGGAAGCTTACCAAACAAGATTACCCTATTGTATAATGGGGGTAGTTTTCGGTCCTTTGAGTATCCCATCCAAGTAAGAATTTATCCCTTTTGTTGTTAAACGAATTTTTACACACTCAGTTTCACCAATTAATAATCACTAATTAATTAATTAAATAGGTTTCACAAATTTAATATCACTTCTAACATAGTCTAGACATATACTAGTCAATGTTCCTTTAAATAAAGAAAACTTCAATATAGAGTTAGGAAATATTAATAAAATAGCGGTGAATAATGGCTATTCTGTTAAATTAGTTAACAAAATTCGAAAACAAATTTGAAAACACAAACAAAAGTTAATTTATAATTCCGTACTCTAAATATTAAAAAGAAATACTGCTCTATTAATTTTATACATAATAATATACATATCACGCAAACTAAAAAGATTTCACATTACACCAGTTGAAGTTAATAAATGTAATTTAAGTAACCTATTAATGAATAATAAAACAAAATCAGAAAAAATTAAGAATAGTGGAGTTTACCAATTACACTGCAAAGATTGTCAAGCTATCTACATAGGACAATCAGAGCGAGCCGTAAAAACCAGATCAAAAGAACATTTGTATTATATATATAAAAGAAATAAATGCTGCACAGGTATAGTGGAACATTGGAACAGATATAATCATAACATAGACACAGATAATGTCAAAATTATTCATATTAACCAAACAAGTAAGAAATAAAACTTAGTTGAAAATTTAGAAATAAAAAAGTAGTTGACAAAAACAAGTTCATAGTCAACAATTAAACATAGTTACATAGAACCAAATCTCCGCTTATTATTGGTCATTTATGATGTTCGGTTTTCCCTAAATACCTCACCCTTTAAATACAGGTAGTCGTAACCGTCTAGTTTTAATACAGTTTGTATATACTACTTGATAATGACCTAAGTTTAGATCGAAACATATATGTCAGAAGTGATATTAAATTTGTGAAACCTACACTAAGTGTTTTATTTAATTAATTAATTAGTTATTAATAATGTTTCATAACAATTGCACTGAAGACTATCGAATTAATTAATAATCATTTCAAACACTAAGTAAAAAATTATCCTGGCTTGTGGGCTGTGGTCTGCTAAGATTTTCTTCTAATGTTGTATCTACAGCTGTGATAGACATTCTCAAAGATGATGAGGTAAAGCATTTAGTGTTCGCAAATATGCCACGGCCCATCAGCCTGGATAACCTTTCACCTAGATTAGACGCCGGACGTGATTGCCTACATTCTATCATTTCATACACTACTTTAATTCAATGAACATCAATAGTTATTATCTGGAATATTAAATAGACTATTACTCTAACATAATAAATTAAGCTCCCTAAGAGACAGAAACTTTAACAGAACATTGTAGCTTCTTCGCTAATATTATTAGAAAGATTTAAAGATATACATTTGTACTAGCAATATTCTTGTATAGATTCTTCTTATTATTTTCATATTCTGGAACATTTTCTTTTTCTCATATAATTTATTTATAGGAAGAGAAGTGTTTATTTCAAATACTACGCTCCATGGGGCTTTCAAACTGCAAAAAATGCCAGGTTTCTCTACAATATTTACTTCGAGAAGCGTTGGGAGCAACCACTAAGTGAATTACGTGATGAATTATGTATTGAATCGTTAGATTTACCTCACCAAGTAAAACTGTAATTTTAACAATTTCTATTTTATTCTGTTTTTTATTTCCATTTTTATATAACTGTGAAGAAACTTTTTAAAATAATTACATTTTATTTCGTGCTTCCATTTTAAGTCCGAAATCAGAAGAAGACAACTTAAGATTATCTCAAATTTAATAAGAGAAAGACTGATTACGGTGTATTCTTAATAAAATATATTGAAATAACACAGTAAAAAATACTAGAATTTAAGGTGTTTCAACTATTTATTATACGAAAACTCGACGAAAATAAGAATATGCTCTTGGTTAGCGTTCTGCCGAAACTGCCAGACGTTAATCGCGATTTCGAACTCTTTGGTTCTCATCAGCACGCCATAGACAATCTACGACAGCGGTCGGTAACACGCGGCCCGGGACCTATCTCTTTACGGCCCGCGACTGTTTTGTAAATGAAAGTCTTTAAATTATTTCTTTCAGGCACAAAAATTGTCCATATATTTCACAAATTACACATATTTATACACCTACCTACACAGCATACATTTACACCTAAATAATTTTATTAACTCGCTATCAAACAACATTACGGGCGCTGGGAGGGAAGCAGGAACGGTATCGAGCAAAAACAAATGCCGCCCGCGCTTGTTCCTCGCAGGTTGTATACTTTGTCCATGCTGCGCCCACCATAATACGTAACGTAGGGGAGGCCGGGGTTCAAAGTTCCGATTTTGGAGTAGGACGCAATATGAATGTAATAGAAAGATTTCTAATCTATGATTCCTATATAAATAGATGCAGATTTTATTCTAGTTTCAAAATTTATATTCAAATTCATTGAAATAATAATATATTTTGGTTTAGGATAATTTTTCTGTAGTAAGTCGACAAGGAACAACTCGTCCCACAAAGGGGCTGGTTGTTCCTTAGTTGAGGTAAGTTGTTCCGCTGTCAACTCCAATCATTAATAAGGTAATATTAGTTGGAAATGTATGTATAAAATAAATATTACTGAATATTTATGAAAGTTTCATTTATAATATGAGTAGAGTAAGAGTACAAAATCTTAATGTTTTTGGCATATTTTCAACAAACAGGCTTTAATGAAAACTAAACTATAAAAAAAAGTAACAAGCATTATTACTAATAATGTAATAAGACTAATAAACGCATATATTATTAATCAGCTTTGACAAACGTTTGTTTGTCAAAAAAACAAGACTATATATTTTAATTAAAACAAAAAGACAAATCAACCAATTTTAACATTTCGAACTATAGTTTCTTTATTCAGTCTCATAGCATTCACTTTACTGAGATCAATAATCTAATTAATGGTTTACTTAAATAACAGTTTTATTTCAGTCTTGCAGAACTTAAAAAATAATTATTCAGTGGATTCGTCGTCAGAATTACAATTTGGACAAACATTTTGAATGAGCCCAATTCTTACACATGACTCATTCAATCCATTGTTCACCTGGTTGTGAATATTAAACAATACAATTCCAGGCTGTCTTCTTCACTATCACTTCCATGATCATCTTCTTGCAGAACTTTCCGTTTCGCATTTTCTTTACTATTTGCGAATTTACGTGTCACTTTGCAATTTCGCTTGTTTTCACCGGTTGCCTTTTTCATTCCGATTCTTTTTTTAATTTCCTTCTCCTTTATTTTACTATTGCTCTTTCCTCTTCTTGTTTTTTCTGCAGCCAAAGCGTTCTTTTCCGGCGGAACAACTAGCCCCACGCCAGAGGAACTAAGAACCCCAAATCCCATTTTCAAAGGGACCTCCAATTATAATGAAATAGATTATAAAAAGCCTATAATGATATTAAAAAGATAATCACCGTAGTTTGCCCAACTGATAATAGCAAGTCACTCACAAATAGCTTGAAAATTGATTGATATAGACCAAAAAGTTTAAGGATGAAAAAATTTACTTACGTGATGTTTATGTGCCACTAAGCATCACTAAAATAGCTGATACAATAGCGTGATGGTATGATGTTTCGCGACCCACTTCACACCTACTGCTATCACTTTTCTTCGCGGAGTTATTGGGATCGGAACAACCTACCCCCAGCACTTTGAACCCCGGCCTCCCCTATTTCATTGTAATTTCGGTCGTGTAAGATGGCTTCAAGACAAAGAAAGCTATTGGAAGGAAATAGTGTTTAACGATGTATAGAGAAACATACATTTTTATTAACTGTAATGAAAAACCGCTTTGCTTTGCTTTGCCAAAAAACTATTGCTATTCAAAAAGAAATAACGTTAAACGTCATTACGATACCGAGCATAAAAATTAATTTGCAAGTCTAATGGGTGATTTACGGAAAAATAAAATTAACGCACTCATATCATCAATAAAAAATCAACAAAATGTTTTTAAGGTACAAGTTCAAAATGATTAATAGAGTGTTCGTGCCAATTTAAGAGTAGCGGAAATTCATGCGAAATCTGAGCGACCATTTGTCAACACTGAGCTTGTAACACAATGTGTCTATAGGCTTAGCTGAAGAGGTGCGCCCAGATCAAAAAAAGAAGTTTGAGAATTAATGTTTATCTGTGAGAACATGTACCCAGCGCACTGAAGACTTGGGCGATAATTTATTTCAGCAGCTTCTGCAAAAGAGACAACAATTTGAATGGTTCTCCTTAGCCCTCGATGAAAGTGATGACGTGTCAGATACTGCCCAGCTTCTAATATTTGTTCATGGGATTGATAAGAACTTCAACGTCTGTGAGGAGCTTTTACAGTTATGTAGTTTGAAAGATATGGATTTGGTTCTATGCGTGTTCGATTAAGAAACAATACCATTTAGTAAAACAAATTGTGGCGGTCGTTACACCCTGTATAGCATAACATTTCATTTTTTCCTTCTGACTAGACAGTCCAATCTGAATCTACCAACTGTAAAAATCATTTCTTTCCGTCTTCTTGCTGTTAAATATATTGTTATTGTTACTATCGTTATTGTTGTCTAGTTTTATTTATCAAACTATTAATTACCTAACACGAAGGTAAAAAATATTTATTATACACTGTTAGAGATGAAGAAGATTAAACTAAACGAAGGTTGATTTAGAACTGAAGAATTTTGAATTTGTAATTTAGGAAAATTATGAAGGTGGAGCTAAGGGTTGTAAATAAAGGAAGGGGTCAATGGTACGAGAATATGATTTGGAAATGACGAAGATAGAATTTATAGAATTAAGACATTTCGAAGATAATGTTGAGAAATATTTACATAAACACAAAGTAATATAACACAAGAGATTTATATATTTACACAATTATATTATATACAGGGTGTTGTAGTTGACGTTGGTCACTACACGACTACTGGGCAAGTTTTATTTCGTAACTTAGAACAAGCCATGGCATCAATGCAATTACCATGGGAAAAATTAGTAAACGTAACAACAGATGGAGGCAGAAACAGAGAGGACAAAATGAAAGGTTCATAGGTATAATTAAAAGTAAACTAGAAGAGATAAGATGAAATATTCCTCTATTTTTCCATTTTATTATCCTACAAGTAGCGTTATATTGTAAAGTCCTATCTTGGAAAGAAATAATAGACATCGTGATATCCACTGTAAACTATAATATATTAGAAAAAATGGGTTAACACCAATTTCAACAGTTCCTGTCAGAGTTGAAAGCAGATCATAGAGATGTTTTATATTATTCTGAGATGACTAAGTAGAGGTGCAGTACTCAGAAGATTTTTTGATCTCAGAAAAGAAATCAATACTTTTATGAAAGAAAAAGGTAAACTGGTTCCAGAGCTTACAGATCCGCAATGGTTAACAGAGCTTGAATTTCTGACAGATTTAACTCATGAGTTAAACACGCTGAATGTGAGGCTGCAAGGTAAAAACAAATTAATCTCCGATATGCATACTGACGTTAAGGCATTTCAAATAAAGATTAAGCTATTTATAAAACATATCGACGAAAATAAATTTAACCATTTCCGAACTGTAAAAAGGCTGTCGAGGAAGCAGAAACATTACATTTAAAAATTGATAAAATTAAAAACATTTTAATACAAATACAAAATCAATTTAGCGTCAGATTTGTTGACTTGGAAAAGGGGTCTAGTAAACTGAAAAATTTTGCAAACCCATTTTCATGTGATGTTGAGGATTTGCCGAATAATTTACAAATGAATGTGATTGATATCCATGACACTCTCAAAAACTTTTTCTGGGAAATTAATGATCTTGTTAAGTTTTACAGTAGTTTGCCATCTGATTTTGACGTATTGAAAAGATTTGCTCTGCAGTTAATTACAGTTTTTGGCAGTACTTACTCAATTTTTTCAATTCTTAGTTATAGAAAAAATACATTTGCTTCTCGTCTCACATATGAGCATTTAAGAGCCATTCTAAGAATTTCAACAATAAACATGAAAACTGACATACAAAAAATAGCCTCTCATAGATTTTTTATTAGCTAGTTTTTAAGTACTTTGAAGTCTTTGCTTTATATTAGTTTTTGTTGTCATTGTTCCATTGTTATCTATATTAATTAAATAAAAATAAATAATTTTGCATTTTTAATATCACTTATAGTACCTATCCACAATAGATAACTAGATAGATATCTATTAGGTACAAAATTATCTTACAAGTACGGCCTGCCTTTATCTGCTTTTTTACTATGTGGACCATCTCTGCCAAAAGGTTGCCGACCCCTGGTCTACGATGTGGAAATTAATGTAGAAGATGAAAATATCAAGTAAACAGAGAGGAGTGAGTGAAGGGAACTTAACCGCTTAACCCCCAATTAGGATACATTTACATATTTAAATTTGCAAACCCAAAAATGCTATTTTTCCTAGCCAAAATTTATATTATTTAATATCAAAGTAATAAGTACTTATACTACGTCCAAGAACATTCCCAAATTTTTGTAGGTTTCTATTTTATTTTTGGGGATATTTACGTTAACTCAGGGGGGTGGGGGTCACAAATTCGAAATTGTTTTTCTCTTCCTCCCAAGTTATCATGATGACTAGCTTTCACATAATAGAGGCCAACTCAATCATTTTTTTTAAAAACAGGCGTCGTTCTCAACAGTTTCGACCAAAAAATATTCAGCAATGATCCTTTACTCGAAACAAATTTGTCCCATTTTTATAAATAAAATAAGTGAAACTAACACCACTGTTATAATTTAGATTCTATTTTATTATATAATAAATAATATTTTACAAAAACTGCACAATTTTAACTTTGGCTACTTGTGTGTTTTTCCCAATGGTTTTTGAAATTTTGTTAATCTTGTTGCCCCATGTTGATACTGATTCTATTGAATGAGCAGATGGTAGGATTCAAATTTATAAAATATTCTTAAAAATTACTCGAATCGTATCACTTATATTGTATGTCATCCGGAAATTAACATAAGAATCGTGGTATCAAGGATTTTCAAAGAATCATAAATTAAATACACGTATTTAATTGAATAAGTACTAATATGTTTAAACTCCATTATAACGTAAGAAATAAAACACAACTGTTTAAGAGTTTAACAAAAGACTTAACAGAAGGCTTAAATGTGGTGTTTAATTAGGTGATGAAATGAATTATTTCACCGGTGCACAGATGTGCCACTCCTTTTGATTCCTATGGGGGAATCGGTGCAATAAACGGACATCGTGTTTTAATTGTTTATTACACCCAACTATTTACAACTATATACACTAATTTGACATGAACGTCGTGACTGCTACTTATTTACGAAAGATTAAATGATTATGATTAATTGATTGAAACTATGTTATTTATACTATACGTTTATAGAGATCTTGATTTGATTTGTGCTATATGTTAAATGTACTAAAAATGATCTCTCCTAAACGTTTGATGGTTTTATCTAATATGTTGAATTGAATGATTGAACTGTGCTAACTGTAACAACTGTGTTATCTATATTGTATTGTATTAACTATATATGAATGTAAGGAGTAGAGGAGGGGTGGTTCCGATGCACCGACACTTGAAACAACAAAACAAACAAAAAGGAGGGAAAACGTAAACACAAGAAAATGCAACACTGTAATCTATGTGTCGGTGCATCATCTACGTCCTCGAAATGGACCGTTGGGTCAACAAATTACCCCCAATATATCTATAAATTAACTTAAACTCTAGAAGCGCATTTGAAGACAAAGAAAAAATAATACAATGGGAAACGGCAATACTAAAAAGGGAAAAAATATGATACGTACTATTATAAAACCATAAATGGCAGAAGAAAGAAACGGACAGCAAATGCACATGATAATACAACAAAAATTTGAAACGTAAAAAATGTGTGACTGATAAGGCCAATAACTTACAAACAAAAATGAAAAGATAAATCCGAACATGTGTGTAATTCCATTAGTCCTCTTTTTGCAGATGTATGCATGGATTTCATTGAACAAAAAATTGCAGTACTTCCCTAATTTAATTAGGTTATTTATTGGTACCACTACGTAGATGACATTATTGTTTGTTTCAATGGCACTACCACACAAATAAATAATCTCCTAAATCAAATTAATAACATACACAAGAATATTAAATTTACTTTAGACCTTGAGAAGGAAAAACTTTAAGTTATTTAGATTTATCGATTTCAATAGTTAATAACAAACATGATTTTATCATTTATCATAAACCTACACATACGGATACTACCATACATAATAATTCCCTTCACCCTTCTTCACATAAAATAGCCACCTTCCATTCGAGTATTCATAGACTTATTTCCATACCACTATCAAAAGGTGACTTTAATACAGAACTTCGCCGAATCAAAACCATAGCTCGAAATAACTGATTCCTTACTACTATCGTTGATAACATTTTAAAAAATAAATTAACGAAAAACATTTTACGATCAATTTATCCTATACAAAAAGAAGCCCGTAATTATTCTAGTATTACTTACTTCGGTAAACTTACTGAAGAAATTTCATTAGAACTTAGTAAACTTAATATCCAAACTGCATTCAAATCTAAAAATACTTTAGAAAATTTACATAAAGATAATAAAGACCCAAATGATAAAATATCGGCTTCAGGAGTTTGTTTGCTGAATTGTGGAAGTTGCCAAAAAGTGTACATAGGCCAAACAGGAAGGAAGTTTTCCGAAAGGATTATATAAAAATACATCTACGTACGTCAACCACCTAATCGAGGAGCAGCACCAACCTAATTTTGAATTTCAAATTTTCCACCAAGTAAAAAAGGGATACAAATTGGACCTTCTTGAATCCTTTGAAATCAATATATATAATCATCAAAAACTTATCCTCAACGACCAAATAGACCCCCCCCACTTATTGATTTGTATATATAGTTGTTACTTATACTTGTTTTTGTACATTTCATTATCTGACGAAGCCTTAGTAAGGTAAAACGATTCATTTTGATTTATTAAAAATGTTTTATTAAACTTTTTTAGAAATAGATTGGTTGCTCGGCACTTGATGAAACATTTTATTAATTAGTTGAAGGAAAAAACACTTGGTATATGTTTCTTAAATTTTATTTAAAATAACCTTAACAATTGTTTCGACTTTGACGTCATATCCAAAAGGATGAATAAACTGTAATTACTAAGAGTTGAAGGTACTTTGTCCTATTTATAATACAGATTTTAATACGGGGGAAATCCCAAATTCCAGTTGGTCATTACATATTTGTTGATTCAGGTACTGGGCTCTGCTTATCGTTAATATTTCTAGTTTGTTTAGCCGTTGGATTTTGTTGACAATGTATAATAATTTTACATTTTGTGAATCTAAGGAATGTTTGTTCACTATACAATGTTCGTCTATACGATATTTTAAGGCTCGACCAGTCTGACCAATATAAAACACATTACAGTTTTTACATTTTACTTCATATACACCATTTTTTTGGGATACTTGGGATACATCTATTTTTTCTTTAGTTTTAACTAAAAGAGAACCTAAATTGTTTTTATTTACACGGTGTAAATCTGTATTATAAATAGGACAAACTACCTTCAACCCTTAGTAATTACAGTTTACTCATCCTTTTGAAAACGACGTCAAAGTCGAAACAATTGTTAGGGTTATTTTAAATAAAATTTATGAAACATATACCAAGTGTTTTTTTCTTCAACTAATTTTGTTAAACTTAAACAGTTGTGTTTTATTTCCTACGTTAAATAAATGTAGATACTGTTTAAAAATAAGACAAAGGACAAGGGTATATTATTAACAGTAGATAATAAAAGAAAACAACAACTGCATTTATTATGGAAATTTATAAATTTTCAGTTTAAATTTCTTCCGTAATATTTGCTCTTTGTGAGTCACATTATAATTCAATTGGATGATATAGAATAGATTAAAACAAAACTTATTAATAATTATAATCATTAATTCCGTTTTGTTAAACAAAATAGTTGACTTCACGATTAGTGCGACAACCTTTCGTACAAATTTGTTTCTTTGTAGTATACGTATAGATGTCTTTTCTGAGTAATGAAAGACCGGAACCGACTTAATTTAAAACATGCGCAAACGAAATATAACCTTACCATCTATTATGCATCATTAGTTATCATGTACGATGTAGCTTAAAATGTTATTTACTACATCATGTCAAACTTTAAAGGTTTTAGTGAAGATGAAATTAAAAAATTAACAGCAACTTCTACTTCTGGTGGTAAAGTTACGATTAAACCCATTGATGGTAAGTGTCTAAGTATAATGTAAATGTGTTTTTATTTATGTAAATGTAATGCCCTCATTTGACTTTTGTTTACCTGCAATTGTTACAAAAAAACATTATTTAAGTATTAAGTAAATATTTTGTTTTCAGATTTTTTAATTTCGTTGAAATTTTACTTCCTGCTTGCATATTTAGAAAAAAAGAATAAATAAAATTATTTTACATTTAAAATATATTATATTAAATGAGGTGGATTTAGCTGTTGGCTCTAGATGGAACATTTTTAAATAAAAGTATATAATTAAATAAATCAAATTTATGGAACACACCAAGAGTTTCATAGTTTTAATTATATGTCTTTGTATATTATTTTATACATACACAAATACACATGTGCATGCTTATCTGTATCAAGGGTGCAAATTATTCAACTCATAAAATAAAAGTTTAATTTCCAATTGTGAAGTTTCTCCTATTTTTTTTTTAATTCTAATTCTAATTTGATGTAAAATCGGCATAGGAGAATCATTTTATGTTATCAGAGTTAATACCTACTAAATACGAGTTTAGCTGTATGATTAATACTAATACGATAACAGTATAATGACATATATCTCGTTATCTTTTAGACGAGGTACTGAATAGCAAACGGGTTTTACTAAAAGTAACCAAGGGCCAAAAAAACGCTGTAATAAAGAACCTTACCAATTTAAAAACTTTACAAAAAAGCGACGATGAAGCCTCTGAAATTCCAGATAGTGCGAGACTTTCTGCCTTTACCCAAACAAAAACAAGTCGAAAACTAGTTAACAAAAATGAGTCAAGTAACCAAAAAATTGAATCTTCTGCTTCAGAAATAATAAATTACGCAAATGAAAATTACGATGATAAAAATACGGTAGCGTCTGATATTTCTGAAATTCCATTACAATCAGATGGCAAATTCCACCCTGCGAAAAGAAAACAATTACTCGACCCCGACACCGACTTAAAAGATCCGCCGGCGAGGGTAATTTCATTGCAAGATGAATCTACAAATGATAAAAATATATCTTTAAATGTTTCATCAGAAGATACAACAGGAAGTAGTAATAATAGTAGTAATTGCAGTAGCAGTAATAGTTTGCAGACGCTCCAGGCCCGACAAAAATTAATAGAGGAACAGAACAGAAAACGGAAGGAAATACTTGCCAGAGTTTTAGCTGACAAGACGAAAAAAACCCGGGAAGAGACGGAAAGACTAAATGAAATACAACAGGAATTCAAAAAACTCGATGCACTACTATCCGAAGACGTCAATATTCTCAGGAAACAAATAGAAATTGCCAGCTTCGACTTTATGGAAGCCCAGTGAGTTTTTTTATTTAATTTTTTTATTTGGTCAGTTTTTTTTAAATTTATTGTATAAACCTGATGATATAATATTTAAAAAAAAAATGAGATCATATTATTAAAAATCCTTATTCGTGAGATTATTGCGCTGACCTCGGGTTTCGATTATTAATGTAATAGTAATTATAGCTCTGGTAATATTACAAGTAAGTAATCAATTTTTAGTAACTTTTTTAAATATTTATTATGAACTAAGTTTATCATTAAGGAATTAGATGAGCCTCCGTTGAAGAAATTCTTGACCAATTCTAATTATTCTTTTCTGTAAATTCGTTAACTTTTATTAGAATACAACCTTATTCATTTCCATAATGATTCAACAAATTGTTGTTTTTTTTATAACCACCTCTATAATTATTCCATTTTTTTTATTTTCGATAGATGTAACATTAAATCTATTTCCGGAAATAAAGATACTTATCGACTTATTAATCTTAGATGACGTCAAGTACTTCATTTATTTAGTTCTTTCTTAAATTATCCCAGGATGACAATAATAAATTTTATACACTATAATTACATTCCTTCGTTTCTAACTTTTATTATTCAAATAAATTATTACAATTCTCAGAATTATGGCAGTTTATATTTATGTATGCTGGCTTTATTTAATGGCAATCATTTCGTAAAGTTGATAACCAGATTTTTATTGTGATTTTCAGTTGAAACTTATCAAAATATAAACATTTCAAATAATAGAGACTTTATATTGTATTCAACAATAGCAGTAATTAATCGTCTCGTTTATTAATAATTAGATTTTAGCCGCGACTTTGGCAGCGAAATTTTTCCTTTTCATGTCTATAATAAAAGTCTAGTCGAAATCAGTTCGCCCATTTTGATGACAAGACAGACAGGCAAATTTTTTTAAAGAGTGGTTTGGATCTTAATATCTTACAAAACGTATGAGCTTAAAAAAGTAGATATTTTGATGTTACAGACAGGCAGACAGACACTTCAATTTTATTTATACGAAATATATTGGAGAATTTTTTAGTAGAGGTTAATTTCAATACATTAATGTGATATTCATTTTTGAATTAATTTTTAGGTAATCTGTAGTAGTTAAAAATTAATATCACGTTAATATATTTATTAAAATGTAAATAATTGATTATAGTAATAAATAGTGAGATTATGTAGTAAGCGTTTATGAATACTACACACGTAATCCGTTATATTGAAATGTACCACTGACATTTGTGGAACAGTAGGTAATAAATAATGCAATATGAAGCACATTGTTTGCCAGATGCCTCAGGTAGCATAACGAGTAACCCGTTTATTTCGCAAATTAAAGAGTAAGTTCTGATTTGTTTGTTTCAGGAAGAGGTACGATAAAGTAGAGAAGGAGTTCTTGGATGCAAAATTCACTTTACATCAAAAGCAGGAACGCAAAGAGCTACTTACGGAGCATTTATGTACCATAATTGAGAAAAATGAAGAGAGGAAAGCTCAAAAGCTGAACGAGCTTTTAGACAAATTAAATGTTGGCACAGATGAGTATCAAAACAAGAACACTCTCCAAGGAGAACCCACTTGATGTTATGACACCTAATCAATACTTCATTGTTTATAAAATATTTTCTTAAACTAAAAATTTTACGATATGGCCTATTATTTAGGTAAATAATTATTTCAAAATTCAGTATTCAGATCCAGTTATTATCAGCTACTAATGTAGATAAAAATAACTTCATTCTTATTACTATGTATATTGTATTTAAGAATAACTATTTTTTATAAATAAAATTAATTTATTTATCAAACCATTCTGTATTAATTGCTCATCTGTACATATAAATTTATACTGTAAAGTGATAAAAAAAAACTTTTTTGTGTTTCATTCCCACCAGCTACTCGTGCTGGTAATGTAAAGCAAAGCCGGAGGGTAGGGCGTAAGGCCCTCTTCAGTCTCTTTTCAGAAATGGTGATAATGGGTGGATGGTTTGTCTAGGGAGAGAAAGATGAGACAAACGAAATGAAGACAGAAGAGAAATGAAAGATTATTTGTGGAATATTACTGCCCCAGCATTTACCTATGTTGATCTATGGAAACTGCAGAAAACTTTTACCAGAGCAGCCGGATCTGATTCGAACCACGCCGCCCGGTGTGTAAATTGACTAACTTCATATGGGTTTATGGGAATTGAAAGCATATTTACCGTTAAACAATTCCTAAAGCGCCATCTCCGTGATAACAGCTGATACTTGGATCTGTGGTGCGTAAATAGTAGTTACGATTCCTGTTCACTAAATCCAATGATAGTCAGAAAATGATCATTTATTATTTATTATAGAAAAATCATTGGTATTGTGGTACACTTTGTATTTACAGAGATGTGGATAGATGAACTTAGAAGTTAAGGAATCACTAATTATTGTAATTAAAAATAAACATTCTAATGTACGTATAATGGCTAAACTCTATCTAAGGATATGTTTAGGAATTATTTACAATGGCATTCTTGTGAAGATACTTATAATATACATATATAATACTTAACATTTAATAGTGACCTAATTAAAACATGGCAGTCGTAACTTAAACACCAAAGGACAATAAATAAATATATATACAAGGAAATATACCTGTGCGCTTAACCTTTTTATTACCAACATTATTATTAAGTAAACGATTATCTTATAACTTTAAACTTCAATCAGATTTTATATAATTCGTAGACAAGTGTACCAACACTACTCTGAATTTTAATTCTTATTCTGGGTTGATTTTAATTTTGATTGTAAAATTTTAAATTACAGTTTCATTACGCATTGTAACATGCTATTCGGACCGAGTTAGCTCTTATTATCTACACAGTTAAATTTATTTTCATGTTTACGGTTTTCATTTTCTCTAAACGATATTGTTTTATTGTAAAGGTAGATAGGTGTTAAATGAAGAAAGAAAGAAAAAAGATGGATTAATAATAATAATTGGCATAAAAGGCACAACGATCCATAAATTACAAGCACTATTCTATATTATCTTGAACTAGTCAATTCTTTGGTTACTTATGGGACGCATTGGTAGTCTTCAATCTAATCAAAAAATGGCTTCATCTGATACCATTTGAATCAATCATTACTTTACAACAAATTTATTGTAGATAGATATATCCAAAAAGGAAATGATTTACGAACAATTCGATCTTCTTTTCAATCGCATCTCACTTGTAGCAACAGCTATCCATTCGTTTCGTGAGCTATCAAACCAAGTTAATCCCAAATTATACCTTCCATTAAGGTTTGCATGTTGACAGTGAGAAAACCACCAACCTCCTTCGTAGTTGGAAGCGCAGTGGGTATTGGAAATGTCTCGGTCATTATCAATCGTAGAAAATTCCATTCTATTTTGGTAATCCATAGCATCGCTGGCATTTCCTTTATAATTTCCTACCAACATCTTAAAACCCACCGTATAATCACCTACCCAAAACGTGTCATACGTTGCTCGCCAGTATTTTCCATAAATATCTTTCATATTTATTTCCAATGTGCTGCAATTATCTTTGGTTAGGTAATGAATGTTTCTATTGCCCAACCAATGTTCTCCCGTTGAAGATCCAAATCCATTGGAATACTCATTCCATTTTCTGTTAAAGTCAACCGATCCATCGTACCGTTTTTGAATGGTTGTCCAACCTTCTTTACAGTAAGCCATTATGGGTTCTCCATCTCCCGGTGAGATTAGATAGACACCGTTTGGTCCAGAAACCGCAGAACAGTCATGTGGCAATTTGTTTACGATGCTCTTGTATTCCTTTTCAAAAGATTTCAATTCTTCAACCAAATGGATTGTAGATTTGGTTGAATTCATGTCTAATGTGGATGACTCAACCTGAAACAAGGGCATTTCAATTAAAAATCACACCTCTCGTAGCTTAGTGATACGAGCGTAAAGCCAAAGATCCCGGGTTCGACTCTTGGCGTGGGCATGATAGCAGTAACAAAATTTTCCTCAATAATTTGAGGTAATCTCTAGTAGGTACAAATTAGTTCAATAATTAATATTTAGTAGTACCTACAAAAGTATTTCTGAATCAATGAATTTTTGTGGATATTGCTTGGTCCATCTCTCCTACCATTTTAGGAAAGTTAGACCAGCAACGGGTAGGAGAAATGAGCTTTATTGTTATAAAAAATGTCCAGTATGTATGTAAACATTATTAAGAAACGTACCTAATTCGTAAAATCGTTGTGCCAAGTTCCCTTCAAACAAGATGTTCAGCGATCAACGCGAATTAAATTTATATATACCAGAGTCTTTTTCATTGTGTTCATTCTGAATATCTGGTAAAGATGGGGTAACAAGAACAAGGAGTGACGTGATCATGAACCGAAAATAACACAAGGAAAGCTTTTGGCCAAGTTTAACCAGTCTGTGCCATTTTTCAAGGCGTTCTACATTCAGTAGTGTACATTAATAGAAGAAAAGAATTTGAATCAAAAAGATCAATGAGGATGAAATAAAAAAAATTAAGGTAATGTAAACAAATCCTAATTCGAGCTTGTTAGAGGTATGGATAATAAATATGTTGAACATAACGAGGACTACAGTAAATTAAAGAGAAAATAAGATTGAGTCAAATGTATTTTGTATTTAATATGTCTGCATAACGGTTGTAACAACATTTCCTAGATTTGCGTCGCCAGTATTATAAAATGAAAACGTTAGAAGTATGAAGATCCTCTATCCTACTCCTAGTGGTCCCACTTACTTTTCTTAGATAGGAGAGACGAACCAGTTTCGTTTTTGTAATTTACACGAATACCGAAGCTTATAAGTATTAATCTTCTGTAGTTTTTGCAAATCGTTATTTTTATAAATAAACAAAAGTTATATACCGTTTTCAAAAGGTGGTGCATTTGTTTTCGCTTTATCCTAAAGTTTCAGTTGTTGGATAAAGTTTTAGCGTGACTTAAAATTGATTCAATAGAACTGATTCCAAGGCGATAACAGTTTCATATTATAAGTCAATACTGCTGAGTTTAAATTTTGAATGTTAGTTGAAGAACAACAATAATAGTAAAACAGCAATTAGTTCGTTAATTTTTAATGAAAATTCCATGATTTGAATAAAATTTTAAAAAACAAAATTAAATAATAAAATAAAGTAACAGATATGCTGGAATTTCAATAACTTCAACCTTCGTGCAATTATAACCTAGCACGAGAATTGGAAATGGGTCAGGAAATATTTTCAATCGAACGCCAACAATAACTGATTCCACCATCAACTCGGTAACGTCCATTATCGAACAATTCATGCGGACTTCTACAATATAGTTGAACAGAGAATTTAATTCTGACCACGAATGTAATTATTGGGGTGCGACAGACAGCCTGTCTCTTTATTCTATTCCAGGATTATATTTTACTTTTAGTGATTCGCGACGACGCGACGCGACGACAATGGAAAATACTGCTGAATAGAAGCCACAATGAAAACAAAATTAATAGATTGGTATATATTTGAATAAAGTAAACAAACAAACTCGACATTAAATTGTAATTACAGACAAATTGAAAATATAAAAGTAATGACAACGAAGAATTACAGTATGTATCTATCTAAATTCATTGTAACATTAAAGATAAAAATATTCGCGAAGTTGGTAGTATGTGTCTGTATCTGAGAATGATATAGTTATAGATTGATATTTTATGAAGGCTCACTCCAAAATTAAATGCTCTATTTTAGACGGTTTAGATTTTATGATTTTTTCTCTATAGCTCTGCAAAATGGATAACGACAAAAAAATATAGGTCATTTATATCGGAACCGAGATATTTAAGAAGTTATTTATGGTTATCCATTTTACAGTTTCTGAAAAATATTCAAAAAATATAAACCAATAAACATTGTCAGTTTTTAAAATATGGCATTTAGAAAATAATAAAAAAAGGCTCAAAAACTCATTACCCATTTTATAAATGCCATATTTTAAGATCCGGCTAAGCACAAACTATTGTGTTTTATTTATATATATCTTATCAATTTCAACCAAGAAACTGTAAACTTTAGACAAAAAAAAAGGATTTTAATGCCTTCTTTTTTTAATATTTTATATCTTCGTCTAAGAATCCATCGGAATCAACAATGTAATTCAATGCCGGTAGGGGTATTAGCCCTCAGAGTAATTGTTTCTGTTGATTCCATATTTATATTTATATTTATCATATAGCCTGTAAAGGCCTTTCTGCCAGCGCCCAGCTGAAGAGACCCGATAGGTCGAAATCGGTCGTGGGATATAGCTTTCTGTACGCTGTGCCAACCGTGTAGGACGCGTTAGAAATGTGGGATCTGTGATCCTTAAAATTTAGACGAAAAACAAAACGATTTTAATGCCTTCTTTCTTGATTAAGTAACGGTAGACTCGATTTCATAAATTAAAAACGTTTCTAATTTGATATTACATCAATCAGAACTGTAATAGTTTCAAATTTCAATAATTATCCTTTTTGAAGTCATAAGTAATTAATTACAAGTAAAATATCAAACATATGCAAAGACAAATTGCTTGTATGTGTCTTCTGTAGATCACGATTATAACTATAGCGCACGATTAATCTAATTCTCACAAACTTCTCCATGAGTAGAGAAATAAGAAACGTGAAGTCTCCTCAAAACTAATATCGTCAAATTTGAAGTTATTTTCGCAATATTACAAGTATTTACACCTGACATATTTTCCCTAGTTTTAAGAGACAATAATTAGTACAAAGGCTAAAGTACTGTACTGTACCAATATTTCTGTAGATATGATATTTCTTTAATAAAAAGTAAACTATTATAAAATTTCTGTAAGAATAAATATTTATAGTTTTGTATGTTTTTAAAAAATGTACCATACTTGGATTTAATAAAGATAAACAAAAATTTGAGCAGATGTTTGATAAGTAAAGGCACCGTTTCTTAGTGTGATATAAATAAGATTATCCTCTTTAAAATAAATAAAAACAAATCTAAATTTCTATAATTTAAACAAGATTATAAAATACGATACGCAGTGCCCCCTGGCCCTGGGGTTTGAAAGGGGGCCTCAGGCGAATATTAAGCTTTCCTAGTATGAGAACTTACAGTTCAAAGAAACACATTCTTCTTTTTTTAAATAAATATTGACGATAAAAATAACTAAATATGAGAACCCATCTACGCCACTGAGTACTTCCGAATCAAGGAATATTACAATCAGTTACTTAAGTGAATAATGATTTTTAAATCGTTACAAGTATACATGATACGGTACGTATATTTTCACGACGAGTTGATAAATCACTAAATTGTGCACACGACAAGCAAATTTTGTACGATTGCTTTTTGATCTCTAATATTTTCATTTAATACAAACTTTTGAAATGCTTTTTAATTATGACATCATTTAATAATTAAAAACAAAATTTGATTGGCAGTTATTGGAACGGTATATAGCTGAAAAGATATTGGTTATTAACATTGCAAAACCGTATACTTTTATTACCTTTTTGCACACAATAAATCCACCTACTATAGGTATATATGTTATATGATCAGATTTATTTTATCAGAACCACGTCTCTCATTCGGCATTCGGCCTTTAGTGCAATGTAAATTTTAATTCAAACACGTAAATAGTCACCATAAAGCTGCTAATTATTTTACAAATCAATTGTTGATTTTGACGTATGCATGAATTGCACTGCGTGTTTGTGTATTGGTGTGTTTTCAAACAGCAGTTATTCGTCAAGGCATCATTCCTCAAATAGAGCAGTATTCGTTTATCGCATCGGATAGGAATTGAACAAATGTTTGCGTAAAACCCAAATAAACTGAAAAATTGTCTGTGTGACAGGTTGTTTGATGAAACGAAAACTTCGTTCTAAATCGCGAACATTTAGGCTTTTCATGAATCCATTTATTTTCAACACACGTTTACATTTTTATTCCTTTCCAATTTTCATACATTCACGCATTTGGCTACCCATGTCTTTGTTTGCATGGAAGACCTATATTTCTCTCGCATTTACATCTACATCTACAAATAAGCAAAGTGTGAAAAAAAAATTTAACTAGGTAATTTATGATTTTAGCCACATTAGTATTTACTTTTGGTAAACTATTTAGGATGGTTTGTGACTTTGTAGTTAACCCAAATTATTACTTGACCCGACGATGCTCTAAACATGACAGTTCTTTCAAATATTAAAGGACGTATTACAGGTGATTTTTTTCTGTGCTTTTCGTTAACAGATACCATTAGGTAACTTAGTAAATATGTTAACTTTAATTGTACAATTATTTTTTTAAATAGTCCATATCCTCAAGCACCTTTATAAAGTTTTATGAACGGCAAAGAAATTGGGTCAGGCAGTGCAACAACCACGACTGGTCCTTAAATTGTTGATGCCTGGAATCTAATGAGGGCTCAGCCATGGTAAAGGGTAATCGTCTAAACATATTCATAACAAATAAATACTAGTGTCGATTGTAGCAGGCGGGCTGAAAAGTTCGTAGACTGACCCATAGATGGCGCTACTAATATCAAATCCATATGATTTTTTGTTAGCCCTAACCTTCAAAGACGCGTGTATAAATTTTACAGCTGTTGCACTATTAGTATCTGAGTTATTGCATTTTTAGTGAAAAATATTTTTAAGCTTTTGTTAACTTTTGTTTTGATAACCGTAAAGTGAAGTTGATTGAGATAGCTGAGAGTCTACAGATATCAAAGGAACGTATTGCTCATGGTCATATCATAAATGAATATTTGGATATGCGAAAGCTCTGTACAATGAGGGTGCCGCGCGAGCTCATAATCGACCAAAACCAAAAACGGATCGATGATTCTAAGCAGTGTTCGGAGCTGTTCAATCGTAATACTTCCGAATTTTTGCGTCGATATGTGACGTTTGATGAAACATGGCTCCATCATAACACACCGGAGTCCAATCGACAGATCGACAATCAGCCGAGTGGACTGCACGTGATGAACCGACTCCAAAGCGTGGAAAAACGCAAAAGTCGGCTGGCAAGGTTATGGCATCAGTATTCTGGGATACTAATACTCATGGTATAAAATTAATTCAGTATCTTAAAAAGGGGGAAACCATAAACAGCGACTACTACGTAGTGTTATTGGAGCGTTTAAAAGACGAAATCGCAGAAAAGCGGCCTCATTTGAAGAAAAAGAAAGTGTCGTTTCATCAAGACAATGCACCGTGTCAGGAATCAATGAGATTGATGGCAAAATTCCATGAAATGGGCTTCGAATTGTTTTCGCATCCACCGTACTCTCCAGATCTGGCCCCCAACGACTTTTTTCTGTTCTCAGACCTGAAGAGGATGCTCGCTGGACAGAAATTTCGCGCCGATGAAGAGGTAATCGTAATCGCCGAAACTGAAGCCTATTTTGAGACTAAAGACAAATCGTATTATAAAACTGGTATCGAAAAATTGTATGACCGCTATAATCGTTAATCGTTGTATCGCCCTCGAAGGGAACTATATTGAATAATAAAATCAAATTCTATCAAAAAAAAAATACTTTTTCTATGCTAGCCTACGAACTTTTCAGCCCGCCTGTTATGACTCGAACGAAACCGATGTCAAATGATTGCAATTTTTTGTATTTAATGACAAAAGTTAATTTTAAAGAGAATTATGTGTAGATGTAACATCCTATACAAATTTCACTGAGGATGCCTGCCACAGTTGTTGACAAAACGTTGAGTCGACAACTCCAATGGGGAATCATTAAGGGAATAGGACACAAGGATTTCAATACCGGAAAACGATTTCAAGATAGACATCCATATTTTACGGCTTTGTAACTACATTAGTTTATTAGATAAATGTGAATGTTTCGGTTAGTTAATTACTCACCTTAAAAATGTGATCGTGAAGTTTTGAATTTTGTACGGTATTAGATTTCTTGAGATTCTTGATTTGATCTTGTACGTCCTGCAACATAACGATATCTCCTTCGCGTTTATCCTTTAAATAGGACACGGTTACACTGATAGCTTTGACGGAGTCGCGAGTGTTTGTTTGATCTTCCTTGAGCAGTGCCACTTGCGAGAATGCGTCCGACATTTGGAATTCCAGCTTCGAAATCTCCTTCCGGAACTCCGGGAAGCTCCGGTCAATTTTATTTTCGATATTTTCCACGTTTTCGAGTAGCTCTAGCATCGACATGTGTAGTTTGTCGAAGTTTGACAGCTGTTTACTTAAGTTCTGAATCGAATCAGCGTTGCTCTTTTGAAAACTTTCAAGTTCTTGAATTTTCTCGTGCAGTTGAAACCAATTCGCGTTTCCTCGACCATCGACAGGATTTAATTTGTTCATTTGTAAATACTCTTCAATTTCGTTTCCGTATATTACGTCAGGACTGTCTTCAGCTGTCGGCTTCAATGGTACCAAAGTTTTAACTTGTTCTTCCAGTTTAATTATTTTTGCTTCTAAATCGTCATTGCGTTTGTTGAGTCGTTTCGCAATTTTTTCGAGGTCTACTATGTGTTTTTTTAATAGGCGTTGATGTCTAGATGGGTGGTCCTTGAATTCTTCTGGGGGTGAGCCGGAAGGAGAGGATGCCATGGGCATGTAGTCGTTCAACTTTTTCCAATTATGGGCCCACTCTAATTGTGTACTCTTCAGCTGTAACAAAAGGAAAGTATTTTAGTATAAAAGAAGAAAAGGACGGAGGATTAAATAGCTTTCAGGGCGGCTTTGGAAACTCTGCTACTGAGGGGTGTAATAATAGAGCATTATAAACTGGAAGACATAATTCAAAGTCTTTCGAACGGCCGACATTTGTAGGCACAATGGATTGGGGAATGTGGGCATTCTAAGCCCTTTTTTGTTCAGAATAAAATCACCTGAAGTTTTATCAATATGTATCTTGATGTAACGCTTATACTTTGAAAACTTTTTTACAAATATAGAACAATTTTTCGTTAACTCGTTCCATTTTTTGTCATTTAAGTTTGAATACATTTTCTACAATTTATTAAAACAACATCAAAATATTACAATTATTTCACTAGTTTAAAAATGTAAAAATAGGAAAAGTTAAGGTTATTATTGTTAATGCATTCGAATCTTACACAAGAAAAGCATTCGATATATCCCAATCTGAATACCAAACAAAATTATTTTTGATTTTGTATGTGGGATACTTCAAAATTTCGATGTGCTAAGTAAATTTTGAATGATAAAAGATTAGTCTAAAATACCTACTAACGTATTGACATTCGATAACGATATCGAAAATGAAACCTCTGGTCTTAGTTTCCTGTTCCAAATTGACAAGTGTTTTTGAAACATAAACCATTCTTACTTTTTGTAGCTAACACCGAATTTTGGTAATTTGATTATTTACTTTCTTTAATTTCAAATTGTATATCTTAATATTCAAAAATTATAATGTCACATAGGAAACCTTAAAATATAAATTGTGTAAAATATTAGGGCAATAAAAATCAAAATGTCAATCGTTTAGTAAAACTACAGATAGCATCAGATTTTTTTATGAAAAAGATGTTTGTAAATGTTAATTCATGGTTGTAAAATGAAAGGAAGTTTTGCACCGTATAAAGTTATGATTTATCGTGCGGTATCGTAAATAAATTTAACATAAAGTTGGTATCCCGTCTAAAGGTTATCTTGCAAAAAGCCTGAGTCACCGTTATAGCGGGCAAGGTTCAACATAAAAGCTATTCGATCTTCTGCCAACTAGAATGGGTCTTTTGAACGACGACGATCGTTTCAGTGGCCGTGTCACAGGCTATCATCGTTCCAATAGCGCAGAATACACATTAAATGAGGGTGAAGAATAAACAAACTGGAAACTTTAAAAAGCTTTGCGACAAACAGTGGCGGATCGGTATCGGAGCATAAGTAGGTAACAAAGTAAGAATGATAAAAAAGTCATAATACATTAAGTAGTAAAGCTACGTATAAAGTGATCAAAGTCATTATTTAATTATTATTTATTAGATAAACGGTGTAATATACATCTAAATCTACTTTTAAGAACCCACAAAACTAAATCAACATAAATAACTAACTGTAATAAAAATCTGAAACTAAAATCTAACTACAAGAGCTGTACGTATTTGAAATAGTTTGTTATTGAGCCCTATTATTCGATATCAACAAAAAACTGTAATAATTTCTTGGTAAATAATTTATCGAAACTACCAGTTGTGGATCGTGATTTCGATCTTATTAGACCTCATCAGCACATCATGGGCAGTTTCGATAAATTCTTATTAAACCTTGTGATGTGTACATGTTGAAACATTTCCATAATTGTAACCAAATAAACACAATTAACGTTTGAACAATATTTTATTATAAATGCACTATAAAATTGTTTCACCACACTGTGGCATCATTAGCTAATGATCATCGTCATTCTTACTAATTTGATCCACCATTTTGATCGTGTTGTGGAATGTATTTAAAAAGGTTCAAGGTGAATTGAACATATACTTTATTTGTTACCATCGGTCGAATTATTTTGGCCCTCAACTGAAGTAAAGTAAAAAAAAGTTCCTACGAATACCTGAGATGAAGTTTATATTCGCCTTATTATTCTTCAAAAGTTACCAATCCCATTTTATTAAAAAGAATTGATTTGAGTGAAACATTGAATGTTGTTATATGAATCTTAAAGATAACTTTTTGTACCGTAAAAGGTTATGATACAGTGTAATTTCTGCTTTTATTTAGCATTTCTACAGGTTTTAGAACCACTTAATTATTACAAATAAACACTGTCCTACAATACCAAGAAACGTTTATTTCTGTTTGGTTAATGATTTAGGAAATCAGAAACCTTTGTTATTAGATATTGCTTTCTGATTCTGTCTTTAAACAACACAACTTCAACAAATGACCACAAAACATTTTAATTAGAAAAAACAAAACATGAGTAGTAAGTACTGACGTCTGAGGAAGCCAAAGGTTGGCGAAACATGTATTGCGAATAGTAAATAAAGTGTGTGAAAATCTTTAGTTTTGTTTTTTCTAATTAAGATGGATTTTCATCAAGTAAATGTCGAAACTAACAAATCTTACAAAACATTTTCATTTCAGAAAAACACAGGCAGGATTTTTAACACTTAATATCTGTTGATAAAGTATCTGATTTACGACGTGAGAAAATAATTGCGAGACTTGCAACAGTAGTAACGATATAGTTTTCAGAGGATTCAATTTTGGCAAATTCATATTTCATGGAAAGACGCTGTTCTTACGTATTTCTGAGAGAAGCGTCTTCTATCAATAATGTAGTTCTGAAACAATTTTCATATATCAACCACACGGTTCCGCATTTGAAATTCCTAGCTCAATAGTTTCTGAAACGGAAAATTCAAAACGAGATGCAATGCTTGAATTACCTACCTACGTAATATATATATATATAGATTTGTATTACGAAATATGTAAAATTCAGAAATCTCGGATACCGGATTTTTTAAAATCATTGTGATCATTTTAGAATGACTCTACAGTATTTTCAGTATGTCAAGACCTCGCTACCTAAGGATACTGGACTATATACTGTGCAACGAAACGGGAAACACCTGTGGAGCAGTGGAAAAGTGAGCGTAAGGAAAGGGGTTGTTGCTTATCGAATGGCGACGAAGAGGATGATCGATTTGGTGAAAAACACAGTGACGTAAAGCAAGAGATGAGACAGGGAGCTATTGGATAGCACAACACGGTCAACTCCATGGTGAGCTGCCTTAATACGATATCAAATAATCAATTAGATAGATCTATTAAACAGAAATTTATGTCTAAACCTATTGGAACAGAAGAATAAAGCGGAGAAACTTCATCATCGAATCAAAAGCTATTTTAAAGCGGAAAGGGTCCCATAGATATTACTGCTAGTGTATGAAAATAAGGTCAGGCCCATTTTTATGAAACATTTTACACAATAATAGAAGAAAGAAACGAGAGTTTTCTTAATAACCATTATTATGCTTTTGGTCAGAAATTTATCGAAACTACCAGACACGGATCGCGATTTCGCTCTTGTTAGAAGCTCATCAGCGTGCTATAGGCAGTCTCGATAAATTACTGATCAAGTCGAAATGTTCCATAAATAACGGTTAATATAAAAATGGCATAGAGGCAATTGCTGCCATCTAGTGGTTTTTAGCCGCTACAGAGGATGTCAAACTAGACAAGGCCTCACAGAGGTATTTAAACTTGTCCAACTATATCAATAACGCAGCCATAATTTATGTAGTCTCTACAATTATTCCGACCTCTTACGTCTTTTTCAAGAGTACAATGTATACTAAATTTAAGAAAGGTCTTACTGCTATATATCTACTTGAATCACTAATGGGTATTGAAGAAAGCAGGCTTTTAACGTCGAACGATGGCGTTATTGGGTATTACCAGTGATTGAGCTATTTCTATGAACTGATAAGAATTCTTACTAGAATATTTGGGCTTAAACTAACATGTCAGATAAAATTGTGTTTAATTTTCTGCGTAATTTATATGATGAAGCATTAACGTAAGAAACTACATATATAATTGGAATATTGCTTTTATATATTTTAGGTAACACGTAGATGGAAGGGGCAATTGGATTGAGAGTTTTTAATTTATAAATATCACTAGGAGATTCAATCTACTGAAGCGGAACAAGCTCCGCCCCCTACCCACAGGCATAAATACCATCTGCGTAGGAGAAAGGAACAGTCTACAACCAACAGCGAAAATGGATAGACCTCTGAAGAAGGTCGCCACTCGTGCTAGCGAAACGTTAGGAAGCAATTCCAACCGACGACGGCCTGTACACCCGAAGAATGACAACATCATTAATATCACTAGTTTTAAGAATTAGATCACTATTTTATATAACGTTTAAAGTATGCTTTTGGAATTTTGGGGTTGGATCAGATTTAATTTTTCTATAGGTATCTGTACTTCTTAATAATTCATTAACTTTTTCTATGTATTCAGTATTTTTGATTTACCTTTTTTATTTATTTTTTACGACAGTATTTCACTTTCTTGTGTTAAATGTTAATAGGTACAGTGACTGAAATTAAGGATTTCCTATTTGGTTTCGAACCCCTAAAATGATACCTATTCAAATATTTCTCAGTTAACAATGGGTATTACAGAATATATATATGGGCTCATCCGGATATCGTATTGCGTGTTTCTTTTTGATAATATTAGGAGCGTAAACTGCAATTTACAACAACCCCCAGCGATTAATTTTCTAGTGGTCGATTTAGAAGTTTTCTCTTGGTTGGCTAAACGTTCAACGGGCGGAGAAATAATGACAGGAAACGACAACATACAACTTGTTCCGTTTTGATATGCAGCAGGTGGCTAATTATGGTATGAATAAGAACGTTCACAGGGTTGCGGACCGAGGGATGAGAATGTCGGTTGGCATTAGTTGCTACCTCGAATAATTTAAATACACTTTGTCGATTTTTTAAACCGAATATCATATATTACATAAATTTCCCATTTTCCGTTAAATATTTTGCTATTCCTTTTATTAATACAGGGTGTACGTTTTCAATCTAACCCCTAGACTATCTATTTGGAATATCGTCTTGAAATTTTGGTTGAATACGTGTTCCCAGAAGGCCTACCATTTTAAAATATTTTCGAATTTCTATCACTTCCGGTTATATCGGAAGTTGACTTCAATTTTGTTATTTTAAATGGAACCCCCATACTTTTTTTACATTTCTGGATTCCCCATCAGAAATAAGGGTACATTTGATAATACAACCCTACCTTTATTCTAAACGGTTTTTGTTATTTCATTTTGTTTTAATTACTCCGTTTGCCGCATTTACTTTTATCGCGGTTATCTTCAAAAGTAATTGATGGTATTTAATGATTTGTCAACATGTTCTTAATATTTTAGTAAGGTATTAATTCGCCCAAAAATTTTTGAAAACAAAAATCAAAAATGGAATCAAAACATGTATTGAATATCATAAACTAGAAATTAAAAAAAAACTCTTTTTTTTAAAACTTGTGAAAACTCATTCAGGCAAATTTTCAAAACGATATTCCAATTCAGTCCGAAGATAGTCTAGGGGTCAGGTTGAAAACGTACACCCTGTAGTTATATGTTACAATCTAATCAAAAAAGTATAAGTTGTTATCGAAACTACCAGACGTATCTTATTAGATCACATCAGTATGCCACAGGCACTCACAAAAAATCGTCGATCAAATTAGAAAATAATATAACACTTGTAATTTCCATAAAATTATTTATTTCACTTAACATATGTTTCACCACGATGTGGCTTCTTCAGAAGGTACAAATATACTTGAGTACTTCTGAGTAACTTCTGAAGAAGTCACATCGTGGTGAAACATATGTTAAGTGAAATAAATAATTTTATGGAAATTACAAGTGTTATATTATTTTCTAATCTTTTAGTTTCCATAAATCACTGACCAAGAACTTACTGTTCTTATTAATTAATGTTTGCTGTTTATCACGTACTATTTATTGCATTTTGTATTTTAATAGTCACGGCTGGATTCCTACTAGTTACGATAACCCTGACGATTGTAACATTAGTGTAGTTAGTGGTAGTTCTATAATTTTATAAATATTTAAGTTTATCAATTAAACCAGTTCTGTTACAGATTCGCTGATATATCTTATAATTTACTACTGCTTTTTGTTACAAAATCCTTTCAAACTTATTAACATATTTGCGTTTTTCTAATAATCCAACAAATCAATGTAGCCCTAAAATTTTGTATTGAAGTACAATTTATATATTTTGAACACTTCGATATCTCAAACTAGTTCTCCATTAGGAATTCCATCTTCTCTCCACATTCAATTAATGTAGTCCACTAGGATAACAAATAGCACATAAAATCCTTTGCAGCCGGGATCGTATTGTGGTATTAGTTCAAGGCCTCCCTAATTATGACAGCAGTAAGGTAAATTACGTTAATTAACACCCGATCCGCTGCAAGAAGATTCAGCTTTATATCTTTGTGAATTAAGTCTGGGCTATTTAAGTTCGAGTCCATAAATTAACCAAAATGCAGTCGAAAGACCACTCCATTGTGCTCCATTTAAACAGAAAATATTTGTGGTCGCTCATATAAATGAATATAAACACATCTTTGATTTTATCCCTATTTATTTCAAAAACATGCGATAATTCAAAATAAAAATGTTTGTATAAGCAGCTTTACTCACGCAAATGTTAATTGCTTTGATTACCCTGGTGCATTAAATGCTTATTAGAGATTAATAATAGGTAAACTAACGTATTAATTAGTCTCTACATATTCCGCCATTAATAACCATAAATACTGTTATTACAAAATGAACTAGCGTTTTAATGAATAATGTCAACAATGATAAATAAAAATTACCTACAACATGTGAAAGTATAATATTATCAACTAAACACTTTTAGTTTTTTGAAATACAACTTACGGATCACAGCTTATAATACAAAATTTACCCCTTATATCGAAATAATAGATATAAATTTCTGTTAATAGGAGAACGAGTTATTGTAGTATAATTAAATAGAAGTTTGTCCCTTATTTCAGGATAGTATATATTTATTTATGTAAACGAAGGAATAGCATTAAATCCATATTTAAAAAATGTTTCATATGAAGCTCACCAGTGACAGTAAAATTTACATATTTATTTCAATTCAATTCACATGGGCACGACTAAAAAGAATTTCATGGTATTTCCATGTAATGCATATTACGAGGGTAAATCAAATATAAACGGTTATTTCGTAAAATAAATTTATTGATTAATTGTACACACAAACTAAACATTTAACATTTTTCAATGTTTTTGCATAATTTTATTGTGCAACAGACGAAGTTACCTTGCGCTCATGGCTATGGCGTGACTGTACTGCGGACAGAACCGAATGCAGCTGCTACCTAAGCCGCTTTCCCCCTTCTCATAAACCAAACAACATTCGAACATCGAATCCTCTAGATCTAAGATAAATAGCAAAATTACCGTTTATATTTGATTTACCCTCGTATAATACAAAAGCACCGTCTATCTTAAGACAGCGTATTGCATAACTGAATCTTGGATTAATAATCAAGCAGGGTATGGGGGCCCAGAAGGCCGTTCAGATAATTAAATTTTATTTGTAGAATAAGACTAAAACTACTTAGTTATATCATATAAACAAGGACAATTCGCAAAATTCTCATTTGCGGCCGTGTCGCTCTAACGACTAACTTGGAGTGCCAGTTTGAAATAGTCCAAATTACATGAAAATCGTAGGATTTTTAGTTGGCATAAAATAAAATTTTACTGTCTGAATGGTATCCACTATTTACGAAACCCACAGTATACCACAGTAATGTAATTTTGAAATTTGTTGAAAATTTTAATTTTTCAAAAATCCGCATATTTTATTATGGTCGTTTTTATTTTGATTCTTTCGTGTACCTTTTCCGAAAAGTTTGGATTTAACGTAAACTGTGTAGTACATTATTATTATTAATTGGTTCGTTTTCCTTATTTCGATCTTAGAAATATAAAGGTACCTAAAAAAAGACTATTGAGAAAAGGTGTTAAAAGTTAATTGAAAATCGTAAAGCTCTTGTTTAAAGCTATAAAGGCTTCGGAATGGTACACAAGCTGAAACACTTGTAATTACAAAGTACAAACCAAGCAATTACGATGTGAGCCTTTTTCCTCCAAAGTTGTAATAGGTTACTATGGCTGCTAATTGAACTATTTAGTTCTTTGAAGTTTCAGTTCATAATGCTGATCGACCGTAAGTTCGGAAGTGATATAACAAACTTGTCCATACGTAGTTTTAATATTATATGGCCTTGTTAGCTTGTTTTCAGTAAATTAATTGCAAAACTTGGTTATTATCTACGGTCATGCTTTATTTTTAGATTAAATAAAATGAAATATTAGTGATATAAATTTTAACGTCTAGTCCTATATGGTACTGTTTCTATATGATTGATTAGCCAATTCTTTCTTGAACAGTTTATCAGTAATTGATATTAAAAGACATTATGGTCACACTAATGAAGGGGTTCAAGGAATTGAGAGGCATAACACCTCATATTAAAATTGAATTGGATAAACATAAAATAACAATAAATATTACATAAAAATAAATATAAGAGGAGACTGTCGTGATTGAAATAAACAAAAGGAAAGAAATGGTCTTACCCCAAACCAACCACAACACTTTTTGCAAATGCGTACACGTGTTTCGCTAACTTACTAATCGTGAGCATGATTTAATGCAAGATTTATTGCGTTGAAAATGCTCGAATTTGCAAAGTGTTGTGGTTAGTTTGGGGTAAGACCATTTATTTTCTTTTGCTTAATGAAGAACATTGATTTTATGGTTAGTAATTTTTCGAAACTACCAGATGCGATTTCTAATTACAAATTTCAATTAAACGACAACATCCAACTTATATCCTTACATTAGAGCCAATTTCAGATTCTTCCATCACAAACGTACCTCCGCTATGACCATAAATATTAGCACATTATTACACAGTGGCACATTAGACGTTTTAGGAATACTAAGTGTGTTAGAAATTTGAAAACTGAAGACTGGGGATTATCAAGGATTATATTTTTATCTAAAACCATCTGCCACTTCTGGTTATCCTAGAAGTTGATGTCAACTTGGTTTTCCATTGTTTTATTGGAAAAAAATAAAAAAAATATTCAAAGGTTTTCAAATTATATTAGATAAAAAGATCATCTTTAATAACCCTTACTTCCAAATTTTCAAATCTCTAAAACGCATAATACGTCTAGTTTGAATAACCCTGTATACGAATAGTAGTTCTGATCTACTCATCTGAATTTCTATAAATAAATATTTGCGGAACTGACAGTTTTTATTAAGAAAAGTGTGTTTTCTTGAAGATATGGTTTAATCACCTACAGATGAACAGATAGTCCATAAAAATACTTGGTAAGTACAAATTTCTATATTGCTTTAGCAAAATGGGCAAAATAAGTGGAAGGTCTCAGATGTAAGTAGAGAACTTGCAAAGTCAGCGCAACTAAAACTTTTTTAATCTCTTTCCATCGCATCGTCTAACGCGAACCATCCAGAAATCTGCAGCTTCTTTAAATTAGATCTAAAAGTTCCATTACAGGAAACGTATCGAGTCACAGGAGGCAGAAGAAAAAGTTTAATAAGAGTAATTTTCTGAGCTTTTTTTAATTTATGGTTGGTACATTTCCATTTTTAAAGGAAAATTAAAATTAACGTTATCAGCTGGATCTGTAATACCTGTTTCGAAAATTTATTTGTCCAAAGGCCACCAGTGTGCAAACTTTCGGTTGAATGGAACCCAATAGAAATTATGGCCTATTGTTTCAATGTATTCCATTAATTTTGTGCGAGCTAAGCAAATGAGTAGAACAGGTTACAGAAATAAATCATTACCTGCTGAATTAATACATGGTTAATAACGAATTACCTCCGTCGAAAGCAGTTTAAAGTAAAATTGTTGGCATGTACTAAATTACCGCAAAATTTTAACAGAATCGGATCAATATTATATTCAGTCAGCATTTTCTAAGAGTATGGATTATTAGAATACGTAATTTATATGAAACAGAATCATAAAGTAAAAGAAGATTGGTCCAGTAGGGTAGGGCTCTATATCGTTTTTTATCATTTCTATTTTTGATTTTAAGTTATTGAAAATGTGAAGTCTCTACTTTGTTCTTCCTAAAAGCTAGAAGCTTCTGGCACTTGGACTGATTAAAAGAACTTCCAATCTAACTTTAAACAAAAATAAAAATATGCTTTGCCGCAATTACCAGATGTATATTGTGATTTCGATCTCATTTGTTTACATCAGCACGTCGTAGACAGTTCTGGCAGAACACCAATCAACCTACTTACTGCCTGTAAACAGCGTTTGATAAATAAATACAGACAGCGTAGTGAACGCCATCTGTAGATATTTGCTACTTATTTGTAGGATTTAGTAATGATAATCAAACGGTCCTAAAACGGCCTGCGGGGAGAGGTCTAAGGCTGTAGGTCCAAGGACACCTTCCCCGGCGTTTATTTAAAATATCAAAGAGGCATCAATTAGTCATTAAAAAGGAATACTAAACCTTCTATCAATGTATTCATTTTAGCTATCGAATTAACGATAACAGATGGTTTCTAAACTTCATCAGATGTGTGTACACTTTCCCCTGTGATTACCATGCCCAAAGTTTCAGTAACATTACTTAGCTAAATGTATATGACTATATTTGAATAATAATGTAAATTATCAAACCTTTTCTGCTGTTTTTCTGTTTGAATGAAATCCATCATATACGACTTAGTTTCAAATGTTCCACACGGTAAAACGATTTGGTCTATGATTGGATTTATAAACCATATATGTACTGTACACATTGTTGGTAATTTGGTACAAAACTCGGTTTGCTCCGACGGTAGAGAAAATTGCTATAATCCATATAAGCCGCCTTGGAACTGACGCTGACATTACGCTATTTACGTCATATATGCTGTTTGAAAACTCAACATAATCATACACAATAGCCTTCACAAAGAACTATCAAATGCCGTATTAGGTGACCATTATTTGGACGTATAATTAAATTTTCAATTTATTGTTAATTTTTTGGGTTTCATGTAGAAAGGGTCCAACGGAATCCTTTTAAACATTTATATTAGGGGGCATCATACATAATTTTTAATTCTATCAATGTTTGTGAGGAAATTACAATTTTGAACATGTTTTGTTCCAGTGAAAAACGATTTTACGCAAGAAATTGCTAATTATGTACAAAATTATTTAGATATTGTACTTAAACAATAGATACTAAAAATAGTTTAGGATAGAATAATAGAAATAATGATAGTTAACTTCAGATGTAGTTGAAAATTATAAACTTCAGAGTTGAAATGTGATTTGAATGTTCTGATCACTTGTCTTCGGATGAAAAACATTTTCCGATTTAAATGACACTCGTTCATTTATTAGAGCTCTATTAATAGTAATTTAACTCATAAAAATTAAAAAGTTTTACTGCAATTAGGTAATAGAGCTAATTTTTAAAATAAAACTTTAAACGCATAAATTCTATTACAAATTAGTAACATTTTAAATCAAATCTATGTTCTCCATAACAGGATGATTATAGTTAACGTGACAAAAAAATCCAAAATTGATAGGATTAGTAACACGTGGAGAAGTTTCACTTATTTATATATTTAATTCACTCAATGTACATTTTGCCTTGTTAGGGAACCGTCAGCAGTATCTAATCATCATCAAGTGAAACTTCTCCACGTGTTACTAATCCTATCAATTTTAACAATGTTTCACCAAGAGCTTTCGGCTAATTACTTTCTTAAAAATTCCAAGTTAACAAAATTTTTTTTCAAGAAAGCACAAGCTTTAGATTTAGTGACATTTCTTAATCCAGGAAAAATCCTTTTTAACTTTCAAAAATAATTTTTATATGATAAATTACCATTAATAGAACCCTAACAAATTAGCAAGTTTCATTCAAATAGGAAAAGGTTTTTCATCTGAAGAAAAGTAAGTACTATTAATAATTATCAAATTTCAATTCTGTAGTTTTATGTTTTGAAATATTTTTGAAGTTCTTCAGACTAGTACTTCGTTTCTATATACTTTTTAGGGGTTCTCTTAGAAAGAACTCTTAGTATGCGATCAGTTTTTTATTATAAGGCTTTCAAAAATGATTATGGGACATTTAGCATTAAGTATGTTGAACGTATACTACTGTACAAATCTATTTTCCTGAGATATAGTCTCAGCTCAACCGCAACGAAGGACTCTACACCCTCACCACACTCCACTCCCTGAGAGGAGTTGGAAAGACAACTCTAATAGGGAAGAAGATAGTAGAGGAGAGCCAATCCCAGACGACCACTATCCAAACAGTCGTAAAAGCATTTTTATAAACCTTAAATATAATAGAAATGGAGGTATCAATTTTATTCAAATAAATCTAACCACACCCGCAACAATATGAGATTTCAAACTAACAAGGAACATCAAAATAGCTATCATAATACTTTAGACACATTCGCGTAAATTTAGGGAGGTAAAACAGGAGGATTAAAATGTCACAATATTACAAGTCGTTGATATAACAATATGCAGCGGATTCTGTCACATAGTACTTATAGTTTAGAAAATTAGACTATATTCGGGTTGATTTACGAAAAATGGCAAAGTTATTCAAAATTTCATTATTTTGATTATTCTTATACATTTAGCGCAATTTGCGTTGCACGGAACCACAATAAATGTGGGTTGTGATCAAGTTGTTAACGAGACCGCGTAAATAATTAACTAGAGGATTAAGTAAGTCTGCAAAGCCATGAATAAGTCAGCGTGAAAAAGAGATATAGGGATCCGTCGAATTCCGGATATCTTCCTATGCGAGGTGTGCTGACGTATAGTGTGACCTTATCCTGAATTCCCAGAGACCGATATGCTTCATCAAGCCTCAAACAAAACCAGGCAGGACTTAATCTCCCAGTTTCACTCATGACTCTTGACTTTTAATATTTCATTTAGTTTTACATGTTTATTTGGTTTAGTCATTTAATTCATTAGTGCTACGAAAAGGAAAAATAGTTGTTTTGTTAACCAACCTGCCGATCTAATGTAACTTTGAGAACATATCCTCGATACCAAAAAGGCTCTTATTATTATTGTTCCATTTTGTAAAAGTCACTAAATCTATTTCCAGTTGTAATGGTCAAGTAACAAAGTTTCAGTTCGTTCAGTCAGATGTTGATGTAATCTTCTTTAATGCAAAATGGCGAGTTCGGTGCAGACATCGAAAATTGATCCGCAAAGGCGTTTAAAATCTAAAAGCTATCGTTTAATGTGTAAAATATCGTTTTTTATCGACTGGATATATTGGAAACGCGAAGCCGCTATTATCCTTCAGGACTTACTATTTTGTCGAACATATACTGGATGAAGTAATTATTTAAAGAGACCCACAACTTCTTCGCGTAACGATTTCCAATATTTTTGAATGTGGAACTGCGGACTAAACAGAACATTAGTAATGGACGACTATTTGCGAAAGCACTCAGTCATCTTCTTTATAAATATGTAATAACATTTCCGCCTTTACGGAACTTTGTAATGTGTATTTATGGAAATTGAGGTTTGAGTGGCATGTCACGAGCCTTTCCTCATTTTTTAACCAAATGTTCTCTCACAAAGGGTGAAATGTTTACGTCAACCCCAAATAAACACTTTTTTTCTTTACGTTGATCAAATGGCGACGTAAAGGGAGTAACAAACCTACTTCCCTACTGCACGATAGAGAATAATAATTCAGGTCAAAAAGTTCTGTGTCATTTTTTGAAGCAACGCATAGCTTTTATGCAATTTAGATCAGAAAATTAAATCATATTAAGAGCAATCAGTAGTATTGAAGAACACTTGTTTGCGAACAGATTTCTACTTCCATGGTGATAGCAGATTCTCCAAATCCAGAAGACGTCATGAGACTATGGAAGTCGTCTGATTCCTAATGAATTTTCTGAAGTATAAATATCGTTTTTAACTTCTATATTTCCTTGTTGTTTATAATCATTTATGTTTTAACCTTTTTCTTGATTTAAATGTTAATTTCAATCCAATTTACCTCTACGCTACTGCTTAAATTAATACAAAATACGTCAGATGTCGCATATGAAGACATATTTTGTTTAACTCCTTCCTTTGGTGTTTTTATCTGACGATGGGTGGTGTAGTAGGTCATGTACATTATGCCCATACAGATGATAAACAAACATCAGTTCCTCCAATTGTCGTCAGATGTTTCCAAACGTTAAAGAATTCATCAATCTAATTTGCGATTGGGTCTCGGGGCGTGTAATAGTCACTTAGTGTGAGTGCGGTTGTGTAGGTCAGTAGTTGCTCTAGAAACTGTTCGATCGATATTGATAAATCGTTGTCATATAAACGGTCGATTAGGGATTACTTGGGAGTGCGAATGACTGGGACGTAGATTATTCATCGGACAAAGAGATATGTTCGACCGGACCAAATGGTAATTTCGGTTCGGCTCGGTGAAGTGTTCGTTTCGAAGGTGATAACGTGTAAAGCGGTCGTTGCATTACTGTAAACAAGAGCCACCAAATCCGACTCGCAACGGTTCACAGAAATGTTAGGTTAGTGTAATCGCGATCGCGTTGTTTGTACTCAAAAACAGTTTGTGATTAATTATGTGATCTTTTCGAGGGCTTATAATGGAAGATAAAAGTGATGTCTATCATTTAGCTACTTTTATGATGATTGTGAACTAAGGTAAATTGATTTCTTTTGTTTTACTTAATACATACGTTAATTGATACTAAATATTTAGTGTCCTGCGATCAGGACTTAATGTTGCTTAGCAAATTACGTGAGAAAAGTTACAAAATAATTAAATGTATTATTGTATTTGTTGTTAATTAATATCTGTTACAATTATTATTATCTAATACTTATAAAAAAATAGAACTGACAGTCCGACAATATCCAAAAATTATTTATAGTAAGGACTTATGCAATTTTCATGACAAAAATACAGGGTGTGCCGCAATTGGTGGATAATCTTTCAACTTGGTTCGAAATATACCATGGCCATCTATAAAATTAAATTTTGTGTTTACTTAAAGTCTTTTTTCACATTTCAGTCAATATCTTGATCGCCACGACCACAAATAAACGGATTTTTTAATTTCATTTTTTGAATATTTTGTTTAAATAAACTATATGATAAGTACTTTAGAATTCACCAGTAGCACTGGGTATTTTTAAACGTACATTTTAATAGCTTCATGGTTTATGTCTGCTGTTAATGCTTCTTTAATTGTGGGTGCTACGCCACTGGAAATTATCAGTACCTATGCCTACACTAACTTACTGATTTCGAATCTCGACATACAGATTTAATAGTACATATTTTACTTGTTGCTCAGCCTACAATTGTAGTTACAACCACTTTTGTCAAATTGGCAGCTCATTATGTTCATTAATTGTTGATTTTTTACTTGTGACAATTTCGAGCTGGCGTACACCCAGGATGGTCTCACAAAGTCACTTTCATAGTCTTTTCAATTTTTTTAAACGTTTTAAATTGTTCTTTCCATCCCTAAAACTCCGCAAAATGCTTATCGACACATTAATTTGTTAATAACAATTTTTCTATTGTTTGCTTTTAAGAATTTAAGAAGTGGAGTATCTATATAGGGGAAGGTATTACTAAATCGCTCACGAATTACTTAAATAATTATTTCAACCCTTAAATGTATCCTAAGTTTCTTTCATGGTTGGAATAATTAATTATAATAATTCAATTTGTGTTTTAATTTAGTTTAATTTCTGGCGATTGAAGTACATTTCTCTTATAACCGTTTTTCATTTACGTCATCATTTATAAGTAATTTTTTCTGAACTTAACAACATTTATGTGCTTACAATAAATAATTTTGTTCCGGGTCTGATCACACTTGACATTTCTATAAAGTTGCCAGCTTGTGACACATGCTGAGAACATACACGTATCAAGAAGGTAACTTTGTTACCAAAAAGTATACTTAGGACGTTTAGTATCGTGTTTTGGCGTTGTAGATTGAGATATTTACTGTATTCAACATATACATATCAAAATGTTTCAAAACTTTTTGGTTCACGGCGGAAACTGATACCATAGATTTAAAATTTTGTTTTTAAGTAATTCTTAGACGATTCACTTACATTAGTGATATTATTTCGTCAGATATTTGTGAAAAGTAAATTTTCGTGATATTATAGACATACAAACGGTCTACACGACGCCGAGAGGTCAAAATAAATAATATATGAATTTCTGAGGTGGGAATATAATTTAAAAATTCCATAGAAACTTAAAATTGGCAAAGACCACATCAAGCAATCACAATTACCCGAAACAGAAAAATGTAACACCATTATGTAAATACAGTTATCTATTTTTCTGATCCATGATCTATCTTTTTTTTTCTTGGGATATTTAAAAAATATATTTTTGATGTGAAATAAATAAAAACACTAAGGGTAGTTTCATTAAATTTTATTGAAAACTCCTAACCGGTTTCGGTCACGCGACCATTATCAAAGGATGTAGAGTACATAAAACTTATATTAAAGCTTAAAACTAACATAGATCAAACGACAAAACTTAATTCTATTTGGTTATTAACAATGGCCCCATTTTGCGAAATAGCCTTTTTAATTTTGAGGTTATCTAAAAGGGACAATACTACTTATATTTAAACCACTGCGGAGAACTCTAATATTATTTGGATCTAAATTGTGGTGTAGAGAAGTGCAATGTTCGGCGAAGCCAGTTTTTTTTGTCTTTTTTGTTAATGTTTATGTTCTTTAATCCTTAAGTTTATGGCTCTACCACTGTTTTCAATATAGAAATCATCACATAAATTCCACTTTTGTCTAAGACATCTATCCTAGGTTTATTGTTAAATTTAAAAAAAATGTGTAGCATATTGTCCCTTTTAGAGAACCTTCAAATTAAAAAGGCTATTTCGCAAAATGGGATCATTGTTAATAACAAAATAGAATTAAATTTTATTGACTCCCCACTTCCCAATAGAGTTGTCTTACATTTAAGTTTTAGTATAAGTTTTATGTACTTCATATCCTTTGATAATGGTCACGTGACCGAAACTTGTTAGGTGTTGTCAATACAATTTTGTAAAACTTTTATTTATTTCTCATTACTTAATATGCTTCACAATAAGTGCACCCCCTTCAGTATTAAGTGTATTGAAATATTTTTTTTTCAAAATATTAATTTATTTTTATTATTTATGTATATCTATATTTATTTTTAAAGAATTTATATAAGTAGCAATGTACATTTTAGATGGCCTTTTAGTAAAGATTTTTCTTAACAACAATACCTCAATGACTACTTAATTATAAGTAGAAACTATTCATAATTATGATGCTGAACGTTATCCTTCGTGCAGTAGATTTGATTCAGATCTTTTATATCTATTTATATTATTTTGTTTATATGACGAAACCTCAGTTTTAATTTCCGGGAAAATATTTACAGTAGATCACTATTCCTTGCATTTTCGAGTTATTGTTCAAGAAAATTGAGAACGAGAATACGTTTTCCTTTATACCTACTGATATGAAAAGGATTACGTCACGAGCAAGTACTTAGTCGAGATGAAACGTCATAAACTCCTCCGCCGTCGTTCCTTTGTTTAACGGTTCGTATTCATATTGTTATCGTTGTGCAACATCTTCGTAATAAACTGCATTCACGGCAAAAACGGCTAAAACGAGGAGAAGAACTCGTTGTCGATGAAATTCGCCAAGTCGTCGAATCTTCGCTCACACTCGTAACGTACATAAATAGTCATCCTTCTCGTTGACTCCTACTCGATTGCTTATTGAGCACGTTTGCCCTATGAACGTACGCAAATGTATGATATGTTCTTACTATTCACGTAATCAAGAGTGGAACAGATATTAAATAAATATTTGATGGTTGAAGCTGATACTTGTTGAAAGGACATAATCGAAGAATAAAATAAAAAACTTGTTTCAAAAAATGTTTTAATTTCACAATTAATTGCAATTAAACCATTTTTTGAAACAAGTTTTTATTTTATTCTTCGATTAAATAAATAAATAATAACGGCATTGTTTCTACACAAAAAGTGAAAATTGTTTATCGTAGGTACTCAATTCCTATTTCTTCCACTTTACAAGATATTATTATAACAGTCATAGCAAAACTGTAGACAAAAACACTTTACTATAGCAACTATTAACTATATATATCGCTTGGAATGCAATCTACCTTGTTGAAGTCTAATATACGATAATTAGGGCGAAACGTAATAGTTGTTATAAGAACATAATCCATCACGTCTGGAACCCAAAATAGAACTAAGATTCGGGCTAAACGTACGTGGTCTATATAAACGATCAGACCTATACGTTTCGTTGGCAACTGAAGCTAACATCATCAGTGGTACTGCGATCACTCTGTCGTTGTCAAGACTACGAGGTAAAACCTTCGTCCACGTTGCCAACGCAGTACCACTGATAATGTCAGCCGCAGTTGCTGACGAAACGTCTGGACCTAACCGTTCATTTAGACCACGCAACTTTAGACCGATTCTTAATTTTACTGATCTAGTTATATTTTTGTCCCCATTTTGGCTTTCACGTTTGTAATATAATATAATATAATATAATATAATTTAATATCTTTATAAACTTTAGCGATATAAAATACATTTTCTCTTCAGGTTCGTATTTATATTAGTGTTGTAGTTTTAAACTATTGTTTGCAGTATTCAATAAGGAGCAAATCTTTGTTTTATAACTACCTACTCATTAATTTTTTTTTTGATAAGTGGTGTACCAAATAAAAAGCTTAGTCAATATCAGTTACTTTTACTGCTACCCATTTCCACATAAATCTCAAATATACGGAGATTACTAATTATATTTTTAGTCTAATAATGAAAAGACAGTAATTTATTATCAAAAATAGCTTTAAAACGATAACCTAGAGGCAATTGTTGCCATCTAGTGGATTTTAGCTGCTACAGACGATGTCAAACTAGACAAGGCCTCACTGAGGTATTTAAACTTGTCCAGTTGAATCAACAACGCAGCCTACATACGTGAATTCACGTAAAGCTTATCAAGAACAATTATTATGTTTTTGGTCAGAAATTTATCGAGACCACCATACACGGATAGCGATTTTGCTCTTATTAGAGGTTCATCAGCGTGCCATAGGCAGTCTCGATAAATTACTGACCAAGTCGAAATGTTCCATAAAGAACAGTTAATAAAATAATAACATAGAGGCAATTGTTGCCATGTGGATTTTAACTGCTACAGAAGATATTAATAAAAAATTGCCTCTACGTTATTATTTTATTAACTGTTCTTTATGGAACATTTCGACTTGGTCAGTAATTTATCGAGACTGCCTATGTCACGCTGATGAGCTTCTAATAAGAGCGAAATCGCTATCAGTGTCTGGTGGTTTCGATAAATTTCTGACCAAAAACAATAAAAATAGCTTTATTGTTTTTCGAAATATTCTCTATGATGATCAATACACTTTTGCATGCGCTCGAATCAATTTGTGTAATAGTTTTTCCACTCCAAACCTCCAAAACATGGTTTTTGAACCATTGCTTCAGGTGCCGAAAAACGTTGGCCACGTAATTTATTCTTGATATGCGGTAATAAGAAGAAATTTGGTGACAAAACAGGGCTGTACGGAGCATGACCCAATAATTCGACGTTTTGGCCAGTCAGATAGTCAAATAGGTGGTTTCAGCCGATATGTGAGAGCTTCCCCTGTCATAAAGGAGAATGATTTTTCGTTGCCGCTTCTTTTCCAAGCACTTCTGTCAAACAAATGGTTGTGTACCCTTCAAATCAGAATTCACCGTTCTACGTTGCGTTAACGGCACGGTTGCCACATGTCCAGTTATTCCGAAGAAACAGGCGATCATTTGCTTCGTGCACTAATTACTTTGTCGGATTTGGCTTGTCTTGGAAGTCCCATTCGGTAGATTGCTCTTTTGTTTCGGTCTCATATGCATAGATCCAAGATTCCTCACCTGTGTTGATGTCATATACAGCTTTTGATGCACCGCGATTGTATTTCTTGAGCATTTTTGTGCACCAATTGACACGAGAATCTTTTTGAGCTTTTGTTAAATTATGCAAGATCCAAGGTGAGCAAATCTTTTTCACAGCTAAATGTTCATACAATATTCTATTGATGCCCGTCATACTAATGCCGAAGGTTGACTCAATCTCACGATAAGTCACATGACGATCTTGTAATATCAATTTGCGCACAGCATCAATGTTTTCTGGAACAACAACCAACAATTGATTTTAAACGAAGTTCACAACTTTAGTCCCTGAACAAGCTGCGGCCACTATTAAATTTGTTATACCAGCGCTTCGCAGTGGCTAAGGATGGTGCTTCATCGCGAAAAGTCGAAGTAAGTTGATCGATACGCTACTGTATTGATAATGCACGTCGAAAGTCGTAAACAATTGTCGCACGAAAATGTTCACGAGTTAATTCCATTTTTTCGCTGAGACAAAGTTTTCATGTCACTCAAATGACAAATCAGTCTGAAGAAGGTTATGGTTAAAAAGGTTAAACTTTCAAATATAAGCGTCAGATGGCGTCTGTAAACACTTAGTATTGCCAAGGCTAAAAATATAAACAGCAACCCTGTATTGACTGTTCTCGAATTTGGAGCAACGACTATGTGTTTCTACAATTATTTATTATAGGGACATTATAGGTAAGCTTAAATGAATTTGATAGAGTTTGAATCAGTTACAGAATTTCTCTCTTGAGAATGACCTGAGAAGGTTGGAACAATATTGTAGAGGTTCAAAATAACTTTAGTGAAACATACCCAGTGTTTTCTGTTTCTCATCCTTTCCTTTTAAAACTTAAAAGGGTTAAAATTTTATAGAAATTTCAATGAGATTTTCATTTATATTTAGATATATCATTTAGAATGCTGAATATAAAAACATATTTAAATAGTACATAGGTACGCATTCATCAAGTATCAAATAATTACATGTCAATGTCATGCCACAATTTAGTTCTCGAAGCATTTATAAACGACTTAATATTCATTGCACGAGTGCGTCCTTGCAAACCCACATGCGGGCGGTAGATGCAACGGCAGGTGGTTTATAATGTTCGTCTGCAATCGCAAACTACCTAGGTCACTGCTACTCCCGATTACTATTCTATTAGCTGTAGTAAGTGAAAGGGAAAATTTTAATATGTGGAGCTATTATTGGCGACATTAATATTTTGAACTTGACCCTCCTAAATTGCTCCTATTGATCCGACAAATTATTTCGAGAACAAACAGGAAATTTGATAAAATTATAAACACTACTTATCTTTCATCTCTATCTTTAAATAACCAATTTTTACTGAGGTGCAACACTTTGTTTCAAAAATATCTTATTTGCAGATACTACAATGTTTCTCGAATCAATATTGTAGTATTGACAAATAGAATATTTTTGAAACGAGATGTTTTAACTCAGTAGAAATAGTTTGTACATTTCGACAAGTAAGAGCTTCCACAATCAATAATTTATATAAACAAAATAAAATTGTCAAACTTGAGTAATATACATTTCTTATTAATATAAATATAAATATAAATATGGAATCAACAGAAACAATTACTCCGAGGGCTAATACTCCTACCGGCATTGAATTACACTGTTGATTCCGATGGATTCTTAGAAGAAGATATAACATATTCAAAACAGAAGGAATTAAAATCCTTATTCGTCTAAATATTAAGATCAAAGATCTCACATTTGGAACGCGTCCTACCAAGTAGGCACAACGAACAGAAAGCCCATATCCCATTTCGTTTCAAAAATATTTAGTTTTTACGATAAATAAATAAACACTACTTTGTTTATTATCACTTTTTTATTTACAAATCCTTTTGACTATAGTTTTGACAATGACAAGCTTTTTTGTCGAAACTATAGTCAAAAGGATTTGTAAATAAAAAAGTGATAATAAACAAAGTAGTGTTTATTTATTTATCGTAAAGATGAATTATCACAGAGTAACGGCTGAATCAATCCAATTTTCACTAGAATATTGATTCGACAAACATTGTAGTATCTGCAAATAATATATTTTTGAAACAAAGTGTTGCAACTCAGTAAAAATTGGTTATGGGATATGGCTTTAGGTTCATTGTGCCTACTTGGTAGGACGCGTTCCAAGTGTGATATCTTTGATCTTAATATTTAGATGAATAAGGATTTTAATTCCTTTTTTTTTAATATACATTTCTTATTGTTTATGTTTAATTCTGAATATTTACAGATATCTTTATAAATAAATAAGCAATGCATGCTCAAAAAATCATCAAATTCTCTGTCACATAACTTTTGAATAATCCTGTTATATCTCCACTAAGAATCTTGAAATTTTGAAAGGATTTTTTTAAATATAAATGTCTTGTTATTTGCAATGTTTTGTCGCTCGAAATGTCTCTGTTATTTTTTTATGGTTGCAACTACTTCAAGAGCCATCCTTCTTTGTGTTTAACCGTATGTTAAAACACTTGTCGGATTATACAAATATGCTATTAATAGCATAATTTCATAAATTGCGTTAAAATCGTTATTCCTTTAATTCGATACCAATTGTCTTTTATTATCAAATTTTTAAATTGTACGCCCCTTTTACGTCGTCAAATAATATCTACACCGGCATTGTGAAACTCGAATAAAGCTATTTACGTGTTATAGTTGCCGCGGTGTTCGAGTTTTATTAGCAGATGTTCGTTCGCCCTTATTTCGTGTCTAATCTTGTCTCGCTACTTACGTTTATAAGTCGTAAACATGAGACGACTACCCGCATGTTATTTCTTCATAAAAATAAGACATTAGAATTCCTTTAAAGGAAATTACACTCTTCAATAAAAATTACATATGTATATATATACAAAAAAGTGGGGTCGAGAGAGGGCGTCTGGTGTGATAAGACGTATTAGGTATTGCTCTACCAATATTAAGTGATAAAAAGTAAAATATCAAGTATATATTTGGGTAAATAGTGTCGGCAAGTAGTGAAATAAGGTAACAATTGAGTGCGTAATAAAAATTTTACGAGGGAAGAAAATAATTTAAACAATCGACGGCAAAGTAAAACGGTCAGAAGATAGGTTATGCAGGCGCCAAACGAGGAAAGAAAGAGAGGTCCCGGCCGACCGCCAAAAAGGTGCGAAGGTAGTAAAGAAGGATCCCTGTTGAGTTTTTTCACGAGCGACAGTAGAGGGAGCCAGGCAATGCTTGATGCAACAAATGTTAAAAGATACACACTAAGGAACAGAAGGGAAGAAATGGTTGAGCCGGATGAATTGAAAAGAGGGGAAAGTAATGGAGAACAAGAAGGCGAAGTGGTTGAGAAAAGGAATGAAGCGAGCGATATTGCAATGATAATTGAAGAAATATTAGCAATTAAAAATGATATTGGCAAGATTATTGAAGTAATATTGGAGATTAAAAAAGAAGCAGAGAATAAAGATAATGAGAGAGAAGAAAGAACAAAACTATTAAGAGAAAATGAGGAGTTGAGAGAGAAGGTACAGTGGCTAGAAAGAAAACAGAAAGAGGACGAGATAGGGTCCCATAGAAATATTATTCAAAAAGGGGAAAAAAGGCAGAGTAGAAATAGAGGAAATAATGAAGGAAATTCTCAGAAAAATGGTAAAATAGGAAGAAAAGAACAGGCTACGACACGTCAAGGTAGAGAAGGTGCATTGCAAGAGATGGATGCCCCAGTGGGGATTTTAGAAGAACACTGGAGATACGAAAGGGAAGAAAGGAAAAGAAGAAGGAAGAATGTGATAATAAGATATCTTGGAACTGAAGAAACCTTTAGTAAGGAGGAATTATTAAAAAGAGCCACGGAATGTTTAAATGTGAATGAAAATAGCTGTAGATTAGTATATGGAAGGGACAATTTTGTGAATGTAGAATTTGTAAATTTTGAGGAAAAAATGAAGGCAGTGCAGAGTAAAAAAAGACTTAACGGTACAAACATCTGGATCGATGATGATCACACAAGAAGGGAGATAGAGATACAGAAATGGTTAAGAATGCTAGCGAAGAGAGAAAGAGAAAAAGAAGCAAGAGTGTGGGTTGGATATTTAAGGATAATTATAAATGGAGAGACATGGAAATTTAATGAAAAAACAGCAGAGTTGGAAAAACAGCCCTTTCGTGGGGAAAGAGTTACTGAGTAATAAAAAGGATAGTGAGTGTAAAGCAGTGGTGTGGAACATTCACGGTACGAAGAAGTTTAGAGAGATTATACAGTTTTTAGAGAAATATGATATAATAATACTGCAGGAAACATGGGTGGATGCAAAGAGTGCAATAAGAGCGTTGGAAAACTTAAGTAGAAATTATAAGTATTGGATAAAAAGTGCAATTAAAAAAAACAGGTGATAGTAAGAAAGGTAGATTAGCTGGTGGACAAATAGTAGGTATTAGGAAAGGGCTAGAGGGCAAATGGAGAGTGAGTGAGTGGGAGTATGGTTTGATAGTCAAATGTGAAGAGAAAGTTTGCATAATTACAGTGTATGTGAATATGCCAATGAGCGCTGTAGAGGTAAAACTAAGATTAGCTATAGAGGAAGTAATGGGAGAATACGAGGTAATTTTTGTATGTGGCGATATGAATGCCAGGGTTGGAAACGAGCAAATGTATAATATTATGGATGAAATGGCAGCAAATTTCAAGTACAGAGAATCACAAGATAGTGAGATAAACGAGAATGGAAAAAAATTAATAAAGTTAGCAGAGGAAATGGGCCTAATATTATTAAATGGAAGAGCGAAGGGAGATGAACTGGGAAGAATAACATATGTAGGGGGCGATAATACATTTACTGGGTCGGTATTAGATTTGGTGCTCATGGTTGATAGGGGATATGATTCGTTTATGGGCTCTATGGAAATAATTGATAGGGTAGAATCTGATCACTTGCCGGTGGCATTCTCTTTTAATTTGAATAGTAGTAATGGCGAGATAACGGGTAGAGTAAGACACGAAGAATGTGTGTTAACAAAAGAAAAGATAATATGGGACAAAAATAAAGCAGAGAGGTTCCAAGTCATAATGACAGATAGGGTCGAAAACGAAGGGGAAGGGAACGAAATAACTTGGGAAAAAATTGCAAAAACGATATGGGAAGTTGCGAGAGAGATAGGGATGACAAAGTGGATAGGAAAAAGATCAAACTTTGAGGGAGGTAATACTATAAGGTTTTCTGAAAATTGCCAGCAGCTTAAAAAAGAAATGTGGGGACTTTTAAAAGCTTGGCTGAGCGAAAGATGTCAAGAGAAAAAGGAGGCATTGAGGAATTGTAGGAATAGGCTAAAAAAACTCGAAAAAGAAGAAAGTCAACAGAAGAAAGATGAAGCATGGGGGGAAATTGATAAGGCAAAAGGGATATGTGACTGGTGGAAAGCAATTAGTAAGTTTAGGGTAAAGAAAAGGGTTTGTGTTTCAGAGCAAATAACCAATGAACAATGGATTGAACACTTTAGGTATTTATTATGCAGCAAGCAACAACAAGCTGTGAGTAGGGCTCTTAACAAGGGTGGGTTGAATTTTGAGAACCATGTAGAAAGTTTCGACGAGGAAATCAAAATGTCTGAAATAGTAAGGACTTTGAGTAGAATGTCAAATGGTAAGGCAACAGGGGAGGACGGGATACCGATAGAATGTATAAAGGTGCTAAGTAATAAAGCTTTAGAATGGTTAAAAATAGCACTTAATCGAATATGGACGGAAGAAAAGATTGCGGTAGGATGGGAGAAAGCTAGGATAGTACCAATCTACAAAGATGGCGATGAAAATAAAACAGAAAATTATAGAGGGGTGTCACTGTTAGATGTAGGATACAAAATTTTGACTAGTATAATGGCAGAAAGAATAAGTAAATGGTTAGAGGAAGAAAATGTATTAAAGGAGAGTCAAGCAGGATTTAGAAAAAAGAGGGGAACTAGAGATCACATTTTCGTACTTAATGCATTAATAAATGGCAGATTAAAAAGGAAAAGAGGTAAATTGTATGTAGGGTTTATAGATTTTAAAGCTGCTTTTGACTCAATAGACAGAGAATTATTACTTAAGAAGATATGGAATGTTGGAATTAAAGGTAGAATGCACGCACTAATTAGGGAAATTTATCGCCGAACGAGTGCAGACGTGCAAGTAAATGGGAGGCTAACAAGGGAGTTTGTTACCGACGTAGGGGTAAGACAGGGATGCGCCTTAAGTGCTATACTTTTCAATATTTTCATCGACGATCTCGATGATGTCTGGATGAAAAGGGAAGAGGGTGGAACGGTGTGTGGCAAAGTAAAAGTGTGGGCCCTAAAATATGCGGACGATATAGCAATTGTTGCAGAGAGTGCCAAAGAGTTAGAGTCCATGCTGGGGTCATTAGAAAAGTATGTTGACAGAAATAAATTGACAGTTAATACGAGAAAGACAAAGGTGATGGTGTTTAGGAATGGGGGAAAAAGAAAGAAAGATGAAAAGTGGAAATTTAAGGGTGAGGAAATTGAGGTAGTTAACGAATTCAAATACCTGGGATATTGGTTCTCTACAAAAAATAGCACTGAGGGTCATGTAAGAAGACTTGCAGGGAAGGCACAAAAACCGGCAAATGCCACTTGGGGGGTCGCAAAAAGAGCTGGTAGGGATCTACGAGACGATCGGGTTTACTTAATGAACTCGCTAGTGAGAGCGGTGGCACTATATGGGGTAGAGGTATGGGGATGGGGAAAGTTGGATAGATTAGGTAAGGTTCAAGGAAGATATTGTAAGATGGCTTTGGGTGTAGCAAAAAACACGCCAAAATATATTTGGAGGAACGAGTTAGGTGTAGAAGATATAGAGTACACAATTAGGGGACGAATTTGCAGGTACTTAAAAGAGATTGTAGGGATGGGTGAGGGAAGATGGCCTAAAGTGTGTCTAATCGAGGAAATGAGAGGTGTAATAAACAAAAATGCATCAAAATGGGGAAAAGCGGTGTGGGAAATGTTTGCTGAGATGGGTGTAACGGATGTGTGTAAAATGATTTGGGAGGGAAAGAGTGGGGAAGAAATTTATAATAGATGTAGAGAAGGGTTAAATATGTGGTGGGAGAAAAAGTTGGAGGAAGAGTGGGAGGCAATTACAAATTCATCCTACAATCAAATGTATAAAGAACTAATGCCAGGTAACGGAGGGGCGAAATATTTAAACAAAGCAAATAAAAAGAAAGACGATAAGGAAATGTGGGCGAAAATTAGATGCGGGAATATAGGGAGAGCGAATAAGAAAGGATATAAGGACTGGGAATGTAGGCTATGCGGAGGCTCTGAGGAAACTTTAGCCCACTTACTTTGTTGTGGAGTAGCCATACAAAGTCAGGGTGAGAGAGTTAAAGAGTTTATGAGAGTATGGAGAGGTGACAGGTGTGAACAGGAATTGGGGGGACTAATAATAGAAATGCTGAGAGGAGAAGTGTGCGAGGAAGTATGTGAGTATTTAAGGGTAAGTGAAGAAAAAATGAGAGAGAGTAATGAATAGTGGTAAGTTAAAACGTTGTAACATAGTATGTAAGTAGTTTAAGACAGTTAGAATGTATAAGGACAGAATGTAAAGGCTCATTGAGCATACATGAGAAATAAATATATATATATATATACAAAAAAGTGTAAAATAAAGTGTTAACTTTGCATAAGGAACATTTTCAATATTACAAATAGTATAATAAAAACACCTTTAACAAATCATCAAAATAAATGTTGCAAACAAAGTCTAGGGAGTGAATTCAGGTGTGCCCTGAGGAAACGAACACAATGTAGAATCCATACCTATAAGATCAATTGTAAACCAATGACTGATTAAAATTCTTATTTCCTTTTTTTGATAAGAAAAAACATTAATTGTATTTATAAAAGGGGAACTCTTATCAACCAAGACCACCATTTGTTTACTTAATATTTTGATGCGATATTTCAATTTCTAAATATTGATTGAAAGAAAAGGAATGTCTCAGTTTATACAAATCGGTATTACTTCTCTAGTTATTAGATACACGAATTGAATATACTTATTTATTTTCAATAAACACCACAACTATAGTTTCGCTACACAATGACTTTATCAATTAAACTGCGGTTCATGCGAAAAATGTTACATCGGCCAAACTGGCAGATTCTTCAAAATCAGGATCAATGAACATCTAAAAAGTTATGAAAATAAAAAACAGAACTCAAATTATGCCAACCATTTGCATTTAGAAAAACATAATTTTAACAATGATTATAAAATACTTCATGTTTCTAGTAAAGCGCTAAGTTAAACATTTTAGAATCCCTCGAAATTAATACAATCTAAAATTGTAATCCTGATCTATTGCTAAACGATCAAATTGACTTGAATTGTTCACCGTTATTAAATATATTCAAAAATTACCTCTACCCCGATTAGGTTTATATAAGCAAAAATTTTTGTATATACTCTTACCACAATGATTCATCACCTGATAGAGCTACAGTGTAGCGAAACTATAGTTGTGGTGTAAATAAATAAATTCTGTGAATAGTTTTGTGGGTCTTGTTTATTGAAAATGTATAATAACTTTCACCAAATATCAGCCAACTCAATTAAATATTTGAATAAACTTAATTATAACGATAAACACTACTAAAACTTAAAAAATAAAAATCGCTTTTTACGATAAAACAAACAAATTTTACTAAATAAATACATGCGTAGCTAAGTACGTAGTAGGAACATACACAAACTTAAACTGCTTTCAAGCATTTAGTAAAAAAGAAAACAAGGAAAATTGCATTTCATTAAATGGATTGCAGTTGCAAATGCTTAATTCACAATCACCATTGATAAAATGTTAAATACCAAATTATAAAGACAAATCACAAAATTACTCTATAACAACGGTTCCCTTTGTCAACAAAAATCTATTTTTGGAAACGTTAAATTCATTAAATTTAAATTTTTATTTCAAAAATGATTCAATTGCAATCATAAAGTTTTGATAAGTGTGATGTATACCAAATCTGTCTGTGATAAAAACGGAAAAAACAATTCCAGTGTGTTTGCTGAACATTGTATAAATTTAGATCATTCCTTTACCACCAGTAATGTAAAGATTTTACACATCAGCTACCTAAGTCTAGGAAGCTATCATTTCTAGGAAGCTTAGAAATCAAAAAAGCCTTAATAAGTAAATGTAATTTAGTAAATGACTAAACAGAGTTATCAACTTGCAATTCTCCACTACTCCTGTATGATCCTTAGATTATATAAATAGTACTAAGTAGACTTAAACTTCAGTAATCTTTTATACTCTTGTAAATGGTCGCATTGACCAAAAGAAATTTGTCGAGTGATTATTAAAGTGTGTTTAATTGTTTACTAAATGCTTGAATAAATAATATGCTCTTGGTACACTAATAAAGAGCATATTTTATCCAGTATCTGTGTAATTTTGGTAATTTTTGTATAGCGATTCTTCACTTTTTTACATCTAAAAATTTTTAAATCACAAATAAATATTCTGTTGGGATTTGTTGGTAATTAGACATTGACAAAATAAATGCGAGAATTGTGCAATTAAAAATACAGTTTATTTGAAAAATGCCTCTTGAAATAATGTTGTGCGTTACATCATTCGGATAAAAAATTTAAACGAGAACGTTTCGAATATATTTTTGGATACGATGGTTTATGCACGTGACCATAAAACAGCGAGTGGTGCAACAGATATTGCGGAAGCACGCTGCTTTGCCCATGTATTTATGGACCTTTTGACGGCGTGATGGCTTTTAAACAAGGGCTTTGTATAAAATTCCAACGTGTTTAGCAATTTTGGACTATTGCTCGTTTTATTCTCTTCACTTGTTTTAAACCCGCACTGTTGAATGAGAGGATGGCCACGAGCTTTTAAAATAAATTCCTTGAACGCTAATGAAGCCTTTAACTGAAATTTTAATCAGTAAAAGCGTATAATGTAAATACACTATATATAAAAATATAATATACCATGCTACTCCAAAAAGATCCAATGCTCTTTTAAAATGGTCCATTGATAATTCTCTCTCTAATCAACATTGAAAATGTCATATAATTTCCTTTTCTAAAACTACTTGCAGTATTGAGATATGTGACCTTGGAATCACCCTCTCATTAAACTTCTCTCTTAATACACACATCGAATCAATTACCAATAAAACTCTTAAAACATTTGGTTTCATTTATCGATTTTCAACTAGTTTCTGCTGATCAATCTCTGCTCTAATCCATTTAATAAGTCTTTAGTTCCACCTATAGTAAAATCTGGATCAGTAATCTGGTCTCTATATACCGCAACAAATGGTCGACCTACCTGAAAAAGTTCAATATAAACTTTTAAGAGCACTATGTTCTAATTCTAAAACCCCAATGGGATACACCGATCACGAATACAGCTTTTCGTAGGACAAATTCAAAATTCCCAAACTCATAACAATTCATTGTTACTATGACAATTTATATGGTTATAAAATCTCACATAACCTCACGAACAGCGTAGAATTATCCACTATGCTCTGTCCTAGGAATACCCCATATCGATTACGTAATCTAAGATTACTTTCAATTTTCTTCCTTTTCAAAATTAAGCAAAAAAGAACACTTGGAAAATTTGTATCACAATAATTTATTATTTACATGTACTCGATACGTATTTCGCCTTCTTAGGGCATCTTCAGGAGTTTTAATTTCAACTGTTAAAAGTTTCAAGTGTTTTCTTACTTAATTTTGAAGTTTCACCAAGAGATCACAGTCCAATGATTATACTATAGTTTTTCAATTTTGCCGCTATTACAATTCGCTACACATAAACCTAAGGTCTATCGTGTCTATTGGGGCGTTAAAAAGTGAACTAAAAGCCACATTAAATAATAATTTTATTAATTAAGCTACGCAATGTACCCCTTATGCTAAGAGTATTTTTGTAAATATTTGTAAAGAGCTACTAAGCTCGTCAAAAAGTATATAAATAAATAAATAAGTAAACAAAATAAATAAATTAGAAGTAAACTCATTTAAATAAATAATACTCTTAATTTCAGTTCAAACAAAGTATCCTACCTGCCGACTGTACAAAAAGTAAATTAGTTGCCAAAAGGGTGCAAACTGACGACATCATCACCTAATTCGAATTAACTTATTCCCTTGGAAATGTTTTATTCCTCTCTTTTATTTTTTAATTTTCAACGATCCGTACATGACCTCTTATAAAGTCGCTTACACATATCCCATGCATGATTTGACTGTCATTCACAGCCTTTTTTCAGAAACCGTTGCAATAATCAATTAGCACTACTTTATTTGCACATTTTTGTAATCCTTTGACTAAATAAGCTTATTATTTGGTTGGACGATGCTACATGTAAATAGAGTCTTAAGAATCGTTGTGCACTTTACAGCACAGTGGATTTCACCTACTTTAATTATGATTGGCTGTTCGTCTGTTAATAAGATAAACAACGCAATCAACAAGATGCATTCCCTGAGTAACTATCTTAACAACATAAAACTAATTGCATTAAATGTAATACGAAACGTTTACATGTCGTTTGGAAACGGTGCCATTCATGCGAATGCGATTCCAAGATAGAAGTTGGCGAGCAACCCCTACGGCGAGCAACCCCTACATCGAATTTAATCAAATCGACCAAAATCGATATTTAAATGTTACTCTATCTTGTTTCCAATCATGCAAATATAATTTAAAATGTACATTAACAGCTGTAACTTATCTGTAATATGTAAAAGCTAATTGTCTAAAAAAAAACGATATCGTTAATATTAGCTTAATAACTGTACAAAAAAACTAAACCTCTAGGATACTTTACAATAAAGCTTCAACGGTGTCTGTACGATTAAACAAAGAAAGTATGGTCTTGGTCTGTGTTTTGTTGAAATTGCCAGACATGGAGCGCAATTCAGAACTCACTGGTTCTCATCAGCACTTCCGACTGGTTGAAATCGCGATCCACACCTGACAATTTTAATAGAATACTGACCAAGAACATACTTTGTTTTGTTTCATCATACATTTGTCAGACCAAAAATAAATTCTTGGTTATGTAATTTATCAAAGCTACCAGATGTGGATCGCGATTTCAACCTCATTAGATCTCATCAGTATTCCATAGGCAGATTCCATAAATTACTTACCAAATCCCTGGAGCTCGGTATAAGGCGGATTTAAATAAAACGTTGATGTGGCAGTACGTCGCCATCTACCTGCTTTTGCTAAAATATGGCAATAGCAGCAAAAGCAGATAGCTGGCGACGTACTTCCATATCAACGTTTTATAGATTTGTCGTTTTCTTGTTCTATTTGTGCCTACCACGTAGATACCTGGAGACCTACGTCTACAGATGAGTTTGACAAGTAAATATACTTCTTATCATTATTGGATCCCACAAATAAGTAATAGGTCTGTTTTTACGGACATGGTAAAATATTTTAATTAAATTAAGGAAGATAACTTCATAACTGTTTCAATATGTCTCATTTTGAAAATAATTATTTGAATAGGAATAACTCGTTAAATAAAAACATATTTACTTGGCTAAGATATGTAGAGGATATATTTTGTATCTATACAGGAACAAACAGACAATTGAATAATATGTTACAATTACCAAACTCAGTTAATAACGAAATTCAATTTACAATAGAGTTACAGAAAGAACACACTTTAAATTTTTTAGATTTAAAAATAACACAGGTTAATAATAGTTTAGAATATGATATTTATAGAAAAAAAAAACATTTTCAGATTCAATTATTCCATTTGAATCAAATCAGGATATTAATATCAAATTGTCTACATTTCATAGCCTAATCCATAGGTTAATGAATTTTCCTCCAAATCAACAGAATTTTGCAAAAGAATGTAATTTCATTAAAACAATTGCCAAAAATCACGGTTTCAATGCTGGATTAATAGACAAATTAATAAATAAAAAACAAAAGAAACAAATTCTAAAACAGTTCTATCTTCCCAATAGCAACATGAAAGACAAATGGTTCCCAATTACGTTTTATAAAAATATTAACTCACATATTTGCAACAAATTAAAACAACTCTACATCAAAATAATAAGTAGTAAAAGAAATACCTTAAAGAAAATCTTCATAAACAACAAAATTGATAAGATAGATAAACTCAAAAAATCTGGAGTATATAAGATATCCTGTAATAACTGTGATGCTATTTATTTAGGACAGACTGGGAGAAATTTTGAAACTACATTAAAAGAACATAAGAATTCCATAACAGATGAAAATCCCACTACAGGTATGGCACAACACTGCATTTCAGTAAATCATACTGTGGGGACTTATGTCCCACTATTGTAAAAATATTCATTTTTGTACATAAAAATTCTTTACTTTTGTATAAATTTTCTTGTGTAAATTCTGTGTAAATATTTTGTATAAAATTACTAACACCCTTGAGCATGCCTTTTCTCAAACATGTTTTCTACTGTCTTGCCTTTTTTTAATTCTGAGAAACAGCTTAGTTTTCTTGCCTATCTTTCATACACAAACCAAAATTCCTGTCCCTTGTCACCGATCGCTTGCAACGGTCAATCATAAAAAGTACCGTTGCCGATCCCTACTAAAACTACCGCTTCTTGTTTCGCTACCCTCGGCATGCTTCCAAAATAACCTTTACCGTTCAACACTTCTTCACCGACCGCTACAGATAATACTCGTCACAACCATTTGCTCATTTTTACCATTCAATTCATACAATTCATTTCAATTCTTTCATCATTTTTCACCACTAACCGTATGTACAGTAAATATCATCAATCAACCATAATCAAGTTTTATTTAAATAAATATAATATTAAATAATCACCCGCAACACCACAATACTATCAATGATGAAAGTCTTTCAATTATCCACATAGAAAATGAAGATTACAAACTTAATTATTTAGAAAAATTAAAAATACAGAAAGCCATCAACTCAAAATTAAATGTAATGAATGTGTAACAAAAGGACTAAATTGTCCGATATTTCGATCAATCACAAACAGGACAAACTTGTAACAATTCTAAGAAATATATATATCTGTATATATGTCTGTAGACTATAAATTAGCTTGTACTTCATAATTTTAAGTTAGTTGTAATAATACTCTCTAAAGATGACCGCATAAGTCGAAACAAATGTTAGAGTTTCTAATAAAAAGCGTTTAACATTAACTTTGTGTTTCTATAGTTTTAATAATATTAAAAAATGTTTTACAATCATCCCACCACTGAATCGATCAACATTATTAAAAGATAGACCACGTTGATATTGATGTTACATACTAAAATATGATTAATCCTGTCTGCTTGTTTGAGTTTTGCTATTAAGTAACACAAACATAAAATACAGATCCCTATAGTTATAAACCTAATCGAATTGCATTTTTGAATAATGCTCTTGGTTTACAAAGTTTTCCGATTTGCTTGTAGAGACGTATAGGTAATCTATTCAGAAGTTTTGTTTCGGTTCCGCATTTTCCGTGAAATATATTTTCTAGGGAATAAGGTCGGTTGCCTCGGGTAACGAATGCTGTGTTGTTACGTATCTTAAAATCTAGAGAAGTTTTGCAGATAACCTCTGTGCTGCGAAACGTTTTCTTCTTGCTTTAAACCTACGAAAACACTGAATTCGTTATATACTTCCATGCGCATCTTCTGATTGAAAATTGAAAGTTGCCGACACAAAAGAGAATAGAAATCAACCTTTTCGGTGAATGGATGATGTACTGTGAAGATTTCTTTGGAATGGTACTGATACGACAATAACACCTATCGCAGGGACAATGCTAAATAGAACCAATGCAAACTTATACGTTTTCGCAAGTTGAAAATCGATTTATTTAAACAAGTTACGATTTATATAGATAACCTAAAATAGTTACACTAAAACGCCACATATACACTTATTTATCTTACAATCTAATTATTATTTATATTTACTGTCTTGTATGGAACTACATATATCCCTTCGGATACTTCTCACTTATTTGTACTGTTATCGAACATTCCGAATTATTCCCGGAAATTTCTCATAATTCCTTTTTATTGCACCAGTCTTGTGTGTGTGTTGCCTGCGTATGATTTATGACCACGACTGTTGGCTTTCGGCATCGCTTTGAAAGGTGCCACCAGATCGATCGCGACATTCGTTTTAATTTTTCTTAATGGAATGTTCCCTAGAATTGGGCAAAAATTCGGACGAAAGTAAATGTAATATGCTGCCAATACTAATTTAAAACAGAATTAAGAAAACTTGAATTATTGTATGTGGATTTTTATTTTTATTGGCAGCATAAATGACAAATAAAAATTTAACAAAGTCATACCGCTTCGCTTCTTTTATTTGTATACTGAGTTCTCCTGAAAATATTTAATTTTTAGCAATTTCTAGATAATCATTCTAAAAAAATTTACTTTGAAAAGGGACTGTAGTTTGTCAAGATTTGAAATAAGAATGGTAATCTACCTCATGACGCTAAAATATATCACATACATTAAAAACATTAATTTTCCAGAGCGCGGAAGCAAATATGTAATATTTACCTCCTCTTGAAACAGAATTAAAATTAGTTGATAGAATATTAACTAATTCCTTCTGCATGTCATGTCAAAAACAGATTCTTGCATTAGGTAATTTTGTAAAAAAAAAATGTAGTAGGTACAAAGGAAATAATTTAACCGCATTTGTTATTTATATGCGCCGTAATTCACTTGGATGTTATCATAGAGTTTCTTCTATTAGAAAAAGTCCTCGGCACACAAGCAACTACAATTCTTTGATCAATTTAATTTTGCATTTAAGTGGAACAAATTGCGTTCCAATCAAAAGAGTTTAAAGACTAAATAATTGCTTTCTGAAATGTAAAGTAGTTCTTTTTCAATTTAAAACAGCTTCGGAAACTCTTTAACCGCCTTTCGTTTATAAATGGAAAAGCTTTTTCATTAATTCTTTCTATAAGGCGACTACAGATCATACAGTAGTTAGTTACATCGGTACGTACCTTCATTAACTAGATTTTATAGAGATTAGTCGTAAGTAAGAAATTACTAGTGGAATTAAACGAACACAGGCTTACAAATTACATTATAAACTGTTTTCTGTCATCACTGTCTTAAATTGTTATACATGCTGTTATCTACACATAATAAAATTGCATTAATAGCCATCGTTATTACCCAAGTTTTGTTTTAATACGTAATTATATGGTATTTGTGGTTTCTAAAGCATGATAACCATAAAGTGAAGTTGATTAAGAGAGCTGAGACTGGACCCTAAAGATATCAAAGGAACGTGTTGCTCATGGTCATATTGTGAATGAATATTTGGATATGCGAAAGCTCTGTACAAAGTGGGTGCCGCGCGTGCTCACAATCGACCAAAAACAATAACGGATCGTTGATTCTAAGTAATATTTGGAGCTGTTTAATCGTAATAAATCCGAATTTTTGCATCGATATATGACAATGCATGAAACATGGCTTCATTATTTCACACCGGAATCCAATCGACAGATCGACAGACAGCGGAGTGGACTGCACGTGATGAACTGACTCCAAAGCGTGGAAAGACGCAAAAGTCGGCTGGCAAGGTTATTGCATCAGTATTCTGGGATCTGGAATTCTCATGGTGTAATATTCAATGACTATCGATTATCTTAAAAAGGGGAAAACCATAAACAGCGACTATGACGTAGCGTTATTGGAGCGTTTAAAAGACAATGTACCGTGTCACAAATAAATGAAATCGATGGCAAAATTCCATGAATTGGGCTTCGAATTGCTTCCGCATCCACCATAATGTCCAGAGCTGGCCCCCAGCGACTGTTTTCTGTTCTCAAACCTCAAGAGGATGCTTACAGGATAGAATTTTCGCGCCGATGCAGAGATAATCGCCGAAACTGAAGCCTACTTTGAAGCTTCGAAGGGAACTATATTAAATAATAAAATAAAATTCTATCAAAAATAATATTTATTTCTATGCTAGCCTACGAACTTTTCTGCCCGCCTGTTAGGTTACGTTTGGGGTAGACTACTTTGGGTTAGGTTAAGTTGGTTTCCTTTGTAGAATTCAATTGTTCACCTCCGTTTCTGCGCCTTCACCATTCGAAAGCACAAAAGCGACACTTTTAAATTGTCAAGATTATAACTGTTGGGATTACGGCTATCAGGATTTTGGTGGACTCGCAGTATTTATTATACTCTAGGTATTAAATCCTTTTAGTGTTAGTAATAGCAGGACTTATTATTTACAATAAAGGTGTAATGTTATTAAGTATTACAAAGATCTAAATTGGTCTGTATATAAAGACCAGAATTGTCATTTTCAACATAATTGTTCCAGCACATTGGAATCTCGAGATGTCCTAATTTCAAAACGAGAATGCCAAATTATTTCAAAACCTTTATATACCGTATATATATATAAACTATATTTGAATTAATAAATGATATGATACGTTGAATATGATTAGATACTCCCTTATTTATTTTATCTTCTAACCAGCATATAATAGGGCGGTATTCTGGTTAGGATATACTGGAATTTCCATATTGTAAGATACGTCTTAGTCCAAATTCGGATATAGCAACAAAAATTATTTCAGAAATGACTATGCCATTGATTATTTCATTTTAAATCGCGTATTTTTGTAAATGTGTTTGTTATTAAATTACATAAATCGTAAGTTGTGATCACCAATCTACAAATCTGTCAGGTAGTGGTTTATTTGTACACTTCTTACTAACATAAAACCTGGTTAATTGGATATTTAATATCCTGAATACTTCGATTTGTTGTAGGATTTGATGATGTTAATCTTAGTATAAAACTTGAAATTTTGTCTTCTCGTTATCTAAATTCTACGTAGTTTCAAACAACATTGTAATATAGCGAGGTGCTTGCCCGGAATAATTAATCTTTGAACTTAATTACAGGAATTACCTAGGTGAATATATATATGTACATATGCGCGCGTAATGTAGGTAAACATTTGGGGGTCGTGAGGGGTGTAACTGTTTCCGTTTCCCACTTTTCGAAAGTTAGTTGTAATTGATCGTTCCCATTTATTATGGTTAGGATGGCCTTAATGCCGTGGCTTCAAGCAGGTAAAAGCAACGAAGGGAAATGGGCCATTAGACCTTCTCAAACCTTAACTTCTTCCGATAGAAACACATACACACATATAAAAGTATCCAGTAAACAAGGGGTTGTCTCTAAAAGAACGAAATTACACATTTCTTCCTTCTTCATTAATATTGTAACAAATGTTCAAATAACTGTTTGATCAATTTTATTAACTACTATAGGGCAACCGGGGCATTTTGCCAGGGCCCCTGACAATGAGGGGAAGATTCAACCATACAAAACCGTTGACTGAAGGAGTTTCATTGAAGGAAGAAAAATAAAGCAAACATGAAAAATTTATATCTAACCGCTCAGCATTTTAACGTTATTTAACTTGACTTACTTAGTGTTAATGAAAGGTTTTTAAGGAAATAAGTATTTAAACAAGAATCTAATCTAATTAGAACTAAAAAAATATGATTCGGACACTTATAATGTGGGCATTATCTATCAGTCTTGCGTTGATAAAACTTTTAAAAAACTGTTTTGTATTTCATTCCCACCAGCTACTCGTGCTGGTGGGCGGGCCGACTTACACTATAGTGCAAAGCCGAAGGGTAGGGCGTAAGGACCTCTTTAACTTCCTTTTAGGAATCGTGGGAATGGGTGGGTGGTGTGGTTAGGGAGAGATAGATGAGACGGATGAAATGAAGACAGAAGAGAAGTGAAAGATTATCTATGGAATATTACTGCCCCAGCATTTGCCTAAATGATCCAAGAAAACCACAGAAAACTTGGACCAGAGCAGCCCGACCCGAATTCGAACCGATGACCTCCCAAATGCTAAGCAATGATCTAGAGCACTAGATCGCGCCGCTCGGTTATATTGATAAAGCGTTCATTAGAAATGGGCAAAACACGTGTCAGTATCAAAAAGTTTTAGTGGTAATTAGGGTGAGTCTATTTTTATATTAATTAAATTTTGAGTACACTGTATGAGTAATTTTTGAGTAATTAGTTTTAAACAGTAAGCAGCTACGGAATGCTATCGAAGGCGCGTTCGACACTATCTTTGTTATTTTATAGGAAAAACCAGTATACATATGTGCCGATAGCAGTTAGAACATTAACTTTCATCTATGTAATTATTAGTTTTGTAAAGTTCGATTGTGTGTTATAATTGAGTTCCACCAACTTCTACCACTGTATCAAGTAATCTCAATAATTATTATTGGTGCAGCATGAAAATTCGAATAAGTTCCACTAACACCATGTTATATATTGAAGGAATCATGACACCTAAAATATTTGTAGAACTAAAAAAACAGGCAGCGTAGTGGATGTCATCTCTAGAGACTTGTCGTAATTATAGGCAGTGGCCAATATCTACAGAAAACGATTAGTAGCTGTTTTTAGTAACTTATGAATCTCGCTGTTCAGCAATAGTTCAGGTCGGTCGGTTTTCTGTTGGAACCATAGAGATAATAAAATTAGAGTAGGCAAACCATCGGAAACGTATTATGTCAATAAAAGGAAACAAAACTTAAACTATTAACAGTGCACTCTTTATGAAACATTGATAATACAAATAAAACAAACGAAACATTTCGTTTTTTAGACTATGCTTTTTGAATTTGAAGGTTCTCTAGCATGCTTATGTTTTTACTTTTAACAATATTGATATGGAAAACTTTAACATTATTAACATCATTATTGTGTTTATCCACAGTATAATGCTCATATATTCCTTTATTTATACTTTTTATATTTTTTGTTAACGTTATATACATGTTCTTTTAGTCTGGTCGAAATGGATCTGCTAGACTAACCTATGAAAATGGTATTGCATTTATTACAAGAAAGCTGTTATATACCGCTTTTTTCAATGTGTTTTATGGACTTTTTATCGTTTATAATTAAATATTTTAAACTAATGTTATCATTTGCAATAGCTGTTAAACCTAATAATTTTAATTTATTTTAATTTTTTTACAGCTTACATTTTTAATATATTGAAGAGAAACAAATTGTTTTTTAGGTACAACACTAAGCTCATAGTTATGTAGATGTTTTTTGACAATCTTTTGTTTTTTATTGTTAATTAATTTGTCTATCAAGGAAGTGCGATAGCCATTATTATTAGCTATTAATTTTGTTATGTTTAATTCTTTTTTATAACTCGTATCTGATAAAAGCATTTGCAATAGTCGATTAATTAATGAATGGAAAACCGGTAATTTGGTTTGCCATGGCTAAGTTTTCTGAAAATTTTAAAAGTTAATTTATTCTGAACAGTTGTTAATTATAATATAGGAAATTTAAACTATTGTTGGATTATTTTTGTAAAGTAAAATTTATGCTATTGTCTATCGAATTTAGATAAGATATCAATAAATCAAGTTGTCTCATTGTGCCTTTCCACACACAGAAGACATCGCCTATGTAACGACACCATATGGAGATGTTATTAATAAGTGTATTCTTACAATTAAATAGGATTTGTTTAAACTTAGATATGTGTATTTCTGCCAGGATATCGATATTATCATAGATCATCTATCTCTTTTATTTTGAGCATTCGTAGTAGATAATCAACTATACCTGCCAATTAGGAGCGTTAGTCGACAAAGATAGAGAGAGTATCTCTATGGTTGGAACAGTCTATGGCTTGCTGAGGAGAATCAATAATGTTCGAAATCGCGATCTACATCTGACAGTTTTTTGACTAAGAACTGTAACGCAAACTAGCCCATAGTACCATTGCTGTTAATACATTAATAACAAATTTTCAGTTGTATCTTGCAGAACGTGCTCATTGTTTATCAACATCGAGAGATAACCGTTAATGTAAATCCATAATCGCACCCAATTTTATCTGTATTTATCTTTTATGAATAATGTTATGAAGTCCTATGTTAAGAAGTTCTAAGTTCTTTTTGATGTAGCGTTGTTCATAAAACAATTTTGTGGTTTTAAAGACAATAACGACGATGGAAATATGATGCATCCATGTGTTTTTTTTTTATAACAAAAAAGAAGACAACCTTTTTAACTTCGTGATCAACTCAAGCTGATACCAATACGTATACATAGTCGAAAGATTCCAATAAACGTGTACTAGTCGATTAAACGTCTACAACAATACGTTTTTGCAGAAATTCCCATCGACACGTTTCGTAAGTCATCGACAACTTACAAAGCTGCTTAATAATCCGTTAAATGAAGCACAAATCCGTGACGCGGAAAAAAGTTGTCAGCATTATTATCTACGTGTAAATTAAGCAGAAAAATGAGAAAAATTAGTCAAAGGACCACCGCGTGTTCAGAAAACATCACCTCATCGTTCACCACAGACTAGTTTTTGCCAAGTTATTGATGGCGGATTAGGTTATTGACGTGGATCTCACGGTCACTGAAACCATTTTTATAAAAGCATTCCATAATACAATAATATTCGAATTCCTTATTAAAATAATGATTAGAATAATTTATCGAAGCTACCAGTAGTTTTTTGTTACAAATCTGTTATTTGTTAACACACAATAATTGTTTCAACTCACGGAGTCTTCTTCAGGTGAAGATTAATAAATTAAGTATAAACACACAGCGTCTTATATACTAAATTACAATATAAGGGTAGGTGAGGGGATATTTTACAATAAGATAGTATATCTAAATATTTAGAAGAGGATAATGGCAAACCTCTAGTTGATCGTTTAACGCTAAACCTTTTTTAATTAATTTGTTGATTTCTATTTTCTCCAATAGATTTTATTTTCTAAATGGAGAATTTTAAAACTTTCATCGAAATTGTATTTGCGTATGTAGATTTTAAATTGTTGTTTTCAAAACTTGTAATGTGTTCTTTAATTCTATCTTTATAAGTCCGGCCTGTTTGTCCCACGTATGTCCGTCGTTTGTGTTTTTGGTTAAATTTGAAATTGATCTGATACTTTGGAGGTTTTGTCTTCCGTTGTTGGCTTTAAAACAAATGTTCTCGGGTTCCATTCGATATAAAAATAATCTATTTTTTTTCCTCAATTATCAGAACCTCAACAGATTAATTTTTTAGGAACAGAACAAAACGAAAAGCAAAGGCAATGAAAAGTTAGCCAACTGTTTTGGAAAATTAACATAATAATAACTTTAGGAAAATTACAAAAGTATGAAGATTAGTTTAATATGATTGTATAATTTAAGTAATTATTTCAGTGTCTGACAGGGAGGCTTAATTAAGCCGTATTATCGTAATTTAATCTAATTAAAAAGCAGGGAACTGCTTGAATGTATTTTTAAAAGAACGAAATTTTTACATTCTTTTTATTTCTCTGTCGGTTGTGGAAACAGGTTTCGAACATTGAAAAGAGATACAGTCGGCATTGCTCATTATTCCAATAAAGAAAAGTCACTTCCAATTAATATTTTGAATGCTTGACATTTATCAGTAAGTAATCGAAATGTATGTAGGCCAAAGGATAAATGAAGGTGTAAAAAGAAAGTAGAGTGATTAATGCCTTAATACACTTACAATGTTTTTGGAAGATGAAGTAAGATTAAAATTGCGGAAATGCACCTGCTCTCCGAAATATTTTCGAAAATAAAGTAGAAAAAAGAATAAAGGTTCCTTTGAACAAAATTAAACCGTCATAATTAACATTCGCATATTTATTTGAACAAGTTTTCGTTTTGAAGTTGCTGTTTCTTTGAGAAATAAAGGCCATTTCTTATCACAATTTCAGATATCTCAACATATGAAAAATCTTCATTGCCAATTATATCATGATAAAATTATTAGATCAAGTTATAGATATATGGTGATAATTACTTCTAACTGAACTATTTCCAGTGTTTGACCTTATGTAACACTTTTGACGTCACCATGGTCCTCCGTGGGGATTTCATCAAAAAGCTACGGTTAGAATCCGGAAATCCAGTTTCTTTACTAGTTCTCATCAACACAGCGTAAGGCAGCTCATCTTTGATTAAGGAACAATTTCTGATGAGTACTAATAAGTTCGAAATTGCGATCCATGGCTGGTAGTTACGGAAATTGTTGATCAAAAACATAATGCTCTTTATTAGAAATCATTAGGTTTAATCAAAGAAAAGAAAAATTTTAATGACGACTATTTTACTCAACCTAAGTAAAGTCAGATTATGTAAAAGGTTAACTAGGTTACGTTTTATTAACTGGTTTCAGCTTGTACACTGAGTATATGAATATATTTTAGAAAATTTGAATAAGAAACGCAGATAAGTACTTCAACATATATAAAATGGATTATTATTTGCAGTTAAAAATTCCATATGAAAAAGAGATTGTTTCCTAAAATTTTATTTCTTTCATTTAGTTTCAAATTTCATATGCGTACAAGTTTGGAATAAATGCAACAAAATACCTCTCTCTTTTTCTTAATAATAATAAATAACTTTAAAGTATTCGCCGTAACATAACTATAATAGAAATAGAACAAACTTTGAAAATTTCATTAAACTTTTAATAACTCAAAACGTATTTCACCTTTTGAGGGCATCATAATACTCCTGATGATGTCCTCATAAGGCGAAATACATATTGAGTCATTAAAAGTTTAGTGGAATTTTCACAGTTTGTCTTAGTTTTATAATAATAAATAATTAAACAACTTCAGTAATGTTTAAAAACATGCGTCGTCCTCTATATTCAATTTGTTCTGCAACTGCTTCGGTGAAATACTCCTTTTAATGACATTGTTATTTCATACTATTAACTATTAAATTGTCTTTTGCTCTTCAGTGAACTGAATCATGAGTTGCAAATTTACTGTCAATCGCATGTATAGTTTCAAATAGAACAAATGTTAATTTATTTATAGTACGATAAAAATCTGCGTTCTGAAATCCAATTATTCCTGATTCTAAATGAGGACCTAAAAAAGTAATAAAAATAACAAACATAAAAAAAATAACGACATACTTAGCATGCAAATTTATATAGAAGTATTTTTATTACATTTTAATGCAGAGCACACACACACATACGTTCACACAAATTTATGATTATATGATATCTCTATATAGTATCATTCACATAAAAAATTGTTTAATGTTTATCTACCAATTGTTAATTTTGTTTCGCCAGTGGAATTGTTCCCAGTCCGAATTGAAACATACGTGAGTGCATTTCGGTTAGTGTCACACCTGGAAGACCGTGTCAGCAGCCGGCAGGTGCAAGTTAGGACCTGGGGTTGGTCTGTTGTCGGCGGCAATGCGCCTTCGCGTTGCACCTGCCGTTAAGGACCAATCTACGCACCGAAATTCCACCGTTTATTACCTGAGCCTGCATAAGCACTGTAAAAGCACGGTGTAATTCGAAGAAACTTAATCTAACTTCCATTAATCGAAATCAAATATTAGATTACAAAGCTCTCTTTCATAAGATAAGAAAACAATTGAGAAAACTAGAGATGCGCGATTACAGAATGATCTTATAATCGAAATAATAGATTGCGCTGAGATACTGAATGATAGGAAGAATCCGTATAAAATTTCAAGACGAATTGAAAGAATATGAATGAAATAAAGTGAACCAAATTACTAAATGAATTAGGAAAATTTATAACTGAAAAGCTAAGCCATTCCCTTGAAAATGTTCGAAAAAATCCCAATCATAAACATTATCGGAAAAGTTTTATGTTTGTAACAATAAGTGTTACTGTAGCTCTCAGGCTTTCACGGCCGGCATATGTTCATGCAGTGTATTCTACCGGGCTATTTTGCCGTGGTTCATGGAATTTTTCTTTTCCAGACGTTTCGCCGTGCTTTCTGACGAGTTACAACCATACACCTGCCAAGTCACCACTGAAGATGCCGTCAGCAAAGCACGACGAAACGTCTGGAAAAGAAAAATTCCATGGACCACGGCAAAACAGCCTGGAAGAATACACTGCATCAATAAGAGTTAGTTTTTCGAAGCTTAAAGACTGCTTTTATTCATTCTATTGTCGTCATAAAAATATATGCAACAAATTCGAACAATTCAATCCAGGACGACCAGAGATTTCGAGATTTCAAAACAATCGAAGTAATCGAATATACCATCTCAAAATCACCGAAGAGAACGTTAGGTACAGTGTTAACTTTCTGTTGAAATTAGGGTTTGGTTTGACAAGTCCTTATTAGAAAAGGACCTTGGTGAATCTCATAATAACTAGCAATTCTCTACAGATGGTGTTCACTACGATGTCTGTGTTTATTCATCGAACGCTGTTTAAAGGCAGTAGGTAGGTTAGTTAGTATTCTGTCAAAAATGTCTACAGCATGCTGATGAGAATCAATTAGTTTGAAATCGCGATGCACGTCTGGTAGTTTCGACAGAACGCTAACCAAGAAGATATTTTTGTTCTATCCGACTATGAAATGACCATTCCCGGTAACGAGACAACTTTAAAGAACATTGCCTCCAGTGTTCTTTAATAATAAAGGAATAGTTAACGATTGTTTTAAACTCGATCTTTAGCATCAGAATGAAATATAAAAGCACGTCATACTTTATTGCATTAAAGTTTCCCTGCTTTTTAAGCCCTTTTATTTACCGACGTCAAATATTATTGAACTGATGAAAATTCATCCAATTTTTCTGTTCAGTCGCTTGTTATTACGGCCTTGTTAGGGAAGTTGGTTCTTATAATTCGTTCCTCCATTTGTCTTTAATGATTAAAGAGTCAGTCGGGAATTCAAATTGGTCTTTGTGATTTCAAAGTTGGAGGTAGGAGGGTCTCAAAACTTTTCAAATATCTCGGCTTACAATAACGTTTTCTTCAAAATTCAGTAGGATAATATATTTATACAACTTAAAAGACAATAAATTGATTGAAGATGTTAATTTGAAACATAGATATATTATCAAAACTTTGCACTTCGAAGGTTTTGGACTAAACCAAAAAGGTAGTTGAATGGGGGAGCTGGGTGGACCATTTACTTTCATTGAATATCAAGGCAGTATGAATGCAGTAAAATCCGAAACAGCCCTTTTAATGACATTATTTAATCAGCTTTGTGTTGCTAATAATTAATATTTCAACCGATTGCTGTTTCATACAGTAATCGCTGTGCGTTGGCTATCAAGAGGTACTTGTTTAAATTGTTTAATGATATCAATCTCCAACTTCAAGGTGACGACCTGAACTTGATTAAAACAAAAAATGTTGTTGCTACTTTCGCAGCCAAACTGCTCTTACACAAGAAAAATATCAGCAGACGTGAGTTTCACCCTTTCCCTAATTTATCAGCACCATCCTTCAACAACGGCGACTTGCTTGATTACTATCAACATTTAGAGAACCTCCACAGTGATTTCAAATAATGATTCCAGGGCATTTTAAAGTTGGAAATACCGGACTGGGTGTTGGATCCTTTTTCAAATATCAACACAGCAGGGCAGCAATATCATCCCAGTTGGAAGAAGAATATATATGTTAAAACTGACAACGGACGAGGAAATTTAAATCAAATTTAAAAATGGTTACCAAGAATTTTAGCTACAAAAGCCAATACCGCAATTGTTCGCTGAATTGTGCTCGATTGTTCAACGACTTTTAATAGCGTTCCCATTATCGTATTTGTGTGAACGTGGATTTAATGCTGTGACAACGTTACTAACTAAAAAGTGAAATCGTTTGATCGTTTGCATGTTATCGAATGGGGCGACTTACAGCTGTTTTTGAGTAAATTCGAGCCTGAACAAAGATTAACAAACTTATTAAAAACCATCAGATTCATCCTTCGCATTAGATTAGTTTTAAAATTGAAATTAAAATGTTTATTTTAATATTAATAAGAGATTTTATAAATATTTACAAAGTTGTGTTTTATTGCTCTCTACAGAAAAGTATTTAAAATGTAAGTTTGAACTCAGTAAACAGGATGGGACTCATATGGCACCCTATAATTAAATCAATGATTGCGATTGTGATTTTTAAGATGCGGTAAAGTTGAAAATTTTTGAGGTAGTTAGAAAATAATTGATTCTTAAAGTGGGCGGTAGACGAAATAAGTTTGAGAACCACTGTCTTAATAGAACCACGGTGGGAATTAGACTCGTGATTTTTGATTACGTTAACTGACTTGGGGCTGTTCGATAAATTCAATTAAAATTTTAAAATGCCTATAAAGGAACTTCTGTTTAATGCATGTGTTCGTAAAAAAAATAAGACGAGTTACTGTCGTTAATGTTGTTTTTTAAAGCCGAAAGGTGTAATAAAAACTGTTTAAAAACCCCGTACCTTATTCTAAAGACTTACTTTCCATTAAAAGGTTTATTGTTCAACGTTAACGAATTTACCGTACAAACTTCATGGTTATTATAAGAGAAACGAAAATAAAACAGCGCACGGTTTTAGTGGCAATGCCGAAACAAGCCCAACATTAGTTCCGAAACTGTTTTGTACAGTAACATTTCGTCGTTTGCTTTTTATAAACCGCCTATGCATCTCTGTATGCACATATACGAATGTATTTAAACGCTCACATTAATGATATGCAACGTAACGCGAGGATTTTGAAGTAATATTCGATTACAAAACGTTGTCATTTACCACATTTTGTGAGGATTATTCTCGTTTAAAATGGGCGTAATGAAGTTAAAATGCCGCATTTGGCTGACTGTGATGCATACAAAACCCAAACAACGAAACAAAAACTACGCAAATATCACAATACATATGTAGATGGGGATATTGTAAAATGGAATTTAAGTGACAATGATGGTGAAAACTTAGGTGGCATTTTCTGCGGTAGTGGGAAATTAAAAGGATAATACATGGATAAAAGAAATAAAAACACCAAACAAGTAGATTTTCACAAATTTTATTAAAACACGTAACATATTTCTCCAAACATAGGCTTCATCGAACGTGCGAGTATTTGCTACTAAACCTAAGTGTTGCGTAACAGTTTAAATAGTTAACTAATGGGGGTAGAAATACATTTAAAATAAATTTAGTTTAGTAGTAAATACCCTCATGTCTCATGAAGCTTATGTTTGGAGAAACAGGTTAGTTACATGTTTTAATAAAATTTGTGGAAATGTACTTGTTTGGTGTTTTTATTTCTTGGATTATGAATTTTTATCAAATAAAGGTCGGAACTATTAATTAAATGGATACATATATTGAAAATAAATTGTTATGGAATACTAAGTACATATAAAGAAAAAGAACGAACAAACTGACGCACCGAGGGTTCCGTACCGTGAAAAAGTTTCCAGTTCCTTGAATACAAAATACATACCTGTAATCATTGAAACGGTTGAACTGATTGCATTGGGAATTTACACATATAATGGGCATATTATTGTCAGGAATCATCTGGGCTACTTTTTTTAAATTGTTTAGTGGTTATAATATTCGTATTTATTATGAACAATTGAAAATCTCTGCTATAAAATAAATTGATGTAGATATGTTAGATGTAATCTCTGTTTCAAATATATGTTAAATATATTAACTTAAAGTATGTCAACACTTGCCTATAGCAATATATAATTTAACAATGCGTAACTATAGTTCCCGATAATACCAAAATCTTATTATGTGATAATTTGAGATAGATTTAGAAATTAATAACGTTCGATTTTTTTTTCGTTTACCTGCCCAATTTTAAGTTATTAGGTAGGCGGAAAGTAGTCCAATATAAATTTTGTTTTTATCGATTTCAAAAGACGGAAACCCAATAACAATTTGGAAAACCGTTTCCTCATCAAGCAGAGAGACTTGCATTTAATGTTTCAAAATAGTACTATATATATCCGTATATTTGAACAACATCAAAGACACTACATACTTTTGTTAATCATTTTTCCGTTTATATTCAGCCAGCATGTTTCCCACAGCTTTATTCGAGTAGATCAGGGTTTTTTATTGCGTTATGTATCATGTAACGAACATTCGGACTTATATCCTACAGGAACTGCTTATTTTATCGGTACAGTAATACCCCGAAGTGGATGAGCTCAACGAAATTCCCTCGTATCGAGGAACAACGTTGCGTATAAATACATATAAAGTAGATTTAGATTATTTGTATGGGTTTCTTTTATTGTCTAACTGATTCCCACGACTTCGCCCGTGTAGTTTACTTGACTTAAATACAGTGCGAGAAACAGCCACTCGATTTCGAGACAGTACATACTGCACAGTATCAGGTCGCTCGCGCAAATGGTACGCGGCTGTTGCTTACATTAAAATGAAGGGAAAATAGAAATTTCCTCCCTCTCCTGTACATGCGCACCACGTCGCGTGCCCCCTCTTCTTAGTGGAAAGAGAACACACGTTGTCGTCTGTGTATATGAAAACTTAAATAATAATGTGACATTAAATGCAAATATCTAAAAAACTACAAAAAGCTGATGAAAACTTATTAAATAGTTATTTTCTAATTTATATAAATGGATGGTGCATTATTTTATATTGTGGTCAATAGTTAAAACGAACAATATAGATGAAGATAGATTTTTCATAAAATGTATATTATAAAAAAGCCACCAGACAGCATGTCATAGTTTAAACCCCAGTGAAATTGAATTTAATGAAATTTAGTTGGGTGTTTTGATTTTAAATGTAAAATATTAAAATGTAGTACTACGTAATTGCAAATGATCCAGCTTTGCAAAACAGGAAATAACATATGCGACAAATAAAAATAATATGTTTTATCATCCAAAATTTATATGCCGAGACAAATGTGTTTTGATATATAAAAACTAAATATTTCACATATGTAAATAATGGCTGAAAACAAATAAATTAATATTCACGAACAGAAAAGGAACTTGCGATTATCTTTGTATGCAGTAGATACACAGTTTATCGATTAACTTTCATAAATATTGAATAATTGGAGTTGCTCGCGTTTTGTAATATAAAACATTAATCAAATATGTATGAAATCATTCTATTAAATGGAACTGCTTTAAATCTATTTCCTACATCATTATGCCAACAGACAATTGCAGAGTAAATGAATAATTACCTATTTCACTATTATTCAACTAAACTTTATTTTCTGGGGTTTAAGCAATTAACACTAATACACAAAAAATAAAAAAAAAATTTTTACTTTCCACAATATTATGGAATATATATATATTATATATTACGTATATCAGTACATTATCAGTATATCTGTTACCGGCCAAACCCGATTTCAGGACTAGTAAACTAGTTCTTCCTATACGCGATAGGATTAACTAGTATAGCCTAGTCCAAACTAATTTGTCCTAAGCCCGATAGGATAAACCAGTTTAGGCTAGTCCAAACTGATTTGTCCTGATATAAATAGGTTAGGTTGTGATAGATAGGTTTTGTGAAATGCAGCTGCAAAAAAAACTGTTCCACAAACAGATGCCAGTGCATGAAGGCAATGATACTCTGCAATCTAAGTGCTACCAAAGCACTCCATGTAAAAATAAATAACAATTTTAATAATTGAGATATGACTATTGCTTCTATTAAAAAACACTTATTATTTGTTATAGTATGATTGCTTGTATTACCAAATAACTTTTAACGACGAATCATTATGGTGTTAATAAAAATGATTATTTTTCCAATTACGGAGTATTTTATTCAGTTTATCTAGATATACTATAATGTTTACACTAGGCCACACCAGTTTATCCTAAAGTGTGCGTATTTATATCAGGACAAATCAGTTTGGACTAGCCTAAACTGGTTTATCCTATCGGGCTTAGGACAAATTAGTTTGGACTAGGCTATACTAGTTAATCCTATCGCGTATAGGAAGAACTAGTTTAGCCTAGGCAAAACTAGTTTGTCCTCAAATCGGGTTTGGCCGGTAACATATCTATATCTATATCTATATCAGTACGCTTTGTTTTGTTTTTTATCATTTATAAATATGAAATTGTAATAAACAAAATTGTTCTTTGATATGGTGTAAATACTTGAATATTTAATATTAATTCAAATTTGCTTAAAAGTATTTTGGACACCAAATGATGGTATGTAATTTAAACATTAATTACTGTATCGGCTAAAGCTTCCCAATTTCGAATTTTAACTATATTTATAATGCAATGCAAATGTTGCTAAAGTAAGTGATACCTCCTTGACTAAAAGTAACAATAAATAATATGGATAGATTTGACCCTTACTTGATGAAAATCCATTATGACAATAAAAATAAGATTAGATATTATCAACTTTATTTCTAAACATGTCGATCGTTTAGAATAAAGTCTCTGAAGTCTTGTTTTTATTGTAATAATTAATATTCTAAAATGGCCTGAAATAAACAAAAAACGTTCTCTATTTGAAATAACTATCACATTTTAAGCTCTTAATAATATTGTTTTATGTTCTCTGGTATCATTTATGACCGCAGAATCATAATTATTGGTAGGTAAAGTTAGATTATGTAAGATGAGGTTGGATCAGTTTAGGTTAAAATTAAGTGAAAGTTCCTTAAAATGTTTGATTGCAAAAAAATCAAGCTGATTAATTTTCCTTAAGTAGAGGTCTACTCAATCAATTTTTTCAACCTCAAGTTTTATCAAAATTGTTACCTAATATGGTGATTTTGGATCACCCCGTATATTAGTTCGTTTTCCGTTTCTCCAGTCGTACATTAGATAAACGTAAACTTAAAATTTAACACGATCCAGCATTTATGGTGACCGCACCAACATTTAAACGACGATTTGCTGTATTTACGTTAGATTCAGTGAGATAACTTGGGAAATGTTTCCTTTAATGTGGAGTAACGTGTTTTATGGACGAAATCCGATAGTTGCACGGGCACCCAACAACCTATACATACGTCGTTGTGTTTAATTTCGCTAGTTTACTAGGCTGTAACCACCTGTCTATATCTATGATTACACCTTGTTACGTTTCCATGACTACGGAGCGTTTAATTTGAGAACTCATCATGTCAGGCTAAATAAGCAAATCCCCAGTTCCTAAGCATGTAAGCAAACTACGGTGTGTTACGCAATTAAATGGAATTCTGTGAAGAATTCCACATATTCGAAAAAATAAGAAAATGCTGAAGCTCAAGTGGTTTAGTGCGTTATGGAAAATGATAATGAGCTCACTATATATACTGATGTGTCGGGAGTAAACGCGTATTGATACTTTTATTTCACGATAAAATCCTGTTTTTTGTTCTGAAAGGGAAAATGCATTAGTAGCTGTTGTTACCCCTTCAACTAGGAATTCAAAACAAAATACAATTGCAGAATTGTATGACATGAATTACTCAACACAGTTTACTTGTTCGAAATAAACTTACTGAAGCGTCACATTGTGATACTCGTGGTATAGTAGAAATTAGTTAGTTAGCATAGAATGAAAGCTTTTCTTTCTAACACATCACATTACTAACACATCCGTCTTGGTATCACATTAACAAATCGATATAGTTTATATAATAGCGGAAATTACTAAATAAACTAAAGGAGCTAATAAAAATCAAAAAATGTCACACCAATTTACCACAACACCCGTGTTTCGCTCATGGTAAGGATTTTCAACGCAAGAAACTATGTTTGCATTTATCTTTTCATTTTTTGTTTTTGTAATTTATTGTCCTTGTTAGTCACACATTTTTTACGTCTTCAATTTTTTGTATTGTCATGTGCATTTGCTGTCCGTTTCTTTCTTTTGCGATTTATGGTTTTATAATAGTATGTATCATATTTTTTCCCTTCTTAGTATTGCCGTTTCCTATTGTATTATTTTTTCTTTGTTTTCAAATGTGCTTCTAGAGTTTAAGTTAGTTTATAGATTTATTGGGGGTAATTTGTTGACCCATGGCTCCATTTCGAGAACGTAGATGATGCACCGACACATATCTTACAATGCTGGGGGCGGTTCTTAAATTCGTGTCAATATAAGTATTTCTACAAACAGTCAATACAGTTAATACAGTTCAATCAATTCATTCAAAAAATTCAATCATATTAGATAAAAACATCAAACGTTTAGGAGAGATCATTTTTAGTACATTTAACATATAGCATAAATCAAATCAAGATCTCTATAAACGTATAGTATCAACAACATATAGTTTCACGTAAACAATCACAGACATTTAATTTTCGTAAATAAGTAGCATTCACGACGTTCCATAAAATTAGTGTATATAGTTTGTAAATAGTTGGGTGTAATAAACTTTTAAAACATAAAGTCCGTTTATTGCAGGAATCAAAAGAAGTGGCACATCTGTGCACCGGTGAAATAATTTATTTCATCAACTGATTAAACAAACTAAATTTATTCTTTACGTCCCCGCTCGTAGGGTGCTGATTTACATACTATTATAAATCATACTTGCTCTCGGAAGAATGTTTCTAAACGTTCTTAATATATAAAGGTACCAATCATAACGTCGGAATTTTATAGTTTTCATTGATCTTGAATGTTAAACCTGATACAAACCATAGCATGTAACGTCTTCTTTTATTCAAACGAACACAGTACATACGTATTAGCTACTCACATTTGAAGGTAATATAAATTTTATAATGATAGCAAGGGTTTTTATTTGGGCCTGCTTCTCTACACAAAATTATCAGTATTATTTACTATGTAGAATAAAATGGTTTACTGACCAAGGATTTTCCTAATCAACGGCTTCCACCGCCGATAACAAAATCCGACGACCGGCACGTTCTAAAGATGTATTACAGTCAGAGATCGGAGCTTGAGTTTAGATTTTAAGCTTTAGTTTCGTTTCGCATTTTCATCGTTCAGTCGTCCAACAGAAGATATTATCACTAGTTAATTTTACAACAAATAAGACAATAAGCTTTTCAATTACATATAATTTAATTATAACAATAACTACTTCAACGCCACAGTGATCATCAGGTGGAAGTTTAATAAATTAACAAAATGTGTGTCATCCTTATATAAGGGTTGGGAAGGTGAAATTATTCTTATGGACATTTAACATCTACTTCTAAATCCATAAGAATAATTTCTCCTTCCCAACCCTTAGGCAATTAATTAGTATATAAAGATGTTGTACAATTTGTTAATTAACACTGTGGCGTTGAAGTAATTATTGTTATAATTAAATTATTTTTAATTGAAAAGCTTGTTTGTTTTATTCAGTTAATTTTACGACATTTTGGTGTAATTAAACTTCCGGCGTTGCGGCTGATCATCAGTCCAAAATTTTCAGCAATATTTACTAACTTTTGATTTTAAGTGTTATTTTTGTTGTCATAATTTTGATTAACAAGAATTATAAGAGTTAGAATTGTTTGAATTCACTTTTATTGTGTATTAACTTTGGACTATCTTAATGCCAAACATTTATATATTTATATTATATATATATATATATATGCATTAAGGGGTTCAGTTTAAGTAGATAGGTGAGCTGTTATATCCGCTTTCGTGTTACTGTGATCCCCCAGAGGTACCTATAGGCTATAGGGTTGCGTTCCCTTGTGACAGATCGTAGGATGCCTCCTAAATACGGATTAGCTGGAAGAGAAAATGAAATATTTTTCGAATACCGACGAACAACATCAATTTGAATTTCCTAAGAGGGAGATTACTTGAAAAATTGGTTTAGAATTAAGCCAGACATATTTGTTTTTGTTTGTTTGTTTGTTTGTTGATATTTGCCGGTAGTTATTGAAATACTTAATAAAAATATACGAATAAGTAAACACTTTTAAGACAAGATTTTCACAACCTTTTTATTTTGTAACATAGTTTCGCCACAACATTGACTTCTTCAGACATATTGAATACTTTCTATTAACAGTTATTCTTAAATAGTTGTATGTCATAGGGGGTGGTATTTCGTTAAAATAAGTTCAACAGAGGGTTATTTTACCGACATCGCTTTCACTTTTGCGATAATTGTTGTTTCATTAAACCTCTGTAAATATTACATTCAATATACGAATTGCTCACCAATTAAATTATTGCACAATAGTGCTGTATAATTTAAAACAACAAGATATGATTCTATATCGCTTTATTTTATTTTGTTGCATCGTGTCAGTTTTTTTACAAGTCCCCTTCAGTTAGTTGACTGCGATTTTATCCATTCTGATGGTTCTTCGTAATTGAATTCGTGAGGTAACTCGTCTAAAAATGACATTTGACACGCCATGCGCAACTCACCGTAATAATACTTGGAAACCCGCAATTGAGTTTGCTTTTCATCAGACTGGATAATCAGGCATTTCGTACCCATCATTGTTAAGTTATCTCCGTAAAATTTGTTAGCCGAAATTTACACAAAATCTAACAGAATTGCAATCAGACATGTTATGTATTTAGTACCTACATGTTGTGTGTAATTAATTCAATGGTGGGTGATACATATAGTTTTGTCTTTATCATTAATGCCTTGATAAAACAACATCACAATTGTGGTAAATAAAACACAGATTTCAATCACGAGGTAAAGTCAACATTCAACCAAAATGTATAATTTGTAAGACGACTCAGAAAAGAGAACCAATCTCTGAAAGTGCAGGGGTCGTATACATGTCGGACCTCATAAAAGAAAAATATTAGAGTTCGGAGTTTCCCAGAATGGAATAAAATTGTATAAATGGTTTCTTGATTAACAAAGTAAAAATTACTATTGTGAGCTGACAAATAATTGAGCGAAAAGCGAAATTAATTAGTTCACAAATAAGTGAAAATGATTATTGGATCTCATCAAATGTCGGTAAATCACCGACCAAGTAGACAATAAGAAAAAAAGAAGAAATCGTTAGAGGAAGACTTAACAAATTGACGTCCCCAGGACATTTTTAATTAGGGGATCTACAGACAATGACGCTCAGCGGTTAATGCCGCTTACTCGCGTTTATATATTTCTAATATAATTATTAAGTTCAAATATAGAGCACCACCTGTTACTTAGTAGTACAACTGCATACAGTATACAATATACGGATAGTACACGCGGGAAAAGTTCACTGGTATTCCTTAAAAAGTTGTGCATATTCGAGGCAAAGGTAAGTGGTACTATTTTAAAAAATTTTTAAATTTCAAATAGTGCATATGAAAGCTTAGAAATCGTAGCTTAAGTGGGTAGGAAATAAATGAGCTGTTTTACCTTTTTTGAGGTTATGAGAGTGTTGCTTGTTTTGAGTGGCAGGGCGGGAAATGGTGCTCAGTTGAGTGACATTACCCGATAATGGAGCGTGATTACCCTATCACTGGAGTTTATTATTTTTAAGTGTAGTTTTAGGTTAAGCAATTGTATTGTGTTTGCAGATGCTAAAATCAAGAGAGCGCACAACGGCCAAAGCATCTTGGACAGCCGAGTCTATGAAGGCGGCTATTTTATATCCTTAAGCGGTTATATTTTGTGTTGCTAATTGCTAACCTTTAAACATTTATTTGTTGAATCAGGTTTAAGAAATAAAGAATTATTTTGTCTATTTTATTTTTTATTTTAATGTTCTTTTTTCTGTTAAGCGTAATTGTCACGGCCGAGCGGTATTAACCTTGTCTGTCGGGTAATGCCGCTACTGCATATAATCACTATAATAAAAGTTTTACAACTCGAATTTAAATAATATGCAAAATGTCAAATTCGGTTTAGAAGCCTAAAGCATCATACTATCATCAGTAAAAAAAAATATTTTGAGGCATAAAAAGTTTCTGATTTTTGTGCAACTTTCTTTATGTGAGCGCCATTTACCTACTCTCCCCTATTACTATGTCCATATTAATGTCTGAAATATCACTATAACCTTACCTTTAACAACTGAAATGTCGAATACTATCATTTGTTTCAAAATAGTACACTTAACCTTGAAAAACCGGAGTTTATGAAACCAAATCTACAGAGTGTAATACTACCTATGTAGGTAAACCAGAAAGGAAAGTTATTGTAGTTCAGGATGAGCCAGACACTTAATTGAAGATATACACACAGAATATTTAAAAAAAAAATGTAAAATTATCCCATTTTCCAAAGGTGGTTTAAAACTTAGACAAAAATGAAATAATAGAAATTAAAAAAGATTTAAATTGGAAAAAGAATCTAGCAAATGACCAAACCAACTCCATCCTTAATGCAGACGTAGTTGAAATAAAACCAATTCAGAAATACAGAAATAAACATTTTATTCGTAGATTTAGTTTAGTTTAAGTAGGAACACTATAAACTCCTAGCATCATCAGGAGTACAAGGCGAGATACGTATAGAGCGATTAAAAACTTAAGTGAAACTTACTGTTTTATTGTTTGTTTATTAGTTTCTAATTAAACACCCAACTCGCGTATAACTAAATAAATCTGAAAATATTTTAACTATGATATGTAACATGTTATATATAGGAGAATCAGGTAGAGCTATTGGTACCGTTATACAATATACAAGGGCAAAAACTCTACAGCTATATCTGAACATCCCATTATTTCAAAACATAGTACATCAGAATATTTAATCAAATTATTGCATAATATACCAAAAGGTAAAAAATTAAACTTATACAAAACGGTAGAAATCAACACAGTGTTAAATCTTGTAAATAACAAAATAGAACTCAATAGTAACAACTAGTACACTACTCCAATTTACAGACCTAAGAACACTACTATATAGACCAGCTTGCTTCGTTATTAAATTCAATACAAAAATTCTGTATCTTTTAAAAATGTTTTAACAGTTGAAACATTTGTTAAGAATCTAAAATAAAATTTGTGAAATACTCTCAGCGTATTATTGTATTTGTAATACCAAATACATAGAGAGGCCTAAAATAATACGTACATGAAAGAGGGTTTTTTTTATTACGACATAATCTCACAAATTCTGTGTTTTAAAGATTTGGTCTAACTTCACTGGGACAGGGCTCACTGTATGTAGAAGATATCCTTTGATTTCGATTACAGCACGTTACCCTATCGCCTTCGTTATTATATATACGTTCCTACTTCGCATGCTGAATAGCTGTTCGAGTCCCTCGTGTGATACGTATTGGAAAAAAAACGAGGATAAAAAATCCTTTGCCGGTCGTGTTCAAATTGATATTGCGTAGCTCGTTGCCACATAAAGGATGGACTCCCCATCGAGAACCCGTTCGTGAGAGGGTGATAAGGGCAAATCACGCAATATCTCCTACAGTCCCGTTCATTAAAAGTGACCTGGAAATTGAGGAAGCGATTCTTTTTTTTTTCTCCCCGTTCCCTATTACGTTACGACTCCTGAGGGTGTAAATGGGATCGGCAGATTTGTTGTCTATATCGTACTCAAGATCGTGGTACTAAGCACGTTGTTATATAATGAATGGGGCGTTGAAAGTATCGGTCCCTTTCTGCACGCAATCCGATGTCTTTCTTAAAAAAGGTTTTTGTTTGTCGGACGAAGGTAACGTTGATTTATTAAATGCTTTCAACCGACTAACAACCACAGCGTTAGAAGATGAGAAAGTTGTTTTTTCGAATGAAACATTATGTTCTCCTAAATTGGCTAGAAATTTTCTCTCTGCTTTTCTACATTTGTAAAATTTAAACATTATTAGGTTGTCATGTCGCAAACAAAAGCAAAAAAATGACAAATCGTCACCATTACATTGTTTAGAATAATCTCACAAAATTTTGTTATTTCTCTGACACAATCATATTTCGACGAATATTAAATGAGTAGTAATTTTAATCTACGAGCATAAATCCAATATATTTTACTATTTACCTTAGCACATAATTCCGATTTAGAGGATTTGATGTTGGAGTGTTGTTTGGTTTATGAGGAGGGGGAAACCGGATTAGGTAGCAGCTGCGCTCGGTTCTGTCCGTAGTACAGCCATGACTGAGCGCAAGGTACCTCCGTCTGTTGCACAAACGCAATGTGCATCATCATAAAGTTTTTAACCAATGAAGGCGTTAAACTATCGGAAATTTTCACTCGTTTGAAGGCACAGTTTGGGGATGCTACACTATCTCAGAATTGAGTGCATACGTGGGTCACGAATTCAGAGAATTCAGGGATGGGCGAGAACGAAAATGAAAGTCATGATCAACGATGATGGACACCCAAGAACAAGTCTCACGAATGACAACATCAGCCGGTTACCTATTGAACAAATCTTATCAGAAGTGGGTATCAGCTATAGGAGAGTGGGAATGTTCAATCCATCATCACTGATGAACTTGACTTTAGAAAAATTAGTGCTCGCTGGGTTGGCTCGCCAAGGTTGTTGACCGAAAATCAAAAACAGGGCAGGTTGGAGATCAATAAAAGACTTCTGAATCGATTTCGACATGAAGAAGAATTTTTTTAGGCGTATCTTCACTTGTGATGAGACGTGAGTTGTGGGTCCACCACTACACTTCCGAATCAAAAATAGCGAGTAAGGAGTGGCAAAGAAAGGATGAAGGCTGCCCTGTCAAAGCCAAAACCAAAACCCGTCTCTCAACCGAAAAAGTGCTTGTGACTGTTTTGTTTGACTCAAGGAGAGTTTTACTCATTAATTTTCTTCACGGCCAACGAACAGTGAATGCGGCTTACCATTCTATATTCCTACTGATTTATCGCAGTAGACAAAAGTATCGTATTGAAGCAAACGACGGGATATGCCCATTGGAAACGTCATCCTCCTTCATGACAACGCCAGGCCACACATCGCAGTTTTGACGAGGAATGAATGGGAAGAAATGGGCTAGGAAACCCTCGAGCCTCTATAATCCTCCTTATAGCCCTGACTTGTCACCATGTGATTATTTTTTATTCGCGCCCTTGGAAGAATCACTTGGAGGCAAAAAATTTGAAAGCAATGAAGAAGAAGATTAGTATGTGCACAATTGGCTGACAACTCGCAACTCGTCCTCAAACATTTTATGAAGAAGGAATGTTCAAGCTTCCAAATGGGTGACAAAAGTGTTTAGAGCATGGAGGTGAGTACATTCAAAAATGTTAAATGTTTAGATTGTGTGTACCATTAATCAATAAATTTATTTTACAAAATTACCGTTTATGTTTGATTCACAATACAATAAAATATACTTTCTATTGTGGAAGCCATTATATGTTGCTACCTGTATTCTATGATAAAATAATAAAAATAGTCTAGTTGCAAGAAATATAGTGATAGCTTTCACTATAAATTTGTTTCGCTAAACTTTAACTTCTTTAGGTGGAAAAACAAATTTTTAGTGAATATTAACAATACATTTTTTAAACTTGAGTATTTTTATTATTTTTTCAATCTAAAATATCCTTTATTACTCAATTAGTAGTACTAGTCAGTATTGTAAATACTGTGATCTTGCTCGGTAGTACGAGTGTAACACAACCGCGTCAGATCGAAATCAAGACTACCCCAAGGGCTACACGCTAATGTTTTGATCTTGGGTCAGTAAACAGAACCGTCCGTACCCTGCATCTACCATTAAATTAAAAACTAGAGCGATGCATGGTGCATGTGTCAGTACTTCTTCTAGGTCAGTCTGGACTCAATCGCAACGTCGTCTGACGCACCGAAAGAATCACCTATCTTGCGTCAAACGTGGGCCATCAGCCACAGGCATCTGATGCATCATACATAGAACTAGATCATTAATCATTGACAATGCATGTCATTACTTCATTTACTACCTGACTTTCATATATTGAAAATTTGCATCTTATAAACCCCTTTATTCACATTATTAGTTTTGTTGGTCAATCATATTGATACACTATTGGTGTCAAATACTGTTTGGATTTGTTCCTTACCAATTCCTGCGGGTACTGTTTAATATTCGCAAAACGAAATTGGGTTTCTGTTGCAAAAGGATTATCGTGCAAAACTAATTATTTCGCTGCTAGTAGATTGCTGATTTTCATTGATAATCAAATTTATTCGTTCTGATGAAGCAACCGCAGCAGAATTTGATATTACACGTTTATAATGCTGGCATAGAATCGGTTTTGGAAGTGAATTCAGAGCAATATTTGTCTCTAATCCTAAATGCCACCAGATGTTGTTGTCGCTTGTGAAAATAGGGGGATGGGGACATTATAAAACAAGAAACAAATTTTCAGAAAACAATCGTACAAGAACGAAGTTAAAGTTAAGGATGAAGATCATAAACCCTTTAAAACTGCTTAATGTCAGCTGTTTCACAGAAGTTGAAACTTATATGTGTAAACTTTGCTAAAGTGTCTTAATTTATAGTTAACTAGCAACACGTGTCCGCTTTACCAGGCGTTCGATTTGGAACTGAAAACTTATTTTTAACAAAATTTTACCCCTTTAAAAAAATAGAAATGGGGTAATTACGTAATGATCAAGTGTACTTTTCGTTATATATGAAGGTAACATTCTTAATTTTAACGAGTTGACATCAAAATGAACTAAACGTCTTTTGGATAATTTAAATGATATTTTTTTTTAGACCAGTCTGCGTTTTCTGATTCATAAAAAGCCATTTAACAACAGTTACTAATATTGTTATTTTAACTAACTAAAGAATATTAAGTACCCATTAAAAGTGTCCTACATATAAAAATTAACAGTAAATGTCCATTTTATTTTAACAAAAATGTATATGTCACAGCCAGTCTGAACAATGTAGTATTTTATCATACAGATATATCAGTGCAAACCGAGAGTAACTAATTAAGACTAAAATAATATTTAATTTTAATTCAGTTTTCAGGAGATCTAACTCTGTTGTATAGTAAATGACAGCTAGTTTCAGTTTCAAATTTAACAAAAAAATGATTTTTTCTTTTTTAGGGTATTCGCTAACACTTGTTGAAACTTTTCCATAGTGTGATGAATCTAGATAGATAGATTCATCACCTGATGATGCCACGGTGTAGTAAAACAATTGTTGTTTTCTTCAAAATAAATATCTTGAAACTAATTTTGTGTTTTTGTTTGTTTAAAAAAATGATTTCTAATTGGTAAAAAACATTTAATGCTGCTGTCATCTTCGGCCGCATAGTTTTATTATTTTAAGTTAAGCAATTTAATTATTAAATAAAAAAAGTATCTCCTTATAGCTAGGTAGTTTATTAATCTGAGTTATCCTAGCATGTTTGTGTTATTATGAATTTGCAATATTTAATTGCTCGTCGTACATAACCCTCCGAGGACAACCATTGTGAACAGCACACGGGAATTAAGCATATAAGTACTCTGTCGACAGTGTTAACTTTTTTCCTAAGAAAACTTCACTACCTGGCCGAGAGGTGGTGAAAAGTAGCATAGGAAAGGGAAGGAAATAAATATATAACAGATTTTTTACTTCGGGGGTTATATGGAGCTCAAAATCTACATTGGAATGACTCATCTTTGGCCCATGCGTCGCCCAGTGCATATAAAATATGGTACACTAATCAATGGAACTAATTCAGACGAAACTAATTATACCAAAGTTTAAATATTTTTTTAAAACTATACGTCCACTTTCTTAAGTCAAATGCGATTTTTAACGATTCAGCTGAACGTTTATCTAGCCGTTAGCGAAAACGTCCCTGCTTTCTTAGTTGCTTTATGGATTGGCTTCGATATATATGTAATTCTCACTGTTCCCTGCATTGCAGAACGTTCCTCAATCACTTGTGAAATTGCAAATACATGGGTACAGATGGAGTACTGCAGATACATTGATACAGACAAAATCCGGGTAATAAAATACCCTTGTCGCATCCCAAAATCCCCGTGCCAATAATACCGTAGCCCATGATTCGGCTAAGTACAGATATCATTCCTTGAAAACCGTTTTTATTACCATTCCCTTCGTTTAGGCGTTGGAAAATTCATTATATCCACCACAGTCTTTGTTTTACGTGGCAATAGAAAATCTTCGAAACGGTTAGACTGTTACAAATCTAAGAGTCTTTTTTTCAAACCTCTAAATATTAAATTATAAAACAAATAACAAAAAAGTCCGCTTGAAGTTGGAGTTTTATTAAACTATTATAGAAGAAAAATTGAAATCATAATAAAATTTCGAAAAAAGTATCGCTCTCTAAATATTCAGCATTAGAACGTCTTTATAATTGTCTGAACTTATTGAATAATTACCAATACCTTTTATAATAAAACTGAATTAAATGTAAATTTACACCAATTAGCTGTACAATTTTTCGGAGTAGAAAGTTTACCAGGTGTTTTGATATTCTGTTTGTTCATTAGTAGTTATATATTTGTCATTATGAAATAAGCTTTCTGTATTATGATGTTTCTGAATAATAATTTTAGTTTCTTATTTTTAAAGAGAATAGTAGTTTTTTGATGATTGATGGGGGAATATCGACCAATTCCTGGATAGTATTTCTTTTAGAAAATTATTAACTTGGACAAAAAGAGATTTTTGCATAAAAATTTAAAACGGAACAAGAATGAGTGAAAATTTTGATAGCTTTTTCACATTAAAAAATTTGAAGGAACTTAGACGTTTACAAGGTATCCCAGGAAGTAAAACCAAACAATCATGTGTATGGTGTACCATCTATATTATATATATAAAAAAACAGAAAATCTTTAAAACAACTATTTCTCTTTTGACTATATTTATATAACAATTCACTACGAACTCTGTAATTGTACTTGGTAATTTTTCGGATTGTTCTTCAGATTATTTACCTCTAATCTTCTGCCTAACACTTTTACTGAAACACCTTGTATGTTTATGACATACCCAACGAGCAGTTTTTTATAACACACCAGAATATTTTCTATGGAATTTCTTATTCTTTATAAGTCTAAATTTGATCTTTAAAACTATTTTGTTTTATACATAACTATACTTTATTTATTTACATGAATATTAACTTATAAGTGGGTACGATAATTACGATTTACTCTAAAACATAATGTATGTGGATTATCCAAAAGATAACTTACATGGCCCATAGTTTTCTCAGGGAAATGGCATGTAACCCTGAATAATGATGAATCCTAAATAATTTAAAAAGATTGCAAATTAAAATTTATGAGGTAATTGACTTATTGTTGTTATAAACGTACGTACTTATAAAAAGAGACGAGTGAATTCCGGAAAAGATTGTTTTATCGGTCTCTTATGGCCTCGAGGTTTGAACGCTGCTCCTTAAAACAAACGTTTAAAAAAAGCATTAAATTCCGACTCACAATCGGACTGTATCTACATCTACAAAGCCTCTTTCTGTTCGTTATGAAGTCAAGTACGACCTACTGAATATTTTAAGCGGTTTGAGTTTATTGCGTTTCGTATTTTCCCATAGGACTAAGCCGAAAATTCGAGCACGAACACGACAGACACTATAAAGACGGTTGAGCTGCACGGGGTGGCGAGGTACCGCGACTTAACACAATTGGTCCATTATTTTAACCTTGCAAACACCAAACATGATTATCTGAACCAACAAAGACGGACCGGACCATTCTCCGTCCCTGTCGTCGTCTTTGTTAATGTTGTTGTTGAGTTGATAATTCTCTATTTGCATTAAAAGGCCAACTTTGCAACGAATAATTTTATTTTAATTCCCACGAGTGATGAGAAAACACTGCCATAATGGCTTCCAATTTAGAGATATTCCAAAATGAACTCCCTGTTATGACGATGGGCCGTAACCACGGGGATTTATGCCAACCATGAAAGCACCAACTGAACTAATATTCCTTTCGCGAACTTCCTGTAATTAACTGAACTAAATTCAAACCGATTTTCGAATTAATTTCGCATTATATGCGCTGTATTGAAGAGAATAAGCATCTAAACATGTCGGTTATGAAGCTGACAGTTAGTAAATTTAATTTCCACAAAAGATATTTCTAAAAATCTGTGTTTAAAGAGCTTTGAATGTTTAATAATGAGTTTCACTATAAAGATAAATTAAAATCTTTTCATTACCATTAATAGTAGAAATATATAACAAAAATATTTATGTGAGAGAAAAAGAGATAATAATCAAGGTACGTGAATAAACCATACTTGACTTTGAGCGTTTTGAACATTACCCTTGTGCTATGTGGTTACATATAAGCTAATTTCATCTGAAAGGAATCACGCGGAACACGTTTTGACCCAAATGATAATTTGAGACCTCAAATATCATTTGTTTTGACAATAATGATTTAGTAAGGTTTGCTATGTATTTTATTGGTAACAGAAGTTGTGGACTTACTCTAATTATCACTAAATCCATTAATGCGGAAACGTGTTTCACCCACTTCTACTGTGAAAATGGGCGAAACATGTGTCCCCAAATTTTTTTTGTTATAATTAGGGTGAATCTCTTTTTATTTTTTTTTTGTATATCTGGTAAACACAGACTCCTGATTAGATTCAATCTCATTTGAATCAATATTCAAATAACTTCATTTATACATATAAATAAAGTAACATGCAATTCATTTTGTTACGGTTTCTATGTCTATACATATTAATAAAAAATATATACTAATAGAATAAATGGATGTCTGTTTGTAATATTAAAATAACCAAATACACGGTACATATATCAAAATAACATTTTTTTAAAATTTTTGTCTGTCTGTCTGTTTGTTCCGGCTAATCTCTGAAACGGCTGGACCGATTTTGACGGGACTTTCATTGGCAGATAGCTAATGTAATAAGGAGGAACTTAGGCTACTTTCATTTAAAAAATTGATAATTTACTTTAGAAATTAATAGCTATTTATTAATAAAAATAATTAATTTCTAAAATATAAGTGGCCTAAGTTACTCCTTATTACATTAGCTATCTGCCAATGAAAGTCCCGTCAAAATCGGTCCAGCCGTTTCACAGATTAACTGGAACAAACAGACAGACAGACAGACAAACAGACAGACAGACAGACAAAAATTGTAAAAGCGCCTCCCGCCACTTAATATTACAAAGCCTGCTATTGCTAAGGATTGTGTCTGAACGACTTCGTTAAAAAAATTTAAAACAACTGTTTTGTTAAATTCTACACGGACGAAGTCGCGGGCATAGCTGGTAATAAAATAAAAATTGTTTACTTTGTGCAATAAGAGATCAACAGTTTTACACGTCGAAAATAACCGGCTAGTATCTTTTTTTTAACAAAATGGCCGTGGGAATTGTAGGATAAAGGTAGACATTTCTGCCAAACTTTGACATTTTCTGTAATAATGAGTCTAAATTAGAAAATCTTGAAATTGGTTTAACTATTTTCAATTATTCATGGTTAAGAGTTGCAAAAATTTGCTTCCAAACAAAACAATCTTAAACCAAATCGGTCGTTCGTTCTGCAACTGGTACGTTACAGACAGATATGTAGACAATAATAAAGAGATTACATTTAAGTTTAGGTAGAAGGCTATGAAAAGTCAGGCGCCATATCTAAGCATTATTCTGCTAAACAAACCAAACATTCGATTCACAGGTCTACAAATAAAATAACAACTCAGAAACAAGAAGGTTCGCCCGAAGGAATTCAGTGTTGAATCGAATTTTAGCCTTACAATTCCGCAATAATGTCGCAATTTCAAAGTTATTGGATTACTTTCAAGGTTCAAGTGGATTTTCAGAGAATTATTATGTTAAGTGAGTCCTTTAAGTATCATTTTTGAACTTTAAAAGAGGGTTTTTTTTTGTTGGTAAAATTATCTAGATTCTGAACTGATGTTTGTAATTTTTTTAAAACGGACATTCATGCATTTTAAGGTTAAAATTTTGACGTTTTGTTGAAATTCTGAGGCCGAATTTCGGATAACTGCTCCTAACAAACACCTCCATATAGACCTTTCATTGCTTCTGCAATAATCTCTTGTAAATCTGTATTACCAGAAGTTGTCCTAAAGATGCATTTTCTAATACTGTTGTGATATGTGGAGGAGTGGATATTGATTCTATCGATTCTAACAATCCTTTGCATGTTGGAATGATGTAACAAGTAGAAACTACAATATTCATCAAAAAGAAAATGAAAAACTCTAAGTAGTTTAACAGAGGGTAATTAGTAATCTAATCACACAGATGAAACCTTTAGTTATAATACAAAACAGTTCACAGTCCATAATCAAGTATTTCATCGTGTCGACTTCATCATATGCATCACATATCCCATAAAAATTTTGATTTTGTAATTTTTTGTCGTACATCTATATTGTAATATCCTCCTTCCAACGTTTCTGATTCTAGGATAGTAATGTAAAGTTCTTAAAGAGAATTTGTTCTTTCATTCTACGGTCCTACATGTACTTTCCGATTTAAAGACTTAACTTTTACGTGTTTTACGTCGTAATCCTACATAAAAGCTCAATTAAGAAGTTAGCTTTTCCGCAGTATACGAACTTGTTTTATAGATTGGAAGCCACGCCAATAAATGGTTTATATCCTCTCTTTCTGTGACAAGGGAAGAAGAAATGGTCAGTGATTTGTAGAATGATCGACGTAGCAGTAAAAGGATGAAATGGAGGGGTAATAATGAGATCCTTGCTTATCCCCACAAGATATCGCATTTATACAGTATGTATGTCAACACAATTATTTGTTCGTTCAATTTCTGGATCTAGAAGACTAATTTTCATTATGTGGAAACACGCTCATAATATAACAACTTTATCTGTTTGTTATTACTGCACCATTTATGGGTTGTGAGTTGAAATGTAAAAGTGGTTCGCAAGAACATTTCAGGACAAAGCTAGAATATTCAAAAAAAGAAGGCATTAATATCCTATTTCGTCTACATTTTAAGGATCAATACAATAGATACTAAAAGTATATTGCAGAATTTCTGCATAAATAGGTAATCAGAAGGTAGATTTTAAAAGGGGAGACAATGTGAATTCAATTTGGTCATTAGTGACCATAAGATTATTATATTTTGCTTTTGTTATTTCGAATATTTCGAGAAGTTCTACTTTTCTACCTTTATTAACATTATGCAAAATTTTGGGATTATCAATTTTTAAATGGTGGTTATTTTATATACAATGGTCAGAAATTCGTGTGCAATTATTTTTGTGTAAAATTGACCTTTCGTGTCCTTTTAGCCTATACTTTAGAGCTCTACCAGTTTGGCCGATGTAAATGCCCTCACAATTTTTACAATTTATTTGGTATTTTATTGTGAGGCCATTTACATCGGCCAAACTGGTAGAGCTCTAAAGTATAGGCTAAAAGAACACGAAAGGTCAATTTTACACAAAAATAATTGCACACGAATTTCTGACCATTGTATATCAAATAACCACCATTTAGATATTGATAATCCCAAAATTTTGCATAATGTTAATAAAGGTGAAAAACTAGACCATCTCGAAATATTCGAAATAACAAAAGCAAAATATAATAATCTTGTGATCAGTAATGACCAAATTGAATTCACTTTGTCTCCCCTCTTAAAATCTAACTTCTGATTGCCTATTTAAGCACAAATTCTGCAATATACTTTTAGTATCTATTGTACTACTATCTTTTGACAATGGCATAATTGCCGAAACGGTATCGTTAAGTTTTAAACAATCAATTGTGAAACAAAATACCAAGTGTGTTTTATTCGACTTATCATCCCAATACTATATTTATTTTTTTACAAAGCTAAAATTTTCACGCTAATAAGACCCCAAAAGACAGCTAATTAATTTTGAAAAGAATAAGATTTATTTTTAATTTCGCATATAAAACAGAGACCTTCTCACCACCCCCTTCTTTATATAAAAAGGACGGATCCCCTAAAACAAAACAGTTCGGCTTCGGGCAAATTTTCCCCAAATATCCCCTTATAATTTTTTCCCCCAAAAACGTATCTATCCATCCATAAAAAAATATAGGATCAACTTTCACTTTAGCTAACCGATATCACTCTCTACTGATGGTGTGTGTTTTTCTACTTGGTCGTACGAAGTAGAAACAATGCTCCGTGTCTCCCTTTTATCGCGTGGTCCCAAAGGACCGGCGTCCTTTCATTCGAAAACAATATCTCTTCCAATGATGGAACAACAACCGCAGCGGTTGCCAATTTTTTGTTCTGTTTGCAATTAAGAGATCCGCCACGGTCTGGAGATTTTCAATAGGGAACCGAGATATACACATATTTGCACGTACAACGGACATTTTGTTTAGGTTCAACAATACAAAGCCAGCAGCACCACCAACGTTCATCTTTTCGGATGGACAACAATCGATATAACACGAACGCTGAATAATTAATATTCATTTCTCTACATGTCAAAAATTACAATGAAATTAAAAAGTAACCACAAAATTAGAAACTGTACCTTTAGGAAAGCTTCTGGTAACATAGGTTCACAAGAAGTTGTCGCAGAAACATGACAAAGTCTATGAAGAGTAGTTAGGAGCAGTTGTCCGAAATTCGACCTCAGAATTTCGTCATCATGCCAAGTTTTAACCTTAAAATCTATGAATGGCTGCTATCAAATATTTACAAGCTTCAGTTCCGCACCTAGAGAACATTATCAGCGACAAATTCCTGTTTGGACGGTCAAAAACAACAATTAAGGGACTTACTTAACACTAGTTTGATTAGTTAGTACTTTTTCGGAATTCCACCTCCGAAAACATCACGTTATTTTTTCATGAAATTATTTCTTATTAATAGTATAGTGATATGCAAAAAACATTTGGTGGAGAAAATAACCAAACCTACCTCTTTAACAGTACATTTTCGAAATTCCACCCCCAAAAAGATCACGTTTTTTGCATTAAATAATTTTTTTATTGATATTCAATAATAATATTTAAAATAAATTTTGGTCGAAAAAGTTTTCAAAGTTTCTTAATGATTTTCTAAGCCCTTGGTGCATAACACTTTTCACAGTGGGAATAAGGAAATCCTACTAAGAATTACAGACCGAGTATTTCCACAGAGGATTCTATTCACGGACAAGTCCGCTTTTCATTGTATTTGGATTATAAGTATGCAAATTTTCACAATTACAACAATCAAAACCTTGAACTGTTTTATCGTTATTATAAATGATTTGTTTTTCATGGCTTTAATAAATACCTTAACTAATTTTTTTTTCACTTTCCCCCCTTTTGGTAACTTTCTCAATCCAAATTCATTTTGACTTTTATTATACTATCAATAAACAATTATTTAATGCAAAAGTACATTATTTTTTTGGGGAGCGAATCACGAAAAAAAAAGGGTTGTATATCCCTTTTTGTTATTTTCTCCTCCGAAATTCATATTGGTTGTTAGTAAATAGCAGATTTTTAACATATTTATGCAAAAAAAGCAATTGTTTTAGGATGGAATTTTGAAAACGCGCCGATTAGTTTTTGTCTGAAAAGTTCTCTGAAAATCCACCTGAATTGTGAGGTTAAAATTAGATTCAACACTAAATTCCTTCAAGCGAACCTTCTTGTTTCTGTGTTGTTACGATAATTTATTTATAAACCTGTAAATCGAATGTTTAGTTCGTTTGAGAGAATAATTTTTAGATGGGTCACTTCCTTAATCATAATCTTGTACCTAAATGTAATCTTTTTATTCTTGTCTACATGTCTGTCTGTAACATACCAATTGCAGAACGAAATGGAGCAAACTTTTGCGACTCTTAACCATGAACGATTGAAATTAGTTAAACCATTATCAACACTTTAAATCCACTTTTACACAAAAACGTCAAAATTTTGTTAAATTGTTTAGTTTCATCTAACAATTCTATCGCCAATTCAATTTAAAAAAATAGTAGCCAGTTAATTTCGACTTAGTAGACATTGTTGATACCTTATTGCACAAAGTATATATATATATATATATGTTTTTCTTATTATCAAGTTATTTTAGTAAGTTTTTGTAAGTGCCATTCCATTTTTATGATTCTGATCGTAAATTTTGTATGAAACTCCGGATTGTGTACTATTCTATTCGAACGAGACCTGCTGCTACTACCTACTTTGCCATATGTAAAATTAGTTGACCGCCGTGAGTTGGCTTTGTACAGATTGATTATTTCTTATGAATGAGTTCGGCAATTATTCAAACGCCGCTTGAGGCTTTCATTGATTTTCCTACAACTAATGTAGGTTTGCTACGGAACAAGGAAACAAACAACAAAATCGCCATTCGTTTCATTTCAAAACAAAGAATTGGGTCAAATACAAAAATATCATTCATAACCACATCGTTGGATTTCATAGCTTTAAATATTTTATAAAAATATATTACAGGGGTGGCAGGTGCACGTGTTTTACATAACTGCCAAAGAATGTTAGATATTTATGTTTTTTTATCGATCCAACTACTAAATTTTATTAGCATAATAATTTAGTGTATTTATATCATCACATCCGACGCTAATGTGCTTCATAAAAATCACCTTTTACGGACCGTCCCTTGAGGAATAGTAAACCAAATGAATTGACGATCGCGATGTAGTAAACTTAACTGGACCAACAGTCGGGTTCTGTGTACTACTAGAGCCGTGCCCATTCGTTCTCAGCAACCACATTTACTAGCAGAAAACAACAACTTTAGCTGCAATCGATGCAGAATTTTATCTCTACGCGAGATAAACGTAATATTTTAGATGACAATACGTTGTTCGACTACATTGATAACGCAAGTGTATTAGTACTCACATACTCTAGATACAAATATAGTTAAAAGAGAACGAATGTCTTTATTTTAATTTGTTATAACATAGTATGTAGTTGTTGTGACCTTATAATTGTGTTTCTGTTTGGTTCAATGCAATAGTAACAATTAGACAACAAATTTTTGAATGCTTATATGAAGAAAAAGTTATTTTAAAAAACAAAAGTCAGTCGTTGTCCAATATTATTATTGATACGTAAGGTGAAATGAGGAGGAAAAGGGTTTATGAACAAATTTAAATTTGTCACGGAACAATTAGGTTTGTCGGTGCAACAAAAAATTCAATATTTTGTCTTACTTATTTACTTTTTAGCGGCGATAAAGGATGGATTGGAAGTGGAAGTGACAGGGTTTTGCTTTTAGGATCGTATTAATTAACGTTCAAAACCTAAGTGAGTAAAAGCCAGCAGTATCTATATATGAAGCATTTTTATTGATTTTGTGTTATTTTAATATTCTAACGTCTTTGTCTGAAAGCAATATTAGAAACAGAGAATTTTCAATTAGAGGAGATGTTGCAATATAATACGATATAAAGGACGTCTTTGTATAAAAGAAATAGTTCTTAATCGTTTTATCAAAGCAGGGCGGAAGGAATTTCTTTTTATTTTCAGTTGAAGAGAATAAGTACAATCTAAACAGTAAAAGCTGGTTATGTGGAAGTATCCATTAAATTCTAAATCAGAATGAACTATCAGCAAGCATGCAAAAAAAGTTGGTGCTATTATTTTTATTCATTCCGGGAATTTAATAATGATCCTGGATGAATAAAATTCCCGCTGAAATTGGTAGTGTATTCATAATTCATCTCATTTAAATGCAAGGCGTACGCCCAAAAATATTCATACAATTCGCGATTCGTGAGGAGATTGTGTTTATATTCAAGCAGAGGTAAACGTTGTACGGGAAAGATATTAATTAATCCGTTTTTCATTTTTGTCGAGCTTCGAGGCATACGACGTCCGCAACAGTGCGTAAACAAGAGAAAATTAAAGTACCTACAGTAAATCCAACCATCTTGGCACAACTAGCAATATTTCCGCGCTCATTTTACCTAACAGATATCCAACAACCAAACACAAAAATATAGACGACATTTCAAAATCCTGTTTGTAACACTTCAGCGATTGAAACGATGCATTAACTTAATAAAAAAAGGTCCAATTTGCAATTTTATAAAAAGTATTCTAATCGTTATTTTTTCCAGAAAAATAAATGTAATCACAATAGCTAAAGTAACGCTTTTCCGATAAATAATTCATGTGTAAATCACGACATGAGTTAGAGAATATTCTGTGAAGAAAATCGATTATTAGAAAAGTAAATTGATACACGTTACGGAATGCTTATGAGTTTGAGCTGATGTTGTTAGGTTGGTTAGTAGCTTGTGAATGCGACGCATGCGCGTACGTTTAATTTGTAATCAGCGTGTGTCAGGGGATGAGTAACACATGCGCGTAAATTTGATTTATATCCACACGTTATTTATCAGTAAGTAAAAGGGAAATGTAGATAAGTGAGCACGCATTTTATTCAATGTATTTTCTCGGCTTTCTCAGAAGATTTGTAAATAAACTTTCATGTCATGCTCGACAAAATCATCTTTCAAAAGGCTTTCAGAAAATGAAGAAGTGCTACATTTAACTCGAACCTTACACACAAAGTACCTACCCAAAATTCGATTAATTTTCAGTTGTTACTCCTAATGTTTCGTGAAAAAATATATTGACACTATAAAGAAGTTGGTATAATTAAGATGTATTTAGCAGGAACGTTTTAAATGAGATGTTGATTTTATCACTGCATCGTATGATTCTGACTTTCTTTCCAGAGAGTAAGAATGTACGGCCAACTTAGTAGGTTTATCACGTTGAAAATACTTAAATTCGCGTTATATACCGAGCACGGATAGTATATCACTGTCACGCGAAAGAAAAGACTCGCTTCGTTTTAATCGGCATTTCAAGAGGAGCAAATAAAAAAACATACTGTAGCAAGCAACGTATAGTGAATCGGGAAGCAGGTAGCAACGGCTGTCAGAGAAAGTTGGGTAGCAAACAAGCATGACATTTTAAAGTCGTTAATGTTATCCCACACGGATGAAACAGATCTACAGGAATAATCCTTCTCAATGACGATAGCTACTGATACATGTCGGCGAAAACAGACAACCCAAAAACGACCAGTGAGATTATAAAGAAAACATAACTATCGATTTTTATATAGTGCTAGGAAATTTATTTTAATGCGGAAATTTGTACGTGTTACAACAGTGTAAATTAGTATATAATAACTATACTTGTAACTGCTAATTTTTTATTATGAAAGTTCCTGTAAACCACCGAATTATGGATCGTAATTTCGAGAAGAATAACTTCATGATTATTTTAGTTGAAAATGTTTGTTTAATTAAATAAATTAGTCAGAAAACTAGCCACAAAACGAAATTATTTTCAGACCAATAAGTTGAAGATATATTTTGATATAAAATACAATATTTGTTGAGGAAGTGCCCACAGGATACGATCGCCATCTGTAAAAACTTGCTATCCTATTAAGGGATTCTTCAACAAGGAGATATTCTAAAAAAGATATCAACCCAATTAGAAATTAGTTTAGATGTATGATCAGGTCTCGATGAGATATTCCGTAATACAATCGTCCTGATCAAAGTACAATACAACATTCTTTAATCTGAATATCTGAAACTAAAAATTTTAGTATGATCCTAGTTCGTTGTTTGACTCAGGAGCGTATGCGATGTCTTCAACTACATCGTACTAGATAATTAATGTATGTGGCATTAAGAAACAATGCGAATACTTTGAAAAACAAATTCAACAATACAGTCTCCTATACAAACGATATTTGTTAGGTCAGAGATAATGACACTCCAATATTGAGATATTTTATTATTTGAAATATGAATCCGGTATCAAGTCTGTGAGTTTTCAATTCAATTTAACTGTATCAAAAAAAGTAGGTGTTAAAATCCTTTTTCGTCTATATATTAAGGACCACAGATTCCACATTTGGAACGCGTCCTACACAGTGAGCACTGCGAACCGAAAGTCAAATCCCAACAACCGGTTTCGATCTACTGGGCCTCAGAGTAGTGGTTTCTGTTGATTCCGTATTTATATATATATATAAACATTTCTCAGATCATCTAATCAAATAGGCTCTTAAAAGCCTCAAGCTTGAACTATAGTAGTGTAGTCATTATTCGGGTCTAAAGACCGTTGTTGGTTGGAATTGCTTCCTAACGTTTCGCTAGCACGAGTGACGAGCTTCTTCATTGGAAATGGAAGGATCTCTGAAGAAGCTCGTCGCTCGTGCTAGCGAAACGTTAGGAAGTAATTCCAACCAACGACGCCCTTTATACCCGAATAAGAACTACATAAGTTCATCAACCGGCCGCGTAAGCCTTAACCAATTTGTCAGCCTCAACCTTTTTTTCAACCTATTCCGCAACAACTCTTGAAACATCATGATCCTTCGATATTTAGATTTATAATAACCGTTGAAGATCATGGCTAAAATTCAGAAGGTCTCTTCAAATATCGCAAAATTTCATTGACTACCGTCCAAATTGGTATTTAATCCAAAGTAAAGTATAAACTATATAAGCTTAGTAATCGGTTCCTGGAATTTATTAATTCACCTTTGATTGGAACTACTTATATATTTAATATTCTGACCGACAAACGAAATCTCGTATTTTTCCTGGTACCGATTACATTCTTACTGAAGTTTTGGTTGTTTTGAAAATCGTATTATCACTAAATAATTTTTTACATTTTTAATCAGTGGAAAAGTAGTTAATAACTACAAGACAAAACTGGATCCCCAGTAGATTTTTGACCTTATCCGTTTCTGAAAATAATTTATAACCAGAATCGGCTCCGTTCAGCGAATCAATTCCGCTTAGCGGCTGATGAGAACCAAAGAATTCGAAATTGCGATCCATGTCTGACAAAATACTGACCAAGAAAATGTCTTTGCTCTGTTTATTGAGTATACTGTATATTAAAAACCCTCGTTTCAATTTGCCTTTCATACACTTTATTATGTTAAGCCGATTTAGCTAATAGAATTGTAGATTATTTTTTATCACTTAATAACCTTATCCAACTACAGATTAATGCAAATTACTGCTGATAATTCATGAAATAACTCGTTCGGTACTTCTTCTATTCGGAACTTTGCAATCACGGTACCGCGCGAGTCTCCGTCACGATTTTAATTTGGTTTGGCAGTAAAGTCGTAGGGCTTTCGAAATGTAATTACGCGTCTATTCGAAATTGGAATGCCAGCTAACCAATTAGTTTTGTAGCTGATCATCTTAATTACTTGTCAAAATAAGCTTAATGCTATTGTTGTAGTGTTAGGCGCCTATTAGGCCACATGATGTGGAAGATTCATCTAGCGCAAGCATAATAGGAAGGTTTAATAAGGAGATCTAATCGTCTTTACGAAAGGACAACCGTTCCCTATTCATTAATTAACACCAACAGATTTTTTATCGTCGGCTCAGATTTGGGAAGCTCAATATTTTACGGAGCGTTAACTGTTACAACACATTAATGTGATATTAATAATTGAATTAATTTATATCCACTACAGATTACCTCATACAAAAAAAAAATTTGTTACTGTTGTCACCTGAAGAATTTTCTTCAAATATTTCATTCTTAATGATTTATAATAATATATATTCATTTCTACGTTCTGTGACTTAGTAAGTACGTTCGTCGTTATTACTGTTGTCACCTCTCGTAGCTTAGTGGCAAAAGCATTGGCGCGTAAAGCCAAAGCTCCCGGGTTCGAGTCCCGACGAGGGCGTGTCAACAGTAACAAATTTTCCCCTCATTGTATGAGGTAATCTGTAGTGGGTATAAATTAATTAAACAATTAATATCGCATTTATTTATTTAAAATTTACCCCTACTAAAAATTCTTCTAATATTTCATTATTAATGATTAATAACTGTTACAATCCATAAAAATGAATAATATTAGAAGCTCTTATATAACCAAACGTTAAAAGCAGATTATAGTTACCCAATTAGAAGTATTTTGCATCGTAAGACAAATGGTATATATGCTTATAGTATAAATACATGGAGACACTATTTATTACTACATATAGCACACAAACGCAGCCTAATTGGTAGAGAGAGATACGTCAAGGGAAAAGATAGGACAATTAGGCCCCATTAGAGCGAGATAAGAGACCCAGAATGATTTGCTATTTCAGGATCTCTGCAATAGTATTAAATGTTGTCTCCATGTTTATATCCTGTTAGAGTTTACATAATCATATCCAGTGTAAAACTCTGCCCATTAAAAACGTCTGGTTTAGCTTAACACTACCTACGGCATTTATCAGAATTTTACCGAAAACAAATATATTTATTTTTTTACAAAGTTAGGTTACCCATTCCCTAGTGATTTTTTACATCACGCTTCACTGTTTCTGTAAGAAAAACCTGATAACAAAATATGTTTAAAAACTTCGGAAGATACCCCCAAGCTTAGCTGAAAGGCATTCCTAAAATACCCTTCTTTACAAGTTTAATTTTATGTACGATCGTTTTTAGGCTGGAAACTAATCTCGTATATAGATTTCCTTATTTTATGTCGCTTAGAAATTCAACAGATAATTAGATTAATTTTCAGGAAGTTTTAATTGATTTAAAAGAGGATATCAAGACGTAATGTAATTTCTAGATTTCTACATTGTAATTTTAATAGTCCTTCATTGCTTTAGTGTGCTTTTTTAAAAACGTTTATAAAACTGCCAAGGACCGTTAAATTTCGAAATATGCGTCCACCTAAAATACATCAAAGGATGAAAGCATTCTTGATAAGTTGAGTCGTTTGTCAAGCTCGTACGCTCATATCCTTTTCATTCTAGAACTTGGTATCTCACAAGAATTTTTCAAGGAACTGGATATTAAGGCTTCCTGATCAAATATTTATTAAATTCCCTGTTTTCTGTTGCAAAGGGCGCTTTATGAAATCATACATCTTTTCTATTTCACGAGTAAACAACAAACATATGTATATAAGAGAAAATTCTGGCTGCAAATTATGCTATAGGCACTTAAATAAATAACCGCGCCATCATTAATTCTTAACAAGGTCCTATTTAATTAAGGATACCGACTTGGATGGATTGTTAAATATTAAGGAGTCCACAAATAGCCACAAACTCCACAAAAGCTGTTTACTACACTGTTTGCGGTTATTTATTAATCTCACTGTTCTCCAGCAGCAGCTTTTGTAGGAACTGTCTTCGTCGTGTTGATGTCGACTAACAACTTCGAAATCACAGTCCACGTCTGCTACAGTTTTGGCAGAATGCAGACCAAAAAGCTCCTGTTCTGATAGGAGCGTTTCGGTGTTTTTCTATTAGTTTTGTATTTTGAAATTTATTATTAACGGGAAATAATATTGCATTCCGTTTTCGGTACCTAATATATCAAACACCTTTACACCACTTTTAACAAATCTAACTTTAACCTCTTGAAAAGTTCTGACGCTTCACCCTAAGATACTACATCACTCACTGTCATCAACCTCATGCTATCTGATTTCCGAAGAAATATTCTGTTTTATATACCCTGTCTGTGTTGGAACTTGACAAAATGTATACTTCAAAACAAAGTTATGAGGACGATTTCGATATTTCTGTATTCCCATTAATCGTTGTTTAAAATTACTTTAAGAATAAGACGCAAAATAAATAATTTGATACCCTTCTGAAAGATTAAGACAGAGTCAAAATTGTTTACAGCGATATCGCATCTACGTAAGTACCAGGTTTAATAGCAAAATGTACAGAATCCCGTGCTGATTGTACATAGATTCCTTAACTAGAAAGTCACCTATAACGACAAATATTCTCTTTCGGAGAAATGCATTGGCTATAACGTCCAGCGTTATAATTTATAATGTAAAACGACATTACTTGTAACACTTGACGACAGTAGCAGCCCAAGGGTTGGAAATTTTTAAACGTTTTAGAAATAAAGTAAAAGTTTTAGTTCTTGCTTTTTAAAAACATTCAGATCGTTCACCGTAGGGGATGGATTTTTTAGGGTGATCACTTATATCTTTATGTGAATGTCTCTGTCGTTTTTCGTTATTTTACATTATTTATAGGAGTCTATTTTAACCTCATCTAATTGTTATATTGCTATTATCATTGTTAACGTATCATTCATTATATACACATATTACAAAATCTTAAACTTTCGATAGTGCAACGTTTGTGAAACATTTTATAAACTGTTAAAAATAACGTAGAATAAAACAATGTTATTTCACTAATTTTTATTGAACTCGACAATATTGTTTCAATACGTCAATGCATTTTTTAGAGAAAATTAATCGAAAGGAACTGTCCAAAAAAAGAAGGTAATAAAATCCTTTTTCATCTAATTATAAAGGATCACAGATACCACACTCGGAACGCGTCCTATATAGTAGGCACAACGCACCGAAAGCCATATCCCACGACCGGTTTCAACCTATAGGGTCTCATCAGGTGGGCTCTGGCAGTAAGGCTTTTATAAGCTATATAATAAATACAAATATAAATATGGAATCAACAGAAACAACTACTCCGAGGGATAATACCCCTACCATTAGGAACTGTTTAAATTTCCTAAAAGCATGAGTAACAAGTCTTCCAAAGGCAATCTACTGTTATTTTCCTTTTCCTGGAAGTTCCAAATTTGATTAGTACATGAATTGTAGTCGGTAATCTACCAGTTCAGTGTTGAATTATTTTTAATAGATAAATCGCAATAAGTAAACGGTACATTTAAAAATCTCACAGTTAAAATTGACAATACTTTATTACGTGGAACACTTTCGGTGTAACATAAACTTCTAGAAACTGTATGACCCTCACGGAGTGTCGTTCCAGTTTATCGTCAGATGTGAAAATGCTCTTGAGAAACTTCATGTCTTTGCGTCTTCCGTAGAAACACCATATGGAGTGCATTATCTCGTTACCATCGTAACTACGTAAAGCTCAGCTTAAGCATATAGGAAATTTTCGTCGCGAAACAAGCCCCAGCAACGGGAATAAACTACGACAGTCATCTTTCTACCACACAATCTACATTACACCTACACACATCCATGACGTAATTTTGTTACCTTCACTTCATATTTCGTACTTTGTAGAACAAGTATGTATGTCACATTGAGGAGCAATGCGAATACTTTGAAAAACAAATTCAACAATACAATGTCCTACACAAAGGATATATGTTAGGCCAGAGATAATAAGATTCCAATATTGAGAAATTTTATTGTCTCAAATATGAATCTGGGGTCTTGTAAAACTGCTCCAGTCTGCGAGTTATTCAATTCTAATAAATTGGTAAACATTTCTCAGATCATCTAATCAAATAGTCTCTTATAGGCTTCAACCATTTTTTTTAAATCTAATCCAGAGCAACTCTTGGAATGTCATGATCCTTCGATATTTACATTTAACTTCTGTAGAAAGTATTGAATAATAAACAATTACCGTCGAAGATCACACCTTACATTCGGAAGATCTCTTCAAATGCCGCAAAATTTCTTTCACTACCGTCCAAAACAGTATTCAATCTAAAGTGATGTATAAACTATATTTATATTTTTAAATTTAATTAAAACTAGCCCAAAACGAAATCATTTTCAAACTAATCGGTTGTTGAAATTTAGTAATTTACCTTTGATCGGAACTACTTATGTATTAAATATTCTGATCTCAACTATCATATTAAATCTTGTGTTTATCCTGATACCGATTACATTCTTACCGAAGTTTTGGTTATTTTGAAAATCGTATTATCACTAAATGATTTTATTATATTTTTAATCAATAGCAAAGTAATAAATAATTATAAAATAAAACCTGATCCCCAGTAGATTCGATTACCTTGTCCGTTTCTGAAAACAATTTATAATCAGGATGAGATCCGTTCAGCAAATCCATTCCGCTTAAACGAGATGTGACGCTTATTGTTCGTATTGAATCAAAAACGCTGATCATAACATACGTCAAGAAGATATAGTCCGATCCGGATTTAAATCTAAACAAATTTCTAGTCGGGGCCTTGTCAAACAGAACCCACAACGTACTTATTTTGAATCCTATAAGAAGTAGCAAATTTCTACCGATGGTATTTAGTATTTGGTATTAGTTTTATAAGTATGGATATTTTAATTTTTGATCAAGATAACTGTAAATACCTATAGATTAACGACCACCAATACTGTATGTACCGGATAGAGATAGAAGCTAATTTGGCACGATACATTTTTTTTATATTTTCTCTATTTCGTAAAACCACCTCGTGTGTTGTGCACCTATACCTATATGCCACGGATAACAATTGCAAGTTGCCGGACAACTTTTCGCGAGGGGAAAGCTCAATAAAAATCTATCTGCAGGTCACGTCGAGTCTTTCACTAATGAGAACGAGTAAAAAGGCTTGCAAGTCTCTCGTTGGTAATTGCAGCGAGAAAAATCCGTCCTAGCAGACCGACTAGCGAGATAACATGCGCATAACGAACGGTGATTGATAAACGTATTCATTTGTTTTACGCGGATTTGTTGAGGAACACTTTCGCATCTCAAAGGGATAAAATAGCAAGAAGGAATAGCAGTTAAGACATGTTTAAAAAATTACATACATACACAAAGGAATTGTTCAACTTTCTGAGATTGACTCAAGTACATAGTCCGTCCAATAACAATACGTACTGAGATAGTATAGATCAATAGATCAATAAGTTCTATTAATCAAATTTTATCGTCTTCAAAATTACCCCTATATGTTGTAATGTACGTGTCTCATCTCAATTACGATTGTTAAAAAATCCCTGGACGTTTTAGAGGTCAGGTTCGCTTTTTATCGTCTCTATATCCACCCAGAGGAAAATTACTGGGGGTAAAATCTGGTAAGTAAGGAGGGTGATTTATCGTGGTGGTTAAATTACGGACTAAAACCCCGCCGATACTATCAAGATGCAATATTCATCCATTAACATCATCCAAACTTGGTCTCCCACAACGGAAACAATCCCTCAATTACTTAACAACCCCCACGTAAAAGGCAGTATTTACTTTTTGCCCTGAAGAAATTTATGACGGGCAATTCCATTAATGAAAAAAATTATTTACCCTGTGATTTAAGCTCAATGTCATACTTGTAGAACAACGATTGACGAATCAGTGAACCAGTGGTTACTTTTACAAGCAAAAGGATTTATCCAATTGAAAAGGACTGTTCTGTTATTACTGCGTTATCTCCATAAACAGTCCTTAAAATTTCATCAATTTTCTGAGAGATTTCCGAAGTTTCGCCAGTCGTTGTTCCATCTGTTATCCAATGTCCATTGTCGAGAAGATTAATAATGTCACCACTCTTGTGCACACTTTCAGTACGTCTTCCTCTTTTGGTGAAACCAAGACGCATGGACATACATCAACTTAATTCAACACCATATAAGCTCCGTTTTCATATTTGCTGAACAAACCTACACAAAATTATGCTACAGTTCCTTTTGAGTCTGTTATTATTTAAAAATAAAGTTAGCTGAAAACTCCTGATGAAACATTTTTAGAAAATAACCATACTTGTAATAAAAATAATATAAAACTATTACACCACATACAAGGAGGAAAAGTCTTAGATCGCTATGAAATCTTAGAAATCGGAAAAGCCATTTTGTTAAATAAAGAACTAGCAAACGACCAATTAGAATTTGGTAACAACCCCCTCCTAGACCCAAAGCTTATAACACCTAAAAGTTCTAGTATTTAAGTAACCAATATGTTCTTAGACGAATATTGAGGATCTCATGGATGGACAGAGTGGCCAACAAATCAGTACTAGGACGAATGAACAAAGGCTTGGAAGTAATGAACACCATCAAGAAAAGAAAACTTGAATACCTTGGACATATTATGAGAAATGACAGTAAATATGACCTCTTGAAATCTGTCTATGGTAAGAGAGGACCAGGAAGAAGACGTATATCATGGCTTAAAAACTTGAGGATCTGGTTCTCAAAAACTACTACCGAATTATTCAGAGCAGCCGTGAACAAAATTATCATATCCAGGATGATCGCCAATATTCGGAACGAATAGGCACCCGAAGAAGAAGAAGAATATGTTCTTAACTTTAGTAATTAATCATACTCCTGCTGATACTCTAACAAGGCGAAATGTGCATAGAGTTTTTGAATAAATATAAGTGAAACCTCTCCAAGTGTTTTTCTTTCTTTTATTTTGTTATTATTTATTTATGAGTAAATACCTGGGCATATAAAGACGTTATGGAGAGTCCCTCGTATACTCAAAATAAAATTGAACTCGGCGATGTCAAATAATAAACGCTTTCCTTTTGAAACGTGGCCGTTGGCGTAACAAATTAAACAATTTCCACTTGCTGCCTACGTATACATATGTATACGAACTACGCTAATAATTCTACGTTGGCAAAATATTCGAGCTACAAACGATCCCACCGGGTCGTGCATGTTAAACAGAAACCTTACACTAGACAAATAAATTGTTAAAATCATCATTAAACGCACGGGTACAAAGGGAAAATTAAATGAAACTGGGGCCAAATTATGAATGCATTTACATAGAGAAATGCACAACATTCGTATATTTTATGGACACAAAAATGGGTAACAGGTGTTTTTCATGAATCTGGAGTTTCTCTGGACCAATTTGATTGTCGTCAACGTTTCGTACCCCCAACATGCCGGATACCTTGAAGACTCTTCCGATACACTTAGATTAGTTAAACTTTTTCAGATCGATTGCTTCAGATAATCTCATTTCAAAGTTAAAAAACGAAATCTTTGGATATATTATAGGCATAAGTTCACTTATTTTCTAGCTGTTAGTCAATTTTCTGTTTCCCAAGAATGACAGGAGTCGTCATGGTGAAATTAATATAAAGCATTAGGATCTATAGTCCCTAGTACTATAAATCTTTTAGATTGTAGCTCGATGTAATATGCTATTTATTCTTTTATGAGTTTCATCTCCATTTCTTAATTCACGTATCAAAGTCATTGTCATACTATTAAGTTTTTGAACAAGCTAGGAGATCCCTACTAATTCCAAATCAGGAAATCCTGGTCAGGAAAACATTACCAGTTTCACATCAGGCATGCCTGCCTGACCAGATCCTGATCAAATTCAAACAAATTTTTCATGTTTCATTTTAGGTTATTATATATATTTGTTATTGATATGATTTCAAAAATGAACTGTTACCGATTTGTTAGTGCCCGTCACTGATGTGTGGTTTTCTCTTTTAAAAATTTAAAGCTTATTGACAATCAATCATCGATATTTTATCCTACAAAAGGAGTAGTCCAGCGTTAACCTGTTATTCTGAATTATTTATGAAACCAATCAATAAAAAACACCTACAAACTTTCAGGTAAAATGCTTTTAATTGCGATAAGCCATTTTCGAAGCTAATGTTTTTAGAATGATGTATACGTGTCTTTACGTTGCAGAGACCAATGAAGTATTTTCTGGACGAGTTCACGAATGACTGTATTTTCTCCATCAGTTCATACAGATCCTAAGTGCGCCTAAGCTAAAAATAGCAAAATAAGTAAAACCAAATAAATGCGTTTTGTTCTATTTCGCTTTACTTTCCTACAATCAAAATATTTTATTGACTAGAATAACGTTGGTACTACATTAATGTTAGAATCAGCAATAGCTTTAAAACTTCTTTTTTTGTAATGTCATATTTGATTGAATTTTTATTCATCCCACTTTAAATTAAATCGGCTTCAATTTTCGTTTATAATGACTTTACATGTTACCAAAAACGTGAAACATGATACTACATGCTTATGGAAGAACTTGTGATGCTTCAATCTTAAACGAAACGTTTAATTTATGGCTTCCAATGACTACAAATAAATTGAGTATATAATTTTTCTCCCTACCTTACAGTTAACAATAATTTACCATAAAGCTAATCATAAATAACAAACTTTTATGCAATTAAGGGCATGTAATTAAGTAAAACTTAATTCTGAAACATTTATAAAATAACTCTAATACAAAGTTAAAAGTCGTGAGAATTTTCAGGTCAAAAAGTTTACAAGAGTTTCGACACTTGTTTCGCAAGTTAAGCTGGCATCATCAATGAATACTAAATTATAAATTTTTTAAAAAAGCAAGCAATGTTTTTGTACTTTAGATGACTGGAGAAAAAAGAATATCGTAGGACAACATCCGAGAAGAAGATAAAACAGTTAAATATAAAACATGTGAAAAACCCAATTCAATTTTCAGCGATAAAAAAGTATTTTGTATCCTTTTTAAAACATCCTATGTAAATACACGCTTTTCGCTAAAAAAGTTAAGCTGTAACAAGATTCCCATGCTTTCTTCACCTTCGCAACTTGGTCCTAGATAAAATTGAGTTTTACCTCGTTCCAAACAGAGCGGGATGAATATACATTTATGGAGATAAGCAAAACGTCAAAGACTCTTCATCATCTGACTCCGTTGTATCCAAACAATTCAATATTCCTTATTGATTTTACGAATATAAGTGGCCGAATGAATCGATTATTCAAATGATCGATATAGTGATCCATACGACTAATTTTCCGACAAACTAAACTAACAACGAATAATACTGATGGTAAATACGGTAGTTATACTAAGTAGAATACCTTAAACTTCGTAGCCGTGCCGACCAATCAGAGTAATGTAGGCGTGACATAGGAGCCCGCGAAACTTAAATTTGAATTTTATAAACCTGCACTTTTTCATGTGTTTTCATCATTTTCTCTTGGACTTTACTACGAGTTATAAAATTAAAAGATCTCTTCAAATAATAAACATAGAAGACAGTGCGGAGATTTATTAACTGCAGATTATTTTACAATTTTGTAACTAATCGTGTTTATTTACTTTTTATTATAATTATAGCCTAAAAGTAATAGAACCAAGTAATGCAGTCAATAGTAATTATAAAGCAATATATGTCGGTTAACATATTAAACAAAATTACTGTATTAAATTTCAAATGGCATCATATTATTTTCAAATATCTGAACAATTTTCAAAAACGTAAGAATACATAGAAGATATATATATATATATATATATATATATATATATATATATATCAACAAAATATGAACTGAAATAGTTTATTTTTAATACATATTTATTTAGACAATAGTAACATAAAGCAAACTATAAAAATTAGATCCCATTTAAAAAGCACTACAAATCCCACACCTAACCTAACCCACCACCATCCTCAACAAACCGACCTGTTTATAATCATTTGTACAGAAATTTTGAATTAGAATAATAATTTTCAAATTTGAAGATCAACTACTAAAATTTTCATTTTGTCATCTCTGAAAAACACTTTAAAAACATCTGCTCCTTATTTACTAGTAATAAGTTTTTTCTTGATTCATAATTTAAAAAAAAAAATATATATATATATATATATATATAATGTATATATGGTAAGACATTTAACAATAATTTTATCATGAAAACAAATCTATAATCGAAGTAAAATTGATGGTGTTTAATGTTTTTCGTATTTGAAAGCATTTACATCATAATTCTAGTATTTTGTAAGGAAATAGAAGCAATATGTCGAATAAAAGCATCAATTCTATTCAATGGCGAAGGAAATAGGTTAGACGCTTTTGTCTTTATATTGATTTAAATTCAAAGAAGCCACGAATGTGTTTTCCACTTTTGTAATGCAAACGTTATCATATTTTATAAGTCAAAATTAGTTTTACATTGTAAAACTATCACATTTTAGAAAAAGTCATATCTTAATGTTTATAGAAAAAGCATACATTTTTCTTTTCAATTTTACCAATATACTTAACTAAAATTATATTTTAATTAATATTATATGTTACTTAATTAAACTTTAGTGAACTGTATGTGTAAAGAATTACATGACTGGATCATTTTTTATAAGCATGATTGACTTTAACTGTCGATTTTCAAATAATTTAAGAAAAAATATTTAGATACAGATGAATATTGAAGAATAGCTTCTTAACAATTACAATAAAAAGCAAAATTATTTTAGCAATAAACCCATGTTTATATAAACTAATCTTCAATTACAACTAATTAGTGTTTGCAAAGTTGTACCACCAACACAAAGAAAAAAAAACAAAAACTAATTATGCAGTATGAACAACGACGTAGAGATATCGGTATGTTTCATTAAAAGCTTATTTTCATATCAGCTGGAGTTTCTCTCAAATATATTCGCTCAAATAATTAAAGCACCTAGTAGAAATGTTTAATTTGTCAAAAGTAAATAAGTCAAAATTAGACCACGGTGAAATGGAAAATGAAGCTGTAGGAAAGAGCATTTAACTTTTCATTCCGTTTCTCAATATACTCGTACGTGAATACATATATATATATATCACAGACAGCGACCCATTTGTACCTGAATCAGCGACTTTATAAAGTACTCGCCATTCAGTTTATTCGGTGTTACTTATTACAGATATGGCTTTCTAACTGATTAAAATGGGATAATTGCGTCTATCAACGTTTTTACTGACGAAGCTGTTGGCAAAGGAATACTGATAAAAACTACTAAGACATGGACCGCCGGTCACAGAAATAGAAATACCTTGAGAAAAGAAAATAATGTAATTTCTTTGAATACAGTAATATTTCCTACATGTCATCTGAATAGAGACAAATGTAATAAAAATCGTACATATAATAAAACCCTGGGTGGGAGGGGGGCTTTTTAAATTTATGGCAGAAACGTATCTGTCCTTTTTTGGTAATGTAATCGTTTATACATAAAAAATATAATTAAATAGCAATCTAGTATATGAATAATTTGAAAAACAAGGAACATCATTCGTTAGTTAGTAGAAGGTGCTGCGGAATTTTGTGTCCAAAATCAATACATGGAATAGATAAAAATGAAGGCAATTGTATGTACAAGCAGCCTTAAATAAAATGGAATGAAAATACATTTAACAAAATGGTATGTAATATAGAAATCACTTCTAAACTCACTAAGGATTAATTTGGAAATGTGTATCTTTTGAACACAGCTCAGTACAGGAGCGAAACGAAAAGGTTAGAATATGGAATGAAAATACGGTGTCCTGTCAAAAAGTACCAGCGACAAAACGTACCACTTCTACCTGCAAAGGGTCATTACTTAATCTAACGACGACAAAATGTACCACGGCTACTTGCAAAGACTCACTTCTTAGAAGTTGACGATAAGACGACAACGTTCATAGCCATGTCATTAAAAATCAGTTAGTGCAATTGATTATTATTAATATACAAAAAGCTAAGAAAAGGGCGCGAGAAGAAGACATAGATTTAACTGAAATTCAGAAAGAGGCTTTGGGAGATCTTCATGACGAAGGTTAGGTTAGGTTACATAGAATAGTTGAACGATATGAAGGCGATGAAAACATTAATTTATGTTTGACTGCCCTCTTTTACAAAATTTTGAATAACAAATCTTAAGAGTAAAGTAATGAAAACCAACAAAAAAATTTTAAAAAAAATGTCAAACGCTTCACAACAGCAGATTTTAAACACGCCAAAATGGTAATTTTGTCAGTCCAAAGCCTGAAAGATTCTGTTGTGAAAATCGCTTTTAAATAATTGTTTAAAAAGATTCAATAGGTATTGGTCAATAAAAGTAGTACGTTTTGTCGCGTCTAAAATATATTAAGCAATTTGTAGCAGGTAGAAATGGTACGTTTTGTCGCTGGTACGTTTTGTCGTGCATTTGAAAATACATTAAAAGAATGGTATGTAATATAGAAATCACTTCTAAACTCGCGAAGAGTTAATTTGGAAATGTGTATCTTTGTACGGGAGCGAAACTAAAAGGTTAGAAGCGTTTAAGATGTGGCATTATGAATGGATAATAAAAATTCCGTGGAAATAAATAATAATAAGGAGACATTAGAAAGAGTATGAGAACAAAGGGTGGTATGGAAATCGATAAGAAAAGGACAAATTAAAAGCAGAAATAGCAGTAAAGAAATGCAGAAGACATTACTGTTCACAAATAGGTAAGGATTTAATTCTACTTTTTGGAAAATACGAAGATTGACTCAGAATAGGAAGGAGTGGAGGTGTATGTCCAACCAGTCTACTAACTAACTGCCTTCTAATGAAGAGATAAAAATAATTAGTTACCGTTCTCTATAAGATTATCATTCTATTGGAATTGTTTAATTTAAATTTTGTTTGTTTTTTTTGTTACTGTTTAGTGAAATCCATTCACAGTGGATTTCAACTATAACGACCTAAAGTTACTGTAATTGTGTCACTAGAAGCGAGTTCCAAATTTTAATTCATCATAGTACATACAATATTACCCAATGGAATGGAGAATTATCCAATAGCTGACGTATTCTATGTAATGAATATGTATGTACTGACAATTTATTATTATTATTAATTACTTATTATACAGTTTCTATAAATTGATCTCACATTATTATCCTGTTTCCTGCTGAAGATTTACCGCACTCCGACTAATTTGCATAGAGAGATACAATTCTTACAGGGCTTTATCACTACACGACTTTGTGCTTATCGTTGCCGTTCAACTCCAATGATTGTTTTACATTTCTATGAGTGATTCCCGGTTTGTGGGCATTGTAATTACATAAGTGTCTACTGTAACTAATGCAAGCAAATTAAAAAGGTTGCCGCTCAAAGACAAATGTGCCAACTATTCCTATGCGAACGTAAACAAAAGATAAAAATATTTGTATTTGTGTCAATTCGCTTGCAATAGCAGCATACAATTTTCGAAAACTTGTCAGTAAATTAATTTCAAGATTGTTTGGGTCTTTACTTGATAGAAATCCATCATTACGTAGGAAATAAAAACACAACACAATTGGAGTTTTAATTTACATCTGAAGAAGGTAGTATACATACCGAAACAGCTGTTATATTTTATTAAACAATATAAGTAGAAATATAAAAAACCAATTGTGTTTTTATTTCCTAAGCCAATTAATTGCTATAGCCAAAGTCGCCGGTACACCCGAATACAACAGTATCCTACTATAACTCAAGGAATAAACCTTGACCTCGCTATAACCAAAGAGTCATTGAAACTGATGTCACCGGTGGGACCGAAATTGCCACTAAAAATAAAGATCTACCTGCTACAAAATTGGGGTTTTAAAAGTAAACAACCAATCTTGCCACCAAAGAAAAGGGTGCTCACCTACCTGATAAGGTAATTATAATTATCTGATGATAATATTGATATGGGTAATTATTTACAATTATATCATAAGTAAGGATTAAGTAACTTATAAGCAGGTTATGGATATTAAAATGGTCACTATGTGCCTTACATATATTGTTTATTGAGAAATAAATAATCACAAACATACGAAAAATTATTTAATCTGTTAAAATCCAAAATTTTAAAGGATTTTAATTTAAACTTCTATCCAAATGAAGTTTTTGTAGACTTTGTAAGAAGTAAAGTGAAAACTATCATGGAATTGTGTGAAAAATATAAAAACAAAACAATATCTAACATCGACTATATAAAATGTGTATCATATTTACGTTGAAAAAATTGTTGACTGATATATGTTATGTATAAGTACCTATGTATTTATAATGCCTTATTAATTACCTGTGTCGTCACTAGATATCAGTCCATTACTCCTCAGAAGCGTAATATAAAACATTGACCAGTTCTTAAAATAAGGCATTCAGAAAATAAGCAAAAAAAATCTTAAAAACCGCTTTACCCATTGTGTGAATGTCGTATTTTAAGATCCGGTCAAACATTCTTATTTAATTTTGATTCTTTCACAGAGCCATTGCAGTGAAAACTAAATAACTATCTAGATAGGAAAACACTATCAATTCATATATAGGGTATACGTTTTCAACCTGACCCCTAGACTATCTTAGGACTGAATTTGAATATCGTTTTGAAATTTTGGTTGAATGGGTTCTTACAGAAGGCCTACCATTTCAAAATATTTTAGAATCTCTATCACTTCCGGTTATACCGGAAGTTGACTTCAACTTTGTTATTTTAAGTAAAACCCCCTATTTTTTTATATTTCTGGATTCCCCATCAAAAATAAGGGTAAATTTGATAAAGGTTGTAACCTTTATTCTAAACGGTTTTTGAGTTATTCCATTTTTTTTAATTATTCCGTTAGCCGCATTTACTTTTATCGCGGTTATCTTCAAAAGTAATTGATGGTGTTTAATGATTTTTCGACATGTTCTTAATGTTTTAGTAAGGTATTAATTCGTCCAAAATTTTTTGAAAAAAAAATCATATATTTCAATTCAGTCCGAAGATAGTCTAGGGGCCAGGTTGAAAACGTACACCCTGTATATATCAGACATTGTACACGACTTCCTCAGTATTCATTTGCGTTACATACCTTACTTCGAGATCTCGAGGAATGCCTGACCAGTTCCTTATTATATTCAGATAAACAAGATTTGATTATTTGACAGGAGTAAAGCTGAATAAGATTAAAGAAAAAGATACATTTTACGATTCTACTGTTTTATTTACATTTTCTTCACCAATATTTCCGTTTGTTTGTGGTACTTTATATTACTCCATTATTATGGGTTTGTGGGTAATGCATTTCAAAGAAGGTCTTAACTTTTCGTGGCGACTTCCGTTGAGGAAACGGTTCGATTTAAACTTCAACGGTTCCATAAAACTTAGTTCTATACGATCGCGGCAATGCAATGCAAAGTATTTATTTAAATTTTTAATCATTGTAAACTGCGGTTTAGACTGCAACAAAAAAAAAAGAAAAGAAAAGGAAAAACTGGAACGAAATGGACAGATACGACGCGTTCTTTTTTTATTGTGTTTGTAGCTATCTTCGATCGACGGTAATGAGAGAGAATTGCAGAAAGAATAAATTTAAAACTTCTGTCTTCGTGATATTACGTGATGTTCATAAATTACTCAACACACTACACCACTACCCAGTGGTTTCCTCGGAGTAATAAAAACATAATGTCAGGACTTATCCACACACAACGTTGAGTAATTACAATCAATTCATTTACATTTTTCCTTAGACATAAAGCAACTGAAAGCTAAAATTTATTATCAACTGCGTCGACAAGAAGGGCTTTCAAAATCGAAGACCATAGATAGTACCGAAACACGCCAAAGGTAGTACCACTAGATCCACACAAATCTTTTGTTGCTGGTTCGAAATATACAGTCCATAAACTTAATATAGTGAATTTCACATATAGCTAATTCGGTTGTAAGGTCCTTCCGGTTATAGAATACATTCATATTAAATTTATTCAACTGCGGCGATTTATTATTCTTAAAATCTCTTGCAAAAAATTCGAGTTTAATAGTTTTCATTTCATCTATATCTCAATAGTTTTCCAAAAAAATTCCATTTCGTTTCCATCCGATATCCTTAAGATTATAGTTGAAATATAACCCCCTTATTAATAAATGAAACGGTAAATAGAAAACAAAAAACAATTATGGAAAACTGGATGTCTATTATTTACCTATGCTTTAGATTAAGAAACCTACACCTAAATATAATAAGTAGTAATAAAAACAATTTAAAGCCCATTTTAGTCATTAACAAAATAAAATAAAATGTACTAAAACATCAGGTGTTAATAATAAATATAAATATGGAATCAACAGAAACAACTATTTATGTTTATATTTATAAAATTATATGTCCTGAATGTGTTGCGATAAATCTATGGGGCAAATGAGATGTAACTTTAAAACTAAACTGAAGAGACACAAATAATCAATAATTGATAAAAAAAATTACCTACCGGACTAGCTCAATATTGCATTACAATGAATCATTTAATTAATAATGATTGTATTTCCCTCATCCACATTAAAAATGAAGGTGTTAAATTCAACTCTTTAGAAAAACTAGAAACAGAAAAACATTTAATTTGAACATATACAAGGGTCTTAATAGCCCTATATTAACGATACGTATAACAACAGAGGGGGTGTGTCTATCATCGGTAGCTAGATATAAATAGAGATGGTACTTTATCTTTGATTTAGTTTCTCATATGTATCAACTTTATTACTTGAAACAATCGTCGGGGAATTTCTAAATAAAAGTGTAAAATTGCCATTTTGTATTTCCTTCAATTTTATTATAGGTGAACCTCTACGTGAACGTCCTCTTTTATAATTTCTCCATGCAAGAAAAATTATCTCTCACTCATTTGATATATAATTATCAAAAAAGGAATCTACCATAGAAAAACGCTACTATGTGGCAATTTCCATATTTCTCATTAGTTTACCTACTTTTAGATTATTCTAATTCTGTCGTATACATAACCATGTAAAAACATAATACAGCAAACATACAGTTTTTGTAAAAGCACGGTATAGCCTTTTAATTTTTGTGCGAAATTTAATTCTTTTAATGGTTAATTACAGTTAGATATACCGGTCGTTAAACAACCCATAAAGCTTGTACTAGTAGCGTATGGCTATTACGACAATGGATCTCTCGTGTTTCAAAATCCATATACTATAAAGCTAACGATGTAACGTTTTAATACAAATCTATAATAAGCAAAATTTCCCTAGAGATGAAACGTGACTAGGTCGAGTTTTTGTCATCACAGTCCCGTACGGTATGTATTAGTTTTCATCAAAATGGCTAGGGCAGTATTAGTATTAGTAATAAATAACATCCGAGTCTACAATAACTGAAGGTATATCACTGGGTATAAAAGATGTTGAGTTATTCAACACAAATAACAGTAGTAGCTTTAATAAACATTTTGTCTTCTAATTAGTATCATACGTTAATCACGTCTGATGAACCTAAAGTTTAGTCAAACAATTTTTGGTTTTAACCCTTACTATAGCTATATTTAAAGGAATCAAACGCTTTAAATTAAGAACAGATTACACCTTCTAGAATCCACCGATAAATTATTGAAAAATATCGAAAAGGGGATTGTTGGGGAAAGGTAAATCGAAATTCATCAGAGAATCGCTAAATTTTTCAATAAACATATACTCATAAATTTTTAGGGTAAAGTAATTATGACATAGCTCCAATAATTCAAAATTATGGTATATAGTGTAGGAAGATAAATGTGTGAGAGAGAGAGAGACGATTGCTGAAAGATTGCAAGTGAGAATGACTATAATGAATTGTGGGGTGGGTGAAGGAAGGGGTGTGTCTTGTCCAGTAGATGATGCGGTACGCCTGAAGAGTCAAATAGAGACTATGTCCGAAAGACTGAGAGATAGTCGAAGATCGGAGATATAGTCGTTGACATAATTGTTAAACTGGCATTAGTTTTACCTTTATGCACTAACTTTTTCTAGTTGTACGTATACTTAATAAAATTCGTAATATAATCGTCGAACTGTTTCAAATCCCACAATAGTATGTCCATTGTTTAAGGCATGATAAGCAACTGCTGATTTTTCTGCATTATTATTTTTTAAATGATACAAGTGTTCTTTTAGACGTATAGCTATTTTTCAATAAGTTACAGGTTAGGGATTTCCTAATGAATTTCGATTTATTTTTCACTAACAATCCCGTTTTCGATATTTTTCAATAAGGTACAGGTGGATTCTTGGTATATATAAGATGTATTCTGTTCTATAAGTTTACTGTTTGAAAATGACTACTTCGTAGTCGAAATGAACATTTGGTTGTTATCAATAAATAGTGTTTGTTTGTTTGTTTGTTTGTTTGTTTGTTTGTTTGTTTGTTTGTTTGTTTGTTTGTTTGTTTGTTTGTTTGTTTGTTTGTTTGTTTGTTTGTTTGTTTGTTTGTTTGTTTGTTTGTTTGTTTGTTTGTTTGTTTGTTTGTTTGTTTGTTTGTTTGTTTGTTTGTTTGTTTGTTTGTTTGTTTGTTTGTTTGTTTGTTTGTTTGTTATAAGGCGTTTTATTCCATTTCTTATATCTTACTATAACTGTTACCTGCAACTTATTACTGTAATGTCTAAGAATCAGCTTCTACTGAAGCGAACTTGATGTAGTAAAGCGTAGTGCAATTCATAAGATAACTAGGTAATGTGGAGACTAATACTAACAATTGTGGACTTCGTGTAGTTTATCCAAGGGTGTCACCCTTGAAGGGGCGACACTTGATACATCATGAATAAATTTCAAGAGTATTATGGGTTAATTTACTTAATTGTTACTTAATTATGCTGGATACTTACCCATGAAGGAAAATCTACTAAGGTATTCATAATTCAATTATTTGTATAGAAAATCTTACCTGGCTTTTGGTCTTCTCGCAAACCGTGGCAATGATCTTGTGTTGATCCCTCAGATTTCCCACCTCTTCTCTCAACTGGAGGATTTCAGCTTCGTATTTGGCATTTTTATTCCTGGCCGTCTCCAACTCCTTGTTCAAGTTTGCGACATCAGTTTGTAAAAGTCCCAGCTCACTGTCGACCTTCTCGTGCGTCTGAAGGATTAAGGAGGAGTTGAGGACGGCTTGGAATTCGGCCATTTCCATTTTAAGCTCGGCTACGTTATTCGACAGCCACTTCAACGTCAAGTGGTCGTTATTATCGCGAGAAGGCGCCACTGATTCCGACTTGATTGCGTTTCCGCTACGCAGGCTCTCGATTCCTCGCCTGAAAAGATAATAATAGCTCAATGAGTAGACGTATACGAGCACGTTTTATTGTTGCGTCTGGCTCTTCTTGGGCTTTACGGAAACAAAGGAGGACGAGCGGTTTATTGTCGGGGAACAAAGGTCGCTCTTCAGTAGGATAATGATCCTTTGAGGAATCCCAGTCCCCGTTCACGACCTCCTTATAATTACCGTACTGCCAAGGGAATAATCATAGAAAAGCACCCAGTTGTGTCGAACATTTAAGGATCAGTACGATTCTTAACCACGCAAAGGTTTTGGATAGAACCGGAACGGTAATTGAAAATGTCATTACCATATTCAACTAAATCAAAACCCAATGGTAGGATGTAGTTTACATGCTTTTAGAAACAACAGGAGCAAAAGCGTATTTAACAGGAGTAGGTATTCGTGCATCAGTGAACGAAAAGACATCATTATAAATACCAAAATAAACGCTACACTTCTATCAACATTTCCTAATTGAACTTGATAATTGGGACACTTCCAATTAAACTCAAGATTTGAAGTATCTCCTTCACAAGCGGTAGTATTGCAAACAAAATTGTAGTGTAAATACAAAAACAATTGCCATAGAACAATTGGAATTTTCATAACACAAATCAATTAACAATTTTAACAATAAATTTTAGTAAACAGAAATACAATTCAAAAGCAACTGCAATCACCCTAACACTGATGAGCAGTTGTGCGTCGTAGCTTAATTAATTGGATGTTGGAATTTCCTGATTGACCTCTGCAACACCAAATAGGATTGTCGAAATTTACTTATATATTTATTGAAGTATTTTCTTTTAGGTTTCTAGTTTGTTTACAAGTTATGAACACAGGTAATAAAAGGAAATTACTCAAAATGTAATGCGATACATGCACAAGAATTTTAAAAAATTGCATATATCCTGCAGCTATTCCAGGAAACGAGAATTTAATTAAGTCTCAGGAGGTTTATAATCCGTAGACAACAATGTCGTATCCAACAAGATATGCATCAAGTTAATTAAAAAGGTTTTTAGGTGCCCAGATTAGTTAAAAGTAGACAAGTTGTGTTACTATTGCTTATTTTTTCATATCCAACGTTCTACCTAAAGTACTCATAATTTTCAATACAGCATTCTAAATAGCTATAACATATATAAACATACAGAGGAACATAGGTACAAGAGGATGCCCGCTATAATTTTGTGGAAAAAATTTTGAGAATTAACGCAATTAAAAAACATATATGTTTAGCACGTTATTCAGCGAAGATATCTCTTGAAGATACACTTCTTTTGAGGCGTTAGACTTGGGTTATTATTTCTACTTTTCGTTGTTAGGCGTTTACTTTTAATTATGGATCATTGTTACTCATTTGCGGCCAAACAACGACCTTACATCTTAATTCTTTTGGTTGTGACTAATACCAAACCATATAGCTGCTTAATTGTTTGAGGCTTTCACGGTTATTGTTTTTCAATGAAGGTATTTTGCTGAAAGATTTATTTTGTGTCCTCGAAGTTTTACTACTTTATTCCCGATGTTGGTATCGTCAAAGCGCATTTTTAGCATCTTCATTTGTTAATGTAATAAAGACACAAAATGGCATTTTACACTTTTTATTAACAATCCCTAACAAATGAATTGTTTCAATTTATGCCGTTATCATCGGAGAGTTTGAACAGAAAATAACATAAAATTAAATTATTTTTATTAATTTATTTTGTTGGTAATGTTTAATGTTTGATACAGAGCCTTAAGCTTTTCTAAGTAATTGAGCCTGTTACTTTTATTTTTTAGGTGAATTGTAGATAGACATTCATTATTAATAGAATCTTTTAAAACAAGGTAACGTTTTTAGAAATGGTAGATTTTTTGTATTCTTTAAGTCGTACTCCAAAATTGCTCCCAGTCTGACCTATATATATCGCCTCACAGTAAAACTGGGCGCAATTTTGAAGAACGACTCAAAGAACACTAAAAATAGTACGCACAGTTTAATTTAAACATAGTTTATGCTGAATCTACGAACGCTTTCTTCAGTTGTTCTTTGGACAAAGACCGATCGTGTAATCTTTCACAACCGTTTAGTTGTTGTTATGAAGTACTACGTATCTAATTCCCTAATTATAATTAATTTAGTAGATACTGTTTCGTATCGATCGCATACACCTTCAAATTTATTATTTTACTTTCCGCCCGAACTGAACCCTCAACTGATTGCTCTCCTTCGTGCAGGTAACGACGTTTCAGATTAATTTGGTTCGCTAGGATTTTAATATCCCGCCGGCCATACGATGAGATGGGATCTCGACAGCAATCAGGTAAAGGCCCGCCTGGAGGGTACCAATTATTGGATAGGCGCCTATGATCGTTTTAATTTTTCTCGTTAAATTCTTTTCGATTAACTTTTGCCCACCCCATATGCGTCACCCTCTTTAATAACTACCTACCAATACCAATACCCTCTTCATTCCGGACGTTTCATCGAATATACGTATATCAAATTATCTGTAAGTAATGTATAAAATGTTGAACTGATGTTTATGTTTTCTATTGTACGGATTTTGTGTATTCTTGTTTCGCTACTGCTGTTTCGTCTTTGGGAATCTTCAGGCTAATATGTGTTGTGTGTTTTCATCGTCTATTTATACTTCTGTTTGAGGTGTGTCGTAGTGTGGAGAAAATGGCGTCTAATTAGTTGTTTATAATATTGTTTTTCGTTTCTTGTTTGTAGATTTCAATGTTTTCTTATACGTTTGATTTGTTGCTTTTTGGTGCTCTGTGTGCTGTAGTGAGAGTGTATTCTATTATAGTGATTATTTTCGGTACTATGTTACGCATAATTTGAATCTGTTTTCCATTCTTGTAGGAGCTGATATGTTCAACAATATCATTGCCTTATTTTCCTGCCTGTTCGTCACACGTATATTTTGTTACATGTAGTGCATTTTGGCTTATTTATTCCTGAATTGTCGACAGGGTCGGTTTATTCTATTTTTGTTTTTACTTTATTTTTAATATTTTTGTTTGTCTTGAATGCTATTCTTGCGTGTTTTTTGAATAATTAGTTACTGTAAATATGTGTGACCCGTGTATGTGAATGTGATTAATGGTTCAATTAATTACTTCGGTTGTTTTAATTTGTTTTCCTTCTAGTTCAGTCTTTCTCAAAGTGTGCGATAACGCCCCCTTGTGGGCGCTGGACGCCAATAGGGGGGCGGTAAAGGGCCCAGAGAAAATTGGGGGGCGTTGAAGCGGTTTAGGGTTCCGATTGCTGATTTTGTATTTTATTTTAAAAACTAAAATCAAAACCTAGATTATTTCGTTCTTGTTCCTGCCCAGTTTAATTGTTTAGAGTGAGCAATCAAGCTTTAACAATTTTTTGTTAAATAACGTAAATAACGCAATTTGTGCAATCCTATATCAAGCGGCAGAATCATCGATACTTGTTCTATCTTGCTCAGTACAAATTCCATTGCATGAGGTAATCGAGTTTGTGCATGTTCGTCTTATTCCTGTCGGTGCGTGTTGTATTTTAATCCTATAGGCATATGTTAAAAACGCGTAATGTTTATTTCATTTTCATTAGCGTTTTCCCATGCTATCGTTAGCAAGTTCTTTAAATTCGATAATTTACTCACGTATTTGTGAAGACAAAACCATGTCGGAAGCAAAAAAGAAGAGACGACAGATGAGAATACAGTGCGGACGGAATATAACATATTAAATACGGATGCTTTATTTGTCAAAAATCATTTTCGAATGAAGGGATGAAGCCTTATAAATCTTCTACAAGATCATTTGAATATAATGCATTCAGATAAAAAAGGTAAAAATATAGCCTATTTTCAGCCAACTGTTTCAAAACTTTTTTCAGTGGCTTCTAAGCAAGACGATGACGGACTTCGTACAATATCCCTTTGTTAATCGCTCAAACAGGCAAACCACACTATTCACACTATTGGAGAAGAGTTAATTTTACTAGCAATAAAAGGAGTATATATAAGTAAGAAAATATGTTCCATACACCAGCGACAGTTATTATCCGAAAAATTCCTTTAAACAGTAGTTCTGCGCAAAGACGAATTGATGAGATGGCGGAAAACATTGAAGAGTCACTGTGCTAGCATCTGAAGACAATTCAATTCTTAATTCAGTTGGATGAGTCCACATTACCAACTAATGAAGCATTGTTGTTGTCATACATGAGGTTTATTAAAGATGAAAAAATATGTCAAGAACTATTATTTGCTAGAAATTTTTAGAGACAATTCAGAGATACAAAAGGAGAAACCATATTTGATACACTGAAAAAGTTTTGTGATGAAAAAGAAATTCCCTTGAAGGACATTATATCAGCTGCTACGGATAACGCTCCGGCTATGACAGGGCATCACAAAAGCTTCATAGCATACTTAAAAAATAAAGTTCTTGCTGTACATTCCATCATTGAGAGAAAACGTTTGGTTGTGAGAAATTTGAGTGAACGGCTGTTTCAATCACTGCATCAATGTCATATCATCAAAATGTCATATCATCAAAGCAGTGAATAAAATCCGAAATAGCCCTTTTAATGACAGATTATTTAATCAGCTGTGTGTTGCTAATGATCATTTAATGAAGATTTCAACCAATTGTTGTTTCATACGCTTGTGCTTAGGCTATCAGAGGTACTTGTTTGACTCGATTTTACAATCTGTTTGACTGTCATAGAGTTCTTGGAAAACAAAGACACAGAATTACGTAAAAACCTCATTACATCGAAGAATGATATTGCGTACTTGACAAACTTGTATAAATTATTTAATGATATCAATCTCCAACATCAAGTTGACGACTTGATCATATATAGGGCAGACTGGTAGATGATTTAAGGTCAGGATTCTTGAACATAGGAAATGCTTTAATAATAAAAACACAAATTCAAACCATCTTCTAGAAAATTCGCATAATTTTGATGATAATTGTAAAATACTACACACTTAAAATAAATTTAAATTTATTAGAATATATGGAGATCAACAAATTAAATACATTAAGTATATAATTAAAAGATCAAAACCAGGTTAATAATTCCGCTTTACTAAATCTTTTCTCTCTACTCCATTACTCTTTTTCATTTTAGTATTTATGGATTTTGAATTTATTTTTGAGTTATTTTATATTCGCCTGAGACTGTGTGGTGAATTCAATGCAAGTTTTGTAAGCTTTTCGTGTTTGTTTATTGTTATTATGAAATTATAAGAAATAACAGCTTACTCGATTTGTTAATATAATAGAAACAAAGCTGGAAAACAAAAATAAATACCCCAAACAATTAACAAGAATATTCCGACAGTTAAATGTACAAAACTTTGATACAAGTAACAAACAGTGAAAGTCGTTTACAGCGTCTCCTTTTGTACTGCCTATTTGCCTACAACGACGAATTTCGATGCTTACACTTATTTTGGTATGTTACCAACAATTTAAAATTTTTGTATACAAAATTTGACTTTTATGGATTTTTAAATGCGGATATAACATTAATGTTATGATCAAAGCGGGCTTTTGTTCGGGTTCAATGGTCTGTGCAAAATTCGCAGTAGTATATACTGTGTATGATAAACTGGTTGATTGACCGAGAATTTCCCTAATCAAGGGCAACCGCCACCGCTAATCAAATCTGGCAGTCGGCACATTTACAAAATATTACATCCGGAAAATGAAGCGTGCATTTAGATTAGATTTTACGATTAGCTCAGTATCGTCCATCCGTTATCAGTTATTAGAATAGAAGCTCTACATCAACACCAAAGAGAAGGTGCATATTTTATTAATTAAAATGCTATTTACATAATTGTTTAAGCTGTCAGGTATACTAAATAAATACAGACAAGGTAATGAGAGCCAACAGTAGATATTTGTAGGATTTAGTGATGTTCAACAAGGTGTTTTCCTAATGAAGTAACGACTTGTTAAACTGGACCCACGGCGTAGTTAACTACGCGGTAGCCACGTAACCAGATCGATCAGATACATTGTACAGATGTATATTATAAGCGCTTATATTGCATATAGCGTAAGTACGTTATTGTAAGTCCTTACACATTTTTTAACCGGATTTTACTGTACTTTCATTCATACAACTCAGCTAAATAGAACTATTTCACTTATTTTTGTCGGTTTTTGGAAAATAGTAATTAAATTAATTTTTATATTTTCTACTCAAAATGCTAATAATAATGAGAAGAAAAACAAAGTTTTAGTTGGAAAATAGTTTGGTGATAATAATATACATATAATAATGATTGTTTCGCCAAACATAAACTTCTTCAGTATTTCTTTTACCTTTATTGTGGTTGTCAATAAACTGTTCCGTAACTTGTATATGTATTCTAATTAGTATTAGTATTTTGAGTAGAAAATATTAAAACTAATTGTTAAGGAACGCGAACATTATGTTGTGAAACGCCGACACGGGAATTTTATGCCATAAACATTTTGGTAGTTTATTGTACTTTTAGTGTGAGGTTTATTGTTATTGGCTTATATTGTTATTGTATTTATAGAAATATTTACGGGATCTACTGTTACGTAGGCAAATTCATAGAATCACAGATGAGGGTTTGTCCTATTGTTATCATTTTCTGCATCAGGTATTACTTTGTTGTTGGGAGGGATAATTTGTTGATTTCAGAATCTGCTTTACAAAAATTTAAGTTCGATTTAATAGTTCTTTGTAGACTCGCTGAGAGTAACTTGAAATTGGTTATTTTCATAAGACACGAATAAAATTCAATTCGTAATATTTATAAAAAGTTAGAATAGTTCGTAGTTGTAATTTGTATAATAAACTCGGCGATTTCTATGGTACCTCAAGTAATAATATGTGGTAGAATTATACAAAAGGCTCAAAGCAATCATTGGAATATTTCGAACGTAAAAAACAGTAATTTACTTAAATATTATTCTCCAAAATAGGCCAAACTGAGTGAAATTGACCCTATTTTGTTGCAGTGCATGAAAAAAGTACAGTACAATCCGGTTATAACGGCATTGTTAATAAATCAATTTAAATACTACTTTTTGGAACTTCAGGAAGTGTTATAGGTAATGATATACAGTATAAACGTAATATTATTTTTTTTAGGAATACCGATATATTTTTTATAGTCCAGTAAATCATGTATATCCTTTTGTCCAATACGCCTGATACGTTAGTGAAGAAGCCAGAAAGTTAATTTGTAGAAGTAACAAGTGTTTTCTTAGAATTGAATGTTGTTTCTTGATGGATCGTTACTTGTACGATTTGAGTAATAACTATTTTTTCCTCGTCATTCTGACCATGGATAAATGTCGTTTAATGTACGAGCGGCTTTCAGTATCTCTACTGCAATTTCATGCATTTTATGATTGTTTTATTACCGTCAACTGGTGTCATTTTAGTTATATTTAATAGACGATCGCATCGAGATAAAGGAATCATAATTGAGTTATTCTTCGAAGCGTGATAGAATAAATATCAAAGGTGTCTGCGGTTCAGCGTGACGATGGCGCATTGCACACCTTTGCGCGATTATCGTCGTTTATCAAATTTCCGCAACTTTTTTCTTATTCTTCTTCTTCTTCTTCTTCTTCATCCAACAACTCCATTATCGTTAATAACCGTCAACGTGTTCCTTTAACGCCACATAGCCGACGCCATTGTTGCCGCAAACATGCTGCATACACACCTACCGAGATTATTACGTTCACATCGCCAACCCCGAATAAATGCGCGGCTAAAAAATAAATTGGATCTTTAACGTATCACCTCTCTTTCTCTTCCGCGATACGTCAATGTAATGACGCGAGTTACGCCATAACATACAACATGCGACTCCCCAAAGAAAGAATGAACACCATTGCTCCATGTTCCCAACTGTATAAGTTGCAAATACTAATAAAACCTACCTCGAGGTACTAATAAAGGTGGGTTTATAGTCTTTTTAAATTTACAAACTTAATTAACTTAAATTAACTGTCATAAGTCTCTATAATACCTCCAAAAGAAAGTTTTTAATGTTGAGGCTTCAGACATTGATCCCGTTCATGTTTAAACGGATGAGTACCACTCTCCATGGTACATACACTTTGCCTTACAAAAAAAAAACTTTTTTGTGTTTCATTCCCACCAGGTACTCGTGCTGGTGAGCGGGCAGTCCCTCCGACTTACACTGTAGTGCAAAGCCGAAGGGTAGGGCGTAAGGCCCTCTTCAGCCTCCTTGTAGGAATCGTGGGAGTGGGTGGGTAAGACGGACGAAATGAAGACAGAAGAGAAATGAAAGATTATCTGTGGAATATTACTGCCCCAGCATTTGCCTAAATGATCCAAGGAAACCACAGAAAACTTGGACCAGAGCAACCGAACCCGGGTTCGAACCGGTGACCTCCCGAATGCCAAGCAATGATCTAGAGCACTAGACCACGCCTTACAGCCTAATTTAACCTAATAATTCCTTTAGTCGGAGTTTAGCCACTGCCACTGAAACATCCTATTTATGACAGTAGGACGAAGATATTGGTGGTTTTTAATAACTAAATTCCGATAAAACGACAACATCCTGGAAATCGAAAATAGGTTATTTGGTCAATCCATTCTTTTATTGGACGTTTTAATCGACAGCTGATTCCAGCATGCCCTATCATCAGCTATCTCAGTTCCACAAAATAATTTTAGCATATAATTATGTAGTGTTTGGTCGTTTGTGTGTTGGAACGACATAATAAATGAAATACGCGTGTTTATGTAAACACTATTTATCCGGAATATTTATGTATACAATGATGAAGTAAACTCATGACAAGTAGAAAATAAGAATTGTTAATTTAAGGACTTAAGATGATTGATTGTGGTTGAATGAATAAGATTGCCTTAGTAAAGCTGACTGGATCAGTATGACTGCCCTAGTATAACTGAGTAACCAATTCTAGTTCAAAGGGTTTTTATGAAACGAATGTTATGGCATGAAAGAAGTAGAGAATCCATTTCAAAGGATTTTAGTCTGGCGTTATTCGAAGTAGAGATACCAGGAATTTAAGGAAAGTAATAGGCGTAAAAAATGAAAATGGCCCGGATATAGAAAAAGGGTCACTTTCTACTGGCTAGAGTAAATGACCACGAGCATGAAGATTCGAATAACACCAATTAAGGGTACAGTAAGAAAGGTTCAAAAATTATTTGTAAAGCCTTCATACACAGATATTATTATACACAATTCATCTTGTCACCCTTACCAACACAAACACTGAGCATTTTATAGCATGTTACACAGACTCATCAAAGTTCTCTTGTCAGAAACAGACGATAATAAAGAATTGGATCTAATTAAACAAATTGCCATAAACAATAATTACAACCCGCTCATAATTCACATTCTTTTACAAAATATTTTATACACTCAAAATATTTCAAACAACTTCCCACTCAATAAAGATAACACAAATAAAAAATTCAAACTTTTAACATATATAGGGAAACCATCACTAACAATTAATTAATTTCTCAGAGACAACAATATAAATGTATCATACAAAACGAATAATAACCTTGGCATACATATAAAGAATAATAAAGACAAAGTCGAGAAATTATCAAAACCAAACATATATCAACTCAATTGTGGTTCTTGTTCAAAAATTTATATAGGTCAGACGGGAAGTAATTGTAGAATTCGTTTGAAGGAACATTTTAGATCATATAGAAACAAAAAAGCCGATTCTAACTATGCCAAACATGTGTTAGAGGATAACCATATATTGAATTTAGATCTAAAAATTTTACACATTGAAAATAAAAGTTTAAAACTTACACAATTAGAATATAAAGAAATTAACAAATATAAAAATGACCAAGTAGATATAAATCTCTCACCACTATTAAATATGTTCCCTCACTCTAATGAAGATGCACCACCCTATTTATAGACATCTACTCTTAAGTAGTTTTAAGTAGATTTTGTACTACTGAAGATGCCATAGTGTTGGCGAAACACGTGTCAAGTTTATTTAATAAATTGTGGAAATGTTTATTCCAATGTGTTAGACTTCCATCTATCCGCTAATTCAATACAATTGATTTGTAAAGAATTTAAAAGGAATAGCAAAGTATAAAACGAAATAAAATATCACAAAGTTAGACATTAAAATTAAACGAACAAGACATATTTACAAAATATTCAAAAGTGACAATAAAATTTACAGCCCCAGCAGACGCGAGCATATTAATAACCGCTGCAAGTCATCAAACTGTCCTGTGAAAACCTCTTGTAAAAGTTTTTTTTTTAATAAACGACTGAGCCAGTCTCTAACTGAGAATGACAACGTGTTTCAGGTACCTCGACGTTTTATGTGATTTTTTTTACTTTAGTGTTTTGTTTAATTTACTCCAGCACATGAACTCTACTTGATTTTCTTGCTAACTCCTAAAAATATAAACTAACGTTCGTTAGAACATACTTTAACATTATATTTTATAGTTTCTGACATAGACTGAGGGTGTTAATATCACATTGTCCTTTCAGTTTACAAATAATTAATTTAATAATAAATTTTCGTGCAGAAATGTCCTCCTTAAATTACTTTAGCTTTATTTTTTCCGGTTAAATATTTTTGACGTAGGATGATGTTCTTTAATTAACGTCAAAACAATATCGGGTAGAATTACACCTTCCCAAGGGAGCGTAGAGGACAGCGTTTAGGTTTTCCGTGGCGTCATTACCCGCTTTTATTTAAATATAAAACGAGGGTCGCAAAGTGATTAATAAGCAGAAGCCTCAGAAGAGCCACCACCGTCCCCCTCGACCTATCCGTAATAAAACTCGCGCCAGTGTTTCATCAACTTTTAACGCTTTTAGCTTCCCAGGGCATTTAGGGTCATCACGGGAGCAGCGGTAAATCTTGTTTTTTTTTTTTTTTGAAGCAACTTCACGACCTTTGACAGTCAAAGTGCTACTTAAACTCCAAGGCTGACCTCAATCATGAAATGGGCAAGCATTAAACGTTGCTATTTTCAAATATTAGCAACCAACATACTGCTAAAATTTGAAGTTCATTACAGGATATGTTGGAAAAATCGTGGATATGGCTATAAAAATAATTTTCAGAAAGGGATTACGAAAAGACAAGTATCAGCACCTACAGATTAGTAATTTTTGAAACTCCATGTTATATAAAATAGCAAAAAGGTTTAAGAGGGGTGATTTACATATTTCTAGTTGTCCATTAAGTTTGTAATATTGCGGTTGTGTTATTATTTCTAATTTTCGAACAGATTTAATATTTGACTATATCAATACGGGGCAAAGATTCACAATTTGTATCAAATTAGTGATTCTCAGCTATTAAATATTCTGCCTATGTGAAATCCGAGTTTTTCAATGTATCTGTCTTAGGATGTTCATTAATCCTTTCTTAAAATGATCTATCTATCAGTCCTATGTAGACTTTCTCCACATTTTAGCTTACAGACACCTGACATTGAATTATTATCTGTTTGTCTTTATTATTTCTGATTTTGCTACCCAATGAGTTATTTGTTAAGTAAGTGGTTCCCTAAAAGAATTTAAAAACCAATAATAATGTCAGGGTCACCTTGAGAAATATAACATACATATTGAAAACAAAAATAATGTTCTGGAACTGTTCGAAAACCTAGAAATTAAAAAAGCGCTTAAAGACAAAAACAAAATTTCAGTCAACAATCAAAAAAGATTATGCTCAAACTTCACCCTGCTGTTATTGCTTGATCTGTGAAATATGGGACTGTGACGTCACCTTCGTTTAATCTACTTAAGTATTGTACATATTTTGTCTTCAAGTACTGCATTAACTACTCTTTGATAATGACTCTTAGGTCGAAACAATTGTAAAAGAAATCTTCAAATATGCGTTGAAACAAAAGTGCTTTTTATTGCACTAGTTTATTTAGATATTGGTGATGATTTTAATGGTCCTATCTTCTCTATCTATTTAGAGAAGATACTTGAATAGAAAAAGTAATTTCCATTCTCGTTTAGGGATTCTTGTTTTCGTGCTATATATTTAATCCAGTGCAGCGTTTCACATTAAACATGCCGTTAAAGAGAAGAGGCTGCTGAAATTTGCAGATGAATTACCGATTTGCATAATCCCGAACTTCATTTCTATTAAGAGTGCAATTTTGCAGTCAAACGACAAATGCAGCATTTCATAAAAAGGGTACAAATGGTCCTTCGAAATGTCGATTTTCAATATAGGTGCTCCGTCAATTGACATCGGATCTCCATTATTCATCGGGTGTAAACTCTCCAATTTTCACGGTACAGTTGAACTTCTTATATCTTCAGGGAGCGTAAGGAGCCATAAATTCCCGCACTTTCGCTAAATTAAAACGAAAAGTAAAATTCGAACGGAACTTTAAGTTCATTTTTGCTACGGAGCGAGAATTGAATTCCCGACCGACAGGTGTGCAAACCCTTTCCAAAGGCAAAAATTAATTTTCCACCTTCATTTTAATGAAATCGAAAACTTAAACACTTTCGGAATCAATTCGGTATTTGTCTTTCATTAAATATGGGACAAAACGAAAATACAAACACAAAGGTAATTATTAAACACATTACCACGTTTGTCATTGGTTCACCTTAGAAAGAAAATACGTATTTTAAGTACTAAATGAATATTCTATCTTCGATGTCATTTCCCTTAGAATGAGATATACGGGGCATGTTTTTTAAAAACCGTTTTGGAATTCTGCCGCTTCAGCGCCGCGGTCAGTGTTCCACGCATGCGCACTGAGTAACTACGTCTCTGACCTACACACTGCCGCCATTACAGTCTGATTCGCCCTTGTTTACGTTGTTTACTGAGTGTTTAAGATGCCTCTGACAATCGTGAGTCTCGCCAACTGTGAAGTCTGGGCTGTTATACGATTCCTTAGTGCTAAACGACTAAAATCGATTGATTTGAACGATTCATCGTGAGATCTGTGCAGTTTACGGAGATAACATTATGAGTGATGATATGGTAAGGAAGTGGGTGAGAGCTTTAAAGATGGCCTAACAAATGTACATGATGAACAACGAAATGGGCGTCCTTCGGTCGTTAATGAAGAAACTAATGAAAAACTCTAGATCATCCTCCGTACAGCCCTGATCCTGCGCACAGTGACTACCATTTGTTCCTGCACTTGAAGAAAAATCAGGGCGATCAGCATCTTCAAGACGATGACGAAGTCAAAACAGTTGTGATGCAGTGGTTAACAGTTAACAAGTCAGGCGGCAGAGTTCTATGAGAAGGGTATAAAACTGGTCACTGGTCAAACGTTATGACAAGTGCCTCAATATTAAAGTAAATTATGTAGAAAAGTAGATTGAGGTACACGCTTTCATGCAAAAATAAAATTATTAGGATGCCTTTGCACGTTTTTTATTAATTTCAAAACGTTACTTACATAAAAACCATGCCTCGCACTATTATACAAATACAAGTATCAGTGATAGTAACGAAGCGACTATGATAATAAGGATCAAAGAAAAAGAGAGTGAGGAAAAAGGAGTATAGGGGAAGGGTTGAGGATGTATGTGACGTTATCGAACGATCAATGGAGTTCCGACTACCTCAGAATAGTAGTCGTTCCTATGCCTGAATGTTTGATCGTGTTGCGACTATTATTTGTTTAGTTTTTTTATATTGTATTTGTTTGTTGTTTTGAAGCTCTGAATAAGAATATTGGGTATAAATAAATAGATTTACTTAACATTTCAAATTGTGGTAGATCAATAACGCTGTTTCCTCATAAAAAATTGATTCCTTCAATCCATATTTCCGCCAGTTTAAATTCCCTTCAGAAATCCAATATACCTTTATTCACCCTTGATGTTTTACTGCTGCCAAAGTTAACTACTTGTGTATTCCTATTCGCGTTTAGGTCTGAAGTAAGAAATTGCAATATTCGTATATGATGGAGTGTGAAAATTTCTTCCTGCTTGATTCGACGACTGCAACGTGACAGTGAATTTTATTCCTCTGGTCGTAATTCAAACACTGGGTCCGGAGGAAATGGAAAGACAAAATGAGTTGTTTGAGAAATTCAAATATAACGTCGAAAACGTTTTCTCGTGCTATATAAAAACAAGTTTTCTTTTTCACCATCTGTATGAATCGAGTCAAAACAGAGGAAAGAAGTTAAAACGCCGACAAACGAGTCCTTCTTAATACAATGGCTCATTATCCGTGCTCGTGAACTACCTTTCCCCTTTGTCTTATCATTCGCGAAGAGTTCTAAGAAATATGACTTTTTTGCGATACTTTTCTTTTCGTCTTGAACATCTCACTAGAAACTAATTCACTCGCTACTTCTTGACAACGAACGTTTACTTTCTTTTTAAATGCCAACACAAGTCGTAATTTATTGGAATTTCCGCTGTTAAATTGTCAACAGGCGAGACAGTACTTATAGTGTCGAAACTAGGAAGAAAACGGAATATCAATATGTCTCTTTAACAGTTTTTATTTGAACACGGAAATAAATGGACTAATTACAAATGTCGAATTTTCGCATTCTGATAAAAACAATTTAGACGGGAAAGATCATTAACATGGCATTATATGAGGCATGTTTTTTAACTAAGTACTGTTTTGAAATTCTGCCGCTACAGCGCTGCGGTCAGCGTTCTGCGCATGTGCACTGAGTACCTACATCTCTCATCTACGCACTGACACCATTCCAGTCTGATTCGCTCTTGTTTACGTTGTTTACTGGGCGTTTAAGATGCCTCCGATAATCGTGAGTCCCGCCGACTCTGAAGTCCGAGCTGTTACACGATTCCTTAGTGTTAAAGGACTAAAACCGATTGATATTCATCGTGAGATCTGTGCAATTTACGGACAAAACATTATGAGTGATGGATTGGCAAGGAAGTGGGTGAGAGCATTTTAAGATGGAGGCACAAATATGTATGACAATGCCCGTCCGCATGTGGCTAATCGGACCAAAGATCTCATCACATCTTTTCACTGGGAAACTCTAGACCATCTTCCGTACAGCCCTGATCTGGCACCCAGTGACTACCATTTGTTCCCGCACTTGAAGAAACATCTGGGCGGTCAGTGGTTAACAGTTAACAAGTCAGGCGGCAGATTTCTATGAGAAGGATATTCAAAAACTGGTCACTGGTCAAACGTTATGACAAGTGCCTCAATATTGAAGGAAATTATGTAGAAAAGTAGATTAAGGTACAGGCTTTCTTGTAAAAATAAAATTATTAATATATCTTTGCACGTTGTTTATTAGTTTCAAAACGGTACTTACTTAAACAACATGCCTCATAGAAGTATAAGGTCCAGGAACGTCACGCTTATGTTGGTATGTTTATTTTGTAAACATTTTGCTTTATCTCAAGACAATCGGCAAATCCGATTACTATATATTACCACATAGGTATCAAAAATACTAACAAACTACACGTTATTCGAATAGATTTTCTGAGTTCTCAAGTGTTACCTTAGTTGGAATTCACATAGTTTTAAAAACTTATTATTTTATAAACACTAAAATATTGTTTCGCCAAACATTGGCTTCGTCAGGGCACGATTTGACAAACTTCAATGCTTTCATGCTATATATTGGTATATACAATTCAATTTAAAAAGAGAGTTGAGAGTATAAGTTATGTTTTACTGAAGATATTTATAAGTGGAGAATTTTTATAATCAATTTAGTCAGTTAATGCTAAGCCCGATTTATAGAATTTATTAAATTCCAAAAATTTCTAACAAGTTTAATTTTAGACTTTTGTTTTGTACGTGCAAAATTTTGAAATCTGGATTAAAATTATTGTTCTCGTTGATTAAACGTTCCGCTTAGGTTATGTAATGTTAGGAATGTAGAATCATCAAAAGTAACAAAATTTTACTTGACTTAAGTTCAGGAAAAGTGTTCTGATTAAAGTACATTTATAAATAAGTACATCAAATTTTATTCATTACTCAGTAGGTGAAAGTTCTTGAATTCCATATAACAAAAACCAAATTAGCTTAAGTGCTTCTTTGAAACATTTATTTTGTGTTATGTATAATTAAATTAAAACTCTCTGCCTTTGATATATATACCTTACCTACCTGTTCATTTTATTGAGCTATATACTTCTAATTTCATAACAGTATCTGTATGGCGACGAATGAAAAAAATACAGGTATATGCCAGAAAGGGAGATTGAAAGGGGAATAGAAAAATGTATTAGACTCGATTTCAGTAGCCATAAGTATAGGCCATTTCAAAATATATCGCTTTCGAGGGTTTGCAATATTGTCTGCGTGGATCACGTACAATTTATCGCCAGCGATTGTTTTCTTGCGAAGTAATGGTGTGACCAGGGCGGAAAAATTATAGCTGCGTAAAAGTTTATTGCCAGTACAATTTATACTTCAAAGGTAAAAAAAATCGTAGAGGTAAATTATTTCCTTGTCGCGATACGTATGTAGGTAATTCACATGTGTTGGGCAATAAAACAAGCGGCACGCGAAAATCTAACTGCTACTACTTTTTTCTTTTCCTTTTTCTTGTTTTAATAAAGCAGATGGAAATAATAGCTTCCTGCGTTAAATTCATTTTTTAAAGGCTTAATTAAGTATTCTCAAGATAGAATTGCTTAAAATTAACATTTTTTGGTTTGCTGTTTTAGATATAAACAGACCCTTAATTAATCTCGAAGAAGGAAAAAGGACAACGGAAATTTTATTTTTTTAAAAAGTAATTAGAAAATAACGGTTATTACGAATAAATCTTTATCACAGTCATAATGAGATCATCACACTGTCGCCAAATATTGCAAACATCTTTTGGAGTACTTCAAACACAAATAACGAAAACATCATACAAAAAACGAGTCCTTTGGTTAACATATCTAGGCAATATTTTCATAAGTTCGAAGTATGATCGAATCGATCTCATCATCACGTTATTTCAATCCGAAACCTAGTTGCACAGATAATGTTTCATAATTCTCGAACAGTAATTTAATTTAGATCTACCTCTGCTTCTCTTTACTCTTGTTGCTGCTTCTAATATGTCTCAAATACTATTAGTGAGTATGGTAAGAATCTATCGCAGAGTAGGCGGACAATCATAGGCTATCCACCCATCTCTCTATGTTTACGATCTCGCTATTCTGAGAAATTCAGTTCTTGATTTTCAATAACGAACCTGATATTTTAAGAGGAGCGCAAAAAGGAAAAAGGTTTTTTGTTCTCGAGTTTATAATAAGGGGTAAGTAAATAAAAAGCTCAAAAATACGATTTTTAGTTATCTAGGGATTTAGATAATGTAAGAGTAGGCAGCAGCGAAGGTGGGACCTTTATTATTTGTGTTTTAAAGAAAATTGAAATTTGAAATTATTTTTTTGTCATTTGTTTTTATCAATTGACAATATGATATATAAAGTCACCGTTAAAGTGAATATATCTGGAATATTTCTTTGAAGTTTTGCTTACCGAAATTATGTACGTATCACAACCATTATTAAATTTATAAAACACAAAGTATACTTCTTTAGAATAACTAAACAATAATTATGTAAAACGTTGATATGGCAGTACATCGCCATCTAACTTCTATTGCTACTATTGCCGTATTTAATAACGTTAGACAAGGCCTTATGATTTCCTATCATCTTGTCTAACTGAATCGACGGCGCAGCTTTATACGTAATAGGACACGTAAACCAAATTAATACGAACAAAAATGAGTTCTTGGTCAAGTAATTTATCGAAGGTACCAAACGCGGATCGCGATTTCGATCTTATTAGATCTCATCAGCACACCATAGGCAGATTCGACAAATTACCGACCAAATAGCTGGAGCTCGGTGTAAAGCGGATTTAAATAAAACGTTGATACGGCACTACGTCGTCATCTGCCTGCTTTTGCTGCTATTGCCGTATTTCATAACGTAACACCGAGCTCCAACGATTTTGTCGGTAATTTATTGGATCTGCCTAAGGCGTGTTGATGAGATCTAATAAAATCGAAATCGAGATCCACGTCTGGTAGCTTCGATAAATGACCAAGAACTTATTTTTGTTCGTAATAATTATCTGTATATTTAAACAATGTTTTCTATTACGTATTTAAGTAATATCACCGATTAGTGCTGTCTTTATTGGCTAGACTTCGAACCCGCCCTAATAAGCCAACAGCAGCAACCGCTGAGACCAGAGGCACCAGTTCTGATACATGCTCGAACACCATTTCTCATAATTAAAACATCGAAAAATGGTAGTGTTCTATCTTTTTACATTTCGACAGTAAAATCAACAGAAGGGCAACGTGAATTTAGTTTTGCAAAATTACCAGAATTTAAATCAGAAACAGTAAAGGCATCGTCCACAAATCTTTACCAAATTCGAAGAAAATACTCTAGATAATTCAAATCACTCTCTAAAGATCAGCTATAAAGAGAGATAAAGGTTTCCTCATAGCTGTTCGTAGAAACAATTATTTTTCTGAAAATAATTTTACCGCATGCACATTGAAGCTAGGGTAATGTATTTAGCCATAATATAAGCGAAAAAACCATTCTCTTTGAGTAAATATTCCAAATATGTCAGGGTAGTATGAACCGGTACACTTGGAAAAAGGGAACAGACATCAAATGAAACTGGTATCTCACTAGTTTTTAACTTGATGTGGTTAACTTTAGTGATAAATTCTATAGAGTTCTTTACTGAAAAACTAGATTTCTCAATTGTGAGACTGTTAAATTCATTTGTCAACTATTTGGCTAGCTTATAAGCTGGTGAAATAATTGCGGAAACAATTGATCGCATCGATCTAATAATATAACTAATATTTAGTTCTTTCCAGTCCCTGAAAAAGACAACTTTGTTATCGAAAAGTGATTCGGACGCTTAGTGTCGGTATTGTAGCGTTGGGGTTTGAGCTTTTTACTGTGTTCTACACATTAAAAATTAATGATGTTTGGTGTATATTTTTCTTGTAGAATAATTGTTCTAACTAAAACAAAATACAAACGAAAACGTATATGCACATATCTGGTCTAGAAAATGAGGAAGAATTGTCAACTATTTGGCTAGTTTATAAGCTGGTGAAATAATTGCGGAAACAATTGATCGCATCGATCTAATAATATAACTAATATTTAGTTCTTTCCAGTCCCTGAAAAAGACAACTTTGTTATCGAAAAGTGATTCGGACGCTTAGTGTCGGTATTGTAGCGTTGGGGTTTGAGCTTTTTACTGTGTTCTACACATTAAAAATTAATGATGTTTGGTGTATATTTTTCTTGTAGAATAATTGTTCTAACTAAAACAAAATACAAACGAAAACGTATATGCACATATCTGGTCTAGAAAATGAGGAAGAATTGTCAACTATTTGGCTAGTTTATAAGCTGGTGAAATAATTGCAGAAAAAATTGATCGCATCGATCTAATATAAGTAATATTTTAGTTCTCTCCAGTCCCTGAAAAAGACAACTTTGTTATCGAAAAGTGCTTCGGACGCTTAGTGTCGGTATTGTAGCGTTGGGGTTTGAGCTTTTTACTGTGTTCTACACATTAAAAATTAATGATGTTTGGTGTATATTTTTCTTGTAGAATAATTGTTCTAACTAAAACAAAATACAAACGAAAACGTATATGCACATATCTGGTCTAGAAAATGAGGAAGAATTGTCAACTATTTGGCTAGTTTATAAGCTGGTGAAATAATTGCAGAAAAAATTGATCGCATCGATCTAATATAAGTAATATTTTAGTTCTCTCCAGTCCCTGAAAAAGACAACTTTGTTATCGAAAAGTGCTTCGGACGCTTAGTGTCGGTATTGTAGCGTTGGGGTTTGAGCTTTTTACTGTGTTCTACACATTAAAAATTAATGATGTTTGGTGTATATTTTTCTTGTAGAATAATTGTTCTAACTAAAACAAAATACAAACGAAAACGTATATGCACATATCTGGTCTAGAAAATGAGGAAGAATTGTCAACTATTTGGCTAGTTTATAAGCTGGAGAAATAATTGCAGAAAAAATTGATCGCATCGATCTAATATAAGTAATATTTTAGTTCTCTCCAGTCCCTGAAAAAGACAACTTTGTTATCGAAAAGTGCTTCGGACGCTTAGTGTCGGTATTGTAGCGTTGGGGTTTGAGCTTTTTACTGTGTTCTACACATTAAAAATTAATGATGTTTGGTGTATATTTTTCTTGTAGAATAATTGTTCTAACTAAAACAAAATACAAACGAAAACGTATATGCACATATCTGGTCTAGAAAATGAGGAAGAATTGTCAACTATTTGGCTAGTTTATAAGCTGGAGAAATAATTGCAGAAAAAATTGATCGCATCGATCTAATATAAGTAATATTTTAGTTCTCTCCAGTCCCTGAAAAAGACAACTTTGTTATCGAAAAGTGCTTCGGACGCTTAGTGTCGGTATTGTAGCGTTGGGGTTTGAGCTTTTTACTGTGTTCTACACATTAAAAATTAATGATGTTTAGTGTATATTTTTCTTGTAGAATAATTGTTCTAACTAAAACAAAATACAAACAAAAACACATGCACATGCACATATCTGGTCTAGAAAATGAGGAAGAATGTAGGCTAGTGTGGTTCGGAAAAATTGCCGTACCATGTTTGACTGTCAGGTGCAAATGTTCACACACAAGACGGAGAGTTAAGGAACTGTAACGTTGTACAACATACACTGCAGGTACCAAGGCGAGAGCAAAACGGGTCTCTCTTGAATTTATAGCGAGACATTCGGTCGTGTTCTTCGAGAAGCAGCACGCGGCTCCCTAATAAATTTTCGTTCATACAAAATGCACGCAATTCACGTTTGTTCAACTCGAATGACACGACGAATAACCGCAACTGTCGCATAATAAAAAGCTTTCAGATGAATATTATACAATATAGCTTGATTGTTTTCGAAAACTTTCTTCAACGATAACAATTATAGAGACCTTTTTTTAAATAAAATGTAAAGAAAAGGAGCACAAACGATGGGTTATGTATATTCATTTACACAAATGTACAGTAATTACTTATTTAACATTTAATAGAAAAAGTCATAATGGGGAGGTATTGGAAAAACTGGGGAAAAAAGAGGTCGATTGGTTCAATAAGTACCCGTGTTAAGAATGAAACACCATTTTTAAAAAAAAAATTTTTCAACATAGTCCCCTTTTAGAAAGATGCACTTCTCCCAACGTTCTTGCCATTTTTTTGACCCCTCCAAAAAAAAGAATTTGTCGAACTCTCCAAAATACGCCCCTGTCTAGGCGATGACTTCCTCGTTTTCCCGCGAGCCATTTCTTCATGTTAAGGAACAAGAAGAACTCGCAGGGAGCCAAATCGGGTGAATACGGGGGCTGTGGCAGCAATTCATAACGCAACGTATACAGTTTGGCGGCGACAGCTCTGGATGAATATGCTGATGAAAAAGCACCTTTTTTTTCGCCAAATAAACAGCATCCAACTTTGCTTTTATATGCTCTCATTTTTTCCCATCCAAAAAAATCACGAAATACATCTCACTCGAATAGCTGCCAAATCCAAACTAACCTATCAATCAGTCTAAACCTTGTTTTGGCGTCGTTTGATAGATAGAAGCACACAATGATAACACCAACTTCCCTCAGGAACGTCCTCTGTCTTCAAACACGGGTACTTATTAAACCGTCCTTATAGTTAGAGACATATTAGAAACAGAGAAATAGGAATAGAAAGAGGCAGAGGAAGGTCTATATGAGATTACTCTTCGCAAAAGTTAGGATGTTAGATGTTTTAGTTTCTGAGAAATGCGAACGTTAACTCAAGATAAGAAAGGGTAAAGGTGCATGTCCAGCCAGTCCTTGGACTGACAAATTTACGATAATGATGAACTAATTAATGGACTTGGCCTTCCTTGATGAAAATCAATGGTAAACAAGTGGAAAAAACTTTTCACTAAAACATTTTATTAGTTTTCTTACAAAATAAAAGTCGTATTATATGTTCCACCAAACATTGGTTTCATCAGACTGTGATATCTATGTACATATGTACGAAGTCTACGTTGTCTTACATACTCGTCATCTAATCATGCCAAAATTTGTTTATCCAATTAATTTTATGAAATATTTTTAACTGGGTGAATGAACTAAGATAAAGGGAGTAATCCATTATTTAAAGATTCAGTGAATATAGTAAAGAACTATCACGTTCACATGTATCAAAGGTTTCTAGTCTAATAGGATCAAAAAATCCAAAACTTTATTTTCAAGTAAATATTTTTTAAATAGTATCTACCTCGAAAATAACAATTCTAAATAATTCTTCATCTTATGCTCATGAAATACCCAATTTGTATACTTAGATAAAGTTTTAAAAGTGTATATTTAGTCGGATTTCTAATACGAAATTTTAATATAGTTTTCATATCTAAAATTAAACAACCTTTAGGTTTAAAGCCATGTGATTAAAACAATAAAATTCATGATGTAAGTATTAGTTTTTGCTCCTTGAATTATTCTACGACTATTACAATCTATCTTTGACAAACTAGACATTTCTACTCTAACTATTTTCCTTTTTATAATATAACATCTTACAGTACGTAATGTTACGGCGCTACCTTATAGTGAATAGTTAGATAATACAGTATCCAATATTGATTAGTGATAGAACTTTGAGGTGTATCTATCTTTTTCGAATAGTTTTCTAAAAAGTGTATACGTTAATTACAAAAACAAAAAACTAAAATTTCCCAGTATACTTTTTTAGTGGCCCGTTTTATCCTTTTATTTTTTATAAAAGTCATTGAAAATATAATCAGGTACGTTATACAGCTATAAAGCACTTATGCCGAAATTCAGGATGAAAATGTTCTTCGATATAAGAGAAAGGTTTTTATTCTACACCCTCCGCTTCGACTACACGAACCCGACGCCCTGCACAGTCCCCTTGTTTGACCCGGAGATAATTAGGGAGCGCCTCGATCCACCGCTGGGCCCAAAAGGAAGTGCGGCCCTTGGCAAACAACTAACTCGCACACTAATACATATTTTATGTCGTATGCGCCAAAGGGTTGATTGCGTCGTTCGTTTGAAATGTACATGCGCGATGCTAAAGGTAACTCATGTTTTAGTAATTTTCTTAATCACGTGTTAAATGGTCGCTTGAGCGTGACGAAAGACGGGAGCGTTTCGAGAACCTACCCCCTCCACCCACCCTATTTACAATCCATGTCGAATACACCACAAGGGGACTGAGCTTCTGAAAATATCAATACAGGCACCAACATTTCATTACTTTAATGGAAAAGTCAACACTGTTGTAACCACGCATTAAATTACCACCGCCTCTAAAATTGATATATACATATTTATTTTGTATGATTTTGCATCCGAATTGCAAAATAAAGGTGTGTTTGTCGCGAGACAGTCTAGGTACCGAAAAATTTTAAGGATCACAGATCCCACATTTCGAACGCCTCCTACACAGTAGGCACAGCGTATCGAAAGCCATATCTCACGACCGCTTTCGTCCTATCGGGTTTCATCAGGTGGGCGCTGGCAGAAAAGCCTTTACAAACTATACGATAAATATAAATATAAATATGAAATCAACAGAAACAGCTACTCCGTGGGCTAATACCCCTACCAGCATTGAATTACACTGTTCTTAGACCAAGATACCTATAACATTTTCAAAACAGAAGGCATTAAAATCCTTGTTCGTCCAAATTTTAAGGATCACAGATCCCACATTTCGAACGCGTCCTACACAGTAGGCACAGCGTATCGAAAGCCATATCTCACGACCGCTTTCGTCCTATCGGGTTTCATCAGGTGGGCGCTGGCAGAAAAGCCTTTACAGACTATACGATAAATATAAATATAAATATGAAATCAACAGAAACAGCTACTTCTGCCAGCGCCCACCTGATGAGATCCGATAGGTCGAAACCGGTCGTGGGATATGGCTTTCGGTACGCTGTGCTTACTGTGTAGGACGCGTTAGAAATGTGGGATCTGTGATCCTTAAGATTTGGACGAAAAAGGATTTTAATGCCTTTTTTTATATGTTATTGTATAGTGTCAATATTATTGATTGTGATAAATGTGGAATTTGTTATAAATACGTAGAAATTTTCAATATTTCGTATATTTACTTAATGTGACTCAACACAGTAATAGATATGTAATTGTACTTTTTAATGTAGGGTCTACTTCGATATTAATAGGAGTAATGTTACCTTCTTATTTCGGATTATATCCCAATTCTAAAAATTAAACAATTGATTTGTGATAACTAACCAAGTGGCGAGACACTAGTTAGATCATAGTTTAGCATTCAGTACGTCACTAGTTTGATTCCGGGTCCGCCTGCCCTGGTCTAAGTTTTTCTGTGATCATTTTAGATCATGTAGGTAAAAACCGGAGCAGTCTCACTCTTTCCACCATTCTACGGGCATACTATTAACAAAACCGTGGCAAAATGTTAGCGTAAACGAATCCCGTATTTCTTAACTTTTAGTAATTCTTTGTTTGCATAATTTTCTATTTCTTGTTAAGAATATTAAACGAAACCTAAAGCATATCATTTATTAGTTTCTGATGGTGTGTCAACCGAAATGAGAAAGGACTCATACGTATATTTAATGTGAATTTTGGGTTTGTTGTCGATCCATGAAAATTATAAAATTAATCGCGACTACAATCTCGGTGTTGTGAGTGATAAAAACGATTTGGCTAATATAAAACAAGCTTTTGTAATGGAAACAATCTCTTTAGCGTACACTTGGAACATTCCGACGTTCTATAGCTTTAATGAGCGGTGCAATTAGATTCATCAAAGGAATTAGTCTTATAATGAATATTCATCTGATTCCATTTCCACTTATATTTTCCATTAAATGGAGGCACAATTCCTCGAATGAAGTACCAAGTCTGGAGAGAACTCGCTTGATTTCACCTCAAAAGTGCAGCAAGAGAAGTATGATTAACTTAGCTTTTTACCGAGAAGGAAAATAAAATATCAAATGTAGATTACATTGGATTATGTTACGTAAGATTAGATTAAATGGTTTTGAATGAGCATAAAATTATTTCCTCGCGATGTTTAAGGGTCCTCTGTGTAATTGAAATTGAACTTTCGGTGTGCATGTTGCTACGTAATTTATATCAAAAATTGAGTATAAAGTACAAGATTGATACTGGCGTGTTGGTTTGAATAAAAATTAATACCGATATAATACATTTGAGATATCCAAATAATTATTTCTTATTATTTTTGCGTGTGGATAAGAAATATCCGGAACTATACCAGTCTCTTTTTGGGTTGGACGAATTTCGGAATAATAAAAAAAGAAAAATTGCTTTTTTCTATTTCAACCTCAAGTTTAACATACTCTTTGAGTCTTAAAAAGGCAACATTCCTTTCTTTATTGTTTTGTAATACGATCCATAATACACCCACTGCATTATCTATACAAATAAATAAAATTGGAGTGTCTGTTTGTAATATTAAAATAACCACTTTTTACTAAATTCATATGGATGTATACACAGTACATATACCAAAATAACATTTTTTTTAAATTTTTGTCTGTCTGTCTGTCTATTTCTTCCGGCTAACCTCTGAAACGGTTGGACCGATTTTGACGGGACTTTCACTGGCAGATAGCTAATGTAATAAGGAGTAACTTACGCTACTTTTATTTTAGAAATTAATTATTGGTATTATTAAATAGTTATTACTTTCTGCAATAAATTATTATTACTAAAATAAAAGTAGCCTAAGTTACTCCTTATTACATTAGCTATCTGCCAGTGAAAGTCCCGTCAAAATCGGTCCAGCCGTTTCAGAGATTAGCCGGAACAAACAGACAGACCAACAGACAAAAAATGTAAAAGCGCCTCCCGCCACCTAATATCACAAAGGCTGCCTATCGTGCGGGCTCAGAACGCACGAGCGGGCTATTGCTAACGGTTGTATTTCAATAACTTCGTTAAAAATTTAAAAATAACTTTTTTGTTAAATTTCACGCGAACGAAGTTGCGGACATAGCTAGATATTAATAAATTTCAAAATATTCCTGATTAAAAAAAAATCCGTTCAATGGAATAAAAAAACACCAGCTACTTATATTAGTGGGTGAGCAGTGCCCCCGACCAATATTTCAGTGTAAAGAGAATAGGAAGGAAGGCCTTCATCAGTCTCTTTTTAAGATTGTGAGAGTGAAAGGGTGGTGGTTAGAGAGAGACAGATGAGACGGAAAATGAAGTCAGAAGAGAAGTGAAAGATTATCTTTGGAATATTACTGCCCCAGCATTTACCTAAATGATCCAAGGAAAGTACAAAAACCTTTAACCAGAGTAGCCGCAGCCGGAATCGAACCGGGTTACCATATGATCTTGACCAGTAAACCACGTCGCTTCGCTCTGTAGCATCATTAGGAATCAAATGAAATAATAATTTGGTTTTGGCATTCGAAGACAATGTTCTACAGTTGAGTATTTTCGTCAAGTGTGTATGATTCTTTAGAAACAGGATCTCTCCTCTGAATTAGGGAATAATATTAAACGGGTGGACTTTTGAATACATCAACCGTTTTGCAAAACGTTAAAACCCAAAATACAAAACTTTTTACTGTAGAGTTTTTCAATACGATTAGAAGCAATCTACAAATCACTATATTTTCCATTTCTACCCATTGTTATACGAATACGAGAAAAAAATGCTAAATTAAGGTGAAAAGGTGGGTTATTGTATTACCAACATTGACGTGCAACCTAGGGCAAAACGTCGGTGTTGGTAATAGAATAAACCACCTTTCCACCCCAATTGGGATTGTTATTTTCGTATTCTACAGATGACTGTTGATAATAATAACAATATATAAAAGTTCGCGATGAAGAAGATCCTTTTATGTCTTGTGTCTAACGTCTGAGGTATGACTTCCTCCATTATTTGAGAAAATAGTTTTAGCTTACTTTGCTCTACTTACTGAAGTTTTAGTGAATCTCAGATTTAATGTCTGCTGTTCGCCCATTACGGTTATCGATTGGTACTTCGTAGCTTCTGACCCAATGGCGACATTTGCAAATCAATCAGAACTGAGTGACGAACGGTGTTATATACTGTACTCTATTGATCATCAAAATAATACTGGCCCATTCTCACTCTAGCAAAAGGTAAGAGAGGACAGGGACAATATACAGCCCGGTTGCAATTCTGAAATGCATTAGTCCGTATTTGCTCAGCACTTAAAGCAGGATTTATTTCGAAAAGCCGAAAGTAAAACTGACGCTTCATGGAGAATATCAACTTGAAGTTTTCAATGAAATGTTTTAACTTTGCGCGAAAATTACTTGTTTTAATCTCTCCCAGCGATCTTCCAATTTTCAATCAAATAGAGTATACTTATACGGGGTGATATTTAATACGAAATGGAATTTAACGACATCACAGGAAAAGCTGAAATTTCTAAGGAGCCCCTACATAATAAATTTTAACAAAAAGTGATACAATTGCTTAATAAATATCAATACGTGAGCGTCAAAACTTCTGGTATACATTTTTTGTATTTATTATAAAAGAAGAGGAATAAATGTTATATTGGTAGATAAGGCATGTAAAAAAAGTAAAAAAGTTTTTCATCAGCCGTGAACCGAACTCTCTACGTAGAGCAGCATTGGTTTCTGCCTGAAGTGACCTAGGGCAGATCCGAACACATCCGAATACGTATGAATTGTATTATTAACTATGATTGTATGTTTTTAATGGCTTTAAAGTGTCAAATGCAAAAGTAGAGATTAATTCATTCATATAAGCGTGAAATGCATACAATTCCATTAAATTTTCGACCACATGCGATAATCTAGCTTCTACATATGTATATAATGTGAAACGCTCTTTTCGTGTTTTTGATGTAAAAGTTTAATTTAGTCCTGTGGGTTAAAATGAACACGGAAATCTCAACATACAGTTATCAAAATGAAGAATATATAGCCAAAATTACACAAAAATAAATTCTTGTTCTAAACTATCTAATTACAATATGGTTCTGTATCGTTTTCAAATAATATAATGAATTTATTTTGTGCTAGTAATGTCGCAAAGATTACAGATTTTACTCATAATTATATTGTAGGTATATGTATATCTATTTCGTTTTCTGCATTTGTTTGAGAAATCCGACGTCATTAGCAGTATTAATGGTAGGATTAGATAAATATGATACCCGAAACCTTACGGCAATTCGAAGTTAATTTAACATTTAATTGCAAGATACGTCTGCTTCTGACATTATGGGTAAATAATAAAGTTTTAAAGGCGGAGGATAGACTGTGTAAGACAATTGTTCATTTGAAAGCAAATAAAATCAAACAGAAATTTTAGGAAATTTACGAAACTGCTACGTTCGTTTCTATAATTCTGTGCCGATTATATGGTATAAAATCCGATAATATAGAGTTTTTATTGCAATAAGAAATTGTAATAATTGTATTACTAATAAGTAATCTCTAATTATTATCAGAAATTATTATGTGGAAACTTATTTTGATTGAGGTATACCTGAAAAAATTGGAAAATTGACGTCTACTTCGATCAGAGCCGTCTTTCACGATCAGGTGACCCTAGGCCCAGAAACGGTAGGGAGCCCTTTTCAAAAAAAAAGTCTACTACTGACAATTATGATTTCATTACGTTTTTAATACGTCTTTACTATTCCATCTCTTTAAATAATTTTTTTAGAATGTATTTATCTATTATGGTAACGAATTGCACCGGAGAAAGGTTATTTTCTGTTTTAAAGCATTTATAAAATGAATTAAGAAATACGATGTTAGATAATAAATTGAATTACCTCGCAATAATGTTTATTGAATCCGATATTTTAGATATTATTAGTATAGATACGGTAATCAATGAATTGATTGAAAAAAAAGTACGAAGCAGGCTGGGAAACGTTAGAACATCCGCCATATAGCCCCGACTTGTCCCTTTGTGACTTCCATCTTTCTGGGCCTATTTGTAATATATTATGTGAAACAAATAATAAGGTTGTTATATTTCATCTGGATTTTTCAAAAAGAAATTGTATATTCTTTTGTCGTTAGTCTCTAGGGCCCCCAGAACACGGGGGAAAAATGTTGTCCTTATCGTCAAGTTTCTTCTACATGCAATTCATTTTGTTACAGTTTCTATGTCTATACATATAAATAAAAAATATATAATAATAGAATAAAAGGATGTCTGTTTGTAATATTAAAATAACCACTTTTTACTAAATGCATATGGATGTATACACGGTACATATACTAAAGTAACATTTTTTTTAATTTTTGTCTGCCTGTCTGTTTGTTCCGGCAGACAACAGACAGACAAAAAGTGTAAAAACGCTTCCCGCTACTTAATATCACAAAGGCTGCCTGCCGCGCGGGCTCAGAACGCGCGAGCGGGCTATTGCTAACGGTTGTCTCAACAACTTCCTTTAAAATTTTAAAAATTGGTTTTCGATAAATTCCACGCGGACGAAGTCGCGGGCATAGCTAGTATTTTATAAAAATATACTTATGCATATTCGTGATCGTAAGCTAGTAATTTAATGGGAAATTTTAACAATAAGTTGGATACTCCTGTATGTATTAAGTATAATAAAATTACATAAAACATAAGAAAACATTTTTTTTAATAACGCCAATAAATTGATTTAAACTGTTGTTTCTTCTACACATTGTTATTTCAACATATAATTATGCATGCACTATGTTAATATTTATGAAAACCCATTTCTGTTTGTGGCTCGATTGCCAACTGACGTTATACAGGAGCATGTGGCCAGCAGGAGACGAGACGACCTAATACCTATATCTTACCTATAAAAAAGGTTCCAAAATAGTTTATATAGCTTCTGTACCCTTATAAAGAAAGAATTGTGTAATTTGATAGCAATAAGACACTTTAGCGACAATTTTATTTATCCAGAAGGCTCTCGCACTATCTATAAGAAATTTATTCAAATAAAGAAAACATAAATGCTGGTAAACTAGCGAAATTTTAACCAAGATCACAAATTACTTTTCTTAACTTATTCTTTGTGATTAATAACGATCTAATTTCAATTATATTTATTTATTGCTGAATATATATATATTTTCTGTTGTGTAGGTAATTAACTATTTTTAGTGTCTTCGTTTTATATAAGTACAACGTATAAGTAATATTGTACCTTATTTACAGGTTCCAATGTAAATATGTCTCCAAGCTACCCCTATCACTTCGATTCTACTCCCCCGGCAAATAATTAATTTAGGTAAGTCAAGAAAATGTAAAAAATATATTTACGCTGTACTACCATAGATAGCAAAAAAAATAGATAAATATCAAAAATAATTGAATATTAATTATCGGATAACAATTCATATTAGTAATTTTACCACATACTGATGACCAAACAACATACTGTAAAAATACTGAAAGATTGCGATTACATCATTAACATAGTCTCGACGAACCAATTGAGAAGGTCCTGGCTGAAGTTATCAGCAGCATATCGGAGTCACTTACAAAATAGTGTAGTACGATTGGCCTTCCAGCGAAATGATACACGAACTTGTTGAATATACATATATAATGTCTATTTATTAATCTAACAATAAAACACAGTAACTTAACACAATGGTACATAAGAAAACATAAGGGTTGTTACTCTAACGACATAACACCAAAGACTATTCGGAAATCGATCTCTCTCAACTCACTTACAATCAATACAGCGTACCATAGATCTAGCATGCTCACAATAGCAACTTCTAGTCACCATTCGTACAGTAATAATAATACTATCACAAAGTAGCTCCACCCACAAAGGCGCGAAATTCAAAAAAAATGTAAATAATGCCATAATAGAAAATACGATAAAAGCTACGGAGATTAATGCTAAGTTACACCTTATCAAAGGTAATAAAATTATCGTTTAATCGGAGCTTGAATGAAATATTAACGTTTTGACGTGTAATGTCAATATTAGGTATTGTATAGTTACACTGCTATGGTAGTGGCTATGTCTAAACGCTCGTCGACGGAATCATTACATAACTGCATAGAGAAGCACCAAGATGCTGGCAATCCTCTAGAAGAGAAAGATTGCTAACAGCAAGTTGATACATTACTGTCGAGACGGCCTCCATTTTTGATCTGATATTATGCTTCAATTACGTCAGATTCGTCGGTCTGTTTTCACATACCTTGCCATTTAGGTATCCCCGTAACTTGGGCGTACTGAGATCGAGGCTCCAGGGAGTTCGGGAATAATTTGTTTACTGTCTCGATTGATATGTCAGATACAGGGTCATTCAAACTGAGTGGTATATTAGACGTTTTAGGGAAACTAAGCATGTTACAGATTTGAAAATTTCAGAGTTGGGGATGATCTATTTAACTGCAATAATTTCAACTGTCGAAAACTTCCGGTTATACCGGAAGTTGATGTTAACTTTCGTATTTTAAACGGAATGGTATAACACAATACAAAGAATTCGTATGAAACATAAAATTTTAACGTCAATTTGATGACCAACTTGTATGTCTACAATGAATAGTTCCTGAAAATTTTTCAATAATTTTGAATTTTTACTTAAAATAACGGTTATGCCATTCCATTTAAAATAAGAAAGTTGACATCAACTTCCGGTATAACCGGAAGTGACAGACAGTTCAAATTATTTTAGTTAAATAGTTCATTCTTGATAACCCCTACTTTCAAATTTTCAAATCTGTAACATGCATAGTTTCCCTAAAACGTCTAATGTACCACTTTAGAATTTTTAGAATTCTCTTCTGCCTAATTAACATAACTATTTAAGTCTAAGTTAGTTTAGTCTGTAAACAGAATGTTTTCAAAATTGATGAATGGCTCTAGCATTTCATTTACAAAACTTAATGGATTAGTACATAGTCAGTATCTTTTAATTACTGAACTTTCTGAACGCTTTAGGATTCGTCTTTCGTTAAAATTAACTGCAGACAATTGAATTGAAGTTCTTACTTATTCTATTGTTTTTTTTAGTCTAACAGATCGCTGGCGATCTGTGCTTTGAATTTTTACTGTTGAACCGGTATTTTAACATGCGATTTTCTTATTGTATTGTCACTTTTGGTAAATTATGGATAACACTCCATTACTACTAACATTCTTCAGTTTCACCACTCTTCCTTTTTTGAACACCTTGTATAATATATTGTTCTCGAAGGATCAATAGATCTGTGTCTCATCTAAGTTCTGGCCAAAAATTATGAATTTAAATAATATATATTCTGTTTGGTAGACTAATGTTCCCTTTCATAATTAAAATGGTAATTATATAAGATCAGGCCAGCTTAGTTTAGATTTGTTGTGTTTTTTTTTTAATTTAATTGAGTTCGTTTGTTCAGTTGCTTAATTGGACGTAGAAGGTAGGTACTGTTCTCTTTTTCAGAATAATAATTAAATTAAAAAATATACTAGAGCACATTCTCCTTCATAAAACTTTTTATCTAAATCGAATTGGAATATTTATCGCTTAGTATTCAAATTGGATTATGCTAAATTGTATTTTTCCTGGAAAACAATTGATAATTCTTTACAGAAACAGTATTAGCGTACACCGTATATTTCCTAAATACTTAAACATCTACATTTTTTTGAAAAAGTCTCTGGTTAATGTTCCTATTAATCATTGAAATTATACCGGTTGGAAAACTCCAACGCGGGAAACAAAGTAAGAATTTGTGCTCATTTCACTGTTCATACGTACGTAATGTGTATGAATGTATTTTTAAACGGTTCCGTAGTTGTTGTTACACTAACAGACGCCCATGAAAATGCTATATGGTAAGTGCCAGCAGTATTCTCTTCTACGGATGAGCTACGCGCTGCTGGCGTACTCGGTAGAATATTAATTGCACAGTTTAATATACGTAATTACCTACATTACGTTATAGACAACCTAAAGACTCTTCATCTCCACGAAATAGAACAATGAATGAATCGACTACCTTGTTCTACTGTTTAACACATATTCCCATAACGGAGAACTACCTGGTGGTCACCATCACAAGGTCGGCAGTCTGGAAACTGGTTGAACACGCACCTTTGCTCCTTCGTATTGTGAATAACCCTTTACATTTCCATAAAACTGGATCATCCCACATTGTTAACTATTTGCAAATACTAATCTATTCTAGTTGATTTTCATCTGCCCCTCTTTACTCCTATTTATGCTTTTAATTTGTGTATAAATATCCCTCCCTTCATGTCTCAAAAGATGTGCTACTGCACTTATAATTTAGAAAATAATATATATATATTTTTGATTTATTCAAAAATTTGTTTGAGTTTATTTACGTAACAAGGAAACATTTGAAATTTTATTTTATTTATTGTTAAATATTCAGCGGAATTTGTATTGCACGGAACCACAACGAATGTGGGTCGTGACCAAATTCTAGTTGTTGAAAATGCAAATAAGGATCCTATAAACAGCCAGAGTAAATCATTATCGCGGAGACTAAGTAAGTCCGTTAAGCCATGAAGAAGTGTGCGTGAAGAGGGAGTCCAGGGGTCTATCAAATTCGGGAAATCGTAGGTGCGAGGAGTACCGACTATCCCGAATTCCCAGACAGATATACTCCATCAAGTCGCAGATAAAATCAGGTAGGACTTCATTTCCCAATTTGACTCTTGGCTCCTGACTTTTAATATTTAATTTAGTTGTACTTGTTTCTTTGCTTTAGTCATTTAATTAATTCGTTGTTTATAAATATACGTTCGAAAAGGGACAATAGTTGTTTTGTTGACCAACCTCTCGTATGCCAAGCAACCCACGATCTAACATACGATACCTTCAGGAGGCATCTTCGTTACACTACCAACCTACCATCATATTCCTTTTCCTTGTTGACATCCAAAGCGCCCTTTGTTCTCCTACCCTTTCTTTTAAACCATCCCTGATTTGGCAGGAAATTCCCTTGAACTTGCATTGAAAATTATGACAGAAAGACTTTTGGATTGTTTTTCATGACTTTGTCGACGCTATTCTCACACTATAAATATGTAAATATTACTGATGAGCAACCCTTGAGACCTTTCCTGATGTTGTCCCCCACTATTCTTGACACGCCCTATAATATATACAACATAGTTATCACTTTCTTATCGGAGTCGCAGTAAAACATGTAGCTGTCAGGGATGACAGATCACTTAATCATGCTTTGTTAAATAAAGTCACCGTTATATGTAAGGATGCACGTTTCTGGACTATAGGACTCACCGAGCGGCGTGGTCTAGTGCTCTAGATCATTGCTTAGCATTCGGGAGGTCGCCGGTTCGAACCCGGGTGCAGCTGCTCTAGTCCAAGTTTTCTGTGGTTTCTTTGGATCATTTAGGCAAATTCTGTGGCAGTAATATTCCACAGATAATCTTTCTCTTCTCTTCTGTCTTCATTTTGTCCATCTCATCTTTCTCTCCCTAACCACACCTTCCACCCATTCCCACGATTCCTGAAAGGAGGCTGAAAAAGCCGTTACGCCCTGCCTTCCGGCTTTGCACTACAGTGTAGGTCGGAGGAACTACCCGCCCACCAGCACGAGTAGCTGGTGGGAATGAAACACAAAAAAATCTTTTTTTTTATATGACTCATCCACAAGTCGTGTGCGCTCACTATGACAGTTTAGGTGAAAATGTAGTCTAATATAACTACTACCGTGATACGAGAAATGTACAGTATAAGTTGGACTTTTACATAATGTTCCATGAAATTGTAACGATTTCAGGAGGCGCTGTAACTGTGAATGTTGCAAAAAGTCGTAAATATGTGGATACTTCCTGCTATGGCACTATTTTATAGTAGACATTGAACATCATTTGATACCATTGTTTTCAATAACGACTCCATTAAAACATTGATGTTTGCGAATAAACAATGTAATTTATGCAAAGTTATTCATGCGTTTTCCACTAAACGGTCATTATATATAGCAGCATTCGGTAATTGATTTATTCCCATGTATTAAACCATTATTGTAATATTTCACGTGTACATTGAACGAGTTGTTATAATTTATTAAAGCCCCAAAGACATATTAAACGAACCTTTGTCGATAGAATAGAATTTCTGGTTCTTTAAATTGCTGAAGGGATGTTTTTGTCAGGATGAAATTGAGATTAAAGACTTCATTTTCTCATTATCAGTCCGTTTACACAATGGGGATAGAAGGTAATTTTCTCTTAATTGGTACCTTTATATTTCACCGAAGTTAGAAGTAGAAACGTTGGCCCTGATCAGAAATTCGATAAACATATTTTAGAAACGAAGCTCTCGGCTTATATTCGAGGGATTTTGAGTCATTAATGTAAATATCTCCTACGCTTCCAGATACCGAAATCAAAGATAAGAATTTTTCAAAGATTTTCCATTTTCTGGAATGAACAAATACTGCCAATGAAATTGTAAGTGGCAGACTTGGATACCAATCTAAAACAACTAAAAAAGAATCAACGTTGGAACTGCAATCGCTGAAATCGCAAAAGCGCCTAATGACTCAGTATCAAACTTTGTCCAAAAGATTTTAATACAAAGGAGAATAATGAATGAAAACCTCAAATTGTTTGAGTAGTTGCAATGAAAAGCAAGGAAAATAATCAAAAAGGAATTAAACAAAACATTACTCAAAAAATGCAGCATCATAAAATGTAAACTTTAACATTTGTTTATAACGTCATCCCCTAAAACTTCGTTCTTTAATAAACGAATATTCCGAAGCAAAAGATTTTCCATCGGTGACAGTTATCCAAATGAAAGAAACGAAAATTTGAAAAAAGAAAGCTTTGAAATATTTGAAGAGAAATAGTGAGTACAAAGTATAAAGATTTGTGGGCAAGAGCATATGCAATTTTAAATAAGTAGAAATATGAGTGAAATCAGTAGAATAAAAAAATTTTTCATCTTTTTCCAATGGAAATAATTTTGGGCGTCGTTCATTATGAAGGTATTAATTTTGACATATGCGTTAAATGTTTATCTACAAATTTCTACCAAGAATTCTGAAGAGGTGCTATTCTTTTACCCTGTAAAGTTTTTGAGTTGCATATTTTCCCACCCGTTCAATATAAAGATTAGGAGAAGATTATATAATATACTTATATTTGCTCTTACCGTAGTTCTGCCAGTTCCTGTTTAACGTCCGCGATTTCGGGACTGGCGAAGAGGTTTTTCCTCATATTGAACTCGATACTTTCCAGATCCTCTTTTCTACGTTCCAAGAGTGCTTGCACTTGCTTCCCGAGCACTTTCATCTGTTCGTCGAGAGCACTGGTCGCGTCGATACCTCGTACGGATCGAGTCGAAACGAAAAACAAGATAAACAAAAAACTCGAAAACCACCAGATCGGCGTCGTCGCGTTGGCCGTAAACGTAACGTGGCACGCCATGTCTTCGGATGAGAATACGTGCGACAACTGAAAGGCAAAACGGATTCCGAGTGGTTTTATGAAAATAAATAAAGCGAATGCGCACGCGCATATGGCCAGGTGCCGCGAACAGGTAGCAAACTGTTATTTTGGAATTATTCGAAATTATTATGGAGCGAGCAGCAGTTGTTGCAAATACCATCAGCTGGCCCGAAGATTGTTCAACATCATCCAGTTGGCCGAACTTGTCGCTCACAATCACCCCTTCAGGATATTCGAGAAGACATCGACGTCGATAATAATCAAGGGTACATACAAATTGTTTCAATTTACATAGTTCCATAAATGTATTCTTATTTTTTGTTTGGTTTGTCCACTACAAATGCATTAAAGCGTCACCGAAAGTTCCAAAACTTGGAAATTGTTGTGGTTGTTTGTCTCTTGGTGAATCATTTTTATTCTCCAAAGATAGGAGTGCAATTGATACTAAATTTGTACCGTAGTTCACTGCTTGAATTCTATTTGTAGAAGGTAGATTTGAAGAATGGACAGGGTGAAATCCATTTGGTCATTAGTAATAATGTAATTTTTGTTACTGCTTTTGTTATTTCTAGCAGTTCGAGAAGATAGAATTTTTCCTTTTTTAATGTTACGTAATAATTTATGATTATTTGAGATACAATGATCAGAAAAAATTGTAGCATTAGCTTTCTCTAATATTGATCTTTTATGTTATTTTAACCTATATTTTAATGCTCTACCAGTCTGGCCGATGTAAATGGCCTCACAATCTTTATACATTATTTGGTAGACACCGTTTTTTTGTGATATGTCAATCAACTTGTAAATGTCTGAAAACTTCATCTTGCAATATAATGTCTTGAACTTTCAAGGACTTAAATTCATATTACTAAAGTAAAATCAAATATCAAACCAAGTCTTTAAGTATAATAATAAACACCTACATTATGAGAGTTCTACCTATAATAAAAATTCAACCGTGTTAACTGTATTAGTCACTTTTTGATGTATGTTTTTTTTAATGCGAGAATTATGTGTATGATAGTAAATAATTTAATTGTGGCCCTAATTACTAAGAAAATATTAGCATAGAAAAATAACAATTTCGAAAAAGCTACATTAAATATGCTCATTATAATCCGATCTAAAATACATGATTTGTAACTGTTAAAGATGTCTAATTTAATTAAGCTTATTTCTCAAAGGATTAAGAAGCCTTTCTAGTGATATATGTACACTGGTGCAAGTAAGAAAACACTCAATTTCCTCTTGTTTAAACCAGACCTTCCCGTTAAGCCAGAATTATTTGTTTAAAATCCTCCTTGTAGACATGGGCGGAAGAAGCGAGATCTGTATAACAGCTTTGAATTTTTAGCAAAGTATAGGTAAATTTATGGCCGCAACTACCGAGAAACAGAATAAATTTATATCAAAGTAAACAGTTTGCGAAATTAACAATCAGGGAAAGATTAAAATTAGGAACAAATCCCCTTTCAAGTTGCAGGAGTGATTATTATTACTCCTTAGGAGCGGTTTCAAAATACATTCGATATTAACTTATCTACGTAAATAAACGAATGAAAATGGCTTAATCGGAAAAGTTCAAGGAGTTCAAGTAGAAATAAATTACAGCATCAGACACGTGCGTCTTTGATTCCAAACTCCACTTTGTGCTCCAAAAGTTACGTACCTTACCAAATAATAGTTAATTATAACGATTTCAAAATTTTTCGAAGAAATAAATCTCTACTTAATGCAATTTTTTCTTGTTCCAAATTCTTAGGGGGTTAAATTGCAACAAAATTATGAACTCGTGTATTAATAAAGTAGAGCGACAAAGGAAAACAAAAACAACAATCGCAATATTCCTAATAATGAATATAAACCACGGACGGCGAGGTGAACGTCATCTATACAACTTCTTCACTAGTTATGAAATGACTAACGTTTGACTTGGCCTGATTGGTGGAGAGAGATACGGCTAGAGAAGGAACAGCCAATCAGGCCGCGTCAAACCGAGAAAAGCGAACCATAATTATATGCTATTTCAAGATCACTGCTAGAGGATTAATTGCTGTCTTCATATTTTATTAAGGATATCAATTTGTCAAAATTCGTCGCTGCTCTGTAGGAACGGTTTACAGCGTACTGATGGGAATCAAAAAGTTAGAAATCGCGATCTACACCTAACGGTGGCGACAGATCATTGACCAAAAAAAATTTGGGTTTTTCATTCCCACCAACTACTCGTGCTGGTGGGCGGGCAGTCCTTCCGAACTAGTAGTGTAAAGCCGGAGGGTAGGGCGTAAGGCCCTCTTCAGCCTCCTTTCAGGAATCGTGGGTGTGTGATTAGGGAGAGAAATTTGAGATGGATAAAATGAAGTGAAAGATTATCTGTAAAATATTATTGTCCCAGCATTTGCTTAAGTAATGCAAGGAAACTTGGACCAGAACAGCCGCACCCAGATTGATCATCGACCAAGAATGCTATGTTAAAAACAGTGAATAGCAAAAGTTGTTCAAAAATCAGAACTAACATAGCTTAATGAAATTTAATTTGATTCTCTTCAAAATATTTTTGTGGCTGTTCTGATGCACTACTGGGTGCATCTTCGCACTTCAATGCTGATCACCCCAAAAGTAGCATCTTTTTTAGCCAATAAATAATTGAAAAGGTTTATCAATATCTAGAAAACTATAAGCCTTTGTATAATAATAAATGGACTATAAAAAATTGGGAAGGACTCTATTTTTCATCTGTAGGTATGCCTACATTAGCCTGTGTAACTTACATTTAATTGAAATTCGTATCAAAAAAATACTTTGTTTGTCTTTTATAAAACATGTAGAAAGTAAGTTATTACAGAACTCTACAAATAACTCAATGTATATTCTTGGGAAATTCGATATCAATAAGTGTATATTGATTCTGAAAAATGACTTTTTTATTCTTAAAACTCGTTCCGAACATCTTGTAAACTGGTTAACATATATTTTTGTTGATAAAATTCCATAGCCCTAATCCTATTTTTGTAAAAACACTATTATGGAATGTTTATTGAGTTTCCTTTGGAATGTCGTAAGGCACTTTTTCCTGAAAATTCGCTCTTTCTGTCGCTAATAATTCCCTGAAGCAGATTCGCTTAATGTTATTAATCACAAAAGGTCGTAGGGTGGCCTGATTCAAAATATAATTTGCATGATTTGGAAAATTCGTATTACCATCTCAATTCTTTCAGGAATTTATTCCCTTTCATAATATATAATAGAAAAGAACTTTGTATTTACTAATATATTCTACCCCAAGGATATTTTAATAAAAAAACCGTTTAAATCTAAAAATTCTTGTCGAAATGTAAACATAATGAAGAAATTTAAAAACTCAAATTTTTGGTTGTTGACTCTAAAGATAACTTCTCAGTAATAAGCTAAGGTTACTAACCTTAAGGAACAACGGATCAATTTAAACTTATTATTTAGTTTCCACATTCAAAACAAAAATGATGCATACCTTTCTTTGTTGTAAAAAAACATCATCAAATCTTCAGTTCTACTTCTTCAGTTGATTGATGCAGTGCTTTCGTTTTTATTATTAGTTTGTCACATAATTGAAAACTTTAAAACAAATAAATTAATCATTTTACATCAGCTTATCAAACTACTAAAGTTCATCCACTGCAATACATTCATATATATTAAGCCCCTGCCAACCCTATTTACTATTAACGTCCACGGCCTGTTGCAGAAATTCAATCCCTATTGTGTATCTCTATACATCTAAAAAACTAAGCTCTAAGCTCTTCTTCTAATCACCGATAAGAAGAGGAAAAATAGGGCGTTATTTACATAGGGTAGAATAGAAATAGATAATAAAAAGTAATAGAGGCCTTTTAAGTATCTTCATATGAGTGAGATGTTTTGTCCGTAATAATATGTTATCCGGCTCGAAGGACCATGCAAAATTGTGGAAAACGTAGTTGCCTTAAGCTTTTAGTGTCACTCTTGACTCTAGAAAAGTTCATACGATTACATTTCCCTTATTATTCATTTTGTGTTATAACATTATGAGAAAAGAAATAACTTCCTGTATTATAAAAAATTGGCTTATTCGTTTGAGTTGAGAAATATATGAACACACAGATGAAGTAAAATAAATTTGAAATAATGAAGACAAGTAGAAAATAGCGGGAGAGTTGTTAAATACATTGATAATTGAGACTAACAATTGATGATACCTACCTACCTTAATATGACTGAGTTTGACTATCTGAATCTGAGTGAGCGAATAATTTTAGTTTGAACGGTTTTTATAAATCACTAGGTTATTGGAACGAAAGAAGTAGGGGCACCATTTATGAGGATTTTAGTTTGGCGTTATTCGAAATAAGGGTATCACGAATATAGGGAAAGTGACCGTGACTAAGGTAACAGGCATAAAAAAGTGAAAGTGGACAGAATACAGAAAAAGGTCACTTTTTACTGGCAAGGGTAAATAGATACGAGCATGAAGATTTGAATAACACCAACGAAGGGTAGAATAGGAAAGGTTAGAAAAGGATTTATAAAGAAGTTAAAAAGAACAGAGTGAAACTGAATGGAGAACAAGGGAAAAGAAAAATTTAGAATGAATAGAAATGGAGATCTTTTAATAAGAGTGAAAGAGGAAAAGAAATGGCATATTTACAAAATGTACAAAATTGACAATCAAATATATCGTGTTAGCAGAAATGAGTGGCACATTTGAAAATATATGAAAAAATTTTACCAGTCAGTACCTTCATGAGAGTCTTCAAACGCCTTTATTATTTGGAATTGTTATTATTTATACCTAACAACAGATTATGCAATAAGCAGCATAAATTAGCGAGTTATCTCGAATTTTCCATAATTAAGAAGTATAATCTAGTTTCCATAATTTCTATTTCGGTCAACCCTAATGATGTAACTCACGAATATTTCTCGTCCGTATTGGTTGCCGACCGATCAGAAGGAAATTGTTATGGACCCTTGGTAACAACAATTAATCGGGCAGATGGTGCAGCGTAGCATTAAATTAATTCGATAATAATGCATCGATAGAAGAGTGGCAGCAGTCACGGCGGATATATACACTCGCAGCCGATGGTCACGTTGATCCATATACGTAATAAGAAAGAACTCTTGGGAAGACCCGCATTGTACTAAAGAAACCTGTCTATGATTAACAGTTGGTGTATGTCGATCAACCTAATCGATAGTCTAGAGACTAATATTGTTGTGCAAGAAGTAAGTAATTCCTATAAAGGAATTTTTCTATTCACATTTTAATATTTATATCCAACTTAACTGTTACTATTTAGTCTACGGTAACTCGAATTCTCCAGACTTTGTTTATATAAACGGTGCGATAAAGCCCGAATATCCAGCTCTTATAAACAAGGGCGCTGCTCTCGGGAGAACTATCCCAAATAAAGTCGGTCATTCGTAAGCTACCAATATCGATATTTATAAATTGTGTGATATTGTTAATCTGTGCTTTAATTTTCTAAAGTGTCAGTGTTTTCAAATAATAGGTGAGTTGATTCACTGGGTGACCAATATTACTATTAAATTATTTATAATTTATTTACTTTATTATTATAAATTTATATTGCAATTTAATTGAGCACTATGCGAGTTGACCCTTAGTGCTTTGTTTTTGAGGATAATGCCAGTTGACCCTTCATACACTGCTGGTTATTATAGAGTGGGTACTATGCGAGTTGACCCTCAGTACCTAAAGTGAATGCATGCACTGTTTACCATGGTAGATAACTCTTTACTAGTTTATTTTATTTTCGTTGAGGTATTTTGCGAATTGACCCTCAATACCTGTGATCTGGAAATGACTGAATTGCAAATTCGTGAATTATTATTTATATTTATATCGTTATGATTGTGATTTTGGTTTAATTGATTGCTCACGTATTGTTTTTGTTTATTTATTTCAGATAAGTCATCTCGGACCAGTCAGGCCATAAATTACTAATTTAGTATTGTTAGTTATTTCTTTTATTTTTAATTATTTACTAATTACTTAGTTCATGTTTTAATTCATATATTTTCATTCATTTTTAAATTAAATTTAATTGAATTTTCCTGACTATTTTAATTTCACAAAAATTACAAAATAAAACAGAGTTAGATATTTCAAATTACTATCTGTTGAACTTCATGTAACCTGTATACTGATCTGGTTCCAAAGATGCCGGGAAAGACTCCAAAAATTTAGTTTGGAACAGAATGTACGACATTAGCAACAACTCAAAATTTGTAATTTTGTAAAGAAATTTTTATTTTGTCAGTAATAATTTTATTATATTATTATATACCGTTGCAGCTTTTTGTCTTTTTCGAAGATAGAAGATACATAATGAAAGGCTGATTTTATATATTTTTCATTTGTTCGTTCCAAGTTCATACACAGCCGTAAATTTATATAGGCATATTTTCCCCCTCCCCTATTTAAAATTAACGTCTAATTTGATTATTTCCGGTCTTTTTATCTAGGGCTTGTTGTAGGAATCTAACCTCTATTCTAGATCGCTATACATCAGTGGGATTAACTAATAGAATAGAAATAGGGGGTTCCTCACTTTGCACATAACAGGTTTAATATATTTTAAACCTCTCTACACCGATTACATAATTAATGTATTAAATACTAAATAATTAGTTAACACTAACCACCAAGAAATATTACAAAAATCGGAAAACTCCTTCCAGAAAACAAGAGTGCAACTTTTGGAGCCCTAATTCCTTGGTTCTTTCAGTAGATACAGGTCGATTTTGATTACCAATAGTAGCAGCTTTGGTACTGGAAAATCATTTGAACCCAATAATATGTCTACTGGACGATTTAGAATTTTTTGATTTCACATTGAACTTTCTGCAGTATTCGATGATTCTGTAACAGATCCTAATGTTGCCTCTAGCACTCGACGATTATTGGGGCAACTTCGGCGCCAACTTCGTTGCTTGATTTACCAGCGATATTAGGTTTTCGACGTTATATAGAACATCATCATTTAATTATGTTTTAATTTAAAAAGCTATGTGGCCTGAATACTAACATTGGCTTTAATTAAGAATTGAATCAATGAAGCAAACACTGGCTAGACACACACCTCTACTCCTTTCAATCTTGAACCAATCTTTTCTGAAAAACTAGAATATCCCACATCTCTATTTAATCTATTCTCCTCCTCTTTACTCCTTTTTGTGCTACTAATATGAGTCTATCTGGCCCTTCATGTCTAAGAAGATATCATGTCATCCTGACAAATTGATTAAGGCTTTCGCGGCCAGTTGATGAAATGATGTTGTCATTCTTCGGGTGTACAGGCCGTCGTCGGTTGGAATTGCTTCCTAACGTTTCGCTAGCACGAGTGGCGAGCTTCTTCAGAGGTCTATCCATTTTCGCTGTTGGTTGTACAGTCTACCTCTGAAGAAGCTCGCCACTCGTGCTAGCGAAACGTTAGGAAGCAATTCCAACCGACGACGGCCTGTACACCCGAAGAATGACAACATCATTTCATCAACTGGCCGCGAAAGCCTTAATCAATTTGTCAGGATGACATGATATCTTCTTAGACATCATGTCATCCTATCTCTCTTTTTTATTAACCTTCTCTATCTGCGTTATTTTCATCATCACTCCATATTTCAAGCGCATCTTTATCTTTTCCATCGAGCCTATCAAATGTTTTTTGATCTGATACCCGCTGAATTTAGATAAAATAAAATAATGATACAAGAATCTACTTTCACATTCTAAATTCTTAGAGGCAATATTATTGTTTTTGAATCTGCTCTGTCGTTTAACTTTATCTTACAACATCGTTTTATTCTTCTTCAGGTTAAAGAAGTATATTTCAAAAGATGCCCCTTTATTTTATCTTTACAATTGTGTTGTTTTTAATTAAATGTTGTAATGAAGCCTCACGACTAGAGGCGAAACGTTGAAATTGGTTTTTCGTCTAGCTCTGCTTTCGAAAATATTCTAAACTAATGAAAAGAAAAGGAAAACATATGTCCCTATACATATTCTACACTTTTCTGCATACTTATAAACCAACTGCTGGGTACAGCTAGTGCATTGCTTTTGTTTAATTTTAACTTACCTCAGAATTACAATACACATATATAAAAATGTGCAGGTAGGTAGCCTGTATATGCGTGTATTCATGTATATGTAAAGGTATGTATATAGTGAAACCATAAGGCGGTCGTTCTTTCTGATGGCAATGAAGCAAGGTGGTACTCGCACACAAATGTTGACGGCAGCTGCAGCACGTGGGCTTGAGGCAAGAGGTAAGCTTACAGGAGGCCTTAAACCCTTATTAATAGACACGAGTTCCAATACCTTTTAGACTAAATTGCGACCGAAACGGCACGCTTCAGATGACCACTAGTTTCGTCCAAAAGCATCTTCTAAATCAACAGTTTCTTATTTAACGATGCAAATGTATACCTGTATCTTCCTATCTTATTTAAAATGGTTTCGCTCTCATAGATTACAGTTTTTCAACATTTTTAAGAAATAGAGATTTCGTATCTGTTTATAGAGTATAGCGTAATAAAGTATTTTTGCCGAACCAAGAGAAATATCAAATCTGCTCCTTTTTTGACGTAGACGCCCGCTAGAAGAGGATTTTTGGGAATTCATATAAAAAAGGGAATAATCTATTTTTACATTACATTACTCCTGACCTACTTACGTAAGCAATAAAGCGTTTAAACTTTTCACGAAAAATGTCAAGTATTTCGTGAAATTTAAACTCCATGAACGAATATGGGAGTTCAGAGTTCAAAGGTAGGAAATAAGGGCTTCATAGATGTGAGAGTTTTGACGACATTGATTTAACAGTTGTTACATAACAAAAATATGGGTCTATTTCAAATTGGCACTATTTAACCATAGACATCTGTACAGTTTTTTATTATTCGCATTTTATCTTAATGCTGTTGTTTATCGTTGTTGTTATTATTTAAGTGTTACTGTATAACTCAATAACTTTTACGCAAGGTCATGAAATTTTTACACTTACACTTTAGAGGCACGTTATCTGTTGCTTCATTTTATATTTTTAAGACTGTCACTGCCAAGTAATCGCAGTTGCCCATGTGCATTTCAAAAATATTGTGTTTTAAATCGCTGTTTCTACTTATTTATTGGATCCTGTTTAATGGTAGAAAGTAAGTTGATCGATGTTCGGTCGTACCTGTCAACGTGTGGCGATTTGATATATTTTTATTTCAAAAAATTCATTTTCTATTTGTGTTTTTATTTAATTCAAATGTTTCTGTAAATATTATTTTATATTTGTGTGTTTGTATTGTTGTCATTGTAAATTTTATTGTTTTGTATTGTGCATCGTATTGTCTTCGTGTAAATATTCCTTTCTTGCAATTCTATTTCTATACTTGCTCTTTGCCTGTTCTGTGTCTATTCTTCATTTAACGACAATTTAATTGCTTCAGTACTTTCCTATAATTCCTTTTAACAATTCAACTCTCTCTACTAACCCCATGACTCAATGATTCTTTTTTTATTTTAATAGGATTTTAATGACGGGTTTCTTTGGTGGTTTGGGATTGCTTGCTATTTCATAATATTTCTTATCAGGAAAACTCCCAACTTTTCTCTCTTCCAATTGGCACCTTCCTTTCATTTTATGCTTCTAGCTTTCCTCTTAACTATTTTTCTAAAATCTAATTTTCAAAACTACAGACATTTCTCATTGCATCTTCCTGGCGCAAAGTCAAATTCTAACTTCGTTCTATTCATTAACGTCTAGTCTTCATTTAAATTTTTTGTCAAATATATACTTTTTTGTTCAGTATTAGTTTCTATCTTTACTTTACTTCTACGCATCGAATCTAGAAACAGTGGCTGATGAGAACTAATGAATTTGAAATCGCAATCCACATCTGACAGTTTCGAAAAATCTTGATGGTATAGTATAATTTGATTCGATTTGGATGGAAACATATCGAGGAAGATTTTTTAGGATTACAAATACATAATATACGAGGCATGTTTTTTAAGTAAGTACAGTTTTGAAATTCGCCGCCGCAGCGCTACGGTCAGTGTTCCGTACATGCGCACTGAGTACCTATATCTCTCACCTACTCACTAACGCCATTACAGTCTGATTCGCCCTTGTTTACGTTGTTTACTGAGTGGTTAAGGTGCCTCCGATAATCGGAAGTCCCGCCGACTGTGAAGTCCGGGCTGTTATACGATTCCTTAGTGCTAAAGGACTAAAACCGATTGATTTGATTACGGAAAAAAAAAATATGAGTGATGGAATGGTAAGATACTGGATGAGAGCATTTAAAGATGGCCGCACAAATATGTATGACAATTCCTTTCGCTTGTGGCTAATCGGTCCAAAGATCTCATCACATCTTTTCACTGGGAAACTCCAAATCATCCTCCATACAGGCTTGATCTGGCGCCCAGTGACTACCATTTGTTCCTGCACTTGAAGAAACATCTGGGCGGTCAGCGTCTTCAATGAATGACGATGACGAAGTCGAAACAGTTGTGATGCAGTGGTTACAATTAACAAGTAAGGCGGCAGAGTTCTATGAGAAGGGTATTCACTAACTAATCAACCGTTATGACAAGTGCCTCAATATTGAAGGAAATTATGTAGAAAAGTAGATTAAGGTACAGGCTTTCATGTAAAATTAAAATTATTAAGATATCTTTTCACGTTTTTTTATTAATTTCAATACGGTACTTACTTAAAAACATACCTCGTATTAGGAATTTGCGTGGTGAATATTCATGATCACTTTGTATAAATAAAACATGGGATGGTATTTTTTTTTAGAAATTATGTTTATGTCAACGGCAATTGTTTCGATACACTGTACCTTTTTTAAGTTGAGTGTTAGACTCACAAAAATACATCTTATATTTACATTCAATTAAAGTGGGGGTTGCTTTATTATAAGTATGTAAAATTTTGTAGTCATTGTTGAATTTGTGATTTTTGTATTTTTATAACTCTAACACCACTTGAAAAAGGTACAGTATACCAAAACCATTATCGTGGAAATAAACATAATTTGTGAAAAAAAATTACCATCTTGTGTCTTATTTATACAAGGCTTTTCGGATTTCGTCAACTGTGGTCGTTGCATACAACATTATTAAAAGGGAAAAAGAAAGACGTACCAAAATATCAATGGACTGTTATATTACCTACATAACTTTTGTAGCATTGTTCTATATGAATCTTGTTACCATATAAACCAAATTGCTTATTTTGAATTTTGTAGTTCAAATGCATTTGGTAATTCCATCATTTAGTTATTGAAATAGACAATCACTTTATATTTTCAATATTCTAACTTTTTCAAGAATTACGCGTCGTAACAACTGTTTTTTATAATTTACGTAAATAGCACTTTGTACTTATTCTACCATCTTCTACTTATTCAGGATTGTTTTTAAGATTTCAACGATTAAATTTGATTTATTTTACAAGCTAGTAACTTAACACTAATGGTCGACTGTTTTTCATATAATATTTATTAAATATGCATTTCTTCGCATTTAGAAACCTTAATTTAAAAATTATTTTAGCATTATAGTTTATGAGTCTTTGTTTATAAAGCCAGTTCGTTTAACTTTTCGAAATCATTATCTGTGTCCTCAGTTCCGTTTTCACCTGGTTTGACTGATGTTATTCATTCAGCAGGTGTGTGAATTAATAATTAGGAAGGTCTGCGCCACACATTGCGTTATGGTTATACAGGGCGACTGTCGTAAGTTTGTTCATTCTAAAATACCCTAAATTAAAAAAGAAAAAACAAAGATACACAAGGAAATTTCGTTTTTTTTTTTTTTTGAAAAGGAACCACCTGTTTCTAAAATTTCCAAACGGTTCCTTAATTTTATGTACATAATCACTATATATATAATAATTTGCTATCTACCTATGGTGCTAGCGCAGATTAGGTAGGTTTGTAAGGTTATTTTGTGGAACTATCTCCTCTTATGATACAACTATTGATATATTCATTTACTTACAACTAACTAAATGGGTTACTTTTGATTTCCGGAATATCGCCGTTTAATCGGAATTTTTAATTGAAAATCACTAATCTTTTGACGTCTTGAGTGTGTTGAAATGTCAAAATTCTGATTCGATCATCGTATGGATGAATGATTGGAGCAACGACATGTATGTTCTATACACCAACGTCAATGGTACCCATCCGTCTAAGATTGAACGGGTTCAACAACTTATTTAACAATTAATTTCTGCACTCTTAAAAAATGTCATTAATGCCGTCGAAACAATTTGAAATAAAATTTGTGAAACTTACCGGCGGTTTTTCAGTTTGCAAATTTTTAATTAACTTGTTATCCCTTTTTAAACATTCACACAACTTACTTAATGAGTTATTGCAATAAAAAGAGTTTGATAATCATTATTCAATTTTGTGTTTAGTTCCAAAAATCTATTGTAGTCAAATAAGTATCTTTTTTGATTAACTTTTAGGAAAAGGTACTATAATTTAGCGAATAATTTTGCTTAAAAAGGTAAAAAGAAAATTTTTCAACTTTATTTCAATTATAACATTACTTGAAGAATAGAATCCTTCGTGTAATCGTAGCGTTCGTAAAGAAGATATAAAATGGGTTCTGCTTAACGGTCAAGTCTTTTTTCTACTCCACAAAAGGTGGCTCTGGGCACATCTTTCTAGCACAATATATAAAATGTTGAATGCGAGTAATTAGCTCTCCATTCAAACTACAAATACCATTTTCTCTTACCTTCAGAGTGTCCTGACAAACAAACTGTTTATAATATAAAATACTTGAAAGGATCTGTTTATCATGAACTGAAAGAAGACGGCAAAATTTATCACTTCCAGAAAAAACTAAATTTTTAGGACTCATTACTTTAATATATCGAAAATTGACATTAATACATCAAAATATATATTATATGGATATAAAATGAAATATACCCTTCCTTCTCTTATAACATGTGCTTATTTTCCTGCTGTTTTGAGGAATACCTAAAAAGAAAATTATAATAATTAAAATAGTAGTATTTCTAGATAATTTCTGGAAAGCAACGTAAAAATAAATAACTATAATAGTTAAAGTAGTGTCAAAGGATGTAAGGAAAGGGAACAGGACGAAAAGGGAGAGAACGACGAAAATTAAAAGGAAGCAAAAAAATATGGAAAATAATGAGAAAATAACGTTTTGTATTCTTTTAGTATGAACTTACATCATCAAGACCACATTGGCCGATGAAAAAGTCTTCAATAAGGAAGCTGTTTTTTGTATTCTCCATGACGGAAAAATCCTTTGACCGCGGAGTATCTGTATTTGATACCCTATATATTAAAGAAAACAATAACTCTTCGATCAGTACTAGATCTTCAAAATTGTGAACCATATAATCCTTTATGGCCTTTAGTTTTTTATCGGTGAGAGGATTTCCTTGTTTGTCTCCGCTAATTTTATTAATATATTTTGTCCTGCTGCGAACTTTGTTTTTAAATGTTGCAAGGAACCGATATATTTGAATTTTCCATTATCCATTATTACCGCACGAGTGCTCAATGCTTTGCAGTCTTCCATATGATAAGTAGTTAACAAAGTAGTTTTTCCGCACGATGCCTCCATAACTAAAGAAAACATATGACGCCTACTCCCTGGCTTCACTCCTTTAACACACAAGCAAGCAGCATTCATTTCAAATATGTAGGAAGATTGACAAAAATCGCTAACCAAATGAAAGGTATTGAGTGTTCTGGCCGCACTGGATCAATAATGATATGTTTGTAGATATTGTCGAATTTTAAATACAAGGCATGCATCATGGCCAATACAGTGATAAACATCAGCGTATGCAGAATAGGTAAATCCGCCGTACAGAAGACACTGTACTCAGAGGAAGACATAAGTTCAAAATTGAAACATATTTCACAGGTACAGAACTGTTGCAGCGCCCAGAAGATTTTAGACAAATGAATTCCATTTTGGATTTTTGGTAGCTTTCTCAACAGAGTCTGACAATGAAATGAGGATATTGAGCTTTACCGGCCCAGAAACTCACTTGCATTGCCTAAGGGCCTCTACATGGCTTAATCCGGCACTGGCGCTAACATTAAGACGTGGACTGAAAAGTCGCCGGCCTAACACATAGATGGCGCTAATATTATTGCATTTACCTCTTTTTCAGTTAGCATTAACCTCCAAAAGACAGCTGTTAAAATTTCATGATATTCTTATTCATTAGTTTGTTTATTGTGCTAACGCTAAAGAGTGATGCTCCTCTTTGCACCAGTCGAAAATTATTGGACCGAACCATTTATACCTTCATAGGCACGCCTAATAATAGATGTTATTAAACGTAATTGTTTATTAATTTACAGTACAATTTTAAAAATTGACAAAACAATATAACAGAGTAATATAATAAGTAAAGCACGTATAATAAATATCCTTTTGTTATCATAGCTGCTTCTTTCTTGCTATTTTGAGGAAGACCTAAAAAGAAAATTTTATAAACAAAAGTATTTATCGATTTAATTTTATATGTTTAATTTCTGATAATCAACCGTTGAAACAAATAAATGAAATAATTTCTACTTTACTATAAGAGCAAACAAAAGAGAGAACGGCGTAGGTATAACAGGAAGAATGAAGGAAACGCTATGAACATAGGAAATTAAAAAGTTTTCTATTCTTTAAATACTTACGTCATCCAGACCACATTGGTCGATGGAAAAGTCTTCAATTGGAAAACTTTTTTTTGCATACTCCATGACGGAAAATGCTTTTGACCAGGGAGTATCCTTATTAGATACCCTATATGTTAAAGAAAACAACAACTCTTCCATCAATGGCGGATTTGTAAAATTATCAGCTATGTAGTCCTTAAGGGAGTTCATTTGTTTATCAGTTGGAGGATTTCCTTGCTTGTCTGGTGCTAATTTTATTACTATATTGTATCCTGCTGCGAACTTTGCTTTTAAGTGTTGCAAAGAACCGATACATTTGAATTTTCCATTGGCCATTATCACCGCACGAGAACACAATGCTTCGCAATCTTCCAAGTGATGAGTAGTTAGCAAAGTAGTTTTTCCATGCGCTGCCTCAGTTATTAAGGAAAACATATAACGCCTACTCCCTGGATCCACTCCTTTAACAAAAAAGCACGCAGATTTCGTTTCAAATTTTTGTGATGATTTATTAGTGACAATTGTTAAATACACTTAATCACAATTAAGAGTAGATCTGCAAAACAATCTAAATTGCTTATATGGTCCATATACCGTCCATTCCATATGTATCAAATGTCAAGTGACAGTGAGAGTGCGAGAAAAGAACAGAAAAGATTGGAGTTTGCTAGTATACCAGAAATATAAAAATTATTAAATTGACAAATTCTGATATACATGAAGCTTAGTATGAGTCTCGTACCGTAATTACACGAAAACAAGTAGAGATACAGTCACTTCTCTCATACGACAGAAAAGAAAAGTGAAGAAATGAAAAGACAAAAGACAACCGATGATGCACATGAATGCTTCGAAGCAGACATAACTGAAATGGTAATGAAAAAAGTAGAATACCAATGTAAACTACTAGACTACTGCATCATCAAGTAAGAAGCAGCAGAAATGGTATAAAACCCACCTATCTGGAAATCCTCAAAAAGCTTAATGAGAAGACAGATTGCAAGGATCTGTTAACCAACGTCCAGCGAAACCAAAAATAGAGAAAAAAATTATGGTCTAAGCAGTAGAATAGGTCCTTTGTGATGAAATGATGATGCAACTGCTCGATTATGATACGCTTCTGGAAATCCCGAACATAGATATTATCACGATGGAAGAACAAATGAAACGTGTTCTTCTTAAAGAGCTTAAAATTAACTCCGAGAAGCTAAAGATCCGCACGATAAATGGAAATCCTCACGACGTTTCCAAACACAATTAACGCACTGTTCCCCAAAGAAATAACTGCCCCATCCACCTGCAGAAGTAAACTGCACAAAGAGCGAACAGGAATGCAAAATGCGAAATTAAATCTTTAAGGTGGGAGCCCAGGAAAAGTCTGAACTGTTGTTGCAGATGAGATGTACAACAAGTACCTAATGGAGTCGTTCTTTCCAAAGTTATGGAAGCGGCAGAAATTGGTACTGATATCAGAAAAAATATAACTTGGTGATCTTCCTCATTAGGTTAGAAAAAGTATACAAGACTAGTAAGGGCTAAGTGCATTTCAGCATGGATTCCGAAACCGAAGGTCGACAATAGACGCGTTGGCTGGTGTTAAACAAGCGGTAGAGGAGTCAACGAGCATCCGCAGAAAGCCGGGTGGGAACTGCGAGTCAGTGACTCTTGGCGTTAAAAACGTTTCTAATTCGGCTGGCTGGGAGTATATTCTTAAACATTCTGACAGAAAGCTTGTGTTTGACACCGAGCAGAATAGAACGGAGTTGGAGATTCCACAAAGATCCGGTATTTTTGTGGAACGCGCATTATGATGGATTACTAAGACGAAGGTTACCGAAAGGGGTCTTCGTTAACTCCTTCGCTAATGCAATCAACTACATTGTGGCTTTACTATAGTTGTAAAATGGATATTACAAAAATATAATATTTTATTTAACTTTTACACTAAATCCTTGCAGAACAGTGAGAAATGTTTGCAGATATTTCCTTAAAATTAGAGACGCTGTATAAAAAACACGTACCACTTGTTGGTTCATCTAACGCCAAGATTGGCGCTTCTCCAAGAAGCGCTATGGCCAAACTTAATTTCCTTTTGTTGCCGCCACTGTAAACCTGAACACGTTTATCAATATGAGAATAGAATCCATGTCTTCGAGCTGTGGCTTCTGCTAAAATTTCTGCTGACTTTTTTGAATATCCGCGTAATATTAAGAAGTAGACAAGGTTCTCTCTTCCCGTAAAATTAGTTATCACAGTATCAGCTTGCGGACAGTATCCAATCGACCTTTGCACTTTAACAGGTTTAGTGCGTAAATTGTAACCATTCACATAAATCATGCCTGAATTAGCTGCTAACTCGCCTGTTATTATTTCAAAGGTAGTTGTCTTACCAGCCCCATTTAAACCCAAAAGTGCAAAACATTCGTTATTTTCCACACCTACATACGCATTTCTGACAGCAGTCTGCAATGTTTTCAATCATTGTGTTACTGTATAAATAAAACACTTGACAATTGTTTCGCCACTATGTGGCTTCTTCAGAAGTTGCAAGCTCCTTCTTCTTCTTTATGAAACTTGTAACTTCTGAAAAAGTCACAGAATGGCGAAACGATCGTCAAGTGAAAAAAAGAAATAAATAAAACAATTTAGTAACTTCTACAATTGTTTAATGACTTGACTATCGTTTCGCTACTTTGTGGCTTCTTCAGAAGTTGCAAGCTCCTTCTTCTTCTTTATGAAACTTATAACTTCTGAAAAAGTCACAGAATGGCGAAACGATCGTCAAGTGAATAAAATAAATAAATAAAACAATTTAGTAACTTCTACAATTGTTTAATGACTTGTCTATCGTTTCGCTACTTTGTGGCTTCTTCAGAAGTTGCAAGCTCCTTCTTCTTCTTTATGAAACTTGTAACTTCTGAAAAAGTCACAGAATGGCGAAACGATCGTCAAGTGAATAAAATAAATAAATAAAACAATTTAGTAACTTCTACAATTATTTAATGACTTGACTATAGTTTCGCTACTTTGTGGCTTCTTCAGATGTTGCGAGCTCCTTCTTCTTCTTCTTCTTCATGAAACTTGTAACTTCTGAAGAAGCCACAGATTGGTGAAACGATCGTCAAATGAATAAACAATTGCGCATGTTACTACTTAGTTATATTTATACAGTAGAATAAGCTTCCATTAAGTAAAGGTAGAATAAATTAAAAACCTAATTGTTTTAATTCAGTCTCCAAATATTCTTTTTGCTAAGGTTACATTAAACATCCCAATAATTCTTAAATTCATTATGTACAAAATAAAAATTATAATCAGATCCATTTAGTGAAGCGATGTTTGTATAAATTAATGGTATTGATACTCTAAACAATCGTTCTTGTTTTTTTTGTTATATCAGTGACTGATATTTATGCGGTTTTTGTCAGCTCCTTATATGAAAAGACGATGGCTCAATTCCAACATATCTAACAGCCTGGGCTTCAATGGAAGCATTTCAATACATTATGAGTTTCATCTTTCGAAGTACTTGTACCACCTCATTATATTAACCTGATTATATTTGGATAGATTCTAGCTCTATTTTGTCATAATTAATTTTTAAACAGTTAAAAACAAACGCAAATTGCTTCATTTTATTACTTTATTTAGTTGATATCTACGCTACTATAGTTTCGATCCAACGAGTATCATTATCTAACAATTCTTAAATCTGAGTTTGGTAAGGAATGCGACACTTGCATTCTTCAAAAATTGGATAGATTCTAGCTCTAGTAACGTAGATAGCAACTACATAAAGTGATAAATAAAGTGGTTTGCGTGTGTTTTTAATTGTTTAAAAATGAGTTACTACAAAGCAGAGCCAGAATCTATCCAATTTTTGAATAATGCAAGTATCGCATCCCTAGCCAAACTCTATTTCAAGAATCGCTCGATAATGATACTCATTGTATCAAAACTATAGTAGCATAGATAGCAACTAAGTAAAGTGATAAAACAAAGTAATTTTTATTTATATTCAAAAAAGAAGGAATTAAAATACTTATTCGTCTAAATTTTAAGATCAAAGATCTCACATTTTGAACGCGTCCTAACAAGTAGGCACAACGAACCGAAAGCCGCACCCACGACCAGTTTCGACCTATCGGATCTCATCAGGTGGGCGCTGGCAGAAAGGCCTTTACAGGCCATATTATAAATATAAATATTAGTATAAATATGGAATCAACAGAAACAACTACTCCGAGGGCTATTAGCCATATTTATATTTATATTTATAATTTTTATTTGTTTTTAACTCATTATATTTGATTTAATTCATTACGGTGCTTGTTAATGTTCTTTATAATTTGTCAGAAATAGGCTGTGAACATTCTCTTCAGTTTTGCTGCTCATAATTTTAACTACTTCACTGATTCTATAAATAAAGTTAAACATCCTCGCCTAATTAAATTGATCGAACTGCTTTACATCATTATTTATAACAATATTGGATTTTGCATTGGTCTTTTTTGACTTTCAGTATAAAAACAATCGATACTATAAGAAAAAGAAAAACCTTTTTGCTATCGTTTTAATTCTATGGGGTTTCATGACCAGCAAAAAGAATACTGAGCAAAAATGGTATATCAGCATCTAGGAAACTATCAAAACTGATTTTATTAAAACTTCCAAACCTGCGTGCAAAGTTTACAGTGAAAGATGTTTCCCATTTTACAATACACCTTTGTCACGTTTGCAAGGGCAATTTGAAAATTGTCCTTAATTTCGGATTTAGATAAACTTTCCATTTTCCTTTTCTCCTCCTGGATATCTTCGTCATCAATACGATAAGGCTTAATGCATGAGGCTTCTGTCCTGAGGAAATACATCAAAACGCTCGAATCGATTAGTATGCTTAAGGAAAAGTAGATCATTGCAAGACTGACGGCATATGCAATCAGCCTTCCTATTGCAGGGGCATCCCATTCGTAGTAATTCAGTGTTAGATCTAAAACGAAATGAAAAACAAGAAATGTTTGTGATCTAACAGTCATGATTTGTTTATTACATATTTAAAAATGAGTATTATTTCCTACGGTTCTAAAATCATTTATGAGACAGATACAACGTTTTGAAAAACGTCGGAGATCAAAACGCTTCTACGACTTTCGAGAGTGTGTGTAACGTCACAAGATTGTTGTCAGAGATGTGATTATAATATAACTAAACTGCGCCTTGCGTTTATAAAGTGATACCATTTGGGTAGGCAACACATTTTGCGAATTATGGGACAGAAACGCGAGAACTATTAAGAACGCTCGTAATACCATTCAGAAAGTTTGAGGCAGTTGAGGTGTAGTGCAGTTATTTCAAATAAATATTGTGCGACACTATTTTTCTTGTACATAGGGTTCTGTGAATCTTTTATGAAGTATTTTTTGTTATAGTAATATAAAACTAGTTTAATATTACAACAATTTGGTTACATATTGTTGTGCATATGGTTGACGTGAAAAGATTTCTAAAGGTTCTTCCATTTCGTTTCATGTGTAGGTACAATTTAAACATAAGACACACTGATACATTTGTAATTTCATCGAAGGTTCCCTAAGGATCCTGAATTAAAGAAAAAAATAGTTGAACATAATAAGGCATGAAAGTTTTACACCGTCAAAATATTCAGTTGTGTGTTGTTTGCAGCAAACATTTTGAAGAAAATGACTTTTTAATACGTAGGAAAAAGAAAATTAAAGCAAAATGCTGTACCTAGCATTTTTGATTTTCCTCAGAACTTAATTAAAAAAATAGTACTTCGACGCAACAAACGAAGTATTTTGTCACAGGAGCAAAAGTAAGCAAGTAATTGAATGAGTAATATTAAGAGGTAATTTAATTTTGTTCTAAAATAGTACCATAAATACGGAGTTGCCCTTAATCCCGTCAACTTCAAAACTACATCCTGAAAGGTAAATTCTGATTTTGCTAAAAATTAGTACTGGGTTCATTTACCTATTAATTAAGCTTTTAACCGTTATTATAATCGCTTAGGTTTTAATGTATTTTGAAATTTTTACTTAACTCTAGGCAGCACGAAGTTTAATGTAGATTTTTTATTAATTAATATTTATATTTTTGTATGTTAGGAATATTCAAAACTTTCTATCAAAGGTTTAACTTTATTTTTGTTGCTTATTATATTTTGTGTATTATTAGTCATAGTTCAGATTTACTTAGATACATAATTCATAAACACATGTTTTAGGTTCTCATATATAACATATATCTATACTTAATTTTCGTACAATCTTATCGCTTAAAACATTTCTCTTGTCTATCCGTCACCCTAAATTCATATATCTACTGTCGCCTGTTTGTTATTATTATACCTAACCACCTACCCATGTCAATTGACACCTCTCGCATATCTTTCTCTAACTTACATCTTCTTGTACTTCTTTTCTTCTCATGATTAACATACTATTTTTCTAACTTTCCCAACAGAGCACACATAATGAACGACTTCACATACCTTAGATTTTTTTTTACTAACAAAAACTTACGAAACATATTTTATGAAATTCAATATTACCAACTATTATTTAAATCCACATTATTTTAATATTCGCTTGCATAATGTAAAGTACTTTATATTAAAAAATGAGTTTTGCTTAATTGATTTTTACTTATTTTTTAAATAAATGCTTAAAGTTCGAGTTTATTAATGTTTTAGAAATGTGGAGTGTTGTATATCGCTTTATCCTATAGAGATTAATTTAACACAACTATAGTGTTTCTTTTACTAACAAAAACTTCAACTCAAATTCAATTTTACCAACTATTATTTAAACCATAAAATCAGACTGTAAAATGCATGTAAATAGTAATACCGTTAATATACATCATTTTAATCATAGTTATCACACCTTTTTTATCAACTTCATACACCAATCATTCACACAACGAGAAATTTACTTGCATTACTAATTAACTTTATTTTCACTTATAGCACATATATTATTGTAAACAACAGTATTATTCTTTTTTTTAAAGAAGTTTAATTATGTTTTCAATATATTTGGTTTGTATTTTAAATGTTATTGTAAACGATTTTCAATCTTTAAAGTCCGTAAATTTCCGTTTAGCGCATGTGAAACTTAAATGTGTCCCCGAATGTGCATTACCGGTTGCATACCCAAAATACATCATTTTCTAGTACAGAGAATATTGCTTACGCTCGGTCCATATTATAATCACGTCTCTGATTGTTGTAGTAGACAATGAACACGCATTGCGACCGCTGCAGTTAATGAAGAGTTCACCGTTCGCGTAATTTTCCAAATGCCGGCTCTGAAAATGAGCTACTGTTGGTGTTATGTGCCTTACTGTAAGAACATGTAAGAAAACAACGGAATAGCTGCTTTTTGCGGATCAACCGTGCAATTTACAATACAAACAGACTCATTCCTTTTTAAAGTATCGTAACCTGCTGCTTGATCACCATTACTGTTTCTCTCAGTGATCTGTAAAATATATTCAGGAAGAAAGGTCAACTAAAACTATACACAATAACATTAGGCGTTTCGCATATCGTCGGTGTTGATGTTATCCTTAACTTTTTGTAATTCTATCCTATAAAATCGCTACGATAAAGACAAATAATTTTGTTACTCATTCACCAGAACACACATAACAGTGCTCTAAAGAAGATAACTTTGCCAAGGAAAAGTACTTCCTATCTTTAATGTCGTGTTTTGACGTTGGAGTTTGAGCTATTTACTATTTACTGTATCCTAATCTGTTATTTTAAACCTTAATCTATTTATCTCTCCAAAGTGTTCTTAAGAAAATTAATAAAATCGAATAAAAAACATGGAAAGTTTCACTAATTTTTTTTAATTCGAGAATATCGATAAGTTTGTTTCTACCCCAGAACAGGTCACTTAAAGAGGAATACAGAAATTGTTAAAATTTACAACTATAGACTAATCTTAAATACTACTACAGGTTACACAAAAGGAGTGGGAATCGTACACAGGCATTTCTACCTGGTTATTTACAAAATTTAACTTGTTGTATAATGTCTTTTTTAAAAATTGGATTGATTCAGCCGTTACTCTGTTATAATTCATCTTAACGATAAATGAATAAACACTACTTTGTTTATTATTACTTTTTTATTTACAAATCCTTTTGACTATAGTTTCGACAAAAAGTTTGTCATTGTCAAACAAATAATTCAAATTGAATGAATATAAACAGATGTACAGTTGTGTTTATATATATTTTTTGGAAATACCATTAATTACTAAATGTATTGAATGGTACTGAGTGGTACAAATCTACCTGGTCGTTTAACAATGTAACAAATTTTCTAGCTCAACTTATTTATTTAAACAATTATTTATTTTACACTTACACACTACTTAAAACACTTAAGCACTAATGCAACAACTTATTTATATGACAAGGTAAATGTGTTATTTATATCACTCGGTATATCGTATTTATATTACCATTCTACTATCAACTCTAAACTGTAACTAAACTCTAAACTAAATTGTTTCTCTAACTATACTGTTCTTGACCGTCGACAACATAATATTTATAGAGGTATCGAAGGTTCTGGAGTAATCAGGAACGACCTTCTAGTATTTTCTCGAACTCCTATTACGTTGTTATTTACTTATTTCTATCAATGCGCCAACCGACGACCGTATCAAATTTGTCAGTTTTATCTTTTGAATTAAAAAGTATGTGTTTTAAATATGTGTTTGACATTAGATCATTTCGATTAGGAAAAGATAATTCCAATTTTGCAAACCATATTTTAGAAACAGGCCATCAGTTTCCTACTATAGAAAATATTAAAATTATTCATAATCTAAATAAAGGCTTTGAACTTAATATTTTAGAATCCTTAGAAGTATATAAAGCATCAATAATTTCGGAAAATAACCTGTTAAACGATCAGGTAGATTTGTACCACTTAGTACTATTCAATACATTTAATAATTAATGGTATTTCCAAAAAATATATATAAACACTACTGTACATCTGTTTATATTCATTCAATTTGTAATCATTTGTTTTGACAAATCTTTTTATATTCATTCGATTTGAATTATTTGTTTGACAATGACAAACTTTTTTGTCGAAACTATAGTCAAAAGGATTTGTAAATAAAAAAGTAATAATAAACAAAGTAGTGTTTATTCATTTATCGTTTATATTTAATGTCTTTTTTATTACAAACGTTTCTAACAGCGATAGCTTCCTGCTTTTTGGAATATTAGGGTGTATTACTTTTACATTGTTTTCATCTAAACAGTGACCAAACGTAACACAATGTTCAGCCATACCACTGGAAGTTACTTTTTTATTTCTTATTGCCGTCACGTGCTCGGCCACTCGTTTCTTAATTTTCCTACTCGATTGTCCAATATAAGTAGCATTACAATCCTGACAGAAAATTTGATATATACCACTTTTTCCCTAGAGTTTGCAATATGTCTGTGATTAATGAGAAAATTATCTAAATTAAACGTACTTTTTTCAATGACTTTACAATTTCAATTTTTCTGTAAAAACTGTTTAAAACCTAGACTTAGATTTGCGATATAATTTGTACTACAATAAAAAGTTTTTTGCTAACAAAGAGAACTACTAGTAAACAATAATTTGAACACCTGCTTTTTCAATTTTACGTTTGGCCACTGTTTAGATGAAGATAATGTAAAAATAGTACAATTGATTTTATCTACTGATACTTGATGAAATTCCATTATATACTTAATGAATAAAAAAACACACAAGTTTAGATATAACTTCCGAAGAAGTTACAGTGTAGCGAAACAATATTGTCAAGTGATAAACAATAAACTGTGAAATTCGAAAAAGTATTTTTTTTATTCATTAAGTATATAAAGATAGTACACCCTAAAATTCCAAAAAGTAGGGAGCCATTGCTGTTAGAAACGTTTGGAATAAAAAAGGCATTATACAACAAACTAAACAACCAGATATAAATGTCTGTGTGCAATTCCTAACTCCTCTTGTGTAATATGTCGTAAAATTTAATATAAATATGGAATCAACAGAAACAACTACTCCGAGGGCTAATACCCCTACCGGCATTGAATTACACTGTTGATTCCGATGGATTCTTAGACGAAGATATAACATATAAAAGGAGGCATTAAACTCCTCTTTCGTTTAAATTTTAAGGATTACAGATCCCACATTTCGAACGTGTCCCACACAGTAGGCACAGCATACGGAAAGCCATATCCCACGACCGGTTTCGACCTATCGGGTCTCATTTAGACGAAAGAGGAATTTAATGCCTCCTTGTTTTGAATATGTAATATTTAAGATTAGTCTACACTTGTAAATGTTAGCAATATCTGCATTCCTCTTTAAATGACCACTTTTGCGGTCGAAACAAATTTCGAGGTTCTCAAATTAAACAAAAAATTAGTGAAATTTTCAATGTTTGGAGTCTCTTGGTGAAACATTTTTAAATTTAAAAGATTAAGTACAAAACCACTTGGAACTTTGAACAGTTGAAATTAAAATTCTTGAAGATGCCCTAAGAAGCTGAAATACGTATTGAGTATAGGTTGATAATAAATTATAGTGTAACAAATTTTCCATGTATTTTTTTACTTAATTTTTGAAATTTTATTCGTCTTGTTTTACAATGTAAAAGTAATTGAACCTCTCGCACTTACCGCAGCACAAAGTAGCATAACTGTTGTCCATTTTACAAGTTTTCGCAGCACACTCTTCATTCCAATTGTCCACACATTCTCCTACCTCTGAACAAATCCGAATAAATCCCCTTTTTTCCAGTATTTTTACATAGCACTCCGTCATGTTATACATTGGTAGACTTATTAGTAGTCGGTACAGAAAACAAAGGAAAAAGTCAGGACTGGTTAATATGTCTCCTTCAAATTCAAATATTATCCACCTTAAAAATCCGACTAAAAATAAGTTGATTATACGTTTTTCATTTGTACAGAAAATGTCTTTAACGATAGATCTGAACACATGAGAACAATTTATTTCTCTTTCTTTGTTCAACTCTTAAAGATTAGGTATGGAGAGGAAGATTCATTTGATATTCAGTAGATCATTCATAGCCTAACCCTCAGAAATTGAACAATAAAACGAAGAACATAAATACACAAACCCTATTGTTAATTTCCACAGTCTTTTATTGTTCTTAACAATTGTTTCACCGCTTTTCAGTTTCGTCAGAAGATACATAGATACTTGATACAGTATCTTTGTATCAGTGAAACAGTTGTTAAGAACAATAAAAAACTATGGAAATTAATAATAGTGTTTGTGTATTTATGTTCAACATGAATTTCCGTCAAGTAAGAATAGATTCGATTAACTAAAATAAAACGAAGACTGTAACCAGAAGAAATCTTCTGGAGTTTATTTTAGGGCACTACGTCCAAACATCTTGCTATAACACCCACAAGCTACTACTGATTTTTAGTATAAAGCTGTATACTTTTTTATCTACTTATTTCAACTTACGTGCTATTAGTATTATAATAAATGTAGAAACCATGTATTCTGGTGACCATCCGATGTGGGACACGAGGAAAATGAAGCATGTAATATGTAATCCACCAACCCAAAATATCACGAATCCTCTATCTAAAGTAAATAATTTTAAATTTTATTAATAAAGTTTTCTCCATATTTCAGTTTAAAAAATTGTGCTTTTTAATCACCATCTCATTGACCCCCACTTAAAATTATGTAATTATTTAATTTTAAGTTATATCGAAATCCTCATCATTCATCATCGTTCTCAGCATCCCCTCATCTTCTTCATCATCCTCGTAATTCCTTCATCATACCCTCAACTTCCTCATCTTTCTCATAATATATCCCCTCCTAATCCTACCATTATTCACTATATCAGCGGAATCCAAAAACGAAAACGTTTTAAGATTGCGCTACCAGTTTGCCCATTATAGGTAATAACATTATAGGAGTTACAAAAAATTAATAGACAGCTCTTCTTTCAGTTGAAAATCATATATAATAATGCGCAGGTGCAGGTGTGTTTTTTAGTACATCTCTCAGTTAGCCGTGAAAACATGTCGTATAATTGTAAGTTTTATAAATAATTGAACTAAATTTTAATTATAATAGAAACTATAATATTAAAGGATTATAAATAGCAGATTAAAAGTTATTATTGAATTAAACTTGTTGAAACTTTAAATTTACATCTTTTTCTTGTGTAAAGTGCAATACACCGTCAATAAATGATATGCGCCATGGTATAAGGTTAGGTTATAGTATGCAGTGGCTTAACTGATTGCTCTGTGTAAGGTGCAATCAGACATCGGTACCGTCAAAATTAAACCAAATATTGTAGGTCTATCTACGAGGGTGGTTTGATAAGTCTGTGCCTTTTTGAATTTTCCTATAGAATGATATTAGACGATCCAAGGTTGAAAGTGCGTGAGTTGGCTGAGGCTGTAGGCATCTCAATTGAGCGAGTGTATCACATTTTATATGAATTTTTGGACATGAAAATGCTATCGACACGGTAGGTGCCGCGATTGCTCACGATCGACTATAAACAACCATCATGTGACAAGTTGAAAGGAGTGTTTGGAGATTTACAGTGTACAGCTGCAATCCAAACGAGTTTTTGCGCCGTTTCGTTACCGTAGATGAGAGATGAATCCATCACGCCATACCAAAGATCAAGCAACAATCGAAGTAGTGGAGTTTTACAGATGAACGTGCACCGAAAAAGGCTAAGATGGGTCTATCGGCTAACAAAGTCATGGCCATAATTTTCTGAGATTCACATGGTGCGAGGTGTAATTCATATTGATTATCTTCAGAAAGGTAAAATAATCAGCGGCAAATATTAATCAGAGCTGCAGCTGCTGGACACATTTGACACTGTTTTGAAGCAGAAAAAAAGGCATTTAGCCAAGAAAAGAGTGTTGTTCCATCAGGACAATGTACAGGTGCATATCCGTACGTGTGTAGTTACCATGGGAAAATTTAATCATTTAATTCTTACGCCATCCACTTTATTCTCCGGATTTAGCCCCTCCGACTATTTCCTATTTCCAAACCTGAATAAATGGCTGGCACTAAAATATTTGGGTCGAATGAAGAGGTCATCGTGGAAACAATCGCTTATTTTGAGGGCCTTGAGAAATCTTATTATTTAGGAGGAATAAAGAACTTAAAAACACAATGGACTCAATGTATTGAGCTAAAAGATTATGAAGAAAAATAAAATAATTTTTTTTGCCGGAAAACTGATATTTGTACGTACTTTTCAAACCGATCTCGTATCTAAAAGTATTTTTTTTTATTGTGTTTTTGTTAAACAACCTGCCAAAAGATAGCTACGGTCAGGTTGTAGTACGGAAAGGTTTTCCTAATTGCTCTCATGTGAAGTGCTATACACCATCGATAAGTGCCATGCATCATGGACTAAGGTTAGGTTATAGTGCGGAAGGGTTTCTCTAATTGTCTTGTGTAAAATGCTGTGCATCAAGGGGTAAGGGTAGATTATAGTGCCAAGTGGTTTTCCTGATTACTCTTGTATGAACTGGTATGCACCGTGGGCTAAGTATAGATTAAGGTACGTAAAAGTTTCCTTGATTGTCTTGTGTGAAGTGTTTTGAACTGGAGACTAAGGTTAGGTTATGATGCTCAATGTATTTCCTGATTGCGCTGTGCAAAATTCTGTGCACCACCGGCATCGGTACCGTCCAAATTTGGTCAACTAGTGTTCTTTATAATTTAAATTAATTAAACTTATTTGTAAGGAAATATTTAAACACAAATACTGAAATTATTAACAAATTTAATACTACCATAAGTATATTTCTGTTAACATCGAGAACCCTTACTGTAAAGTAAGTTATATACCCGGTGTGTTATTTTTTATCAAAGATAAAAGAAGACATATCATTGAAACATGAAACGTTTTATTGCCATTAGCTTGAGCAACAGACATGCTTTATTTGTTTTGGGCGAAAGGAATAAAACGTAATTATTGAATAAATAGTGATTATTGGTTAATTATTTGGATAGAGAATTTTGAAGAAAATTAATGTTATTGAACCGTCGATTTAAACACACTAGACTTACTTATTTTCAAAATTAATTAGAAGAAAGCACACTTGGTAAACTTTCACTAATTTAAAAATTATTATAATATTTAAAAATTAGTGAAAGTTTACCAAGTGTGTTTTCTTCTAATTAATTTTGAATTTATCATGTCCTTTCACAACGTTTGCACCATCAAGACTTTAGAGGTTATTATTTATTTTTAACATATCATATTGCAATTTAACAAAAGCATTTATCGTTGAAGTGATTTTCATATACTTACTAAAACCCTCAGTGTATTGAAACCCCTTCAATTCGAGTAAATGAGATATAATGGCTATGACTAACGCACATATCATCATAACTAACATTTCCCACAGTAGAGCAGTTACCCAATAGAGTACAACGTTTGCTCCTGAAATTAATTGTAGATGCATGGATTTGTTCCTTCTTTCCTCTGAATAGAACAAAAGTGGTATTGCTCCAGCAATACCGAATCCAAATGAAAGACAACACATGCATTGTAAGTCTGTCTAGAAATATTATGTAACAATGATAACAGATTACTAAATGATAGGGTAGTCAGTAGTTGACACACTGACGAAATAAAATATTATTATTAAAATAATGAATCATTATCGCTAATGAATATTTACATTAACTATTTCATGGATAAGCAATATAATTTGGAATTTTTCTTTTAAATAAGTAAAAATATGTGCTGTTATGTTAAATATAGGAGAATAGGTAATATCTCAATCGTGATGGATAGTAACAAATCAGTCTTACATTGGTAGGTTCAGTAGATATACCCGTCGGTTCTGGATAATTGTAAATTTGGATTTTGTATCGTTTTCCCTTGCTTTTCCTTAAAATTGCATTAATTACAGTAGAAAGTGCCAATGGGGCCGAATGACCTTCGAAATTGTTGTAGTAAGCAACTATAGGTGACCCAAACGATGCTCCTAGAACGTAGTGATTTTGATAATAGTTAAAGTCTTGCTTTGCCTAAAAAAATACTTGCATGTAATACCTAAATTTGTAATTGTAAATTTCATTAAAAAACTGTTTATATTGATAAATTAACACCCTCAACAAGTAACGATTATTATCATTTCTTTAAAAATTATGGGCTTACAATAAACATCTAGAAAGCAATTACCAACCCCACGTACCATGCTTTTCAAAATTTGTTTTATTTTAAGGAACATTGAGGTTTTTTCTTCGTGTTGAAAATGTAAATCATCCTCGTCATCCGCGTACCAATATTTCGCCGGTTAAAATTGCACGCGTTAGAAACCTTATTGAACGGCACCGCCACGCCACGCCACTGTTCTTCAGATATCTGGTGAACTCGGCATCTGCTATAGGAGTGTCCACACAATCATCACGAAAAATTTCAGCTCGTTGGGTTTCAAAGTTGCTGAGTGAAAATCAAAAAACTGCTCGAGTTTGCATCTCTCAGGCGCTTCTCACTCGATTTACAGTGGAAGGTGATTTTTTTGTACAAAACTGTAACCTGCGATGAGACGTGGGTACACCATTACACTCCAACATCAAAACGAGCAAGCATAGAGTGGCGGCGCAAAGATGAATGAAACCCAGTGAAGCCGAAAGCACGTCTGTCTGCAGGCAAAGCTTTAGTCACGGTTTTTTGGAACTGGAGACGGGTGCTGTTGGTCGATGTTTTGTACAAGCAAAAAACTATTAATGCAGCCTACTACTGTAACCTTTTCAGTCAGGTAAACTTGCTTATCACCGACAAAGGAGGACGCACCCCGTTCGTAACGTGTTACTCTTGCTCGATAACGCTAGGCCTTATACCGCAGGCCCAAATCGGCGAAATGCACTGGACTCAACTGGAACACACTCCATAAAGCCCAGATCTGTCCCCTTGTGATTTCTATATGTTTGGGGCCCTCAAAGAATCACTAGGAAGCGAGCAATTTCAGACCGATTAGCAGCTGGAGGCGTTTGTGCGCAACTGGATAGACACCCGGCCTGTTTCTTTTTATGGAAACGGGTTGAAAAAACTACCAATGGGAATAATGTATAGACAAACAAGGGGTATACGTCGAAAAATAGAGAAATTTGTGTTTTTCTGAAATTTTTCAAAATAAATGTTTTACGAACAAAAGCGCGTTTATATTTGATCCATCCTCGTAATAAATTATTACCATCTGTTTTTTTTAAATCATTACTTTAGCCGCATAGAATATCAATGAACAAAGAACCATACTCAGTTTCCTATGAAAAAAATTGCCACGATAGAGTTAGTTCAAACCACAGCTGGACTTTTACTGCACTAGGAAAGATTAAAAAGCTCCATGGTCACATAGTTCTAGACGCATTCTTTACCATCATGGCCCATTATGGTAGAAAAAATCAGAAATTGTTATCGAGATGGTAGAGTATTGAAGTACTATTGGGTGTTGTGTGCATATCATGACAGTCGTGCGGTATCTGGGAGTATATGCAACATATACAAGAAGAGCTGCAAGCGCGTTCAGAATCAGCCGAAAATATATTATTGATATAGCAAGTACCTTAAGTCAGGATGGAAGAAGAGATAGAAATATAAAACAAAGGATAGCGCAGGGACGAGTAGCTTTTAATAAATAGAAATTACTTGTATGCTCGCGTTCGGTTAATTCAGGAAATCGAAAAAGATTATTAAAAGTTTTTCTTTGGAGCACGGCTCTGTATGAGTACAAAACGGGATGGGTGAGCGCAGCAGAAAAGAAAGAGTTAGAAGCGTTTGAGATGTGGTGTTATAGGCAGTTGTTGAAAATACCATGGACAGAGAAGGTTATAAATAAAGGGTTATCATAAAGAGTATGTGAACAAAGGGCGCTAGGGATGTCAATAAGGAAAAGGAGAGATGGTTGGTAGGATACATTTTGAGACATGAAGGACTATATTGGGATTATTATAATAATAATCGCGTTATTTCCTCATTCTTCTTTGACCATGTTATGCTAGTATGAGATACTAAATTTGATGTTATGATATATGTCTGATTATGATTATTAATAAGACACTACTATTTTTTTATGGTGTTTATTTATTAAATGAAAGATGTTGTTTTGCTGAGAGAAATGCTAATACTAAAAACTTAAAACTTAAAACTATCTGTGTGTACAAAAATTAATTAACCTACAGGGGTGAAGAATGGTAAAAACAGGTTGGTTTGAATTGAACTATGAAATAGATACGGTACAAATTCTGAAGAACTGCTGGCTACTGTACTTCTATGATAGTAAGTAAAACTAACTGTGCAGAAATAAGGATGGCAATAAATAACTAGAAACAGCGCTGAACAACTGAAATATATACTATCCAAAAAAAAAGAAGGAATTAACATCCTTTTTAGTTTAAATATTAGAGATCACAGAACCCACATTTGTAACACCTCCTACCAAGCAGGTACTGCGAACCGAAAGCCAAATCCTACAACCGGTTTCGACCTATTGGGTCTCATAAGGTGGGCGCTGGCAGTAAGGCCTTTGCAGGTTATATGATAAATATAAATATAGAATCAACAGAAACAACTCCTCCGAGAGCTAATACCCCTACCGGCATTGAATTACACTGTTGATTCCGAAAGATTCTTAGACGAAGAAAACACACCCATATCCATAGGATGCGTTCCAAATGTGAGATCTGTGATATTTAATATTTAGATGAAAAAGGATCTCAATGCCTTCTTTTTTTTGATATGTTATCTTTGTCTATAAATCTTTCGGAATCAACAATGTAATTCAATTCCGGTAGGGGTATTAGCCCTCGGAGTAGTTGTTTCTGTTGATTCCATATTTATATGAAATATATACAATGAAACCCTTCTCGGAACGTTCGGATTCAGGTAACGTCCTGAATACTGAACAGGCTAGCTAGAGACAAATTAGAGATATACATAGGAGCAAAAAGTGGCAGAGGATGGACTAGATTTGATTACTGTTCCCAAATGGTTGGGGATGACGAAGCAATGACTGAAATATAATGAGACCCTTGCTCTCCTACACACCTGGCAGACCTAAGTGAAACCTTTTGTTTTAAATTATATAAATCATCATATCTACTTTGTAGCCCAAACTGGGAGTAGTCCTTTATAAAGTATATGCTTTAAAGGCTATTACCATCTGTTATATATGATTATTTGGTAAAATGAATAAGTTTTTAGGCAAGTAAGTGCACTGAGCCCGCTCCTTTTATAATCGTAATGAATGCAATTATTAAGAACACAAGACATGATGAACTAACTGCGGTTTATTTTATTCAAGAAAAAAGTGTTGTTCCATCAGGACAATCCAAATTACATTATATCATCAATTGGGCTACGAACTGCTACGCCATCCACCTTAATCTCCGGATTTAGCCACCGCTGACTATTTCCTATTTCCAAACCTGAAGAAATGGCAGGGAGGTCATGGTGGAAACAAATGCTTATTTTGATGGTCTTGAAAAATCTTATTTTTAGAAGCAATAAAAAAAATAAAAACACGATGGACTAAATCTATCGAGCTAAAAGAAGATTATGTAGAAAAATAAAGTGATTTTTTACCGAAAAACTAATGTTTCCCTTTAAAAGTCACTTACTTATCAAACCGCCTTCGTATTAAGACATTTCATTTGCTAAGCTTAATAAAATTCACTTTAACATTTCGTTTCGTTATGCGTATTTTGGTTCCACACAGCAATACGTTACAACCTAACGTACAGAAATCTAGTATTCAGTTCAACGAAAATATCGTATCTGGAAGGAAGCGTTGAAAATAATGTATATGAAAATTAACATAGAGGAAAGTAATGCTCATCAGAAAAAGTAATAATAATCTGCAAATAAATATCAACGAAACGTTATTAGAGCTTGTTAGGGAACCTAAATACCTAAATTATGTAGTTAATGAAGATAGGATTGTAAGTCAGAAAAGCAAATTACAAGCAATGACAATGAAATATCTCAGTGCAATGAATAAGAAGATTAGAGAAAATAAGAGACGTGAATATTCGCCAGGATCTAGGAACATATGAAGTACAAAAGAGTAAAAGTGAGTAAAATAAATAGAGAGAGACAAATAAGGAAAGTATAGGAAACTGGAATAATTAAAAAGAGGAAGATAAGCAGGTCAAGAAATTCATGAACAAGCGAAATGAGGAAAACCTTAGAGAGGAATGGAATGATGTTACGTCAGGGAAAGAGATTGGCATAGGACAAGAAGAGATAGACAAAATGGAATAGTAACATTTTTGTATGGAACAGATGGATGCCTTATAACATACGGGCTGAAAACTCCCGGGCCTAACACTGGCAACTGGTGAACCTCGTCCAAAGCGCCCGAAAACACAACAATCTGCTGGAAAGGTTATAGCCTTATAGGTTAGGTTATGGGATGTGTGTAGTGTAATATCCATCGACTATCTTGAGAAGGAAAATACCATCAACAGTGGATATAGTGAATATTATATAGCGTTATTGGAGAATTTTAAGGTCAAAATTGCAAAGAAACGACTGCATATGGCAAAGAAACAAACTTTGTTTCATTAAGACAACGCACCGTGTTACAAGTCATTTGTCATCAAAACAATACCACAACTACATGACTACAAGAATTGAACTTCGAATTGCTCCCACATTTACACATCCACCGTATTCTCCATATTTGGCTCCCAGCGACTATTGGCTCTTTGCAGACCTCACAAGAGAAGAGATTATCGCTGAAGCTGAGGCCTATTTTGAGGCAAACGATAAATTGTTCTATGTTGATGAATAAAGCCAATTTTGGACAAGGAAAACGGGTTTTCTTTATTAGGTCCGGGACTTTTCAGCCTATGTGTTACTATTTTGGTGAAAAGGCTTATGATAATACAATTATATTAAAAACCAGGAATGTTTTCTTCATATAAACTTTTTAATCACTTATAGTAACTTACTCTATCAAATGCTTCTCGAACCAATTTATTTCCTTCCACAACTTCGACAACCCCACCATGTTCCTCAATAATTTCTTTGTACTCCCGCCAGTACGGTTTATCGCTACCTTCTGTTAATGCAATTACATTATAATAATCGTCCAAGGTTATTCGGAGCACTTGTGAAGCTAAAGCTGCGTTAAGTATTGAAAAAAATACCGGCACAAGGTAAAGTATCAACACAATGGCAATTTGAAGGAATGCATAACGATCTCTTAGACTGCATATAATTTTTTTATACATAAGTGCTGTGAATTGTTTCCGAATGGTTGGTTTTGTTATCTCTAAAATAAACATAGAAAATAATCAAAACTACTGCAGACTTCTTGCGTAAATAGAAAAATACAGCAATAGTTTTTTGACAGACCTACATAACATATTATGTTAATAATAATATTTAAATTTTGTATTGAAGTGTGTTAATGTTATTAAATCGACGAGGCTTTTAATTCTTGCAATTCCATTTTAACAAACGAAAACAAACACTGGTTTAGGTTAATTGGAAGATATTACTAAACTTAAACTAATATAGAATCACTTATATACTAACTTAAATTTAAATATGAAGGGGGTTAAAGTGAAATACAAGTTTAAAGGAGGTGAATTTTTAATGTCTAGTTGATCGTTGATTATTAGTCCTAGTTTATTTAACTTATTTAATGCTAACCCCTTAATAAGTTTAATCTGCTACCTTTGTTTTCTATGTGTAATACGTACCTCAAATGTAGGGCATAGATGAAATTGAATTTAATTGTGAGTCTTGTAACAAACCGTACATAGGGCAGACGGGTAGATGCTTCAGAGAAAGTATTAATGAACGCAGGAAAAGCTATATAAATAAAACTTTTTGCACAACATTTATTTGAAGAGACACATAATTTTAATGACGAATTTGATGTATTACACATGGAAAACAAAGGTACTAAGTTAAAGTTATTAGAAAGGTTAGCAATAAATAATATTCTTAAAAACATTTTCGTATTCCTTCCCATCAGCTACTCGTGCTGGTGAGCGGGCAGTCCCTCCCATCTGCACTGTAGTGTAAAGCAGGAGGATAGGGCGTAATACCCTTTTCAGGATCCTTTCAGGTGCTATGGTTAGAAAAAGAAAAATGAAGACAAAAGAGACGTAGCAGATTATCTGTGGAATATTACTGCCCCAGCATTTGCCCAAGTTATCCAAGGAAACCACAGAAAACCTTGACCAGAGCAGCCCGACCCGGATTTGAACCGGTAACCTTCCAAATGCTAAGCAAAGATCTAGAGCATCAGATAAATAAATTAGGACTTCTTTAAAAGAGACACATAATTTTAATGACGTTTTTGAGGCACGAATTACACATACAAAACAAAGGTCCATTTAAACTTATTTAAGGGTTACCATTAAATAACTTAAATATTATAGATTAGGACTAATAATCAACGATCATCTGGACATTAATAATTCACGTCTTTAAGACTTCTTATTCACTTTAACCCCCTCCATATTTAAATTTGAGTTAGTATAAATATATATAATATATTTCGACTGAAAAAGCCACTGTGCGGAAAAATAATTATTGTGGTCTTAATAAGACTTTTTGTAACCAAAACCTGTGTATGATTTCGTTTGTTTAAATGTTATTAATTAAGTTGTTAGGCAATGCTCCTGTATCTTCATGGTAGGTACATACTTAATGATAGTTTAATCAAAACACTATTTATGCCTACATACACCTAAATAGCAAAATAGATCGATGTACTTTGTTAACCTCTCTGAATAGATCACTAGATAACATATTCAAAAAAAAGGCATTAAAATCCTCTTGCGTCTAAATTTTAAGGATCACAGATCTCACATTTCGAACGCGTCCTACAATGTAGGCACAGCGTACCGAAAGCCACATACCACGACCGGTTTCGACCTATATTTATATTTTCATAGATCACTAGATAGTTTTACGTGAAAATGCTTAAATAAGTATTTAAAAACGAAACACGTGTCCCCACCTTTTCAAAAAGTGTTGTGGTAATTGAGATAAGTCTCTTTTAGGTTTTAACTAGATATTAGTTTCAACTTCTCCACTTATCGTGAGCTTGTTGTTATTTAAATAAAGGCAAGATATACGTGAGTTTCATTTTTAATTTATACGCTAGAGTATTATGTTATATTCTAAGAAAATTCCATACCCAATTGAGCAGGATTTATTTGAGTAACGTTTTCTTCATGCTTTTCTACCACGTATCTGAAATGAATATAAACTCGATTATTAAATCTTATTTATTTTAATAAATAACGAATGTAAACAAAAGGCTTTTAAATGTTTCAACGAAGTTTATACTGCACAATTGTTTCGGTTGGTTAGCCCTTCAAGAGTAGTTAGCTACCGAGGCACATGGTAACGGACTAACCACCCGAAACAATTGTAGAGCCAAATAAATGTCGTTGAAACATCTAAAAGCCTTTCGTTTACATTCATTTTTTATTTAATGGTATATCAAAAAATCGCCACCAAAGGCTTTATTTCTATTATTATTTATTTAATGGTATTTTTGCACCCTTACTCAATAAAAATTTCATCTAGTGGTATTCTTGATACTCCAAAACTATTGATATTAAGCGATGCTTGATTGCTTTCGAGAGATTTTACTGCGTCGCCTATATAAGACATTGACACGTCGTAAACCAAGTCGTTTCCAGAAATTCGATGTAACTGAGAAAATACGGATAGCTGTGGTTAAGTATGTTAGAGAAAAGAAATTGAACAAGTACATTAAGAATTCATAGTATGTTACTCGTGTTATATTTTCGATATCAAATTCTAAAAATTCCTATTTCTTATAACCAAAGCATCCAAAAATGCTAATTTTCCATTTTTCCTCATTTTAACAGTAATGTGAACTTAATTAGTAGGAAAGTTTTAAATTACCTACATCAGTATCTCTCAAAGTGGATGAGGGGAGGTAAAGGGCCCAGAGAAAATTGGGAGGCGTTGAAGCGGTTTAGGGGAGCAATAACTGATTTATATTTTATTTTAAAAACTGAAGTCGAAACCTAGATTATTTCGTTCTTGTTCCTGCCCAGTTTAATTGTGCAGACTATAGAATAAATAATTTATGACGGTTTTCGTAGGTAGCCCATGAGCAATCATATATATATAATGTTTCGAGCCTTGTTGAATTTTCTAACATCTTCTACCGTATAGAGTATTGATCTGGGGGTATTCACATATGTGTATTTCGTTTTGATATTTATTTTTTTGCATTTGATTTTGATATTTATTTGTGTGTTTATTTTGGTATTTATTTATTGCATTTTATTTTTATGTGAGGCCCAGATTGTACTCTAAAATCTCAACTAATAGCTGAGTTGCCTCCCGTATGGGACCTTAGTACCTTCTGACATTGTCGGCTAACTAATACCATAATTCTTCAATTTTAAATGATTGCTCATATGTGTCCGTGTATGAGGATCGTACAGGGTAGATTTTCACACAGTGGTATTTTTAATTTATATACATTTCATACTTTACGGATGATACACATCTCTGATTTGTAGGGCTAAGATCGTGGGCTTTTCTGCCATACTCTTTCTCCACGTTAGCCCTAGGCTGAGACTGGCATTGGTATTTGTTTTGTTTAAAATTTAATATTTCTGAGATTTCCCTGGTATTTTATCATTTCATTCATAATAAAGTTAGGATGTCACATATTTTTTGTCTTTCATTTTGTTTTTCTTAAATAACATAATTAATGCGATTTATGCAATTATACATGAAGTAATCGAGTTTGTGCATGTCCGTCTTATTTCTGTCGGTGCGTGTTGAATTTTAAATCTATATATGTTAAAAGCGAGTAATCGTTAGCCAGTTCTTTTAATTCAATACTTTACACACGTATTTGTGAAGAGAGAACCATATCGAAAGCAAAAAGAAGAGACGACAACACTGTAATGTCAAATCCATTCAGATAAAAAAGATAAAAATGTAGCCTACTTTCAAAATGTGAAAAAGAAGTATACAGCTTACAACTCCGCCGATTGTTTTAAAACTTTTTCAGCGGCTTCAAGGCGATGACGAACATTGAGCTTTGTACAATATCTCTTTGTTAATCGCTCAAACAGGCAAACCACACACTATTGGAGAAGAGTTAATTTTACCAACAATAAAATAAGTAATAGCTAATGTGATCCATAAACCAGCGGTCGATATTATCCGAAAAATTCCTTTGAGCAATAGTTCTGTGCAAAGACAAATTGATGAGATGACGTACAACATTGAAGCATTGTGCAATCATCTGAAGACAAATCAATTCTAAATTCAGTTGAGAATTCAGATGAGTCCACATTACCAACTAATGAAGCAATGTTGTTGTCATACGTGACGTTTGTTAAATTTTATTAAGAAATTTAGAGACATATACAAAAGGAGAAACCGTATTTGATACACTGAAAAAAAAGAAATTCTCTTGAAGAACATTATATCAGCTGATACGGATGACGCTGCAGCTATGACAGAGCATCAGAAAGGCTTCATAGCGTAATTAAAAAATAAAGTTCCAAGTTCCAAATGTGCTTGCTGTACAAATTTGAGTGAACGCCTGTTTCAATCACTGCATCATGTCATCAAAACAGTATGAATGCAATAAAATCTGAAACAGCCCTTTTAATAACAGATTATATAATCAGGTTTGTGTTGCTAATGTTGAATATTTCACCCGATTGCTGTTTCATACAGAGTGCGTTGGAGGAGGTAGTTAGAAGAGGTACTTGTTTGACTCAATGATAGAGTTCTTGGAAAACAAAGACACAGAATTACGCCACAACCTCATCACATCAGAGAATGATATTGCGTACTTGACAGACTTGTATAATTTGTTTAATAATATCAGTATTGTTATTGTTTTGTAAGGTCCACTGAACATTGCAGTTGAGGCTAGATCAGCCATGTTCACTGGACCATAACGTCAGTCAGTATTTATTATGGATACACTGCCTTTAGTTTTTAATTCTTTCCAGTTCATGAAGAAGGTAATTTTGTTACCGGAAAGTACTTTGGACATTTAGTGTCGCGTTTGGCGTTGGAATTTGAGCTATTTACTGTGTATCAATGTGCATATCTTTTACCAAAATTACCTATACGACCAAATGCGAGCGACTACTATTTTATAGGTGTTTATAATTAATTATGGTAATTACTTGACCACCTCTTCCCTTCATAAATGAAGTTACCGCTTCTTCCTTACAATTTGGACCTTTCTCAATAGCAATTCGGTAACCGATTTCGTATTCCTTCTTCAGAAAGGTACCCGATCCGATGCTTTGAAGTCTTCCGCCTTCCAAAAGTATAATTCGATCAGCTAAAGAATCTGCTTCGTCCATGTGATGAGTTATAAGAAGAATTGTTCGATCTACAACAAAAATTTATAATTCACTTACACATTCACCTGAAATCATCTAATATTCTTGTATGTGTGGAGCGTTGTCTGCGAAGACATAGAATGTAAATTCGTTGAGGCCTAAAATTTTGGACTAAAACTAGTAATTATCTAAATAATGTAGTCGTCAGGGTCTGTCATTATCTATCGCCTGTTTCAATAATTTCACACTTCCCTAAATGATTACCTACTACTCATAAATCAGGAACTGTTTAGTTATCTTAAACGCGAACGAACGATAAAAATTCTAGATGATGGAGATGTCGCTCAAGAGGTCTGAGATTTACCAGAGCTCAGCGTGGCATTCTTGGTTGTAGAGGGTCGTATGGTTATTCTTGGGGTTGTCAGTGTAGTGAAGTGTTGCGTTTGTTTGTTCTTTTGTTTTTTTTATTGCTATTTTTGTGTTTTACAAGTTGCAAAAACAGGTAATAAACTATTGTATTTGCATGTATTTTTCAACGAGATTTTAATATTTACTATGTTGTTTTTCACTGTTATAAAATATGTCAATTTTTATTCTTCTTTCAATCCATTTTTTTTAATGACACAATAATTTGTATCTTACATATTTTGTGATGTTTTGTTTAATTTGAACTTTTATTTTATTAATTTTGAACAAAACGGTGATGTGTAACAATTATTTTGTGATTTTTCTTTGTTCCCAATTTTTATGATTTTCCTCTTTGTTGATCTACCAGGTGCCTTCAGAATGTGTCGAGCCTTGTTGAATTTCCTAACATCTTCTCCCGTGTAGAGTATTGATCTGGGGGTATTCACAAATGTGTATTTCGTTTTGATATTTATTTTTTTTTGCATTTGATTTCGATATTTATTTGTCCATTTATTTCGACGTTTATGTGTTCCATTATATTTTGATATTTATTTGTTGCATTTGATTTTGATATTTATTTGTCCATTTATTTCGACGTTTATTTTGATATATATTCCTTGCATTTATTTACATATTTATTTGTGTGTTTATTTTGGTATTTATTTATTGCATTTTGTTTTTATGTGAGGCCCAGATTGTACTCTAAAATCTCAACTAATAGCTGAGTTGCCTCCCGTATAGGTCCTTAGTACCTTCTGACATTGTCGGCTAACTAATACCATAATTCTTCAGTTTTAAATGATTGCTTATATGTGTCCGTGTATGAGGATCGTACAGGGTAGATTTTCACAGAGTGATATTTTTAATTTATATACATTTCATACTTTACGGATGATACACATCTCTGATTTGTAGGGCTAAGATCGTGGGTTTCTCTGCCATACTCTTTCCCCACGTTAGCCCTAGGCTGAGTCTGGCATTGGTATTTGTTTTGTTTAAAATTTAATATTTCTGAGATTTCCCTGGTATTTTATCATTTCATTCATAATAAAGTTAGGATGTCACATATTTTTTGTCTTTCATTTAACAACTATAAACAACGCTTCCAAATTACGTTAATAGCCAGTGTATCGAACCGACAACAGCTGATATCCATAAATAACGTAGGTAAGTTATATGACGATCGAATAGACCTGGGTAAGTTAGACTACAATAAAAATTGGAAACACGCACTGTGCCTCTATGCATAGCCTCTAATTAACTTACTATTATACTACTAGAAATAATTTATAGGTACATATATCAATATTAACAAAAACTCAATGGGATGTTTCATCAATTTATTTATTCAAACTCAACAATTGTATTGGTCATAGACCATTTTTAAGAATACAATTAAAATTACTAAAATTTAAAACGTACAAAGCATATATTTGTATTTGATGGTGGAGGCTAATATATGTTGAAACTTATTACACGTGTCGATAATTCGAATAAGAAGCATCCCATTGTGTTCTTGTAATATTGATTTTATCATGTCACGATAAGTGCACTGCAATAAATATTAATATTACGTACACATAGTTGATATAAGACAAAAAAACAATGTCTGTTATTTTGCTATATGGAAATAGTAACACCAGTAGAAGAATGATATCCCCCGATAATTATTCCTATACAGATTTAAACTGAACGGTTATTTTTTATACGAGCATAAATTTATTGATTAATGGTACACACAAACTAAACATTTAACATTTTTCCATGTAGTCCCCTCCGTGCTCCACACTTTTGCCACCGATTTGAAAGCTTGAATATTCATTCTTCATAAAATGTTTGAGGGCGAGTTGCGAGTTGTCGGTCAATTGCGCACATACTCCTGTACTTCTTCATTGCTTTCAAACCTTTTGCATCCAAGCGATTCTTTCAAGGGTGCGAATAAAAAATAATCACAGGGTGATTGATGATGAGTCAGGGCTATAAGAAGTATTATATAGGCTCGAGGGTTTCCCAACCCATTTCTTCCAATTTATTCCTTATCAAAACTGCGTTGTGTGCCCTGGCGTTACAATGAAGGAGGACGACGTCTCGAATGGGCATACCCCGTTGTTTGCTTCGATACGAGATTTTTGTCGACTGTAACAACTCGTAGCAAGCCGCATTCACTTTTCATTGATCATGAAGAAAATGAATGAGTAAAACTCAAACAAACCCTTAAGTCAAAGAAAACAGTCGCAAGCACTTTTCCGGCTGAGACGGGTTTTGGTTTTGGCTTTGACAGGGCAGCCTTCATCCTTTCTTCGCCACTCTTTACTCACCATTTCCGATTCGGGAGTGTAGTGGTGGACCTACGTCTATGCTAAATAGTAAAATTACCAAATTAACAAATATAATGTTACCAACGATCACACAGACTCTAGATGTACTCCAGTAATCGATTACTACCTAGGTTTTCCAACAATTAGATAATTAAGTGGATATATATATAGCAGTAAACCTTTCTTAACTTTAGTATACATTGTACTCTTGATAAAGACGTAAGACGTCGAAACATTTGTAGAGATTAATAAACTTTTTGAAACATAAAAAGCAACTTTCTTTTCGTTATTAGTAGTAAAATTATCGTTTATATTTGATTTACCCTCGTATTAATTATTTGGTAGCCTTGTCAATAAAACAGGATGGTGCCATTTGACATTTGTTTTATTGGTTTTATCTTTTTTGAACTTGTAACTCGTCAAAACCCTATAACGAATAGTAAAGTTCATAATCTGTGCATCTCTGACACTTAATATGACGCTAAGCACTTTAGCAACGTGATAGATTACATGAAATGGCCTTCATTTTATCTCAATTGCAACCGAATATATACCTTGCTTTAAAGCCCTGAGTACTCCCCATATGCTCATTCTGTTAACTGGATCCACTCCTGACGTTGGTTCGTCTAAAATGATGAGTCTTGTGTTGCCACACAATGCCGTCAACATGCACAGCTTTCGTTTACTTCCTCCCGATAAATTTTTAACTGAGATATTTAGCTGTAAACAAGAAGTTGTTGTAATTAACGTAAATTGAAACATATTTACTTATAAAACCAAACCATTTGGCGTGGATTGCTTCACAAACAACGGAAAGAGATAATAAAAATATTTCCAACATGTTCTATTACTTAATATTGCTGAAAGTTTCAAACTTCCAAAATGATCAGATGTTTTTATTTTGAAGTTGAAAGAAATATATCCTACTGAGCCCTTACTAAAGACTTAAAGACCTTGGAAGAACACAATTCAATGATAACATTTTTACGCTCTCCCAATCCCCCGCTCTAAAATATGTCCACAAGGTTCCAAGTTGTACGTATTGTATATTAACGGTGCAATGGCAGGAAGAATGGTAAGGGTAAACTAAAATTCTGAAAAAACCGCTTAAGACACATAGATGTGGTTTCTTAGTTTAATGGACGAAAATTTGTAGGGAGTTTAATGACATTTATAACAATTCTACTTCAAACATGAGAATAAAACATGTGACAACTTCGGTAAAACCCGCATAGACAAGTCTTTGTATATTACAAGCTGAGATTAGACTTACCGTTTTATCTAATTTTGCCGTGGTGCACAGATACTTGATTTCCTTTTTCGATTCTGAAAAACTAGATCCCCTGACTCTAGCAAAAAACAATAGCTGTTCGGAAACTGTTAATTCTTCAAAAAAAAGATTTTGTTGGGGGCAGTATCCCATGCTCTTCCTTGCCAATTTTCTTTCTAAAAGAAATTTGTGTAATAGGTTATTTTGGTTTTTTAAAAGAGTTGTAAGTGATTACATATGCCAATCTAGCACATCTTATCGATCGACGTGGTAGAAAGAGCGAACACGTCAAGGGAGGAAAAGACAGATCGAAGCGGGAGGTCTACCCTGGTGTACATTTTCTCTCAGCTCCATTAAATTGAATTAGTTATAACCGTTTGGTGAGTAATTTTTGGTTCAAAGTAGAAAATAGGAGAATGTGGTAAAAGAATAATTAAATAAGAAAGACTCACCCTAATTACCACTAACTAAATTTAATATGAGTGGACACATGTTTCGCCCACTTCACACGTAAGCATTATCAACGCGTGTGAAGTGGGCGAAACACGTGTCCGCTCATATTAAATTTAATTAGTGGTGATTAGGGTGAGTCTTTATTTAATCTGGTGCGTTGTATTGCGTACTTTTTCCGAAGTAATACAATTGTATTTTATCAGTAACTGGTGATATCATTTACATTTGTCTGTCGTTTGCAAGAGAGTATGTATTATGTTTAAGCATTTTTGTGATTCATTTTGGATTCTCTTTAGCCTGTACAGGGTCATTTGTATGTTCAGTTTGTGTTACTGTAGATATAATTTGTTTATTAGAAAGTAGAGATTTATCTTGTATTCGAAAGAAGTAAATCCTGTTAATTTGATAATTAAATAACTAAGTAATATTCGACATCTGACTTTTTCACAGTGTAGGTACCTATCTCTTATATGGTTTTATGAACGGGTAAAAATTGGGCCAGCGTTGGGTGCCAGGCAGTATTGACCGTCCTTTTAAAGGTTGATGCCTGGAACTTAATATAGGCCCAGCCATGGCAAACAATAATCGGCCAAATATGGGTAAATACGTACAATGACCCAGTAGTTGAAAATGAATGAATAAAAGTGTCGGTTGGAAGATTAAAAAAAAAAACTCTTTTGTATTTCATTCCCACCAGTTACTCGTGCTGGTGGGTGGGCAGTCCCTCCAAACTGGATGGTATGGTTAGGGAGAGAAAGATGAGACGGACGAAATGAAGACAGAAGAGAAGTGACAGTTTATCCTTGGAATATTACTACCCCAGCATTTGCCAAGGAAACCCCAGAAAACTTGAACCAGAGCAGCCGTACCCGAGTTCGAACCGGTGACCTCCCGAATGCTAAGCAATGATCTAAAGCACTAGGCCACACCGCTTGGTGGTTGCAAGATTCGAACCAGCAACCTGACAAGTATTAAATTAACATGCTATATCCTAGTTTCCTGAGAACACTTAAAACTCGACGTACGTTTCGCTAACCAAGTTAGCATCATCAGGAGATGAGGACTCAGTCGAGTTTTAAGTGTTCTCAGTTCTGGTATAATGGTAGCGCTTCATTACATTTGAGTGTGCCAGAAAGTTCCAAAAATCCCAACTTAGTAGAATGATGGTTCGGGCTTGTAGGCCGTGGTCGATTTGAACGGTTTCGTCAGCAACTGCAACTGACATCCCCAGTAGGTGCAGTGTTAACTTGTCAGTCGCTGTCGAGACTTCGAGGTATAATCTTCCCCCGCATAGTCAACGCAGCACCCACTGAGGATGTCAGCCGCAGTTAATGACGAAACGTCTGGACGAAACCGTTCAAATCGACCACGGCCTACAAACCCGAACCATCATTCTACTATGAATTCCGGCCGTGAAAGCTTATGTTCTTATAATCCCAACCTAGTCAAAATTTAAGACTAATAAACTATGAAAAACACATATTGACGTAAAACCTTACACCCTAAGAAATTTGCATGTGTAATATAAAAACTTTTTTCATTTATAAAATCAAATAAATATGCATATTGCACATGCAATAAATAATTATTAGCATTTATACGTTAATTACCGTATCGTATATCATAACCATTTATAATAGAAGTTCCAGATGTTGGTGGCAGGACTCCTGTTATCATATTAACGGTAGTTGATTTTCCAGCGCCATTATGGCCAATCAAGGCAGTTATTTGGTTTTCATAAATGTTGAAAGTAATATTGTCTACGACTACTTTTTTATTGAATTGTTTTGTCAAGCCTAAAGCTTCTATAGCGACAGGAAGTTTTGGATCTGGTTGGAATGCTTTACCTGTTGGCAATGGATTTTTCTGGCGAAGTCTATCTTCATCTTCAAAATCTAAGAATTAATAAGCTAAGTGAACATCATTATTTATTTATTTATTTATTTATTTATTTATAGCTGTGAAGAAGATATAGGGTTGTAGGCAGCTGTAGGTCATAAATTGCAGGGGTGAATACAAGGGACAAAGACAGTTAATTGTGGTAAAGAGTATTAGAGAATGACAAAGAATAGATGCAGCAGTAAACTATACAATATATTACAACACTTCCTGGTGTTTCTATTCTCGCCGTTTTTTAATTATTACGTATATGCGTGTTAGGATGTGAAAACCCGACAATAATATAAGTTGATATCAATTAAACAAACATAAATTGAACAATATAACATTCACTTGAATATATAAATAACAAATGTTCACTTACTTAATCAATTGATACTAATCACTATGACGACCACTCGCTAGATATCCCTTTTATTTTTCAGCACCTTTATCAAAATATGAAATGAAATATGTGTGAGCACTCAAGCATACCTTTACGTAGCTTTTATTATGCATCGAACTCTAAATAAGGCCTTATTGCAATATAAATAAGTATGAAAGAAATACATTGACCGCAGCCAATCATTACTGTAATCATCTACTTTACATTTATGATGCTGTAATCCTAATCTTGGGAAAGGGCAAGCACCCTGCTCCCTTACTACCTCTGCAAGACAGATTTCTCTGTCGAAAAACTGGACTGAGATCATTAATGAGTTAGATAACTGTACAACCGCAGCCTACAGTCCTCATTGCACCGTAGCGCCCTAAAACCTCAGCCCCTAATATTAATAATGGCTGTGTCACCGCAGCTAACAGTCTAGGTAGCGTCCCTGTATGTTTTTAATTAATTACTTTCGAATCAATATAAATTATCAATTAGCATCATTTCACAAATCAATCAGTTAAATGGTTATTAAAAATGAAAATGCTTGAAGTACTCAGTGAGCAACTCACCTGAATCCAATAATTTCATATATTTGGAATAACACACTTAAACAATAAAGATGTAACAATGGTACACCCACAAAACTCAATTCTCACACACAGAATAATAATTTAATGAATGAAATTGTCCAATTGGGGATCCCCGACTAAATATAGATCACAATGGTATCATTGTTACTGTAAAGAAATTCACGTTCAAACTCGAGTCGATCGAAACATGTTTTTATTATAATACAAACAAACAGATTTCGGCAAACTCGCTACTGATTTAAATTATATACACCATACATACGTTTTTTCTGGTAAGAGCTTTACATACTTAGACCCTTATCTCTTTTCCAAAAGTTGGCTTTGCAACAAAAATTCCATGGTTTCGTATAACCTACTGTGTACTCCAACACCGCATCCAAATATACTGCAAGGATTAAGCAAATGATTGTTTCCACAAGCAATACGACGAACACCATTGATAAACGTACATTAAGAAAGTACGTAGCGACCTGATTCAAATTGCTCCAACTGTAACCTAAATTTACCAAATTAATTTGTTTTGCAATAGTTATTAAATATTTTTAGTTTACCTGACATGTAATTTTCCTTAAGAAGTATGTTATATATACCTATTATGTATACAGTGGAAGGACAGAAAATAAATGCTTTGATGGTAGGGCCGTTCAGCGTCAACACAGGCATTACGCTCAATATTAATATGAAAATGGTTAATATAGCACAATACTCCTCTACAATAGAAAAAAGAGAAATGTCCATTATAAAAAAAATACATTCGTATACCAAACTATGTTATATAATAATTCCAAAAAATATTAATAAGCTGAGAATGGTAGTTTGAGTCCATTTTATGTGATCGATTTTACAAAGACTAAGTTATTGTAGGGAAATACAATTCAATAAATTCATAGTCATAACTGACCACTCGGGCCAATTTTACAGCCCTATCGGCTTCTAACCCTCATATGGGACTTCCAATTATTACTGATAAACTGTTTATTCAGATTATCAATGAACGCAGTGTGTCGGTCTGTTAAACGTATATTGAAATTGATAAGTTTGAAGAAGGTTAGCCGATTCGACAAAGTGCAAAAAGATGACTAACTTAAATATAAAAACACTCATACCAAAAGAGGCTTTGTAATAAAGTGATATACAAACATATTAATTCATTTCATTCATGCAGAGTGATTGATTTGACCGCGACGTGTATATCGTAATTGCGTAAGTGTGTGCGTAATTATTGAGGGCATGTTAGCGTATTTGTGTTTCGCGGAGACTTGTTCAACATTTCGGCGAAAAATAAAATGGTCCCGACTTTTCTGTGTTTCTCGGGATTGTTCAGGAAATTTAACGGAACAGTATATAAGCGAAAAGACGATCGCCGTGAAGGAGTCAGATATAAATTGACGCTCGTGAAGAGTTGAGATATAAATTGACGGTCGTGAAAATAATGTGAGAAATAAATCGAGACCCGTTGTAAATAAATAGAAAAGTGAGAAGTGTTATATATACAGACAGTAACTGTACATAAATAAATAGTGTAATTGGTAGTAAAGTTAAGTTTAGTAATAAGTTATTCGTTAGTGTTTTAAAAGTTAGTATAAATAAATTGGTGTTCCTGTTTAAAAGTCTTCGAGTTTTGATTGTTAAACCCCCGAACGTTACAATATACTCGTTCGATTACATTTAGTTATTGTCATAAGTTTCATGATAGGTTTATGTTTTGTAATTATTGTAAATATCCGAACTTTAGTGAATTAAACATGTTTAAATCGTTATCGAGTTAATTCATTTAATATGGTACAGCAGTACACCAGGAAAAGTCAGCATCACGCGCTTTTTTTACAAAATGTGTAACCTATTAAACAAAACCAAAAGAGAGTATTTACATGTACCACGTCACGTTAAATTGTACGCGGAATTCGACCAAAACAAAAATTCGGTCGTTATAACCGACGAACGCTCCAAGCAGTATTTAAGTATTTGATTTGAATTCATTAGTTACATTAGTAACTGCATACATTTTTGGCAGTTAAGAAAATAAATACATACAATATTTCTATATGTATGCGTATACATATGAAGATTATTCGAATATTTGTGTCTAATTAAATATTAATCAGACAACCGTACGAAAAATAGAAGCTGAAATATAAGCATATGTGTTAGAAGATGTGAATTTTAGTGACCCCATAGCGGGACATTTAGCTTCATCGATTTAATTAATTTTGACCAAATAGTTTGAACTAGAGTTGCAAATATTTACTCTTTGTGCAAAAACCAATAAACTAAACATATTGCTGTGATCTGAATATCTAAAACATACAACAATATTAATTTATTATAAGACCGTTAAATAGTTTCTTTTAAATAGGATCTATAATCTGCCTATAATCTAAGTCTAATTTGTCATACTTATGTACTAAAGTAATGTACGTATATTTTAAAATAATTAATTTTTACCTTTCTTAATAACTGTACTAGTTAGTATAGCTAATGCCGTAATAGCTGCACCAGCAAATAGATTTAGAAAAAGTATAACAGAAACCGAAGTTTTATTAATAATGTAATGTCCCTTAGACGATGGTATATAATAAACCAGCAATGTAATAACCAATGTCATAACAAAAACAATGATCACACCGGTTAAAAACCACATACCCCATAACATAACCAGAGAAACCCCAGACATTTCTAATGATTCCTGAAAATTATAAAATTGTGTTAATAAATAATAATAAAAATAATTATCTGTGTAAATTCCTTTGTTTTTGTTTGTTTTAAGAATGCCCGAAAATATGTGTAATGTCAAAAAGATATTTACACAGGGTGTATTTTTGGCCCCTTTTTTGACTCATCAAAGTTCGTCCTGTATAATACGAAATATTGTGAAAAATCAAAAAAGTCCTGAGACTTGATCATTTTGACATATACGCCATAGTATCTCACTCTCCAAATTCAGAATTAGAGAAACCTAAATCCACCATAACGTAATTTTCAAGAAGAAATATATAAATAAGAAAATATGTTGCGATATTATTCAATAAAAGATCACCACATTATATATATTTATTTCATATTTTCTAAATTTTGTAAATTTTATTCTATTGTTATTTTTCAATTTTTTATCATGTGCATGCCTTTGTTTTATTTCTACCTAAACACCATTATTCTGCTATCGCTACCTAGAATTTCCTCTTCGACTTTCATGCACCCCTTACTAATAGTATTTGGTGTTTCCTTCAATTACCTTATCCCAAATTCTGTATTATTAATTTCAAAGTATTTCTATTAAATCGGATCATCACCTTTTCTGTACTTTTCTTTCTAGCACATCCCCTCTTTTTACTAACAATCCCGTCCTATAAATATTCAGAAAAATTCTTATCTAAACGGTCTATCCCAGCTCGCCACAGCATCTTGTCAGTAAGTTGTCATCATAATTGTTATTGTTCTGTTATTCGAGACCCGATCGGTCGAAACCGGTCGTGAGATATGGCTTTCGGTTTAGACGAAAAAGGATTTTAATGCCTTCTTTTTTTAAATAAATTAGTGTGTTATTATTTATTAAACTTTCCATCGATAAAACCTCGAAAGTGATAAATTCACTGGCCACGGTACTACTAGCCCAACTACTGACGCACTAGTAGCAGAAAATAATGCTACTTGTGTCGATTTGATTTCCACCACAATAGGTCATCTTGCAGAGGTAGTCTTTTACCCTTTTGATTTTCCAGAAGGTATTACTGTAACACATTATAAAGTTTGTCACTATCATGAGCCGTAGTCGAGTCTTGCTGGTCTACGTTCATAGTTAATATAAAGTTTGTAATTATGTTTGTAAATGAGGTGTGAATTCTGTGGTTCGGGAACAACTTGTTGAACACTTATTTTGATTATCAATTTATATTCAGCTCCTTTAGGACTAAAATTAATTCAATCATTTTCTTGAGGTTTGTTTGTACCTATCTTTGGTTTTGCTCCGTGATGATACCGTTAGAAAAAATTGATTTATATCACGAATCTTGGCATGTCACAATTGTATACCTATCATTGTTGATGTTTTTTTTAAATTTGATACTTGAATTAAATTGATTGAGAAAGATTCTTGTAGAATTTTTGAATTTCGATCTCGCCAGTTTTAGAAAGTTTCGATAAGCTTCCGGTATAAGACATGCAGAACTAGACGCAAAAACGGATGTGAAAAAACACTTATTTCTACCAAATTCTTCCGTATAACAAAATCGTATTGCCATGCCCAGAAGAAGGCTCTTAAAAATCCCCGTTAGGCGTTCTGCGAAAATGATCAAATCTCAAAATTTTGTCAGTTCTTCCAACCCAAACATAATATCGACTTCATTGAATTCGTAAGAGTATTGTCATCAATATAGCCTGAAAACGAAATTGTGAAATTCGGTGAAGCCGCTTTTTTTTTGTTAAAGTAACAAGACTGCAAAAGAGTGAACTTTAGAATGTTTGATCCAATTCATTCGAGTAATTGTATGGCATCATTGTTTCTTTTTGTACTAAACATACTGAGTGAATGCTTATCCGGGCTGATGGGCCGTGGTATATTTAGATTTTCTCCTATCGTTTCGTTTACACGTACACGGTAGACATTCCCAAAACTAGTAAGCGGATCTGCGACAAATTTATTCGCGCAAAAAAATTACTATATCTTTTAAAACTTTTTTTGGAGTTTTATTCCCACCAAATTTTCATTCTAGTAGACATGCAGTCCCACCGACCTACACTGTAATGCAAAGCCAGAGGGTAGAGAGTAACACTCTATTCAGCCTTTTAGGAAATCGTGGGAATAGATGGGTGGTGTGGTTAGGGAGAGAATGATGCAGTGGCAGATTTACCAGTAGGCTGAGTAGGCTGGAGCCTAGGGCGGCAGATTCTAAGGGTCGGCAAATTTGCCCCAATTTTTTTTTTATCTTACAAAAATAAAAAAAAAACATTATTATATACACAAAGAAACGAGTGACAAAAATTTTAATATTTCAGTAATGCACAGTATACTGAACACTCTTACGTCTGTAATCCGTATATAAAAGATTATTAAACGCACTGTAAAATATAAGTACTTATGCGATCATGAATTTTAATTCTTGGCACGAAGTTCTTAAGACTTTGAAATCAATCAAAGATGATTGTACCGAAAAGCCTGTAACGCTGCAAGATGCGGCGGGAATATTTTTGAATTTGGAGAAACTGGAAACGGCGGTAATGGTTGTTGTGTGAAATGTTTTTTTGGAAAGAATAAACAAAGTGAATGTTCAAATTTGATCACCGTTACCGATCTTTACGAATCACTATATAAGTTTTTCGTAGCTGAACGAGATAATTTCAAGTATTTGAAAGCAAAGGCAATGGAATTAAGCGTATTGAAGCAATATGCAACAGATATCGGAAAAAGACAATCGACAAGAAAAAAAAGATTTGATGAAACATCTGAAGAAATTATTACAATGACTGCGAGTGAAACTTTCAGGGTTAACACGTCTCTCGTCTTCATAGATAGACTCGTGTCCGAGTTAGAAAAACAGCAAAAGGCCTACAACGGATTTAACGAGAAGTTTTCATTTCAAATCAAAATGAGTGAGTTGTTACCATCGATCCTGACGGAAAAAGCCATTTCGTTTGAAAAAATGTATCCTAATGATTTAGAAACTGATTTAGTTCAGGAATGCGTACACTTTCAATGTCACCTTTTTTCTCAAATAATTTTGATAAAACCAGATTGTGGATCATTAAAAAGTCTGTCTTTGTTCCTGCAAAAACAGAATTTGGAGAACATTTATCCAAACTTGGATATAGCACTTCGCATGGCTCTATATACACTAGTAACAAATTGTTCAGGTGAGAGAAGCTTTTCTTGCTTAAAGCGATCTACTTTAAGTCAAGAAAAGCTTAACGCCTTATTTCTTTTGTGCATAGAGTCAGAACTAATGAACAATATATCATACGACGATATAATTAATTATTTTGCGAATTTAAAATCTCGCAAAAAGATAATGTAATACTTAATTGTGAATTATTATTTGTGGATTTTTTACTGCCCAAAATTTGCTTAAATGGTCCATGGAAATTGAAATCACAGAAAAACTTGAACCAGAGCAGCCGGATCCGAATATGAACCGGCGACCTCTCGAATGCTCAGCAATGATCTAAACCACTAGATCATAGCGCCCGGTATCGCTTGATCGGCCACGGTCGTATTTATACCGTTGTGGTCTAGGGGGGTGATTGCACCACAGATCCTCCGCAGCACACGTCGTTTACCACACCACTTTGAAAACGTCTACCGTAATTGTAGAAAAAACAATAGACCAAACCTCAATAGCCCGTATAACTTATCACCTTGACCAGACGTCGGCCGTGAAAGCCTACATTTTATCGTACTGGATGGGTCGGTCGTGTTGACATCAACGATCACACTTAGTTAGTTTACGTGCTCCTTATGAACTACCTTTGTATTAACAAATTGAAATAAAACAATTTTACCCTTATTTGACGGTTCCTCTCACGTATGATGTTAAGCGTGACTGCAATGTAGACACCGGCTATAGCAACACAAAAGATAATAGGAAAGACAACGCTCGTTAAGCTGTTAAATGGCTTAAAATAGTGTGGCTCTGGTAATTGCTGTAACATTATATCGGGCTGTGCAATGTTGTAAAAACGTAGAATCGATTTAGAAATTTTTTCTTGTATATACATGAAGCGCTGTTCATAATTTCCCACTGAAATATGTTTTTGTAAAGTATACTCTCCATACATTTTTTTTTAAAGGAATGTTTTTCTAGTACCTTCTAATGAATCTTCAATTTCACCGTACATCCGACTGAAATCTTTCTCCGCGGCTGTTGCAAATCTACAAACAAAAATATAAACATTCCTTAAACTTAAGAGTGAAATGTTTTATAAAAAATATGATAACACCGTCATTTTAGGTCACATAAAACTGTGAATTCTTTAAACAGTGTTTCGTAGATATATGCAACTGACGCACTGTGTATGACGCAACTTTCTGTTACGACCAAAATTAAATTGAATGTTTTTTGTGCCATTGACGCATGCAGTTAAGGCAGAACTCGAGCAGTGGATGCATCAACATCTCCTCGAGAGCACTCTGTGCCGAAACCTTAATGAGAATACACTACAGGTAAAAGTTTAACCGACCACAATGAAATTCCATTACATACAATAGCAAGAATTCAGTACTGCGTATATCATATGCTTGCACTCGGACTGGCACAAAATTACCATGTGCATACATGTTCCAATGTTCCTATTGGTCAGTTGATATTACGAGGGGAGTCCGTAACTTTTTGAATTTTCCTCGCAGTAACTGTAATGGCAATACTGTTTTAGTTAAATGCCATCTATCATTAGACTACTGTAAAATTTTGAGAAAACTGTGACATTTAGTTTATGCTTTCAAGCCTTGTAAGCAGCTAACCTCGTTAATTTCCACAATAATGGAAAAAAGTGAATTTCAGATGCTGTTTAAGCATTACTTTTTCCGCAAAAAATACGTTAAAGAAACCAAGGAGAGGCTTGATAAATACAATTACTAGGGGACTTCTGCATCATCGATTTCAATGGTTAAAAAGGTGGTACAACTGACTCCGAACATTAAGGTCGGAGAGAATTTCAAAAGAAGTCGTTACGCTAGAAACTTTTGTCAAAATCGATGTAATAATATTAGACGATCGAAGATTGGAAGTGCGTGAGTTGGCTGAGGCTGTAGGCATCTCAACTGAGCATGTGATCATATTTTACATGAAGATTTGGACATGAAAGGTTGTATAATTCATATATTGATTACCTTGAGAAAGATAAAACAATCAACGGCAAATATTATTCAGAGCTGCAGCTGCTGGACAAATTTGATACTGTTTTGAAGCATTAACGACCGCATTTATCCAAGAAAAAGGTATTTTTCCGTCAGGACAATGCACGGGTGCATACTCGCACGGGAGTAATCACCATGACAAATGACATTATATCATCAATTGGGCTACGAACTGCTACGCTATCCACATTATAGTGCGAATTTAGCCCCCTCCAACTATTTCATGTTTCCAAACCTCCAGAAATGACTGGGCGGTAAATGATGTCGAAAGTCGAATGAAGAGGTCATCGTAAAAACAAACGCTTATTTTGAGCACCTTGAGAAATTTTATTATTTAGAAGGAATAAAAAAATTAAAAACATGGACTAAATGTATCCAGGTAAAAAAAAAATATGTAGAAAAATAAAGTGGTGTTTCGAATTTATAATAAAATTTTCTCAAAACAATTTTCGAATTCTCTCATATTTCCTTTTATATCATTATAATTTACGGTCCAGATTAAACGTGACGTCACGACACTCGGTCGCAACAGTGTGTTCTATCGAAACTGCGGATTATAATTTGCTATTAGCTTGCGGAAAGGAATATTCTTGGCATTTTGCACGGTCGACTAAACTTTCACCTGTAGTGTATAGCGTCTAAAGTTGAGAAAAACCGTACGTGAAAACATCTGGCTTATGTCGGTCACATACGTTTGACGCAGTACGTCGGCCGAATCCTTCTGACGCATAATACATAAGGCATCTTTAAATGAGATTATAATTGCAGTTCGAAATCTATATCTGTATCTGCAGAATGATTCATTATTAATGTCAAAACTCCATAAAAGAAAATATTAATAGTAATTTTAACAATTATATTTAACGGATGTTTTATAGATTTATATATATTGTAACGTTTGGGGGGTTCAACAATCAAAACTCGAAGACTTTTAAACAGGAACAACAATTTATTTATACTAATATTAATTAACTTACTACCAATTACACTATTTATTTAGGTACAATTACTGTCTGTATAGCACTTCTCACTTTTCTATTTATTTGCTACGCGTCTCGATTTATTTCCCACCTTATTTTCACGACCGTCAATTTATATCTGAACTCTTCACGACCGTTAGTTTATATCTACACTCTTCACGACCATCAATTTATATCTACACTCTTCACGACCATCAATTTATATCTACACTCTTCACGACCATCAATTTATATCTACACTCTTCACGACCATCAATTTATATTTACATTCTTCACGACCATCAATTTATATCTACACTCTGAACTTCTGAACTGGACTGAACTCTGCGATTGCTTTCCGCTTATATACTGTTCCGTTAAATTTCTGGAACACTCCCGAGAAACATAGAAAAGTCGGGACCATTTTATTTTTCTCCGAAATATCGAACAAGTTTCCGCGAAACACAAATACACTAACATGTCCTCATTCATCACGCACACACATGCAGTTACGATACACACGTCGCGGCTCGGCTGCGACCGGCTTGCTCACATACATGGGTACTCGAACGCACACAAGCAAACACGCACTCGTTACAATATTAATTTTATAAACTACATTTCACTTGCCCCTATCCACATAACAAAAGACTGCGCCAACTACTTTTAATGTAATGGATTAAAAAATTATACAATATGTTTTGAAAACCATGTACTTAATTAGGTAGGGACTATTGTGCAATTCTAACTCGGATTTGACTTTGTGTTTTTTTATGTATGAGTGTGACTACTATATGATAGGATCGTTCTTTTTTTCGGTAGTTAAAAAAATTTCACTGCAAATCACTTGATACAACGTAAGCATCGCATTGTTCTCTTCCTGAAATGATTATCGTCAAAATATCGGAAATACCTTCCAAAGTATCAAGGAGAATGTCCATCAGTGTCCAATCTTCTACATTCCACTTACCTAAGGTCTTTTTCTAAATAACTGCTCTATTTTCTTATCCATTCATAGCAAAAACATGGAATATGCGTAATAATAACGCATCAAATTTGTTATTTTTTTAAAATAATCAAAACACACCGACATTAAAGCACGTAACCATTGCCACAAATAAATAAATAAATTTCAGGTACCTCAACTTAACCTTGATCTCTGGTCCTAATGCTTTATCGCCTGCTAAGTTATCTTCGAATTGTATTCCAGCTGTTGATGGAGGAGATGTAGATAAGAATTTGTGTAATTCATTCGAATTTGGCAATGAGTGAAGTCTTAAACCAGTTTCTGAACTAAAAATACTCATAATTTCTTGAAGGTAGGGATTGTTTGGTGACCAACTCACAGGTACATTATATTCTCTAAAATTGAAATGTAAACTTAACATTGTAGATTGAATGGCGGCAAAGGTTAAGTGTTCATGTTTCGGTATATTTCATCTAACGCTGTTTGGATTGGATTTCACGACCGATATACGAAAATTACTCAACCGAATATACAAAGTTCAGTGATCTTATGATTTCAACATCTCCGTTCTTAATAGCCGATACAATAACAGACACTATTTCTTTATATTATATATAACAAGGAGAGGTTAAGGAATAGTTGACAACTGTATGGGCAGAATTATATCTGAGGTATATTTAACAATTATGTTTAAATAATTTAAAAAGGGACTCTGTCTAATTACCACTAAAACTGATTAGTGCGGACACGTCTTTCTCTCACTTCTAATATGGCCATTACAACGCGAAACTGGTTTTAAGACTGATAAATTTAGTAATTGGTACATGTTAAGCAAACAGAAGGCGCTATTTTATATATAGATATAAAGAACACATATTGAAAAGTAAGGTGTAACCTTAGATTTTTCTAAAATCAAACACCCATAGGCCCTAAATGTTTATTGTTAGTTTCTTGCAAATAAGAACTCCGTGCTTGGGGAAGTTTGCATATTAAAAAGAATAAAAACTATCTCATAAATTCAGTTTATGGGCCTCTCCTTAATTCCTTCTTATTCCAACTCCTCTATAAGTTTTACTTTATTATGGTATTCTTAACTAAGCTAAGCTTTTTCCTCTTTTCCCGAACAAGATTGCGATTTGTGAAGCATGCGTAGCTGATCATGGCTCGTTAGACCAGTAGCCCGAGCTAGGGTTACTGGAAACACGTTATTTGGTTTTTTCCTTTTCTTCGTGATTAGATTTGTGATAGATGAAGATTTCCTTAATTACATAATTTATCTTATGAGGCCTTTTAATATCTGAGAATAACGATTATTAACGATGCACATTACCTTTAAATATAATTTATTTACTTGTTTGTAGAAGCATATATTTATTAAAGTTTTCCCTCCAACCCTTCTTCGTTCCCACTGTCTTCCCCTATCCCTTGAATGACCAGATAGGTTACTAACAATTATTAACAACACCCTCAAATGAATATTTATAAATTACTAAATTTAGCATTTTTAGAACTAGTCTCGAGTTGATAATACCCACATTGAAAGGGGGTGGGTGAGTCCCATATTAATTTTATTTATTCCTTTACCACAGTCTCCAATTCTACTATGTAATAATATTTACAATAATTTTAGTATAAGCGTCCAGTATAACACAAAAAGAAGCCTATCAACCTATTCATTTGAACAAATGAAGATACAATTACTCATTTTATCTATAAGGAATTATTTTCTGATTTAGAACTTTGTTATACGAGGCATATTTTTTAAGTAAGTACCGTTCTGAAATTCACCGCCGCAGCGCTGCGGTCAGCGTCCCGAACATGCGCACTGAGTACCTATATCTCTCACCTACTCACTGACGCCATTACAGTCTGATTCGCCCTTGTTTACGTTGTTTAGTGAGTGCTTAAGATGCCTCCGACAATCGGGAGTCCCGCTGACTGTGAAGTCCGGCCAGTTATACGATTCCTTAGTGCTAAAGGACTAAAACCGATTAATATTCATCGTGAGATCTGTGCAGTTTATGGAAAAAACATTATGAGTGATGGAATGGTAAGGAATCTTCACCGTGCAATCCAGAACAAAAGTTGTGGCAAGTTGAGCAAGGGCATCGTTTTACTGCATGACAATGCCCGTCCGCATGTGGCTAATCGGACTAAAGATCTCTTTGGGTACATCTTTTCACTGAGAAACTCTAGATCATTCTCCGTACAGCCCTGATCTGGCGCCCAGTGACTACCATTTGTTCCTACACTTGAAGAAACATCTGGATAGTCAGCGTCTTCAAGACAGTTGTGATGCAGTGGTGGTGATGCAAGTGAAGCGGCAGAGTTATATGAGAAGGGTATTTAAAATCTCGTCACTGGTCAAAAATTATGACAAGTGCCTCAATATTGAAGGAAATTATGTAGAAAAGTAGATTAACGTACAGACTTTCATATAAAAATAAAATTATTAAGATATCTTTGCACGTTTTTATTAATTTCAAAACGGTACTTACTTAAAAAGCATGTCTCGTATAAACGGCGAGTTGATACGCCAAGAATACTGGTGCTAATATTTTGAGCACTGCTGTCTTTTTCTCTTATAGTATTTAATTTTTGATGATGATAAAAAGGAAGCTTTTCTATGAACTGCTTTAATTAAATACGTAATAATAATATTTACACGATTCTCTTACTCTTAACTATACAGTTTAACGAACTCTAAAAATGCTTGCTTCTTTATTTAAGATCTTTCTAATACTATAAGCTAAAAGCCACAGGCCACACAGGTAACAACTTTCCGTATTAGTCGTCAATTTCAATGGACCTTCTTGGGAGGTGGTAGAATCGATACCCTTATTACTCACTCGGCGGTTTACTACCGACCCCTCATAAATATAAAAATGCTGTTATTCAACAAACTTCGTCCTCATGAAATGTTAGTACAAATAGCCAATTAATTATAAATAAAATTGACTTCTTTCATATCACTGTTAAGAAATTCCTAACTTCCTTATTGTCATAATATGAAATTCAGTTTGTTTTTCACAACACTTACGGATGATCTTCTGCAATCCAAGCTTCAGGAGTATTCTGCTTTATTTCCGAGAATTTCCATCGCCTCGTAGTAAACACAATGGCGCACGTTACCACAACAAACAAAACCAACAATGGCTTGCTGCGTCTCATAATATGAAAGTTTCTGATCAAGAAGGCTGTAAATTGTCCCATATTTTATAAAAACTAAAACAACGGGAATTTTGTATTAGATGCGCTACTTGTAAATATAATTGTGGGGTTTACTATAAAATAATTTTGAATAACAAACACCACGTGTCAAGAAATTATTTATTGATAAAAAACACTACAATATTATTTCACCACACAATGGCATCATCAGGTGATGATTTGACAAATTACGTCTTAACTAGTATACATACTTAGCAGCGATGGGTAGGGGATAAATAGTACGTTTATTTAATGTCAAAATTTAAAAGTGGAGAATTATTCACCTCAATTTGATCGCTTAATATGTTACCTTCTTTGTTGTATCTATTAATTTCAAAGGTCTCAAGCAAATTTTATTTATAGCTTTTATTTTGTATATGTAAAATTTGTATGTTTGGGTCAAAATTATGTTTACTATTGATTAAATGTTCGGCGTATGTTGAATCTGTTTTATTGCTAGAAAAGCTCAAAAAATGTATCTGAAAAGACCTATCCGTTTTTTTTTCCTATCTAAACTTTTGGCCAATCCCTACAATTTTATAAATAAACCCCTGAACTACAGTTCTTCTTTATTGTTTAAGATATATCATCTTTCTACCCTATTTCCTACAAATTATCAGTGGGCTAGGTTCTAAGATCGCACTAAGCACTACCATTTCTTTTCACTTAAACACTGGCCAAGGATTCCGACCTAGGAATGTTCCAGGAAGGAGAGTTCTTTCTCTAGTTTTTCTCGCTTTAGTATTCCACTAACCGGAAAGCTGGTAGAGGAGCTGGAGGTAGAGTTCTCTCTCTCTCTATTAGAAAGTGGGAAGTGATTTTATTCATCCCTGCCTAGGTGGGGGTAGATGAGCGCCGTAGTTCCAGGGATAGTAGTACCGAGAGTCGGTAGCTTACCAGGGTAGGGTAGCGCTGGTGAGTTGTTCCACGGGTTCCGTGTGGTGCCCTCCTGAGCGACATTACGACGAGTTACGGAACTAACCGGGTTTAATCTGCTAAATGTCTTTAAAGCTTGGCTGTTACACTATCATACTACGGTTGTTTGAGAAGCTTTGTCTCTGTTCGTTTATCTACTTATGCGTTTTCGGTCCGGTTTATTCTAGTACATTCCAGCTAAGGGCAATCCTAAAGACATTGGAGAATATTCTAACTAAAAGCCACCCTAGAAAAATTCAAGAACAATCTCACTTATTATAGACCGGTGTTTGGTAGCTGGTGGTTGATTCGCAGCCTCGCTAATCTAGAGAAATCTAATGGTCTGGACTGGATAGTTATGACTACATTGTGAAATATACGAACGCACACCTCTAGTTTTATATAGAAATATACTTATACAAAAAAACAATCAACCGTATGTCAGACTTTTATATGTTGAGATTCCGTAGGCGTTTACTAATTTTAACCTAATTACTGACAGACTAATAAAACTAATAATTTTAATCGAAAGTATTCATTTAAACCTATCTACAACGTTTTGTTCCAACTTTTGTATAGTCATGTTTAGAAATGACAGAGGACACATTGTAAAATAACTCTTAAATTAGTACGAACCTCTTGTTAATTATAATACCATTCCCTAATATTTATTTTTCAACATTTGTTCAACAACACCCCATTTGAACTGTGCGTGAAAAAGATATTAATCCTACGTGAAATCTAAACGAGATACCTGTAAAAAATATATATCTTTTCAAGATTGTTTTTTACAGTTTTGTTGAAATCACTATTAATTTATTCCTTTTTCTTAGAAAGTAAACGTTTGCCTTGGGTTCAATAAAATGAAGGTCCGACGAAATTTTAATACATTTAATAATAAAAAAAATTAGACATGTTTAGCCGCGAACTGATTTTTGTAGAAAACCATAAAACAGTGGCAAATTTCACTTAAAGCTGCACTGTTTTGTAGAACACGCCGTCACACGCCAAATTAATTTTGTGTGACTAGTTAGAAATGAATTTATGAAATAAAATGCTGCAGTAACTTTAGAAACGAATTTATGTACAAAAAAATACTTAATAAATAAATGAGAACAAGCAAGCTGCGTTGTACAGAATCTCAAGGTAACTTAACTTTCTTCGATACATTTGGTCTTTATATCTATTTACCAATATGGGGTTGGTGGGACGAGGGTACAAGGGTAACCCACCATCCTGGCGCGAAACAAGCGGTCAAAAGCCGCATTACCTGCTCTGACCGGCACAAATGTTTAGAGTCATAAACCATACTATTTCTACTATTTTAACATTCCAAGAAGTAAATTTGACAGTGCAAGAATTAACATCTGTTAACAACAGCATTAAAATAGCAAAATAAAAGCACTCTAACTAAATTGGATACAAAACAACACATATGTACAAACGAATTTTTGTTCTATCATAAACTTAGTTTTAATTAATCTTCATATACACTTAATCATTCTTGACCTCACATCTTCCGTCTTTTCGTCTTTCGTCTTTCTGATGGAAAAGTTGAGACACAAACATGTCCTTCATTTATAGTCAACTCTCCGCGTCTTTAATTTACGTCTTTCGTTTTTTTTATACTAAAAATTATTCTTATTTGAATCGTGCCCTTTTCTGCTTTCGTCTTTTCTATCGTCATTCTGCGACTGATTAATTGAAACCCCAACGGCTCACGCAACACAGTCCTGCCCATCCTAAAACCCCGCCACATCACAAACCGAGACAGCAGAGTCTCGTTAATAATGATAATAAGGTTACAAGTTTAGTAAAATAAAAGAAGACAATGTCAAACCCACACTACTCTCCACAATTGTTCCATATTTAGTTCAGATAATAGACTCACAATCAGTGATTCTCGAATAAAACAGCTATGACATGACAATCTTCCATGTTTTTCTCGCTTCTGTCAATTGAAAATATGAATGTTGATATCGTGAATAGCTCGAAAAGCAGTAGCACAGAATTTGCAAATACCCATGTGAAATAGAGAGTTTCTTTTAACTTTAACGAGTTTTAATGTGAATGATGTGGAATTTTCCGGACTATTCTGCCGTGGTCCTTTCTTCCTCTTCTTCTGCTAGACGTTTCGCCAATTCTGACTGCTGCTGGGACTCAGCAAAGAAACCAACAACGACAGCGGTTGGAATCAACTGAGGATGCCAGCAGTCAGGGTTGGCAAAACGTCTAGCAGCAGAAGAGGAAGAGAGGACCACGGCAGAATAGCCTAGAAAAATCTACATCATTCAATGGACGCCGGCCCTGAAAGCCTAAAATCCGTTTTGAGTTTTAATGTCTTTGTTTTTCCTTGTTAAACATTACAGTGAAGTTAACATAGTGGCTGGATTTGACATAAATCAATGTAGAGGGCACGAAGATGCAAAAACCTATTGAAATTACTTTTTTATTTGTTTTTTTTTAATATGAAGGTCATGCACGACGCTCATGCCATTTTGATATAATGAACAATTACAATTAATTAGATGTTCTGCATAAGTCGAAGTGCACTTCTTTAACTTAAATTATAAAAATGTTCCTTAACTCCATCCAAGAAGGTTCTACCAGTTTGACCTATGTACGCCTTATCAGTCTCCTCAAGTTAACATATATAGTCCAGAATTTAAATTTTTATCACTTTTATCTTTGCAGTTAATTATTACATTTCCTAAACAATTATTAGTTCTAAGTGCTACAACTAAGTCTCTGTTTATATTTTTCAAGTATTTACTAATTTTTTCGGAGATGCTACCTAAATAAGTTAAACTCACATATTTATTAAACGTTTTTTCTTTTGCTGATTTAGGGTAAATTTGAAAAATTACTTGTCTTTTATTTTTATTATCAAGAAGATCATCTACCATTTTTTTAGAAAAGCCATTGTTTACAGCGGTACTATAAATTCTACCTAACTCAAGTTTATAATTTGAATCATTTAAAGGAGTTTTTATTAATCTATGTATCATAGCGTGAAATGCTGAAAGTTTTTGTGATAAAGGATGAAAAGAGTGTGTATTTGTTACAGTGTCAGTGTGTGAAGATTTATGGTATACAGTAAATTCATGTCTTGAATTATTGTTTTTTATAGTGAGATCTAAAAAGTTTAATGATTATTTGTTTCAATTTCTAAAGTAAATTTTATGCTATTGTGAAGTGAATTTAAATAATTATGAAATTTGTTTAGCAATCTGTCTGAGCCTCTAAACAATGTCAAAATGTCGTCTGCATACCGGTCTACATACAATAATTGTAATCACAACTTTAACAATAACTTTAAAATATTACATATAGAAAGCAAAGGACCAAATAAAATCTCAGCAATCATTAGAAATAAACCGATATTATAAAAAACATGTAATATTAAATGACCACCTTTGTTAAATTTAAATTTCAAAAAAAAAATTCCCCCACCCTTTAGTTCTGTACTGCGCACGTATATATATATATATATATATATATATATATATATGTACGATTGTGTTTGTTAATTCTTATTGTAATCTCTTCGCCTGAAGAAGCCACAGTGTGGTAAAACGATCGTAGTGAAAATAAAAAATTGATATTGAAACTTAAATCTGTGTTTTAATTTGTGTTAGTTTATTAAAATAATGTTTCAACAGGTGGATGCTTCAACAATAAAGTATTTTGCATCTTTCGTTTGGTAGAAATGGAAAACAGCCATGTTTCGTTACAAGATTACACCTGTACTTCAAACCTTTGGCAACTTGCAAACCTTATGTCTATTTCCAATGCTAGTTTCTATTATCGAATTCATTCTTTGCAAACATTGCTTTTTTTTTAATGGAATATGCATTTTTCATAAATTCATCACGCGATCCAGGCCCAAATTTTACCTAATTGCAGTTTCCACCGATGCTAACAGTGTATATATAAACAGCGGGACGGATGTGGTGAAATTGTAAATGTGTTGTCCCTAAAAAAGGTAAATTTATCTGGCACCCATTTTAATACTATCACATATGTGTATCTATAGATATGACAATTCCAAAAAATGATGCTGGAAATTTTTATGGTAATCATTTAAGTTACAAATAACTAACAATTTTGATAACTGTCGATTGTGGATGCCACTACTTAATGGAACTGATTCATAATTCTTTAAAAAATAATCGTTATAAGAGTATCATGTCATGTATTGTTCACTAACACTGAGGTTGTTTCTATAAGCTATAGTTTATCCAGGTAAAGATGGTAAAGTATCTTTGCATACAAATAATTATTGAAACTATTATAACTTCCAATTAAAAAGTTAAATAAAAGATAACTTTACCTTATGATACGCTCAGTCAATAGTATTTTTGAAGCCAATTAAAAAGACGTTTCAAAATATGACAGAAAATGTCTTATAATATTCATAGCAATCGCTGAATATTATAAATTAAACTCAATGCATACTTTATTTATTTATATAATATGAGCATACATACATGGAATACATGTCTATTATTATTCTACTTCAAAATAAGGTATACCACCTCGTCTGGTTCTTCCGTCTATGATCTTTCCCCGCGCAGCTATAACTGCATCTTCTGTAATGTTTGTGAAAATATGGCATAAGTAAAGTATTACACGACAGTGTATTTGTCAAAAAAAATTTGAACGTAAGGGTACAACAATTTTTGTAATACTTTTATATTTATTTGATAAAACATGTTGAAAACTTTTCATATGAATAATTACAATTTAATTAGAATAAATCGGTAAATGGAAAATGGGGCAAAGAATTTTTAGAGCTACATTTTCTTTGACGTACTATTTGTACTTTCGTAAAAGATTTAAAATGCTGTCTGTAACAGTCGAAATTGGCTACTGAAAGAATACATTGTGCTTTTCGCTATTTGCCTATTAAAGTGCGTTTTACGTACATTTAATGTAGAAATCGTAATCGGTAATTTAAATATTCACAAAGTAAAACATTAATCTTAATTTAATATTTTTTTCAACTATTAAAGGTTAAATTGGTTAAAGCTTTCGCAGTCAGTTTATGAACTGGTGTAGTCCTGATTCGGGCCTAAGAGCAGTCGTCCGTTGGAATTGCTTCCTAACGTTTCCCTAGCACAAGTGGCGAGCTTCTTCAGGAGTCCTTCCACCTCCGATGCTGAATGTAGACTGACGAATTCTGGAGCTCCGCCCCCTAACCTGTTGTGATAGTCGTTGACTGATGCTAACAATCAATGCCGATCAATATCCCGATCTCTACCGAAACGAAACAAGCTCCTAGCCACCAGTATAAATACAACCTACGCCCGTTAATTATTTTCCATTGGGCACATACATGGCACTCAGGCCTTTCGTCCGGAATAACTCCATCTTCCAACAAACCAAAAACCGTGAGTTTAACGCAATCATCAGAAGCATTTGTTCCTACGCCATTCCCGTCTCGGGCTGCGCCCCTCCCCGCCGCCTACAACTCCTCCAAGGCACCTACATGCGGATTCTCCGTTCCGCATTAAACTACTCCTGATTCGTCAGAAACATCCAAATTTTGAAAGAAACCGGTTTACCTTCTCTCCCCAATGCTGCAAATACATACGCGGCAAACCTTCGGGCCTTCAGGCCACCCGAACCCCACCATCTCGACACTTTCCAAATACGCCCCAAAACCAAATGACCGCTTTAGCAAACCTTGTCACCTTCTACTCTGAGCCGACTTTATTCGCTCAGTCCTAGTTTCGCTTTTTAGACCGATTGTCCACCCTTCATATCAGAGGTGGGCCACTGTCTCTCTAACGCCCTCCCCCAACGCTCCCGTCCCTTCCCCTCACAACTCTGCCCTCTCCTCAATCCACTTTCCTATCCCAACCTCTGCAGATCTACCCTGGGGATGTCAAAACCTTCTGGTTAGTAATCCCCACTCGAGGTGTGGGTTTTTAGTCAGTAAGAATCTGACACTACCCCCCTTCAGTGGGTGCCTATGTAAGGTTTTCCCACCTCGTATTAAATTTAAACAAAAAGAAAACGAGAATTACTTTTTCACTTTTCAGCGCGAGTGACCACCCAACCATCTGTGGTGAGCCACCGATCTTCCAACGCTTCCTTCCTCCCCGCCACCCAACCTAATCCTACTCCCCTCTTTTTTCTCCCGGGATGTATAACCTCTGGGTCGAGCTCCCATTTCGAGGAGGGGTTTTAATCGGTAGGCGCTACGTCGAATTCGACACTACCTTCTCGGGAGTGTCTTTTAAATTTCTCCTTCTCAGAGAATAATCTAAACAAAAAAAGAGAATTCGTCAGTCTACATCCACCATCGGAGGTGGAAGATCCTCTGAAGAAGCTCACCACTCGTGCTAGCGAACGTTAGGAAGCAATTCAAACCGACGACGACCTTTAGACCCGAATCTGTACTACACTAGTTCTTAAAGGTTATTAAAGAACATTTTGTTCATGGTCAGAAATTTATTTAAATTACCAGATGTGATACGCGATTTCAGTTTTGCATACATTACGTAACATTTACATCTATTCTAATGTTATAGAATTGTTTATCTCTTAATATGAGGTAAACTGCGGAACTGTTAGACGAATTAAGACAATCCCTTTTTCATTGTAACTTGTAAAACGAAAAAAGTTTAACTTATATATGATCAAATAGTGATAGGAAGTGTAATTTGTCAGTTTTGAATAAAACGGAAGCTTCCAGATGATGGCGTAAAAAAGCTCTCAATTCGATGGCAAAAATGTATTTCAAAGGCGGGAGACTATGTAGAAAAATAGTAATATATCAAAGTGTAAGTAAATATAGTTGGAATGTTTTATAAAACCAATCTCGTATATATTTGATACACTCTCTTATATATGTAGTGGTTATAGTGTCCCAATGATATCACCATAGATTATAATAACTATAACTTAATTTTTCAATAGGTTACCAAAAATTGAAAAATCCTGTATTTTATAAAATATAGAAAATAATAATACTAATAATAATTGTTTACCACTTATTTCTTTTGATTTTCTTTTAAATTCTTCTTCAATAGATTTTATGTATTCGTTTCTCCATTTTTTTGGATCAAGTTTTTTCTTTTCATCAGCTCCTCGTTTATATTCCCGTATTTCAACAATATCATCTTCATCTAAATTATCAACCAAGTCGTCATTTTGATCTGTCAAATCTCGGTTTTCCTTGTCTTCAGCCAAAGTTGCGTCCCCGAATTGAATTAACAAGAAAAATATTGTCATAGAAGCAAGAAGCAGCTAGAAATTAATAGTTTTAAAATATTTTTACACTAAGAAAACTACCGCTTCAGTACTTTTGGACTTCACATGAATCGTTAGATGACTCAAGTTTCGTTGGCAATATGAGATAAAAATGTAATACCCGACATTCATAAATCAATTGATCAGAAATTTTATACATATTTTGAATAATGTATATGATATCACACAGGTGGAACCGCTATTAATTATGTTCAATGCACTCTCCGAGATATTTTAAGAATCCCAGTAAAAGGTGAATCTAATTGTAAATTAAAACAGCAAATAGTAAACGTGCAAGGAAGTAACAGAAACAGAAACAGAGTTGTAGGGCAATTAACGTCAGACTTAACGAACATATGGCACATCAAAAGAGATAATAAATAAAAGAATGGAAAATGTTTCACCAATTGGTTATTGTACTCGACAATATCGTTTGTATCTACGTGATCGTTAATTAGTAGAATAAACAATTGATGAAACTTTTTCTATTCTTTTATTTATTTTTTCTTTTGAAGTCAAAAATATTTCACAGTAAGTGCACCCTAGAAAGTTTAAATATGGCATATCTTTAGTGTAGCTTTCCATATTTTCGATAATAGTCGTGAAATAAGTCCCAGTTGTTTAAATTTAATTGGAAACGTCGATCGTATCGAAATATACAAAAATAAAAACAATCTAATAAACTCAGGCAGTGGTCCCATCACAAACTCGGATCTTTTCAGATTATTATAATTTAATTAATTAATTATAACCCACATCCTACCCTACAGCAGCGTTAGGTTAAAGCATGCATCAGGACATTAGCCAGTTTTTTTGTGCATAAATAAATCCATCACATCGGTTTACCTTTCCCTATTATGTTATAGGCTTTAAATTTTATCATACAAGCGTATACAATATACAGCTCAGTTTTTTTCTGTTTGATATTGAATGTTTACTATTTACTGGCTTAACTTACAAGTAGATTCACTAGTGTTATCTCTCTTAAACCCCGCTCCATTCTTTAATAGTTTTTTAATTGTCAGTTTTCATAGGTATTCGCAAAATATCATAAAATTGGATTTTAACTATATAATAAGTTTCATAACTTAGATCAATTGAGTCCATAAACAGTTTATGTGGAATTTTGGATATGGTACTGTTATTTAGTCGAGTTTGACAGATATCCTTTTAATTTTCTTGTTTATTTAACATCCTTTCTCATTGAAAAAAAGTAAATATGTATGTAACGATAAATGAATAAACACTACTTAAGATGAATTATCACAAAGTAACGGCTGAATCAACCCAGTTTTTAAATATGCATGTAGTAAATAAAATGAACAAAATTCAAATTTGGTAATTTCCACTTTATTATTTTAATTGTCTTTACAATTGTTTCGCCCTACAAGAGCATCTTCAGAAGACGTATTACTGAATAAACTTTAAGATGTTCTTATATATATGTACAATAGGTAGCTTAGTCTAAAAATGGTGTGGTAAGGGTGATGTTCACAAGTTTATTTAATATTATTGATTGGTATACATTTTCTATTTCGTTCAAAATAATTTCACTGTTATTTTTGTTTATTGTGTTTTTTAATTTCGTATAAATTCTAAAATGTCTAGTTTTTTACATTGTTTAGAAAAAAGTAAAAGACTAGACATTTTAGAATTGTACGAAATTAAAAAACACAATAAACAAAACAGTGAAATTATTTTGAACGAAATAGAAAATGTATACTAATTAATAATAAGGTACTGTCGGGTAATAAGGCCAGATGATTAGTTCGTCTATACAATTCAAATTTTCCTATTTGTGGTGCCATCTACCTTTCGAGAGCTGTGAACTCATCTAAGTAAAGCAAAAAATAAAGCCCTATGTTGTCTTTCTTATTTGTATGCAACGCATTCGTGAATTTGGTGTTCGTATGTGTGGAGAGTATAATATTTGCTTCTGAAAGATTAGTAAAAATTTTGGTCGTAACATATATAAATCTATAACTATATACATGTGAATATTTGTGGTAAAGTACGCTCTTGATTCAAATAATAATTTCCATCTATACATGAACAGGTAAGTAGATCTAACCCCTAAAAGTTCATATGTACTAGGCAGGTAATAAGGCCGTGGCCTTATTACCCGCCATGTTAGCCGTTTACCATAAGAATATCAGACTTTTAATAAGGCCTAATTTGAAACAATAGTTACTGTTTTATTGTGCAGTTATGGGTGAGAAAAATCATAACATCAGGGCCAATTGGACAGAGGAGATGATGGAAGGGGCACTTCGGTTAATACAAAGGGGACATTCTCAAGAATCAGTGTCACAACGTTGTGGTATTCCCCGACGTACATTAAGAAACCATTTTAAATCCGGATCAAAAAAACGAGTAATGGGTGCAAATTCGGTTTTAAATAAGCAGCAAGAAAGTGATTTCGTTGAAAAAATTATAAAGTTTGCTCAAAGAGGTTTTCCCCTTACTGCTAAGGTACTCCGTCGAAATGTGTACAAATTTTGTGAAAAACTTGGTGTGCCACATAAATTTAATAGAGAGAAACAATTAGCTGGCAAAGAATGGTATCGGGCATTCTTAAAACGTAACCCGAATGTTTCTCATTGAAGAGCGCAGCAACTGAATCCAGCTCGGGCTCAAAAACTCAATCGTTTTATTGACGATTATTTTAATAAGTTAAACAATTTATTGGAAAAAACTGGATTGAAGCATCGGCCCGAAAAAATCTACAATATGGACGAAAAAGGGTGCAGACTTATGCTTCATCACCAGCAACGTGTTCTCGCTGAAAAAAGAAAGAGGGTTCATTTAGTAGGATCGGAACATGGCGAAAATGTGACAATAGTTGGATGCGCAAACGCATTGGGTCATGTAATTCCTCCTATGGTGTTGTTTAAAGGACAGAGATTAAAAGGGGTTTATTCGGATGGCTTACCGGCAGGTTCAGTTGTTCACATGACACCTAAAGGCAGCATGACGACAGAGGTGTTTTTAATATGGCTGGAGCATTTTGCAAAATTTATGTCTGCCCCTCCTGTAGTCTTAATCTTTGACGGAGCGTCTAGTCATTTAGATGTAACTATTGCCGATAAAGCGGAATGTTTAGGGGTAGAGCTTCTGTGCTTACCCAGCAATACCACACATGAACTCCAACCAATGGACAAATCGGTTTATCGATCTTTTGAAGCTAACTGGGATCAGGATTTGCTTCACTATTGGGATCAACATCCTGATAGAAGGTTAAATAAAGAAAGATTTGCGGATGTATTTACTCCAGTATGGAATAAATGTATGACCCTTAGCAACATCACCAGTGGGTTTCGAGCAACCGGTATATACCCCTTCAATAAAAATGCAATTCCGGAATATGCTTTTGCACCTAGATTGATAAGTCATCGTCAGACTGCAGTACTAGACCAAACGGAAGCTAATGCGGAAAACAAGGACCAATGGGATTCGGAAGATGAAATTCCATTGGCGGATCTAATTAGAAAAGGAACTCAAAATAATTCCTTTTCTGAAATATTAGTTACACCTGACATGCAAATAATAAAAAATAATACACGTCGAAAAGCCCTCAATTATAGGGCTCAAGAAGTCAAAAGAGCTGTATTTATGGATGTTACTAATGATAGTGGACAGAAAATTTCTACTTCGACTAGAAAGTTGTCGCATTTGCCAAGCACCAGTAAAGCCGCAGCAGCTGAAGCCTAGTTGTGTTCAGTTTGTAACAATGATTTCGTAGCCGACATGCGAAGTTGTTCCCTATGTGGCACATGGGTACATGAGGAATGTGTTGAACTCACTGCTCAAGATAATGAAAATTTTGTATGCCCAAACTGCACACCTTAACTTGTTTTTTATCATACGGCCTTATTACCTGCCTTCACGATTTGCTTGTGGCCTTATAATCTGCCTGGTCTGGTAATAAGGCCAGTAGACATGCTTTTATATTTTTTCTCATTGAAAGTTTAAGGTTTTTTTCAAAACATTTTTGTATGCATTTTATTGTTAAATAGTAGAGTTGTTAGTGTTTTATTTATTGATAATGTAAAAAACGTTGGTGTTTTGCCAATAGAAAGATATTCTTTCTTAACCCGGCCTTATTACCCGACTGTACCTTATTAAATAAACTTGTAAACATCACCCTTACCACAGCACTTTTAGACTAAGTTACCTATTGTACATATATATAAGAACATCTTAAAGTTTATTCAGTAATACGTCTTCTGAAGATAGGGCGAAACAATTGTAAAGACAATTAAAATAATAAAGTGGAAATTACAAAATTTGAACTCTGTTCATTTTATTTATTAAAAATGAATTTCCATAAAGTAACGGCGGATACAATCAATTATATATATGTAGTTATTTTTTATTTGACTAAATCCATTTTTGGACTACTAAAAGTAAAAAGTTAATAAATCAATGTCATATAACTTTTAATGAATGTTACTACTGTGTTCGCGTAACACGTTTTCTTTTTAGTGAAAACAAATATTTGCTACACGAATTGGGAAAACCAAAATTATGAAATAGTTTTTTACGGCTACCAAATACAAATCTATTCTTAGATTTTTTATTTTAAAATTATTTTCTCATATTTTCCATTTCTCAAAAAAAAAATCAGAACTGTAATTATCATGAATACCATTTCAATCAATTTTTATAGGAATTAATAAATGTAATCTTTTTTCTTTAAGTAATCAATGTTATCTCGTTAATCATAATATAGTGAATTGAAATAATTTATCTGTGAAACAACATGAATAAATATAATTTTGAGATTAAAAAAATTATATTTTTTAGAAAAGATTAGTAGTAAATGATACAGTTGGATTTACATACCTTTTTATCCATTTTACTAATTTTCCTCTTTAACGCAAAGGATACACTATGGATTGAGCTTATTCGCCTGATTTATAGATTGGCTAAATTTGTAACGGTCATGTGTTTATTAAGTTTATTAAAGTATGAAGTTCCAGTGATTATAATATGGCTATTCATATTTTAAAATAGAAAAACATTCTTAAGTGACCATAAATTATATTAATCGTATATTTAGAACATGATTTATGGTAAAATAAATAAAACTGTAAAAGTACAATACGTGTTTTCACTTTTAATCCAAAACTAAAATCTGCTAGTTAACAATTTATCAGTTACGATTAGTTGGTAAAGTGTTTTTCACGAAAAATATTAGGAAAATAATGTACTTCAAACAATAGGTTCCAATTAAATGGAAATTATTCTTGCAGTACAAACATTTTACAAAAACCTATCGAAATGTAACATATTAACACACGAAATTCCTTTTTATCCATTTTTTCAAAGTAACAAAAGTTCTTTCACTAAAAATGCTATAACTCAGATGCTAATAGTGCAACAGCTGTCAAATTTAAACACGCGTCTTTTGAAGGTTAGGGCTAACTAAAAATCATATGTATTTGATACTAGTAGCGCCATTAATATTTATATTTTTGTATGTTAGATATATTCGAAACTTTTACTAAAGGTTTAACATTATTTTTGTTGCTTATTATATTTTGTGTATTATTAGTCATAGTTCAGATTTACTTAGATTTACTGTAATTCATAAACATAGGTTTTAGGTTTTCAAATATAACATATATCTATACTTAATTTTTGTTCAATCTTATCGCTCAAATTTTTTTTCTTGTCTGTCCGTCACCCTAAATTCATATGTCTACTGCCGCCTGCTTATTATACCTAACCACCTAACCATGACAATTGACACCTCTCGCATATATTTCTCTAACTTACATCTTCTCATACTTCTTTTCTTCTCATGATTAACATACTATTTTTCTAACTTTCCCAACAGAGTAGACATAATGAACGACTTCACATACCTTAGATTTTTTTTTACTAACAAAAACTTACGAAACATATTTTATGAAATTCAATATTACCAACTATTATTTAAATCCACATTATTTTAATTTTCGCTTGCATAATGTAAAGTACTTTATATTTAAAAAAAATGTTTTATTATGAATAATAAGGAGTTTTGCTTAATTGATTTTTACTTATTTTTTAAATAAATGCTTGAAGTTCGAGTTTATTGATGTTTTTGAGATGTGGGGTGTTTTATATCGCTTTATCCTATAGAAATTAATTTAACACAACTATAGTGTTTAAAAAATAATTTTCTCTATGACGTTTTCGATAAAGATTACTTTGAAAATCGATACATTATAGACCCGCTCGGGATGACCTCTCAATAGCGTGACGTCGCATTGTTGTCATAATTTGCAGTGACCATGGTTAGACCACATTCAGCAATCAGCTTTTATCAATCGTTCGATTATGGTTAATTTTTGTAATACTTATTAAACATCTGTTACAGTATTATGAACAATATTTCTCATATGTTTATTGTTAGTTTGCAGTAGTAGTTGATAAATTTACACAAATTTTATATGGCGTCTTAAAGGAATTCAGTTGTTGGGCATGCTTTAGATCGTCCCGTTAAGTTGATCAATAATAGAGTCAGTTGATATACAATTTTACCAATTACCACAAACAATAAACTTTTACAGGCACCCTGAATTACTTTTTATGAACAACTTGTAAGGTGCATATTTTAATCAGCAAGTTTGCCGAAATCTGTTTGTTTATATTATAAATAAAAACATGTTTCGATCGACGCGAATTTGAACGTGAATTTCTTTTCAGTGACAATGATACCATTGTGAACTATATTTAGTCGGGGATTCCCAATTGGACAATTTCATTCATTAAATTATTATTCTGTGTGTGACAATTGAGTTTTTTATTACATTTTTATCGTTTAAGTGAGTTATTCCAAATATATGAAATTATTGGATTCAGGTGAGTTGCTCACTGAGTACTTCAAGCGTTTTCATTTTTAATAATTATTTAACTGATTTATTTGTGAAATGATGCTAATTGATAACTTATATTTATTCAGAAGTAATTAATGTAAGATTGATATTTTAATCAGTAGCGAGTTTGCCGACATCTGTTTGTTTGTATTATAAATAACATGTTTCGATCGACGCGAGTTCGATGTGAATTTCTTTACAGTAACAACGATACCATTGTGATCTATATTTAGTCGGGGATTCCCAATAGCACAGTTTCATTCGCTAAGTTATTATTCTGTGTGTGATAATCGTGTTTTGTGGGTGTGCCGTTGTTACATTTTTATCGTTTAAGTGAGTTATTCCAAATATATGAAATTATTGGATTCGGGTGAGTTGTTCACTGAGTACTTCAAGCATTTTCATTTTTAATAATTATTTAACTAATTGATTTGTGAAATGATGCTGATTGATAATTTATATTGGTTCAAAAGTAATTAATGAAAATATATACAGGGACGCTACCTAGACTGTTAGCTGCGGTGACACAGTCATTATTGATATTAGGGGCTAAGGTTTGAAGCCGCTGCGGTGCAAAGAGGACTGTAGGCTGCGGTTTTACAGTGATTTAACTCATTAATTGCCTTAGTCCTGTTTTTGGGCAGAGAAATCTGTCTTGCAGAGGTAGTGAGGGAGCAGGGTGCTTGCCCTTTCCCAAGAGTAGGATTACAGCATCATAAATGTAAAGTAGATGATTACAGTAATGATTGGCTGCGGTCAATGTATTTCTTTCATACTTATTTATATTGCAATAAGGCCTTATTTAGTGTTCGATGCATAATAAAAGCTAAGTAAAGGTATGCTTGAGTGCTCACACATATTTCGTTTCATATTTTGGTAAAGGTGCTTGAAAATAAAATGGATATCTAGCGAGTGATCATCATAGTGATTGACGTCTATTGATTAAGTAAGTGAATATTTGTTATTTATATATTCAAGTGAATGTTACATTGTTCAATTTATGTTTGTAGGATTGATATCAACATATTGTTGCGCTCGGTTTTTTACATCATAACCAACTCTTTATTTTTTAAGGTTTAAAGTTGTTGTTCGATAATTAAAACAATAATACACAATGTGCGTTAAGATATATTTTCAAACTTACGATGTTAATAACTTAACAACGGAGCAGCAACTAAAATAATTACAAAAGTTAACTATTGTTAAAAATCATAACTAAACATATATATATTCTTAGAACTAAGTGGACGTTTCCGCCCCTGTTTGTCAAAGAGGCATATTTACCCTTGTACGTATTACAATTATTCCAATGATTAATAACAAAACAAAGTGAATTTTATACAAAACGCCTACAATATCTACAATACTTTTTATAAAAATAAAAATACAAGTCTTCTTATCTCCAGCCTTATCATCTACCGTACGAACTTATGTGACTCAACCTCAAGTCTCAATTCTTGTAATAAACGTTTAATTATTCAAATTCAAATTATTATAAAGGTGCTGGAAAATAAAAGGGATATCTAACGAGTGATCATCATAATGTGGCCAATAAAATTCAACCTGGATCTGTCAAGGCTCACTCACGTTATTTGCCAACGCCAAAGAAATACGAAACGCTACAAGTAGGCAGTATGATCTAGGATCGATATTATCATTTATGCTTTTAATCGGCGTAACAGAAATATGTAATTCTGTTTTTCTTGATCATATTTTACAAATCATTGAGAGAGACAGCCATCAAGCAGTCGGTTACGTTTGTTTGTGTTGTAAGTTGCACGATTTGTCCACAAAAACAGCTTTTCCGATCTTTTTTGTTATACCTCATTTTAAAACCCACGCAAAGAGCGAACATTAATCGACTGCAACGACTACAACGTGTACTCGCTGTCTACCACAACAGTTTTGTAACGTCATACGCTATCTTGAACGTGATAAAAGCCTATTGAATCCCAGCGTTTTCTTCAAAACACTGTAGTAGTCATAAAAATTATTTTTGGACGGTAAAAAAAATTTCTGTTTACAGAGTCGTATACGTAGATTCCAAATATATAATAAAAACACTTCATGACCCAAACCATCGTATTTATGGCTATATCTACGAACTGGACCGCATGTCTAACTACTTTATAGGTATAATGGTATAGTTTATAACCGTAACAATAAGAATGCCGATGAAAACGAATCGAAAGCTGAAAGCTAATGAATGTAACAATTCGTTTTACGTAGAATATTTGCCCTTAATTCTGCTGATATTTTGGTAATCCAACGATTCTAGTGTACTTATATTTTATATGGCATAAACACGAACATAGTCAACTTGTAGTGAGGTGTTCAGACCATGCCATGTAGGGTACCAATCGCCTCTGGCATTCCAAAAATCGGTTGTAGCCTATTAACAAAAAATATTTAATGGATAATTTATGTTTATGCGCACATTTGACTTCTTCTTTCTGTACTATTTGTTTCTCTATTATTATTCTTTATTCCTTAATATATCACTCGAAAATCTTATATATATATTTTACTCACATTTTTTGCACCATTTACCCATGGCTTGGGGGAACCGTTTGCGGTAACAACTTCGTCAAAGTAGCTGTCGCTACCAGTTGCTAAGTTCATAACAATGTAGAAGTGTTGGTCAAATGGTGCCATTTTGGAGCCACCTTCCCATGGGTTGGTGCGATTAGTGCTTCCAAGGTCCCCGAAATCCCAGAAGCTGGTGCTTGGAGCAACAGATCCTAACACTTCCCCATCAACTGTGAATGCTATACTCTCGTTAGTCCAGATTACACCATAAACGTGGAAATCAGCATTCCATCCTTCTGCAATATTTTTGGTCCAGTGGGTCAGAGGCCATTGGTTTTCGGACGAAGAGAGTCCCCAATGGAGAGTTGCGCCATGTTGCTGGATACCAATTTGTTCTCCATTTTTCATTAAATATTCATTTGCACGAGCTTCTGTAATATCTATTTCTCCAGATAGCGGCCATGCTCCATAAACACCATCACGGGCCATCATCCATATGGCTTTTTGAAAAATATTCTTCTTAGTTATATTCAAAATATAATTATCGTTATAATTGTATATCTTACCTGGCCAAAGCCAATCTCCTTTTGACAGTTTAGCTCTAACTTCAATTCTACCATAGGTGAAGTAGAAGGAATCGGTAGTTCGGATACGAGCACTCTTGATGGGATTTAAAACGTGTTCAGGGGTACCAGTACGTTCACATCCGTCATTTGACGTCATCGTACAACTGCTAAAAAATTACTAACTTTAGTATAAACTTTCTAACGTCATCAAAAACTAAGAGACCCGGCGTTTCATTATAAGATTTAATGATCATTACAACATACTAGAACCGATTCAATAATGCTCCAACATTAACATAATTATAAATTAAACAAAAAAATAGTTTGTTTAGAATTAGAGTAAATCGAAGTTAGTAATCCTTCATTAAGGCGTTTTGTTATTCATAAGAGAAAACAGTTGAACAAAACATTCTTTTTTTTAAAATAAACGAAACGGAATTTTTACGAACCATCCACATATCAGTTTAATCATTGCTATTTACTTACCCAAAATCTTTTTGGTTTAAGTTAATCGTGGCGGAACTCAAACCAGCTTCTCCAATATGGTCAATTGTAAGCGTTGGCACTATATACAATATTCCATCCTTTACATAGCTGTTCGATCTGTTGTTGGTATACCATTCGAATTCGTTGTTCTATAATTACAATATAATAATAATCAATATAATCATCAGTATAATATAATAATGTATCTATTGTACTAGCGTATAAATAGGGTTGTAAGGAAATCTAATGGAGCTAGTTCCTCTCATGATACAACATGACAGAATTATTCTACTATTAAAACGTCTAGTTAAACGATAGAACCAACCAAATGATTTCGATATCAAGGACGTTGTGGTATAACAGGAACTTTTAATTTTTAAAATAACGTGGTAAACATGTTAAAATATTAATTTCAAATTCAGCTGAAGTGGGGTCATAAATAGGATAACAAAATCGCAAGGGATTTCATAAATGGTTGAATAAATATTTAATAAACAATTTATAATTTATAATTGTTTTAAAAATATTAAATTGATACTCTAAAAGCTTAGTAAACTATCACCAATTTAATTTAACAACGTTTAAAGCTTTGCACAATAAGTGACGTATAAAACTGGACGTAATTACTTCAATGGTTTTTACATAAGGAAAACTAACTTACACCACATCCCGAAAGAGTGCTTTCATGCGTCCATGTGGTAAAATCAAAAGTGTCAAATTCATCTTGAAACACAAGTTCTCCAGAGCAAACAGTTGCAGTAGCTTTATGACCACCTATTGTTGTAATGGATGGAAGGCAGTCAGCATACACGTATGCCACAATACCGCACAACAATATCGCAATTCGTACCATGATTCCTGTATATTTACAAATGTTTTACAGTTACTTTTTATGAAAGCGAACTAAAATTAATGACGATAATTATTCAATAACAATGATGACTTTTAATAAGAACAGAAATAAATTCTTGGTCAAATAATTTATCAAAGTTACCAGACGTGGATCGCGATTTCGATCTTATTAGATCTCATTAGGCCTTGTTTAACGTTATGAAAAACGACAATAGCAGCAAAATCAGGAATATGGCGACGTACTGCCATATCAACGTTTTATGATGACTCTTGTTTGAACATTCAAAATACACAGAAAATTATACCAAAAAGGGAGGAAAAATGAAAGTTGAATTAAATAAACTAGAAACTTTATGGAAGAATTTTTAAGGGAGCATATTATACTTATAACTTATAAAAGTTATTTACTAATTCTACGGAGCTCAAATATTTAATTGGAAACTTACCTAAGTATGGACAATCTTCGTCACAACAGTACAGTGCTTTCGGTGGAAGGTACTCATATTTATAGGGAGAGATTAACAACAAATTTTCCCTTATCGGCCAATTCACATTTACAAATTCAATAACATCAATGAAAGTAGAGGCGTCTACCTAAAAAACAGATTTTTCAATTGCATTTAAAAACTATATTCATCATCCACTTAATGGGACAACGAATGTGAACAAAAGAAAATTATCATATCAAGCGAAATGTTGCTTATCAATAAGAAAGAATACATTGAACGCATTAGAACAATTAAGATTCGGACTGAGTGGGTAGCTACCGTGACGTTCACCTTATTAACATTGCATCCACTCAAGCTATCAGCAGCAGTTTCCCACGAAACGTCTACATCTAACCATTCGGTTGGACCATGAGCCATCAGTCCTGAGTCTATTATGGATTCTAGCTGTGAAAGCATATGTTCTTATACGTATTCAATGTTTTACTGATGATTGTTTTACAAAAAAATAACAACATTAGTAGCCTACGAATTTTAAAATGATGTTAAAGCAGGGTAGGTAAGAAAGGGTCGAAATAGATTAAAAATAACTCGATACGTCATGTAATAAATTATTAATTATAATGTCATTAATCTAAAAAAGATAGTAGAGATAATATCCATTGAATGTTACTGTCAAAACTCATTCATTCGGCTCAATTAATAGTTTATTGAGCTTTGTTGAAGTGTGTTTTGTACTTTCGAGTAATGTGATTTTAATTTTGTTTGTTTTTGACGCTGATATTAGTACTTGATTTAATCGTAAAATGTTGATATGGCAGTACGTCGCCATCTACCTGCTTTGGCTGCTATTTCCGTATTTCATAACGGTGATCCTGAAATGATAAATAATTATGGTTCGCCGTTCTCGCTCTAACGCGGCCTGATCAGCTGTCTCTTACCTAGCCGTATCTCTCTACCAATCAGGCCGAGTTAGAGCGAGAAAATCGTTCCAAAATTTATTTCCTGTTTCAAGATCACTGTTATCGTATTAAATGTTGTCTCCATTTTTTATTCTCTAATAATGGAATAAAAAACACCTGATATATGATATCCAAAAAAGAAGGAATTAAAATCCTTATTCATCTAAATATTAAGATCAAAGATCTCAAATTTTGAACGCGTCCTACCAAGTAAGCACAACGAACTGAAAGCCATATCCCACGACCGGTTTCGACAGTGTAATTCAATGCCGGTAAGGGTATTAGCCCTCGGAGTAGTTGTTTCTGTTGATTCCATATTTATATTTATATTTACTTGATATATGTATAATGAACTTATTATAAATCTTAACAGTTTCTTCCACAGTTGAGCCGTTAAAAGGAAATAAAAAATTAAAAAATATGGTGTATTACTACTACTAAAAAGTTATTCTTCTGACAAATTGATTAAGGCTTTCGCGGCCAGTTGATGAACTGGTGTTGTCCTTCTTCGCGTATACAGGCCGTCGTCGACGTTGTCTACGTCCAACAGCGAAAATGGATAGACCTCTGAAGAAGCTCGCCACTCGCGCTAGCGAAACGTTAGGAAGCATTTGCAACCGACGACGGTCTGTATACCCGAAGAAGGACAACACCAGTTATTCTTCTGTTTACATATTTATATATACGTTTGTGTATACGTTTAAACAATATTTTTAATTAACCCGAAATATTTAAAAACACTTTCAAAATTTATTTTACAGTTTTTTGCACTAATCAAACTTTTGAGCCATAATTTAAGTTAATATTCTTTTGTATAAATATTCTTTTGTATTATATTTCTTTGTGTATCTATGTAAATATTTCTTAGCATTATCTGCTAAAACTTTTGTATTCTGTCCATCTGTGCCAATAACTTTTATTACTGTACCTTTCTATAATCCCGGCTAACATTTCAACTTCGCGTAATAACCGCATCACGTCTGTAGTTCGCTGTCCTCCCTAATTACAATTTTACGATAGGTTTCTTCGGTGGTTTGGGTCGTTGCTCTATTTCATCATATTTTTTGATATTTCTCGTGTCAAAATTTTCCATGCTTTCGTACTTCTGTATTGGCACCCTACTCTTATGTACTACCCTTTCTAAATATAAATATAAATATGGAATCAACAGAAACAACTACTCCGAGGGCTAATACCCCTACCGGCATTGAATTACAATGTTGATTCCGATGGACTTCTAGACGAAAATATAACATATTAAAAAAAAAAGGAATTAAAATCCTTATTCGTCTAAATTTTAAGATCAAAGATCTCACATTTTGAACGCGTCCTACCAAGTAGGCACAACGAACCGAAAGCCACATCCCACAACCGGTTTCGACCTATCGGGTCTCATCAGGTGGGCGAGGGCAGAAAGGCCTTTGCAGGCTATATTATAAAAAAAGCACCTTGTCGATCTAAAAACACTGTTGCCATTACCATTCTGGCCCGTCTTTACTTTCAATGGTTGGTCCCTTCTCGTCGCTTTTTCCCCACTCCGAACTAACTTGTTTCAACTAGGGCGTATAGTGGTACGAAGCTATTCAAAAATGCTTCACCCTCTTGCTGGAATCAATTGAAGTGTCGCTTGTGATCCTATGATAATAGTCGGGGAATTCAAACCCATCTAGCTGACATTTTGAGCATTTTTAGGTCATCTGTCACGATCCCGTGGACACTCCCGTAACTGATGAGTTCATCAACGATTCCCCAGAGAGTTATTCGTCGATTTCCCTCAATGAGATTTCGAACTGCTTCAATGTTGATTTCGGTCGCACTTGTCCTTGGGCGGCGAGTATGGTTCTCGTTCTCGATCTTTTCACGGCCTTCAGAAAATTCCTTGTGCCTTGCAAACACCCGAGTTCTTGACAAAGTGTTGTGCCTGTAATCGCCGCAAAAGTTTGGTTAGATTCACCCCCTCTGTGGTCAAAAACAATAATAATCCGTTGTTCCACGAAGACATTCACTTCTGCCTCGCTCATTGTTTCTTTTCGTATTAAACCGACTCTAGCGAATTGCAGTTAGTTCTCCTTTCTCCCTAGCGATACAGGTCATCTTCGCATCTACTACTACGAGATCACTGATCTCCGTAATTTAAAAAAAAATCACTACCGTTTAAATTTGATACATTCTCGTATTTGTAAATACAGTAAATGTATTTGTATTGATATACTGCGAATTTGGCTTAGTTTGGCATATAGGATCTCTTTAGTGTGATAGATTTTAATCGTTTGCTTTCTGATTGATTCGATGCGTATTATTTCTGCAATATGCTTTTGGAAACAATAAAATTTATATGTAGAAATAAAATTTGATTTTTATAAACAATTGTAACATGAAGTTACCCAAAAAAACACAATCTTTGTTTAATAATTTTTATTTATTCACTATTTTCTATTTCAACAACTACTTATATTTTATATAGCATAAATACGAACGTAGTCAACTTGTAGTGCGGAGTTTATACCATCCCATGTACGGTACCAAACGTCCTTGCCATTCCAAAAATCTGTTAAAGCCTGTTAAACAAATAATTATTACTAGATGATTTATTATTTGTGTAAAATTTTTACAATTGGCTATTATTTTTTGTTCCTTAATATGAAGCAAGTTGATTTTGGCCAACACTTAAAAATCGTAATAGCACTAGCAGCATCGCGTATCTTAAAAATATATTTTACTCACCGTTCCTGAAGTATTTTCCCATGGCTTGGCACCATTTCCGTTAACAGCGTCGTCAGGGAAGTAATTGGTGCTACCAACTGCTAAGTTGAAAACAATGTAGAAGTTTTGGTCAAATGGTGCCATTTTGGAACCATTTACCCATGGATTACTGTAACCACTGCTTGCCAAATTTCCATAATCCCAGAAATTAGTGCTTGGTGAAACAGATCCAATTGTTTCTCCGTCAACCGAGAATGCAATACTCTCGTTAGTCCATGTAACACAATAAATGTGGAAATCATCATTCCATCCAGCTGTATCATCTTTGGTCCAGTAAGTCAGAGGCCATTGGTTGACGGTATAGTAAGGTCCCCAATGGAGAGTTGAGCCAAATTGTGGGATACCCATTTGCTCTCCATTTCGTGTTAGATTGGCATTTGCACGAGCTTCACTAATATCTATTTCTCCGGATGATGGCCAATCTCCGTAAACATTATCACGGGGTTTCATCCATATGGCTTTTGAGAAAATATGCTTCTTAGGTATGTTCAAAATATGAATAACGTTATGACTTTATTTTCTTACCTGGCCAGAGCCAATCTCCTCTTGGCATTTTAGCTCTAACTTCAACTCTGCCATAAGTGAAGTAGAAGGAATCGGTAGTTCGGATACGAGCACTCTTGATGGGATTTAAAACGTGTTCAGGGGTACCAGTACGTTCACATCCATAATTGGAATCGTCGGTACAACTGAACACAAACAACAAACATTTGTGTAAACTTTCTAGCATCGGTCATTTCAGAATTTTGTGAAAATAAAACAACTCAAATTTTTAACATTAAGCATTGTTTATCATTTATCTAATAAGAATTTATATCCAGATAATAATCAATTGAATTATGGTGACATATGTTTGGTCCCAACATACACCATTCGACGTTCTTGATTGCTATGCAACTATCCGTTTAAGTAGAACAATAAAAATTACTATATTATAAACTAGTGTATAGGCATACTTAAACAAAATATTTATTGTTGCACTGCCATTAACAACTGAAAGACCTGGTATTTCTTTAAAAGATTAAAGATCATAACAACGTACTAGAGCCACTTTAATAAGGTCTCAGCATTCATATATATACTACTATTCTACCCAAAACATAGTTTGTTTGGAATGAGGGTAATCATGCGTGAAGGCGTTTTATTATTTGTAAAATAAAACACTTAAACGATATTTTCTTAAATATAAATATGGAATCAACAGAAACAACTACTCGGAGGGCTAATACTCCTACTGGCATTGAATTACGCTGCTGATTCCGATGGATACTTAGACGAAGATATAACATATTAAAAAAAGAAGGAATTAAAATCCTTATTCGTCTAAACATTAAGATCAAATATCTCACATTTTGAACGCGTCCTACCAAGTAGGCACAAAGAATCGAATGTCATATCCCATGACCGGTTTCTACAGCGTAGTTCAATGCCGGTAGGGGAATTAGCCCTCGGAGTAGTTGTTTCTGTTGATTCCATATTTATATTTATATTTATAATATAGCCTGTAGTCGAAACCGGTCGTGGGAAATGGCTTCCGGTTCGTTTTGCCTACTTGGTAGGACGCGTTCAAAATGTGAGATCTTTGATCTTAATGTTTAGACGAATAAGGATTTTAATTCCTTCTTTTTTTAATATGATATTTTCTTATTTTTATGTAACCCAAAATTTGTAAATGAATGGAACGGCATTTCTAGGAACCATCCACATATCTGTTTAATCATTGCCATCTACTTACGGATAATCTCCGTCATTTAAGTTAATCGTAGCAGAACTCAAGCCATCTTCTCCAACATCGTCAGATGTAAATGTTGGCACAATATGCAGTATTCCATCGCTTACATAGCTGTTTGATCTGTTATTGGTATACCATTCGAATTCGTTGTTCTATAATTATAATATAATCATAATCATTGTCATAATCGGTACAATCATCAGTATATTTTAATAACGTATCTAGGGCCTTAGCGTATAAATAGGTAATCTTGCGAAACTGTTTCCTCTCAAAACATAAAAGTATGGAAATTATCCGACTATTAAAACGTCTAATTAAATGATAGAACTAACACGCCTACTTTCGATGCCTCGGATGTTATTGTTTAATCTGAATTTTCAATTAAAACCAATACATATTGAAATTTCAATATTCGACCGACGTAGGGTCATAAATAGGATGTGATACTGGCTGTAACTAAATGCTCGCCTACGGCGGTATGGAAGAAGGCCTAGCTTAAAATGTTTGTGCTATTAACCATCGACTATAGTACCCACCCCTCTTAATTTAGACTGGTTATACTAGTAATCATTAAAACATTATAAAAAATTCCAACCGATTTCGTAAAAGGTCGAATAAATAATCAATTAATTCTTTGTGCTTCAGTATTTTTTTTAAACATTAAACTTAGACTAGAAACCTTATTACACCATCGCCAATTTCATTTAACAACATTTAAAGCTTTGTCCAAAAATAAAGAAACTTACACCACTTCCTGAAAGAGTGTTTTCGTGTGTCCATGTGGTAAAATCAAAAGTATCAAATTCATCTTGAAACACAAGTTCTCCAGAACAAACAGTTGCAGTAGCTGTATCACCGCCTATTGTTGTAATCGATGGATGGCAGTCAGCATACACGTATACGACAATACCACATAACAATACTGCAATTCTTACCATGTTTCCTGTATATCTACAAATATTTTACAATCAGTTTTTATGTAGGCAAACTGAAGTTAATCGTGACGATAATTATTAAATAAACTAGAAAGTTTATAGAAGAATTTATAATGGAGCATATTATGCTTTTCAAAAAGATGTTTACCAATTTTATAGAGCTCAAATGTTTAATTTGAGACTTACCTTAAAGTATGGACAAGCTTCGGCACAACAGTACGTACAGTACTTTCGGTGGAATGTACGCAATTTTATATGAAAAGATTAACAACAAATTTGCCCTTATCGGCCAACTGCACATTTGCAAATCAAATTAATTAAATAAGATAGATTTGTATATTCTTACATGTGTAGTTCGTTTACCTAAAAACGAAATTTTCAATTGTGTTTATAAAAATAAATTCATCTTGACAACAAAGATCATTAAACTGCGTTAAACTAAGAAAGATATCATGAATAGCACACTATCGCTTATCAAAAAGAAAGAAATCATAGAACGCTTTAGAACAATTATGATTCAGCCTGAGTCAGTATCTGCCGAGACTTCAAGATAAAACCTTCCTTCAAGATGTTAGCGCTGTTACCACCGAATAGTTAAACAGCCGTCCACTGGAGATATCAGCCGCAGTTATCAATCAAACCCTGGATCACGTTAGACAATGGAATATTTCAAGCTTATTTTTAACGTGTATGATAGACATAAACTCTTATATAATATAAGTTGCCAAGGATGATAGGTCAGGAAAAAACATATTACTTTTTATTATTTAATTAAGACATATTTTCATTACGCTGCCTTTAACATAGAAAAACATTTTAGACATAAAGTACATGTATTATTTTATATGTTGATTAATTACGTGTTTTGATTCCTAATCACGTCCTATTGATTCCTCTTCAGATTCTTCTGATGCCTTTGAAAATAAAGTAAAGCATAAGTAAAGGAATAAAAACACCAAACAAGTAGATTTTCACAAATTTTATTAAATCATGTTTGGCGAAACATGTTAGATGATTTAATAAAATTTGTGAAAATTTACTTGTTTGGTGTTTTTATTCCTTGGGGTATATATTTTCATAAAGTAAAGGTCGAAACTATTATTTTTTTTAAAGAATAAGTAATTGGTTGAACAGATACAAATATTACTTTTACTTTTCGTTATTTGAAACTTAGAGGGCTAAAAGGTAATCGATTACACGAGGCAAGTTTTTTAAGTAAGTACCGTTTTGAAATTAATAAAAAACGTGCAAAGATATCTTAATAATTTTATTCTTACATGAAAGCCTGTACCTTAATCTACTTTTCTATATAATTTCCTTCAATCTTATTCAATTGAGGCACTTGTCATAACGTTTGACCAGTGACCAGTTTTTGAATACCCTTCTCATAGAACTCTGCCGCCTGAATTGTTCACTTCACCACTGCATCACAACTGTTTTGACTTCGTCATCGTCTTGAAGACGCTGACCGCCCAGATGTTCCTTCAAGTGAAGGTACAATGGTAGTCACTGGGTGCCAGATCAGGGCTTTACGAAGGATGATCTAGAGTTTCCCAGTGAAAAGATGTGCCCAAAGAGATCTTTGATCCGATTAGCCACCTGCGGACGGGCATTGTACCAACGTGCGCACAATATTTAATTAATTTAATTAAGTGCTCGGTCACAATGCCATACAAACCACTGCGAGAAACTTGAGGAAAGTCATCACACAAGGAGGAAATCGTAAAGCGTCTGTTTTCTCGCACCTTTTCGTCCACTTTCTGTACCAAATCTTCATTAACGACCAAAGGACGCCCACTTCGTTGTTCATCATGCATATTTATGCGACTATCTTTAAATGCTCTCACCAATTTCCTTACCATTCCATCACTCATAATGTTTCGTCCGTAAACTGCAACGATCTCACGATGAATATCAATCGGTTTTAGTCCTTTAGCACTATGAAATCGTATAACAGCCCGGACTTCACAGTCGGCGGTACTCACAATTATCAGAGGCATCTTAAACACTCAGTAAACAATGTAAACAATGGCCTATCAGACTGTAATGGCGTCAGTGTGTAGGTGAGAGATGTAGGTACTCAGTGCGCATGAACGCTGATCGCAGCGCTGCAGCAGCAGTATTTCAAAATTGTACTTACTTAAAAAAACATTCAAACAAGTACGCTTTCCAGTTAACTCGCCAAAAATTAAAAGAAAATTATTTTCCAATTTGGTTTTTATTACGTAAAGGCGTAGGAGGCTTTTTGATTATGTTTTTGAAAAACTTAAAATAATAATAATAACCAAATTAGTTTCAAGAATATTTTTATAAATCGTTGCTTGGTGAAGCCACGGTGTGGCGAAACAATATTTTAGTGAATTACAACAAAAGTTCTTGAAACTAATCTGGTTTATTATTTACTTTTTTATGTAAATTATATATGCCTAAAAATTATTATATAGTTCTACAATGAAATTCGGCTGTGAATGATATGTTCTTATATTCGTCGTTTTACTGTCTAATTTTTTACATTTATGTTGTGAAAATATATCGACATCAGCCCTACAAAATTAATAATGAAGTTAAAGAAATGTAAGAAAGGGTCGAAAGACTAAATATATCATGAATCGAAAAGTTTAAAAAGCTGGAGTAACGACATATAATAAATGATAATGTAATTAATTTAAAAAAACATGGTAGTGATAATATTCTCTGAATTTTTATTGTCAAAAATTAATTATTTAGTTCAATTGATACTTTCTTGAGCATTGTTGGAGTGTGTTTTGTATTTAATTCTTTCTTGATTTTTTTTATCTTCTTTGTTTTTGACTCTAAAATAGGTACTTGAACTTTTGAGGATTTTATCATCACTTGAATTGACGAATTAACTACATAGTATTGGATTTTATAATTGAATCGGCTATCTTGTAGACTTCTGTTGTTCACGAAACCATGAGAGCACCATCCATGACATTCATTGGAGCATCCTTCGCCGTCCACCACACCTACGATGTAATTTTCTGTTGTTAAAATTGCTAAAGCTTTTACAGGAAAGGTTACAGAATAACTTTATCGTGGTAATGCGTGGTCCATCAAAAGCAAAACGACATCAGCAGAGAAAACTGCCTCAACTTTTCTATTTTCTCAACATTGTCAAACTCGCCTTGCTGGAATTTTTAAGCTCATATAAAAACTTGCCTTCGAAACACCCCACTCCTTATGACTCTATAACCCCTAGGGCATCCCGCACTTTAGATACTTAATGACAAAACAAACATTTTATTTTTAGTATAGTTGTACTCTTGAGAATGGCTTTTTATACGAGACAATTGTCGAGTTGGATTAAATTTACTTTAATTAATAAGTGTATTATTCAAAAACAACATCTCAGGAAACATCTTAAGCTTATTCACATGGAGCTGGAAACACGACTATATCATATTAAATTACAAGTTCTGCAATCGTCCATCCTAGAGGATGTTGCCATTTTCTCCATGAATCACCATTTTATACAACTTGGAAAAATTAAAAAATTGTCACACGAGGTGAGACACGATAAAAAACAAGCATCGAATACACCAACACCTTTAGATTTTCAATTCAGCCCTAGACTTAAAAATTTAAGTAAAATATAATTTTCTAAACAAGAATTGCAACTTTTTGAAGAAGAACTGAAATACGCCCCAAAAATAAATACTGACTTTTAACTACTAAACGTAAACTTGGAAATAGCTTTAAATAAAATTATCGATAACAACAGTCATAATCTTGAAATGACAGAAATTCAAAAAAAGTTAAAAATCATAACAGAACAGCTAATACTTAGATTCAAATCATAAGATCAATGAAAACAAATGTCAACTTAAGAATCTGATCATTACCAAAACTTATAAGACTAAATTAATATACCCTCTAGGCAATTCATACATTATTATTAAATTCTGATCCGATAAAATATTTTCAAAAAGCGATTTACTCTATTTTTTCTACTAATTGTTGGCTAGATCCCAAACGTTTTTCTTAAAAAACTTTAGTCGTTCGGCTCCCAAAATCAATAAGTATCACGGTAATAATGGTATCAGCGATGGGGTACTTGTAAAACATGATTAATAGGTTGAATAAACAATACGGCGTTAAATGTTTTACTAAATTTATTAAAGATTTCTCTTAAAATAATGTTTCGGTCTCTCGACCATTCTCAAAGAGTATCTATTCGAAACTAAAATAAAAATCAAAAATGTGTATTCTTATAAGTAACGTTGGGGAAGAGTAAACTAGTGGGGAAGTTTTACTTATTTTAAAAAAGGAAAAAGAGAATTTTTTATATTATCGCTTTAAATATAGGACTACGGTATTCTTCAATCTGTTCATTAGTGATGTTTTTGTTTTTGGCTTTTTCAATTTCGAGTTTTTCTAATAAATCTAGTTTTTTACTTTTATTTAGACAGTGTAAAATATTAAAATCTTCTTCAATAAATAAATGGGAATGGGAAATACAATGTTGTGAAAAGTTTTTGTTGTCTCCTATGGATTTTTTATGTTCTTTCAATCTTATACGGAAGTTTCTACCTGTTTGTCCTATATATATATATAGCGTTACAGTTGTTACAATTTAATTGGTAGACTCCTGATTTTTGAAATTTGTTGTTAATTTTTAATTTATTATTAACTAATAACTTTCCTAGGTTGGTTTTGTTTGTACATGTTGTGTGAAAATCAAGCATTTTAAATCTATGACACAATTTTGAACTTAAATTATTGATATAATTAATCCCTACCCATGTACAGTCTTTGTTTATATTTTCTTTACAGTATATGTTTTTCAAAATCATTTGTTTATGTTTTTTGTGTATAATTTTATCTACTATTGTTGTTTGGTATCCGTTATTAATTGCAATGGTTTTGATTAAATTGACTTCTTTTTGGAAAATGTCTTTGTTAAGAGGGTAATTAACAAGCCTATGAATCATACTGTTAAAAGATGATATTTTTATATTGGGGTTTTGATTAGAATTAGACGGTATAATGGTGTCACAAAAGGTGTTTTTTTCTGTAGACATTAAAGTCAAGATTATTTTCGGAATTAATGGAAATTTGTAAATCAAGGAAGTTTAGAGATTTATTGTTTTCTATTTCTGCGGTAAACTGTATATTTTTGTTAAGTGTGTTTAATAATTTAATGAAATTCCCTAATTGTCTTTTTGTACCTGTCCAGATGCAGAAGATATCGTCAACGTGGCGAATTCATTTAAATATGTTGTTCGTCTAATTATTCGAATAATTTTTAAACGTTCGTACCACATACTGTAAAAGAATCCTCCATCAAGTAAATGAAAGTGTTGTACGAATTCATATTCGAGGTAAATATAATAAGCCAGGCGTGGCCATTCGGTCGGTCGTCGGCTACCCCGTGCTAGCATAGTACTGTGACGTGGCGATCGATAAATGTGCGCGGACCTGTTTTGTGTTGTCCGTTGGTGGTTGAACGTTATGGCGACGTTAGTACACCGTAGTATGTCTCGGGGGTGGTACGTGCGTATGTCGTACCGCATATTATGATTACTATTTGTTTCGTTCATTTTCACTTTATTTTACAATATACTGTTATTTGTTCTTTTATCGTTTTCCATGTAATAATATAAATAAACTCTTTACATTCAAACTTGCATTCTGATAAGCTTCGATTCACACAAAAACCTCTAACAGAAAGACCTTAAGTTACCGAATAATTGTATCATATTTTTCCTTGACGTCACAAACTAATTGACATCGGTTCCACTAACCAACCTTACAATAATCTTAAAAACCAAAATTACTAGTAACATCAATTTCGGTAAAACCCAATGTTGTGACCATTTATCCTTAGTAGAATTATGTTTAAGCCAAAATTATTTCATGTTTTATAACCAAAACTATAAACAGAATAATGGGCTCCCAATGGACTGAAAGAAGATTAGAGCTTGCATGCACATCGTAATTTTTGTATGAAAGTTTAAAGACCTTTAGATGCCAGACAAACCTAACATTAAAATGCGATTAAGAAGGAACATGCTGTTAGTAAACGAAATATGAATGTTAAAGGATTATAGGAAAGGGTAACACTATCAAGGGTTTGTTTATCAAGAAAGAAATTAAGCACAGGGATCATACAGGTAGCAAATAAAAATACCGATGATAAGAACAACATTAACGTTATAATGTTGCCAAATATAACTGGTTTGAAAGGGATGGGAGAAATTAATAAAAGCAAGGTACTACCCTTATGCAATTATAGTTATCATTGTCTTCTACAATAAATGACATGTCTTCAATAAATTTTGAAACTATGTTCAGTGAACGAGGTAAAACTATTAATTTTTGAAAATTAATTATCTCGTTGATACGTATATAGACGACTTTTCAACCTTTCCTCCCAGAATTTCGGCCGAACAGTCTTTCTAGTATCTCTAGAACAACAAACACATGCAACAACCAACACCTACCTACTGCTTCAAAAAGAACACAAATCCCTACAGATATTTTAAAAGAAAGTTGACAACATGGCTTCTACTCAATTCGGGTGTTTATTTAAACATATGCAGGTAAGAAAAACTTTGTACTCAATTCAGGAGTCCGTTTGTGCTCAGTTTATGCTTATTAATCGTTTTTGTGCTCAATTCAAGTGCACCGATAAGAAGGTACAAGTAATTAAGTAATTTAGACAGAGTACAATAGAAAGACAAATTGATTAAGGCTTTCGCGGCCAGTTGACGAACTGATGTTATCCTTCTTAGGGTGTACAGGCCGTCGTCGGTTGGAATTGCTTCCTAACGTTTCGCTAGCACGAGTGGCGAGCTTCTTCAGAGGTCTATCCATTTTCGCTGTTGGTTGTAGACTGTTCCTTTCTCCTACGCAGATGGTATTTATGCCTGTGGGTAGGGGGCGGAGCTTGTTCCGCTTTAGTAGATTTTTATGTGTCGATTGGTATGGTTCGTGCGTTCCTAAGAATTGGGTTCCAGATCTGATTCAGTCTAAGGGTCTCCTCCTTCCTGTTGAAATTATCCGGGTGTTTGTGGATTTCTATGGCTTCTCTGGTCAGTCTGTTGTAATAGCCGTTGACTGATGCCAGCAAGGTGCAGCTTTCAATGAATATTTTGTGTTCTCCGTCATTCAATGTGTGTTCGGCTACTGCTGATTTCTCAGTCTGTCCTAGTCGGCAGCTGGCTTTATGCTCTTTGAGTCTTGTCCCTACAGATCTTTTAGTAGTTCCAATGTAAGCCTTGCCACAGGAACAGGGTATGCGGTAGACTCCTGAATTTGAAAGTGCGTCCATCCTGTCCTTCGCTGATCTGAAGGTTTGCTGGATTTTCTTTGTCGGCTTGAAAATAGTTCCAATGTCGTGCTTCTTCAGAACTCTGCCGATTCTGTCCGTGACTCTCGGAACATAGGGGAGATAAGCTTGAGTGGTGGTGCGTTGTAATTCGGTTTTTCGGGATCTTGATGTACTTAAGCCCATTGATCTCTCGATATCTTTTTTGTTGTAACCATTTGCTTGAAAGGCCGTCCGCAGGTGTTCCAGCTCTGCCTGCAGGTCCTCTGGTTCACAAATCCTTCGAGCTCGTTCCGTTAGGGTTCTAATTACTCCATATTTTTGACTCGGATGATGGTTAGACATAGCGTGTAGGTATCTGTCCGTGTGGGTTGGTTTTCTGAATACTGTGTGGCCTAATTTGTTGCCTCGTTTCTTCACTAGTACATCCAAGAATGGCAGCTGTTGGTCCTTTTCAGTCTCCATAGTGAACCGGATACTGGGATGCTGACTGTTAAGGTGTTGTAAAAAGTTGTCGAGTTCCTTCATGCCATGTTTCCAAACCACGAAAGTATCGTCCACGTAGCGAAACCATGTTGCTGGCTTGTACTTTGAGGTCTGTATTACTTTATTCTCGAAGTGTTCCATGAAGAGGTTGGCCATAATCGGGCTAAGTGGACTTCCCATTGCTACTCCGTCCATTTGTTCATAGAAGTTTCCTTTCCACACGAAGTAGCTTCCGAACGACATACTTATAATATAATAAGCATAAAAACTTTATTTGTTATTTTTATTAGTAATATAAATGATGGTTTTTAGAAACAATTTCTGTGAAATTCTTTTCAAAACAAAGAAAATGAACTTCTAATATATGATAAAAACTGAAATTTGAAAAAAATGGATTTTTTAAAACTTAATTTAATGTGATTTATGCTTAGTGCACAGAAATGTTATATCTGGTTCCAGTTTGGTAATTCAAATCTCCACGTTGTGTAATGTCCAGTCGATTTCCTTTTTTAATTAGTAGATCACTAACAGCACTAAAGCCACACTCGCAATCAGCTAAATATGAGGATGGGAACGGTAATAAAAGTTTTCTCGCACATTTAGTTGAAACCCTCAAAATAAAGTTTAACCATAAATTAATGGTAAATTTTCTGTAAAATCTGTATCTTCAAGAATTAAATTGATATTTTTAAACTATAGGGATGTCAACACAATAATCTGTCTTTTTACATTTTAAACTGTAAATCGTAAACAGCGTTAGTTGTATCGATTTATATTCTTGGCAGTTCACTGTCAGAAACATAGAGGCCTATCTGGTAACCAAACATGAATCACGACACTTCATAACCAATATGGAAATCATATTTGCAAATTATAACTGGTTCGATGCGTACTATTTTTGCAATATGTTTTTGAAAAAAATTATTCGTGTATGTAGAAATAACATTTGATTTTGATGAACAACAATGAAATGAAGTTACCCAAAAAAAAAAACAATATATTTTGCTTAATAATTTTTATTTATTCACTATTTTCTATTACAACAACTACTTATATTTTATATAGCATAAACACGAACGTAGTCAACTTGTAGTGCGGTGTTCAGGCCATCCCATGTAGGGTACCAAACGTTTTTGCCCTTCCAAAAGTCGGTTGTAGACTGTTAACAAAAAAAAATTACTGGATAATTTACCTTACATACACAAATTTTAAATTTATTTTTATATTATTGTTTTTTGTTTCTTAATATGTATGCAAGTTGATATTTGACGAACATTTACCGCAATCCTCACTTAAAAATCTTAATAGCACTAGCAGCATCTCGTATCTTAAAAATATATTTTACTCACCGTTCCTGATGTATTTTCCCATGGCTTAGCACCATTTCCATTAACAGCGTCGTCAGGGAAGTAATTGGTGCCACCAACTGCCAAGTTCAAAATCAGGTAGAAACCTTGGTCAAATGGTGCCATTTTGGAGCCACTTTGCCATGGGTTGTTGAGACCACTGTTTGCCAAATCCCCATAATCCCAGAAATTGCTGCTTGGTGCAACAGATCCAACTGTTTCTCCATCAACTGTGAATGTGATAGCCTCGTTAGTCCAAGTCACGCCATAAACATGAAACTCAGCATCCCATCCATTTGCATTATTTTTAGTCCAATGAGTCCGAGGGTATTGGTTAGCGGAAACAGAAGGTCCCCAATGTAGAGTTGCACCATGTTGTTGGGCACCAATTTGTACTCCATATTGTGTTAGATCGGCATTTCCACGAACTTCACTAATATCTATTTCTCCGGATAATGGCCATTCTCCATAAACATTACTCTGGGGCTTCATCCATATAGCTTGTTAAAAATATTGTTTTTAGGTATGTTCAAAATATGAGTATCGCTATGATTGTATTGTCTTACCTGGCCAAATCCAATCTCCTTTTGCCATTTTAGCTCTAACTTCAACTCTGCCATAGGTGAAGTAGAAGGTATCGGTAGTTCGGATACGAGCACTCTTGATCGGATTCAAAATGTTTGTAGGGGTACCTGTACGTTCACATCCATAATCGGAAGAATCAGTACAACTGAACACAAATAACAAAAATTAGTATAAATAAGTAAATACGGAAAATAAAGTTGTTTTTTAATCATTAATAATAAAATATTTGATGAACTTTTGGTAGGTGTAAATTTTAAAAACTTTAATGCGATATTAATTATTGAATTAATTTATATCCACCACAGATTGCCTCAACAATGAGGGAAAAATTTGTTATTGTTGTCACGCAATAATTATCGTATTAAGGTATTTAAAATTTACCCCTACTAAAAATTAATAATAATAATCATTGATTACGACGTTCTGTGACTTCGTAAGTACGTTTGTCGTTGTTACTGTTGTCACCTCTGGTAGCTTTTTTTAGAAGAGTTTTATTTTCACTTTACAATTGTTTCGGCGTCTTATGCCTTTTTCAAGAGTATCTATGATAATAGCCCATTCTTGAAGTGTTTCGTAATTTTCGAACCGCACAATCGTTAGAAGTTATTAGGATAAATTTTCGAGAGTTAGACAAAATGAAACTCAAATTCCTAACTATTGAACTATGATATTGAATTGAATTACTGTAACATTTATTTGGTCTTCGACATTCTTTATTGCAAATCAAACTATCCGTGTAGATACGTAGAACAGAACGTATTAATTAGAAAGAAGAGTATGGATATACCTACATATGTTTTGTTTTTGCGTAAATTGTAATTAAGGAACTTTATAGCTGAAGCGCTATCAAAAACTAAAAGACTTGGTATTTCTTTAGAAGATTTAAAGACCATTACAACGTGATGGAGCCGCTTAAATAAGGATCCAGCACTCATTCAACCATTTTCAACACTAAAATAAATTGCTGGGTAATTATGCGGGTAAACGTCCTTTTAACAAAAAAAATTTTGAGCGATATTTTCTTATTTTGTACCCCCAAAATTTATAATTGAACGAAACAGTATTTTTAGGAACCATCCATTCATCAGTTTAATCGTTGTTATTTACTTACGCATCTTCTCCTTCGTTTAAGTTAATCGTGGCGGAACTCAAACCATCTTCTCCAATATGGTCAGATGTAAACGTTGGCACTATATACAATATTCCATCGCGTACATAGCTGTTTGATCTGTTGTTCGTATACCATTGAAATTCCCAGTTCTATAATTATAATATAATCATAATCAAATAATTCATAAAACTATAAATATGTTAATAAGAACAAAATTAAGTTCTTGGTCAAGTAATTTATCGATGCTACCAGACATGGATCGCGATTTCGATCTCATTAGATCTCATCAGCACGCCATAGGCAAATTCGATAAATTACTGACCAAATCGCTGGAACTCGGTGTAAAGCGGATTTAAATAAGACGTTGATATGTCAATACGTCGCCATCTACCTTCTTTTGCTGCTATCGCCGTATTTCCATAAATTACTTGACCAAGAATTTAGTTTTGTTCTTATTAATTTGCTTTACGTGTTTGTCACGTATGTAAGCTGCGCCGGCGATTCAATTAGACAAGATGATAGCCTAATAAGGCCTTGTCTAACGTTATGAAATACGGCAATAGCAGCAAAAGTAGGTAGATGGCGACGTACTGCCATATCAACGTCTTATATAATTATGTTGTTAGTTAATATTATGCCGAAACTTCCAGAGGCATACCGTGATTTGGTACTTGGTGATTATCACCAGCACAGCGTAATCAGTTGCGACAGAACACCAACCAACCTTAATAGTGTTCGATGAACAAATACGAACGCCACCTGTTGAAGTTTGCTACTAATTGTAGTTTCAGCTGAACAAGTCAATATCCTTATTAGAAAAGGACCTTGCTCAACATGACTGAATTTCACAATTAGTGGAAATTTTTGTAGATGGCGTTCATTAAGGTAAGTAATCTTATGGAGCTATCTCCTCCCAAGATACAAAATTATTGAATTACCCGACTATTAAAGCGTTTAGTTACTAGATTAAGCCAACTAACGCGCCTACCTTCGATGTCCAGGATGCTGTGGTTTAATTGGATTCTTTTTCCCAATTTAGACGAACTATACGAGTGGCCATTAATATATTAAGACAAAATCACAAGTGATTTCATAAATGATCGAATAAATATTTAATTAATTTAAAGGACTAATTGAAGCCACAATCTAATTTAACAACAAGCTCGTAGCAGAGCGTAGCTGCTCGTAACAACTATGATAGTAGGATTATAGATAGTTTATTAAGCAAATTACTTTTCAAACAATTTATAAAAAATGTCTATCCCCCAATCAAAGATAAAATTAATAATTATGAAACTATAATCTTTTTAGGCAGTCCTTCAAACCAAGTAGCAAAAACCTTAATTTAAATATAGCTTTCTATACGACTAATACTTTAAGTAAGCATATTAAAAATAAAAAAGATGAGACGGAAAAGGGGAATAGATCAGGTGTTTATAGACTAAAATGCGACCCCTGTGATAAATTATACACCGGTCGTACTTTTAAAAAACGAATCAGCGAACATAAAAATCTTTTGAAACAAACAACTTTGACTCAAATTATGCTAAACACCTGAACGATACAAAAAATTCTTTTAATGTAGACTATGATGTCCTGCATGTTGTAAATAAAAGTTATAGGTTGTCTCTTCTAGAATCAATGGAAATTAACAAATACAAAAATACAGGACAACTGTTAAATGAACAAATTGAAATAAATAATTCACCACTTCTCAATTTATTTGTTAAATTACCAGCTCCCTAGCCTTAAATATATATCTGTATAAATATAAGTCCGATTTGTATTTTAAGTTTATTATACTTCCGAAGAAACCTAAGTTAGGCGAAACATATGTCAAGTGTTTCAGTATATTGTGGAAATTAAATTTTATGTTTCATTTATTTGTTAATTTAACAACGTTTAAAGCTTTGCACATTTGGTGAAGTATAAAACTAGACGTAATTACTACAATAGGTTTTTGATAAGAAAAACTAACTTACACCACATCCCGACAGAGTGTTTTCATGTACCCATGTGCTAAGATCAAGAGAGTCAAATTCATCTTGAAATACAAGTTCTCCAGAGCAAACCGTTGCAGTAGCTTTATTACCACCTATTGTTGTAATGGATGGAAGACAGTCAGCATACACGTATGCGACAATACCACATAACAATACCACAATTCGGACCATGCTTGCCGTATATCTACAAATGTTTTAAAGTCAATTTTTATTAAAATAAATTAAAGTTAATGATGATTATTCAATAATACCGATAGATTCGGTGGTTAATTTTACGTTAAATTAAGTTTAAACATATATCAATGCAGACATAAATTTTATCAATAAAGGATATTACACTACTCTGGAAGTTTTTTACGAATTCTAAGGGGTTCAAATGTTTCATTTTAAAACTTACCTTCTAATAAGTATAGACAATCTTCGCCACTACACTACGGTTTTTCAATGGAAGGTACGTATTTTTATACCAAAAATTATCAACAAAATTGCCCTTATCGGCCCATGTCATGTTTAAAAATTAAATGACATTAACGAAGATAGAGCGGTAGATCTTTTCTATATGCGCTTCGTTTACCTAAGAAGCGGAATTTTAGATTTCATATAAAAAATCTATTCATCATTCACTCGAAGTGACAGCCAACCTTTAATAAAATGTCCTATCAAGCAAAACATTGCTTATCAAGAAGAAAGAAAGCATGGAACGCTTTAACAATTAAGATTCGGACTGAACCAGTAGCTGCCGTGGTTACTTGAACTACGGCCCATCAGGCCTAATTTTAATTCTACCATGAATTCCGGCCCTGAAAGCATATGTTGTTATACGTATTTAATGTTTTAATGTCCAATTTTGTACATTTTACGTTGTATAAAACTATCAACATAAGCAACTATACGAAATTTAAAACGGAATTAAAGCAGGGTAAGCAAGAGTCAAATTAGACTAAAAATAACTCGATACGAATAAAAATAAATAAATTATTAATGATAATCTAATTAATCTAAAAACAAGATAGTAGAGATAATGTTCATTGAATTGTTATTATCAAAATTCAATTAATAGTTTATTGAGCTTTGTTGAAGTGTGTTTTGTTCTTTTACGTAATCAGGTTTTACTTTTTTAATTGTTTTGTTTCTTACATTACATAGGATTTACATTAGATTAGATTACATTAGATTTATTTTTACTTTATATACTTACATTCTTAAACGTAGGTACATACTGTAAGAGAAAAGTAGAAAGGAAAAGCTTGAAAGCATTAAATCTATGAACATTGAACAGGTCTAGAATTTAGCTTAGCATTCGGAAGGAAATTTAAAAAATTAACCTCAAATGTTTGAAGGCACTTTCAAAAACTTATTTTACAGTTTTTTGCACCAATAAAATTCAACAATGTTTTCGATTATAGTTGGTAAAAAAGGTATAATTTCGAAAACGAATGGTTACAAGGATATAAAAATATAATTTTTAAATACATTAATGCGATATTAATTATTGAATTAATTTATACCCACTACAGATTACTTCATATTAATGAAGAAAAATTTGTTACCGCTATCGCGCCCTCGCTGGGAGTCGAACCCGGGATCTTTGGCTTTACGCGATTAGTAAGTACGTTCGTCGTTGTTACTGTTGTCACCTCTCGTTGCTTAGTGGCAAAAGATCCCGGGTTCGAGTCCCGGTGAGGGCGCGACAGCAGCATTAAATTTTTTTCCTCATTGTATGAGGTAATCTGTAGTGGGTACAAATTTATATATTGTTTACTAACACTACAATTGTTTTGATGTACAATATCTTCTGTAGATGAAGTTTAATCAGAAAAGAAAAGATTTAGAAAACCATTGAAGTGTTTTGTTTTTTAATTTTTGCGAGAATCAGTTTCAACGCCTAACAGTTATCTATTGTGTAGATTAGGGCAAATATTTTAAATTGACGTAGTTAATTATAGGAATTCTTTAGAATAATATCAAAGAGACACACCCCTGTACACCACACCAAGTTTTTGGTATTCGATTTATTTACCACAGTCTCCTTTACTACTTTTCTTTCAATATATATTGATAAGAGATACTAAAATTGCGAGAGTACAAATTGTTTATCGCTGTTATTGAAAGATTATTATATTTTAAAATAAAAACAACTTAATTTAATACCTCCGTAATATTTTCATTTGAAATAATTTTGAAACAATTGAATTGATATTATTTATAAAAATAAAATCAATTAATGAGTTTTGAAATGCTAGATAAATAGATCAGATAGCCTGATGCTGCTTTTTCTCCGATATAAAAAATAAGTAATAACATTCTGTTAACAAAAAACAGACTATATACATATTGCCACGCACTATAGTTGAACACACGTCTCAACTTAAATATCGGTGGGGAAAATACGAGGGTAAATCAAATATAAACGGTAATTTTATAAAATAAATTTATTGATTAATGGTACACACAAACTAGACATTTAACATTTTTCAATGTAGTTACCTCCGTGCTCTACACACTTTTGCCACGAATTTGAAAGCTTGGATATTCCTTCTCCGTAAAAAGTTTGAGGGCGAGTTGCGACTTGTCAGCCAATTGTGCACATTCTCTTCTTCTTATTTAAACACATGCAGGTAAAAAAATATTTGTGCTCAGTTCAGGCGTCCGATTGTGCTGTTCTTGCTTATTAATCATTTTTGTGCTCAATTCAAGTGCACCGATAGAAAACTACAAGTAATAAAGTAATTTAGACAGAGTATAATAGAAAGGTATAGACACAAAAGAATTCGAACAGAAGTATTTGAATAGAAGTTTGCATATAAGCAATAAAATAGTATATAATAATAGTATTTAGAATAGAAACATTTAGAATTGTATTTACATACAAGAATACCAAATAATATTATAATACAACATAATAAGCAAATACATATTTACAAAAATGTCTAGCGAGTAAGAAAAAGTCGCCATGCACCACGCTGCTAGTGATTTACATCCAGAAACCTGTAGACCAGTGTTTCCCAAACTTTTTTAGGCCATGCCCCACTTTAACATTTCTAAAATCTCCATGTTCCCCTTTTATAATATAATAAGAATAAAAATTTTATTTGTTCTTTTTATTAGCAATATATATGATGGTTTTTAGAATCAATTTCTGTGAATTTATTTTCAAAACAAAGAAACTGAACTTCTAATATATGATAAAAAACTGAAATTTGAAAAAAATAGATTTTTAAAACTTAATTTAACGTGATTTGTGCGCTTGATGCTTAGTGCACAGAGATTTTATATCTGGTTCCAGCTTGGTAAGCTTTAATCTCAAATCTCCACGTTGTGTAATGTCCAGTCGATTTCTTTTTTTAATTAGTAGATTACTAACAGCACTAAAGCCACACTCAGCTAAATATGAGGATGTGCACGGTAATAAAAGTTTTCTCGCACATTTTGTTGAATTTGGGTATTTGGTTTCGGTTTCATCACAAATCCATGCCATCGCTCCTTTTATATTAAATAAAGTCTTAACTGACTCGTCATTTTACAATTCCGCAAGTTCTTCTTGATATTGTACATTAGATATACCAGACAAATCATCCATGTTGGAAAATGTCAGTGTCAATTCTCAAATTGCCCCCCTCCCACCATCGAATTATCCCCCTGTAGACTATCCGGGAACCTGACACGTCTACCTAGGCGTGTACAAGATGAACCTGCTGGCGAATTTGTTTATGAACTACCTATAAGTATTTCAAAGTCTCAGAAATAGGACACTGGGAAATAAAGAACAAACATCAAAGGAAATTAAGAATTCATCTGGTTCTAATGTTATATTTTTAATACTATTAATGAATTCAAAAGAATTTTCGATTGAAAATTAATCTAAAGGAACCAGTAAAGAGTTAGATTCGTTTGTTAAAAATTTTGAGAGCTGGTAAATTGGTCAGTTTTTACCTGAAACTATTGGTCTCATCGATTTACCGGACTTGTGTATCTTAGGTAAACAATATAGACGAGATAAAATGGGGTTACTAAGACATATTTTATATTTAATGTCTTTTGGAATGACGTTAGGGCAAGATTTCAATAAGTTGTTTGTGTCATGTTTGAATTTTGGTAATGGATTTTTCTTAATATGAAAATACGGACCAGTTTCAATAACAAGTTGAGTTCTATTATAACAGAAGATCACTATAGAATTGCCTTTATCAGCTTTAACGTAAAAGCAATTTTTACTTTTGAGACTTTGAATTGTATTATAGAAATTAGGGCCTTTTGAAAAAGGTTTTTGTGAAAGGTTATTTTTAATTTTAAGTTTACATGCTTCTCGTACATAATTTTTCTTGCATTCTGGAAAGAATTTAATGGTACTTTCTATGCTTGTTATAAGTTCCTCTACTGGAGGTTTCTTAAAAGGTAGATTAAGTTTCAGACCTTTTTCTAATATTTCCTTTTCAAAGATATTTTTAATTGGTGCAGAGTTAGATTTAATGAGGATTTTAAATTTTTTGTTTAAATTCATAATTTTATTAAAGAAATTAAAATTAATAAGACGTTCTAAGTATTTTTAAAAATTGTCCCAATTTTGCATTTCATCTTCATTCAATCCTTTAGTAAGTTGATATGCTTCTAATTCCAAAATAATACGTTTATAATAGTGAAAATTAATTTTTGAAGAATGCCATTTCCGTTGCGGTGTTTTTAAAATTAAATCTTTGTTTTTACAATTCTTAGAAATATTGATTGAAACTAAGTTTGGAACAAACTTATAAGTAGTACTGATTGTAAAATGTTAATTCTCGTTCTCGGTCTGGTTGTCGTCATTTGCATTGGTGCGATGGTTGTAGAGGATGTAAGGGAATAGAAGCCCCGCCTATCAATATTCCGTGTATATGAAATATATATACTAGAATCTTATATAATCCTACGATCATAGTTGTTACGAGCAGCTACGCTTTGCTATAAGATCGATGTTAAATTAGATTGTGGCCTCAATTAGTCCTTCAAATTAATTAAATATTTATTCGATCATTTATGAAATCACTTGCGATTTTGTCTTAATATATTAATGGTCACTCGTATAATTCGTCCAAATTGGGAAAAAGAATTCAATTAAACCACAACATCCTGGACATCGAAGGTAGGCGCGTTAATTAGTTTAATCTATTAATTAAACGCTTTAATAGTCGGGTAATTCAATAATTTTGTGTCGTGGGAGGAGATAGCTCCACAAAATTACTTACCTTAGTGAACGCCATCTGTACAAATTTCCACTAAAATTATTTCCTCTTATATAACTTGGGGCTGTATTTCTATTAACTGAAAAAAATACACAGGCAGATTTACTCTACACGTGGAAATTCGCTGACCAAAACGTATTTGTTCATTATAATCAACACGTTTAAGATTTTCTTTTGTGGCGGTCGATACACCCTGTATAGTATAACATTCTATGTATAAATATTCTTTTGTATTATATTTCTTTGTGTATCTATGTAAAATTTCTTAACATTATCCTCTAAAGCTTTTGTATTCTGTCCATCTGTGCTAATAACGATTATTACTGTACTTTCCGATAATCCCAGCTAACATTTCAACTTCATGTACTAACAGCATGACGTCTGTCCTTCGCTATCCACCCTAATTACAATTTTACGATACGTTTCTTCGGTGATTTGGGTCGTTGCTCTATTTCGTCATATTTCTGGTCTCAAAAGTTTCCATGCTTCTCTATTGGCACCCTACTCTTATCTACTACCCTTTCTCTTACCTCACAGTTTCAATTTCATTCTTTTTTTCCCTCTAACATCATCAGTTCTTATTTTATTTCGCTGCCTTCATGTTCATTCTATTTTCATTGTTGTTGTTAATTGTGTACATATATGTTGATTGTTGTGTTATTGTTATTTAGTGTTTAATTGGTTTCTACTGAGAAACCCGCAAACTAAACTTTTATCCGCAAAATAAAGTTTAACCATAAATTAATGGTAAATTTTCTGTAAAATCTGTATCTTCAAGAATTAAATTGATATTTTTAAACTATAGGGATGTCAACACAATAATCTGTCTTTTTACATTTTAAACTGTAAATCGTAAACGGCGTTTGTTGTATCGATTTATATTCTTGGCAGTTCACTGTCAGAAACATAGAGGCCTATCTGGTATCGTCAGTTAAAATAAATGAACAAGCGCGCGTAACCAAACATGAATCACGACACTTCATAACCAATATGGAAATCATATTTGCAAATTATAACTGGTTCGATGCCTACTATTTTTGCAATATGTTTTTGAAAAAAATTATTCGTGTATGTAGAAATAACATTTGATTTTGATGAACGACAATGAAATGAAGTTACCCAAAAAAAAAACAATATATTTTGCTTAATAATTTTCATTTATTCACTATTTTCTATTACAACAACTACTTATATTTTATATAGCATAAACACGAACGTAGTCAACTTGTAGTGCGGTGTTCAGGCCATCCCATGTAGGGTACCAAACGTTTTTGCCCTTCCAAAAGTCGGTTGTAGACTGTTAACAAAAAAAAATTACTGGATAATTTACCTTACATACACAAATTTTAAATTTATTTCTATATTATTGTTTTTTGTTTCTTAATATGTATGCAAGTTGATATTTGACGAACATTTACCGCAATCCTCACTTAAAAATCTTAATAGCACTAGCAGCATCTCGTATCTTAAAAATATATTTTACTCACCGTTCCTGATGTATTTTCCCATGGCTTAGCACCATTTCCATTAACAGCGTCGTCAGGGAAGTAATTGGTGCCACCAACTGCCAAGTTCAAAATCAGGTAGAAACCTTGGTCAAATGGTGCCATTTTGGAGCCACTTTGCCATGGGTTGTTGAGACCACTGTTTGCCAAATCCCCATAATCCCAGAAATTGCTGCTTGGTGCAACAGATCCAACTGTTTCTCCATCAACTGTGAATGTGATAGCTTCGTTAGTCCAAGTCACGCCATAAACATGAAACTCAGCATCCCATCCATTTGCATTATTTTTAGTCCAATGAGTCCGAGGGTATTGGTTAGCGGAAACAGAAGGTCCCCAATGTAGAGTTGCACCATGTTGTTGGGCACCAATTTGTACTCCATATTGTGTTAGATCGGCATTTCCACGAACTTCACTAATATCTATTTCTCCGGATAATGGCCATTCTCCATAAACATTACTCTGGGGCTTCATCCATATAGCTTGTTAAAAATATTCTTCTTAGGTATATTCAAAATATAATTATCGTTATGATTGTCTTACCTGGCCAAATCCAATCTCCTTTTGCCATTTTAGCTCTAACTTCAACTCTGCCATAGGTGAAGTAGAAGGTATCGGTAGTTCGGATACGAGCACTCTTGATCGGATTCAAAATGTTTGTAGGGGTACCTGTACGTTCACATCCATAATCGGAAGAATCAGTACAACTGAACACAAATAACAAAAATTAGTATAAATAAGTAAATACGGAAAATAAAGTTGTTTTTTAATCATTAATAATAAAATATTTGATGAACTTTTCGTAGGTGTAAATTTTAAAAACTTTAATGCGATATTAATTATTGAATTAATTTATATCCACCACAGATTACCTCATACAATGAGGGAAAAATTTGTTATTGTTGTCACGCATTAATTATCGTATTAAAGTATTTAAAATTTACCCCTACTAAAAATTAATAATAATAATCATTGATTACGACGTTCTGTGACTTCGTAAGTACGTTCGTCGTTGTTACTGTTGTCACCTCTGGTAGCTTTTTTTAGAAGAGTTTTATTTTCACTTTACAATTGTTTCGGCGTCTTATGCCTTTTTCAAGAGTATCTATCATAATAGCCCATTCTTGAAGTGTTTCGTAATTTTCGAACCGCACAATCGTTAGAAGTTATTAGGATAAATTTTCGAGAGTTAGACAAAATGAAACTCAAATTCCTAACTATTGAACTATGATATTGAATTGAATTACTGCAACATTAATTTGGTCTTCGACATTCTTTATTGCAAATCAAACTATCCGTGTAGATACGTGGAACAGAACGTATTAATTAGAAAGAAGAGTATGGATATACCTACATATGTTTTGTTTTTGCGTAAATTGTAATTAAGGAACTTTATAGCTGAAGCTCTATCAAAAACTAAAAGACTTGGTATTTCTTTAGAAGATTTAAAGACCATTACAACGTGATGGAGCCGCTTAAATAAGGGTCCAGCACTCATTCAACCATTTGTAACACAAAAATAAATTGCTGGGTAATTATGCAGGTAAACGTCCTTTTAACAAAAAAAATTTTGAGCGATATTTTCTTATTTTGTACCCCCAAAATTTATAATTGAACGAAACAGTATTTTTAGGAACCATCCATTCATCAGTTTAATCGTTGTTATTTACTTACGCATCTTCTCCTTCGTTTAAGTTAATCGTGGCGGAACTCAAACCATCTTCTCCAATATGGTCAGATGTAAACGTTGGCACTATATACAATATTCCATCGCGTACATAGCTGTTTGATCTGTTGTTTGTATACCATTGAAATTCCCAGTTCTATAATTATAATATAATCATAATCAAATAATTCATAAAACTATAAATATGTTAATAAGAACAAAATTAAGTTCTTGGTCAAGTAATTTATCGAAGCTACCAGACATGGATCGCGATTTCGATCTCATTAGATCTCATCAGCACGCCATAGGCAAATTCGATAAATTACTGACCAAATCGCTGGAACTCGGTGTAAAGCGGATTTAAATAAGACGTTGATATGTCAATACGTCGCCATCCACCTTCTTTTGCTGCTTTGCCGCTTTTCATAACTACATAGCTTCGATAAATTACTTGACCAAGAACTTAATTTTATTCTTATTAATTTGCTTTACGTATCCTGTCTCGTATGTAAGCTGCGCCGCCGATTCAGTTAGACAAGATGATACTCCAATAAGGCCTTGTCTAACGTTATGAAATACGGCAATAGCAGCAAAAGTAGGTAGATGGCGACGTACTGCCATATCAACGTCTTATATAATTATGTTGTTAGTTAATATTATGCCGAAACTTCCAGAGGCATACCGTAATTTGGTACTTGGTGATTATCACCAGCACAGCGTAAGCAGTTGCGACAGAACACCAACCAACCTTAATAGTGTTCGATGAACAAATACGAACGCCACCTGTTGAAGTTTGCTACTAATTGTAGTTTCAGCTGAACAAGTCAATATCCTTATTAGAAAAGGACCTTGCTCAACATGACTGAATTTCACAATTAGTGGAAATTTTTGTAGATGGCGTTCATTAAGGTAAGTAATCTTATGGAGCTATCTCCTCCCAAGATACAAAATTATTGAATTACCCGACTATTAAAGCGTTTAGTTACTAGATTAAGCCAACTAACGCGCCTACCTTCGATGTTCAGGATGCTGTGGTTTAATTGGATTCTTTTTCCCAATTTAGACGAACTATACGAGTGGCCATTAATATATTAAGACAAAATCACAAGTGATTTCATAAATGATCGAATAAATATTTAATTAATTTAAAGGACTAATTGAAGCCACAATCTAATTTAACAACAAGCTCGTAGCAGAGCGTAGCTGCTCGTAACAACTGTGATAGTAGGATTATAGATAGTTTATTAAGCAAATTACTTTTCAAACAATTTATAAAAAATGTCTATCCCCCAATCAAAGATAAAATTAATAATTATGAAATTATAATCTTTTTAGGCAGTTCTTCAAACCAAGTAGGAAAATTATTTGGAAACCTTAATTTAAATATAGCTTTCTATACGACTAATACTATAAGTAAGCATATTAAAAATAAAAAAATGAGACGGAAAAGGGGAATAGATCAGGTGTTTATAGACTAAAGTGCGACTCCTGTGATAAATTATACATAGGTCAGACCGGTCGTACATTTAAAAAACGAATCAGCGAACATAAAAAATCTTTTGAAACAAACAACTTTGACTCAAATTATGCTAAACACCTGAACGATACAAATAATTCTTTTAATGTAGACTATGATGTCCTGCATGTTGTAAATAAAAGGTTGTCTCTTCTAGAATCAATGGAAATTAACAAATACAAAAATACAGGACAACTGTTAAATGAACAAATTAAAATAAATAATTCACCACTTCTGAATTTTTTTGTTAAATTACCAGCTCCCTAGCTTTAAATGTATATCTGTATAAATATAAGTCCGATTTGTATTTTAAGTTTATTATACTTCCGAAGAAACCTAAGTTAGGCGAAACATATGTCAAGTGTTTCAATATATTGTGGAAATTAAATTTTATGTTTCATTTATTTGTTAATTTAACAACGTTTAAAGCTTTGCACATTTGGTGAAGTATAAAACTAGACGTAATTACTACAATAGGTTTTTGATAAGAAAAACTAACTTACACCACATCCCGAAAGAGTGTTTTCATGTACCCATGTGCTAAGATCAAGAGAGTCAAATTCATCTTGAAATACAAGTTCTCCAGAGCAAACCGTTGCAGTAGCTTTATTACCACCTATTGTTGTAATGGATGGAAGACAGTCAGCATACACGTATGCGACAATACCACATAACAATACCACAATTCGGACCATGCTTGCCGTATATCTACAAATGCTTTAAAGTCAATTTTTATTAAAGTAAATTAAAGTTAATGATGATTATTCAATAATAGCGATAGATTCGGTGGTTAATTTTACGTTAAATTAAGTTTAAACATATATCAATGCAGACATAAATTTTATCAGTAAAGGATATTGCACTACTGTGAAAGTTTTTTACGAATTCTAAGGGGTTCAAATGTTTCATTTTAAAACTTACCTTCTAATAAGTATGGACAATCTTCGCCACTACACTACGGTTTTTCAATGGAAGGTACGTATTTTTATACCAAAAATTATCAACAAAATTGCCCTTATCGTCCCATGTCATGTTTAAATATTAAATGACATTAACGAAGATAGAGCGGTAGATCTTTTCTATATGCGCTTCGTTTACCTAAGAAGCGGAATTTTAGATTTCATATAAAAAATCTATTCATCATTCACTCGAAGTGACAGCCAACCTTTAATAAAATGTCCTATCAAGCAAAACATTGCTTATCAAGAAGAAAGAAAGCATGGAACGCTTTAACAATTAAGATTCGGACTGAACCAGTAGCTGCCGTGGTTACTTGAACTACGGCCCATCAGGCCTAATTTTAATTCTACCATGAATTCCGGCCCTGAAAGCATATGTTGTTATACGTATTTAATGTTTTAATGTCCAATTTTATACATTTTACGTTGTATAAAACTATCAACATAAGCAACTATACGAAATTTAAAACGGAATTAAAACAGGGTAAGGAAGAGTCAAATTAGACTAAAAATAACTCGATACGAATAAAAATAAATAAATTATTAATGATAATCTAATTAATCTAAAAACAAGATAGTAGAGATAATGTTCATTGAATTGTTATTATCAAAATTCAATTAATAGTTTATTGAGCTTTGTTGAAGTGTGTTTTGTTCTTTTACGTAATCAGGTTTTACTTTTTTAATTGTTTTGTTTCTTACATTACATAGGATTTACATTAGATTAGATTACATTAGATTTATATTTACTTTATATACTTACATTCTTAAACGTAGGTACATACTGTAAGAGAAAAGTAGAAAGGAAAAGCTTGAAAGCATTAAATCTATGAACATTGAACAGGTCTAGAATTAGGTTAGCATTCGGAAAGAAATTTAAAAAATTAACCTCAAATGTTTGAAGGCACTTTCAAAAACTTATTTTACAGTTTTTTGCACCAATAAAATTCAACAATGTTTTCGATTATAGTTGGTAAAAAAGGTATAATTTCGAAAACGAATGGTTACAAGGATATAAAAATATAATTTTTAAATACATTAATGCGATATTAATTATTGAATTAATTTATACCCACTACAGATTACTTCATATTAATGAAGAAAAATTTGTTACCGCTATCGCGCCCTCGCTGGGAGTCGAACCCGGGATCTTTGGCTTTACGCGATTAGTAAGTACGTTCGTCGTTGTTACTGTTGTCACCTCTCGTTGCTTAGTGGCAAAAGATCCCGGGTTCGAGTCCCGGTGAGGGCGCGACAGCAGCATTAAATTTTTTTCCTCATTGTATGAGGTAATCTGTAGTGGGTACAAATTTATATATTGTTTACTAACACTACAATTGTTTTGATGTACAATATCTTCTGTAGATGAAGTTTAATCAGAAAAGAAAAGATTTAGAAAACCATTGAAGTGTTTTGTTTTTTAATTTTTGCGAGAATCAGTTTCAACGCCTAACAGTTATCTATTGTGTAGATTAGGTCAAATATTTTAAATTGACGTAGTTAATTATAGGAATTCTTTAGAATAATATCAAAGAGACACACCCCTGTACACCACACCAAGTTTTTGGTATTCGATTTATTTACCACAGTCTCCTTTACTACTTTTCTTTCAATATATATTGATAAGAGATACTAAAATTGCGAGAGTACAAATTGTTTATCGCTGTTATTGAAAGATTATTATATTTTAAAATAAAAACAACTTAATTTAATACCTCCGTAATATTTTCATTTGAAATAATTTTGAAACAATTGAATTGATATTATTTATAAAAATAAAATCAATTAATAAGTTTTGAAATGCTAGATAAATGGATCAGATAGCCTGATGCTGCTTTTTCTCCGATATAAAAAATAAGGAATAACATTCTGTTAACAAAAAACAGACTATATACATATTGCCACGCACTATAGTTGAACACACGTCTCAACTTAAATATCGGTGGGGAAAATACGAGGGTAAATCAAATATAAACGGTAATTTTATAAAATAAATTTATTGATTAATGGTACACACAAACTAGACATTTAACATTTTTCAATGTAGTTACCTCCGTGCTCTACACACTTTTGCCACGAATTTGAAAGCTTGGATATTCCTTCTCCGTAAAAAGTTTGAGGGCGAGTTGCGACTTGTCAGCCAATTGTGCACATTCTCTTCTTCTTCTTTATTGCTTTCAAATCTTTTGCCTCCAAGTGATTATTTCAAGGGCGCGAACAAAAAATAATCACAGGGTGACAAGTCAGAGCTGTAAGGAGGATTATAGAGGCTCGAGGGTTTCCAAACCCATTTATTCCAATTTATTCCTTGTCAAAACTGCGGTGTGTGACATTTGGCGTTGTTATAGAGGATGACGGAGGACGTCTCGAATGGGCATACCCCGTCGTTTGCTTCGATAAGATTTGCGATTTTTGTCAACTATAACAACTCAGAATAGTAAACCGCGTTCACTGTTCGTTGATCGTGAAGAAAATCAATGAGTAAAACTCCCCTTGAGGAAAACAGTCGCAAGCACTTTTCCGACTGAGGGACGGGTTTTGGCTTTAACAGGGACAGGGCAGCCTTTATTCTTTCTTAGACACTCCTTACTCACCATTCTTGATTCGGAAGTGTAATGGACCCACGTCTCATCACAAGTGACGATACTTCTCAAAAAAATTCCCCTTATTGTCGAAATGGATTCAGAAGTCTTTCATTGATCTCTGACCTGACCTTTTTCTAAAGCCAAGTTCATTAGTGATGATGAATTTAACACTCCCATAGCTGATACTCTCATACCCACTTCTGATGAGATTTGTTCAAGCTCTCGAACAAATAGAATAAACGGATGTTGTCATTTGTGAGACTTGTTCTTGGGCGTCAATCATGACTTTCATTTTCGACACGTTCTCGCCCATCCCTGAGTTGATATAACTGTATAAAAAAAATAGTTTTTTTTTATTTCTAGTTTATGATATTCAACACATGTTTTGGTACCATTTTTGATTTCTTTTTTCAAAAATTTTTGTACGAATTAATACCTTACTAAAACATTGAGAACAGTCGACAAATCATTAAATACCATCAATTACTTTTGTAGATAACCGCGATAAAAGTAAATGCGGCAAACGGAATAATTAAAAAAAATGGAATAACTCAAAAATCGTTTAGAATAAAGGTAGGGTTGTATTATCAAATATACCCTTATTTCCGATAGGGAATCCAAAAATGTAAAACAAATAGGTATAGCCGGAAGTGATAGAAATTCGAAAATATTTTAAAATGGTAGGCCTTCTGTGAAAACTCATTCAACCAAAATTTCAAACGATATTCCAATTCAGTCCGAAGATAGCCTAGGGGTCAGGTTGAAAACGTACACCCTGTATGTAGAAATAAAATTTAATCTTGATGAATTAAGAAAATATCGTATTATTTGAACAAAATTTGCAGATGGTTGATTGTAATTTATGTTACGATAATATCTCCCAAGATATACTAAGTTACTTTCGTACTTTAAAATTTGGAGATATTTACTTCAGGAATACGTATATATTTAATTAGATACGAAAACATGTCCAAAAAGTTAATGCATTGTTTGATAACAAAATCATTGATATTATTAGTTCATGGAATACTGATACGAGTATATTATTTTTAAATAAATAAAATTCCTTTTTAGTTGTTAATAGTAAATGGGAACTTGAAATTGGCGATATGATTCTCTGTTTTCTGAAAACTCTATTTGAATGTTTACCATAATCTTACAGTAAGAATATTATTGGAATATCATGCTTAAATACATCAGCCAACGTGGATGGAGCAGCGACAAAATATTTAAAAGAAATGTTGCTCATGATATATTTATATCCAAATAAATTTTAAAATGCAACTGTAAGATATTTAAGCAACGTGACTATAAGAGCAAAGGTGAAGGGAAGCAGCAAGTGTCAGAGTGATACAGAGTAACTAGAGAGAAGGGGTTGTGAATGGACGTGTGTGGTTTTAAAATGATTGATGGAGGGCTACTAAGCGGCGTGGTGTAGTGGTTTTGACCACCGGTTCGATTGTGGGGCCGCCTGCCCTCGTCCAGGTTTTTCTATGGTTTCCTTAGATCATTTAGACAAAATGTTGGGAAGTAGTAGTATTCCGCATATAACCTTTTACTTCTCTTGTGTATTCACTTCATCCGTATCATCTGTTTGTCCCCAACTACCATCCTCCCATTTCCACTAATCCTAAAGCCGAAGAGGACCTTCCACCCTACTCTCCGGGTTTACACTACGATGTGACGTTAGCGAAGTGTTATTACGCTTATGATTTCTATGTCATATAGTCAATTTCTCTTATGATATAACACTATTTGTGAATTTCTACCTATTGTTTATTAAATTTTATAATCCAATAGAATTAGACTATAACTATAAAGAAAGATTCTTACAATTGTTTCGACAAAACCACCAATATAAAAGAAAACACAAGCCTTGTTAAATTAGAACTTAAAACTAATGTATACAAAAAAGAAGGAACTAAAATACTTATTCATCTAAATACTAAGATCAAAGATCTCATATTTGGAACGCGTCCTACCAAGTAGGCACAACGAACCGAAAGCCATATACCACGACCGGATTCGACCTATCGGGTCTCATCAGGTGGGTGCTGGCAGAAAGGCCTTTACAGGCTATATGATACATATAAATATGGAATCACCAGAAACAACTACTCCGAGGGCTAATACCCCTACCGATACGTCGAAACCGGTCGTGGGATATGGCTTTCGGCTCGTTATGCCTACTTGGTAGGACGCGTTCTAAATATGAGATCTTTAATCTTAGTATTTAGACGAATAAATATTTTTATTCATTTTTTTTTTTGTATATGTTAAATCTTCGTCTAAGAATCCATCGAAATCAACAGTGTAATTCAATGCCGGTAGGGGTATTAGCCCTCGGAGTAGTTGTTTCTGTTGATTCCATATTTATATTTATATTTAAAGCTAGTGGTTTAAATACGTATTAGTAGATGTACAAAAATAAATACAAGAAGTTTGCTGCAACAACTAACTATGTATGAAATTTCGGAACATGTAGTATTAATTAACGGCACGATTCACTTATTATTGGTAACACTAGGGGTTCTTTACATAAACGTTTCAGCCTTTTCTATGCAGTACCAATCCGTGAGATGAAACTTTCTAAAAAAAATGATAAGAGCATCTCATCAAGGTTTGAATGCTATCTTAAATATAACGATAAATTTTGTATTCAAAAATGGCTTCCATGGGTTCTGTTCTATCTCCGGTTTTGGCTTCTTTGTATTTTTAGGTAATTTTGAAAATACCATATTCAATAATAAGTCACATTTAATTTAAAACATTTTCTTCTGGTATCGATATGTGGGTGATAAAATGTACATATGGACAGGCACATATCTACAACTACATACCTTCTTATATTTATTCAATTCCCCTAACAAGTCAGTTCAATTTATTATGGAAGTAGAATCTAATAGAAATCTCAATTTCTTAGACTTAATAATCTCTAAATTAGTAGAATGATGGTTCGGGCTTGTAGGCCGTGGTCGATTTGAACGGTTTCGTCCAGACGTTTCGTCAGCAACTGCGGCTGACATCCTCAGTGGGTGCTGCGTTGACTATGCGGGGGAAGATTATACCTCGAAGACTCGGCAGCGACTGACAGTCAGTCAGCCCGCGTAGTCAACGCAGCACCCACTGCGGCCGTGAAATCTTATGTTCTTAATCTCTAAATTAATAGATAATAAACAGAAAACTTGAAAATCAAGAGAAAAATATATTATACAGCCAACAAAATATGAATAACAAAATGTTAGCAATAAAATCAAAACAGATTAAGAAAACTTAATATTAAGATCATAGAAGTCAATAAAACTAATTTAAAAACCATAGAAGTGCACAATAAAGAAAAAAACTGACATTAATTGTAAAAAAATAAAAAAGGCATGTGAATAGCTTAAAGAAACTCTAGCCAATTCAACTGTTTCTTCCGAATATTATTACGTTAACTGACATACTTTAGATTTAAATAATATTAAATTAATAATTTGTAATGATTCCGCGGTAGGGTAATTATGAAACATTTTAATTATTAGAAATAAAAGATAAAAAGAATGGTTTCTATGTTTCAATAGAATGATAAATACTGCGACTACTTTTATCATTCTCTTGAAATTTATATGAATATTCTAAAGTATATTCTTTGGTACGGTTTACAACGTTTAAAATATCCACGTATAAATATATATATAATCCCAATACTCAATAGATTTTCCAATAACATTTTTAAAAAAATTCCTGGTGTTAAGATACCAAGAGGAGTTATTTAATCCATTTTCCCTGGTAACCCCATTTAGGATTTGATTTTACTTATATATACACTTTCTTTAGGTAAAAAGAAAAAATGACATTAAAACACATTCAGATTTTTACTAAATCAAGTTCATTTACTTTCTCTTATTGCGATTTTCTTTCAGTAACATGCCATACTTAAAAACACAATACGTTTTCAAATAATTCGTATATGTAAAAATTAAATTTGATTTTGATGAACAACAGTGAACTGAAGTTCCCAAAAAAACACAATAGAATTTACTTAATAATATTCATTTATTTACAGTTTTTAATTCTACAATTACTTATATTTTATATGGCATAAACTCGAACGTAATCAACTTGCAGAGCGGAGTTCAGGCCATCCCATGTAGGGTACCAATTGCTTTTTGCATTCCAGAAATCGGCTGAAGCCTATCAACAAGATAATGAGAAATTAATAAACAGGTCATAGATTAGATGAATCTATTTTTACAAACATTACTCCCCTTTGCTGTGTCATTCGTTTGCATAATTCATTTTTGAAATGAAATATCTTTAGCCGCGTCGAAAGCAATTCATTTCGACCGCGTCACTATTGACATTGCCAGATATTTTAGAATAAATGAAAAATGCCGCTGACAGTACAGATAAATCGTCAATACACTCAAATACGAACTATTCAAGCGAATACCGAACGTTAGCAACCTGTATCATTCCTCAATGTGAAGATATAGAATGAGAGATATAGGCGAAAACTAATTGAAAAATATACACACAATTAATCCAAAAAAAGAGGGCATTAGAATTCTTTTTCGTCTAGTTATAAAGAATCACAGATCCCACATTTGGGTTGTTTCTGTTGTAGAAGCCTTTTTGCCAGCGCCCACCTGATCAGACCCGATAGGTCGAAACCGGTCGTGGGATATGGCTGTCGGTGCGCTGTGTCTACTGTAATCCTTTATAATTACGAAAAAGAATTTTAATGCCTTCTTTTTTTGGATTATTATCTTCGTCTAATAATTGTTCGGAATTAACAGTGTAATTCAGTGGGTATTGATTCCATATTTATATTTATTCTACATACGATTATTTGTAATTCCCCAATACAGTTATGGGTCAAACTGAATCTCCCAAACTATATATTCAGTATGATATTCAGACTATCTAATATCATTAAAGAATTATGAAAGTTTCATTTCTACTTTGTGAACATCTACTACTAACTACTTGTCATATATGTATATAAAATAAATTATACTTACTGTGCCTGAAGTATTTTCCCATGGCTTGTCACCATTTCCGTTAACAGCGTCATCAGGGAAGTAGTTGGTGCCACCAACTGCCAAGTTCAAAATAATGTAGAAGTTTTGGTCAAATGGTGCCATTTTCGAATTAGTTCCCCATGGGTTGCTGTAACCACTGCTTGCCAAACCTCCATAATCCCAGAAATTGGTGCTTGGTGAAACAGATCCAACTGTTTCTCCATCAACTGAGAATGTAATACTCTCGTCAGTCCATGTAACACTATAGATGTGGAAATCTGCATTCCATCCATCTGCATTATTTTTAGTCCAATGAGTTTGAGAATATTTGTTGGCGTAATAAGAAGGCCCCCAATGGAGAGTTGAACCATGTTGTTGGATACCAATTTGTTCTCCATTTTGTGTTAGGTCGGTATTTCCACGAACTTCACTAATATCTATTTCTCCAGATGTTGGCCATCCTCCGTATACATTATGACGGGGCATCATCCAAATTGCTTTTTAAAAAATAAACATTCTCAGAATAATTGGAAATATTATACTTGGATTATCCTACCTGGCCAAATCCAATCTCCTTTTGGCATTTTAGCTCTTACTTCAACTCTGCCATATGTGAAGTGGAAGGATTTGTAAGTTCGGAGACGAGCACTTTTTATGGGATTCAAAATATTTGAAGCGGTACCAGTACGTTCACATCCATAATTAGCATTGTTGGTGCAACTATATACGAAAAAAAAAGAACAAATAAGAAGCATTAGTAGAAAGTCCCCTAGCACCAATTCTAACGAGACCAGAATAAATTTATATATTGCGAGTGCGTGCTTGCTTGTATGCGTTCTAGTGCCCATGTATGTGAGCGAGCCGGTCGCAGCCGAGTGATTGATTTGGCCGCGACGTGTATAACTGCGAGTGTGCGTAATAATTGAGGACATGTTAGCAGTTTGTGTTTCGCGAAGACTTCTTCAATATTTCGGCAAAAAATAAAATGGTCCCGACTTTTCTGTGTTTCTCGGCAATGTTCCGGAAATTTAACGGAAAGTGGAAAGACGATCGCCGTGAAGGAGTTCAGATATAAATTGACGGTCGTGAAGAGTTCAGATATAAATTGCCGGTTGTGAATGAGTTCAGATATAAATTGACGGTCGTGACGAGTTCAGATATAAATTGACGGTCGCGAGAATTCTGATATAAATTTACGGTCGTGAAAATAATGTGAGAAATAAATCGAGACGTGTAGTAAATAAATAGAAAAGTGAAAAGTGTTATACAGACAGTAACTGTACATAAATAAATAGTGTAATTGGTAGTTAAGTTAAGTTTAGTAATAAGTTATTCGTTAGTGTTTTAAAAGTTAATTAATATTAATATAAACAAGTTGTTGTTCCTGTTTAAAAGTCTTCGAGTTTTGATTGTTGAACCCCCGAACGTTACATTATCATCTCAAGTTATTAACTTTTTGATTGAATAGTAACAAATAGATTTGCTAAGAATTGTAGCTGATCAGGATAATCAGCTGTTTTCGTATTTTTTTAGAAATGAGTTGAGCCATATACTACTTAGTTTCTTAAACAGAAAGATTTATCATAAAAAAAAATTCTAAAGGAGACGACATTGTACGCTTTGGTGAACTTGTTCAAAGTCAAGGAGTTCAGCTAATTCATTAAACCATTAAAGGAAGTGCAATAAATTAACTGGTGAAACTTTACATCGTTTTATTATTTCCTTTAATTGTTTTAAACATTTCTCACAATAAGTGCACTCTCGAAAGTTTATATATAATTCAGTAAACGAAAATGACAGCACGGTTTTACTTACGATTCTTCTTCAGTGCCTCCATATAAATTAAGGGTGGTAGAACTTAAGCCAGCTTCTCCAACATGATCAGATGTAAACGTCGGTACAATATACAGTATGCCATCACTTACGTAGCTGTTGGTTCTGTTGTTATTATACCATTGAAACTCCCAGTTCTGTAATAATAATTAAATGTTTAGTGTAAAACAAGAGAATTAGTTAATCTATTTTGTGCTTTAGTATTTTTATAGAAATGGACGTTCGTATATATCTCTTTTAATATCGTATTACAGGCAGTATGTTGCCATCTACTGATATTAACTGCTAACTATAGAAAGGTACCTTATATTACGTGATAGGCACGTTCTTTATTGGTACCTCTTGTTGAATAAAAAAAAATGACTTACACCACCTCCACTTAAAGTATTTTCATGTTGCCAGTTGGTAAAATCAAGATAGTCGAATTCATCTTGGAAGACGAGTTCTCCAGAGCAAACGGTTGAAGGAGCCTTTTCACCGCCAACTGTTGTAATGGACGATTCGCAGTCGCCATACGCGTATGCGACAATCCCACAAAAGAGAGCCGTAAATTTTAACATGTTTCCTACGTGGGCAAAATTTTTAGATTCAGTTCTTATAAAGGCAAATTAAACTTAAAATCCAATTATTGAATAATGGTGGTTATTTAGAATTACTCCTCGGTAATTTACAAATGAACGACTAACTTCCATTAACATTAAAATTGCACAATATTTTAAAAGGCAGCTATAGAAAATTTCTGAACAATTGTTTGCTTAATTGTTTAATTGTAGAGACAAAAAATTGTCAAATTATTAAGTTAAGAAAGATAAATGTTTTCAAATAAGGAACTTTCAAGAATAGTTTATTGAAATCACCAGATTGCAGTTTAAAACATTGTTTTTATTAACGCACCGAAGGTATTTCCTATAAATGAACACAAATTAGATTACTCAATTTCAAAGAAACGCTATTGTGTCGCCTTCTATAGGAATTGGCTGATAATTGTAACTTACTTTACTTTAGGTTATGAATCTGCAGATGGCGACAGACTAACTTATTTAAAAGAATGTTCTTTTTTATCTATGTTTTCAAAACACCCGAATGTTATAAACTTATCTTCTTCACATTTTAATGAACGATAAGGTAACATAATTGACAAAATCAATTTAGTTTTATGGGCTAATAAAAAAAACTAAACTAAGTTAGTTTTTGTATTCACACTTTTAAAATTTTCTCATCCGACTTTAGGCCTTTATCACGCCAATAAATTATCTATGTTATGACAGTATAACACTTAAGTGACTTGTTTTCTAGTTTTCTAAGCTATTGTAACATTAGTCGACAATCTCGAAAAAATATTATTCTTAGAATAAATACACAAACCCACGTCAAACAACGTTAATCGATTTTCGAGGAAATGTTTTTAGAATGACATCTACTATAAGTATCTATCAAAATGAAAATCAGGATTTTGGATTTGAACCGCGGCAGTCCTGATTTTCACTGTAAGTAACCACTGCAGACATCTACGAAAAGTTTAAAGTAGCAGTCAGGGATGTTCTTCTTCTTTTTTTATCATTTTATTGCATAATTTTTTACTTCTAAACTGGGATTCACTTTTTGTGTGATTCCGGCCGTAACAATTCGATACAATCTAATTAATGGTAACAAAAATTGAAATTTTCAATCACTTAACATTTTTAGATGACCACTTTTTTTATTCTTCATCACTCGAAAACATACAAAATGGAAAATGCACTTTCTCTTTTCTTAAAGAATTGATTACTGCTTTTCCGCAGGAGTGGATTTAGGGAGGAGACTGTGGAGATGTAGAATCTGTAGCAGTAGTACGAGGGTGTATCACATATAAACGGGACTGATTCCTTTTTAAATGACGGAGAGGTCAGTGACCTGTTAGTAGCAGATGCGAAGATAGCCTGTATCGCTAGGGAGAACCAACCAAAATTCGCTCGAGTCGTTTTAGTACGAAAAGAAACAATAAGCGAGGCAGAAGTGAATGTCTTCGTGGAACAACTAATTATTATTGTTTTTGACCAAAGAGGGGGTGAATCCAACCGAAATTTTGCGGCAACTATAGGCACAGTTCGGGTACAACACCTTGTCAAGAACTCGGGTGTTTGCATGGTACAAGGAATTTTCTGAAGGCCGTGAAAAGATCGAGAACGAGAACCATATTCACCAGCCAAGGACAAGTGCGACCGAGTCAACATTGAAGCGGTCCGAAATATCATTGAGGGAAATCGTTGATGAACTCATCAGTTACGGGAGTGTCCACGGGATCCTGACAGATGACCTAAAAATGCTCAAATTGTCCGCTAGATGGGTTCGAATTCCCCAACTGTTATCAGAGGATCACAAGCGACACTTCAATTGATTCCAGCAAAAGGGTGAAGCATTTTTGAATCGCATCGTACCACTATAAAGTCCGAGTCGAAACAAGCGAGTGGAGAAAAAGCAACGAGAGGGGACCATTGAAAGTAAAGACGTGCTTGTCGGCCGGAATGGTAATGGCAACAGTGTTTTTATATCGACAAGCTGCTTTTCACGTTGACTTTCTCCATGATCGCCGCACGATTAATGCATAATATTTTTGTGATCTACTGGATACCGCGAAATTGTCATTTCGGACAAAAAGAAAGAAACAATCGGTCAGAAATGTCATTCTTTTGCATGACAACGCCAAGCCTCATACGGTACATGTCACAAGGAAAAAATTAAATGCACTAGGCTGGGAAAAGCTGGAACATCCGCCATATAATCTCGACTTGTCCCCTTGTGACTTTTTGGGAATATGAATGAAGCGCTTGGAGGCCAACGTTTCCACTAGAACGACACAGTGAAAACATTTGTGCTCCAATAGTTACAAGAACATCCGAAGGGTTTTTACGATGTTGACATAAAAAGGCTCTCAATCCGATGGGAAAAATGTAGTTCTAGGACGGAAGACTATATAAAAAAATAGTATACGTATCGAAGTTTAATTAAATATAATTGGAATTTTTTACAATACCAATTCCGTTTATATTTGATACACCCTTGTAGTAGTATATGAATTTTTGGATACATGCTGTAAGTCAGGCAAAATGTCAAATTCTGATCTACATAGTACGACTATTTTGCTTGTTAAATAGTTTTATTTAAACTACTAAAATCAGCAAGAAATGTCAAATTAATGAAGTGATAAACGATTTTCTTTCTTCTAGTGTTCACTAGTTAAAAGTCTGAGCTTTATTGGGTTATTAAACTTACCTAATAAATGTAGACAACCTCCAACACTACACTGTATTATTTACGCTAAAAGTACACCTATTTATATGAAAATATTAACATAACTTTTTTCTTATCGATCCACTTCAACTATACAAATCAAGTGACATTATCTAAATATAATATGGAGAAGTATGTATCTATTAAGTGTGTTAACAGTGTTTTTCTAAAAAATGGAATTTTGAACTGCAATCGGGGAAAAATCTATCCGTCACCCACTTATAGAGACAACTAAAAACAATAAAGTGCTTCAAACAAGAAAATTTTATCATTAAAAATAGCAATTTCTTAACTCGATCTAAAATCTTCTAGTAATTTAGGTACTATCGCCTATCAAAAACAGCACATGAAAAGTTGGATGAGTAATGTCAAGTAGTAAAATCTGAAGTTGGTCAGGTAATTAAAGAAATTAATTAAACAGTCCTGTTCAACGTTTCGTTCTTTATTGAGAGCTTCCTGAGGGGCTAAATGCATCTATATGTGGTGTTTAAAATTAAAGTTATATACAATATTAATTAAATAAAGTACTTACAATCTTCTAATTAATTTCTTTAAAAAAAATATATCTCAATATAAATATAGATTCAACAGAAACAACTACTCCGAGGGCTAATACCCCTACCGGCATTGAATTACACTGTTGATTCCGATGTATTCTTAGACGAAGATATAACATATCAAAAAAAGAAGGAATTAAAATCCTTATTCGTCTAAATTTTAAGATCAATGATCTCAAATTTTCAATGCGTACTACCAAGTAGGCACAACGAACCGTATCCACAATAAAACTGAATGTGTTGAGCATCGGTTTGGAAGACGTTGCGTGTTGTTCCCTGAAAAGACAGATGAACTTGTTGCACGTATTATTCGATTTTGAAAAATTGGCATACCACTTACTCTCAAAATGCTAAAACACAAGTTTATTGGTTTGTTGAAATTAAACGCGAAAATCATTTGTTTAACGAAGAAATAAAAGCAGGTGGAAGAACCTAATTTAAACTTCTTAATGCGACGTCCTAAAATAATAAAGCGTAAATTACCACTCGTGTATCCAGGATAAGCCCAAAAATGAATAAAAATATTGTCTGTAGAATCAGTGACTAGTAACATTTCGGCTATAATTTCTGATAGAGTTATTAGCATACCACTGTTAGTGTTAACACGTGACAAGATAATTATCAGTGGGAAATTTGAAGACAGTCAATAAATATACGACAAATTGATCGTGCTACGATCTTCTAGCCATACTTAAGATTTAGATTAAAGAATCATCGGTTAATTGGAAGAAGGCAATTCACTACCAGTCACAGAATTCTTGTTTCGTTCATTTTTTATTAATTTTGTCTATAGGCTTTATTAAAAACATTGTATGCAATAAGGCCCAGGGATGATATTTCTTTGCAATCCTTTTCTAATTATTAAATTTTTTAAAAGAAAAATAAACATTCATGTGAGGGACGTACATTTCATAATCTTAATCGATAGAAATTTGAAAAAAAAAATTAGGTGGGCCTTATTCGGTTCAGACATCTCATGTGTTAACTCCTCTTCAAGTAAAATTAAATTAAATTCCAACTAATTTTGTATAATACTATTTTTGGAATTGCAAAAAAAATACTTAAACCTATTTACAGAAATTAGTAAGAGTTGAATGGCGAAGATATTTTTAATGGATCAGTATCTGTATCTGTTTCAAAACAGTATATTTTTATAACTAAGTAAACAGATAATTTTATTGCAATCTGGTTTTAATCTATTAAATTACTCTACCAATTCTATATGAATTGGATACATAAGTATCTTAAAAAAATTGAATTGAGGAAGCCATTACTTCGTGATAGTTAATCATGATGATATACAGGAATAAAACTACTTTGTATCTATTACACAATTTATTATTTAAAAACACGACTATAGTTTCGGTACAGCACGTACCATTGTCAAGTGATTCTACAGAATGACAAAACAGAACCAAGGGTACTATATAAAGTTATAAACAGGTAAGAAGGTATAAACAGATGTTATATGAAAAAAACAAAAATCGGAATTTATGTACAAACGTTAAATCGAAGAGACTTATACAAATCTTGTTGATGATTTAATAGGTTATTATTAGTAATTTTTGCAGCTTTGTAAATTTCTAACGATTCAAGTACATTAAGTTTAAAACTTTTATTGGCAACATGAATTATATTTAGATTATCTAAGTCCGGAAATTTATTACTACAAGTAAAAATTTGATTAGAAAAGGTAGAGTCTACCTTTTTCAATTTAAAAGATCTTAAATGTCCGTTAAATCTAATTTCAAAAGAGCGACCAGTTTGGCCAATATAAGATGCAGTACATTCTGGGCAACATAATTTATATACTCCACCTTTCTGAAATTTATCAATTTTGTCTTTGCAATTGAATAAAATGTTTCTTAATTTACTTTGTGTCTTAAAACTAACTTTTAAATTATATTTGGATAAAATCTTAGCAATATTCTCAGTAGTACTACCGTAGTAAGTTAATGAAACGTATTTGTAATTGTCAGTCTTTATGAAACGATAGATATTACTACAAAATAGTTTAAATTTCTTTTTATTAATAATACTGGTAATAGTTCTTTCTGAATAACCATTATTAATGGCAATAGTTTTTATGGTGCTGATTTCTTTATTTAAATTTTCTTTATTTAAAGGTAACATTAAGGCACGGTGTATCATTGACTTAAATGCGGCTAGTTTATGAGAGGAGGGGCTAAAAGAGGAATTTGAAATTGTTACATCTGTAAATGTGGATTTTCTAAAAATATTAAAACTTAATAAATTATTACTGTCACGTGAAATAATCAAATGTAAAAAAATTATACTACGATTGGATTCTTTTTCTACTGTAAAATTTATATCAACCTGAATACCATTTAAAAAATTTAGAAAGAAATCTAGTTGTCTTTGCGTACCAATGAAACAAGCTATTATGTCATCCACATAACGATACCAGAAGTATCGTATCGTAATTGATAAATTTCAGAAAGGTGGAGTATATAAATTATGTTGCCCAGAATGTGCTGCATCTTATATTGGCCAAACTGGTCGCTCTTTTGAAATTAGATTTAACGAACATTTAAGATGTTTTAAATTGAAAAAGGTAGACTCTACCTTTTCTAATCATATTTTTACTTGTAGTAATAAATTTCCGGACTTAGATAATCTAAATATAATTCATGTTGCCAATAAAAGTTTTAAACTTAATGTACTTGAATCGTTAGAAATTTACAAAGCTGCAAAAATTACTAATAATAATCTATTAAATCATCAACAAGATTTGTATAAGTCTCTTCGATTTAACGTTTGTACATAAATTCCAACTTTGGTTTTTTCATATAACATCTGTTTATACCTTCTTACCTGTTTATAACTTTATATAGTACCCTTGGTTCTGTTTTGTCATTCTGTAGAATCACTTGACAATGGTACGTGCTGTACCGAAACTATAGTCGTGTTTTTAAATAATAAATTGTGTGATAGATACAAAGTAGTTTTATTCCTGTATATCATCATAAGTATCTTATTTATTATCTTTTTTTCATTTATTATTTTTTATACATAATTATTTAATTTTGAAATTATTATTTTTCGAAATTACAACTACACATCATGGTCTTCGATTTATGCTCCTTCGTTCACATTTAAAGGCATTGAAAAACTGTGAAATTCTGAGTCAATAATGTAGACTTCGTGCGTAAGAACACGTGAGGATTTTTATTATTTTTAAGTACAGGCTGTTTGGAAATTAATTTTTTACAGATACCCATCTTTTCGAAATACGTTAACTGAAATAATAAATATTTTTGACGGTAAAAATGAATGATTTCCTTACTGAACTAGCCCAGTTTAAACTAATAATTTTAGTTTACGACAACTTAAGCCCAGATGTCAAGTGCTTATTGCACTAATTTGGAGACATTTACTTCAAAAATTATTATTTATTCAACCAAAAACACAATACCAAACAAATAAAAACATCTTTAGATAACAATAAGTTTACGAAAATCTGATACGAATATCTTTGGCCAACAAATAACACGTATAATTCCAAGTATTTGATAGTCAATAGTAAACGTGCCCCCAATTTTTTTAATATCATTAATAATTCAAATTGAAATTTGTACCAGCACTACTCTGTTATTTTCTTTTGTTATTCCTACATCACCAGAAAACATGTCACCTACATGAAAAATATTATTGTAGTTCACATGGTAAATACATACGTTACTAAAAATGTGTTTATTTTATAAGCATGACATATTATCAACAAAACAACAAAAATTATTTTACTTTTATATGGATCAAAAACAAAGATATGCTCTTGGTTAGTGTTCTGTCAAAACTGACAGAAGTATATTGCGATTTCGAACTCATCGGTCCTCATCAGCACACCAACCTACCTATCTACTGCCTATTAAGAGCGTTTGATGAAGAAATACAGACAGCGTAGTAAACGCCATCTGTAGATATCTGCTAATTATTTGTGTGATTCAGTAATGTTAAACGAGGTCCTTTTCTGATAAGGATATATATAGACTTATTTAAAAAAAGAAGGCATTAAATACCTTTTCGTCTAAATTTTAAGGATCACAGACGAAAAAGGATTTTAATGCCTTCTTTTTTTTTAATATGCTATATCGTCGTCTATGAATCCATCAGAATCGACAGTGTAGTTCAATGCCGGTAGGGGTATTAGCCCTCAGAGTAGTTTTTTCTGATGATTCCATATTTTTATTTGTACTTATTATATAGCTTGTAAAAGCCTTTCTGCCAGCGCCCACCTGATGAGACCCGATAGGTCGAAACCGGTCGAGGAATATGGCTTTCCGTACGCTGTGCCTACTGTGTAGGACGCGTTCGAAATGTGGGATCTGTGATCCTTCAAATTTAGACGAAAAAGGATTTTAACGCCTTATTTCTTTAAATATGTTATATTTTCGTCTATGAATCCATCGGAATCAACAATGTAATTCAATTCCAGTAGGGTTATTAGCCCTCGGAGTAGTTGTTTCTGTTGATTCCATATTTTTATTTGTATTTATATATAGACTTGTTAAACTAAACCCACGGCGTAACTAACTACGTGACACGCAACCAGAGAGAACAAAAATAACGCTATGCTCATACAATGGTTTCAAAACTACACTTTGATTCTAATTATTAAGTATATCAAGAATTTCTAAACAACTTCTTCTTGACTATATATTTATTTATTTTTACCTTATGTATCTAATCTAATGTTTATGGATTCAAGGAGTACCTAGATTATGTTACTAAAAAGATTGACATACGTTACAATTAAAAGAAAACACTTAACATCCGTCTAATATTATTAATTACACACTTTAGTCAAGTATGATAATCACTGTTGATTGTATTTTACCAAAACATCTTTATCAAGATGATGATTGTCAAATTTTTAGCAATCAATCATTTTTTTATTAAAAAGTGACGATGACAACCTGAGTGTCGAAACGCGTTTAGCCTATTAAACGTTTTAAAAATTATATAAAAGTAGTTCATAAATTCATATATATCTCAAAAAAACTATAAAAATTTTCGTTACGATTTCTGTTAATTTTGAATAATAATAAAACTACAACGGCTACATCAAATTTTATGAAAAAAGAAAAAGCTATTGTAGAATTATCAGGAAAGTATAATCTCAATTCTTTAAAAACCGAGTAAGTAGGAATACTACGCAGAAACAGAAATTTAAAAATTCATTCATTTGTGGTCGTCCACCCATGAGACTATACGAGTAGCAGTATAAAAAACGCCAAATACTAATCATAAAGTTCAATTTCCTAGATAACCTTTATGCCCATACACATTTGAAGGGTTATTCACTATTTGCGTTACTTAAATAAGTAAATAAAGAAAGAATCACAAAAACTACAGTAGCTACAAATATTTTTGAAATAATATTTAAATATTGAAAAGGACCTTGTTTAACACACTGAATCCCACAAATTAGTAAAGAATATCAACAGATGGCGGTTACTACGCTATCTGTATTTTTTATTTATCGCTCTGCCGGAATTGTCTGTTTTTGAAACCCTAAGCATATTTTCATTTTTGTAGAAATATTTTTATTTGGCATTTTTATAAATTAAAAATATATAACTCTGCAGTTGATTTTGCTCCAACTCTACAAAAATCGCATTAAAACAATTGCGAAATTAAAAAAAAAGGGCAACATCATTTATATTATCGAAGTACACCTTAAGATTCATTTTTTAGATAACATACCATAATAAGGTAAAATTGATTGATTCATCGTATTTATTTATCATCAAGTAATTTTACAAAATTTGGAGAGATTTGTTGACATTTTGTATATAAAAGTATTTTTTTTTAATCCCTTATCTACTACGTCATCAACTAATTTTAAGAATCACTAAACTGATGTAACAGTAAAAACATTGTAGAAAAAGCACACAGAAGAAATTACTATTCGATAAAAAATGACTGAATAACCAAGTCAAAATTAATAAGTACCGTAAATAAACCGTTCTTTTCATGAATAAGTACAGACAGCGTAGTGAACGCCATCTGTAGATATTTGCTACTAATTTGTGGGATTGAGTACCACTAACCGAGAGCATATTTTTTTTTGATAATTGCTGATATCTATTAAGTAGTTCAAATAAAAATTTCGTAATGGTTTACCTAATCATACTATTATTCGCACTTATTGATTCTGCACACTAAATTTACAAAACACAAACTTTTTTTATACCAACATTTAAATAAGTAGTTTGTCATTTAAGGAATATTGCAGCTATGCACTGTACATAACACTAACAAGTAAAATATATAAACTAGATTTATTATCTATTTCATTCTTTTTTAATAATCTATTAACTAGTTATTGACAGTACCTAGCATTCAATGATAAATGTTTCATGTAGTACATTATTGAGTTTGCTTGTGCCTAATCATTCCCATTAAAAGAACACTTGACACATCTTATATTTGATAGAATAGACAAATATAGTGTAGCTTCCCACATTTTCGATAATAACCATCAAATAGGTCCTAGTTACTTAAATTTAATTAGAAACATCGACAATCCTTTCTTTTTAAACGCTTACGAATGTATCGAAATATATATAAATATGAGATAATCTAATAAACTCATATGGTTCTATTCCAAACTCAGATTTTTTCAGGCGATTATTGATTTAAAATTATATTCCGCATCTCACTCTCCAGCAGAGTTCAAGTGAAGCATACATCAGGATGTTTTGTCCGTTTTTGTGGATACGTTTTGCCCTATATAATAAGTTTTAGAATTTAGATTAATTTAGTATCTAACTGATGACCCTGTATGCGGCGAAACGAATTTTAGATCACTAAACGTTTTATGTGGAATTTCGGGTTTTATTGTTTTCAATTTTTAGAAAAAAGTGAAAATGAGTTTCCATCAAGTCAGTGTAGAAAGAATTCGTCATTTTTTATCTAACAAGGACTAAAAAAGATTTTTTGTCTAGATATTTTGGGATATTTAACTACTTAACAGGCTAGGTTTATGTATCCAACTATAAATAAAAAAAACTTTATTAATCCTATTCAAAAGGATTATTTTAATTATTTTGATATAAACGGTAAAAATGTTTTTTTTTTAAATCACAAATTTTGAAATATCTTGAAAACTACAAACTTTCGGCCATACATATTGTTACACTTTAATTCTCCTATGATGGTCTATCTACAACTAGTTTCTTTTAATACCTTACAAGTAAAAGTTTAACCGACCATGTAAAAAACTATGAATAATACTCCCTATGTTTGCCGGAGTAACATACATTTCTCATTAAGCTTCAGACGTCTGCGTCGGTAATTTGGTTTAGCTTCGTGGATAAATAGTTAAAACGACAATATTTGACATGACATTTACAACAGACTGTGATACTGTTTGGCACAATTCGGTAGTCTAGTTGGGCTCCTTATAATGTATTTTTTAAGGAGTTTCCAATTAACTTATTATTATTTTTTTTAATTAGAATAATCGTTTATTGTTTTATTATTTTTAATACAATTATTATTTGACGGTACAGATAGTATTCAAATCTTGTTAGTGGTCGCTGTTCGTTGTATGAATCGATCATCGTCATAATCATCGTCGACCCTGCCAATATCCCATGTATTTGAAATACCACACATATAGAATCTCATCTGGTCGATTAAACATTTACCTGAAGCATATGATATGCAGCAAACAAAATTAGTTATGACCTTAGAGCATAATAACATGGATACAGTATTTAATACTATAGTAGTGGTAGACAGAGGTAAGGCTAGAAAAGAGATAACCAATCAGGCCACATTAGACTGAGAAAGGCGCACCAAAATAATATCCTATTTCAGGATACTGCTACAGTATTAAATGCTCCATGTTTTTATGCTTTAAGGTTATTACTAATCTTAACCCTACTTGGTTACATTTATAAAACGATGTATACAATTTTTGGGTATACTATATTGTCATTAATTCTCAATAATTTCACAGTAGATATATCAAACGGGTTAACATTTTAAGTATTCACAAATCACGAATCTATTTATTTACGTATATTTTGTCTGTCAATACACTTTTTCGAACTCATCGGTCCTCATCAGCACGCCAACCTACCTACTGCCTATTAAGAGCGTTTGATGAGGAAATACAGGCAGCGTAATAAACGCCATCTGTAGATATTTGCTAATTATTTGTGTGATTCAGTAATGTTAAACGAGGTCCTTTTCTGATAAGGATATATATATAGACTTATTTACAAAAAGAAGGCATATATATTTTGTCTGTCAATACACTTTTTTTAGAATAAATACCTAGTAACATTTACAACAGACAAAAATAAGTAAATAAATAAATATTTATTTAGCCGGTAAATACATAATAATATTTACGTATATATTGATTGGATACGTATTTAAAAAATTAATCTCTTTTGTTGCTAACACTTACTAAACCGAGTTTTCTAATTTAATTAATTCACTATTTGAAATTTGTACTTACCATAGGAAATGATTAGTTAAAATTAAGTTAATTAACCAATTGGAGTGAGGTTTCTTGTTATAAAATGTTGCTCCTTAGAAAGCTTCTTTAAATTGATTAGTAATTTCAACTTTTACCTATTAAATAATGGATAATTACACGTCGAACTAAAATGGTAAACAAGATAACAGTTTTTAGAATATACATACCAGATTTTTCTGGTACCCTGATGACGTAACAAAAAAATAATAGATAATTCCATTTATATTGTCTCCGGTGTTTTATAAAATAATCAACAAGTTTTATTTTTTAGAGAAAAAAAATCAAAATATAATTATGTACTTTTTATACAAGATTATTCAAGATTCGATTTTTTTTATCGATAATTACATTATCAGAACTTGTTTCACAACTGGATTAAGATTTTGATGAATCGTAAAATATTTTCTTCTATTTTGAAGAAGAAAGAAATTTCCATAGACGAACATACCAAATTGGATACCCAGTATAAATAACCCGAGATAATTGAATATACTACTACGGTGGACAATGGCCTAAATAATCCGAATCAAAGTAAATCACAGTAACTGTAATATCGTCCCTAAAAACTCTAGAAACTTCAAAAGGTAGACTGAGCATCTGGGAAAGTTTACCATGGTCAATTCCAAACTCGGTACCACCCAGTGCGTTACGTATTAAATGGGTGGCAGCATTCTTGTCTTTTGGCTTCAACTTCATGCTTTCCTTTCTTTGTTGCAACACTTCTTCTATTTCTCCCAATTTCATATTTCGTCGTGGTAAAGACAGGGGACTCAAAGTGACTTTCCCACTCATGTGTTTTCCCACAAGATTGACTACTTCCGCCGGACTCATAACGTCCCACAATCCATCCGAAGCTATCACCAAAAACTTGTCATTGGGAGTCAGTTTGTGGTAGTTTACTTCTGGTTTAGCAGTTAAATAAGGAGGCGTGTGGTAGTTTGGGGGAACAGTCTGTTCACCCAACACTTTTACAACTACATCTTTCATTATGTCTTTACTCCATTTGTATCTAAAATCACCTATGGAACGAAGAGGAGCCAACTGACCAAGGAGTCGATCCATTCTGAGAACAGTACTGCTTTCACTTGCCGGATGTTCCCCTAATATCCTTTCAACTTCCTCCGCATTTTCTATATTGTGTTCTATTGTTAATTTCGTCGCTGTCCAATTATTTTCGGTTTGAGTACCTTGAATTTCAAAGGAACATAAAAAGAGTTACAAGAGTTACCAATAAGACTTACCGAGTACTGCACAAGCATCTCCAACGTGAGCAATATTAAGATGGGGACCATTTATATGGGCCACAATTGCAACACATCCTGACATGGCAACGGACAGTGTTTTCATATTGATACCACCAGAAGGAGCGTTTAAAGCTTCTCTCGAAATATCGTCGTCTAAACGTAAGACAGCTTTTTCCAAAGCTTCGTGAACGTTAGTCCATGATCTGTTTGTGTCCTAAAAAATAGATACCAATTTTAGTCTGTTTTTATTCTTTTAAATTAGGAAGTACTACACTTACTTTTATTAAGTCTTTTACGAATAAATTAAAACTATTCCTATAAATATCACGAACGTCTTCTACAAATTGCACTTTGTCGTTATAAGTCTTGAGCAATTTCATTGGATCCTTTGACTCTATCAAATTAAGATACTCTTTCAGTTGATCAGGCTGCATGAGGCAAGCGGTGATATACTTAAAAACCCGTTTTGCTACTACCTGAGCACAAGCTCCTCCACCATGACCATCAAAGATGCCCATGAGAATACCTACAACAAATGATAAGCACCATCTAAATTCAAATCGGTGATAAATACAAGGTAGAGAACGATTCATATGGCAAGAATCAGAAACAATACAAGAAAACACCATAGTAAAAATAGAATTTTCGATTTATTATAAACTTCATAGTTATTATTATATTACGTAACAATACCTGGTGTAAGGATACATGAAGCTTCTGCCCTGGTATCTTCGATTGGATTGTTAGAACCCAACTGGTTGGAGTCATACGATTTAACTGATATGTGTTCAGGAAATTCGTAACTAAATTCATTGGCATGTAGGACTGAATCGACCTGCAACAATTATTGTTCTGTATATTTTATTTCAAGGAAAACCACAATGAAACTATCGCTGCACAATTTGGTTTAAATGAAAATACTAAAATTGATCAACATTGACACGTTCATGTTTAGACAGATTCATTTCATTCGATATTTTTTTCGTTACATTTATTTGCATCTACTCTGTTGTTTTTGTTTAATTTTATGTATTTACAGAATCTATCTCTTTCAGACTTTGACGCTACAATGTGTTACCTTGAACCAAGAAGGACGATTTGGCAATTATGGTAAGTCACCACTTACAATTAGAGTACCCTTAAATTAGTAATAAGTAAAATAGTACATGAAAAATTACAAAACTAAAAGTACTTTAGTAACAACAAAACAGGCCAAAACAATATAGGAATTTTAATGTTGTGACTCATTTCCTATTTAGATACGACAACAATAAGAAAATCTGTATTGTATTATTTCTATACTACATGAAAAACATAGTTGTAATTTTCTTCTGTTCACCACTGTTTACATTAATTTATGACTTTATTTTGTTTAACGATTAGGGTGGCATGGTACGTTGTAAATTTAAGAGATAAGAAATGATGTGATATGTACGTTATTTTATTACACTGGAACCGTCAGTTTTTCGTCACAAAGAAACAACTTTCAAGCACAATTAACAAAAACAATTGTTTTTTGTAACATTTAAGCAAAAGATTACATATTTTAAAACAAAAACAACCATGAACATTCATTTTACAGAATTAAGAGTAGTTCCCCTCCAATGTGTAATTCTGTTCCTAATTTATTAGGTACATAGGGCTCAAAGAATGCATTGTATATATTGTATTTCATCCATCTAATAACACCACAGTGTGGCGAAATGTTCGTAGTGTCTTTTTCTTTTATCACACTAATTAAATATAGCATAAAAGATGCATTTTAGTTAGGTACTTTGCGACAATATTTTTTTAATCCGCTTAAAACGATTATTACACAAGTATATATCACTAAAACAATAGTGATGATTAGCTACTAGAATATTACATAATTAAATAAAACGCACATACAGAATTATTGCTATTAATTTTATTATCTATATCTGTTCAATATGGTCAATTTCGAAAGGCGGGGTCTGTCATAAATAATAATTATTAGGCTGATAGGTATTTTTCCACTATGTTGTTCTATACACAGTCAGTTTACAGACACGATTTTAGGAAGGGATATCTACCTTTCCACATTATACCCGGTACGTCGGTATATACGATATCATTATAAACGGTTTTGACTGTATCTTGCAATATACAATGACTATACCCTTACTGCTACCATACGACCGGAGTGTCTTCGTTTACCAATAAGTCATTAAATAACTCTCTATTAAAACAAACTCGTTTTGGTTACAGATGTTCAGCATAGGTAGAAAGAGAGAATTAAAGAACATTTAAGCTGTTTTAACAAACAAAATACTAAATATACCTATGCTGAATATCTGCATGAACAAAAATATACTTTTGACGAAAATTTAAAAATCCTTTATACAGAAAACAAAGGAATGAAGCTAAATCTGTTGGAAAGATTATAAATAAATAAACTCTAAAAAAAAGGTTTGGCTCTAAACGACCAATTAGAAGTATGTAATTCAACTTTATTAAATATTTAATAAATTTTAAGTATCTTCCCAACATGTACCCCTACTCTTAGATGATTGAGTTAGTATATAAGGACTTGCATTGTAAAAATATATTTGTAAATCTTCTACCTGAAGAAGGCACTGTGTGCTGAAATGATCATAGTAGTGAAAATAAAAATGTTTTGCAACCAAAACGAGTTTGTTTTAATAGTTATTATGGAGTTGCAAAAGCTAAAAGCCTCATCGATACAAATAACTCTAAAAACAAATATATACCACCAGACACGGATCGCGATTTCGCTCTTATTAGAAGCTCATCAGCGTGCCATTGGCTGTCTCGATAAATTACTGACCAAGCTGTAATGTTCCATAATGAACAGTTAATATAATAGTAACATAGAGGCAATTGTTGCCATCTAGTGGATTTTAGCTGCTAACAGAAGAAGAAGGCCTTGTCCAGTTCAATATCTTTTGTTAGCAGCTAAAATCCACTAGATGGCAACAATTGCCTCTATGTTACTATTAAAATAATTTTCTCTTTACTGATTAAAAACTTCGCCTTCTAAAACTGTCCTGCGCATAAATATTGATAAACACTAAAAATAATTCGACATTTTCGTGAATAAAAAAAGAACAGTTTACATACATTATTTATTGAAAACATTATTACTGTGGTGCTAGGTAATTTTCAATGGCTATTACACGAGTTTTAAAAAGAAAATTGGTTTTGGTCCAAATATCGTTCAATATGTTCCTGATGCTATCGGATACGGCTTCTAAAGACGACAAACCATTTGTAGCAAAAATGGAATCAATTGTGCTTTTAAATTGGGATACAGCTTTTACAACAATGTCTAAAACTTCATTGAAAACATTTCTTAGAATATTTAGTAGATCTTGAATAAATTGGGAATAACTCCAAGTTTGCAATGAACTACTGAAACTATCAATCAAAGAAGTTATTTGCATTTCAGTAAACGAAACCGTTTCAGTTATTGCATTGTTTAGTAATCCCTTGATATTGTCTATCGTCGCATTCATACTCCCGGTAATTTCGGAAGGAGATGTTTCCAAAGACCTTTTGCTCCTATGTAAGGTTGAATTTGAAAATAAACTAAGTCCGTTCCTAATCACAGCGTACACTTTATCAATAAGACAATTGATGTTTCTAATGTCGTACTGTTCCAGTAATTGCGATATTCTGAGCATTGGTTTTCCCAAAACATCGTTCATCTGTTCATAAACTTTCGGAACGATGTATTTTGAATAATGTACAACACGTAAAATCTGACCGACTAATAAACGGTAATCATCAATTTTTACTGCAGCAGATGAAAGATTTAGGTGCGGCATACCAAAATATTGCAGTTTGCTATCTAAATTTATCAAATCCAAATCATCTAATAGTAATAATTTTTGAAGATTTCCTGTAGAATCCAACACATCGAATCCATCGATGTCATTATTTCCATTACTTGGTAACGAATAAGATGATTTTACATTAAATAACTGAAATAAATTACAATATAATTAATTGAAAGTTTATCGCATTCGTTGTGAAACATTTTGAAAAAACACTTTAAAGAGGTTTGAGTAACAAAAACGATGGGTTTTGTTTCACTAAAAAATTTTATTGTTCTCAACAATATTGTTTGGACCCGCAAGGGTCATTCTCAGGAGAGATAAGATGTTACTAAATTAAAATTAACCTAAACAGAATATATATAGTAATACAATACAAAGCAAAACATACAAGTTACAATTAGGGCTGAATATACAGGTAGAAAGTTAACAAAACAATTTTCTATTCAGAAAGTTCGCTAATAATAACTGAAAATCTAACGTACACAATTCAATTTGGTTGTTGACATTGTTTCTATTATTATTTACAGCTTTCTTAATTTCTAGGGACTCAAGTAAATTTATCTTTTGACTTTTGCTAACAGAATGTAATAATTTAACAGAATTTAACGAAATTAAGTTTATTAGAAAAAAGTGGTGTGTATGAAATTCATTGTGGATATTGTTCTGCTTTTTATTTAGGACAATCTGGAAGAACCATTAAGACAATATTAAAAGAGCATGTATATATAATATATACAATTTCAAAAAACAAAAATACTACAGGGATAGCCCAACATTATTTAGATTATCAACATCATTTAGACGTAAATTCTGTTAAATTATTACATTCTGTTAGTAAAAGTCAAAAGATAAATTTACTTGAGTCCCTAGAAATTAAGAAAGCTGTAAATAATAATAAAAACAATGTCAACAACCAAATTGAATTGTGTACGTTAGATTCTCAGTTATTATTAGCGAACTTTCCGAATAGAAAATTGTTTTGTTAACTTTCTACCTGTATATTCAACCCTAATTGTAACTTGTATGATTTGCTTTGTATTGTATTACTATATATATTCTGTTTAGGTTAATTTTAATTTAGTAACATCTTATCTCTCTTGAGAATGACCTTTGCGGATCGAAACAATATTGTTGAGAATAATAAAATTTTTTAGCGAAACAAAACCCATCGTTTTTTTTGTTACTCAAACCTCTTTGAAATAAATTACATTAAAAATATAAAGAAAACAGATGTCTCACAATCAGTGTAAGTCTAACTTTCCTTTTGAAATTAATAAATTTAACCATCACGTACATATATATGAAAAGTTGGTCATTACGGTTGTTATTTTCAGTCGGTATATATAAATGTGCTACGTAGCTACGTATCTAAGGCTCTACCGAAAGTAGGTTTGTAAAACGAATCGGTGCAGCTATCTCGACCAAAGATACAATATTCTGCGACTAACTGATCATTTAAACGTATAACTAAAGGATAGATATAATAAATGCGCCTAGTTTTAATATCCAGGATGTTGTCGTTTAATCAAAATTTATAATTAAAAATTGTGAATTTTTGACGTCTCGTGCGCGTTTAAATGTCAATATTCGATTATAGCGGTCATAGATAGGTTTTGGCAGTGGTTGTGACTAAAGACACGTCGGCGGAATTTAGCCATAATTACAATGCGAATGTTATGCACCGTCGATCTTTCCAAAGGACGAATTCAAATAATGAATAATAATTTTAACATGTTTGCTTGCCTATCTGCCTATCTGTTAGAAAGGATTTAACTCGAAAATAACCGAAGCTATCGTCATTAATTTTGTGGATATTATAGGTTGTAACCCTGCGACCAACTGAGTTTTTCTTTCGTTGTGATATCTTATACGAGTCCGAAGTTATAACGGTGTTGATATTGCAGTCTAAGCAAATTCAAAAGTTCAGGCAAACCAAATCGCGAGAATAGCTAATTTTATATAAAATAAATATGGAAAGGAAAAGAAAAATACTGCTTTTTTGTTTCACACTGAGAGTTTAATGCTCGACAATTGTTTCGGCTGCTGAAGCCTTTCTCAAGAGAGTAAGATATTACACTAAAGTTACAATCTATAAAATTGCCTTAAATACTAGTACAAGGTAGGGGGGGGGGGGTGGAAACCTAAGTACTTATCTATAATTAAATTATTTTGAAAATCTAGTTGATCGTTAGTGATATGATCTTTTCTTAAAAAGGCTTTTTTAATTTCCATCTGTTCCAAAAGATTAAGTCTTTTTCCTTTGTTTTCAAAGTGTAACAAAGTAATGTTATTAATATCTACAGAATGATTGAGGTCGATACAATGCGTACTTGTTACACACCTGTGTTACAAATGTTTTTTAAAATAGCCTTTTTGTGTTCGTCAAATCTGGTTCTTAGGTTTCTACCCGTTTGGCCTATATAATATGCGTCACAATTATCACATTTCAATTTATAAACTCCATTTTTATCTAGTATGTCAATTTTGGTTTTGTTGTTTACTAACATTTTCCCTAGATTATTTTTATTTACATGAATTGTTTTAATTCCTAATTTGCTAAGTTGATTACAAATCCTACTGCTTATATTGGGCATATAATTGATGAATTTAAAATTTGTTTCGTTACTTAAATTTGATCCTGCATATAATTGTTTTTTAATTTTCCTATTGTTTTTTGTTCTTATTAGGTCATCTATTAGTTTTGTTTTGTAACCATTGTTTGTGGCTATTAGTTTAATGATCGAAAGTTCCTTATTGTAATTATCCTGATTCAAAGGGAATTCTAAGAGGCGGTGTAACATGCTATGGAAGGCCGAAAGTTTAATTTGTTTTGATTGTCTTACTTGGTTATGTATAATAGTGTCAGTAAAAGTTGGTTTCCTGTAAATATCGTAATTTAATTTTTGATTGTTTATTTGAATATTTACATCTAAAAAGTTAAGGCCTTTTTCATTACCTGTTTCTATGGTGAACTGTATTTTTTTATTTACTTTGTTAAGAAAATTAAGGAACTGTTCAACTGTCTTAAGGTGCCCAACCATATACATAAAATGTCGTCAACGTATCGTGACAAATGGAAGATATTTTTCAGTAATTTGTTATTTTTGTCCGAAAATAAAGAGTTTTCAAAAAATGACATATATATTTCTGGGAATAGCGGAGATAAAGGTGATTAAGAAAAGATCATATCACTAACGATCAACTAGACTTTCAAAATAATTTAATTATAGATAAGTACTTAGGTTTCCACCCCTCCCCCCTACCTTGAACTAGTATTTAAGGCAATATTATAGATTGTAACTTTAGTGTAATATCTTACTCTCTTGATAAAGGCTTCAGCAGCCGAAACAATTGTCGAGCATTAAACTCTCAGTGTGAAACAAAAAAGCAGTATTTTTCTTTTCCTTTCCTTTTTTAAAATGTTTCACAAAAAACCATCTGCTTATACTATTCAAACTATTAAAATAAATATTACTTACCACTAAAAATGAGGATAGTATTAAGGAATATAAAAGATACATTTTGTACTAGAACAATGGTTGCTACAGATACTGTGTTTTCTCGGTTATAGGTAAGGTTTATAAGTACGGTATTTTATATATCTACTTAAGTAATTTGTCCGCAATTTTTACACTTTTAAGAAAACAGAATTAGTACAAAATGTACAAACAAATGTATTGTAATTAAAGATAAAGCACCAAATAAACAAAAGAATTTCAAAATGTATAATAATGTTATTTTGATGATCTCAATAGCAGGTAAACTTTAGTTTATCTAAATAGAATGTAGGAAATTGGTACAAAAAAAGGAAAATGTTAACATTTACTGACAAATTGCTGCATGTGACGAATGAGAAAATTAATTTTCTGCAAGTTGGCACGTTCAATAAATTAAAATTACAAACCTATCAATATTGCATATTAAATATGTAAAACATAGTGGACTATTCGTGCAATAATTACTTTCACAGCTTCTTCTGTCAAATACCAATAAACATGAAAATAATAACATTTAAATTGGTCGATTAACGTACGAATAAAAAAACAAATTTTTATATCTAATTCGATTGTTTCGTCTCTACCACTGACACTAATTTGATTGTTTATTTTACGAAATATGCGCCGTAAAATGGAATGGCGTAAACTCAAAACACTTAAAACTATTTTTAACTTTTTATAGCCATTTTGAAGACGCTACTGTTTAGTTAAAAATCACTATTTTTAACGTTTTACATCATTGATTGTTTATTAACTAAATAACTAATAAAATAAGGTGAAACTTCTTGGCAGCATATTCATAAAAAAATAATAAGTAAGGTATTGGCTGGACCAACGTTTTCTGAAATATGATAATCACACAGGTAAACGGATTATTAAAGACGATTCAGTACCTTAGGAGAAGGTTGTCGACGTACGTACATTTGTAATAACATTATTGAGAATACCATTATCATAGTCATTAGTCCGAAGACTGGTCACGCACCTCCGCTCCTTTTATCCTGAGACAATCATAACATTTCACTAAAACTCGAACATCCCACATCATCAACTATTTATGATAGTAATCTAATCTAAATTTTCCTCTGCCTCTTTTTTCTCTTATCTCTGCTTCTAATATATCTCTAATTAAACCTTCATGTCTCAGGTGTCCAACCAGCCTACCTATCCTTTTCTTTATTGACTGCTATAGCGTCCTTTGTTCTCCTACTCTTTTTAATACCTCCTCATTTCTAAACTTTTCTATCTACGGTATTTTCAACAACCACCTATAACACCACATCTTAAACACTTCGCGCTCCAAACATACATTTTTAATAATGTTTTTCGAGTTTCTAAATTCATCGATAGGGAGCACAGAAGTGTTTTCTTTTCATTAAAAACGACTCGCTATCCTTTATTTATGTCTCTACCCCTTTTCCGTCTTGACTTGCTTCCTAGAATCGAAAACCCAAGACTTCTTCTAGTTTTTCGCCTCCAATTTTTGTATTAACTCTAACGCTACTTTCATCTCCGTTATAAATCAATATTTTTGTTGTATTTTTATTTATTTTCTTTCCATGCTCTACTGTCAATACCATTACCATTTTATTTAAGACTGTCTCTAACTCTTCTTGAATAGGTGCTAATGCCGCTATATCATCCGCAAATTTAAGCATGCTAATCTTTTGCCCCTGTATGTCTATCCCTAAAGTTGATCTGGCATCAATATTATTCGTATCTTCCATATAACAGGGTCATTCAAACTGAGTTAAACGTTTTAGGGAAACTAAGCATGTTACATAGTTGAAAATTTGAGAGTAGGGGTTATCAAGGATGATCTATTTAACTAAAATAATTTAAACTGTCGGGCACGTCCGGTTATACTGGAAGTTGATGTCAACTTTCTTATTTTAAATGGAATCGTATATTTTTTACGATGAATTCGTATAGAACATAAAATTTTAAGGTGACTTTGATAACCAACTTGTATGTCTACGATGAATAGTTTCTGAGATAATTTAATTTATTGGAAAAGAGATTTCACCGCAACCCAGACTATCAAAAATCATAACTTCCATAAAAAATGAAATGACTTAGAATGTTGAAATTTTTACTAGTTATTGCAAAGTCATAAAGGTAACGTCATGCCAAAACTAAGCTTTATAATTTGTATAGGGAATTAAAAAAAATCCAAAGTTTAAAAACTTCAAACACGAATAACTTCATTTTTTCAAATGGCACCTAGCATATTTTATTTTGACATTTAATTCCTTTGTTATCCTCTTTCGATATTTTGGATGTTTTCCATTCTTTATTTAAAAACAAATCAAAAATTATTCAAAAAATTTCAAATAAAACAGTAGGAAATATCCAGATGGAACGAAAGAGGATAAAAAATGGAATTGAATGATAAAATAAAATATGCTAGATGTCATTTGAAAAAATGAAGTTATTCGTGTTTGAAGTTTTTAAACTTTGATTTTTTTTCTGAACACCCTGTACAAATTATAAAGCTTAGTTTTGGCATGACGTTAGCTTTATGACTTGGATATAACTAGTAAAAATTTGAACATTCTAAGTCATTTTTTATGGATGTTATGATTTTTTATAGTTTGGGTTGCGATGCAATCTTTTCTCCTATAAATTAAATTCTCTCAGAAACTATTCATCGTAGACATACAAGTTGGTCGGTTACTTCAAAGTCACCTTAAAATTTTGTTTCATAAGAATTCATCGTAAAAAATATACCATTTCATCTAAAATAAGAAAGTTGACATCAACTTCAACATCAACTGAAGTGCCCGACAGTTGAAATTATTTTAGTTAAATAGATCATCCTTGATAACCCCTACTCCCAAATTTTCAAATCTGTAACACGCTTAGCTTAGTTCCCTAAAACGTCTAATGTACCACTCAGTTTGAATGACCCTGTATATAAAACTAACGGTGTAACGATGACGTAAGCACAATCTTTCAATAATGTCACTACACAATCATAAAACGACTTACTATAGATGTTCTAAGAACATTGCTATTATTATTTTTTTTTTTTGTTAAAAATCACTATTCGTCGAAAATTTCTGGTTTCACGCATGTGTAAATAAAACTAATAAATAACAGAAATTTTGAAGAAGACTCGACGTATAACATACCTCTATATGGATAACAGTATACCTGTTACTAAAACACAGTTAATAAACATATAATTTTCCAGAAATCTATTGCCTGCAATTGATTGATATAATAATAAAAAATTATTGAACTTTATTTACAGAACTTAAATGTACATGCATATGTATTTATTTATATATGTATTTAAGTTAAATTAAAAAACACAAATTTTACATTTTATACTTCATCATTACACAAAACAATATTTTCTCAAAATAATTGATTTCTAAACATTTTCTTTTAATAATATTGTAAGGCTCATTTTCCATTACCAGTCTATTTTCAATGTGTTGTTTTTTGTTTTAATTGAGAGACGGCAAGGAAGTTAATTGATTAGACACATACGACTGTACACCATATAACTGCTCTTTAATTATGCTCGAAATAAGTTCAAGGACTCCAATTACATTTTCTGCAAAATCAGATGCAAACCCTTTCAAATTCCACGAAGTAATTTCAGTAATAACCTCTTCTATCCTTGTGTTGGCCTGAAGTATAAGTACAGATGTCAAAGAATCCACTTGACTATTGATAATGTCCTTAAAACTTCCCAAAAGAAAACTCAATAGGGCGTCAGTACTCGCGTCTTTACTTTGCAATGACAGCGCATTTTTGGCATCTCTCTTTTTCCTACTCGAAATGCTCTTTTGCTTAAACGGTAAAAATGTGTTGCGAATTGATAAATCCAATTCGTTGATAAGTTCGTTAATATCTTCAATGTTCTTATGTTGAAAAACGTCTGCAATGGTATTAACAGGGTCACCAATGAACAAGACAATTTCGTTATAAATGTTTGGTGCAAGAAATCTCGAAAGTTGAAACAACTGTAAGCCCTGTGACAATGTAACTCGATACTCGTTTAGAGCTACTTCTGTAGAAATGATATCTAATTCTGGAAGTCCGTAATAATTTAGTATCTGATTCAAATTCTTCAAGTCCAAATCTTGCAAAAGAACTATTCTTTGAAGCGTACCGACGGCTTTAGCATCTTTTGGACTTAAATGGATTTCGGAGTCAATAGCAAGACAATTAGTGAAAATTGGAACCTATACAAAAAAATAACTTAAATCTTCAACTTCTCTTAATGCTCAATTCTCATTTTCTCGACATTTTTACGGCAAAGTCAAACGGGGGTTGTGATTTATTTAGTGTTAACTAGTTTGTATAAAAGTTCTTCTTTTGTTCCGGTATGATACCTAAACTACCCATGCAAAAAAAATTTAGAAAATGTATCGTGTTTGAAAGGTTTAATTGAAAATTAATCTAGTAACCTAGTCCGTTAACTGATGGTCATTTTTTATTCTCCAACTCGCAAAAATGTAATTCCGATTTATTTCGCCCTCGTACAATAGAAAGTTTTTGTTAGTATAGACATCATCAGCATGACGTGGTAAAACTCTAGATAACAACATTCTAGATCGTTTACTTTTCCAGGTTTTCTCATACAGATTTGTACAAAATTACAAATCAGGGAAAAAAACTCTAAATTCAATTGAACGTTTCTCTATTTTATTACAGCTCCTTTAGAAATTTAATTTGTGCTTATTATTTCGGTTAATGTCTTTGGAAAACCTCATATTAGTTGGTTAGTCAACATATTACCATGTGCTTCCTGATCCAATAAAATAAACAATGAAAAATTGCTGAAGAAACTATACTAAAGTAACGAAACATTCAATCGAATTTATATATCTACCAAACTTGAAATCTGAGAATTCCTACAATTCCTGGGCTTTTCATAAATTGTACGTTTGATCAATGTGAATGGCAAAACAGAGATTTTAATAAATATTATAACAATAAACAGATGGGAGAATAAAACAAAAAATACTTACACTTAAGAGACCAAATATTACGAAAAAACAACGAAAAATCATGATGACCTATCGTTGTCAAAAATAACAGGAAGCAGACAAACGAATTATACTTTCGTGACTAAACACGAATAAAGTAAAATTGAGAATATTCGTATTTCATTAAACATTCTTATCATCATCAACACAAGGTATAAATTATTGTGTTTGTTGAAAAACAAACGTAATTCAAAAGAAATACATAGACAGATAAGAATTCAGAATCAAATATTACATTTTCTAAGCAAAAAGCTTTTCCATTGTCATTTAAATAATAATGCAAATAGTGGTTCTATCCTAAACTCGGATATTTTCAGGTTATTATAGTATTAAAATTGGATCGCACGTCCCATTCCCCAGCAGAATTAAGTCAAAGCATGCATTCAGGAAGTTTAGGGATCTTAACTATATAATAAGGTCTAGAATTTAAATTAGCTTAGTTTCCTACTCAGGATGACACTTTGAATGTCAAAATGCGTTTTGAGGTTTTTAATATTTTATATGGAATTTTGGAATTCTAGTGTTTTACTTCTCTTGGAATTAGAAAACAATGAAAACTACTTACCTTCTTGTAGAACTTACAATGAATAAATACAATTAATATTTTGGTTATTGTTTATTATCAAAAAACTAAATATACATTTTATACATGACTATCTACATGGTAATAAAGCATAGGTACTGTATGTAATAGAGAATATTCATTTTTTAACTACCCAATTCATATAAAAATCACAATAAATCACAAAACACCAAAAACATGCTTATAATTATGATATATACTATTTAGTAAACAGCATTTACGTTGTCGAATAAAACAGCGGATTTTCTAGAATAGATTTGCAGAAATTTTACTTTTAAGTGTTATTTTTCCTCAAAAAACCTTTGTCTAGATAAAACAGATAATCAAATACATTTCAAAAAAGAATAATACATTTTTTAAGAGATGAAGAGTTACTATAAGTATAATAGTAATAAAGTTAATAAGGAGGAATGATATGAGCAGTTGGAAATTAGGATTTTAAATTTTAATTAGGGGTTATATATTTTCCTATGTTAACCTTAAAATACCATCCGGTCTACTTTTATTTGGGGATTATCCGTAAGGTTTGCGTGATTTTTAAAACTATAAATAATAAAATGCAGGAATGTTGTGTGTGTTGCATAAGAAAAGTTAGTCAGAATTAAATATTCGTAATTCATTAGAACTAATTTTATTGCATATACCATGAATATACATAAAATAAGCAAGTATTGCAAAATCACTTTATGGGTGCCTATGGTAAAATCTATTTTTTTGCAATCGACACTTAAATAAACAATTTAAAATTTAATAGCTTTTAAATACTCAATTTTATGGCACAAAAAAAGCAGTAACACTTAACTACAAGCAAAAGGCACACAGTATTTATTATATAAATGGAATTGCATGTAGGTATTAGAAAAATTTGTAATGCTTTTATGGTTTTACCTCTTGTGGTGACAATCTTGCAAATGTCGACTTCGGTTCACCAGTCGACCGAATAAAGCGCGAAGCGTAACAACAACCATTACTAAAACCATGTCTTTCACTGGAAAATATTACACACTTTGGAACAAATTTACCCAAGGAAACGATGCTTTTGTTAAAAAGCCGATGCGGTCCTAAAGCCATAACCCCTTTGAATAGTAAAAACTAGTATCACAAATTTAGCAAACACATCTCCATTTTTGAGCAAATCACGCTTGTTAGAGTAAACAACAAATTTTTAAAAACAACGCGACAAGGTTACTATTTTCTATTTTTAAAAGCCAAAATCCTAACTATCAAAATTAGAGGTTATATACGATGAACGTGACAGCAGTGCATTTGACCTACTGCGCGTGATATATTTAAACTACGGATAATAGTGCCCACAAGCCTGCCTCTAGCGCTGTATTAGTTGCCAGAAAATTTTAGCGGGTATTTGAAAAATTGTAGAGGTACCTATAAAAAATGTTTTTTTTTTTTTAATAAAAACTACATTTTATAACCCCATATTAAATTTAAATTAAGAGATCACATAAATACTAATACTGTAATTATATTGAAATAATAACGTTTAAAAGGAGTTTCTAATTTTATTAGACAACACTTATTTATAGTAAAAATTATTAAGATTTCTCTAAAATTCTAATCATAGAATATTATTGTTATGTTTCGTTGTTGAGTTATGGCTAACCGACTTGGTTTCACTTGGACTAAGTGTAGTACATTTAACTAATTTTTTATTTATTCAACTTTCCGTTAAAATCAAAAATTTCTCTTTCAGGTTCATTAGCTAACAATTTATTGTAGTTGCTAATAGTTCTTAATATTATTTTACAAAAAACACCAGTAACGAAAATTAATAAGCAGATTTGTAAATCAATCATAAATACACGTTAATGTCGTTTTTTTTTAAGAAATTGAATTTTTGGAGTACTTAGCTAATATTTATCTTCCTTATTGATAAAATTCTTTTTATACTTCTTAGTAGTTGTCAATAGGAAACCAAAATACTTTATTATCGCTTCAATTACAGTAAAATTTGCCTGATGCCAAATTACAACCTTTATGTACCTTCATATATATTTACCTATATATTCTTAGAAGGACCGAATCATTTATAAATTTGGACAGGTTTGAAATAATTCCCTCTCTAAATATTCTTCGAGTTCAAAAAGAAAACAGCTCTTTAGATTATAAAGACGACCAAGGGTATTTGTTACCTTACAAAAGACCATTCATATACCTTTGTAACAGGTTGTAAAACTATTCCATGCGGAAGAATGTTATTATTACCTTTCTGTCTACCTTATTGTCCTTCAAGAGGTCTTTTAAAACATTTCTAGGTTTCAGTTTCCTCGAGAAAATCTCCGACAATAGTTTCGACAACAAAAATTAATTATAAAATATTTAAAATAGAATGTGATCACTGGGTAGTTAAAAAATGTATAGAAGTGATCGCTTTAATAAGATCTATAGATTTCTCACAAATTCGCTGACGATTTTTGAGACAATTAGGGCAATGATGCTAGAAATTTCGTCAAATATAGTATTTATTCTTATTTTGAAGTAGCAGTACATATTTCTATCATTGGTAGGTTATATATACTGTACATATTTGGAAGACAATGATATCATAAAGCTATATGCATCGTAATCTCGGTTATAGCTATAAGAAAGTTGTTACGCTTTAATATCGTATTACAGGCAGTATATCGCCATCTACAAATATTTACTGCTAACTGCGGTATTTCATGTTTGGCAAAGCCTTACGAAGGTATCTACTTGAAAAACTGAATCCACAACACAGCTTATATTACGCGACAGACACGCCAACCGAATTAATAAAGAACATTTAGTTCTTGGTCAAAATCACAGATGCGGATTCAATTTTATCACATCTCATTGATAAATTGTCCAAACTGAAGTCCATAAAAGGAAGTTTATTTAATATCGTATTATAGACAATACGTTGCTATCTACTAAACAAGAGCTAAATATTTGTTGGTACGCTTTTTTTTAATAACAATCGTGCCCCCTTGAATCTTTGCAACATTAAACGCATTGTTATACTTTCCTACTTTTCAGTAATAAGTAATAAACATACTGAATAAAATAAATAACTTATGAAGAAAATTTGAAATAACTAACCCGACAAAGTATATATGTAGTGTATTTTTGTTAAACATTTTCGAACCACCATGTATAAAAACTATAACATAATGTATTGTTTCGAATTCTGTTTTGCATGCAAGCAAATTATTGGAATATTTGTTTTACCACATTAGAAAATTCATTACAGTAGTATTTAGGATAATCATCACTTTTATGACATCCGATACAACAAGCATATTATGAACAAAAGAAAATTTAATACCGTTAATACAGCACAAAATTTTCGCTTATTGATTAAGAATTTACTATTCGCATTTTATTATAATTATAAGTAATAAATTGATCACGCATTCAATTCTATTTTTAATAACGTTTAATCAGCATTCTAATTTTAACTGCACAACTTATATATTTATGTTGCACAACATTTTTGCATATCAGTGCTGTTCTAAAATAATAAGTTGTATAAATATATTACGTTGATTCAGTTTCTGTACCTATGGCATATTAAATTTATTTTTTAACGTAACTTTTGAAATAATCATGCCTTCAAATTTTATGAAGAATTTGTTTCAGAGAGAGAAAAATTCACTATTGAGATTTCTCGAACTTTCAATAAAATCGAGCGATATGTTTGTCTTACCGTGTGTGTAAGAAAATGAATTAGGGCTTTCAATGGTACATTAATACGAGGTAACACAGGTAAGGAGTTGTTTTTTTATGGAATATAGAACACTCGCAAGGACCATTATCAATTTATCATCTTACAGTTAACCAAGTAATTAAACAGTGGTGATACAATTTACACCCTATATAGGTACTTTGTAACCATTGTGCACTCATATTGCACCTATATTTATGGATTAAAATAATGGTAATAATGCTTATCACCATCACCCTTATCACCAGTCTTAGCAGAAATATAAATATATATTTCAATTCTAATAACAACCTCATTAAGCATATTTTTTCGTGGTATCGATATGTGGACGATATTTTCTGTATTTGGAAAGGCACCAGCAGACAACTTGATCTATTCTTATCTTTTTCAAATTCAATAGATAATAATTTAAAATTCACAATTGAAATAGAATCAGATAATACCTTAAATTTCTTAGACCTAAAATTAACATCTATTCAAAACCGAGCGGCGTGGTCTAGTTCTGTAGATCATTGCTTAGCATTCGGGAGGTCACCGGTTCGAACCCGGGTGCGGCTGCTCTGGTCCAAGTTTTCTGTGGTTTCCTTGGATCATTTAGGCAAATGCTGAGGCAGTAATATTCCACAGATAATCTTTCACTTCTCTTCTGTCTTCATCTTTCTCTCCCTAACCATACCACTCACCCATTCCCACGAGTCCTGCAAGGAAATGAAGAGGGCCTTACGCCCTACCCTCCGGCTTTGCACTATAGTGTAGGTCGGAGGGACTGTCCGCCCACCAGCACGAGTAGTTGGTGGGAATGAAATACAAAAAAGTTTTTTTTTATCTATTCAAAATAAATTATCTTTTGAAATCTATAGAAAACCCACTTATACTGACTCAATAATTCCTGTAAATTCTAATCATCCTTGGCAAACGAAATTAGCTGTTTTCCATTCTTTGGTTAATCGACTAATGTGTTTAGCTTTGTCAGACACTAGTTACCACAAAGAATTAAATATTATAAAATGAATTGCTAAGAATAATGGTTACTGTACTTCATTAGTCGATAAATTAATTTGCAATAAAAAACAAAAAATTATCGAAAAACTCGTACATAATTACGAATTTAGTATTAAATCCACTTGTAATAAATAATTTATATCAGTCCACTACATAAATACTGTTAGCCATAAATATAAAAACAAATTAACGGAATTAGGCTTAACAGCTATAGAAAATAACACACTTAGTGTAAAACATTTGTTAGTTAATAATAAAAATAAAATCAAACCAACAGAAGAAAGTGGTATTTACCAGTTGTCATGTGATAAATGTAACACCATTTATATTGGACAATCTGGTAGATCTATATCAACCTGTTTAAATGAACACATACATAATGTAAAGAAAAAACGCATAAAAACTGGAATTTCAGAACATTGCACTCTATATAAACATAATATCGATTCCTATAATGTAAAAATCCTTCATAGTAATACTGTAAAAAGTAAACAAATAACTCTTTTAGAAAACTTAGAAATTAAGAAAGCCCTGTCCAAAAAACCAAATTTTGTTAACAACCAACTAGAACTAGGAAATTTAGCATCCCCACTATTGCTTAGTACACTAAAATAAGTATATATAGATCCTTTTATTACACATTATTTAGTACTGTTATTACTCTTGATAATGGTTTATGCCCGAAACATATGTCGAATGACAAAAAAATTGGTGAACGTTAATTCTTGTTTTATTTATTCTATTTACATACCCAGACGTCCGTACGACTGGATAGTGTTGGACCTATCAACTAAAAGCCCTCTACTTCCGCGTTACATTAAACTTTTGTGTATTTCATTCCCACCAGCTACCAATACCGGTAGGCAAACATTCCCTACAACCTACGCTCTGGTCCAAGCCCGAAAGTAGAACGGAAAGCTCTCTGCAGCCTCGTTTTTAGGAATCGAGGGAATGGGTAGGTGAAATGAATACAGAAGAGAAGCGAAGGATTATCTATGAAAAATTACTACCCTAGCATTTGCCTAAATAATCCAACTAAACTATAGAAAAACTTCGACCATGACACACAGATCCGGAATCGAACCGGTAACCTCCCGAATACTAAGCAATGATCTAGACCGCTAGACCACTCCGACTACTGCAAACCTAATTTTTGAATACAAATAAAATTACTAAATATCAGTGAAGGGAGAGTATGTTGCCTTATATAGATATTTTCTACTGTTAATTAACAGCAATCACCAGAGATGACGACATGCTAGCACTTCCTTGAAAATTAATATAATTTATTTGTATAAACGTAAGATCTTGTAACTATCACACAAGCAACAAAAAACAAATAATTTTGCAAATGGTTATTGTCTAACTTCCAGATAATAACGACACAGTCATTAATTTGGATGATTAAACAAGCAAATGATGAGGAATATATGCATATGTAATATGAATTAATAAATAAATAAAAACATCCTTATCTTGAAAATGGGTGAAATGCGTGTCCACCTTTTCTTTTCACTATACTTTTGATAGAAAACGTCGATTAAACAGTAAAACTACTTGGAATATTGAATAGTATCGACCTTAACTTGATGAAAACCAATAATCTAAGAAAAAACACGATGCAATAAATTTTCACATAAAATATTATTGAAATATGACATGTAACATGTTTCGCGAAAAATTAACTTCATTGTACATGAATACTTACTACTAAATTCCTCCCCGTTTGCCCGTTATAAATATTGGGGTAAACCCTAGAGCAATTTCCTTTATCGACTTAATTTTTATTGTTTTTATAAATTTTCCTAATGAGTTGCTTGTTTTATAAACAAAAAGCTTAACATAATAACATTAAACGACCAAATAAATGGAAATAAATCCCAAAAATATAATTATAAATATGGATTCAACAGAAACAACTACTCCGAGGGCTAATACCTCTACCGGCATTGAATTACACTGTTGATTCTGATGCATTATTAGACGAAGATATAATATATCCAAAAAAAAAAAGAAATTATTATTATTTGTTAAAATGAGTTTCCATCAAGTAAACTTAGATATGATAAATCATATAAACGGGATTTATTTCCAAAATAGAAGGAATTAAAATCCTTATTCCTGTAAATTTTAAGATCAATGATCCCAAATTTTGAACGCGTCCTACCAAGTAGGCACAACGAACCGAAAGCCACATCCCACGACCGGTTTCGACCTATCGGGTCTCATCAGGTGGGTGCTGGCAGAAATACCTTTACAGGCTATATTATAAATATAAAAATATAATTATAAATATGGATTCAACAGAAACAACTACTCCGAGGGCTAATACCCTAATTAAAGGCCGGTAGGGGTATTTCTGCCAGCGCCCACCTGATGAGACCCGATAGGTCGAAACCGGTCGTGGGATGTGGCTTTTGGTTCGTTGTGCCTACTTGGTAGGACGCGTTCAAAATTTGGGATCATTGATCTTAAAATTTACAGGAATAAGGATTTTAATTCCTTCTTTTTTTGGAAATAAATCCCGTTTATATGATTTATCATATCTAAGTTTACTTGATGGAAACTCATTTTAACAAATATTAATTTCCACAATATATTAAACCACTTTACTTATGTTTCGCCTAACTTAGGCTTCTTCAGAAATTTAATATACTTCCCGTTTACTAAATTTATTCTAATTTTACTTCCACCCCCAAAATGTGAACTATTAAATATTTAGACGACACATTCAACTTTAGTAGTAAGGAGGTACTCATGTCCAACGAAGCCAATGTTTCACAAAATATGTTACATGATATATTTGAATATATATATATTTTTTTTGAAAATCAACTTCTTTTGTTTTTTACTTGAAAAGTATTGCCAATATCATCAAAGACTAGGGTGCGAAAGATACAACTACAATTTTAATACCTGTCCAGGTACCTGATTAATTTATGCGTAGGGTAGGGAATATGCACTGTAGAGTGTAGAGGGTGCAAAGTGTCTAGGCACCGTTTATTTATTTCTCTCGGTATTTTAATGGCACTGGCGCTTGTCGAATTTCTGGAAAAGTTAAAATTTCAATGGCAGCCCGATACGCAGATTTAAAAGAACAAAGCGTACCCTCACCTGTCTTAGTAAGGTATTTAGGTCCGCAAAAGCTATCTACCACCTTTTCAAGTGGCTTCCCGCGGGCCTCTCCTTTTGTTACACAAACAACAGGTCTACTATTATATTCTGTGCCTTTTCACAGGTACTTGATTTCTTTTTTTGTTTCTTTCGTTCCGATACAGGGAACGATGTTTTTGAAAGAAAAGTAACCACCTACCTACCTAATATATACTCATACAAATTTTGACAACGACTTGTTCCTAAATGGACAATACTTTTACATTTTTAGATCTCTTACCACTAGATGGACGGTAATAGTTGAAGCTGGAATTTGGGGGCGGAACTTTTATCAAATGTACCTATCAATCTGTTAGGTAAGAGTTTCACTTTCCAGGAATAGAAAACCCAAATCATAGATATCTATATTGTTCTTAGTTTGTGTAAATTTAAGTTTTATGTAAATTTATTGGAACTAAATATAAATATAAATATGGAATCAACAGAAACAACTACTCCGAGGGCTAATACCCCTACCGGCGTTGAATTACACTGTTGATTCCGATGGACTCCTAGACGAAAATACAACAATTAAATAAGAAGGAATTAAAATCCTTATTCGTCTAAATTTTAAGATCAAAGATCTCACATTTTGAACTCGTCCCACCAAGTAGGGACAACGAACCGAAAGCCACATCCCACGACCGGTTTCGACAGTGTAATTCAACGCCGGTAGGGGTATTAGCCCTCGGAGTAGTTGTTCCTGTTGATTCCATATTTATATTTGTAATATAGCCTGTAAAGGCCTTTCTGCCAGCACCCACCTGATGAGACTCGATAGGTCGAAACCGGTCGTGGGATGTGGCTTTCGGTTCGTTGTGCCTACTTGGAAGGACGCGTTCAAAATGTGAGATCTTTGATCTTAATATTTAGACGAATAAGGATTTTAATTCCTTCTTTTTTTAATATGTTATTGGAACTAGTTACTGTGTGGGGTTATTTGAGCGAATTATTATATTATTTTGTCTGATACTTTAAAAGAATCAAAAATAGAATCATGGATAATGACATTCTGATATTTTAGATCATTCCAGGGCAACTTTGTCAGAAATTTTGTGTAGGTGGTTAATATATTTCAATTTATGCAATTTGATGTATCCTTATCAAATTTTCATGAAAAATGTGCATTTCCTTAAGACTCACTCAAGAAACGTGACAAACGCTGCGGGATGATTGTTAAAACTTGATTTATTGCTTTTATTAAACATGACACAGTGAATAATATCCAACATGCGATAGATAATAATTGGATGTCAAGTTGATGCTGATACATAAATATCTTAAGACAAGAGTAACATACATTTCTGAGAATGTTCAGCCTTCTTATTTACGGACGTGTCGCAAAAGTGATCGAGTCAGGAGTTTTGCCACTTAGTAAGCAAACTCAACAGTTTTAAAGGATATTGTTAACTCGTCCAGAGTATATATTGATTTGTTGTTTTATTGTAAATTATATGTTCTAAAACCTTAAATATTTTTGGAGTTTGAAGACTCTAATTTCAACTGTCGGTTATACCGGAAGTTGATGTCGACTTACTCATTTTAAATGGAATCGTATATTTTTTAGGATAAATTCGTATGGAATATAAAAATTTTAAGATTACTTTGAACTAACCAACCAACTTGTTTGCCTCTGATGAATAGTTTCTGAGATAATTTAATTTATTGGAGAAAAGATTGCACCGCTATAAAAAAATCATAACTTCCATAAAAAATGAAATGACTTAGAATGTTGAAATTTTTATTAGTTACAGCCAAGTCATAAGGCTAACATCATGCCAAAACTAAGTTTTATGATTTGTACAAGGCGTTCAGAAAAAAATCCAAAATTTTAATACTTCAAATACGAATAACTTCATTTTTTCAAGTGGACAATACAGTATTTAAAATTTTGTTTTTTTTTCTGAACGCCCTGTACAAATTATAAAGCTCAGTTTTTGGCATGACGTTGGCCTTATGACTTGGCTATAACTAGTAAAAATTTCAACATTTTTTTATGGTTTGGGTTGCGGTGCAATCTTTTTTCTGTCTACCTTAGAAACTATTCATCGTAGGTGGCATACATGTTGATTATAAAAGTCACCTTAAAATTTTATGTTTTATACGAATTCATCGTAAAAAATATACCATTCCATTTAAAATAAGAAAGTTGACATCAACTTCCGGTATAACCAGAAGTGCGCGACAGTTGAAATTATTTTAGTTAGATAGATCATCCTTGATCATGCCTATTTCCAAATATGTAACATGCTTAGATTCCCTAAAACTTCTAATGTACCGCTCAGTTTGAATGACCCTGTATATAAAAGATGATTTGAATGAATTATATTTCAAAAAAAAGATTTGAAGAATTATAGTTTAGATTAGATGATCAGCTCGAAAGGATTGTGAAAAATACTAGAACCTAACTATTCACTACTTACTATCTATATAAAGTTTGCTAGACAGTTAAATATAAAAATAAAGCAATGTAATTATTAAGAAATAAAAAAGGCATTCTGTAACAAATAAGTACCGCGACTAGAAAAATTTGGCATGCCTCGCGTGCCCAATCAACTAAATGTTTTTTTCTGAAAAGTTGTTTCTAGACTACTTTGGGGTCGTAGAATTCAACAATTACAAAAAAACATACGAAATTTATGTCGAAATCGAGGTATTTGACTTGCAAGATTTTTATCGTTATAAAATGAAATGAAAATATATATAAATAAAATGCTTTTAGATGTTTCAAATATGTTTATTAACACACTCTACATATGTTTCGACTTCCGAATTCTTTCTCAAGAGTAATAGATATTTACTAAATTTAAACTGTAACTTAATGTTATTTATACAAAAGTCAAAAAGTATTTATAGTTAGGTATTGCAAGTAATAAAATGTACAGGTACAAGTATATTAGAGGTAGTTATACAAAGGTATAGTTATTTAGGGAAAAACCCTTGTCGGGTTGTAATTCTTCAGAAATTGGTCAACCACCGGTGTGTCTTTGAACTCGGATTTATCATTTGTTATGTTACAATTATTTCTAAAGGCTTTTTTAATTTCGAACTGCTCTAAAATATTTAGACGTTGACCTTTATTTTCTATATGTAATAGGTTGAAGTTATCTCTGTCGATTTTATGGCCATTTTCTAGGCAATGTAGGCTTATGCCTGTAGATACCTTTTTATTTTTTATATCTTTTTCGTGTTCTTTTAAACGTATGTTGAAATTACGACCTGTTTGACCAATGTAAAAAAATTGCAATCCTTACAGTTCAGCTTATATATACCACTTTTTTGTAATTTATCGGTTTTTTGTTTGTTGTTTGTTAAAATGCTTTTTAAATTAGTTTTATTGATCAAAATTGTTTTTATTCCTGATTTTTTTAATTCAGTACAAATTTTGTTGTTATTATTACTAGTATAATTAATTAATTTGAATTGTTTGTCTTCTTGTTTACACTTATAAAATTTGCTCAAAATTAGTTTTTTCTTTTTGTTTCTAATCAATTCATCAATTAATTTAGTTTTATATCCGTTATTCTTAGCAATAATTTTTATATGTCAAGTTCTTTCTTATAATTCTGTTGGCTTAATGGGAAATGTAATAGTCTGTGAATCAAACTATGAAAAGTTGCCAAGACTGTTTTGATCTTGCGTGTATGATGGCGTCAGTACTTGTGTTTTTCCTATAAATATCATAATGAAGTTATTCCTTCCGCAGAGGTTCAGAAAAAAAAAAATCGAAACCCTCATAAAAAGAGCATTGCGGTTTCGTTAGTGTGAGCAATCAGTAGATATCTGCCTATAACTCCTAACAAGCGCAATATGAAACATTGGCCAGTTCTTAAAATACGAATTTCAGAACATAAGCAAGAAACACTCAAAAAACTGTTACCCACGTCAAACGACCTACTTTTTTGTCATTTTTGAATTCTACCATCCCAAATTATTCTAGAAACAACCTTTCAGCAAAATATGGGACGATACGTCGAAAATTTCAAAAAATTACATAATAATCTTTGCTCAACGATAGTGTTTTGGAATAGTTGTTTGTAGACTAATTTGGGGTCGTGAAAACAAAAAATAACAAAACAATATAAGTTATTTATATCTGTAGTAAGATATCTGACTTAGAAATTTTTTATACATGAGATTTTGTGTTTCAGGGATATTGAATATAATGGGCCAGTGACCAAAACTTCAACTAGGACACAGACCCGTAATGCAACAATACAAGGATTCCAAAATTGGCTTTTAAATTAAAAAAATAAATGTTCAAATTACACATATCTACAAGGCAAATAAACAAAAGGGTAGCTATTTCCATAATTTTCGCACATCGGTAATCCGAGATATCGTATTTCCAAAATTAAAAACAAAATGTTAGAACGATGGAATAATAGATAATATTTGTAACAAATAGGCCTTTATAAGTAAATGCTTGTTATGCCTCGTAGAGTATAACGTTTAATGGCTATGGTATAGTGGAGAACACAGTAAGTTTGAATAAAATCCTACGCAGAGAATACGTATAATAATAAATAACAACGTAAACACTGTTGTTACAGTACTGAAATTTGATTCGCCTTGAACAATGAAGTAGGTTGGGCAAAGAGTTTCTCGAATTTGCTTTTGCCTCTTTTTTTCCAATTTTGTCGGAGTTCTGGTAATAAACAATAATAGAAATCAACTTTTATTGAAGATGGACTATGGTCAAGTTCGAGCAGGCAGCAGCATTTCAATGTTCGTTTATTTGTATGGTGGAGGAAACTTATCTGGACGATGACGCTTCTTCTTATTTCTTCGTGCCATGAGTTTGCCGCATCCTCGAAACATCTCCTACACACCCTGAACTTTCATGCCCGTAGCGGACCAGCTATTTTCTGTTGACTTAGGACCGTCACTCGTTGTCTGACTCGAACTGGTCGATCTCTCGTAGTAACCCCACCACATTCCTTGTAGTAGAATAGTAGTAAAACGTACTACCGTACGCACAGACTAGCAGCAGGGTCTGGGTACCTAACCAGCAACAGTTGATATTGTGTAATAATATTATGTGGTGTGGTGTGTCGTACACAGTTGAATGTATTGTTCTGTATGTGGCTTATAATGAGAATTATGCAGATATGCACGCCTTTTCACATGCAACGCTAACAGTTATCCAATCCATTTAATTTGATTTGCGATCGCATGAAAACAATTCCAGTTTCGCGTTCAATTCGGTGTTTTCTGTTGCCAGTGAAGTGTACTTTTGGTGATAAACAATTTTTTAAGTTTGATACTCCATGTAATAATTACCTTTGGTTATTAAAAAAGCATTCGTCTTGGTAAGCGTTATTGTTTACTAACCCAACCACATTTCGTAACTGTGTATATGTAGCTTTAACCGCTCCTTATTAATATTAGTATGATAAACAAAGACTAGGATTGTCTTTAAAGTTTCAACGGGATTTGTATTTGTAGTATCAAGAAGTATAACGTATTGTATGCAACAAAATAAAATATCTGATTTCAATAGTAAAAGTCAGGTCAATGTTGCAGAACGAAGAGACCCTTTTTAGACCATATTACCACAAAGTATAAGAGTAGCATTCGTTTTATTTTTATTCTGTACTAAAGGGAAATCCTATCAAATATTGAACTCAGTCTCACACGTTTTAGAAGCTCATTGAGAGGATTAAAATGATTTTTAATTTAAACTCTTACTAAACATGATTAGGTATGCAATACTCCAATGATAGGTCTATTGGAAACAATTCACTGAGATACTATGTTGTATCCATGTGGGTACTTTAAACTCATCATTCTAGTTTACAATACAAAGGGGGTGTGCAACTTTATTCAAGGTTGCTGCGGATAGTGCCTACCTATATCACTAGATATCTATATTTATCCTTAATTGGAGATATGAAAGGGTAAAAATGATAATGACGTTTTCATTTTATTTTCATGTTCTTTTGATCTTATCGTAAATTATGTTGCTAATTACTGATTAGTGATTACTTATACAATTTATAGAATGGAGAATGGAGTATACAGTTACTTGGTTAAAATTCATAACGGATACAGAAAAATTTCAACAAATTTCAATTTGGCTTTTTCGGAAGTTATACAATCTACTTACATAGTGGATGAAGATCGATAAATCGTTATTATAGCAGTAATTTCTGCATGCAATTAATGGCTGCAAATTCATCCGCTTGTGTTTTCGTTTGTTTTTAAAAATTATTTTACTGGTAAATATTTTTTACCTTAATGCAGTCATGCAGTTGAATATTTGTACCTAATAGCAGCTGCAGCAAAAGTAAAAAAGTACAATAGCCTTTATTTAATTTACGTTGATTATAGTGGTTTGTTTATCATTTGGTGAACACAATGCTTTGATAAAGCAACCTAAAACTGATAAACTACATATAGTATTGTAGGTGTTATACGTTTGAGTGTAATATTTATCCTCTTGTTTTACTTAATTTCGAACGACTATCAGATACACAGATAATGCAATCTTAAACAGAAATTCAAATTTTAAGTACAAAAAGCCTTGACACGAAAATGTAGAGATGGATGGCATCTTCAAAGCAGAAGAACAAACAAACGACTCTGAAACTGTTCTTATAGTATAAAACTTTATGGAACAATAATTTTGTACATGAACAACTATTGATGAATGCATTGATGGCATTATTATCGTTCAAATATAATAAAGTTGTTTACAAATTCCAAGTGAACTATAATAATTTTTAACGGTACGACGGGCTCTACATAGCGACCTTGTTATCAACAGTTGCAGCTGTTAAATGTGATATGAATACGCATAAAATTGCGGACTACTACTACATTAGGAGACATAATAAGCTGGTCGTTCTTTGTTTGAAATTACCAAATGGAATTGTCGGAACTTCCTGGAATTGATAACGTTTATTTTTATTGAATCTGTTTTTATGTCCACTATTATACTAATCGTAAGTCAGATAATTTCAGTCTGGCAAAAACAAGTTTTTCTTTTATAATATAATACAGTATCTCAGAATCCCTTTATTTCTTCAGTTATGACTAGAGACTATACCAATCATTTGTTCTGATACTACTGCTCGAAACGTCCACTGAGTCATTCATCCATACTGCGTCATTTAAGCTGAAACTTTGTGAGATTAAATAGGTATTTCAATCCTATAAAATTTTGTAAAACACTATTCATATTGATATGACTTTTTAAATAAAACACCACTTGCTGATTATTCTTTATTAAATTCTAACTTATAAATATAAATATGGAATCAACAGAAACAACTACTCCGAGGGCTAATACCCCTACCGTCATTGAATTACACTGTTGATTCCGATGGATTCTTAGACGGGTACATAACGTATTCAAAAAAAGAAGGAATTAAAATCCTTATTAGTCTAAATTTTTGAATACGTTATATCTTCGTCTAAGAATCCATCGGAATTAACAATGTAATTCAATGCCGGTAGGGTATTAGCCCTCGGAGCAGTTGTTTCTGTTGATTCCATATTTATATTTATATTTATCATATAGCCTGCAAAGGCCTTTCTGCCAGCGCCCATCTGATGAGACCCGAGAGGTCGAAACCGGTCGAGGGATATGGCTTTTGGTTCGCTGTGCCTACTTGGTAGGACGCGTTCAAAATGTGAGATCTTTGATCTTAAAATTTAGACGAATATGGATTTTAATTCCTTCTTTTTTTGAATACGTTTTAAATTCTTTCTTTACAAAATACTAAACGAACTCTTTCTCTCCCTCATTTAAACCTCAGTGCCTATTCTCACCTAATAATTTATACACCAATCAAATTCAAACGATCAGCATCCAAACCTCTACAAAAATCACGTACACTCACTCATTCTCACGCTTTTAAATGTTTACAAAACAATCGCTCGACTTTCAGACACCAATTCGTTATCTAACATTAACAATTAAAGAAATCTAAAACTAACGATATTTTACTAGTTTATTAAAAGGGGCCATCAATATTTGAAGCTTCCTCATTCATATAGAATTGATGAACGATTCGTTCGACTCAAAGAAGCCGTGGAACTGGAATGACAATAGTCTGGAACATACTGATAAAGTTGCCCTGAATATTTTTTTAATCTTCTTCGAAGACGTGTCTGACTAATAAAACGGCGTTGTGAAACTTATGTTAGGTACAAGAAGTATTTATAAAGCGAGCAATGTGGCGCCAATGACCTCTTGCTTCGTTCACGTTTGTATATCAAACAAACGTGTGTGTATGGCACATAATATGCACATATGTAAACTCATAAATGCAATTGCTGATATACTATTTGCCTGCTTGCTCTTCACATATACGAACTCTTGCATCATAACTCGAAGTGTAAAGGAACTCCACTTATGTTTCATTTCCTCGATTTATATGTAGATATCAATGTGAACAGACTGCTACATATTGCACGTTTTCTCAACCTGGCAGCTCTGTAGAATGCTTATCGTCGTATTAATTTGTTGATAACAAGTTTTCTGTCTTTTGCTTCTGAGAATTCCAACCTGGAGTACACAGAGGAAGGTTTCACGAACTCACTCTAGCTGTATAAGCCGGAATTCATAGTAGAATGATGATTCGGGCTTGTAGGCCGTGGTCGATGTGAACAGTTTCGTCAGTAACTGCGGCTGACATCTTCAGTGGGTGCTCTGTCGCACACGTAGTCAACACAGCACCCACTGAAGATGTCAGCCGTAGTTGCCGACGAAACCGTTCACATCGACCATAGACCACAAACCCGAATCATCATTCACTCTAGCTGAACCCTTCAAAATGCTTCATCATCAGTCCGAAGACTGGTTGGACACGCACCTCCACTTCTTCCTATCCTGAGCCAATCTTCGCACATATCTATATAAGGGGGGGGGGGGGAATTTTTAATTTGATGTCAGTTTGATTAATGTTTAAAAGGGCATTTAAATCAATAAGAATAATCATTTTAATTTTTCTCACCAATAATTAGGAAATAGTAGATATAATCAATTATCTACTTAAACGGGAGATGAAGGCGTGCGTAAACAAGTATACATATTAAAAGTAAATATGGAATCAACAGAATCAACTACTCCGAGAGCTAATACCCCTACCTGCATTGAATTACACTGCTGAATCCGAACGATTATTAGACGCCCATCTGATGAGACCCGATAGGTCGAAACCGGTCGTGGGATATGCCTATTGTGTAGGACGCGTTCCAAAATGTGGGATCTGTGAACACCGTCCACGTTTTGCAACATACACTTTTAATAATCATTTTCGAATTCCTAAATTAATCGGTCGCGAACACGAAGGTGTTTTTTTTAATTAATAGATACGCAAATCAGAGAGCTCTTCTTCTTTTTCATCGCCAGTTTTTATATTAACTGTGACGCTACTTTCGTCTCCCTTTCAGATCAATATTTTTGTTTTATTTTTACTCATTTTCATTCCATACTCTAAAACTCCATTACCGCTTTCATTTTACCTAAAACTGTCTTTAACTCCTCCCTACTAGATACCAAGCATTCTAATCTTTTGCCCCTGTATATCTATCCCTGAAGTTGTTCTGTCTTTAATAATGTTATCAATCGCGTCTTCAATGTATACATTAAAAAGTAGTAGTAATATTATAACTAGTTTTTTGTTATTTTCATTTTACAGTTTATTTCATAAAAACTATTTTAATGTTTTTCGTAATCATCTATCTTACTGACAATAGAATTTAAAGAAGTGATATAGCAGATCTCTCTCTCTCTCTCACACACACACACTTTCTCTCTCTCTCTCTCTCTCTCTCTCTCTCTCTCTCTCTCTCTCTCTCTCTCTGTGTGTGTCTCTCTCTCTCTCTCTCTTTATAATAATTTTTTCTAAAGAACTGTAATGTTAGCAATTGAACTTTAAAATTTAGTGTAGGCCGCTTTCCATGCCCAAGGTTCATAAATTCCTGGATGTGGTAAATGGCAGTGTCAACAATTAAGTCACAGACGGCAGTGTCGTTTTAGTTAATGAGACGATTCCTTGCGAGCGAGTCAGTGACCCTTCTTTCGACAAATGTGGTGTTTTAATTTAGAGCTGACAAAAGGATAACATGTGCAACATACCGTGCACATGCGTAAGTAAGCAACAACTCTCTTTATTTACTATGCTAATAGAGCCAAATGATCGTTAAGAATTCATGGCACAACTAAAATCCACACATACGATTCAGAAAGCTCGTTCAAATCAAGTTGTCCTTTTCCGTAATAGTTCGCTCGTTTGCTACGTCCATTTTGCAATAAAGGAGATTTTAAGTACTTTTCAAAAATCGAGAAGAGAGAGAGCTAGCTAATGCTTGCACAAAATTCTGTACACCGTATATTATGTAAATCAGTCCCTTGTACTGAGGGTTCTCGATCGTAGAAAAGTAGTAAATTTTCTTTCATTGATAAGGGTTCCGTAGGATTATTAATAAAAATCCTTACTTTTTTAATAATATTAATTGATACCGCGGTTGGATGATTGTAAAACATCTTCAATAAAGTAAAAACACACACAAGATATAGTTTTAGACTATTTTATTAGAACTACTCTAACAATTGTTTCAACTGATTAGGACATCATGAAACTCAGTTTCTTTACAACTCTCAGATTCTAATCAGTCGAAACAACTGTTAGAGTAGTTCTAATAAAATCGTGTAAAAAAATCCTTATGATGAGATCTCGATGTTCACTCGTCTATTATACAGGGGTTTTCAAGTTGATTCAAAATTGTGGGTTTGGAAGACGGCATACGCTTTCTGACACTTAACAACAATTGATTGTTCAATTGTTTCGAAATCACAGCACACTGCTTTCATTAACATTATACGTATGCAGTGCAAAAAAGCAAAATCTTGACAAATTGTAATTTACTCAAAAAGTATAAACAAAGGTATACGTTAGTCCCATATCAATAGACGCCAAATTCAATGAGGAATTCGAATATGCAGTCAAAAATGGGTCAATCCATTTAAAAAAATTGACTTATGCCCCTTTGAAGTTGACCCAATTTGAACACCCTATACATTTTATTTAAAAACCACAATATTTTTTTGATAATGTGAATAGTTATAAATAATTGTTACGTGTTATAAAGCAAACTCTCAAAAATTGTTTGAATTACGATTTTTTAAATGTTAACGTGCAAATGTCAAAAATTTTGAAAAAAATTAAATAACTCAAAATCCATCAATATTTTCGGAGTAGTGTCTGCTATAAAATATGCATGAATTCAGATTTTCTATCGGAAAATGTAAAAAAAGTATGTCATTGCATTTAAAATAAGAAAGTTAACATCTACATGTAAATCGAACTTAAAAATATTTTTAGAAGACGCGACATAAACAATAACCAAAGAAGCCCAAGTTTCAGAATTGAATTCGTTCTACTAGTTCATGTATTTCTAATAGCCGATCAACTTGAAGAACCCTGTATATAACCAAAGCTATAAATATTTGAAATTTGGCATAGCAGTAGAAAGTTATTTATTCTATATAAGCAATGTTAAATAACAAATTTACCTTCATTTTCAAAAGGGTTCAGAATGGAGGGTCGAACTTTAATGCTGACAAAGCGGAGTATCAAGTTTATGTGGTCTACTTACAATGCCCTTTTTGATTTTGATCCCTCTACTTTCGACATTTGCTGGAAATTTTGTTAAAACTACAGGAAAAATGTCTTTGACGTATACAATTCATAAAATGCAAATGGAATTTGTGGTCAAATGTAAAATTTCAGTTTTCAAATTCATTATATTTCTAAGTATCCAATTATATACCTTCTACGTCAAATGGCTATGAGTGATCTTATCAGGTTCCATTTTTCCTTCAGTTGTACGAAACCCTAAACAAGTAAATTAAACTAAATTAATGTAATTTCGATTCACTAGATAAAAATCTAAGTCAGCCCTTATATCTTATCTGAATGCCCATGTTATTTAACATGTTATCTAAACTTAAAATAATAATTTACGTATTTTCTATTTTCTCTTTGTTCGTTGTTAGGAAAAGGTTGTTGTATACTAACGTAATATCGAAGTGTTAAACGTAGCTATAATAAAATGTCGTATTTACATTTCTGAACACCTACGAACGTATATTGCAATCCAAAAGATCGAAAGAGAACGTTCACGATTTTTTTACACATATTCCAAGAAATGGATAACAACACTCCTACTCATATATAGATTTACTGGATTTTACGTTTACTGAATTTTTTATGCGGACGATTTCGTTAAAACTTGCAATGTAAATATTGAAAACTCAAATCTACTCAAACCTGTTTCGATAGAGATTAAACAACGACGAAGCCCGTTTCTTGTTGTGCTATTTCAACAAAAGTATAAAGTGAAGTATCGTTGTGTTACGTTTGGAAGAAATTGTGGAAAGGCGACACAGCAACTGTCTTCATATACATTACACGTCCTTGGACTTGAATTCTACGCTCCAACTGTTTCGCCTTTATACATCAACTCTCGAAACTTTTAGTACTTATTACTTACATTTTATTATTATTATTTACATATTACTGTCATTATTATTTTATTTAAAACCAATATTCTATAAACTGGAATATATAGTTTCAGAAAATAATGAAATTCACATGGAACCAATCATGACGATCATAATTATAACAAAATATTGTCTGAAAACACTCCACAAATTCAGATAACACTAACAAAACACCTTGTTTGATATGTGAAATTTGCCCTTGTATTTGAAATGTGATTTTCCAACAATTGCATCATTTTATTTTAAATGGTTCATATTCGTTTTTTATCAATTCCCTATTTTTACGTTTTCCTCTGCTCTTTTCTGTAATATTCATATTAGAAGGCATACTTGTAAGTGAGTTTTTCTCTGTTTTTTGTAACTCTTCACCTATTTTGAAAAGTACAAGCCGCCACTGTCCAAAATAGTGTTTTTTAAGTCTCTCTTCAGCTGAGGGAAGAGCAATTAGTCGACAACGATGCAGACAGAGTGTGATAACGTTTCCTACATGATAGGACGCGTTCAAAATGTGAGATCTTTGATCTTAAAATTTAGACAAATAAGGATTTTAATTCCTTCTTTTTTGAATATGATAACGTTTCATTAATTCCTCGAACAATACTCTTGGTACCAATTTGATACAAACTTCCCTCATGTGTGAATGTTCCATCACAATCGAATTTAGTTCTTCATCTACCAATCTAACTCTTCGATAACAATCCAATTTCAAATTGCATTACTTTTTTTTACATTTTTGTAAGTCCAGTTTGTTGTTAGCAGTTCTGAATATTATTCATGTTCTACATATTCTCTTCCTTCTTCATATATTTTATCTCATTAAATGGAAAAAACATTTCCCGATACTTTTGAACAAATCCAAATCTCTATGGAAGTTATAAAGATTTCTCGTGTAAGTAAAAAACAAAAATAGAGATATGCAGTCATTCAAAGTATCTGTCAAAAATCTCTATGGTCAACCAATCATGATCCTGAATTAATCCTTAATCCTGAATCCTGCATTATCATTTATGGATGGCAAATTGCGAACAAAAATTGTAAATTACAAATTGACAGGGTGGCGGTAGGCTTATGTGCGGTTGCTGCGGAAACTGCCAGTTGTATTTCACATCGGCCTCTAATTGGGCGAACAGTGTACAATTTCATTTATCAAAGGCAGTGAGCATAGATATCTGTGGAAAACGTTAATTGTAGTTATCAAGGCAGCGTTTGTTGCATTTCGAATAATCGCAATCGCCTACTGCCACGGAAATTACAGAAAAGCGTCTAATTAATGAGTCGCATGTACGTAGGCGGCAAATTAGCGTATCCTGGCTTTCACTCTGATGTTGATGATCTCTGTTTCTCTTTCTCACAAGTGAGGGACAATTATACAGTTAATGAAGTTCAGAAGTGAACCATTTTGAGTTACTTCACGCTTCTTACCTCGTTTACCTCCAATGAATGCATATGAAATATACAATGACGGAATTGGAATAGGGGTTGAAAGATTTTTATAAATAATCATTCAGCTTATCGAATTATTAATTGTAGAATGAACTTGACGTTTTCCCTACTCTCTTAAGGTTCACTGTCATTTAGTTCTCTCTCTAGTTTATAGTATATAGTTCTGATATGTTTTCCAAGGGCACCAATTTCAGTAGGGGGAAGGAAGTATACCCTTCATTTTTGCTAGATTTTGATTTCTACAATTTTACTTTACATAGTGAAAAATAGGAGACTGTACTAAAAGAATAATTAAATACAGAAAGACATCCTAATTACTACTAACCAAAATTTTATATGAGCGGACACGTGTTTCGTGTTTCGAGACTCGCGTTGATAATGCCCACGTGAGAAGTAGACGAAACACGTGTCCACTCATATAAAATTTAGTTTAAGGTGAGTCTTTCTGCACCTAGTTATTGTGAAACATACTTAAATTAAACTTTAAAAAATAAAAACAGGTAGAAAGTTTCACTAATTTATAAAAAAAGTTTAACAAAATTGCACATCCTTTCGCAGAATTACCAGAAGAAAGAAGACAATGTAATACATATATACGTATTCATATATTTACACAGCTTACAAACTCCGTATGAACAAATAAACCTATCTAAACATGTCAATACATGTTCGTGTTGCGTTCTATGAAAGTCGGGTAAGCGGAAATCACTGTATGATGATGAATCAATGACTCGTGCTAACACGTTCATTATTTTTGCGCTCAATTTTAAAGCGTGGATAGCAAGAGTTGTTGTATTAAGTTCTATTCGAGCAAGAGGGAAGTAATCACCTACCAACTTTGTTTCTAGTACGTAAATTTCATGCTTTTGCTTCGGTATAGAGTATTTTGAAATTTGTTTTCTATTTAGTATTTATTATACGAGGCTTGTTTTTTAAGTAAGTACCATTTTGAAATTATATATATAATAATAATAAATATAATTATATAATAAAAAACGTGCAAAGATATCTTAATTATTTTATTTTTACATGAAAGCCTGTACCTTAATTTACTTTTCTACATAATTTTCTTCATTATTGAGGCACTTATAACGTTTGACCTATTTTTGAATACCCTTCTTATAGAACTCTGCCGCCTGACTTGTTCACTTCACCACTGCATCACAACTGTTTTGACTTCGTTATCGTCTTGAAGACGCTGCGCTGACCGCCTAGATGTAGTCACTGGGCGCCAGATCACGGCTGTACGGAGGATGATCTAGAGTATCCTAGTGAAAAGGTGTGATGAGATCTTTGGTCCGATTAGCCACATGGTGACGGGCATTGTCATACACATTTGTGCGGCCATCTTTAAATACTCTCACCCACTTCCTAACCATTCCATCACTCATAATGTTTTGTTCGTAAACTACACAGATCTCACGATGAATGGATCAAATCAAACGGTTTTAGTCCTTTAGCACTAAGGAATCGTATAACAGCTCGGACTTCACGATTATCGGAGGCATCTTAAACACTCAGTAAACAACGTAAACAAGGGCGAATGAGACTGTAATGGCGTCAATGCATAGGTGAGAGATGTAGGTACTCAGTGCGCATGCGCGAAGCGTTGACCGCAGCGCTGTGTAAAACGGTACTTACTTAAAAAGCATGCCTCGTATATCTCCCTCTGATGGGTTTTATTAATGAAAATCATCAATTCTTATTTTTCTACAAAATCTCCACAATATACACGTGTGAAAATTGTTAGTGTCTTTTAATTTTAATATCAGTTAATACCGTCGGAAATTATTGTTAAATCCTGTAAAAAAAATTATATTCTTAAATGTGAATTACAGAATGGAAAAGTAAAATTATTATTATTTTATTCAAGGTTGCAATTCAACGAGAACACTAAGGAGTTAATTTTAGAAAGCATAGTGGATGAATAAGCGAAATAAGCAACACATAACACGTGTTAGAAAAGGATAGGGATAATGGTTCGTTTCGGTGGTAAGAACCAGAATCTTTTTGTTGCTTAAATGTTGTTTACGTTTCTTGATGAGTTTTTATTTTGCATAAACCTTAAAGTGTTTTTTAATCGGTGTGCATAGTTTTAAACAAACACCACAGTTACAAAAATTATTCATTGAAATAACCGCAATAATTGTTTCGCTACACTGGGACTTCTTCAGGTGGAAAAATTAATAAACTTAAACTAATTACGATTGTCTTGTATACTAGAGTAGATAATGCAAAAGGTGGAAATGGTAGAAAGCAACATTTAAACTACAGATATATGATACTCAAAAAAGTTGAAAATTATTAAATCTTAAATCCATAAATGTTTCAAGTTTTCGCGGCCATCATTGATATTGTTTTCAATTTCCGGGATTTTTGTCTGTCGTTCGTAGTTTTTAATCCTCAACGTTTCGTGGACATCTTCAGGAATTCTTGCTAGGGTAGTAGGTCGATGTCTGCGGAGGTCTTAGCTCATATTTATACCACTTCGCATCACAATAAGCGACTGTTTTGGCCTTAGTGTATCAGTCTTGGCAATTACTGGTAACCAAGTTCAACTGATCTTCAGATATTCCTCAGTCTTGTTAAAGTTGTCTCTATGTTTATGAATTTCGATAGCAGCAGAGTATTGGATAGTAGGTTAAATTTTTGAATAGCTCTTTTTGTCTACAAACCTCTCTACTACGGTCCTATAACGGCCTAGGGTAGAGGAGTTTTAATTGGTAGGTCTTCGCTCAGAGGGAATCCAACACTACCCAGTCATAAGGACGGCTGGGTGTCTTTCGAAGTAGTATAATAGTAGTAAGCAGTAATAGTAAAATGTAGTAGTATTTCCCCTTTTCCCTGAAAATAAAAAAAGCAGACTTCGACCTACTACCCTAGGAAGAACAACTCCTGAAGATGTCCACGAAACATTAAAAACTCCGAACGAAGGCCAAAAAGCTCGAAAATTGACAACAATATCTTAAATCTATATTTATCAGTACTTAGCTAAATATTCCGCATAGGTGTAGTTATTATGATTATCTTCAAAGCTTTCTTGTGTTCTTTTACTTTCTCAAGAAAGCATCTACCATTCTGACCCATTGATGATTTATTGCAATTACCACATTATAATTAATAAACCCCTGAATTTTGTGTGTTTTCCTAATTTTATTGCAATATTTCTTAAGTATATCAAACTTATGAAAGAAGAATTACAATTATGTTTAATATTTGGATAAATAAAATTCGATGTTTGCTTATTAAGTTTTGTCTTTAATAGATTAGTTTACCATAGGTTTGTGCCATAAATTTCTTGATGTACTTCTTTGGTCTTTATTTTATGTGCATTTTCCAACGTTGTTATTTTATTTCAGCGTAATTACACAAACAAAAAACCACTAAGTCGTTGAAATTTTACTTACCAGTAACGTTTCTTCCTATTTTATGGTTAGTCCTCGATAAATATAAAAAAAGTGTTTACTAAAGAGTGTAAGTGATTTTTGGCCATTCCGTTAATTTTTCAAAGTTAGAGTTTATTTTTTTTCGTATGTCTTGTGTACATTTAAACCGAGACGGTGACGTAAGTTTTAAAATTAAACTCGTGCCCGCATGATTGGAATCGATCTTAATTTCAAATTGAATTTTTTTAAATTCAAACTGAACAATCGAATTATTCAGTTGACCGAGCAGAAGGAATAACTTAATCGTTCGAAGAAATATTTTTGTATACCTTAATTTTATACGGGATAAAATCTGAATTTAACATAAATCCTATTTCCTGGGCACATGACTACCAGGGTCACGTGTCACCGTTTCTTTTTTATTTTAAAATAATTTCTCTTAACTGATCATTTACAATTTTCTTTTTTAATAGCAGTATATAACATTAATTAACTTCGTTGTAAGTTAGACGGTCACTTCCCTCACTCTATCCACGCAAATCCATTGCTTTTCTTACAGATTTTACCAGTAAATCAATGTCTGTCAACAAGCACTTAAAAATAGTTGTTAATTTCTTATTACTTGGAAATCAGGTCATCTTACCTGGGATTACTTATTTCTGAAAAGCCAACGGCCTTTGTGGGCAATGTTTCTAGTTCATTTTAAGATGAAGCAATGGTAAAACTTTAAAAACAACGTTTAGTAATTTGATCAGTTTTAAAACGACTAGAATTTACTTCAGGCAGAGAATGGATTAAGAGCCTTTAAGGGGACCACTAAAGGCATGCCTTCTTAGGAACAAGTCAGGTCCACAGTAGGATAACCTAATCTAATACGTTTTAAAGTCTCATGAGGTTTTTCTGGATCTTAATAGTGCTGACTAAATCGCAATGCTCTATTTTAGACGAAAATATTCATGCTGTCTGTATTGGGTGAAAATTAATTAAAACATTAATTCACATTAATGTATTGAAATTAAATTTTCTATTAAATTGTACAGTATTAACTGCCCTGTGCTTTGCTTTAGATAGTAGCTGAGCATTCGGGAGGTCGCCGGTTCAATTCCGGATGTGTCTGCCCTGGTCTAAGTTTTCTGTGGTTTTCTCGGATCATTCAGGCAAATGTTGGGGTAGTAATATTCCACAAATAATCTTCCACTTCTCTTCTGTCTTCATTTCGTCCGTCTCATTTATTTTTCCTAAATATCACACCCACCCATTCCGTCGATTCCTAAAAGGAGGCTGAGGAGGGCCTTCCGCCTTACCCTCCGGCACTGCGGTGTACTTAGGCCGGGGGACGACCCATCCACCAGCATTAGTAGCTGGTGAAAATGAAACGCCCAACAGTTTTTTAGTTTTTATTGCCTTGAAGGCACCATTATAAATGTAATAAGGGCGTACGGCCATTACCTCATGGGTATAGAGAGAATTAAAGACAGTTCTTTGATGAAATGGAATGAGGGGTAATTATCTGATGTTAGTTTAGTTAGGATTGGAAGAGCGTGGCTCGATAGCCTATTCAAAAACAATTCATAAAAACTGTACTGTTTTGTTGTCATTATTCCATCATTTAAAAAACAGAAGCATTTGAGTCATGAGAATGATTCATCATTTACGACATTAATTAAATTTGTGTCATGTATGTGTGTGCGTATGCTTTTGCAAAGCGATTGCTATAAGCTGTACATGACATATTTGTTAGAAAGTATTTTAAAAGCAAATGAAAACAATGAATTTAGATAACCTAATGTGTTCACAGTAGTTCAATGGAATTACGTAAACGTGGCTCATTTAACGCGCTTCTGCGAATAGCATTAACTGAAAATTCAAATTCTAGTTTCCTTGAAAATGTAAATGAATAATTTGAAAGAGATAGAAAAGAAAGGATGGAAAAAACGGTATGAAAGTTGAGTATACCGAAGGATTGGATTTGTGTGGATTTTTGAATTATAAAAGACAAGTTGAGTATTTCTCTTATTGTTAGAAAGTAACTGCGCAAGTATTTGATCGTATACCTGCTTAATGAAATTAAAACTTATTATGTAATCATGTCATTCCTACCCTATGTCTATAGTTTATTGTTAGGGTATCTTCATACAAAGAATTGCTAGAGCTACCTTATTGGTGACTGACAATTAGTCAACTGACCAAGTTTTGTTAGTTTGTTTTTTGATAATATTATTCATTAATGACAATTAGTCATCTGAAAGTAGCTGTTCTGTTTTTAATCTTATCCAGTCTAAGCACTCTGTTAGTCATATTGGTGATGGTGTAGAATGTAGATGAAGCATCCAATATATTTAATTTATTATAATTACAAATTAATCCCTCTAAAGGATTAGAAACTACACATGCCCATGCTATGAGAGATCTGCTCACTCACAATGACTTTCTTCTAGGCCCAGCCTTCCTTACTGGCAGTGAATAGCTAAACCAAACGTAGACGTTTATTATTTACTGAATTACCCTACAAAATTTTTGTAATTCACAAAAATAACGTCGATTTAACATTAGGCAAAGATAATGTAAATACTACGTATGGGCAAACGACTACAAATTTTATAAGTAGGGATATGCCGTTGCTTCTTGTTTCAATGTTAGTTATAAATTTAACAACCAAAACAAAAACAAAACGTTACGTTGTTCTCCTTGACAAATTATTATACCTGCTATTTCCAACGCACTACCACAATAACAGCCGATAAGCCGATGTGTCTAATAAGCAGAAATAAACGAGCCTGGGATATATATTTGTTTAAACGGATACGAGTTCTTTGGCTGGGGAACCTCAACCCGCCCCCCCCTGTTAGTGTTGCCATAATGCCACAATGCCAGACTGCTGACTCGTAAAATTGTTTTTAGAATGATGGTAAAATCATAAAATGTCTTACCCTTACATTTTTGAATTTTATTATTTCCATACCATAGTCTCCTTTTTTACTTTTTAGAATGATGACTTTTTCACGAGGTCTTCCCTAGGGCACGAGGCATAGCTGCATCACTGCTTTCTGGAACCTGGTCGGAAAAATACCAATTGTTTTTGTTTTTTACCTGTAAATTATTTAACATTTTTTTGGCAACGAGTAGTGCGACTCTAATTAAAAAAAATGAGGCTCCCAAGTCATTGAAATAATATTTATTGGTTTATAATGCAGTACTGTGCATTGTTTGGGGTGAGATCCAACAACTTATTAGAGTAAAATAATGTTACTTCCGGTCTGCGCGTAATTGATCAGTCACATTCATTTTGACATAACATCGACGACTCAATGATTAATAATCGCTTAAGTATGTCAGAAGATGCTTTAGTTTTAATTTTAGTTCCTTCATTTGCAATCGTAAATCTTTTAACAACCCTTACCTCAGACGTCTGTGCTCTTTATTTTAAATCTATTAAATAAAGTTACATTTTAAATACTTATTCGTTATAGTAACGGTATGTAAAACTTTAGAGTGTATTGAATATTGGAAATGTACATCAATTACTTTGTAATCATCCATAGAGATGTAATTGAGTTTTCTTATCCGATACACAAGACGACCATGAGCGATTAACTCAATAAACGTTGAAAACCTACACGATGTATAAATAATAAGGTTTACACCATCAGCGAAGCATCATGTTTCTTTAAAATTTCCCATAACAATAGTTTTAGATATTGGCATAGGTAGTCTTTTCATTGTTAAATTGTCGATTTTTCACTTTTGCTTCTTCGAGCGATTTAGTAAATAGTTTATCTATATTTCACCCACAATTCTTCCTAAACAAATACGATTCTATTGACGAAAGAGAAGAATCTACGTAGATAGTGTAATAAATAATAAGACTCTTCGAGGGGGTTAAGGATTTGAGGAATACAATTCAGCATAGAAACTAGCTATTATAGCACAGTTATAGGTAAAGGGCTAATCCTAAATTATTCTTGCAGTGAGCATACTGAAGCATTAAAGACTATTAAAACATTTTTTCAAAACTGCTTTGGACGCGAATTTCCCTATTTTTCATGTATATGTTGCTAATGTTGTACCTGCCCAAGTTCACGAGGAAAAGAGATGCCAACTGACAATTGAGTAGCTTTCACTTGTTAGAGGAAGACGGAGCTCGGCGTCGTCTCTCTACCGCTTTTGCTTCATTCCACGGCCAACTTCGTTCGCGCAACAATGCGCACAACAAACACTTGTCAGTCAGAGTTTGTTATCCGTTGTGGGTAGATCGGTTTCGGAATTATCTGTACTAAGCCGGTGGATCCGTTTCGCGTAATTCCAAAGGTAGTCTTCCACCATCCAATTCCTCACTCCTTCCTAATACCATCCATTTTCGTATTTGTCCAAAGTGTTTTATTTACTGTTTGTTGAGAATAAGTGCCATGGATATTTCTGAACCACTTCCTTTCAACGTTGTTTACAATTTGCAGGTAGGAACGAATATTGCAGCTATATTTATGGGTTTAGCAAAGAAATGTCACGTATTCAATTTACTGTACTAATTCAAAGATTTACTTAGGAGGTACGATCCTTACATACTTTTTTGCATATGCAAGAATTACACAATACTTACATGGGTATGTGACGGTGTGACAGCTATTGAAAGTATCACTACTTTTGATGAGTTTGAAAGCTCATTATACTGATGACGAAGTTAATTATGAATTAAATTTGGAATGTTGTCATCTTATGTTATAAATAAGTACATAAAACATAAATGACGACATATTTATATGTATATACAATTTTTATTTGAATAGTATTAGTGCCTCTCTTTAGTTATCAGGTACAATTCTAGTAAATTATCATCGAGATATGACCCCCCCCCCCTTCCTCTAAAACATGAGTTCAGTTGTGGATTCCTTCTTTTGTTCAATAAGTAGGTACTTATTGATTTATGTCACAAATAAATTATGTGCAGATACAATCTTATCGTGAAGAAAATAATAATAAATAATAAATGGTTTAATGTCCCATTCATTTATATAATATAATATGAAATTAATGAAATGAGAATAAATCAGTCGGATGTATAAGCTTAAAATTTCCAGTAATTAGAATCATTTTACTAACTACCTGTTGTTGTCTTTGTTAATTCTAAATTTCCACGTTTCAAACGAATGGAAGGATGGAAGGAATACATTATAGATATCAATGCTTTCTTACCTTCAAACAACATAATGTTTTTTTAACTTATAGTTTGATTCATGAACGTGGATCGTTTTAAATTGTCTATTTCGAGTATTATCTTGAGTGGTTATTATTCTAAAAGATACGTTTCATCGTTTAAGGATTCGGATAGTTTCGTACTTTCCAAGAGGTAAATCATTGTGGCAGTTTAATTTATTTTCATTTTTATTTCAATTGAGAAAAGAATTGGAAGTTGTTGACACTGTCCTAGAAAAAAATCAGTGATTCCGTTTCCTCCTCGTGGCAACTTGTTCTATTCGTTTCGCTGCCGCTCGAAAGTTTTAAAGATAATTTCTGATTGTGAGTCAAAAGTCAGAGCCTTGTTGCCAAGCGGCCTATCATTGGCGTTTCCACGAAGGTTATCTCTCTCTCTACTTCTTTCTCTTTCGTTCGTTGGTAATCGCACACCTTTATCTCTCCGCACTACAGACTGCGTGTTTATAAACAGTACACACGCCTACTATTTCGCTGTTGTATATTTTCCCCGAGAATAATGAATTATACATTTCGGTGGGAATGCTCGTAAATTCACTACGCCCGTATCTATCTTGACTAAAATTTCTTTTCATGAACGAAAAAGGTATTACGTAAACTTTTTAGGCAGTGATTGTAATCATTTAAATAATATACTGCATCCTTGTATTTATTCTCTGTTACATACCATATTTAGTTTTTTTAACTCATCCTTAATGCTGAGTAATCATTACCTAAAAATATGGGTAGAAACATGTGAGTGTCTAATGTCTTTTCTTGCTGCTTGAGTACCTACAGACTTCGATTTTTGTATGCATAAATGATAGAGGAGAGATGCTTGAACTGCTGATCGTGAGTACCTCCATTGAAAAATAGGAGAAGCTCTTCAGCTTAATTTGGAGTAGTTTCATTTGAATGGGAACTAAACTTCATGCAGTGAAGTCAGGAACAAGGAGCCCTTTCCCCCTTAAGACTCATATTTTATATTCAAAAAAGAAGGAATTAAAATCCTCTAAAATTCGTCTAAATTTTAAGATTAAAGACCTAACATTTTGAACGCGTCCTAACAAGTAGGCACAACGAATCGAAAGCCATATCCCACGACCGGTTTCGACCTATAGGACGCGTTCAAAATGTGAGATCTTTAATCTTAAAATTTAGACGAATAAGGATTTAATTCCTTCTTTTTTGAATGTTACATCCATCGGAATCAACAGTGTAATTTAATGCCTTTAGGGGTATTAGCCCTCGGAGCAGTTGTTTCTGTTGATTCCATATTTATATTTATAATATTACCTGTAAAGGCCTTTCTGCCAGCGCCCACCTGATGAGACCCGATAGGTCGAAACCGGTCGTGGGATGTGGCTTTCGGTTCGTTGTGCCTACTGGTTAGGACGCGTTCAAAATGTGAGGTCTTTGATCTTAAAATTTAGACGAATAAGGATTTTAATTCCTTCTTTTTTGAATATGTTATATTTTCGTCTAGGAGTCCATCGGAATTAGCAGTGTAATTCAATGCCGGTAGGGGTATTAGCCCTCGGAGTAGTTGTTTCTGTTGATTCCATAATTATATTTATATTCATATTTTTTATATTATTTAACTAATTGACACTTTTCTTACCTTTAATTCTTATAAGAGATCCCCCTAAATATGAAGCCCGGGGCTGCAGCCCCCAAATCTCGTCTCCCCCTAAAGACTGCTCTGACTATGCAGCCGCTATCTATATCGGGTATTCATTATGTTAATCTACAATAGAATTTTAAGAATGTTGAGCAGAATTGTTTGAAACGCCCTTATTTCCTTTTTTAGTTTCTCCATTTACCTCTACAAACTCAAACTACAGAAGCATATGTATATTATAATGTAGATATTATTAATTGTCAGTTGTACCTAACATTCTTTGTATATGTATATTACTTCCGTAAAGATTTGCTTATTTTTATTTTTTGTTTTTGATTTATCTGAATAAAAATAATCTCAAATGTTGACCTTGCTTTATAATAATTTGATTTGTCCTTAGACAGTTTCGTTTTTATGATTTGGAATCGTGTTTGGAGAAGCCGATCATTTTCAAAATAGCCCCAGCATGCTATTTTGTGGTTCCTAATTAAACTAAGCGAAATCAATTTCTATTGTTCTCTTGTAGGCTTCTCCTTTAATGATTGGTGCCTCTACGTGCCATCGCAACGTTTTGATACGTTTATCGGCTGTTTTTGTTTTCAAACCTTGACCTTTCCTCCATGTTATGATCACAAAAAAGTCAGCCGAAGTGATTAACTTTAAGATCGTAAGTACCGTGGTTCTTTTTCTAGGCTCATACTGATAGATAATGCTAATCGTCACGTTTGTCAACAGTAATTAGTTGATGAAGAGATCCGCATTGTGGAATATCCAGTTTAATAAATAATCAAAAAATAAGACGCATGTTCACATGTCATTATAGTAATTCTATGCACTTCAGAACACATGTTATTTTCATATTGGTTTTTGATGTATTGTAGCACTTATTTTAAAAAAATACATTTATTCTAATTTCCCTCAAGGTTCAGGTCTGGCTTATCAGGACAATAGACGCTTGAAAATTCTTTTTCTATTACCTCATCACTAGTACATCCGTTAAAAACACTATAATTTGTACAAAAAAACTTCTCTTGTCATTTCTTGAAATTAAAAATGATTGCTTTCATATGCAATACTGTATTGCAGTGGACATGACAGCATACATTTTTCTCTCTCATCTGTGTTGTCAATGAGGAGTAATGTGTGTTAAATGAAATCAAATCATCAGTTGAGCTTCGCTGGTAGCGCTTAGGTCACTTCTATTTTTAGCGTATATTTGTAAAAATTGACGCTACATATCATAGTGTTGATCCTCGTATCTACTTTCGTACAACTACGACCGTGGCCTTTAGAATTTTATTTCAGAATTAGTTTGAAATGTTTTGTTGTAAGTATATTATATAACATTTATTAGTTTAAATATTTAGTTGGAATTAAATTTTCAAATGTGTATATTTACAATGGAATTAATAATTGGGATTAGATTATTTGCATCACTTACCATTGTTAATGTCATTGCGGAGCTACGTAGTATAACCTAACCACCCTTCTACTGCTACAGTTATATTCGTACTGGACGCTGCACATTTGCACGTTGATACATCGTAGTAACGGATCATTTTTGAAAAATTGCGCATGTCTAACTACCCTCACAAGTGGTTGCAACGTGGCATGCATTTATACATATTCAATAAACCCAAAGTTATATAAGTATCACCTGGAATGTTAGATTTACACCTAAAATCTGTCGAGAATCGAACGATTATGGTAGTGTATGTATTATTTTTAATATGGTAGCAAAAGTGTTCCTTTTTAAAGTTATAATTTTATAATATTTATTATTGTTTTGTAGACGTAGGTTCTTAGAAATCATTTAAAAATGTATGTTTAATAAAAATCTATTAATAATTTGTATCAGAAAATACACGCAAAATTAGAAAAACACAATACATTTTGGTATAATTTGTTTTGCAAATTACCACATACATAAATAATGCAAATTAAAGATAAGAATAAAAGAGAAAAGAATGTTTCAACGAATCTATTTCGAAAAACTCGACATATGTTTCGACCGGGCGGTCTTTATAAAGAGTAGATTGATACTAAATTATACATTAAACGTTCAAACCTTAAATAGTAAATTGAAGTTTACATACATGAGACAAGTTAAAAACAAGTTGATATACATTAATTGGGGAAATTGACTCATTATGAACTTTTCATCATAAATCGTTAATTAACAGTGAGGTGTTGTTTGTCAATATTATTAGATTTAAATATCTCTAGGAATAAGGACGGTTTTTTAAGTTTTGACATATACTGGAAACCAACCACCACTGACGTCACAATCCCGGCAACCTTTAATCAATCTTTTAATATTAAAATGTCGGTTTTTCATAGTCTGATCCACAGGTTAGTCAACATTCCTTTATCTGAACAAAACTTCTCTAAATAACTTAACATTATCAAACATATTGCTATAAATAACGGCTACAAAACTGAAGTTGTTGATAATTTCCTAAATTAAAAACAAATAACAAAAGCTAGGAATATATTGGTTAATGGTTTAAAAGTTAAAGACGAAAAACCTTTTCGTGCCATAAATTTTATTAAAAATGTAAGCTCCAAAATTTCAAATAGATTAAGAAGTTTAGATTTTAAAGTGTTAGAAGTCAATAGAATAAAGTTAGGCAATATCATAGTTAATAATAAACCAAAACAAGACAAATTACAAAAAAGCGGAATCTACAAATTATCGTGCAAGGATTGTGACGCCATTTACATTGGACAATGTGGTAGGGCTCTAAAAAATCGTATTTGTGAACATGAGCGCTCAATTAAAGACAAAACTTTCTCAACAGGTTTTGCTGAACATTGTGTTCAAATTAACCATAATATTGACAAAGAAAATATTAAATTATTACATAATTCAGAAAAATCTAAATAGCTCACACTTTTGGAGCATTTGATTTAATTAGCAATTTCAAATAAAAACAACATAGTGAATAATCAAATTGAAATATTGACAAACAACACCCCACTGTTAACCGATTTATGATGAGACGTTTTAATGAGTCAATTTCCCCAATTAATGTATATTAACTTGTCTCATGGATGTAAACTGCAATTTACTATTTAAGGTTTGAACGTTTAATGTATAATTTAGTATTAATCTACCTCTTGATAAAGACCGCCCGGTCGAAACATATGTCGAGTTTTTCGAAATAGACTCGTTGAAACATTCTTTTGTCTTTTATTCTAATCTTTAATTAATTATGTTTCATCAACAGTGCACCGAAAAAAGTTTACGTAGTATTAAATAATGCAAAGACTATTATTTAAGGTAATTAAATTTATTAGAAAAATAGTGGATGATAAATTTGAATTGCATGCCTTTAATAAATTGTCAAACAATTCTATTGTTTTCTTGTTTATCTACTAAGAAAGGAGCTTATAAATTTTTAACTTAATACAGTTTTATCTTTACCTACGTGTGGTTTTAAAATCTGCTCCGATAAGTATTTGTTTTTTAATGTGGCAGACAATTTTTAATGTGACCTTCGTGTATTGTATGTTCAAAATTAATGGTTTTATTGCGTATACGCTTTAAAATATTCAATCGAATGGGTGACCTACACGAGTTCGAAAAGGTGTGTTAACCTGACGTGTTGTTGGGTGTCACTATCAGTAAATGAACGACCTTCTCGGTGAACTTGGCTTATGAATTTAATTTCCTGCTATTACGAATACAATTAGTAATGGCTTGATAACGATCGTTTGAAAATGTTTCAATAAGACCCTTGTCAAACCAGAGAATAGTTAACTAATTGAAATATTATTACTGGCCGGTAATTTTCTAGTTCGATTCACATATGTGGGTATGTAAGTAAAATCAAAACGTCTATGTCTAATTTAGAAATGGTAGCTACCCCTAGTAGAATGATGGTTCGGGCTTGTAGGCCGTGGTCGATGTGAACGGTTTCGTCCAGACGTTTCGTCAGCAACTGCGGCTGACATCTTTAGTGGGTGCTGTGTTGACTACGTGGGCGAAGATTATACCTCGAAGCCTCGGCAGCGACTGACAAGTCAACACACCACCCACTGAAGATGTCAGCCGCAGTTGCTGACGAAACGTCTGAACGAAACCGTTCACATCGACCACGGCCTACAAGCCCGAATCATCATTCTAGTATGAATTCCGGCCGTGAAAGCTTATGTACTTATATTGTAGCTACCCCTCCCTAACACAATCCCTAATGGTTTTTGTTTTTTGGAGTTCGGTTTGTCTGTTGATCTACGAAACTTAACCAGTTTTCGTGACAAATCAACAATAAAAAGGTTTTGATATCAGTTAGGCATAATTGTCTATTTTTTATCCTGAAGGTTGTGAGATTCTCTTTCTTTTATATTTGAGAAGAATGATAATAAATCTACCTACAAAATTTTATTTTAACAAAGCATGGTACTAGTTCACTGAATTTTGTAATGTACTTTATATTTTGATTAATTAAATGATTTTTTATGTTCTTAAAGAAACATATAGCAGTTCCAGGTTTTATGTAAATATTTACGTTGTATTTTTTTTACACTAACTATGAGGCCGTCCAAACATTACTATATATATATTGCATTTATGAACCTACACGGTCATAATTTACATTATACTTAAAAATAAACATAGGTCCAGTTATCTCATTCATTTCATTTTTTTCCTAACCTCTGACTGCTCTAATAAATTTACAAACTTGATTTTTTACATTTCACTTCACTCTTTCTGCTCTAGACTATCTAACACCTTTTATTCTTTTTCTTCTTCTTCCACATCTTCATCTTCTTCTTCTCCTCCTCCTCCTTCCCCTCCTCCCTCTCCATCCTCCTCCTCTTTTTTCAACTTCTCTCTTCCTTTTAGTAAATTTTCTTGCATCCTTGCCAGTGATTTTCCATTTTTAATTTGTTCTAACCAATTTTCAATTTTTTCCGTAACTTCGCATTTTTCGAAAATGTGCTTCATTGTTTCTGCTTCTTTCTTACATAATCTACAGTTCAAACATTACTCAACTGAGGTTTTAAAGATTTTGTCGGCTCTTCTACCCTGTAACGCACCGTAACGTTTCGCTTTACCCTTTCCCTAAGCGTTTCGTAACACCCAAAATATTGGAAAGTCACTAAAATATCGTTACGTAACTCATCGTTTAACCCCCTCACCTAGAACGCAGCGTATCGTTTTACGAGACTCCCTCATCCAAACTGCGTTAAATAATATTTGACGGTCCATATTTCAAAATTCATTAAAAAGGAAATGAGAATTCTTCAGAAAAATAATTATAATTGACACTTTTCGGAGAAGTCATGGCAAAATAAAAATTATCTTGAATGAAGATGTTCTATGTCTATTTTTATCTGGTTTATTATTTTGGGAGTAGAAATTTTCTGTTTTCGACTTTTGATTCTTTCGTTTACTTTTATAAATGTTTTTCCAAATGATAATTATTGTTTATAATTTATTTAATTCTTCAAGCAAAGGAACGTTAGATACATGGTCCGAATGTTTTAGAAATCACTACTTCAATAAAAAAACTAAATTAATGTTGGAATGTGTTGTCGACAGTCGACAGGTGTGATATTACTGTATAATTAAACGGCAGTTAATTAGAAGGTGTGACACTAGTAAAAGACCAATGTTTGGACAAGTTATTTATATAAGCATAAGGAATCTACAATGTGTACAGTGTGCTATGAAAAATAACCGACGCCGACGCCCAAGAATTTAATGATTAATTAGAAGTTCTTTTGGTAGTCGCCTTTTCGGACGTGTTATATCGTAAACAATTTTTAGGTAAGCTTTGAAATTACCGCCAAACCTAGGCGTATATATGTTAAACGTGTAAATAGGCAAATATTATAATGGAAACAAAAACTTCTCTTAAATATTTGAAATTAATATTCCGTCTTTCTTTATGCACAACTCCACGCGTATCAGAATTTGTTTGTTAGTTTCTTAACTTGTTGCTCAATGTACTATTTTCTTCCTTTTTCAAAATAATCATGTCTCTTAACCACTATTCTCATTTTCACTTTTCACAACGTCAATGAGCATTAACACCATTCATCAATAATGTGAATTGAATCGCTGGCTTAGTTCGTATTATTGATTATGCAAGTAGACATTTGTACCGAGCTCGCAGTGATCCTAAATTGAGTAGGATGCTTTCCTTAGCAAGTTGTAATTTGTTCAAATGAATAGCACATGTTAAAGTCTTTATAAATCGAGTAAATAATAGTTTAAATGTGTAATTTCTAGTGATTTCAAATTCATTTTGAACACCATGACTACTTCCACTGAAATATATTGAGCACGGAACAAAAATACCAAAGGAAGTAGAACCCTGTTAGCAGAAGGCTGATGGTCATTAAAATCAGATGCTGTAACGGTCTTCATTTATTATTTGTTTAAAACACTAACTTAAATTTCTGCTTTAATATTTACAAGTCTTGTTCAAATCCATAAAATTTGAAGCAACCACGACATAAAATGAACGCAATTGAATGCTCTTTCAAAAACTGTATGTATGAGAATCATATGATGGAGGTAAAAACATAAAAACTTATTCAAAAAAAGAAGGCATTAAAATCCTTTTTCGTCTAATTTTCAAGGATCACAGATCCCACATTTCGAACGCATCTTACACAGTAGGCACAGAGTATGGAAAGCCATATCCCACGGCCGGATTCGACCTATCGGATCTCATCAGGTGGGCGCTGGCAGAAAGGCCTTTAGGGGGGTATTAACCCTAGGAGTACTTGTTTCTGTTGATTCCATATTTATATTTATATTTTTTGCATAAAAACTTGTTAACAACTACATATTAGTCGTCTTTGTTGTTCTAATATCGCACTGTATTATGGAGTATATGTATAATAATTGAACTAGGTGGGCCAAAACATTCGGTGCTCCGCACTTGTCTAATCGTAAATCGCTGTTGTCAGGTTTTATTTAGTATATTACATTATAATAATGAGTGCGGAAATGTATCAGTAAAGTGCAAGTTGTCGGTATATTGTTACCACATTTGTATAATATAATAAGTAGGTAGGATTGTATGTATGAACATGTACGTATGTACGAGAAGCACAAGCAGCAAGAGTGTAAGCATATAATAAGCAATATATAGCAACAGTAACATTCTTGCAATTCAATCACGCCATGGTTTCGCTACTGTACAGCGGTCCATTTCGATAGTGGTCGTTATTCACTTACAAACATTCGATTTGTCAACAGCCTTTATTTGGATCACTGACTCGGCTCGATTCGATTTGGTTTGGTTCGATAAAGCAGCGCCGGAAAAATGCGGTGCTTTTTGTCTTACCTTTTTTTTATTGTTCATCGCATTGTTGGTTAGCAAGCACAATCCAGTCAGTCTACATACAACCAATTGCCAACGGTCATTTCTTAACGGCTAAACTGACATTGAAGAGATTGAGATGAGATATTCGAATCTTAGCACTGAAATAGTCATAAAATAATTCAATGTTTGAAACTAGAAACAATATTTAATGGTCGGTCTCTACCACAACCAATTAACCGGGAAAATAGTAAGAAACGCGCCATGCTGAAACCATTTCATTCCACGCCCTCCATTTTCTAAAAATCTCATAACCTTTTCGATCATTATTAAAATCGAACAATGGAATAGTTTAGTTGATGACATTCGGTCTTCTTCCATTAAGTTTCCGTGTTACGGTTAGTTGAGAAAATTAATAGTTTCTACCTTCACTTGATGAAAATCCATAATCCAAGAAATACAAACACCAAATAAGTAGATTGTCACAAATTTTATTCAAACATGTAACATGTTTCACCAAACATTGCCTTCCTCAGACATGCGAGTATTTACTACTGAACTTAAAGGTCGCGTAACAGTTTAAATAGTTAACTAATGAGGGTGGAAATACATTTAAAAATTATTACCATCTATTTGGTCGTTCAGTAATTTTAGAAATAAATAAATAAATATAATATACTTTTTAAACATGAAAATGTTGATGTGCTGAAGCAATTCTGAGGACAGATTCTAATTCAACGACAAAAACAACTTTAGGAATGATTACTCTGCCCTGTTAGTTGTTTTGTCCTTTTACTTCACATAGTATTGTTCTCAAAAAATTAAAAACTTTTTTTTGTAAAAAAGAAGGAATTAAAATCCTTATTCGTCCAAATATTAAGATCAAATATCTCACATTTGGAGCGTGTCCTACCAAGTAGGCACAATGAACCGAAAGCCATATCCAAATGTGAGATCTTTGATTTTAAAATTTAGACGAATAAGGATTTTAATTCCTTCTTTTTTAATTGTTATATTTTCGTCTAGGAGTCCATCGGAATCCACAGTGTAATTCAACGCCGGTAGGGGTATTAGCCCTCGGAGTAGTTGTTTCTGTTGATTCCATATTTATATTTATTGTATTTTTTAATTCATGATAGAATATTTCAAATTTCTGACGTGCTGAGAACGATTTGGACTCAAATTACGCCTTAAATGACTGTCCTTTCGTTGTTTTCATTTTAATCCTGATTTTATTGACCTGTGTTATTTATATTGATAGAATATCCAGTAAAGTTTACATAAAAATTATTGTGGCATTACGTATAATTTATTATAGAATCTTATCAAGCCTGTAGAATACGGTGATGGTTTTACCACAAATCATTGCTGACATCTGTATTTTTTCGTATTCATTTGATTAATTTTAATTACAAAATGGAAAGCCCAGTTATAATGAATACTGACTCAAAATACAGAGACATTACATGGACAATCTCATTAACGACAAAGTTAACGGTTTTACATCCTGTAGATATAACGAGGCGGAGATATGAGATATATAGATTCTTGTAATCTATCAGATATGGGAATGAATTACTTCTAATTTTACATAACGTTATCTAATGTTCTAAAATGACACCTCTAAAACCTCATTTACAATGCCTAGCGTGAGTGTATGTATTCTGCAATTCAAATTATGTTTTAACGAAATTAAATTACGCATTCAACCATTGTGTACTCTAGATTGATGTCCGACCAGTTCAATACATCACCGTAATTACTCGCTTTTTTGTTATTGTTAAGCTTTAAATAATCCCTTTATTTTATTGTTGCAACTACGCATTGTTCTCTGATGTATAATTGTTTCTCATTACCTTGTGAATTTAAATTAACATGTTTATTATTTTTATCTTTCAGGTGAGTTTTTCCATTCCTTCTGTCTTCTACAAGAGCTACTCCTCTTTAAGGTAAATAAATAGATGTTAATTTTACTTTACCAATATTAAAATTAACATTGAAAAGCTCAACATTTTTATGCCCCCCCCCCATTAACTTGGTGCAAGAGCTAGTCGACATCGTAGGTTCGGTTAGGTTAGGTTTGTAGTGTAACCTACTCAGACCTATTCCATCGTCATATAACTTACCCACGTTGTTTATGGGAATCAACTGTTGTCGGTTCGATACACTGGCTATTAACGTAATTTGGAAAGGTTGTTTATAGTTGTTAAATGAAAGACAACAAAATGTGACATCCTAACTTTATTATGAATGAAACGATAAAATACTGTGAAAATCTACCCTGCACGATCCACATACACAGACACATGTAAATAATCATTTAAAACTGAAGAATGTTGGTATTAGTTAGTAGACAATGTAAAAAAATAAGAAAATAAAGGTACTGAGGTCCCATACGGGAGGCAACCCAGCTATAAGTTGAGATTTTAGAGCACAATCTGGGCCTCACATAAAAATAAATTACAGTAAATAAATACCAAAATAAACACCCATTTGTGAATAATCTCAGATCAATACTCTACACGGGAGAAAATGTTAGTAAATTCAAAAAGCTCGAAACATTCTGAATGTACCAGGTAGATCAACACAGAGCAAAATCATAAAAATTGGGAACAAAGAAAAATCACAAAATAATTGTTACACATCACTTTTTTGTTCAAATTAATAAAATAAAAGTTCAAATTAAAGAAAACATCACAAAATATGCAAGATACAAATTATGGTGTCATTATAAAATGAATTGAAAGAACAATGAAAATTAACAACTTTTGTGCAAATTTTATAACAGTAAAAAACAACATAGTAAATATTAAAACCTCGTTGAGAAATACATACAAATACAATAGTTTATTACCTGTGAATCCAACTTGAAAAACACACAAAAATAGCAATAAGGAAACAAAGAACCAACAAACGCGACACTTCACTATCCTGACAACCCAAAGAATAACCATACGACCCTCTATAACCAAGAATTAGACTCTGAGCTCTGGTAAATCTCAGACTTCTTGAGCGACATCTCCATAATCTAGAATTTTTATCGTTCGTTTGCGTCTATGATAACCAAACAGTTCCTGATTTATGAGTAGTAGATAATAATTTAGGGAAGTGTGAAATTATTGAAATAGGTGATAGAGAATGACGGACCCTGGTTACTACACGTTACTGACCATATCTTTTTCCATCGTAGGTTATGTTTGGATCTTATTGGCTAATAAGTGGTAAATCGAAAGATAGCCTTTCTGGGTATACCCACCCACACTGTCACAGTTACATAATCTAAACAACTTTGTCTGCGACGCATCCTTTTTTATATTAGATATGGTTTACTATTATTTTATAAATTTCTTAAAAACTATTTACGTGTGTCATTGGTATAAAATATCCAACAAAATTTGTATGTCAAATCGAGTTTTTACAGCACTGTTCACTGTCAAATTCTTCCTAATTTTATCATACAGCCATTATCTGCTGCCGACAATTATTGGTTTAACTTGGTCGAGATACTAGGAAAATGTCTCTAGCTATGTATCAAAACTTATTATAAACTTGGGGAAATGGTTATGTATAAAATTGAAAGAAAATCTCGATTTCATTATAATTATTTCGTTTTTTGCCGTTGAAAAAAATGAATGAAGTTTACTAGAGCTGAATGTTTATTCCGTGTAACGGATATCGATCACTGTATGATATACTACGTATCTATGGTGCTAGCGAGGGTAGGTTTGTAAAGCAAATCGGTGCATCTGAGGCAACTGATGATACCGCATTCTGAAATCAACAAATCTAAATCTAATAAAAGAATGGATCCATCTAAATCGTTAATTCACCAATCACCAATTATTAGATGTGTTAATGTGTATAATAACATTTCCTAATCGAAAGGAAATTAATTAATTAATTAATTAATTTAGTTTTTGGTATCCATCGTAGAAATAATAGTGTTCGAATCACGTGGTATTAGTTGGACTTAAATAAAGTTAAATTGCGTTCAAATGAGTTTAATTTCCTACTAATTGAAGAATTCCGACGGAGCTGTTGTTTGGTTTTGCGCCAACAGACTGTGTAATAAATAACGTGCGGCAGTTGTTGCTGTGTAAAAGAAACTACGTTTGTAAGGAATCTCAAAATACACGTATGTACATACTTACATTCATTTGGATTGTCGCCAGTAGTGTCTGTGCGTTAAAAGTAGACTGAACCAATTCATTCATTTTGAATTCAGAATGTAATACTACTGAGTTAGGCTCAAACATCGAAAATGTTCGCTGACAGTCAGACAAAAAATCGACCGCATCTCATTGTTGTTTCGGGAATGCATCCTTAAAGCAAAATCCATGTTAGAATACTTAATAACACAAAGAAATCAAAAATCTCTATGTAGGCATGTTGTGGTTCTTTTACTATTCTGGCATTATTAAGAGATTACTTATAGATTAACTGTACGTAAGATGTTTACCCTTCTTGACCAGATACTTAACGATAGTTTTTATCTTACCATGGAGGTTATTAGAGATAAGGAGAACGAGCGCTGTAGAAAAAGATGACCTAGAAATTTGGATAAAACAAATGAGGCGTTGCGATCGCTAAGTTGTGTCAGTAATACGCGAGCTTTTTTACTATTAGTTACTGCTACTGTTTGGATACTACTACTGAAGTCAGCGTTACAATTCTACAAACTTTGGAGGCTGGGGCAATAATTTACCACAGATAATCATTCACATCTCTTTTGTTTCCCGTCTCATCTGTCTCTTCCTAACCACTACCCACTCACTTCAATGATTCCTAAAAGGAGGCTAAAGAGGGCCTTACCGTCAATCCCCAGACTTTGTAGTATATATAGTGTAAGTAGGAGGGACTGTCCACCCACCATCGTAAGTAGCTGGTGCGAATGAAATACTGAAAATTTTAAAAGTTTTTAGAACTAATACATCCGCTTATGGAGATCATTCTCCTTTTCTCTAACCCTCAATGGTTCCTACAGGCCAGTGAACTAGTTTGGAGTCGGGCGTCGTATGTTCCAATAAACATATTTCCTATATCTCTACGAACTGGCCCATTTCTCAAAACAGCTATGTAGGTTTATTTTATAACAGTAACAATAAATAGTAAAGCTTAGGAATGTTTATTTTATAACAGTAACAATAAATAGTAAAGCTTAGGAATGTAGCAATTGTTTTTGTGTAGTAAATTGTAAAAGCAGGAGTTTGCCTTAATTTGTGCATTGTTTTAATATTATTCGGTAACTCGTGCTGGGTACATATTGTCCAACAAATTTTGAAGAGTCTTGCAGCAGTTTCAATACAGCAAAGTAGAGGTTCCCTTGGTTACCCTGAACTCTAGTATTGGTTGGACCCATATAGTCCTTTTTCTCTTCTGTTTTTCTTTTTTGTAAACATAAAAGACAAATTTCTGCGACGTTCATTTTCTTCGATACTGTACACGCAAATGAATTTGAATGGAGTGTTAGATACAGCAACCGCTATTCTCTCTACTAAATTCCGCATCTTGCATACTGCATCTACGTGTGCCATAGGCTTTACTTATACATGTTCCAATATTGTCGACGGTTATATTAATGGCAAATATGTATATCATACAGTAAATTTATGATAGTTTAAGGTTCAAGTACTTCTTTATGAAATCCTTAATTCATTATGCAAGTTTAATCGATTTTTCTACAATCAGTTAACAAATGAAGGCGCGATTGTTTCAGAATTGCAAGCATTTGTACTACTATTTTGTTGAAACAATTATCATACATCACTGTAGTTCTTGTTCGTAAAATTTATTATCATGGTCAACTTTCTTCATAGTTGCAGGCTTAGCAAGCGTACTTTTTAAAAGGGCTTTGCATAAAACACGGTGCCCTGAAACATTAAGAAAATGATAGCGGACTGTGATGTATATGAGATTACAATTCTTCTCATAGTCCACAGTCAATAATTTATCGAATCTATCAAACGTTTAAATCGCAATCCACGTCTGGTAGTTTCGATAGCTTACTTACTAACCAAGAACATAACATATATAGGTACCGTTCTTATTGAGGCTTTCATATAACTGTTCATACCGACATTTAAGGGTTCGAGCATTTTATTTTGTTATAAAAAATTTTATAAATAAAATTTTATAAATAAAATTTTTAATGCTATTAGTTTCGTTATGTTAAACTGTGTGTATAATTTTAATTTGTTTGTGGGTTACTGATTAACATATGACTAGTTACTATACATATGTGTGATTTTAATTATCACACTGTGCAATGAATATTTTTAAATATAATTTTCTTGTTTCACTGTGTAACCTTCACCGTTCACTTATGAATTGTATTTTCTTATTACTTTGCGTTTTAGTTATACAGATATACAGACAGACAAGGCGGTTCCATTTAAGAAACTGAGGTTCCAAGAAGTGTGATTATAAAGACAATGTGAGCAATGCATACAATAATATGTGTGTATGTTTTAATTAATTGTTTGTTATCTATTTATTATTATTTCATTGCTTTTTGTGGACAGACCTTTATAAGGATGCGTCTAGACTGAAACGTTGACAATGAAACCGCAAATTATTCACGAGGTTGAATGTACCTACCATAAAATCTATAAATGAGTCCTGTATGAAGTCATAGCTAATCGAACTTATTTTTAATAAAAGGAAAACAACAGTGTTTAAGAAGTTTCAACTATATTTGTAAATACCTCTTACATATGTTTCAGCCAATCGGCCATTCTCAAAGAGTAATACATTAGTACTGAAGATACAAAAATATTTCAACCTATATATAGCTTAACCTATGATGTAACAATAGTGTGATTACAGGTCCGAAAGTAAGAGTGGGGTGGGATTAGAACATAATTCTTTTTGATTGTTAACCAGATGTTTGTTTTTATTTCTAAGGGCTTTTTTAATTTCTAAATTCTCATATAGTGTAAGATCCCAATATTTGTGAACGTTATGGAGGATTTTTACATTCTCTAAATCTAGCGTGTTTTTTTTATCGCAACAATGATCGGCAAAACCTGTTGTTCTGATTTTGTTTTTTATGCTATATGCGTGTTCCTTAATCCGAGTTTTTACGGCTCTTGCCGATTTTCCTATGTATAGAGCCTGACATTCCTTACAATTAATTTGATAAACCCCACTTTTTGATAGTCTTTCCGTTTTTTGTTTATTGTTAATAATGAATGAACCTAAATTATTTTTGTTGACTTTAATGGGGATTAAATTATGCTTCTTAAGTCTATTTTTGACTTTAAAACTAATATTCTTAACATACTTAATAGCACAAAGGAACTTATTTTTATATCTATATTTACTATAATTTAACTCTAAAAGTATGTCCACCAACTCAGCTCTGCCATTAAAAAAAAAATAAGAAGAAGAAAAGGGGGATGTGCTTAATTGTGCTAATATTGCTTCAACATTTTTTTTTTAAATAACCCATTTTAAATAGGTTAGGTTAATCATGTTGTGTAGGCTTTAACGGCCGGCGTCAACTAACTGATGATGATCTTCTGGGCTTTGTGGCCGTGGTCTAAAGGTTGGTATTCTACCTGACGTTTCGTCAGCGGCTGCGGCTGACATTATCAAAGGTATTGCGGGCGGCGGAGTAGCTTTCTATCTCATAGCGGTCGGTTGTCGACAACGAAACGTCAGGTAGAATACCAACCTTTAGACCACGGCCACAAAGCCCGGAAGATCATCATCAATTAGGTTAGGTTAGGTTATGAAAAAAAAACATATGGTTTCATCAGAAATGGCAGAGCCAACTTATTTTTAATAAAACTATATTGGTGCGGTAATTTTTCTTTGCTGGTAACAAACTTTGCGAAGCAGCAATTTAGAGTGCAACGAATTCACAGTTCGGCATTAGTCTATTGTTATCAATTGTACAAATGATAAAGAAATAAATTAGTCGAATTTTATATTTAAAAAAAGATAGTAATCAGCCATAGATCTTGGAAAGTTCATAACCTAAATCTATAGTCATGACATCTACTCACTTCACGTATATAAAAAACATGGAGTTGTGCCTGATCGTCTATGGAAGGAACATACCAATCCTTTGAATATTCCAGTAGTAACTGATTTGAAATACAATTTCAAATTTTTGAAATTCCAAATTTTCCGAATATAATCTTTTATTCTACCTGTGCTACGAAAACTTGCAAAGATAAGTAGTCCCTCATGATTTTTCAATAAAAAGAAAACAAATAAATAGAATAATAATTTAACTCTTCTCAACCAGAAATTATATTTACATTTTTCTGCCCACGAAAAACTACAAGCCGTATTGAAATTAATACAATCGTGATAAATAGATGACTTAAAATGAAAATTCAACAATGCAGGCAGGTAGACGAACTCAACGGGATGTTAGAGCACACCTCAGTTTGTTGGTTTCGCGATCTTATCTTTCATCAACACCGAATCATATTGTAGTACATTCCTGTAAGCACATTACAATGACAATGCTAACCAACGATGCCCATGGCGGTCATACGTCTCGACAGAACACTCATCCATAATCCATATTCATTCACTGTATCGCGATTAATATTCTGGCCGAATAAGATCAACAATGATGAGCGACTACCAACTGTGACGAATACAATGAAAAAATAATGCGTAGTGCAATTAAGCAGGGTCAGGCGCAGTGAGCTGCGGTTATATGTACGAGGAACGTTTTTTTTTTTTTTACAATCCCACCCATTTTTACTGCAGTATCATTTTCATTATTTTGACACAAAGATGAAGATATTGCAGGTAGCTTTCTCTGTTTCAGCTGACTACGTTGTTTTAGAAATCCTTTTGTAAAAACTAATATTTTTTAAAACTTTAACATAAGAATTGCAGTGGAAGTTTTCCCTTAAAATCGTTAAATACAAAGTATAAATTAAATATCTAACATCATTATGAAATCAACATGGAGGACGCTTGAAAATGGCGTATTATTGGTTTCAAATGAAAGGATTTGTTTTGAGAACAATACAATAATGTGTTCGATTACCCAGTTTAATTTTCTCTTCGTAAGGTAAACCATCAAATTTATTTTCTATCATCATTGTATTCATTTTTAATTTGCCACAAATTCAAACAAAACCGTTTTGTTTTTTGTAACCGTGCAAAACATGCGAAAATCTCATCTTACTCAGTCAGTTATAGCTATTTCTGTAATGTCGTTGTAACTATTACTTTAAAGTTTCTTGTTACGTTAGTAAGATGGCGAGGCATGTCTCTTTTATCCCTGGGTGATATACCACGTGTAATTGGTCGTTAAGCTTAAACGATTTACATATACATAGGTACTAATCTTTCGTGTTCCCAAACATTTAAAACAAGGTTTAACTATAGGAAAGAAAAGCGGAAGAGTTGCGTCGATGAAATTGATAAAGCCGTAATGGATCTGAAGCCAGGCGTTAAAAAGTACCGAACACCTTTGTGGACATTGTGAAGAAAACATTTCGGAAACACATTTCGAGATGCGATAGGCAGAACTATATCTCACCCTTAAGGAAGAAACCCTTTTCCACTGTGGAGACTATAGAATATGTAAGCTATGAATGAATGGGGGCATATAAAGTGGGTAGAAATACTTGCAAAGATGGACATGCCACATAGAGACAAATTGACCTAATTAGGAAGCTCAACGGTGACAGAAAGATTAAAAACTTTGGCGATGTCACTAAACGTTCGCTACTGGAATTCTTTAACAACTGTGTCAGCTCCTCAATTCAAAAACTATGGCGTAAATCTAAAGTAATTGCACTCTTAAAGCCATGTAAAGCATCAAGTTTATCTATAAGCTACTGCCTCATTTCCAAGCCCTGTTACCTGTTTAAGCTGCACGAGAGAGTGATTGTGGAACGAGTCCATCTGGTCTTCAAACCCAAACTGAAACAGACAGGCTTCATTATCCTGAAAATGCTGCACTAGCTAAACATTTCTCCTAACAAATAAAAAAAATGAAACAGGAGTCCCTTTTGTGGATTTCGTAGCTGAGTGCGAGACCATTAACTATAGGGTACTATTACAAGAACTATTCAGAATATCTAAAGATTACTATCTTACAAAAGTAATTGAATCGCTTCTGCAGAACAGACGATTCGTCGTTACCTTGGAAGGCACGAAAAGTAGATAGTGTACTTAAAAGAAAAGTTTATCTGAAGGCAGTGTAATGTCACCGCTACTACAACTACTCATGAAGTCGAGACAGAACTCAATAAGGCATTGTCTTATATGACTGACTATTACAAAAGAAATTATTAAAAACCAAACCCTTTCAAAACCCAAGTAAATGCATACCGTCTCAGACCTCAATGTTACATTGAATAAAACGCCCACGTACAAAAAAACAGCGTTAAAAGTTGTTTCTAGAAATAACCTATTATAAAAGCTCCGAAGCAGTAACTGGGCTACACATCAAGAAGTATTTTGATAGCACTCTGCTTCTCAACAGGAGAGTTTGCTTGCCCTGCGTGAAACAGGACTGTGCATGCGAAGAAAGTTAGTACTGCACCGAATGAAATAAGCCGCGTCGCAACTGGATGTGTCAAAAACCAACTCCTTCATAAAAACTGTATCGTGGATTGGGAACTGCAGAACCCAAATATGAACGAGCCACAAAAGAGTACACGGAACGTTTTGATACACGGCACCCTTTCTACGGAACAAGAATCTCACCAAACGAGGCTTAAATCCAGAAAAGACTTTATCCATTCTGTTGACATAGAGCCCCCACGAAGCCACCTGGTAGAAATGTTTGAGGAGTGGTTGCACATGTAACAGGCGGGATGAAAAGTTCATAGGCTGACCCATAGATGACGCTACTAGTGTCAATGTCATATGATTTTTAGTTAGCCCTAAACTTCAAAATGTCAATGTATAAATTTGACAGCTGTTGCACTATTAGTATCTGAGTTATAACATTTTTAGTGAAAGAACTTTTGTTGCTTTGACAAAATGGATAAAAAGGAATTTCGTCTGTTAATAAAGCATTGCTTTTTGGCGAAAAAAAAATTGTTGAAACCAAGGCTTGACTTGATAAACATTATTCGGACTTCGGACTTTGCACCAGGAAAATGAACTGTAGAAAAGTGGTTTGCTAAATTTAAACGAAGCGAAATGAGCACCGAGGACGATGCACGCAGTGGACGCCCCAAAGAGGCTATTGGCTGTTACCGACGAAAACATCAAAAAAGTCTACAAGATAATTTTTGATAACCGTAAAGTAAAGTTTGATTGAGATAGTTGAGACCCGACCCTAAAGATTCAAAGGAGCGTGTTGGTCATGGTCATATCGTGAACGAATATTTGGATATGCGAAAGCTCTCTACAAAGTGGGTGCCGCGCGAGCCGCGAGCTCACAATCGACCAAAAACAACAACGGATCGATGACTCTAAGCAGTGTTTGGAGCTGGGAACTGTTCAATCGTAATAAATCTCCAAAGCGTGGAAAGACGCAAAAGTCGGCTGGCAAGGTTATGGCATCAGGCATCAGTATTCTAGGATGCTCATTGTATAATATTCATTGGCTATCTTAAAAAAGGGAAAACCATAAACAGCGACTATTACGTAGCGTTATTGGAGTGTTTAAAAGACCAAATTGTGGAAAAGCGGCCTCATTTGAAGAAAAAGGAAGTGCTGTTTCATCAAGACAATGCACTGTCATAAGTCAATGAAATCGATGGCAAAGTTCCATGAATTGGTCTTCGAATTGCTTCTGCATCCACCGTACTCTCCAGATCTGGTCCCCAGTGATTTTTTCTGTTCTCAGACCTCAAGAGGATACTCGCTGAACAGAAATTTTGCGCCAATGAAGAGGTAATCGCCGAAACTGATGCCTACTTTGAAGCTAAAGACAAATCGTATAAAAATGGTATCGAAAAATTGTATGACCGCTATAAACGTTGTGTCGCCCTCGAAGGGAACTATATGGAATAATAAAATCAAATTCTATCAAAAAAAAATATATTTTTTTATGCTAGGCTACGAACTTTTCAGCCCGCCTGTTAAAAGCCAACAAACCTAGGTGGCGCGGAATGGAAATGCTTTAGCTGCTAACATGGTCTGCTACTGGCTCCAAAAAGCTTTGAAATTGAGCCTCGTTCGAACTCGAAATAGTAAGTTCATACAAAATATACAAAATGTATTTAATAATTAGAAGACTATCTCTGTAAATTTATATCAAGTTGATTACATAACTAATTGTAAACCGATGAACACGGAAAGAGAATTTCATTAATTGATTAGTAGGTACACCCAGTATAATGATTTATGGGGATAATAGAATGGTACTGTTGACCCTGTTACTTCTTACATTGTATACATACATTGTCGATGCAGCATTTAATCACAAAGAAAACTAAAACGCGTGTCGCCTATTACGTTAATCACAGTGTATTTGCTTCTATTATTAAAATGTACATTTATGAATATGCGATTGCATTTAACGGTATATGTATACAAATGCAGCAAACGATTGTACATATTACGTGTACTCACATTATGGCACAATGTACATTTAATAATAATGTTTACTACATATACGTAATACCGTGTGTATTGCACAAAAAATAGATATAAATGTCATTATCATTTGCTTGTTGCCATACATTTTAATAAAGTGTATGTGGTATTTAATGTTTTCTTTCAAAGTTCATTGCGGTGGAGTTGGATTTACATATTAATTTCGCTTAACTATGTGCAATTTCTATCATAACCGGGTAAATTTATTAAGGAACATATTTCTAGATATAAATAATAGACACACTTTTTTGAGTTTCAAAGTTTATTTGGTAAATACTAAACTATAGTTTCGCCACACAGTGGCTTCATCGTGTGGATGAAGAAATTATACAGATTTATTAACAATAGCGGCTTATATACTAGTTGTTGGGTAGGTAGAAATATTCAAGGGGTGGGAAGTTTTAAATTTAACAGTGGGGAGTTACTAATCTCTAACTGATCATTTAATGAAATATTGTCTTTTAGCAGAAATATTCATGAACTCTTTAGAAAACATCATTAGTAAACATAATCTTTTTAAGCTTTGCTACTACTGGCATCGTTATATAGACGATATACTTGTTTGTTTTAAGGGTACCAAAAGACAATTAGACCAATTTTTCCATTTGATAAATAACATACATCTCAAAATCTTACCATTACCAAAATTAATAACAAGCACGAATTCTCAATTTACCACTAACCTACAGATACGGATACGATAATACATTCAACTTCTTTTCACCCTTTCACTCAAAAATTATCCTATTTTCATTCCATGCTCTTTACACTTTTAAACATTCCTCTTTCTAAAGTAAATTTTAATAAAGAACTCAATAGGATTTATTGTATACCAAAAAAATAATGGATATCCAAAAAGTTTAATTACCAACTTGTTAAAAAACAAAATACAAAAACAGACATTAAATTCTAGTTATCCTACAAAAGAATTAAATAATAACTTTAACTGTTTAACTTATATAGGAGACATCTCCATAAAATTAGGAAAAGAACTAAAGAAAATCAATGAAAATCAAGTATCGTTTAAAACTATCAACTCTCTAGGAAATTTTATTAAAAATAATAAAGACAAATTAGATAAAGGATCGAAATCTGGCGTCTATAGGTTAAAGTGTAGTGATTGCAATAAAGTGTACGTCGGACAGACTGGAAGAACATTCAAACAACGAATAAACCATAACAAAGATAATATTTTATTAAATGATCAGTTAGAAATTAGTAACTCCCCACTGTTTCAAAACATAATTAGGTTCAAAGCCCTAAGCACGTCAAAATTCCTCGAAAAATATTAAAACCCTTTTGATCTTTTTAATATTTTCCAGATTGTTTTTATCCTTTTATTAGATAATTGCGAATTTAAGGTGAGAGGCTTCAAGCACATTGAAAGAGCTTTATTCAATTCGAATGAGCTTGAAGCTATGAAATACAAAATAGAAGGCATTTATAAAGGAATTCGTTTATCAAGCCTAAACTACATGTTCACGAAGGAGCTTGAAGTACAGTGCTTCAAGTCCCGAAAGGTCTGGAAGCACATTTTCATGCAAAGCACTAACACTATGCTCAGCTCTGAATTGCAGAACGGATGAACCGATTATAATGTAATTATTTTTGTTTGAAAGCAGATATTTGTGCGATAGTTATTAGTCATGTTTGAATGAAATTAGTGAAGCCGTTTTCTGAATCTTCAGATTTCATCATGGATTTTGTTAGGATCTGCGCCAATATTTCTCATTTTCTAAAGACTAAGGTTTCTATATCAGTGGTTTCTACATTTTGAGAAAAATTCTGTTGTTATCTATATTGTAGTGTGTAAAATAATGACTCCTTGATTCTATTTATTGGACTAGCTGCTCCTAAACACTTAAAAACGTTAACAAAAAAATTTTTCAACTACTATTTCGTAGTGAGGGTTTTGAATGTCAACATTTTTACAATCGAAAGTTTTCGTGGTTGAAATGTCTTGGGTTATCGCTATATGGGATCATGATCATTTTTGACTAATCTATTGGTATGAAAAACCACTGAAAATGTTTTCAATTATAATTGTATAGTTGCCTATTTTCGTTGCTATAGGATATTATATGCCAGTTAATTATGTTTTTCTTATTTTTTTTTTAATTCCTCAATTTGCAAAGCGAAACTGCCAAATCTTTTAGGGTAGTTGAAGTTTTCCATTAAGATCATTTTAGACATCATTCACAGGCATGACAAATTCATTAAAACTGAGTGACCTATTTCATATGACTTGACGGACGATAATTATTTTTAAATAAAATTTTATTTTCGATCATTGGGTCGCTTTTCCATTATGTGAGTTCCATTGATGAATTTTCAGTCGAAATCTGTTCCGGAAAACATCCCAGTCATGCTGACCTTTCAAAACGAGTGTTTGCTGTAGGTCACGCTATACACTAGACTACTCATTGCATTGCACAGAGTTCGTCATTATGATGAACTTCGAGTTCAAAAGAAAACAAAACCACAAACTGACCTTGTCTTAGCTCGTTATCCGTCATTTGCATACACGCCAGCCTGTTCTATGAATGGCAAACTATTACATCAGTAGGAAGAATTAATGGTTCAGGTTAAAGTAAAGGTATTAAAAGTATTACAGAATAATGCCAAGCAACAGTAAAGCATTTCAATTTATTTATCTTTTATAGTAAGCAAGTGTAACATTGGAGCAAATAAAGAAAAGATGTCCAAACAGCTAATTGTGTATCTTTTATGTAATGATTGTAAATAATCCAAAATTAATCAGGACACAGAAATTTATTGTATCTACAATGTTACCACAATCTATATTATTCTCCATGAAGCAAATATTTGGTTTTGACAAAAAAAATGTGATGATGTTATTCTGACAGGGTTCTTTAAGGAGCAATTACACATTTACAGAAAATGTTTTCAGAATGATTTATAGGAATTACCAACAGCTACAGAACAACAAAAAAAATGGATATTTATATATATATGACATTATTATTAAAATTTTATATGTAATAATTAAGTGTAACTACACCCACCACACCCGACGCTGATGGGCTTGTGCAAAATCGCCTTTTGCTGGCAATCCTACATTAAGTAGTAGACCAAATGAATTTCTTGGACGAACGCGTTGCTCTATCCTTTATTTTATTGAACTGGGCTGCATGAGGCAGTTCTGTGCACTACTTCGGAAACCCCACCCCTCCGCTCTACACCCATTTGCTAGAATAAAGCGCCCAATTTGGACGTGTTAGTGTGCTGTTTTCAATCCATCTAATTGATGTCATTTAATTTCTCAACTACTTGTCTAGCTTACCCAAAACATAAAAAGGGACAATTTAGAACGCACTCATCTGTTACTTATTTAAGGAACAACTGTAGATATTAAAATGGGCGGATTGCCCCTTTGAATTTTTTAACGCAAAATAATTTAGACGAAACATTAAGGGAAACAAAGAAGTTATAAAAAAAATACAACAATACTCATATCAGCAGCAGATGCCAAAAATTGATAGCATCAACCAGAAGATTATAGTCATGTTTGCTTCTATGAAGGATCGAAGAACTTAATTAAGTTATAAAGATGGTTGAGTAAACATTTGCAGAACACCCATTTCACACTTTCAATTTGTAGGGATTAAAAACTATTTGAACCACATATTTCTAAACTAACTCAAATCAATGCAAGGCTCTTTTGAAAACGTATTCTATGCCACGTACTACTAAAGCTGACATTTTAAAACCAAAAAGGAACCTTAATTTACATTTTTATAAATATACCATGATGGAGTTTGTGATACTGTTCTACACTAAAAACGTAGTCCATTATCTGACATAGTGAAGTTATTAACTGACTTTTTGTTATTATTATAGCAATTGTCCAATTTAGCAGGGCTATTTCTGCGAAGCAATAAAACGCAGTACAACAGTTGAAATTAGCAGTAATACTAATCTTTATTACGACTTCCTGGAAACTATTTGCAGTCGTTATGTTTGCAAATTCTGTTAACAGAACTAACATACAAAAAAAAAAAGAGAACGAAGCACAAATGGAATCACTGAAAGTAATTTATAGTTAAGATAAATGTACATAAGTAAATGTCAGTTACAGTGAAAATTATTGCAGTGAAATAATGAATTTTAGAGCATTTCAGAGGAGATTTCTACATTCTGTTTTAAATAAAACACATTAAAGCTATGAAGCATTTGTTGTCTGTCCGTCTGTCGCATTGTAACTACTCCATTACTGATGAATCAATTTCAATGTGGATATTTTTGTTTGAAAGCACCGAGCGGCGTAGTCTAATACTCTAGATCATTGCTTAGCATTCGGGAAGTCACCGGTTCGAAACCGGGTCCGGCTGCTCTGGTCCAAGTTTTCTGTGGTTTCCTTGGATCACTTAGGCAAATGCTGGGGCAGTAATATTCCACAGATCTTCTTTCACTTCTCTTCTGTCTTCATTTCGTCCGTCTCATCTTTCTCTCCCTAACCATACCACCCACCCATTCCCACGATTCCTGAAAGGAGGCTGAAAAGGGCCTTACACCCTACCCTCCGGCTTTGCACTACAGTGTAAGTCGGAGGGACTGCCCCCCCACCAGCGCATGTAGCTGGTGGGAATGAAACACAAAAAAGTTTTTTTTTGTTTGAAAGCTGATATTATCGCGATAGTTCTGAGTTATGGTTGAAGGAAATTGCTGTATTATTTTTCTGAATATTTAGATCTTTATGTATATATTATAAGGATCATGGTCAATTTTTTTCATTTTCTGAAAGTTCAAGTATCTAAGTCGATGGTTTCTAGATTTTACCCACTGTACTTGGTAAATACTATGTATTGTTTGTGTTTAATGTATTTAGTGATGTGGCAACTTCTCTAAAACACTTTTAATAACGTAAAACGTCTCTTCCAAATCATGCAGGTGATAAATTTTATAATTTGTTTGTTATACTAAGCCAACTTTCGTTTTGCATATACAACGAAAATATTTGTAGATGCAGATGTAGAAAGTGAAAGTTTGCATCTCAGGAGTTGGCGGCATTGTTACATTCATTCCACAAGGAAATGCTTGAAGATCTGGTGGACTTCGATTTCTTCCTTAACACAAAAACATAAACGTCGTGATAATTATGCTCTAGCACTGAAATCTATCCTCTGATTGATAGAATATTCTTGTGAATTAAATTCCTCGTTGTTAATAGAGATCTACAGATACGAGTTTGAAACTTTGCCACGAGCTGCCAGATCTATTGATTGTATATCCATTGTTGCTTCCGTTTATAGGTAGGTCTACATACACATACACATACACACAAACATACATACATACGTAACTACGGGTGTTGTATGAGTTTATCACGACGACGGTTGAATTGGAGGGGATTTAGCTGTTAAACGGGATGAATGAGCGCGGTCACCATGGTTACCACTCCACGTTATACGGCTCGATTGATTTTACTGGTTGAAATGTAATTCTAGAACGTGGTTGTGTACTATTTTTGTTACCGGCTCTGTTCGGCGTCGGATGGTAACATCGATTACACAAAAACATTCCCCAACAACGTTTACGTAACGTTTCTAAAGTTCACTCTACTAATCCTGTTATAAGAGAATCCTAGTAATGTATAGATTCATGACGGAGTAATAATGAATACACCTCACCAATTCATTCTTGTATGGCAGGCCGTTCTTTCTGGAAATCCTTTAGTATATTATCAGTGAGCAAGAAGTTCTTGGTTATCATTATGTGGAATCTGGTGAGGGGGCCGGAATCAGTAGAGGTTTCTGGATGCAACCCATATGGGCAAAAATAAATAAATCCTATTGACGATAAATGAATAAACTACTTTGTTTATTATCATCACTTTTTTATTTACAAATCCTTTTGACTATAGTTTCGACAAAAAAGCTTGTTATTGTCAAACAAATAATTCAAATTGAATGAATATAAACAAATTTGTCAAAATAAATGATTACAAATTGAATTTGAAATTATTAAATGTATTGAGTAGTACTGAGTGGTACAAATCTACCTGGTCGTTTAACAGGTTATTTTTCGAAATTTTTGATGCTTTATATACTTCTAAGGATTCTAAAATATTAAGTTTAAAGACTTTATTTAGATTATGAATAATTTTAAGAAAAATAACCTGTTAAACGACCAGGTAGATTTGTACCACTCACTACTATTCAATACATTTAATAATTAATGGTATTTCCAGAAATATATATATAAACACTATTGTACATCTGTTTATATTCATTCAATTTGTAATCATTTGATTTGAATTATTTGTTTGACAATGACAAGCTTTTCTGTCGAAACTATAGTCAAAAGGATTTGTAAATAAAAAAGTGATAATAAACAATGTAGTGTTTATTCATTTATCGTTAAGATGAATTATCGCAGTGTAACGGCTGAATCAATCCAATTTTTAAATCCTATTGGATAGGATTAAATGGTCTAAGCGGTAAGCTGATATAAACTGCCCTAATGGTGATAAAACCGTGCTCCACGATTTTAAACAAAATTGAAACAACTCCCAAAGTTTGTTGACAATTGTTTAGCAAAACTACCAATAGGTATTCCATCCATTATTTACATTGTGAGGTACTCATACCATTTCTTAAAACAAGTTATAATATTGCTAACATTTTTCAAGTCAGGATGTGTTGTGTGTAAGTGATGATCGACCACACACACAATGTCGTGTACTTTTACATATATATATATATGCATGTAACTCAGTTTCATTTTATAAAAAGACGCAGTTTGAATTGCAAATTTTGCAACGTTAATCAATCATTCGATTAAAAGGACGAAAGAATAAGTACTACAATGTGTTGAACATCACAAAGACATCTGGTAAATACATGCAATTGATACTCGAAAGGCATCCATTAACATAACAGTTGTGTGCGCAAAGTTAACAACGTACACGATTAGTTTAACTCATACCATGAGAGCAAGGAGATGGTTTACAAGCAATCGCTCCGGGGCGATCGTACAGAGATAGTAATGAATAAATTATATTGAAGGTAGTACGTGGAAGGAGGTTCCGTTAAATGTAAAGTACGGACTGCGACAGTAAAACTCTTATTCTGCCTGTTTATTAATGCTAGTGAATCGGGAAGTTGCTTTTTGTGGATTTGTCCTGTTATGGTTGTTGGATTTATAGAAGATATACCGACTTTACCATCGTTCATAGAAAGTTTGATTATCTAGCCTTTCTATTTTATAAATTAAGCATTTCCAAAACGAATTCCAATGATGAGAGAAAATTGATTAATAAATAGAGACACAATAAATAAATAAAACAACTTATTAACTTTTAAATATTCGCTATAATGTAAAATAATTATTCAGCCTACTGAGCCCTTTTCAAGAGAATCGAAGGTACTTGCAAAGGGTTCAATAGGTCGAAACAATTGTAGAGTTATTATACATTATAGTGAACAGTTAAAAGTTAATCAGTTGTTTTATTTATTTATTTTAATAATGTTTCACAAATATAATTAATTATCATTAAATATTATTAAATAGAAGCACGTTGGAACGAAATATCAGTCATTAATTAATCCTTATCAAATAAAATTCGTCAACATGGATTAGGAAGCTATAGATAAAAAAATGCAATTTTTAAAGTTTTGGAGAGTTTTTGAGTTTTTTACCACCTAAAGACAAAACAACAAATAGTTGTTTACACCAACTGTCATTTGTTGCTGAATTCGAATCTGACCTCATAATTGCCCAATATGTAAATATTTTGAAATACCTCAACATCAAAACCTGAATGATTCTAATTTGGCATATTTCGTTTTAAGATTAGGAAATCATGAAATTTTAATGTTTTGGGGCAATTATTGAGACTAGGATTCTAGTTCGACGTCTAAGAATACATCGACAGGATTATCCTCTCTCCTGTTTTTTCTTTTCAAATCGCCGTATTGTGGTGCTTTATAAAAGGACGAAAAAACAGGCAGGTAATTATTATCGATGTTTTCGACTACGAACTCGAATTTATCCTCAGAACTGTCCTTGCATTTTAAAAATTCGCAATATTCTAATCTCAAAACTGAACAAACTAAATTAGCATTATTAGAATTTCGAGCTTGAAATATTTCAAAATTATAATATGTACGGCCATTCTAGGACTAGATTTGAATTTAGCGACAAATGATATACCTTTCATAGTTGTTTTGCCCTTTTGCTAAATCCTGACCTTCTGAAACAATTCCGAGGCCAGATTCGGAAACGACCACCCTATTGTTTCTTTCCTTTTCAGACTCCAATTTTGTTGGTCTTTGAATCTATACCTACTTGTATAAAAGATATTTTGTCTTTGACAGCTTAACATTTTTAACATTTCGTCGCGGATATTTTTGAGCAAAATGATTTAAAGTTTGAAAGGACAAAATTAGAAAAACAATATTTCTGCCTATTCAAACATATACTATAAAGACAAGAAACAATTACTTATTTTTTTACATACTTAATAAATTTATCAAATGTTCGCTAATTTAGAAAATAAGTTGTTGCGAATTTCGTTTGTGGTAATCTCCAAAGGCAAGAAGAACATCTGACGTTCATGTTTCGTTTGAAGAGAGTAGGTAATTGATTTGAACTTTATAACTGTTGAGTGCCGATTGATTACACAGAGACTTAATGCACTTTCATTCATAGTTTGACGTGACAGCATTTAATCATTTCCAGTATCAGTAAGTAAATGCAATGAGAAAGCGGTTATTACCTAAGTGCTTTCGCAATCATTCATTGCCAGTTCCCGCTAAAAACATAAAATAAAATTCGTCTTAGTGCAGTTTCATCTAGTTTATTTGGAACAAAGGCAAAAATGTTCATATACAAAATAAAAACTGTTAACGTAATTATCACGTCATTCAGTTGAATAACGTCATACCTACTAGGTCAGTGATGACAAATCCTCTTGAAATACGTACACAGATTATGCGGAAAACTTACAGTTGACAACATAAAGGAAAAGGAGGTTCAAGAATAACACCAAAGTAGATACTCAATATAATAAATGGAATTACTGCAATTGTTTTTGTTTTATATCAAATACATGTAATTATTAAACTTGTGAAATGGTTCAGAAAAATTAATTAGGTCAATGTTCTTAGTATTTTAATAAACATATTAGATAGCTGTTTATTAGTTGATGAAATAAAATTGTTTCACCGGTGCACAGATGTGTCACTTCTTTTTATTCCTGGGGGAATCGATGCAATAAATGGACAACTATACACTAATTTTATTGCACGTCGGGATTGCTACTTATTTTTACGAAAATACTAAATAACTATGATTTATTATGTGAAACTATATGTTATTAAATACCATATGTTTAGAGAGATCTTTATGTGATTGGTGCTATATGTTAAAATGTACTAAAATGATCTCTCCTAAAAATGTTTGATGTTTTAATCTAATATGATTAAATGTTGAATTGATTCTGCTGAATGTAAAAATACTTATATTAACATGAATTTAAGAACCGCCCCCCAGAGGAGGGGGTGGTTCCGATGCACCGATACTTGAAACAACAGAAATCCAACATTGCAAGCTATGTGTCGGTGCATCGTCTACGTTCTGGAAATGGACCGATGGGTCAAAAAATTACCCTTAATAAATCTATAGACTAACTTAACTCTAAAAGAACATTTGGAAACAAAGAAAATATAATACAATAGGGCTAAATGGCAATACCAAGAAGGGAAAAAATATGACAGTTACAAAAAAACCATAACGAACAATAGCTCTTCTTGTATTTGTAAGACATTGTCTAACTCAATTGATTAAGCCATTTAAATGATTATGGATTAAATAACTAAATACATATATAAGTGATAATATTGTCGGGAATGGGTACTTTCAAAGAAAGGCGTGAAAAATGTACCTATTATATATATAACTTGCATCCTTTTGGGTAAATTCAACGTTCAAATCGGTGTTGGAAGTCAAAGGGGCATGCAAAAGAGGGATTTGGAGAATGTCAACGAAAGCTCTGGTAACCAGAATGGTGTATACGGGAGGGTAGTTGATTCATGAAACGCGAATAGAGAGAATAAACGTGAATAACATCGTCCTGTTTCAGAATCGATACGCCGCTTTCCACGTTCCCTTTCCCATCCCTTCCACGTTCATTCGCGACACGAGGGTTGAGCTCTCACTGGTTCTAGGTCATCGGGTTGGAATTGTGACCGGCCAAGGGGAAAGGGGATGCTTTCGCACCCCCACATGAAAGGAACTGCAGGAATACGAGCTCATTCATTCAAGCAAATCCCCACTTTTTACTCCAAAAGGATCCTGATAACAGTTCGGAAAATTTCCAATTTATATTAAATTCCTTGGGCTGAATTGTATCACGTAGTGGTTTTTATTATACTCAGAAACAACAGAATTTTTCATTTTTTATCAGTTTTTTGTTATTTTAAATAGGGAAGGAAATAAAACAATTCTAAAAACTTATTTGTTTAAGAAAAAATGGTTTTCAATCCACAGAAGCAAAATACGTTTTGGAAAAGAGGTTGACATTTGTTTCCTGTTGAATTTATTATATATTCTCTATTGATGGTATCTATATATATATGATGCTATCGTAAAGTTGGATTTGTAAGGTAATTATGTATAACTGAGGTATAGCTGATGTAAGGACATTCTCCAATTAACGGACATTTACAAAGTCTAATAAAAGAACGAATCTAACTAAATCGTTTACTTTCGATATGCAGGATATTGTCGCTTAAACGGAATTTTTAATTGAAAATCACCAATCTTTTGACATGCTAAGCGTGTTCAAATGTCAATATTCCGATTCGATCGTAATGGGGTCATAGACCGGATGGGGTAATAACTGTCGCTAAACGCCCTATCCGTTTAATTTTAGATGGGTTATACTAGTTTAGATACGAGATATTCTAATATGTACGGTGCTAGCTTAGGTAGTTTTGTAAAACAAATCGGCGGAGCTAACTCATCTGAAGATACAATATTCGTCAATTGGCTGACCATTTAAACATCTAGTTAATGGTTGGAATTAACTAATTGGAATTTTTAATTGAAAATTTTACTTTTTAACATTTAGTACGTGTTTAAATGTTGATATTCGGTCATCACGGTCATAGATATGCTGTTTCAGTAGATGTGGCTAAACGCCCGTTGTAATTGCTATGTATCATAGATAACAGTAGCTACCACCCATCCGTCCAAATTTGGACTATTATTGTGATTAATATAATAAAATAGGTATAGTTGATTAAATATTATCTTCGGATATCGACAACTTCGAAATTTATCTCAATTCGTTTGTTTAATCGGATAGTAGGTATTTACTCAGAGTCTTGAAATGCGGAAAAGTATAGTTTAATATACACTTATTTGTAGTAGGAATCTACTTTCCAATTACACTTGAGTTTCTTGGTTTCTAACGTGTATCGATTTGAAACATTTGTCGACACCAAAAGCCTTGGGGATACAATTAGAATAATCACTGTTTCTTAAAACTTTTATACCTATAATATAAACTACCATTCACGTTGTACAAAATTTTTAAATGACAACTTTTACTTTCACTTCATCAATGCGCACACAGTTCATTAACGACACTCATTGTGTGATTTAATGAATTACATATGTGGATGTACTTATATAACGTAATAAGTCGAATAAAGCACACTTGCTATTTTGTTTCACAAATTATTGTTTGAAACTTAACGATACCGTTTCGGCAATTACGCCATTGTCAAAAGATAGGAGTACAATAGATACTAAAAGTATATTGCAGAATTTGTGCTTAAATAGGTTGATTTTAAGAGGGGACTCAAAGTGAATTCAATTTTGTAATTAGTGACGACCATAAGATTTTGCTTTTGTTATTTCGAATATTTCGAGAAGGTCTAGTTTTTTACCTTTATTAACATTATGCAAAATTTTGGGATTATCAATATCTAAATGGTGGTTATTTGATATACAATGGTCAGAAATTCCTGTGCAACTATTTTTGTGTAAAATTGACCTTTCATGTTTTTTAGCCTATAGTTTAGAGCTCTACCAGTCTGGCCGATGTAAATGGCCTCACAATTTTTACAATTTATTTGGTAGACACCATTTTTCTGTAATATGTTGACCTTTTCTTTGTTATTTGCTAGGAGTGAACTTAAATTTAACTTATTAGCTACAATGGTATTTATATTATTTTTTCTTAATCTATTACATATTTTATTAGATAATTGTGGAGCATAATTAATGTAATGATATTTTTGTTCATCCTTTGGATTTGGAGAGGCATAGAGAGTTTTTTGTAGCAATTTTTTTTGTTTTTTTGTATTAAAGTTTCGTTGTAACCATTATTTTTTGCTAAACTTTTTAAGAAATTGATTTCTTTTTTAAAGTTATGTTCATTTAAGGGAATAGAGAGAAGTCTATGTAAGTAGCTATATTTGATGTTTGTTGGTTGTTTGGAATTTGCATGAGGTATAATGTCAGTGAAGGTTGGTTTTCTATAAATACCAAAATTAATTTTGTTATCATTTCTTGAAAGGGTAATATCTAGAAAATTTAATGAGCCATTCTTTTCTTTTTCTAAAGTAAACTGAATGTCTTTGTATAAAGTATTTAAGCGATTTTGAAATGAATCGAATTCTCTTTCATACATATCTACCCCAATAAAGTACTAATTAGAGGATTCCTAGAATTAATATAATAATCTTAATAATAAACAAATGGTAGTTACTGGGCGCCAGATTAGGACTGTACGGAGGATGGTCTAGAGTCAGTCACACTCACGATTATCAGAGGCATCTTAAACAGTCAATAAACAATGTAAACAAGGGGCGAATCAGACTGTAATGGCGTCAGTGCCTAAGTGAGAGGTGTAGGTACTCAGTGCGCATGCGCGGAACGTTGAGCGCAGCGCTGCGGCAGCAGAATTTCAAAACGCTACTTAAAAAACATGCCTCGTATTATGAAACGGTTTGTTTAGAGCATATTTGAACACGTCCAATACGTAGCAACTTTGAGTTTATGATTGTTTTAAATTGTCGAAATTTGTAAATTCATTTGCATAAGGGTTATTATCACAAAACTGAGAACATTCAGGTCGAAACTCTTAAAAATTGGTAGTTATTTAATTTTAGAAACATGCAGTCATACTATTTTGCTGGTCTGACGTAAATATGTATTGATTTTTCAGATTTTTTGTTAAAAATGTAACTTTTTATGCCTAGATTTTCTTCTCCGTTAGACAGTTGATGGACGATATGGATTTAGTTACGTTTCCTCAAAAGTTATAGTACGCCATAGAAATTTAGTCAGGTATCCTGTTAACCAGTCAGTTTCACTACAAGGTTGTCTCTTTTAAATATTTCTGGAAATTGTGTATATCAAAAAATTAAATCTGATGTCTTCCTTCATTACTTTCTCCTCCGTTAGCTTTGAGAAAAAACCATACAGCAAAGTGTATAATGTTGACATGTAGAGAATGAGTCTACAACTCAGTGTGTGATGCTAATGAAAGAACACGACCTGTTTCTGTGGTTATACTGATTGAAAGACAAAAAAATTGTGGAAAAAATAAGTAGAATGAGAATTGTCAAGCTGCTTTCTCCTCCGTTAGATTAAGTAATAATTGAACAAGGATGTAATGATAAGAGTGATTTTCCGGGTTTGATGTCCGTGGTCTAAAGACTTGGTTTCCGCCTGACGTTTCGTCAGCGACTGCGGATGACATCTTCAGAGGTATTGAGGTCGTCAAAGTAGCTTCCTGTCTCGAAGTTCTCTTCTCGGTGACCTGCTATCGTGTGTTACACACTGAGAACTTCGGGACAGGAAGCTACTTCGACGACCTCAATACCTCTGAAGATGTCATTCGCAGTCGCTGACGAAACGTCAGCCAGAAAACAAGCCATTAGACCACAGCCATCAAGGCCGTGAAAGCCTACACACCCTAAGTATGTAATCATTCATACCTTATTGTGATTAAACAAAAGGTATATTTTGTCGACATGCTTTTCTAGGTTAGTTGTAACTACATTCTACGGTTAAAAATAGCGCCAAATGATGATCTAACTAACAGAGGAGAGTTCTTTGATCCTTTACTTCGACAAGTAGTAAAACTTCTAATGCTATTTTTCCTGTACCAAACTGAAACTGTATTTATTAAAATTAAGTCATTTTCTTACCTATGAAACGCTTATTCTTTAAAGTTCTTCACTGAGTATTAGTTACATTCCCTTTCGTTAGTACATTTTTCAATTTCACTAATAATTTTTATCCGGGAGTTGAACTACATGTATGCGCCAGCAAAGAAACTAAATGCGAAGCCTCCAGCAGAAACATAACGTAATTTATTTTCCAAAAAGCTCAATTCCAATGTTGTGGTGTTGATAATTATATTGTCTTGATTTCCTCATAAGGAATTTTGATCACACACGATACTAACCATTAATGGGCACAATACTAATTAATTGTAGGTCATTATGCTAAATTCTATAATAAAACATGTGGTTTGTGGTAAGTAATCGTAAACTATTACACAAACGTTTTTGATTCAGTCTTATCTAAAAATCAAGAAGCTATAGATTAGACTAACATAATCTTGTCCAAGACAGGACGGTTAGCATTGCTTAACATACGGGAGGTCACCGGTTCGAACCCGGGTCCGGCTGCTCTGGTCCTAAGTTTTCTGTGGTTTCCTCGAATCAATTAAGCAAATGTTGGGGATGTGATATTCCACACATAATCTTTCACTTACCTTCTCTCTTCATTTCGTCCGTCTCATCTTTCTCTCCCTAACTAACTACCACCCACCTACTCCCAAGACTCTTGAAAGGAGGCCGAGGAGGTTCTTACGCCCTACCCTCTGGCTTTACACTACATTGTACGTTGGAGGGACTGTCCGCCCACCAGCACGAGTAGCTGGTGGGAATGAAACAAAAAAAAATAGGAGGGTTAACCGTACAGTCGGTACGATGCCACCTACGCCAGAGACGACGTCACAACAATGGTATGTCGGTAAAGAGTAAGGGGATACATTCCAATCCGTAACTCACTTTCCTAACGTCCATTCTTTTCCAGCATTTTTATTCCTAGGATAGTTAAGTTTTTACTATAATGTTAATTAATTTGGTTTGGTAGATATGTTTATTGTAAGTATCTGCCTGTAATTACAAAACATTACATAACTATTGTATTTTGATTTCATAAAGTATCATTCTAGTTTCGTATTGCTGATGTATTGTAGTGGGATATCTTGTACAGTCAAATATTCACAAATTTATCATTTTCGTTAGTCATACGCCCCATTCTCCCGTGCAAACAATAGATCTATCATGCGTGACAGTTTTTACCCAATTTCTGTTGAACCGTCGAGAAAATCATAATGGAACAAATCTTGAATTGTAGCTAGTAATGGATTCCCCATATTTTAAAAATAATCATCACCGTAGACGTGATAATTTTTGCTTTGTTATCAATCAAGATAGAAGGCAGATGGGAATAATTATTTTAAAAGCAGTTGTTTTTGATGACACGTCACATCAAGTAAATAAGGTAAAGATAATAATCTTCGATGCAAGTGTTATCAAAAATCGGACGTATGCATTTCATTTTTTTTAAGTGTTAATATGTATATGTATGCTGATAAGAAATTTAACCAGAAAAAAAAATAGTCTCTGCATGACAGAAAATGTAAAACATTAATTAAAACAATGAATAATTGATTTTGTCTACTAATATTTGATTAAATTCCATTATATACTTAATGAATAAGAAACACTTTTTCGAATGTCACAATTTATTGTTTATCACTTGACAATATTGTTTCGCTACACTGTCGCTTCTTCGGAAGTTATATCTAAACTTATGTTATTACAAATATTATTTGCTTATATTCTAACCGTTCCAGGAGGGGGTGGGAAATGAAATAAATTTATTGATGGAGAATTGTTGACTTCAGTTTGTTCATTAATAATATTTGGGCTGTATTTGTTTCTGTTTATTTATAATTCTTCTAATAATTGTATTCTATATGAATTATTTTCTGCATGTATTATTCAAAAATCTTTATTAAAATTCTGTTTATTATCGTGACGGGGTGGGTTTTTGAAAACAAAATAAATAGGAAAACTATTTGCCCGTCACAACTGATAAAATTAACACAAAAATAACAAGAAGAACTTTTTTTAAAGGTTTTTTTACACACACAGAACACGCAAACACAGGAACAACAAACAAACAACCACACTAAGCACTAATACAAAAAAACACTAATTAATAACTAGACATAAAAGATATAAGTGAATAACAAAAAAAAAAGACAAACAAAACGAGGTCGAATATACAATTGAAATAATGAATTGAACGATTTGAACGTGAGGTACCAAGTGTCATTAGTTGGCTAAAAACATTTCAACTTTAGTCCTCTAGTTGCCATAGTTATCAGAGGTTAGCCCGCAGGGTAGATACTTACGATAACAACCCCTGGTATTGTCGTCGTTATCGACACGTTTGCAAAAGTATATCGCCGGAAACTTAAAAATATTCTTGTTTCTAGGTAGCTTAGTCGCTACAATCGTTTAAGTGTATCGCATAATTGAAATCTACTTTATTGTTATTATAAGATTTGTAATGTTCATTGGTCCTGTTTTTAAAACTGAAGTCAACAATTCTCCATTATTAAATTTATTTCATTTCGCACACCCTCCTGGAACGGTTAGAATATAAGTAAAGAATATTTGTATTAGCATAAGTTTGTATATAACTTTCGAAAAAGCTTCAGTGTAGCGAAACAATATTGTCAAGTGATAAACAATAAACTGAAATTTATTTTTATTTCAAAGTAGAAAATAGGAGACTGTGGGAAAAGGATAATTAAATAAAGAAAGACTCACCCTAATTACCACTAACTAAATTTAAAATGAGCGGACACATGTTTCGCTCACTTCACGTTGATAATGCCCAAATGTGAAGTGGGCGAAACACGTGTCCGCTCATTTTAAATTTAGTTAGTGGTAATTAGGGTGAGTCTTTATTTAATTATATTTATTTAACTTAAAATTTATTCATCAGGTGTAAAACAAAAAATAGTTTCCTAGATGTTGTATAATGTTACATAATAAAATATATGTATGTTATTTTAAATTATAAAGTCGATCGCTTCTTTTTCAAGAAACGTGCATGCTTCACGTTGGTGTTACTTTATTATGTTCAGATCAAAATCTATAATACTTATATGACTAAATAATTGAGTTATCCATTTTCATTGTCGCAGTGTCTTTGTTTATATCTTATCAGTGTCAGCAATTTTATTATCGAAAAGCGTAATTTCATCGGTTAATCTATTGAAACGAAGCGCAGGTGTTATAGGTATATCAGTAAACGGTTTATCAGTAAGGTTTAGTTTAGTCTAGTCCACTATTCTATTTTATTATTTATATGCATCTAACATATATAGTATGTGGGCAAGAGGCATTGTGAGTATATAAAATATTTGGACATGTGGGTACTTTAGGTACATGACCAGTGTCCACTGTTTTATATTCCTCTTTCTCGTACAACAGACGCGTGTATAAATTTGTTTTGTGAACAACATTAATGTTTTTGGTTGTTATAGCAGTCAGTCACGTTGAGTATTATTATTATGTGTATCCACTTTTAGTGCTTTTTATCAGATAATTTTAATATTGGAGCATTGTCCTTGAAACGTATTCGCGGAAATTTCTGTTTACAACGCTTGCGTGCGTCTGCATGTAGTACCTATTGACTATACACAACAATTTATATGTTGCATAACCATTTTTGTTGTAATAGTATTCGAGTGTATCTATCTTACGTTAATCAGTAATTTTATAATGTACGATGTACATCCAGAACAGTAAATAGCTGATTATATAATGAGGTTAAAATTAAAACATATTACAAATCCATAATTACATTAAAATCAGGTTGGATTATTTATTTCTATCTCTTAATCTCCGATTATATATGGCGTTAATGTGTAGGTAGGGTCGTAAGGTAATTTTGTGGAGCTATCTTCTCTCATGATACATAATTTGAACGGGTTTTATTAGTACATGAGTAATTGCTTTGGTAAAATGTGATAGGACATTAATTTGATAATGCAGTTTATTGGAAAATACAATTTGAAATATTCAAAAAAGAAGGAATTAAAATCCTTATTCGTCTAAACATTAAGATCAATGATCTCACATTTGGAACGCGTCCTGCCAAGTAGGCACAACGAACTGAAAGCCATATCCCACGACCGGTTTCGACCTATCGGGTCTCATCAGGTGGGCGCTGGCAGAAAGGCCTTTACAGGCTATATTATAAATATAAATATTGAATCAACAGAAACAACTATTCCGACCCGATAGGTAGAAAATACAATTTGAAATATTCAAAAAAGAAGGAATTAAAATCCTATTCGTCTAAATATTAAGATCAAAGATCTCACATTTGGAACGCGTCCTACCAAGTAGGCACAACGAACCGAAAGCCATATACCACGACCGGTTTCGACCTATCGGGTCTCATCAGGTGGGCGCTGGCAGAAAGGCCTTTACAGGCTATATTACAAATATAAATATTGAATCAACAGAAACAACTATTCCGACCTGATAGGTAGAAACAATGTGAAATATATAAGGGAAAAAATATTTGCCTTGTTTAGTGATTTTATTTTGCTATTACTTCAATTAACGCCAAAGTAAAGTAACACGCGCTCTATAAAATAAAAATTTGCAGTTAATGAATGGTCTAAGTATTACAATATTAAATTAGAAAATTATTATGACAAAGACAACCAGTAAATTTTGTGAAAGAAGTAGCAACTGTAAAATGTTTATTAAAAGAGAACGTTTCAAAGATGCTCGTGCAACTAGCTGAAAGAGAATCGAGAATCAAGTGGTTATTGTATAATCGTTGATGTATCGAATCGTTAATATAAGTGGAATAACAGCTGAAACTTCTATTAAAAGAAAAACACGTGTTGATCTTTGTTTTAGATTATTAAAAACAATAAAAAGTATGTAGAAACATTAATGTAGTTGAATCCCTGTCTGAATTAGTTAGAACTCACATGATACAGACGAACGAGAGTTGTAATCGTATTAAAAACGATTCATTTACTTTGATCGTTGATCTCATGCTATGACCATGTAAATACGCTTCCCGAACCGGTACGCTGATTTATATTCCCTTCGCTTACTCGTCTATCTCGTTATTGGAGCTTACATACACGCTCAATTTTTTTGGTTTCAAGTTTCTACTTCTAACGAATTTGGTTAAAATAAAAGTACACTTCAATAACAGAACCTTATTAAAAAAAATCATTAGAGCTACATTTTTAATATGCCAACTTTCACTTATAACGTTATTGTCTTGATATTTTTCATTTAAAAAATATGAAGAATCTGAAAATATACAGTTTCTACCTCTTTGAAGTCTACTTCTGAAAACAATAAGCAGTTCTTGAATAATTATTACGTAACTCGACCTACAAAATTTGTTTTAGAAATTTTTTACTGTAAAAAGTAAAACACACAAACTTTACATTTAAATTAAAGAACAAATTAGCTGCCATTATCTTAAATTACTAATTATTAATCAAGTATATATAATTTGATATTAATGAAACTCGTCTAATGTTTAAATTTATTTTTTAAACGATAAGTACTGTTGCATATACGTCTATCATTAGCAATTAATTAATTGCTGGTTTTACCGTCCCGATAAAGAAACCATTTAATGACTAAATAGTATAAGTCATTAGGTAAATGTAAAAAAATAGTGTTTTCTTCTTCTTCTTCTTCCTCTTCTTATGCATTGTATTATTAGTATTATTGGACATGGCCATGCTAAACGTGAAAATTGATTAGTGTTTGTTTGTAAATTAAGTTTTTAATAAATGTCATGTTTTAATAAATGTCATATATCGAGTGGAGTCATTTATTAGAACAATTTTCGTGAGAAAAACATTGCAATAAGTTCGTCGGCGGGCTGAAAAGCATAGAAAAAAATAATTTTTTTTTGATAGAATTTGATTTTATTATTCAATATAGTTCCCTTCGAGGGCGATACAACGATTAACGATTATAGCGGTCATACAATTTTTCGATACCATTTCTATAATACGATTTGTCTTTAGCCTCAAAATATGTTAGGCTTCAGTTTCGGCGATTACAATTACCTCTTCGTCGGCGCGAAATTTCTGTCCAGCGAGCATCCTCTTGAGGTCTGAGAACAGACAAAAGTCGCTGGGGGACAGATCTGGAGAGTACGGTGTATGCGGAAGCAATTCGAATTCATTAATATGTGACACATTGCATTATCTTGATAAAACAGCACTTTCTTTTCCTTCAAATGAGGCCGCTTTTCGGCGATTTCGTCTTTTAAACGCTCCAATAATGCTACGTAATAGTCGCTGTTTATGGTTTTCCCCTTTTTAAGATACAATGAATATTATACCATGAGCATCCCAGAATAGTGATGCCGATGCCGATGACCATGCCAGCCGACTTTTGCGTCTTTCGACGCTTTGGAGTCGGTTCATCACATGCTGTCCACTCGACTCAACTGACTGTCGATTGGACTCCGGTGTGAAATGATAGAGCCATGTTTCATCCATCGTCACATATCGACGCAAACGCAAAAATTTGGATTTATTACGATTGAACAGCTTCTAGCTCCAAACACTGCCTAGAATCATCGATCCGTTGTTGTTTTTGGTCGATTATGAGCTCGCGCTCGCTCGGCACCCACTTTGTACAGTCCTTTCGCATATCCAAATATTCATTCACGGTATAATCAACACGTTCCTTTAATATATTTAGGGTGACGGCTATCTCAATCAACTTCTCTTTACGGTTATCAAAAATTATTTTATGGACCTTTTTGATGTTTTCGTCGGTAACAGTCTCTTTGGGGCGTCCACTGCGTGCATCGTCCTTGGGTCCTCAGTGCTCATTTTGCCTCGTTTAAATTTAGCAAACCACTTTTCTACGGTTGATTTTACTGGTGCAAAGTTGGAATAATGTTTATCAAGTCATGCCTTGGTTTCAACAGTATTTTTCTTCGCCAAAAGGCAATGCTTTATTAACACACGAAATTCCTTTTTATCCATTTTTTCAAAGTAACAAAAGTTCTTTCACTACAAATGCTATAACTCAGATACTAATAGTGCAACAGCTGTCAAATTTATACACGCGTCTTTTGAAGATTAGGGCTAACTAAAAATAATATGGATTTGATACTAGTAGCGCCATCTATGAGTCAGCCTATGAACTTTTCAGCCCGCCTGTTAATTGGTACTTCTCTAGTCGTATTAGCTGGAGATATTTTGTATTTATGTCTTCACTATAGATATATGATTCGTTGTTAGTGGTTGTCTTATCTTCGTTCTGCATATACAACCTGTATTTTTTATTATATATCTTTACATACGTAAAATTTCGTTTAATAAAACCAAAGTGTCTTATTCTTCATGAGAAATCGCTTGTAATCCAAGAATTAAATTGTCGAAAAAGTATTACATATGTAAATAAAAAATATGGTTATTTATCTAGTCATCTGCTTTTTATTCTTCTCAACTCTAAAATTTTTAAGGCCGTTTTTTTTTTTAATTTCAGGTGGAAGGTGATAAGCCAAAAACTCGATGATTTCGGCCAGCTTGGAAGGTCGTTTGTCGTACATGACGTACCCAGAGCCTTGGGGAGGGCCGCCAAAGCAGCCCCCAGAATTCCTTAGGCCGGCACCTAAACCCCTTTCACAAACAAGGTAAATAAAGATTAACGGGTAGATGGTTATTATTAACAATTACTATTTTGAAATTTGCTTTATTTCTCTTGACATTTGTTCTAGAAATAAATTAAATAGAAATTTGGTTGCTTTTGGCAAGTTTGCGAGTCTAAATAATTAAATTTTTAATTCGAATATCAGAGTTAAATTAATATAACCTTATAAAAGAACTTAAAAATAGAATGAGGCAAAACGCTATAGCAACGTGAACGAATAAACTCCTCCCTTCTCCGACTGCCTCAAATTCAAATTAAATTAAAATTATATAATGTTGCTTAGCATTATTGTTTTCTATTTATGATATGACCCCATTTATTTAGTAATATAAGTTAATTAAAGACTTGATCTGCTAGAAATATTAGAAATTACCAAAGCACACAATAATAATAAAATGTTATTGAACGGCCAAATAGATTTTGGGATTTCCCCCTTAATTAAAATCAGTCGCAGGTATAACACAAAATAAATAATATTACCTCCTACCTACGTATACGGTATACGTATTTAAAAGAATTTCATCCTTATTATATTTAGTTATTATCTGTATTTAACTCTTTGATAATGGCTTCATAGCCGAAACATGTTACTTTTTTTTAAATAAAAATAGTGGAACAATACCAAGTGTATTTTTATAATTAACTTATATTATTACAAGATGTTTCACCAAGAAATTAGCCTAAATACAATCATGGTTATTCATTTATTTAGATTTAGAAGTCCAGTTTCAATAACATGTAGACATTACTTGTCTTTTGTGAAATATATATAAATAGTATATGCCCCTCGTTGTATTTAGAAGAGTAACACATTATTGGAAAGCTTACGATGAGAGCTTTTCAATAAGGAATGTTTTTGTTTCAAACAGTGTAACTCCCCAACCTTCTTAAAATTTAGTAAACACGAAAATAAAACAAAATACTTTAACATAACAAAATCGGTAGTCAGATATAATAATATATATACGAATATCTATTAAATTTAAGATAGGCATGCAGTTTTGGAATATCTTAGTAACTACTGTCTTTGAGATTCCTACGTTCCAACAAGAAATTGAATGAAAAATAATATCAAGACCTTTGTTAACAATTTATTGAATCTATATGTGGATCGCGATTCCAATAATAGTAACATCGGCAATTCACTGACTAAATTGGAGTTTCTGGATGCAAACATGAATAAATATACAATCTACATCCAAAATTATAAAATATAAAAGCACTTAAACGCTAAAACGGAATTAATAACTCCATAGGGAGATCTAATTTTCCATATTATTTCAGCAAATACAATGGTGTGACCATCAGCACCAATGCAAACGGTTCCAGACTTCTTACGTCCCAGCGGCCGACGGTCGGGAAATACCCGTCATCAACCACAACAACACCGGTCAATTTGACCTCTTCGTCATCGCAACAATCGCCGCTTAAAGAGGAACCAGTCGATGATCTCGCATATAACGCGTACTCGCGATTATTTCCTCCGCCGCCCCACACATTCGCGCATTATGCTTCACCGTACGGGATTTATCAATCTCCATACACGCCATTGCTTCCACGTAATTTCGCACCACCGCCGCCCTTGTCGCCGCTCGAAACTCCACCGTACACTCCCACAACACCGTCGGCCGCAGCAACAACGGGAACGACATTTCTGTTACCTTCAACCACCTTCACTCCACCTGTACTGTCGAAAACAAGTCCAAGTCCGCAACAACATCAACAACAACATCAGCAGCATCATGGGACTGTGGTGGTTACATCCACGGTGGCGTCCTCTCCTGGTTTTAAAATACCTTCTGGAAAGGAAGGATCACTTAAACATCGGATACTAATCAGACCTGGAGACATCCCGAAAAGCCTTACAAGTAAGTAAATGTATAATATTTATTCAAGGACATAATATAAATTTGTATTAATCCCCTGATGCTTCAGTGTAGTGATGGGCAAAAGCAACACCAAGACCGATATCATGACAATTTTGGATTAAGTCTTGGTCTTGATTGTGTTGGTGCAAGTGTTGCTAATGCCCTTGCATTTCTGGAAAGGCCAATGGCAAACTAAAAAATCATGATCAGTTTTACCCATCACTGTTGATTGCTGGAATATTTGATTGGTAAAGGCATAAATGCAAGATTTTTTTCGATATGAGCTATTATTTAAAGCTGAAAAAACTGAGACAGCTTGACTAATAGGTTCGGATATGAGACCAAAACTTGTCTTCTTAACGTATAACGAAATAGTCTACTCAAAGAAAATTTTATATTTATATTCATTGTGATTTTCTATTTGTTAAAGGTTTGCAAAAAACTTCTTCTGTTGTCGATTCCACGCCAACCTCAACTTATCATCAATCGGTACGAGTGTCTCCTCAGCTACCATCCGTTTTGCCTGACGTGTCGACGACGTCTCATAATCGTAAGCGTCTTTCTGTCGCGTTCTCGCCACCAAGTTCGCCGGTTGCCACCACGAAACCGCTTCTGACTAATAATATCGCGACGACTAATAACAATGTACTTCCGATAAACAGTTTCGTTAAGGGCGCACTGATTCAACTCGCGAACGGTACATTGCGACGTATTGAAGAAATGCAAACAGAAGACTTTGTCCAGTCGGCAGAGAAAAGTGCAGAGTTGCGACTCGCCGACAGTACCGTCGTCAAAATTGAGGAGACTCCTAGCGCCGGAACAGTCACCATCAAACTGAGCTACAACCAGAGACGTACACAGGTAAGAAATTCTACTTGTTCTATTTATGATTGATTCATTTCACTTTTATCTTTAATTGTTACATTTGTCGTGCTTAATGGAATTACATACCAACGTATTTCGGAAATGTTTCAACACCAGCAAGATTGTGTAGTCAAATTTCAATAGCCAAACAAACTACGAAACGTACTGTAGATACATTTCAGATTTAAAGTTGTGGTAGAATTCGCTATAACAGTGGTCTAAACGCTTCATTCTTTGATATTAGTTGGTCCATCTCTCTCTTACAAACAAAAAAATTTAGTACGTACATATGATGGAGAAACGTAATTTGTAAAACTGTTAATAGTTAGTTAGTTAACCGGCGATCACCTTCAACAAGCTCTCAAACAGATGGAACAAGCGAATGTTGTCATTAGTGAGATTTGTTATTGGGCGTCGAACATGACTTTCATTCTCGACAAGTTCTCGCCCATCCCTGAATTCTCTCAATTCATGATCCACTTATATACTCGATTCTGAGACAGTGTAGCATCCCCACGTCCCCAAACTGTGCCTTCAAACGAGTGAAAATTTCCGATGGTTTAACGCCTTCATTGGTTAAAAACTTTATGATGATGCGCATTGTGATTGTGCAACAGAAGAAGGTACCTTGCGCTCAGTCATGGCTGTACTGCGGACAGAACCGAGCACAGCTACTACTAAACACTTCACTATTACTAGCGGACCCCTTGAATGGGTTCTATCAGACCTGTTCACCTGTCAATCATAAAATTCTCACTCCCGACCCATTACCAAGTTCCGCCATAATCAATAACACACCGGCAACAACAAGGTCCATTCGGAATATTTGATAAAGATGGTATACAAAAGTAAGGAGTAGCAATGAACTAAAAGGCTTTCGCCCATGTTTTCACTGTACTTTGTAGTAGTAAACGGATTTAGAAAAGTCCGTTTTATAAATAAAACAAGTTATTCGGCTGTCGGTATTCTCGCTTTATCCAATCAGTAATTTCAATTACCGCAAGATGTTGTGGTTGAATTTCGACAGCCCAGCGGATTACAAAACATATTCTGAATAAGTTTCAACCCTCCTTGTTAAATTTTAGTAGCCGCAATGCTTTAGGAACTGCATTGTGGACCAATATCTGTATTTGAAATAACTATAACACAACTGTATGATACATTACTAGAAAATAATTTTATACAGTTCGAGATAACAAATCTGGTACAATTTTTAATTTATTCTATTTCTTGCAGCATACCTTTGAAATTAAAAATAACTTGAAATAGCATTCGTTTTTAGTATACTGTATTAAGTAACATTTGGCACATAAAAGTAACGTTATATGTAATCATCTACAAAAATTAATTATCCACAGGAACGTTCTTTGTTGTTTAATGATATTGTTTGAGTTTTTTATTTTATTTTCGGCCTTCGTTTATGTTTGGATGGTAACGGATGCGTGGATAAATCTGTGAGTCATAATTTGCTTTAGAAAAAAATGCATACACGTATCGTTAAAATAGCTTTTACGGTATATTACTGACATAACGTAAGTGGCAGTATTTTGTCTTAAAAATAGGGCTAAAGTGGATTTTATGGTCTATTAAGTTCTAGACGTGTTGCGAATGAAACGTTCGGTACTAACGGTGCGTTTGAACATTATTTAAACAGAGAAGCCAGCCGATTCTTGGAAGATGTTCGTATTCTTCAAATTGGGTTTAATGGACTCTTAAACTATAAATTCCTGGATGATTGTTTAGATCGCCAAGTAATTCGTTGCCATTTTTACGTGTTTGACGACAGGATAAAGTAAAAAGAAAATACATAAATACCTACACCTATATTGGGTTAATCGAGTTGTAAATCAAGTGATTCATTATTGTTCTTTGTCAATTCGAATGATTCATTCAATGTTTATTTTTATTATTTCATAATGATTTGTCAATCAGAACCATTTCGGTGTTCTTGGCAAACCTTTTTTATCGATGATAATTTAACATTTATGCCTTAAAGCTCGAGATGTACTGAATCGAGTTTTGACGGTTTTGTCATTGTTTTTCTATTATTTAACAGGCGGGCTGAAAAGTTCGTAGGCTAGCATAGAAAAAACTATTTTTTTGATAGAATTTGATTTTATTATTCAATATAGTTCTCTTCGAGGGCGATACAACGATTACAATTTTTCGATACCATTTTTATAATACGATTTACCTTTAGCCTCAAAATAGGCTTCAGTTTCGGCCATTACCTCTTCATCGGCGCGAAATTTCTGTCCAGCGAGCATCCTCTTGAGGTCTGACAACAGAAAAATGTCGCTGGGGGCCAGATCTGGAGAGTACGGTGGATGCGGAAGCAATTCGCAACCCAATTCATGGAATTTAACCATCGATTTCATTGATTTGTTACACGGCGCATTGTCTTGATGAAACAACACCACTTTCTTTTTCTTCAAATGAGGCTGCATTTCCGCGATTTCATCTTTTAAACGCTCCAATTACGCTACGTAATATTTGCTGTTTGTTTTTCCCCTTTCTAAGATAGTCGATAGTCAATGAATATTATACCATGAGCATCCCAGAATCCTGATGCTATAACCTTGCCAGCCGACTTTTGCGTCTTTCCACGCTTTGAAGTCAGTTGATCACGTGAAGTCCACTCCCGTGTGAAATGATAGAGCCATGTTTCATCCATCGTCATATATCTACGCAAAACCAAAAATTCGGATTTATTACGATTGAACAGCTCCAAACACTGCTTAGAATCATCGATCCGTTGTTGTTTTTGGTCGATTGTGAGCTCGCGACTCGCGCGGCACCCACTTTGTACAGAGCTTTCGCATATCCAAATATTCATTCACGATATGACCATGACCAACACGTTCCTTTAATATATTTAGGGTGTCAGCTATCTCAATCAACTTCACTTTACGGTTATCAAAAATTATTTTGTGAACTTTTGATGTTTTCGTCGTAACAGCTAACAGCCTCTTTGGGGCGTCCACTGCGTGCATCGTCCTCGGGTCCTCAGTGCTCATTTCGCCTCGTTTAAATTTAGCAAACCACTTTTCTACGGTTGATTTTCCTGGTGTAAAGTTCGAATAATGTGTATACAGTATTTTTGTTCGCCAAAAAGCAATACTTTATTAACACACAAAATTCCTTTTTATCCATTTTTTCAATGTAACAAAAGTTCTTTCACTAAATATGCTATAACTCTGATACTAATAGTGCAACAGCTGTCAAATTTATACACGCGTCTTTTGAAGGTTAGGGCTAACTAAAAATCATATGGATTTGATACTAGTATCGCCATCTATGACTCAGCCTACGAACTTTTTAGCCCGCCTGTTATATTTGAATACTGTTCAATATTATCTAATAAACTTACTAAACAGAATTTACGAGCCTCATTGTGAAAAGAGTTTTTTGCCTAATACTCAAAAACGAATTAACCAATTTGGTCAGAATTTCTTTGTTACAAATAACAAATTTGGGACGAATTCAGGAAACAGAATCAATGTCAAAATAGAATTGTACCTATTCCATATTAGTGAAACTGTCGTTATACCAATAACAGGTGTTGTAGACTGATATTAAACAGGTCAACGTGAATGAATGGAGAAGTTAATACCAGAAATGTCATTTCCGCGGTAGTTTGCGACGCAGAGTTTGTATCTGGCTTTAGAATTGCGATTTCGAAATATCCTAATGTTCCAAAAATTACAATTTTTGACCTGCTGAATTAGAATCTGTGTTTAAAATTTCCCTTGCACATCAAGATTTTAAAATGTATTAACCCCAAAATCCAAAGGAAGCAATGATTTTTCTTGTCTATTTTTAAGATTAAGATTTCTCAAAATTGCAATGTGCTAGAGCTTTAATGGTACGATATTCGAAATTCGCCATGGAAGAGTACTTCAATTTCATTTTTTCAATTCTTTACAATAGTGCTCTCGAAAAAAACGACTTTCAAAAAAGAGAGCCTTGCTATGGCGTATTGAAAAGAATTATTATTATTAATAAGGATTTTAATTCCTTCCTTTTTGAATATTTGAAGAATTATTATTATTTTCAATGTATTTTTCGAAGACACACTTGAAATTTCGAGATATCCTAATCGTAAAATTAAACAAGCCAAAAAATGTGCATCATTTGGATGTTGGGGTTAATACATTTCAAAATCTTAATGCGCTAGGGCAATTTTGAGGCCATATTTCTAATTCAGCGGTAAAAGATATCTCGGAAATGGCTCCTATCTTAATTGTTTTCACCTTTTATTTCACGTAGCAATGCACATATGAAGGTAAAAAATTGCATTTTTTGGTTTTGAGATTAGTATATCCCAAAATCCTAACGCGCTGAAGCAATTCATTCATTCATTATATAGGCAATAGTTACTTTTTCGTTTTCTCCTTCTAAGACTTCGATTTTGTTGAGAAATCAGTCCCCATCCAAATATTTTTTTCTTTTTATCCTATTTAGCAGTTTTCATTTTTCGGGGATATTGGCATCATTATTCGTCAGTGAAAAAAATTACTGAGTTCTGGTTAAGTGTCGTAATATCGTGATTTTTACAGAACTCCTTCAAAAATTGTATATTATATGGGATATATTTATAATTAAATAATTAAACAGTTGGAGTTGTTTCACAATTTTTTATTGGTACACTCTATGTAAATTTCGCCTTATTAGGGCATCATCAGGAATATAAACACTAAAGCTACATTATAATATTACGATAGTATATATCTAATTTTTCAGTCATGAACTAGTTCAGGATTTGAAAGGGGATTGTTTCCAAAATCAAGCTGGTCAATGGCTTTTTTTATTTCTAAAATTTCATAATTATCTAAAATTTTTCCACCTCTTTAGCGATTTAATATTTTAACATTATTTTTATTAAACAAACGATTTAAATTTATACAATGAGTGGCCAAACCTTTGGTTTGTTTGTTGTATTTTATATTTCTTTTTATATGTTCTGCGAAACGTGCGCCGATATCCCTTTTGGATTTTCCTATATAGATTGCCTGGCAGTGTGGTACATGTTATCTCATAGACACCGCTGCAATTTAAATCATCTACCTGGTTATCTAGTTTGTTGTTGACAAGGGTTATATGTTACGTAGGTTTGTAAATTGTAGCATTGTGAATCTGTCAACTGTGAGAATCAATGTTTGATTAGAAATCGTGTTTTCAGTTAGAACCTTGTTTTTGTATAACAATATTTTCTTTACTCGACTGAATCAGTTATTGTATACTATTGCTTGGTCACTTCTCCCGTGTTACTTTGATATTGATTGTCCGATCGTCGACCAACCAACCGCCTGGTCAACTTGTAAAATCGTTGCCAACGGTTTTCTTTTAATGATCATCGTATTTACTCTACTCGACCGACTACACACGCTAACGCCCACGTTAGTAGTCTACGATTTTTCCGTTGGCATTATTCCACTGACTCTTTCGAACTGTGAGCATGCTTGGTTGCTTGGCTCTCGTCGTCGACACCGCGAAGACGAAAATAGCGTCGTGACGACTTCGACACGGTACTGTCGGACGGCGTCGTCGGCGTCACCACCGACATTGCGGCGACCGACGTCGGGCGTCGCTTTTTGCTTGGGTTTTGCGGCACGTTTTCGCACATGTTACCCCGCGTCGTAAAACTATTTTTGACAATGGCGACGGCGGACACGGTACGGCAATTCGAAACTCAGACACACGGCTTGCACCGATGCCGTGGCAGGAGAAAATCAAATAAATGCTTCTGGCAACGGTTACGGTAACACTTTTAATGCGATGCAGGAAGATAAACAGATAGCGTTCCGGAATTTTGTTGATTTTCTTTCGCCACAATCTCAGACCGTTAATTATTATACCTAGTAGGTAGGTACTCATTTAGGCCAGTTCCGAGATAATTTTGATATAAACAGTTCCACACAGATAAACATCGTTGTAATATTATAGTAAAATAATTTATTTATCGACAGTCATCGGTTCGATTCGAAAACTGTAGTAAATAGGAAAAGACAAAATACATGTTTTGTGCTCCCTCAGAAATGTTATTCTTATACGAGGCATGCTTTTTAAATAAGTACCGTTTTGAAATTAATAAAAAAACGTGCAATGCAGAGATATCTAATAATTTTATTTTTACATGAAAGCCTGTACCTTAATCTACTTTTCTACATAATTTCCTTCAATATTGAGGCACTTGTCATAACGTTTGACCAGTGACCAGTTTTTGAATACCCTTCTCATAGAACTCTGCTGCTTGACTTGTTAACTGTTAACCACTGCATCACAACTGTTTCGACTTCGTCATCGTCTTGAAAACGTCAAGTGCAGGAACAAATGGTAGTAACTGGGTGTCAGATCAGGGCTGTACGGAGGATGATTAGCCACATGCGGGCGGGCATTGTCATGCAGCAAAACGATGCCCTTGCTCAACTTGCCACGTCTTTTGTTCTGGATTGCACGGCGCAGATTCCTTACCATTCCATCACTAATAATGCTTTGTCCGTAAACTGCACAGATCTGACGATGAATATCAATGGGTTTTAGTCCTTTAGCGCTAAGGAATCAGGTTCTGGACTCTTATATTTGGGGAATTACCTTATTCTCAACTTGTTTGGTACTTCTTGTGCGCTTTTTAATAGGCCGTAGGTGGGTACATCAATAGATATTTTTGCTTTTTAAATTTCTATTAAGAATGTTACTTATAATATTAAAATTTAGTCAATCGGTTTACAAGTTTTCAATTTTTTTTTTTTCTATTAATTGTGTGTGTCTGTTTGTAGTAAATAGTAAGTAGGTATTTGTTTTCGAATAAAAATTAATATTTATAGTTTTAATTTTTTTTTTTAAATTTAATGTTCAAATCATCATTATTCAAGATTGACATTCGATTGAATATTTAGATATTCAAATATCAGATTATTTGGGTAATCAAATAACAACATCGAAATCGAAATTATAGTTTTAGAAAATACATTTAATTAAAATGAACTAGCAAAATTGAACGTTAGTATTGGCTGGAATTAGTGAGAGAATTTAATTTAATTTCATGGGTTTTTACTTTTACCAATTATTTTTGCCTTATCAACATATGAATTTCAAGACGATTTCAGCTTCAACCTAGTAAACTATTTTTGAAAATAATTTCGTAATTAATTTATCCGTAAGAAGTTCATTCAATAAATTGTTAACATTGTAGAGACTATAAATACAGTACATAATACTCTAATTCACATTCTTTAATTTTAGTTTCACCCATTCGGCGAAAGACTAAATAGATACGTGTTTATATTTATATGTTTTCTGGCAGTTACGTAAAATCTCCAAATCTAAATAAAGATTTTACACTCTGGGAGAGTGTGAAGATGAATGAGTATACTTACTTCCACAAACATCGAAAATAATTTTCAGGAGAAATGTGTACGTCGCTTAAACAACAACAATAATATATATATATATATATATATGTGTGTATTTGTAGTTGATCAGCATCTAATAAAATAATGTTAAAATATGATTTAGTTGTTTATACGGAAAATTCAAAATAAATAAGTAAATAGAAACTAATCCGGAATTAAACAATGTGGTGTAGCATTAATTATAATGTATGACTACTTCGTTACAGAGAGTTAGCTCATTCTTAGTTAGTACTGGCGATCAGCTTCACTTATGCTGTTTGAGAATTATTTACATGGGGATAGGGAGTGTAAAATATCTTGACTACATTATCTTCAACAAAATAAAATTGATTACTTCCATATGATATTAAACGTTCATTATATTAATATAGGAGACTTATTAAGAAATTCCAGTTATTTAGAAAATGTTTATAAAAAAGTACAGGTATGTTGACGATGTTTTGGTGTGCCTCACGGGTACAGATAGACAACTAGAAAATTTCTTAAACCATCACATACTTAAATAAGCATTCTGAAATATTAGGAAAATTCCTAACTAAAAATAATCTCAAAGTAACATATAAAACACACAATACTTTAGGAAAACATTGAAAATAGCAAGGACAAAATTAGTAAGGAAAACATGTCAGGAGTGTATAAACTAAAGTGTTATTCTTGTAACTGCATCTATATAGGTCAGACAGGGCGTACTTTTAAAGAACGATTAGAAGAACATAAAAAAACTTATGAGAATAATAAACTAAATTCGAACTATGCTAAAAATCTAATCGAAGAAAACCATATTTTTGAAGATAACTTTGAAATTCTTTATGTTGTAAATAAAAGCCTAAGATTATCATTATTAGAAACATTAGAGATTAATAAATACAAAAATAAAAATACACTGTTAAACGACCAAATTGACCTCAACAATTCACCGTTACTAAATCTTTTTACTCACCCCCCGCCCTATTCCACAAGTATATAAGACAAATGTTAAGATAAGTTTATTGTATTATTACTTCTGAAGAAGCCTAAGTTAGGCGTTGTGGATACTTTGTGTTTTTATTTATTTCACCTATTATTTGAAATGAGTTTCCATCAAGTGAACGTAGAAAGAATAGATCATATAGGAGACTTATTAAACATTGTATATTAAATTTTAGCGGATTTAAATAAGACGTTGATATGGCAGTACGTCGCCATCTACCTTGTTTTGCTGCTATTACTTGACCAAGAACTTAATTTTGTTCTTATTAAATTTTAGCCTTTCAACACTAAACATTTTCATTATTATGTACCGAAGATCGGGTGTCGCTTGGCAACCGAAAGATTGGTCATCAAAACAACTACTTTCCCAATTCATAAACGTATATTTATAAACATCTATTGATAACTTAATTAAATTAATAAAATAAATAAATGAATGGAACAAATCATTACATAAAATCAACAAATTAAATTAAATGAAATAATATAAATCAGGAGCCAAGAGTCAAACTGGGAGATCAATTCGGAAAAGTCCCACTTTGATTATATTCTATCCGTCTCCGGGAATTCGGGATAGGGACACACCCAACTCCAGTACTCCTCTCACGATTTCACAAACTCAACAGGACCCTGGACCTCTCTTCGATTATAATTTACCCTGGCTCTTTATAGAACCCCATATAATGCTTATTTCAATTTACAATGCCTAAAACTTGGTCACGACCACATTCGTTGTGGTTCCGTGCAACGCAAATTCCGCTGAATGTATAACAATAAACATAATGGAACTTTAAATAACGTTTCCGTGTTTCGTAAATTGATTCTATAAATTATGAGCACTATGTGACAATTAGGTGGGAAATATTGAAAAATAATATTCTGTCAAATTAAATTTCTAAAGGAAGATTTACACTGGATTCTGAAAATCGCATGAAATACCTCGAATATAAACAAGTTAGATAAAATTATCTATTATCGTGGACAAATAAAAATACATTGTACGAATTGTAACGTATAGAGTACCTAATATTATGTATGTACAGACACAATATATATGTAATTTAAGCTTTCAGAACAGAATAATAATAATAATAAAAGGGCTAAAAGTTTCACTTATTAAGGTTATAAAAAACAGAAGTAAAAAAGAAAAGTATTTAAACTTTACAAAAGGAAAGTACGTGTAAGGTTTCTGTATTAAAAACAAAAAAAATTATAATCAAAATAACAAATCATAAAAGGAAACGGCCCATTGTGGCCTTAATTGTGGCTGTTTTGTTGCGTTGTGGTTAATAAGTCTTACTCACGATCAACGAAACGTGTTGTGGCTAAACATCAGTAACAATAATAGTCCTGTGTACAGCACCTCATTTTTAACACTATTTTTTAATTATTAATTATAAAATCAAATGGTCAAGTCTGGAAGTGTAAGACTGGTCCTACACTCAAAACCGTCAGTTCCATGGGCAATTTGAACTGATTACTAACAATTTAACTTTTGTTTTTCCTTTGGAAAATGGAATATACAACAATACAATTGACAGAAATTTATAAAAACAAAAAACTTAATATTTTATCAAAATGAATGGTAGAAATTTATTACAAAATAATGTAATGATTGTTAGAAAATTGAACTGATGAAGCCGTTACCTCGTGATACGAGGGTGTATCAAATATAAACGGGATTGGTTTTACAAAAAAATCGAACTATATTTAATTAGACTTCGATACAAATATCTATTTAAATATCGTTAATAATAAAATAACAACTTTTAAATATGTGGTTTGCTACGTGTACGTATATATATACATTTCCTACATTAAAAACAAAAGAAAATTGCGCCTCCATTATTTACTGGTATTTACATACGATTAGTTACATGGGTATACCTGTAACAGTTAATGGGAAAACACGATAGTTCAATATTGTTAAACAAGACAGTCATGCCCCACACCTTATTTTCGTGACAACATGCCTTTATATCCGATCTAAAACGTGAATTGTTGGGAAAGAATTGGAACTTGAAGTACCACCACAGTTAACCTACCTATGTAAATACATAACTATTTTCACTCACGCAATGAAACATCAAATTCAACTTTTCTGTTTAAATTCCCGTTCGACATGACTTGCAGCGTCATGCAATAATGTTACATAATCAAAGACACAAATACATACACTATAACTAGTGGTGCTTCTTCAACAAAGCTGAGGCTATATTAACAATCTAAAAATTACTACGGGGAATCCTTTTATGAGGAAGCATTGCGATAGATGAAAATGGCGATCTGTTTTAGTGATTCGATATGTTCAAATTATCATTCGTTCACCAGTTGTTTATAAAACAATAATACAAAATCTGTAGGACCATAGCCAGAATTTTATATCGATCAGTGGTTTCAGAAGTGCGAGGTTTTCAAATCCCGGTTTGTATTAAACTTTCCACCTATGTGTATATATTTTAGTTGGAATCTCAATTCGGAAGATTTTCTGGATGCCAATTAATAGTCAAAGGTGTACGTTGAGTTTTGAGAAATTGACTCGTCATTTGTTGTTCCTGATTCGACCTATCTATGTTATATTTCACATAATATTAGGCTAGATTGATTAATTTATTATTGTCGGTAAGTTTTGCCCCTATTTCCTTTCAGTCTCCATCACCAAACTTATCCCATTTTCATTATCTAACGTTTAGACAGTGAACCAATTTATTGTAGTTTTCTCTGTGACTTCCTAAGAAACGTGGATGTATGTGTGGTATTGGATGTCAATGTTCAACTAATACGTTAACTAAGAAGGTATTAATTGTCCTTAATATTTAGATAACTTGCTTATATTTCAGTAAGATCTGCTGTGGAAATTTCATTCTGTATCGAAGTTTTATTGATAATTTATAAGAATATTCAGAGTAATCTATTCGGTGGGCATAATTTGAAGGCAGGTTTATGAAAATAATTCTATTATGGTTGTTTATTTTAAGTGGCGAGATATATGATCAACATAGGAAGAAATTGAAATTATTTGGGGTGTTCTTCAATAACCTAACCTAACCTAACCTAATTAATTCTGTCTACATTCACATGATGGAAACTCATTTTAATACTTAGTAAAAAATAAAACACTAGAAATTTCCACAAAATTTGTTTAATAAACTTAACAATTGTTTCGCCTAATAGGAGTATTACTTCTGAAGAAGCCTAACTTAGACGAAACAATTGTTAAGTTTATTAAACAAATTTTGTGGAAATTTCTAGTGTTTTATTTCTTACTAAGTATTAACCTAACCTAGCCTAACCAGAAAACCAAATACTTCAAAAATTATGTTTCGTTCCAAATGAATTCATCATTAAATTCAGATATAGAACAACACCGTCGTCAAGATAAACAACAGAAATCTTCACAACCACGTCGACGAAGACAACAGCTATAGAGTAGAGAGATCGAGATTGTAGTACATGGTTGTTTTGCCACGAAGTAAAAAGTAAAACGCAGAGTAGTTCGGTGGCGGCAACAAACTTTCCTCCGTGTGCCGTCGATCCTCACACTCTATTACACAACAATAGCGAAGAACCGGCTCGAGTAAGTGGGATGGCGCCAGTCTCAAGCAAAATCAAATTCAACTGTAAACTCCACGATTAATGTTCGATTTAATGCGAATGAAGTGTCTCCTCTGCAAATATGTTATATACATAAGAAGATACATCAGTATGTAAATAATAATGTGAGAAGCACTTATTACACAATCAGTTGTAGGAGAAAGACATTTGACTATGTTAATATTAAGGATCTATAATAACTTCCTCATTATCATATCATCCTTCCAGTTTAATCTATGCGACGTGTTGCTGCATTATTTTTTATTCCAACGAACCAAAATTGTAGGAAAATAATTTAAACAAATTTAATAAATCGTATGTAATTATGTATCGCCACGATGTTTCATAAAGTAATCCAAAACGTGGAACCATTTTACTCTTAAATATAGTTTATTAGCTCCTTGTGAAATTGACCAGAGAGGTGGCAGTTGTCCACACTGACGTTGGTTGATTTAAATTAAGGACCTGTTTGGTCAAGGCTTTCGCAATCGGTGTTTGATCGTGAAGTGTTTTTGTTTATTGACATCTCCACAAATTCAACTAATGAAGATCGTTCCCTGAATTCAGAAGAACTTTACAGTGTTGGGGATCCACTAGAATAAGGACAAGGTTTACGTGTGTAGTTTCGATAATAATTCATTTTTTGACGAATATATTACTCGAATTATGATCGCCTTGTACATGATTGCGAGTGTTCTAAAGCTGTTATTTTACAGTTGGTTTGAGATTTTTCCTAAATCCCAATAGAAATTGGATTGGAGTTTAACTTGTCCATCGAATGGATAAAAAGAGTGAGACAACCTGATACGTACCTATATAATAGTAGGTTGATATCTACTATACACATGCATACAACTTGGGTGTCTAAGAATTGAAGTAATCTCCTATAGTATGGGCGAATCCTGCAGCAGCCGTGGCCTGAAGAGAAGTGAAGGGCAAGGAAACGGACTGCTCTCCATCGCGGCGTTGAGCCCGACACAGCGTATTTATGGTCACGCAGTAGGCCTGGGACGTTCAAGGTTACCTGGTTGCTTGTTGTAACAAGCAGTCGCGCCGTCGATGGCCATCCTCGAACTCCTTTCGCCCCCGTCCACCTCCTCTTCTCGTACTACGCTCACTCTCATCTGCGCAGTTGTAATACTACGAGGAATTCCGTTGCTTTTTGCTTCCTTGCTTGTTTGCTTGCTCGACTGATCAAGCAGCTCGTGAAACGTAAGCGCTGGATGGTAGAGGGGGAAGAAGAGAGGACTGCCTCCTCTCTGCCACTATGCAATGACAACGTAAAGCTGACGGTAAGACCAGAAGGAATGGAATACTCATTGTTTGTATATTTGTTATTGACGGATTAAAATTTTTACTGAACGTCCGATTTCAATCAGGAGCAGTTTGCAATTTGCTTCAGGTTTTGTTACCGATCACGATATGATTTTATTTATTGACAGCTGATTACTATTTGTGAACTTGGCAACTATGGACTCTCGGGAGTAATTGAGTCGTTCCGGACGAATGAAATTGACTCCAGACCAGCGAATGTGAAATTCACTTTGCATCCCTACAGTTGACCTCTTTCATTCAGACCAATGGAAACTTACCAAAGTAGGAATGTACGTTTAAATACTTATCCACACAGGTGGAATAAGTTCAATCGATCTGTCTTTTACAAACTTCATAGGAAATGAAAGTGTGCAGCAAATTGTATGAGCAATTAGCAACTGGGCACTCGTATCTTTATTAAACGTGTAACCATGTACAAAATCTAAATACCTTTTAGAAGATGAATATGAGAAACAGACCCTTGGATAAATACTGATTTAAAGAAGACAAACCATTTCTTTCTGTTCTTACTAGACACTATTCACTTACTATTGAAGAGGTCCAATTCTATACTTATTATTCGTAATAAAAATAGTTGACCGTTTCCCAACTTTCCTTTCGTTCTTCTGTCGGTATAACTGTCTTTAACCCAGGAATGTTACTAGGTAGGCGATATCACAAAATATCCAATTTAGCAATCGAGTCAAACCACTGACAAAATAATTACATTTATAATAATGAGTATGCAAATAAAGTATTCGATAAGATAATTCTGAATAAAAGGAATGGGAACTGAGATGTGAAAAACAAGCTTGATAGAGGCGGAGCTTTATTTAATTCGTATGCTTATTGCAGATAGATTTTAGTTGACTTTTTGCCCGGTCGTTATACCACAAAAGTGTTTATTTTGGTTAAAAATTTTAATAGCAATTCGGGTATACATACTACCATGCAAAAATAGTTCTAGGGACTAAAATATCAAAAATGACGCAAACAAATTGTCTTTTTTTAACAATCCCTTAATTTTGAAATGTTATCTCGTTGTTAATTGCCTGAGTACAAAAAATTATATGAATCTCTGTGTCTTTGGAGCTTGCGATTCTCTTTTAATTAATTGATTTTATTTTAAATTGTGTGAATTTCTTATTGATAGAACAGTATATTTGCATCACATTACACATATAGCAATGCACAATATGAAAGAGATTGAAATGTAAATTTGGCACTCGCCCACCCAAAACAAAAAAATTCGCTCGTAATTCCACCAATAAATTATAACCCTTCCAACAATTCTATTGAGAAGAATTTACATCCTGGTGGGCATACTGGCAAGTGCATTTTCAGCTGCCACTGCTAACGTTACCATAACCGGATTTTTTTGGAGAAACTCATGAGATAACAGGATCTCTGTCGCAGCTGGCAACAAGTTAAGTTTTTGACATTCCACATGACAATATTATTATTATTATTATTATATTGCGAACACGTACCTACATACACCAACGTAGAACGTGTATGTTGTGTATATTGTATATGTCAAGTTAATGGGATGGTCGTTTGGCAAGTGGTCAGCGACCTTGCGTTACCTTGCCTGGGGCCGCGAATGATAGTTCTACATGTTTTTCACTGGCGTCATACCTGAAACGTGACGTGTGTGTGGATAAAAATGCGACAAACCGAATAGCGGTCAACCCACATCACATCACCCTTTCTGCCAAACTGATATTATACAAATTCTTAAAGAGTTATAAAACTATGTATTGAGAGTATTTGAAGAAATAATGTTCGGTAGAATCAAGAAAATTGAAAACGTTACTAGAGCTTTTCGGAACAGTCATATTGCCCTATGTATATTAAGCAATTTTTTGTCATTTGGAGTGAACATACCGCTATTTCCATTTTTTGTGAAAATGAGTTATGCAAGTACCTAAAATTCAAATTTTCTGTCCTCAGGTACATGAATAGTGTAGGTATCTCCTCTGTAAGTCGTAGCTTGTAATTTAGATATACTACTGTATGGAGATAGGAGCAAGTTTTTGTGAAAAATGTTCATAACATTAGTTTGAAAGTCTTTCTTCATCTTTACACTGTTCACCTAGGTTAAGTTTTGTTTCATTTATAATCCCCATTTTTTAATAAACAAAAAGTAGATGCTGTCAACCACCAACCTTTTTGAGAATTGTTGGGCAAAAATTTGTTACTTTTGGAATGTTTCTGATTATTTCCGGAAACTTCCCTGCGGCATTCGTTCATAACGCTATTCTGTGGTTATTATGATAACTATGTATTTGTATGGTAAGAGATGTGACCTATTTCTAAATATTATCGTCGTCTGTCCATTTGATATAAAATTTAATGTTTGTCATAATAAATGTTCGATTTTAATTACACACTTATGTGTCCATATATTCTGAAACGTGTTATCTTAACATTGTGCACCATAAATAACTGAATAAACAGAAGCTGGATTTGAAAGTTTGCTTATGGGAATTTTTATGTTTTCGGTTACTAATTTGAATTTTAAATAAACGATGATGTGTTTGTGCAAATTACTATCAATAGCGACAAAACGGTAGCCATAAGCACGGTCTCGTGGAAATTATTAAGATTTTTGTTAGATATTTTTATAGATTTAAACATGTTATGAATTTTTGAAATAGATACTTAAAAAGAAATACTTAGAAACAGAAGTATTATATGACGACATACTGAGTCAACACCACCTAGAATACAAGGTCGGGGTGATGAAATGTGAACTAACTACTAGGGGGGCTACGGTAATTCCTTTTGCCATTGTGAGGAATATGGATAAACTGAAAAAAAATGAGGATTTCCCTTTCTGAGGGACATCAGTACATATAAAGTAAAGAAAGGAAAGGAAAGACGCCAAAGTCGGCTGGCATGTTTACGGCATTAGTATACTGGGATGCTCATGGTATAATATTCACTATATATTGACTATCTTAAAAAGGGGAAAAACATAAACAGTGACTATTATGTAGCGTTATTGGATCGTTTGAAAGACGAAATCTCGGAAAAGCGGCCTCATTTGAAGAAAAAGAAAGTGATGTTTCATCAAGACAATGCACCGTGTCACAAATCAATGAAATCGATGGCAAAATGCACCGTACTCTCCAGATCTGTCCCCTAGCGACTTTTTTCTGTTCTCAGACCTCAAGAGGATGTTCGCTGGACAGAAATTTCGCGCCGATGAAGAGGTAATCGTAATCGCCGAAACTGAAGCCTATTTTGAGGCTAAAGACAAATCGTATTATAAAAATGGTATCGAAAAATTGTATGACCGCTATAATCGTTAATCGTTGTATCGCCCTCGAAGGGAACTATATTGAATAAGAAAACCAAATTCTATCAAAAGAAAAAAAAATTTCTATGCTAGCCTACGAACTTTTCAGCCCGCCTGTTATGTCCATCTCAATAGAGGTCTGTATATGTATATTATAATATAAGAAATACATTTTAATAGTTGCTATTATATACTGTATTGATTATGCTTACATTTTCAAAGAGTATCTTTCCTTGTCTATACGTACTAGTCATGTTGACGAATAATTAGACGTCACACTAGTTCCGAGAAGTTCGTCGGTAATTACTTACGCTAATTGCATTACCATACAATCGCCTTCTTGCCAATTAATTCGTTAATCGACAACATGATCGGAATATAGAGACGATTAGCAAGCTAAGTCACCTTTTGTGGACTTGAGCAGAAATTCAATTCTTATTTGGAATAATTACGCGTTTTGTATGTCCAAAATAAATTGCATTAAAGAAGCGTTCATGTACTTTTTAGGATATATTATAATTTCTAAAGGATACTTAATTTTGAAGGTGAAATATTTCAATAATCATGGAATATCGGTAAAATATATTCAACAATATAATTCACTCACATTGTGTAATTCTTTACGAAATTCTTAATTTTTTGGGGTATTGTACAACATAGAAAAAAACAGAACCTTTAGAAGGGGGCATGTAAATATTAGGTAAGCAGACATAGGGGTGGAGGGGCTTTATTTTTTCTTATTTATTGGTGACAGGAGCGGGCCACGACCATAAATTTTACGTAAGATAATAACTATAAAATATTTGATAGTTTCAAATTATATTGCAACAAATTTTCTAGTATGTTTGTTTATTTGAATAAGTCTCTTATATATAAATAATTTGATGCAAAGTCTATGGTCTATAGATCAGTAATTTTTATAGTAACTGAAATTGTTAATTAAGTTTACAATAAAGGTTATTTTTTAACCTGAAAATAATTTAGTCGTTAAGTTTTAATCTTGAATTTTAATAATGACATTAAAAAAGCTTTTTATGTCTTAACGTTCGGGAAGGGGAGTGAACATTTTTCTTATCTTTTGTTACTTAATAAGGATCTGAAATCATAAAAATTCTGTTTACCTAATAGTTGAAACTTGAAAACAAATTATATATTTTTAACACGATATTAGGCACTTCTTCGTTTCAAAATGGATCATGTTATAGGAGATCTTACACGTGGCCGGTTTTATATTGGCAACACTGCTTTTATTCGTGACGTTATTGTAGTTATTGCATCGTAGAGGAACGGTTGGTAACCACAGGTTTATTTTTACCTGAAATTAAAACCAAAATTTTTATTGCAGTGATTTTCTGGTTTACCGATAACTAAGTTTTTTGCTCATCTAAACTTGTTTGTGGCGCAACTTTTTTCGATCTGAGCACAAATTGATGACAGTAACAGTAGCAGCACGTGCTACCAGTGGGTAACTTCAGTGGAACAAATGATATTAGATTAGATATTAAAAAATAAAAAACTGGAGGCGATGGCTCTTAAGCGTTACACAATGTAACTTCCCAATGGTCTTCTACACGCCTGACCGTTAATATTAATTTATTTTTAGTCCAAGTAGTTTCATATACCTACACATAAAAACATTATCAATGTGGTCACTTTTACATAGACATTAAAGTTTTCTTTTGTAATGCAATAACGATACATAAAGGTTTTATGTGATACTCAAATCTATATTTACCATAGGTATGTACCTATGTAAGGTTCATATTATGGATAGGTTTGACGAAAAATAAAACTAACGTTAAAAAATGGATCAACTGAAATGTTCGAATCATTCGACATACATAACACAGCGTTAATGCCGAATGATGTAACACAATGGAAAAGGTAAACAGATCCGCAGGTAAACCTACAAAAATAAAAAAATAAGGTAATAAAATCCTTTTTAGTCTAATTATAAAGGATCACAAATCCTACATTTGGAACGCGTCCTACACAGTAGGCACAAAGCACCGAAAGCCATATCTTACGACCGGTTTCGACCTATCGGGTCTCATTAGGTGGGCGTTGGCAGACAGGCTTACACAAGCGATACAATAAATATAAATATGGAATCAACAGAAACAATTACTCCGAGGGCTAATACCCCTACCGGCATTGAATTACACTGTTGATTCAGAACGATTATTAGAGAAAGATAACAATTAAAAAAGAAGGTAATAAAATCCTCTTTAGTCTAATTATAAAGGATCACAAATCCTACATTTGGAACGCGTCCTACACAGTAGGCACAAAGCACCGAAAGCCATAACTCACGACCGGTTTCGACCTATCGGGTCTCATTAGGTGGGCGTTGGCAGACAGGCTTACACAAGCGATACAATAAATATAAATATGGAATCAACAGAAACAATTACTCCGAGGGCTAATACCCCTACCGGCATTGAATTACACTGTTGATTCAGAACGATTATTAGAAAAAGATAACAATAAAAAAATAAGGTAATAAAATCCTTTTTAGTCTAATTATAAAGGATCACAGATCCCACATTTCGAACGCGTCCTACACAGTAGGCACAAAGCACCGAAAGCCATAACTCACGACCGGTTTCGACCTATCGGGTCTCATTAGGTGGGCGTTGGCAGACAGGCTTACACAAGCGATACAATAAATATAAATATGGAATCAACAGAAACAATTACTCCGAGGGCTAATACCCCTACCGGCATTGAATTACACTGCTGTTTCGGAACGATTATTAGAGAAAGATAACAATAAAAAAATAAGGTAATAAAATCCTTTTTAGTCTAATTATAAAGGATCACAGATCCCACATTTCGAACGCGTCCTACACAGTAGGCACAAAGCACCGAAAGCCATAACTCACGACCGGTTTCGACCTATCGGGTCTCATTAGGTGGGCGTTGGCAGACAGGCTTACACAAGCGATACAATAAATATAAATATGGAATCAACAGAAACAATTACTCCGAGGGCTAATACCCCTACCGGCATTGAATTACACTGCTGATTCGGAACGATTATTAGAGAAAGATAACAATAAAAAAAGAAGGTAATAAAATCCTTTTTAGTCTAATTATAAAGGATCACAAATCCTACATTTGGAACGCGTCCTACACAGTAGGCACAAAGCACTGAAAGCCATAACTCACGACCGGTTTCGACCTATCGGGTCTCATTAGGTGGGCGTTGGCAGACAGGCTTACACAAGCGATACAATAAATATAAATATGGAATCAACAGAAACAATTACTCCGAGGGCTAATACCCCTACCGGCATTGAATTACACTGCTGATTCGGAACGATTATTAGAGAAAGATAACAATAAAAAAATAAGGTAATAAAATCCTTTTTAGTCTAATTATAAAGGATCACAGATCCCACATTTCGAACGCGTCCTACACAGTAGGCACACGCACCGAAAGCCATATACCACGACCGCTTTCGACCTATCGGGTCTCATCTCTATCAGACATTTGTATAAATGTTAAAAAATATTGGTTATTTAATTAAGACTTTATAGACTATTTTAGATTGTACTTCAACTGACATTTCTTTATAAGAACACTAGAAGCTCTTGGTAAATTATTTATTGGAACTAGCAGGTGTGGATCGCGATCTAAACGTTTGTTAGTTTCGTTAAATTACTGATCAAGAACTTGTACTGTTCTTACTTCTTGATAACTTGATTTACGTGCCTATCACGTGTATATGCTGCGTCGTCGATTCAGTTGCACAAGTAGATACGTTAGTAAGACCCCCGGCTGACATATGATATACTTCAGTTAGCAGCTGATATCAATAGATGGCGATATGTTGCCACAACTAGATATTAGATAAACATTTCTTTTGAAAAAGGTCAAGCCCCTAATTCCAAGACTTTAAATAGAATTCAAAAAGGTGAATTTAAATGATTGAAAAGCTTTAACGTATTCCAGTCGCCCTGTTTTACACAGCACACATATTATAATTGTTTCTATGTCAGACTAGATGTCGCTGTCGCTAAGTGTTGAAATATTCTACATTAAAATAAATTTACTTAACTTTTGAAAACTACAGATGACTCATTACTACTTCGTGCACAATAACAAAACACACTGAGAACCCCGATGTGCGAGTTCAACCAACTGCCAACTTTTTTACTAATAATGTACGATCATATAGAAGAATAGCATAGTTAGGTATTGCTCAGTTCTAGGTATTAAAATATCATAGTTTTAGCATTACATTTACACAGAATGTTTCATTATTTGTTATTTCAGTTTTGCAGATACATTTATCTAGCTATTTGTTGTGTTTACTGTTAGCTTTATACCAGTTTCCCATGCGCTAAACGGAAATTTACGGATTTAAAGATTGAAAATCATTTACAATAGCATTTAACATACATACCAAATATATTGAAAACATAATTAAACTTCTTTAAAAAAAGAATAATAATGTTGTTTACAATAATATATGTGCTACAAGTGAAAATAAAGTTAATTAGTAACGCATGTAGATTTCTCGTTGTGTGGATGATTGGTGAATGAAGTTGATAAAAAAGATGTGATAACTGTGATTAAAATGATGTATATTAACGGTATTACTATTTACATGTATTTTACAGTCGGTTTTTATGGTTTAAATAATAGTTGGTAATATTGAATTTGATAAAACATGTTTCCTAAGTTTTTGTTAGTTAAAAAATGTAAGGTATGTGAAGTCGTTCATTGTGTACTCTGTTGGGAAAGTTAAAAAAATAAATAAAAACTAAAAAATAAAACTAAATTTACTCTTTATCTTAATGTTACTCATTCAATTCAAAATGTTTGCTGCAAACAAACCACAACTGAATATTTTGACGGTGTAAAACTTTCACGCCTTATTGCGTTCAATCATTTTTTCTTTAATTCAGGATCCTTGGGGAACCTTCGAAGAAATTACAAATATATCAGTGTGTCTTATGTTTAAGTTGTACTTACACATGAAATGAAATGGAAGAACCCCTAGAATTATTTTCACTCAACCGTATGCACAACAATATGTAACTATATTGTTCTAATATTAAACTAGTTTTGTATTACTTTAACAAAAAATAGTTTATAAAAGTGTTCACAAAATCCTATGTACAAGAAAAATAGTATCGCACAACATTTATTTGAAATAACTACACTTAACACTTCAACTGCCTCAAACTTTCCGAGTGATGTTACGAGCATTCTTAGTAATTCTCGCGTTTCTGTCCCCTAATTAGCAAAATGTGTTGCCTATCCGAATGGTATCACTTTATAAACGCAAGGCGCAGTCTAGTTATAATCACGTCTCTGTTTTATACAGAGCGTCGGGTGTGTTTGTCGAACCCTTTCATTCACAGTATATTTCTAATAATGATGTATTTGCTGTCTTCACCGTACAGACCATTCTGCCCTCCCTGCCTTCAGGGGGTTTGTATAAATTTAAGTTAGTTTTCGAGAAGTACATCAGTAACCATCGAACCATTACACATTTTGCAACGTTTTTCTTATGTAACCTTTCTGTATTGTTTATTATTATTTTTTATAATTATTTAGTTCAAATGTTTGGATGAACTTTTTGAAACGATCCAATATTATTCAAATGATAAGTGCATTTTTTAAATTTTGAGGCGATTGTATTTTCAACAATGAAATTATAAAATTACGACTTTGCAGTTTTATTACGTTGCATAATAGTTAAAAAGTAAAAACGTTCATTGGGTATTAGCGAAACCTGTATATACTTTACTCATTCATTAGTAAGTTTAATGTCTAATCCTACATTAAGAGTCGAGCTTTCTGTCGGGTTCAAATTTAATTAAACTAATAGCAATTTGGTTCGTTTTTCATCAAACAATAACAGAGCTAGCATGAAATAGCTCCAAAAGAATAAAAATTGCTCCGTGTATTCATTAAAGTCATTCGCCCACCTTCAAGAAAACTTATTACCCGATTGTACGAATAAGAACATGGAAACAAAACGAATGAATGTGTGGATATATTATTATAGGAATGTAATAGTTGGCGTGGTGGTGTTGTTGGCAAAAACGGTCCAATCTCCAAGGGACACCGACCCCTGGTGCAAAATGTAACGCTAAAGCCTTTTTATTTCGTTCACGTGGTCGGATGGTACCGGTTGGAACGTGTTTTAATGGCCTATAAAAACAAGCTCAACCAGCAACACAAACACCAGAAGCATCTGTGTTTTAAGAATGTTATGTATTCACGTAAAATGAATATCGAAAGCCATATTCGAACTTCCGATCTCTGTCCAGTCCTATTAAATACCTATCAAATATAGTGAGGGAAGTGAATGTAGGGTTGAAGCTAATATATAAATTGGAGATGTTGCCGATTTTCGATATGTAGGAAGTCAGATAAGTCAATATGGAAAAATCGGTAGGGACATAAAACAAAAGATAGCTCATAATAAAAAGAAATTACTTCCATGCTTGCGTATGGTTAATTTGGACACGATGGAAAATAAAAAATTAGAACCAAATGAAATGTGGTGGTGGATGAAGAAAATACCGTGGATAGAAAAGGTTAGAAAGAGTAAAAGAGAAAGGACGCTATGAAAGTCAACAAAGAAGAGGAGAGTTAGGATGGTAGGACACCTTTTGAGACATAAAGGGTTAGTTGAGACAAAGAAAGACTTAGATTAGTTTAAATATTTCCGCAAATAGTTACGGATAGTTTTCGAGAAATGCGAAGATTACAGAAATAAAGCTTGTTCTTACAGAAAGAACAACGTCTTTTACCTCACAAAATCTTCCATTTTATCAAACAGCTTCCGTATATCGTCATCCATATATTTCATAATGTTTGGGCAGGGCCATATAATAAAGTTTTTACAATTTATGTTTTGTACGGTGCATTCATTGTGAAAAAGCATATTAAATAAATGGTTAAAAACAAACACTTGGTTATTTTTCACAAAATTTATTATCAACTCGACAATAGTGTTTCGACGAAATTTCGTCATTCTCAAGAGTACAACAAAAATATACTAAAGTTATAATGGGTTATATTCTAATTTATACCTGGTTTTGGGATTTTACCCAAATTACACAACAGGAGGGGTGTATTGTTGTTATACAGTTCCGTTGTAAATTTACGATATTCTGTTTATAGTTAAAATAGCGTTTCTTATTTCTAGGTTTTCTAGAAGGCTTAATTTTTTACTTTTATGTTGGATCTGTAATATGGCTGTATTATCTGTATCTATATTATGATTATAATTTAAGGCATGCTCCGACATTCCTGTACAATTCTTGTTAGACACAATGCTATATAAGTGCTCATTTAAACGTGTTTTAACAGCTCTACCACATTGTCCCATATAAAAAGCATCACATTGTTTACAAAAAAAATTATATATGCCGCTGTTATCAAGGATATTTGATTTTTGTTTATTATTTACAAGTAGCTTACCTAGAGATTTTTGGTTCGAAATAACTGTTTGAGTACCGTGTTTTTTCAATTTTAATTTAATTTTTTGACTTGTTAAGGGTATATATTGTAATGAATGAAAAAGGTGTTCAGGTTTTTCGTTTTTTACATTGTATAAAGTTTGTCGGGTTTTTTGTTTTAATTTAAGTTTGATCTATTGATACTATTTTAGTGTGATATCCATTGTTTTGTGCTATCTGTTTAATAGTATTAACTTCTAAAATGAAATCGTTATGACTAAGGGGGGTATTGATTAACCTATGTATAGAACTGTGTGTGGAAAAAGGCTTTTTTAATATTGTTAGATTGATTCGAATTAAAAGGAATGATAGTGTCGGTAGTTGTAGGTTTCCGATATATTTTAAAACAATGTTTTTACAAGCCAAACGTAATCTATGATGCAGCTTATGTAATTAGTACCAATTAAGTTCTCGATCAGAAATTTACCGAAGGCATCTGATGTGTATCGTGAAGCAGATACCTTTGTCATCATGGAGTTTATCATCTGTACAGAACCGTGCTCCAAACATATTTTAGTAATCATTTTCGAATTTGAAAATTAACTGTTCGCGACCACAGAGAGGACTTCTTTTTTAAAAAATTGACTCGATCTTGTTCTTCCTTGTTTTATGTGTCTACCACATTTTTCATCCCAACTTAATGACTAAATGGTTTTGGTTGTTTCAGGTGGAATTCGAGAGTGCTGCGGAGCATCCATTCTTTGTGTATGGTCGTGGTTGGGCATCGTTCGCACCAGAACGTACCTTACAAGTATTCGGACTGAAAGTTCACCGCCTCCAGGTGGGTGACGTTTTGATCTCTCTTACCCCTCGGGAATCTAGCTATAGCAGCACTTCCTCCTCTTCTTCCTCTATAATAACAACCGCGACAACAACAGCTCCTACGTCGCGACAATTCCAACAGCAACAACAATCTTCAGCCAACATTCACATGTTACATCATCATCAACAATACGGCAACAGCAGCAGTAACACGCTAGCGCCAATGACTGTCAGCAGCAGCAGTAATAGTAGTAATAACAACAGCAGCAGCGGGGGTTATCAACCCGTTTATAGCCACAATTCGCACTATCTAACCGGTAACAGTGGTAGTTCAAATAGTAACAGCAATCTTCTTAATTTGGTTATCAGTAATTCTAATAATAACAACATGAAAACAATGAATAGCAGTTGTTCGAATTATTATCACATGAACACTTCGAACACTTATTTGAGTGATTCCAACTCGTACATAATGAATAATCAAAGACAGTCGAATAGTCATTCTCTGCCCAATCAGACCGTATCAGAATTAATCGAGTCTGATGCGTCCAAAAAGAGAAGGTGGTCAGCACCAGACGAAATATGTGATGATGAACAGACTTCTTCTAAAAAGGTTAATTTGCAATAGTTGAAAACACGAGCCAAAGTTGTACTATACGTTATAGATGATGATGATCGTGATCATGATGGTTGTACGTGAATTATTATCTATTTGTTAATTAATTGTGACAATGTGGTGCAGCATTTTTCTTTTTTCTAAGACAATGGCCACGATGAGGTCTGAACGTTTTTTAACTCATTCTTTTTCAATTTCGGTTGTTTATTATTTTTTGAAAAATGCTGTTCTTTTAGTTAGTACATACATAAATATAAATACAGTTAGTTATTTTATTAATGGAATTCTTCACCAAGTGTCGCTTATATCAGATATGTTAATCGATAACTTCTTTTTGTACTGCTGGCATTCTGTATAAATGTTCCACACTCAAAACTGCCACAATTTTTATAATAACAAACAGAAAAGAAAAGATACGATTTAAAAGGTAGAGGCTGATGCCGAGGCCGAGATGCTGTGTTGGCAGAGTTAATTAATTACTACTCGTAAGTGGGTTTTACATGACAATATTGGCTGTAGATTGATTAGACTGGGCCATTGCGGGACCCTGAACTCCCTCGCGGTGGGTTACGTAACTGATGTTTTGGAACGACTAGAGTATTATTGACGAGTGATATATTATAAATTCTTACTACCACTTGCATAAATCACCTTTCGACGGCTTTTGTTATTTCAATTTACATACATTACATATTTTGGTGCCTTACCATTTTCTCGCTCACTTTCAATCTCTTCCTCTTTCACATTTTTCATATCGATCTTCTTTTACAGTATTTGGCGAGACAAAAAAATGGTTAAAGTATTTGTCCCCAGATTTTTTTTCGATTTGAATTAAACTTGGTCATTTATTAAAGCACTATTAATGTTTATTTGTCATGTAAAAAATATTTTTGAAATTTTTAAAAACTAAAACGAATTTTGCCTTTATCATGAAATGTCATTAAATCCAATAATCAGAGTTATGTGCCTTGGAAAGAAATATTGTTAACTGGGAAATTCTTTCAAATCCATATTAACTATATTATCGTGTTATGGGGAATCCAGATTTGAATTCAAATGTTAGTTATTTATAATGGAAACTCTGCTATTAAAGCTTGACCTAAACCTAAAGCTATTTAAAAATGCAATAAAACTTGCAAGTACCCTGGAGTAACAAACTGATTTTTTTAAATAAAACTTGAAAAGCAGGATTTCTATTACAAACAATCAACATTTCAATTCAAGTATAAGTTTTTCTTAGTTAATACAAATTTGAAGAAATTTCCAAGTTAATTAGATTTGTTTTAAAGGCGGCACATGTCTTATTGTTAGGCAAAATAACCTTTACTTACATAATAAATGACCAGGCTTCATTCAAATCGGACAAGTACAATTTAGCAAAAGCGTTGGTTAAAAAACGTGATCGTGCCATAAATTCCATAAGAAAAGAAGAAATGATAAGGTTAATCCAATTTTCTATTTTCTTTTGATTTTTGATAGTTTTGAAAAGATCGTGTTTAGCAAGAGCATCAGTTCAAATTAAACTAACTGATGAGGTTGTTCATCCCATTTTTACAATAGATACCTTTAATAAATCACATAAATTTGAAAGTTCTCCCATATGCTAATGGTATGGTAATCTTAAGGTCCACTTTAGGGAAAACAAGAAAATTGAATTCCTTTGAAAACTCTTCCAAAGTTGTGTCAATTTTTGGACATTTTTCTTTGCAAAATTTTCACGAATAAATATGTAGTCAAAGGATATATTACAACTACTCTATTTCCACTTAAAATTCCTTATTCCCTATTGTACATATGGGGAGGTGGAGTTAAACGAATAAATTATTTTACGAAATGTGTTTTTTACGTCGCAATGAATGATGTTTTGTAGATTGAAATAACGTGTTATGAGGTGATTTGTGGAATTTCGATCTCAAGGGAGTCGTGTGATAGAATGCTTTTAATGTTTAAAATAAATTCTCAAAGATCTGTATTTTATTATTTTCTATTGTGTATTTTCATAATCGATATGAATGTAAAATCGATGCATGAACTGATTTAGGTAGAAAGTAGTGAAGTTACTTATTACTTTTTAGAGTATTCGATAGGATTGAGTCGTCGATAGTGTCGATAACCTTGATATTGTTTATTATTATTACTATTATTATTAGTTATTAATATTATATATTTGCTTTTTAATGTTGTATATTTTTAATTTCCATGTGAATTTTGGCTGTGATACAGTAGTGTGTGGTGAAAATGTCGCTTCCCTCCTATAAAAACAATCACACAAAAGAAATGAAAAAAAACAGAATCCGTGTGAACTATACACAAACATGATAAAGAAAGAAAATAACGATACAACATATAGGTGCAGTTAAAACCGTCGTATTACCTCACAGTGCTTGTATAACCGGTCGCGTTTTTTTGACGTTTCATTGTTTTATTTTTTCTGCCGAGCACTGTTTCATGGATAGTAATTTTTTAATAATAAAATAAGAGGCCGTAGTGGGGATCAACCAGATTCGATCATTTCACAATCAACAGGCAGTATTTTTATCTTTTTAATTATATAAATTAAATTTATCTTATTTTTTTATACACTACAGGTAAAAGTACGAATGTGACAGAGGGGGCTTGTGTTCCCCTACAATGATAAAACGATACTATAGACGGTGACCTATAACAACTGTTTCGACGTTTTTAATACACAATATTTTACATGGTCGGTTAAACTTTTACGTGTAGTGTATAACGTTTTAGTGCAGTACTTATTATAAACCCTTACAGCATACACTTAGTCAACTTTTAATTGAATTCAGTTGAAATTGTAATAATCAACTTTATTAAGTATTGCAGCAATGTTTTAATATAAAAGTTTTCTTTATATAACCATTCGAATCATACATTAGATAAAGATGTATGTACTTATGGTTGAGTTTTGTTTATTTATTGTAGGTTAAATTGTTTCAAAAATTACTCGTTTTACAATCATAACAGTTTACGTATGTGATCGAATTCTGAGTTGATGAATAAATAATAATTTAAATCGTGAAATGTAAATGTTTGCATATATTTCTATTTTAAGTAAGTACTAAAGTTCTTCACAACGTTGTTATAGACAAATTTCCAGTTTTGATGTTTACAATAAGTGTTTACAATCAAATGAATCTTTATCAAAAAGTAAACATTAGAAAATATTCCATAATTCGTTGATAAAAACGAAATTGTGTACTATTAATTAAATGGTATAACGAAAAAAGGCGCCCAGATTACATTAAAATATATTTTTTAATGACCTACACTCCTATAAAGCCGCAACAAAACTGTAACTTTTTCATAAGAGTTGGTTGTAATAATATTTACGTTTTGTTTTTAAATTGTCATCCATGTAGGTGCTTTCGTGTATTTAAATTGTAAGCTAATTAGTACAATATTACATTGTGAAAGTTTTCTATCAATGGTGCTAAACTACAATAGTTCCATTTCTTTGCTACACGACGTGTCAGACAGAATTTAAAATTAAATAATCAAAATAAAAATGTTACTATTTTATACAGTCATGCAATTTGCAAAGTTTAATTAATTTTATATTATACGAGGTGATTGGTGATTAAATCAAACGAAACCGCAATATGAATCATCAAATATGTTGATTGTTAATAACATTTAATTTATTAATTATCCTATAATTTTTTGTATGGTTTTCTGGCCCCTGGTCGAAAACAGGTTTCGTTCCTGTTTATTAGGACGTTTTTAATATAGATGTATAATAGGATTTCTAAATCATGGGACCGAAAACGTATTCGGTACTTTGGTATTAAATTTTTAATTTCGCTACTAATCCCGAAGATTCTCCCGATGTTGAAATGATGTTTCTTTATAGCAAATTTTCCTTAAAAAATAACAAGATAAGAATTTTATGGAAATTAGATACCTGTAGTTGAACTTTTTTAATAAAGATAAAAACAAACGAAAGAGAAAATTCGTTCAATATAATTACCAAAGCAACCCCTAATTATTTTAGGAATCGTCGGCATCATCGCTTCATTGCGTTGACATTGTTGTTTTTTCAACTGGGGTATGTTCATGAGATATTCATAATTTTCGGGGCTTTTAAGGTTTCAGGACTATTTCTAAAATCCTGTGACCAAATACACCGGAACTGGAAACCCTAATATATAACTCCTGGTTTTGATTTCGATTAAATTGATATAGAATTATTTCATATTTCGGGTTTTATTTATTACCAATCACGCTGTATATTTTGTAACATTACATTTTCAGTTTTATCTTAATTTATAGCTTTGCGAAATGGATATTGTTTGCCTGCAGGAGTGAAATTACATACAAAGAGATTCGCACTACATATTGTATTGACCAACTTCCGTATTTTGTACATTTTATGTTAATTAATTATTTTTCTTTTAAAGTAATAATCATTGTACTGACAGTGTGTTTTGCTGGTCAACAGGGACGAACATGATTAAGTAAGTGCCTTGAGGTAGATACAAAAATAATGTCTGCCCTTTAGTTTTTATCAGTGCTTGTAATTGTACAGATGTGTTATTTTATGGATATATATATTATATATATGTACAGTGTGCCATTGTCGATATGTTCAAACTGAGGCCGGATGGCGGTGCAGTCAATAAATAAAGTATATATGTAGCTCAGATATTAGTTTTATAGAGAAATAAATTATCCTATCTTTCAGAAATATAAAAATCAGTATACAGTAATTTGTTCTGGGTTTTTTGTTAGTAATTCAGTAACAAACAATGTCTTATCCCATGAAAACTTAGTCTAAACTTTTATTTTCAGATTGATTCGAACATTGACGTCAACCTTGAGTCCAGTCCTAATTCCTTCAATTCCACCCAAATTGTTCCTTTCACAGGAAAATCTCATTATTTTTTTAAACGTTTCTCAAGTTATAAACAAAAAACTGTTTTTACAAAGATTTCCATATTTCGTAACCTTTAGTGATTATGATACTGAAATTCATCTTCAACCATCTGAAGGACAAAGCAGACAGAATGACTTTTTCTGGCGATTTTAATTTGTACAGTAGATACCATTACAGCAGTTTTCATCAAATCGAAGACTAAATGGTATGTATCGATAATAAATATAATTTAGCGTTTTTAATAGTGAATTTTTACCAATTAAGAATGTTGCCAAATAATTGAGAAACTATCACTACCAATATTTCTGATGATTAGCGAAACTACAAAGTTTGCATCGGTTTGGATCGGTATTACTTATGTCAGTTGTCTTTTAAATATTTAAAGTTTTAGTGTAGTTAGTGATAATATTTTTGGACACATAATGATTAATTGATTACAGTAGTCAACGTGGATTAGGAAGCTAAGACCAAAGATATCACTGATTCCGAATGTGGCTCAGCATTTTCAGATATTCCAAAAACTTTGACCCTATTTTGAGCATTACTACGTGAAACGAAAGGACAAAACCAAGATAGTAGCCATTTTGAGGTATCTTTTGTCGCTAAAGTAAAATCTGACCTCACATTTTTTCGATGTATTTTTCAAAGTTGACCTCGAATCTTACTGCAAAATTGTTAAAATCTCAAATCGAAGAAATCAAATTAGCAACATTTAGAGTTTGGAGTTAAAATAATTCAAAATTTTGATGTACTAGGGTCAATTTTGAGGTCAGATTTTAATTCAGCGACATAAGATACTTTGAAAATGACTACTCACTTAGTTGTATTGCCCTTTTATTTCACGTTGTTACTTATCGTGTTAAAAAGTTCAAAAAGGATTTTTTTTTGAGTTTTGGGGTTAGAATATCATAAATCCCTGACGTACTAACGCCAGATTTGGATTCGTAAATGATTGCCCTTTTGCTTTGTTTCTTTTTAATCCTTGATGTGTTAAACTGTGCTATTTGTTTTTTGGAATTATTAACAACTAAGTCTGTATTTCATTTATACAACTTTGCATGACAAATAACTAACATAAATATTAATAAAATTAAAATATTGTTGGCGTATAATTGTCAAAAGTAGTTTTAGTTATGTACAAAAATTCGGTTGACATGGGACGTCTAAAAATAATAGTCTACGTCACTATTCTTGTTTATAAGTTAAATGAAATCGTTAAAATTACAACGCAACCCTTATCTAAGTAAAATAAATTCATGGCATGTCGTGACAGAGTCCGTAAAACTGAAACTAACTCTAATGGGAGACTACGATATTCATTTAAAATAGAATTTAGCTGCTTATGCAAGAATTATATAGACTATTAACATACTATAAAAATGTACAATTCTTTCTTAGATTGAAACTTATATTTATTGCGACTATCTGGACTTATATTTTAATGACGTTGACGCATGAATTGTGCTTTTGTTTTTTTTTTTATATTCTTAAGAAATTGTCAATTTATGTAGGTTGCTCAAATAATGAACAATTACACAGAAATTTACTGGAAAAACGTTTCGTTTCATTCTATCGCTTTTGAATTTTTAATTTAGCCTCTGTAATATTGTTACATACACAGGGTGACCAAATGAAATTTAAATTTTTGTTCGGAACAGGATAAATATTCTTATATACACGTATATACATATATTTTATTTTTATTAGTGTACTATATAATTATGGTAGAATTGTGATAGTAGGAATCGAAAAAAACAAAAGCTGTGGGGGCATTCATAGTAATATAATAAGTATAAAATAATTAACTATAATAGTTATTCAGTTTAAAAGAAAAGTAGTTTTTTGACCATGGAAATAATTTAATCCTTGTTTTAATCTTGAGTTAATAAAAACGTAAAAAAAACTTATGTCTTATCATTCGAAGATGGGAGGGGCGTCAACTTTTTTTCTGTTATGAATGGGGGTGAGGATCAAAAATAAGCAAAAGTATTATATAATTAACAAAATAAGTTTACATAAGATTATAAAACACTAGCACATCCTCATTAAAAAACAACAAATACACAAAACAGTAAATTATTTATTCTTTTTTCACTTATTTACTAATGAATTAATTTTGCTTTTTTACTTATATAACTATTTAGTCATTCACAAAAAATATTTATTATGTTGATGAAGAAATTTATACAATTTTTTTCTATTTGTTTTTCTTTTACCTGTTTTAACATATTCGTATGTATCTCCCAGATCTTAAGAGATTGGCAAATTAGTTCCCTTTTTTGTTTTATTTTGCAAGTTGTAGATTTTGTGGCACTATATTTTTTTGCTAAATATGTATGTACTACTTTGCCTATCATTTAGTTCTTGAACACATGTGATTTCTTATAAATAGTAAAACTGGTTTTTATGCGACATTTCACGTATGTATTTATATTTAAAAAAAAAATACTTAGGCTCTATATGCAGGACACAGATTAACACAACTGACAACGAACTATGTATACCTGTCTAAGATGAATACAGGGCTAAAACATTTCTCCAGAGAAGTACCAAAATTTCGTCGATTTACAGCTATGGTGCAACGGGAAATGCCGATTTTCAAGCCCAATGGACATTAGTTTCTATAACCGAAAGTTTAATTTGTTCACTGTATACGGCGTTTTAGTATAATTAATATGCTGGTTACATTAAATGATATTTACTAAATAAAAGAAAAACAATATAAGTATAGTAAATGTATTAAATATACTACAGTCGAGCCCTTGTATCCATCCATACACAGTATGTACCGGTATAAATCAAACTGTCTGTTTTCATTGAAAAAATTAATAACAATCATTTATTTAATTATGCAATTATTTTCCAAACACCAATTCCTTCTTTTATTTTCATTCTTCTTTTAAAAAAAAAACAATTGTTGAATTTAATTTAATATTCTTATTTACGTTTATAAAAATATACACAACGAAAAATCATTATTAAAAAATTATGTACTAATCATCCTCTCCTATTAACATTTCCTTAGCTAGTTTACGTCATAAAAATACACTTTATTAATAGGCCACATAAGTAATTGTTTCGTATCACTTTATGGAATTCACTAAAAGACCCTGTCCTGATATCCGCCATCCTGGACGGCAGAAGACGTGGGACGTGCTGCGGCCATGGTATGGTGTGCCCTCATATTGGTGGGACGTCGCGGGGGCGCCAGAAATTCAAACATACTTTGAGAATGTTGCGCCAACATTTTACCGAGATCGCAGGGCATAGGATCAGTCCAGAAAAAGTCATGGTTAAGGGCGGAGTCCGCGTCATGTCTTTTAGAAGGGTCAAGAACCAATAATTTATCTAACAAATCTAATGCATAAGGGTCCTTCATATAGGGCTTTAATCTTTCTTTGACCTGTAAAGAACAATTGTTTTATAAGTAACAAGATAAAATGTGTAGTCTTACTTTAAAAAGTACTAATAAGACAACAGAAAAATTACATTTGAGGTCTTTTTAAGTTTAAAGACTTTGAAAGGTCACAGGGTGATATAATTCAAATACAACTGCCCTTGGCAAGACATCTGTCGTATTTTTTAGTATAAGTAGGCATTAATAAAATAATTTGAAAATTATGAAGCTCTACGATAATTAGCAAAAAAAATTGTTTAGATAGGTTGAATCAATTTTATGAATTTTGGTTTTCTCTATTTGTGGCCTTCCCTAAATTTTATATTTTTATATATTTTGTAATTTTTTTCAGATTGAATTCATTTTATACAAGCTGAACTTTTTACCACACTTAAAACAAAAATTATAACATTAACATACAAAAAGCAGTGAAAATAAGATTTTACTTTTCTTTTTTGTTGCTGAGGGAGATCCATTTTCTTATACAATTCTAGATTTTCAACCCCAGGCCAAACAGCGGGCGTAATAGAACCACATAATTGAGAAATTAACGTCAGTTGTTGCTGTTCACTGTTGCCCTGCATTATAGGAGATCGGGTCCACATTTCAGCCATTATACATCCAGCTCCCCATAAATCTACGGGTGGTCCATAATTTCTCTCTCCCAGTAGTAATTCTGGAGGTCTGTACCATAATGTTACCACTCGATTGGTAAATCTAAAAATAAAATTCTTATTGTATACAAAAATGATCAAATTAAGATTATGTTACTTACCTATTTGGTTGTCCATTTTTATTTGTACTAAATGCCCTGGCTAAACCAAAATCTGCTAGTTTTAATACACCATTTTTTGTAATTAAAACATTTGCAGCTTTCATATCTCTATGAAGAATTTTGTTACTGTGAATGTAGTAAAGTCCATTTAGTAACTGTTGCATGACTTTTTTAATTTCACCTAAATTAAATTTTACATTTACATTTGATAACAATCCTGCTAAATCATGTTCACAAAATTCAAATACTAAATAAAACATTGAACGATATCGGTTGTGCTGAGAAGCTTTTGTCCGACATATCTCTATTAAATGCACTACATTTTCATGTTTCAGTAACTGAAGAATACGAATTTCTCGTAATGCAGTTATTGGAAACTAAAAGGAAACTCAGCTTGAGTTGTCACGAAAGTAAGGGAAGAATGTTGCTATTCTTACCCCCTCCTTCTCATTGTCCATTAGCACCTTTTTCATAGCAACAAACTTCTTGGGATTACTCTTATCACGAGCTTTGAAAACTTCTCCAAAGGTTCCTTGACCGATTTTAGCTACCTTTTCATATTTACTTGATTCATCACAAAAGGGAAAGTTAAAGTTCTCTATGTACTTCTCTTTTTCCCTTGTGCTCATCATAATTTGATGATTATTATGATTTGTAGGAGTACTACCACTACCTGAGTGGTTGCCATCACGTGAATTAGCCCCTGGAAGCATTCTGACGACAAACTAATTGGAAAATAAGTTGAATTACACTAGCAAGATTAGTGCTGCCGATTTACTTAGACGTGTTCCATCTAAAATATACATAAGATTTTATATTATTAAGTTTAGATATACAAATTCTATAAATACCTTGAAGCTATTAAAATTGTTTAAAATATGGAAATTAAGTGAAATATAATACATTTACACGACAGACTGACAACAAAGACTTATGAGGTTAAGTTGCACACCATAAGTAAACGATGATGCTGAACTAATGTTATGCAACACTTTTTACGTGATGGTTGTCCGAAATATATGTTGCCTAGGTTTCTTTTTAATATGGGGTTTATTCAAATTATTGCTAAAAGTATAGGTTTAGAAAGATAATAGTTATTCTTCTGCAATATAAATTAAAATTCAAAGTATTATATAAAATATTTGTAATATAAATAATATTAGGTGAACTTCCTAATTACCTTTAAAGCCAGTTTTTTAATTACAAAAACAAGTTTTTTTTATTTTTAGTTAATGTTGTATTAAAAGTTTAAAAGAAAATAATTACAATGTTTTAGTAATACAATTGATTGTTTGTATAAATAAATAAACTTATAGCTGTTTATTTCTATCTTAGATATTTTTAATAATTTTATCGATTAAAGTACTTTCATTTCATTTTTAATAATGTTTGAGGTAATATTGCTCAAATTATTTCACATTAACTGATTATCAGTTGACAACAATAAAAACAATTTTGATATTAGAAGGGTTAAAATTACTCAATTGTTAAATACCTAACAAGGTAAGTGTGAAATGATAAATAATAAATAATATCAACATCTATAGAGTAATCAATTTTGATGGTGTAATATTGTTTGGTAGTTCCTTGCATTCGTTTAGGATTGCTAAGACGTTTATTCTTTTATTAGAAAGCATGTGCTGTTTAAAACAGATAAGAAAATATTTCATCTATCCACTGTCCTTGCGATGTCCTAGCCAAGGTTCACGATTATACACTTTTAATTTATGTTAGTGTGGTTTGAGTCGTTCTACATTACGAATGTTATTCAGTTTTCCTGTGTAATAAAAAATTGTTTGCATATTGGTAATGGATTCCGTAAGATCATTTATTCAATCAACTTTTTCCTACAAATGTAAGTAAAATTGCTTTGCGATTTCCTTTTGCATTAGATAAACGTCTGAATATTACTTACGTAGATATAATTAAATTTTTCTTTTTTAACGTTTAACTAAATGGTTACAAATAAAAGTGGGATATATTTTATCTTCTTTATTAACTTCGCAATAGAGAATTTGATTATATTAATGTGATATTAATTTTAAATTAATTTATACCTACTATAGACTATCTCAAATTATTGAGAGAATTTGATGTAAAAAATATGTTTTGTGGTTGGTGGTGTTTTTTTTAAATTCAACTGTTTTTTACTTACACTATCAATCTTGGTGGAGAAGAGAATACGATTCGGGGTTTATGTTGTAAGCCTCGATATACATGATAAACACATAAAATTGTTTAATATATGCTATTCTCAAAATTTACTTTCAACTTTCAGAATTTTTATATTAAATTAATCATAAAATCATTTGTATCTAGTGTATCGGTTGAAGTTTTCAATAAAATTTAGTTTTTATTACTTGTAGAATTTGTATACGTTGTATTAAATACAAAAAAACACGTGTAATCATTAAGTACCCTTTTATTTAAAGAAAATTTGTAGTTTGTAAAATTTTCCGTTTTTTGATATTCTCGTTAACTTAATTATGCCTATTATTACATGATTTTGGAAAATTTTATTCTTTTTTGTCTTCGACCTAAAGCCATTTTTATAATCGAATGATTCGGTCACTTGTGTGCCTGGCTCGATATTCTTATATCTAATGATATATTTTCCAGAACCTATTGCGTTGTTAGGAACTGTTTTAATTGCGATATAAAAATTACTCAAGTTTATATTTCAATGTTTTAAATATTCGAGTTTTGCATCATTTTATTCTTACATACCTTTAATATATTTGCTAAAATACCTTAACGATTTTATTAATTTTAAATTATTGTTATGTCAAACAGGCATGTATCTAACATTAGCACTTGATTTTATGTAATGTCGTGTGTTTTAAAAGTATTTAATTTTGTAAATTTGGGTGTATTGTATATCAAAAATTACTTTATTAGAAATAAGATATTATTACCGTTATTAATATACAATATACTCATATTGTCGTGTTTAAACAATTTTTTTTTTCATTACTATCAAATATCACATACTTTTACAGTTCCCAAACGAATTTACATGTTTTTAAATGTTTCAAGACATTTATCACCAACAAAAGAGACTAATTTTACCGAAACTACTAAAAATTACAAGTTTTTTACGTAATTATAACCTATATTTTGATGCAATGAAGTAAATCCACAATAGCATCGAGGGTGACTAACTTAGGTATGCAATTTAATTGTTATAAACTGGTTGGTTGCGTCTGATTGGTTAATACGAGGTGGCCATGTTTTTATCGGTTAAAACTAGGTCAAATTCAGGGCATTGCACTTACAAAAAGGTAAACAATAATAAGAATTAATGTAGGAAAACTCTAAAATGAGATAACTTTGTTGCTTCTTAACCGATTTAGATGCGGTTTTCACCAAAATATAGATAATTTAATACAATGTAACCGTGATAAGTATTCCGTATGAAATAAACACTTTAATGAATAACAACTTGCGATTTATTATCATCATTAGTTACGTAGCCATAATGTTTAAGGGGATGTTTGAAATACTAGTGTCACTAGTTTAAGTCAGTTACCATGTGGTAACAGAAGAAGTATTTATACGATTTTGAAAAGATTAATAAATTCCGCGTATGCTACCAATCGCTTATGCAAAAGGAGTTGTAAATAGATAGTTCTGGGATTTTAATTTATTGTTATCGTTGTTTCATTTGTGCACTTTCATTTTTAAAATAATTGTTTTTCTGATATTATTTGTTTCAGATGTTCATATATAAATTACTGGACCTTCTGTCTGATGACGGAAATGAACGCACAAATGTAAAATGGTAATTACTTTTATTAAGGTAAGCATGAAAGGTTCTGAAATGTTTGTTGTTTCAGATTCAACAACAGTGACAATTTTATTTTAATACTTGGATACACCTTTTATCCTACATGCAGTTCTGTCATCGTCCATAAGACGTCGCAATATGGACTAGTTTTTCTTCTAGAATGGTTCAACCAGCTGAGTTTCTTATAAGGATATTTTTTAGTTATTTATAAAACTTTTTAGGTAAAAGTTGGTTTATTGAACCAAATTTTGGTCAAACAAGTTCTTAACTTTTTATGAATTTCCTACAATTTTATTAGTTTGTTTATTTTCCGTATAAACTTACTATCATATTGAATTTGTATTTTGACTCCTACTTTGATTTTTTTGTTCATTTTATGTAAAATCTATTCTACCAAGTTACTTTCAAACTTTAAATTAAAATCTTTCACTTTATATATTTTAAAGACCATTTCTGTTCTTTGTTTATTTTTTTGCCAAAACAAATTTTTGAATTTGATACAGTTCAGTATTTTTTGTGTCTTTTTAGTTTAATGTAAATATTGTTTCTTTATTTTGTCAATTGTCAAAAATGATGAAACCTTTTACGTTTACTTCGAATTTAATAATTTCATTTAGGTCAAGTTAAAAAAATCAATAAATATACTTTTAAAGCATAAATGAAAGAATATATTAGAAATAATTAACTACTATACTTTAAATAGTACATAATATATACATATATTTAATTTGATTTTCATAGAAACTATAATACATTATTACAAAATCATTCATTTGTGTTAAATATAATATTTATTTGAATTGTAATTTTTTACTTACCGTATGTTGTAATGTATGTAGATTACATAGGATTATTTATTTAAAATATGTTAGGATAGAACTATTTATTCCAATAGTTTATTACATTTCTACTTTTAGTATATAGGATATAACTGTTATAATAATAAATAAAAGAATTAAGGGAGTTTATTGTGGGGAGAGAGTGTGAGAGAAAAGGAGTAAAAGGGGGAAGAGAGTTTAAATGAGAATGGAAGTACAAACGAAAATAAGTTATAATGGCAATGCCAAGCAGGGTGCATTTAATGAGAATGAGAATGGCAATTTGTATGGCAATGAAGACAGTAAATGGTAATAATGGATGTGCGAAGAAGTAACCATGTGAGAGTGCATGTATGGAAGAGACTGTGAGTGTTAGGCTACAATAGAGGAAGAGTAAATTAGAAATAAGAGGGCGTGAATAAGAAAGAGGGTGTTTGTATGGTTTAAGGGTATGAATGAGAGTGTGAGGATAAAAATGAAAGTGAAATTACGAATGAGAATCAGAGTGTGGATGCGTGAAAGGGTACGAATAAAAGTCGTTATAAACGAATGATGGTAGGAGGGTGTAAATGAAAGAGGGCGAGTGTGTAGCAAGATATAAGGGAGACGATGTGAGCGTACGAATGAAAATAAGGGCGCAGAGAGCTGTGAAAAGGTACGAAATACTGTGAACGAATGACGGTGTGGATGAGAGAGGGAATATAAGGGTATGAATAAGGGGGTGGATGTGCGAGAGGTTATAAATGAGGGTGTGGATGAGAGAGGGGATATGAGGGTATGAATGAGGGAGTGGATTAGCGAGAGGTTATGAATGAAGGCGTGGATGTTATGAGGGGGTGGGTGAGTGAGGTTATGAATGAGGGTGCGGATGAGAGAGAGGTTATGAATGAGGGTGCGGATGAGAGAGAGGTTATGAATGAGGGTGCGGATGAGAGGTTATGAATGAGGGGGTGGATGAGAGAGAGGGAGTACGAGTGAGATGTGGATGAGAAGGATCTTACAAGGGGGAAAACAAGCGAAATAAACATATCGAACAAAAATTTGTTTTATTTACTATTTTAAAAAGGGGACAAAATGAATTTTTCACGCCTACCAGGTTTAGTGCGAAATATTTTGTTAATCGAAAACCGTCTGGGACAGCACCCGAAAGCTGGATGCCCAGATTCGAACTAGCAAGTTCCCAATGCACGAAATTTCGAAAATTTCGGGAAATTAAGTATCGGGAAAATCAAAATACAAATCCCAAGATCTCCAAAACTAAAGACTCCGAAGGTTTCTTTGGAATACGTAGTCTTGAAAATCTTTGAAGATTTGAATTTCGAAGTTTCCAATACTTAAGATCCCGAAAATTCCGAGATTCCAGTAGTGAAAACTTCGTGGTTCGAATTCGGACGCACCAGAACACTCGCGACTGATACTCCCGAGAGAAGATGGAGACAGACGACCAGATAAAGCAGCTCCTGATTGCGGAGACACTGTAATAAAAAGAATAATTGTTTTATTGTATTCCAAACAAAGATGAAAGGAAGGTTTTGTGAAAATTAATTGAATTTACTTGTACTTGGTGGAAATTAATTGTAAATTATAAATTAAAAACAACTGTAATTTACTCCAAAATTTTGTTGTTTACTTTACAATGATTCATTACTTTGTTGCTTCTTCAAATGTTACAATAGATACTTGAAGAAGCCACAAACTGACGAACTATGTAAAGTAAACAATTTTTTTTTAAATTATAAGTGATTTTAGTTTAGATGACTTTATCAAAATGTTTTTCTGTTTCCTGATAGACAGTTCAATTTACTGGATCAAAATTAAGAATTTTCTTATTTTAATACCATTTTTCTTAGTTACACTTGTTTTTTATTTTTAGAAATATTCTCCATATCAAATATTAAAAAATTATTATTAACAACACAACAAGCGATAAATATAAATAAATGATAAAACCAATCAAAGTACAAATGTGTTCATGTAAGTTTTGTAAGAAATAAAACGAAATTACCATTAAACACAATTATTTACAAAAAGAGATATATAAAGACAAATTTGATAATAATTGTTTTAAAGTGAAAAGATACAAGTGAAAGCATACATATAAATAAAATTAAAAAAAAATAAGGTAAATGTGAACTTAAATATCTACAAATAATGATAGAGAAATGATAAAAATGTTTAAAAAATTTATCTATTTGTTAACGTATTGTTGTCAAAAAAATTAGAAAGATAATCCATATCTGTTTCATTGCTAATTTTTAACAGATTCGCCAAATGAAATGCTACAGATGTTTCCTGTACAATTTTAGTTATTTATTACTTTTTGTACAAAACTAATTTTATTAAAAGTAAAATGTGTGAATGTAGATTCTAATTAAATAAGTTTCTAAACCAATTTTATTGCTTGGACGGCACTTTTCTTTCTCGTATTGTGATATATTATTATTCTATAAACATGAAAAGCAGTCTAAAAACCTATTACACTGAAGTACCTACTTGCTACATAGCTTTCCTCGTAAAAAAAGAAAATTATTTGTCAAATACTTGTAAATAATAACCAAGTAATTTTAAAGGATATTCATGTGAAGAAAAAAAGAGTAAAATCATCCCAGTAGCCAAAGGCCCCACATTTATAGCTTAATCTGCAACCACCTACCAACTTATATGTTTTGCGTGAACGCAACTAAAATTGTAGGAAAATAAACAGAATGCTGTTTGTACAAAATATTGGTGTTGTTTTGGGTAAAGAAACAATTGGAATTTAATTAAATTTTCCTAAGATAATTCGCTATACTTCAAAGTGGTTTAAAAATAAATCAAAGTAACTTAATAGAAAATATTCAAGATAATATGTTATCACTAAAGCTAATTTAGCTACTAGTGAGATAATACAAATTTCTGATACTGCGTTATTTTATGTGGTACGATTAATTTTCAAACGAATCTATAGTTTATATTTTAAAAATAAATTTCAATTTTTTTATCTGAGTACAACTTAAATTCATAAAAAATAAGAAATTAAATTGAAATTTCGAGAATAAAAATCAAAGATAATATTCACCATTAATTGTCAACCACAGAAGCTATATATTAACCATAATTTTGTGTTGGTTTTATCCATGCATACAACCTTCTCACTAGATAACAAGTTGATTGTCCTTATCATCAGCATCTTTTTCATAACAGGTCAAGTATTTACACGATCATAACAAATTTAAATGTTTTTTCACTGAATTTACTAAATACGTTACTACCCGAACCGACTTAAATTGTTATATATTTTCGGAAATTTTAACAGAATAAATATTGGCAACGCGAACACTTCAAAACCAATAACGTTGAGTTATTGAGGAATTTTCCAATCTAATACGTTCAAAGTTAGGGCAAGTAGAGGTGGAAGACTGTTGGCGTCATCGACAAACAGAATTACGGAGAGCATTCAAGGCAATAAAAAATGTTTGAAAAAATTACAAATTTTTCCGGTTTTCTAAAACTAGCCATTATTTTGCGCTTATTTTATGTAATTTAAACTTTTTACAATGCAACAGCTGTCTTTATTTTATGACCGGTCTAGAATACGTTTGAACTAAACTCAAAAATATGAAATATTCCCAAATTTTACAAACAATTTTCTCAATTTCGCAAAAACAGATATTACTTTTTTACACCTTAAAATAACTTCCTAGTTAAATTGCAAATAGAATTTTGCTTAGACTAAAGTCAAGTCCAAATTTAAATAATCCGTTCAATGAATAAAACTACTTTTTGTATCATAAGGTACAGTGGCCGGCACGTAAGGAGATTCAGCGACGGTCAGATTGACAGGTAGATAGGCGGAGACTTTTAGCATAGCAATAAATGAAAGAGCCAATAAGAATATAGCTGGACCGAAACGTTAACTTGTAGTTCAGCGGCACATATCACTGAGAGAGAAAGTACTGAACACGGTACACAAGTGAATTAATTCTGATTCAACTGATTTGCTTACCCTAATGTAGTTTTAATGATGTATGCGAAGTGAACAATTAAAATTTCACTATCATCATGAACAGAAGGAGAAAATCACGGTTATAAGTACCTAATTATATAAATTATTAGGTATGCACAGAAATAAGTTGTTGATAAACAAAATAAAGTCGAATGAACAAAACTTGATAATATGAATTATGTAGTGTATCTTAGCCAGGTCTATTTGTTAAGGCATTTGTTAGAAAACTTAGCTTGTACAATCGATATTTATATTTGTTATTTTTATATTTCGTAGTTTCGTTTATGGTTGTATGATTTGTGCATGCACCAGATACCATAAATAATATTGTTTAGTCTGGGTATCAGGTTTGCTTGCGGCGATAGAAAAATATTGTGGTTAGTAGTTGTATACATATTATTTCTTTACAAACAACCACTTCTCTACCCTGTTAATTTCAAACTGTTTGCCACTACGCTACTGAACTTTTCTGAGCAGTTATCATTCTGCCTACCGGTCGATTAACCCCGCCCTAAAGGGGCTAGACTTTGCCACTGCGCATCAGATGATTTATGGCTTTTGAATCTCCTTACGTGCCGGCCACTGTATATGTTAAAATGTTAGCTCGATTTATTGGGTTGGTCAAGGTTGTTGTTATCATAGTTTCAAAGGCACACGAGTGCTTCTTTACGAACAGTTCCGATTAAAATAATATCAGATGTGAAGCAGATGTAAAATATTAACGTAGGAATAAATATTTTAATGGAAACATTTCACAGACATATTTCATTACTATCCCAGTGAAATTAAATGTACTTAACAAAAAAAGTAATCCATCGAATTGCTTTTTATAGTATGATATTAATTTGCTATTTACATCCCAAAAAAACAGTCATTTAAAATTTTTATCTGAATCAATTTTAGAAATGGTACTTAAAGGAAAATGGGTTTTGTAAATTTCCATGGATTTTTAATTATCTTGACAAATGCTTCGCCAAATTTTTGCCTTTTCAGAAGTTTATAATTAAGAAGTTAATTTATCTATAAGTTTATTTCTATAATTAATTCAGATAAAATTTCGAATGACATGATTAACAAGTTAATTATAAACTTTTTGAGAAGCCAAGTGTACTGAAACAATTGTCAAGATAATAAAATTTCAATCAAGTAACGGCAAACGCCATTTTAGATGTTTCAAGAATAGTTATTAATTTATAACTATAAAGGCTTTCCATCCTTGTACATGATTATTTACTGATAGGGAAAATACTAAGCAAGTAATGTACAATTAACCCCGGTTATAATTATTATTTCGCTTTGTTTTGTTTTTACGAAGATTGTAAGTTTATTGTTTAAAAACCCTCAGAAATTAAAACAAATAAAATGAATTATCCTGTCTAGATGCATTCCATGTATAAAAAATTACAATAATTTTCAAAATTTACTTCGTTTCTAAAAACATGAGAAAACAGCTTGAAAGCACTTTCTAAAGATGTCTATTTACAATTTGGAGGCAAATAAAAACTCAACTTTGCGCTATTTGTCGCAAGGTGTCTCTTCATATGAAAATATTTGCATAGATATACATAGTACATTTAGAAATATTATTACAGATACCAGGGACATAGTAAAAGAAAACGCAATATAAATTCAACCATAATAATAATTGATTATTATTACTATTATCGGCATTTAGTGTAACAAATGAGCGTTAATATAATTAACCCTTACTTGTTCCTTTTTTCCTATTTATCAAGTAATTAAATTATTTACATAAACAACTTCTATTAGGAGTACAAAAACAGTTTGGAAATAATTTCATCAATTTTATTCAAATTTCTCGACGATATCGATTATGAGTACTAAGTATGATACATTATATAGGCCAATGAGGAAGATCCATTAAATGTAGATTTACGGAAACACATAATAGAAAAATGAAAAAATCCACACATTTTTAACATTTAAAAATTGGATCCCGCAAAATTTCATGAAGTTATATATAACATACTAAAAGGTAAAATATTAAATATATACGGAACCTCCGAAATTAAAAAAATATCAGAACAGCAATGTTGATCAAGTCAATAACCAAACTGAGTTAAATAACAACAACTCATTTCTACTTCTAGTAGAATAACCTTCCCTATGGGCATAAAATAAATATAAACAGCAGTACATAACAACGCCAAATTTAGTACTTACTACTCTCTATCTTAACAACCGAAAATATAATCGTCAAAACATTTGAATAATGTTTGTGAAATTATTCTGAAGATATTTTTGTATTCCTAATACAATTTGTTATAATTAACAGTGAATGTAACTTAAAGAGCGTCCATTAATTTATAGTAAATTAAAGAGTGCTATGAATAGTATTGAAAAAAGTATGAATAAACAATCTTAAATAGCAGATTGCTTTCTAACCTTTTCTTTTATAATTTTAACCAGTATAGTTTAATGCTTTAAAATTGTTTAATTTTCAGTCTAGTAACACTATTAAGAGGTTGTTGTGTATCTAGAAGATCAGGGCGTATCCTGTTACCTCTCGATAATTTTACTATTTTTAATTTTAGACGACTATATACTACTTCAGCTTGTAAATCTACTTCCTATTTTGAATATATTGGAACTCCAGTTCATAACAAACCCGTTCTGAATAGACGACACTCAAATAAAGATAACTAGTCAAGTATAAGTGTGTAAGATTAGAAATAGTCTGTAATTTAATAAAAATTAATGATAGTATTGAAGTGAGCTTCCTTAATTCCTTACTGATCATACTCATCAAAATAGCTGGCTCAAAGCCAAAATTATTTCGACTTTAGGAAAACTTTTCATTTTTTAATTTACTACTATCGTAAATCATCATTACGTAACATAACATTTAGATTATTTAATTATTGTACTTATTTCCAATTAATTTGAAATACTGACAATCAGTATGATAATGTGACAGTTCTTTTGTATATGAATCAAATTAAAACGTTTTTAAAATATAATTAATTATTGTAAATTTTTTTTAGTTGATTATCAATTAAGTAAACAATTTTAGAAAGGTCCTCGCTCTTGGAAAAATTTCTAACACTACCTACCGTTCTCATCAACATACCGTAGACACTTTTGTTAGAACGCAGACCAAAATGATGAAAAGCGATCTAATTAAGAACTTATGTTAACTGATGTTGTCTTTCTTCGGGTGTACAGGCCGTCGTCGGTTGGAATTGCTTCCTAACGTTTCGCTAGCACGAGTGGCGAGCTTCTTCAGAGGTCTATCCATTTTCGCTGTTGGTTGTAGACTGTCTACTCGTCTACTTGCTCGCCACTCGTGCTAGCGAAACGTTAGGAAGCAATTCCACCCGACGACGGCCTGTACACCCGAAGAAAGACAACATCAGTTAGTCAACTGGCCGCGAAAGCCTTAATCAACTTATGTTAATGAAAATAATATTTTGATTTGTATGAGATTTGATTGTTGAGTTATTACAATTATTTAGATTAACGTGGGATATCATATTTAATCATTTGTCAAAGTAATTTCCATTTTATTATTCAAGATAAAGTAGCGTTTCACGAGTGTGTACTGTGATTTTCTATTTATGAGAAAAATTGCCCATAATAATCCAATATTCAATTTTATGTCATCATGATATATAATAAATTTATCAATAAATCAACACAACTCACTTCTGATTGTTTGATTCACGAACACAAACCGGTGAATGAACAAATAATAATCACACTTGAAGTGTGAAACAAAAAAGCAGTCTTATTTATTTCCTTTCTTTATTTATAAAATGTTTCACAAAAAACCAACTGCGAATGCTATTCAAGCAATTAAATAATAATCATAATTATAGGCTATTCAAAAAAGAAGGAATTAAAATAATAATTATAGGCTTTTTTTCCTGACTCTTTTTCTTTTAATTTTGTACGAATAGAGGACAAAATAATAAATAGAACTACAAATACTATAAGTATTTTGGACTAATACTAGATTATAATTTCAAGTGGAGTGAACAAATAAATAGTATGGTGAAAAGAAACAAATACTTAATTTATGTCTTTAAATACTATAATCAAGATTGTTCTGTAATTTCCCCTTCCTGTTAGTTCATTATTTAGTATTTAAGCGAAATGTAATAGCTTTTAGTTTATATAACTTCTCCACCTGAAGAAGGCACAGTGTGCCGAAATAATTATTGTGGCAACAATAAACAATTTTGTAAACTCTATTCGTATTTTTATTTTAATTTTAAATATGGAGTTACACTACTTAAAAGCTTCATCTATTCAATTTATAACAGAATACATTACTCATATTAACATTATTAAGAAAAAATATTAGGTGTACAAATTTGAAAGTTCGTTTTTTACGATTCAAAAAAATTAAATTTCCAAAAAATTTTCAAGTAAACTTTTATTAACAATAATAACCATTATTAACAACAACATTGTTCCAATTTATGGGCAACTTATGGATTCCATCAAAAAAGAATTTCGGCTGTTTCGATGCAATCCATTCATCGAGCCATTTTTTAACTTCTTCATGTTTTGTAAACTTCTGCTCCGCCAATCCGTGAGCCATCGACCGAAACAAGTGATAATCAGATGGACCGATATCAGGAGTGTAGGGCGGGTGGGGTAAGACTTCCCATTTCAGGTCTTTTATGGTGTTTCTGACCGGTTCTGCAACATGAGGTCTGGCGTTGTCGTGAAGCAATATCGGGCACTCATGTCTTGTGGTCCATTCTGGTCGTTTTGCTTCAACTTCTCGGTTCAGATTGATTAATTGATCTTTATAACGAGCCGGCGTAACTGTTTCACCAGGTTTGAGAAGTTCGTAATACAAAATACCCTTCTGATCCCACCATATGCAGAGTAACACCTTCTTTCCATGGATGTTGGGCTTCGGAGTCAACTTCGGCTCCTCTCCTGGGTCCGTCCATGATCTCTTTCGTTTTGGATTATCGAAATAGATCCACTTCTCGTCACCAGTGATGATTAGATGCATGAATGACTTGCGTTGTTGCCGTTCAAACAAAAGTTCACACATCGTTCTTCGATTTTCTTGCTGGCGTTCAGTCAGTTCATGCGGCACCCATCGTCCTTCCTTCTGGATCTTGCCCATCTCATTCAAACGGTTCTAAATTGTTTACTGCGTCGCACCTAACGCGTCAGCTAATTGTTGCTGCGTTTGGGCATCATCTTCATCGAGCAAGGCTTGCAAATCATGGTCTTCAAATTGCTTCGGTGGTCTACCGCGGACCTTGTTGCTTAGGTCAAAATTGCCTTCTTTGAACCTCTTAAACCATTTTTGACAGGCTCTAGCAGTAATCGCATCTTCACCATAAACTTTAGCAATCATTTTGTGAGCTTCAACGGCATTCTTCCTCCAATTAAACATGAACAAAAGCACATCCCGCAAATGCTCTTTTTTTGGCGATTCTGTCGTCATTTATAAAATTGTCTTAAAATTTTATATGCAAACCTTTTTTAAAAATTCAAGAAGCATTAGGTAGCACTTTAAACACTCTACAAGATAGATACAAACACAAGTTAAAAAAATAGGTTTATTCACAAAAAAATATTAGATAAAGTAAAACGAACTTTCATATTTGTAGACCTAATAGTTGTTTTGCATTTGTATTTCAAATATAACTATTTCAAATAAACCACATCACTGATTACAACATCATAATATCCATTCGGTCTTCTTGGTGCAATTTGCAACACTAAATGGACATATTACCCTTCCGTTATCAAGCATTCATACCTCTTACCAACTGTACGTGTTTGCCTCGCGGCCTCCTCATAAATTTAGACGTGTTTCTGCGGGTAATGCATGCATAAGCATTAATTATAGAACGGATAAGTATTCAGCATCGATAATGGATACATAAATTTACAATGAAACAGCTTGCACCAGCCTGCTTGCGCTTACAACGAAAGAATACTTCTTCAGGCGATAAGAGTACTTTACAGTATTTAAACACGACTCAGGAGCACGTACCTCTGTATCGCGTGGGTCACTAGAGGCATACTTTTTCTTTGCATTTGCTATTTGACGCATTAGGTATGTAGAATTAATGAAATTCCTCTTACGCCAAGTTCAAAATAATAATCATAGACAATGGTATCAAAATATGTCTAAACGTAAGGACCTTGGTGGCCCACCAAAGAAAATGGGTGTATGGCAATATAGGTAAGGAATTATAGAAGTGACCAGTCAATTGCGCTCGGGCAGGAAGTTACTATTTTAAACTAATGAGTTAGATTCCTACAAACAATCCATGGTACTACATACATAGTCAACCCGCTTGATAACAGTGTGGTCTAGCGGTGTAGATCATTAGCATAATGTTCGAGAGGACATCGATTCGCCTGCCTTGGTCCAAGTTCTTCTGTAGTTGTGTTGAAGCAGTAATTTTCCACAAATAATGTTTCACTTTTCTTCTGTCTTCATTTCGTCAGTTTCGTCTTTCTCCAAGTCGTATTGGTTCACTGATGATTCTTGCTTGTTTTGATGACACTTTGGATTGGAATTTGGCATTCAGGTATCAGTTCGTGTAATTTTATTTCGGGATCAGGAAGTACAAGTATCGTCCAAGACCACGAACCAGCGATCAAAAGGGATATAAATATCTACACAATGTGAAAAATATACGGGAGATTTTCTGTAGTTTCCTTGGAGCATTTAGGCAAATGCTAGGGCAGTAATATTCCACAGATAATCTTTTACTTCTCTTCTGTCGTCATTTCGTCCGTTCCATCTGTCCAGCCTTACCACCACCTACCCATTCCCACGATTCCTAAAAGGAGTCTGAAGAGGTCCTTACACCCTACCCTCCGGCTTTGCACTACAGTATAAGTCGAAATGACCAACAGGATTAGTAGCTGGTAGGAATGAGACACCCAAAAGATTTTTTTTAATGTTTGAGGATCTCTATTTTCAGACAGCCTTCTTAAGAAGAAAAGGACATTACTCTCGAAACGTTACAAAAGAGAAGTAACTAACCCAGATTGACACACTTTGAGGATGTAGATTTGCTTCCTGTCTATAGACGTTAGTTCGTTTCACTCCACTGTTTCACCCTTTACATCAAGATTCAATCCGAATTTTTTTCTAACCGTGACGCACTTCTGTCGGTTTTCTAAGAAAATAAGTTTGTACACTATTGAAAAGCTATTTTCAACAACATCGCACAAATTACGGTAAAATATATCTTTCCTTAGAGATACGGGTGCACGCTTGAAATTGATTTTGTAAAGTATACAGGTAATAAAGTTTAACCACGGTTTCTATTTTCGAGTTACAAATTTCAAACCCTTATCAAGTTTCATATACAAACCAGAAGCTTGTAACAGATAGACTGATAAATGGGGTCACAACGAGGCTCTGCTTGAAGTCTTAAAAGTGAAGATAAAGAATTTAATGTAAACTGAACTTTTATGTCCAATTTTCTAAATTTGGTAATTTTTAATTATTTCGTACTCATTGTGAAGTGTCATTGTTTAAACTTCTTAACAGCGTTTTTGGACGTATATATTAAACCACAGTTTCACTTTTATATAATAAATCATTTCAGAAATTGTTAGTGATTGAGAACAACAATTGCCACTGCTACAAATCAATTCTGAGAAACATATTTGTGACAAGCAGACGATTGTTCATTTTATTCTTTAAGGAAGTATTTCGTGATGAAACCATTACCAGTATAGTTTTATACATGAATGTTTATTTGTGATTTTGAATGTAATGATTTGCATTTAATTTATGCTCTTGTTTTATTGCAGCCGTATTTCAAATAAAGTTAGCTAAATTCGGTACTGTAACTTAACACCTGATGACATTGCGTAAACATTTTTTTTGTTACGGTTTTTGGGTTTCAACTTATGACAAAGGAAACTACAGAAAAGGCTATTGAACTACCCTAGAAAACTGTTTTACATTTTCAAAATGTATGATTTAGTTAAACTAGGACTCAAACCTATGTGATAATTTGTAAAATAACCACAAAATATCAAGAATATTTTTTTTTCACACAGTGGCTTCATCAGGTGATGAATTAACAAACCCTACTAAAAAAAAAAACTTTTTGTGTTTCATTCCTACCAGCTGCTCGTGCTGGTGGGCGGGAAGTCCCTCTGACCTACACTGTGACGCAAAGCCGGAGGGTAGGGCGTAAGGCCCTCTTCAGCCTCCTTTCAGGAATCGTGGTAATGGATGGGTGGTGTGGTTAGGGAGAGAAAGATGAGACGGACGAAATGAAGATAGAAGAGAACTGAAATATTATCTGTGGAATATTACTGCCCCCAGCATTTGCCTAAGTGATCCAAGGAAACCACAGAAAACTTGGACCGGTGATCTCCCGAATGCTAAGCAATCATTTAGAGCACTAGACCATGCTGCTCGGTAAACCCTACTTAGTTACAACGCTATTTATAGGTATATTGCAGCTAATTTAAAAAATATAAGAGAGGAGGAAACACTTCAAAAATAAACTGAAATATATTTAATAGAGGTGAATTGTTACTATCTATTTGATCAGTTAGAGTAACATGTTGTTTCAAATATCTATTTATTTCTAAAGTTTCTAAATAATTTAGTTTTAAGCTTTTATTTCAGATATGTAAAATTTTGAAGTCCAAGTTGAAATTATGATTGCTATTATTTAAATGTTCCGCATAACCTGAATCTGATTTTTTATTGATATAACTATGGTAGTGTTCATTAATTCTAGTTTTAAAAGATCTGCCTGTCTAACCAATATAAACCTTATTACATTCTATGCAACTTAAACTATATACTCCTGATTTTTGTTCCTTATGTGCTTTTGACTTATTATTAAGAATATGTTTACCTATCGAATTGTTAGTTTCGAAGGAGACGAAACTATTATTTATTCTTTTAATGTTATTGCCAATTATTGTAGAGATATTTCTTAAATAATTAAGGCTGTTGAGTTTCGATGGTTTGACCTGAATTTGTGGGTATATGTAATTAAGCGATTTTTGTTTATATTTTTTTTTTGACTAAAATCTTATCAACAACCGAAGATGAATAACCATTATTGTTAGCTATAGTGTAAATTCTATTAAGTTCTTAGTCATAAACTTCTTTGTTTTAAGGTAAGTGAATTAATCTATTGATAAAAGCATAAAAAGCGGCATATTTATGTATATGTATAAATAGCTCTGTAACTAAGTAGGGTTTGTTAATTCACCCCTGATAAAAAAAAATTTTCTTGAAACTTTGTGGTTATTTTATAATTTATTACATTATCGATAAGTTTCAACAAGTGTTAGCTTCTTTCATCAAGAGACTCAAACCAATTTAAATTTGGATAAGCGTTAGATATATGGACGTTATCAAAACGAAAAACCGATTTAATAGTAATTTGTAACACAAAATCGAAATTTATATTGTTAATAACGTTTCAGAATAATCATTTCAAAATTCTCTACGTCAAAAATTTTGGAGATAACCCAGATATGCTGGTAACTATTATCAAAGAAGACAAAATAAACCTTTTATATTAGATGAAAGATTTTTTTGAAAAAAATTACAAATTGTGTTTATTGGCTTTTACGCCAATCTTAAAAGACAGGCTTGCAATTGATGCTAAATCTATACTGTGGTTCAGTGCTTATATTATTTTTAGAAGGTATATTTTAAGAGGGGAGACAGGGTGAAGTCGATTTAGTCATTAGTAATAATTTAATTTTTGTTTACTGCATTTGTTATCTCTAACATTTCAATAAGATCTATTTTTTTTTTCATTTTTTAATGTTATGTTATAATTTGAAATTATCGAGATTTAATTTAAAGTTTTTTTTTTTAACAAAAAATGGGACATCTATTTAAATGTTGCAGTTATTAATGCTATTTCGTCTATGTCTACACATTTCTAAACAATTACGTATTTCTGAAAACACGTTTATCTCAACTTTTCTCATTTTGCCTGTAGTGATTAATAATATTGTATTTTCTTCTATTTAAAAATAAAAATAAATGGATTTTGTGGTATGTAATTTCAATATGTTTTATTTGTTTAAATATTACAAAGTTTTAAAATTAAAGAAACGAATGTATAATTTTGTAATTTATGTTTAATTATATGAATTTAATTTTTTATTAGCAAATAAGAATTGCTTATAAGAGGCCTTTTTGGGGCCCTACCGAAAAATCTCCTTTGTGAGGAGAAACTTGTGATACATTGTTCGACAGTTTCGAAAACAATAAAAGCAATATAAAGTGAAATGTTGCTCTGAATCAGCTTGTGTGAAAAAATAAAAAAAGAAATCTCGTCTTCTCCAGACAATATTAATCGAATTAACCCGAAAATTCCGTGATCTAACTCTAATGGAATCCACCAACATTACCTACAACCCACGTACGTTCAAACTGAACCAGATAAACGTGTTGATTCTTGATGTGTTGCAGTATTTTTTATTGGAAAATTTATCAGGAGGAATTGATATGTATTGTTAAATATCTGCAACTTTGAATGGTGGTTTACACATTGCGATGTAATTACATTAATTTAACGTTTAATAGCTTTTATTTGCATACGTAGAAATATTAAACTGATGAAAACTAAATCACATTTTGTGGTGATATATTAAAAGTTTTTCTTAAACACTTGTGTTTTATTTCAAATTTTGAAAACTAAACAGTTTTTTTGTTGCAAATATAATAGAATCGCGATAATGTGTTCATATTATCAATCTTTTCAGTTTATTGAATATTATATTTAATCTGTAATAAACATCTATAATTAACTAAATAAACATACATATCTAATATGTACTCATTAAGAGGCAGCAACAAATACATAAAACAACAATCAATTAACATTTTTTGAAAAAAGAAATCACAATGCTTTATTTGTTTCAAACGATTCTTTATTGTTTTTTGTGTAATGGGTTTTTATTTATCACTTAATACTTGAGTATTCTTATTCGCTTCTATAGCCCAAAGTTAAGTTTGTTCGCGGTATGGGGTGGTCTAGCGGGGTTGCCGTTATGCGATGGTCATATTATCATGAGGCTACTGTAGTTCCATATGAATATTATAACTAGTTTATGCCGATGGGTATTCTGTTTACACCTTATTTGAAATATCTATAAATCACAACATGAAAAATTCAAATTTCTGATTAAATTTAAGAGGCAAAACTTGTAAATAACAAAATAAATACCTCGCGTAAATCATTGTAGTAGGTATTTCAATTGTAAATTCCATATTTATATGTAAAATTATGTATAAACTAAAGTGTTGAAGCATGCTTTGAATAATTTAACATTTGTCTTGCTTAGAAAAGAACAGAATAAAAAGGTGAAAGACAAAAACAATTACAAAATTTTTGTTAAGGGGTTGTTATTTGACAAAGGAGGGTAGCAAAATGTTTTGGTGTTATATTTAAAAAAATACTATAAAATTCGGATTCGTTAATGATTATTTTTGAAATACACTAAAACAACTGCAGGAGAAAATAAAGTTTGTAAAAGAACAAATTCTTATATTATACTTGTAAAAGTCAGAGCCTGCTGAGGGTTGGAATGTTCTTTACTTTATTTATTAGTAAAACTGTGCTATTTTTAAACGTAAATGAAAAACCATACGGCCCTCCTCAAGGTCTGATTTCTATACGTATTAAAATAAGGGAAAGAAATGGAAACTATATCTTATAGTAAAGCCACTACTGGAATTAATTAATTTGGGGGTAAGAAACTTACTGATGCTTTTGTAGAGAACGTGTCCTACTACCGATTCTGGAGGAATTAGTAAAATGTCTTAATTAAAAATTTGGTGTCGTCCTATTTGCGGTCAGTCTATCGAGCGGTCAGTGGATTTTTCGATCAAATCTTTCTTGAATGTAAAAATGGAAGAAGGGTAAAGTGTACCTGTCGATTTTGCGGTCAAAAAATCATTTCACGTGTATAATGTATACACCTCTATTTTTAAAAACAAATTGGTTACTTGTGATGTTATGATTTACTTGTTAGAAAGAATGGTGAATCATTTTTGTTAGCAGATAATGGTGATAAAAACCGCTTATTAGTTTTTTCCAATGAGAAAGGCAAGCAACGTTAGGTTAGGTTAGGTTAGGTTGATGTTAGTTGTGTTTTATTGGTATTTGAATTTATGACCACATATTCCACAGTCTTATGTTACCTTGACCGCAAAATCGACATATTTAAATGAGATGGAAAAAGTGACCGCTCAATCTATAATTTTTACGTTTTACCGCAAATTACACGACCGCTTGATCCATACAACCAAAAATTTAAGGAATTCTTTTCAAAACAGATTACACCCATTTATTAAGTAAATGTATTGTATCTTCTCGTTTTTGAAAATCAATAAAGTGATTCATAGAAACATTGCAGTTGTACTACAATTAAAATTTATTTCACCCTCTTATAGTTCGTAGAGTTACTACACACTTTGAAAGGAAACGGAATCCTTTCAAGGTCACGTAGGCGTCTTTCCGTCAATCTATCGTTCACATATGTGTTGTTAGAAACTATGATGTGGAAACTTTCTAATAGTTGGCAGTCAAAAATATTTGTATGAAAATTTTAAAGAGATATTGGCTTTTTCTGTTTTCCTGTATCATATGTTGATACCAGTTAATTATAACGAAAATTAATCGAATTGATCGTCACCCGACAGGTTGCTAACTTTCTAGTTTAATTTAACCTAGCCTAACCTAACCTAACCTAACCAAGCGGTTAGTTCTTTCTAGTTTAATTTGACCCAATGAAATACGAATGTGCAATTTCTAAAAACTTACTTAAACTTAAATCCAACTTGCAGTTTTTAACGGTTTCATCTAAGGAATCATTATAATTTGTTAATTATTATTTGCGTAATAAAGTCATTTAAAAAGGCTTTGCAAACAATTCCTTTTTATGGAATGAAACTTGATATAGTTTGTCCATAATTGGTATTATAATAATTTTAAAATTTCTATTCGTCGTGAATAGGTAGGTAAATATTTGCTCAAAATTTTTCTATGTTTACAAGAAACCTTCCGTGAGAGTATTTAACAACTTTGTCATGCATCTTGGTTTGCATTTCTTGACTTTAAAATTTATATTACCGCTTGTGATGGCGATTCCGAGAAATTGGATGAACAGGTTGGTCGTTGGTGTGCTGTAGTGTTAGTGTTGTAATGCAGCTTGTCGAAAGAACAAAATCTTTAGATATTTGGGTGACCATTAGGTGGATCAGCTATTTGCGTATAGCACACACACCGGTTCCAGTAGACACCCTGTCTACGGCTTTATTACCCCCTGGGGCTGTCTTGAAGCCAACGTCCTCCCATTCCTTCTCATCCACGACATCAAATACAACCGTTTAAGAACAGACCAAATGCACTTGCTTTTACAGCAACAGAACATCCTAATGAGATTTCCTTTGGTCGGTTCTATTGCATTAATTTAAAGACTTTTCATAGCATATTTGTTCTTCGTTCCTTGAGATCTGGAAAAAAATAGTTGAGTTGAGTTGGTTTTTCTGAACTTCTCCAATTTTTATTATTGTTTATCTACATATCTAAAACAATGAAGTAGAATTACAATTTGATAATATCGGTTCTTTAGTCCTTTTCATATTTATAAAATAGAGTCTGTAGTTACTTGGTCGAAACGTAAAATTCATAACTAATATAGAAAATGAATATTAATTTGAACAGGTTTATTGTATAACTTCTGAAGAAGCCAAAGAATAGCGAAACAATATTGTCAAGTGTAATTAAAATTTGTTGATATTTACAAATTGGTGTTTACTTTCTACATTCGTTTCATACTTACCCGTTTCAAACCGACAAAAAGACGGATAGAAAAACTGCACTGTAATTAAGAAAGGCACATTAATAACAGAAATGGATTCGTTGGTAATAGTTTTGTGAAACGTTTTAATAATGATAAAAGAAATTAAATGCTTTTAAATGTTTCAAGATTTTATTGTAAAAAACTCTACAATTGTTTCGGTTTGTTAGACCTTTATCAGGAGTAAGTAATGTGGTGGTAAACTGGTGTGTGTTAAGGTCAAACGGGGAGAAACTTAGAAATTAGGTTAAAAGAACATATAAAAAGTATTAAAGACAAACGAAAATGTACAGGTATAAGCACCCAGCACCCATTGTATAGAAACAGCACATGATTTAGATGTCGAAATATAAAATTATTACTTAGAGACAACAAAGGAAAAAGATTGACTTATTTAGAACAATTAGAAATTAAGAAAGCGCTCCAAACAAATTTAAACATAACAAATGATCAAATAGATTTTAAAGACACAATTATAATAGATAAATATTTAGGTATTTCCAATAATACACTCACACACACAAATCCACCTTAACACACACCAGTAGTATATATAAAGCCCAATCTAAACTTTGAATTTTAGTAGTCACATTACTTACTCTTGATAAAGGTTTAACAAACCAAAACAAATGTAGAGTTTTTTTACAATAAAATCTTGAAACATTTAAAAGCATTTAATTTCTTTCATCAAGGAACATTAACTTCTCTGGTCAGTGATTTGACAGACTGTCTATGGCGTGCTGATAAGGACTAATAATTTCGCAGTCTGATAATTACGATAAATTACTGACCATGAACTAAATGTTCCTTATAATCTGCTACTTAGATCCACCTTAGCAGGTAGTAAGGCTCATCTCAAATATTTGAAACACTACAGTTAGCTGCAAATATCAGTAGCTGACGATATATTGTCATCTCCTGACATTGTACCGTAATTCACCCTTGTTACCTTGATTGGTATAGACTTGATTGCTCGTTCAAATCACAATAGTTTTCAGATAAGATGCTAAATATTTCATACAAACATTGTCGTTGATATATTTATTCATCGAAAAAAAGACAGCACAATTATAATAAAATAAAAGGGAGGGAATATGGATAACAAAAAATAATATAACAAGAAAAAACAAACAAGAAATAGAAAGTAACAATAACTGAAAAAAGAATTGAAAATAAATTTACATAGACAGGTATGCAAAAATAAGTATTTACATTAAAATATAGATTAAAAACTAATGACAGAGCTTAGATTTAAGTTTCCTAAAGTAGAATCACTAATTTAAATCATGTACATTAGAAACTGAAGGGAGTCATTTATTTCTCGCCTTTTGTCCTAGTAATGAGCTTAATTTATTCGTAAAAGGTGGAAGAGACCGACATGTTTCAACACAATAATGCGATATTATTTGAGTGTGTTTTTTGTTTTTATTTTTTCATGAGTATATGTTGTAGGTCCTTACCAACAGTAGTTGTTTTGATTGTGGTAGTGTTCAATCGTTTCTGTGAATTTCTCCGGTTGAATTTTGGTTTTTGTTCTTCCAGCCACCAATTCAAGCATCTAAAAGATATACGTTATTAGTACAATAATTAATGTTCTTGTAGATATCGTTCAAGAGATGTACGATTAAAATCATTTTAGAAAAGTAACATTTTGTTGGCTAAGTATTACCTATTTGTTCGGAAAAAGGAATGAGGTTTTCAATATTTATTTCTAATTTGCTCCTACAATAATTCACTAGTTAAAAATCAAAATTAATTTATTAATAATGTATACAGTGCACGGTGATTCGAAATTTGATCATTATACAACATTTCGAAAATTTCTTGATTTCTCGATAGCTTTTTTCCAAATTTCAAATACGTTTTCCCGGAATTCCTGGATCAGAAACCACAATATTGAAATATAATTATTATGGGAACGATTATCTAAGCATATATAAAGTGTTTAACTCTAGAAATAAAAATTTCAAAAATAGCAATTCAGCTGGGACATATCGATACTAGTCGCAGTGCAATGCTTATTCGCCCAATGCTTCTGCTGGTTTTGAAATCTAGGCAAAATAACGAAGACGACCACTCCGGGTGTTCATGCGCTCCGAAGAGGATATTGTGCTGGAAGTCTGCACCTCGACGTGGACCGAGACTCATATCAGTTGTAGGTAGCTAGTTGCTGGCTCGAAGTGAGAGACTTGGCCACTGGCTTCTGTTGCTGCTGTCGTTGATTGTCAGTCAGTGTATTCGCAGACTTTAGTCGGAAGCTACTGGTCCGAAGTTCGGCGACAACAACTTTAAACGTTCTTGATTTTTGAATTATTAAAAAAAATAATAATAATAACAATTACCGGTTTTAGTTTGAACGGTGATTGAAACGGTTTACGAAATCAATTGATTAATTTAATTGTGATGAAACAGTTGGTGGTACAATAGTTTATTTTTTCTTTGGCCATGGTTTGTTTTTATAAAGTTTTGGGGATGCGAGCTGGAGAAAAGAGAAGCGAGTGAAAGAACTTTCCCTTTTCCAATGCCATGGGGGTTTCAATATCGCCATGGGTCGTGCGCTTCTTTGGCCTAACTTTCGTCATTGTTGGTGCTCAGGTAAAAATATACATTATTTTAAATCATTTCAAAATTAAATAATTTCAAATAAAAATGAAGATTTTAGATTGTTTTTTTTTGCGGTACTTTAAAATTTTATGTAAATTAATTTTACTCCAATATTACGTTTAAATTAAACGACCGTAATGTCTTAATTAACGATATAATGGGTATAATTAAATTGAGTTTAGTTGAAAGGTCTCATCAAAAGCGTTAAAAACAGGTTTGAAGTAAATGTAGGAGCTGTTACAACATATTTTTAACTATTTATTAGTTAACAAGAAAAGATTAATAAACACTTTGTGACTTTTTCTTGATGAAAATGGAAAATCGGTAAAATAGTCACACTATAAATAGTTACTGTTACCTATCGATATACATATCCTTGCTTAGTATAAAAATAAGTATTAAAACTAGGTAGCTTGTTTAATTCTTTCTCTATTTGTTCTTATTTTAAAACCATCAAACGTGTACAGATTTATCTTGTTCGTAATAAAACTATCCTTTTGGATTGATTCTAAAACGTCCACATAACTTTATAGAATTTTATTGTGCACTTCAAACCAAATATTATTATAAGAAAGTGGTACTAAACGATAACACCCATTATAACCTGTTAGTTCTGGCAATCAATCGTTTCGTACAGTAGTAAACGAGCCCCAATTAGTTCTACAAATCTTCTTTATTGCTATACAGTATATTTTTGGTTTCTAAATTGATATTTTATTTACTAATGGTTACTGTGCCATTATATCTGCGTGTGCTGATACCTCATATATCATAGAACTTTATTATTATAAACAAAAAACATGTTTGTTTTGGTTGCTATAAAAGTAATTAAATTGTTTTTCACTTCGAAAAATTATTGGAAAAAAAAAATAACTTTGATCATTTGTCCATTTCCTTCCTTCTAACGTTGATGTTATTAGAACTGGAAGGCTAGTACTCACTTTTGGCTCACTTATGACTCGTCACACTTTTTTTAATAGCCTTCGTGATAACATTTGCACATGAGAGATACTAATTTACTGTAATTAGTCGGCATTTTTATACTAATTTATTACTTATACTGCATCCATCATATCCCTCTGGATTTCCTTTATATTTTCAAGCCATAAATAAGAATTACAAAACGAAAATGACAGGCTTAATGCAGCTACCTGATATTCTATATCTATTTATCCTTGATTTGTTAATCATTTTATCGTATATCTTTTCATGTCAGCTTTTTATTGTTACTTTTAAAACTATTTGTTCTTACAATACCTGCTATAAGTTGTTATTATTAGATTAAATTATGTATTTAAAGCATAGAAAACACTTTACAAAGAAAACTTTTTGCTTCTCTTGCTCTTTGAACTTAATTTAATTTGAGTTTGTTTATTAAACCGTGAAATTTTTCATTAGGAATTACTGGAAGATAATGAAGTTTAATATTACTATGCTAAACTTCGGGTTCAGTTAGGCAATCCAATTTGCGACTACACTTGTTTCTATTTTTAAATAAACCTTTACCTAACAGGAAGTCCTCAAGTATTAGGGGCCTAATTAAGAAATAATTAACCGTTTGTAATTACTCAAATTTTAAAATTTAAATTTAATGACTTAATTCTTAGAAAAAGATATATAACATTTGGTAATTATTAACTTATTATTGATTCATAATTATAGTATTTTATGGAAAAACATAAATTACTTAGCTACTTTTTCACATTGTACACAACTTTTGTACCTGTTTAATTTTAATGTTGGTACTTTTTATAAATTAGCTCTGGAAAAATTTAATATTAATTAATTTAATGATTGCAACTATATTTATGTAATATTTGTACGGTATGTGACATCTAATTAACTGCATCGTTGACTTTGAGTGATGACATGTTCTTTTAAAGTCCATTTAAATTAATTTGCAGAACGCTAAAGGCACTTCTCCTTAAGTAATTCTCCATTCCTGTCCATTAACAAAATAAAGTTACATTAATTGTTTTTATCTTGAGGCATTTCATAAAATAATATTTAATTGTCATTCGTGATCAAAGTGCCAAACGATTATTTAAAAAACGGAAAATTATTTAGTTTGTGAAAAGAGAATTTTATGTAAACTAAATGTGGCTCAATTTTTTTTTCGCAAAAAAATAAAAAAGAAAATTCATTATTTATTATCAATTTTAATCGATTTTAGTCGAAAAACCTACAAGTATTAATAAAAATTTGCATTAAAAAAAACCTATCATTTTTATTTAATTTAGAATCACTTATGTAATTCATGTAGGTACAGATATTACTTTTACGTTCGAAAATGGTATCTATTTATAGGGTTGGCGTTCATCCCCTCTGGAATTACTTTTAGACACAAATGTAGAGCATTCTTGTGTTGTTGCCCGTGAAACGTTTATTTGACATTTTGGCAATCCCTGAGGGTAGTTTTCGATGACTACGTCCGCTTTACTTTATTTTTCTCTTTCATTCAAAAGTTCAGGAAGTTTCAAGTGTTTTTGATGGTCATTGGAGCATTTATATCGCTACCCCTAGCAGGGGCGAATTCGCGACCTATGTCTGATAGTATCGATAAATCAAGAACTGTTATAGTGTTCTTAAAATATAATTGTTTTTTTTTGTTTACGTCGTAATTTCTTCTTTATTTTTAAACATACCATTAAATAACACATTTAATCATTGTAAAATACAATTCTACTTTTTAACTGTCAAAAATAATTAATATCTGGGAATATATGTTATGTACGCAGTTAAAGATGTCGCCTCATAAATTTTAATAGTTATTTATAGTTAGGAAACATTTCAAATGTTTTAATTTTCTTTAGACGATTGAATCAGAAAATGAATGACGCGTATAAATTAAATTTGGAAATTTAGATTGGGTGTAATTTTACTTCTTAATTTCTATTTTTATTCATATTAATTATAATTTCTCCTGTATATATTAGTGAATAATTTACAACAAATTAATCACGGCAATACACGAAGAATAATTAAGAATATGACTCGACAGTTCATCCGTCCGTCTGTACGTTTGTCACAGGTACTTCTCTTGGAAATTATTTAATGTTTTTGGAAACTTAATGTTTGGTACAATTTAAGATTGTGGCTGAATTTATCTGCGGACATGTCCTCATCTATTTATTGTGCCTACTACTTGAGCTAGAATATTTTGGAAATTAACTTGTTTAATTATATGCTGTAAAAATCAAAAAGTCTCTTTTCTAGGCATTATATATGTAGGTGGAATTGAAACTTTGGGGCCCTTGATTACCCGTGCCCGTACGGAAGTTTATCACTAAATTTTATGACTAGCGAGATATCATTGAAATGTAATTTTGGCTACCAGAGATCGCCTAATATTTACCGGCGCGGCCGCTAAAGGGAGCAACATTTTTGTTACTTTTCGTAGAAAATAGTTTGACTTGTAGCAGAGTATTTAGTAGACTAGTTGAACCCACTGACATTTTAACCATGGCGTTCCTAAAAAAAAACTTTTTTGTGCTTCATTCCCACCAGCTATTAGTGCTGGTGGGTAGGCAGTCCCTCCGACCTACACTATAGTGCAAAGCCGAAGGGTAGGGCGTAAGGTCCTCTTCAGCCTCCTTTCAGGAATCGTGAGAATGAGTGGGTGGTATGGTTAGGGAGAGAAAGATGAGACGGACGAAATTAAGACAAGTGAAGTGAAAGATTATGTGTGGAATACTGACTCGCCATTTGCCTAAATGATCCAAGGAAACCACAGAAAACTTGGACCACAGAAGCCGGACCCGGGTTCGAACCGGCGACCTCCCGAATGATCTAGAGCACTAGACTACGCCGCTCGGTTGCGTTCCTTCATATCATAACTTAATGATTCTGTCGACTGATCTAACCCTACGGCACGTCAGAACGTTGATGACCTTTAATTAAAAATTCCGATTAAACGATAACATCCTAAATATCGAAAGTAAAATATTCAATTAGTTGTATTTTTCATTAGACGTTTCAATCGTCAGCTTATTACAGAATCTCCTATCATCAGGTATCTTAGATCCCCAAAATAACCTTAGAAACCTACATATATGCTAGCAACATAGACATGTAGCATAATTCGTATAATGTAGTGACGATAAAAGAAGCAATTACCTATTATCGCTTTCATCTTCATATTTAGCTGAATGTGAATGCTGTTTCATAAGTAATTTGGTACTAAAAAGAAGAAATCAGCTGGACATAAAACAGCAGGGAGACTTGATACTGAGGTTAACGAAATTGGAACCTGCAGCTTATCACTAACCAATTATTATTGTAGAAAAATCACTCATTAAATTTTTTTTGTACCTACTTAAATTTCAAGTCTATATTATGTTTTGAAAATTTACTTACTGTTTCCTCTAAAATTTCATAGTGACTCCTTTTTGAGATCTTTCATTTAAGTTATTTAACGAACAATTTAATAACTAATTGTTTCTGCCTTTTACTTTATGGCAATTAGGAATCATATTGAATCAAATAATTGAGTGAAACACACTTAATTTCCACTTAATACATTTATTAAGCTCTTTACGATCATTTCACCCTACAAGGGCATCTTCAGAAGAAGCATTGATACAAATTTGGTTACACTATTTCTTAAACAATTATTACAATCTTGGTGGGGATGCATCTACGATTTTATCTATAATTATTGAACTATACACATTTTCGATTTCATTTAATAATATTAAGTTGCTGTTTTTCATGTGTGTTTTTGATTTCTAAGATTTCCAAAATGTCTAGTCTTTTACCTTTCTTCTCTTGATATAAAATATTGCAATTTTCTTCTAAATTAAATTTATGTTTTTTGTTATTAACGTGGTTCATGAATGATGAATTTTCATTATAATTTTTCACATGTTATTGAATTCTTTCTTTGAACACTTCCGATTTGTCCTATGTATATTGAATTGCAACTATTGCAATTTAACTTATACACTCCATTTGAATTTATTTTTTCGTTTTTGTCTTTGCTATTAATTAAATACTTGGATAGATTATTTGCAGTTTTGAATGATATTTGAAAATTATTGTTTTGTTTAATTTTTTTAGCTACTAAATTGGAGGTGTTTCCTATATATAAAATAGATTTATAGATATTGTCTTTTACTATCTTATGTATTACTATATACGCTTCTCGATGGTTTTTTACTTTTTGGTTTTTATTTATTAAGTCATCTATTAATTGTGGAGAGTATCCGTTGTTCACTGCTATATGTTTTATAGTATTTTTCTCAATATTAAAGTTTTCATTATTCAAAGGTAAATTTAGTAGTCTATGAGTCATGCTATGAAATGCGGCTAATTTATGTTGATTGGGATGATTTGATTTTTTAAGAATTTTAGAAAAACTTAAGTAGGGCATACTGCAAAAAAGGTTGTCGATTTTATTGGCAGTATATTTTTGGCCTTTTCTTAAATGAATGATATTTTCCATTGGTTGTACAGGTACATATTAGTTTATTTTTGTATGTAATTCCGTAGAACAGTAATTAGTTAACATTAAGCTGAAAATTGCAATTATTTAATGATACCAGTTGAAGGCAACCGATGTATGGTTACTTATCACATCAGGACTAATTATTTTAAAATGCAAAATTATCTTATCAATTAGTACGCAATATTAATAAGAAAATTGGTACTAATTATAGTGAACAGTCTGGAATTAAAATTATAAAAATATAAATAAAATAAATACATGGGCATATAATAAAAAGATGCGTTTTTCGATAAGAGCTATCATTGTTATTGTTTATATGTGAGCTCGAGCGTTATCTTGCACGCTGTTTTGATACAACGAAAGTGAAAAAAAGAATTTGTAATATAATGTTACTAGTATGCATTATTGCATCTAGAATTTACGGTTTGATAGTTATTAAATTTGCCTCTCTAATTCCGGTGTTAATACAGCCAATTATATTTCTAGTTAATGTTTATATAATACTTGCTTTGTAAAAGAATATAGATTGACTTTAAAAATAAAGTAGTAACGTTTTTAACATTGAAGATGACTACTCAAATAAAGAAGTTTTTCACAAATATTTTAACATTAAAGAATTGTTTAAGTATGACGATGAATTTTTACTCTATTTTATTATGGGAGTACATTATATATATACTGATTACTAGGTAATTGTATAGAAGAAATAAAATAAAAATTGTTTCAACACATATATATATTTTCTCGACGAATCGTTTCGACCAAGACGGTCATTATCAAGAGTACAGTTGGTTATACAGTATAACAAGTAATCTTGATAATGACCGTCTTGGTCGAAACGATTCGTCGAGAAAATATATATGTATTGAAATAAATTTTATTTCTTCTATATTAATATGTTTCATCTACCGATCACTACGAACAACATTGACTAGGTAATTGTTTTAAAAACTACTGTTTTTAAACCGTCCCCTACATTACGTTGACTATTTGCAGTCGGTCATAAATTATTTTAGTAAATCTGAAGCCGCAGCTACTATTTAACTTTGGATATCCATAGATGCCTTCCGTTTCATAATATTGTCACATGAAGTATAACATCATCTACTTATAAATAATGAGTAAGCTTGGTTTTGGTTCTTGTAATCTGCATTTTTTTGTAGAACTAAATCTGCTACCATACTTGTGGTTGCAATTTCAAAATCCTGTATGCAAGAGTGAGTCAAACTAACGATAAAGCCAGGAAAAGATTCGAAGAAATTGAGAGTGTAACGTTCTCATAGAAATAATTACCACAATTCAACAAATTTTGTGCTTCACATTTTGTTTTTTAAAGTTTTTATGACGCTTAATACAAATCCGATCGTACTAACGTCCACGTAGCAAGCAAATCTTCCTTCTCAATGTGTACCAATCTAATAATAATAATGACCTTCGGGTTTGGTAATTTTCAAATGATCTATTTTGCTTTCGCTACAATTGTTTCGTTACACAATAACTTCATCAGGCGAGATGTCACACATATAACATATTTTACGTTAATTAAATAGGTACATCTAGGATGGGGTATGTTTTTATTTACAATTAAGATTAAGTAAGGGTGTGTTACTAATTTCTGTTTGATCATTTAAGATAGTGTAACTTTTGTTATGTTTGTTAATTTCTAATATCTCAAACAAATTTAATTTTTGACCTTTAGTGTGAAGAATTTCAAAATTTTTGTCGAAATGATGATTTTCTGATATCAGATGTTCTGCATAGGTGGAGTGTGTCCTCTGTTGTTGGTATGCTTTTAGGTGTTCCTTTATTTTTTCTTGAAAAGATCTATCCGTCTGTCCTATGTAGACCTTTTCACAATCTCCACATTTTAACTTGTAAACTCCTGATTTTGAGTTTTTATCTGTTTTATTTTCGTTATTTCTAATTTTATTTACTAAAAAATTATTTGTTTTATATGTAACTAGACTTTCACAATATGTTTATAATATTGCCAAAAAATGTGTGGGAGGTAAATGATTTGTATTTATTCTGTTTATTATGTGGGTAAACCAGATTTAATGTTCTTTTATTTATTTAGAAGTCCTGTAAATAAATTTTTGCAGAAACCATTATTTTCTGCTATTGCATAGATTCTGATTAAATCTGTATTTAGATAAAAGAACATTAAGCAACTTATGTAACATTGAATGGAATGACGCTAATTTTTGTGAATACGGATGATAGGTTTTGGCATGTATGATCATATCGGTGTGTGTAGGCCTATGGTATATTGAAAACATGTTATTATTATTTTGCCTTGTAATGGTGAGATCCAAAAAGTTAATTGAATTGTTTGTTTCATTTTCAATAGTAAATTTTATTTTGGGGTGTAATTTATTTAGGAAATTGAAAAAAGTATTTAGTTGCCTATTAATACCGGTAAAACAAACTAACACATCATCTATTATACATAACGGTACCAATACAAGCATTTTTGGAAAGGAGTATTTGTGGATACTTTATTTCCCAGATGGTTTAAAAATAAAAACGAAATTACTGTGTCACGAAACAATTGTAGCAAAAGCAAAATAAATCATTCGAAAATTACCAAACCGGAAGGTTGTTATTATTATTAATATGGAATTTCAAAAATTAAGTGCCTCAACAATTATTAGTGTACCAATCTATTCGAAAATCTAATGAACCTAACCGTTCATTTAGATAATAGTCCTTTAGCCCTAATATAAATTCTAGAACAAAATTCAACATTTAAGAACCGTGGGGGGGCAAATTTTGTGAAAACAGTAAAATATCTGACCTTATCTGCCGAAAAGATTTTAGTGGTTATATCTACCCCTATTACAAATTCCTCAAATATTCCATTATAGTTTTATAATAACAAATCTCGCAGACGGGAATCGAATTAGAACACACCCACTACCAACTTTTGGACATTTCATTCCCACCAGCTACTCGTGCTGGTGGGCGGGCAGTCCCTCCGACCTACACTGTAGTGCAAAGCCGAAGGGTAGCGAGGAAGTCCCACTTCAGTCTCCTTTCAGGAGTCGTGGGAATGGATGGATAGTGGTTAGGGAGAGAAAAAGATGAGACGGACAAATTGAAAACAGAAGAGAAGTGAAAGATTATCTGTGGAATATTATTGCCTCAGCATTTGCCTAAGTGATCCAAGGAAACCTCAGAAAACTTGGTCCAGAGTATCCGATACCGCTTGGTCTTGCAATCCAGCGGGTTGACTATTTATATAGTGTATTTATCAGCATCCCTATATAATAATAAGCTACGTATCTATGGTGCTAGGTTATAAGTAGATTTGTGGATCTAAGATACCTGACGATAGGAGATTCTGGAATTATCTGACGATTACAACGTGTAATACGAGAATGAAACTAATTAAATGGTTTACCTCCACTATGCAGGGTGTTTTTCTTTTAATCGGAATTTTTAATTAATGATCATCAATCTGTTAACGTGTCGAGCGCATTAAAATGTCAATATTCACATTTGGTCGTCATAGGGTCATATATAGGATGTAGTACTGTAAGTGTGGCGTTGTATCACCGACGGAATCATGTTAAATTAGGTTGCAGTATGGAGGAACGTTATGGTTAAAACGTAAGTGATATGAACCATGTACAGCTGTAGCCATCCGTTCAAACTTAGACGGGTTCGACTAGTCCATTAACACTGCTACAGGTCAAACAAGTGAATCTTTTTCACAAAAAAAGAAATAAGTAAGTTAAGATTAATTAACTCTGATAGTTAGTTTGTCCACTCCCTTCCAATTATTATTAATCGTAATAATAATAATAGTTTTAGAGAACGTTCCAATTGGCTTATCATCTTAATTGCTTAAATAGACACTATAAATTGAACCTGTCAGGTTTTTCAGCCTTCTAGATCGAAATTGAGATTTTAATGGCAACTATTATCAGATAAAATACAAGTTTTGAACGAATGGTAGGTAATTACAGTGCATTGTTCTTAATGCACCGACAACTAGATATTGGTACTACAGGTTGTTGTGTATGGAAAGGTGTGTCCTATTATGTATGTATTTGCAACTTTGATAATGAACGTTAATTTAACGTTACACATATGTATGTATATATATATCATGTTTATACCGATAATAATGTTCGTAGAGAAGGTAGACCAGGGTATGTCTTGGTAAATTTACGATTATTTAGTATTGTCCAAGTGCTCGGAGTAAAATTCACAATAAATTGCGTAAGTGGGTCTAGCAAGCTACATTGCATTCTCTCCAGTTTTGAGTTCATGATGCTGGACTATACGATGTGCATTCAAAAAGTAAACTAACCGCTTTTAGGAATAAATACATAGAGGGACGGTTTCAGTACTTTTCAAGGAACGGAGCATTTTGTATTGTTACAGAGAGATTTCGTGGTTATCCAGAGTGCCAAAAGAAAAAGTACAATACTACAGCTAAAATATTTAATACTTGTCATTGAAACGAAATTATGATGACAAGTGAGTCCTCAATGTCATAAAAAAATTGCGCTCGACTTTGGCTGTGTTTTCACCGATGCGGTGTCAGGTTGAAGATCTTATAAAAACACTGTCATGAAATAACTCTACTTAACTAGACTATAGTGGAATCTAAACCACTAAAGTTTGCTTTTAGGATTTTCAAAATAGAAAATAGGTTTAGAGACTATGTAAATATAAATATAAGTTATTATTTAGATAAAAGCAGTTAATATACAAAGTAGAGATATATTTTGTTTTTGTATTGTAAATATACCTATTTCAAGTAAACTACATTTCTGTATTTATCACAATACTGTCTTTATCCCGTAATACCGTCCGTTCAGTAAAACTATCGGAACTGATACAGACTCCGTTAACACATGTATGAATCTTTCTATAAAAATTTACTAAACAGTTTTTTATTAAATGAAAATGAAAATTAAATGAAAATATATATAAACAAAATGCTTTTAGATGTTTCAAATATGTTTATTAACACACTCTACATATGTTTCGACTTCCGAAGTCTTTCTCAAGAGTAATAGATATTTTTTTATTAGTGAGCAGAGGGTATACGTGACGGATACGGTACGGACATGTGTGAATCAGCCTTACTAAAGGAGCGTAAAAGATTGATTTGCGTTCGCTAAATATAATGTAAAAGACAGTCAAATAAACTTTTGTATAGTATGATACAATTGACTGTGCTTTCATTTGTTTTTCGTAAATTTGTTTAATCGTTTTTATTTTTAAAGTCACTCGCTTTCGCCTGGGTTATGAGTGCACCCAAAACACGCCACCTACCATAAAGATCACATTAAATGTCAATAAACAAATGTGATGTATATGCGTTTCGCTTGGGTTGCGAACTAAACTTTTTTATTAATGTTTATCCTTGCATTTAAATTAAAGAATAATTGTTAATTAAAAATATATTATCTAGATTCTTTCTTGACGTGTACTGATCACTTCAATTACATTAATAATTATTATGAGTATAAGACGATCCTGCTATGAAGAAAATTGTGACAGTGTAATGGATATAATTTCCTATAAATTACATGTTGCAATTACACTTATTTGTATGTATGTAGGTATGTTTAACGTACGTACGTAGAATATTGCTACGACCAATAGATAGTTATAGAGTGGTTGACATGAAGAATTCATTTAATTAACTAGGAAGTTAGAACCTAGCAAATTAATAAACTGGAAAGATAACGCATGAAAGTTTAAAAACGACGTAAATCACTTTATTTTTATAAGAAATATACAAAAACACGACAGATACGTGTTGAGCCATAACAGCTATAACAGTATTTAATACGGCAGTTGATTTGTCTTCGGCTAATTCTCACTAACAGGACACAGGTTTTGTTTGTTTCATTCCCATCGGCCACTAATACTGATAGGGCAATACCATTGAAGTGTTAAACAGGAAGAAAGGGCGGAAGGTACTCTGCAGCATTTTCTATAATATGGTTACGCAAAGACGGATGAGACGAGCGATATGAAGACAGAAGAAATGTGAAAGATTAACTGTGGAATGCTATTGCACTATTGACCTCTGAAATGTTAGTGGAACAGAATTAAATAAAACATACGCCCAAAATTTCATATAAAAAGTTAAAAAAACGTCCAATACACATCGATACATTGTCAGTATCTAATTCAATGTTATATTAGGTCTTTGAAAAGCCTATGTGGAATTTTAGGGTATAGTGTTTTATTTTGTTTTGTTTTTTATATAACAGGCGGGCTGAAAAGTTCGTAGGCCAGCATTGAAAAACTATTTCTTTGATAGAATTTGAATTTATTACTTAATATAGTTCCCTTTGAGGGCGATACAACGATTATAGCGGTCATACAATTTTTCGATACCGTTTTTATAATACGATTTGTCTTTAGCCTCAAAATAGGCTTCAGTTTCGGCGATTACCTCTTCATCGGCGCGAAATTTCTATCCAGCGCGCATCCTCTTGAGGTCTGAGAACAGAAAAAAGTCGCTGGGGGCCAGATCTGGAAAGTACGGTGGATGCGGAAGCAATTCGAAGCCCAATTCATGGAATTTAACAATCGTTTTTATTGATTTGTGACACGGTGCATTGTTTTGATGAGGCAGCACATTTTTTTTCTTCAAATGATGCCGCTTTTTCGCGATTTCATCTTTTAAACGCTCCAATAACGCTACGTAATAGTCGCTGCTTATGGTTTTTCCCTTTTTAAGATAGTCAATGAATATTATACCATCAGCATCCCAAAATACTGATGCCGATGCCATAACCTTGTCAGCCGACTTTTGCGTCTTTTCACGCTTTGGAGTCGGTTCATCACATGCAGGTGCAGTCCACTCGGCTGACTATCGATTGCACTCCGGTGTGAAATGATGGAGCCATGTTTCACCCATCGTCACATATCGACGCAAACGCAAAAATTCTGATTTATTACGATTGAACAGCTCCCAGCTCCAAACACTGTTTAGAATCATCGATCCGTTGTTGTTTTCGGTCGATTGTCGATTGTGAGCTCGCGCGGCACTCACTTTGTACAGAGCTTTCGAATATCCAAATATTCAACACGTTCCTTTGATATCATTAGGGTCTCAGATGTCTCAATCAACTTCACTTTACGGTTTTAAAAAATTATTTTGTGGACTTTTTTTATGTTTTCGTCGGTAACAGCCTCTTTGGGGCGTCCACTGAGTACAACGTCCTCGCTGCTCATTTCGCCTCGATTAAATTTAACTTTTAATTTAATTTAAATTTTTCCGATGCAAAGTCCGAATAATGTTGATCAAGCCAAGCCTTGGTTTCAACCGTATTTTTTTCGCCAAAAAGCAATGCTTTATTAACACACGAAATTCCTTTTCATCCATTTTTGTCAAAGTAACAAAAGTCCATTCACTAAAAATGCTATAACTCAGATACTAATAGTGCAACAGCCGTCAAATTAATACACGTGCCTTTTGAAGGTTAGGGCTAACTAAAAATCATATGGATTTAATACTGATAGAGCCATGAATGGGTCAGCCTACGAACTTTTCAGCCCCGAAAATGCGTCTGTATATAGAAAGAACTATGCCCTCTATTATGATAGTAGTATATAAGTAAACTAATAGTTTCTCTATTAGAACGATCGCTAATAATACTAGACAGACATCCGTTAGTCCATCTAACTGTTTGTCACACTAAAACAATTTTCAAAATAATTTTAGGAGGGCAGATTATGATACCTCAGCGACTTTCTACGATGATGTTTTTAGTTTTTGATTATGAAATTTTGGAAATGGCAGGGTTTTATCTATACTTTACTTTAATGTTGCTCTTGAGAAATGGTGATTTTTTATTACCAAGAAACTTCTAATGTACTTATAATTAAGAAAAAGTTCCTTCTACCAAACCTTATACACGTGAAGCGAATTTGCACTTTCTTTAAATATTAATTACTCCTCCACCAATCGAATACAGGATCGAAAAGGTCAAATGGGTTTATAATTTCGTTAAGAATCGTCTGGTGCACTTTCAAGTATGCAAACATTTTTATTATACCTTAATACCAAGGTTTACATTAAGATATAACACTTTACACGATACGACTGACCTATGTTCGTTTTACGAAACCGATAATGTTTAAAGAATAGTTTTAAACAATAATTTACACAAATTAATTAAGAATATATTCAAAACCCTTTTTTATAATTTTCATCAATTTTTGATTATAAATAACTGATATATAATTTTGTTAATTCGATTCCAAGATTTAGTGTATAAGAATATGACGATGATCATAACTCAGTGTCCAAAACTAAGACTATAACTAAGACTCTATATGAAAGACCAAGACAACATATAAGACTACATCAGCACTCGACGTAAAAGACTAAGATTAAAATGAAGGTTTAGTGTGAAAGACCAAGACGTAGTGTGCATGATCAATACGAAGACTAAGACTAAACCAAATTAAGGTGAAGGCTCAATGTATAAGACTAAAGCGATATCCAAGACTCTGCGCGAACGGTCAAGCTCGATGTGCAAAACTAAGACTATGTGTTCAAAGTCAAAACAATGACTGAATCTGGATCATGGGATGTTTAATACACAGAAAGACCAAGACTAAAAGTGAAATACCAAGAGTGATCAACACTTAGTGTTCAATTACAAGACCCTGGTCAAAACCAAGATTCGATACGCAAGACTCAACACAAAATTGTATTAATAAGAACAAAATTAATTTCTTGGTCAAGTAATTTATCGAAGCTACCAGACGTGGATCGCGATTTCGATCTCGTTAGATCTCATCAGCACGCCATAGGCAGGTTCGATAAATTACTGACCAAATCGCTGGAACTCGGTGTAAAGCGAATTTAAATAAGACGTTGATATGGCAGTACGTCGCCATCTACCTTCTTTTGCTGCTCTTGTCGTATTTCATAACGTTAGACAAGGCCTTATTAGGGTTTCATCTTGTCTAACTGAATCGGAGCCGCTTACAGAACGTACTGTGTACTAAGTCTATAAACAATTTTATTCGTAGTTTAGCCAAGTATTTTTTTCTTGATTTCCCATTTTTAAAGCGAATCGCGGATTACATTCATCGGTGTTTTGCTCCAATAATAATTGCTCTCTCGAGATTAGTTTGCCCGTTGGCATTTATGTTTGTTTAAATAATAATTCGTGGCGCCTATTTTTACATTAGTTTGACAGAGTTCAAGACACCATCAGATACTAACGTATATATGTTATGTACTAACTTGCAATAATTAGTTAATTAACACTAAACATAATGATATTGTTTAACGCTATGTAGAAGGACGTGGATAAATAATTTACGGCTCGAGTAAAATGATTAATTACATGGTATCACACTAATTCCACCGTTTTATCTTTATGTTTTTTAATCTTGCTAAAATATCAGTCACGTGCGAACTTGACACTTGCGCCGAGGTTTCCGTACGTAACGTATCATTTATTTATTATTATTGCGCTTAAAATTATTTTGATTTTCAGAATATTGTTTTAAAGATGTTACTTAAAATTATGAAACATCTTAGTATGTAGTTGAATCAAATAATTGAGTGAAACACACTTATTTATTAAACTCTTTATGATCGTTTCACCCTACAAGGGCATCTTCAGAAGAAGTATTGATACAAATTTGCTTACACTATTTCTTAAATACTATTACAATCTTGGTGGGGATGCATCTATTATTTTATCTATAATTATTGAGCTATATACATTTTCGGTTTCATTTAATAATATTGAGTTGCTATTTTTCATGTGTTTTTTGATTTCTAAGATTTCCAAAATGTCTAGTTTTTTACCTTTCTTCTCTTGATGTAAAATATTCAAATTTTCTTCTAAATTAAAATTGTTATTAACGTGGTTCATGAATAATGAATTTTCATGATAAGAATTCAGGAATATGTGAAAAACTATAATGAATATTGATCATTCATGAACCACGCTAATAACAAAAAACATAAATTTAGTTTAGAAGAAAATTTCAATATTTTACATCAAGAGAAGAAAGGTAAAAAACTAGACATTTTGGAAATCTTAGAAATCAAAAAACACATGAAAAATAGCAACTCAATATTATTAAATGAAATCGAAAATGTATATAGCACAATAATTATAGATAAAATAGTATATGCATCCCCACCAAGATTGTATTGTATTTAAGAAATAGTGTAAGCAAATTGGTATCAATGCTTCTTCTGAAGATGCCCTTGTAGGGTGAAACAATCGTAAAGAGTTTAATAAATGTATTAAGAGGAAATTAAGTGTGTCTCACTCAATTATTTGATTCAATATGATTCCTAATTTCCATAAAGTAAAGGCAGAAACAATTAGTTATTTAGTATGTAGTGATGTTACACATAAGTAAAGATATTCTCTTTAGTCAATTGAAGTATGATCTAAAGATAATGTAGGCGTTTGACAAAGTTGCCCACAGATTTCTGACAGTCTATTAATATTGTAAAGATGTTTGTTGGCGTAACATGATTTAGGAATCGAAAAATCAGTAAAAATATCCTTCCATCCTTTGTTTTTATCCATTTTTTGTAAAAAATGTGATAGCAGATCGGAAATTCGAAACGAAATTGAAAATAAAACCGTTTTAATATTTATAAAGTCCGATTGAGTGGTGTAATTTCATTAGGTGACATGTGGATTTTTCATTAATTAATGTATATTTTATAATTCTGGCTTTTAATAATATTTTTTAATAAAAACAGATGCTATAATCCACGTCTCTCTGACACTCGATTAATTATTTTTATTGCAATACTGGCGCCAGTGCCCGATCTGCAAAATTGTATACACAAATCTTCATGAGCTGTTGAAAACTGCGCTAGAGTATTAGAAACAAATTTTAAACTTCGCAAAAAACAGGTGCGATGATTGATATAGAACTAGAGGAACTTTTCAACTAAAGTGGCGTAAGCAATTGAGACAGGTAATGTTTATTTACTTTGAAAACAATTGAACATTACAAAATTTTACGTTTTTTATTATTTTTACTTTTAAGAAATTCTAAAAATAAGAACGGAATTGAATTATTAAACAACCCTGAAATATTAGGATGTTAAGGAATGAGTAAATTTAATATTTATTACATTTTATAAACCGAATGTACACAAGGGGTATAATGGGGGCTGAAAATATCCCCCAAGAGGGGGATAGAATTTGTTAAGATAGTATAAATGATGTCCTTGGAACTTTGTCCTGTACTATAATGAAGAGTGAGCTTGTGGTAAAAAAAAGAAATTAATGTAATTCTTTTGATAGACAACATTTTAAATAACAAATTTAAAAAAAAAGGTTGCGAGGCAATAATATTAAATTTGGTAGGATTAAATTTATAAATAATTTTAGTTTTAAATTAAAACGTTTCTTTCGTAGAAAATTCAACTTTCTAGTTGCCGAAAGCAATGGCGTAATTCTAGGTAAATGGATGGTAAATAAATAAAATAAAAAATATTATTTATCAAATATATATATATATATAATTCATCGAATGCTGGCTTTGTAGAACAGTGTACGACTTTTAATCATAGATCGTGACATTTCAAAAATTTTAAATTCCAACATTGATAAAACAGGAAATTATCTTTATTAGAAAATTTGGAAATAAAGAAAGCAACCAACAAAAATGTAGATTTAATCAATAATTAATTAGAATTAGATACTTCAAATTCTTCGCTTATCCTATATAAACTTTAATCCTGTACACCTATACACCCCTTCTCTTTCCCCTTTTGCAATCTAGTATAAATAAATAGTTACTTCTATATATTAAACTTTAGTAATCCAATATGTACTCTTGAAAATGTCTGTATCGACCGAAACAGTATTTTCGAGACAATAAAATATTTGTGAAAACATTCTTGTGTTTATTTGATTAAATTTATTTAAAAAAGAAATTGATAAAATGTCTTAAATTCATTGCAAATCAATGTAAGTAATAATGTATTTCAATCGATGATAATCTTCATTTATTAGTAAATACATTTTAGGCAACATCTGTTAAAGGAAATATTATTTCGCCCTTACCCTCTTTAAAGGATATGTTTGAGGAAATATATATACATACAACATAACATTAATTAATAATGAAACTAAATACAAACAATTAAGACTAGTTTATTATCATTAAAATGTTTTTTTTTTGTGAGAGAGGTCTGCACTAAGTACCGTTAATTGATGAACTGCACTTCTTCATTAGTCATTATTAACTAACATGATGTTTGAAACAGTTATTTAAAATCCATTTGTCAACTTCGGACGGATCTCTGTAGTGCGTCTGTTTTGCTTTTTAGGCAAAATTAAACGTAGTTAAGATATATATGTATATATATATAGTCGACCACTTTTGTTTATTATCTGAAGGTGGTATGTTTTAGATTACGGGTACCATAATTTGCGTTTGCAATATCTTGTAAAATTTCAAGGTTTTTGTACTATTTCTGTTTTTAGTAATTAATTACGTATATAGGTATTCAGTAAGTAGATAGATGTATTTTGTTTTAATTTTTGTGCGTCACAAACCATTGCAATGAGAGGATAGTTAAAACAATTAGTTTAACAACGCACAATTGCTGTTTATAAATTTTTTGTATAAAAGTGGTGGTCTATTTTTAACGTTATGATGTTACTCGACCAAAATTTTTTAAAAGGTAATGATGGACTTGTATGAACTTACTAGTTGAACCCGTCCAATTTTGAACAGATGGATATCGTTGTCAATGTTTACATATAACCGCGGTGTTCCTCCATACCATAACCTAATTTAACTTAATGATTCCATCAGCGAGCGTTTAGCCGCGACCACTACTACATCCTATCTATGACATTTATTGAATTTGTGATATTTAATTAAACAAGTGATAAGCCGTTTATTTAGTTTCATTCGTTTATTGGACGTTTAGTGGTCAGCTAATTCCAGAATGCCCTATAATCAGCTATCTCAACTCCACAAAATAACCTTACTAACCTATCTACACAAATTATTAGATAGTTATGCAACCATAATCGCGTTTGATTCAGTCAATCACATAATATTACTCTCAAAATTGTTCAGATACGGCATAAGAAGGGTTGTATATGATTTAATTAAAAAATAATTGATTGATAAACAACAAACGCTTAAATTCAAACAATACAAGAGTAAAGCTTAAAGTGATAGAATTGGTGTTCCTCAGGGAACTATTTTAAGGCAACTACTCTTCATACTGTATATAAATATCATATGTAATGTATTAGCTAAGAATAGTTTGGCTTAATATGCCGATGATACTGTTTTTAAGTGTACAGGCAATATTTGGAAAGAGGTTTAATATAAAATACCTTTCTATTTAATAAATATAGCAAATAGTTATGTGAGAATAAATTGTCCTTAAATGTAGACAAAACAACTTTTATGACTAAACACAAAAGCACTGAAAACTGTTTATAATGCTCTTTTTGAGAGTATTATAAACTATGGTATCCTTGCTTATTATAAACCTATTATTAGGCCATCGTTAATTATATAAGATTAATTAATGACAGTTAATTGAATCTCTAGTGCAGTGATTCCCAAAGTGGTCTATATCGACCCCTAGGGGTCTATGACAACCTGCAAGGGGTCTACGTCAGCGAAAAAAAATTTGGGGGTCCATGAAATGAAAATGGGGGTCCACGATAGTGGATCTCAACACATACACTGATAGTACCTATTTACTTACATCATACTATCCTATAATATCAAAACATATACATTATTTATAAAAGTACCTATGAAGTAAAAAAATTATTATATATGTTTATAAAATTGTGTAAGTTGTAGGATGTTGGTATTAGCAGAGGAGATTTAAGATTAACCCTTACAAAATTGACCGCAATGTTAATAATTTATTATTAAAGCATCAGGTTCATCCTTCTCACTAAAAATATTGACTTATTGCTTATGTAATTTTATTTATAGTTTATTTTATGTTTATTTAATGTTACGTATATTTTACATAACAGATACAAAATTTTATTTTGAGTAGTTTTAATTTAAATTCAATTAATAAATGTATAAATTAACATGTGTTTTTACTTTAAGTTTTTAACACTAAACTTCACTACAGTTAGAAATTTACAGGAAATCAATATCAGGTAAGTAGGGGGTCTACCCAACACGGAAAAACATGACAAGGGGTCTACGACACAAAAAAGTTTGGGGAACTCTGCGAACGAATATAAGAAGCTATATTATGATTATACAGGAAAATCCAGATCAAGAGCAATAATTTTACCAAAAATTAATAAAATCATAAGCTTCAAAAACTCCAGATATGTAGCTAAAAAATTAAAATATATTTTAATATGTTACCACATAATTCAAAACGCTTGTCTTTCATACCAAACTGCTAAAGACAAAATTAGTAATAAAATAAATAAGATAAAATAAGACTTGCTGCCTGATAAATAAGTTATAATTAATAGTAACAAAATTATACAAATTACATCGAAAAATGTAGGCATTAATAGACTATTATTTAATTATCAATAAAGGTTGTCCAGGTAAAATCGTTTATGGAGATCGATTAGTACGACGTCGCTTATAACGACGTAGGTATCTGTCTATAACAGTGTTTTCTAATTACACCGGTTATAACATCCAAGGAATCTGTTTGGTGATTTTTCATCAATCTACCGTCTAACGACTTATGACTTCTTTTAAATTAATTATTTAATTAGTCAGACATTTAGTTTTAATTGAATTGAATGTTTCCTTCTCAAAATATGTTATATGTAGGTACTAAACAATAAAATAAAATTGTTTTAACAGTTTACTTGTTGTAAAACAATTTTTAGTTAAATTTCTGTCAACTTTGAACGGTTACTAGTTAGTAAATAATTTCTTTGTATTATCTTCTATCGGTTCGGATTCTCATTCTGTGAAATAATTTCTCCTCAGAATAAACCTGTTTCATCGAAGAGAACTTACTAACATGCACTAAACTGAAGCCAAAGAAATACAACATGTCCATACAGATATTAAAATACTACGTTAACAGGTAGATTTAATTTATGGGGTTCAATAATGGGAACTCTGCCTTCCTCCCACTCAGTTGGTAGCCAGGTTTTCCTGCTGTTTGTATGAGTGACAGTATCTGTATTTGTTGTATTTCGAATGTTTCGTGTGAATTACAACAGAGTAGTATTATTTATATTTAAAAAATAAAACTGAAAAAGTTGGACTAGTAAAATTTAGTATTATCATGGTAAAAAAATAGTTTACTCTGCTTAGTGATAGATGATGAGCAAATTATAATACTTTATTTCAAAATAAAATGTGTATGCACCTTAAAAAAAACTGAACTGTATCATATCAATTTATTCGTTGTGGAAATACGATGCAACAAATACAGACTGACAGAATGTCATACTTACCCTATCTGTTACAATTGGTGTAAGAAATTTTTTGAAATTTCAGTTTAGGTTTAGTCAAACCAATTCAGAGAATAGTTAACTTCCGATGTTGCTTTTATCGGTGAATTAAAATCTGGTCTCACAATCGTCTTTGCATATCAAGATTGTGAAATATACTCTATAAAACGTATAAATGAATGTTTGGTCTCCTTTCCCTCTTGAACGATGGATAACATTCCTCAAATACGACCCCGTATATTATTATTATATCTATTTAATCATCATTGTTGTTTATCAATTGAAATATTAAAAAATTACTTTAGAAGATTTATGTATGCTAAAAGGGGATACTTGATACATGCTTAAATGAATAAAATAAATAAAGAAAGCAAATGAATAATACTGCTTTTTTGTTTCACACTTGAAATTTTATTATTCAGTGTAACATCTTACTCTCTTGAGAAAGGCTTAAATCGGCCGAAACAATTGTCGAGATTTAATAAAATTGGTATATAATAAATTTATCAAGAAATCAACACAACTCACTTCTAATTGTTTGATTCACGAACACAAACCGGTAAATGAACAAATAATAATCACACTTCAAGTGTGAAACAAAAAAGCAGTATTATTTATTTCCTTTCGTTATTTATAAAATGTTTCACAAAAAACCAACTGCATATACTATTCAAGCTATGAATAAAATAAATTTTACCGGAAATAACAAGGCTTATAATATGTAGTATTTTATGAGTTTCCGTCACATTTAAAATTATTTTCATATTGTAATTCTTCGTTTGAGTTTCTCTCAACAATAAACATAACCCCTGTAGTGACTTAAAATGGCATTTCTTCTGCAACATTGCAAACCGTATCAGATTTCTTTGAGTTTCTAACCGTTACACGCTACGTTCCGACTGTGAAATCATTTATGTTTCTATTTCACAGTCACAAAAGGCAATCGAAACGATCGCTATATAGCGAGAATGAGAGCTTTTGTTGGTGGAACACCTGTTACAAACACCCGCCGATGCCATTTATGTACCATTTATGGCGCACCTAACCTTCGGCTATATCCCATAATATAATCGACAGCTTCGATCTACAGAGCGGACCATTTTCGAAACAATCCTCATCCTTCCACATTCAATATCATTTTTCAATTATCTTTATCATTTTTGCTTAACATTTGTCTTATCAAATAAACCAGTACAAAAGAAATGTAACCCTGATTAACAACAAACAATTTATAAACACCAACTTCGTAGAAAGAAAGGATTTAAATTAGCATAATTAAGGAAAAATAATATTACTAGCTTTAAATTTGTGGAGACCCTTGAGGCAAATTAAAAAATTGGTGGCAAATTTGAATGTGTATTTAGACTCTGCCATTAATGACAGTAACCAAGGTCCTTTTAAAGCAAGGCCATACGAATCTTATAAAACCACACTTGTATAACTTGTATTCTTTTTAAGATCGCAGAGAGTATTTTGATAGATATCAATAGATGGTTATAACTTTTTGTAAATAAATATCCATTCAGGGTTTCAATAAAATTCGTAACGTAATTAATGCTGTTTGTGGAGCATTCACTGTGAAACATTCTTACAATTAATTGGTGAAGTGAGTACAAAAACCAAATAACCAAATAGAATTACGCCAACGATTCACCCCTTCCACTATTCGAATTCCCTCATTTACAAACCTAGTATAAATAGTTAAGTGATAAATGTAAAAATCTGTATCCTTCGATAATGGCCTAATAGCCGAAACATACGTCAGGAAAGTTCAAGGTGTTTTTGTACTCACTTCACCAATTAAGATTCATAATTATTTTCCTTCAAAAAATGTAAAAAAAAAATCTGTGATGATGATTCATATTTCTTTTTCCAATTTGGGAAAAAACTCGTAGCCCCAAATTTTTGAATTCCCTTCGAGAAGATTTGCTCTGAATTAGATTGAAATGTTTGAGAGATTGAACTTTGGCAAAGAAGAACATAATGCTATGAAGGTGTGGTCCATGGTGTAAATGGGTTGAAAGAGACTAGCTAGCCATCTAGGCGACTAGCTCGGCTCCCCTCTGTCTGCCGCTGGTGTCTTCTGCGTGACCCGTAAACCTTGCACGTAGGAGAAGAACAAGAAGAAGGCGAAACACCCAACAGTGATTTATGCCACTGGCTTGTTAACGTCAACCTTCTTGTGTGTACTTTACAAGCAACCAACGAATGGTCGACCTGGAACCGATCTTCTGAACAATAGCTTCAGCGTGACAAGTTCAACCCGAGGCGGATTTTTTTAAAAAAGTATTTCCCTTTGTTTTGCGCTGTACCTCTTGCAAAGCGGCGTGTATGTTGGTACGGTGTACAGGGGGTCGCTTTCAATGTTTTATATATATAATTGGATCATTATACCGTATTTGGTGACCTGCAAGGTTCACTAAATCATACCTTTAGCTGCTTGACAAACTAAACAAAAGAAATCATTCTATATTTGGTATGATTACCGATGGAATTGTATTTGGATACAATTACAACCTTATCTTATCTTTGTGGTAACTCTACCATAATGATTCCGGTTAACCGTTAATATACCAAAGATACGGTTTCATTAAAAAGACAAAATAAAGTTTATATATGTGCACATTTGGCCTGGTTATTGTTAGAACATTGTCATGGTAATAAAATCTTTGTTCTTAATTCTCTTTGTAATCATCCATATACAAAGGGAATATCATGAAGATACCGCCTTCGATCAGTCTTGAAACAATTCATTTTTATATATGTAAGAGTCGTTGTTCTAACAATTTTTATTGATGTTACTGAAAAATTGGAAGTACAGCTTCATGTAGATGACAAGGGAGATTTTGTTTATGTTAAGAACTATTAATAAAAGTGACGGTTCAACATTTATTAAGTACACTCATGCTAAAGACTCTTTGGCGGGCAGTTAATGTAAGTTACTGGTCAGGTGAACGGTGAAAGAAAGCAATCTCTATGATTCAAACAATGCATTTGTGAGTGTAATGTTACGGATAAAACGTTTCTGGTATGTCTTGTGGTCCATTGTTAACCATCACGTTTTAGCAGTAAAGCTTTGTATAATAACTATCTGTATCGCGGAAACGGAATCATTAGTTTTGCAAAATGAGTTTATTAAAAGTTGTGAACAAAGGAGACTTGTTAACAAAATGACTTCTTTCAAAGGATACATTGCTAAGTAATCTTTCTATTTTATTTAAATTCCCAGAACCATTGTAGAAATTTGTTTAGCAGCATTGAAGGGACAATAACGTATTAAACAAAAAAAAATGGTAATACTGATATATATATTCACGCAAAAGATAACAAATCGCGTGTCCTACTTTACAGAAAAAAATAGAAGACCTTTAAACCTTAGGTTAAACAATTTACATACTTCCAAATGTATGAAGGGTTGGCGTAGATTTTTTTTTCATTTTAAATACTTTTACAAAAACAAATTTTGCAAGGTAATATTAATTATTAATATTGAATAAGTTCCTCGTTGTAATTTCTTGAATCGTTTAAGAACATCGAATGACGATAACGATTACAAAGCTTAACGAATGGAGGATTTACAATAGGATTGTATAACTTTGCAAATTTATAAATTAATAGACTAGGACGCTAATTTATAAAAGTTGTTTAAGTACAATAATTAAAATTGTAAATTTATTGAACTTATCAGATGTGAATCGTGATTTCGAACTTATTAGCTTATGGACAAATTTAATAAATCTCCAAATCTGATATTTATAAACTATAGTTTTTCATATGTTTCACAAGGGCATCAAAGAGGTATAGACTTGCCATAAGAAAAATAAGTTAAAAAGTGGGGTATCCAATTATACTGTAGATAATGTGACGCAATATATATTAGACAAAGCGGTCGAATTCCAAAAATGAGAATTAAAGAACGTTAATATAGAAGAAATCCGTGTCCTCTTATTTGCGTACATCCAACTTGCGTACAGCTGCAAAAACCGTCCCACTTGCGTACAAGTAATAATAATAGTGGGTAGCAAGGTTGCTTCTACCTGGAACGACCTGTGGTCTACTCCAACTTGCGTACAAAAATTCAATAAACTACAATGTATATCCAACTTGCGTATAACTGCAAAAACCGTCCCACTTGCGTACAAGTAATAATAATAGTGGGTAGCAAGGTTGCTTCTACCTGGAACGACCTGTGGTCTACTCCAACTTGCGTACAAAAAGTCAATAAACTACAATGTATATCCAACTTGCGTACAAGTAATAATAATAGTGGGTAGCAAGGTTGTTTCTACCTGGAACGACCTGTGGTCTACTCCAACTTGCGTACAAAAATTCAATAAACTACAATGTATATCCAACTTGCGTACAACTGCAAAAACCGTCCCACTTGCGTACAAGTAATAATAATAGTGGGTAGCAAGGTTGCTTCTACCTGGAACGACCTGTGGTCTACTCCAACTTGCGTACAAAAATTCAATAAACTACAATGTATATCCAACTTGCGTACAACTGCAAAAACCGTCCCACTTGTGTACAAGTAATAATAATAGTGGGTAGCAAGGTTGCTTCTACCTGGAACGACCTGTGGTCTACTCCAACTTGCGTACAAAAATTCAATAAACTACAATGTATATCCAACTTGCGTACAACTGCAAAAACCGTCCCACTTGCGTACAAATAATAATAATAGTGGGTAGCAAGGTTGCTTCTACCTGGAACGACCTGTGGTCTATTCCAACTTGCGTACAAAAATTCAATAAACTTATAAATGCATATTAAATACATGCATATATATAATATTATATATTATTTGTACGCAAGTTGGAAAAGGTTACAAGTATTCTCAGGTACCTGGTTCCCTGCTGCCCACCCTTGGAAGAATTTGTACGCAAATGAGACATGTACGCAAGTGGATTGTACGCAAATAAGAGGCAACCGAAGAAATCAACTCAATTGTATTAAAAGATATTACACAGGAAATGTTCAGCTTTTACACACTGTAACAGAAGGTTAGAAACTTAATCTATTTGAAAACGAATAAATTTGTCATATGCAACAAGAAAGTCAAACATATTTTAGGTATTTTCAAACTACCAGAGCTTCGGTTTAAATATAGATTTAAATTGCTTTTGATTGAGTGGCCAGATTACTTTTGAAAATGACTGATGATTACGTCGTTGTAAGTGTCGTTGAGTGTTAGTTTAATTGCGTTGAAACTGCCCCAGTGTTCTCTTTCATTATGATGAATAGGTTTGTTCAAAATTAGTTATGACAGAATTGAAAGTGTTAAAACACACGCCCGGATATTTTCTTGCCGACTCGAGACTGTTTTTCTCTGCCAGATGTTCCTCCAGGGGCTCGGAGACTTCTAGTCGTCACGTCAGGCAAAACCGTGCTGACGAACGGGTATGGGTCTGCATTCCAGGATTCTCGTTGCTGACATCGCGCTTGTTATATTATTGTAAAGCAGGTGTGCAGCTGGGTCTCTTTCTATTGTATTCTCTGCTTGTTCTACAGCAGTTTCACACCTGTGCCTTGCACCTATCCAGTTATCTTCGCTCAATTAAACGTTTAAACGTATTGTGCCCTAGGGTGCGGTTTTGTTTAGTAAAAACTTGAAGACCATGACGTAATCGAGATGATGATGGACCAAAAAACGAACGACGCAATAAAATCTACATGAACACATACGTAGATAGGAAAGATTGTCCTAATTGTACAATTTTTCTGCGATATTGGTGTCATTCATCAAAAGAAAATAAATAAATAAATCAGAACGAAATTAAACCACGTTAAAATGAGTAATCCTAAATGAATGAATGAAATTGTAGAAGTTCAAATTAGGAAACTGGTATTCGAATTTGGACCACCATACTCATAAATAGACTTGAAAGACAATTACATGACGACTACGAGATAATAGTGAACTGTGATAAACATTCCAATAACCCAGAAAAAAATGTAAGAAACAAAGAGATTCTGACAAACATGAAGATTTTTCAGTGTAACCTTTATCTTTCTTTTTCGGAATGGCTGAGTTACATTCCAATTTATATTGTAGAGAAGCGTATTTTTTTCTAAATTGTCATACAAGAAATGTTGGTACTTTTTCAACAGTAAACAATCTAGAATTCTTCATGTCTGTAAGAAAAAGTTAAAAGTTCAAATTTATTTTCCATTTTTTCAACAAAACTAACTGTATAGGATGAAATGAGATAAAAAACACAATATTGTAAATTTCAATAACTTTTATCGTACTTGACAATTGTTTGGTTACACTTTGACTTCTTTGGAAGTAATACAAATATAATCGAATCTACACTTACTTGTGGAAATTGATTATGAATATTAATAAAACACCAATTTGGATGGAAATTAACCAAATTGATGTTTTATTAATATTAATACTATACTATACTATAAGTATTATTGTATTATTACTATACTATAAGTATTATTTTCGAAGAAGTCACAGTGTGACGAAACAATTGTCATGTACAATAAAAGTTATTGAAATTTACAATATTGTTTTTTATCTCAAAACTAACTGTTCTGTACACTTCACAAACATATAAATAGTTGTACTATTCATAAACATTTAAGCAAACCTATGAATAAATTTATTATTAGATTTATTCCTTAGGGTAGTAGTCGATACATGTTGAAACTTATCCGTAATATTTAAAAAATAAAATACAAAAACAGTTTCAAGTAAATTATATTGCATTCACAACAATATTGTTTCACCACACAGTGGCATCATTAGGTGATGAACATACAAAAGAACACCTTAAAAGTTTTAACAATAAAAAGTAGACTCTACCTATGCAGAACATTTGCTAGAGAATAATTATAACTTCAACGCAGATTACAAAATTTTATATAGGCAAAATAAGGGTTTTAGGTTAAATTTACTAGAACAATTATAAAAAATAGATATTATAAAAAAGAAATGATTTTAAATGATCAAATAGAAAGTAATAGTTCCCCGTTACTTAATATTAATTTTAACAAACAAAACAACTACCCCCACCCACCTATTTAGTATAAATAGCTCTAGTTTTATTCGTAGTTTGTATGATGATGCCACTGTGTGGTGAAACAATATTGTTGTGAATACAATATAATTTACTTGAAACTGCTTGTGTTTTATTTTTTAAATATTATTAGATATATTGAATTTCATCAAGTTTACAAGATGCTTTAGGAAAACTGAGCCTATTGTTAGAGCACGTTCCGTATATTTAGGAAAATTCGTCAATCATAAAAATAAATAACACCAAATATGATTGTACCCTCTAGGTCAATAGCATTACCTAAACAAGACATCAACATTCTTAGAAGCAAGGGGGCGTTTCATCCCCGTATATTTTAAACATCATCCAATAATTTTGTTTAGCAATTTAAGTAACGTCTACTGACCTTCAGCGTTATCAGTATTTATACATTGGAAAGATGGCAAAATTCACATTCAAACAACTCATAATAATAATCAATATAATTCAATCATTTCATCATTTATACAACAATCATTTTAAACATTTATACAAAAAACATTTTAAACATTGTAGTATCGCATTTATTGTAAATACAAGTGTAGTTTTAGTTGTTATTAAATAATTAAAAGTTGAAAGGCAGTTTGACTTGAACTACACTACTCTAGTGTCAGAAATAACACTAGAAGTGTAAACAATTAAGTTTGCACATTTTACACTAACGTATAAAAAATAGAAATATGACGATAATTTGTAAACCAATATGTAGCAACACTAATATAAAAGTGATTACAAATGACAGATAGTTATTTCCTTTCAGTGTTGCCAAATATTGATGTATAAAATACTTTTCCATTCCCCTGCTTCATTTGTTACTCTTACTAAAGTAAAAGCAGAAGAAAATTGAGTTGAAGGTTTTCATCCAGAAGCGAAAAGCTGTAAATGTTCACTGTTAGAAAAAGTTCTAAAATACTTCCAATTACAATTTCTTTCAAAAAGCTGATTGACTCACACGTGGAATTGAAAGTACCCATTTATTTGCATGCTAACAGGCATTAATTAGGATTTTATTATAGATACTCGTTGAACGCGTTCAAGTTTGAACGGATGATTACCGCTGTCGATGGTGTATAACATTTAAAATTTAACTTTGGCGACATCTTGGACACTGAATATAGGTGCGTTAGTTAATTCCTCAACATTGTATCACAGCTCAACAAAATTACCTTACAAACCCACCTCTAGAATATTATTATGTAGTGTTGATAATTGTGTTCCGATTAAGCGATTAATTAGTAATAAGGAAATTATATAGTTTTAACGTTTATTATTCTAGGAATTAGGAACACCTTTTCTAAGAATAATAATCGACTTTTGTTCATTAATGCGTTTCATGTAACAATAATTATTTTCTTAATGAAATTTACTCGAAAATTGCGCCATGAAATATAATAAAAATTGTTTTTTTTGATAAACTGACGACAAAAAAAAACAGATGTTTTAAACTATATAAATATATTTTTGGATTAGGTCTACTTTGAAGTGATGTTTGTAAAACCTTCGATTTTCAATGTTTTCAAAAATTTCAGTTGAGTTGAGTTGTTTGGTTTACTTGTATACTTATAGCAACTTTTCGTAAAATAAGCTAAACATATTTGGGAAGTTGAAGTAAAATGAACAACTTTATGACTTGGATAATTAATTATTATTTAAAAATATAAAGTAAAGGAAAATTTCCACTTTCAGAATGTTCTCGTTCATAAAACAGAGATGCTATATACTTTCAATCTGTGTAAAGTATTGTTTACGTTTTTGAGGTTGTCCTTATCATTACAAGGAAACACGGATTTAATAAAATATCATTGCTTTGGTAGCGCTTCAAAGATTACAAAAAGAAATACGAGACCTTACAGAATTATTTCCCCATTTATCTGTCTATTACAAACTAAAACAAATAACTGTTTATCTCCATAAATTATTTGTTAAACAACTTGAAAATAAATTGTTGAGTTATAGTGAAACATCCCCTATTGTTAAAAATAACGTAGAATAAAACACAATGTTATTTCACTAATTTTTATTGAACTCGACAATATTGTTTCGATCGTCAGCGATCATTCTCAAGAGTACTTAAACTAAAACTTAAAACTAATGCCAACATATTTATACTAATTACAGGTTACATAGGAGTAGTGGGGAGCTTGTGGAACCTAATTCAGTCTGATTATTAACTAAATTTAGTTTTTGGAATGTAGCTTGTTTGATTTCTATATTTTCTAGCATATATAGTTTTTTGCTATTGGGTATGTTAGTATGAATGATTTTCGTATTTTTTATATCAAATGAATGGTTCGAATCAATGCAATGTTCCGCGAATCCCGTTTTTTTGAGTTTTTTATTTATGCTGTAATCGTGTTCTTTTAATCGCGTACCAATAGCTCCTCCACTCTTTCCAATGTAAATTGCATCACAGTTGTTACAGAGCAATTTATATACACCGCTTCCGGAAGTCGTGATGTTATGTCTTTTACAAGTAAGGTTTCTAAATTGATATTATTTGTTTCTATAGCTTTAAGATTATTTTTTTTAACAATATTGTCGAGTTCAACAAAAATTAGTGAAATAACATTGTGTTTTATTCTACGTTATTTTTAACAGTTTATAAAATGTTTCACAAACGTTGTACTATCGAATGTTTAAATCTCCTATTGTGTTTCTTTTTCCTTTCAAAACAAAAATAAGTGAAGTACTTATTCACCTCTCCAAAAAAGTTCTAAATAATTGTATGTATGGGTAGGGATGATTTTTCACTCTTTTCGTGTTTAGAGAAAGACAATTAATGTGTTTATCTGAAATTACTACCTTTTTTTACATATCTAACCTTTTGGAGTTGTCGAAGGAAAACAAATTATTTTTTGTTACCTTTCACACTCTTTTACGGACATACGAATCAATTTGGTATATAGGTATGTTTAAACTTTCACTGGTGTATTCACGATTAAACATTTTTAATAAAGGAAACAGAAAAAGAAAAGGAACTTTTCAACAAAACTGTTTATTTCTCGGCAATTATTTTGACTTCTAAAAGGTCATTTTCAAGAGTACAATAGTAACTAAGGCTAAGATGTTAAACATGGGCATAGATAAATTATAAAATGGGGGTAAACAAAAACAATTAGAGTTGTGTGATTATTAATGATGTGTTGTATATATTTATTTCTTTTTGATTATTAACTAAATTTTTACAATTCAGGATGGCATTTTGTATTTCCAAATTTTCTAGCAGCGTGAGTTGTTTACCTTTTAATTGAGTATGTAGTAGTTTTACGTTACTAGTATCTATGTTATTGTTGTTTGCGGTACAATATTCTGCTAGACCTGTTGTGTATTTTTTGTTTTTTACGCTATCCAAATGTTCTTTTAAGCGTGTTTTAATAGAACGACTACTCTGACCTACGTAAATAGCATCACAATGTTCGCAATTTATTTAAAAACAAATATACACAACAGGTCTAGCAGAACATTGTACCGCAAACAACAATAACATAGATACTAGTAACGTAAAACTACTACATACCAATTAAAAGGTAAACAACTCACGCTGCTAGAAAATCTGGAAATACAAAATGCCATCCTGAATTGTAAAAATTTAGTTAATAGTCAAAAAGAAATAAATATATGCAAGACACCATTAATAATCACACAACTCTAATTGTTCTCGTTTACCCCCACTTTATAATTTATTTATGTATAAAAGCCCATGTTTAACATCTTAGTCTTAGCTACTAGTATACTTTTGAAAATGACCTTAGAGGTCGAAACAATTGTCGAGAAATAAACAGTTTTGTTGAAACATTTCTTTTCTTTTTTTGTTTTCTTTAGGTATGTTTGGTTCAATCGACACATTTTGAAACCAGGAATCTATGGTTGCTCTATATCCATGGAATTTTAAAACACCCTGTATATTACAAAACTACCAAAAATTTAAGTGTTGTGCTTTTTTACTTCTCTGTAAATTATTTTCAGTCGATATGTATTAGTTAAAATGTTTCACACTTAAAATGGTTTTCTCATAGAATATACGTGGTAAATAACAAGAAACATTTGAAAACAACTTGGCAATGAACTGCTGGCTCTGAGTTATTGTGGAAGAATAAGTTATTTGCACTCCTTTTAATTAGGTTCTTTGTATGCTGCGGTGAAATATCATTGGCGTCTATCAAACAACACATTATAGACATATAAATAATATCTACGTATTTAGCTGTTGTAGCTGTCAGAATATGAATACTAAACGTCCTACGGTGCATTCAGTTTGAATAACTACATAAATTAAACGAAATACACCTCATATTTTACTGTTTTAGTGCGTAGCCAACATATTCCAATTACTTTATTGTTAATGCAAGAACTTTACATTTCCTTGTTGAAGTTACCGTAATGAACAAGGACTTATACATTATAGACACGTTTAGAAATTACAGGTTATGAACCAATTATCAGCTGGCCGAATATTTTTCTTATAGACTATGACAAAAAGAGCTGTTAAGGGTTCTTAACTACAGGGCCTAATGGAACCCTATTATTGCGCTGCACGTCCGTCAGATGCTATGAGTAAAGAGCGCACGTCATTCGACATGATGTAGTTATCAGGGGTGCACTTAGGACGCTAAGCTACCATTTGTAGAAATTGACATGCAAGAACATATACACTAGAATTCCTAACTACAGGGCCTAACTGAACCCTATTGTTGCGCTGCACATCCGTCAGTTGCTCTGACTAGAGAGCACACGTCATTCGGACATGACGTCGTTATCAGGGGGTGCACTTAGGACGCTAAGCTAATATTATACACTATAACTACCGTAAGAGAGGCTCTAGTTCCATTACGCCCACAGATGTGATGGTGGTGTTACCAGAATGAGATAGCAATATGACTCTTATGAGATTCGTGCTAAAAACGAATAAGCAGAATGAATTTTTTGTTTCAGAATTTGACTTGTTCGACTAAGCAGTGTAATAAAAGTGGGGACCCTGTATGTGGTTCAAACTCAGTTACGTATCCGAGTCAGTGCCATCTAGAAAAAGCACAATGCCAAGATAGTAATCTAACATTGGCACACGAAGGCGCTTGCCAAAATCAAGGTGATAAACCATGTCTTGCCGCCCTTGCCTATTTTCAGGTAAGTCTTAGGGAAATAATTTGCCCCATTATTTTCACTTTTAATGGTCTAGTAATTTTTTAATTCGAAATAAATGAAGGAAACAACTGTTTTTACGTAAAACAACTTTTAGTCATACATATAAATTTTTACTTAAAAGTGACTATGTGAGAACTTTTTTGAAACAGCTTTCTTTAAATATATTAGAAAAAACTTTAAGGATGGAGGGATAACGATAAATAATAATTTCTTATGGGTGCAAATTTTATATATTTTTTTTATTAAACACCTAATTTATTTATTAATCCTTGGTCCATGGTGCATTAAAAATATTTGGCATGTGTAATAACTTGTCTCTAAATTCTTAATATTTATTTCAATGAGAACTATTCTAATTAATACGTAGGACTTATTTAACAAGGATACTCTATTCAAAAATATGTTTTATATTCTATTTATCCAAGGAAAAGGTAGGTAGGTAGATACATTTGTTAATTTGTTTAAAAATAGGTACTTTATCAACACTTATTTCCCAAGTACGTTTTGATGGTACTGTGTTTTATGGTTTTAAAAATATTTTTCGTTTTAGGCTAATCCCAAAAATACATATAAACCCCAGTGTCGTCCGGATGGTACATTTGCAAATGTCCAATGTCATCCAGATACAGGTTACTGCTGGTGTGTTACAGCCAGAGGTAATAAAATATTTAAAAATTGATATTTTAATACTAGTTTCACGCATGATGAACACTGGAAACTTTGGCGGTGTTGTATAGCACAGGAAATAGCCCAAACCCCAACGCCAAACACGACACTAAACGTCCGAAGAACTTTTCGGTAATAAAGTTACCTTCTTCAGGCATTGAAGTGAATTGAGTTCTGAGACATTTACTGTCGTGTTTTGACGTTAGAGTTTCAGCTATTTTGTGTGTTCTAGTTTAACCCAGCACCGTTTGTGTTTCACATTTGGAATAAAATAATCCAACGCAGTAATCAGTGTCGATAAATTCCTTGTCAGTATTTTGTCGAAACTGTTGAATATGCATCGTGATTTTAAACTCTTTTGTTCTCATTAGCACTTCTAAATACTAGTTCCCACAGAATTTCAACCAATTGAAGCCATTGTTGGTTAACAGCGAGATTAATAAATAACCACATGCAGGACAGTAAGCGCCATCTGTGGAGTTTTACTTTTAATTGTGGGTTCATTAATGTCTAACAAAGTTCTTCTTAATTAGGGATATTGACAATAAGTGTTTGTTTATTTTCACGCAGATAGCTAAGTGATAGGTTCAGTGTTGTAAGTTGATATCTTTAATTAAAAAGGACCGTAATCTCACAGATGACGTTCACTCTACTGTATGTGACTATTTATAATGTGTATTTAATTATTGTTAACGAATTACAAGAGAATATTTGTATTTCTTTAGGAAACCCGGTTCAAAATACATCAGTGCGATGGAAGTCGGGTGCTAAACCGAGATGCAAAAGGAAAAAGAAAACAAGAAGAAGATCATCGTTTCATTCGTCACGTAAACCTAGAAGGAACTGTAAGAGAGAAGATAAAGCTTTGTTTAATAATAATTTAATTAAAATTTTTCATACGGAGTACAGCAGGACGACTAGTGCATTGTTGGGTAATTAAAGATTATAACTGTTTATTTTCGTTTTTAAAACTGATACTTTTTCATATTGGCAAAAGTCTTGCACATTTAGCAATGAAAAATAATTGCTGTATGTAATACATTATATGTAAAAATAATCCAGTTTGCTTCTTAATACTTAGTAAGAAATAAAACACGAGAAATTTCCACAAAATTTGTTTAACGAACTTAACAATTGTTTCGTCTAACTTAGGCTTCTTCAGAAGTAAAACATTTTGTATTAAAAATTAAAAATGTATTATTTCTGAAGAAGCCTAAGTTAGGCGAAACAATTGTTAAGTTCATTAAACAAATTTTGTGGAAATTTCTAGTGTTTTATTTCTTACTAAGTATTAAAATGAGTTTCCATCAAGTGAATGTAGAAAGAATTAATCACAGTTTTCTTCTTATGATTGATACACATTGATTTGGTGTTAATTATGTATTTGTAGGACCAGAAGCCGATAAATTAGTACTAGATTGGAAATTTAAATATTTGGATGCTGATAACAACAACATTCTTGATAAGACTGAATACAGGGATTTAAAGAAGATAGTAAAGAAAGCAGTGAAGCCGAAACGTTGCGCGAAAAGTTTTGCAAAAGCATGTGACATGAACAGGGATCAGCAGATTGAACGTCAGGAATGGGCCGATTGTCTTACCAGGGATGGGATAGACGGTAAGTCTCTAAACCGCATCATATTATCCATTATCGTCAATGTAGACAGTAATTAATGTAAATTCCATCAGACTAACTTCGCCCTCAAACAGCTTTTTTGGTTTACTTAATGTTACTAACTTGTAAATAATCAATTAGTTTTAGTTACTTATTAAGTAGATAGGAAATTCTACTTGCTATTTTCAAAAAATGGTGTTATTAGCAAATTAGCATAATAATACATAATATAGCCAGTATATCGGCATCTACTGATATTTACTGTTATTGTCGTATTTCATATGTTTGATAAGGGCCTTACAAAGGTATCTACTTGTCCAACTGAATCGACGACACAGCTTATATATGTGATAGGCACGTAAACGAAATTAATAAATAACATTAAGTTCTTGGTCCATAATTTATCGAAACTACCAGAAGTGTATCGCCATTATTTATATCTCGGTCACTAATATATTACAAGAATCAAATGTGTCTTAGAATTTGCCAAACGACCAAGTGACATGGTTTATTACATTTTTTATTACATAATTTACATTTAACGTACGAGAGGTAGGCGAGTACTATATTTCAAAAATCGTAAATATAGAATTATTTGAAAAGATTCGACTACACAAAATTTTTGCCAATTGCATATAAAATTTGCCTTTAAACTTTTGACGTTGATTGTCAATTACTTATTAAATAAAGAAAACGAGAGGAAAATTTCAATTAGAACATCTTCACCTGAAGAAGCCAATGTTTTGGTGAAACAGTTTTTGTTGGATATCTTCAGAAATATTTTATCGTTTTTGCCTTTTCTACATCAAAATTTGTTGTGTGTAATTATTGATATTGTCAATAGTAACATTTATCATTAATTAATAATAGATACTAAATAACATGTATAATTAATATATCATTATTATAAAATATAATATTACTCTTACATTTTATAATTCTAAAACTGTGGGAATTATTTAAAATTTTCAATGATTTACCCATTTGAACAATTTAACTATTCACGCACCCCTAGGACCCCTATAGAATATACGTATCTGTATGCATCTCATGCTAAGGCAAATCAGATCATCAATCTAGTCATCAAACAATGTTAGGATAATTAAATTTCCTTTCGCAGTCGTAATTGTTTATAAAGGTTTCCTTCCTTCTCAAAATCACATTAGATGCCTACTGCCTTGCCCGCACGAACTTTAGATTTATTTTTTCCGTTACACTCTTGCAGACTTTTATATCTTCTATTATATTTCTTCTAGTTTTTAGTAATTATTACAATTTATAATTGGGCGAAGTTTTAATTGACTTTAATTTGTGTTACTAGCTTAAAAAAATAAAAGGCAGCAAACAACTTAAAATTTATAATTGATGCTGTTGGTGGTGCAATTGTATTAGTTCAAAACATAGTATTTCAGAGGATTCAATAACACTATGTCATAATATACCCAAAAATAAAAAATTAAACTTATACGAAACGTTAGAAGTGACTAAATGTCAAAAAGACAACGTTAATCTAGTAATAAGCAAATAGAGCTCAATGCTGACAACTCACCCCTCCTACTTGTAAACACTACCCCAAGGTACAAACTTAAGAACATTACTATATATATCAGCCAGCTTCGTTGTTAAGTTTAGTACAAAAATTCTGTATAATTTGAAAATGGTTTAACAGCCGAAACGGTGGTCGCGAGCCTGCAATAAAAATTTGTGAAATAATTCTAACGTATTTTTTTCTCGTAATGTCAAATTATCTTAAAAAGTATAAGAAAGGAAATGTGTAGATTTGACAAGATGGCGGCTAGGGTCCGCCATACAAGATGTTTTGCGGATAGTAATAGAATGATTATAATAATAACAAATTGAATGGTCAGTATATTAAAATAATTACGTGTTTGTAAATAATGAAACAATCTTTGTATTTATTTTTCTTTTTACGCTTGTTGAATGCAGTAATAGGTACTAACAATAAACAAAAACAAAAATGGGAGTGAAATAAGAGTTATAAACAGGATACATCCGGTGAATATTTCACTGATTTACATCGTTTCGTAATGGGCTCATCCGTATGTTTTACGGAATAAACTAATTAAATAACATTTGTGGGCTGAGAGAGAACACTCATGATGAAAATGATGATGTCATTTTCGGACAAGGCAGTTAATGTCAAGATTAGGAAGTGTAGGCTGGTAATCCAGACAGGAAATCTTCAAAACAAAGAACTTTTCAACAGCAATCATTGAAACCTCAAGAAAAATTGTGACAAATCATTTCCTTCAGATATATACGAGGGTAAAATTTTGTAAAATAAATTTCTTTATTAATGGTAGATAAACACAAACTAAACATTTAACGTTCTTCAATGTAGTCACCTTAGTACTCTATACACTTTTGCTACCAATTTGAATATTCCTTCTTCATAAAAAGTTTGAGGGCGAGTTGTCAGGCAATTGCGCACATACTCCTCTGCTTCTTCATTGCTTTCAAATCTTTTTCCTGCAAGTAATTCTATCAAGGGCGCGAACAAAAAATAATCACAGGTCAGGGCAATGACAAGTCAGGGCTATAAGGAGGATGCTCGAGGGTTTCCCAGCCCATTTCTTTTAATTTATTCCTTGTCAAAACTGCGGTGTGTGGCCTGGCGTTGTCATGAACGAGGATGATGTCTCGAATGGGCATGGGCATGGGCATACCCCGTCGTTTGCTTCGATACGATTTGGGATTTTTGTCGACTGTAACAACTAAGTATATTAAGCCGCATTCACTGTTTTTCACTGTTGATCGTAAAGAAAATCAATGAGTAAAGCTCCCCTTGAACATTGAGTCAGAGAGAACAGTCGCAAGCACATTTCCGGCTGAGAGACGGATTTTGGTTTTGGCTTTGACAGGGTAGCCTTCATCCTTTCTTCGCCACTCCTTATTCGCCATTTTCGATTCGGAAGTGTAGTGGTGGACCCACGTCTCATCACAATTGACGGTAGGTCTCAAAAAAGCTCCCCTTCTTGTCGAAATCGATTAAGAAGTCGTTCACTAAACCCAGCCAGCAATAATTTTTCTAAAGCCAGTGATGATCATCATCAGTGACAATGGATTGAACACTCCCATAGCTGATACCCACTTCTGATGAGATTTGTTCAATAAATAGTTAGTTAACCGGCGATCACCTTCAAACATTTCAAGTCAAGTCTCACTTGTTCTTGGCCGTCGATCATGACTTTCATATTCGACACGTTCTCGCCCATCCCTGAATTCTCTCAATTCGTGACCCACGTATACACTCGATTTTGAGACAGTGTAGCATCCTCACATCCCCAAACTGTGCCTTCAGGCGAGTGAATATTTCCGATGGTTTAACGCCTTCATTGGTTAAAAACCTTATGATGATGGGTTGTGCAACAGACGAAGGCTGTACTACGGACAAAACTGAGCGCAGCTGCCACCTAAGCCGGTTTCTCCCTCCTCATAAACCAAACAACAATCGAGCATGGGATCCTCTAGATCGGAATTATGCGCTAAGCTAAATAGTAAAGTTATATTTGATTTACCCTCGTATAAGAAAAGGTCCTAATATTAATGCTTTTCAGCATTAAACAGTCTTTATAACGAAAATCTCTCTATAATAAAGACATTATTTAAGCTTGGTCGGTTTGCTTTATAATCCATGCCCTTTGTAAGAAAATATACCCCACATTTTGAACATTGAACATGGTTAATAATAAAAGAAAAACTTTGTGTGTGAAACGGGTTAACAATAATTTGCTACAGTTCTTATAAGAAATTTGTATATATACATTTAAAAGATAATGAAGAACTTCAGATAAATAATGGATATTAAGAATTTACGTCATCAAAACCAGTATGGCTTAAAACGAAGACTGCTGGTGATTATTATGGATATATCTGTCGGTTTAAAATATTATATTGGACGCTTATTTAATTTACGATTTAATGTTACTAATAAAATATGTTATGATAATTGATTACATAATCATGGGTTCGATTAGTTTAGGTTGATATAAAAAAGAACAGATACATAAGTAGTCGATGCCGGCAAGTGCTAATAGTAGTTTGCATCCCCAGCACTAATAAACAGAGGGTAATTATGTGTACGTTCACAAATAAGCACCATTATTACCAAATAGCACTAGCATCCCGTAGACACTTCCCGGAATGCTTTGAAGCCTGTCTAGTTGTAGTCATTTTAGGTAGATAGTCGTACTTTGTTTTGAACTTAAATAGTTTCTTTGCGTGTGTTCTTATCGCTGCACGCAGACGCGAGGGGAGAGGATAGTTCGAAAAATGAAAAGGACGATGAGGACGAGGACGAGGATGGTGATGATTTTTTCGCGCCCCCAAACAAACCCAGTAATAAACAAAATCCCAACGCAGGTACAGTTGAAATATATCTATATAAGAATGAATAGTTTGGTATTTATAGGAAATTACTACGAATATAAATAAATTAAAAAATTTAAGATTAAAAGGCAATGGTAAGTTGGTCCGCAAATAAGAGTTTCCTGTAATCAAACAATTGTTTATTAAATGCTCCATTAGAATAAAAGTTCTACTAGCTGAAGAATAAGTTAATTAATTGTATTGAATTAGCGGATACTTGATGGAAGTCTAACATATTGAAATAAATACACAGTTGATAACTTCCACCATTTATTAAATAAACTTAACACGTGTTTCGCCAACACAATGGCTTCTTCAGAAGTACAAAATTTACATAAAACTACCTAAGAGTAGATATTTATAAATAGGGTGGTGCACAGTGTTGGCGAAACACGTGTTAAGTTTATTTAATAAATTGTGGAAGTTATCAACTGTGTATTTATTTCAATAAGTTAATTGAGAAATTATTTGCTATTTAAAGTTTATTATTTACTAATTTCGTTTTCCTTATGCGTTCAAGCTTTACGTAAGCAGACTTAGGGGCTGAGGGTTCAATGTTTTCTTACTTTTTCTGACAAAGGAAAAAATTACAATTTTGGAAATGTTTTGAAAACAATATTTGCAATAACTGTATTAATTATGAACGGGGGTGGTTTTAGTATGCACAATAGTGTTTTACAATCAGATACTTTTAGATTACTTATTAGAAAGTAATGTGAAATTTGATATCGTAGACAGCAATTTACTTTTTAAATGCAAATAATTTATTAACACTTAAGTCTTCAGCTGGAGCAATTTTTCATTCTAATTAAGCATTTAATAAGCAATTGTTTGACAAAAGAATTTACCGAAAACTTATATTTGCGTCTTAACTTTTCTGCCAAAAAAAGTAAAATAATTTTCATATTTATTTTACATAATGAAAATACATTTAAATAAAAGACTTTTAATAGTTTTTCTATAACCATTGCAAGAAAAGATGATGATAGTGACAAGCTCAACTATAATAGCAAACGTTTTTTGATACCAAAAAGCTAATTTTGCAAAGAATTTATAATAGCGAACGAAGATGTTCAGAAACACTCTGTATGTCAAAGGAATTTAGTTCTTGGAAATTAACGAAACCAATTCTTTATTTTTTCAACTAAATTATTTCTCACAAGCTATCTAATAAAGTAATAAAAGTAGTTTTATTTGATTTCATTTTAAACCAAAGAACACTAACACTAAAAAGTAATATGTAATTTAATGCTACATTATTTTCATAACGTTATATGTAAATAATCATTTTAAAGATTAAATTTCTTGTATCATCGTCATCATAATACTGTACATATATTTATATAAATCAAATATCTACAGTATATACATACAGGGTGTTCATTTTAAATTTGCTTCCACTTAATGTGTGTAACGAACTTGTATCTTGGACAGTAATTATTAAATTATTAAAATAAATAAACGATATTATTAAAAAATTATACGAAATGCAGTTTTCCGTGTCATTACCAGTCTTTCATATTAATTATAAAGACAATTTTAAATCAGGTATATATAACATTAAAGTCCCACTTGAAATAACACATGTATCTGTAAATATTAAGATTATTTTGTACAGTTCCGAAGTTTTTATTTCTGATTATCAAACATACGTATTAAAATGAATTACCAATAAAATATTCTGTGCAGTTACACGAGCAAACATATTTCTATAAATTTGTTTGTTTTAAAGACAAAAGATATAATATTTCTTTCATTTCGTTCTTTTTTTTTACTTTTTAGTTTGTTCCATGAGTAATATTGTAGTTCGTTATTTATTTGTTTTGAGATTTTTGCTAAAAGATTCTTGTAGTTTTGAGGCCACCTCCTTCCGGTCAGAATTATGACGAAGAATCACAAGAAATACGGGATGAAGATACGTCAGATTGTTTATCCGATCGTCAGACGGCATTAAATGAACATCACAATGGTCTCTATGTTCCAGAGTGTACTCCAGATGGGCGTTACCAAAAGGTTATTTGTTATTGCTATTTATTTATGTATCAGCGTTTTTAAAATTTCGGCTTTTTAATATTTTAGATCCAATGCTATAAATCAGCAGGCTATTGTTGGTGCGTACATGAAGATACTGGTAAGAATATTCCCGGCACGGCTGTAAAGAATCAAACCCCTAAGTGTGACCAAATCCCTGTACCTAGTAGACCCATGAAAGGGTGTCCAGATGACAAAAAGCTTACGTTCCTACGCGAACTTATGGAATTTTTGCAACAGAAAATGTTGAAAGACACCAATGGAACTATGATTGGAAGGTACAAAAAGAAAAATTACAATATGTTCTTGGTCAGTAATTTATCGAAACTACCAGACATAAATGACGATTTCGATCTTACTAGTTCTCATCAGCACGCCATAAGCAGTCTCAATAAATCACCATCCAGATCAATTGAGTTTTTTAAAAGCAAGTTAATATAGTATTTATGTATGGCTTTCTACTGGTATCTATCGCTACCTGAGGTATCATGTACTAATAAGACCCTTGTCTAAGATACGAAATGCTTCAGTTAACAGCATACTGCCATAACTAAATATTATCTCGGCTTTTAAGGAGCTTCTTCGATGAGGTCGTTGATTTGTTGAGACTGCCCGTATGTACTGATAAGATCTCAATGCACAAGCAAATTGATTAATATTATGTAGGTGGCAATATATCGCCTTTTATAGATATTTGTTCCTAACTGTAGTATGCTAGTATCTTATAACGTTTCACAAGGTGATATAAATGTATCAAGTTGCCAAACTGAATCTACGTTGCAGCTTATATATACAGGGTGAGTCACTAAGTCGAAATCGACCATTTATACGCGCATAGTTCAAAATAGAGAAAAATATTTCAAATAAAAGTTGTATGGGGTTAAGTATAGAATAACATAAAAATATTTTCAAATATGGCAGACTTCCGGTTATACCGGAAGTGCACCCTAACTTCGTTATTTTAAATAGAATACCCTATTTTTTATTATTCTTTTGAATTCCCCATAAAAAAATCTATCTATTGTATTTGCCTCTAAATTGCCTAAACCCAAAGTATAAACCATTTCTATTAATAATAATTTTTTTCGAATACTTTTTACGTTTTATTTAGGTATAGTTACATATTATTACTATTTCCACAATTAGGTTGGTTATTTGGCATTAAAACTTCTGAATCTACTTCTGCGCCCTAACTCAACAACTAATAAACTGACATATCTTCGAAAAAACAAAGCAAAATCGCCAAACTTTGAAACGGCCAACGTGATAACGCGATTTTATTGAAAATTTCAAAAAAAATGCAAATTTCTCAAAAAATACTGCTCACAGATACCAATACCCCTATATCAGTCGAAAGGAAATTTAATTTTGCATTATACTATGTGAGAAAAAATATGGCATTCCATTAAAAAAAAAATAGTTATTCCTATTTGAATTTGTGAATATTGGCATGGATAAATTTTATACTATTGATAATGAATGTGTCTATATAATACCTGTAGACAATAGGCAATTTCTTCCAGAAACGGAATGTGAAAACCGCAACCCTCTAAGTCCTTTCGTTTTTGAGATATTTAAAATGGCGTCAAACACTGCAAACGTCAAATTTTCCAAGAAATCTGAAATTACTCCGGAAGGGTGCGTCCCAGGTCCAATTTAATTTTAGTAAATTGACATTATTTTTTTATGGGGAATTCAAAAGAATAATAAAAAATAGGATATTCCATTTAAAATAACGAAGTTAGGGTGCATTTCCAGTATAACCGGTAGTCCGTCATATTTGAAGATATTTTTACGTTATTCTACACTTAACCCCATACAACTTTTATTTGAAATATTTTTCTCTATTTTGAACTATAGGCGTATAAATGGCCGATTTCGGCTTAGTGACTCGCCCTGTATATGTTCGTAAAAAGGAATGCAAATCACTTGGATTTATAAAGAACATTAATGAAACTACAATAGCAGATGTGAATTCCGACTACGAATTTATTAGTTGTCGTCAACATACTTTCATTATGATTTTATTTTTTGCAGTGAAATAGGCTGGAAGGCAACAAAAGAAGAACAAGCAGCGACATGGAATTTTGTCATTCTGGACAAGAACAAAAACAAAGTTTTGGACAAACACGAATGGAAAGCGTTCAAAGATATGGTTTCCACCGTGAGGAATTTGAAGAAATGCGGGAAGAAACTCCCCAGATACTGTGATATAAACAAGGATAGGCAAATAAGTATGACAGAGTGGTTGGACTGCTTGAACACACAAAGACGCGCGGAACATGGTAAGAAACATTTGAATAAAAAGCAACATGGACATATTAAAATCAGTAGATGATAAAGTAAAAAAATATATTGTAAGGATTGTTCGGTCGGATAATTATGAAACATATTCTTCAAAAATATATAAGACAAAGAAAAAGCTGCTTTTTATGTTTCAATGGTTTTTATTAAAACCCGAGGATCGTTTCGGCTAGTGAAGCCTTTTTCAAGAGTACAAAACAAATACTGAATCTGACGGGTTAAACTAGGTCTTATAAATGTAAGCTTATCAAATAAAATAAATAAATACAGGTGTACGATATACAATACAGACCGGCGGCAATTGGACAACTTATTGTGCGTTTATTGATGGGAAATCCAAATATGTATCTATTAATAAATTATTTCGAAAATCAGACTGTAAGTTTGTGATGTTCTCATTTCGTTTAAAAGCTTTCTTAATTTCTAATTCTTCTAATAAGTTGAGTCTTTTTCATTTTTTTTTTCAGCATTAAAATACTCTAATACTATCAATTTTTAAATTATGGTTGTTTTCTACACAGTATTATTCTACAGGTTTTAGCACCCACTGTGTAGAAAACAACCATAATTTACATATTGATAGTATTAGATTATTACAAGCTGAAAAGAAAGGAAAAAGACTCAACTTATTAGAAGAATTAGAAATTAAGAAATCTTTTAAACGAATCGATAACATCACAAACTTACAGTCAGATTTTCGAAATAACTTATTAATAGATACATATTTGGATTTCCCATCAATAAACGCACACACGCCGGTCTGTATTGGATATCGTACACCAGTATTTATTTATTTTATTTGATAAGCTATTTATAAGACCTAGTTTAACCCGTCAGATTCAGTATTTGTTTTGTACTCCTGAAAAAGGCTTCGCTATCCGAAACGATCGTCGAGTTTTAATAAAAACCTTTGAAACATAAAAAAGCAGCTTTTTCTTTGTCTTATATATTTTTAAAAAAATATTGTAATTTAACCTAAGTTAACGAACGTAGGTAACAGTGTACACAACAAAAGTATGTGTTTAATATTCCTACATATGCAGGGTGCTAACAGAGGAAAAATGCAGTCCTACTTGTCTCAATGGTTTTCTTTGATATTGAATCGAGTGACTATCACTGATGTGCGAAGACGCACCTTTGAGCAAGTCAAAAGCGACGGTGGACATTTATAAAACAGTAAAAAATAATAATTTAAAAGAAAATTGAAGATCGTTTCCTTTGGCAAAGTTAAATTTATATTTTGGTCAATTTATTTCTCTTCATTATAAACAAAAGAAAATAAATGGATTAGTACGTGAGGGAAACACGTGTACGCATTTGTAAAAAGTGTTGTGGTTAGTTTGGGGTAAGACCATCCCTTTTCTTTTGTTTATTTCAATTACCACAGTCTCCTCTTATATTTATTTCTCTTCATTATGTTTAGCATACCTATGTCACATGATTGCCAATATCATACATCCTGAGAAGCAGCAACTTTTTTGTGGTATAGTATCAGGAAAAATTACGAAATTGTTGTAAACATATTACAAAAAACAATGTAACTAATGTTTTCATATGTACCTTGATATATTTGATTAATCTCAAACACTATTTGACTTCACATAATAGTGAGTGTGCGGGGATATATTCAGTAGAATTGTATTTGTTATCTGTGAAAATGCTTACGTCCCTCTGTCGAACACCCTGTATACCCAATTCATTATTTTCTGACGTTTCTACTAAACCATTTCGTCTTTCAAACACTAGTTGCAACCACCCCATCTCCTGGGTCCCTTAGGACAGGAACGAATCCGCTGCATATGTTGTTGGACGACTGAAAATCAACGTAACCCAACCACAGGTACACCGTCGTGTATAATGTAAGCAAACAAAGGTTTATAGACTGAAACTGTGCCAGACGGACGAAACGGTTAAATGCGAGTGTAAGAAAAAAGAGGACAGTAGTGACTGGTGTCGTCCAAGCTTAAGATGCACTACACGAGTGCCCGCGTCTGCGTGTGTTTGCGTATATGAGTATGTGCTTATTTATTGTTTCTAACAAAATCACTGCTGCTAAATTGACAGCCTGTACATTTACAAATTCTAGAGAGAGTTGTTAATGTATTTTACCATTTAATAAATGTATAGCTGTTTAGTCTTTTTTTTATTATTGAAATCGCGAGGTTGCCATAGGTATCGAGTATCGAGGTTGAGAGAGTAAATTTGTTAGAACAAAATTTATAAACATTATTTTTTCCTTTTCTAATGATTATTTGCGCGAGCGGAGAGAGGGACATGGATTGATTGGTGGGTGCTTCATTATCGACACTGTATACATACCATTTTTGTATAAAAACGAAGAGCGTCTTTGTAGTTCATAAGATAAAGTGCTAGTGTTACATTTGACAATAATACTTATTGTAAGCATTAAATAACAATATAAAAAATATGTTTTGAGTTATGTGAGAGAGAAGAAAATAGGCGTCAATCGATAGTTAACAGTGCTAGAAGTGAAGGACTAATAATCATAAAAGGAAACTTAACACTGTGGGGGGTGCATTTATTGTGAAAATTTTTACAGTCAAAGGTTAAATTAAACAGTATGGATAGTTTCACCAAATTTTATTATTAAACTTCCTAACAAGTTTTGTTTTATTATGTTTTGCGCTGACGCGCCACTTCTAATCTCCTATGAGGGAGCACACGAAAGATGATGGATATTCGATGCACATAAATTCGAAAACACGAACTTTACTTAATCAACGTTTATTTACAATATATATACAAATAGAAATCTTTCAATATGATAATTATTGTTGGGATGTTTTAGTTGAAAATCTATTGCTCGTCTGTCTCGAGTTCTGAATCTTTTAATATATATAAACTAAATACCACCCTACCGCGATAGGGATAAGGGGGTAGGTACTTAACAATTATGCTGAGGCAGGTAAGACGTCGGCTCCAATACCAGGTAAATAATATTGGGTGCACGACGTGTTCAAAGAATTTTAGGTAAATATGATGATCAAAATTTCCAAATTAATGTTGGCAATAATACAAACAGGTAAATGTACCCCAAGTTTGAATACAGGTAAACACAAGTCTGAACAAGTTTCGATACACGCGATCATTATCAAAGGACTAGAGTAATGTTATACTAAAGGATTCTTATATACTTGCTCTAGAGCAATTTATGTTAGAATAAAGGAGCATGAGTATGACATCAACAAAAATGATAAAAAAGGCCTCTCGGAACATTGTGTCTCCTTGAACCACGACATAGATAAAAATAACATTGAAATTCTCCATGGCGGTATCCAAAAAAGTAAAAAACTATCCCTTGTGGAAAACCTAGAAATTAAAAAAGCCCTCACACGTAAGATGAACATTGTAAATAACCAGTTAGAATTAACTTCAAGGACTCCCCACTTATTTTATGTTTGTACCATTAGTTAGAATTAAGTTTCATGGATTTCCCACCTCTTTTATGTTTGTATCATTAATATAAATAGCAGCATTTAATTTTTTATCCTTTAGTATAAGATTACTCTAGTCCTTTGACAATGATCGCGTGTATCGAAACTTGTTAGAAAGTTTAATAATAAAATTTGATGAAATTATCCATACTGTTTAATTTAACCTTTGATTATAAAAGGAAAGAAATAATTCGTCGAAAAACTTCACACAAACTTTATTTACAAATACAGATGTACAGAGACTGTCTATATTCATAAACACAGGGAAAACCTAATGAATTTCGATGTACAGCATCTAAACAATCCCCTAATAACCTTAGCGTCCAAATATTCATAAGAACATTATTTGCTTGTTTTCTATTAGTAACGTCTATACACTGATGACGACCATATAGTGGTCAAAATGTACATTTGTATTTGTAAATTAAGTATGTATCAAGTTTTTCGACGAATTATTTCTTTCCTTTTATAATTTCATGGAAAGCTTATCTGAATGAAGACACTAAAAAGTACAATAGGGCGTTCTATTTAAATTAATCAAGTTACAACCCCTTAAAGTTCTTACCTAAGTAGTATTAATTTTTGGACACCCTGTATAAGATGACGAGTTTATTATAATTGGGAAATAAAATATGATCTATTGTTACATTTCATTGTAAATTTCGCTTACATAACTTGAATATTTCTTAAGTATTTGAAAGATGAGAATTAGGTTAGATTTTGGTAAATTTCAAATTATTTAAAAAACTTTAAGGTATAGGTATTACAAACCTTATCAAAACAGACCCTTATTTTTATCGGAAAATCCAAAAATGCAATAATATACAGGGGGTTCCATTAAAAAAAAAACATTTGATACTTTTAGGGAATTTGGAACACCCTGTAGAATATGAAAATAATTTTAAAAAGTAACTGTAATAGACCCCCATATAACCCAAAAGTTAAACTTTTTCAAAGTTTTGTATTTTGGCCATAATATTCCGTGCCGTATAGCGTGAATAACCCTGTATAAGAATTCTTTGATGATAATAATAATGTTTTTCTATTTTCGTAAGAGCCAATACTCTTCATTGGAGTCTATAGATGTTGGACGTTTGTAAGTTAATAAGCATCAAATCTGTTTATAAAGTCATAGAATAACCAGTTCGTTGCTTTATACGAAATGAAACATCAAAATTACAAAATGAGCATCAAAACCTATTTAAAAGAAGTTCATCTAAATAAGGAACATTTTAAACATATATTTCAAATTCAAAAATTGAAAATAAAAAACAGAAAGTTTCACTAATAATTTAATCGATACCCGACAAATTTGTTTCAGACGATTCGGCCATTAACGAGAGTATACAGTGATTACTAAAGTCTAAACTAGTAGTATTGCATTACATACGTTACAATTTGTAAAAGAGTAGGGGTGAATTGTAAGTAAATAGTTCTGTTTGATTGTTAAGCAAATTCGCTTTATTTTCCAAGGCTTTTTTAATCTCTAAGTTCTCCAAAAGTGACAATTTTCTAGATTTTGGAACATTTGTATGTAGAATTTTAAAATTATTTACATTAAATGAATGTCTAGAGTTAATACAAAATAAAACAAATTTGTCGGGTATCGATTAAATTATTAGTGAAACTTTCTGTTTTTTATTTTCAATTTTTGAATTAATCATACAGTTTCACAAATATTGCACCAAAAATAGCTTAAGTTTTATATATTTAGTTTATTCTGAGTAATTACATCAGTACCTGGTGTATATTCCAAAGTTATTTAATCCAAAATGCGTACGGTGTGGTTTTACCAAAAAATAACCACATTCGCCAACATGTTCTACTAAACGTAACATGTTAATACTAAAAGTTAAAATGTTAATAAACATTCAAATAGCCACTGATGTACGTAAAAACCAATTACTTAATCATTATTCATTAAAAATTAATTCTTAATCATTAAAGCATTTTCATTAAATATTTACCTTTTCTATTCAGTTGAGTGTGTGAATCCACAACGATAAGCCTTTCAATAAATAGATTGTTATCTTCCATAAATGAACATACTGCACTATTTCACCCAACTATTTCCACTTATCTTCATATTTTTAACTTTAAAATGAAGGACTTGGTATAAAAAATAACAATCTAGTTTATATATTGTTCAAATAGTCGTTGCCTTACTCAACAAAGTTATTGTTCGAAATTATAAAACAGAACAGCCCGTAATGTTCAACTAAACACGCTCGCAGGTGTACTAAAGCAAGACCACGTCGAGAACTAGCGATAACACTCACTTGACCTTGTCCGATTCGTTTTTATCACGACATTATATATTCTTGTACAGAACTGTGTTTTTATACCTTCAACCTTCAACGCTTATCGCCCAAATTGTAACACAAACGACAAATTATATACGAGGGTAAATCAAATATAAACGGTAATTTTACTATTTAGCTTTGTACGTAATTCCGATCTAGAGGATTCGATCGATACCACCTGTATCAAAGCAACACCTCCTCTACAAAGCCCGACAACCAAACTATGACGTCAGTCAGTTCGGGCCGACGTGAGACACCGATACTTAAGTACGTTCACATGCAATTAAAAACATCGCGGATCGGATAAAACATGAAAAATAAAACGTTTGAAATTATGCTTTAACCTCCAAATAATGTAAAACAATATATATGTATAACAATTTGTTGAGTTTAGATTATTTTACAACAGTAATATTAACTACTTTTAATGGAGAAAGAAACGAAAGATTATGATTTCCACACCACCTTTGAGGTATCATTTCGTCGGTGCGTTGACCTATTATGATGAGGTCTCGCCAGTAGCCCTACTCCCATATTTTATAAATAAATATAAACTAGAAATAAATTTAATAAATTACCTTAAATTGTCGAAGACAAATAAACGAGTAGTAATGACGTGTACACCAAAAGATGTATCAACTTCAAAACCAACGAAAATTTCCTTGAAACCACACATTTAAAACAAATTGAAAATGCTATGGATTGTATTAACGTACAGTGGAAAATATACGAGTACCTAAGTAGATATAGAAGTACATTTGAATTAGTTAGAAGTAAATAAATGCAAATACCCCTACCGGCATTGAATTACACTGTTGATTCCGATGGACTTCTAGACGAAAATATAATATATTCAAGAAAGAAGGAATTAAATTAAATAAAAAATTAAATTTAGACGAATAAGGATTTTAATTCCTTCTTTTTTGAATATGTTAAATTTTTAGTTTGTGTGTACTATTAATCAATAAATTTATTTTACAAAATTACCGTTTATATTTGGTCTACCCTCGTACTTTATTTGTATCTATGTAGGGATTTCCTGAACCAGAAATAAACAGCTTTGCATTATGAATTGAAATAAAAATCAGGGAGAATAAATTTAACAGTGAAATGTATCGAACCAGCAATATTTTACGGTACCAATTAATGTAAACTTTTTATCTCTAAGCGAAGCAGATAGTTACACACCTTCTGTATAATACAATTACAAGTTTGTGAAATTCAGATGCAGTTATTATCAGCTATGTTATTAATACGGTACATTACTTAAATAAATATTACGCTTTATTATGACAGTCTTTTTTACATTTTACAATAGGTACCTATCTATATATAAAGGCAAAAATATGACTAGATTTAACAAAATAGAAAAAAAATATTTTTGCAAATAAATAAATATTCGATAAGATATGCAAAATGCAGGGATGATACAAAATATAATATATCAGAATGTAGAAAGGGATTAAGTCTTTTTTTACTCTTTAAGTAATTTACAATAAATTAATAAAAATGATTGAGATCTTAATATTTATATGTAATACTAAAAAATGTATTTGCGTTATTAATGATTGGTCCCTGCAATTCATTGAAAGCAGTTTCCCTTTAACTTTTATGTTGATATTTTTTGAAGAAATCATCAGACTCTACATACACAAATGCTTTTCTATTCTTAATTTTCTGTGTTGTGGAAATTACTGGATGTTGTCTTTTATTCAACTAAAAATAAAACATTCTTTATATCTACTATCTACAAAAACTTTTGTTAAATATAAATATGGAACCAACAGAAACAACTACTCCGAGGGTTAATACCCCTACCGGCATTGAATTACACTGTTAATTCCGATGGATTCTTAGACGAAGACATAACAAATTCAAAAAAGAAGGAATTAAAATACTTATTCGTTTAAATATTAATTAATAACTTGGTAGGACGCGTTCCAAATGTGATATTTTGATCTTAATATTTAGACGAATAAGGATCTTAATTCCTTCTTTTTTGAATTTACTTATTAAAAAACTATAGTTTCAAAACGTACCTGATAAAAGTTCTTTAAGACTTAGTCGTTAAACATTCTTTGTAGAAATAAAGTAAATCGAAGCCGCTATACATATTAACATACCAATTAGGGCGCAAACAAATAAAACAATTTTTTCCTGTAACTGTAATTGCAGATGGGGGAGAATACATTTGTCCTGTGATTTTTCTGAAGCAGTACTGTCTGATTTGATCAGTTTCCCTGAAAAAGAAAAAGAAAGAAACCAGTGATACATGCGTGTTGTTTAAGTGACCTATATTCGGGTCAGTTTATAAATAAAATTATAAACAATCATTTAAAGTGACTGAGAGATAAGGAAGAAGGTTAATTAATATTATAATTAAAAATTATTAAGTAGCTACAAATTTGATAGGAGAAGATACAAGAAGAATATGAAAAGATCGTATACAATTAGTGTATTTTAATTGTTAATAAACGGCCATTCTAGGGGTCATTGATCAAAGGTACTTATCCTCAACGTTTTATCAACTTGTGTGGACGACATCTTCAAGAGGTGTTATTTTTAAGGTGGTTGGTCCAAGTCTACCAGCATAGGGTGAAAAGTTCCTGAAGATGTCGTCCAAGCGAATCGACGAAACGTTGAGGATAACAAGTTTTGATTAATGACCACCAGAAGACCTGTAAATTAATAATTCCACCAACGGTGGTCGTGGTAGCGAATCAATTTGTGATTATATTTAATTTGTAATCAATATATTGCATAATTAAAATTTTAACAATATTGTTCATTCGGTTATCTGAATACTGCGTTTATTTTCATCTTTATTAATTTGCAGATATGAAATCAGTCAGTAAATCACGGAACTAGTTAATAAATTGGAATGAAAAGAGCCTGAAAAATATTCAAGAACTTTCATATGTTAGTTAATTTTATATAAATGTTTTAGTTTTCCAATCAATTGATTATCGTATTTATAACAATTATTTAGTTAAAAATAAGAAATTTCTTTATTATTTTTACTTTTTTCACTTTGTATCTTTATCAACTAATCATAAAATCTGAAAAAGTTATTCAAATAATTGAGTTTTACTAAATAATATATTATAATATATTCCACGATCTAACTTTAAATTGTGGTGAATGTTTAGGTATTTCTTTAAATATATTTTTGTAATAATTATGAAATTTTACATGTTTTAGCATTTGCTATATTTTCTTTTAGGATGAAAGGTATATATATTTATAATTAATTAATTTTTGATAAATCAAAAAAAGGACAGTAGATGTTTCAACAAGATTTTTTATTATTCACTCGACAATTGTTTTAACTAACAAGTCATTTTCAATAGTACATTTTCATTTTTCAAGAGTAGTATCACCAATGTACTCTTGAAAATGACTTGTTAGTTGAAACAATTGTCGAGTGAATAATAAAAAATCTTGTTGAAACATCTACTGTTCTTTTTTTGATTTCTCAAATATTAAACATGTTTCATCACAACACCACCATTGTTAGTTTTAATAAGGTGACCAACTATTTTTTGTTCAAAAAGAGTACAAGTATTTCATAGGTGAAAAAAGAGAAGGAAAAACGATAAAAACTTTATTTTCTTTTAAAAACATATTTTTCTTCAGAGTGGATTTTTTTTGCTAAATGAGGATGTTCGTCTAATAATGTAGCCACATCCGAACAACTTTCATTTTGCATATTAAATTTGACTGTTAAGGCGGCAGGTAATGTATTTACATAAAGTTGCGACTTCTCACTACTCCAATAATCATTCCCTAGTGAAAATACCCTTTCAACCGCAGCATTAGTGCCTGGACAACAGAAGGAAATTTCTATTAAAACTTTTAAATTTTCATGTAAGATATGTTCTACTCTAAAATTCCGAAAGATTTCTACCCATCTTTTGTCAAGTTCTATTTTCTCATCGTTCCATTTCTTTAATTTTTCTTCATTTAAATATAAATTTACTATTCGAAATTCTTCAAAGAGAAAATTGTCATTAATAACAATATCTTTTTCTTCCTTCATTACAAATTCGACTGCTGAAGAAACTTCTTTCCATTCAATTTTACTATTTAGAGGGGCCCATTTAAAACAATTTAATGCTCTAAAGTTCACTATCCATTCTTCGATATATTCATAGCAAATTTTATAAAAAATTTTAACTTCTTTTAAAGAGTCATTTTAATTCAAATCACTGTCAAACTCGTGTCTGGTATTTGCCCTGTCCTCTGACGTGCCGGAAAGGGCAAGCAATATACGCGTGTGAAATTCAAATCACTGTCAAAATAATTTTAAATATTTAATTAATACAATTGAAATAATATAATCTAAAAAAATGTTTTAGAAATACAAATGAGTATAAAATTATACAAATGAGTACTTTCAGAGTACAGGATTTGAAAAGAGTACGGTTTGCGAAAAAAGAGTACAAAACTCAGTAAATGAGTATAGTTGGTCACCTTAGTTTTAATATTATGATTAATTAATTAATTGAAAAGAAGCTTACCTCTCTGGGTTCTGCTGCATTCATCGACACTATCATGTTTCTTTATTCGAAAGGATCTACTTTTAGAGTTGACGTGAATAAGTTTCATCTTCGACTAAATTAATTTCCTTGAACACTTTTATTAATTATACAATAATGTACGTAGATATTAGGAAAAATACACTCGCACTCATTTAATGGCAACGCGAACGTGCAGATGTTGTTGCGCTTTTCCGCTTTGAAGCAAAATACTTAACTACGCAAATGGAACAGGACTATTCTAAAACAGTCTCAAGTTGAAGACAACATTCTCGTTGACCAAATATACATATACATGTACATATGTATAGATGGGACATGTATGCAAGTTGAAAACAGTTAACGTTAGGTATTTCGTAAACCAAATAAAACCAATGACGGGGAACCGTTTCACGGAAGGTGAAAGTGATGTTTATGCTGTATAAAATACTTCGATACGTATATATATATATATACACACGAGTATGGAATGAGTCATCACGTTTAAAGATAGCATAATGTTTATATTTGAATGTTATATCCACAGGTAATACCGGTTTACGTCAAAACAAAAGTAGTAATTAACTTCAAACGTTGAAATTAATGCTTTGCGTATATGAAGTCTACGTGCAGTGTGGTAATACTGAACCTTGTCGAGGATTATAACGGTTCAAACACTAATAATTTCTTATCTACATAGTTTATTTTGGTACAAGTAAAATAATGTAGGTAATGAAATAAATTGAAAACTTAAACCAGTGAAACCAAGCCAGCCGATTTTCAGTTTTTGAAAAAGGAGACCGGTATTAATTCCCATATAATTTGATTCACTGAACATGGTGAATTAATAGAATTCAATACTAATCGTAGACAATTATCTATTGGCCAATAAAATAAAAAAAGAATACAGGAAAACATCCGAAAGAGTGGACTAAAACTTGGGCAATAGATACGGAAGAAGATAAACTATAAACAAATGTTAGAAAATATTAATTTAATTGATGTATTCCCTCGTCTGGTTAAAAATACACTGTGTTCCCTTTTTAATTAATCTCTACACCTTATTCATCATGGAATACATAAGTAAAATGCCAAACTATAAACAATAACAATATTCTTCAGGCGCGACAATATCGAGCGTATAATATCAACATTGACACAAGAGTATAACATACATACGTCAGCATTGAACGTTTTCCGGAAAAATGCCCGACTGACTAGTCTAAATTGCCGTCTTCTGTTCCACTCGTTCATGTACAGGGTATTTTCTATCCCAAACCTAACACAAATTAAATAGCGGAGAACTAGGGATAGGACCTTTATCACTGTTAAAAGAGTGTTAATGGAAATACTCTGTACATCTTTGAAATATGTTTGAATGGAATTTTGCCTCTGTTATTTTTAAGACTCTGTATATACAAAGGTTGATATTTGTTTAGTCTAGGAAGAATAATGAACAATGTTCGATGCTATTCGCATCGGCGGTTGACAGTGACAATTGTTCTAGAGGGGGGCATCATTGTTAGATGTCGGAAAAATATAAAATACCATTGAGAGTAGATAGTTGGAAGAAAGGTTGTAAGCCCATTTGCACACATTGCAATTGTGATGCGATTTGTCGTGTCGCATACGCAGAAGGCTTTCACCCATTACGATAAAATTTAATCGCAAGCGAAAACTATATTATATTTTATAACATATTCAAAAAACAAGGAATTAAAATCCTTATTCGTCTAAATTTTAAGATCAAAGATCTCACACTTTGAACGCGTCCTAACAAGTAGGCACAACGAATAGAAAGCCATAACCCACGATCGGTTACGACCTATCGGATCTCATCAGGTGGGCGCTGGCAGAAATGCCTTTACAGGCTATATTATAAATATAAATATAAATATGGTATCAACAATTCAATTCCTTCTTTTTTGAGTATGTTATATTTTCGTCTAGAAGTCCATCGGACTCGACAGTGTAATTCAATGCCGGTAGGGGTATTAGCCCTCGGAGTAGTTGTTTCTGTTGATTCACATTTCACGATAATAAAGAAAAACTGATTTGAGAAATCAATAGATATTCCCAAATTCCACAGTTCTTCAATCTGCATTCATTCATTCCGTGAATCAAAGTATTGTAACGTTCGGGGGTTCAACAATCAAAACTCTTCACGACCGTCAATTTATATCTGAACTCTTCACGACCATCAATTTATATCTGAACTCTTCGCGACCATCAACTTGTATCTGAATTCTTCACGACCATCAATTTATATCTGAACTGTCCTCGGCGATCGTCTTTCCGCTTATATACTGTTCCGTTAAATTTACGGAACACTCCCGAGAAACATAGAAAAGTTGGGACCATTTTATTTTTCGCCGAAATGTTGAAGTCTCCGGGAAACACAAATACGCTAACATGTCCTCAATTATTACGCACACACTTGCAGTTACTATATACACGTCGCGGTTCGGCCGCGACCTGCTCACTCACATACATGGGCACTCGAACGCACACAAGCAAACGCGCACTCGTTACAGTATAATGGATAAATAATGATTAAATATTAATTAACTTGATAATTATTGATAATAATTATATGTTACAAAACATACGCATGTGTTTTATTTGTCAGAAAATTTATGTATTTTTAAAAAGAGCAGCTTATATTTTTTAGAAACCGAACATATACATAAAAGTATTTATTATCCTTTTTTATATACATCAATGTTCTGTTGGTTCAATATCTATATTTATCATATAGCCTATAAAGGCCTTTCTGCCAGCGCCCATCTGATAAGACCCAATAGGTCGAAACCGGTTGTGGGATTTGGTTCTCGGTTCGTAGTGCCTGCTTGGTGGGACGCGTTCCAAATGTGGGATCTTTGATCCATAATGTTTGGACGAACAATGAATTTAATGTCTTCTTTTTTTGATTGACATCAATGTGATATCAATTATTGAATTCATTTGTATCCACTACCTCTACTAAAATTCTTAAAAGCATTTCATCCTTTTTCATAATTGCATTTTTAAATTTTATGTCAAGCACCTCTACTTCATACAGATGTTACGCGATATTGATCGTAAATGAAACCTTATCAAGCATTTAGAAGTACTTATATGTATTATAATTAATCCTGTTGATTTTGAATAGTCAAAATTCATGCTCAATAAAAAAAAACAAGGAAATTCTGATTGCAACTTGTCGCAGTTACAGTGTATAATTTACCAAATCTTCTCGTAGTTTTAGCTATGATTTCTAATATTTTATGACGGGTGTCTTCTAGATCTGTGTATAGACAAATATTAATCATTGAATGAATTAAAATCACGTTTAAATGTTTCAAAATATTTTAATGTAAATTCTACAATATTGTTTCGACATAACAATGTCTTTCTCAAGAGTAACAGATTTACTATTATAATAAAATATTTTGAAACATTTAAAAGTGATTTTAATTCCTTTAATTATTACAATAATGTTTCACAAGGATCTGACTAATTCAACAACTGATTATATAAATATTAATAATTACTCAGCAGTGTATAAATTGAGCAACGAGTGTGCAAAAACGTTAAAGAATAATTTTTTAGGTATTCATTCAGTCATTTGATGGTTTTGCTAGTGGTGCTATCCAATGACGTGATTATAATATGGACCGAGCGTAAGCAATATTCTCTGTACTAGAAAATGATGTACTTTAGGTATGCAACCAACAATGCACATTCGGGGACACATTTAAGATTCCCATGCGCTAAACGGAAATTTACGGGCTTTAAAGATTGAAAATAATTTACAATAGCATTTAACATACAAACCAAAAATATTGAAAACATAAATAAACTTCTTTAAAAAAAAGAATAATACTGTTGTTTACAATAATATATGTGCTATAAGTGAAAATAAAATTAATTAGTAACGCAAGTAGATTTCTCGTTGTGTGAATCATTGGTGTATGAAGTTGATAGAAAAGTTGTGATGACTGTGATTAAAATGATGTATATTAACGGTACTACTATTTACATGTATTTTATACTCTGATTGTATGGTTTAAATAATAGTTGGTAATATTGAATTTGATAAAATATGTTTCGTAAGTTTTTGTTAGTAAAAAAATGTAAGGTATGTGAAATCGTTCATTATGTGTACTCTGTTGGGAAAGTTAGAAAAATAGTATGTTAATAATGAGAAGAAAAGAAAGAAAGAAGTATGAGAAGATGTAAGTTAGAGAAATATATGCGAGAGGTGTCAATTTTCATGGGTAGGTGGTTAGGTATAATAAGCAGGCGACAGTCGACATATGAATTTAGGGTGACGGACAGACAAGAAAAAAAATTTGAGCGATAAGATTGAACAAAACTTAAGTCGAGATATATATATGAGAACATAAGACTTATATTTATGAATTATGTATCTAAGTAAATCTGAACTATGACTAATAATACACAAAATATAATAAGCAACAAAAATAAAGTGAAACCTTTAGTAGAAAGTTTTGAATATATCTAACATACAAAAATATAAATATTAATTAATAAAAATACCTACATTCACCTTGCGTGCTGCCTAGAGTTAAGTAAAAATTTCAGAGTACATTAAAACCTCAGCGATAATAATAACGGTTAAAAACTAAATTAATAGGTAATTGAATGCATTACTGATTTTTAGCAAAATCAGGATTTACCTTTCAGGATGTACTTTTGAAGTTGACGGGATTGACGGCAACTCCGTATTTATGGTACTATTTTAGAACAAAATTAAATTAACTCTTTATCTTAATATTACTCATTCAATTACTTGCTTAGTTTTGCTCGTGTGACAAAATACTTCGTTTGTTGCGTCGAGGTACTACATTTTTAATTAAATGCTGAGGAAAATCAAAAACATTAGGTACAGCATTTTGCTTTAATTTTCTTTTTCCCACGGATATTAAAAAGTCATTTTCTTCAAAATGTTTACTGCAAACAACACACAACTGAATATTTTGAAGGTGTAAAACATTCACGCCTTAATGCGTTCAACCTTTTTTTCTTTAATTCAGGATCCTCAGAGAACCTTCGAAGAAATTACAAATGTATCACTGTGTCTTATGTTTAAATTGTACCTACACATGAAATGAAATGGAAGAACCTTTAGAACTCTTCTCACGGTAACCGTATACACAACAATATGTAACCATATTGTTCTAATATTAAACTAGTTTTATATTATTTTAACAAAAAATAGTTTATAAAAGTGTTCACAAAACCCTATGTACAAGAAAAATAGTATCGCACAACATTTATTTGAAATAACTACACTTAACATTTCAACTGCCTCAAACTTTCTGAGTGATGTTACGAGCATTCTTAGTAATTCTCGCGTTTCTGTCCCCTAATTAGCAAAATGTGTTGCCTACCCAAATGGTGTCAGTTTATAAACGCAAAGGCGCAGTCTAGTTATAATCACGTCTCTGGGTGCTATCACTATTGATTCGAAAGAACTATAAGCATGGTGCCATTTTAAAGTGACTACTCCAGAAGAGGGGATAGCTTGATATCAATTAAACATTCTACCCTCCACCGAGCTACATTTAACTCTAACTTAGTAAAGGGAAACTATTGAACTCCTCTTTGCGTTGAAGCTTGCTCATATGATTATTTGTATGCCGTTAAGACTAGTGTTGGCAATCGAAACTGATTTTTTGGTTAACCGGTTTTCGGTTAACCGTGGTATTGATCCAAACCCGAAACCAATTACTAGGTTAACCGATTTTAGCTAAAAACCAGTTTTATTAGAAACTCATTAATAAAACTTAAAGAGTCTGTGGTGCACTTGTTGTGAAACATTTTATGAAATCAATAAAATTCGAAGGTGAATACAAAAACAATGTTAGACCAGTTTCACTTGAATTTATTATAAAATTCTTTACAAATTTGTTTCGATTGTTACGTCATTTTCAAAAAATACATGAAATTGTGTTGAAACCCATTAATCGGTTTTTCCCGGTTTGAAATATTTGTTTCTACTAATACCAAATACTTACAGAGTATTAAGATTGACAGAACTGAAATCGGTAATTAAAAATTAAAACTCCACAAATAGCATACTAACACAATTATTTTTATTTAGAAAACAAAAGTAAAACAATACGAAACACACTTAAAACTCTTAAATGTCAAACTTAAAATAAAACTCAGACTCGATAACAACCTAATAATTTTTGCATAAGCTCTTTATTTTGTTTTATAAGTCTAGGAGTTGAGATCATTGTTGAGGATAAATAGGTTAATTGAAAATAACTGAATTATTGGTTTTTGGTTAATCATGTTTAACCGAAATCGATTATATTAAACACCGATTAATTGGTTTTAATTATTTTGGTATTTGGGCTAATATTCCAAACGGATGAACCGATTTCGATTGGATTTTTACAGATACAAAGTTTTGTTATCTCATTGATATGCAATACGTTGTCTTTAAGAAATCTTTATACTTTCTTTAAATTAATGAAACTCAAACTTTGAATGGTGCACTGTTTGTGAAACTGCATTTTAAGAATGAGAAAAATAAAACATATAGAAAGATTCACTAAAAATTTACTTCGAGAATCTCGAGAAATTTGTTTCGACCTAAACGAGGTCATTTAGAGAGGAATACAAAAAGATTACTAAAATTTACAACTAAAACTAGACTTAAATACTATTATAAATTAAATAACAGGAGAGGGGACTCATAAACAGACATTTCTACCAGACTATTGACTAAATTTATTCTATTATATTATATATATTTTGTTCAGAACCTAGTGAGGGAAGTGGTGTATATCAGATTTTTTGTGAAGAATGTGATGCTAAATATATTGGTCAGTTAGGTAGGAAAATAAACAAACGTGTGGCAGAACATTTGGCAGCTATAAAAAACAATAAAACCAACTCCAGTGGTATGGCGGAGCACTGCATTATGTTTAACCATTCATTAGACGAGTCGAATGTTAAAGTTTTACACTCGAATATCCCTAAAAGTAAAAAGTTATATCTTTTAGAGACATTAGAAATTAAAAAGGCCTTATATAATAGAATAAATTTAGTCAATAATCTGGTAGAAATGTCTGTTTATGAGTCCCCTCTCCTGTTATTTAATTTGTAATAGTATTTAAGTATAGTTTTAGTTGTAAATTTTCGTAATCTTTTTGTATTCCTCTCTAAATGACCTCGTTTTGGTCGAAACAAATATGTCGAGGTTCTCGAAGTAAATTTTTAGTGAAACTTTCTGTGTTTTATTTTTCTCATCCTTTAAATTATGTATCCATGATTTTACACCTTATTTTTTCTACAAATAATAATTACTTATATCACAGTCACACTCTTGTATAATTTATATATAGATTTGATAACAAAATGTTACGGAACTAACTGTCCATTTACGACAGACCCGTTAAAGAAGTGGGGCCAATGACTTATAATTTTGAACACATTTTTTCCTGGACTGTCTGTTTTGAAAGTTTGATTGTGTCCAACTAGAACGTAGTTCGAGGAGAGCTTCTTATTTTTCACCCCTAGAGCTACTAACAGTTGCGCTGCATAGGCCATATCATCAGTTAGTTGATCGGTGATATAATTTCCAACAAAAGCTATTTGTATGCTGTCATTCATTCGACCATTGTTGTAATCCCAACTAAAGATTAATAAATAAAATTTAGGAGTAATAATAACTAGTAAACTAATAAAATGGTTAATGTAATGTTAAATAGGTTAGGATGGATTAGGATAAGCAGTTAATTAAATATAATGTTTTTAAACTTTCGCTAGCGTATTCTCGATGAAACATTTTTAATAAAGGAAACAGAAAAAGAAAAGAAAATGACCCCACTTCCAAGTTTCAAAACACTGTTATAAATACTTTAAAATCCTGCCAAAATATAATACCTAAAAACGAAATTTGGAAGTTTAAAGTTATGAATCCACAATAACCGACCCTTTACGGTTTACCAAAGATTCATAAAACTAACATTCCGTTACGCCCAGTTGACTCCTATTCAACGCTCCAGCGTTACAAACTTTGTAAATTCCTTAATAATTTTTTGAAATCTCATTTAGATCTTACTTCCACATATAGCATAAATAACTCTTTAGAATTTGTCGAATTAACTAAAGACATTGATATTCCCAATAACGCTATTTTTGTTTCTATCTTAGAAAACATCATATCTAATAGTAATTTAAATAGGACTTTACAAATAGAATTACAATTAATTTTGAATACTTGTATTTCCCAGTGGTATTTCTCGTTCAATAATAATTTCTTTGTACAAAAGGAAGGGCTCCCCATGGGGTCTCCGCTCTCTCCCCTGCTGGCAGAAATCTTTATGTCGCATTTCGAAAAACAATTATTCAATTCTGATAACAAACTCGTTAAATGCATTCAGTTCTATTGTAGATATGTTGATGATATTTTCTGCGTGTGGAAAGGTACACAAAGACAACTTGACAACTTTTTGGTATATTTAAACTGTTTAAATAATAAAATCAAATTTACGAAAGAAATAGAACAATATAACAACCTAAATTTTATAGATCTAACAGTTAGTAGAGACAACAATAAAATAAATTCAAAATATACAGAAAACCAACAACAACAGATGCAATCATTCCCGCTCATTCCAACCAATCTTTTCAAATTAAAATAGCTGCTTTTCACTGTTTACTACACAGACTAATCAACATACCCCTTCCCGAGGAAGATTATAAAACAAAATTAAATATTATAAAGGAGATTGCAATAAACAACTGGTACAAATTAGAATTATTTGAAAACCTACTTCATAAAAAACTCGTGCAGAAATTTTCCACAATCCCCCAAAAACAAAATCAACGAATTTCTGTGCCTTAAAATTCATCAAAAACACTAGTAACAAAATCAAAAATTAATTGAAACATTTTAATATACATACTATCGAAATAAATAAAAATAACCTTAAATCAATATTGGTTAATAATATACTATAAACAGACAAACAAAAAAGAAATGGGGTCTACCAAATAAATTGCGAACATTGTGATGGTATTTACGTAGGTCAGAGTAGTCGTTCTATTACAATACACTTAAAAGAACATTTGGATAGCGTAAAAAACAAATAATACACAACAGGCCTAGCAGAACATTGTACCATAAACAACCATAACATAGATACTAGTAACGTAAAACTACTACATACTCAATCAAAAGGTAAAAAACTCACGTTGCTAGAAAATCTGGAAATACAAAATGCCATCCTGAATTGTAAAAATTTAGTTAACAATCAAAAAGAAATCACTGTAATTGTTTTGGTTTACCCCTACTTTATAATTTATTTATGTATAAAAGCCCATGTTTAACATCTTAGCCTTAATTACTATTGTACTCTTGAAGATGACCATTTAGAGGTCAAAACAATTGTCGAGAAATAAACAGTTTTGTTGAAACATTTCTTTTCTTTTTATGTTTCCTTTATAATGTTCTTGTTTTTAGACATAAAATAATGATAGGAAAGATGCCACAATACTTAAATGAATTCATAAAAATAAATGCAAACGTTCACTCGTATGACACTAGGATGAAAAGTAATATACATTTAGAAAATCACAAAAAAACTTTCACACAAAACTCTATCTTTTACTAGGGGGTGAAGGATTACAGCAATCTCCAGAACATACAAAATCTAGGGATGTAAACCGATTTAAAAGAAAAATAAAGATATCGTTATGGGAAAATGAATAGCTTAAGAAAGTCAGAATTAGTAAAGTACGCCAAATAGCAGTAATAAGATTAATTGTTATTTTTATTTTAAAACACTAGTAAAAGCTACAGTAAAGGTATTATTATTATTATTCAATAAAATTGGCAAAGTGAAAATTGAATTAGATAAAAACTGGGATGCAAAAAGTACCAACTGAGAATTTAACAAATTAGAATAAAATGATTTTATTTAACGGAGGTTTTAGCAAAGCGTTGTAATTTATTTTCAAAATCGCTTTCATTAGTATTTTCTGTACGAAAATTTGTTTTGGACATTGCCGTCCAAAAATAAACTTTTGCGACCAATTAAATGCAATTATTTCGCTAAAGAACGTGGAATCGTACTTCGTTATATAGAGTGGATAAACAAACATAAGGATTTATATAGAAATCAACGAAGTACCATATGAGCTTGATAGAGAATGCTCCGTTAAATGAAATTTTATTAGTTAATGAGAATTTTCACTGGTTTTGTTTTTGTTGTTATATTTTTAAAGAAGCATGTAGTGAGATACACTCATTGTTATTATTTTATAAATTTCCACAAAATAGATTAAATTTCTTGCTCGTAGAAGAATATAATAATGATAAAAAATATATAACGGATATAAAAACAATTATAAGAACATAAGCTTTCACGGCCGGAATTTATAGTAGAATGATGGTTCGGGCTTGTAGGCCGTGGTCGATGTGAACGCTTTCGTTCAGACGTTTCGTCAACAACTGCGGCTGACATCTTCAGTGGGTGCTGTGTTCACATCGACCACGGCCTACAAGCCCGAATCATCATTCTTCTATAGAAAAATTGTTACGATTTTTTTTTTACTATCACCTTACAACTTATAAAATTGCTTACCCTCGTCCTACATAAATATTTGCATCTCCACATACTAAAAAATTGTAGTAAATATCCGGTTGGCCATTGTTTATGTGGCTACCTTGCATATTTAAGATCGCGGTAGAGCAATCCTTGAAAGTAGAGACGAATGTGGTTGCTGTGTGACAAATTACAGCAAACGTTGTTGGATGTACAAGTTTCTCCATTTCAAATGCCGATTTGTAACCTCCCCATGTCGATTTTTCAAAAATGTTATATTTGCCACCTAGAGTAACGTTTCCAGTTCCATTATCATTGTCCAACTCAAAAGAGTCGCTTCTTCCAACGACACCCCACACAATGACGCATGAAACGATAGCAATGACTAGAAGGACTATTAGTATTATCAAAGGCCATAAAATTTCTTTTTTACTTAGGATTTTACATTTGGAATCTACAAGTCGTTCTGAAACAAATAGTAAAGCTTTATTTACGTATTTATCGAAATCTTGTTTTGTTTCAAAGCATATACAGGGTGAGCCAATAGTGCGTGGACGGAAGATTGTGTCTTTATTATTGATTTTACGAAAATATGAAATAAATAAAAGTTTCATAAAATGAACTGATTTATATTTTAAAATTATTTTCGACTATACAGGGTGTTCCGTTTCGCCTGGGTGCTACCTTACTTCATTTTTTTAAATGGAACACCCTATATATTATTGCATTTTTGAATTTATTGTTGAAAATAATAACATTATGAACGCAAAACGTTCAATTGTCAAACATCTGCCTAGGTATCATTTGTTTTTCATGGCCTAATACGATTGAGATATGAAGAACGGCCAGAAATAAAAAAAAAACCAATTATTTCAGAAACTGATAGACCCTAATATGTCTTAATAAAATCGAAAGGGAATTGAATTGTAAATTTGATAACGTGAAAAAAAAAATGTACCATTCCATTAAATATTATTAAATTATTGATGTTTTAAATTTAAAAAATTAAAAATTTTTGAAAGGCTAAATGCGTTAATTTAGTATGGGACGATAGGAAATTTCTTCCAGAAACGGAATGTGAAAACCGCAACCCTCTAAGTCCTTTCGTTTCTGAGATATTTAAAATGGCGCCAAGCACTGCAAACGTCAAATTTTCCAAGAAACCTGAAATAACTCCGGAAGGGTGCGTCCCAGGTCCAATTTAATGTTAATAAATTGACATTATTTTTTTATGGGAAATTCAAAAGTATAAAAAAAATAGGGTGTTCCATTTAAAATAACAATGTTAGGGTGCATTTACAAGTGTAGAGTAATGCAAAAATATTTTCAAATATGGCGGACTTCCGGTTATACCGGAAATGCACCCTAACTTCGTTATTTTAAATGGAATACCTATTTTTTATTATACTTTTCAATTCCTCATCAAAAAATAATGTAAATTTATTAACATTGAATTGGACCTGGGACGCACCCTTCTGGAGTTATTTCAGGTTTCTTGGAAAATTTGACGTTTGCAGTGCTTGGCGCCATTTTAAATATCTCAGAAACGAAAGGACTTAGAGGGTTGCGGTTTTCACATTCCGTTTCTGGAAGAAATTTCCTATCGTCCCATACTAAATTAACGCATCACCTACAGATAGACACATTCATTATCAATAGTATAAAATTTATCCATGCCAATATTCAAAAATTCAAACAGGGATAACTATTTTTTTTAAATGGAATGCCATATTTTTTCTCATATAGTATAATTCAAAATTAAATTTCCTTTCGACTGATATAGAGGTGTTGGTATCTGCGAGCAGTAGTTTTTGAGAAATTTGCATTTTTTTTTAAATTTTCAATAAAATCGCGTTATCACGTTGGCCGTTTCAAAGTTTGGCGATTCTGTTTTGTTTTTTCGAAGAAATGCCTGTTTATTAATTCATTGTTGAGTAAGAGTTACCTAATCAGCTTTGAAAATAGTATTAGTATTTATGAATAATACATAATGTTTTCAAAAGAAGAATTAGTAGATATGGTTTATACCTTGGGGAATTCAGAAGGAAATCCATTACTTGCTTCGAGAATGTATGCGCAAAGCTTTCCCGACCGTATACATCCAAGTTTAGCGGCATTTGCAAATATAAAAGAGAGGTTTGAACGAACTGGATGTGTAAATTACGAGAAGAAAGGACACATAAAATCAGTTACTTACGATGAAAATCAAGTTTTGGGGACTGCTGCCGTTGTACAAGATCCCCAGTTAAGCACCAGGGAAATAAGTCGAGAATTACAAATAAGTCAAACATCTGTATCGAGAATATTGCGGAAAAATAAATTTCACCCGTACCACGTTCAGTTAGTCCAGGAACTAGACAAAATGACTTTAACTTTTATTTGAAATGTTTTTCTCTATTTTGAACTATGCGCGTATAAATGGCCGATTTCGGCTTAGTGACTCACCCTGTATATATAATAATCTATCACAAAAAAATTTACACTGATACCATTATTCATTCCAAATCATTTCATCCAATACCTCATAAATTAGCCTTTTTTTATTCATCCCTTCACAGATTGATCACGGTACCAACGACAACAAAGGACGACAATAAAGAATTAAATAGAATCTACGTTATCGCTTAAAACAATGGTTACGATACTTCGCTTCTAACCAACTTACTCAATAAAAAACTAAGCAGAAAAGCTTTAAATTTAGTATACCCTAATGTGCCTAATAAATATTCTCGTTTCAATTCTCTTACTTACCTGTAAATTAAAATAAGAAATTGTTTATCTAAATTTACTAACTGAACAAACAATAAGTGAATCAATTAAGAAAATATATAAAACAGAACAAAGACATTACAAACAAAGACAATAAATCAGGAGTGAATAGATAAACTTAATTGTGGCACCTGCGACAAATCATACACATATGGGTAAACAGGTAGAAGTTTTAAAGAACGCAATAAGGAAAATAAAAAAGTTTTGAAAACAACAACTCAAACTAGACTTATGCGCTTCATTTAAAAGATAGTAATCATAGTTTTGACGATAATTATAAAATTTTACATCTTGAAAACAAAGGACTAAAGTTAAACCTATTAGAAAGAGATTAATAAATTAAATAGATTAGGATTAGCTATTAATGATCAAATAGATATAATCTTTTCTCCACTTTTAAATGTTTAGTAGCTTCTAGTGTTAGTTTTAGTTTAGACCCCCACTACAATAATTTAATATATAAGGGTTTTGTAATTAAGTTTAAGTATTTTTCCATGAGAAGAAACCAATGTGTGGCGAAATGTACATTGTACAAAATCTTTGTAACTGGTGCTTTTGTTTTTGTTTTCTACATTAAAACGGAGTTACAATATGTAAACGCATCATCAATTCAATTATAGGAAATATCACTAAGAACTACATATATAAACAATTAATTAATAATACATTACCATGCATTTTCACAGTATAGTTCATTACATACAAATTTGAAACCACAAGTGCTACTGTTCTTTAAAGCTTGCACATTTGTGAATTGTTGTATTAGAAAAATAAAACCTCTATTCTTATGTGAAAGTTTTATAATTGTAAACTCCTTCCTTTCCCCCACCAAAGGAAAACAAACTACTGAATTGAAAAAGTAAAGTCCCTCATCTGACATCACTTGACATAAAAGCAATAACATACTTACAAAACAACATTATCAAAGATCACAATTACGATACTACACGTATCTAGTTAAAAAATGTATTTATGTATTAACAATTTTTTAAATACATTATCATAAATTGCACAGATTCAAATTCAAATTGCTTTTTTGTTGTTTATACAGTATAAAGTAAAATAAACAAATTTTAACTTCGGGTACCGAAGGTTCCGTACCATTAAAACGTATCTATTCAAAGTATTTTTGAACACAAAAAAGTGTGTAGTTATTTTTAAAAAGTTGTTGTCATATCAAATTTTTAATGATTCACGTCAACGATTCCTGTGCATATTGTCATTTATACTAAGGATAACGCTTTAATAATTGGATAATAATTATTTTAATTACTAATTGCAGTTGATTTTAATTTTATAATTTTTTCTATTCATTAAATCAATTTAATAATAAAAACCATTTTGTTTTCTGTATTGATATAATTCTATTATTAATTAGTAAAGTAAAACTATGTATTTAAATATTTCTGTTGTATTTCATTTGACAATTTTATTCTGTTTCGTTTACATCGCAGTTTACATTTAAAATCACATTCTTTGTGTTATTCCTAAAATTCTCATCTCATTCCTTTGTCAAATATTCTAGAAACTTTTAATTGCTTCTTAAATGTTTATTACCAAATACGATATCTGCTAATAACTGAACCCCTACGGTTTCTGTTTTCTAAACATCGGTCGGTTAACCCTCGCGTTTGGATATTACCGGTTTTACACCCTCTATTTTCCTTTTCTTTGAAACCTACCGAAATATTTGTTAACGTATCTATATAAATCTACGAAACATAATATAATCACGGCTGAAGAGGACCTAAAGTAACAGGCCCTATAACGGCCTGAGGGGTAGAGGTTTTAGTCGGTAGGTCCGAGGACATCTTCTTCGGGAATCTGGTACTACCCGGTCGCCCCAGCGAATGGGTGCCTTTTGAAGATTTCCTCTCCTCCACGAAAACAAAAAAAAACCAGAAAAAATCACAGACATATATATATATATATATGTGTATATATATATAATCTGACAATAATCAGTTTGGACAGGCAATTACTTTTGATGGATTGCTCAATTTTTTTTGTTCGAAAAAAATTATCTTGTCTTTATTAATGCAAACGAAACTCGTGGAGAATAAGTGTTAAGGGGAATTCCTACAAATAATGATAACTTACGGTCCATTAGGTGAGTTCAGCAGTTGTGTGTTAAGTAATTATTAAAAAAGATAACGTATAATAATTTAAACACATTTTATAAGAACATAAGCTTTCACGGCCGGAATTCATGGTAGAATGATGGTTCGGGCTTGTAGGCCGTGGTCGATTTGAACGGTTTCGTCAGCAACTGCGGCTGACATCCTCAGTGGGTGCTGCGTTGACTACGCGGGCGAAGATTATACCTCGAAGTCTCGGCAGCGACTGCACCCACTGAGGATGTCCGCCGCAGTTGCTGACGAAACGTCTGGACGAAACCGTTCAAATCGACCACGGCCTACAAGCCCGGACCATCATTCTACTATAAACACATTTTCATTAATTTTGACAGTGCGTGCGTTGGATAGATTATGAGTGTTTTATTGTGCGTAAATGTCATATCTAGAAAATAAAACAAATGTTTAATTTCAATTTTTTAGGTTAGGCTAGGCTAACAAAATTGAATCAAACAATCCAAGTGTTTGATTCAATTTTGTTATTAATGTTTCACAATGAATTCACCATACAAACTTCGGAACTTATTAGGTTTGGTTGGGCTAAATCTTTCTCTCTATTACATTTACGCGCATTGTGTTCCCTTCATAGTGGGCTATCCATTTAACATATATGACATCGTCCCTTGGTGGGCATGCCCTAAAAACTGAAGCGTCACCATTTTAGGTTAGGATAGGATGGGTTAGGTCAGGTCAGGTTAGGATATAATAAATTAGAATAAGGTTATGTTAGATTAGGCTAGTTTTTATTACATGTAGAATATCAGAAATAGATTATTTGTTTTTTTTTTATTTCCTTACTCCCGCTATTTTCTATTCTCCACTCATGATATATCCAATAATGTACCACGTGCCCTTTGGGCACATGCCCTTAATACTGAACCGCAGCCCTAATTTTATTTAAGAAAAAACTAATAATCAATATATATTACAAAAGTTTGCAAATTGATTTATAAAAAATTAATCAGACGTCAATTTTGGGGGCCTCAACAATGGGTGCAATTGCACTTCATTTTGACCAATTGAAATTGTCACTATCTGTTTACAAGGATCGTTATTAACTCTTTAAAACCGATCGATCAAGTGTGATTTCCTCGAAATTACTGATAAAAATAACATTGCAAAGCGTGATTGAAGGATTCAAAAATTGAGCTCGAAGCAATCACACAAATATCTCTCCACCCCCTCTTATCAAAATCCTGCAGTTTATCAATTTTAATCAATAACCAGTGTGTATCATTTTTTCATAGTTTGCTTTATTTGATGCTTTTAATTTTCTTTTACTACTTTAGATAGTTGAATTGTTTAAACCAGTGGTTTTCAAACTTATTTCGTCTACCGCCCACTTTGAGAATCAATTATTTTCTAGCGCCCCCCAAAATTTTTTAACCTTACCGCATCTTAAAAATCACAATCGCAATCATTAATTTAATTATAGCGTGCCATATGAGTCTCATCCTGTTTACTGAGTTCAAACTTACGTTTTAAATACAATTCTAAAGAGAGCAATAAAACTCAACTTTGTAAATATTTATAAAAACTTTTAATCAAATTAAAATAAACATTTCAATTTCAATTTTAAAACTAATCTAATGCGAAGGGTGAATCTGATGGTTTTTAATAATTTTGTTAATATCAGGCTCGAATTTACTCAAAAACAGACGTACGTCACCGCGTTCTATAACATGCAAACGATCAAACGATTTCACTTTTTAGTTAGCAGCGTTGTCATAGCATTAAATCGACGTTCATATTCTTTGAAGTGATGAGGTTGTTGCATAATTCTGTGTCTTCATTTCCCAAGAACTCTATCGCAGAGTCAAACAGCGATTCCTGTATGAAACAACAATCGGTTGAAATCTTCATTAAATGACCATTAGCAACACAAAGCTGATTAAAATGGTTGGTTCGGATTTTATTCGCCGCTTTGATGACATGATGCAGTGATTGAAGCCGACTGCAGCCGTTGACTCAAATTTCTCGCAATCAAATGTTGTCTATGAATGACACAATGTACAGCAAGTTTGCATGCAAATGGAACTTTTTTTTAAGTAGGCTATTAAGCCTTTGTGATGCCTTGTCATAGCCCGAGCGCCAGCACCATCCGTAACAGCTGATATATATATTCTTCGAAGGAATTTCTTTTTCATCACAAAACTTTTTCGGTGTATCAAATATGGTTTCTCCTTTTTTCTAGCAATTCTAGTAAATTTCTAGCAAATAATAGCTTTTGACATATTTTCATTTCATTTTCACGTATGACAACAATGCTTCATTAGTTAGTAAAGTGGACTCATCCAACTGAATTGAGAATTGACTTGTCTTCAGATGATTGTACAATTGCTCTTCAATCTTTTCCGCCATCTCATCGATTCGTCTTTGCACAGAACTACTGCTCAAAGGAATTTTTCGGATAATTCTACCGCTGGTTTATAGAGCACATTTTCTTACATATACATATTTCTTTTATTTCTGATGAAATTAACTCTTCTCCAATTGTGTGTGGTTTGCCTGTTTGAGAGTTAAGAAAGAGATATTGTACGAAGCTCGAAGTCTGTCATTATCTTGTTTAGAAGCCGCTGAAAAAAATTTTGAAACAGTTGGCAGTTGGCTGCGCTGTAAGATATTTTATCCGAATGCATTTTATTCAAATAAAGCCTAAGTGTTAATATGTTATATTCCGCATTGTATTCTCATCTGTCGTCTCTTCTTTTTTGCTTCCGACTTATACCTATAGGGTTAAAATACAAAATGCACCGACAGGAATAAGACGAACATGCACAAACTCGATTATCTCATGCGACGGAATTTGTACTGAGCAAGATAGAACAAGTATCGATGATTCTGCCGTTTCATGCAAGATTGCACAAATCGCGTTATTTACGTTATTTAACAAAAACCTGTTAAGGCTTGATTGTTCACGGGTTACCTACGAAACCATAATAAATTATTTATTCCATATAATTAAACTGGGCAGGAACAAGAACGAAATAATCTAGGTTTTGATTTTAGTTTTTAAAATAAAATAAAAATCATCAATCGCCCCCCTAAACCGCTTCAACGCCCCTCAATTTTCTCTGTGCCCTTTACCGCCCCCCTGTTGGGGTCCAGCGCCTACAAGGGGGCGTTATCGCCCACTGTGAGAAAGACTGGTTTAAACCTTTAGGCTATTAATTTTAATGTATGTCCCAACTAATTCGAATAAATTGCTATTTTCAATTCGGCCTTGGCAATTCTGAAAGATGTGCTGGTTTCAGAAGCACCAAACCAATTTTTAGATTATGAATTATTTGTTATAACTGCAAACAAATAAGTTAGGTGAATTTTGATTGTTTGTATGAATAAATTAATGTTTTTTATTATTAGTGTGATACATATCAAATAATATATATAAATAAAAGATAAAAAGATGCTTTTTTATGTTTCAACAAGTTTATTAGACTTTACAATTGTTTCGGCATATTATGCCTTTTTCAAAGTATGATAAATACTAAAATTTAAAACAGTATTAAATTAGTTCATCCAGGTAGTAAAGGTTCTCTAGAAGAACTGGAAATAAAGAAAGCATTCAAATACATCATAATATCACAAATTTACAGTCAGATTTTAGGAACAATTTAATAATAGATAAATATTTAGGGTTTTCCGGCAATAATATATAATATTTCTTTTTTGTGTTATTGGTTTGTATATAGTATTTAAGACTTTGTACACTTTAAGAATTTTAGTATTGATCATATTCTTGAAAAAGGCATAATATGCCGAAACAATTGTAGAGCCTAATAAACTTGTTGAAACATAAAAAAGCATCTTTTTATCTTTTACTTATATTGATTAATATGTTTCATAGTTACCCGACCGCAGAATCATTACAAGTTATCAAATAATATGGTGTGGTAATCAAAGAAACTAATTTACATCATAACCTAAACAACGGGGTGACGAATGGTAACAAAGTTGAAACAGTGTCTTTTTAAATATAGAAAATTTAATATTCTTATAATGCCTTTACATTTCACAGATTATTTATTTTGTTAACGTAACTGAGATATCGGCCACTAAAATAGTTACGGAATTCATTTTACGAATGTACACAATTTGTCACTATGCCGCTGCAGGTTATGAGCAAACTAAAACACTTGCTCAGTTGTTAGGTATTTGGACTATCGAAGGCGCTCGAAATATAGCTACCCCCACATCCAAGGTAACTTTAACGGTTGGACGAATCAATGATTTCCCATTGTATGCGAGCCGCGGCAACACCGCCATTTACAGGCCCCACAACCAATTATTAGAATACGTATGACGTCACGACATTCAGACGATTGTTTTACATTAGATAGACTACGAGACGGCGCCGGCGGGAGATATGGTATCGAAAACATTTGATTGTTTCAGAGCTACTTAAACCTTGCTTACAACAGGGAATGTATTAGCAAAATCTAAACTGGTGCTAATTAAAATTATTGTATAATTTTACAATATTTAGTGATCATACTGAGACAATAGGAATATTTTCAGTGTATCGTTTATTATAATAATTATAACATCGAGTATGGTGAACAAGTGTTGTGTACCAAATTGCAGCAGCAATTATGAAACAAATAAGACTAAAGTTCATATCTTCATGTTTTCCAAAGCTGAAGATCTTCGTAAAAGGTGGTTAAGTGCAATACACCGAGAAAATTTTATAATATCGGAGCATTCTGTAGTCTGGCATCTTCGCTTCCAGGTAACCGATATCGTTTACACTATTTCAAAAGTTTATTGGAAAACAGGTAAAATTTTAACAGTTGATTTGAAAAAGCCAAAATTAAAAGAAAATGCAGTTCCATGCATTTTGTCCGGAGCTCCATCATTTTTAAGTAAAAGTAGTCAATTTTCTCGTAAGGATCTCAATCAAATGAAACAACACTTGGAAGCTGTTGCCATTTAAAAAGCTTTAGGTGAGAGTCTTGAGATAGCTGCCGAAAATCATAAGGAATTAAGCAATGATAACATTGAACAGTTATTATCAAAAATTAATCAGGTTGATAAAGCTGATGGTTAGGACGCCATAAAAAAAAACGATTCAGTAATTTTCTGTTATTTTGATTTTAATTAAACGCCTCACGATATATGGTACATAGTAATTGATAGTTGGAAATCAAGAAATGGCATTACCGTCAACAAAATCTAGGCGAACATTTGAAATACATACATTCTGAAATGCACACAAGGTTCCACAACATCATCTTCGACTGTTTAACAGATATGATCGTCATAGATGTGAGAAGAAAAGTACATGAACAGTACCTACGCCAAACCAAGAAGCTTAAAAAACTATCCGAAGAGGAGGAAATTAGAAAAAGGAAACACAAGGAGAAATCAGTTCTATCTACAGTTCCTGAAGAAAACGCAAACAACTTCACTTTCCCTTTTGGCCCAAGAGTGGTAAATTTATCAAATAGAACTCTAGATAACAAAGAAATTAATTTACTCAATAAAGGACTGAAATACAGCCCTCATATACCCCCTAATGGAAAAGATTTTGAACTATTAGGTATAGATACTGAATTAGCTTTATTAAAAATTAACCTCGAAGACCTTGAGACAGAAAAACATATTCTAAGTAATATCATAAAACGAGATTTTAATTCCAAAAAATCTTCTTATAATAATGAGTTAACGATAATTAAATCCATTCAACAGAAATGTAATACTAACAATTTAGTTATTTGTAAAGCCGATAAAGGCAACACCGTAGTAATTCTTGGAAAGGACGAGTATAATAGTAAAGTAAATGATCTGCTAAATGATGTTAACGTATTCCAGAAATTGAAATCAGATCCCACATCTAATTTCCAAAAGAACGTCAACAAGTTAATAAATGAAATTACTACATTCATTCCTAATAATGATAAATATAAATACAAAATAATGAATCCAAAATCTCCTATATTATATGGACTTTCCAAAATCCACAAACTAAACAACCCTATGAGACCAGTAGTCTCTTACATAAATGCCCCGTCATACAATCTATGCAAATTAGCAAATAAGATAATTACTACCACCTTCAATTGGAACTCCCGTTTCAGTGTCAAAAACTCTTTAGATTTCGTAAATAAAGTTAATAATATAACCGTGCCACCTAATGCAATATTGGTGTCCTTCGACGTATCAAGCCTATTTACTTCCATACCATTAAATAAATTAAATGACATTATTCATCAAATGACAAAAGTTAGCAATTTAAACCACCAAGAAAAAATTGATTTTACAAAGATCATCAAAAACTGCATAGAACAAAGTTATTTCAACGTTAACAATAATTTTTATAAACAGTTAGATGGCTTACCTATGGGTAGCCCCTTATCTCCTATATTAGCCGAAATATTCATGTCGGATTTTGAAAATGTTTTATTTCAATCCAATAATTATCTTCTAAATTACATAATTAAATGGCATAGATACGTCGATGACATTTTCTGTATTTGGTGCGGAACAGAAAGACTTTTAAACAAATTCCTAAATTTTCTAAACACCTTTGACCAAAAAATACAGTTCACCATAGAAAAAGAAATTAATCAATCAATTAACTTCCTTGATTTAACAGTAACTCGAAATAATAATAAACTTTGTTTTAAAATATATCGGAAACCTACAACTACCGACACTATCATTCCCTTTAGTTCGAATCAGTCTAACAATATTAAAAAAGCCTTTTTCCACAGTGCTATACATAGGCTAATTAATACCCCCCTCAGTCATAACGATTTCATTTTAGAAGTTAATACTATTAAACAAATAGCACAAAACAATGGATATCACACTAAAATAGTAGATCACTTGATCAAACTTAAACTAAAACAAAAAACCCGACAAACTTTATACAATGTAAAAAACGAAAAACCTGAACACATTTTTCATTCACTACAATATGTACCCTTAACAAGTCAAAAAATTAAATCAAATTTGAAAAAACACGGTATTCAAGCAATTAGTTCGAACAAAAAATCTCTAGGTAAGCTACTTGTTAATAATAAACAAAAAACAGATATCCTTGATAACAGCGGCATATATAAAATTTTTTGTAAACAATGTGATGCTTTTTATATTGGACAATGCGGTAGAGCTGTTAAAACACGTGTAAATGAGCACCTATATAGCATTGTGTCTAACAAGAATTGTACAGGAATGTCAGAACATGCTTTAAATTATAATCATAATATAGATATAGATAATACAGCCATATTACATATCCAACATAAAAGCAAAAAATTAAGCCTTCTAGAAAACCTAGAAATAAGAAAAGCTATTTTAAATAAACAAAATATCGTAAATTTACAAACAGAACTGTATAACAACAATACACCCCTCCTATTGTGTAATTTAGGTAAAACCCAAAACCAGGTATAAATTAGATAATACCCATTATAACTTTAGTATAATTTTGTTGTACTCTTGAAAATGACGATATTTCGTCGAAACAATATTGTCGAGTTGATAATAAATTTAGTGAAAATTAACCAAGTGTTTGTTTTATACCTTTAATTGATAGTTCACTGACAGTTTCTGTAAATAGGAATGGTATTTTAACAGTTCTTGTAAATTTACCCGTGCATGTAAATGGTGTAACTGAAATAGATTATATTATACATCAATGTGCAACTATTATTAAAAGTGATAACAGCACCACCGACTTTAAAAAAGTTATTGTAAATAATATATCAAATTTACTAGATCTTCTTGATAATGCGGAAGATAACATCATTAGTGAAGCTATACGATTGATAAAGTCACAGATACAGTTAATTACGCAATGTAGAACCCATCACAAATTTGAATCAGAACACTTAATTATCTCATCAATTTTACATAATATTTCTCTGCATTGTTACAATTTGTTAAGTCATACTGGTATATTTACATTGCCGCAATCAAACACTTTAAAAAAATTATGCTCCAACACCAATGTTGATCTTTCTTGTTCAACATTCTTGTCATATATTAGAGAAAAGAAATCGTCAGGCTCAAGACCATTGCTTTACATTGATGTTGGATGAAATTCACATTAAGCCATATTAAGATTACAAAGGAGGCAATTTCATTGGAATGTCCTCAAATCAGTCAAATTTGGCTACAGCTGCTCATACTTTTATGATTCAAAGTATTATATCAACGTATAAGACGTAGTGCACATTCTTCCAGTACACAAATTAACCGCAAAACCATTATTTGAAATAATTAAAATTATAGTCACAGGTCTTGAACAGATTGGTTTGGGTTTTTCTGTTATTGCAATAATAACTGATAATAATAGTATCAATAGGAAGGCTGTATCACACTTTGTGAATCCTGCTCAACTAAGCATAGTTTATCCAAATCCAAGCAATCCTAACAAACCATTTTTTTAGGGTTCCGTACCCAAAGCGTAAAACGTTATTTAGTTGACTTTTGGGAACAAATAGCTTATATTGTAATTACCACGACTCATAACATTTATTATAAGTCTGTTAAGAAGCGAACGTTGCAGCCGTTCACTGAAATTTCTTGCAATCAAATGTTGTCTATGAATGACGCAATGTACAGCAAGTTTGCATGCATTTGGAGCTTTTTTTTGAAGTAGGCTATTAAGCCTTTGTGATGCCCTGTCATAGCCGAAGCGCCAGCGCCATCCGTAACATCTGATATAATATTCTTTTACATCACAAAACTTTTTCGGTGTATCAAATATGGTTTCTCCTTTTTTCTAGCAATTCTAGTAAATTTCTAGCAAATAATAGTTCTTGACATATTTTCATTTCATTTTCACGTATGACAACAACAGTGCTTCATTAGTTAGTAAAGTGGACTCATCCAACTTATAACTTACTGAAAAAAACAACAGAAAATTGACCACGTTAGCTAATAAACCGAAGTAAAAATAGTGTATCTAAATTAAGTCATATTAAAAGTACAAATAGCAATAAACACATCACGCATTTAATTCCAAAACGTTCTTAAATAGGCTTTCATTTAATTTTAAATTTACACGTCGATTTGAACATAAATGCGCCTGTCTAAATTTGCATTTATATACTTATAACTAATTCAAATGTACTTCTATATCTAACATACTTAGGTACTCGTATATTTTCCATTGTACGTTAATACAATCCATAGCATCTCCAATTTATTTTAAACGTGTGGTTTCAAGGAAATTTTCATTTGTTTTGAAGTGGATACATCTTTTGGTGTACACGTCATTACTACTCGTTTATTTGTCTTCGACAATTTAAGGTAATTTGTTAAATTTATTTCTAGTTTATATTTATTTATAAAATATGGGAGCAGGGCTACTGGCGAGACCCCATCATAATAGGTCAACGCATCGACGAAGTAATACGTCAAAGGTGGTGTGGAAATCACAATCTTTCGTTTCTTTCTCTATTAAAAGTAGTAAATATTACTGTCGTAGAACAATCTAAACTCAACAAAATGTTATACGTGTGTGTTTTTTACATTATTTGGATGTTAAAACATAATTTTAAACGTTAAATTTTTCATTTCTATTCCGATCCGCGATGTTTTTGCTTGCGATACTTACCGGTGTCTCACGTCGGCCTGAATTGACTGACGTCATACGTTGTCGGGCCTTGTTAAAGGAGGTGTTGGCTGCGGCCACTGGCCAGTGCGCATTGGTCGACTAATCGGTCCCCAAACTTTTAAACTCCCATTCAGCCGCTGTTTGGTTTCATTTGTTTAAAAATTCAAGAGGGTGCAATTGCTGAATTGATCTCATTACAATGTTGCTATTGATAGAATTGAAGGTATCGAATCATTCGTATAATTAATATTTATTTAATTTAATTAGAATAATTTTCCGGTAAATTGATTTTTTTCTGGAATTTCGTCTAACTTTTAGTTCAAAGAAAATAAAAGTACAAAGTTGATATGTTTGAGGAATGGATTATTTATATTTATATAAATATAAATATAAGTATGGAATTAACAGAAACAACTACTCCGAGAGCTAATACCCCTACCGGCATTGAATTACACTGTTGATTCCGATGGACCCCTAGACGAAAATATAACATATTCAAAAAAGGAGGAATTAAAATCCTTATTCGTCCTAATTTTAAGATCTAAGATCTCACATTTTGAACGCGTCCTAACAAGTAGGCATAAAGGCCTTTGATCTTAAAATTTAGACGAATAAGGATTTTAATTCCTTCTTTTTTGAATATTTTATATTTTCGTCTAAGAGTCCATCGGAATCAACAGTGTAATTCAATGCCGGTAGGGGTATAAGCCCTCCGAGTAGTTGTTTCTGTTGATTCCATACTTATATTTATATTTATAATATAGCCTCCTGTAAAGGCCTTTCTGCCAGCGCCCACCTGATGAGACCCGATAGGTCGAAACCGGTCGTGGGATGTGGTTTTCGGTTCGTTGTGCCTACTTGTTAGGACGAGTTCAAAATGTGAGATCCTTGATCTTAAAATTTAGGATTTTAATTCCTTTTTTTTTAAATATATAATTATATATTTTATCTCGTTATGTGAGAGGTACTAAATAATATAAAATAGGTAAAAAAATGTAAATCAATATTTTCTACGAATTAAAGGGGCTGGTAAGAAATTTTATCAAATTCATTTTAGCTTATGGTTATTCACACGAAAAGCAGACATTAGGATTGCTTGGAAAATATTTTTGTCTTTTCTTTGTCTAATTTTCGTAAATATTCCCGATTATTCTATTGTCCCTTACGTGTGTAAACTGGCCTATATTTTAAATTATTCACATTGAGTGGTATTACAATCAATGCAACGCTTCCACTTCAAAGATAAGTAAAAAACAGAGGTACTCCTAATACGTACACCAGTAATTTGAACGAATTAAACTTATCTCCGTTGAAAAAATAAATGATAAGATTGTTTTCTTCGAATTCGCGTGAAATAAAACAGCCTTAAACTCATATATCGAAAAGTATTTTCTTTTACAATTTTTTTATTAATACTTGCAGCTTTGTGTATATTATGAAATTTTATATGGATTGCTATTCGTATGTAACTGTATTAATTAACATCTAATGTGTTGTGAAATATTCAATTTACTCATTTGTTTCTATCTTATTTATTTTATGTTATAATTCTCGAGTTTGCTAATAACCAAATGTGTCTCTCAAATTAGTGTAACCTTATTTGTAACAAACCAAAAAAGTTATTTTTATTATTTGTTGTTTGTCAATATAATAACACTGTAAAAAGAATATTAGCTAATCGCATGGGGAGGTTTAGCCTCCCCAGTTTCCGGTAAGGGAAGCGGCAAGCCCGTACCGCCTGTAAATGTTTTGCTTTTTATTAATGAGAAAACTGGAAAATGTTAACACCTGGCAATTTGTGATCTATACACAGTTGTTGAAAATGAAAGTTATACTGCATATTGGGGGATATGTGGTAGATATGGTAAAATATACCTCTTTCAAATCAACTATTTATGACGAACGTTGCTTTCCCAAATTGACCAAACTTAACTGGTAAGAAAATTGGAAAGCGTATGTTTAGACTAATTTGAACAATACTTTTCATTGATATATATATATATATATATATATATAGGGTATGGATCTTGGTTAAGTTCTTATATATATACAGGGTCATTCAAACTGAGTGGTACATTAGACGTTTTAGGGAAACTAAGCATGTTACAGATTTCAAAATTTGGGAGTAGGGAGTAGGGGTTATCAAGGATGATCTATTTAACTAAAATAATTTCAACTGTTGGGCATTTCCGATTATACCGGAAGTTGATGTCAACTTTCTTATTTTAAATGGAATGGTATATTTTTTTACGATGAGATGAATTCGTATGAAACGTAAAATTTTGAGGTGACTTTGGTAAGCAAATTTTATACCTACAATACGACGAATAGTTTCTGAGATAATTTAATTTATTGAAAAAAAGATTGCACGCAACGCAAACTATAAAAACGCATAACTTCCATGAAGAATGACTTACAATTAGTGTTACAGTATTGAAATTTTTACTAGTTATAGCCAAGTCATAAGGTTAACGTCATACCAAAACTAAGCTTTATAATTGGTACAGGGCGTTCAGAAAAAAAAACCAAAGTTTAAAAACTCAAACACGATAACTTGATTTTTTCAAATGGCACCTTGCATATCTTATTTTGTCATTCGATTCCATTTTTTATCCTCTTTCATAACTGATTCGTGTTTGAAGTTTTTAAACTGGATTTTTTTTCTGAACGTTCTGTACAAATTATAAAGCTTAGTTTAGGCATGAGGTTTGCCTTATGACTTGGCTATAACTAGTAAAAATTTCAATACTGTAACACTAATTGTAAGTCATTCTTCATGGAAGTTATGCGTTTTTATAGTTTGCGTTGCGTGCAATCTTTTTTTCAATAAATTAAATTATCTCAGAAACTATTCATCTACTCCCAACTCCCAAATTTTCAAATCTGTAACATGCTTAGTTTCTCTAAACCGTTTAATGTACCACTCAGTTTGAATGACCCTGTATATACCTATAACAGTAAGTAAGTAACAGTTCAAAAAGAACGCTGGCTATTTTTAATAATAAGTATCCTAAGAAAACTGGAAACTTTGGCAGTGTTATAATAAATATCGCAAACCCCAATGACAAAATAGTACTTTTCAGTAGCTTTCAACTGTGCTCGATAAATGTTGAGTTACTGTGAATGGTTCAATAGGTAACATTTATCTTACTTACTAGAAAATACTGTTACCATGTCGTATTTGAACCCTTTAACAAAAATAAATATACATGCATATATATATCGACGCTGTGACGATAACAAGTATAACATTTTGCCAACCGATTCCAAATTATGTGTTATATTATTATCTCTGATAATAAAAAAATAGAACTTCAAACGAACACGTGCCGATACAGTATAGCGAAATTTGCGTACTGATACTTAAAAAAATTGTCCAAATGAGAGGTTGACAGCAGGACCAACTAAACCAATTAAAAATACATCAAAACAGTTTTAAACCAACGTACTCCAGTTTGCGTGGTACTATTTTTTGTACATTTATTTTTCTCCACTTTACTTTGCTTTCTTTATCTCCGAAATATTTACATTCCCTACAATTTTCTTTATCATCTACTGCTAATAAAAAATAAACTATTCATGGCTGTATATACTTGTATCTGTATTTCAACCAAGAACTTATACTGTTCTTTTTAATTTGGTTTATTACGTATGTTTAATATTTCAGTTAACAAGACTTTATATCAACTTGAGCTCCTTTAATTTGGACAGTGATTTATCAAGATTACCTACAAGCATACTGACGATATCTAGTGAAATTCCAATTTATATAGAAATGTATATAATAACTTTAAATAATACATACCCACCTGGACTTGTCCTTTAAGACAATTATCATTAACAGTCGCATTATCTTTAAAAACGATTTTCGAATTTTGGAGAGTGTCCCCTCTTTGAAGAATCGTCACGGGTCCGTGAAACTGGGTTACAGGGCCTATCACTACATCACTCGAATTTTTTACACTCACTACCCCAGGAATCTGAGTACAGTTGTTATTATCAAATTGTAACTTATCAGAATTAATTATTTCATTATATCCATTGCTACTGCAATAGCTGTCGGTAGACACTAAAGAACCCGAATCAACAAAAGAATCTATCGAACCTGAACTAGAATTCTTTCTCTTTTCCATTACCATTGTTTATTGATGTTGTGATTAGCTGTGATACTCGTGCACATTTGAAGTTGCTTATTAATTGAACTGCCAATGATTTTTATCAGTAACTTCGGTGATTAGTGAACGAAACGTCTAGTATTTTTTATGACGATTAAACGAATCCCTTAATAAATTCTTCATAAAGTTTTACTTAATCCGGTACAAATATAAATAATTTTCAAGTTTTTATTTAAAGATGCGGATAACAACTAATTGTTTCATTAAGGCGATACCCTGTCATAATCATATTAATGATAAGATAGGGAATTGTATTTACACATAGTATTTGCAAAAAAGCTATTTTTGTTATTCTAATGTGTAAAGAAAGATGATTTTACTTAGCAATAAAAGAAATTGTTGGAATAGAATACCATAGGATTCACCTTTTGCATAACTTCACTAAAACTAACGTAATATAGTTTGCTGTAGCACTTGGGTCACAATATTGATAACCTTCTTATTTACTTTTTCTTGTTAACCGTTCAAACTTAAATGGAAATGATGAAATAACAACAGTTGATAACATGCTTTACTTTGTAAAAACTGTTTGTTGTATATATATACTAAATAATAAAAATATAAATAATGAAGGAATGCTTTGTAATGTTTCAAAAGGTTTAATACAAAACCCTACAATTCTTTTGACTTATTCAGTGTTTTTTAAAGTACATTGGACTTGTACTGATAGGTATGAAACAAATTCAATAATTTTCAATTTGTTACTGTGTTATTGTCATGCGTTTTAATTTGTAAAAATTCTTTTCTCAAAAAAAGTCTACAATGTAATGTTAAACTGATGGGAGTGTCAGCTGTGTTGAATTTGTATTTTATTATTTTTGTGTCAGTATATTAAAAAGGGGACCGTTTGTTAAATTTGTGTTACAAAAATTATGGAAACAAAATGCCTGACTATTATTACCAATTTATTTCCTTATTATACGATAGGGCATTATCTAAGTACAAAAATACTTACTGGCATTTACCACATTTAACTCCTTAAAAATTAGAAGTCCTTTTTTTGTTCCATTTTAATTACATTACAGGTAACTAAATATGGTTGTTTAATTTTCATTTTTTTAACTAGATTATTGTTATCAATTAAAATATTATAAACATAATTTCAAAAATTAATTATACTATAGTTAATTAATTAAATTCATTTATCAATTGTTTTATCAAGTAATTTTTTTGAATTAAAGAAAGTTTTTATTTAATGTTCAAAAGTGTACTGGTTGTGTCATCTTACAGGCAGAAAATGAGTTAAAAGAAAAACAATGCCGTTGCGTCTAAAATTTCCCGACAGATGTCAGCACACATACTGTACAGAAATTGTTTCTGTGTAGGGTTTTCCTATAGATGTCAGGTCCTGTACTATAAAGCTGTTTTATTTAAATATTTTCGGAAAATAAGTTCACAATTATTTTATTTTATGGACCTTCGTTAGTTTCTACTCTTTATTAATATTTTTAAATTAATTTTAATGGAAGAAGCTGTTATTCTTTCAAAATAATTTATAATTACGTAATAATAATAAAATAAAGTAGTTTCAATAAATTTTATTCTAATTCACAGTAATATCGGTTCAGCACAATGTGGCTGAAAGATAATATAAGAAAAACTCAAGAGTTTAACAAGAATTCCTTGTCATTAACGTCCTACTTAAGTGGAGCATGATGTTTTTCTAAAAACTTTATTTAAATTAGATCAGTAATTTTTCGTAATATATACATATGATGCAAACAAACAAAATATTAAAAATATTGTAATTTATTACATCAGTTCCTTTATCACCCCAATTATTTTTTACATAAAATATTGGAAGAACTTTTAGTAGGGGTAAATTTTAAATACATCCCTCGCCGGGAGGGCGTGACGGCGCTCACAAAAGTTTTTCTTCATTAATTTGAGGTAATCTGTAGTGGGTACAAATTAATTGAATAATTAATATCACATTTATATATTTGTATACATACTACGTTAGCGTAAATTTATTTATAAGAATATATAATAATTTATCTGAATAAATACTACAAAAAAATTAACATTCGAATAAAACACTTACAGACGTTTCACTGTCGATTTATTGATAATACTCAATGTACATTTCGCCCTATTAAAGCATCGCCAGGAGTAAACTATTACTAAAGATACACTGTTAAAGACATTACATATATATTGGATTAATCTAACAGATTGGGGTTCAGGAGGGGGTTGTTTCCGAACTCTAAATAGTCATTAGTTAATATTTTTTGTTAGGGTAGCCTTTTTGATTTCTAAAATCTCGTAATTGTCTAAAATTTTACCGCCTTTTTGATATTGATTATAATATTGAAATTGGTATTTATATTGATTTTAGACAAATACGGGATTTTAGAATTCAAAAGAGCTATACTTAACAAAAAAATATTAACCAATGACCAATTATAGTTTGGAAAGAACCCCCTTCTGATCCCCAATCTGTTAGATTAAGTCAATCTATACTACATGTAATGTCTTTAACATTGTATCTTTAGTTATAGTTTACTCCTGACGATGCCTTAATAGGGCGAAATGTACATTGAGTATTATCAATAAATCAACAGTGAAACGTTTTCAAGTGTTTTATTCGAGTTTCAATTTTTTTGAATTAAAATATTTCACCAAGAGCCAACGCCATCCCCATTTTTTATTATTAAATACTGTGAACTTTACCTTTATATAACAATCGATATTCCATTACAATTGGAGCGTAATAACACCTGACAATAATCTGAAAACTAGAACATCTGACATTCCTAACTATTTGCAAATTTAATCTTAAATATTCCTCTGCTTCGCTATACTCCTGTTTCTAGTTTAATTATGTCTCTAACTACCCCTCAGAGGATTTCCTACCATCCTGTTTCTCCTTTTACTTATTATTAACTTCCAACGCACTCTATGCTTTTTAACTATTTACAATGTCTCCTCATTTTTAGACTTTTCTATCCAAGTTATTTTCATCGTCAGCCTATAATACCATGCCTCAAACGTTTCTAACCTTTTCTTATGGCCGTGCCCTTCTTTTACATATCGAATATCCTAATTTCAAAGAATAATTTTAATAAGAACAAAATTAAGTTCTTGGTTAAGTAATTTATCGAAACTACCAGACGTGAATCGCGATTTCGATCTCATTAGACCTCATCAGCATGCCATTAGCAGATTCTATAAATTACTGACCAAATCGCTGAAGCTCGATATAAAGCGGATTTAAATAAGATGTTGATATGACAGTACGTCGCCATCTACCTTCTTTTACTGCTATTGCCGTATTTCATAACGTTATACAAGGCCTTATTAGGGTATCATCTAATCTAACTGAATCATACGTGACAGACACATAAAGCAAATTAATAAGAACAAAATTAAGTTCTTGGTCAAGTAATAATTTTAAACAAATAAATAAAATCATGCCAAACAATAACAGTTACCTGATAGAAACTGTGAATAAAAATTTAAGTTCAATTTATTTCTAATTATGTAAATATCTATTGTTTTAGAAAATATAGGTACTTTATTGCTATTTAATTGTCAGTAATTTGATTTTACAGTACAATGAGTATTTGGTTTGTGAATATTGCAACAGTTTCACGAAATGCTTCCGTTGAACTTCCGTCTCCGGTGTTAGAAAGGACAAACAGATTTCCGATAAATGCGGATGAAATTGCCATCGGAACAGGTTCCAATAAATCAAAGGGTTTGTTTTCCGCCTGTCTAACTCGCAATACGATGTCGACAATCGTACCGTGTACGTATTTGCTTTGGCATGCAATCTTTAACTGGCTTCCCATCGCTATCGTTCGGCTATCGGGAACATCCCATTTTACTTCCTGCATCCAACTCAATTGGCACGGATACAACAACATACTGTCGTGTCTGTTCTCTATGTATGGTGGTGTAACAGATTTACAGTTTGTCAGAATATAGAACTTAATGACGATAAATCAAAGGAAACATTTCATTTTTAAATCAGCATACGAAAGAAGAATAATTATAAGTAGAGTAGAGTTTGGAAAATATGCATTTATAAATCGTGAAATATGCACCAAAAAATAGTAAAACATGCACTTATATATGCAAAATAAACTTCCGAATTGATTACTCATTTACTATTTATTGTTACATTATTAACAATACATACAATATACTACACTAAATTACAAATGTTTTCCTGTATTAAAACAATAAGTCACTAAATATTTCTCCAAGTTTTCTAAATTAAAATTACGTTTTTTTTTCGGTGAAGATCGATTTATATGCGGAAAATGATCTTTCTACGTCATATGAAGTGACTTAAAAGTTTTTCTATTGTTTATACTTCTAACATAATCGTCAATGCTGGTATTATTAGCATTACATTTAATTATTTTATTTATATTTTGTAGTAAGCCGTATTCTTTGTTTTTGTCGATAATATTAGAAAAAAATTCCTTTATTTTATTGACTTTAGAATTACTAATGGCATCAATTTGTTATTTTAACGTGTCTATTTGAATACGCTGTTTTTTCCAGTTATCTATGTCTGCGGATCTTTCGCTTCTTTTGACATAATTATTTGAGGTACAAATTCACACTTTCGAACGAACTAATTGCAAATTACCATTTTCGTACCCGTCTTCTTTTAAATGCATTTAGAGGGAATGTATCTAATTACCCATAATACTCGTTGTAGGGCTTTTACGTCACAATTTAAATAGATACACAAGTATGTACACAACCCTTTTCATGGAACAGTAATTTAATTTCAATTTGGAAATACCTATCACCTGGAAAGTACTACGATAATCATCCATATCAGCGTTGTTAAGAGACCGCCCGCCGACCGACCCGCCTAATAATGAACGAACGCCCCAGGTAGTTTTCGACTGCTGAAAAACTTTCCTAAACTTATTTTGCAAAATATGCATTCATGCACTCATTTTATGCTGAAAATTTTCCAAAAACACTAAAATACGCAATAATTTATTTATTCATATATATATATGTATTTATTCAGTATTTTGCATATAATCCAAGCTCTAATTATAAGAACTAAAGAATTATTCACTAATCGACAGATGACATGTTTACACGGTGAATAACTAGTAAGCACATGAATAAAATTAGCGATGCTAATTATCCTACAAGTCGACTTAACGAAGTGTAGAAGGTTTTCTTTTTTATGGATTGATTTGGCTGAGATGATATTGACGATTGTCAAATGTTTAGAAACACTATATAAACCTTATTAAAAATGAAACTAAACTGTTTATACACTTTGAAAATATTGCTATGCTTAGTGGAGAAATTTGATATTAGAGAAGGGAAGTGTACGTTTGATTAAATTGATTAAAATTGATATTGATATGGATTGGTGATTACTTGTAATTGTATTGCTATTGATAAAACTTTTGGGTGTTTCATTTCCAACAGCTACTCGTGCTTGTGGGAAGGCAATCCCTCTGACCTACACTGTAGTGCAAAGCCGGAGGGCAGGGCGTAAGGCCCTCTTCAGCTCTTCAGCCTCCTTTCAAGAATCTTGGGAATGGGTAGCTGGTGTTGTTAGGAAGAGAAAGATGAGACGAACGAAATGAAGACAGAAAAGAAGTGATAGATTATCTGTGGAGTATTACTGCCCCAGCAGGAAACAACAGAAAACTTGGACCAGAGCAGCCGGATCCGGATACGAACCGGGGACCTCCCGAATGCAAAGGAGTGATCTAGAGCACTAGACCACGTCGCTCGGATTTTGATTTTCGAAAGATCTAAATTGTTAAGATAGAAAGATAGATTAGTTAAGTTAGATTTGTGGGGGTTGAAGGATGGTTTGTTTTTGCTAGTGCCTTAAAACACAATAGGCCAGTAAAGATAGAAAAGGATGTACACTAGCAGATGTTGTTCTAGGAAAAATTTAACTGTCATCGAAGGCAAGCATTTTGGACAATATAGCGATAAAGATGAAATTCCGAAAATATTTGACAGGTAATTTATGACAGTGGAATGAGTAATTACAGGACAATAAAAAAGGATTTTTGCATGTTTTCTATCATAACAATAATAGCAGATATTTTAAGTGAACTGTAACGAAAGTAAATTATTGGCCGTAAAAAAATAAAGGAATTATTTTTTAAAAAGCGTATTGGACGCATCAAGCGAGTTGCGTGATTAAAATAGTATTAATAAATTAGATGATTTTAAAGGAACGAAGTAGCCTGTTTCAACTGTTCGGTTTAGCGAATTTAGAAACACAAAACGAAAATCACGTTTAACTTTTCCTTTATTGCGTAGTTGTACATTGGCTTCAAGATCTTTCCGCAAAACACAGCAATATGGTTGGTTTCTGAAGGACCAGTAACAAACGAGTCTAGTTAAAATTTGCATACAAAGAGCCATTGTAGGTATGCTATTATATCCGACTCTCCGCAACGTAACAAATTATGCTTTGAAAGGCCTCCATGTGAACGAGGTGACATTAATTGTCGGTATTACATGGCTATTGTAACGTTCGATCGTGTATGTTTCACTAAAAGTATGAGCATTTAGAGATCAGTTTTAGATTAGAGCTTTTGATACGTCAGCAATTTCTGTATACAAACAGATACATGGTTTCGTGATGTTTCAGTAGATGGTGTTAAGCATATTTTATGTTCACATTGGTTGGGTAAGGTTGAATTGTTATAAAATTGATAATAAAAGGCGGTATTTTATTTTATTCCTATACAGAGCATTCAAATATTTATTTCTTAAGAAGAAAAACTCGTTTCTCATGGATTTTTCAGCACTCAAGTCAGATCCGACGTTCTTAGTGCTCTAAGTTGCCAGGATTTAGCAACAATCCAAAGACACAAAAATGGAGTTTACAAATTTTAGAAATCACGCTCTTCTATTCTAATATTTCTATTTATATCTACAAACTTTACCATTCAGAAATGTTTTGATTTTTTTACAGTATCAACCTCAATTTCAATTACAAAGACCTGAATTGTTTCTGATTTTAATACGCGATGTGGTATATTAGTATAGTACCTATTATATACTTATAGTACTGGTGCTGCCACAACTAAACTCAGTGAACCACTTTTTAACCATTGAAATCGACGCTGGATGGTGCAGGGCCCCCACAGAATTTATAAAGCCTCTGATTGGTTTCTTTAACAGATTGTTTGTGCAAAAAGTAATGTTTAATCAGCACATGAAATTCACTTTTTTCCATTATTGTGGAAATTAACGAGGGTACCTGCTTTCAATGGCTGTCAAACACAAACTAAAGGTCGTAGTTTTCTGAAAATTTTACAGTAGTTTACTGATAGATGGCACTTAACGGAAACAGTGTTGCCATTGCAGTTTCTGCCCGGGAAATTCAAAAAGTCACGGACTTATCAAACCACCCGCGTATATAATGGCTGCCACTACCACGTCCTACCAATAACCATACCATGACCAGTGAAAACATTGATATTTCTAGATTAAAGGGAAGGACATCATCGTGGTTATCGAACGTAGGTCTCAGTCAAACTTCCTTCGTTTAGTTGGATGTTTTAATAGTCCGGTAGTCTCAAAATTTTGTATTATGATAGGAAACAGCTCCACAAAATAACCTTATAAACCTACCCATCCGAAAGTACCATGGATACGTAGCACATTATAATACAGTGATACAGTTACGTCATCAACATAGTCTGTTCGAATCAATCCAAAAAATAGTGTTTGAGGTTAACAACAGTATTTTGAACTCATTTGTTATATCTATAGAAAATACGATATAAGCTACGAGCTACGATCAAGAATTGCATATTACACTTTCACTTTTTTAGCGCGTGTGCCCACCCAACCCATCTTAGGTGGCCACCGCACCCTTCTCTCCAAACTCCCCTCCCCTCATAATAAATTCATTTCCCGTTCCCAACTATCCCAGGGATGAATAACTTACGGGGTGACCTCCCTTCTCGAGGAGGGGTTCTAGTCGGTAGGCGCTTCGGCGAATCCGACACTACCCCCCTTTCGGGAGGTGTCTTTTAAAAATTTCCCCTCCTAAAGTATAAACTAAAACCAAAACAAAAATGCAAATTACATCATTTTAAGTGTAGTGAAGCAAGTAAGTCGTAATTAACTTGATGAGTATGATGCTTAAGATAAAATACAGAAAACGTGTCGTATGTCTTTGAACAATTAGTTCACATGCAAAATCTCAATGATGTTAGTATAAAAGAAGGTTTTACAACAAAATTGACAGCTGCATATATTTGACACGAGTCTATAATTCTCATTATTATGAAGTGCTTCATTTTAGATTATTAACGTAAATGTAATTGTGCTCTCAGAGGGGCTGCTGATTACGACAACACTAGCGAGTGAGGTAGTAGGTTGTGACGTCTGCTAAGCCTTCTCGATGTTTTGTGATTCGCTCACAACAACTGACTGACGTAGTCGTTGTTGTCCGCTATTTCGTGTCCGTTTCCAATTTAGAAAATGAATGCTGTCATCGGCGCTGCTCTGCGGAAGCTATCAACGTACAACATGAAGGGAAAGATTCGATTCAATTATTTTAAGTGCAACCGCTGCAGATGTCGACAGAAGTTGCGGTGTACCTACCGGAGTGCACTTATTAGTGTTTCCGGTAGAATTTAAACTTCTTTTAGTTGTTGTCATAGCGAAATAAAGAAAAAAGACAAAGACAAATTGAGAAAAAATATACGCGATTTGCCACGTACAATTACTGAAATTTGAAAGACACTTGATAATACTATTGTACTAATTGTAAGTATGTACAGTGAGTGCTATGGTAGAGTTTTATTTATGCAAGTCTTTGACTTAAGAATATGAAATAAGAGCTAATTTGATTTAGGCGCCAAAAGCTCTGTAATCAGTATATTTTTAGCCCGGTTTCAATAATATGATTTGTTCAAAAAAGAAGGAATTAAAATCCGTATTCGTCTAAATTTTAAGAAACCGGTCGTGGAATGTGGCTTTCTGTTCGTTGTGCCTACTTGGTAGGACGCGTTCCAAATGTGAGATTTTTGATCTTAATATTTAAACGAATAAGGATTTTAATTCCTTCTTTTTTTAATGTTATATTTTCGTCTAGAAGTCCATCGGAATCAACAGTGTAATTCAATGCCGGTAGGGGTATTAGCCCTCGGAGTAGTTGTTTCTGTTGATTCCACGTTTATATTTATATTTATAATATGATTTGTTTTTACCCCCACTTACTTAAATATGTATATATGGTGACGTTTCTTTAGATTAAGTTAGTTTCTACTCAACTCTTTGATAATGTTTAATTGAATAGGCACTGATATGTTTAAATTCCATAATCAAAATTCGAAATAAAACACAAGTGTTTAAAAGTTTAACAAAAAACTTTTAATATATCACGACGAATCGTTTCACCTTACAAAGGCTTCATCAGGTGATGAAATGTACAAAAATAGACATCAACAATTCTCCCCTATTAAATATTTTTTCCCCCACTCTTCAATTGTATAATTGTATATTTTACTATAATTTCTTATTTTTGTACAATTCATTACCTGATGAAGCCTTTGTAAGGTGAAACGATTCGTCGTGATATATTAAAAGTTTTTTGTTAAACTCTTACACACTTGTGTTTTATTTCGAATCTTTGATAATGGCCTGATAAACCGAAACAGTCTAAGAGAAGTCTTATTAAAAATTTTGTTAAACCTTACAACAGTGTTTGTTTGATTTCTATCATGGCTCTGTACCTTATTAAATCAAGTAATACAATATGTCCGCCGATAGATTTTACGGCGATTGCAGTTGTGAATGCTGAGGAAGAGGGGAATCATTTATTTAGTTTTGGTCAACGTACCAGGGCATCATGTTTGTTCGCTCTTCGATACTTGAAGAATATAGAATAGCTCACCGAATCAGTTGATGTAGGCATGGGTATGGAAGCTTAGACAGACAGGGTCAGTTGGAAATGAACCTCAACCTGGACCTTTAACATTTGTAACGACTAATATTGCGAAATCCACGCAAATCTGGTCAAAATAGATTTTACAGGTGCGTTTGAAGTTCCACCCGTACAATCTACAAATCGTTTAAAGATTAAAAGTAGAGTAAATCATAAGTAGAGAAAATTAAGCGAGACTCGTTCTGAAACGATTTTCTACTCTTGCGCACTTACTTAACAGTTTGTTTAGTGACGAGTACATTTTCACAATGGTTCAAAATGCAGGAATGATTACTATCAATATAGAAGATTTCAATTTGAACTTCCTTCCTATGTTTCACATCAATTAAACAAATAATATAACACGCGGGCTGAAAAGTTCGTAGGCTAGCATAGAAAAAATTACCTTTTTTGATAGAATTTGATTTTATTATTCAATATAGTTCCCTTCCGAGGGCGATACAACGATTACAACGGTCATACAATTTTCGATATCATTTTTATAATAGGATTTGTCTTTGGTCTCAAAATGGGCTTCAGTTTCGGCGATTACCTCTTCACCAGCGCGAAATTTCTGTCCAGCGAGCATCCTCTTGAGGTCTGGGAACAGAAAAAAGTCGCTGGGGGCCAGATATGGAGAGTACGACTCGCCATAGATTTCATTGATTTGTGACACAGTGCATTGTCTTGATAAAACAGCACTTTCTTTTTCTTCGAATGAGGCCGCTTTTCCGCGACTTCGTCTTTTAAATGCTCCAGTAACGCTACATAATAGTCGCTGTTTATGGTTTTCCCCTTTTTAAAATAGTCAATGAATATTATACCATGAGCATCCCAGAATACTGATGCCGATGCCATAATCTTGCCAGCCGACTTTTGCGTCTTTCCACGCTTTGGAGTCGGTTTATCGTGCAGTCCACTCGGCTAACGGCTGACTGTCGATTGTACTCCGGTGTGAAATGATGGAGCCATGTTTCATCCATCGTCACATATCTACGCAAACGCAAATATTCGTATTTTTTACGATTGAAAAGCTCCCAGCTCCAAACACTGCTTAGAATCATCAATCCTTTGTTGTTTTTGGTCGATTGCGAGCTTGCGCGGCACCCGCTTTGTACAGACCTTTTGCATATCCAAATATTCATTCACGAGATGACCAACACGTTAATTTGATAACTTTAGGGTCTTCGCCAAAAAGCAATGCTTTATCAACACACGAAATTCCGTTTTATCCATTTTTTTTAAAGTAACAAAAGTTCTGTCACTAAAAATGCTATAACTCAGATACTAATAATGCAACAGCTGTCAAATTTATACACGCGTCTTATAAAGGTTAGGGCTAACTAAAAATCATATGAATTTGATACTAGTAGCGCCATCTATGGGCCAGCCTACGAAGTTTTTAGCCCGCCTGTTAAATTAAAAAAAGAAAGTTTCAAATTAATAATTTGATGTATTCATGGTTTTTCTTTCATCGCCACGCACGGTCCTCTACCACAGCAGCAACAGCGGCAAAATATCCTGAAGATGTCGTCCATTCGTGGCGACGAAACGTCGAGGTTAACACTTGAAAGACGACGGCCAGAAAGCCCGAAAAACCACGACTACATTAACGATGGCCGCGAAACTTGACCCAAATAGTAAAAATATTAATTGTTCACAACAATTGTTTCACCACAATATTAGCTTTTTCAGGAGACTATATATCTTTATTTATATTATGGATTTGAAATTTGAACAAGTAAAGCCTACAACGACTAATTAATTAAACGAATACTGTAAAATTTGCATTTTTAATCGGGGATGCTTTTAACATTTCTTTAATGATTTTAGAATTAAAATCTATGAAATAATTTTACATCCATAGTAAAACCAAACAATTCTGTAAGTACTTATGCTGTAATTTCAATGCTTTTACTGAATAGTGAATGAAAAGTATTTGAACAATTTATCAAATTCCATGCAAATTGAAAAGAAAGAGAGGAACTGCAACCGACTACGAGTACTTAGAAATAATTGGATCAAGATCGAGCGAGTTTGAAGGGTAGAAGTGCTCTCGTAAATTAAACGGTGAAGTTAAGTTTAAATTCAATTCTTATGAATGAAAAAGGTATTTGGAAAATCGGCTGATCGTGAGTCTCGAGTTTATTGGATGCATAATGAAATGTCTCGCGAGGAATGGATGTTGTAATATATATTCTTCAATGAGAAATACTGACTTTAAAGCTATTTCTACGTAGGCTGAAAAAGGTTCAGTCGTTTTTACATTTACTCATTTCAAAGCAAAAATAATTGTTTTACTACTTATCGCAATTAATTTGACTTCGTCATTTTACCTATCATTCCAGGTTAAAATAGAGAATAATGGTCATATATTAGATTACTACATAAATCTAGTTATGTAAGTATATCGCCATCTATTGATATCTGAAAAGAGTCTTACTAAGATATACAGGGTTTTTCAAGTTCATGGGCTATTAGAAATGTTTGTATCCAATTTAGTTAGGGAGTTTTATTTTGCTATTATTATGCTGTTGTTAGCAGATGTTAATTCTTGCACTGTCAAATTTACTTCTTGGAATGTTAAAATAGTACAAATAGTGTGGTTTATGACTCTAAACATTTGTGCCGGCCAGAGCAGGTAATGCGGCTCTTGACCGCTTGTTTCGCGGCAGGATGGTGGGTTTCCCTTGTACCGTCGTCCCACCAACTCCATAGTGGTAAATAGATATAAAGACCAAATGTATCAAAGAAAGTTACCGAGCGGCGTGGTCTAGTGTTCTAGATTATTGCTTAGCATTCAGGAGGTCGCCGGTTCGAACCTGGGTGCGGCTGCTCTGGTCCAAGTTTTCTGTGGTTTCCTTGGATCATTTAGGCAAATGCTAGGGCAGTAATATTCCACAGATAACCTTTTACTTCTCTTCTGTCTTCATTTCGTCCGTCTCATCTTTCTCTCCCTAACCACACCACCCACCCATCCCCACGATTCCTGAAAGGAGGCTGAAGAGGGCCTTACGCCCTACCCTCCGGCTTTGCACTATAGTGTAGTTCGGAGGGACTGCCCGCCGACCAATACGAGTAGCTGGTGGGAATGAAACACAAAAAAGTTTTTTTTTTTTTTAAAAAGAAAGTTAAGTTACCTTGAGATTCTGTACAACGCAGCTAGCTTGTTCTCGTTTATTTATTAAGTATTGTTTTGTACATAAATTCGTTTTTAATGTTACTCCAGCATTTTATTTCATCAATTCATTTCTAACTAGTCACACAAAATTAATTTGGAGTGTGACGGCGTGTTCTACAAACAGTGTAGCTTTAAGTTGAAATTTGCCACTGTTTTATGGGTTTTTACAAAAATCAGTTCGTGCCTAAACAAGAAGTATATGAATTAGAAGAATGAATTCAAGTCTATTCTATACCGGAAGTAGATGTTAACTTTCTTATTTTAAATGGAATGACATACATTTTTTTACATTTTCCGATAGAAAATCTGAATTGAAGCTTATTTTATAGGAGGCATTACCCCGAAAACATTGATGGATTTTGAGTTATTTAATTTTTTTTAAAAAATTTGACATTTGCACGTTAACATTTAAAAAACCGTAATTCAATTAATTTTTGAGATTTTGCTTTATAACTCGTAACAATTATTTATAACTATTCACATTATCGAAAAAAATGTGGTGTTGAACAAAAATGTACAGGGTGTTCAAATTTTGTGGTCAAAGTTGGTCAACTTCAAATGGGCATAAATCAATTTTATGAAATGGAATGACGCATTTTTACCTGCATATTCGAATTCCTCATTGAATGTGGCGTCTATTGACATGGGACTATCATATATCTTTGTTTATACTTTTTGAGAAATTTTACAAATTGTGAAGTTGTTGCTTTTTTGCACTGTATACGTATAATGTTAATGAAAGCAGCGTGCTGTGATTTCGAAACAATTGAACAATAAATTGTTGTTAAGTGTCAGAAAGCGTATGCCGTCTTCCAGACCCATAATTTTGAATTGTTGCAATAATTGAATTATGCTCCTTTGAAGTTGACCAACTTTAACCACAAAATTCGAACACCCTGTACATTTTTGTTAAACACCACATTTTTTTTCGATAATGTGAATAGTTATGTAAATGTAAATCGAACTTGAAAATATTTTTAAAAAAAGAGGCATAAACAATAACCAAATGAGTCCAAGTTTCAGAATTGAATTCACTCTACTAATTCATATACATCTATAGCCCATCAACTTGAAAAACCCTGTGTACTTGTCCGACTGAGTCGATGTAACCCGCCTGCTTATTAGGGTGGAGTGAGATATATATTTTTTAAATCTGACACGCCTGGCATACAGAAAGGTGTATATGATGAAAATAAACATTTCTGCTTAAAAAAAAGTTTATATCAAGCGCCTTTCACTGCCCCACCACTTTTACTTTTTAATTATTTTAGCGCTCATGTGACGGTGGAAGAACAGATCTCAGGTATTTCTTTTATTATAAACATTTGTTATTATTGTTATAATAAATATTTTCCACAGTCAGGCCTTGCATTTTTTTGGAAATATATTGTAAAAGTATTATTGGACTAAAATGCATTAGGTATTAGTTCTCGTCATGAAAATGAGCCTGCTTCAAATATTTTAGATGCATCGATTGCTTTTTGTCAAAATGGTTCCATTTCTTTTGACAATTTAGAATTTATTGGATGTGACGGACCAAATACCAATGTAGGATGAAGGCATGCATTATTTCCTTATTGGAAAAAAGTATTGAACGCCCCTTGCAATGTTTCATTTGCCAATTGCAGCTCGATGGTGAAACAAGTGGAGTATTTCCTGACCCTATAGGAAAACTTCTATCCAATTGTGAAAAGCTTGCTGTTATCGAATTTTCGAAAATATATTCAGAACTCGTCACTATAAATATTGATGTGGGGTTGAGTACAAATCAGCAATATTTGTACGAAATGTGCTTATCTGTAATTAACACGGTCATTGCTGGGAAGCGCATTCAAAAACGTGATCCTGGAATGCTAGTTGATTCGCGTTGGTTAACAACTGAATACTCCGTTTCTATTTTAGTACTTTAAATCCAACCCTACATTTAATTATATTGACAACATTCATAATCAAAATTTACGCGCCCATGTGGTTTTTTATGAAAACAAAACCCTTCTGCATTTATGGTGCAAAACACATATTTAAAACTATTGAGTTGTGTCATTATATTTATATATAGAAGATTTAAGAAATATTGCTTTCAAGATTTTTAACAGATATGGATTCTTTTGACATCCTGAAAATATATTGATATCTGTGTTGTGGGATAAACGCAGGCATATAAGACAACTAGCTTATTGCAGAATTTTGAAGGCTAGGACTGCAACCGTTAGAAAAGTAAAAATTCGAAGTTTTACAGTTCCATATTTTTATTTTCAAAATACAAATTATTACGAAATAGTAGATTGTTAAAATGTCTTTTAGACCGAACAACCCGTAACTTCTAAGTTGACAGATGCCCAGTTAAAAGAAGTTGTAGACGACCCAGAATGGTCAGCAATTTTGTACATTAAAGATTGCCCTTACCACACGCAAGCCGTGGAGAGAGCCGCCAAAATGGTGACTGAAGCATCCATTGCAAAGTGTGGTTATGAAGAAAGAGATAGGCTAATTATAAGCAAGTTAGAACCTATATCCATTTCTAGTTTAAATTTTCTTGCCGTTTACTTTACCATAACCTAATATTTCAATATTCTGATTCGTGAAGTAGTTAGTAATGGTAATAACAATCACGTTAATAAGTATAAAAACAAAATCGAAAAATAGTCAATTAAGTTTTGTGGTGGTGGAATAACCGTAAAAATCTAAGAGAAAAAAGTTTTTAAATTGTAAGGGAGATTATAACTATAGCTTCAACAAAGTTAGGTAAATTCGTTTAAAAAAAAATTCGTGGCGGTGGAGGAGATGCCGGCAAAAAAATGTGAAATATTCCAAAAAATTCTATTTGTCAACTATAACTTTTCCACACACAGACATATTCATTTTTTAAAATAAGATTAAATCTTATTGTTAATTCATTAGTTTATAGTTATTTTAAACTTTTCTATTTCTATAATTTAAATTCAGTCTAATCCTTTTTCGTAGAATGTAAGCGGTTTTGCAGTTATATTAAAACTTTTCTATAGCTGTATTTACCAAAATCGGTAAGTTCACTATCATTCAGATAAGTGGGTTTTGCCAAAAGGTATTTGTACATTTACCTGAAATAGAGTAATGACCCTGTTGCTATGGAGATTTGCACCCTCTGTACTATAGTATGCACTATTTTCGCCCGCTTAAATATGCATATTTCATCCAAAAACCAAAAACAGGCATTCACATTCCAGCAGTTGAATCATTAACATTTTATTTTATTCAAGCAACTTCATCATTTTGCATTTTAATAATCATATATAGTTTTGTATTTATTTAGTGTTAAGATTGTAAATATATTTTTTTTACTGTTACGTCCGAATCTTTTATTGAGCTACGAAAACAAATAAGTGTTCGGTGCCATTTTGCTACACGCAATTTACCAACAGCACCGTAGAAATAAAAACACTTATACCTGACGCTCCACCCTACTGCTTATGTATACGTGAATAATTAATAATAATAGTATAAGTTTTTGTTGAGTAATTTTTCGAAACTTCTAGACGTGAATTACGACTTTGATCTTATTAGATAAGTCTCGATAGATCGCTGATCACATCGGAGGAACCCTTCGATAAATTACTGACCAAGGATTTATATTGTTCTCAATACTACGTTCTATGTGAAGTCAAGAGTTTCAGAATCTATTTCTTCTTATTTTTAAATATTCTTGTTTGCATGTATGGAGATGAAAGTCGAACGCTATTTTCAATACAAGTATATGATGCCTCTTATCGAATATACTTCGAGTATAAACTACCTTACTGAATGGTTCTTTAATGGTTTCCAAATGCTATTTGCCGACAGAAGCTGAATTTATTGGATTTATTTACGAACATGCTTACAACTAGTAAAACTCCGCCAAGTTTGATAAATTGTTCAATCGATTTCGTAAGTCCGTTGAAAATAATATTACGGTTTTGTTGGATTTTATACGACAAATGGCATGTATTTGATCGATCAAACAATTCATTAATGGAGTCCAGATATTACTTGCTACAATTATTTCGAAAATTGGATTAGTTCATTGACAGGAATAATAACGCCCCCTTGTGGGCACTGCACGCTAAAGGCCCAGAGAAAATTGAGGGTCGTTGAAGCGGTTTAGGGGGGCGATTGCTGATTTGTATTTTATTTAAAAACTAAAATCAAAACCTAGATTATTTCGTTCTTGCTCCTGCCCAGTTTGATTGTATAGACTATAGAATAAATAACTTATCACGGCTTTTGTAGGTAACCCGTGAGCAATTAAGCTTTAACAAATTTTTGTTAAATAACGTAAATAACGCGACTTGTGAAATCCTGCATCAAGTGGCAGAATCATCGGTACTTGTTCTATCTTGCTCAGTACAAATTCCATCGCATCGTATTCGATTTTGTGCATGTTCGTCTTATTCCTGTGGGTGCGTCGTGTATTTTAATCGTAAATATGTTAAAATATAGAAAATATGTAAAGAACTATTATTTTCTAGAAATTTAGAGACAATTCAGAGATCAAAAGGAGAAACCATATTTGATAAGCTGAAAAAGTTTTGTGATGAAAAAGAAACATGATATGAAGAACATGATATTAGCTGCTACGGATTGCGCTCCGGCTATGACAGGACATCACAAAGGCTTCATAGCGCACTTAAGAAATAAAGTTCCAAATGCACGCAAACTTGCTGTACATTGCATTATTTATAGACAACATTAGGTTGCGAGAAATTTGAGTGTACGGCTGCAATCGGCTTCAACACTGCATCATGTCATCAAAGCAGTAAATAAAATCCGAAACAGCTTTTTTAATGACAGATTATATAATTAGCATTGTGTTGCTAATGATGAAGATTTAAACCGATTTCTGTTTCATACAGCAATCGCTGTGCGTTGGATATCAAGAGGTACTTGTTTGACTCGATTTTACAGTCTGTTTGACTCTGTGATAGAGTTCTTGGAAAACAATGACGCAACAATGTTATCACATCAAAGAATGATATTGCGTACTTGATACAAACAATGAAATTGCGTATAAATTGTTTAATGATATAATTTCCAACTTCAAGATGACGACTTAAACTTGATAATAGAAAAAATGTCGTTGCTGCTTTCGTAATCAAACTGCTCTTGAAAAAAATATCAGCATACGTGAGCTTCACGCTTTCCCTAATTTATCAGCAGTACCAGCAGCATCCTTCAATAACGATGACTTACTTGATTATTGTCAACATTTAGAGAACCTCCACACCTCTTTGAAATTAAAAATCAAAGAACAATTCCAGGACATTTTAAAGTTGGAAATACCTGACTGGGCGTTGGATCCTTTTTCAAATTTCAGCACAGCAGGGCAGCAGTATCATCCCAGTTGGAAGAAGAATATATATGTTAAAACTGACAATGGACGAGGAAATTTAAATCAAATTTAAATTTTAATTTTTAAAAATGGCTACCAAGAATTTTGGCTACAAAAGCCGCAACAAATACCACAATTTTTCCCTGGATTGTGGTCGGTTGTTTAACGATTTGTGATAGCATTCCTATCATCGTATTTTTGTGAACGTGGATTTAGTGCTGTGATAACGCTGCTAACTAAAAAGAGAAATCGTTTGATCGTTTGAATGTTATCTAACGCGGTGACTTATGGCTGTTTTTGAGTAAATTCGACCCTGAACAAAGATTAACAAACTTATTAAAAACCATCAGATTCATCCTTCGCATTAGATTAGTTTTAAATTTGAAATTGAAATGTTTATTGTAATTTGAATAAAAGTTTTTATAAATATTTATAAAGTTGCGTTTTATTGCTCTCTTTAGAATAGTATTTAAAGTGTAAGTTTGAACTCAGTAAATGGGATGAGACTCATATGGCACGCTATAATTAAATCAATTATTGCGATTGTGATTTTTAATATGCGGTAAAGTTAAAAAATTTTGGGGGGCGCTAGAAAATAATTGATTCTAAAAGTGGGCGGTAGACGAAATAAATTTGAGAATCACTGCAATATAGGAATGTTATACGTATCTATCTTGCTATTTCCGCACATACAAATGTTTGGGATTACCTGAGTATTAAAATGTCTAATTAAAGGATGTAACTAACTACTTTGTATTTTCAGGATGTTGTTGTTTGATTGGAATTTTTAATTAGAAAACATAGTTTTGACGTGTTGTGTTTGTTAAAATTTCGTGAAAGTAAAGAATGACACTATAAAAGGATAAAAATAACTATTTAATAATGCACGGTTTAATGTGTCTCATTCGCGCAGAATATCTTAGTCTACAGCTCGTAAGTACGAGGCATCTTTTTTAAGTAAGTACCGTTTTGAAATTAATAAAAAACGTGCAAAGATATCTTACTAATTTTATTTTTATATGAAAGCCTGTACCTTAATCTACTTTTCCACATAACTTCCTTCAAACTTATTCAATTGAGGCACTTGTCATAAAGTTTGACCAGTTTTTGAATACCCTTTCCATAGAACTCTGGCGCCTGACTTGTTAACTGTTAACCACTGCATCACAACTGTTTTGACTTCGTCATCGCCATTCATTGAAGACGCTGACCGCCCAGATGTTTCTTCAAGTGCAGGAACAAATGGTAGTCACTGGGCGCCAGATCAGAGCTGTACAGAGAATGAAGTAGAGTTTCCCAGTGAAAAGATGTGCCCAAAGAAATCTTTGGTCCGATTAGCCACATGCGGAAGGAGGGCATTGTCATGCAGCAAAACGATGCCTTTTCAACTTTTGTTCTGGATTGCACGGCGCAGATTGTTCATAACACTCGTTGCTATGAACCATCGGTACCCATCCGTCCAAGCGTCGACGGGTTTAACTAGTAAAGAGTAATATAATTACCAATGTGAAACTTTTGTTGTAAGTATTTAATTCAAATATTTCAACACTCTTGTTTATTTCATAAGGGGAAGTGAATTTTTTTTAATTCGATTTGATGTCAGATTGGTTAATGTTTAAAAGAACATTTAAATCAATAAGAATAATCAAGATAATTTACTCACCAATAATTAGGAAATAGTAAATATAATTAATTATCTACATAGACGGGAGATGAAGGCGTGCGTGAACAAGTATAAATATATTTGGCTGGCTGGCGACTGTGACAAGATCATAAAGTAATTAGGTATTCACCGGGGTTCCTTTGGAACCCCTGCCCCTCTGGATTATATGCGAATTAATTTTCACCATTCTAGCAGAATCCGTCAATTAGCAAATCGTATTAAATATCTGTAATCATGAGTTTGCGCTCCCGCGCCTCCAGACGGGATACACACATTCTGGAGACCAACAGGGTAGGTCAGACCTTATCCCGTGCCGCTATAGCATAATGCCCACCCCACGCAAGGCAAGTCACCGTACTATAGGCATCACCAGAGGCGGCAGGGTGTATTTTGAAGATTTCCTCTCCTCCACGAAAACAAAAAAAATCACCAGAGAAATTTGTGTGTTTCCTGTACAATACTGGGGTGACAGATCGTCGTGGCACTTTAGCCACAATTCAACAACGAACTCTTATAAACACAATGGCCAATGATAATGTGTTAACACAATCAGATCTTTCTCAAGTACTGTGCACAATATAAATAATACATAAATATCAAATATATATAAACAGTAATCACATTAGTAAACCAATAATTTACTGCACAAATTATCTACGCATAATAAATGCACCTGCAACGCAACGCATCGCATCGCTATGCTCACAAAAGCAGCCGCATCGCATCGTTAGAAAAACTCGTCACTGCAATCGTGCACGACGTCTATATACATACTGTATATTAGAAGAATGTTGTCCTCGCATCTTTCTACTCCTTCCTATGTCTTTCGTCACCCTTAGATAACATAAGCAAAACATATGGGGATGCTAGTCGCCAGCCTTTACGAAGTTAAATATGAGAATCAAGGAAAAGCAAATACAAAAATGATAATTATTGAATATAGTTTTGAAATAATCATTTCTATTTATATTTCGTATCTTACAATTTTGATTACAATTAATTTTTGCTACAAGATTGCGTAAATCGTTTTTCACTTCAATGTTCCTTTTGCTTCCTTGTTCACAATTTAAGCTTTCCAAAAAATAGAGAATAATAATTTCCAAAAACTGTTTAAGCCTCTAGTGCTATTGGTTTTTGACTAATGCCTGTATTTATTAATTATTGATTAATTAATATGATACTAATTAGAGGTGTGGTACCATCGGCTTATCAGTACATAAAAATCTCTTCAATTCATAAAGTAACATACCATTTCAAAGGCTAAATCTCTATATCTAGAAGCCTTTGTGACGCGTTTCATAAATTATTCCTTAATCCCCGTGTGTTTTGTGCTTAGTGATAGTTGCATCAAAAAGTTACTTTCATATGCATAATACACGTTCATTCAACATTCATTACCCTCATTTACTGACTCTCAGTTAATATTTTACACAGCTCTCAATTAATATTTCATACAGGAACCAGTTTCCCTACGTGCTAAAGATGAAATATCCCTCGAGTGGTATGTCTATTTTATCTCCTGGAATTGATGATTCAAATGGAAATTTAGGAAAATTTTACAAGGCTTTTAATGGTTACCAACGCGTCATATAAAAGTGCCAAATTGACTTTCGCACTAAATATTTCATACTACCTAGAAATTTTGTGATTTAAAATCATTTCACTTTCAAATAGTTCGTATTAGTTAATTTCGATATTCAAAAAACATTGCTAAAGGATGCGAAACGTTAGAGGTGAGTGCGACACAAACCATAACAAAATTCGACCCGTCTTAAAAAGCGTGTCTAATTGTCATTTTACACTGTGTAAGGACGCAACAGTTGCAGCTACATTTGCGCAGTGGGCGCGTGATTATGGAGCGCTTAGACTATGTTATATAAATAGATGCACGACTCTCTAGATCATTGCTTAGCATTCGGGAGGTCGTCGGTTTGAAGCCGAGTCCGGCTGCTCTGGTCCAAGTTTTCTGTGGTTTGTTTGTATCATTTGGGCAGTATTATTCCACAGATAATCTTTCAATTCTCTTCTGTCTTCATTTCGTCCGTCTCATCTTTCTCTCCCTAACCACACCACCCGCCCATTCCCACGATTCCTGAAAGGAGGCTGAAGAGGGCCTTACGCCCTACCCTCCGGCTTTTCACTATAGTGTAGGTCGGAGGGACTGCCCGCCCACCTGCACGAGTAGCTGGTGGGAATGAAAAACAAAAAAGGATTTTTTTTGTCTGGATCATTACCGATCGGCATGGTTTAGTGTTCTAGATCATTGCTTAGCATTCGGGAGGTCACCGGTTCGAACCCGGGTGCGGCTGCTCTGCTCCAAATTTTCTGTGGTTTCCTTGAGTCATTTAGGCAAATGTTGGGGCAGTAATATTCCACACATAATTTTTCACTTCTCTTCTGTCATCATTTCGTCCGTCTCATCTTTCTCTCCCTAACCACACCACCCACCCATTCTCACGATTCCTGCAAGGAGGCTGAAGAGGGCCCTACCCTCCCGCTTTGCACTACAGTGTAGGTCGGAGGGACTGCCCGCCCACCTGCACGAGTAGTTTTCTTTCTTTCAGTTTTTGGACGACGCCCAGCGAAATCTTCTTTCACCCTAAATTATAAGACGATACTTGGAATATATATGTAAATGGAAATGGCAAAGAAAACTTTCAAAAATATTTACTGCCATCTATACATAAAACTATGAAGCATCATTTAAGGCGCGCATTTCAAAATTACACCAATTTTTTTTTTTATTGGAAATTAAAAAAAAACAACATAATATTAACAAATTTAATAACAAAGTATAAATGCAGTAATAAGTACAATTAGTACAATATACGAGTAAATACCAAAACATCAATTAATTAAAATAATAAATACTAAAAAAAGTAATTATATCATTGTCATTGAAATTGTTCTTTACCTAATTGCTTCTTGCTTTTACAGGGGGTGATAAAGTTTCAGAATCTGCAGAACTACTAGCTTCTACTATATTGTCCATTGTGCCAGTACTTTCTATAACAAATAATTACATATGTATTGGATATTTGAAACTGTATCTGCATAACTACCTGCAGTTGAAGAATTCTGCTTCCCCCCCTTATATGTTCTCACTGGATGAAGTGCATCACTGTCCTTTAATGGGGACAAGGTTGTCTGCCCCTCTAACCGAAGAAGTTCTACAAGTTCCCATAGTTGTGTAAACTGTCCGGCAAGTTTCTTCTGTGTGGGACAGAAAACGCCCTTTTCACCCATATGCGTTGCAAATGGGGTTGTTTGGGAAACTTGTACCTACAAGAATTACAACAAATAAATGAATTATCTTGTATACTGAACATCATTGCGTTGTTACCTTGGGGTAATTTTCCTACATCCTTCCACGCAGCATATTCCTCTTTGTATTTCCATTTTTAATTAGCTGCAATAATATCAACAGCAGATTAATAAACGATGACAACCTATTAAGGGTTTTTAACTAGTTTTGATTCGAAGAGCAAAGTTTCTAATAAGCACTATTCCAGATAATAATTACTTATTGTAAAGCACGATTGAAGTACTTAATACGTTACTTACTTTCAGGACAGGTAAAACTACTTCACACAAGTACTTTTAAAAAAAAATTACGATTAAAAAATTTTGACGCCACGAACGCTTTTATGTTTTTAATTAATAATAATTAATGGGGAATTTCTCCGGTAATGACAACAACCGTCATCGCGTCATGTGTTGTCGTTTCACTAAAATGTATGAAGATACCGATTTTAGTAATTTAAAAAATTACGTTAGTTCCGTAGGGTGAACTTATGAGACGTTGACATTCGACATTTCATACCCTCCCTGGTAGAGCGCGCTTCTTTTGCTGCAGTGGTTACGCGCGCACTATACCAAATCTGTCGGTGTCGTACGATGTTTCAAGAGAGCATCCAGGCCGAGATCTTCTGTTGTTATCCATTGAAGAGATGTGGCAACCTTGTTAAAGAAAGTTACTTAGTTTCTTCGACTTATGTCGCCGCCGAGTTCGTAGTCTTGCGGAAATTATTCATAAAATATATAAAGTATGCAAGAGCATTTATAACATAGATCGGAACGTTATGTTGCCGATGTATTCGACACGAGATGCACGGATTGAAATACTTTGTAGACTGCTTCCAGTTATGTGGAATGACTCGGTTAATGGCTCGTGTAACGGGAAACAGGACGATAAGGAACTGCAATTGCACAGCCCTCAATCGACATTGCCATGAAACACATAGCTTTTGTTACGATCTCTAGGGACATTTTCTAGACTAGATTCTTTCTTATTATTATTATTAGACAATAATGAAACCTATCAAGATCGGCCAGTAAAAATTGCATCAAAATTTGACTGTTTAAAGGGGTAACCGTTATTGAGAGACAAATAATTCACTGTAATTAATATAAGTACAACATATTACGTAATTTATTATATTATTAAAATATGTTAAATGTACAGTGTTTTTTTTTTACTAAACAATCGTTTAGAAGCACCTATAGTAGTTAATTGCAGTTTCCAACTTACTCAGGGTCCAAAGTACAACAATAGCTACTTTTCTTCTTTATAACTACTTCTGTAGTTTGAGATAGTTATATTGAATTTAAATTTCCTTGAAACGTAGAAAAGATACGAGGAATTTCTAAATTCCTTTACCTGTGTTTACATTTATTTAATTTTATATTAAGGCAATTAAGATTAATAAATGTACGTTCCTCAACGGAAAGTCTATTCTTCTCTTAAAGCAACTGTAAAATATATAAACAAAAAAATAATCAGAGAAATATTAAGGATTAAATGTAAACTTTCAACGGTACATTTGTTGTGAAACATAACGAAAATATTAAGAAATAATACACAGTAATTTGGATAAGTTTCACCTGTTTATTGTTGTCTACTCAAAATTTAAGACTTTTGAAAATTACTTTGTAAAATCCAAACAATTGTTGAGTAGACAACAATAAACAGGTGAAACTTATCCAAATTATTGTGTTCAATTTTTTAATATTAAGGATGTTTCAAAAAATATCATCCCTAGGCATTATTGCGTACACTATTTCTAATGAAGCCCATAGACAAAATTAGCAAAATATGAACGAAACAAAATTCTGTGCATGGTAGTTAATTGCCTGCTTTAGATTAACTGATGGTTCATTAATATAAACGTTAAGTGTGGCCAGAAGATCGCACAACGAACAACTAACTTGTGTATCTTCTTTGACTGTTCTCAAATTTTCCTCTGACATTGGAACAATCATTTTGTCACATGCTAATACTGACAAAGGTATGTTAACATCATTATCAAAAATTACATCCGAAATGTTACCGGTCACTGATTCCAGAGAAAATATTTTTGTTCATTTTTGGTTCGTCCTGGATTTACGGGTTGCTTTTTTGGTCGTTTGGGGGTGTGACACAATAAAAATAATGCGATTGGGTGCAAATAAAGTTTAATTTGTACACTATGAACAATTATATATAGTGATAAAGAATGAAGAAGAAAACAAGTAGAAAAGAAGGTGTAGTAATAAGGACTTGATGATTAAGTAAGTTTAGGTGTGTTGGCGGAGTTAGGGTGATTATGAGTGACTCTTAGTGACTAACTGACTGTGTGTGACTGACTGTGAGTGACTGACCAACTCTGATCGATTGTCTGGTCAACTGAACTCTAATCTCCTGTTTAAAGGGTTTTTATGAATGTATGTTAAATGAGAGAAAGTAGTAGGGGAACCGTTTCTAAGGATCTTAGTTAGGCGTTATTCGAAGTAAGGATACAAGGAATTTAGGGAAATTGACCGCGACGAATGTAATTGGCGTAAAAAAGTGCAATTTAGAACGGATGCAGAAAAGGGTCATTTTCTACTGGCGAGGGTAAATAATGAGAGCGTGACGATTTGAATAACACCAACTAAAGGTACAATAGAAAATATTCGAAAAGGATTTGTAAAGAAGTTAAAAAGAATAGAATAAAATTGAATGAAAAACTATTATGTTAAACAATACAAAGGAAAAGTGAAATTTGAAATGTATATATATATATATATATATATGGTTGTGAAGAACAGTACAAAAGAGATAGAAGTTATAAAAGAAATAATAAAACGAATAAAACACTTGGAATATTTTTCACAGGTTTGTTGACGGAACTCGACAATTGTTTCGACAGGGGTCTGTCATTATCAAGAGTAAGCAGAATTACTAAATATATGAATGTGCGCAAACTTATTTATACCACCCACCCATTCCCACGATTCCTGCAAGGAGGCTGAAGAGGGTCTTACGGCCTACTCTCTGACTTTGCGCACAGTGTAGTGGAGTGTCGGAGGGACTGTGCGCCCACCAGTATGAGTAGCTGGTAGGAATGAAACGAAGAACTTTTTTTTTTGGCAAATTTCATATTATTAAAAGAGTAAATTTCACTATCAAACATTAAGAATCATATTCAAAAAAGAAGGAATTAGAATACTTATTCGTTTAAATATTAAGATCAAAGATCTCACATTTGCAATGCGTCCTACCAAGTAGGCACAACGAACCGAAAGTCATATCCCACGAGCGGTTTCGACCTATCGGGTCTCATCAAGTGGGCGCTGGTAGAAAGGCCTTTACAGGCTATATTATGAATATAAATATAAATATAAATATGGAATCAACAGAAACAACTACTCCGAGGGCTAATACCCCTACCGGCATTAAATTACACTGTTGATTCCGATGGTTTCTCAGACGAAGATATAACACATTCAAAAAAGAAGGAATTTAAATCCTTATTCCTCTAAATATTAAGATCAAAGATCTCACATTTGGAACGCGTCCTACCAAGTAGGCACAACGAACCGAAAGCCATATCCCTACTCTCCGGCTTTGCACACACTGTAGTGGAGGGTCGGAAAGACTGTGCCCCCACTAGTACGAGTAGCTGGTGGGAATGAAACAAAAATAAGGATTCTAATTCCCTCTTTTTTGAAAATGTTATATCTTCGTCTAAGAACAGTGTAATTCACCGGTATAGTCTCATAAACGCCTAGCATAACCATATAGTAACACCTTTATTTTTATAAAATATAGAAAATTTATCTAATGTTTCATAAAAACATTGCATCTACGCCGCATATCACATCAAAAATACAAAAAACACCTTAATTTACTAAAAAAAAAAAAAAAATCGGGCGTTAATGGTTTAATCATAAATAAATAATTAGAGAATATAAACTGAAAAATGTAAACTATGAATTTGTCCCTGCTACATCGTAGTGGGCTAAAAGAAAACACCCACAAATGTTATAAGCAGACTTAAAATGGGAAATTTCTAGGAACTTGAACATTTGCAAAATTACTAATAATTTCTTCAAGCTAGGCCAATAAACTGTAGCAATGCATAAAAATAAAATAATATTTACAGATGACGCATGCTACGCGAAGGTAACAAAAGAACACGATAGCGCTTCACAATAAAATACTACAAACGGATTTACAAATATTGCAGCCAATTTTATCAGACGTTGAAAGGTTTTATGGCCTAGTTCAAGCAGACAACTCCTAAAGATAAAACTATTACCAATTTATGTACAAATACATATATACAGTTTGGCACAAACCGGAAAGTAACTGTGTAGAAACAATGTTTCTGAAATAACGATAGAGACGCTATTTATGACACTGAGCTGGTACAGATTTCTCTGCCAAAATATAATGAGTGGGCCTTATTTTCTAGCGAGCCTTATATGGGTCAGGTAATCTATTACATGTACCTATTCGTTTTTTAATATTCACAAAATTCTTCATGCTCATCCTGTGTTATTCATTCTTATTTTGCATACTACTTAATTCAACAATACAGTTAATATCTGTTTAGGCGCGAACTGATTTTTGTAAAAAACCATAAAACAGTGGCGAATTTCAACTTAAAGCTGCACTGTTTCTAGAACACGCCGTCACACGCCAAATTAATTTTGTGACTAGTTAGAAATGAATTTATGAAATAAAATGCTGCAGTAACTTTAGAAACGAATTTATGTACAAAAAAATACTTAATAAATAAATGAGAACAAGCAAGCTGCGTTGTACAGAATCTCAAGGTTTTTTTTTTTTTTGTTTTCGTGGAAGAGGGGAAATCTTCGAAAGACACACAGCCGTCCGTACGACTGGGTAGTGTCGGATTCCCGAGGAAGGTGTCCTCGGACCTACCGACTAAAACCCCTCTACCTCAGGCCGTTATAGGAACTCACGTTCCTCTTGAGCCGTATGTGGTTATAGGTTTTGTTGATTGGTTTTGGATGGGACAAACCAACGGAAACAACTACTCCGAGGGCAAATACCCCTACCGGTATTGGATTACACCGTTGGTTTGAGGTTGGGATGATTCGTTGATGGAAATTGTGAAATTGATTGCATTCACGTTGAAGGATAAACTAACGGAAACAACTACTCCGAGGGCAAATACCCCTACCGGCATTGGATTACACCGTTCGTTTGAGGTTGGGCAGGTAGGTTGGTTTGTTTTGCGGTGGAAGTTGTGAAATTGATTACATTCACGTTGAAGGATAAACTAACGGAAACAACTACTCCGAGGGCAAATACCCCTACCGGCATTGGATTACACTGTTCGTTTGAGGTTAGGTTGGTTTGGTTGTTTATGGTTTTTGGTTTTTTGGGTTTTTAGGAAGTGTAAACTTGATTAGGATCACGTTGATTGCCGTTGACCGAACAACGGGCGTGTTTTGAGAAATTTGTTTGTTTTGTCGAGTGTTTTAGTAAAAGTGTTAAAATGTGATCTTATGAGCTTGACAGGGTTCACGTTGATTGCCGTTGACCGGGAACAACGGGTGTGTTGAACGTATATTAGTTTGTTTTGTTGATTGTGTTTAAGTAGAAGTGTTAATCTGTTTTTTTTTTGTGAACTTGACCAAAGTTCACGTCGATTACCGTTGACCAACGGGTGTGTTGAGAGTTTTAGTTCTTTTTTTGTTTATTGTGTTTAAGTAGAAGTTTTGAAAATGTTTTGTGTGAACCCGAACAAGACACATGCTGATTGCCGTTGACGCGCTAACAACGGCGTGTTGAAAGGAGTTAGTTTGTTTTGTTAGATGTGTTTTAAGAAGTATTAATATGAAGTTTTGTGAACCTAATCCGTTTATATTGTTGGTTGAGTTTGGACTTTGGATGGGTTGGTTGGGAGATCTCCCTCTTCCTTGCCGTTGGTCGGTGGAATGTCGGAGATGTGGTTAGGTTTTGATGGTTGAGAGATCTCCCTCTTCCTTGCCGCTGGTGGGTGGAATGTCGGAGACGCTCTGCGCAACTTTCTTTGATACATTTTGTCTTTTTATTTTATTACTATGGGGTTGGTGGGACGAAGGTACAAGGGAAACCCACCATCCTGGTGCGAAACAACCGTCAAGAGCCGCATTACCTGCTCTGGCCGGCACAAATGTTTAGAGTCATAAACCATACTATTTGTACTATTTTAACATTCCAAGAAGTAAATTTGACAGTGCAAGAATTAACATCTGTTAACAACAGCATTAAAATAGTAAAATAAAACACCCTAACTAAATTGAATACAAAACAATATCCTTTAGATATACATATAAATATAGCTTACAAAAATATATTGCGACATAGGTAAATGTAATCATGTCGTATTTTGCAAACCAAATTGTTGCAAATCTACCTCATGAACAAACCTATTGCGTTAATATTTCATTCGTGACACACGACATCGATTCCCTGTCAAGGGTCAGCTGGTGTTGATCATGAAACAATTAGTGTGATTATATTTATTAACTACCCAGCGCTAACTTGTTCCGCAAATAAATCTTAATCGAACGCCTGACGAGTATGCACTTTGTTAAAGCAATGACTGTTGTTTGTTATCGGGACGCTTAAATGTTAATCTTGTAACTGAAACTGAATACGAATACTCATTTTTCTTCCTTTCTTCACCACAGCCCATTTATCTCAAAAGATATATTGTTTAGGTAGTTCATCAATAGATAAAAGCTCGCTAAAGTAAAGTATGAATGGGCTAGTAAAAATATAAGTGTTGGTAATGAAGCCATTTGATATATTTTTATTTCAAAAAAATAAAATTTCTATTTGTGTTTTTATTTTACTCAAGTATTTCTAAATAAATATAAATATTATTTTGTATTTGTGTGTTTGTGTTGTTATTATTGTAAAGTTTATTGTTTTGTATTGTGTATCGTATTGTATTCGTGTAAATATTCCTTTCTTGTAGTTCTATTTCTATACTTGCTCTTTACCTGTTCTGTATATATTCTCCATGGTCTTTAAAAAAAACTTTTTTGTGTTTTATTCCCACCAGCTACTTGTACTGGTGGGCGGGTAGTCCCTCCGACCTACACTGTAGTGCAAAGCCGGAGGGTAGGGCGTAAGGCCCTCTTCAGCCTCCTTGCAGGAATCGTCGGAATGGGTGGGTGGTGTGAAATGAAGACAGAAGAGAAGTGAATGATTATCTGTGGAATATTACTGCCCCAGCATTTGCCTAAATGATCCAAGGAAACCACAGAAAACTTGTACCAGAGCAGCCGGACCCGGGTTCGAACCCGAATGCTAAGCAATGATCTAAAGCACTAGACCGCGCCGCTCGGTGACTCCATGGTTCTTACTTTATTCTAATAGGATTTTAATGACGGGTTTCTTCGGTGGTTTGGGACCGCTTTATATTTCTTAATATTTCTTATCTTGAAAATTCCCAACTTTTCTCTCTTCCTATTGGCACCGTACTTTCGTTTTTATGCTTTTAGCTTTCCTCTTAGCTATTTTTCTAAAATCTAATTTTTAAAACTACAGACAGTTCTCATTCTATCTTCCTGGCGTAAACTCAAATTCTAACTTCTAGTCTTCATTTAAATTTTTTGTCAAATATATACTTTTTAGTTCAGTATTAGTTTCTTTCTTTACTTTACTTCTACGCAACGAGTCTAAAATAGAATTATTAATTAAGTACTATGTTTCATTATGGTGTAGTATTATAGGTTAAAAAATATAATTCGAGTCCGATTTATGTAAATAGTTCCATCTATAGAAATTTCCTACATACGTATCTTACTGTGAAATTCACTGTTCTGCTATGAGTGGTGATGAGAACCAAAGAGATTCGATATAGTACTGACCAAATACATCTCTTTTTGAAATAAAAAAGCAAATTGTGCAGGTAAATAAAATCTGTTTTAATGAGTGCATTTTATTTTATATTGGACAAAGGGAGCGCTCCTTAAGAATGTGGAATGAAGAACACAATGAAATCATTTTAAACATGTTGTATGACGAAGAGGCATTCTATATGCTCCAAATTTTAATTTTATAATGCAATAATGGAATTCGGGGTAGATATATATTCAGCAAACGTACTCACAGTCACAGGATAGTTGTTCGTGTTCGCAGACGTAATCATGAACAAGGACGCCAGGGGATGTAAAAATAATTGTAGCGATTTATATATATTGTAAAAATTGTATTCGTTTCCATAACATTTTTTTTTTATATTAAATCTTTCCTCTCTATTTTAACTTCAAATTCTTATGCATGCTTCATTATCTGGAACACGGATACCCTGTACTAACATTTACTAATAGCCTGGTTTCACTCGTAATTACCCCTAGTTGAATTCCATTCTACTTATTTCTGAGAACTCTTACTGTCATTGTGTTTTCTGTCTTTCTTCCAAACTACCTCTTCCTCCTTGCCAAGTAATAATAGCCTCAGCTGTAAATACCTTTATTTTGAATTCATAAATGGTCTAATAGTTTAGATCATTGCTTAGTATTCGGGAGGTCACCGGTTCGACCCCGAGTCCAGCTGCTCTTGTCCAAGTTTTTCTGTGGTTTCCTTGGATCATTTAGACAAACGCTGGTGAAGTAATATTATTCCATAGATAATCTTTCACTTCTCTTCTGTTTTCATTTCATCCGTCTCATCTTTGTCTCTTTCACCCCCACTCATCTATTCCTACGATTCTTGAAAAGAGGCTGAAGAGGACCTTACGCCTCTACCCTTCGGCTTTGCACTACAGTGTAGGTCAGAGGGACTGCCCGCCCATCACTACGAGTAGCTGGTGGAATGAAACAACCAAAATTTTTTATATTTATTTAAAAAACTAGTTAGTTCTTTAGCTTCCGCGTCCAGCTACTGAATAAGTTCTTCTGCACATTATTGTTATCATTGTTATCATTTGGTTATTGTCTTCTCTAACATGCTTGTTATTTAGTTCTTTTTGTTACTCCACATTGTACCTATATAGTTTATTCATCAGGAATCGAACCCGAGATCTTTGACTTTACGCCCGGCGAGGTCGTGACAGCAATAACAAATTTTATATATTAATAATTTGCTGTTTTAGTATGTCTAGATTTCTTTCGGGATCTAAAATGGCCAATTTTAATATCTGTTACATTCAATACAAGTGTTTGGAAATTTTGTAACCGTTAATCGAAAAGGTATTGTGAAAATTTAAACTCATTTGTCTTTATGTAGATCGTGTTCTCATTCTAAGGAAGAGTAACTAGTTGTAAAACGGCTCGGAGGAGCGCAGTATGCCGATCTACTCGTTTTCGAACACGCATATACTAATACGTTACGAAGCACGTACACTTATTCAACAACAAATTTCTTGTTTGCTTGTCAAAGTAAACTCCCATAATCGATCGAGTGCATCAATCAACGTCTCCTCGCCATAAATTCAACCTGAAATACGTCGATGGTGGCTCGTTCGAGATGTTTACTGCTCAATACGTCGGCAGTAAATCTGTAATGGACTTTAATCGCTTTTGTTTACGAAGATCGGGAATGAGAAAATTTACTCTTGCTATTATCGACTAAATAAAATCCATGGGCGAGTATGAACAGTGCTCAACTATTTTGAAACATGTTAAATATTAGTTAGAGGAAATTTTACACAAGCTGAACGTTCGTGTGATTACTTATTTTTACAGCAAATGCTTTATATATATCATTATTTTACTGTCAAATAATAACAATACATACTTAATAGTTCTGGAGTTTCGTATCTCTAAATAAGAATGACGAATCTTTATAGAATCAGTTTGATGCCCGTCTCTCTCGACTGAGGGGGAGAGGTTTCAGTTGGTAGGAATCCGACACTACCCAGTCGTACGTTTTCCCATTTTCTAAACTTTGCCTTCCTTCCTTCCTTCCTTCCTTCCTTCCTTCCTTCCTTCCTTCCTTCCTTCCTTCCTTCCTTCCTTCCTTCCTTCCTTCCTTCCTTCCTTCCTTCCTTCCTTCCTTCCTTCCTTCCTTCCTTCCTTCCTTCCTTCCTTCCTTCCTTCCTTCCTTCCTTCCTTCCTTCCTTCCTTCCTTCCTTCCTTCCTTCCTTCCTTCCTTCCTTCCTTCCTTCCTTCCTTCCTTCCTTCCTTCCTTCCTTCCTTCCTTCCTTCCTTCCTTCCTTCCTTCCTTCCTTCCTTCCTTCCTTCCTTCCTTCCTTCCTTCCTTCCTTCCTTCCTTCCTTCCTTCCTTCCTTCCTTCCTTCCTTCCTTCCTTCCTTCCTTCCTTCCTTCCTTCCTTCCTTCCTTCCTTCCTTCCTTCCTTCCTTCCTTCCTTCCTTCCTTCCTTCCTTCCTTCCTTCCTTCCTTCCTTCCTTCCTTCCTTCCTTCCTTCCTTCCTTCCTTCCTTCCTTCCTTCCTTCCTTCCTTCCTTCCTTCCTTCCTTCCTTCCTTCCTTCCTTCCTTCCTTCCTTCCTTCCTTCCTTCCTTCCTTCCTTTCTTTCTTTTCGCTGTCCACGTTTCCTACCCGTACAAAGTTTAATAATTAATTTCCTAATTAATCGTTCGCAAGCACAGAGGCGATTTCTTTTTGTTCAAGCGATTCACTGTCTTCTATTTCTAACTCAAAGCAACGAAAGGGCATCTTTCAGACTGTCCCATTAACGATTTATGTATTAAATTAATTTTAAGGTATTGAAAATTATTAACTTCGAATTCTATGTGAAATTATTAATTCACAAACATAATTTCGATATTCTTTCATACAGTGTACAATTAAAGTTGTTCAGTTTTCGATACCGAGTAACCACAAAAACATTATATTCTGATTGGCTGTCTGTTCCCTAACCGTACCTCTCTCTGCCAATCAGGCCGAGTTGTGACCACGTTAGAGCGAGAGAGTCGGACCACAATTATTTCTTATTTCAGGATTACCGCTACAGTATCAAATGTTGTTTCAATATTTGTATGCTCTAAGCTACGTTCTAATCGACAAGTCAGCACATTGAACTTACCCATATGAGTTATATATCATTTTAACTGTAGCCACGACTAAGTTAAACGTAGGTAACAACTAACTTCGTATGAAATACTTGACGAACTTTTAGTAGGGGTAAATTTTAAACATACATTTCCCTCATTGTATGACATTGTATTAAACACATTAATTAACTTTATATGCTTTATAACGTATGTTCCCGTTCATTTACTCATTTTAATATGAGGTAGAATAGGCATATGGCACTTTAGGAACCTAGATACTCTCAGGTAATTATAATTCCTTACTATAACCTAATGTGGGCTTCGCCTTTCTAACTTGACTTCACTATTTGTTTATTTTTGCTTTGTGTCCAGCGGTGAACAAACTTTACAGAAAAATACACCGAGTTTAAGGAGGTTTTCCTTTCTTACACAAGTTTCAAAACTTAGAAATATATCGATTCTTTTTATAACGCGATCTATAGCAAATAATAACTCTTGTCAGTAAATAAATAATTTATGGTGAACTCACCTATCGCCCTTTTAAAATGACCTGTACTTGAAAATCGATTCTTTTTTCAAAGATACTATAATCTGTCTGCAGTTTGCTAAATAGTTTGTTAAAAATGGGGGTCAAAGCATAAAGACGATACATTTGATTGCATTCTTCCGTCACGAAGTGTTCCCGATCACAAAGAGGAGTTGATTGCTTTGAAGTGACAGTTGAAAATACCGTTCACGTATGGTAGGAACGTCGTAACCGATCGTTCCTTCCAGAAAAATCGGGAATAAATCGTCGTTGCCAATACCTTTGTCACTATCTTCAATCATGGCCGCGTTGATAAATTGTCTGTCGCAATATAAATTAAAACGCTGCGTCTACCAATAAATTTTGCAGACGGACGGTTCGACAAAAATTTAGACCATAAATCTGGCTTTTGCAATTTTATCGCATGAGCGATTTTTCGCCAGCAATATCTTCACGTCACAGTTATTTTGTACGAGCCAATTATCTTTGCGAACGCACTTAAAACTATCTAAGAAAAACCGGCAACCCAACAAAATATCGCTTACGAATAAATCAAAGACGGAGGTACTGTTTTAGAGAACAATAACTCTCTTATGATAACTCTCATAGATGATATATTGACCTGGAAGGGGATTTTATGACACACAAATAGGTCACATACATCCAAGACAATAGTTCATTGGATACACAGAATATATAGCTATACAGGGTTGCTCATAAGTGCGTCAAAGTCCAATATAGACTTTATTAAATGAAATTAGAGAAATTTATTTTTATAAAAATGACGCAGTATCAAAAAACGCATATTTTAAAAATAATTTGACATATACAGGGTGATCCGCTAAACCGGAGCACGTTCCAGGACAATTTTTTTAAATGGAACACCCTGTATATTTTTTGCTTTTTATAATCTACTTAAAATTCTCTTTTCAACGATCCCTTGGTTTTTGGTTTTGGATGATGCATTGTTGAGTTATTAATGAAAATGTAAAAAAAATGACGTTAAATCTGGCCCGTAAGCACACTAGATCAAATCAAAAACAAATAATTAGCTGGTAGTAATGTAAAACTAAAATATCTCTGAAATTACGAGGTTTAGGTATAGGATACCATTAACAAAAATTAAACATAATTAACGCACCATTACAAAAATTCAATAATATACAGGGTGTTCCATTTGAAAAAATTGAGAAATCGCTCTTTGATAATCTTTAAATTGACTGCTCCGTAAAAAACACCCTGTATAATAAAATTATTATTTAATTACTTTTTATGGTTAGTACACCTGTTGGCTACATAACTTCAAAATATTTCGTCTTAACTAATCGTAATACTCTCGCATTGAATTAATATGCCAAATTCTGTCGCAACCATTTTTTTTACATTTTCATTAATAACTCAACAATGCATCATCCAAAACCAAAAACCAAGGGATCGTTGAAAAGAGAATTTTAAGTAGATTATAAAAAACAAAAAATATATAGGGCGTTCCATTAAAAACAATTGTCCTGGAACGTGCTGTGGTTTAGCGGATCACCCTGTATATGTCAAATTATTTTTAAAATATGCGTTTTTTGATACTGCATCATTTTCATAAAAATAAATTTCTCTAATTTCATTTAATAAAGTCTATATTGGACTTTGACGCACTAATGAGCAACCCTGTATATGTAGGTAATGCAGACAGTTCTATTCATGAAGAAATGCCGACGATAAATTGCAATCAGCTTTTATTATGGTCGTTTCTAACCAGCTTTTTTATATTCTACTGACACTTCTAACATAAGTTGCTATTAATCTTTCTCGATAGAAATAAATGAATCCAAAGCAGTCGTGTGTCTTTACTAGAAGACGCATCTGTTGAGTTGCAAAAAAATAAGTCAAAATTTTCAAAAAATTATAACAAAATTTTTGGTGGATGATTTTGCTAAAGAGTTGTTTCTAGACTAATTTGGGGTCGTGGAAATGTTAAAAATGACAAAAAACGATAAACCACTCTAGCCGGAAGAGAGATAATTAACATAGAAGATTTTTATCATTATCCATTCTCCAGAAATTCGGAAAAAACAAAATATAAACCGTATAAAATACAGGTTTGCGGTTTAGAATGAGTCTTCATAGATATCAGAAATAGAAAAAAACTTTTTTCTACTATTCGTGCTGGTGGGCGGATAGTCCTTCCGACCTACGCAGTAGTGAAAAGCCGAAGGGTAGGGTGTAAGGCCTTCAGCCTTCCAGGAATCGTGGGAATGGGTGGGAGGTGTGGTTATGGAGAGAAAGATGAGACGGACTAAATGAAGACAGAGGAGAAATGAAAGATTTTCTGTGGAATATTACTGCCCCAGCGTTTGTCTAAGTGATCTAAGGAAACCACAGAAAACTTGGACTAGAGCAGCCGGACCCGGATTCAGAAATAACCTTTCAAACCCACCTAAATACGTAGCACTATTAGTAGCCATATAGTAATGATGATTGTTGTGCTGACTTTAAGTAAATAGATTGAAGATTTTAGAAAATGAAATTACCGAAACTTTTATAAGATTTTTTACAGAGATCATAGCCATTCTTGGGAGTTGTGGAGAAATACAATGAAAAGGTTAATGAATTTTTGATATCCTGCATAAAACCCAACAGAGAACCTTTTTTCTCTTTTATCTGTCCTTACAATGTAATAAAAAACAAGTGATAAGAATCATATGAAGGATAAGATAGCTTACGGTTCTTATCTGCCCTTACAACGTGATAAAAAACAAGTGATAATTATCATATGAAGGATAACATAGCTTACGGTTAGTTTTTATTGTAGCAGTTTTACTCAAAATATTTGCGATTATTGAAAAGGTCTTCTTGTGTACATGTATCTACGTACACAATTAGCGAGCATACTGTATTAGAATATAAAAACGAAGAGTCATCGTGTATCTGATAAGGAAGTGAGGGAATCGAGTGGAAACATGGCGTGATGTGTCAAGTTATAAGCCTTAGACGAATGGAACCTACATAGTAGTGAAACGGTAGACACGAGAAAGCATTATTATTGTAATAGTAAATACACGGTGTAGTTACATATCATGGGAGGTATAATATCTTAAAGTTACTCCATATCGTGCATCGTCGTCTGGCCAAGCACGCAAATAGATTTACTTCGAACCGAACAAACATACGTAAGATTAACCTCTGTGGATATCAAGCACGCGAGATAATGAGAAAAGAAATGACAACCAAATTATTGTCAAATGATCCAATTCTATCGGATTATTAAAATTAAATTCTAACAAAAGAGTATTCCGATAAAGTTGGTGTGATTAGATTCCCTTGATGTACTGAATCTGGCCATTATCCTTGATGTGCCGCTATAGCTGTCTGTTCTGTTGCATTCGGGAGGTCACCAGTTTGAATCTGGTCCAAGTTTTTCTGTGGTTTTCTTGGATCACTTAGGCAAATTATGGGGCAGTAATATTCCACAGATAATCTTTCACTTCTCTTCTGTCTTCATTTTGTGCGTCTTATATTTTATCCCTAACCACACCACCCACCCATTCCCACGATTCCTGAAAGGAGGCTGAAGAGGTCTTTACACCGTATCCTCCGGTTTTGCACTACAGTGTAGGTCAGAGGAACTGTTCGCCCACCAGAACGAGTAGCTAGTGGGAATGAAACGCCCAAAAGTTTTAAAATATCCTGTAATCCCTTTTAACAATTCAACTCTGTATACTAACTTGATGCCGTCCATGATTCTTACTTCTTCCCAATGATAATTTTATATTGGGTTTCTTCTGTGCTTTGGGTTCCCAATATTTTGGAGTTACCGACCTTTTCTAAATTCATCCCTATTATTACTAACAAACTTCTACCTATCTTCCTACAACTTAATATTCAAAACAACAACAAATTCTGATGAAACTTTTCTACTTTGGTCGTTAGGCGCACAATAAAAGAAAGACAAGTACAAAATACGAAGTTTTAATTAAGAACTAAATTGAGGTTGAATGAGTAAGTTTGTTTGACGAAACAATATTATAGTGTCTACAAAATAAAAACCTATTTGAAACTAAGCGTTTAAAGTAACCCAACGATTGGTTATGCTATTATGTTGATCAATCAATCCGAGCTGAACTGCTGAGTGGCAAGACTCTAAGTGTATTTCTAGGCAGTCTAAGTGTGCCGGTAAAGAAAGGGGGATACAATCCAATCCGCAACTCGTTTCCAAACATCAATTTTGTTACAGTGTCCTCAAATGGTCTAATCTTTGTCTATAAACTTTTGCTTCAAAAAAAGTTTTTCATGTAGTTTTTTTTTATTTATAAGTACATAATGCCATATAATAAGTGGATTTGACTTTAAAGTGGTAATAAATATGGTGATCTCACTGTTGGCTATTTTCTTCAAGATTATTTCAATCTAACTATTTTCACATTTTATAATAATTTAGAATTTCTACAGTATTCAGTAGCTTCTCTAATGGTTGTAGTGTAACTGATTACATTAAGTTAAATTTATAGAACTATTTCTTGTAAATAAAGTGTTTCATTGGTATTTTCTTAAAACAATTTTCATTTAAAAAATATATCTATAAATATTGCTAGATAAAAAATATTATACACAATAAAGCTATAAAATACTTTTAATAAAGATAAATCAATTTTAAATAGATACAAATTGAACAATTTTTTTTATACTTTAGTATCATCAGTTTTACTAATTTTTAAGCATTAAAGAATTTAGGATCATTTAGAAAAACTGTTATGGACTGTTCGTGTTTTCGATTATCACCTGTGGTCCTGATCTTGTATTTTTTTTACTTAAATAAAGGGCGATAAATTTATTCCAAAAAATAGGATTTGTGGTAGGTATTTGCTAGAGTACTAGAAAACGATTGATTTAGACACTTTGGATTTAAATGTTAAAGTAGGTAGGTATTGCATTGTTTGTATTTTTGCATGGTTGTAAAATTTCCGGGATCGGAATAAATGATTGATGACGATATCATTTAATCAAATGGCGAGTGCGGAAAAAGCGAGAATAATCGTTGGCAAAATTGCTCCCGAAATTAATCCAAGTTTGATCGACGTCGACGAGACACAATCGTGGGCAACGTTACCTGTTCCTCTTCGGGATTTCTTGGTTTAGCTAAACCCATTATTAATGGTTTTAGCCTTGAGCCGTAATTACAGGGCAGGCATGGCGCCATTTATTATCGCCAGTGGACGCGACCTCCTGTAATTAATACACGCATTTATCATCGCCCGGCTTTGAGAAGATTGCTATCTTGGGAAAAGCAGAGCACACGTTAAGCACAATTTTTTCCATGCATTGATTAGCTGCTGTCGAACGTGACGATCCTTGTCGACGTTGCAGAAACCAGATTGCTTAGGTATCTTCCAACCGAAGGATCAAATTGTGTTCATTTACTGACTGCTACATGTACTGAAAGGACTGGTACGTTTATTTATGTCAGTGCTCCAAAAGAAACTCAAATTCATAGTCTTTTGATTTAATATAAGACTATTCAAGAACCAATCGTGCATTCGTATAATATTTAGCTCTAGATTTACTGTATTTCGTTTTGGCTATCTTGTCAACAGATGGTAGCAGCTTCCAGCAAACAAGAGGACGTTGTACAAATACGTTAATATAAAATTATTGACGGAAGTTTATTTTAAATTATTTTTGTGTGTATTTAAAATTTAAACTATGTATACGTCAATAAACAGTACTATTTAGAAACTACAACAAATTAGTTTTATCACACCAGGGCAAGTCCTTTAGGCGGCATACTTTAGTATGAATACCAAACGCATCAGTTTTACCGAATACCAATATTATATTATATTTAATGAAAACCTGTCTCAAATAATTTTGCCTCCAATTATACTTACAAAGAGATTAGTTTTCTTAAAGTAACAGATTTTACTTACTGTTTTAAGAGCCTTAATGGTATGTAACTATTGCACAAATGTTTTTGATTCAATTTTATTTAAAAATTGTGATCAACATGTAAATTAGATTAATAGAAATTGAGTTGCATAGATAGCGTTACAGTAAACGATGCCATATCGCGTCACCCTAGCTTATCATAATCTATTTTTCGGCTTTTACTTTATGGAAAAACATATTAAAGGAAACACTAAATAAAACTCAATTTGATTTTTCCACTGTTTATTTTCAATCTTGACAATTGTTTCACCCTACTAGGGCATCTTCAGAAGACAACTGGTTACTTTAGATAAATATTCTAAATTTATACTAGTCTTAGGGTTAATTGGAGGGGGTACATTATAATATTTTATTTAGTATTGTGGATTCATGAACGTTTTATATTTCATAAATATAAATATAAATATGGAATCAACAGAAACAACTATTCCGAGGGCTAATACCCCTACCGGCATTTAATTGCACTATTGATTCCGATTGACTCCTAGACGAAAATATAACATATTTAAAAAAAGGAAGTAAAATCCTTATTCGTCTAAATTTTAAGATCAACGATCTCACATTTTGAACGCGTCCTAACAAGTAGGCACAACGAACCGAAAGCCACACCCACGATGGGTTACGACCTATCGGGTCTCATCGGTTCGTTGTGCCTACTTGTTAGGACGCGTCCAAAATGTGAGATCTTTGATCTTAAAATTTAGACGAATAAGGATTTTAATTCCTTCTTTTTTGAATATGTTTTATATTTCATTTAAATTTAATTCTCTATTTTGGTTTATCTGCTTTTTGATCTCAAAGGATTCTAGTATGTCTAATTTTTTGCCTTTATTTGAAATTAAAACTTTACTGAAAAATGGTAAATATCTTTTCAAATTAAGAAACTTAGTTGTATGAATCCGAGTGCGCCAAAATTAGATGGTCTATTAAAAACACACAAAGAAAACATGCCTATAAGACCGGTTTGTTCGTTTGTAAATGCTACTTGCAAAGATCTAGCGGAAGAATTAGTACACATAATCAATAAATACACAAAATTTACTTCTAAATTTAACATTAACAATTCCATAATATTTGCAAAAGAAATAGCCGCTGTAAACATAAAACTCAACAATATACTTATTTCACTAGATGTTTCCAATCTCTTCGGTTCAGTACCAAAATGGGAAATACCAGATTTAATAAAGCAAATGTTAATAGAAAGCAAAACTACACCAGGTATTACGGATGAAATTTTATTTGTCTAAAAACATGTCTAGACCAAAATTACTTTCGGTTTAACAACACAATGTATATACAAAATAATACACGATAGCAAATTTAAAAATAACTTAAAATTTTATAAACGTTACGTAGACGATATTTTTATTTTTGGGAAATTAGTTTAGATGAACTTAAGGAATTTTTAGATTATGTTAACAAATTACACAACAGAATTAAATTTACACTAGAAAAGGAAGACAATAATAGACTAAACTTTTCAGATCTAACCTTAACTAATTGTAACAACAAAACTGATATCTCAATTTTTAGAAAACCGTCGTGGACATACAATACACAAAAACTCATGTCATCCCACACAACATAAGCTAACAGCTTTTCACAGTATGATAAACCGTTTACTAAACTTACCACTTTCAGACACAAATTACAGAATAGAATTAGAAACTATAAAGCAAATAGCGATTAACAATAGATACACAACAAAACTAATACATGACTTAATCAATAACAAAAATAAATTAATATGTTATAAATCAGTTTATACCAATAATTTTAATCCTTTAAAAAGTAATTACAAGTCAATCTTATATGCAGGTAATGTCACGAACAAAATTTCAGATAAACTAAAAAACAATAACTTTAAAGTAGCATTTAAAACAGATAATAACTTATCAAAATATTTAATCAATAATAAAAATAAAACCGAAAAAATGAACAAATGTGGTGTATATAAATTAAACGGTAATACATGCAACGCAACATATGTAGGACAGACAGGGAGGACATTCAAAGAAAGATTGAACGAACATATAAAAACCTATGCAGATAAAAAATAATTAGGAAGCAAATAAATAATAAAAAACACGAATTCAGTACAAACGATAATTTTAAGATTTTACATTGCTCAAAGAAAGGAAAAAAATTAGACATACTAGAATCCTTTGATATCAAAAATCAGATAAAACAAAATAGAGAATCCACAATACTAAATAAAATAGTAGAATGTACCCCTCCAATTAACCCTAAGACTAGTATAAATTTATAATAGTTATCTAACGAACCAGTTGTCTTCTGAAGATACCCTTGTAAGGTGAAACAATTGTCAAGATTGAAAATAAACAGTAGAAAGATCAAATTGAGTTTTATTTAGTGTTTCCTAGCTTATCATGCTCGATATGTCACTAAAGAATGAAAGGTTACATTCCAATCAGTAAATCTCTTTTGTAACATGGAATCATTTCCAACATTTTACTCCTCAATGATCGAAACTCTGGCGCCGCATACGAAGCTTTACATCAAAAGTAGAATGTTCTCGTACGTCTTTGTTGCTTGATCGGTAAACGTTAGCATAAGAACGTACAGAAAGTACTGGTAGAAATTCATTCATATTTATATGGAATAGTCGCCGTAAACTGTAAGCTTGCTTATACAATTTAAGAATGGCGTGGGATGTAATTTAGCAACAGAACAGGGATAACAACAAGCGGCGCGTATAAAATATTAGTTGTTGATTTACCTCCAAGTAGTATAATCATTCGTTTGGCAACGAAGCGTAAACAAATGCATTGTTAGGCGATTTACATAATGCGCACGGTTCCTTTAGTCATGACTTATCTTACAAAAGGCGAGTTGTAATTTACGCAATACTGTCGTAAATATGGCGCGCCACATTTGAATTCCACGCGAGCCCATACAATGCATCTTTATTTCGGATTAGTCAAGGTATATGCTTGTTTCGATGAAAATTACGTGACCTTTGCTGGTTTCATCGGGAATGTGGATTGTTGAATTGGCCGCCATGGCATTCGTTTTCTTAACAACATTGCGACCATTTTTGAACATGGTATTGTCATTAGATTGATTTATTGTGTAAGTACACTGGATGATTGCGAACTCTTGAAGAGGAACTATTTAGTATAAGTCACATAAATATAAGTGACATTAACTAGAAAAGTGAATTAAACAGATGTTACGATGCAAATACAGGCAACAGTGCAAGTTTCATGGCAAAAGTGGATATCTTTAGGGCAAATTGTAGGTTAAGGAGCCTAAGTTGTGAACAAATTAAGGTCAATTCCTAATAGAGAAACACCGCATTTTGTACCGCGTTACATAGAAATGCCTGTGTAATACAGCACCGCGCAGCGCTGCATGTCTTGCAGCTCCAAGTTTGTAATGCTCTAGCTTAGTGCGGTTTCCAATATTGTATTTGAGTTGCAATCTTGACCTTATCATATTTTTTTTTTAATCCAATCCAACTTTTTTTACGAATAATAAGTTCCCTTTTAAATTCAATTAATGCGCATTTTCTCCTTTATTCCTTAACTAATTAACAAAAAGAAAACATTAAAGAATAACTGTGTTGCTCGGAAGTTAGGTACCATTATTCTTCGGTCGTTTTCCGGGCCACCGGAATGAAAAGAAAACGCTTTTGTAACGGACCAGTAGGGTTTTTCTTCATGACAAAAACTCCCCCCTTTCGCGTGCAATCGAGATTAGCAAGGTAATTTTGTTTTTCCTTCGAAATTTTTTTTGGTTTGTTCGCCTTTTATTGTCTGTAAGATTTATGTTGAGCCTCAGGCACTGTTTAATTTCGTTTACATTCTTCCTGAGGAAATGTACGTCAGGCGGCAAAAGGGATGCTGATGCCTGAGCCGTTTTAATCAGTGCAAGATTTAGGAATAGGGATCCGAATGATGAATTAGAAATTACGAGACCGATTTAAATTTTTTTGTTATTTAGAAATGGAGATGAGACAGTAATTATTCTTCTATGCACGTAGAATTTATCGTCGGAAATGTGTCTAAAATACGGAGTAACTGACATTTTCGTTTAATTTAGTTCTAAGATACTAAAAAAGGGTTTATAGCCATGTCGCTACGTGATTCTCAACTAGAATTAAACCGGTGTACAGCATTACAGTCCTAAGATCATTATAGTTAATAATAGTTTTGTAAGGTTAGTATGTGCTAAAAAAAGTTAAAACTAACTGAGAAGAATACTTACAGTTAGGTACAAAAAAACAATCAGAATTTGCATTGTAACGTGTTCAGTCACGAAAACACGATTAAACGAACGAAAACAACAAAATTTATTAACAACTAGAATTAAATTAACTACAGTTAACACAAGTCTATACAATTTTTCACAATAGGAAATCTCTTTCTCCCGTCGTCATATTCTTCTCCACTACTTATACTCGCATTCAACTGCCGCCATTCTATGATTATCGCATGTCTATCGCTCCTGTAACTTGTCAACGCACGATGTAAACAAACTGATTCGATCGGCCCAGTGCAGTCGCTTTTATAATTTTCAGCAATCCATCTAGAACGTTCTACAACCTTCCCGTGTTACTATTGTCCTTTTATTGATCGTTGCTAGAATATTCCAGACGTATCTGAGAAGGTCGAAAATATCCAATATCTTTTCCAAGAAGGTGATTAGTTAATTAGGACTGAACCAACATAAACCGCAAGTACAGTTCGTTATGGTGCTTTTAAGTAAAATATTTCATTATTCCTGCTATAAAAGCAGATCTCTTTGAAATAATTTAAAAGTTTAAAATTAAAACTACTTTACATGGTAAACAGTGTTTTCTGTCTAATTAAATTTAACTACTTTTTGTTCATCACACCACCCAGAATAAAATTCGCCCTCAGGTAAACATTTTAACTAATTTTGTAGAAATACAATAAAAGGTTTAATTTCGCAGCCATCGTTGATGTGTTCAATCGTTAAGCTAATTTTCTAAATTATTGATAGTCATTGGCCTTAATCTATGTTTATCCTTAACATTTCGAAAGATACTCTTGGACGACATATTCAGGAGTTCTTAAAGTGCGTTTTTGATATTTAATAGTAGCTTACTTTATTTTGAACAAAAAAAACGCGTTTAACTACGAAAAAGTCTCTATAGATGGCGATATACATACAGTTGCTATAGACTCTTTGGAGAAATAGAGCCAGTCAGCAAGTTAGCTGGGATTGGTTGGTCAATATAATGATGGAACCAATCGTTATGTTACTATGAATTGAGTTGTAGATGAAACTACTAATATTTTAGCAATGCAATAGTAAGGTTGAACAAAAATAAAAATATGTTGTTGGTTAGCGGCGTTCTGCCGAACTGTCAGACGTGTATCGCGATTTCGAACTCATTGGTTCTCATCAGCACGGCGTAGCCATCAGTTCCAGCAGAACACCAATTAACCTACTTGCTGCCAATAAACAGCGATTGATAAGTAAATACAGACAGCGTAATGAACGCCATCTGTATTTGTGAGATTCAGTAATGTTAAACATTAAACATCCTTTCTCACTCTAACGGGGCCTGATTGGAAAAGAGAGTTGAAATACAGATCCGATAAGGCCGCGTTAGAGAGAGAGAATGGATGTCCAGATACACTTCCTATCTCAAGCACGCTGTTATGAAATTGTATGCTGCCTTTTTTTACTCTAATTATGAAATCAATCATCATTATGTGTCAATATATAACATGTACCTATACTTCCGTAAGAAGAAGTGAGAAAGAGAAACAACAGAGATAGCCATTTTGTTGATATATCAGAGATATAGTGGACAAATGATCTATTTCTAGGGGGTCGAAGTTGCTTGATACCAATAATATTAAACAACATAAGTTTGGTCGACTTTTTTAATTGTATGCTTTTGCGAATATAAACTGAGTCATAACATATATTCTGTTTGACAACTAGACACTTTCGTAAATCCTTGATGGCGATACACTGAGTGTTACATGGTACATTTTTGTATTTTGATCCATGTATAACATCGATTCTGAAACGAACAATGAAACACCAGGTCTACATTATTTAATTTTTTTGTAAAAATTGAATAGAAGAGGCTTTTAATTCATGTAACTCCATATTAAATCAAATGGAAATAAAAACACACAGTTTGAGTTACAAATATATGTTTTATTGTATCCACAATAATTATATCGACTTCAGAGAGTCTTCTTCAGGTGGAAGAATTAATAAACTAAAGTACAATATATTGTTCTTAAATACTGTCTTACAATTAAATGGGAGAGGGGATTAAATATTAAGGAGTGCCGGGTTGCATACTTCTATTTGGTGGTTCATTTATGCAATTTGTTGATTTCTAGTCTCTCTAATAAATTCAGTTTCAAACCTTTTCAAAAACATTTCCTAAATGTTGCTCTAAAAGATGTTGATTTTAGGTTGTTGGTTTTGAAGCAAGTTATATAAACAAAATATAATAAATAACGCATTTAAATGTTTCAGATGTATATTAGAAAAACTCTACATATGTTTCGGTGGATAACACCTTTATCAAGAGTACATTATAAGATAATACTATAATTTAAAACATGTTCAGGTCTTATATATCTATGGAGGGTTATTACTATGGGAAATACCCAAATACAGGTCTAATAAAGGGGTTTGTTTAAAGTCTAGCTGGTCGTTTGTTATATTTAATTTTTGAAGTAATGCTCTTTTTATTTCCAATTGTACTAGTAATGTTAATCTAGTGCCTTTGTTTTCTGAATGTAATAGTTTTAAATTGTCTATATTTAAATTATGATTGAAGTCTAAACAATGTGCGCTGATGCCTGTGGATCTTTTTAAGTTTTCTATACTTCTGTTCTTTTGTTCTGGTCTCTAAATTCCTGCCCGTCTGCCCTATATAGAAAGCATCGCAATCCTTACAATTTATTTTGTAAACTCCACTCTTTAGTTATATGTTCTATTATTCTATCATCGAACGATATACCTGTTCGCCCTACGTAAGCTTTGTCTCAATCACCGCAACTCAGTAAATATACACCACATTTTGCCTATTTGTCAGTTTTCTCTTCATTGTTTTTTTATAAACTTACTTAATTTGTTATCTGTTTTAAATGAAACTTTATTATTGGTGATTTTTTTAATGTATTTACTAATATTGTTTGAAATATCGCCTATAAATGTCATGGAATGATATTGAAGATTTTTATTTGGTTTTACATGTGGGTATACTAAGTCCCGGATTTGTTTTAGTAGTTTTTCATTTAATAGATTAGTAACAAGTTCTATATTATACCCATTATTTTTAGCTATCTGATAAATTCTGTTTAACTCTATATGGTAATCCTTGTTTTGTAAAGGTAACTTTAAGAAGACTCTGTTTAGTCGAAATAATTTTTGTGGATACTGTTGCATTTCAAGCTATATTTTCTCGGAAATTTTAAATTTGATAGGAACTCGTGTTTATTTTATTTTGCATTATATTCATTTCTTTTGTTAAACGTAGATATCATCAAAATTACATTCACTTTTATTATCTTATTGTTATATTCATTCTCCAAATTTCGGTTTTAGTTCAAACAACTATTTATTATATTTATTTCCTTTAAGTGTAAACTGGCATTCAATATTTTCAAAATCATTTTATTTTATTATCATATTGTTATGTTGATCTTCAAACTTTCATTGTATTATCTCGTTTAAGGTATTGGTAAAATTACCAAATTAACCGGGGTGTTTACCTGAAGGAGTGCAATGACTTGGCTATGGTCGTTTTGCCATACTGTGCCCTCAGGCTAGCAACAGTTTTTGTCAACCCCCACCTCATTATAGTTTATTTAAGCTGAAACGGAGACATTAATTACAAGATTCTTAAGAGCCCTCTTATATCATTTAAATATATTCTTAAGGGCATTCGTAATGCTATTCAAAAGAGATTCTTTATATCATTCAAATCAAATTTCATATAATTATTAAATAGTCAAAAGTTAAGTTAGTTACGTTGTTAAAAATATAAATAGTGTAAGTGTTGTTATTAAATATTTAAAATCAATCTTCGTCGTTTCTTTCGTCAATAAGTTAATTAGATTATTTGCAATTAATTTTTGCGTGTAACTGTGGGAATTCAAGGAAGACATCTTTCAATAAAAAATATTTTCTCACACATCAAAACAGATACAATAAAATATATATTTGTAACTCAAACTGTGTCTTTTTATTTCCATTTGATTTTATTTTGTAATTCATTAGTATGTCTCTCCACTTTCCTTCCAACTAATGTATTTGGTTTTGCTATTATACCACAACGATGGTTTTTCCATTGATAGTCCGATTCGTATGTACGAACACGCCTTATACAAGAAACGCTTAATACAATGTTCCGGTCGAAAGGTTCAGATAGCATCGGCGAACGCTGCAAGGGTAGCTACACAACAGTTCTGCTTAACCCAATAACGTGTTGCAAACATCAAACAACAATTACTTCTGCTAGTAGGTACTGTTTGACTTCTTGTTTTATATCACGACGCTCTTCGATATCCACGGTTCGCTTGGTCTCTTCGACAGGGAATATTCGAGTGCAGGAAGTCGTTCAGGAAAACAAATTCTCGATAACATCTACTTTGTGATCATTAATAGAGTGCTCGGGGAACTTTCAAGTATGCAGATTATGTATGTGTGTGTCGGGACTGAAGTAGGACCATTGTGGTCGGCGCAGATGCTTGGCAATTAAAATATGGCCGCCGGCTTCGAATAATGGATAAATAATAAACCACGAACGACAGGTAAGATCCTGACAACGTTTGAAAGATGGTACTTAGACCTGTACCTTACTTTTTGTGCTGCCAAATCTCTAACCAACAGGCATAGAAATGTGGACAAGTGCGGGAACTGAAATCGAAGTTTACTACAAAGGGTCAATGTAAAAAGTTCAACGTCAGTGCAGTGGAAAGCTGAGAATCAATAACGGGAATAGTTATTAGTGACTGCTTTATGTGGTCACGTTGCCGCGTGGTAGCGAAAAAGCAAAAGCCCGTAATTAATAAAAGTGGTCTATCGATATAACGAACTGTAAACCCTGTATCAGTTCACTTTCAAATTATCTAATAATGGTGGTCTCGATGTTGTATTTTATGCATTGTTAGTAAGTAGTAGTATGTTTATGCTAACAGCAATCAAGATCAAGGATCGTATTATAAGATATAAAAAAGCTAAACATAACGTACGATAAGTGTTTCTGACAGATGGACGGACGAACGAACAGCGTTGCCATAACAATAGGGTCCGTTAAACCCTTTGAGCAGGAAGATTAAAAGGTCGATTTCATTGCATTTTGAACATTTATCTTTGATATTTTCGAACTTGTAAAATCATAATACTGAGATAAAAACTTAGCAAAAAAAGAAACATTTTTAGTTATCGAAAGTTTGAATGGTCAACTACTGGCAGAATATTGTATCATCGGACACGATACCTCCACCCATTTGCTTAACAAACCTATCTACGCTAGCACCACAGATATTAGCCCATTACTGTATAGTGGAAAGTTTGACAGATGGGTTCCGTCGTCCATGGCGCATAGCACTTATGTTTTAACTATAGTGACCAAATTGTGATGCCATACAATATATAGGCCAATCAGGAAGAAATTTCGACAAAGAATAATAGAACATAAAAAATCTACTAATAATAATAAAAATACTACAGGTTTTTCCCACCACTGCATTGTAAACGAACACAATTTTTCTAACGGCGATTTTAAAATACTACATACAGACTAAAATAGTAAAATGTTAAATTTCTTCGAAAACTAGGAATTGAAAAAGCTAAATACATTAACAAAAATATTACAAACAGAAAGCCATAAGAGCCCCATATATATGTTATACATGATTCATCTCTTACAGTAATAGTTTCCATTATTTGCACCGTTGGTATCTTTTTGCAGATATCGAATTCTGTTTATCGTTTATCTATGTACCATGAACCACCAATATTGAACCGATATTATAAATAAGCAAATTAAGAAATGTTAAGTTAGTTGTAGTCTGAATTTTGACAAATAAAAGTCTTTCTTTCTAATTGTTTTGATATTGTTAATCAGAAGTAAAATTATTACTTAAATAAATTGATTCACATTCACAATCATCAGTTAATCAAGCTACACTACGAGTCAATACTTTGTTGTTTTATACAACTTAAATAAGTTTTGTTAATACAAAGGTATTGGAAAATCGAGTCGACACTATCCCTACAGTGATTAGTGCTGTCAAATGAATTCTTGTTTATCTCCTTAAATAATTATAGATATAACATATATGGCAGTAATTAAATAAGAAACAAGTGTAAGGGACAATTACCTTATCAGAAAAAAAAATTAAACAGTTAATTTTTTATTTATTTAAAGTTTTATTTTGATATTAATGATTTTGGGTACGTTATATTTTCGTTATTTTACGACAGAAAAAGATCGTAGTGTCGCAAGGTATAAACAAATGACATGATGGCAGTAAGGAATCGTAACCTCTGCAGTTTTCCCCTAATATATTGCGGTAATTCCTTTCTCCCCGTAAACTCATTTTTTCCGGAAAAGGGAGACTATTGTATTGCAGCTATTCTGCATGATCGGCCTTCTAAATAACACATTCTTCCTTGCACCGGGTCAATCTCCTTGCTCGTAGACCTCGAGCACTTGCCATCAACGTAATGGAAATTGTATTATCTGGGGTTGAAGGCGAAAATACAATTTCCTGAAAAATCTTTGAGGGATTCCGTGAATCTTCCACGAAACGGAATAGAAAAACATAACCGTACAACTTTTCCTGGCCATTTTCGGAAATAGAGTTTCTGAATTTCGGTATCATAACGTGAGTAAAAATAACCATTGAATTATTGGAAAAAGATCGATAAGTAATTTAACAAGACTGTAAACAATATAAACAATTTCAAAATGAAATTTTTAAATAGAGTATAGAAAACGGCGAAATTACTCAATAATTGGTTACTCGATCAATCATGTAATGCCAATTAACAAGTGTTATTTGCATTACTCACAGGTACATTTTTAACGTATACCAAATTAAAAATCTCAATAACCTAATGTTTATTAAAAAAAGAGTGCGGGACAATAGGTTGAAGGGGTCACGCGCGAGTAACTAACACACGAGCCACAAGAATACATATCATGTATTTACGTGAAATTTATGGTATCAAATGAAAGATAGATATGTTTATATGTGCAGAAACACAACAATATAGAATACGTTCATCATAACTATGTCAATATGATACAGAGTAATTTTAAAATTGCACTCCGTGAGGACAGTGCCGTCTTCAAGGGGAGGGTCTTAGGGTGCTGTAGCCCCGGGACTCATAGACATGTGGGACTCGTATACATAAGACAATTATTTTTAATTTAAACGAAATTGAAATAATACTGAAACTCGTTAAAAGTACTGAAAACTAATAATCAATAATAAAATTAGTTGAGGAATATTGTTTTTGGACATAAAAAATTGATGATTCCACTGAACATTGATTGTAAAAATAAATTTTTTAAATGTTATTATATCTGAATCTATGATTGTATAATTGTTATTGTCTAACGTAAGTGTTTTGATGAATAATATATAAAGGAAACAGAAAAAGAAAAGAAATGTTTCAACAAAACTGTTTATTTCTCGACAATTGTTTCGACCTCTAAAAGGTCATTTTCAAGAGTACAATAGTAACTAAGGCTAAAATGTTAAACATGGGCTTTTATACATAAATAAATTATAAAGTGGGGGTAAACAGAAACAATTAGAGTTGTATGATTATTACTGGAGTGTTGTATATTTTTATTTCTTTTTAATTATTAACTAAAGTTTTACAATTCAGGATGGCATTTTGTATTTCCAGATTTTCTAGCAGCGTGAGTTTTTTACCTTTTGATTGAGTATGTTGTAGTTTTACGTTACTAGTATCTATGTTATGGTTGTTTGTGGTACAATGTTCTGCTAGGTCTGCTGTGTATTTTTTGTTTTTTACGCTATCCAATTGTTGTTTTAAGCGTATTTTAATAGAACGACCACCCTGACCTATATAAATAGCATCACAATGTTGGCAATTTATTTGGTAGACCCCACTTCTTTTTTGTTTGTCTATTTCTAGTTTATTGTTAACCAATATTTATTAAAGGTTATTTTTGTATAAAAGCCCATGTTTAACATCTTAGCCTTAGTTACCATTGTACTCTTGAAAATGACCTTTTAGAGGTCGAAACAATTGTCGAGAAATAAACAGTTTTGTTGAAACATTGCTTTTTTTCTGTTTATTTTTTATTAAAAATGTTTCATCGAGAATACACCAGTGAAAGTTTGAATAATATATTATTTTATAAGAACTGATGACAAGAAAACTGACAATTTATTTCTTCGATGGAAAATTATCATCTGTAAGTGGGGTGCTCTTCAAATTTCATACCTGAGGTTCGTTTCACTTCAATGCAGTACCGGATCTGCTTGCGGAACGGGAAATTCTATATATTGTAATAATTGGAAAATTATATCAAGTAAGAACTGGCAGTATCAGTTGGATATTTACTGCTAACTTTAGTGCTTGATAAGGACTTTAGGAAGGGATCTACTTGCTAAAATGTATTTGCGATCTATGTAGGTTTTCCAAGTAATACGCAAATAAAGGAAATTAATAAAGAACACATAGAAGAATGCAGATTCGGGCTAAATGAACATGACAACGTAGGCGATGTTTATACCTTGAAGTCTTGGTAGCGACTGAGCAGCCGCAGTACCACTGATGATATCAGCCGTAGTTGCCGATAAAACGTCTAGACCAGTGATTCTCAACCACTGTGCCGCGGCACTTTTGTGTGCCGCCAAATTTCAAAAGTGTGCCGCCAAATTTTGCAAATATATAATTATGTTAATATTATTAAATTATATCATGTTGGCAACATTTTATACAGATCGAGATTACGAAGAGCAATCTTTGGTGTCGGCGACATTGGAGTGACGTTGCTACTCTGTGGATGTGAAAGACTAGGAGTAATAGAGAATAGTAGAGTTTTTAACTATGGTCAGTCAGTAAAGAAAAGTTACTTTGAAATTACGAGTTTTATTGTGCCTACAAATTAGTTTTTCTCACAAATCATTTAAAAAGAAAAATATTTTTATCATGAATATATATTTAAATCCACAAAAAAATAAATAATTTTATTATTTGCTTTGCAACGCGTTTTTTCTTAGTGCTAAATTATGATGAAGCGGCGTGCATAGCAATAGGAATGTCTCAAGTCGGCGCACACTTGCCACTTCTGCGTACAAAACGTGTTGTTTTAGTGATAGTTGGGATTCACAAGGTGTTGCATAGTAGTTACTGCACCTTTTCTTTCGTTAAAATTGGCAAATGTATGTGATTCGGTTTAATATTAATTTATTTGCATGTAGTGTCAATTTATAAATTTGTAAACTTATTAACTTTGCAGTACACCTATCCCCCGATTTACACGGTACTTGTTTTACACGTTTTCGCTTTTACACGGTTTTCCAAATAAGTTTTTTTTTGTTTTTATCGCACTCTACTAAATGCTACAGTGATTGAACACGTGCGCTGTGTACACATCTCACGGGGAATCCCGAGCTTATGTGCTGACTTACTGCACACGCACACTGTATCTGTATTTCTTCGCATAAAATTTAATTTTTATCTTTTTCTTTGTATGCCGCCAAATTTTGAAATTATTAAATATGTGCCGCAACAAAAAAAAAGGTTGAGAATCACTGGTCTAGACCAAGCCGTTAAATTAGACCATGGACCTTGAGCCCGAATCATAATTCTACTAAGGACTTCAGCCGTGAAAGCCCATGTATTTATAAAGAACATTTAGGTTTTGGTCAGTAATTTATGGAAACCGATAGGTAGTTTAAATAAATCAGCATTTAAGCAAGAAGATTGATATCAAGTAACTACCCGTATACTGCCATCAGTATATATAAAGTAAAAACACACACAAGATATTTTTTTACACTATTTTATTGGAACTACTCTAACAATTGTTTCGACTGATTAGGTCATCATCTGAGAGTTGTAAAGAAACTGTTTTCAGTTCATCATCTGAGAGTTGTAAAGAAACTGTTTTCAGTTCATCATCTGACAGTTGTAAAGAAACTGAAAGCTGAAAACAGTTTCATTACAACTCTCAGATGACCCAATCAGTCGAAACAATTGCTAGAGTAGTTCTAATAAAATAGTGTAAAACAATATCTTGTGTGTGTTTTTTACTTTATTGAAGATGATTTACAATTATCCAACCGCGGAATCAATTAATATTATTGAATCTGTAGATATTTACTGCTAACCAATTGCGCTAAGTGTTCTGGAAAATAATAAATATTTTTAACTTTCTAAAGCTTCTCAAAGTCAGTTGTTATTTATTTTATATTATCAAATAGTTTATATTAGTTGAACTATCGATTCCTTATTATAGAATTGTTGGTTTTTTTAGTCCATAAAATTTGATCCTCATCATTAGGGGAAAGCTATTTATGGTTCAGATTAGATTCCAGTTAATAGAGTAAATGCTACATTTCGTAATAAATAAAGTCTATATTTATACACCGCTTTAAAGATCCTTTTTCACCGGTATCAAACATATATCCTTGATGAAAAACATTTTACACAGTTGCATCCTTTTGTATGCTAGTCGGTAATATCAAAAAGATATAAGCTCGGAGAAAAATTTTCCTTTTTGTAACGATAAAGAAAACTGAAAAATTGAATGGTTCTGGGATTTAAAAATAAATCTTTCCAATAAGCGCGTTCATCATTTCCGGTTCAGCGTTTCAGAACTTATACCAGGGAGTGCATTGTTACATCGGTCCTAATGATCGTTGGCTGCCTTACTGCCCGCAAAGAAACTTCGAAAAACGGAAAAAGATGGAAACAGCAAATGGGTCTGGAAAATTTATTTCGCGAACCAGAAAATAAGCGCGCTTACGCTCGCGTAAGTCCCGCTGGGGATAAAAAGGTTCGCATCATAATTGGCATCGCATCTTTTGTCGTGTCTCAGATGTATCATCCCGCCATTCTATACTCCCAAAAGGTTTTCCTTCACCGAAAACAGTTCACCGTATACAGGATGATGTTATTTTAATGTTTTTCTACCTTTGTTTCTCATGATAGCACAATAATTAAACAAGAAATTGTAACATAACTGAGAGATTAGGTCTGAATCAATTGTTTAACCAATATCTATTATACTGCCCCAAATTACATCAGGTACATAAACAGAGACGTATGTTATGCACCTATAAGGTTAGTTATGACTAGGGTTCGGATAATTATGCATTTGAATAACTGCATATTCTAATGCATATTTAAACCATTATTTGGTTAAAGTGCATATAAAATGGTATATTTCGAGAAAGCAATGTAAACATCTTAACTGATAAAAAGAGAATATTTATCGGAGACAGTGGCAAATTACAAAAAATTAATAATTAAAGAGATTCACCCCTTTTACTACAAAAAACTGACAATAGCGGACACGTGTTTCGCCCACTTTGAATGTGGGCATTATCAACGCGAGACTGAGTGGGCGAAACACGTGTCCGCTATTGTCAGTTTTTTGTGATAAAAGGGGCGAGTCTCTTTAATTATTATCTTAACTGATAATTGGCAATTGCTGTCATTAGGTATTTATATCAACAGGCATTTGCTACGAGAAAGTGCTCGTTGTTTGTACGGATGCTGCTCCATACATGTTTAAGGCAATGAGTGGTTTGAAAATTCTTTATTCAATTTACTCACGTTACTTGTGTGGCACATGGCTAACATCCAGTGGCAAAATTAGTGCGTTCCGTTTACACAAATGTGAATTTCTTAATAACGTCGAAGAAGTAAATGTTTTTAAAAGCACCTTCTCACGTTGCTAAGTTCAAAGAAATTACCGGTAGAAATTGTTGTTACAAGATGGGGCACCTGGGTTGAAGTTGCAACCTATTGCGCTCAACATTTTGAACTTATTGCCCGTATTATTAACGACTGCGATCCTGAGGACTAATTTAATTTTCATTGAATTAAATTTTAGTTGTATTTCTGACGCTATTTTGAAATTGGAAACTAAAGGACTCTAATTAGAAAATAGCATATAGATTGTCGAAAATGTTTTTGATATGTTATATCTTCGTCTAAGATCCATCGGAATCAACAGTGTAATTCAATGCCGGTAGGGGTATTAGCCCTCGGAGTAGTTGTTTCTGTTGATTCCATATTTGTATTTGTATCATATTTTTGTTTTTAAATAAAATACGGTTAATGCAATTTAGTTTATTTCTTATACAAAGAATAAATATTAAAAATTAAAAAATTAATAAGACAAATTAAAATCAATCTTCACCTATTTTTTATATTTTTTAAGAGTGAAATATACTCTCACAAATAGAGTGCATAATGGTGTCAGAACAGGCTTATAAATAAACTATATAAATGTTAGAATGAGTCGTTCCATGTCCATTTAATTCGCACAATATTTGTATTATTGGTATAACACATTTATCAATTTCTTCGTTTGACCCTTAATTTTAACACCCACTTCAAATTGATAATTTGTCACTGTGAGCCAGTCCAGTTCTATATATGTTACTACTAGTGAGTTCAATATGCTGTTACACACTCCAGTCATTATGTTTTGGATTATTTCGAAATGTTTATAACGTAAATACAATGTCAATTTGGTAGTACAATTTTTTGAATAATTTATACTGACGTTATCAGTAGAAGGCACTTCATAACCTTCTTATTTCTTCTGAAATAAAATTAACCATTTTATATTCATCTTTGCAATTTGTAAACTATGATATGCTTGAACTAATAACTTTGAAAAAGATAACTGGATGATAGTACCCGCCTAGGCATCGGTCAATCAATCAGAATTCAACACATAATGTTACAGATCGCTTTCATAATTTTAATTTCTACAAATACCATTTTAAAATCATTCAAGAGGTTAGAATAAGGAAAATACAACCATGACATAGAAATTGAGTAATTCCTCCCTTTAAAATACAATTTGATTGATCACATTTGGTGTTATATTTCGCAAAAATATAGAGATGTTTGTATTGCATTTTTGCGTGTACATTTTATTCCTCAGTCTCTTTTTTACGATCTTGATACATAAGACATCAAAGACATTGGAAAGATGACTTATTGAAAATCACCTAAGGTCTGTAATACACCCGGTGAAACTAAAAATATTGACCAGATATTACTAATGTGGTCTCTGAACCCAAAGGATTAAAAAAGTTCCTATAGGCATGTGCCCAAAATTTAAAAAGTTATACGTAAAATGATCTCCCTCTCTTACTTGAAAACGTTCCATTGGAGACAAGTTATAGTTTATGCATAACGGTGACCCAGATTATTTTATTTTTGTTTCTAGAGAATACCTTAATAATTATTTATCGATATCGTTAAATTGGCAGAAGGGGACCAGTTGCGTGGTCATTGCGTTCTCCAGATTCAAATACATTAATTTAATCTTAAGCGGTCATCTGAGAGATTTTGTGTTTTCCACACCGATTCCTACTTTAGAAGAGCTAGGCGACCGTGTTAACTAATATTTTTTGTATAGTTCATACTAATCTTGGAATTTTTAATTGATGAAGTAAAAAAAACAAACAGTAGGAATGTTTTTCCAAATTTCATTAGAAAAATCCTAACAAGTTTCAGTCAACGCGACCATTTTCAAAGGAGCAGAGTACAACAAATACTTGTTGAATGTCTGTATAAGGGTGTATTTGTTGAAACTTTTTATAATAAAATTTGGTTAAACTTTCCTTTTGTTTGTTTTTTTACTTCATTAAGTATGTTTCACAACAGTTGCACCCCACAAAGTGTTCATTTTTAATTCAAAAATTGAAAATAAAAAACAGAAAGTTTCACTAATAAGGGCTTCCTTAGATGTAGATTTACACCGAATATTGATAAAACTGGGAGTTAAACTGTTTTATATTTTTTTATTTTCAATTTTTGAATTAATCATGCAGTTTCACAAAAATTGCACCAAAAATAGCTTAAGTTTTATTAAAAATGTTCATTTTTAATTGAGTTCGATAATCAATGATTCATCGATGTGAAGACTGTGTTACTGCCGAAGGAAGGCATTGTAACAGTTTCTCTAATCGTTTATAAATTTTACTATTTCTTAATCGAATTTTCTCAATTGACTTACAACTTCTTAACTAAGCATTTTTGGGCACACGTCCATAGGTACTATTCTGACCTATTGGTTTCATAAAGACCCTTAGTTACACTCTCTATACAGCTACACATTAGATATTGGGAATAAAATAAAGTAATATATTAATATTGTAAAACTATTGAGAGGCTGCATACACGTCAATCATTTCAAACAATATTTATGAATTACTACAGAAAGTAACGACCAGAGTTTTATAAAACGCCCTTATAGTACAGACAACAAACGGTATAAGCTTCCAGAATTATAGGTTACATCGTTTTAATAAAAGTCATGTTTTATTGAATAATTATTGAACCACTCGCAACATCTAAGTAATGTTGCTATACATCATTTATAAACCTAGACCTAATAAAAGAGTCGAAACATTGTCTGCTATATGATTGATTAAATCTATCGAAGAGGAATCGGCTTTGTGCTTTTGCAACTCTTTATTAAAGCATTGACTTTTTAATGTAATTTTGTATTTATAAAGCTTATCTGCGGCCTGCAGCCTGAAAACCTTCACCAGTTTCATAATATAACAGTCGTCCCCGTCCCTTTCTTCTTTGCATACACCCTTATAGACACATATACACAAACGATCGCGGCCACATTGGCACATGCATAATCAAATTGAATTTCATCAAATCCAATTTCCTCTTTTGTGCACACTAAACGAAATCGTCGTTGCAGTAACTAAAGAGAGAGTTTCTTTTACTTCTTTGTGTTTGTTGCTCGAATACTGCTAAAAGGCAATATGTGCCTTCCGTTGAAGAGGAAATAACTTTGGGAATTAATTTTAGTCGAGGAAATGTTCAAACGGATCTTGTTGAGTATTTCAATAAAGGGAATCTGGGATACTGAAAATGAATTTAATTTTAACCAATTTTCTTTGACATTAAAGGTGAAATTTACTTCCCGAGAAAATTTTCAGTAAGTAACGACGCGATACGTTACATAAACTGTAAATGTCAAACTTTTTAACTAAATTTCATATTATGTTTGGATATAGTCATTCTCAAGATGGTACCTGGTGAACACACTTTTATGTATTATTAGGCGTGCAAATAAATAATATGATTTTTAATTTTGGTTAAATGGTTTAGTAGCAATCCGAGCGGTGATATATGTAAAGTAGGTTCCAGGGAGTAATATAACAAAATGGCCCAAACAATAGTTGTAATTCTTTACATGTTCGCGCTTTTTCGAAAACTATCAGAGTAATCGCAATATGTAGAGAATTCCAACACGTTCCAAATAGTAAATATAAATATGGAACCAACAGAAACAACTACTCCGAGGACTAATACTTCTACCGCCATTGAATTACACTGTTGATACCGAAGGATTCCTAGACGAAGATAACAAATCAAAAAAAGAAGGCATTAAAGTCCTCTTTCGTCTATATTAAGGATCACAGATCCCACATTTGGAACGCGTCCTACACAGTAGGCACTGCGAACCGAAAGCCAAATCCCACAACCGGTTTCGACAGGTGGGCGCTGGCAGAAACGAATTTTTGGTCCTTTAAAATATAATTTGAAACGTCTCGATTTAAGCTATTTTCACCGAGAAACACTCAAAAGGCCTCTAAAAGAAAGTAGTTCTTTAAAAATTAGTTACTTGGCCAATTTATCGTTACTAGCATCGACCATTCGGGAAAAAGTAGTAATTATTGTACATAATATGTGAACCAAAGAGAATTTCTGTCGGTATTATAATTTTTGCACAATTGTAGTTGTGACAGGTAATTTTACATAGGTCACCCAACCTCGCCCTATTAACGTACCTATGTCAAATTTTCGATCAGATTATTAAAACTGAAAATTGAAGGAATAAAATGTATATTTTGATTTTTTTTATTAAATTTTCATAAGTAATCAAAAACGCATGCAAACATTGCTCCTTGTGATTAATTAATGATATGTATGGTTAAATTAATGATTATATTAACAATCATAAAATAGAAGGTAATAAAATCCTTTTTCGTCTCATTATAAAGGATCACAGATCCCATATTTGGAACGCGTCCTACACAGTAGGCACTGCGAACCGAAAGCCAAATCCCACAACCGGTTTCGACAGGTGGGCGCTGGCAGAAACGAATTTTTGGTCCTTTAAAATATAATTTGAAACGTCTCGATTTAAGCTATTTTCACCGAGAAACACTCAAAAGGCCTCTAAAAGAAAGTAATTCTTCAAAAATTAATTACTTGGCCAATTTAACGTTACTAGCATCGACCATTCGGGAAAACGTAGTAATTATTGTACATAATATGTGAACCAAAGAGAATTTCTGTCGGTATTATAATTTTTGCACAATTGTAGTTGTGACAGGTAATTTTACATAGGTCACCCAACCTCGCCCTATTAACGTACCTATGTCAAATTTTCGATCAGATTATTAAAACTGAAAATTGAAGGAATAAAATGTATATTTTGATTTTTTTCATTAAATTTTCATAAGTAATCAAAAACGCATGCAAACATTGCTCCTTGTGGTTAATTAATGATATGTATGGCTAAATTAATGATCATATTAACAATCCAAAAATAGAAGGTAACAAAATCCTTTTTCGTCTAATTATAAAGGATCACAGATCCCATATTTGGAATGCGTCCTACACAGTAGATACAACGCTTTTACAAGCTATATAATAAATATAAATAACAATTGTTATGCTTTTTTTATCGATACTGCCAGACACGGATCGCGGTTTCGCTCTTGTTAGAAGCTCATCAGCATGTTATAGGCAGTCTCGATAAAAGAGGTAAAAATCCACTAGATGGCAGCAATTGTCTCTATGTTGTTATTAATAAACATAAATATGGAATCAACAGGAACGACAACTCCGAGGGCTAATACCCCTACCGGCATTGAATTACACTGTCGATTCCGAACGATTATTAGACGAAGATATAACATATCCAAAAAAAGAAGGTAATATAATCCTTGTAGTAGTAGTAGTAGTTGTTTCTCTTGATTCTAAATTAATATTTATTATATAGCTCGTAAAAGCCTTTCTGCCAACGTCCACATGATGAGACGCGATAGGTCGAAACTGGTCGTGGGATATGGCTTTTGGTGCGTTGTGCCTACTTGGCAGGACGCGTTCCAAATGTGGTATATGTGATCCTTTATAATTAGACGAAAAAGGATTTTATTACCTTCTTTTTTTGGATTGTTATCTTCTTCTAATAATCGTTCGGAATCAACAGTGTAATTCAATTCCGGTAGGGGTATTAGCCCTCGGAGTAGTTGTTTCTGTTGATTCCATATTTATATTTATTATATTAGCATTTTTAATTCCTAATTTGTTAGCACTTTATATCAAAAACGGCGTACTAAAAGCAAACAGACTAATTCACACAATACCTAACCTAACCAAAATGGTGCTGATAAAAAATTTTTAAGCTGTAGTGAAATATTAAAAAATTAATTACGAACTAATTGAGGTACAAAATAAGTTCTATTAACGCTTCACCAACGTTTCGAACGTTGATTGGGGGCTCCCTTAAGGTAAAGATGTGGTGAAATATTCTGCTTTTAAACATATTCAAACGTCACTTACCCTAATTCCAAATACAATACGTAACAATCCGGCTGAACGTATATTTATTAGAACGTTTGAAACTACAAACCTGCACTACTTTTAAACCGCTTACTTGAAGTAGCACAAAATTTATAATACAACATTTTTAAGCAAATTTCGTATAAAAGGCAGTCTCTGAATTAAAGAAAAAACCAACATATTTTGACCTTCGATGTTCAGTACAAACATCTGTCTTCCAACTCCTTTCTCCTCTGCGCTATTTGATAAGAGTTGTAAGAAGGCGATGGCTACAACATGAAGCAGTGATGACGTAATGTAAGCATCAACATTGCGACTGCACTGTACGTACAACACGAGTGGATTTTAAGTAAAGTATATTATATAATAAAATTCGGTAGTTCGGGTGGTGGATTTACATACATACATTTCAGTTCTCTCGCTTTGTTTGAAGCGATCGTGTTACTAAAATTGTGTTTGTTCTATAAGAGCAACAAAAGAAAGAAAATGGTAAGTCAGCCAAATATATCTATCTAATTTGCATTATATATTTTCTCGGCAAAAATCAGTTAAATTGACGCAGATTCCCAAAATACAGCATTTGTGAGTTCCAACTATAATAAATAAATCCCTTTTTGGAAATATGTTCGCTTTTGGATCTCTCTATTTTTACAATTAACGGCAATTTGGATATAGTGTATGCGCACGCCACAGGTTCATGTACCATATATCAAATGAAAGGTCTAAGTATTCTAGGTTTGTTAAAAAAGAGTGTGGGCCAACCAATTACGCGGTTTCCGCATGCGTGACTGTAACACGCACCATAAGAATACTTGTATTTTCGTAAAAAAAAAATCGAAATTTGTTGGTGCTCTTGTGAGATGAAAACACCACAAGTGTTGTATATAACTCGTGAGTGGTATCATATGAATGGTACGTGTGTCTAATGTCTGTATGTGTAGAAAACTCAAAAACATCCTAAAAAGTTCCTTGTGGCATTGTCTCATGATTAAAAGTACCTGCAGAGAAGTTTTGAGTGGAATAATTGGGTGGGAGACTCGCGTAGAAAGGCTTCAGGAACCTTTAGTATATTGTTAAAACTATTTTGTAGGCATAATAATGTGGTTTTAATAAAAGAAGGGTACTATTGGCTAAAATTTTTAGGTCACTGTTTCGAAAGTAAGTGTTTGTATTGTTTTGAAATAAATAAGTATTAGAAGAATGAGGTAGTTGACGATTTAATTGTTGCAAATAGGTTGAGAATTTCTTGTTGTTAATAATTAAAATACATTAAAAATTAGATACAAATTTGTATATACACAGTTTAGTTTGTGAGGGTTTCTGTGGATAACAGAAATTAAACACTAAATAACGGCAACAACAAATAACAAAGTATATTCGCAAACATGAAATGAAAATTAAAAAATTGAAATGCAATATTGGAAAGAGACTCGAAAGTGGTGATAAGAAGGTAAGAACTGATTACTCAGAGGGGGAAAAAATGAAATCGAAATTGTGCAGTAAGAGAAAGAAGTACCAAAGTTTGAAAATTTTTGAAATGAGAAATATGAAGAAATAAATAAACGACCCAAATCACCGAAAAAACCCATCATAAAATAGCAATTAGGGAGGACAGCGAAGTACAGACGTCATGCGGTTAGTACACGAAGTTGAAATGTTAGCAGGGATAATAGGAAAGTACAGTAATAAAAATTATTGGCGCAGATTGAAAAATGTTCAAAAAAATTAGAATAGAATGTTAAGAAATATTTACACAGACACAAAGAAATATAATACAAAATAATTTTGCACATATTTACATAGTTTCGTTGTTTGTTTGGCAAGTTATGTTGCGAATTTTGTTGTGTTTGTAGGTTTTTCGGCATTATCAAGCTGTCTGATTTGTGGTTATTTGTTGTGGCGCATTTATACTGTTTGGTGTGATAAGTTTGAGTGGGGTGAATATTGTGTCCGATGTATTGTTTATTTGTATGTTGATTATGTTGTTGTTTATTTTTTGTTTGTATATTTCCATGTTTTCGAGGATGTTAAGTTTTTACTTTTTGGTGAGTAGTGTAATATTTGTATTGTTTCTTCTATGAGTCAAGGGCTGTGTTCATTTTGGTATAAATCTTTTCGTAGTTAGAGTCATTTTCCATTCTCTCTATGATTTTATGCGTTCTTTGTATCTCTGGGCTATTTTTCTGCCGGTTTGTCCTATGTAGTTTTTTTCACATGTATTGCACTTGAGTTTGTAGACTCCTGATTTATTGTATTTATCGTCTTCTTCTATGTTGTTTTTTATTTTCTTTTTTATTGTGTTGTTCGTTTTATAGAATATTTTGGCGTATTTTGTATATATTTACATAAATATAAAATTTGAAGATCACCTTATTTACATTTCTTGAAGGGCAATGAAAGTATATGAATTTATGTGGCGTTGGCCGCCACAATAGGTATTATTTTACAAATAAAAAATTTAAAATCAGGAGTGTAGAAACTAAATTATGGATCTTGTAATAAATAGTACATAGGGCATACGGGTAGATACTTCAAGGAAAAAATTCATTAACACAGGAAAAGCTATACAAATGAGACTTCCAATTCCACCTATGCCTAACATTTATTAGAAGACACATAATTTTAATGACCAGTTTAAGGTATTTCGCATAAACAACAATGGTACCAAATTAATCTTATTAGAAGGGTTAGAAATAAATAAGTAAAATAAATTAGGACTAATAATCAATACATTATCAATAATTCAGCTCTCTTAAATTTGTAATTCATTTTAACCCCGCCCCCTACAATATTTAAATTTAAGTTAGTATATAAATGATTCTTTACTAGTTTAAGTTTAGTAACATCTTCTGCCTGAAGAAGTTCTATATGACGAAATGATCATTTTAGTCTTTAATAAAACATTTTGTAAACCAAACCAATATTTATTGTCGTTCGTTATAAAATTATATATTTTTTTCTAATCTCTATATAACGTACACTCTCAATAACGAAAGAGATATGTTCTCAAGTAGTGTCGTTGTCGACATGAAAAATATCCATTCTACTACCACTGTTAAATGTATTTGTTGTGGGTTATGGTTGCGATCGGTTGATAAATCGATTGTGTAGCAAGGGTCAGAGCGTTGTATCACGTGTCAAGACATGACAGATGCAAATCTTTCGTTTATTACTGGTGCGCTCGTAGTATACATTAAGATAGAACATCAAGAATGAATAACAAGACGGAAACGCAAAGATTGATCGCGCCATGAGTAGTTCACAGAATCAATCTGAATAATGTTTGTGCATTCCGAATAACTGATCTTTCCCATAAACAACTTGAGAAAATCTAAACTGATAAATTACATCCGTTGAATAGCACTCTTCATTCCATTTTATGTGTAGACGGATTGTCTGTCAGTCAGCGTAAAACTGAAAGAGAAGGAATGGAGAGAGAAATTGTCTTGGGATTTTAAACGGAATAGGTGCTCTCAGAAGAGGTGCTGGTAATGGTAATAACTGATGGAATTCAGTAGCGGAACAGGCGTGCGGATTACAAAAAGTCCTAAAATATTTGGTACCCGTGAGCTACTAAGCAATAATGCACCCTTATTCTTAATAAGAATGTAGCACTTCTTTTAATGACACACCGTATTTGTAGTAATTTTTTAATAACATTTAATATAGTATACAATAACTTACAAAGTAAATAAAAGGTAAGTATTTATCGAGGATCGAGTACAGTTCGAGGTTAATAACTCCCGACGCTCTGCTCATAGATGCATAGCGGTCGCTCTATGGTGGGTAGTGGATACGTAAACGCAACCACACAACTTAGCACATATGTATTTAAAAAATATTCCTCGAGAAGATTTGCGGATGAGAAAGTGGAACCCAGGTGATAGATAAAAATAATACTGAATGAAAAATGTGTGCAATGGTTGAGACGAGTAATATCTGTAGCGGTCGGTGAAGAAGTGTTGATTCAAAAACAGAAAGTTAGCATGCAAACAGTAAATGTTATTTCTTGGAAGAATGTCGAGGGTAGCGAGACAAGAAACGGTAGTTTTAGTAGGGATCGGCAACGGTACTTTTATGATTAACCGTTGCAACGAAGGGATAAGAATTTTGGATTGTGTATGAATGATAGACAAGAAAAGAAAGCTGTTTCTGAGAATTGAAAAAGGCAAGTCAGTAGAAAACAAGTTTGCAGAAAAGCCATGCTCAAGGGTGTTAGTAATTTGTGTTGACTCAAACAACTGTGTCAAATAGCTATTGAGCAAAGGAAGTGAGTTCGGAGTCAAAATAATACTCGGGGCTCGAAGAATAAAATTTAATGAACATGAAATCAAATTAAATTCAAAACAGAAAAACAACGTTACAAACAAGAAAAAGGAACAAAACAAAATAAAATGTTCTGACGTGCCCGCAAGGTCAGGTGTGATGTAACTGATCTGACCAAAAAGTCCTTGACAGGATGCTACGATGAGGATAACCCATCTGGTTATCGAGTATAAAATGATCCTGAGTCACCCCAACAATGAACAGCTAGTTCTTGAAAGAGTTAGCAACTCTTTCTTGATGACAACATTTCTTTTTTTTTGTTTAAATTTAACTCGAGGTGGGAAAACCTTACATAGGCACCCCCTGAAGGGAGGTAGTGTCAGATTCTTACTGACTAAAAACCCACCTCGAGTGGGGATTAACAACTCGAAGGTTTTAACATCCCCAGGGTAGATGCGGAGAGGTAGGGATAGGGAAGTGGATTGAGGAGAAGGCAGAGTTGTTGGGGGAAGGAACGGGAGCGATGGTGGGGGGGGGGGGGTTCTAGGAGTCGGTGGCCCACCTCTGATGTGAAGGGTGGGCACTCGCGCTAAAAAGCGAAACTAGGGCTGAGTGAATAAGGGTAGCTCAGGGTAGAAGGTGACAAGGCCTTCTAAAGCGGTCGTTCGGTTTTGGGGCGTAGTTGGAAAGTGGTGGGGTTTGGGTGGCCTGATACGGAGGCCCGAAGCTTTACCGCGTATGTATTTGCAGCGTCAGGGAGAGAAGGTAGACCGGTTTCTTTCAGTATTTGGATGTTTCTGACGAACTAGGGGTAGTTTAATGCGGAACGGAGAATCCGCATGTAGGTGCCTTGAAGAAGTTGTAGGCGATGGGGAGGGGCGCAGCCCCATACGGGAATGGCATAGGAGCAAATGCTCCTGATGATTGAGTTAAACGCACGGATTTTGGTTTGATGGGAGATGGAGTTATTTCCTTTTTATGTTGCTTAATCGGAACAGCACACAGGATCAGCGGTCCGCTTCTGGTCCGACACACCTGTTATGTACTCGGGAGCACATCCCCGTCTGTCTTACCATCATTCGATCGCCAGTATCTACGCATGACTTACACGCGATCACCCCATACGGCCGCGACCAATCGTCTATCACCGCACACACACCTAGACACACGTCACTCACCCTTAAATGGTAATATATACATAGGTAATACATACATAGGTATGCATACATATAAATATATAAAAGACAAAATGGGCCACTACAAAATTTATACGATATATTTACATATAATTTATACAAGACAATTTATACAAAAGCGAGGAATTTTTGTACAAAAATGACTATGGCTAAATACAATAGTGGGACATAGATCCCCTGTGGTTAGAGAGTCCCTGGTTGATGTCTATAGTGAAGTTGGTTTACGGGTTGGTTATTACGTTGACTATATACTTCCCTTAACGTTTCGAGAGCCATATCCCTTTCTTATTTGGAAGGCTGTCTGTCAATTTCAGACTATTCTGTCAGTTTTAGACAGGCTTTTGAAGAAGAGAGCGAGATGGCTTTCGAATCGTTAAAGGAAGTAAATAAACAACGTGGAAACCAGCTCAAAAACACTATACACTATATGTCTTAGAATTTAAACGATTTACTATCTAAAAGAAATAATGAAAAAGAAACCATTAAATTGGAACGAGACACATCTTTACTAAATAAAACCCAAAACTTCCCATAAAAGCGTTTAGAAACCTAGAATTTCGTCACCCAATGTGTCATTCTAACAATCAGTTGGAGACTAAATTAATCGAAAATCTAAAACTTATTATATAGTTCAGATCTCTGTCTAATATATTTTGAAAATACCAATGAAAACAAGCATTTTGAAAATGTTAAAGAGGCTGTTAGGGGTGAGGTTTGAGGGAGGTCACACTAGTGAATCTAATGATTGTGGTTTACAACAGCAAGAAGTAAATGTCCAATACTGTTCGCGAAAACCATCCCTACGAGCATTATTATCCAAGTGTTTTCGGAGAAAGAGGCCAGGGTGGTGGTACCACCCTTACTCCAACTTAGTATTGTGCTCTATAAGTTGCGTTATTGTAGAAAGTTCATCCCACTATTTTCAGTTTAGTATTTAAGTTGACTTGCTTAGCATTCGAGCGGCGTGGTCTAGTGCTCTAGATCATTTGGGAGGTCACTGGTTCGAATCCGGGTCCGGCTGCTCTGGTCCAAGTTTTCTGTGGTTTCCTTGAATCATTCAGGCAAATGTTCCACAGATAATCTTTCACTTCTCTTCTGTCTTCATTTCGTCCGTCTCATCTTTCTCTCCCTAACCACACCACTCACCCATTCCCACGATTCCTGAAAGGAGGCTGAAGAGGGCCTTACACCCTACCCTCCGGCGTTGCACTACAGTGTAGGTTGGAGGGATTGCCCGCCCATCAGCACGAGTAGCTGGTGGGAATGAAACACAAAAAAGTAAAGTAAAGTCTTCGAAAACCTAGCATTAAGTCGGTTAGGTTTCGAGAATCCTCCCTCAGTTGAACGTCTCGTTCAGTTAAATTTAGTTAATTATTATGGTTTTGTTAATTGTTAAATATTTCTGTACATAGTTTCTTAGTTAATATACGGATAAAAACACAGCAAGATTTTATTAGAGATAATGAGCTCTTGTCAACTTTACAAGTAGCATTTCCACGATACAAATACCAACCGATAAAAAAATGTGCTATTGATAGTGTGTAGGGGTTAACGTTGAAACTTATCTATAATATAACAAAGTACAACAACAAAGTTTCTTTAGGAAAATATTTTTGTTGTAGGAACACGACATTTGTTCGATGTAGTTATATAGTGGCTTCGTCGGATAATGTTTAGCATACTTAATTTTATTATTATTAGCTTTAATTTATAATCTTTCGAGTCATTGGTCATGAAGTTATTGTTATTACACCTATTTTCCAAATATTAATCTTACGCGTAAATACTTTTATGAATGAGGTTGCATATTTCTTTGGAACTGGACTTGTTTGTTCTACATAACTTGTAGTTATTTTAGACATTCAGAACTTTTAGTATGAACTACCAGTTACTGTTGGATGAGACTATTACCACAAATATATGTACAGAAATAAATTTTATGCGACCATCAAAAAACAATTTCAGTTTATATAAATTTAGTTTAAATGTAGTGGGTGTAGGTATATTTGTGTATCAAATAAGGAAAATTTTTTAAAAATACGCCTCATACAATTTACGACCCTAAAAGAAGTCCCTTTATTACCTATATCAAATTTAAACTAAATTTCTCGTAAATATAAATATGGAATCAACAGAAACAACTACTGCGAGGGTTAATACCCCTATCAGCATTGAATTACAGTGTTGATACTGAATGATTCCTAGTTTTTTTTTGCAAGAATATTATGTTGTATCTCCTGTTGGGGAAAAACGCTCGATTTGTTTGGCTGCAGTGGTCGAGCTTTATTATCTACCCCTTGAGTACTGTACAGTTTTAAAATAACTCCAACTGGGTTCCACAGTAACTTTTTACAACTATTTATAAATAGAAACAAAGGAAAATATACCATGAAGTTTTATATTGTATATACATTGTTATTTATTAGTATTCATTACTGTATAATAATGTACCAATATATAGATATTGGTTCTAGCCTAGGTACATTTGTAATTGAAAAGGTGAAGCTATTGCCTCTGACAAAACAGCATTCTGGAATAAGCTGACTATTAATACGTCTAATTAAAAGTACATTAATGCGAAATTAGTTTATACTTACTACACATTACCTCATACAATGAGGGCAAAATTTTGTTATTGTTGTCACGTCCCAGCCGGGACTCGGGTATAAATCAGTTTAATAATTAATTTCGCATTAAAGTATTGTTACGTTTTTGCTCTAAACTCGTTTATTAAACTCTCTCAACTAAATTTAACTATTTGATACAACTTCGATTCTAAAACTCTCGTAAACACTTTTCGTCGATAAACTTCTCTTTCATCAACTGCTTGTTCTTCGTCACCTGTCAACTATTCTAAATCGTCTATCGCTGTCGCTTGATGGGTTGCTAGGTTACTCTCGAACCAAATCGAATGATTTAGTAGTTGTCTCGATTTTTCTAGAACTCGGTATGGGCAAACTCCACTCTATTTTTGCAATCGGCGCGGGTAAATTCCACCCAAAGCTACTAAAAATTCTTCAAATATTTCTTATTAAAAGATTGGAAACCGCCTTAGATTTCTCAAATGTTAATATTCGCTAATGAATATGGGATAGGCTGTGTCCGTCGTTATTGTCATTGTAACGAAAACCAATTTATATGTTGATTAAAAGTGTAAGGTTGGTAATAATATGATTAATTTATGGCATAATGAGTTTAGGTTAGAGTGGATCAGATTATGTTAGGCTATGTTAGGTTATGTAATGGTAGATAGTTTTTCTAATTGGCACCAAGGATGTGTGCTATTCAACAAGGTATTAGATCGGCAACAGAACCCATTCACCCAAATTTGGACGGGTTCAATTAGTTATTTACTATTGAATAAAAAGGTTAAACATTAAAAAATGTATATTTGGCATGATCAGTTATACCGATATTTTGAAGTAAACTTAGGAATATCATTAAAAAATTTCACTCCGGTCGTGTGTCCCACATTTTTGCACATTTTCGGATCCAGTTTATACCTACATCGGAATGTGTATGTGAATCGTACCTGACTTATGTCGTGTGCCCCGTCAGATCAGCAAATCCAACCGTCCAAACTACGACCATCCCCGCCGATATGCCGGGGTCGTCGAAATTCATGAAGCTTTAGGGAATCCCTCCTGCAGGCCCTAGGGAATGCGGTCGCGGTAACCTTGGCAACTACGTTATTTCCTCGTCGACTAGAAGTCGTAAAAGTAGGGTTTCGATAGATGTTGCGATTGTTAGCGAAAAGCATATGCGCTCAAAGCACAGATGAAGGCAAAGTCTGACGATTAAACTTTTAGAAACAAAAAACCACCAAAGCACCGGAAAAATTGAAAAGGAAACATTGTTGAAGAACGATTCGCAAATTGCTACAAAACATGTTGGAATATCTATTACAATAATTAAAGATATGTAGTTTATCACTTGATAAACCACTAAAAAAATAAAAACAGTTACGAAACTCAAAAAATAGTAATAAATCGTCAATAAACACATTCAGATCTATGATTGTGGTTGTTTTTCAATGCTCGATTTGCGGGTTAATAAAATACATACTTCCATTTATTATAAAAAGAAGTCAGTTCGCACTTTTACAATAATAATTCTTTTTCGAGCTCAGCATATGCCAAAAACGATCCTTACCAGCTCAACTTTCTTATTATTTGTTCTTTTTTATGATTTCCATCTATGAATAGGATTTTAGGAATTTCAAATGCATTTTGCCATATTTATATAATTATATATTTAGCGTAATAACACAATTCAGCATCAGACGTAAATATACCTAACAGACATTTTTCATATTAAAATTTTTACCATGCAAGTTTGCCCATTCCTCCGCCATTTTTTTATATTTCAACATAATACGGTTTATAACCTATTCACTTTGTGAGGTTCACATTTTATTTTTCTTTCAAAATTATGGCCCTATTTGTTAGTCTTTGCAATATTTATTAAGAATTAAAATTCGCCGTAGAATCATTCAGATTCATCTTTTACCAAGTTTTTTATCACGAAGTACCTACCAAAAATACGGAAACTATATGTTTATTAGTTGATGAAATAAAATTATTAACCGGTGCACAGATGTACCACTTCTTTTGATTCCTAGGGGGGAATCGATGCAATAAACGGACTTGGTGTTTTAAAAGTTTATTACACCTAAACTATTTACAACTATATACACACTAATTTTATTGTACGCCGTGATTGCTACTTATTTTTACGAAACTACTAAATGACTATAGATTATGATTTATTAATTAATATGAATACTATATGTTATTAAATACTAGGGAGAGATCTTGATGTAATTGGTGCTATATCTCTGCTAAAAATGTTTGATGTTTGAATGGTTTGAAGCTAATATGATTGAATGATGAATTGATTCTGCAATTGAATGTAAAAATACTTATTTTAACATGAATTTAAGAACCGCCCCCCAGAGAAGGAGGTGGTTCCAATGCATCGACACTTGAAACAACAAAAAAAAAGGAAGGGAAACATAAACATACAAAAATACAACATTGCAAGCTATGTGTCGGTGCATCATCTACGTCCTGGAAATGGACCGATGGATCAAAAAATTACCCCCAATAAATCTATCGACTAACTTAACTCTAAAAGAACATTTGGAAACAAATAAAATATAATACAATAGGGTTAAACGGCAATACCAAGAAGGGAAAAAATATGAGACATACAAAAACCATAAATTGCAAAAGAAAGGAACAGACAGCAAATGCACATGACAATACAAAAAATTGTTATCAATTTAATTATCTGTATAGGCACATATTACGTTTGCTACTTTCTTCATTGAAAACGTTTCAGAAATTGTTTGCGAAAAGAAAATGTTAAAAGTAATTATTATGACGCTTATATTAAAGTTTAATTCCGAAGCTCGACTACACGGTGCTTTATGGTAAATTGTTGTAAGTTGCTCGTGTTCCTTTATTAATGTTTTAGAGACCAGCTAACCAATACATAGTGAGTTAGTAATTCTGATAAACTGGTAGCGCGCCAGCTGCGAAGTCTTAAGGCAAGTAAACCTAACTCACCATTTTGTTACTAGAATTTATGGGGCTGTTAATCTTACAAGGGTCAAGTCACTGTTTGTGTCTTAACAGCGGAAAATTTAGGTCAGGATGTCGTCGTTTTATACACATAAAAGCTTGTCTTGAACGAAATTGCTCTCACAATCGATGTGGTCGCAGTTTAATTAATTAACTAGGTTAACAATAAACAAACACGAAAAGGTTACAAAATATTTTTTTCTCAAGTGGAAATATAATAACTTAAAACTAAATGCTAAATCCTTAAATACTAATATGAAAAAGGGGGAAATGGAGTGGCAGAAAAAAAGACAAACAATAAAGCTTTTGTGAAGGGGAATTATTAATTTGATCATTTAATATTAAACCTAATCTATTTCGATGTAATGGCGTAGGCTTTCACGGCCAGAATCTAATGAACAAAGATGTTGATCCGGGCTGATGGGCTGTGGTAAAAGGAACTTGTAGATCCAAACGTTTCGACTGCAACTACGGCAGTCGTCTTGAGTGGGAAGCTTGATTCCTAGGTCGAAGATTGTACCTCGGAGTCTCAGTAGCAACTGAATTCAGTTTCTATTACAATCTTCAACCTAGGAATCAAGCTGTCCACTGAAGATGACTGCCGTAGTTGTAGCCGAAACGTTTGGATCTGCAAGTGAACTGAATTCAGTTGCTACTGAGACTCCGAATTCAATTTGCTACTGAGATTCCGAGGTACAATCTTCGATTTAGCAATCAAGCTGCCCATTGAAGATGACTAGCGTAGTTGTAGTCGAAACGTTTGGATCTACAAGTGAACAGAATTCAGTTACTACTGAAAATCCGATGTACAATTTTCGACCTAGGAATCAAGCTGCCCACTGAAGATGATTGCCGTAGTTACAGTCGAAACGTTTGGGTCTACAAGTTCCTTTCGACCACGGCCCATCAACCCGGATCAACGTCTTTGTTCTAGTCTATTTTATTTGTTGATCTGTATACATTCCAACAGATTTGATTTGATACCTTTATTTTCCCACAACAAAATGGAGAATATAAACAGTAATTAAACATAAATCAAACACTTGGTAACCTTTACAATATTTTATTGAGAGTTTAGACATAAATTTATTTACAGTCTTTATATTACCTTAAGAATTAGGTAGAAAAGCTGTTTAACCAGAATATTTTTCAAAGTATTATTTAAAGTTTCGGTGGTTCAATAGTTGTGAAGAGATTTTACATTATTTTATTAATTTGAAACTCGAAAACTGTTTCAACAAAAGCCTGGCATTATCAAGGGTTTGTGAACATACTGTCACTTTAATTAACTTCAATTGTCGAGATTAATAGTTAAATTGGTGAACATTTTTCGTTTGTTTCATGTGGTATTATATTCTAGGCTTTAGATGAAACTAATCGTTACTGGGTGTACATTAGTTTTTGAACAACTTCTGGTTTAATAAAACGCGTGAATGAGAAAGAGCATTTGTGCAGTGATATGAAAGTAACAGTAGTCAAAATGTATTTCTTTGCGTCTCAAGGTAAAAGCTCGCGGCGTGATAATTTTCTTTGAAATTTACGAACATTCCAAAGAAAGAAAAATCGAAACCGGATTACGAAGAGATAGGATCGCGATTCCATGAAGTACACGGGCTTCTATCAGAGCTTTTTACACAGCCAGGCCGGTTTCAGGTCGTAGAAAACAAAAGAACTTTCTGCCATTATTGCATACGCGAACCGAGAACACAATTAACTTCTGTCCGGGAGGGTGAATTTGCAAGCGGGGCAATTTTTGCGAGCCTGCGGTATCCGCGAACTATTTCATTTATCTGCCATGGCATTCTAATTGAATAGCCCAGGCCGCATCGGGGAAAAAGATATCTTTGACATGCGGCTCCCGGCCTCATCTAGTTTATATACGCCACACAAGGCCAATGCCGGTGGAAAAAGATCTGGAATTAATTAGAACGCTCCAGGTCACAGGTTTACTAATCTGATTACCGGATAAACCGCCCGATCGCTTTATTTTCAAGTGCTTTTGCTCTAGTAATGAAAATGCCATTGTACGACTTTGATCTCGATCCAATCAAATTTTGCAATTAATTTCTCATTTTGCGACTTATAAAATTTATTTAATCTGTGTAGTGATTATCAAAAATTTAATGTTGAAATAGTGAATACGCCTACGGTATCATTAATTTGTTTTGCATTAATTACACACGTTTCACTATTAATGGTTGTCAAATGACCTATTTTTCTAAACGTTTTTTCCCCATAGGGCGAGTGAGCGCGTCTGTCCTCCTCTATAAAAAAATCCACGACCGAAGTAAAAATGAAGTTATTCGTGCTTGAAGTTTTTAAACTTTGGATTTTTTTTGAACACCCTGTACAAATTATAAAGCTTAGTTTTGGCATGACGTTAGCCTTATGACTTGGCTATAACTAGTAAAAATTTCAATACTCTAACACTAAGTCATTTTTTATGAAAATTATGAGTTTTTGAGTTTTTATAGTTTGGGTTGCAGTGCAATCTTTCCAATAAATTAAATTATCTCAGAAACTATTTATCGTAGGCATACAAGTTGGTTGGTTAGTTCAAAATCACCTTAAAATTTTATGTTTCATCTCATCGTAAAAAATATATCATTCCATTTAAAAAGAAAGTTGACATCAATTTCCGGTATAACAATTGAAATTATTTTAGTTAAACAGATCATCCTTGATAATCACTACTCCCTCCTTCCAAATTTTCAAATCTGTAACATGCTTAGTTTCCCTAAAACTTCTAATGTACCACTCAGTTTGAATGACCCGGTCTATACTATCCATGTACATTATACATTATAATCTAGAGGTGGACAATACGATTCTTTATGGTGAATCGATTTAAATGATTTAATTTCATAAACGGAATCGATTCTCACGATTCGTTCGTTTGAACTACGAGGGTTACAGGAGCTTGTGTGTTGAATTAGGTGCCGTTATGATTCTCTCTATGACGATTCATTTGTAGAAGCTATACCAAATGCAGTGAATCGATTCATACGACTCTTTATTAAGAGTCGGTCAAACATTGCCCATTTCCATTCCAATCCGTAAACTTGTCTCGTAACATCTTATTTTTTTCCAGCATTTTACTCCTCAAGTAGTGAGGCCCGGGCATCGCCGCCGCATAAAAAGCTTTACTTTAAAAAGCAACTAAAACTCGTGGGATTCCTTAATTTGTTTGTTAGAAACTAAAATCGTCATTTCTAAAAATTGATATCCGCTATTTCGCAGCGCAAGCTTGAGGTCAATAACGACTTTTATGTACTTACCAGCAACAATTCCTGAGTTAATATTTCGGTAACTATGAGGTAGAACCCCAATTATAATAATTAACACCAGTACACTGTACAGATATTATAAAATGTGCACACTTGTTTACACTTCTAGTGTTATTTCTGACACTAGAGTAGTGTAGTTCAAGTCAAACTGCCTTTCAACTTTTAATTATTTAATAACATCTAAACCTACACTGGTTTTTACAATAAATGCGACGCTACAATGTTTAAAATGTTTTTTGTATAAATGTTTAAAATGATTGTTGTATGAATGATGAAATGATTGAATGTTTAATGATTAAGATTGAATTATATTGATTATGATTATGAATGATGATTTACCGTCTTTCAAAGGTATAAATACTGATAACACTGAAGATCAGTAAACGTTACTTAAAATTGCTAAACAAAATTATTGGTTGTTTATTTAATTTATATGGGGATGAAACGCCCCCTTGCTTCTATGAATGTTTATGTATGGTGCTATTTAATTTTATGATAGACGAACTTTCAAAAATACCCAGAACGTGCGTTAACAATAGGCTCAGTTTTCATAGAGCATCTTGTAAACTTAATGGTACGAGGCATGTTTTTTAAGTAAGTACCGTTTTGACATTTTTCCGCCGCAGCGCTGCGGTCAGCGTTCCGCGTATGAGCACTGAGTACCTACATCTCTCAGCTAGGCACTGACGCCATTACAGTCTGATTCGCCCTTGTTTACGTTGTTTACTGAGTGTTTAAGATGCCTCCGATAATCGTGAGTCCCGCCGACTGTGAAGTCCGGGCTGTTATACGATTCCTTAGTTCTAAAGGACTATTGATATTCATTTTAGATCATCCTCCGTACAGCCCTGATCTGGCGTCCAGTGACTACTATTTGTTCCTGCACTTGAAGAAACATCTGGGCGGTCAGCGTCTTCAAGACGATGACGAAGTCAAAACAGTTGTGATGCAGTGGTTAACAGTTAACAAACAAGTTAGGCGAAAGAGTTCTATGGGAAGGGTATTTAAAAACTGGTCACTGGTCAAACGTTATGACAAGTGCCTCAATATTGAAGGAAATTATGTAGAAAAGTAGTTTAAGGTACAGGCTTTCATGTAAAAATAAAATTATTAAGATATCTTTGCACGTTTTTAATTAATTTCAAAACGGTGCTTACTTAAAAAACATGCCTCGTACACAATAAATATAATAATAAACTCAATATTAGGCTTGCTTAAATGTTTATGAATCTAATAGTTATTTCTATGTTTGTGAAGTGTACAGAACAGATATGGATATTCTAATATCCATTAACATGCAATTCCTTTATAAATGAAATATAATAATCTCTGAGTTGTACTCCGAATTGCGACGCCATTTTGAATAATTTAGAGATTGCGGGAGCAAGAGAGGGCCAGGGGGAACGGGAGATACTCTTTGCCAAGACTTCACCCACCGTCAACTTAATTCACATAAGTAAATGCTTATCTCAAGTTAAACTTTTGCATTTATGAAACCGACTCGACTGCAGAACTTTTCAGTCGATGTTGGGAGGAATAAGTGAAGTATGGAGCAACAGACGGCGCAAAGAGATTTGCAAATGATGGAACGTGATTTAGTCAAACGAAGTTAATTTGATAAGTCGTAAAATGCGAGAAAGTTATTCCAATGATTTGTACAGCGCGTTAGTATATCAAGCGTTGCAATTCAATTTATTTTAGAGAAATTTAGTAATGAAATACGTATAACCCAGTATGAGGATATTCTCGTCACTTCATAATAATGCGTTACGTGTCTATTGTGCTAGAGCAAAACAAATCGGCTGAGATAGCTCATGATGGTACATTCTGGAATTGTCTGACTATTTTAAAAACGTCTAATAAAAAAAAATCGTTTAATTTGATTGTTTAATTATAAATCACCAATCTTTTGATATGTGTTAAAATGTCAATATTCAATTAAAACAGAAAATGTTCTTCTAAATGTCTCTAACAGTATGGTTTAGAACAAGAAGATGAAAATTGTAAACAATAAACTTTACAAGTGAAACTGTATACGTATTCCTACATAAATTTCTATCCCGCAACTAGTAAGCAATATTATATGTAAACATCTTATCTTAGAACTATTTCAGTTAATGAAAACTATTTAGAGAAAATATTAGCGGTTGGACCGAAGTTGCCACTAAAAATAAAGATCTACCTGCTACAAAATTGGGGTTTTAAAAGTAAATAGTCAATCTTGCCACCAGAGAAAAGGGTGCCCACCTACCTGATAAGGTAGTAGTAAGGAGTGTGGTCCTTGTGTTACGAAACCGACAAACGCGTGTGAATCATTTCACTCAAAATTTAACGAATCTTTTTACACAGCTCATCCATCAATATATAATATACAATATTTGTCGAGAAGTTAAAAGAATTTCAAATTGACACTTATGTCAAGATTCAAAGTTTAAAAACACCTTTCAAAATTAAGGATGCCTCCGTAAGAAGTAAAGTGAAAACTATCATGGAATTGTGTGAAAAATATAAAAACAAAACAATATCGAACATCGACTACATAATTGATTAAGGCTTTCGCGGCCAGTTGATGAACTGGTGTTGTCCTTCGGGTGTACAGGCCGTCGTCGGTTGGAATTGCTTCCTAACGTTTCGCTAGCACGAGTGGCGAGCTTCTTCAGAGGTCTATCCATTTTCGCTGTTGGTTGTCTTCAACGAAAATGGATAGACATCTGAAGAAGCTCGTCACTCGTGCTAGCGAAACGTTAGGAAGCAATTCCAACCGACGACGGCCTGTACACCCGAAGAAGGACAACAACAGTTCATCGACTACATAAAATGTGTATTATATTTACGTTGAAAAAATTGTTGACTGATATATGTATAAGTGTGTATTTATAATGCCTTATTAATTACTGTTAAATAAATGCCATAAAATAGTAATAAAGTATTTTCCTTTCTCATTAGAATAATTTCTACCTATTAGGTGTTAGTGGCACAATCGGTTGTACCTTTTCAAAGACCTTCTTAGGTCAGTGGCAAGATCGATTGTACCTTCTTTGGTCAGGTATAATTTGGTGGCACCTTTGGCTACGCCCAATGTTAGTTAATAATAAGGACAAGCTAAACAATCATATGGAAGGGGTGTACATAATTAAGGATAAAAACTGTGATGCCACACATATTGGCCAATCTAGCAGAAACGTGTCCTTTAGATTAAAAGAACATATTAGATCAACAGATAAGTAATTTAAATGTATTGGTACTTCGACACATTGCATAGGAAACAAATATAGCTTAAACTATAACATCATTTTATTAATCACTGAATAAAAACAACACGTTTTAAATTTCTACAATTTGTTTATTGAGTAAATATAACACCTGTTTCGGTGTGAAACCTTCAGATTTGAGTAAATTGCTACTATGTTTTATAGACAATTTATAGTCTAGTTATACCTATTCTATAATTACTATAAACATCATTTTATTACATTAAGGAACCTAAAGGTGAACGCTTAAATAGATAAACATCATCAATTTAGTACGATTGACCAATTAATTTTTAAAAACACTAATTAAAATTAATACACCTTCAGTTTCAACATGCTCCATTGCACAACAGCTTCTCTCTCTCCAATTGTATGCATCCTCTCATTATTTTAGAGTAATTAAATAGACAGACCGATTAGGTATATATAGTTCTTGGTCAGAAATTAATCAAAACCATCAGATATAAATTGCGATTGCAGTGTTATTAATTCTTATCAATACACACTAACCTACATTATGGTATGAAAACAAGATGATTAATATCGAGCAACTGAGAATATATCGCCATCTGTAAACATTTAACGTTAACAAACTAACACAACATTGAACATCCGAAGCACTTTTCGGTAACAAAGTTACCTTCTTCAGTGACTAAAAAGAAATGTAGTATTTCATAGTGTCTGATAGTAAGGCCTTTTTAAGGACGTAATTTTTAAAGGTTCGAATCCGGTTAATTAATAAGATACATCACTGATTTTACTGTTCCTGTTACCTAGAAACAACCAATTATTACTTTTAATTTTAGACTAAGTCGATCTTTTTTACATTCAGTTTCTGTAGTCTGAAGCGGAAAATAATTATGTACCCACCTAATTTCTGATTCTTATTGTCATTTTAATTGTGAATGTCTCTTGATGGTTTTTAGTTTACAGATTAATAATTCAGTTATTCATTCGCTATCGTTTTGATTCTATTTCTGCATTCGATTTCACATTCGCATTGTTACTTAACCTTTCAGAAAACCTGCTAGACAATTTCTAAACGGGTATGATACCAGTCAGCTGGCCCTACATTATTGGTTTTACATATTTGTCTTGTCTATCCAGTCGAATGGTTAGTATAGAGTTAAATGCAAGAATTGTTCTTTGATCCGCAATAAAATGAATGTACATAAGTGCATGCATTTGCGAAAGTCTTTGTCTCGTTCAGAGTAAGACAGTAGACATGACAGGTTGACAGCGGACATGACCATTTATTCCATTCTTCTCTAGGTTACTGTCACCGTGAAAACGATTACTCAAGCGAGGAACTTCGTAGTACTTACGATTAGTGTTTTGTATAATGGTACATATAGGAATATTTTTATTAACAGTCTTTGTACAGCAGAGGTCGCTGTTTGAAATATTTTCTAATACACAAAATTTTCACATTAGTTTATTTTTCGCTGTTTGTAGAAATATAACTATACATTAACACTCGTCAATTATTTTTATTTGCTAAAGTGACCCAATTACTGTAATGACGATTGGTGAGGCTTCATGTAGGTAATCTGTGAAAAAATTATTAATAAAGATTAGACAGGATGCAGTTGGAAAATTGCAATACATATTAATAATAGAAATCAAGCTGTTGTAAGGTTTTACAAAATATTTTCATATAAATTCTCTTACACTGTTTCGGTTTATTAAACCATTATCAAAGAGTGAAATAGAAACTAACTAAATCTAAAGAAACCTTTGGGCGAAACAGCGTTGCGCGGGCCGCGGGGGGCGGGCAGTCTCTCCGACTTACGCTGTAGTGCAAAGCCGGAAGGTAGACAGGAGGGCAGAATCGTGGGAATGAAACACAAAAAGGTGGGGGGTTTTCTTCAGTTCCGCTCTAGTTTCGCGACACTCTAAATTAATTCGCCGTAGAATTATTCGTTACGTTTACTAGTAAATATATGTTGTCACATACAATGACGCAAACACTAAACATTAATTAAACATTTTAATAGTTAATTTTGTTTCATGAGAGGAGATAGCTCTATAAAATTACTTTATAAATCTACCTATATGCTATATAATCAATCGTACAATGTTTAGGAATAATAAAAGAAAAACTTTTTTGTTTTTCATTCCCACTAGCTACGGGTGCTGATGGGCGGGCAGTCCCTAAGACTCTTTTTTAAATTACTTATTGTCTTTCTTGTCAAGTTCATTAGTGCGACTTTATTGAGGTCGATCATCCCTCGTACATACCGGACATGGCCCCGTCTGATTATTTGAAGCAAGAATTGAAAGTTAAAGAAATTTTAAGCGACGAAAAATTGCTTGCGGCCGTCTTAAATAATTTTCAAGACAAAGATTCTGAATATTTTTGTATCATAGATGTCAAAAGTCCATTGATATTTAAACAGTCCATATTCAATAATAATAATAGTGTAGTGTTTTCGGTTGTTTATAACACAAATATGGCGCGATAAAAATGAAAACACTAACATAAAAATTGTTTTAACACGTTTAATACAGAAGAAGACAAACACAAAACAACATACAATACAAAGCAGCAGGGGAAGAAAAAAACAAGATAATAACAATAAAAACAATGAACAATAATAACAATAAACAAACGAAATTACTCAGTAACTAGTCGCGAAGCTGAAGAATCAAGAAGTTACTTTTGAATAAAACTTAAACTTAAACCAGCTACTCGTGCTGGTGGGCGGGCAGTCCCTCCGACCTACACTGTAGTGCAAAGCCAGAGGGTAGGGCGTAAGGGCCTCTTCAGCCTCCTTGCAGGAATCGTGAGATGGGTAGGTGGTGTGGCTAGGGAGAGAAAGATGAGACGGACGAAATGAAAACAGAAGAGAAGTGAAAGATTATCTGTGGAATATTACTGCCCCAGCATTTGCCTAAGTAATGCAAGGAAGCCACAGAAAATTTGGACCAGAGCAACCGGACAAGGATTCGAACCGGTGACCTTCCGTATGTTAAGCAATGATCTAGAGCAGTAGACCGAAGACGTGTGGCCAAGAAAATATCCTATAGAAATTATTAAGCGTATATGAAGATTAATTAAAGCAATAGTGGTATTAAGTTTGTGACAGCAGAAAAATTCCTTTGTACTTAAGTCTTAATATTTTTATTATTAAACGTATTAAAATTTCGTCAAACCTTTATTTTATTGGACCCTAAGCAAACGTATTCTTTCTAAAAAAAAAGGAATAAATAAAAAGCCTATATTTGTAACGTTTTGATTATGGAGGAAGTCATTTTAAATGTTTCTGTTTACTTTTATTTATACAATGCAAAATCTTCAAATTGTCTTCAGTAAAGTTGTGATTATTTACAAAACAATATTGAGAAAAATCAGTATTACATTTCTTATCAATAATTGACTGTTTATGCTTCCTAAGTCTAGTTTCAAAGGATCTACCTACCTATCATATGAGGTCTCCATTGTCTCCGTAATTGGCAGAAATTTATATGGACCACATTAAAAAGAAAATATTGTTTAAGTGGATTAGATATGTTGACGACATATTTTGTATTTGGACAGGCACCAGAAGGAAATTACAAAAATTTCTTATTACATTTAAACTCCATCAATATAAAAATACAATTTTCATTTGAAATAGAATCACATAACAGGTACTGTAAACTTTTTACATTTGTCAGTAACACGTAAAAATAAATTTCTATAATTCAGTATTTGTAGAAAAAACATCTTTCCAGACGTAATTATCTCAGCTTCTTCAAACAAAAATTACAACATTAAAATGTCAACTTTTAATAGCTTAATTCATAGACATATTTCTCTCCCACAAAGTGACGAAAATCATAAAAACGAAATACAGATACTAAACGCCATTGCATGTAGCAAAGGTTACAATCCAGGCATAGTAGACAAAATTTTGAATAAAAAACTCAAAAAATATACACTTAATTATATATACTATGGAAAAAGCTTTAATAAAGAAAGAAAAAATTGGATCTTCGTCAATCATTATAAAAGTATAAGCACAACAATTTATAGAAGATTAAATAAATTAGGCATTAATAGCATATGTTCCAAAGAAAAAAATTTAGGGAAAATTCTAATTATTAATAAAATTCCAACAAAAGACAAACTGCAAAAATCTGGTGTCTATGAGATTAAATATTCAAACTGCGATGCCATACATACAGGACACACAGGTAGATCCTTTAAAACTAGACTTAAAGAGCATAGAAAGTCCATTATTGATAAGAAATGTAATCCGCGTTTGTAAATAATCATAACTTTAGTAAAAATAATTTTAAGATATTGCATTGTATAAACGATTAAATCTTAAAATTAGAGATGCATGCCTTCTATCGTAATAAAGACGTTACAAATGTACAATGTGGAGGACATAAAAGTCCTATATTTTCAGTCCACTTACATTAATAGTATATATGGTAATGTTTCTTTAGCTTTAATTAGTTTTTACTTTGATAATAGCTTAATAAGCCAAAACACTATAAAATAATTCTTACTAAAATATTTTGTAAAACTTTACAACAGTATTTGTTTGATTTTTATTAAAGAGTTATTATTATAATACATCATCTATGGTTACTACTGAAGGAGCGTAAACAGGTACCCTTTAACAAACAATCAACAATTTTCAACCACCTACAAGGAAGTTTCACTTCTGATACGTATCATTCTGTTGCCATTCTCTAATGAAGTAATTAAGACCATAATTTTTCAATTTCTTACGGTAATAAATTCGAGAATCCAACAGCGATTTGCCTTTCTCCCACTCTTTTCTTTCGAATCATGTTCTCTTCTGCCGACTCGTGACAGTCAGTATCGCTAAATTGAAGCATTCAGCGTACATGACTCACGTACACGATTATTTAAGTCGGCGGCTACTTCCAAATAAGTCTTGTTGAATTACCTATCGCGGCCATCTATGCACGCCTCATTTACTCCATAATTAAACTATCCGTCAAGATGTTCTCTCGATGCCGCTCAAACATTCAAAGAAAAAAAAAAGACCAACTTAGAGCAGTAGAAGAGAAGTAGTAGTCGCGATTGCCTTCAGTGCTAATGAAGAAGTTCTTTAAAAAAAATTCACGTCATGTTGGAGCCCAACATGCTCAATAACGGTTGTTCACATTGTTCAATGCCAATTTACATCTGTATCGTTTAATGGGTTATATACGAAAGGATGAAAACACAGCGGATTAAAAAAATATCTTATTAAGCTGAGTAAAATTAACCTTGAGCAAAACTTGAAACATATCAGTAATTAAAGCGTTTATAGGGTAGATCGATGAAAGTATACCTCCTCAGGAACAATTTAGGATCAGAATATAATAACCAACTTAGTAAATTCTAACTAGCACAAGGTATTTCTGATTAGACTCTTGTTACAACCACAGTAATATTTTCCGATGGCTAAAAGAACTTATTGTACGTATTATCAGGGTTTTCTGATCACTATCATCTTAAGACGAAACCAGTACCTCCAAATTATTAAAAATGCTAACTCGGAAAAGGTTTTCCTGATTAGAGCCACATCAGGATTGCAGCAGTATATGGGGTTTTTCAAGTTGATGGGCTATTAGAAGTATATGAATTAGAAGAATGAATTCAATTCTGAAACTTGAGCTCATTTGGTTATTGTTTATGCCACTTCTTTTAAAAATATTTGAAGTTCGATTTACATCCGGTTATACCGGAAGTAGATGTTAACTTTCTTATTTTAAATAGAATGACATGCTTTTTTTACATTTTCCGATAGAAAATCTAAATTCATGCATATTTTGTAGGAAGCACTACCCCGAAAATATTGATGGATTTTGAGGTATTTAATTTTTTTCAAAAATTTAGATATTTGTACGTTAACATTTGAAAAACCGTAATTCAATTAATTATTGAGATTTTACTTTATAACTAGTAACAATTATTTATAACTATTCACATTATCGAAAACAAATTGTGTTTTTTAACTAAAATGCACAGGGTGTTCAAATTTTGTGGTCAAAGTTGGTCAACTTCAAAGGAGCATAAGTCAATTTTTTTAAATGGAATGACCCATTTTTGACTGCATATTCAAATTCCTCATTGAATTTGGCGTCTATTGATATGGGATTTGCGAATGTCTACTTGTTTGGTGTTTTTATTCCTTGTATTATGGATTTTCATTAAGTAAAGGTCGAAACTATTAATTCATAGAATTTTATGCAAACACAAATTCCATCCTCATGTGCAAGCATTTTGTCCAGGAGATGCAGAAAGGCGTATTGAGTTTTGCGAATTCTTCTTAACGAAAATTCAAGAAAACTCTGCATTTTTATCAAACGTTATTTGGACCGACGAATCTAAATTTACACGGAAAGGAAAACAGCCATGTTTAAACTATAAACAAAAATATACGATAGTCCCATATCAATAGACGCCAAATTTAAGAGGAATCTGCAGTCAAAAATTGGTTATTTCACTTAAAAAAATTGATTTATGCCATTTTGATGTTGACCAACTTTGACCACAAAATTTGAACACCCTGTGCATTTTAGTTAAAAACCACAATTTTTTTGATAATGTGAATAGTTATAAATAATTGTTACTAGTTATAAAGTAAAATCTCAAAAATTAATTGAAAATTACGGTTTTTTAAATGTTAACGTGCAAATGCCAAAAATTTTGAAAAAAAAATAAATAACTCCAAATTCATCAATATTTTCGAGGTAGTGCCTCCTATAAAATATGCATGAATTCAGATTTTCTATCTGAAAATGTAAAAAAAGTATGTAATTCCATTTAAAATAAGAAAGTTAATATCTACTTCCGGTATAACTGGATGTAAATCGAACTTGAAAATATTTTTAAAAGAAGTGGCATAAACAATAACCAAATGAGCCCAAGTTTCAGAATTGAATTCATTCTTCTAATTCATATACTTCTAATAGGCCATTAACATGAAAAACCGTGTATACCTATGTGATAATGCAAGTTCTTCATAACAAATTTCTATATTTAATACTGGTATAGTAAATAACAATATTAGGTAAGGTATCTCTCGAAACTATTCAATAAACAAATAGACAGCGAACTGAACGCCATCTATAGAGATTTACCACTAATTGTTAGTTGATGCTAATGCTTGATAAGGTCAAGTGTGTGTCACGTAGAAAGCTAGGCCGTGACGTCGGTTTGATAAGTCGATATTTTTAAATCTAAAAGGACATTGTCAAACATTAATCAAGTCACAATTAGTGTCAAACATCTACATATGGCGTTCACTAAGTTGTTTGCAATTATTTCACCTTTATGTTTTAGTAATCTTTTTGCATTCGTAGGCTTTAAGTTAGATAAGGTTTATTTAAAAACAAATTCAATACCTTTTTATAATATACCACCTGATACTGATATACTACCTTGTACTACTGTCTATAAATAGACTACACATGTCATCAACAATCTCGATATCAAAGCAAGTACTATGACCATATAAACAACAATGTAAAATCAATACCCAGTACCTGCTATTTGTGCCGGGAATATCTCTTCAATAGCATTTAGTCGGCAGTTTCGCAGTTCCACTGACTCCAAAGTTAATTTGGTTTTATGCAGTTGCCGCAGTTTCGGTGGCGCATCAACGTTTCCACGTAATTTGAAGGTATTAGGGACGGAATGGGGAAAGAGCGAGAGTGCGTTACGAGAGGGGTCAGTTTGGGATCAATATAATTGACCAACAAAGGACAGGTGCTTTATTGCAACTATAATCAACTTTATGTGTTTGAGGGAGCAATGGCAGCTCGGTCAAATGTACCTATATATTAATTATTGTTAGACATCAACCTGGGTAGTAAAACTAAACATTCGTTGGAATTGAGTTACTAAATATACTCATTTTCAAGTTTCAAATGCAGCATACAATGTAAAGCATGTATGGTACTATTTATTATATTGCTAAAAAAATGTAAATGACAAAGAAAATCCATCTTATTGAATTGGGTAGGATTATCAAAAGATGTTCTGTAATTCCATTTAACCAGGGTTATTCAAGTTTGGTGACAAATTATATATTTTGGAAAAACAATGTTCAATAGTTATTATTCTAGTCTAAATAAAATTTAGAGAAAACGCAGGAAACTGAATATATATATATATATAATTTTAGTGGAACTAAAATGACCAAATAATAAATGAGATTGATTTTGCTGTCGGCTCTAGAAGAAACATTTTTACATTAAAGGCAAAATAAATAAAATTCGCTTGGTAATTTGTTCCATAAAATTTGAGTTTATTTCACTCAATACGTATTTCGACTGTTATACCATCAACAGGAGTAACAAATGTAAACTAAAGTACGTAAAAGTACACAGGTCAAACGGGTAGAAGTATCTTGGATCGCTGTAAAGAGCATTTAGCTCGTTACAGATTAAATAAAGATAACTCTAATTTTGCTAATCATTTAATAGATTCGGGACACGATTTCAGTATTACAGATATTCCAAATAAAGTAAAAATTTTACACAAACTTAAAAAAAAGTCAAAAACTGTTTAAAAACATTGGAAATTAAAAAAGTCCTTTACAGCGATAAAGATAATCTTCTAAACGAACAATTAGATTTAAGTAATTCCCCGCCTGTTTAAATCTGGAAACTCCATTCATAATTTTATACCTGCAAAATTATTATGAATACCAATAGTTTATGTATTTTTACCTACTTTAGTTTACATTTGTTACTCCTGTTGATGGCATAACAGCCGAAATACGTATCGAGTGAAATAAACTTTAAAGTAAATATAACCAATTCTTGTTCTATAAATAAAGTTTTATGGAACAAATTACCAAGTGAATTTTATTTACATTGCCTTTATTGACCAAATAACGTTCGAAATAACCTTTTCTAGAACTAGTAGAAGGCATATTAATCAACTAATATTGGTATAGCAAATTAGCATATTTAAAAATTGAAGTTTACTCCTTATTTTCGCAAAATTTTGGTCGAAATAATCGCCGACAACTAAGAAATACTTTAGCTTCAATGCTATTACAAAGTAATTGAAAATTTATTTTTTTATTTTGAGAAATGAACGATAAAGGTCCTCTTTCGTAGCACTGCCTAAAAATAATAAATTTTCAAGATGCTTCCCTGAATAGAATGAAACAATTAAATGAAAAGTTAATGACTGTCAACTGTTAAATTAAAGATGCGTCCATGAGAATGAGAAATAAATAGTCCAAAAAAGGATACTGTCTTTGAAGAAACTGAATACAGATACGAGATATTCATTACTTAGTTTAAACGAATCAATACTAAATGTACTTGGTATTTAAAATAAAGTAAAGGGAAAACACTTGTATTTACTTTCAATGTTTCATCCTTACTATAAATAGAACAGTATTCAAGAAAAAGAAATATTTGAACTGACAGTTTAGCTTCGGATTCATTCAACACTTTCTAAAAATGTATTTCATTGATTTGATCTAGATTCCTTGGAAGTTTCTGATAGTTTCAAATACTGTGCAAATCATGTAACAAATGGTTTGAAAATTGAACATAAATAGTGACTACCGAATATAAAATTCACCATAAACCCGCTATTTAAACAGATATATTGGAGAATAAATAAGACAAATGGCTTTGGAAAAACCTTCAGCGTTCTAACTGATGGGCTAGGATTATGCGACGTTTCGCGGCAAGATTTATACTTCACATGCTCTGGATCAACACGTGCAAAAACTTATTCTTCTTCACCAGTTGTAAGTTCAAATGATTATAAATTTCTCTCCGGATCCGAAAAACTTGCGAACTGCTAATCTTTTTCCGTGCGCTTCTAGAGGAAGCGGCAGATTTTTATCTTGAAAAGTCGTAAGTAACGCGTCTAGTTTAGAAAGGTTTCCTTCAGTTGAGAACTTGGCAAATATCCGCCAACTGTTTTGTACTATTTTGCACCAACACGTGCTACTTTTAGTACGTGCTAAGTTTTATGGGACGTCTTAAATCATTCTAAAGAAAACCAGTACTTAAAGAGTGTTTTGTTCAGCGTCACCACTTCACGATAAATGTCACGGATCGACTGCCACATTTCTTTGTGCCTTTATTACAAATCAAAAGTAGTTTATTACATTCTAGTAAATGTAAACGCCTTTTGGGGTAGTTCCAAAATACAAATCAAAATAACAAAGAGGATATCTTTAACTATAATTTAGGTACACTTCAAAAATTAAAAATATGGGTAACAGAATAGTCAAAAAACAATTAAATAAACGGACAACATAGAACGAACTACATAATATATATACTTAATCTTATCACGTTAGAAGAACGTCTTTTTAAAACAAATTTATTTATAGAAGAAAAAAACTTATACATACAATAATTAATACAACAAGAATATATCATGATAACACTAGATTGTTTGGGTCTTTACTTGATAGAAATCCATCATTACGTAGGAAATAAAAACACAATTGGTTTTTTTAGATTTCTACTTACATTGTTTAATAAAACATAACAGCTGTTTCGGTAGGTATACTACCTTCTTCTGATGTAAATTACAACTAAGTTATACAAACAAAGTGGCTTCTATTTATACCTAATTAGGAAAGTTCTTAAATATTACAACGATTATGAGAGGACCAGGTAGTAACGTTACAAGTAAGTAAAATAATAATTGAAAAATAAGAAGTTACAAGAAAATTAGACAATACAATAAAAGACTAAATAATAACAAAATAACTGCAAAATAAAGTTTCAAATTCTACAATACAAATAAAAGACTAAATAATTACAAAATAGTTGTAAAATAATATAAAATAAAACAAGGTTTGATTGAAAATTACCAGACCGAATGTCAATAGATAAGAACAAAACAATATTAAAGACAATAATAATTAAAATACTGAAAATACACAAACAATTGAAAAAGAATTAGAAACTAGAATAAATTTAATAACGGAGAATTATTTAAATCAACTTGGTCATTTAATGATGTATTGTTCTTTTTTAGTCTATTTATCTCTAATGTTTCCAATAGATTTAACTTCCTTCCTTTATTCGATGTATGTAATAATTCGAAATTTTCATCAAATTCTTGTTTTTCGCTATTTAAATGTATGGCATAGTTAGATCTATTATCTTATTTAGCAAAACAATCTTTATGTTCTTTTATACGTTTCTGCAAAGCTCTACCAGTCTGGCCTATATAAATCTTATTGCAGGAACCGTAATTAAGATTATATACATCAGACTTTTTACCTTTATCTGTTTTTCTTTTATTGTTTTTAATATATTTACCTAAGCCATTGTTAGATCTAAATGCTATACTAGTATTTGAGTCGTTCAGATATTTATTTATTTTTCGTGTTGGTTCGCCAATGTATGTAAGTGGATAATACCTTATTAATCGGTTGTTTTTTACGTTTTTTCTTTAGTAATTAATCTATCAGCAAAGGATTATAACCATTATTAGTTTCTAGTTATTTAATGAAATTTAATTCTAATTTTAAGTTTTCTGCTGATAAAGGAATAGATGTTAATCTATGGATATGACTATGAAAAACTGAAAGTTTATGCGAAAACGGATGTGATGAAGAATTATGTATTACTATATCTAAATTTTAAAAGCTAGTGCGAGAATATATATACTTAATCTTAATTCAAAAAAAAAGGAATTAAAATCCTTATTCGTCTAAATTTTAAGATCAAAGATCTCACATTTTGAACGCGTCCTACCAAGTAGGAGTAGTTGTTTCTGTTCATTCCAATTTTATATTTATATTTATATTTATAATATAGCCTGTATAGGCCTTTCTGCCAGCGTCCACCTGATGAGACTCGATAGGTTGAAACCGGTCGTGGGTTGTGGCTTTCGGTTCATTGTGTCTACTTGGTAGGACGCGTTCAAAATGTGAGATCTTTGATCTTAATATTTAGACGAATAAGGATTTTAATTCCTTCTTTTTTGAATATGTTATATTTTCGTCTAGGAGTCCATCGGAATCAACAGTGTAATTCAATGCCGGTAGGGGTATTAGCTCTCGGAGTAGTTGTTTCTGTTGAATCGGTTTAATATAGCCTGTAAAGGCCTTTCTGCCAGCGTCCACCTGATGAGACTCGATAGGTTGAAGCCGGTCGTGGGATGTGGCTTTCGGTTCATTGTGCCTACTTGGTAGGACGCGTTCAAAATGTGAGATCTTTGAACTTAATATTTAGACGAATAAGGATTTTAATTCCTTCTTTTTTGAATATGTTATATTTTCGTCTAGGAGTCCATCGGAATCAACAGTGTAATTCAATGCCGGTAGGGGTATTAGCCCTCGGAGTAGTTGTTTCTGTTTATTCCAATTTTATATTTAATCTTAATTGCCTAAAATGAGTGGGGAGTTTACAAAATCTAACTCCGTATGGTTATTGACTAAATTAAGGTTTTGGGACAGGATTTTTTTAATCTCTAGCGTTTCTAAGAGTGACAATTTTTGCTTTTTCTGATACCACTATGGAGTACAGTAACATTTTTTATGTCCAAGTGGTGGTTACATGAGACACAATGTTCTGAAAAGCTCGTTTTAGTGTCCTTTTTGACTATATTTTTTACATTCTAACGTTGATTGCCCTACCACTTTGTCCAATATAGCAAGCATCGCAATTGTTACAATGTATTTTATAAATGCCACTTTTATCCAATACATTTGGTTTTGGTGTGGTTCTTGAAAGTATTGACCTTAAGTTGCACTTGTTATTTTTGACAAGTGTTACATTCCATTTGTTAAATACATTTTTAAATTTAAAGTTGATGTTGTTAATAAAATTGATAGACGCGTACATTTTGTTATTTACCATTGAAGACGACATACTGTTATAAAGAAGCCGAGATGAGATTTTCTTCTGCTTTTTTCTAAGTTTACTTTACTATTTACTTTTGTATATATAAACATGTTTCACATTAGTTGCACCCCCCACAATGTTAAGTTTACTTCCGTAACTTTAAAATAGAGAGATCGGTCTTTGTTCCATTCTTACCTAGACCACGCTGGGAATGACAGCTATTATTATAATAACAAGCGGAAAAGAAATGTTTAGTAATTTTGAAAACTGTTGGACCGATTTAGAAATCTATACCAGTCCCGTCAGAAATCGTAACATTTGTAAATCAATTCGCGTGGTATTCTAGCGTGTGTTGACAGAAATGTTGAAATTATGTTAATACAATGTAGATTAACAAATATAACACCTGATTGAAACGAGGCTGGCCATTAAATTTTGATAAACGTAAAATACTTATAAACTTTCCATATTTAATTAAAATCAAATAAAGCATTAAACATAAACTTAATATTGTTTCACCTCAAAGGGGAATTTTCATAAGCTGAAAGAAACAATTGAAAATTAAGGAGTCTTTTTAAATAATTTTGTAAAAGTATACAGTTTTGTTTAATTTTAAGTAAACATGGAAATTAATCATGTTGAACATTAATTAAAAATCACAAAGTTTCAAAAATATTTTATTTTGTAGACACTACAATATTGTTTCGCCAAACATTAGTTTCATCAGGTAATGATTTGACAAACTTCGATCTGTACAAGATATATATATATATATATATATAAATATTTAGCAAAGGTGAATTTTTAAACTCTATTTGATCGTTTAATGCTACGTATTTTTTATGGTATCTGTTAATTTCTACGCTCTCCAAATAATTTAATTTTGAACTTTTGTTTTGTATTTGTAAAATTTTATATTTTAAATTGAAATTATTATTTTGATTAATTAAGTGTTCTGCGTATGTAGAATCCATTTTTTTATTAGTAAAACTATACGGATGTTCTTTAATGCGTGTTTTGAAGGACCTACCAGTCTGACCTACGTAAACTTTGTCACAGTCTAAACAACTTAAACAATAAACTCCTGAGTTCAATTTTTTTAATTTAATATTAGTTTACCTAACGAATTATTGGTTTTAAAAGCAATAGTACTATTAATTATTTGTCTAATACATTAATACATTTACCAATTTTTGTTGAAATATTACCTAAGTATGTGAAACTGTTGTATCTTTATTCGGATTTATTAATATTGACATAAGAATAAAATTTGTATAAAGTTTGCTTTTTAATTCTTTTAGTTTAAAATGTTATTCACTAAAGCAGGCGAGTAACCATTATTTTGTGCTGTAGTATACGTTGTTTTTAATTATTAATTTGGTTATAATTATCTGAATTTAGAGGTGTATTAATTAATCTAATGACAAAGGCATGAAAAGCAGCTAATTTTTGTGAGATGGGATGGAATGAATTGGCGTATATTACGGTGTCTGTGTGGAAATTAACTTTCATCGAGTAAATTCCAACAAATCAACTATCTGAATAAACTTCCTGGTTGTTATTATCTGATATAGCTCATAATATAAAAGAAATTTAACCAGCACCTACATAATAGGTACAATCATTGAGGTATTTTCCACGAAAATAATGTTTGAAATTTATCTTACTTCCGTTTTAGCTTTTGTTATATTTCATATATTCACAATTTCCTTTTCTTATGTGTACAATTTCCTAATAATATTGTCCCTTTTTCACAAATAACACAATCTTGTTTTCTGTATGTATTTCTATGTACCCACCTATATAAAAACGTTTGTCCCCCATAATAACACAAAAAAAATCGTGTCACAAGCAGTTGACTGGGCAATATAACAATATTTCCGACATTGATTCATTACAGTCTTTTGTGACACGATACACAAGTTATACAGTTACGTGTTTTCCTTACGTCATGGCGCCACCGAAGTAGTTATTGTGGTTATTATCGCCCTTTGCCGTTAGAAACCTTCTACTATATATATATATACGTATTAACTTAACTGAACGAAGTAACATACGATGTTTCAACCAGTAGGTGGCTATTAATTACGACCACTGTGCAAACGACTGCTTCTCTTCACTGTTATTATGAATAGTACCTACTTAGTTCTCCACTCATGGACATTTAATGGTGGACTAAGTGCTATTAGGAACACCTATACATTGATAATAAACAACAGGATAAATTAGCTATTGTGGAATAGTTGTTATTATAATTTATTAGATACATAACAAGAGAAAGAAATTCAATAATAAATATTTAATTAAAAGTTGCCAAATTCAGTGGTAAAAGGAAAACGGTTAAAGAGTTGGAGTCATTTACTAACGAAATTGAAACAAATGGCCAACTAAACTTTTTGGACTTAAGTATTTCATGTGTCAATAACAAATTATGCTACAATATCTATAGAAAACCGACAACCACTGACACCATTATACCCGCTTGCTCAAATCAGTCTTTTAGAATAAAAATGTCAGTTTTCCATAGTTTAATCCACAGGGTAATCAATACCCCCCTTAACAAACAGAATTTTGATACAGAACTACACACCATTAAATATATAGCCGTTAAAAATGGATATAACCCTTCTGTAATCACAAACCTTCTAAATAGAAAACTCAGACAAAAATTATTAAAAACAATGTATAATGATTCTAATTGTAACCAAAAAGGCAGTACCAATTCTTGTTCTATAAATTATATTAAAAATACTAGTCCCAACATTTTAATAGGTTAAATAAATTTAATATCAAAGCTATTGAAATAAATAAAAACAACCTAGGCTCTATTTTAGTTAATAATAAACGTAAATTTAGCAACAATAAAAAAAGTGGCATATACCAAATTGATTGTAAAGATTGCCATGCAATTTATTTAGGTCAAAGTGGCCGTTCTATAGATATCCACATAAAAGAGCATCTAAATAGTATAAAAAATAAAACTTGCAACATAGGACTATCAGAACATTGTTTTAAAGAAAACCACACAATTAATCCTCTTTATGTTATTACATAACCAACACAAAGGCAAAAAGTTGAATCTGGAATTCCTTCAAATTAAAAAGGCTCAGAAATGTAATAAAAACATCGTTAATAATCAATTAGAATTGTACACTCAGAATACACCCTTACTAATTAATTTGTAATGACAGGGAAATTTGTTAATTAACATCAAGTGGATATTATCTGTATTTGTCAATAACATCAACTGGATATTCTCGTTAAGCTATCTTGTAATTCACATATGTATTGGTTTTTGTATATAATGTTCTAGCTGTAAGTTTTTACTTTAGTATAGTCTAGTACTCTTCATAATGACTGATTAAGTCGAAACAATATTGTCGAGTTTTCGCAATAAAAATTTGTTGAAACATTACTGTTTTTAGTTTTGAACTCTTTGAAATTTGAGGTTAAGATTTTTCAAAATTCAAACATGCAGCGGATGCACCTACGTTGACACGGGAGTAAATCAAATATAAACGGTAATTTTGTATAATGAATTTAATGATTAATGGCACATACAAACTAAACATTTTAACATTTTTCAATGTAGTCACCTCCGTGCTCTACACACTTTTGCTACCGATTTGTAACCTTGAATATTCCTTCTTCATAAAAAGTTTAAGGGCGAGTTGTCAGCCAATTGCCCAATTGAGCACATACTCCTCTACTTCTTCACTGCTTTCAAATCTTTTGCCTCCAAGTGATTCTTTCAAACAAAAAATAATCACCGGGTGACAAGTTCTATACAACGGCTATAAGGAGGTTGACGGAGGGTTTCCTAGCCCATTTGAAGGAGGATGACGTCTCGAATGGACATGAGTGAGCCCTGTCGTTTTTTTTTGTCGACTGAGAATGTAACAACTCAGAAGAGTAAGCCCCATTTGCTGTTCGTTGATCGTGAAGAAAATCAATGAGTTAAACTCCCTTTGAATAAAAAAAAAAACAAACGCAAGCACTTTTCTAGCTGAGAGACTGGTTTTGGCTTTGACAGCCAAAAGGGCAGCCTTCATCCTTTCTTCGCCACTCCTTAATAGCCATTTTTGATTCGAGAGTGTAGTGGTGGACCCACGTCTCATCACAAGTGACGATACGCCATATACCTCAAAACAACCTCCTCTTCTTGTCGAAATCGAATCAGAAGTCTTTCATTGATCTCCGACCTGACATGTTTTTGATTTTCGGTCAACAAACTTGGAACCCAGCGAGCACCAATTTTTCTAAATGCGAGTTCATCAGTGATGATGGATTGAACGCTCCCATAGCTATTTACCGGCGATCACGTATCACCTTCAACAAGTTCTCGAACAGCAAACAACACGGATGTTGTCATTTGTGAGACTTGTTCTTGGGCGTCGATGATGATCATTCTCTTCATTAACCAAACAACATTCGAGCATCTAATTCTCTACATCGGAATTACGTGCTAATCTAACTAATAAAATTATCCTTTATATTTGATTTACCCTCGTATTACAGAGTAGATTATAGGAACCTTCCGCCCACTAGTATTAGTATCTAGAGGGAATAAAATACCCAAAAGTATTTTTTAGATAGTGAAATGTAGGATATAAATTACGACGAGATTAGACCAATACTGAGCTTGGTTCTGGTTCTGACTATGTCCTAGTAATCCTCAATCAGCAATGCTGCATTGATAAAAAAATCCTTCATTCTCATGAATTTTTTATTTCGTTTTTGCAGTTGTTGTTGTTTTTGAAACATAAAAAAGCATACTGTATCATTTATTTCTCTTAATTAATATGTTTCATAATTCTCGACCGGGGAATCATTACAAATTATGTAGATACTACTGCACTATGTATTGTATTATCATAACCCTTTCTGATCTGACTTTTTTCGATTAAGTATGGGAATTTAGACATTTCAGCTCACTGGATTACAAAAGGAAAGCCGCCCACATAAGCTATTACCAATTAGGATTGATTTTCGTAGAAAATTATTAGAATAATAAAGAATCTTTGTTTTCTTACTACTGGCTATACATTTACTTATAGTAAGTTGATTTGAGTCACTGCTTGTTTTGTTAGCAGAAAGTAATTGCTTTATTATAAGAAAAACACTATTTTTATCGCACGTGTTGTAAAACACCACATTTAACAAGCAAGTAATGAGTATAAAAGTTATTTTTATACTCATTGCCTGCTTTAAATTGCTTTATTTACACAGTGCACAGTTATCTTGCAATAGAATTTAATAGAAATACCAAGACCTACTACTAAAGCAGGCACGATGCAGGCAGGCATTCAGTCTAAGCTAAGGTAAGGTAAGGTAAGGTAAGATAATAGCATTGGAGTTGCAGAAAGCATTCACTTGTTGGCAAAGCTAATCCGTGAACCCTGTCGCGTGATGAAGCCGTAAACAGGAATGGTTTAATGTAAGCATGTCGGGTCGGCATAAATCAAAAGCGATTCTGTTTGTACAAGCTAATATTTTAAGTTGTTCTAATTAAAGCCTTCCACGGACTGCGTTTATTGCCTGGAACAGCGCGGGAAGTATGCAAACATGCCAAGAAGACACCGCTTTGAGGATGATTTCCATTCGGAAAATAAACCCTCTTTAAATAAACATGGGCTCTTATACTACCGTGTACCCATATACCCATTCAAACGAGCAGTGAAGAGGGTCGTCGAGACATTTTTAAAAACTCGAATGTAAGTCTTCTTCTTGGGGAAACTTTGAACTGAATTAATTAAAAGGAATGCTTCGTAAAGATAAGGAATTAGAATGCTTCCTTTGAAAAGTGGAAAGCAACATAAAGAATAATTTACGAGTAGAAAACAGAAGAAGACAATCAGATTACTAATCTTCATTTTAAGAAAACAGCAAGTCTTGAATAGGGCTAAAATAGAACCCTACAAGTGGAAAAAACGTTTGGGACTTTTTAAATTTTTTAACAATCATTTTATCACATATTTTCAGAAGTGGAACATTTATATTATAAAAACAATAAATTTATATTTTCTTTATAGTTGTCTTCCTGGAATTTTATTTGTTTTTATAATTATAATTATATAAATTTAAATGTTTTAATTATCCCGGAAAGAGCGTTAAGAAGATTTTTTCCAACGTATTTTGCGATAGAATTTTCTCAGCATGTCAAGAGTTTGAGATATTCTACTATCAAAACTCAAAAAATGTGAATTTTGTGAGCGTTACTACGTGACGTATAAGATCAAAATTCTCGAGGTATCTTTTATGGTTGAACTAGAATCTGGCCTCAGAATTACCCCAACAAACCAAGATTTTGATCCAAAAAAAGAAGGTATTAAAATGCTTTTTCGTCTAATTACAAAGAATCACAAATCCTACATTTGGAACGCGTCCTACTCAGTAGGCACAGCGCACCGAAGGCCTTTCTCCCAGTGCCCACTTTATGAGACCCGATAGGTCGAAATCGGTCGTGGGATATGGCTTTCGGTGCGCTGTGCCTACTGTGTAGGACGTGGTCCAAATGTGGGATCTCTGATCCTTTGTAATTAGGCGAAAAATGATTTTAATACCTTCTTTTTTTGGATTGCTATCTTCGTCTAATAATCGTTCGGAATCAACGGTATTATTTATGCCGGTAGGGGTATTAGCCCTCGGAGTAGTTGTTGCTGTTGATTCCATATTTATACAAGATTTTGAAATAAATTAACCCCAAAATGTAAACGATCTAAATTTGGTTGTATATTGTAACCTAATCTCACTAGTTCTCAATCAGTATCAGTTCCTCGCCAGGAATTCCCGCCTAATTTCTCATTATTTATCTGCATTAAGTCACATTTCTTGCTTCCTACATAAATGACCTATACGTTTTTTGTCATTTATTTCAATTAGTCTAGAAACAACTTTTCAGTTGTAACGAGCCCTTATGTGTGTGTACAAGAGCGGCGGCGACTTCCGGAAACAGATAAAACGGGTTCCCCGAATACGGTCGTCGGTCGGCGCTTTGATAGAAATAAGTAAACAACAACATAATAGGAGTTCGAGAAAATACTAGAAGATCGTTTCTGATTACTCCAGAACCTTCGATACCTCTATAAATATTATGTTGTCGACGGTCAAGAACAGTTTTAGTTTAGTATAGTTTAGTAGCAGTATAGTTAGAGACACAGTTTAGTACACCGTCACGGTTTATAGTTGATAGTAGAATGGTAATATAAGTACGATATACCGAGTGATATAAATAAGTGGTAATATAGATACGATATACTGAGTATAAATAACACATTTACCTTGTCATATAAATAAGTTGTTGCATTAGTGTTTAAGTGTTTTAAGTAGTGTGTAAGTGTAAAATAAATAATTGTTTAAATAAATAAGTTGATCTAGAAAATTCGTTACACAGTAAACTCATGGAGCAGAAGTTATTTTGTGGTTTTTAGAAATTTAGATGTATCGTATCAAAAAATTTATAAAAAAAATTCCGTCCCAGATTTTGTTAAAAAGTTGCCTCTAGACCAATTTGGGATCGACGAAGACCAAAATGACAAAACATTGAGGTCATTTATGTCGGAAGCAAGATATTTGATTTAGAAGTTTTTTATTTATCGTTTTCCATTTTGCAGAGGTTCGGGAAAATATTCATAAAATCGAAACCGTATGAAATACAGCTTTGGGGTTTGGAGTGAGTCTTCACTAGATATAGGTCTATAAATCCTAAAAATTGCAAAATGAAACATTGGCCAAAATATAAACAAATAAGGCTCAAAGTGCCATTATTATTTTCGAAGTATGTTTCAATGATGAACTCGAACCTGGCTCCAAAAAAGCTCTAAAAGCTCATTGAAATTTAGAGATATCCTAATCCTAAAACTACACAAGTCAATTTTTCATCACTTTGATTTTAAATATTCATGTGAAAGAGTAATTTTGAGGCCAGTTTCTAATTTCTAATATAATCTTTCTAGTCACGAAAACAACAACTCATTTTTTTTTAATTTTGGAGTTTGAATATCTGAGGGAATTGTGAGGCCAGATTTGGATTCTACCTGGAAAATTACGTATCTAATCTTAGTTGCCTGATCCATGTTGACATGTGGCTTAATGAAGCAAGTCTTTTGAGTTAACTTGATAAAGCCATTTTAATTTTCATTTTATCTAAAAGAACTACAGAAAATGCCTATCAAAAACATGTTTTCCTCTTTTAAAAAGTTTCCCTAAACCCATCTCAATAATTTCTCAGAAATTCCCGATGTTCTATTACAAACAAACTTAACATTGCGGTTCAAAATATTCAAAATCTACGAATATTAATTTTGTTACAAAAACGATTACTGCCTTCGAATACAGATAAGTATATCATAATTTCATTCCTTTTGGTGATTTTAATAAGGTTACTAGATTTTTTCATATAAAAATGTAAAAGTCTGGAAGCCTTTGAAGTTCCTAACGCAGTATATGAAAGGCCTCGTCACGTAATTCGTTATTATCAGAAAAATTCTTGCGTTCTGTCGTTTAACAAGGGTAAACATGGGCAATAAACTTTTTCATTAAGACGAAAACCATGGCAAATGAGTTTGCTGATATCACTTAATGAAACTGTTTAATATGAACGCCCAGTTAGTAGGTAGATAAAGTTGTAACCACCGTTGATTAATGTTTGTTTCGTGTTGGGAAAAACATGCAACCAAGTAATGTACGACCTGCAGTTTCATGCTCCTGTTTTTTTGCCTATATAAAGCACATACTATATAACAAATGAACTTACTATTCCCGTTCAAACTGGACAAATGATTAAGGCAGAGTAAAGCGTTCAGCTTTTACTAGATGGAAATACAAACTCATAATGAAACAGTTAACTGATAACACCTAATAAAATTCGAAGGTGAAAATAAAAACACTGTTGGACAAGTTTCACTTAATTTATTATAGAATTCTTTACAAAATTGTTTCAAAAGATACCTGAAATTGTATTAAAGTTGGATAATGTTACCAAGCTATTTATAGAAGCATATACTTATTTGGTAATACCTACAATTAAGAGGGGGGTATTATTACTGAGAAGTTCAGTTTGGTTGTTAACCAAGGATAAATTTTGATGTACAGCCTTCTTAATCTCTAGATTTTCTAATAAATTTAATTTTCGGCTTTTGTTGGCTGAATGCAATTTTTAACAGTCTATATTAATATTATGTTTGTTAATGGTACAATGTTCAGCAATCCCTGTAGTTGTTTTAAATTTTTCAATGCTATTAACATGTTCAATAATACGACAATTTACAGATCTACCTGACTGACCAATGTAAAAAACTTGATAAACCCCGCATTTTTCTAAGGGGTTAATTTTGGTTTTGTTGTTGACCAAGAAAGAATGAAGATTCTTTTTATTGATTTCATTAGTTGAAAGATTAAATTTAGAAAGTTCATTTTTGACGCGATTGCTAACATTTTTTATATAATTTAAAGAGCAATAAGTGTTTAAATTTGAGTTATCTTTTGTAAAACTATTGTAAATCTGTTTCCTTAGAATAAAGCGTTGTTTATGTTTTAACATAACATCTATCATCTCAGGCTTGTAGCCAATATTTTGGGCTATGGTTTTTATTATACGTAGTTCTTTTTTAAAATGACAAGGGCTTAAAGGTATAGTTACTAATCTATGGATGAAGGAATTAAAAGAAGCCATTTTTATTTTGAAGGATTGGTTAGACTGAAAAGGGATAACAGTGTCGGTTGTGGTAGGTTTTCTATAAATTTCAAAATCGATCTTCTTATTAATTTTAGTAATTTTGAGGTTTAAAAAATTTATAGACTTGTTGGATTTTAATTCCATAGTGAACTGAATCTTACTATCAAAATAATTTAAAAAATTTAAAAATACATTTAATTGTCTAACACTGCCTTTCCAAATGCAAAAAACATCATCTACGTACCTACGCCAAAAAGTTATATTATTAATTAGATTGTTTTTAGACTCAAATAGTTTTTTCTCGAAATCAGACATGAAAATTTCAGCTAAGATGGGAGACAAAGGTGAACCCATTGGCAAACCATCTAACTGTTTGTAATATTTGTTTTGAAATCTGAAATAATTTTGATCTAAACAAAGGGATAAAATGTTCATCTATTCGGAATTAAAATCAATATATAATTTTTAAATTTATCTTTAATAATTTGTATTACTGGTTTTGCCGGTATCGAAGTGAATAGACTCTTAACATCGAAAGATACAAATATGGAATTATCAGGGATTAGTACATCTTTAACGCTGTTGGCAAATTCAATAGAGTTTTTTACAGAATATTTAGAATAGCAGGTAAAGGAGTTATGGAGTATATTGTTGCAAAGTTTGCCTAATTTAGAGACAGGGGCGTTGATATAGGAAACTATCGGACGTAAGGGAACTTCTCAGTAATAATACCCCCCTCTTAATTGTAGGTATTACCAAATAAGTATATGCTTCTATAAATAGTTTGGTAACATTATTTAACTTTAATACAATTTCATGTATCTTTTGAAAATGACTTAACAGTCGAAACAATTTTGTGAAGAATTCTAAATTCTAAATTAAGTGAAACATGTCCAACAGTGTGTTTGTATTCACCTTCGAATTTTACTGATTTAATAAAATGTTTCACAACGAGTGCACCACAAACTCTTAAGTTTCGATAACACCTAATTTTTGCTTTTGAAGCTTTATTTATTCTTAACAATTGTTTCAGCTTACTAGGGCATCTTTAAAAGAAATATTACTATCAATGCTAATTGAAATTAAGTGTTTTCTATCAGTTAACCAATTCATTATTAGTTTCAATTTCCATCTAGTAAAGACTTAAACAATAGATTATATGAAAAAGTACGGAACAGCAGATCAAGTCAAATGGGATTTTAAACTAAGTTTAAAAGAGCGTATTGTGTCAAAATATTTAGTTCAATCAACAATTTAAGAAGAAAAAAGTCTTCCGCAAGTATGTTCACGTCAATACGAAATCAATGTGTAGATCATCAGCAACAGCAATTAAAAAGGATTCAGAACTTATATCACAAGAAAAACCAGATGATAATCAACAGGAATATTCTAGGTACATACTCGATTAGATATACAGTAATACTTCTTCTGAAGATGCCCTAGTAAGGTGAAACAATTACTAAGAATAAATAATCTACAAAAAGTACAAATTATGTGTTCTCTATCAGTTAACAATTTCATTACCGTCGTTGCTTTTACACTTGTCATAAATTGTTGTACCACATTAATAATTGTATTTTCGAAGGACCAATATCTTATACTATATCTTGTAATTTACAAACGTTATTCTAAATTACTAATTACAATAGAATTGTAAGAACAGAATTTTGAAACAAATCGGACATTTACATACCTGCAATAATTTAATTTGTTTCTCGTTGAATCAAAACTTTTTTGGTGGAATTTCTAGTTTTATGTAATGTTTTCTTCTGTCTTAATCCAATGAGAATTTTTATTTATACGTTCTTTTCTATTTCCCATCAGGTAATTCGGTTTAATTATTCATGATAAGACTGAGTTTGTTTATAAATAGATAGAAATGTAAAATTCGTAGTGAACTAAATGTAGACACATACTTAATGCGGACCACCATAAGCGAGATCGAAATATGGTTTGTTTTTTCACCACATATATGTGGTCATACTGTAGGCAAATTTGGTCACGTACTGCTTATCTTGATCTACAATAAATGAAACTTGTAGTAACGCTGAACATTTGACATGCATGACGCGGCACACGTTCTCAAAACATTGTACATAGAACGATTAGAATTCACCAGACGTGGAAATGAAATGTTAAATATAGTACCATTCAAAAGTAATGACCAAAATTCATCAGGCTCCATAAAATCTTAACTTAACTAAAACAAAGTTAAATGAAATAGGAAGAGTTAGAAACGTTTCAGTTGTGGTGTTATAGGAGGATGATGAAAATATAATGGATAGAAAAGTTAGAAATGAGGAGGTATTAAAAAGAGTAAGCGAACATAGGACGCTATGGAAGTCAAGAGGGAAAAGGAAATAGATTGGTAGGATACACTCTCAGATTTTAACAGATACTTAGAGACATATTATGGAAAAAGGAGTAAAACGAGACAGAGGAAGAGATGATTACTATTCCCAAATAGCTAAAGATGTTTTCGTTTTAGAAATATGCGATGATTGGCTTAAAATAGGGAGGGGTGGAGGTACCTGTACAAGGACTTCGGACGGATGACCTTACGACAATGAACTAAAGCATTGCAGTTTTACTACACCTAGAGGTTGCGCTTGCATCTTCTACAACACTGTACGAACTAATCTAAAATGTAATAACAACAGTACATTAAATTTACTTCTAATATTTATAGAAAATACAACATAATTTAGGCCCGAGAAGTTTGAAGTCAAGCGGAGTGTAACATGCGTTCTCGCCTGGTTTCCCGCTGTAATATATGCCGTATGTCGTTGAATTACAACAAAAGTCAACAAAACTAGTGATTGAAAATTAAAACAACAAAGGCACAGTCTGACAAATTAGTTAAAGCTTTTGCGGCAAATTGATGAACTAATGTAGTTCGTATTCGGGTCTAAAGGCCGTCGTTGGTTGGTTGGAATTGCTTCCTAACGTTTCGCTAACACGAGTGGCGAGCTTCTTCAGAGGTACTTCCATCTTTGATGCTGGATGTAGACTTACGTTAGGACGCAATTCCAGTCAATGACGGCCTTTAGACCCGAGTAAGGACTACACTAGCTCAAAGGCACAGTCATTTACGGTGTAATTTAAGACTCCTGGAACTTCCTTGGGACGTTTCGGCCTTTTTGAGAGAAATACTTCATGATGTAAAAGGAGAAAACGATTAACAGAGCAGTCAGAATTGCTTCAGCATATCAACGTAGTGTTTTAATTTTTTTCAACCCGCTATTGTAGTGTCCTCTTCTTCGAGGGATCTTTCGATTTCCAGGCCATTACATTGAAAAGCTGAAAAAAGAACCGCAACAGAAGGTAATCATTTTCGATGGCAAACTCGAACTTGGCCCCACCAGAGTTGCCCTAGCGCATTATTTATAACACTTGGGCTGAAAAGTCCCGGGCCTAACACATAGATGGCGCTAGTTTTATTGCATTCACCTATTTTTCAGTTACTACTAACCTTCAACTGACTTTATCTAGCTACTTTTGTTATTTTCGAAATAATGGACCAAAAACAATTTCGTGTTTTAATTTTACACTGCTTCTTGATGGGAAAAAATATAAAATTCAAGCGAAGCAATGTCTTAAAAAATGGAAAAGTGTTATGGAGACTCCGCTCCATCGGAAACAACAATAAAACGTTGGTTTGGTGAAACGTTGCTTCAAACGTGGTCGTAGAGACACTGATTCTGTAGAACGCAGTGAACGTCCAAATGAGGCGGTGACAACATCATAAAAAAACATTAAAAAACCATAAAATCGTTTTGAATGATCGAAAGTGAAATTGAATAATTAGCTGACATCGTAAAGATATCAAAAGAGCGTGTTGGCATTATCAATGTGGGTGTCGCGTTTGTTCACTATTGACCAAAAACAAGAATAAGAAGTGTTGATGATTCGGAACATTGTTTGGCCATATTTAAACGTAACAAATTGGAATTTTTGCGTTGATATGTGACAATGGATGAAACATTGATCCATCAGTTCACCCTGGAATAAAAACGATCGTCATCTGACACAGCAGCTCACAGCAACTGGTGAACTTCGTCCAAAGCGCAAAAGGTCGTCGAAAGCACAAAAATCGGCTGGATAGGTTATGGGTTATAGGCCTCGGTATTTTGAGATGTGCGTGGTGTAAAATTCATCGTCTATCTTAAGGAAGGAAATACCACCAACAGTGAATTGTAGTGATTATATACCGTTATTTGAGCCGTATCACAAGTCAATCAAAATAATGGAAAAATTGCATGACTACATGAATTGAACTTCGAATTACTCCCACATCCACCGTATTCTCCAGATTTGGAGACTACTACCAGCGACTACTGGCTGTTCGCAGACTTCAACTCAAGACATTTCGCTCGAATGAAGAGGTTATCGCTTTATCGCTGAAGCTGAGGCCTATTTTGAGGTAAATCTGGTCTTAGTTTCGTGGCCCACATTAGATAATAACATATTTTTGACTCAAAACATAATTACGTATAGAAATCTTCAAAATCCATTTAACTACGATCATATGGGGACAACTAATGTTTTCTTTTCTGCTGTTCTCCACTGTACATCGGTGTTATTGAATAGACAACATTATTTTTAAGCAATCAGTCTATGTAGCTAGCTAGTTGTTTTGCAAACACGTTACTGTTGTTGTCATTCAAGTTAAGCTCGGTACCAGATCTTCCGAATTTTTAATTAAATCAATTTCACCGAAATAACATTTTTAGTACGCTCAGGTCGTTGACGTTTAAAAAACTCGTACCGTGGTTACCAATTTAGGAAACAACAGGAAAAGAAAGATTCCCACGCATTTGATCATAAAATTGTCAAACAACGGAGTTGTGTCCATAGGAAAAATTAATTAACAATAGAAATTGATACGGTTTTTATATTAAATATTCTATCGTATAATTAATTACAAAAAAAAAACATTAATTTAGTTTAGGCTAGGTTATGAATTAATAAATAATGCAAAATTACAAATTATTTCGTGTCTATTTAAAATATGAAACTAATTGTCTAATGTAATTATACCTAATACATTTCTTAAAGTAGTGATATTATATTGAATGGTTGTACATTTATTTCTTTCCTATTTAGTTAATTAGAAACGATTTTTTTAATAAATGATAGATTTTGATTATTTCAGCCATTCCGTGTGATTAAGTATCGATATGGCCATTAAATATTAAAAAGTCAGGATATAATTTATTCACTTCTCTTTTAGTTCTCTACAGCGGACTCACAATTTATTTTAATCGAATAATTTGCTTTTTAAATTCCCATATAATAACACTGATTTTACGACTTCCATCGCTTACAATGTTGATTAACTTTAAAACACATTTATTTGGATTTGTATGCTTATTTAAATAGCGACGCTATGCTCACGAATTAGTAGCTAATGAAACTAAAAATGAAGTAAAATATTTGTGAATGACAATTTACATTCAAATATTACTTGTTTTTGGAACCCGATGGAGTTTTGATTAATCTGAATAATTGAAGTAATAAAGTATTAATAACTGGAATGTTTCTGACTTTTATGTAATGTCCTGCAAAAATGTGAATATTATTTCTATATTACCAACAAATTTATTATTAAATGCTTGTCGGTACCATAACACTTCAAATTGACACAAGTGTTTTGTTTTAACTTTATATATAGAAACTTACCTACTGAATAAATAAAAGGGCGAATCCTTTTTGGTCTCGGAGATTGTAGGTAAAATATCTTGCCTTCGTTCAAGCAAAGCATACACAATCGCGCTGAGAATAAGAAAGTGAAATGACTATAGAGATGTAGAGCTCGTTGTGATGAAATAGATAAGTCCGTCGAATGCATCCCTAGCATGTTTTCATTGAAGATGCCCCGTGGGGGCGGATATGCCTGTCTGGCGTCGACGATAAGTGAGATCGCTGCTCGGGAATCGAATTCTGCCATGCATAAGATGCGAGCTACGTTGTTTCGACCTTTTTTTACTTCGTCTTCTCTCATACTTCTTCTCCATTCTCTAACGCGATCACTTTAGCTGGGTTCCTTTTCCCATCGGAATGCGTCTCCTTTACGGAAAAAGATATACCTACCATCGTACATTATGCAAAACGGCTTTTTATCCGCCAAAAGGATCGGGATCATCAGCTAATGGAATTTCTTTGAAGGACGATTATTTAACTTTTCCACTTTTACTGACACTGATATTTCTCTATCGTAAAATATAAACTACACCTGTGACAATTTCGAGATGAAAACAATACTCGCGTGAGTGTGTATGTAACAGGCTGGCTGAAAAGTTCGTAGGCTAGCATATAAAAAATAAAGGCGATACTATGATAATAGCAGTCATACAATTTTTCGATACCATTTTTATAATACGATTTGTCTTTAGCCTCAAAATATGTTAGGCTTCAGTTTCGGCGATTACGATTACCTATGCGCCAAATTTCTATCCAGCGAGCATCCTCTTGAGGTCTGAGAAGAGAAAAAAGTCGCTGGGGGCCAGATCTGGAGAGTACGGTGAATGCGGAAGCAATTCGAAACCCAATTCATGGAATTTTGCCATCGGTTTCAATGATTTGTGACACGGTGCATTGTCTTGATGAAATAGCGCTTACTTTTTCTTCAAATGAGGCCGCTTTTCCGCGATTTCGTTTTTTAAATGCTCCAATAACGTAATAGTTGCTGTTTATGGTTTTCCCCTTTTTAAGATTGTAAATGAATATCATACCATGAGCATCCCAGAATACTGATGCCATAACCTTGCTAGCTGACTTTTGCGCCTTCCCAACCTTTGAAGTCGGTTCATCACGTGCAGTCCACTCGGCTAACTAAAAATCATATGGATTTGACACTAGTGGCGCCATCTATGGGTCAAGTCAGCATACGAACTTTTCAGCCCGCCCGTTATGAATGTATAGATTATATTTAAATCCTCTTTTATTATGTTCTTTGAAATAAAATTTTCTTTTTGTAGTTTGGTGCATATTATAAATAGGTACAATTTTAAAAAATGCTATCAGAAATTCCGTATAAAAATTGTATAGGTACCTATAGTGAAAATATATTAACAAAAATAACTACGGTATAATGATGATGGTAACATGAGCAAATGGATTTTGAACCAAGGATTAGTGCTTGGTGGAAGCAAGAGAGGAGAAAAATTCTATGACGATCTTAAGCCCTTTCGTATAATCTAACAATCAAAGAATTTTTGATGGTTTTAGAGTTTATAATTGAAAAACAAATAGAAGAAATAATTTTCAATTAACACCAGATAAAGAAAAATTCTTAGCAAGTCAACTCAAGGTAAAAACGTCATAACTCTGAAGCTATTATCAAAAATAGCTCAACATACATTGAGATAAACAGTTCCTGTTTCCCTTTGACTCTATTTTCGAAATAGTATGCGAATGGTAATCAAGTGTTCATTACCAATATTCCTATGAAGTAATTGGACATTAATGGCAATATCGGCAGTCGGATATTTGCTTTATTAAAATAATTCTTCTATGTTGGAACTATAGGCATATCAACAGTCCTCTTCAATTACAAATTATTGTAGGAGTTAAATAAAAGATGTAGGTAATTATAGTATGCTAGTTGAACCCATCCAAATTTGGACAAATTGGTGCCGTTGTCGTTGGTGCATAAAACTAACATGTTCATCAGAGTGATACTAAATACCCTAAGTTAATATAATCTTGGAAATATTTTCACTGATTTTGTTATTTATTCTTTAAAAATAACCAGTTAGGTCGAAACAATTGTTAGAGGTTTGACAATAAATTTAGTTGAAACATACCGAGTACTCTTTTTCTATATTAATATAATATCTTGGTCAATAGCATTATCTGCTACATATCACTTAACACACTCAATCAAAAAACAAATAAGTTTCAGAAAGTTTTTATTGTCTCGACAATATTGTTTCTATCGATTCGACCATTATCTAGAGAATACAAAAGATTACTAAATATGTAAAATGTGTTCAAACAATTTATACTATTAAATTACAAGAAACGTGGTGGGGAGGATAAGTTATAATTTATACAAAATCAAAGGGGAGTTATGGGATACTAATTCTAGTTGGTTATTTACAAGATTACATTTATTATGAACAGCTTTTCTTATTTCTAAATTTTCAAGGAGAGGCAGTTTCCTACTTTTTGAGATGTTACAATATAAATTTTTTATCTTATCCAAGTCTAAATGATGATTATTAGTAATGCAATGTTCGACAAAACCACATTTGCTATCTTTTTTATTAATGGTGTTATTGTGTACGGAAACGCGTTTTTTAATAGACCTGCCACTCTATCCAATATAAATAGCATTGTACGAATTACAACCTAAACGATAAACACCACTTTTTTCTAAGGGATCACTGGTTTTATTTTTACATGATATGGATTTTTAATTGACTGAACTATTTTCTATGATTTTGCAATTAAAAGAATTTAATTAGTATAAATTGTTTGAACACATTTTACATGTTTACTAATCTTTTGTATTCTCTAGTTAATGGTCGAATCGACCGAAACAATATTGTCGAGACAATAAAAATTTCGTGAAACTTATTTGTTTTTCTCCTTTTCTCTTGTAAACTGTTTATTATTTTTTTTATAATTAATCGGCTTTGGGTTAAGTACGTACATATGAAACAATAAAACGATTTTTATAGATTTGAAATCAGTTTTCATTTTTCTATTACGTAATGAATATAAGCTGTCCATTCGGTTTGAATGAAAATGAAATATTGCTTCATCGTGCCATCACTGACCACGTAAGCGTATAATGTAGATGGTGTTCACGATACGATACAAACACGACTGCATATTAAACCACAGTGACTGGCGTAAATATATTAATAAATTTTTACCCAATACTCATAATCCATCGATGACAGATAAAAATCGGTCTTCACGGGATTGTTCCAAAGCTGATGTGATGCTTATCCATTTAATGTCAAGAATAATGAGAAAATTCTAAAATTGGTGATTGTCATTCAGAGTGATTGAGTTAACACTGATTATTTCAATTCACTGATTATTAATGAAAACTGGGAAGGTGAATTTGAATAATTTAATTAGGTAAGCCAAATAATTATGTTTATGGCACGAAATAGAAACGAAAATCTGAATTTATTAAAACAACTTCATAAATTATGACGTCTAAATTGTTTTTTCTTCATAAATGTGCTTATCAGACTAGGCATGCTTCGAGCGAAAAGTTTCGACCAGTGTTCAGACCATATATTTTTATAACGACACGTAGCAGCTGTCAGAATTGTTAAATTTGTTAGGTTATAGGGCATTTATATTTTGTTAAATGTAGTTCTGCAAATATAGTGTCGGTCATATAAAAATATATCTTTATACTCATATGAACTAATAAATAAAAATAGCAAAGTGTTCATTACAAACAATAAAACAATAAAATAAAGTAAGTTAAAAATAGATAATCAATCCAAACTACCAAAATAAAACTATTAGATTATAATGTTATTCTCACTTTATTATTTTCTTTCTATCTGTATCGTAAAAGTAATTTTAGCTCTTCTTCATTTAAATTTTCCAATATTAACCTCAATCAGCAAGAAAAGGAAAACTGTTGTAAAACAATATATTGTATCCCCTTTTATGAATTTGAAGTAGGCACAATAGTTTTCTCTGGTTTTTCAATTGTATTCATTTTGAATGGATGCTATTGGCCAATAGTTTTGCATTTCAGTTTATTCGCAGAACATTCCTGGGTTTGACAGTTATGGTTTCTTTTCTATTTATTGTTTTATTAAAAGTTTGACTTAATGGGCATGTTTGAATGTCAATAATATCGGGTCATAGATACTGGATAGGCTGTGGCTAAATGTCCGCCGATGGAATTAATCAAATTAATGTCTGCCGATATTTTCATTGCAACAAAAAGAGATACAATTGATTTACATGTTGAATAAAAATGTTATATTGGTAATAATATGATTAATTTGAGGCATAATGACTTTAGGTCGAAAATGTTCGCTGTATTTGTATGTTCCTCTAATTGGCATATTTGAAGTGGTTTGCAACAATAATAATAAAGTTTTTATTAAGTGGATCTCTTTTTTAAATTGAGATTTGTTTAAAGGTAAACTGACTAACCTATGTATAAATGAATTGAATTTTAATATTGTTAGTTTGTCTAGATTTGGCGTGAGGTAAGATATCTGTAAAAGTGAGTTTTCTAAATATATTAAAAGTGATTTTATCTATTTCTCTAGATAAGGTCAAATCTAAAAAGTTGAGAGAAAAGCAGTTTTCAATTTCTAGAGTAAAATCAATACTAGGATAAAATGAATTAAAATAATTTAAAAAAAATCTCTATTTGGATTGGAACTAGAAGACATTCATGTAGACCAAGATAGGATACAATAGTATTTAAGGAACAAATTTATGTTATAATATTTAGTACAGTTTTGTATACTCTTTGAAAATGGTTTAACACCGAAACGATCGTCAGAGATACAAATTAACATTGTGAAACTTGCCAAGAGTTTTAATTCTTTTACTTTATCTTTTTAAATTAATAAATATTGTGAAAACTAACCTCGCAGTTTTATTGAGTGAGATTATACTAGGTTAGTGTATATAGGATTACCATCATTACAGTGAAGGTTCTATGGACAATCGACAACGGTATACATCCGTCCAAATTTGTTCGGGTTCAACTAGTATTCAGTAACTCAGTATTAAGCTTAATCAATCATCTATTTTACTGAATTCAAAATACCTCCTCCAAAGTGTTGGTTCTTGCCCGTTCATTCTGTAAATCCCTCTCTTTCTTTTACCGTATCCGTTCCTGTCTTTTGAGCTCAACCTGTCTGTCCGCAGTATTTAATAAGGAGACTAAAAGCCGTTTGCATTATCTTTGGCTAGGATTCGGTCTGTCTTGTAGCGTCTTCAAACGTCACATCGAATCGAAGGAAAGCTGGTCTGGTGGGCCCCAAGGATTACACCTCGGCCACTGCAATATAACTCCGTTACCAGGGAGATGAGCACCCCCGTCCGGAAATGCACGTGAGGGGAGACGCCAAGCGTCGTTCGGAGGTGCCTAAGACGCCGACCTTTCTTTCGACGAAAGAAAACGTAAACTTGTTTCTTTCCCCTTCAAGGCAAACGACGACGAGCATTGCGAGACGATATATTTTAACGAATTTAATGTTCATCCCCTTTTTCTAACTACACACATTTATATAGGGTGCTGGCGTAGGTTTGTATAGTAATTTTGTGGAACCATTTCCTCTCAAGATTTAAAATTATGGAATTACCTATCTATTAAAACGTCTAATTAAAAGATGGAATTTTTCATCAACGTTTCGATGTGATAAGTAAGTTTACATGGCATCATTCGGTACTATTAGGGTTACCATCATTAGGTTATGTTACTATGCACCATCGACAACGGTACCTATCCGGCCAAATTAAGAAAAACGTGTTGCTACACAAATATTTTAAAAAATATTACAAAAATCGCATTTGATTTATACGTGAAAAAGATTTAGACTTCGCAAAATTAAGTGTCGTAAACACCGCAGACTTTTAATTAACTCAGAAAGATGAAAAGCAGTATTTTATCACCTTAAACCACAACAAAATGAATTTCCCATTTGATGATAATTATTGTTCGTTTTTATTTTTCTAATTAGTTAGCCTATTAAGTAAAACTTCAATTAATTAATTAATTGTTACTGACACCCAGCAATTTATGTAATTACTTATCTTTAATTCTTTTTCCGAGTCTGCTTTGGATGGGAGAATATTAATGAATCTGTGTAATAAATTAGCAGCCTTCCATCAACATACATATATCTATATTTACATATAACAAACATTAAATTAACATACGATGGTCAGCCTTTATTTTCATACAATCCGTTCTGAAAACATTGAATCTGTCATAAAAATAGGCATCCGCAGCCAAATAATTTTCGTCTGTTCATTTGTCTATTCGTCTGTATATTTGAATATCACAACCCCTTAGCCTCCCATTTATTTACCTACCTATTAAGATGAGATTTATAGACTTAGATTGATGACCAATTTTTCTGTCCTTTTCCAAATCTTCTATGGTCTACCGAACGGCGCAATCTAGTGCTCTAGATCATTTCTTAGCTTTCGGGAGGTCACCGGTTCGAACCCGGGTCCGGCTGCTCTGATCCAGGTTTTCTGTAGTTTCCTTGGATCACTTAGGCAAATGCTGGAGCAGTAATATTCCACAGATAACCTTTCACTTCCCTTCTGTCTTCATTTCGTCCTTCTCATCTTTCTCTCTCCCTAACCACTATCCATCCATTCCCAATATTCCTCTCTACTCTCTGGCTTTGCACAACAGTGTAGGTCGAGAGACTGCCAGTCCACTAATACGAATAGCTGGTGGGAATGAAACACCAAAAAAATAAAAGTAAAATAGTCCTAAAGTCTCCTATAGGTTGAAATACTTATTCACCAGATATTTATGGTTTACCTGAAGAATAATAAAACTCAATTTCCTCCCTTTATGTACGTATATGTCTACGTCATGTCCAATTAAATAACATCAATTCATGCAAACATAAGGGGTAGTAACTATTTCCACCTGGGGCTGTTACGGGAAGGGTTACCTCAACCTTCTGATACGTTGTGCCTCATTTCGTGTCTGTTGCACGTCAATCAAAGAATGGAACACTGACACGCTGATGAGCTCTGCTTTTCCGAGCGCCGTGCCGCGAGTTGGCTGATTGTAACGCAAATGTAACGGAACTGCTAAATTTCCATAACAAAGTGTAAAGTTCAACTGCACAGTCGACTGGACTTCGGGTCAAGTGAGTAATTTTACAGTTGAAACGTCCAATTCGATTGAGTGAGCCCGTTCGCTTTATCTGTTACGGAAACCTTCACACGGTTTCAGTAATTCTAGGGAGATTCACATATATACAGAAAAAAAAACATTACCACAAAATAATTGAATTGAATAACTGTTTTTCAATGAAGGAAGTTCTCAATTACAATAGTCATAGTCTGATACAGTTCAGTTAAATTTGAACGGAATATAGATTAAAATTTCAAAGTGACTAATAATTGAGAACTTTCTAATAAAATTTACTTAACTTTAAACTTAATAATGTATTATGAAAATACTGTGGATTCAAAAGGTTAGAAATATGGAGATATTAGAAAGGGTGGAAGAACAAGGGGCGTAATGGAAGTTAATAATAAGGAAAAATAAAGATAGATTGGTAGGATACCATTTGAGACATGAAAGGTTACATGGAGACATATTAGAAGAGAGACAGAGAAAGACGTAGATTATATTACTGCTTGATAACTGCTAAGGATGTAGGATGTTTTAATTTTGGGGAAACCTGAATATAATCTCCTTAGGATTGAAAGGAGTGGAGGTGAGTGTCCAACCAGTCTGCGATCTGACTACTTTGCAGTAATGAATTTAATAATGCCTTACATATTTTTTTATGGCGCTACTAGTATCAAATCCATATGATTTTTAGTTAGCCATAACCTTCAATGGACGCGTTATAAGTTTGACAGCTGTTGCACTTATAGCATTTTTAGTGAAAGAACTTTTGTTACTTTGAAAAAAAGGATAAAAAGGAATTTCGTGTGTTAATAAAGCATTGATTTTTGGCGAAAAACAATACTGTTTAAACCAAGGCTTGGCTTGATAAACATTATTAACAAGTCCGAAGACTTTGCACCAGGAAAATCAACCGTAGAAAAGTGGTTTGCTAAATTTAAACGAGGCGAAATGATCACCGAGGACGATGCACGCAGTTGACGCCCCAAAAAGACTAACGAAAACAACAAAAAAGTCCACAAAATATTTTTTGATAACCGTAAAGTGAAGTTGATTGAGATAGTTGAGACCCGACCCTAAAGATATCAAAGGAATGTGTTGGTCATATCGTGAATGAATATTTAGATATGCGAAAGTTCTGTACAAAGTGGGTGCCGCGCGAGCTCACAATCAACAATTCGACAATCGACCAAAAACAACAACGGATCGATGATTCTAAGCAGTGTTTGGAGCTGGGAGCTGTTCAATCGTAATAAATCCGATTTTTTGCGTTGAAATGTGACGATGGATGAAACATGGCTCCATCATTTCACACCGGAGTCTAATCGACAGTCAGTCGAGTTGAGTGGACTGCAGGTGATGAACCGACTCCAAAGCGTGGAAAGACGCAAAAGTCGGCTGGCAAGGTTATGACATCATTATTCTGGGATGCTCATTATTCATTGACATCCTAAAATGGGAAAAACCATAAACAGCGACTATTACATGGCGTTATTGGAGCGTTTAAAAGACGAAATCGCGGAAAAGCGGCCTCATTTGAAGAAGAAGAAGGTGCTGTTTCATCAAGACAATGCACCGTGTCACAAACCAATGAAATCGATGGCAAAATTCCATGAATTGGGCTTCGAATTGCTTTCGCATACACCATACTCTCCAGATCTGTCCCCCAGTGACTTTTTTCTGTTCTTAGACCTCAAGAGGATGCTTGCTGGACAGAAATTTCGCGCCAATGAAGAGGTAATCGCCGAAACTGAAGCCTAACATATTTTGAGGCTAAAGACAAATCGTATTATAAAAATGGTATCGAAAAATTGTATGACCGGTATAATCGTTGTATCGCCCTCGGAGGGAACTATATTGAATAATAAAATCAAATAATTTTTTGTATGCTAGCCTGTGAACTTTTAAGAGTACCTACTTAGAATGTAAAAAAAATTTTTTATTGATTTATTAAAAAGTTCGAGGATATAAATCATAAGATTAAGTTTTTCCAGAATTCAGATGAAACAATAATTTATACAAAAATTTATTGAATTTACAAAAACAACAGTGCAAGATGATAACAAGTACTGAACTCTTAGGAAATATATAAAAAGCAGTCCTTTGAAGAAAGTAAATAAAAAAAAATTTTTTGGAAAACAATAATTTCAAAGACTTCAGCTGGCTTTATGGAGAATATATTTGATGCCAAAAGAACGTTGATGCCTAATGATATCATGTACTTTTAGGACGAAACACAGCTGTAGATTGATAGAAACAGAATTTTATTAATTGCAAATGACTACCATTTTGTTAGTATTTGAATGATCCAAGAATGAAATGGATTTACATCTTTCTTAATTTTTTAATACTTTAAAATTAGAACTTCGTACTATACACGAATTTTATAACTACCTCTTTATTATATTTTAATTGTCTTGTTTTTAGGCTTCCTCATTCAAAGTAAATATTTTACTATTATGAGTTTTATTATTGATTTATGGACTAAGAAAATGGACGCTCCCTTTTACATTAGGATTAAAAATAGAAAAAGGAGCGAGGAATAAGGTCACGTACACCCTTTCTATTTTATTATTTTATGTCGTTGAGTTCGGAAAAGAAAAAAGAGCTCGTTACATCGAAATCCTTTTTGGTAAACTTTTGTGTGTTTCTTTCCCTTCGATAGATTCCGTTGATTAGACCAATGTGTCAGCAGTCAATAATGCCGGGATTATTTTATTTCACTTCGGGGCAAGTAGAGACCTTGGCTTCGATATATATCTCGGTGAGAAGTTGATAACTTGTATGGTCTACTTTGAGATAATTCAGAGAACGTGTTGCCCTAACACCAACATCAATTTACGATAGAAATCTTTCCCCGGAGCGGACTCTTATTGATTCTTGTTCGGAATTTATTCGAGAGGACTAACAATTGACCATCTCGGTTTCATATATGTTACGTTAGAAATGTTCAAGAAGAAGAGGAGTCTATTTTTTTGAAAAACTACTCCATGACTTATACCTACACGTTCCTTAATTGCGCCTATAAAGACAATTATGCCAGCGAAGAAACAACATCGGCTGATTTATAAAATTATAGGTTTTATAGGTAGATCAATGAACTGTGAAGAAAAGTGAATATAAAGATTGGTGCTAAAATTCAAAATAAGAATAATCATAAAAAAGTAGGGTTAGGATTTAAGAAAACCCTAAAAATATGCAATATATAAAATACATCTAAATAATTGTTAGTTATCGGTTCTAGTAAGAAAACCATTCAGTAATTGAGCTGTGTTTATTAAAAAAGAAGTCCATACTGTATAAATAAATAAACACCAATGGTCACTAAGCTTTGTACGATACAAAAAATCTATTAGGAGAAGACTCAGAAGAAAGCTGGTATGAGAAGACTTGAATGAAAACATTCTCTTTTCTAAAACTATTTGAGTGTTTTATTCCCACCAGCTTTTACTGCTGTTAAGAAGGAATTATATTCCCCAATAAGATCTACAAAAAAGTCCGCAATATTCAGTTTTGTAATTTGAAACGCATATCTAAAAAAAGCGTCTCGGATTTTTATGATTAAAGTCAGGGTTACGATTTGGTCTAATTTGTAAGATATTCCGTCAGTATGTCAGGCTTATATCAATGTTTGCTAATTTTGAAGGACTATTATTTTATTGCTTACACTAAATGGTGCGCTCGTCTTTAAATACATTAACAGTGTTTTTATTACATTATTTTGGTAGAAATGTAATAATCAATATTATGGTAGTAACCATAAGTATCCCACCTTGTTCTAAGATAGTTGCATTTCGGTAGCAATAGTAGTGTTAGAGATATAGGGGTTGAAAGTAGTAGACTATATGTACTTCCATGTTTTGAGTAAAGTGTCCTAAAAACTGCTTGGAATCTTCTATAATGTTCAACATTTCTTTAATTAACTGAACACTTAAATTTCTAATTTTCATAAATAGTATTGAGAAAAACATCCAATTTACCATAGAAAAACAAGTCGACAACAGCATTAATTTCTTAGATTTGAATATTTGTAAATCTGATAACAAATTAATTTTCGAAATTTATAGAAAACCCTCCGAAACAGACCAAACTTCCCGTGTTCCATTCTTTTTTAAACAGGTTTTTAAATATTTCGTTATCTATTTTAATTTCAAAAAAGAGCTTAATATTATTAAACATATTGCAGTAAATAATGGTTTCGAACCCTTTATTGTTGATAAACTTTTACGCTCCAAACAAAGAAAAATCGCTTGTAGGCTTTTATATAAACCTTGTACTGATATACCTTCAACAAATCAGAAAATTTACTCGTCTGTGAAATTTATCAACAATGTTAGTTACAAATTCAAAATAGGTTAAATAAATTGGATGTAACTCTGATTGAAAACAATCAGTGCAATTTAATATTCTAACTATCTAAATTTAAACTTGTAGTTTTAGAAAAAAATGGAATTTATAGAATTAATGTAATAATTGTGATGCCCTTTACATTGGGCAGAGCGGGCGAGCTATAAACATAAGAATAAAAGTACATATTTATAGTATTACTAAAAAAGACAATAAAACCGGCTTTTCAGAGCATTGCACCTCCATTAACCACACTTTAGACGAGGAAAATGTAGTAGTTTTACATAGTAATATTAAAAAAAGTAGGACGCTATCTCTTCTAGAAAGCTTGGAAATCAAAAGAGCTCTCTCGCACAACCAAAATATTGTAAATAACCAATTAGAAGAAGGAATTAAAATCCTTGTTCATCTAAATTTTAAGATCAAAGATCTCACATTTTGAACGCGTCCTAACAAGTAGGCACAACGAACCGAAAGCCACATCCCACTACCGGTTTCGACCTATATTTTCGTCTAGTAGTCCATTGGAACAGTGTAATTCAATGCCGGTAGGGGTATTAGCCCTCGGAGTAGTTGTTTCTGTTGATTCCATATTTATATTTATAATTAGTGCTAAGTTACATTGACTCCCCACTTATTTTGTTTGGCTAATCTCTAGTTCTATATAGAGCTGTTTTAGTTTTAAGACTTTAGTATTTGTTGTACTCTACTTCTTTGAAAATGGTCGCCTTGACCGAAACTTGTTAGGAATTTTCTAATAAAATTTGGTGAAAGTTTCCTTTTGTTTGTTTTTTACTTCATTTTTGAGGGGGGTTGTGGGTTTGCTAATCGACCACCGGCCACCAATAATTGCGAATGTTCATGAATGTTTCCGGGGCGATCCTCTGCTAGAATCTTTTCGAATGTCTCTAGGATTGTCCTCAGATATAAAGTTCTGGAATGGACTGGACTGGAAGGATCGAGAATGTTCTTGCTAGTCCCCTATCATTCTGGATGCACTATGTTTTTTTTTACATGGGACACCTCGTACAAGTTTATGGTGTCTTTTACGACCACACGAACTCAAAAATTCATCACTAATTTCAAAAAATATCATTTTATACCCTTCCATTTTAATTTCGCATTGTACGCTTCCATTGGCGCTGTTCACATAAAATTGTCGGTTGTAGTATTTCGAGCGCGCGAGGGCGTCTGAAAATCTCCGTTCCCGATTCCAGAGGTGCCTGCGTTTTGCGTTCATGAAGCCGTATCGGATTTTTATGGTCTGCGTGGCGGACAACCGTCGACGAGGAGAACAATTAATGTGGGCAATTAGTGTCAGCCGCGTAATGAGTATGTGCTCGAATATAAAGCCGGAGCTCGTGCATAAAGAACACAACTACGACGGACGACGACGCTTTCGATGCTCTTTACTTGGCAGCGGTGACCGAGCGACCACAATGGACCTTTGTATGCAAATCACCTTCCGATGCTGTTGCTGTTTCTGCTGCTGCCGTTGTTGTTGCAACAACAAACGTCATCGCCATCGTGGTAGCTCCTATAGTACCTACCTATCTATATAATACGGTGGTGACAGTGGCTTGTAGCCAGCCTGAAGATAGCTGAACGGTTGGGTTTTGAATCACTGGTAAACATTCTGATCGACCGACCACCTTGGAAACAATATCTTCCCTTTTCACGAACGTAATGGTTTTATTTGATGTATTTCATGTATGGAATAGACTTGGTATGTTGAATAAAAATTACGGGATGATGTGTGCGGTCTCGTAATAGTAGCATAGTCTGACTATGAAATAGTAAAATAAACGATATGAAACTATTGTAGCGATCTGTATATATTGTAAATATTTGAATTTCAACAATTTTACGTTAGGAAAAATATTAGTGAACAATAAATTATTACATAATACACAGAATTATGATAAAGGTGGTGTTTACGAGATAAGATCCTCGGATTTTCCGGCTATTTATATTGGAAAGTCCAGTCTAGATGCCGTGAACACGTTAATTACGCAAAGTATAGTAAACATTAATCAGGACTTTCAAGCCACTTAATTTCAAATAATCATACAATTCTGAGAGATAATTTAAAACTTTTACATCACCTAAAAGGTGGTCCCATCCTAGACAGGTATGGAATTGTTGAAATAAAAAGAGTATTAGCAGAAAATAAAGTACTAACCAATGATCAGTTGGATTTTGGTCCTAACCCATTATTAAACCTTAATATTGCAGAAAATATATAAACCATTAGGTTATTATCACCTTCCACCTATATCTTTGGTGTGTTTAAATGTGATAATTGTATAGTAAGTAGTATTCTTACTCCTGAAGATGCCTCAAGCAGACGAAATATGTATAGAGTTGATAATAAATAATAATGAAACTTTCCAAGTGCTATCGGCAAGTTTACTCAGTTATATTTGAATTTGTTAGTCGTAAAATTTATTTTCATATTTAATCTTTACTTTCAATTTAACTTCAAAATATTGCGCATGCTTTATTACCTATCTGGAACACTTAAAAGTTACGAACATCATAGAACGGACTCCAGTTACGCAGAACATTTGCTAAATAACAAACATAAATTTAACCCAAACTTTAATGTATTAAATCTCATCAATAAAAGTAAAATGTTAAATTTGTTAGAATCGTTAGAAATAATCAACCATAACAAAGATAATATTTTATTAAATGATCAGTTAGAGATTAGTAACTCCCCACTGTTAAATTTAAAACTTCCCACCCCTTGAATATTTCTACCTACCCAACAACTAGTATATAAGCCGCTATTGTTAATAAATCTGTATAATTTCTTTATCCACCTGATGAAGCCACTGTGTGGCGAAACTATAGTCGTGGTATTTATCAAATAAACTTTTTAAACTCAAAAAAGTGTGTCTTTTATTTATTTTATAAATTATGGTTGTTTTCTACACAGTGGTTGCTAAAGCCTATAGATTTTTTCTTATCATTAATGTCCCTAACATGTTCCTCTAGTTTTATTGATAATTTTCTACCCGACTGGCCTAAGTAAAAGGCATCGCAATTTAAAGAGTTAATTCTATACAAGCCACTTTTGTTCATAAACGATTGTTTTTGTCTATTATTGACTAAAAATTTACCTAAGTTACACTTATTAACCGAAAAAGTATTTTGACCCAAAGGATTAAGTTTAATTAATAATAATTATCCGACCGAACAATCCTTATTAGTTATACAATTTCCTCCTATTCATTTTATTTAGTTTCCTTGATACAACTTTTTTACGTGGTGAATTCGGAAATCTACAACAATTTTTTTGTTACACACGTGGGGCTTTCATGTAGGTACGTTCAAGAAAAGAATTCATAAAGACAATCGTTCGATGATATACCTGGAGGAATCACCAGTTCTATTCCATTAGAATATTTGAAAGTCTCACGTCTCAAAAAATATGGCTAAAAAGTACAGTACATTTTTTTTTTTTACTAAACTTCTAGTTCAAATATTGTTAAGTCAAGAATGCGTATTGTGTATGATTGTCCACTGTTTCGTATATATGTGGAGAATTTGAGACTGTTTAGTTAAAACTTCGTCAACGCATTTCTTTCATTGAGCTATTTAAGTTTACTTTTATATTCTTGTTTAATGTATGTTTTGTTCTGGTTGCTATTGGTTATTATTCATTTTATTTATTATTCTTACTATTCATCTCTGTGAGTTACTTCGACTATCACAAAATAAATACGCCCCTTTTACGCCAGGCACCACCTTTTAAAAGAAATACTGAACTTGATAGTCATACGTCTGGATGATGAATGACAAAAAATTCGCCAAACTAAACAAACTTCACTCGTTAATTTGTCATTTTATACTTAATTAATAAACAAACTATTTTTTGAACTGTCATCTGAAATTCTATTTTATAAAATCAGAATCAGTGGAGAAAACGTATGACCAAAACAATTGGAATGCACTTTCAGAATGTTCGTGAGCAGCTAACAGTCTCGGACTTTCCCTTCTTTTCGTTACCAAGATAAATGGTCTTTCACAGGCATCCGTCATATTTAGTGACGTGTAAATGTCGTCTCAATTATTGAAACAGAAAACAGACCGGCTACTGTTTCTGGAGCGGACAAGAATTAATGTTGGGAATCGGGAAACGTTCCACGACTTGCTTCTGGCACAATTACAACTGCTCCTTCTGTTTGCCTATACGTACCTATTACATACACACATAAGCACATAGACATGCAATTATCTGGTTGTAGATACGTGTAGGACAACCCTATTGTATCTCCTCCTTCCATTTACGTTGCATGTTGCATGTTATTGAGTATAAACTGAACGATATTTATACAGGAACGTAACAATCTTTATTAGAGTCTTCAAATTTTTCATTCATTTATAGTTGAAATAAAAAGGATCAAAGATATTGACAACCAAAATCGATTCACATTGTACAAACACAGGTCAACGAAATCAAGTATGGAAAGGAAACCAGAACATAGGGGCAGTCATTCACAACGTAATTTGCGAATACAGCCTCAAAATTGTTTCGGAATGCCAAGATTTTAGATATCTTAACCCCGAAACTCAAAACTGCACCTTTCGGCCTTTTTGAAAATATTACCACTTGACATAAATGAACAAAACGACCAAGAAAGTAGCCACTACCGAAGTATCTTTTGTCGCTGAATGATAGCCGGGATTCATAATTTTCCCAGCATATCAAGATTATGAAATATTGTAACTTCAAAACCCAAATGTTGCTCCGTTTATATATTTGATATTAGAGTAACCCGAAAGTTTTTTTCAGATCATTCGTGGATTGAATCATAAGTTAGGTTTAGATACCTTCAGATAGAAATAATAGTTAAAAGTGTAAATATTAATAAACGATTTAGAAACTCGGTAGTATTTGAATAAAATTGTATTAAGATAACCCTATAACCCTTAACTAAGCTACAGGGATACTAATATGAATTTATTTAGAAAATCGCCAATTTCTCTTGTCATTTTCTCTTTTCGTTTTTTTTTTTGGTCTGTTCTCATTTTTGATCACCACAAACTCAAAAATTTCAGAAATAATTTCGGCGCGGTTTCTACTACTACCGAAGAAAATCTTTGAAGACGGTTGTAGACCTTTTATCACAGTAATATTTTTACTTTAGTTAAATAATAATTAGGAGAAACTCTATTCAATAGTCTTATGGTACAGTTTTTGGTCTAAATGTATTAAAACCAGATCTTTTAGGTTCATATTATGTCTTATCTTTCATTATTTTTAACTTTCGCTAACCATTCAAGAAAACTATTGAAGTAGCCACACGAATTTTAAAACACTCTTTCTAAAATAATCCTACGAAACCGACCCAAGTGTCCTTCACGCGTCGGTGCGGTACCGAGGGTATATTGCCTCGGATGAACCGGATAGCATAACCTACTTGTTACTTTTTATTTTTCAAATTGTTTTCTTGTTACTGGTTTATAATTAATATTACATAATAAAAAATTAATAGTTCATGTTAAAGTTTGTAGTTTAGTGTAAATAAACTTATAAGTACTTACAATTGTTGTGTTTGTTTTATGGCTTCTAAGCTTTAACCACGGATAGGAACCTCATTTTTTTACCTTTTCATACATTTTATATATACGGGACACAACAGTAAGCAAAACTTAATAATAATAATTAATTAAATAAATAAAACACTTGGTGTAAGTTTCACTAATTTAGTACCACTTCTGACATATATGCTTCGACCTAAGCATAGGTCATTATCAAAGAGTAAAAACACAAACACAAAAACTACTTTATAATTCCACAAATACTTCAAATACTAAAAACAATATTGTAATATTAATTATATACATAATATAAGTTGCAATGTTTCACCAAAACTGAAAGGATTGGACATTACAGCAATTGAAGCTAATAAATGTAATTTAAGTAACCTATTAGTGAATAATAAAACAAAATTTTTAAAATAACAATAGTATGTTTAGTGTTTACCAATGAAAATTGCGAAGCCGTTTACATAGGACAATCAGGACGAGCCGTTAAAACTAGGCTCAAAGAACATTTGTATTCCATAAAAAACAATAAATGTTCCACACATATAGCTGAACATTGTAATAAATATAATCATCACATAGACATAGATAATGTAAAAATTATTCATACTCACAGAAAAAGTATGAAATTAAACTTACTTGAGAATTTAAAAATTAAGAAAGCATTAGACCAAAACAAATTCATAGTCAACAATCAAACAGAGTTACCTACAACCAGATCTCCACTTATTGTTAGTCATTTATAATGTTCGTTTTTATCTTTAATACCTTACCTTTAAATACAGGCAGTTGTAACCATTTACTATTAGTATAGTTTGTAGATACCCTTTGATAATAACCTATTCTTAGGTCGAAACATATATGTCAGAAGTGATATTAAATTAGTGAAACTTACACCAAGTGTTTTATTTATTTTGATAAGGATTTTAATTCCTTCTTTTTTGACCATTTTATTTATTTTTATTATTTATTAACAATGTTTCACAATAACTGCACAAAGTACACTATTGAATTTATAAAATAATAATAATCTTAATCTGACTTGCAGATGCTAAATTCCCTATGAGACCTATCTCTTTCAATTCGCAAAATAATAATTTCGAGTTCGTTTATTTTTCTGTGGGTGTTTAACAAATTTACACGCCTGTCTCAGCGGTATGCATTTAGTCATCAAAATTCAGGTAAGCAATGCATCTGCGCTTAAAATTCCTTTAACGATATACATTCATGTATCGAGTTACATGAGAACATGTGCGAACGATTTGCCAAAGGAAGAAGCAATAAAGGCATGGGATGTGCTTTCACACATGTTAACAAGTGTGAGGGCAGTTATTGATAATTTCTCAAACCACTTTATTAGTGTGAAACAGGCAATTTTACGGATCAGAAGAAATACACCGTCTCACTACGGTCGCAACGATTTGTTTTACCGCTCCCATGTCATTTCACATTAGTTTCCTAGAACAGACAAAAATAGAAAATATAATTATGCAAATATCGACCAAGAATAATTATCTTGATATTTTGGAACTTTCACTTAAGTTAGCTTATAACAATGGATATAAAGAGAATTTTATTAATAGATAAGTTAATATACAAAAAACAAGTAAAATTATAAATTGTAATTATAATTGTAATTATATATTGTAACTCAATATATTTAGGCCAGACGGGTAGAACATTTGAAGAACGTATTTTTGAACAATGTAAAAACAATAATAAAATGAATAATGTAATATAACAAGGACATGTATTGAAGAATAAGGAAATTTCAAAAATACTACATGTAAAATCACAGTTTAAACACGGTTTTTGGTTGCAAAATTTTTTTATTGTCTCCACAATAATTATTTCAGCACACAGTGCCTTCTTCAGGTGAAAAAAATTTAGAAACTAAATTACAATCAGAACTCTTATATATACTAACTTACAATCTGAAGGGTAGGGGTAAAATGTTTTACATATTTAATAAAGGTGAATTACAAAATTCCAGCTGGTTGTTCAAGATATTTCCATTTTTACACAATTTATTTATTTCTAATTTTTCTAAAAAATTAAGTTTTATTCCTTTATTTGCAAAATGTAGTACTTTGAAATTTTCATTGAATTGATGTTTTTCATTAAGTAAATGTTCTTTTATTCTTTCTTTGAAAGATCTCCCAGTTTGTCCCACATATGCTTTCTCATAATCTCACAGTTAAGTAGATACACTCCTGATTTTTCTTCTTTTGTAGTTTTTTAAAATAATTCCTAATGACGTATTGGTTTTATATGAAATTTTGTTATTAGTGAATTTAGAAATATAATGGCCTATTTTGCTACATGTAAAAAACAAAGGCAAGATATTAACACTATTAGAAGCAATAGAAATTAAAACTCGTTTAAGGGTAAATAAAGAAAATGTTTTAAATGAAGTGAAAAAAGTGTACGACTCTCTTATTGTAAAAATATGTACCAAACATACACTACCCCAACCTTAGCAATTATACTAAACTATATAAGGTCGTTTTGTAAAACTTCCTTCTTCTAAAGATGATCTTGTTGGACGAAACAAATTTGTTAAGAGTTTTAATAAAAATAAAGTGTATATAGAAGTAATAGTGTTTTATTCCAAAAAATCAAGATGATTTACTTTCATATCAATAATTATTTTTTCAAAAAAAAAGTTATAGTACAGTCTTGTGCAAAAGTATACAGCACCAACAAATTTAGGACATCTTTGATAAATAAATGGTTGAAACTTCCAAATACTTTTTTATTCACAAGTTATTAAAATGTTTCATTAAGATTGCACCGTCAAAAGTATTTCTATCACTTAAAAGTAAACAAAGGAAACTGTAAATCTAAATATAAAATAAAAATAAAAACATAATCTATATTTATCAGTCAGTTACAATAAAAAAATCTAGTTAAGATTTATATTAGTATTAGTACCATTTCTACCATCTATAATTGTCTTTGTCTTTCATGTGGAGTAGCTATTTAATTAATATGTTTCAAATTATTTTTAAAAACATTTCGGAGGACAGTATGTTTATTAAACATATTATGAAAGGACCTGATGCGATCTGTGGTAAAACAAATCAAAAGTCAAAAAGTTAATTTATTCAGTTTCGCTCCACCTATTTTATCCGGAAGCAACTTCCTCGCTACATCATTGTTTTCAATCTGCCCTTTAGTCAGGAAGAACATGCATTTAATTTTGATTATATTGTTTTAATCTCGAACCGATGTGTACTCCGTATACAAATTTCTACAACTGTTCTTTTAAAAGTACATACTCGAACGACTTCTAATTTACATACAAAGCTCTTGTTATGTCCACCAAGGATTGATGTTTGTTGCTACATTCAAACGTTGGCAACAACCGAGAAGGAGTTTCCTGTATGAAATTGCCTCTTCTGGCAGCGAAATTGACTATGGGACAAATTGATTCTAGATTTTCCATTTTGTATACGATCCAATTTTCTTGCATGGTATCGATTAGAAAAGAACGATAAACTGGTCAAAAACTGCTCTAGGCAAATAAATTGAACTGTAGGAACTTGGGACGCGAGCTCAATAACGAATAGATATTTAGTAATTTGCGAAACAATATTGGAGAATATTTTTGGAGAATTGTTTAGTAGAGGCAAATTTGAAAATAAGTCAATGCGATATTAATTTTTGAAGCAGTATCAAACGTTTCCTCATTAATTTGAGGTAATCTTCAGTAAAGATCTCATAGTTTCGACCTTTGCTTGATAGAAATCCATCTTAATTAGAAAAAACAAAACTAAAGATATTCAAAAAAGAAGGAATTAAAATCCTTATTCGTCTAAATTTATATAATATCAACTAATATATACATTTTACTTAGCATTGTATTATTTTGACTGTTCACTCTCACACAATTCAATGCAAATAATTTATTTGAAATGGCCAATACTTTTCAACACTGCTTACAATAAATTAATAATATTACCGGATTAGAAAGTCTAATAGAAGTCAATAAAAAGTAGTGTAAAATCTCTTTCTATCCAAAATTCACACGCAGTCAATCCACTGTGCTCAATAAGTTCGATTTAACTGCAGTTCATGGCCCATTAAACACATACAATGTCTTTTAGGCAATCCAAATGATAAAATACAATGCCATGAGAAAGTAGAAATTTATAGTATTAAATGTCAAAATTGCGTCAAACAAAATACATCGACCAGAGTTGTAGGGCGATTAAAATTAGGTTTAAAGAGCATTTAGCTCACCTTAGTTTTCATAAACCAAAAAGAGCTAAAGTAACATCCCACATTTTTGATAATAACCATAAAATAAGCTCCACTATAAGTTTAGTTAGAATCGTATCCTTTTAGACGCTTATGAAAATATTGAAATATTAAAAAATAAAGACAAATAAATATTTTTAGGTGATTAGCCAAATAACATTAGATTCACATCCAACCCTCAGCAGAGCTAATTCAGGAAGTTTAGTTACTTTTATTTGGATATTAAACGACTTCTCATATAGGTTTTCTTTGAATGTTAACCAAGGAATTTATTATTATTTTACAGGTTTAATAATAATAATAAAACTTAGTTTAGTTCTTCTTTTTATTGGTTTCAGTTGAATTTCTTACAGGGATCGTAACTATTTAATAAGCTTTAGACTTAAGATTAATTTAGTGTCTCTGTTATGGAATCTTTGCCCGGAGTTTGTATAGTATTATTTGATGTAGAAATATTGATGATTCGTTGAAAAAATAATTTTTTGCACTTTTCACTTACTATTTATTAAACTTGACACAAAACACATTTACACATAAACGAAATAATAGTAGTTGTACATAGACAAAATAGAAATAGATTTAGTAAAACTTACTAACTAGATACTGGCGGAGACATGATACGGAGATTTTAGTAATTTCAAGAATAACTCTTCTTGTGTCAAAAATTCATTCAGTTTTTCTGAGATTAAAAAATTATTACGTATTTTCTAGAAAAACTAATAAATAAATTACTGTTTTTTATCAAAACTATTAAAAGTGAAAGGAAAGGAAATTTTAGTAGTTATTAAGTAGCAATTGGGAGTATGGCTACCGGCAGTAGCAGTCATTAGTATTGATTACTTTTGGTAAATTCATTGCTTACATTAACTTTCGATACAGGGTGTTATATATTATACTTATATTTAATTAAATTACAGTTAATTGAATTAAGGCGAGTATATTACATCTCTAACTGAAGATGACACCTTGGGTGTCGGAACGTATTTCTAAACGTTTGATTTTCTTGTTTACAATGGTAATAGTAAGTTGTTGATTGTTGAATGCGTCACTTGTTAATACATATTCATAATGAAAAAAATAGTAAAATGTTTAAAATAACATTATTAACGCTTCAAAAAAGAAGGAATAAAAATCCTTATTCGTCTAAATATTAAGATCAATGATCTCACACTTGGAACGCGTCCTACCAAGTAGGCACAACGAACCGAAAGCCATATCCCACGACCGGTTTCGACCTATCGGGTCTCATCATGTGGGCGTTGGCAGAAAGTGCTTTACAGGCTATATTATAAATATAAATATAAATATGGAATCAATCAACAGAAACAACTACTCCGAGGTCTAATACCCCTACCGGCATTGAATTACACTGTTGATTCCGATGGATTCTTAGACGAAGATATAACATAATTCAAAAAAGAAGGAATTAAAATCCTTATTCGTCTAAAAGGGTACAATATAGGTGCAATAAACGCAATATTATTTTAAACTATCAATTACAAGTTTAAAATTCCCCATTGTTCAACATAAAAGTATAATTTTATAATCCCACACCATCTAAATTATTAATGTTAGTTTTAGTATAAATACGTGTATTTTATTTATATTATATTATTTATACATTGTAAAAGTAAGGCTTGAAAATTTGTTATTTTTAACTTAATAATCATCGGAAATTGTTCTCTGCTTAACCTTCTATTTGTTCAACTGCCAATTACTAACGCTGCGTTGTAGACGTTTACAAAACAAGCATAACAGAAAATTTATTTCCTGTCATGTCGTTGCTATTTTAGTTGCGACTGATGACGAAGGGAAATAAAATTGCGTAGCCCGGTTGTTTACCTACTTAGCGTATTAGGTCAGACCCCAGTGAGCTACACTCACCCTGCCGGTACCTCGGGGGATGTTCCGCGCTTATTTGCTTTTTCAAAAGTCTTCATGAACAAACAACCTAAACAAATAACTGTTCCACACACCCTTGTACCGAAATGTGACGCCATCATGGCCAAATATGAAATATATGGAGACCAATTTCAGTTTGTAATGTTGTACAACTTAGCAAAGCTCTGGCGCACTCTGTTATGTATTAGCAGATGAAAAAACAATTTGTGATAGTTTAAAAATACAAGTGTGATATGTGATAGCACCTTAACGTAAAAACTTAACATTCTTTTGTGTTCCATTCCCACCAACTAGTCGTGCTGGTGGGCGGGCAGTCCCTCCGACCAACACTGCAGTGCAAAGCCGGAGGATAGGGCGTAAGGCCCTCTTCAGCCTCCTTGCAGGAATCGTGGGAATGGGTGGGTGATGTGGTTAGGGAGAGAAAGATGAGACGGACGAAATGAAAACAGAAAAGAAGTGAAAGATTATATGTGGAATATTACTGCCCCAGCATTTGCCCAAATGTTACAAGCAAACCACAGAAAACTTGGACCAGAGCAGCCGGATCCGCATTCAAACCGGTGACCTCCCGAATACTAAGCACTAGACCACGCTGCTCGGTACCTTTACGTTGTTTTTGTATCTTTGAAATGGAAATTTATTAAAATATATTTAAATAATACCCTATTAGAGTATGCTAAACGAATGAAATAACCGTTGTGGTTTTCCTAGATTATATATAAAATTTAATTTTCAAACATAGAAGTAAAACTAATTTACAACAAGTAATATTTAGATCGATTGCTATTAAACTTCAAACTAACGAAATTCTTTTATTAAAATTATGATTTAAATTAGTTAAACAAAGGTTTAAGGCATATTATACTACTAGTTAGAACTAAGATATTTCTATTACAATATTTATATTGCAAGGAAGAATATTATTACGTAAATAAATATTTCTGGAATTGATTCTAAATTAATATATTAATAAAAACAGTATAAATATAGCATATGAAATACTTTAATTAGCAGCAACATACCAGTAGATGGCAATATATTACCACAACTAAATATTAATTAAGGTCTTATTGATTTATTAAAGTAGAAATGTAAGAAGTCATATTTTAGTTACACCTTGAGGGCTTAAAAAATACATAAAATATCTAATTTTATTTGGATAGAGTTCGATTTTTTCTACCGTGAACAATCAGTTTGCTATACGTATTTTAAGGTGAGACATTAATAAAACTACGGACGTTAACGTTGACAGGCCTTTCAGAAACACATGGTCGTGTTTATAACCGAGAGACTTCAGGGAAATATACAAAGACTCGACTGTTTTTTTATCTTGTGGTTGCTGCATTCAACAGTGCGGCGTCTTGAGCATGTCTGTTTTATTTTTGAGGGTTAAAAATCGTTATGTTGATTTACGTCGGAATTTGGGGTTCTTGGGAGTAATTTTAAGGCCCATAAAAAAGTGTGAGAGCGCCACGACTTGTACGTACTACACTGGGTGGGTATCGTTTCAAATTTTATGAAACTGTAAATTCTCGCTTTAAGGTTTTCTAAATTTCTATGACACATTCGGTAAAAGAAAGAACTGTTTATTTACAGATTGCAAACGATATTTACACTGTTCCATTAAAATAATTCATTTGGCATGGTCGAACTTAATGTTCTTAATATTTATGTAGTTTGTATGCTTATTACTCATATAAGTTTATCAAACAGAAATCTTCGTATGGCTTTATCAATAATTATGAAATATATAGTTACTTGATGCTGGTCGGTGATTTATATAAATGTAAATGTAAATTTGAAATTTAGTGAGTACCTATATACAATATAATATATATTATATATATATATATACAATGTAAAAAAAACATTAAAAAGTAAATTAAATAGCATGATGTTTTACAAATTTATGTTAATTATTATACTAATTACTTTAACAGGGCTTAATATTTTTGGTATTGTTTACCCCTGCTCTACTTACTGTGCTTAATTCGTTTATGCATTTTAGCCCTACGTAGTTGTAACACCTTCCACTACTTTTTTTGTCAATGTTGGTATTTTGAATAGAGACTTCTTGCTGTCCGTAGTATATATTATATTTGTAGGATTCATACTTAGTTTGATTATTTTTGATTACCTGATTAGCAGATTTTAGGCAGTATAATTTTCTTATGCTCATTAGATCGGTTATTTTATACAAAGTGTTTGAGGTTGTGAGATTATTTAGGTTGTACATCTTGTTAATTATATATTTGTGAATTATTTTACATTTTCTCTAGCACTTCCCCATGCTATTATACCGTATTGTACACTAGGTCATAATAGACTTGCCTCATTTGTTGTATATTTAAATAATGTTTTAGTGTATTAGACAGGAAAGGCATTCTTCTTAATTTCGCATCTAATTTGCCTAAGTAAAAAAAAAATACTTTTTTGAGTTTAATTCCCACCAGCTACTCGTGCTGGTGCTGGTGGGCGGGCAGTCCCTCCGACCTACACTGCAGTACAAAGCCGGAGGGTAGGGCGTAAGACCCTCTTCAGCCTCCTTTCAGGAATCATAGGAATGGGTGGGTAGTGTGGTTAATGAGACAAAGATGAGACGAAAGAGAAATGAAAGATTATCTGTGGAATATTACAGAAAACTTGGACCAGAGCAGCAGGACCCGTGTTCGAACCGGTGACCTCCCGAATGATAAGCATCCCATCTGTCGATGATACTGCCTAAGTAGTTAGCGTATACAGCCCTTTTTAATGAGTGGGTGCTATTATCACAGTTGTAATTTATTTTGGTAGAAGTCGGAATACTGTCTTCATAACAACCAAAGGGTAATATTTTTTTTTTAACATTTAGTATCAGTTTGTTTCTACACAGCCAGTTTACTATATTTGGGAAATCTTTCTCCATTGTATTTATTAGTTGCTCCCATGTTTTTGCTTTGTAGAAAGCTGTCTTATCATCCGCATATGAAATTACTTTGCCCTCCTTAGATTCTGTGTAAATATCGTTTATATACAAATACAAATAACTTTGGAAGAGCTCCCATACTTGTCCCCTAAAACCCTTAAAAAAACCATAAATCCAAATTAGTCTTCATTTACTTTTTTATTCTTCTTTATATAAACCACAATTTTGGTTTTTAGGGTAATTTCTATTATATTGCTTAAATTTGGGAGAACTGAAATAGGTCAATAGTTTTCCATGTCTCTTTTATTTTCAGATTTGTGAATCGGTATAATTATTGCTTCCTTGAGAATATTGGGCCAATATCCATATTCATACATTGCATTTATTAACTGAGCTAAGAGAGTTTTTATAGTGTGATGATGTGATTAGAACTAATTAATTAAAAATCGCGATCCAGGTCTGGTAATTTCAATATAATACTGGCCAAGAACTTGATGTTATTTATTGTAGGATAACAGTTGATCCATTTAACAAAATCAAAAAGTATTTTCTAACGTTCCTATGGCATAACATACCAGCAAACTGTCGGATGAAGATAAGACGCTAAACGTCTGGAAATATTTATTAGCTGAAGGGGGTGTTTCGTTATGAAGGATGGCAGTCATGTGAGTAAGCCCTTTGTCGAGTTAAGGACGTAACAGTTGCCTCTAGGCTGCAAAAACAACTTGCAAATAAAGGACGCAACTCCTGCATATTTAATAAGTTCGCTGAATCGTGATGTATAATAAGCAGTTGGGGTTTTCTATGTATGCCTCGAAGGGCTTGAGGTTTCAAATCTTGACACGTTCCTCAAGAATATTTTAGTACATGAATATGGTAACATTAAATGTTTTCGTTTATTCGTATACCGAGAGCTGTCGTACCTATGTTAATTTTTTATGGAGCAGCAAAGTTTGGTAAAAGACAAACCCCTTCATTAATGTTTTAGAGAGAATATTTACCACTTGTCACATATTATGTAATGAATTTAAATATAAATATGGAATCAACAGAAACAACTACTCCGAGGGCTAATACTCCTACCGGCATTGAATTACACTGTTGATTCTGATGGACTCCTAGACGAAAATATAACATATTCAAAAAAGAAGGAATTAAAATCCTTATTCGTCTAAATTTTAAGATCAAAGATTTCACATTTTGAACGCGTCCTAACAAGTAGGCACAACAAACCGAAAGCCACATCCCGATAGGTCGAAACCGGTCGTGGGATGTGGCTTTCGGTTTGTTGTGCCTACTTGTTAGGACGCGTTCAAAATGTGAGATCTTTGATCTTAAAATTTAGACGAATAAGGATTTTAATTCCTTCTTTTTTGAATATATTACGTAATGATGTCATCAAATCTGTTTTAAGGAGTTATACTATTGAAGAAATAGTTTTGTACCAAATAACTAATTGTACGAGATACATTTACAAAATTTGATTTGGTGATGCTACAAAAATTGGCAGTATCAGATGATAATATTTTTTGGTATAAAACTGATTGCCTTTCTTTGATATTTGTAATATTTATTATGACTTAAATTTAAATTTAAAAATTAATATTCGTCCCTTTTTTGATAGGTGTATATGAGAATATGCTACAGGTTGCAATTCTGGGCGATTCTATTGTCTCTAGATTCGTTGTAGAAAATAGGAGACTGTGGTAAAAGGATAATTAAATTAAATTAAATAAAGAAAGACTCACCATAATTACCACTAACTAAATTTTATATGAGCGGATACGTATTTCGCCCACTTCACACATGGGCATTATCAACGCAAGTCTAGCATGGGCGAAACACGTGTCCGCTCATATAAAATTTAGTTAGTGGTAATTAGGGTGAATGTTTCTTTATTTAATTTAATTTTTCTCAATTCGTCAATTATCAGAACAGAATAATTTTAAGTTTCTTAATAATTCGTCAAAATTTAATTTTAACAAATTATTTTCTACATTTACTCCCCTTTCTCTAGCATGATTTGTACAACATTAGAGATACAGATCCCTTTGTATCAGTCAGTTATTTCCAACTTCCCAACATTAGACGACGCCAAGTGATTAACTTTTTCTTTCTTCATTCTACTTGCACTTTTATGCTAAATTTCTATTTTTATTAATATGCGTATTATTTCTCGATTGTTGTATTATGATGAAAAGATTCCTGAAATTTTCTAGGTAAATAATTTTATATTATTGAATCAAACCCAACGTTTCGCTCAAATATGAAGTTCTACATCTTTGGGAGAAACGTTTGTTTGATCTAATGATCGTAAAAATAAAATAAAACAAATAACGTTTCACCAAATTCATTATACTCGACTTAAGTTTCGATCGATAGCGGTCATTATCAAGAGTGTACTTAAACTAAAATTAAGAACAAATGCTACCAATTTATATACAAATTACAGATTACAAAGGAGTAGTGGGGAGTTCGATGTATTTAATTCGGTTTGAAAATTGACTAAGTTTAATTTTTGCTTATGGCTTTTTTGATTTGTAGATTCTCTAGCATTGTTAATTTCCGATTGTTATTAATATTCGAGTGTAAAAATTTTGTATTTTCAATTTTAATCGAATGATTAGAATTGATGCAATGCTCCGCGAGACCTGTTTTATTAAGTTTTTTATTTATTGAATAATAATAATACCACTTTTTGCTTCGGGTGGTTGAGATGGTTTATTTTTAACTAAAAGTGTTTTTAAATTATTTTTATTCGTTTCTGTGGCTTTGAGATTAAATTTTGGTAATTTATTTTTGAGCTAACATTGTGTATGAATTGAATGGAGCAAAAATAATCCGATATGGGTGAAATGTCCGAGTTGGTATTGTAAATTAGACTTTTTTGTTGAGTTTTTTATTGATGAGATTATCGATGATGGTCGTATTAAAACCATTGTTTTTGGCTATTAATTTGATAACTTTGATCTCTTTTAAATAATTATCTTTTGATAATGGTACATTGATGAGGCGGCTGAACATGACGTTATGATTGTGTCTGTATAAGTGGGTTTGCGGTAAATGTTAAAAGTTAAATGATTGTTGGGTCTAATGAACATTAGATAGAATCTAATAATAAATACATCGAACTCCTCACTACTCCTTTGTAATTTGTAATTTTTATATAAATTGTTAGCATTAGTTCATAATTTTAGTTTAATAAACTCTTGATAAAGAAACTTAAGTCGAGTATAATAAATTTGGTGAAACGTTATTTGTTTTATTTTATTTTTACAAGTTTCATGATGTTTCACAAACATTGCACTATCGAAAGTATTAATGATCGTTCTAAATCTTTTCATCATCTACGTTTTTATATTAATAGTTTAAATAAAATATTCGAATCATAATTAACCTTATATTCATTAATGAACTGTATTACGTTCCCTTTGTTATTTTCTCTGACGTTTATGCCAAAATAAGAACCCTATATAATTATTTAAAAGCTTCCAGTATTCCATTGGCACACAATTTTTTTCTGTTGCAAATTTTTCAAAGACCTATTTGTTCTACTTAAGTCATAATTAGGCATTCTTATTATTAATTGACTACATTACGTGCGTCAGTTCACCCTTTCAATTCTCATTCAAGTCTCCTAATGTTTTCAAATTAGTTAATGGGTCGACACGCTCAATTACTTTGGCAGGTGATGACGAACTGCTGCCTTGTTTCAGTTTATTTGAAATAGTATTTCCTCCTACATGGATATTCTCTTTAACTGGAATTGATTCCACCCCCAGTATATCGAAAATAGCACCGACATTCGGCTTATAGGTAATATAATGGATATGTGGGAAGGGACTTTCCAAATTCGACTTGTCGAGGGTCGAAGACAATATGCTCACGGTCTATTACATTCGGACTAAAAGATCTGTCACATTCTGTTTAATGGCAGATGGACTTGAGACCGTTCCAGAAATATTTTCGTTATCGTTCAAGTATCGAATGTAGATTTGGGGATAATGTTGATCGAATAATATTCAAATAGTGTTTGTAAAAATTACGCAAAAAACAAATTATTTAAAAAAAGAAGGCTTTAAAATCCTCTTTCGTCTAAATTTATCATATAGCCTGTAAAGGCCTTTCTGCCAGCGCCCACCTGATGAGACTTAATAGGTCGAAACCGGTCGTGGGATATGGCTTTTGGTACGCTGTGCCTACTGTGTAGGGCGCGTTCGAAATGTGGGATCTGTGATTCTTAAAATTTAGACGAAAGAGGATTTTAAAGCCTTCTCTTTTTTTGATTATGTTTTATCTTCGTCTAAGAATACATCGGAATCAACAGTGTAATGCAATGCCGGTAGTGATATTAGCCCTCGGAGTAGTTGTTTCTATTGATTCCATATTTATATTTAAATTAAATTATAGTTTTAATTACCTGTACAAGCCAATCGTGTGGACACGGAGGGCAACAGAAGAATACGTTTATAATAAACTGCATATCATTCACGCCCTCTTACAAAATATTTCATATAGTCATATTATTTCAAACATTTTTCCACTCGCTAAAGATAATAAAAATAAATAATGATATATATAGGAATATCATCAATTCTTAATGACAATTATATAAATATAACATACAAAAGAATAGTAAAGACAAAACATAATTGGCAAATTATCAAAATCGGTCATTTACCAACTTAATTGTTGCTCCTGTTCAAAAATCTATATAGGTCAGACGGAAAGATATTTTACAATTCGTTTGAACGAACATATTGGCTCATATAAAAATCAAAAAGCATATTCAAACTGTTGCAAACGTGTTTTAGAAAATAATCACATATTTGATCCAAATTTAAAGATTTTACACTCAGAAAATAAAAGCTTAAAAATTAGATTTAGAATCTAAGTAAATTAATAAATATAAAAACACCGAATTACTAAATGATCAATTAGACCTTAACCATTCGCCTTTATTAAATCTTTTCCATCTTCCTATTTGTGATGTACCACTTTAAGTAGACTATTTATATTAAATCTAATAGTTGGTAGTTGTAAGAGAGTTAACCATTGTGGAAGCTAAAACCTAGAGTTTTAGTTTTCTATTCAATAAATACCTTCAGCCTCCCATGTTCGAATGGTAAAAAGTACAGAATCAAAAGAATGATTTACAATATTAATGAATTTAAATTAAACTTGGAAGTAAAAAGTTTAAAAAGTTGAAAACCTGAAGAAGTAAAACTTTACTAGAGTAAAGTATGGAACCAATAGATTAGGAAATATAGAAGATGTGAAATAGTAAAGGTTTTTAGATTATGATCACAGAAGAAATCCACTACATGCATAATAAATCTTATGGCCTAAGAATTCTACAATTCTATTCAGTTTTAGAAACACATTATCATCGTTATGATTTCCAATAGTAGGTATTTTGTGGTATAAATAATAGTGAATTTGTTTCACAATCTTTAACCTAGGTAGTTTGCATTCAAAATGCATTAGTTTATTTACAGTTCGACAAGTACATATGATATGTATAGTGTCATGATTGTGAGTTCCGCTATTTCCTATGGCTGGTTGACGCGGAGTACATGGAGTTTCGTCCAGAGTACCACTTTAGTATCAACAGTTTTGTGACAGTATTCAATATTCTCTCCAAATCAGAAGTTCTGCCTAGATTCTTGTTTTCTTTTTTATTTCACTTTTCTACATTATTCAACTAATGTGGCGTATCTTAAAGGTAGTCATGTTTATAGAAGACTTAAATAAAATTTAAGAAACTCTCATCTCTCTTAAAATCCAAATATCTTCTTAATTAAATGTTAGTACTTATTATTCGTGAAAATCCCCAAAAATAATTAAATACACATCTTTTATTTTTTTTATGTAATGTAATTTGCCAGTTGTTTTTAAGCATGTGAATTATGATTAAAACTAACCGCTTGTTAATGCCAATATTTCGCATTAAAACAAAATATACCGAATAGTAAATAGTTAAACAAAATAATAGAAAGGTAGATAAACCATATACTTAACATAGATAACCTTTTAACGTACAAAGTTCTCAGTTGATTTTATTTTGCCGTTTCAGAAATAAATACCGAAAACAATCGCACATAAAACTAGCAGGATAATTTACGTTAATTAGTTGACGGCGTGAGTCGTGTCCCATTCGAAGGGATTAGTTGATATTTACCCTCTAGGGTGTGCACGGGTTCATGGTCTATTACTTCTCCGGTAATGGATCTCAGGATGTAAAGTGCGATCGTATGCCGTCAGAAAAGCATGGTGGAATATTATAGTTTCTATGCGTGGTCCTAAAATAACATCTCTAATGCTCCCCTAACGTTTTTAGTTAAAGTGCACGTTAAGACCTCGTATGGATTTCGGTGACATTTGGTTTTGACAGCTCTTAAACAAGGATCAAAGCGGCTAGAGCCCAGCCGGTCATGCAGAGAATTGACTATTGTATCACCGATGGCGACGGACGTAAAATGATGAAAAATAATTGAAGAGCTTTTCATAATCAGAAAATGCTATGTATACGCTTTTATAATTAATTAAAATTGCGTTGCCCTCGGAAATTTACGACGGTTCATCAGTAAATATAAGATGTTTAGGAGCATAAGAAACCATACGAAAATTTAAAAAACGATTCCAATTATGCAAGCCTTCTAATTACACAGCAACACAAATTCAACCCAAACTTTAAAATAATCAATATTGAAGGAGAAAGCTTCAAATTTAATCTTATGAAAACTTTAGAAATTAATTAACAAAAAACAGTAATTTACATTTAAATCACCAAATAGAATTAAACAACTCCCCTTTACTATAAACCTTTGGCCAACTCCTCCATCCCCATCTTAATTAATATTTCCTAAATATAAGAAAAATGTGTAAATAGCCTAAATATAATTATATCTTTTGACGGAGCCACAAAGTGGGGAAACAATTTTTATGATCAATAAAAAAGTGTGGAAAATGTTTTTTATATTTTGCTAACACAAATTTCCATCAGGGAAGGGTATATTCGACTAACTAAATTAAATTAATGCCTATTTGCCCATACATTTCTTCTTTTTAATATAAGATGAACCACCCGGCCAGTCACAGGAAGAAAAACCTGTTTCATATTAAGCCTTTTCCACTTTTGGATGTAAATGTTTCATTAACAATTCCAATATGTCATGGTTTAATTCAGAAATTGTAAATTGATATACAAGGGTAAATCAAATATAAACGGTAATTTTACTAATTAGGTTAGCACGTAATTCCAATTTCGAGTGTTGTTTGGTCTACGAGGAGAGGGAAACCGGCTTAGGTAGCGGCTGCACTCGGTTCTGTCCACAGTAAGGCCATGACTGAGCGCAAGGTACCTATTTTTCTTGTTTTTATAAATATTATTTTTATTTTGTTTATATCCATCTTTATTTTCTAAATCTATTTGTAGACTTTGTAGACTTACATCTTATCTTGTGCATGCCTTTGTTTCATTTCTACCTAAATCCTATTGTTCCACTATCACTAACTTAGCCTTTACCTAAAATTTCATCTTCACCTATACCTGCATGCACCCCTTACTAATAGCTGGACTTTCCCTTAATTACTTTTCCTAAAATTCTATACTGGTCACTTTTATGTCTATAAACTCGTACCTTCAGCTTTACTGTCAGTACTTTTCCTTCTTGAATATTCTATCTATTTTTACTAACAATTCAGCATAAATACCCCAACATTTAAATCCTAAAATTAATTCTCCAGTCAACCAGCTCATATAAGTCTATATTATTCTCTAAAGTTTAAATTGCTTTCTTATTTTCATTGTGTCTATATATTTTGTGTCTTGTTGTGTTTTTGCATTGTTTCGTCTTTTTGTATATATTTTTTATTATTGTCTGTTATTTGTGCTGACTTTTTTTTATAAAGTTGTTAATTGCGAAATAATACTGTTTTTATTATGGTATTTTAATAATACTCTTCCTAAAACGCTAAAACTCGTTTGAAGGTACAGTTTAGGGATGAACCACTGTCTCAGAATCGAGGGATCGAGAATTCAGGGATGGGCGAGAATGAAAGTCATGATCGACACCCAAGAACAAGTCTCACAAATGACACACACACACACATCCGTGCTGTTTGAGAGCTTGTTGAAGATGATCGCCAGTCGCCGGTTAACTATTGAACAAATCTCATCAGAAGTGAGTAAAATGGGTATCAGCTATGGGAGTGTCCACCATCATCACTGATGATGATCATCATTGGCTTTAGAGAAATTAGTGCTCGCTGGGTTCCAAGGTTGTTGACCGAAAATCAGAAACAGGTCAGATCAACAAACCGAGATCAGTGAAATACTGAATCAAGTAGGGGAGTTTTTTTAGGTGTATCGTCACTTGTGATGAGACATAGGTCCACCACTACACCACTACACTCCCGAATCAAAAATGGTGAGTAAGGAGTGGCGAAGAAAGGATGAAGGCTGCCCTATCAAAGTCAAAACCAAAACCCGTCTCTCAACCGGAAAAATGCTTGCGACTATTTTCTTTGACTCAAGGGTTTGTTTGTGTTTTACTCATTGATTTTCTTCACGATCAACGAACAGTGAACAGTGAATACGGCTTACTATGAGTATTCTGAGTTGTTACAGTCCACAAAAATCGCAAATCGTATCGAAGCAAACGACGGGATATGCCCATTCGAAACGTCGAGACATTATCCTCCTTCATGACAACGCCAGGCCACACACCTCAGTTTTGACAAGGAATAAGTTGGAAGAAATGGTCTGGGAAACCCTTCAGCAACCTCCCGATAGCCCTTGTATACTGTGATTATTTTTTATTCGCGCCCTTGAAAGAATCAGTTGGAGACAAAAGATTTGAATGCAATGAAGAAATAGAGGCACATACTCCTCTGTGCACAATTGGCTGACAACTCGCCCTCAAACTTTTTATAAAGAAGGAATTTCAAGCTTCCAAATCGGTGGCAAAAGTGTGTAGAGCATGGAGGTGACCATATTGAAAAATGCTAAATGATTAGTTTGTGTGTACCATTCATCAATAAATTTATTTTACAAAATTACCGTTTATATTTGATTTACCCTCGTTAGTGCCATGAAAATAACTAAACGAAGAGAGGCGATAACAGCAAGTACTGCCTAATTTTATACCTCCATGAAAATAAAATTTCAGTCACATTTTCTTTTCTCACAGTATTTATTTTATTTGAATTAATTTTCATCTTTTCTTTATATTGTTTATCGTTTTATTTAGTATGTGTAAATTGTTGGAGTTGAATAGTTCTTAAATATTTCCCTCCAAAATAAGAAATCTGCCTGGTTTATATTTGTACCAGGTACCAAATTTTTTCCAATTTCCAAATATCGAACGTTATCACCTTCGACTCCGTCTTTTGCTTCTGGCCATGTTATGTTTCCAAGAAGAGGATCCACAACTGGGGTAGGATTTCTACAAAGATATAATCTTTACAATCGTGTACTGTATACAAGTTAGTATAATTGATATAACTTAAACAAAAATCAACAAACTAAATAAATAAGGTAGACCCAGGTCAGTTTAGTAAGGCGATGTCTACGACAAATAACATGTTATAACATTTATCCCTTTAATAAGAACCGTAGCTTATGCCTCTATACATACATAGGTAACTTTTCTTAAATGATTGCAAAAATCTTGTCATACCACAACATAACCATTGATTCTTTGGTTGTTCCCTCACCTAGGAATATAGTTTTTAGTAGACAAGATAAAAAGAATCTCGTTGAAAAATGTTGAGTTTATAACCTAAAATGTTCGGATTGTAATTCCATCTACATCGGTCAGACGGGTAGATTAAGCAAAACCCGCTAGAACAAGCATCTACGATCTTTTAGATTAGAAAAAAGGGATTCTAATTTTTCCAATAACGTTAAAATCTGTAGACATCGTTTCCCGGACCCGGATAAACCGGAAGTTTTGCACATCATGGAAAAAGGATTTAAATTAAATAAATTTGAAGCATTCAAAATATTCGTGGTGCATGTAAAATGAAGCATATTCAAATAAAAAGAACCAAAAAACTGTTTCAACAAATTTATTGACACACTCGACAATATTGTATCGACCGACCGGTCATTCTATAGAGTAAACAGGTACTAAAGTAAAACTTATGCACGAACTTAAAATTAGCCTAAACAAAAGATGATTATAAGGTGGCGAAAACAAGTGGGGTGTTGGATGTTGGCATATCTATTTGATTATTTACTAGATACTTGTTTTCTGCTAGAGCCTCTTTTATATCTAATGTTTCAAGTAAATTGAGCTTTTTCCTTTTTGATTGTTTATGTAATAATTTTAAATTATTAATGTCTAAATTATGATTATTATGAACGCAATTCTCTGTAATGCCCGTACAATCGTTCAAACTCTTGTTATTTTTTATTGCATATACCTGTTTTCGCCACCCTATAATCACCTTTAGTTTAGGCTAATTTTATTTAGTACCTGTTTACTCTTGAGAATGATCGGTTGGTCGAAACAATATTGTTGAGTGTGTCAATAAATTTGTTAAAATTATAAGCAGTTGAAATTCATAAATCAATCAAAAATCCAGAAAATATCTTATTATATGAGCAAACAAATTTATATCAATCACCCTTATACAGCATGCTGTAACAACTATCATTATTTTATCCACTCCCTGACAATAGTTTTTTATAAATAGCCCTTCATTTATTTGTTCAACGTGAATCGCTTGCAAATGATATTTGTGGTATTGAAACTATCATTGCTTTTGTAACAATTGACAAAGTACGATATTCATTATTGAATTAATTTATATCCACTACAGATTACCTCATGCAATGAGGAAAAAATAAAAAAAAAATAATTCAATAATTAATATCTTATTAGTGTATTTAAAATTCAACCTACCAAAACTTCGTCAAAATATTTCATTATTAATGATTAATATTATATATGTTACCTGCCAAACCCGATTTCAAGACAAACTAGTTTTACCTAGGCTAAACTAGTTCTTCCTATACGCGATAGGATTAACTAGTATAGCCTAGTCCAAACTAATTTGTCCTAAGCCTGATTGGATAAGCCAGGTTAGGCTAGTTCAAACTGATTTGTCCTGATATAAATACGCATACTCTAGGATAAAGTGGTGTGGCCTAGTGTAAACATTATAGTATATATTCATAAACTGAATAAAATACTCCGTAATTGGAAAAATAATCATTTTTATTAACTAATTTATCCTGAAATCGGATTTGGCCGGTACATAATGAATAAAAAACACTATTTCGAATTTCACAGCTTATTGTTTATCACTTGACAATATTGTTTCGCTACACTGTAGCTTCTCCGGAAGTTATATCTAAACTTGAACTTCCGAAGAAGCTACAGTGTAGCGAAACAATATGGTCAAGTGATAAACAATAAAATGTGAAATTCGAAAAAGTATTTTTTATTCATTAAGTATATAATGGAATTTCATCAAGTATCAGTAGATAAAATCAATTATATACATTGATTCCGACGTTTTGTGACTTAGTAAGTACGTTCATCGTTGTTGCTGTTGTCACCTCTCGTAGCTTAGTGGCTAAAGTATTAGCGCATAAAGCCTAAATCCCGGGTTTGAGTCCCGGCGGGGGCATGTCAACAGCAACAAATTTTTCCCTCATTGTATGTGGTAATTTGTTGTGGATATAAATTAATTCAATAATTAATATCGTATTAATGTATTTAAAATTTACCCCTACTAAAAATTCGTTAAAATATTTCAATTTACAATGTGATGGAAACAGAGTACGTGCCGTTTTTTAGTGGATTATCACAAAGTGGAACTAGAATCCATTCAGTTTCTACGACAAATTATTGAACTGACGAAAAGTACAATTCCGTACAATTTTCAATAGTGAGTAATAATGAGTCGTAGTATTGAACAGGCTAGTAAAATCTACAATAATTTAATTCGGATTTTGACCCGGTCTTTCATACATACCCGAATGTTGCAAAATTAGTCCACATGGTTATAAAACGATCCCTCATTAGAATATCCGCCGTATTAGTTAATTTATTCCACACATAAATATTATCTTCGCCATGTCCAGCTCCACCTACAAGAAGTTTCGTTATTAAATTCACAGATGAGCATTTCTTTGGATGATAGTACAGAGTAATTAAAGGATTTACCAATGTGACAATAGGCATAAACTGTATTATCAATGAGAACATGCATGACTGACACTTTTATCAAGTCTTCAAAGTCAGGTTTAAATTGTTTAATCGTTGGCAGAGGGTTATTTAGGACACTTATCACATCAACATGACAAGGACGGGTAATGAGAAACAAAATAAAATAAATGGCAACTCCATGTAACATAGTTGTGCCTTTCAAAAAATATGAAAAGGGCAAATCGTAAGCAAATAAAAATGTAGAGTAATAGTGACTTTACTTTAAGCGTGAGATTGATCTATAAACCAGAGAAGATATCTTCAAATAATAACATGAATATAGCTAAAAATGGAATCAACAGAAACAACTATTCCGAGGACTAATACCTCTACCGGCATAGAATTACACTGTTGATCCAGAAAGACTCTTAGACTAAGATAACATATCCAAAAAAAGAAGGCATCAAAATCCTTGGGCCCAATGAAGCTTAAGGGGTCGAAACCGGTTGTGGGATTTAGCTTTCGGTTCGTAGTGCCTGCTTGGTGCGACACCTTCCAATGTGTGATCTTTGATCCTCAATATTTAGACAAACAAGGATTTTAATGCCTTATTTTTTTGGATATAAAAACATGAATGCAATGCCACAACTACAAAAAATCATTTAATACTCTGCATGCAACTATTTTTTGTAACAAACCGTTAACTCCTACAGTGTAGTTCTCCGTTGTAACATATGAGAATCTGTAAAAATACACTGGCTGTGTTGTTTTCACTAAATCTGAAACAACTTTTCGTATACCTCTGGCAAAATAATGTTGAGTCATAAACTAAAATGAAAATTCTGCTGTTAGAATTCATGTTGAGACTTAAAATTAAACAATTTCTTACGGTATTTTTTTATCATAAAAAAACTTACGTTTAAAGATGACGTTAAGTTATCGTAAACTCTGTCTGGAAAGTAAAAGTCAGAAATTTTTTCTACTAACTCATCAGCCACTGAAGAGGTTAAGACAACGTTCAGCCCAGCGGGAATGACCCTTTTATGATTTATAGCGTACTGCCTATATGCATCTGATTATTAAAATAGATTTTAATATTAGAAATGAGAATGTTGTAAAATATTTACCTTTGCCGTAAGCACCATCTTCCGAAGTGTAACCTATTAGAACAGGAACTTTATTAAAATCACCATTAGTCCAGATTTCATAAGTACTGCGATTTATAAAAGCTCCTGTATGATCAGCTTCAACAGATGGTAAAAATCGGCTCACTTGCTAGAAATAGATTTGGATAATTTTATTTCCAGATTGTCTTATTCGTTTCCACTTTTTATTTTAAATCTTACCAGAGAGACATTAACTAGGAGTTTATAGTCTATTTTTTGAAGTTCTTGGACTACTTCAGCAGTAGTATTAGACTCGATATTAAGCAGTTTTGCCAATTGAAAGGTTAATGTCTTTAGATTTTTTGCAAATCCCCATTCATTTAGGGTACAACCACTCTGAGCAATAGCTTGATCAAAAAGCCCTTAAATCAAAAATCAATTGATGTTTTAAAGTAAGGAATATGCTTAAATAAATCTGTAAAAATACAGGATCATTCAAACTGAGTGGTACATTAGACGTTTCAGGGAAACTAAGCATGTTACAGATTTGAAAACTTGGGAGTAGGGGTTATCAAGGATGATCTATTTAACTAAAATAATTTCAACTGTCGGACACTTCCAGTTATAACGGAAGTTGATGTCAACTGTCTTATTTTAAACGGAATGGTATATTTTTTACGATGAATTCGTATGAAACATAAAATTTTAAGGTGACTTTGATAATCACTTGTATGCCTACCTACCATGAATAGTTTCTGAGATAATTTAATTGATTGGAAAAAGATTGCACCGCAACCCAAACTATAAAAACTCATAACTTCCATAAAAATGAAATGACATAGAATGTAGAAATTTTTATTAGTTATGGCCAAGTCTTAAGGCTAACGTCATACCTAAACTAAGCATTATAATTTGTACAGGGCGTTCAGAAAAAAAAACAAAATTTAAAAACTTCAAACATGAATAACTTCAGTTTTTCAAATGGCATCTAGCATATTTTATTTTGTCATTCGATTCCTTTTTTATCCTCCTTCGATCCGTCTGGAAATTTCCTACTGTTTTATTTGAAAAATTTTGAATTTTTACTTAAAATAGCTAATAGGAAATATCCAGATGAATCGAGGGAAGATAAAAAAGGGGATCGAATGACAAAATAAAATATGCTAAGTGCCGTTTGAAAAAATGAAGTTATTCGTATTTGAAGTTTTTAAACTTTGGATTTTTTTTTACATGAAGCGTTACAAATTATAAAGCATAGTTTTGGCATGACGTTAGCCTTATGACCTGGCTATAACTAGTAAACATTTCAACATTCTAAGTCATTTTTTTCTGGAATTCAAGATTTTTTATAGTTTGGGTTGCGCTGCAATCTTTTTTCAATAAATTATCTCAGAAACTATTCATCGTAGGCATACAAGTTGGTTGGTTAGTTCAAAGTCACCTTAAAATTTTATGTTTCATACGAATTCATCATAAAAAATATACCATTCCATTTAAAATAAGACAATTAACATCAACTTCCGTTATAACTGGAAGTGTCCGACAGTTGAAATTATTTTAGTTAAATAGATCATCCTTGATAGTTTCCCTAAAACGTCTAATGTACCACTAAGTTTGAATGACCCGGTATGTATAGCATAGGCTTTTAATTAACTTGTATTCGAATTACCTGCACTTTTTGGTGAAGCTAGGTGATGGCTTATACTGGCACCCCCAGCACTTTGTCCAAAGATGGTCATTCTGTTTGGATCTCCTCCAAAATTCTTAATGTTATTTTTAACCCATTGGAAGGCAAGACTCTGGTCTTTAAGACCAGCATTTCCCCAAGCGTTTTTATCTTCAGTACTCAAGAAGCCGAGCACTCCCAATCGGTAAGCAACCACAACCACAATCACAGGTTTTACAAGAATATTTGATGGATTCGCGTAAGGTGTACCACGAACAAATGCACCACCATGGATACAAACCATTACTGGGAGGGATAAGTCTTCGTTTTTCTTAAATTTTTTATAGACGTTATTAGTAGCAATTGAAAGTATAAGGATTTCTTAAATTGTTTTATATAGTTATATTAATATTTATTTAAATAAAATCGGCCACGTGCGAGTTGGACTCGCGCACGAAGGGTTGCGTACCATTTAGGAGCCCCCTTGAATATTTATTTTATTCTGTTTTTAGTATTTGTTGTTAAAGCGGCAATAAAAATATGTAATCTGTGAAAATTTCAACTGTCTAACTATCGGACAGACGGACAGCGAAGTCTTAGTAATATGGACCCGTTATACCCTTTAGGTACGGAACCCGAAAAACGAGAGAAAACTGGCGGCTTTTGAATAAACGTGTAAAAATGTTTTATCTTGTTTTATTTGAATAGATTGTTTTTAATTCTTAAGTTTCGAATAGTAGATGCTGATACGTGTTGAAACTCCATATTAATAAAATAAATAAAAGACACACTTTTTTGAGTTTCAAAGTTTATTTGATAAATACTACGACTATAGTTTCGCCACACAGTGGCTTCATCAGTGGATAAAGAAATTATACAGATTTATTAACAATAGCGGCTTATATACTAGTTGTTGGGTAGGCAGAAATATTCAAGGGGTGGGAAGTTTTAAATTTAACAGTGGGGAGTTACTAATTTCTAACTGATCATTTAATAAAATATTATCTTTGTTATGGTTTATTCGTTGTTTGAATGTTCTTCCAGTCTGTCCGATGTACACTTTATTGCAATCACTACACTTTAACCTATAGACGCCAGATTTCGATCCTTTATCTAATTTGTCTTTATTATTTTTAATAAAATTTCCTTGAGAGTTGATAGTTTTAAATGATACTTGATTTTCATTGATTTTCTTTAGTTCTTTTCCTAATTTTATGGAGATGTCTCCTATAAGTTAAACATAAAATTAGGAAAAGAACTAAAGAAAATTAATGAAAATCAAGTATCATTTAAAACTATCAACTCTCTAGGAAATTTTATAAAAAATAATAAAGACAAATTAGATAAAGGATCGAAATCTGGAGTCTATAGGTTAAAGTGTGGCGATTGCAATAATGTGTACATCGGACAGACTGGAAGAACATTCAAACAACGAATAAATGAACACTTAAAAAGTTACTAACATCATAGAACGGATTCCAGTTACGCAGAACATTTGCTAAACAACAAACATAAATTTAACCCAAACTTTGATGTATTAAATGTCAGCAATAAAAGTAAAATGTTAAATTTGTTAGAATCGTTAGAAATAATCAACCATAACAAAGATAATATTTTATTAAATGATCAGTTAGAGATTAGTAACTCCCCACTGTTATATTTAAAACTTCCCACCCCTTGAATATTTCTACCTACCCAACAATTAGTATATAAGCCGCTATTGTTAATAAATCTGTATAATTTCTTTATCCACCTGATGAAGCCACTGTGTGGCGAAACTATAGTCGTGGTATTTATCAAATAAACTTTGAAACTCAAAAAGGTGTGTCTTTTATTTATTTTATTCTAAAGCATTTTCCTTTCTATATACCTCTTCTGTTTGCGTAACATATACACTCAGTTTTAGGCAGTCTTCACTTCCAATTATAGGACTTGCACTTCCACCTTCGTGAGCCGCACAGGCATCGGGAGTAGAGTTTACGAGTTTAACCCCATCCCAAGATTCAGCTGGTTGAGGATCCTAGATTGAATTTTGAAATAATGAGTAATATATAAACTATAAAGTTTCATATCCAAAAAAGGAGGAATTAAAATCCTTATATTTATATTGCGGGTAGCAAAATGGCACCGAACACTTATTTGTTTTCGTAGCTCACTAAAAAATTCGGACGCAATAGTAAAAAAAATATATTTACAATCTTAACACTAAATAAATACAAAACTACATAAGATTATTAAAATGTAAGATGATGAAGTTGCTTGAATAAAATAAAATGTGAACGCCTGTTTTTAGATGAAATATGCATATATAAATAACAATAAAATAAACAAATAGATACGTTTCACAATTTATTCGAAAACTCGACATATGTTTCGGCCGATGCGGCCATTTACAGGAGTACATACAAAAGATTACTAAAATCTAAAACCTTAAGGATACTATTTATAAAGACTAATTCTGTTTGAACAGGAGGAGGGGGAAATTGTAAGTGGACAATTCTAAATGATTATTAACAAGATTTTTATTATTCTGCACTGCTTTTTTAATCTCTAATGATTCTAATAAAGAAAGTTTTTTACTTTTAGGTACATTTGAATGTAGAACTTTAATGTTGTCCATATATAACGTGTGGTTACGGTTTAAACAACGTTCAACCATGCCACTCGAAGGAAGTTTTTTGTTTTTTCGAATAAATTGTGAAACGTATCTATTTGTTTATTTTATTGTTATTTATATTAATGATTATTATGAGACCCGATAGGTCGAAACCGGTCGTGGGATATGGCTTTCGTTTCGTTGTGCCTACTTGGTAGGACGCGTTCAAAATTTGAGATCATTGATCTTAATATTTAGACGAATAAGGATTTTAATTCCTTCTTTTTTGGATATGTTATCTTCGAATAAGAATAAATCGGAATCAACAGTGTAATTCAATGCCGGTAGGGGTATTAGCCCTCGGACTAGTTGTTTCTGTTGAATCCATATTTATATTTATATTTTTATATTTATAAAGTTTCAATATAGTTTATCTCAATCAAATCTGGATACTATTATAATTGTGTATCTCAGGTGCTTGTAATTTTGATGATAAATCAACAATTTTTTGTTACAATTGTTTTTTTAGATCTCTACTTACTTACCCACTTATGAGTATAAGAAATATATAGGTGATGATTTGTTATCTTTGATACGCCTTTGAGTGGTTTGTTTTTTTATTTTTGAAAATTAATTAAATTATTTAGTACTTGTAATGGATACCAAGTGACATATCAACGGAGAGAGATTCTCTGATACGGGAGATCGGAGTTTTTGCGAAAAATGTAGGTGTATACACAATTTTCATAATAGTCGTTACTTTCAGCAGTTTTAGTCAAAGTACAAATCAAAGTTGATATATGTCTTTAAACATTTGCGTCAGCATTTTAACTATAGAAACAAGCAAATTTGGATTGTGATTTCGAACTTATTAGTAATCATCATCAGCAAACCATGGACAGATTCAATAAATGGTAAAATCAAGTAACTGGAAGAAAATCGCTAAGTGAATATATTTACTATGACCTTTGAAATTAAACTGTTTTTTTTTAATTTATGAACTATTGTTTCTAGATTATTTCACTGATGTTGATTTCGGTGTAACTACTTGATTTTTAAATTGCTATTTTTACCTGAAATCTGAGACTTCCCACTGGTGACTTTCCATAAGGGATTCCCTTAAATCCATAAAAAACTAAACTAGAATTTACGGCACTTGTAAACCTGTAACCTCTCACATATCCGCTTTCTGTTTTAACTGTCAAATTATACTGAAATGTAGAGGATATCGCTTAATAAATTTACATTTTTGAGTGCAAAACTAAAAATTAACAAACTTACTGCAAATGTTTCGTTAATGCAAATTAACAATATCGCAAACAATGCTACCCTGGATGATACGTGTGACAGCATTTTCACGAATTGGGACAGCATTTGTACAAATTTACAAAAGCAGTGCTTTTATAGCCTTTATCTAATCGGCTATGATAGGTACTTAATGTATGTCACTCTTTTTTTGATAAATTTTCAAAACAAAAAATAGATTGTTAAAAATGGATTTTTTCTTATTCTAGGATAGTAGCAAGTTCCTGGTGACACGTGGATTGCGATTTCGAACTATTTTGGTTCGCATCAGCACGTCATAGACACTTTAAGTAGAAACTAATCAATTAACTTGTTGTCTTCAAGCAGCGTTTAATGAAAATGTTTAGACAACATAGTGGACGCCGTCTGTAGAAATTTTCTGCTTACTGTGAGATTCAATAACGTTTAACAAGGTCCTTTTTAATAAGGGTTTAGACTTATGAAAGTGATGATTTGCTAGCAAAGCTATGATTTGAATTTGAAGGAATTAAAATCACTTTTAAATGTTTCAAAATATTTTATTGTAAACTCTACAATATTGTTTTGACATAACAATGTCTTTATTAAGAGTAACAGATTTACTAAATTTCAGGTCATACTCATCGTCTATATATATTTTTACAGTCAACAGCCCGTATTCTGTTGGTATAATTTTCAAAATTTCAGGTACATACTCGTTATTAAGAAATACCAGATACCCTTGCTTTTAATCTTGCATCTAATAAAGGTGTATTAAAATTTTAAATTAAATTAAAAAAGCAATAAAGATGAACGAGAATACAACAAATGGCAAACAAAATTTTTTCAATACGCCTTTATTAGATGCAAGATTAGAAGCAAGGGCATCTGGGATTTTTTAACAACGAGTATGTACCTCAAATTTTGAAATTTATACCCACAGAATACGGGCTGTTGACTGTAAATACATATATAGACGATAAGTATGACCTGAAATTTAGTAAGTCTGTTACTCTTGAGAAAGACATTGTTATGTAGAAACTATATTGTAGAGTTTACAATAAAATATTTTGAAACATTTAAAAGTAATTTTCATTCCTTCAATTATTAAAATAATGTTTCACAAGGATCCGACCAGTTCAACAATCGATTATATATAAATAAAATGCTGTTTACACAATTATATGTTAGAAATAATAATATAAATATTCTTTTAGTATTCCTTCACCACGAAAAGAATAAATAAAACAAGTAAGTTTCACGAGAATTTTTAATTACCTCGACAATATTGTTTCGGTCTATGCGACCATTATCTAGAAAAATACAAAGGATTACTAAATACAAAAAATATGTATCAATAATATCTAGTACTTCAGGGGGTGGGGGGATTAGTTACAATTTATACAGTATCAAATGGGAATTGTGAGATACTAATTATAATTGGTAATTAACTAGATTGCAGTTATTGTGAACAGCTTTTCTTATTTCTAGGTTTTCTAACAAAGATAGTTTTGTGCTTTTTGAAATGTTACTATGTAAAATTTTTACTTTATCCATGTCTAAGCGATGATTGTTATTATACAGTGTTCGGCGAAACCACATTTGATGTCTTTTTTGTTAAATTATGGTCAGAAACGCGTTTTCTGATAGACCTGCCATTCTGTCCAATATAAATCGCATTAGATGAATTGCAACCTAGGATATATATATATATATTCCACTTTTTTCTAATGGATCAATATTCTCTTTGTGATTACACAATATAGACTTAAAATTTAATGGACTATTTTCTACAATTTTACAGTTAAAAGAGTTTTCTAATTTGTATTTAAATTTATAACTAATATTTTTAACAAATTTTACACTGCCAAACTTAATAATATTTTTAGCGATACTTACGTTATTATATAATAATCTTGTTACTAGACGATTTGTTTTTTTGGCTAACATCTTATCTATTAAATTGTGGTGGCCAAAAAAACAAGTCGTCAAGTAAGAAGATTATCATATATTAACGTCAGTCACCACAATTTAATAGATAAGATGCTAGCCAAAAAAAAAACAAATCGTCCAGTAAGGAGATTATTATATAATAACGTTAGTATCGATAAAAATATTATTAAGTTTGGCAGTGTAAAATTTGTTAAAAATGTTAGTCATATATTTAAATACAAATTAGAAGACTCTTTTAACTGTAAAATTGTAGAAAATAGTCAATTAAATTTTAAGTCTATATTGTGTAATTACAAAAAGAACATGAATCCTTTAAAAAGAAGTGGAATATATATCCTAGGTTGCAATTCATGTAATGCGATTTATATTGGACAGAGTGGCAGGTCTATCAGAAAACGCGTTTCTGGTCATAATTATGCTATTAACAAAAACGACATCAAGTGTGGTTTCGCCGAACACTGTATAATAACAATCATCGCTTAGACATGGATAAAACTATCTTTTTTAGAAAACCTAGAAATAAGATGAGCCGTTCACAATAACTGTAATCTAGATCATTACCAATTATAATTACTATCTCACAATTCCCATTTGATACTGTATAAGTTGTAACTTACCCCCCACCCCCCTGAAGTACTAGATATTATTGATACTTAATTTTTATATTTAGTAATCCTTTGTATTTTTCAGATAATGGTCGCATAGACCGAAACAATATTGTCGAGATAATTAAAAATTCTCGTGAAACTAACTGTTTTATTTATTCTTCTCGTGTTGAATATGTTTCACAAAAACTGCACTGTTCAATGTTTAAGTATTTTTACAAGCTACTGTTGAAGAGTATGTCAATGGCTTTTAAAGTTGTGTTCTAAGATTTAATCAGATTGTTACAATGCAGTACACCCTGTGGTAGATAGTAAAACTATGAAAGATGACCCGTGAACTTCTTACAGAAATGGACAATGTGGCTCGAGCCCTAAGGGTTTCGTACCGTAATTTAGTCCGTTATATGTTAACTCTACCGATTTTGTGGGGTTATTCGATATCCGGAATTGAACAACTTTCGTAGAATAACTTTTGTTGTATGGTGTATAAAAGAAATCTCCAAATTAAATTTGTGATGTAATTACTTCACATAGACAATTTTCATGTTTTTGGTCAGAAATTTATCGAAACCACCAGACACGGATCGCGATTTCGCTCTTGTTAGAATCTCATCAGCGTGCCATAGGCAGTCTCGATAAATTACTGACCAAGCCGTAATGTTCCGAAGATATCTTCTGTAGCAGCTAAAATCCACTAGATTGCCTCTATGTTGTTATTATATTAACTGTTGTTTACGGAACATTACGGCTTGGTCAGTAATTTATCGAAACTGCCTATGGCACGCTGATGAGATTCTAACAAGAGCGAAATCGCGATCCGTGTCTGGTGGTTTCGATAAATTTCTGACTAAAAACATAATAATTGTTTTTGTTAAGCTTTACGTGAATTCACGTATGTAGGCTGCGTTGTTGATTTAACTGGACAAGTTTAAATACCACAGTGAGGCCTTGTCCAGTTTAATATCTTCTGTAGCAGCTAAAATCCACTAGATGGCAACAATTGCCTCTATGTTATAATTACTTCACATAGACTTACAAATTAGTAATTTTCGTTTTTTTTCCTTGCTTATACTACGAGCAGTACTCCCTCTCCTAATACGAACCTGTACTGAAATTATTGGAGTGTCATCTTCTCGAAATATGAACAACATATTACCTATTGGGGCTCAATAATTTACTCAAAGTCAGGTTTAAGCAGCAGTTTGTATGACTTCAAAATAAATAGAAAAAAAGTTTGTATGAGTGGACTATTTTATTTTTCTTTGACTCGGGAATAGTAAATATAATTAAATTAGCAACAAATAACTAGATAGAGAGTCGACATCAACTACTACTATCTAATTTTATACCTCCATAAAAATAAAATTTCAGTCACATTTTCCTTTCTCACAGTATTTATTTTATTTGAATTAATTTCCATCTTTTCTTTATATTATTTATCGTCTTATATTAGTATGTGTAAATTGTTGGTGTTGAATAGTTCTTAAATATTTCTCTCCAAAATATAAAATCTTCCTGGTCTATATTTGTACCAGGTTCCAAATTTTTTCCAATTTCCAAATATCGAACATTATCACCTTCAACTCCTTCTTTTGCTTCTGGCCATGTTATGTTTCCAAGAACAGGATCCAGATCTGGGGTAGGATTTCTATAATGACATAATATCTACAATCGTGCACTGTATATAAGTTAGTATAATTGTTATAACGTTAACAAAAATTAACAAACCACATACTTAATTAGTAAAATATACCCAGATCACTTTAGGAAGACGACGTTTTCGATAAATTATTAAACTAACAACAATGTTATTTTACTACCCCGTTCCATACACCTTGCACTGAACAGTCGTACATAGAATAAAATTAAAGAGACTAACCCCTATTAATATTCTCGCGTTAATAATGTCCACATAGGAAGTGGGCAAAACACGTGTTCGCTCATTTAAGTTTCTATGGTTTGAATAGGGGCGTGTTTCTTTTGATTTTATCTTTTTTTAGTCTCCACGGTCTCCATTTTCCTACTTTGAATAGTACATAGAGTTATATATACATATAAATAAAATTGGAGTGTCTGTTTGTAATATTAAAACAACCACTTTTTACTAAATGCATATAGATGTATACACGGTACATATACCAAAATAATACTTTTTTAAATTTTTATCAGTCTGTCTGTTTGTTCCGGCTAATCCTTGAAACGGCTGGACCGATTTTGACGGGACTTTCACTGACGGATACCTAATGTAATAAGGAGCAACTTAGGCTACTTTTATTTTAGAAATTATTATTATTATTATATATATAGTTTAAATTATTAATTTCTAAAATAAAAGTAGCCTAAGTTACTCCTTATTACATTAGGTATCCGTCAGGGAAAGTCCCGTCAAAATCGGTCCAGGCGTTTCAATGATTAGCCGGAACAAACGGACAGGCAGACAAAAATGTTAAAAGCGCCTCCCACCACTTAATATCACAAAGGCTGCCTGTCGCGCGGGCTCAGAACGCCCGAGCGGTCTATTGCTAACGGTTGTGTCTCAACGACTTCGTTGAAATTTTTTATAATAACAGACGAAGTCGTGGGCACAGCTACTAATTTATAAGAATGAGCCGTAGAGTAATAGATAGGGTAGTAAAATCTAATAATTTAATGCGGACTTCGACTATTTAAATAAATCCTGTCATAGGAACGTACCCGTAAATGACAAAGTTAGTCAACAACGTTATTAGACGATTCTTCATGAGAACATCGGCCTCATTAGTTAATTTATTGTTCCAAACATAAATATTATCTTCACCATGTCCAGCTCCGCCTGTAAGAAGTCTCATAGTTTATTTCATAGATGTGTATTTCAGTGATCGATAGTAGATGGTTTTAAAATGATTTAGCCAGATGACAATGTAATTTTATTTAATAGATGGTGTACTACTGACACTTTCATAATGCACTTAAAGTCAGGTTTAAGCAGCAGTTTGTATGACGTACGTAAGGCACTTGTTACATAAACATAATATAGACACGTTAAAAAAAAAACAAATAGCCAATTTCAAGTCTAGGGTACGGACCAAATACAAACTTTCGAAAACTAATGCAAATATAACTCGTTTAACTCATTGCAATATTATTATGTTAAATTATTTTGCATAGTATGTTGTATCGCAATTGTTCGCAAATAAAATAATAAGCTTGTAAAAATAATTTCGATAAATCAGTAAGATCTCTGGTCTGTTTAGGTAAATCTTTTTAGAATGTCTTTTAAAACATACTATTCAAAATAATAAAAAAGTAAATGTCTGCACACCCAATACCAATCTTTTCTAAATGATACCCAAAACATGTGAAAATACACCAAAAAAAAAATTTAATTTGAAATTCGTGATTTCAGATTTTTGTCTTGATTTTGATACCTAAAGGATATCCTTCAATTCAGAATTCCTGATTTTAAGGTCTTAGCTCGACTAACTGATGATCATTGATATTTTTGACAGACAGACAATCAAACAGACAGATAGACGACGAGCTAATAATGACTTAATTTTAAGCAAGAACGATTACCAAACGTGTCATCTACAGATAAAGGAAAATTTATCGTCAAATTGAAAAGACAATCCTATATCAAAACCACCAAACATCATTTAATAATTCTTGTAACAAACCGTTAATTCCTACGGTGTAGTTCTCCGTTGTAACGTATGAGAATCTGTAAAAATACACTGGCTGTGTCGTTTTCACTAAATCTGCAACAACTTTTCGTATACCTCTGGCAAAATAATGTTGAGTCATAAACTAAAATAACAATTCTGCTGTTAGAATAAAATTTTCAAGTTGAAATTTAAAAATTAAATACTTTAATTAATTGTAGTAGGCGTTACTTGTTGAAACTTCATATTTCAATAGGAAGCAAATAAACGAACAAAAGTTTCAAATCTAATTTATTGAACACAACAATTGTTCAAATTGAAGTCAATAGGTCTCCATTGTTAAATTTATTTTCAAAAATTTAATGCCCCCACTTTATTCCCACTTTATTTAGCCTTTACCTTTTATATATAAGCTGATATTTGTAACTATTTATTAGACTTATCTTCACCTGAAAAAGCCAATGTATTGGTGAAACAATTGTTGTGTTCAATAAATTAAATTTGAAACTTTTGTTCCTTTATTTAGTTCCTATTAAATACTTTGTTACGGCATTTTTTATGATAAATAGACTTACGTTTAAGGATAAAGTTAAGTTATCGTATATTCTGTCTGGGAAATAAACGTCGGAAATTTTTTCTACTAACTCATCAGCCACTGAAGAGGTTAAGTCAACATTTAGCCCAGCGGGAATGAGATTTTTAGGATTTGTAGCGTATTGCTTGTATCTACCTGATTATCAAAATAGGTTTCAATTTTAGAAATGAGAATGTAGTAACATATTTACCTTTAGCATAAGCACCATCTTCAGAAGTGTAACCTAGTATAACAGGAACTTTATTAAAATCACCGTTAGTCCAGATTTCATAAGTACTGCGATTTATAAAAGCTCCTGTATGATCAGCTTCAACAGATGGTAAAAATCGGCTCACTTGCTAGAAATAGATTTTCATAATTTTATTTTCAAAGTTTCTCATTTATTTCTTCTTTTCATTTTGAGCCTTACCAAGGAGACATTAACTAGGACTTTATAGTCTATTTTCTGGAGTTCTTGGACAACTTGAGCAGTGTCATTTGATTCGATATCGAACAACTTTGCGAATTGAAGAGTTAATTCTTTTGGATTTGTCGTAACTCCCCATTCATTCAGCGTACAACCACTTTGAGCAATTGCTTGTGCAAAAAGCCCTTAAACAAAAAAGGCAATTGATGTTGTAAAGTGCTTGTGCGAAATTTTATAAATATATACAAATACAAATAAAACACCAAGTTTTAAGTTACAAAATGATGTATTGACCACAATGATCATTTCCCCACACCGTGGCTTCTTCAAATGGAAGAATGACTATACTAAAATTATTTAGAAAATCACTTAAGCTAAAATTAAATCGAAAAAAGGAGGGGGGAGAGACAAAAAATATTACCTAGGATTAATAACATTTGGTAGTGGTGAAAATTATAGGATTTATAAATTTGGAAAAGGTGAATTATTAACGTCAATTTGCCATTTATAATTAATCCTAACTTATTTAATTTATTTATTTCTAAAACTCTAATAGATTTAATTTTGTGCCTTTCTTTTCAATATTTAAAATCTCGAAATTTTCTTTAAAGTGATGTGCCTCTGATAATAAATGTAAATGGGAAGATTTTTTAATGAAACTATTCTTATGTTCAGAGATCTTATCCTTAAAGGTTCTACCAGTCTGGCCAATATAAGCGTTGTTGCAAGTACCACATTATAGTTTATAAACCCCTGATTTGATGTTTTTATTGATGTGTATTAGAATTTTACCTAAGGAATTATTAGTTTTGAACGAAATCCTGGAATTTGTTAATTTAGATAAATGTTTACCTAAGTTGGTAGATATATTTTCCATGTACGTCATTGAATTGTATCGAGTTTTAATAATATTATTGGCACCAACAACGGGATATATTAAATAGCGAGCTTTTTGGTCTAATTTTTTATTTAACAAGTTTAAAACCAAAGAACAATTATAACCGTTATTTCTTGCAATCAAGTAAATTCTATTTAATTCTTTTTGATAACATTCATGAGACATTGGTATAGTTATTAGTCTATGTAAGCTTGTATGAAAGAAGGTTAATTTATGACACCAAGGGTGAGTAGAGTTAGCATGAATTACTGTACCTGTATGTGAATTTTTATGATAAATGGTATGTAAATTGTTTGAATTTGTTATTGTTAAGTCCATAAAATTAATCGATTTGTGAAGATCTAACTCTAACGTGAATTTTAGTCTAGGATGTAATTTATTGAAAAAGTTGAAAAAACTAGATAATTCCTCTCCGTACCGGTAAAGCTAACTAGAATATCGTAATACATACATAACGGTAATAATAAAAACAACAAGTTTTGAACAAAATATTACTGGAAATCTTCTTTTCTAAATTGTGAAGAAACAATTCGGCTAAATTAGGACTCATTGGGTTTATACTCAAATAAATCAGTAAAAATATATCATACCTTCACTTTTTGGCGAAGCTAAATGATGGCTTACACTGGCTCCTCCAGCACTCTGTCCAAAGATGGTGATTTTGTCTGGGTCTCCTCCAAAATTCTTAATGTTATTTTTAATCCATTGTAATGCAAGATTTTGGTCTTTAAGACCAGCATTTCCCCAAGCATTTTCATCTTCAGTATTTAGGAAACCAAGGACACCCATACGGTAAGCAATAACAACCACTATCACTGGTTTTTCAAGAAGATTTGATGGATTTGCATAAGGTGTACCACGAACAAATGCACCACCGTGTATCCACATCATTACAGGGAGGGATAAATCTTCATTGTTCTTAAAATTTGTAGAGATATTTTCAATAACAGTTTAAAGTATACAGTGCTCTAAAATTGTTTGAGCCAATGATATTAATATTTAAAAAATGATAGAACACTGGCCAAACTTATTAAAACCTTGCATTTTGTTTTACATTTTATATATTAGACATGTATCTTCATGTATACACCATATTTAACTTTCTTCGTGCAACAAAACCCTTTCGGATAGATGTTTGCTAGAATTCTTATAATTTATAAATGCTTTTTGCTTTTTTATGTACCTCATCTGTTTGCGTAACATATACACTCAATTTTAGGCAGTCTTCACTTCCAATTATAGGACTTCCAGAAGTACTACTTTGATGTGCTGCACAAGAATCGGGAGTGGAGTTTACTAGTTTAATTCCATCCCAAGACTCAGCTGGTTGAGGATCCTAGTTTGAATTTTGAAGTAATGAGTAATACATAAAGTATACAGTTTCAATATAGTTTATCTCAATCAAATCTGCATACTACTTTAATTATGTATCTAAGGTGCTTATAAATTTTATGATAAACCAGCAATTTTTTGTTACAATTTTTTTAGGTCAATACTTACTTACCCACTTACGGGAATAAGAAATATCTAGGTGATGATTTGTTATCATTGATACGCCTTTGAGTGGTTTGTTTATTTATTTTTGAAAATTAATTAAATTAAAAGTTTTTGCTATGATTTCTGAGTAACTTATCAATAGAGAGTGATTTTTTGTTATATAGTACGATATTGATAAGAACAACGTTTTTGTAATTATTTACGTAGGGCCCATAATGGCCTCTCCATATCAAATTTGACTCATGTAATTTTCTACAATTGCCATTTTTACCTGAAATCTGAGACTTCCTGTTGGTGCCTTTCCATAAGGGATGCCTTTAAATCCATAGAAAACGAAGTCAGAATTTGCAGAACTTGTCCACCTGTAACCCCTCACATATCCGCTTTCTGTTTGAACTGTTAAATTATACTGAAATGTAGAGAATATCGTTTGATAAAATTACACTTTTAATTGATAAACTAAAAATAAGCAAACTTACTTCAAACGTTTCGTTAATGCAAATTAACAAAATTACAAACAACGTCACCCTGGATGACACATATGCCAGCATTTTGGCGTGTTAGTACGTAATGTGATGAAATTTAATCTAACTATGCTTTTATAGATTTTATCTAATCGCCTGCGAGAGGTACCTTTGATTTTTATAAAATTAAAAAATAAAACACTTGGTACACTTTTGTTTTACAATTTTTATTGAGAAGTACTCTAATAATTGTTTCGACGGCTAAGCCATTTTCAAATGGAATAATTTTACAAAAGTATCAACGATTTATATATGCAGGAGTTAAAGGAAAAAAAATTAATACGTTATCTTGTTGTTTGCATGCTTTTTTTATTTCTAATATTTCTTATAAATCTAGTCGTTTGCCTTTGTTTAAGTTATGTAACAATTTACAATTTTCTGTATCAGTAATATGTTCGTTTGCAATACAGTGTTTAAACATATGTTACATACACTGATACCTTATTACATGATAATTATAATCAATCTTATTCTATTATATTAAGTGCCTTTCGTTCTTTTATACACCGCCTATTTAGTCTGCTATTAAATGCTACAAATTTTGAAAAAGAAGTCAATACTATAAAATTACCATCAATGCGATATTTATTTTATTTTAATTGATTGATTCTACTTTTACTTGATGGAAATTCATTGTAAAATATATAAATAAGACACTATTGTAATTTCCCCTGATTTTACTAATTACTTGACATATGTTTCGCTTCTTTGTAGCTTCTTCGGAAATTATAAATACTCTTAAGCTATTGATTCTTCTCTATCTATATTTATAGGTTAGCTTACATCGATTTGTTAGGGGGTAAATTCAGTAGAGGGGAGTTGTTAAGATCTACTTGTTCATGTAGTATGTTTTTATTTTTGTATTTATTGATTTCCATTGACTCAACTAAATTTAATTTAAGACTTTTACTTTCTGTGTGTATAATTTCAAAATCTGTATTTAAAACATGTTTTTCTTCTATTAAATGAGTTGCATAATTCGAACTATTTTTAAAATTTTTAATGAATTAACGTGTTCTTTAATCCGTTTGCCAAATGCTCTCCCTATCTGTCCTATATAAAATTTCTCACAGGTTCCGCACGTTAATTTATATATACAAGATTTACTATCTTTTTTAATTTATCTTTGTTATTTTTGATGTTTGCTAAGTGTGTTGTTAGTTTTGAATGCTATACTTATATTACTTTTATTCAAAAATCTCTTAATGTTTAATGAAGGTTGTCCAAAATACGTTATTGTTTTAAATTTATTTTTATTATCTTTATTTGTTGGTAAAACAGTATTGAAAGCTAGTTTAAATGCAATTTTATTTAGTAATTCATTAATAATATTTAAATTGTAGTTGTTTCTTTTGGCTATGCATTTAATAATATTTAGTTCTTTATTGTAATTAGTTTGGTCCATTGGCGGCTAATTTATATTATTTAGGGTGGAATGAATATAATCAATGATTTTAGATAACATTCTGTCATGTTGAATTAGAAAATCCAGCTAGATGATTCATTTACACTTGAATTTTCCTTTTTTATTAATGTTATTAATATCGCTTTTCCATTTAATAAAATTGCAATTTTAAATTACCGGTACTTAGTCATTGTTACATTTACAACAACAAAATTAATGATAACGAAAAAAAAATTGAAACCCACAACTGTATGTAGCAGGACAATCTAACAAGAGTTTTATTAACTTTGTCTTATCATTGTTGAATCGTGGCAAATGTTGTTTATAAACGAACAATTCAACAGCTACAAGTTTTTATAAATCTGATGAAGTATTTGATGAGATGTCCATCTTTTCAAATACACCCAGTTCTTCATTGTTTTTTCTTTTAGTATAATTAATTAAAACTTCTTCTAAACCTTTAATGACGAAAAAAATATAATCATTCATATAGACTTGTTGGTTTAAAAATATTACTAACTCATAAGTCCCATAAGTCCTTTATTAGCAGAAGTATTCATGGCAAATATCGAAACACAAATTAGAAATTCTACACATTTTAAAAATTATTTGTATTACTATCGATATGTGGACGACATATTAGTGAGCTTTACAGGTTCAAATAGACAACTTAATAATATGCTTAATTTTCTAAATTCCATTCACCCGAATATAAAATTCACATACGAAACAGAAACAAATAATCAAATTAACTTTTTGGACCTTACAATCACAAAAATAAGAAATAAGCATAATTTTTCTATCTATCATAAACCCACTCATACTGACATCATAATAAATAATAGATCTTGCCACCCAATTCAACATAAATTAGCCTTCTTCCATTGTTCTCTGTATAGACTAATAAACACGCCTATGACAAAATCAAATTACGAAACTGAACTCTCTATAATTAAACAAATAGCAGTCAACAATAATTATAACACGCATATTATTGATAGGTTATTATAAAAGATGCTTCACAAAAAAATGATTAATTTAATATACCCTAACATCAATGAAAATCACACTTACAAAACATTAACATATTTAGGATATCCAACTAAACAGGTTTCATCTTTACTAAACAAACATGATTGTAAAATAGCATTTAAGACTAACAATAGTTTAAATAAGCATATTAAAAATAACAAAGATGTAACTGAAAAAATCAACAAATCAGGTGTTTATAAACTTAATTGTAAATCCTGTGATATGTTTTACATTGGAAAAACTTTTCGAAATTTTAAAATTAGAATAAATGAACATAGACATTCATATATTAACAATAAGACTGATTCGAATTATGCAAATCATTTACATTATAATAATCATGAATTTAATGAAGAATTAGAAGTTGTACATTTAGAAAATAAACCATTTAAACTGTCACTTCTCGAAAACTTAACAATAAACAAATTTAAAAATAGCAATTTGTTAATTAATGAACAAGCAGATGTAAGTATTTCGCCCTTACTAAATATTTTTAATGTCCCCACCCCCGCTTCTACAAATAGTATTTAAGGACAAAATCTGTAATAGAACTTAAGTAATTCGTATACTTCTGAAGAAGTCACAAAGTGACGAAACAATTGTAAAGTATTTTTAAAATTATATTGAGATTTAACAACGTGTGTTTTATTTTATTTTATTTAAAATGAATCTCAATCAAGCAACAGTAGACTCCATCTTATTTATTACTAACTCTTATAGGCTTTCACGTTTAGTACGTTCCTTTTCACGCTCAATACACTGAAGGTGTCATTTGCTACATATGACGAAACGCTTACAGTTGCGCAAGGGACACGGTACTCTAACTTGCTTCATCAATTACAATGATTATCATTACATTAGTTAACATGCCTACGGATCAAAGATTAAACACATCGTTTGATATGAAACGTTTTTGTAAATTACATTATTCTGTACATTGTCGATGAAATCATTAACTTTACATATATACTTCAAATAAATTTTCTACAACGAAATATTATGATACATTTGGTAACCTCTGAATAATAAAACACTTATGTATTTATCATTTTATTTATCTTGTCAAGTTCACATTTAAAGGACAATGTCACGAAATATAATGAGTTTCATATTTCAGTAAGTATATATCGTTGGTTTGGCGTATTTTTTAAACAATTCTCTCCAAAATAGAAAATCCTCTTGATCTGGGTTAAGGCCTGGTACCAGATCACGTCCAATTTCAATATATCGTACGTCATCAACACTTTGAGTGTTTTCAGATGCTTCTGGCCAGGTTATATTTTGAAGCACGGGATCTTTGTCAGGTGTTGGATTTCTAAAATAATTTAATTGAAATAATAGCCGTAATTTTTCCAAAGTAAAAAATATTGTTTCTACAATAGTACCCTTACCCATTAATAATAAAATTTGAGAGCAATGTGGTATGGCGATTTTTCATCAGCACATCCTCATCGTTTAGTAACTTTGTTGAATACCAGACATAAACACCTTCTTCTGCGTGTCCTGCGCCACCTGTTAAAGTAGAAAACAATCACAACTAATTAAGTCACGTTTGATTGGATTAGATCATGGTTAATATGCTCTTTGAACTTTATCACCCAAAAGATTTTTTTTAACTTTTTCTTACCGTTTGCACCTTTTGTATAATTTTCTTTAGTTACGTAAGTAAATTTGTAGAAATACAAAGGCGTTGAGGAGTTTACGTAATCGCCTATTGTTTTCCTTATACCCCTAACAAAATAGTGTTGCGTCATAAACTGAAAAAATAATATTGCTATTTGGACTATTGAACATTAGGAGGAATATAAAGTCTTAAAAGAAGTAATAATAAAAACCTTATTATTAACGATAAGAATTACGTACATTAATGGCGTTTGTAAAGTTTGAATAACTTTGTCCCGGAAAGTACCGCTCTGTTATAGCATTTACAACTTCTTTAGCTTCAGAAGAATTCACGTCAATGTTAAGTCCGGCAGGAATTATATTGTTGGGATCTTGAGCATATTTCGTATAACTGTCTGTAATGATAAGCATTTTTAAATAATTTTATATAAAGTGTATCCACAAGGAGCGATTTCTTACTTTTGCCATATGAGCCATCTTCATCGTTGTATCCTCTGAGAAAAGGAACTTTGTTAAATTCTCCAGCACTCCACAAATCGTAAGTACTCTGGCTTACAAAAGCCTCAGAACTCTCTGCCTCAACGCTTGGCAAGAACTTCCCGTCAATCTACGGAAAGGTGATTCACAGAAACTGTTTTAATTGTTAAATAAAAATCCATAAAAGCAAAATACCTGAGGAAACTAGATGACTAGAAACAAATACTTACTTGGCTATTCAGAATTAACTTTTCCCAATCGATTTCCTGTATTTCAGCAACAATTTTCTCTGTGTCGTTGGATGTTATGTTAAAACGTCTTGCAAGTTTCAACGTTAACTCTAAGGGATATTTATTAAATCCCCATTCGTTGAGAGTACTTCCACTGCTGGCTATTGCCTGGCTGAATAAACCTAAAACAAACCAACGTCCATTCTCAATGAATAATATTAATAAAAAATATATAATTATTTAATAATGAATTATTAATTTGAATAACCCACCTGTACTTTTAGGAGATATAATCTGGTATTCTACTGAAGCAGAACCAGCACTTTGCCCGAAAATTGTAGTTCTGTTTGGATTTCCCCCGAAATATGCGATGTTACTTTGAATCCATTGTAATGCTAAATTTTGATCCTTTAAACCAGCATTTCCCCATGCATTTTTATCAAGAGTACTTAAGAAACCCATTACACCCAACCGATAGGCAATTGTCACTACTATCATCTGCTTTTCCATTAAGTACGATGGGTTGTTTTGAGAATTTCCACGAGTAAAACCACCTCCATGGATCCATGCTACTACCGGTAGTGACAATTCTTCATTATCCTGTAAATTGTAAATACGAGAAGATTTGAAGTTCACCGATGAAAAGTTGTAATATTTATGTTTATAAACACACAGAACTGTAACTATTTTAACTAAATAGTTTTTTTCTTAATTTACCTTGTCTGTTTTTGGTACATAAACGTTTACGTATAAACAATCTTCACTTCCAGCTGCAACCTGTCCAGTTTCGAGTGCTGCACATGGTGTTTTGAAACTCGTAGTATTTACTACTCCATCCCATGATGGAACAGGTTGAGGATCCTTACAAAATTACAATTTTTTAAACATGGTCTCAATTATACATTAAGCCAATTTTTTTGTTAATTTTAATTTATAGATTATACTATCGTTTTTATTCTTACTTGAAATCTTAACGATCCTACAGGAGGTTTTCCATAAGGAAGTCCTTGGAAAGCGTAGTAAGTGACATTTGCATTTGCTAAACTTGTTGCTTCATATCCATGGACATACCCATGCTTCGTTTTCACAGTTAAGTTATACTAAAACAATGTAATTATTGTAGGGCTGTTTGTTAATGGTACAATAATATATTTACCCCATTAGCCTTATCAGGATATATCAAACAGATGATATTTAAAATAATAACAGTCGTAATAGTCAGTGACATGTTCGTTCTCAATGTCTGTATCAGTTTTGTGTAGATATAGTATATATATAAATATCTGTAATCATTCCCCATTATCAACAAGTTTAAAGTAATGTTGTTTTAATTAAGTGTTTGATAAAGTTAATATTTGACAAGGACCTTTGCATGTTTTAAGAAAATTTTAAGAAAAATGTTGGGACTTTTGGGAAATCATGTTATTTTATCAAAGGAGTGGTTGATAATTGTAAAAACAAATAGTTAACTCATAAAATAAGCCCATGTTGATGTTTAGAACTTTTCCGCGATAATGTTGTGGCAGTCAACGCCACATAAATTCATATACTTTTATCGCCCTTCAGGAAATGTAAATAGGGTGATCTTTAAATTTTATATCTATGTAAATATGTGCAAAATAATTTTGTATTCTATTTTTTTGTGTCTCGGTGTCTGTTTAAATATTTCTTAATGTTCTATTCTAATGTTTTTGTGTTTCATCTATCTGTGCCAATAATTTTTATTACTGTACTTTCCTATCATCCCTGCTAACATTTCAACTTCGCGTATTATGCGCATGACGTCTGTTCTTCGCTGGCTTCCCTAATTGCTATTTTATGATGGGTTTCTTGGGTGATTTGGGTCGTTGCTCTATTTCGTCATACTTCTGATCTCAAAAATTTCCAATATTTCGTACTTCTCTATTGCTACCCTACTTTTACCTACTACCCTTTCTCTTACTTCACAATTTCAACTTCACTTCTTTTTTCACTCTCATTAATCAGTTCTTATCTTAATTCGCTACATCTCCATTTTTTCATAATCTTCATTTACGTTTGTAAATATACGTTGTTATTTGTTGTTGCCGTTATTTAGTATTTAATTTGTTAGCCATAAAAACCCCTACAAATTAAAATTTGTTTCCTTTGAGTAGCAGCAAAAAAAAATAGGATTCTCATTGGTTAGCCATTTTTAGTTTGCTATGTATGTGACAACCTCAAGCAAACACTTTTAGGGTGTTTCAATACTTAATTATAATTAATTATATTATTCTGCACATTGTTGAAGAAAACTTTGATTTTAGAAAAATATGGTTTATGTAAATAAATTTTCTGCAAATAATGTTATGGTACATTTAGTAAATCCTTAATAATAACGCACTTATATTCTTATGATTTTATTATTTTGTTGAGTTCACATTTAAATGATAATGTCATGAAATATAATAAGTCTAATATTTCAGTAAGTATATATCGTTGGTTTGGCGTATTTTTCAAACAATTCTCTCCAAAATAGAAAATCCTCTTGATCTGGGTTAATACCTGGTACCAGATCACGTCCAATTTCAATATATCGTACGTCATCAACACTTTGAGTGTTTTCAGATGCTTCTGGCCAGGTTATATTTTGGAGCACGGGATCTTCTTCAGGTGTTGGATTCCTAAAATAATTTAATGAAGGACACAGTTCCTGGTAAGAAATTTATCGAAATGACCAGGTACGGATGGCAATTTCGATATTGTTAAATCTTATCAGCACACCGTAAGTAGCATCGATAACTTGCTAACTAAACCGGGGTTGTGCTGTAAACGGAAGTTGATTTAATTTCATATTAAAGGAAAACTATCGCCATCTACTGACATTTGCTGCTAATTGCAGTATTTCATTTTTCATAAGAAATAGTAAGTTCGAAATCACAAATTTCAAAATATTTCTGACCATGCACCAAATGTTCATTATAAATTTGGTTTAGTGGCTATCATATAATAAAAACTGCGGCGCAGATTGAGTTAGTCATGTAGATACCTTCGTAAGACTTTCGTCAAACATATGAAGTAGTACAGTTGGCAGTCAATATCAATACATGGCAATAGTTTGCCTGTAGTATGATACTATAAAATAATTTAATTTAAAGAATTGCGGTAAACCCTCATGAAAGAGAATAATTTCTTCATGAACGCCCGTAAAAGAAATGAGAATTTGAGCAGTTAGAACTTGTTGACTAAAAAATTAGAATACATTTTGAAACGACCATAGTACCCCTTACCCATAAATAACGAAATTTGTCAGCAATGTGGTATAACGATCTTTCATTAGCACATCTTCATCGTTTAGTAACGTTGTTGAATCCCAGATATAAACTGCTTCTTCTGCGTGTCCTGCGCCACCTGATAAAGTAAAATACAATGACAACTAAAGGGGTCACGTTAGGGTGGATTAGATTATAATTAATATGAACTTTAAGGTTTTATCACCCAAACGACTTATTATAGTTTTAAAATTTCCTTACCGTTTACACCTTTTGTATAATTTTCTTTAGTTACATAAGTAAATTTGTAGAAATACAAGGGCGTCGATGAGTTCAGGTAGTCGGCTACTGTTTTCCTTATACCCCTGACAAAATAGTGTTGGGTCATGAACTGAAATAATTATTTTACCATTTGGTCTTTTGAATATTAACAGCAAACAAGATATCAAAGAAATTATAATAAAAGCCTTGTTATTAAAAATAAAAAATAAAAAAGATACTTACATTAATGGCATTTGTAAAATTTGAATAACTTTGACCTGGGAAGTACCGCTCTGTTATAGCATTAACAACTTCTTCAGCTTCAGAAGAAGTTATATCTATGTTAAGTCCAGCAGGAATTATATTGTTGGGATCTTCAGCGTATTTCGTATAGTTATCTGTATCGATTTGAATGTTTAGATAATTTTAGCTAAGCAGTGTCCACAAGAAACTGTTTTTTACCTTTGCCATATGCGCCATCTTCATTGTTGTACCCTCTAAGAAGAGGGACTTTATTGAATTCTCCTGCACTCCACAAATCGTAAGTACTCTGGCTTACAAAAGCTTCAGAACTATCTACCTCAACAATTGGCAAGAACTTCCCATCAATCTACGGAGAAAAGATTCACAGAAACTGATTTTATAAAATGAACTTAAAAATTTTTTTAACTGGTGTAATAATGAATCGCATATACAATATGTCTCAAAATTCCGTGGATATGGAGCATCCACAGGTTCCTGGAATCAATTTAGGTCTATTGAACTGAACTTACCTATATAACAAATTAAGTCTTGAGGAGATGTCAAATATACCAAAAGAAAAATGTTTTTCTTCGAATACTCAACCAAGTTCACCAAAACTTAGTTAATTCACCGTTTTTTCTTTGTGTTGGCTATTATCAGTGCGACAAGTCCATTGCCCGAACAGTAAAAAGTATTAAAAACATTAATGCGATATTAATTATTGAATCATTTATACCCACTGCAGATTACCTCATACAATGAGGAAAATTTTTGTTACTGTTGTTAGGCCCCCGCCGGGACTCAGACCTTAGATCTTGGCTTTACACGCCAATGCTTTTGCCACTAAGCTACGAGACAACAGTAACAAATTTTTCCCTCATTGTATGAGGTAATCTGTAGTGGGTATAAATTAATTCAATAATTAATATCGCATTAATGCATTTAAAACTTTACCCCTACTAATAATTCTTCGGAAAGTTTTAAATTAAAATTAGTTGAAAAAGAAACAGGGAACATTCGTAGAAACAGCATTCTTTTAACTTTAAACTACACACTAAATATACGCCATTTAAAAACAAAAATAGTTAATTGGACATACGCTTTACTTGTGTTATTAGAATATCGGTCATTTCGTAAAGTTCGGCATTCAGAAAGTAAGCAAAAAGGGACACAAAGAACCTTTACTCATTTTGTGGATGTATTTTCCGAATCTCTGCAAAATCTCGCTTCCTACATAACTGACGGACATTTTGGTCTCATTTTTGGTTTGTATGACCCCAAATTAGTCTAGAGTAAATTTTTCAGCAATTACACATCATTTTATTAAAAACTCCACAAGGGTGGAAATCGCCCCACCCGTATATACAATTGTTGGTAACTTCTTTGGAGGGTTGAATAACTAGGTCAATTATTTTTATTAATCAAGTAACAATACTATAATAGAGACCAAAAATACAAATGATAAAATGAAATGAAATTTCCAATAAGTCCAATCTTCTACATCTATTTTGAATGTGAATCAATTTTAAATTATTTAAAAATAAAAGGAAAACAACAGTGTTTAAGATGTTTCAACTATATTTGTAAATACCTCTTACATATGTTTCAGTCAACCGGCCATTCTCATAGAGTAATACATTAGTACTGAAGATACAAAAATATTTTAACCTATGTTATATATAGCTTAACCTATGATGTAACAATAGTGTGATTACAGGTCCGAATGTAAGAGTGGGGTGGGATTAGAACATAATTCTTTTTGATTGTTAACCAGATGTTTGTTTTTATTTCTAAGGACTTTTTTAATTTCTAAATTCCCATATAGTGTAAGATCCCAATATTTGTGAACGTTATGGAGGATTTTTACATTCTCTAAATCTAGCGTGTGGTTATTATCGCAACAATGATCGGCAAAACCTGTTGTTCTGATTTTGTTTTTTATGCTATATGCGTGTTCCTTAATCCGAGTTTTTAGGGCTCTTGCCGATTTTCCTATGTATAGAGCCTGACATTCCTTACAATTAATTTGATAAACCCCACTTTTTGATAGTCTTTCCGTTTTTTGTTTATTGTTGATAATGAATGAACCTAAATTACTTTTGTTGACTTCAATGGGGATTGAGAACAGAATGTTATCAATTACGTTAGTTTTACAACCATTAGATACATAGAGACATATGTAAGAGGTATTTACAAATATAGTTGAAACATCTTAAACACTGTTGTTTTCCTTTCTATTATTAAAATTATTTGTATCTAAGGTATGGTTGTTATTCACAAAATGTTGTACCAAATTTGTATTTTTTGATTTAGAATTATTGACTTTTCATGTTCAATGAGACGTTTTTAACCGACCGTCCAGTCTGCTCTAAATATATTGCTTCGCAATTATTACATTTAATTTCGTAAACCCTGCTTATTTCATTTTTATTTTGTCGTTCCTTATTATTAATAATTAGTTTTTTTAAGTAACACTTCGATAATGGCATTATAGCCGAAACATATGTCAGAGTAATAATAAATATAAGTGAAACAAATTAAAACCAAGTGTTTCTTTTCTAATTATAATTTTTTTAAATGTTTCACCAAGAGATCAGCCTCACTAGAAATACCTGAAGGTGCTGGAAGATTAAAAACAAATACTTACTTGACTATTAAGAATCAATGTTTCCCAATCGATTTCTTGTATTTTAGCAACAATTTCATCTGTGTCGTTGGATGTTATGTTAAAACGTCTTGCAAGTTTCAACGTTAACTCTAAGGGATATTTATTAAATCCCCATTCGTTGAGACTACTTCCACTGCTAGCTATTGCCTGGCTGAACAGACCTAAAACAAACCAACGTTCGTTCTCAATGAACAATATCAATAAAAAATATGTAATTATTTAATAATGAATTATTAATTTGAATAACCCACCTGTACTTTTAGGAGATATAATCTGGTATTCTACTGAAGCAGAACCAGCACTTCGCCCGTAAATTGTAGTCCTGTTCGGATTTCCACCAAAATACGCGATGTTGCTTTGAATCCATTGTAATGCTAAATTTTGATCCTTTAAACCAGCATTTCCCCATGCATTTTTATCAAGAGTACTTAAGAAACCCATTACACCCAACCGGTAGGCAATTATCACCACTATCACTTGCTTTTCCATTAAGTACGATGGGTTGTCTTGATCATTCCCACGAGTGAAACCACCTCCATGGATCCATGCTAGTACCGGTAATGATAATTCTTTATTGTCCTGTAAATTTCAAATATGAGAAAATTTAAATTTCATCCATGAAAAGTTGCCTTATTATATATGTTTATAAACACACAGAACTGTAAGTATTTTATCTAAGTAGTTTTATTTTTGGAATTTACCTTATCTGTTTTTGGTACATAAACGTTTACGTATAAACAATCTTCACCTCCAGCTGCAACCTGTCCAGTTTCGAGTGCTGCACATGGTGATTTGAAACTTGTAGTATTTACTACTCCATCCCATGATGGAACAGGTTGAGGATCCTTACAAAATTACAATTATTTGAATATAGTCTCAATTATATATTAAGCCAATTTTTTTGTTCATAATAATTTATGGATTACACTGTATCTTTTTTATTCTTACTTGAAATCTTAACGATCCTACAGGAGGTTTTCCGTAAGGAACTCCTTGGAAAGCGTAGTAAGTGACATTTGCGTTTGCTAAACTTGTTGCTTCATATCCATGGACATACCCATGCTTCGTTTTCACAGTTAAGTTATACTAAAACAACATAGTAATTGTGGGGTTGCTTTTTCATGATACAACATTAAATTTACCCCATTAACATCATTAGAAAATAATAAACAGGTAATACTAAAAATAATAACGACCGCAGCAGTCACCAACATGTTTGTTCTCAATGTCTCTGTTACTTTTACGTAAATATAATATATAGTTTTTTTTTTAATAATTCCTTGTTATCAACGATTTTAAAGCAGTATTGTTTTACTGAAGTGTTTGATAATGTTGATATTTGACAACGACCTTTGCATGTTTCGAAACAATTCTAAAAAAATGGAGGAACATTTTCTAAATCATGCTATTTTACCAATGCAGTAGAAAAAAGAAGACTTTGGTAAAAAAAACACTAACAATATTTACTTAATGGATACCTGTTTCGCTCACTTTTGAAGTGGACAATTTTGTGAGTGTTAGTCCTTTTTTAGTTTATTTAAAATATTAATAATCTCGCAAAATAAGCCGATTTTGATAGTAGAACTTTCAGGGGCTATTTTTTGACTAGTAATAGCAATTTACATTTATTCAGATAACTAACTGTTCGTGTGATAGTTTCAGAAAAATGCCTATGAAGAACCTACTGTTAAATAAATAATCATAAAAAATAAAATACCTGAAGAAATTAGAAGATAAAAAGTAAAGACTTACTTGACTATTGAGGATTAATGTTTCCCAATCGATTTTTAGCAACAATTTCCTCTGTGTCGTTAGTTGTTATATTGAAACGTCTTGTAAGTTTCAACATAACTTGTAAGGGATATTTAAAATCGTTGAGTGCTTCCACTGCTGGCTACTGCCTGGCTAAATAGACCTAAAACAGACTAAAGTCCATTCTCAATGAACAATACAAACAAAAATCTATAATAATTCAAATAATCGACTTGTACTTTTAGGAGATAAAATCTGCTATTCTATTAAAGCAGAACCAGCACTTTGTCCTGAAACTGTAGTTCTGTTCGGATTTCTACCAAAATATGTGATGTTACCTTGAATCCATTGCAATGCCAAATTTTGACCTTTAAAGTCAGCATTTCCCCATGCATTTTTATCGAGGGTGCTTAAGGAACCGATTATACCCAACCGATAGGCAATTGTCACTACTATCACCTGCTTTTCCATTAAGAACAATGGGTTGTTTTGAGAATTTTCACGAGTGCAACCACCTCCATGTTTGCTGCACATGGTGTTTTGAAACTTCTAGGATTCACTACTACATCTCATGATTGAACAGGTTATATGTATAGTCTCAATTATATATTAATCCGTTTTTTTATTCATAATAATTTTTTTAATTCTTACTTGAAATATTAACGCCCCTCTGGAGGTTTTCCGTAAGGAACTCCTTGGAAAGCGTAGTAGGACATTTGAGTTTGTTAAACTTGTTGTTGCCTCTGTTTTAATGGTTAAGTTATACTAAAACAATGTAGTTTTTGTGGGGTTGTGTTTTCATGATATAACAGTAAATTCACCCCTTTAGTTTTGTTACAAGATTTTAAACAGATGGTACTAATTGCCTGTTATCAACAATTTTAAAACAATAGCTTTTTAATTAAATGTTTGATAAGGTTGATGTGTGAACGACTTTTGCATTTTTTCAAGCAGTTAATTAGTAAAATGAATAGACACTTTCGCAAAATCTTGCTTTGTTTAACAATATATTTGTTGACACTTACAACAAAACAATATTTAATTAATTAATAATTCTTCCGTGGATAGATAATTATATAGAATGGATACTCAGTGTCTATTATGTACTCTTGATAAAGGAATTATATACCGAAACACTTGCTGAGTTTGATTAAAAACGTTGTGAAAGATAAAAATGCAATTTACTTTCTTTAACTGCTTCAAATAATAACTAACTTAAAAAATGAGATTATAACTTCCCAGCGGTAATTTATCTACTTCAATTAGAAGAAACGAAATATGATTCTGATTGATTATTCACTTTTAATTTATTGTTAATTACTTAAACATGTTATTGATACCTTTCTTATGACACTTTAAATAGTAGAAGCAATGCAGAAGATGAAATTGCAAATTTAGTGTTGCAGCAAGTTTTAATCAAAACTATAACATATGTTTCTGCTTATTAGGCTTTTATCAATAGTACAGAATAAATATATACTTATAGTATTGGTCAAAGTGTTTCACAAAAATCGAGCTACGATTCGATTGTCACATTAATTGCTATAATTTTATGGTCATTTTCAATTCCGTCTAAACTTTTCTGAATGCAATGCTGATTTCAAATGAGGCTAACTGAACGTTTTGGCGAAATGAAGCAGTGGGTCATAACCTCAAACAAATACGTTATGGAGTTTTAATAGATTAAATTTATAATTATAAAATAATAATGCCAAATGCAATATTTAACAATCCCGCTTTTGAAACCAGCACTGATTTTAAAACTGCCTAAGAGAAATTGAAATTAAACTACAATTTATTGGAATTGGATGAGATACAGATACAGAGTACACAATAGTAAATAGAACAATTTCGAATTTTCGTGCTCTTTGAAAATCTATTTCGGAATAGCATTTGCAAATACTGTGTTAAATATTGAACCTGGTTTATAAATAAGAACAACAAATAACTATTATCATAATCCCTTTATTTAGACATTATGTACATGAAGATAATGAAGCATTTACCAGAATTAATTGTTTACACTTTATAATCATTTGCCTGGTAATAGCATAAGTACTTTTAGTACGTATAAATAGTTGTCGTCGCGTATTTTTTAAAAAGATCTCTCCAAAATAAAAAGTCTTCTTGATCAGGACTTGTTCCTGGAACCAAGTCATACCCCAATTCTAAATAGCGAAGGTCATCTTTACTAGATACGTTCGTATGAGCTTCTGGCCAAATAACGTTATCAAACAGTTCATCTGCATTTGGTGTCGGATTTCTAATATAAGAAGAAATAATAAAAATAGCGTATTTATTACAAACTATGTTACTTAAATAAAAATAAGCGAGGCAATCAATTTAGAACTTTTGAAATAGTAGACTCGCTTGGCACTTGGTGAAACATATTACAAATTAGAAATATGTAAAAAGAAACACATGGCAAGTTTCACATTGTGAATTGTAACTTTCTAGGTATTTCTTTTTAAATATTTTTTAAGGAATAAAAACAGCAAACAAGTAGATTTTCACAAATTTTATTAAATCATGTAAGATGTTTCGCCAAACATTGGCTTCATTAGACATGCGAGTATTTACTACTGATGATCCAATGTTTGGCGAAACATCTTACATGATTTAATAAAATTTGTGAAAATCTACTTGTTTGCTGTTTTTATTCCTTGGATTATGGATTTTCATCAAGTAAAGGTCGAAACTATTAAATATTTTTAATTTAGAATTTAACTTAGAAAGGTTTCTAAACTGCAGTTGTGTAGTTGTCTTTGGTTTAGTTTAGTTTTTCTTTTTTTAATTTGTGTTAAAAAAAATCCTTAATAGCGAATTACTTTTTAGAGAATAATACTTGCTATTCGGGCTTGATGGCCGTGGTCCATCGGTGTTCTCACCGAAGGAAAAACAATCCTAGACTACGGACATCAAGCCCAAATACCAAGTATTATTCAAATAACGCCGGCCGTGAAAGCCTAAACCTTTCCATTTTTTAGGTAATTTTTTAATAGAAGTTAATTTAAATACATGTATTACTAATGATTAGTAATAATATACATTGATTCTCACGATTCTGTGACTTTGTATGTACGGTTCGTCATTGTGCTATGACCTGCCTCACTAAGCTAATTAGTGGTAAAAGCATTGGTGCGTAAAGCCAAATTTTTCCTTACTAACTTGAGATAATCTGCAGTAGGTACAAATTAATTCAAAAGTTAATGTATTTAAAACAAATCCTCTTGTTATTTGTTTAATTTATGCTAAATTCATAAATACCATATAGATAAGTAGATAATAAGGTCCAACACATTTATACGAGGTATGTTTTTTAAGTAAGTACCGTTTTGAAATTAATAAAAAACGTGCAAAGATATCTTAATAATTTTATTTTTACATGATACCCTGTACCTTAATCTACTTTTCTACATACTTTCTTTCAATATTGAGGCACTTGTCATAACGTTTGACCAGTGACCAGTTTTTGAATACCCTTCTCATAGAACTCTGCCGCCTGACTTGTTAACTATTAACCACTGCATCACAACTATTTTGATTTCGTCATCTTCTTGAAGACGCTAACCGCCCAGATGTTTCTTCAAATACGGGAACAAACAGTAATCACTTGGCGCCAGATCAGGGCTGTACGGAGGATGATCTAGAGTTTCTCAGTGAAAAGATGTTATGAGATCTTTGGTCCGATTAGCCACATGCGGACGGGCATTGTCATGCAGCAAAACGATGCCCTTGCTCAACTTGCCACGTCTTTTGTTCTGGATTGCACGACGCAGATTCCTTACCATTCCATCACTCATAATGTTTTGTCCGTAAACTGCACAGATCTCACGATGAATATCAATCTGTTTTAATCCTTTAGTACTAAGGAATCGTATAACAGCCCGGACTTAACAGTCGGCGGGACTCACGATTATCGGAGGCATCTTAAACAATCAGTAAACAACGCAAACAAGAGCGAATTAAACTGTAATGGCGTCAGTGCGTAAGTGAGAGATGTATGTACTCAGTATGCATGCGCGGAACGTTGACCGCAGCGCCGCGGCGGGAGGATTTCAGAACGGTACTTACTTAAGAAACATGCCTCGTATGTAAAACTAAAAAGGAAAATTTATTTCTTACCCATAAATAGCAAAATTAGTCCACAAGGTAACCATGCGATCCTTCATTCGGATATCATCCTCATTAGCTAGTGTTGTAGAGTACCATGTGTATTTACCTTCTTCAGCATGTCCGGCGCCCCCTTAAAGATTATTTTCTTATTATTTATAATTTAAAGTACTAGAAATATAAAAAGTCGTACCATTCACCCCTTTTGTATAGTTTTCCTTAGTGACGTAAGTGAACTTGTAGAAATATAAAGGAGCAGAGGAATTTGCAAAATCTCCAATTGTCTTTCTTATGCCTCTTACGAAGTAGTGTTGAGTCATGAACTATAGAATACACCATAGAAATACTGATACATATATACAAATATATAATAGAATCAAATCAAATAACAACAAACCCAATCAGTCAGGAGCGTGCACAAGGTTTATCCTTGAAGGGGGTTTTCGTGAATTTTTTATTTAATGCCGCATAAAAATTAAATTTAGTTGAACAACCAAGTGGGTCAATTTGTTTAAACAAAAAAATCATAATCATAATATAAAAAGTTCAAACTATGTTAAATACTTGTTTGGAATTATAGACTTATAATTTTATCATTATGGAAACGCGATACGTGTGATTCTCCCAAAATTTACTTACTTTTATAAATTACGTATATAATTATACAAAGTAATCTGCTATACAAACAAGATATTTACGATAACCATAACATACAAATTTTGTATCACATAATTTGTCACTGCTACTCTTTCATTGGGGAGGGGGTATTAATCTTTCAACCCCTTTCAGTGTGCTCGGTCCTTCAATTATTTAATTAATTGGTTAATTGAGAAACTTATCGTGAACACCTCTTGGTAATTATATTAGTCATTTATGAATTATTTATTAACTTTTCACTCAATTCGACTGATATTCTGTTAAATAAAATTTCAAAGAGAATGTGCAAGTTAGAGTGATAATACAAGTTAGTTTTTTATAGAGAAGTCCCATATTTTTATAAAATCAATTGTTATTCAATTGTGGAAGCCTTAATTTGTTGAAATACATTCATAATAATAATTTAAAGAAAACCAAACAAAATATTTCAAGAAATATATTGATCACTATCACTATAATACATTCGCTGTTTCACAGCTTTAAGATTAAAATATTTAAATATTTCTTGAGACTTTTTGTGTTGTTTTTCTTTAAATTATTGAATGAATTGTTATTTACCTAAAATTATTTAGTCATTAGTATTGTGTTTATAGCTAATATTTCGCAAATTTTACATTTGCTCATGGATTTTTTTTATATGTTTTTTATATTGTTTAATGTGCCTACATAAATATATAATAATATACTTACGTTAATGCAGTTAGTAAAATTGTCGTAAGAGTTATTAGGAAAGTACCGCTCAGTTATGGCCTTAACAACTTCATCAGCTACTGATGAGGTTTTATTAATGTGAAGACCGGCTGGGATCACAATTTTGGGATCTTGAGCGTATTTAGAAGCGCTATCTGTAAAAAAGTGATACCTTTGAAAACGTTCTTTAATAAACAAAGAAATACTTGGATACCTATACAACATTTACCTATAAACGCTTCATATCGTTTATTATTTACAATTACAGAAGACTGTTAATGACTGAATATATGGTTCAAAAGTTAACAGAATAAATTTAATGATTTTAAGGTTGGTTATTTGTGAAAAATCAATAAAATAAATAAACAAAACAATTGATTAGTTTTTAAACATTCATTACAATGTAAGATAACTCTACAATTGTTTCGACCTACTGGGCCTTTTTCAAGAGTACTGAAGCTACTAAATAATTCTAGAGTAAGTAGAATAAGAGAATTTGATTTTAAGAGACTGATTTGACTCTCTTCGTTTCATTGTTTATCCACAGACTGCTTAGTATTCCTTTAACTGAAGATGATTTTAATAAAGAATTAGCCATCATAAAACAGAGCGCACATAAGAATGGTTATGAGCGCAATCTAATCACTAAATTATTAAATAAGAAAATCAAAACTTAAAAATGTCTTAAACAAACAGGAAGAACCTTCTTTTTGTATCTTAAATTAGATCCAAGGCTGTAGCTACAGAATTAAAAATCAATTAAAAAATCAAACCCTGATTGTAACATTATTGAGGTCAACAAAGTCAATTTAGGGAATTTGTTAGTCAATAATAAAGAAAGAGTAGATACATTTTCAAAAAGTGTTATTTATAAATTATTCTGTAAAAATTGTAATGTCACATATATTGGTCAGTCCGGGAGAACCATAAAAAGCCGCGTTCGGGAGCATGAACTTTCCATAAAAAACAAAATTAGCAGTACGGATTTCTCAGAACATTGCATTTCTCATAGTCATGTTTTAGATGAAGACAACACCAAGGTACTACATTTTCAAAACAAACGTAGATTGCTTAACCTCTTAGGATATTTAGAAATTCAGAAGGCCTTGAAGAATAAGAATGATAACTTAGTAAATAATTCAAATATTCCCACAATACACCCTTGTTGTTGTCATCATAATAAGTTAAGTAAAGGTTTTTCCATATCAGGTAGTCGTAAGGTAGATTAGGTATAAATATTCGTGTAATAACTTCTAATCTTAGCATTTCTACTTAAAACTGTCTCTTTGATAATGATTTGTTAATCGAAACATTTGTAAGAGTTTTGATTTTGATCTTAAGAATTTTAATAAATTGTCTAAACATGGGGTATTGTGAAAACTTTGTTTATAGTTTGTAGTACTATTGTTACGTTTAAAAAGTTTTTTAATTTCGAATGTTTCTAGATCTAATATTTACCCTTTCGGTTTATAGGCCGAAATAGTCGTATAGTTATTTTACATTATAGTAAACATTTAAAAGCTAATCAGTTGTTTTATTTATTTAGATTAATTGTTGAATATGATTTACCACAATTTTCTCAGTCTAGTCGTTTAAAGTATATTTTCTTTTGATCATTAAACAGGACGAAATTTCGACATTAGGTATCATCCATTCAAAATATAAAAAATATACGGACTTATCCCAATATTTCACAGATAATGAACACACTATTTGTAAAAATAATGTATCAATTCTCCAAATCCTCAATAATAGCAAAAAAAATTAATTTCATGGAACAATGAAAAATTGAAAAATCTCTATTTTCAACAAAATACATCACATTAAATGATCAAGCCGAAGGATACAACAACCCCTCATTTCGAGCACGTACCAATTGCCGGACTTTAAGTAGGCATGCAATAAATAGTTTAACCATCTGTAAATAAGTTTAGTACCCTTAAAGTTTTATAATGTAGGCTTTCACGGCCGTCGTTTAATGCGTTGTTGATTTCCGAGTATTGTAGTGTCTGATGGGTTTCCATATTTGACGTTTCGCCGATCATACTGCCGGCTTCTTCAGAAGTTACTCTGAGCAATGTTGTTGTCTTGCTCTGTTTCTCTTTGAAAATGACCGAAAGGTTGAAACACGTGTCAGAGATTGTTAATAAATTTTGTGAAAACGTTTATGGTTTAATTTTAAACAATTTAATATTATTCAAAATGTTTCACAATGAACCTACCGCAGAAACAATTCGAATTATATTTTCTTTTGTACTGGTTATCGAAATAACCTTAAGCAATTAACTAAGTATACATTTAATTTTTTAATCCCTTTTTCAATAGTACCGTAATGAAGGGGTGCTTGAGACCTTAAGGAGTCATTATGTCTCTAAGTGCATTAACTGCATCGTTGATCACAATCTTTAAACCGTTGCAGTTGGTTAACTAGCCTTTATCCGAAGGCGACCACTTTTATTTTTGATGTATTCTACAGGGTGATCAACATCTGCTGTAAACTAATCATAGGGTAAATTCCATGTTGTGAAAGCTATCGTCTACTTAAAATTGGTAATGTTAAACAAATAAAACAACAAGTTTTTCAAAGACAAATAATTTATATAACACCATAATTATTTCAACATATTAGTGTCTTTTTCAGGTGGAAGCCTACAAACTAACAAATTGTAATCATTAATAATGAAATATTGTTTACGAATTTTTAGTAGGAGTAAATTTTAAATACATTAATTCGATATTAATTATTGAATTAATTTATACCCACTACAGATTACCTCACACAATGAGGGAAAATTTTGTTGCTGTTTATATAATATTTCTTTATTAATGATTAATATTATATATATTGATTCCGACTTAGTAAGTACGTTCGTCGTAGCTTAATGGCTAAAACATTGGCGCATAAAGCCGAGATCCTGAGTTCAAGTCCCGGCGGGGGCGTAACAACAGCAACAAAAAAAGTTCCCTCATTGTATGAGGTAATTTGTATAAATTAATTCAATAATTAATATCGTATTAATATATTTAACAAATTGTACTTCATCCTTATATCTTATGTTATTGTCTATGGTTTGGGAAGGGGAAATTATTCTTATAGATTTATAAATAGATGTTAAGATAATAAACTTCTACCTGAAGAAGACATTGCGATGTTAAAATAAATATTGTGTTAATTAAAATATTTTAACTGAAAATTTTGATGTTTGATTTTTGTTTATATTATAGCAAACACTAAATATATCTAAAAATGCGTTAACGACATATATAGACACATCTAAAATGAAATACGTTTTCAAACAGGATTTTTTTTGTGGCGGCCTTGATTCACAAATTCTTTATTTCGAGAAAATGGGCCAACATTACTGAGACGGAGCTCGTATAACGATTATAAATTATTTATCAGGCCAATGTGGCTACTTACTCTTATTATTAGCACCTTCTTCTGAGTTGTAACCAATAAGTAATGGTACTTTGTGAAATTTACCCGCAGTCCACAAATCATAAGAACTCTGGCTTATAAAAGCTTCGTCGCTTTCAGCTTCAACGCTGGGTAAAAATTTTCCGTCAAGCTGAAAACAAAAATAATAACGGTAATGGCTGGGATTGATGCTTGTCTTCTAGACCGCTTTGAGATACTAGTGTAATTAGACCTACCTGAGAGCTTTTGATGAGTAATTCCATGTCAATTTTTTGTAATCCGGCAATGATTTCTTTAGTGCTATTACTGGTTATGTTATACCGTTTTGCTTGTTTCAATGTTAATTCTAAAGGTTTCTCTTGGAATCCCCATTCGTTTAAAGTACTGCCACTTTGTGATATGGCCTGATTAAAAAGCCCTAGGAGTGGAAACAAAACAATTTAGTAATTTTAATGGCTACTGTTTCATAAATCGTTTGAAATAACAGGCGGGTTGAATAGTTCGTAGGCTAGCATAAAAAAAATTATAAAATAAGGAAGGTGTAGTTTTGCTGGAACGATGAATTATCACAAAGTAACGGCCGAATCAATCCAATTTTTATTTTTATTTTTTGATAGAATTTGATTTTATCATTCAACATAATTCCCTTCGAGGGCGATACAATGATTAACGATTATAGCGGTCATACAATTTTTCGATACCATTTTTATAATACGATTTGTCTTTAGCCTCAAAATAGGCTTCAGTTTCGGCGATTACCTCTTCATCGGCGCGAAATTTCTGTCCAGCGAGCATCTTCTTGAGGTCTGAGAACAGAAAAAAGTCGCTGGGGGCCAGATATGGAGAGTACGGTGGATGCGGAAGCAATTTGAAGCCCACTTCATGGAATTTTGCTTAGAATCATCGATCTGTTGTTGTTTTTGGTCGATTGTGGATTGTGAGCTCATGCGGTACCCACATTATACAGAGCTTTCGCATACCCAAATATTCATTTAATATATGACTAACACGTTCCTTTGATATCTTTAGGGTCGGGTCTCAGCTATCTCAAACAACTTCACTTTACGGTTATCAAAAATTAGTTTCTGGACTTTTTTGATGTTTTTGTCGGTAACAGCCAACAGCCTCTTTGGGGCGTCCACAGCGTGCATCGTCCTCGGTGCTCATTTTGCCTCGTTTAAATTTACCAAACCACTTTTCCTGGTGCAAAGTCCGAAAAATGTTTATCAAGCCAAGCCTTGGTTTCAACAGTATTTTTTTTTTCGCCAAAAAGCAATGCTTTATTAACACACGAAATTCCTTTTTATCCATTTTTTCAAAGTAACAAAAGTTCTTTCATTCAAAAAGCTATCACTCAGATACTAATAGTGCAACAGCTATCAAATTTATACACACTTTTTTGAAGGTTAGGGCTAATTAAAAATCATATGGATTTGATACTAGTAGCGCCATCTATGAGTCAGAGTACGAACTTTTCAGCTCGCCTGTTATTTACATTCATTGGATTCATTTGTTCTTTAGATAGGCTCACAATCTTCAAATTTTAAACATTATACTATTTCTGTTTATTAAAATTCATAATTTGACTCACCTGTACTTTTCTCTGAAATGAGCTGATACTCAACACTAGCTGCTCCAGCACTTTGTCCAAATATGGTAATTCTGTTTGAATCTCCTCCAAAATGATGTATGTTTTCCTTTATCCACTTTAGTCCCAGGGTTTGATCTTTCAAACCGGCATTGCCTCTCGCATTTTCGTCAAGAGTACTCAGGAAACCCATGATACCCAATCTGTACGAAATTGCAGCAATTATAACAGGTTTTTCAATATAATACGAGGGATTTGGACGAGAACCACCCCGTACAAAACCACCCCCATGGTACCAAACCATTACTGGTAATGAAAGCTCTTCGTTTTCCTGTAAATTCAAAATTCTGTTTCAACAATGGTCATGGACCTGGAGTATCTTTTTATACATGTACCTTTTCTGTTTTGGGAACATGAATATTCAAGTACAAGCAATCCTCACTGCCAACAACAGGACTGCCCTCTAGAGATGTTTCAAGAACAACACAAAAATTTGGCCATTCTGTTGCATTCTTTACTCCATCCCACGATGACACTGGTTTTGGATCCTAATAAATAATAAACTTTAGAAATTGATCAGCTTAATCTTATACGATGTCAAGTGTTAACAAAATGCCACAGTTCCATAACACAACTCTGAAATAGTCATTAATAGTCCAGAAGCAGGTGTCAGTATTGTCATTGTAGATTTAGGAAATTCTAGTGAAAAATTAATGTAAAAAAAGTTTTACTTACTGAAAGTATTTTAAAACAAATTAACTATATAGTTAATATATTATGTGTCGCACTTAGTGTGAAGCATGATTAATAATTTGTTAATGAATAGGTCTTCAACCAATACAAACCAACAAAACAAATTTAGGGACTTTACTTGCCACCAATAAAACTAAAATAATCCCCTAGACAAAAGCGGTGTTTACAAAATTATTTTATATTGGCCAATCAGGGAGAGCCATTAAAATACGATAAAAAGTGTATTTGTAAACAATTGAAAAAAACAAAATGACAACAGGCATAGCCGAACACCGTATTAGTCTTAGTCACAATCTAAATACGGATAATATCGAAATTTTACATTTAGCACCAAAAGGCAAAAAACTTACACTTTTGGAAAATCTAGAAATAAAAAGATCGATTGCGAACAATTATGATATTGTAAACAACCAAACGGAGCTCATAACAAATGGTTCACCCTTAATTATGACGGGAATTTCCAAACGACCCAACCTGCCTACAAATTGTATAAATAGAGATAACCAACCATTGTACCTTTAATACAGAAACCAATACTTTTGAATAATGGCGTAAATGCCGAAACAAAGTTGTAAAGTTTTAATAAAAATATTTGTAAAACTAAACTCAAAGTGCTTCTCTATTAATTAGCAAATTAAATTAACTATAATTAAAGAACAATAATGTTCTCCCGTTATCGCGAAAATTAATTTCAAGTACAATTCTCTTTCAAGAATATTTGGTAACAACCTCTACCTGTGATACTTCTTAAATATAATTAACTTGTAAGAACAGTATAAGTAAAAGTACGTATATACATTGTTGGCGAGTAAATTATCGCAACTACCATACAAAAGCAAGTTGATATAATATTTAATTATAACAGGATATCGCCATCAGTAGATGTACTGGCATAACTAGACATTATAATAAATTTAATTAAATATATTTCCGAAAAAAAACCTTGTCACGCCTGAAAGATAATGGAGCCAGTCCAAAGACGCCTGCATTTCATCAAACCTTGACTTACAGTAAGGTGACCAACCATTTTTTGTTCAAAGAGTACACTTTGCAAGTATTTCATAGGTGAAAAAAAAGAAGAAAAACCGATAAAAACTATTTTCTTTTAAAAGCATATTTTCCTTCGCAGTGAATTTTTTTTGCTAAATGAGGATGTCTAATAATGTAGCCACATCCGAAGAACTTTCATTTTGCATATTATATTTGACTGTTAAGACGGCAGATAATGTTTTTACAGAAAGTTGCGACTTCTCACTGCTCCAATAATCATTCCCTAGTGAAAATACCCTTTCAATAGTAGCGTTAGTGCCTGAACAACATAAGGAAATTTCTATTAAAACTTTTGAATTTTCATGTAAGATATGTTCTACTCTAAAATGCCGAAAGATTTCTACCCATCTTTTGTCAACTTCTATTTTCTCTTCTTTCCATTTCTTCAATTTTTCTTCATTTAAATATAAATTTACTCTTCGAATTTCTTCAAAGAGAAAATTGTCATTAATAACTATATCTTTTACTTCCTTCATTATAAATTCGTCTGCTGAAGAAACTTCTTTCCATTCAATTTTACTATTTAGAAGGGTCCATATGAAACAATTTAATCATCTAAAGTTCACTATCCATTCTTCGATATATTCATAGCAAATTTTATAAAAAAATTTAACTTCTTTTAAAAATTAATTTTTTATTCCGGGATTGGAATCTTCCAAAACGGTCAGTTTATTCCTTAGAATTAGTGGTAAAAATCCATCATTAAATATTGATTTACATCGCAGTATGAAATCGTTTAATATAATACAAACTTCTGCTGCTGAAATTTTATCTCCTTCAATTTATAGAGTAATTGTGCCGGAAATGGCAGCCATATGTGCGCGCAAAATTCAAATCGCTGTCAAACTCGTGTCTGGTGTTTGCCCTGTCCTCTGACGTGCCAGAAACGGCAAGCAATATGCGCGCGTGAAATTCAAATCATTGTCAAAATAATTTTAAATAGTTAATTAATAAAATTGAAATAAAATAATCTAAAAAAATGTTTTAGAATTACAAATGAGTATAAAATTATACAAATGAGTACTTTCAGAGTACGGTTTGCGAAAAAAGAGTATAAAACTCAGTAAATCAGTATAGTTGGTCACCTTACAGCAACAATAATGACACTACCTGCTGTGGTATTAACATAAAAAAGTCCTTACTTACCTGGAACCGTAGAGATCCGACAGGTGATTCCCCATATGGTATTCCCCTGAAGGAAAAGTATGTTACGCTCTTGTTTGCAGCACTTGTTTCTTCGAAACCTCTTACGTAACCATTTTCTGTTTTAACAGTTAGGTTGTACTACAAAAAAAGTTGTATTTGGTATAAATTGTCCTATTATCAACTAAATATCACTTACCCCATTTATTCCTTCACCATGAAATAAAAATACTGCGAAAGCTGTCAACGTTATTTTACCCAACATGATAATGTTGTGTTCAACTTTGAATCTCTCAGTGAGAAATGATGAGAAATACGCAAAACTAATTAAAAATTTATCTAAAGAAACTTAATATCATGACACGCTCTTATTGATTAAGAATCAAATTATGATCAATAAGTTGATTCTGAAAATAATTTTGAAGAGTTCTGTATCATTACATAGATCTTCTCTACATTTTTTTATCAATACTTATATGGAATGGAAAATATTTTTGTTTATATATTTTGTAAATACTTCAATCAGTACATAAAGAAACATGAAAATTGGCAATTGATGTAATTGCTTCCACGGGCAAATTTTAAGTTTAATCTATACAGATAAATAAAATTGGAGTGTCCGTTTGTAATATTGAAATAACCACTTTTTACTAAATGCATATGGATATATACACGGTACATATACCACCGAACGGCGTGGTCTAGTGCTCTAAATCATTGCTTAGCATTCGGGAGGTCACCGGTTCGAACCCGGGTCCGGCTGCTCTAGTCCAAATTTTCTGTGGTTTCCTTGGATCACTTAGGCAAATGCTGGGGCAGTAATATTCCACTTCTCTTCTGTCTTTATTTCGTCCGTCTCATCTTTCTCTCCCTAACCACACCACCTACCCATTCCCACGATTCCTAAAAGGAGGCTGAAGAGGGCCTTACGCCCTACCCTCCCACGCTTTGCACTACAGTGTAGTACGGAGGGACTGCCCGCCCACCAGCCCGAGTAGCTGGTGGGAATGAAACACAATTTATTTTTTTTTACATATACCAAAATAACATTTTTTTAAATTCTTGTTTGTCTGTTCCGACTGGACATTCACTGGTAGATGTAATAAGGAGTAACTTAGGCTACTTTTATTTTAGAAATTAATATCTATTCCGCGCGGACGAAGTACATAATACATATCTATTATTATTTTGCTGTTCGCTATTTTACTCTGCTTATTTAGGTACTTAATCAAATAATGAAATTAAATTATAAAATAAATTGATGTTGCAATTTCCAGGTACTGTTCAGTTCAGAACGCGGTCGTTTAAAATTTTGAAAATGACTTTTTTGTTAAAATCTATGCGGATGAAGTCGCGGGTACAGCTAGTTGTATGAATATCCTTAATAAAACATACAATACATTAGAGTGGCTACCTAATCAAGATTTGGATACACAGAAGAACCTTGGCGAACAATTCCAAATCTTGTGTTCCTATTTTTCACACTACGTATTAATCAATGCATAAATAGGTATCTTGATCGTCTTCAACTGTTCCTAGGTTTGAAAAGTATTGATAGTGTTTATGTTAAATGAACTACCGGTTCATTATTAAACAATATCTTATGTGAAGGTTAATCCACAAAACGTGCGATCCAAAAAGGATTTTTAAGATTTCAATTTTTTTCTTGGCGAATCAGGAGACAATATATAATGACTCTTTATGTTTGGGAGAATAACTTTAAAGGAAAAAAATCCTAATATCACAATGAATACTCAAAACTGACCGTTGAGAGATATGATAGGTTTTACTTTTATAGAGTAATCATGTAGCAATTATTTCTAATAATCGATAAGGATGATTCGCAGGGTACTTGGTGAAACATTACTTCAATAAATTAAAAATTAAAAAAACGAACACTTGGTAAAGTTTCACAATTTTTATAATTATTTGTCTGACAGCTTAAGCTAAAAGTGCTTAACATTGGAATTGATATTTATAATGGTGGTTGGTTATGGGTAGTTATAATATTGCTTTTATGATGGGAAAAGCCTTAAAATGTAGTTGTTCGTTTGTGATAAATTTAACTTAGTGACGTGCTTTTTGCATTTCTAATATTTCCAGGTAATCTAATCGAGTACCTTTCGGTTCGCAATGTAAAAGTTTGACTTTATTTGCATTTATGAAATGATCATTTTATATGCAATGTGTAGCAAAGCCTGTTGTATTTTTATTAGGTATGATAATTTTTTTATGTTCATGTAGGCGTTTACCTAGATTCCGACCCGTCTGACCAATGTAAATTACATCACAATCTGAACATCCAATCTCATTCACACCATTTTTTTGTAAAATATTAATTTTATCCTTATTATTTACAATTAATGAGCCTAAATTGGTTTTATTACTACGTTTGGGGTTAATCCTAGATTCCTTAAATTACACTGTATTTTAAGACTGCTACTTTTACAATAGTTAATAAAACAATATTTATTTTGATATTTATTCTGAATTTATATAAAAAAATTGTTTAACAGTAATTTAGAACGTTTTTTAAAAATTAAATTATCTATCAATTTTGTATCATAACCATTGTTAAATGCTAATTAAATGCTAATAAAAATTGATAGATAATTTAATTTTTAAAAAACGTTCTAAATTACTGTTTTTAAGGTTTTTCCCATCATAAGAGCAATATTATAACTACCCATAACCAACCACCATTATAAATATCAATTCCAATGTTAAGCACTCACAGTCTTTGAGAATGACGTAAAAGTCGAATCAGCTGTCAGACAAATAATAATAAAATTTGTGAAACTTTACCAAATGTTCATTTTTTTAATTTTTGATTTAATTATTTCTAATCTAAAATGAAGCGATAAAAGTTTATCAGTACAATGCAATGTGAGATATTGTACCTTTTGACATTTAATACATATCGTTGTGAAAAAACTGTATTTTATCGTTTCAGATAGACTCATTTGATGAAATCTTACTTTTTTTCCACACATTTACACCAAAATTTTTCCAATACTGATACTATGGCCTATAAAATTTTAGTTGTTATAAAAACAGGTGTTGCTATCCAGTGTTTAAAATATAAATAGTCTTGTTGTTAATATAACGTTTGTTCATATTTTCTCCATTTGTTTTCATTTTGAAAATCAGTATCAGTAGAATAATTAATTATGATAATTTTAATTCACGTTCTAGTTTCTTCCACAAAAAAGTTATCAAAAGTTTTAAACAGAGAGATTGCTCTTATGTAAATGCAGATAAGGGAAATAAAATTGTGATTCTTTATAAGAAGGACTATTGCGAACGAGTTGATGACCTTTATTAGTAATGGACTGGATTAAACAAAAATCCTTTACCACGTATGGTTGCTGAAATCACTAAAACTATAAAACAATGTCACAACCTTATCACCCCTGAGTTAAAACGTAAGTTACATGTATACATAAAACTGGTAAGTCGATGCATCCTATTGTCTCCGCGATTGGTTCGCCGATCTACAAACTGACCAAATGGTTGACAAATGAATTCAACAATTTTACCATTAAACAGTCTAGTTTTTTAGTAAAGAATTCATTAGAATTTATCAATAAAGTCAAAAACATTAAATTCAAAAATGGTGAGATTTTGGTTATATTTGATGTCTGCTCTCTTTTTCCAAGTATACCGGTTCCGCTTACCTTGACATATTTTGTTATTAGTTTTAAAGTAACTAAATCAGAATGGGTAAAATTTTTTCTTAAATAGACTGAAATACCTGGATTTTTATTAGTGATAATATTATTCTAAGTCTTCTCTACCTGTAACAACTTTTAATAAGGGGAAACCCCAAAATCTATTTGGTCGTTCAATAAAATTTTGTTATTTGCTCTTTGAAATTATTTATGTCTAATGTATGTTTGTTTTGTACGAAATGGTTTACAAAGTTAGTATTTTTTGAGAGATGAGTTATTGTTTTTTGATGCTCAATTAAACGTGTTTTTATTGAACGACCAGTTTGTCCTAAATATATGGAATTGCAATTTTTACATTTTATTTCATATACACCACTTTTTTCGGTTTTCTCTAGTCGCTCCCTATTGTTTACTAATAGAGAACCTAAATTCTTTTTGTTTACTACTATTGGTCTGATATTATGTTTTAGTAATCTGTTTTGAATTTTAGTGCTTACTTTAGGTATATAATTAATAAAACAAAATTTGTTGTCTGTTTTACTTGTTATATTAGGATAGAGTTGATTGTATAATAGTTTTTTCTGTTTTTTATTTATCATTTGTTCGATAAGGTGGCTACTGTAACCATTATTAGCTGCGATCTGTTTCGAAATAGTGGTTTCTTTTTTGAAGGAATTTTGGGATAAGGGAATCGAAAAGAGCCTATGTATAAAAGAGTGAGAAGAGCTAAGTTTTATATTTTGAGATTGTTTGGATTGAAAATGTGGTATTATGTCTGTATATGTGGGTTTTCTATAAATTTCATAACAGATGAGTTTCATTTCTGGTTATGGTAAGTTAGTTTTTAGTTCTCTTCAGTCCCTGAAGTAGGTAACTTTGTTACCGAAAAGTGACTCGTTCATTGTGTGTCATGTTTTGGCATTGGGGTTTGAGCTATCCAGTTTGTTCTATCTTACAGTAGGGCAACTGAACGACAACAATTATAGGATGGGACTCGTATGTATATATCCCTATGAGATTTGATTAATTCACTAAAAAAATTACAGTGCCCGGCACCTAAGGAGATTCAGCGACGGTCAGATTGACAGGTAGCTAGGCGGAAACTTTTAACATAGCAATAAATGAAAGAGCCAATAAGAATATAGCTGGACCGAAGCTTCAACTTGTAGTTCAGCGGCGCGTATCACTAAGAGAAAAAGTGTTAAACACGGAACACAAGTGAAATCATTCAACTGATTTACTAACCCTAACAACCCCTTCTCTACTCTGTTAATTTGTAACTATTTGCCACTACGCTATTGAACCTTGCTGAGCAGTTATCATTCTGCCTACCGGCCGATTATCCCCGCCCTAAAGGGGCTAAGCTTTGCTAGTGCGCATCCGATGATTTATGGCTTTTGAATCTCCTTTGGTGCCGGGCACTGTAACTGATTTGATCAAATGCCTTAACTGTTTTAGTAAAAAGATGAAATCAACCGATAAGGACTTTCATAGCACTGTTATATTATCTCTAATGTTAATTGCATTAGAAGAAGAAACAGTTTACAACGAAGAGGACGGTGTTGTGCTTTTTGTAGAATGAAGGCTACTGGAGCCCATTCATGACATAATCCAGTATACGCATAATGTAGAAATATCATAATAGGAGAAGAAGGATAAGGTTCGAAAATTCTGTGCTATTTATGCTAAATAAAGGAGAGAGCATTACAGATTAAATGGAACATTCTGCAAAAAAACTGAAATTGAAGAAAATTATCTATATTTGGAATTCAAGGGTTCAAGAAGTGTTCACGTGAAAAAGTCAAAGAACAATGCAAAAAAAATAAACGTAATAAAGATAATGTCCTTTGTAATTGGAGATGCCACAAATCCACAACGTGGTTTAATAAAAATAAGTGAACATTATAATTAAATTTCATCAACTAGAAATGCTAAATTCTATTAAGAAGCATACTTTTTGGTTACTCTAAATTAATTCTTTTGTTAACTCGTTTAGAATTTACAATTTATATTTTCTATGACGATTGTTGTGCTACTTAATCTCCGTATACAAAAATGTATGGTTTATTAAATAAGTATTTTTAACATATTAGGTATAGAAATAATATTTTGTCAATTCAGTAAATCAGTTAGGGGATTTGATCAAATCTTTTCATTTCTTTAGGGAAACGATAATATCAAATTGTCATCATCCGTGAATTGTTCATCGACCTTAGGGATTTGATCAAATCTCGGCTATTATCATATCTCTGCCACATATCAACCAACAAAACCAGACCAATCTAGTTGCAGTTCATGATAAATTGCGGAAATTGCTGTTTTCTAGGTATTAGTTAAATGATTTATAAACAAATACAGTTTGGAATATATATTACAATGTTTAAAATATACGATTGGCTGTCATTTGAAGAAGGCTTGTTCATAATATCAAAACATAATCGTAAAATTCTATACGATTTTAAGAAGCTTGTACGTTGAAGAGTGACAACAGTTGTAATTTGAATAACATGTCGTAGTAGTTTCGAAAGCCACAATGATTTAATACTATCTTGGAGAGAAAGAAACCTTTAGTTTACCGGGGCTCACACTCACGCATTACTCTTGGATTTGTTAACAGAGTAAAGAGTATGATTAACGGGCTTATGTTTGTTGTGCCTATTTACATTAAAATTTCTTGAATTCTGACGTACCTCTCTCACAGATGTTATCTAGAAGCAAGCCAAAGATTAAATTAATGGCGCACGTTATTTTCGGTGACTAGATATTTAATAAACGTTTAAATATTGAACGTTTCCGGTTTCCAGTCTATTTATATCGAACGAATGTAATGCTTTCAACGTTTTATTTGCAGAAATGTATATAAACGTATCACAAAGACGGAACTTGCAAAACTTATCGCACATATACTTATCTGTCGGTGTGTCTATTGACGCAGTAAACTTTCTTTTCAACTAGAATTTGTTTAGTGGGATTACAACGATCGAATAATGTCGCCTTTCTGGGAATTTCTATTATAAATATGTCGTCTATTCATGGAAGTAAATAACGTATATTTCTTGTTAAACCAAGAAAATAAGAGGGTTACTTTAGCCATAATGTGCAAAATCAATTCCACCCATAAAATTAATATTTATTAATGAAAGCTAGTGGAATCCAATAGTCGAATAGTCTCTTTATTTTAATTTAAATTTGGTAATTGGTCTAATTAGTTTCACCAGTCGAAGTTAATTAAAGATTGAACACGATGTGGTTATATATATAAATTAATAGTTTTAATAAAGGCAGATAATTGAACCTACTGATACTTGATGGAAATTAATTATAAATATTAATAAAAGATCTAATTGATGTAATTTATATAAATTATACTGTTGCAACTTAACAATTGTTTCACCGATACTGTGGCTTCAAATTACCCAAGAAACTTAAAAGTGGTGGAGATGGGGAAAACTGTTGGCAGGTATAAGTTATTATTAACATTGATTTCCAATATCGATAATTTATAACTATCTAGGTTTTATATGTACAAGGGTAATTCAAATATAAGCGGTAATTTTGTAAAATAAATTTATTCATTAATGGTACTCACAAACTCAACATTTTACATTTTTCAATGTAGTCATCTCCGTGCTTTATACACTTTTGCCACCGATTGGATTTGGAAGCTTGAATATTCCTTCTTCATAAAAATTTTGAGGGCGAATTGTCAGCCAATTGCGCAAATCTCCTCTACTTCTTGATTGCTTTCAAATTTTTTGCCTCCAAATGATTCTTTCAATTGCGCAAACAAAAAATGATCACAGGGTGACAAGTCAGGGCTATAAGGAGGATGCTCGAGGGTTTCCCAGCCTATTTCCTCCAATTTATTCCTTGTCAAAACTGCGTGTCTAGTCTGACATTTGGCGTTATCATTAAGGAGGATGACGTCTCGACGTCTCAAATGGGCATACCCCGTCGTTTGATTCGATACGATTTGCGAATTTTGTCGACAGTAACAATCGTCAGTCAGAATCGCAAGCCACATTCACTGTTTACCGTCCGTTGATCGTGAAAAAAATCAATGAGTAAAACTCAAACAAACCCTTTAGTCAGAGACGGGTTTTAGCTTTGGCTTTGACAGGACAACCTGCATCCTTTCTTTGCCACTCCTTACTCGCCATTTTTGATTCGAGAGTGTAGTGGTGGACCCACGACCCACGTCTCATCACAATTGACGATACGCCATACGCCTAAAAAAAAACTGCCCTTCTTGTCGAAATCGATTAAAAAGTCTTTCACTGATCTCCGACCTGACCTGTTTTGTTTTTCGGTCAACAACCTTGGAACCCAGCGAGCACTACTTTTTCTAAAGCCTAAAGCGAAGTTCATCAGTGATGATGGATTGAACACTCCCATAGCTGATACACACTTCTGATGAGATTTGTTCACTAGTTAGTTAGCTAACCGGCGATCACCTTCAGCAAGCTCTCGAACAGCACGAATGTTGATGATGTCATTTGTGAGACTTGTTCTTGGGCATCGATCATGACTTTCAATTTCGACACGTTCTCGCCCATTCCTGAATACCCACAATTCGTGACCCACGTATACAGTCGATTCTGAGACAGTGTAGAATCCCTACATCCCCAAACTGTGCCTTCAAACGAGTGAAAATTTCCGATTGTTTAACGCCTTCATTTTTTTAAATTTTTATGATAATGCGTTGAGCAACAGACGAACTTACCGTGGGCTCAGTCATGGCTGTAGTACGGACAGAACCGAGCGCAGCTGCAACCTAACCCAAACAACACTCGAACATCGAATCCTCTAGATCGGAATTAAGTGTTAAGAAGGAAGTAAAATTACGGTTTATATTTGATTTACCCTCGTATGTATGAGTAACTTCTAATTCTATTTTCGGTTACTTTTTTTATATGAGAATAAATTTAAATAAATATCAACTTAATTTAGAATTGAGCAAATCCAAATCGCATTCTTTGCGAAACACTCTTACAAATAATTAGAATATAAATGGGAAACAGAAAAGTATATTTTATATCTCTACAATATTGTTTCAACCCTCTCGAGCTATTCTCAAGAGAGAAATTCTGTTACTCAATGAAACAATATTGTAGATATATAAAGTACACTTTTAGTCAAGCACATCCAGTGTTCTGTTCTTATTAACGTTCTAATTATTACCAACATAATTCATTCAAATCATTATAAAACTGTCAATCGAATCTTATTCTTACTTGATGAAAATTTATTTTAGACCAAGCATAAATTTAACCTAAACTTAAAATAATCCGTATTGAAAGAAAAAGCTTCAAAATTAATCTTCTAGAAACGTTAGAAATGAATAAACAAGAAAACAGTAATTTACTTTTAAATGACCAAATATAATTAAACAACTCCCCTTTACTAAACGTTTGGCCAGTTCCTCCATCCCCATCCTAGTTAACAACCCTTAAATATAAGAAAAATGTGTAAATAGCAACATCTTCTGATGAAACCACAAAGTGGTGAAATAATTGTTAAGAACAATAAAAAAGGTTTGTTAGCTTTTTTTTTTATCATAGAAAGAATCGTGACCTATGAATTATTTTCATGGTCACATTTCATGCTTCGTCATAATATTTTACATTTTCATTATTTTTGTTGTCTTTCCTGATCTATTTATCACATGGTCTGCATATTCTTTCTTTTATTTAGATAACATAAATTTACTTATGTTCCTCATCATTTGCTGTTGTTTCTGAATCTATTTTCCTGAGTTCTGTTTCCATTGTGATCATTATTGAGCAGCACTAAATTATATAATAATGTTCTCATTAACTCTCAAACTCATATGTTAGATGTCCACCGATTCATTATTTCATGTTTCAAGTTTATATTAAAGTTAAAAGAAATGCACTTTCAGAGTTGATGTTTTTGTATACATATCTAAATTGCCAAAAATTCGCATATATACCTATGGTAACATTAGGTTCGTCCCAATCGTTGATTCTGGTGTACAATTCACAGGCAAATTTTTACCTCGTTGATATGTAAGTGTGCATTTCCTGTGTTAGTTCGACCGCTGTCAAAAATGTAAACGCCCATTTTAACAGCTGAACGGAAATAATTTGTTAGGTAATCGTCTCAAGCCAGCCTCCTTGATGGTAACGAATTAACGGTGCATAAATTGAAGCTCGTGCGTGACGTGGACTACATGAGCCTACTTAATCCGTCGCCTCATGCTCCATTGGATATTGGACCCCGAAGATCGATTACATTACAAAAATGCTGAAAGAGTAATCAGTTGCCCGCCAGTAGGTGATGGCTTGTCGCTACTGGGCTTGGATCGGCTTTTTTCATTTGTTTAATTCGGAAGATGTAACCAATAAACATTGAACTGACATTGGTACTTTTTGAACGTTTGGACGTACCGCCAGTATACATTTCCATATGACACCATTTGCATATTTTAAATCTTTTGTGAATAAACAGCTTTCCAATGGGTTCGTCAGTATTATTATGTTATGTAGGGAAGAGTATTATTTAGTATAAAAGGAGGAAACAAGAAAAGTGTATTATGGAAGATTTCCCAGGCTTATAAGTGTGCAGTAATATTTTTATTTTTTTTTTGTCTTTGTAATATATTAGTCTTATGTCACTGCAACAGGTTTTTGTCATTTTTGTAGGGTGACAGACCACACATTACAACTGAAAGTCTTTTTCAAAGTTATCGATAAATAAACGAGTTGAAGAGGTTAAATAATTTAGTTAAAGATTGTGTTGCACAACGATGTAAAAAATGTGGAAAAAAACATAATACTATTTTATTTTTAATAAGGACTACTATCACCTGGTTCTCTCATATTAACGATTCATTAGAAAATAAATCTGTAACACTTTTAAATCACTTAACAATCGATAAAGACCTCAATCAAACTACTCTTTTATCATCTGCGTTAGTTAATGTTAAAGATAGCCATGGCAAATTTCAAACAATAAGAGTACTTTTAGATGCTGGGTCTCAATCGAATTTTATAACCCAATCAGCTTGTTCGATGTAAGGTTTGAAGAAAACAAAGTGTTATTTAGTAGTAAGGAGTATAGGACAATTAACGTCAAACAATCACATCTTTCTAAACATATAGTATTTAATAACATATAGTTTCATATAATAAATCATAATCTATAGTCATTTAGTATTTTCGTAAAAATAAGTAGCAATCACGGCGTACAATAAAATTAGTATGTATGTAGTTGTAAATAATTTGGGTGTAATAAACTTTTAAAACATAAAGTCCGTTTATTGCATCGATTCCCCCATAGGAATCAAAAGAAATGACACATCTGTGCACCGGGGAAATAATCTTATTTCATCAATTAATAAACAAAGTCTTTGGTGTAAATTGTGTTTCTGGTAAATCTGAAATAATCGAAGTACGGAGTATTGTCACCATTTTTGTAATAAAAGATCAAAAGCCAAGTATCAAGTTATTTTGGGTGTTTAAAGTAATTCTCCATATACTCCTGACCAAGTTGATCGTTCTTTACTGTAGATATAATTTTAATTCTGTGGTACTAGAAACAATTCATAAATGAAAATCAATATCGAATTCTTAGTACCATTTTATCTTATCTTTTGTACAATATACACGAGAATTTCTTTTATTTTACGTACCTAAACTATAATTGTGAATGAGCCCGCAGATGAATATATGGAATTGGAGACATTTCTGGTAAGATTATTTATATTAACATTAGTTGTATGTTTTGATATTATTCTAACACTAAATAAAATCATCGAATCTGCAAACGAAGAATCAGAAATATTTTCTATTTGATATACCAACTCCTTATGCGACAAAAACTTGGCACAAAAGCACTAAACCTAAAGATGCCCTGTACAAGATATGAATGAAGGTATAAATTCAATGGTGTCGCAAACTATATCAAAATCAATGAAGAAATTTCATGTTCAGGGGGGTATCGTTTAGAAGTCCTGGATTTAAGAAAGTCATGCCGACTTTCATTAGGTGGATGTTGTCACATGATTATTGAAGGACTTCGTAAAAGCCTAGATAGCGATTTTTGTTGGAGTGAAAAAGTGTGGTAACAGTAGGAACCTATCTTGTATCGAAATGATTGTGGTTTTCCAAGTTTTTGAAGATATGTCTCGTAATATCAATTTGCAATTTGCAGTTGATGCAAATAAAATTATACATTGGTACTTCCGAAAATAAGACATTGGTAATGGACACATTTAAATTTGTACTAACTAAATGGTAACTTATAACACCGCACATGCAGTAATAACAATACCTTCAACATTGGTGTGGTTAAGAAAGTCATAAAAGTCAAGCAAATTTACATTTACTTTCTTGATTCATTTAGTCTTCTAATATATAACAAATTTTAGTGTGGTCTTTTATTTACTGTTAGTGTTATTCAATTATATCGTAACGAATACAACGACAGTCTACTACAGTAATAAATATCAGACAGATAACAGTCAAGTCGTACTTTTCCTCATAAATTACAAGAAATCAGTTGAATCATTATTACCCCCAGGACTATAACGTCTAAATTAACTAAACAAAGATTTATTAGGCTGGTTGTGATTCTTGTACCAAGTCAGTCTTTGCACATACATAAATTTTCAATTTTGCTATAAAGACCACCCTGTGTATATTGTTGTTGGTGGTGCACATGGGGCGCAGGGCGACTCTCTCGCACACACAACAAATAACGCGAGTCGTGGCGACCAGTGGGGAGCCACCGTCCCAGACAAGAGGCGCTTCGGTGCTGGTGTGCTGCCTTGCCGCCCGCCACACTCTCCGACTGTTGTTCGAAGTTGGGTCGGTGAAGTACAGCCAGCCAGTTCCGTTCGGCTTGTGCTGCAGGAGGGTGTTCATGTGCGTTAACTTCCTTCTTTTCGCGAAAGATTTTGAGAGTCGCGTAGTCGATCGGTACGTCCGTCGTGGCTGGCTGCCGTTACACCGTTGATCCTCAACATCGCTCTGACTGACTAGACGCGCGGTGCTAATTAATAAAGTTTTAATTACGTCTCTTGACTTTGGCGACCAGTGAATGGATGGATGGCTGGCGCCCAAGAAGCAAAGAGTAATAATTAATTGAATCGGAAGCGTGCTCTTCTTCGTTTTTTTTCTTCTGTTTCTGTTCTTTTGCATACTCCTCGAGGACTAATTTTCTCCTTGTGCAATGGTGGTGGAGTTCGTTTAAGAAAAAAAAACTTTTGAAGTCTTCTTCTTGTTTTGTGTTCTTTGTGAGTGGTTGTTAGTTACACTTTAAGAAATACTTGGGCGGTGATGGTTTGAAACGGTGTTACGATGGAGTTGTCGATGGATTACATTGTTGTGTTTTTTCTTATGGTCGTTTGCATGGTAACCAATACTCGTGGTAGGTTATTTTTTAATATTTTTCCTATAATAGTTTAGGTACTCGGCGAAGGAAATAATTTACTGTAAGTCGACAAACAAACTGTGTCATAGAATAAAATCTTCTATGGGTTAATAAAATCTTAATCTGTTATGATAACTGATCTTTATGAGTTAAATTAGCGAACCTATTGTAAATGATTGAACAAACCATTCTTTGTTTGATGATTAGTTATGTTTTATTTTATCGCAAGTTTCCTTTTGATGAAAATCATCGATATTTGCTGCTATTGAATTGAACAATTTTGAAACAAGTCCATTAAATGCCTCTAAAGAATTGCATATTATATTGAGTTATTTGTTTTGTAGTTAACCAGTCATAAATAATCTTACAGAAAAATAATGACATTATGACATCGTTGTTTCTTACACTTTAAAACTAAAGGTATCTTCTAAATTTCCTATTTTAATTTTGGTATTGCTTTATATTTCCTAATGCAACAGCAGTGGATTTTAAAACAAATTTTATTGCCGAATACTACACAAACCAGAAATAAACAATGTAGAACAAAGGTAAAATGGCACCTCTATATTTAAGCCAGCGGTTCCCAAGGGTTCTTCTCACTCGTCCTTGATTAAATATTTCATTGCTGGTAGCCAATTTCTTTAATACCTCCATACTTTCCCAATAAAGGTTGTTCCCTTTTGAAGATTTTCCCTTGTTTTGTGTTCTTTATGAGTGGTTAGTGGCTACAATTAATAATACTTAGACAAATATACCAGAAAGAGAATGTTTAATAACCAATACGTATATGTGAATACTTATGTATATAGTTCCTTTAGAAGAAAACACTAATATTGTAAAATTATATTTTTGGGCTATGGCTACGTATTAGCGTATTTAACAAAACACTACAGGTCTGGAACTGCTACCTGAAAGCCATGGATGAAACAAAGCAGAAAAGATGAAGAATGGCTAATTAAAATAGAAACGAATAAGGTTAGAAAGTGTTTTTTGTCGTTACAAGCAAGACCAATTAATGTTCTGTATTTACCTACATTATGTACCGTAGTGTTAATTTCATACTTTAGATAGTTGGAAAAGCAGTTGATACTAATGAGCCGTCATATGACTGGAGACCATAGTTAGTAATTCTGTACCAGTAATTAATAAAAATTATTGCCTTTACAGTAGTTTCTGCGCTACGTAGTCAATTCACAACCATGTCGTACCACATCACACCCAACCTACTGTGATTACTACTTGGTATATTATTGTAGGTACATGGTAGACACTTAGTTGGTTGTTGCGCTGGTTATGCCTACAGGAGGTATGTGCTGAGTAGAAAATTACACTTAGAAACGTTTTACGCGCACATGCAGTTGCAACTCGTTTTATGGTTCAATGCATGTACCGGAACGGTGAATATACACGTTGTACGTATGTGAAATAGGAAGCCATTAAAAAAGGCAGCGGTGTAATGCTTTTACTGTTGCGATATATAACATCGACGACGGAAGAACCGAACTGCAACTCTTAATGGACCTGCGTCTGTACGATTTACATTTCGGCAATCAACGTATACAATAAACAGATTTTTCTGACGGGTTTTTAAAAAAGCAAATCACCATACGTGTGTATGACGATACAGGGTCGTTCAAACAGTTTCATTATCACATGAAGATAATTTAAGAAAGATGGGTGTGTGTTTGTCACTAAACACGATCGACGTAAAACTTCTTATCAATAAGTAGTATATATGGTAATATTGGTTTATTATTTTATAGTTTGGCCTGCCGTAATCGGTAATGTAAAGTATGGAAATTGTTATAACTAAATTCTTTTCATTTAATCATTGTCATAGGGTTGTCAGACCGAAGACTGGTTGTCATGTATCTCCACCCCTTCATATCCTGAGCCAATCATCGAATTTTTTAAAAACTAAAACAACCCATATCCTTAACAATTTGCGAACAGTAATGTGATATATGTCCTTTTTTGCCCCATTCTGCTTTTTTTCATGTCTCAAAATGTGGAACTCAATAGTGCCTCTTGTAGTGCAAATCATACCAATACCTCTCCATTTCTAACCTTTTCTATCCACGGTCTTTTGAATTTCAAAATTAGCCGTTCTGGATAACAAAAATGATTTAGCTTCGTTAAAAGCAATTCGACCCTTCATGATTATTTGTTTTATGCCTATCTTGACTTATATGACTTCTCATTGGATTGGTGTCGAAAATCGGCGACTTCTTGTATTTTCAAAGTTTTATAGTAACATTTTCAAGTATATTTTTTTTAATGTATGTAGTACACAAATAGTTATAATTGGGCGTAATGCTAACTTATTATGAGTGATCATCCTCCAGTTCTATAAATGAAACAACTAGTTTTTAGTGGATAACCAGGTATATGACTATAAGGTATAGTTTAGAGTAACATAGGTTCTTGAATTTGTATGGTTAAAGTCATAGTATTTGATTTATTCACATATACAAGGTTGGTAGGTATGTCGGTAAAAAAGGGAATACACTACAATTCATAAGTCTCTTTTGTAACAATTGGTTTTTTCCAGCATTGCTAATATTTTTGTGGTCATAACATTTAATAAAGGGTTGCTGAGCACACAGTACACAAATTATTAGATCAGATATTATTGTACTGTGGTGTTGCGGGTGATTATTTAATACTATATTTATTTAAATAAAACTTGATGATGGTTGATTGATGGTGTTTAATTTACAGACGGTTAGTAGTGAAAATGATGAAAGAATAGAAATGAATTTAATATTGAGTGGTAAAAAATGAGCAAATGGTTGTGACGAGTATTATCTGTAGCGGCCGGTGAAGAAGTGTTGATTTGAAAATATAGAAAGTTAGTCTTCAACGGTAAATGTTATTTATTGGAAGCATGCCGAGGGTAGCGAAACAAGAAGCGGTAGTTTTATTAGGGATCGGCAACGGTACTTTTTATGATTGACCGTTGCAAGCGATCGGTGACAAGGGACAGGAATTTGGTTTTTGTATGAAAGATAGACAAGAAAAGAAAGCTGTATCTCAGAATTAAAAAAGGCAAGACAGTAGAAAACATGTTTGAGAAAAGGCATGCTCAAGGGTGTTAGTAATTTTATACAAAATATTTACACAGAATTTACACAAGATAATTGATACAAAAGTAAAGAATTTTTATATACAAAAATGATTATTTTTACAATAGTGGGACGTAGGTCCCCACAGTACATACTTGGTATATACATAACAACTAGTGAACTAGCATACCAAATGGGCACATTTTATCATACAGAACTAAGTCAAAAGCAAATATTATTCTGGTTTTGCCTTTTAAAATATACATACCAAAATATGTCTTACGATTAATTAATCGAAACTCAAGACTCCTTTTATCCATTTAACTATTAATTTTTATTCAATTAAAGTTTACCACTCTTGTTTTCTTAATTTGACTTTATCTGAAATACTACTAAACTTAATTTATTTATTAAACGTTAGATTTAACGTTACTAGTAGCTGTCTATTCGTTTGTGTTAAACTTAATTGGTCTATAAAAAAACCCAAAGGATTGTTTACGTTAATATTATCAGTTCGAGGGAGATCATCCTGGTATAATTCAATGATCTGCTCTAGGCTGTACAAAATTTAATTAAGTATGCTTTATTAATGTCACATTAATTTATTCAATTTGCTAGGAAATTGTTTAAGTGGACGGATATTAACGGACACGGTACACATTTAGATCTAATGCAGTTGACCACTGACAATCGTGAGACTATGGAACAAAATTGTCTGTAGTAATTTTTGATATTTTTCCAAAACTTTATGTGTTATGGGATGATTTATGAATATTGATGTTGTTGTGTTATTTATTAAAATATGCTCCATGTCCAAACCTTTATTACTCGGCTATCATGGGTAAATGTTTAGCTAACAATCATGATTTAAACGCATTCGTTCAAAAACAGGAAGTAAGCAAAACAATTGAAAGAACCATATGTTAAGGTACATTCCATAGATAGCTTGCGTAGTTACTTACCAAACTGAAGTTGTTCTGTAAAAAGCAGTTGATGAAATTTCATATTACGGACAGTTTATCGCCATCTACTGATATTTACTGATAACTCTAGTATTTCATGTTCACTAGGGCATTACGAAGGTATCTACATCACAAACTGATTCTACGACGCAGCTTGTATGACCTGATGGACACGAAAACCAAATTTACAAAGAACATTTATTTGGTACTGCCTGTAATATCAACTTCCTCTTACGGAACGACTTAATTTGTCGTGTACTGATGAGAACTAGTTCGAAATCGCGACCCACATCTGGTAATTTTGATAAATTCCTGACGATGAACTAAATCTTCTTTAAATATAAATTTAGAATCAACAGAAAGAACTACTCCGAGGGATAATAACCCTACCGGCATTGAATTACACTGTTGATTCCGAAAGATTCTTAGACGAAGATAACATATCCAAAAAACAAGACTTGAAATCCTTGTTCATGTAAATATTAAGGATCAAAGATCCCACCAAGCAGGAACTATAAACCGAAAGCCAAATCCCAGAGCCGGTTTGTGGGATCTTTGATCCTTAACATTTAGACAAATAAAGGTTTTAATGTCCTCTTTTTTAGATGTCATCTTCGTCTAAGAATATTTCGGAATCAACAGTGTAAATCAATGCCGATAAGGGTATTAGTCCCCGGAGTAGTTGTTTCTGTTGATTCCATATTTATATTTATTATATTTCTTGTAAAAGCCTTTCTGCCAACGCCTACCTGATGAGACCCGATAGATCGAAACGGTCATGGGATATGGCTTTCAGTGCGTTGTGCCTACTGCGTAGGACGTGTGCCAAATGTAGGATTTTTATACTCAATATTATCACGAAGGAGTTTAATGCTTTCTTTTTCTGAAAATAAATATTCGTTGTTAATTTGGTTTGCATGCCTATTACGTGACGTAAGCTGTGTCGTAGATTCAATTTGTTAAGTAGCTACCTTTGTAAGACCCTTGTCAAACATACCAAATACCAGAGTTAGCAGTAAATATTAGTAGATGGCGCTATACTGCCTGTAATATGATATTTGCGTTATATTTATTTCTGACTCACTTCATGAAATTAATGAGGTGTTTGATTATCGAACTATTTTTAATTGAACCGATAAATGTGTATCGTGTTTAACTTGATTTAACGAAATTATGTAGCAAGAAAAAACGCATGTCCTTCGGTTCACGGTCGGCTAACCACGTTTACATCGATTTTGATTTTGTCATACTTTTTAGAAATCTAATCGACCAAAGAGCCGGTGAGACGTAGAAAAAAATATGTCTCGACCAGGTTTCTCTTCGTAGGCTATTCGTTATGCGGTCATCTATTCGCAAAAACTGGTCCTTGTCGTTGCCTTGAGCAACTCCCAGGAATCGAACAAAACCAATTTTAGGATTGATGGATACAGCACCAGTACGCATTGTAAATATTTAAGTGGGTTTCGGCTGTAGATTTTGATCCGACAAGACAGCGTCGCATTTCGTGTACCTACTTTTACGTACAGAAGTCCTTTCCTAAAATGGTTCGTCTCTTACAAAGCAGACTTACCCACATGTTTTTACAATCATAAAAGTAACCCTCATTTGTAGCTTTAATGAATTCAGTTAATTGTGAATAGTAAAAAGGAGAAAACAAATTAAAGATGACGGCATGAAACTAAATATGTTTATGGTTTAGAGAACATGTGTCATTTAACATTTGTTGTATGTTGTTTATTTGTATTTGATATTCATAATAATTTATATCTTTTGTCTTTCGCTATTGCATTTACTTACAATTACTAAAAACGTACAGTGCCCGGCATTCAAAAGCTATAAATCATAAGATGCGCACTAGCAAAGCTTAGTCCCTTTAGGGCGGGGATAATCGATCGGTAGGCAGAATAATAACTGCTCAGCAAGGTTCAGTAGCGTAGTGGCAAATACTTACAAATTAACAAAGTAGAGAAGGGGTTGTTAGGGTAAGTAAATCAGTTGAATGATTTCACTTGTGTTCCGCGTTGAGTACGTTTTGTCTCAGTGATACGGGCCGCTGAACTACAAGTTGACGTTTCGGTCCAGCTACATTCTTATTGGCTCCTTCATTTATTGCTATGCTGAAAGTTTCCGTCGCTAAATCTCCTTAGGTGCCGGCCATTGTATCTGTTTTACTAAGGGTTTCTTTATAGCTCCTGAATGTAGACAGTATCAATCGTACTATTTCCACAATTTGTGGCTTTGTCACTTTTCTACTTTCTAATTACAGTTTGATGAATATTTTTTTTTGATGTGATGTAAATGACGGTATAATGCATTAAATGATGCAATCTCGACGTGATGTATGTGATACGTAACGGCGGATCATGCTGCACGAGGTTAATACACTCATTATTCGGTAATTGCGTTAAAAAAAGGATCGTAACTCTACAATGTTAACACTACCCTGATGTGTACACGTGTATAATGTACCTGTGTATTGTGTAATTAATATAATCGTTCTGAGGCTGCAGTCAGGCATTTTCGTGATCTTATCTGCATTTGGTTGCGGTTAATTTGCCTAAAATATTCGAAGGAGGACGTGCTGAAAAGGAAAAATGCGGTAGTTTGTGAAATTTATGGAGGCAAGCGAACGGGCACGAACGGGCCAATTATTTGTCTACCTGTTCGTTTCTCGGTAAAAAATTACAAAGCCATAATTATACGCTTGGGGCATGTATGCTTTCAGACTAATTTCTTAATTGTTTAATTGCCATAATTGTTATCTGGAATTGTTGTTTACTAACTTATTTAACGCCAGTCATTTTCCACACTTTACAAACGAAAAACTTACCTATAGATATTGTATAGAGACAGTTGAAATGAAATGTTTGAAATAGAACAAGATTACCACACACAATATATGTTACATCGTATGAGTTGATCACAAAATCAAGCGCTATCTATAGTGAGTGACGATATCCATCAGTGGTCAAGTAAAACATAAAATCCCTAAAAATGGATGGAATGTGATGCACACTTTTTATATAAGAGGCCCAATAGTTATAACGGCTTATGGATTATCGTTTAGTTTAAGGCAATAATGTATTGTTCGAAATTAATTAGAATATGTATTTTTTCACTTAGAAGAAAAACACAAGATGGGTAGTTTCACCAATTTATTTACTAACTCGACAATATTGTTTCGGTCCAAAAGGACCATTATCATGCGTAATTGTGTACTAAAATTAAAACTTACAATACACAATTACTCTTGATAATGGTCCTTTTGAAAAATCAAAACTACTTTCAATTTGAAAACAAGTTCTTCAAACATTAAGATGGACTCCCTATGGGTTTCTCCCTTATCACCCGTATTAGCCGAATATATATGTCAGCTTTTGAACGTAACTTATTTAACAGTAAAAACCCATATATTAAATTTATTCATTCGTGGAATCGTTGTGTAGATGATGTGTTATGTATTTGGTCAGGCAAAAATAGACAAATAGATACTTTTCTAAATTACCTTAATGCTTTAGACATATATAAAAAGAAATCAACAACAGTTTAAATTTTTTGGATCTGAATATTACAAAAAACAAAGACAGGCTTACTTTCAATATTTATCGCAAAAGTACAACCACCGATATAACCATCCCGGCGGATTCAAATCATCCCATAAGAACAAAATTAACTGCTTACAACTCTTTCTTAGAAAGATTAATAACCTTACCGTTATCTACTGAAAATTTTAACGTCAAACTGAATATCATCAAAAGAATTGGTATTAATAATGGTTTTAAGAGTCACATGATTGATAAATTATTAAAAAATAAATTAGATAAAAAAGTAACAAGAATGTTGTACTTACAATAATAGACAGACATCTCAAAACAACACCTTTTCTTCTCTACCTTATATAAAAAATGTTAGTTTTAAATTCAAAAACATTCTCAAAAAACTAAACATCTGAGCCGTTGAATGTAACAATATGGATTTAAAGAGTTTACTAATTAACAACAAAACAAAAACAAATATAAACCGAAATAATGGCATATATAAATTAATATAGGACAGACAGGTCGAACCTTTGAAACTAGGATAAGTGAGCATGTAAAATCGATTTCTAAAAAAGATGTTAAATCAGGAATTAGTGAACATTGTATTAGCTTAAATCATCATTTAAATTTAGAAAATATCAAATACCTACATGTAAACACATCTAAAAGTAGAAAATTATCTCTGTATGAATATTTGGAAATAGATAAAGCCTTAAGAAAATCAGAAAATATTGTAAATAATCAGTGAGAATTAGGTAGTTTTTCATCCCCCCTTATCTTAAGCTATCTATAAATGAACATGTAATATTCGTATTGTCAGTATAACGTTACTCTTGATAATGAGCACATAGCTCGAAACAATATTGTCGAGAACAATAATAAAGTTGGCGAAATTTACCATAGTGTGTTTTATTTGACTAAATAAATTGATGAAACTATCCATCTTGTGTTTTTCTTCTAAGTGCATTTGCATCATGTTTCACAATCAGTGCACGAATGAAAGTCTTAATAGTATCATGTATCTTTTTATTGTCTTAATATTGTAAAGTGTTACTATTTTTTTACTTTTCTAACTTAGTATGACACCTTGGGTGTCGAAACGTGTTTGAAGGTTTTAAACGTTTTGTGAAATTTTGGGTTTTAGTCTTTATTTTCTTTAAATTTATAGTCGTTTCCTATTACATTCTCCCTTTAAATGCCTATTAGCTTTTTCATTTAGTAGGTAATTATTTTATTTTTTGTTGTGTTGTGATCCATCAGTTTTAGATGGGGTTGTGATAATGATGTTGATACACTCTTGTGAAATATGAGATAAAGAGTATTCTGGGTGGGAGTGGACCATTACTCTTTTTGTGACACTATTTTAGGTCCTATGACAACTGCAAAGAGGTAAGAATGAAAAATAGCGTTCAGAAGCAAATTTATGTTCATTAAAACGAAGTGGTCGTCCGTTGAGCTAAAAAAGAAAATAGGCAAACGAGGAGACATTCCAGGACCTTACGTTAAACTAGTTTTATAGTTGATATGTCACGGCTAAGAATAATGGATGAAGTAAAAATACGTGTAGTTAACTGTCTTATTCCTAATTTATATCATTACACTACACGCGATTAATTCACAATCCGACGGATTACTGTAAGCTTCTAATAGTTCGCCACGTATACACTGTAGGTAAAAGTTTAAATGACCGTGTGAAACGTTAAGAATAATCCCTTCCACAAATAATTGAATATCAGAATGTGTAGTTTCGCTGGACCGTACTTACTCCCTTATTTTGCTGAAGAAAGCTATAGTCGTAGCGTACGACTCTCATTACTCATTATTCATTTAGCTCCAGACGTCTGTACTGATAATTTGGATGAGCTTATGGAGAAAACAGTCGAAGGAAGAAAGTATGTTTCAATTGAAGTGTTGAAAACACTCGTCGACAGTTTTACAACATATTGGGATATTGTTTAGCACAGTGTGCTGATTATTTGAGTCTCTTTTGAAGGGGCTGCCTATTAGTTTCTCTTTTTTATTAGAATTATTATTTATTACAATTATTATTTATTTTTTTACGGAATATCGTCTTTTATTTTGTTTACCAAAGAGAATAACAATAATACAGGTAGTAATGAGATCTTGTTCTTGGTCTCCGTTCGTCGTTTTATTCGATTATTGTAGGGAAGCACAAGCCCCGCCCCGCCTGTCGTACGCGTCATAGTCTGTTAAACTTTTACCTATAGTGTATAAAGCATTAATTATGATGACAAAGTTTCGTAAATCTACGTAGACTATTGAATCGAGATGAAGATTGTGTTCATTAATTGAAGGGAAATGCGCATGATGTGATTATCTTCAATTTATATTTCCTTATATGTATATCGGTAGTATAAATAAATTGATTGACAAGCCTTTTCTAGCTTTGCAACTTGCACTTGGCTGATATAATTTATCTATATATGTGTTTATTAATGTGAACTCGTACATTTAAAAGTACAATAATTAACGTTTATGATTCAGATACAGTTACTTAAGGAATCGCCTCCTAACAAGTGACCTTTTTAGTTCATTAAGGTAGATATATTACAGTTTTCTGTAAATAGGTAATAGTTTTATTCATTAAAAATATAAACGAGTGTAGCATTTGGACCCAATGTTGAGGAGAAGGAAAGGGCCTAATGGCTGCTCCATCTTTTAACAATAAAGAAAACACTGTAATAATTGTAAATTTGCAGGACTTTTTATGACATGTCCTTCAATAGATACTATTTTCCATTTTTCAAATGCTAATGTTTTTATTTACGAGAATGGTATACATTAATTATGCTAATTTTTATTTACAGGAACTTCATTACATTTAGCAGTCGTTAAGAAGATTAAATTTCAGTACATCACAAATTATAATGACTTAAACCAATTTCCGCCATATACATACATACATACATACATATATATATCGTTATCGATCGCAGATGTTAAAGTGAAATTACACCCATTAGTCTTCACAAATATACAGTCATACACATATACATATGTACAATATAAACGTATGCATATTTATAATGGGATCCGGGTTCATCAGATAACAGCAGAATATCCAACTACAGCTAATTAGTATTTGTTTTTATCGACCTTTTTAGTAAATGAGCCAGTGTACGCCTGGTTACCCTTAATGACTTCATAAAATCTAAATGGCGTCTTTTGTGTCGTGGCGGTCGAACACGATTGGGAATTTATAACAGTGACCTGATTGTCCTATATGACGATAAACGTACTTATAACTCATAAAAAACGCTGGGATATTCTCAGACCATTAATTTAAAAAAATAAATAATCAGAATGACGATAATCGACTTTTGTGCCCTAAAATTATGGAATCTTTACCATCAGAATTATAGTGAGAATATTATTAAAGACTATTTATTAAATGTAAGTTTTATTCACTTCAGTATTGTCAGTCAAATGGAAAGGTGTATAAATTAAATTGCGGGTCATGTTAAAAAGATTATTTCGGCCAATGTATTATATCTTAAAGAGAACGCTGAAGAAATCTAAGCAAATGGACGAAACGTTGATTTGAAAGTAACTCTATACATGACTGAAAATCCTTTTTCTCGATAATTGTGGAACATGACCTTAGAGCATAAGAACATGGAGACAGCATTTAATACCGTAGCAGTCATCCTGAAATAGAAAATAATTGTGGTTCGCCTCTCTCGTTCTAACGTAGCCTGAACGCGTCCTGATTGGTAGAAAAAGAGGGAGATACAGCTAATCAGACCGCGTTAGAGCGAGAAAGGCGAACCACAATTATTTCCTATTTCAGGATCACTGCTACGGTATTAAACGCTGCCTCTAAGGGCATAACGATTAGAAATAGCTTATGAATTCAAAATCCTACAAGTGAATCTCAAATTCTCTGATAACAGATGCCTTCCTATATCTTGTAAGATACTATAGCACGTTTGCATTTTTCATCATCTATCTTTTATGAATGCAGCTAATCTATAAAATTTTAGAATATTTATAGTGACAAGAATATTTTTAAGTATCAATTTTATTGATAAATAATATTTCAGTGTATTTTTGAGGGATTTTCTTGGGTTAATGGTGAAAAGGCGGTGTGTCGGATTCCGGTGGTGGAAAGACGATGGTACCGGGGTGTAGTCTGGGGTTTCGTCGCAATTACACGTGGCCTTACCATGGGCAGTTGAGTAATAAGTTTAGAGATATATAGTTCAATTGCTTATATCTATTTTTCAATAAATTTAGTTTATACTCCTACGGTTTCTCGATCTGCGACCTAGCCAAGTAGTAATTACGAAAAATATTACACAAACCTTTAGAACAAAATGTATTTTTTTGCGATTTGATGCTTGTAATCGAGTAATTAACAATTGACTAGAAATAATTAATCGCATTGAGGATAACTAACTAACTGTAACTAGTTCAGTGACGGTTGCTTTTTTTTGTGTTTTAAATGACTCCTTAACTTCATACAATTCAAATGTATGAAACCTAATTTAAGAAGCTATTGTAATAAAATATTTCCTGCAACAACCATGAATTCATTAGCAATTGTCTATATTCATTATCGTTTTGTCAATCATGTCGTACTTCCACGGATCGCAGTGCAGCCTTCAACTAATAATTGTTCTCAACATTACAAAATACAAATGTTGTTGTCATTGCTCCTTTTTTTTCGGAAATGTTGACTTGCTTATTAACATACATACGCAGACGCATGAACTAAATAATTCAAATGCAGGATGTCAATGATCTTTAGTCTAGATTACGATCGCTTAAAATCGAAGTAAGGAATTTTAATGCAAACACATATACATATTTGTGTTTATATGTGTATGTATGTATGTTACATGGTATGTTCGTGTATAAGTTGTATTGGCAAGACATTAGCTTGTAATTTAGAAATAAGGCTTAAGGATACACGCACATTATTGGAACTAATCTAACAACTCGTTAGGGGCACTTAAAAAAGTCGATGTTAGGAATTTCCTCTTGCGCCTAATTATTATGTGCGTCTGTTCTATTTAAATCGATCGCTACAGTAATAATAACATACAGATCAAAATGCAATAAGTCACAAGTTACACAACTTTATTGGTTAATTGGCTATTGACTGACTGACTGGAAATACTATTCCGCTAAATCATTAACTTAAAAAATTCGTTGGGTAATTTCATTTTAATAGAATTGACGGTATTAAGTAACTAATAAATAGGTTTCCAACAGTATCTTACTCTCTTGGTTATGATAGAATAGATACGAGGGTGGTTTGATAAGTCCGTGACGTTTAGTCCATCGCGTTTGTTTCCACTATGACCTCTTCATTCAAATCAAAATCTTTTACGGTTGGACGGTTTGGAAACAGGAAATAGTAGGTGGGGGCTAAATCCGGAGAATAAGGTGGATGGTGTAGCAGTTCGTATCCCAATTGGTGAAATTTTGTCACTCCTTTGAACTTGTCACTGTTAAGTTTACTAGATATGTATACTGTTTAATGTTATATTTAGATTTAGAGTTTAGTATCTTAGTTCAAATAAACGGTAAGTACAAATGTAAAAGGGTCGTACTGCCTGGCCGACCTTGCTTAGCAGGTAATATTTTATTAATAGGTTTAAGAATAATAAAATTCAAACAAACAATATGTGAAGGTTTTACAAAAAATTTAATAAGATTTCTTACAATGTTTCGGCTTATAAGACCATTATCAAACAGTTATAAATAGAAACTAAACTAAAAATAAAAATGCGTCAATATATATACTACAAATATGAGTTATACAGTTAATTAATACCAAGATTGCAACCCAATCTGTAATACTATGACAAACAACAAGACCACTTTCGCAAGACTCGTCCAATAACAAGACCAAACTCCAATCATTGTTTTGTTAATACAGTAAAATTTTTAAAACAATTTGATTGCATACTACTTATATTCCAAAACTCCATTCATATCCGTGGATGTTCTTATCCTGGTGTCGCCATTAATCATATTATTTCAATAAGGTATTTGTTTGACTGGATTGACTTTCCGATTCTTTATGGGAAGACAAATCTTTTAATTTATCAGTTGTCTACCTGACTTAAGATTGACCATTATTCTTACTACCATATCTACATCACATATGTTGGTAGTTAACAGTCAGAGACGAAAAAATAAATAAAAAGGAACGTTCAGGAAAGCAAGAGGCACGTGATATCGTAATGTTTTTGTCATAAAAAGGTGTCAAACAATGCATCGTTTGTTTAGATGCGAGGATGGCAGCGCTAGACCATCTAGTAAATAGCTTTTGGCATAGCTAATAGACCATTGTATTTAAATGGTTAGGAGAGGAACACAACGCCGGTAGGTTTGAAAACAGCCATTACATCGGGATGTGATTGTAAGAGCTGCCTCCAGAACACCTATTACTTCCAGGAACACACGCCACGGTCAGGAACGCCATTTCGCAATGTACTTTTTACAAGGGGTGTAAAAAGGAGTACATCCTATTTATACAAGACAAAAACAATTGTCAGTATTTTGTTACTTTTTTTCTTTTTAAATACTGAAGGTAGTATCCGGAAAATTAATATCGTTCTATATGCAACATTTAATAGAAATCTAAGAAACAGGACGTCCTGGAAAATTCAAGGCAATTAACGGAGTAACCCTAATTGAACAAGTTTTTTGATGTTGTGCTTACACCTATGGAATACTTTCAGTAATCCTCTTACTCATATTTTGTCTAATTTTGTTAATTTATATTACCTATATCCGATTTATGTATTTAATAAAATGATACATAGGTTAATTGATTTATTAATTCGTATTGTATAGATTTGGATGTTTTTTTTTTAGTTTCTTCAAACGCTTGGTATTTATCTCCAATAACAATTATCTTGATCAGCTAGTATAAAATAATGAAAGGTTTCTTCGTTTTTTGACATACCCAATATCTCAAAAGTAGAACGTGCAAAAAAGACGTTTTGATTCTATTAAGTAATTTGCTAATAAAATTTTCTGAGGTAATGGTGTGAAAAGGAATATAGATACATAATAACAATGATATATAAGTACGTTTACTTTCTTGTGTAGTGAAACTTCGAAGTTTCTGTGAGAGAAAGTATTCAAAAATAAATAATATTCCTAGTTTCATTATTGGTACTTTTTTTTATGAATATGAGTACCCATTGTGTTTTAATGTATGATTTCTCTAAACAGCCACTTTTCAGGTGTGAATAATTTTGTCAGATTATTCCATATACATCAGGTTGTACATGAAAATTTTACTAACAATGAGAAACTTTCTTTTTGAGAAAATTAACTATTTACATATATATTTACAGTTGTGAGAGATACATATGTCGGACCAGGTAAAAGAAAAATATTAAACAATTGGGAGTTTCCCAGAACGAAAAGAATTTGTTGAAGTGGTCTTTTGATCAATAAAATATATAATTGATTGTGAGCGACGATGTAATTCAAGAAAAACGCAAAATTAATTCATTCACAAGTAAGTCAAAATGGATAAACTTTTTATGGATGACTACAACGGCTTAAAAAACAATTTGGAATTCGCTTTTTAAAAATTCATAGAAATTAATTATTCTATCAGCCACAGTTGTCTTTTAATGAGGATATATTAATGTTTAATATTTGTATGTATGTTTATATTGTTAATTATGGTTAGTTATTACATATTAAGTAAAACATTCGTTAAAACGAAAAAGTCGATAATGTGAACAGCTGTTGTTGCTTTTGGTTCACAGTATTGAGCGTCTACTGTATCATAAGACGATCAACATTAAGAAATAAAACACTTAGTACACTTTTGTTTAACAGTTTTTATTTAGAACACTAATAATTGTTTCGGCTGCTAAGCCATTATCTAAGAGAATAATTTTACAAAAGTAACAACGATCTTATATACCTATTTAGGGGTTAGATGAACAAATTTAAGAGTGGGGAGGTCTAAAATTCAATTTGCTTTTATTTAAATTATGTAACAATTTACAATTTTTTGTATCAATAAAATGATCGTTTGTAATGCAGTGTTCGGCTAATCCAGTGCATTTTTTATTTTGGATGATATATTGTTTACGTTCTTCTAAACGGGTTTTTAGAGAACGACCTGTTTGTCCAATATAGAAGGCGGAGCAATGTAGACAGTTCGACTGGTAAACACCACTTTTTTCAAGAGTGTTTTGTGTATCTAGTTTATTGTTAACTATGAAAGAACTTTTGTTTACACGTATCGGGATGATGTTAGTTTTCTTTATGTTATTACAAATTTTACTAGTCACTGAAGGTACAAAATTAATAAAAGTATATTGCTTATTTTTGTTATTTTCAAAGTCAAGAAACACAAAAAAGTTAGACATTAGCAACTTTCTTTTTTCTTTTTTTATTAATCAAAGAATCTATTAATTTACTATCGTAGCCGTTATAAACTGCTAACAATTTTATAGTATTGACTTCTTTTTCAAATTTTGTAGCATTTAATTCTTTTTTTTTTATTTTTAGTTTGAATCATTTATGTAGTTATTATGCAAAAATAAATTTTGAAGCATATGCAATGAAAGTTTCATTTAAGAACAGTTTTTCTGTTTTTCTTATTATATTGCATGGTTGTATAGGTCGACACGAATCCTCAAAGGACAATATTCATTTGTCTTTTCAACGTTTTTCTTTTGTTTTTACCTTTAATAAATGTTTTGTAAAAAGCCACCGCCGAAGATGTAAGATAAAATGAGGGCAGCAGAGCATACATAAAGAACAATTTCAAATTAAAGTTTGAATTAATTCTCTTCATTTACATTACAATATGGCGGGTCGGCTCGTTATGAATATACATATTGTATGTATATACGTGTTAAGGCTCACATCCTATATATGTAACGCCGCCAGGTTATTATTGCACTTTTTTAGTTCGTATAATTACCCTTAACTAGCACGTATGACCTATAATAATACAACGTTTCTTTTAAATTAGAAATAATTACAAAGTCGGCCTTTTAAGATGCACCCATTATAGAACAATATTCTTTAGGGTAGGTTTTCGCGACGACTGAACTAGAATAATAAAGCGTACATATATTTTTTAAAACATTTTACTTTTTAAAATACTGTCTGGTGTAAAGTATTTATAAAGGGTCCTATTTGTTTTTAAATTCTATGAATTTAATTATTCTTTGACGTTTTTTCGTTATTAAAAGAAATGATCCTTTATCCTATTACAAAAATCAGGAAATTAGGAAACTTCATTTTGTTATCACTTTATGTTAAAATACTTAATTTTGTAGATTACAACGTGTACAAGTGTAGTCAACGAGGGTGAAAGTAAATCGGAAGTAATTTTGTATACTGTATACCATACGTTCCAGCTTATTTGTCTATTGTAAAATGAACAGTGCTAAAAGTAGAAAATGTGCAGAATGTTGTGGAATAATTGATCCACATTTAACAATCTTACTATAGATTTCTTTGATTTTGTAATGTGAATTTTTTTTTGTTTTCGTGGAGGAGAGGAAATCTTCAAAAGACACCCTGCCGCCCGTGCGACTGGGTAGTGTCGGATTTCTACCGACTAAAACCTCTCCCCCTCAGGCCGTTATAGGATCGTTTGATTGGGTCCTCTTCAGCCGTAATGTGAATAAAAAATTGATGGTGGAAGCTAATATGTGTTAAAACTTATTAGACATGTTGAAATTCAATAAAAAGCACTTAGTTTCAAAAACTTTTTAGTTTGTAGACACTACAATATTGTTTCGCCAAACATTGATTTCGTCAAGTGACGATTTAACAAATTTCGATGTTCAAGTTGTATATAGATATGTCCAAGTCAATTAAAAAAAAGAGGGGAAGATATTTTGAAGTGGAGAATTTTTAGAATCAATTTGGTCTTTTGTTCTGGACATGCAGAATAAAATTATGGTTCTTGTTGATTCCGTACATAAATTTTTTAAACACATAAGACACGTTGGGACACCTAAGTTATTTTCTAAAGAAGACACCTCGTGTGTCAAAACGTGCTTTAGGTTCTCAAATATTTTATATGGAATTTTGAGTTATAGTGTTTTATGTAGTTCAGTTCCATAAAACCCCTTTGTTTTTGTTGTACGATATATGAAAGAATAGTAAGGGACGTTAGTTTAATTAACTTCTGTTCAATTACGTTCTATGTATCAATTATAGAATATATTGCGATATCCATAAAAAATATATAGAGAATAAACACATTTCAAGAGTAGATACCTACCTACCTACCTACTTTTACGGATGTTATTGGGTATCTGGTAAAATTACAGTCCTTTGAAGTTAAGGCAGAAAAGTAAAACCTATACGTTAATCCAGTAACAACCACGAAATCAAATACTGATCGCGATGCAATGCATTTTGGAATGTCACATACAGCTAAAGGCTGAGTTTGCAAGTTTTTGACCATTTTGTTCATAAATTCTCTTCTTTCTCGCCATCAACATATCCACCTATCAATGGGATTCTCATCGTTCCTTGAAGCCTGTCTCGTAACGTTCAAGTTAACCCTATTTTTCTGTTCTCAAAGTTCATCTCATAGCATTCAAGTCTCTTCTTCTTCATTATTTTCCTTCTCTCCTCGATTTATCTGTCTTTACCATCAGCAACCCTTATACAGTTTACCATAATTCTCGATCTGTCCTTTTATCGACCTAATCTTATCTTGTTTTGAAATTCTATCTCATCTTTTGAACTTCTAGTCTGTCTTCTGATTTTCTATCATAGACGAGCACAAGTCCTTAAAATGTAGGCTTCTTATGTGTTGTTTAGAGTGTTTTGTATATTAAAAAACTATAAATATATAATATAAACGCGACTACTTAGTACTTTTCGGGGTTACTTTTTATTTATTTATTCGTCTTCTTAACAAGAATACTGTCGTTGATCGCGGCCATATTTAATTCGGTCATTAGCAACTGAAAAATCTTTCTAGTTCCCTACATTACTTTAAAATACTTATTATTCCTAATAAGTCGGATGGTACAATCGTTTGAAAAATAAATACAACACATTCTCACACTGATAAGAATAATCATTGTAAATTCCTTCAATTCAACACGCCGTCTCATATCTTGTAGTAAGTAACTATTTGTATAGTTAATAAAACGCCTAATTACTCCACTATATGTTATTAATTGTTATCATTGTAACTGTTTGCATTTAGGTCATTTATCAGTGCAATACTTGCGCTGTGTGTTACAAGCTGAGATAAAGTTTCTGTACGTCGACGGAAGAACGTTTATCGATTTCCTTTTGTCTAATTTACATATAAAGTGTTTCTGAGATTCTCATTATTTCACAAACGTTTCCACATTAACACGAAAATGTACTGTATTAGTCGAAGATTTCCGCACAATTTTCTTCTTCAGGCTTAATGTCGAATAAAGTTATTTAAAAGGAATTCTTCAACCGCATTACGAAAGTTTCAACACACTGTGGCTTCTTCAGGTGAAGATATACAATAATAACGACAATAAAGATATCTCTATATATACAACAATTTAAAGAAGGGTAGGGAGATTTTTGAAATTTAAATTTAACAATGGTGAATTACTAGTTTCAACTAGATCATTTAAAATTACATTTTTCTTAAAATAACGATTAATTTCTAATGACCCCAAATGATTTAATTTTTGTCCTTTGTTTTCTATATGCAAAATTTTATATTCATTATTAAAATTATGATTACAAATAATTAGATGCTCAGCATAAGTCGAGGTACACTTTTTTAACCTAAAACTAATAAAGTATTCTTTAATCCTATCTGAAAACGTTCTCTCAGTTTGGCCTATGTAAACCTCTTCACAATCTTCATATGTTAACATATACTCCAGAATTACTGGTTTTATCTTTACAATTATTTATAGTTTTGCTTATAGAATTATTAGTTTTAAATGATACAACTAACGCATGTGTTAAGTTTAGGAACATCAAAAAGAAAATTGATAGCAAGTAGAAATCTTGAAATTTGCTAATTTTTGAATTACTGTCTTTATGAAATGTTAAAACCAAATTCTCTGTTCTGCAGTTCATATTTTATTGTATTTTGTCATTGCAAATTCAGAATTAGATTTTGGACAGAATGTTTTACATTTGTTTTGAAGATTAATAAGGGAATGTTTCAAAAACGGTTTCAAAGTTTTAAAAATTAATCAAAACTTCCTATACAACGTCAGTGTTCCGCGGTCACTAAACTTAATCGTTTTTAGGATTTACAAGAAAATCATCTTCATTCAACGTATAAATACACTAAGCAACTTGTTGCATAGACTGTAGATACTACAAGGTCTTATATGTCAACGATTTGGAGGCAATTTTTCTCTTTCTTTTTTCACTTTGTATGTCCAGTGTTTTTTTCAACAAAAGGGACTAAGCAGTAATTAAATTTTGAGAAAAAGCTGCAACCTGCGAATTCATACTGTAGTCATGTAAAAGTAATCTTGATCTGTCAACATCATTACGACTCTCTAGGCTGTACTTAACCGTCAGTGACGTTAACTCACAACTTCGTTTATCTTATTTCTTCCTTCTTTATACAGGATAACCTTGTAAGCTGATGTTAACTGCATGTTGCTCATGCAAACTAAAACAGATATATTTCAGTTAAGGATAAGAATTTTTACTGACATTACTGAGAAATTGTATGTGTTCCAATTATTCATTGGCATACGTCACGTTTTCAATCTTTAGGTCTATGGACCCATATGAGTTGAACAACTACACACTTTAAACACGTGCCGGTGCTTTCCATAACAGGTAGACGCAGAGAGCTAAGCGCTCTGTCCGTCGCAACAATATCGCGTCTTAGCATAGCCAAATTGCATAGTGTTACGAGGTTGAGAATCAAGTAGTGCAACGTTCTCTTTGTTTCGCTCTTTTCGCAGTTCAAACAGTTTGGTGCAAAAAAGTTTTATTTTACTAGTGTAAACGTTAATTAAATAAGCCAGTGATTATTATTAAGGGCTGCCACTGTATTATGATAATTTTTTATTATGTAAATTTTCAATGTTGTTTATGATGGTTTGCACTATTGACCTTATCTATTATAAATTTGTCTTATCCTTTTCCTGGTTTTATGTGAATTTAATAGTCGTCTCACCGTTTGGTTGACGTTTACTTCAATATTGAATGGATATAAAGCAGTGTAGAAAATAAAAAAACAAACACAAGTTACAAAGATGTTTATTGTACCACAATGTACATTTCGCCACACAGTGGCTTCTTCAATTCAATTTTTGGATATAAAGTAGGTTACCGTTGAGTAATCGATTTTTTTTAAATAGTTATGAGAGAGTTTGATACAGAAATGCCTTGCAGCAACACATAACCGAACAGTTAGCGTTCTTACTTCACAAATCACATAAAAGTTTTACGTTTGGACATAAAAATCCAATTAACTTAATTAAGTTTAACCGGTCGTCTAAACTGCTTTTGTCACATTTAACGGGAAAACAACAAAAGTGTTTTTTAACTGTTTAAGTTCGTAAATAAATTGTTGTCGTAAGTAATTTAAAATTATCCTATGATAATAAGTTAAAAAATCCATCTACTTAAATATACGTAGAAGGTAAAAAAATGTGAGCAGTAAAAACATATAAATAAAAATTATATAACACTTATAGTAAGTAGAAAAATATAAATATTACATACACGTTACAAAAGTTAGGTTCAAAATATGGATATACTATAAGGCACTGCTACACCAAATGGTTAGAAATTGATAGAAAAAAAATACTCTCTTCGCTATCGTACTGGCTTTGTCCATATCTAAATTTAAAAGTCTATATTTTTTTATCAATTCTGAAACAGTTCATATAGAGTCTTTATATTTTCTCTCGTGTATATGTGATACCAATGTTTCATATTTTCAACCCAATTTGTCTTTGTTTTTATTTGTTTTTATAGTAACAGAAAGTACGATTGAGGTTTATACTACAACTACACGTATACAGGGTTTTTCAAGTTGATGGGTTATTAGAAGTATATGAATTCAATTCTAAATCTTGGGCTTATTTGGTTATTGTTTATGCCGCTTCTTTTACAAATATCTTCAAGTTCGACTTACATCCGGTTATACCGGCAGTAGATGTTAACATTCTTATTTTAAATAGACTGACATACTTTTTACTTTTATATTTTCCGATAGAAAATGTGAATTCATGTATATTTTATCCCATAAATATTGATGGATTTGAGTTATTTAATTTTTTTCAAAATTTTTGGCATTTGCACGTTAACACTAAAAAAACCGTAATTCAATTAATTTTGACATTTTGCTTTATAGCCCCTAACAATTATTTATAACTATTCACATTATGGAAAAATGATTGTGGTGTTTAACTAAAATGTACAGGGTGTTCAAATTTTGTAGTCAAATTTGGTCAACTTCAAAGGGGCATAAGTCAATTTTTTTTAATGGAATGACCCATTTTTGACTGCATATTCGAATTCCTCATTGAATTTGGCGTCTATTGATATGGGACTATTGTATACCTTTGTTTATACTTTTTGATTAAATTTGCAATGTTTGAAAATGTTGCTTTTTTGCACTGCATACGTATAATGCTAATGAAAGCAGTGTGCTGTGATTTCGAAACAATTGAACAATCAATTGTTGTTAAGTGTCTGAACGCGTATTGCCGTATTGTTGCAATAAAGCATCCACAATGAATAATTTAGATTACTACTGCTACAGCAATCAAGATATATGGTGATTGTAGAAAAATTACAGAAAGTAGTTCCAGACTTTTTAATCGTTATCCAAACAAGCCGAGAATGACTGGAAAATAATTTAAAAGAATTGAATCATATTTTCTACAAAATTCTAATGCTAATAATAACCGGATGTAAGTCGAACTTGAAAATATTTTTAAAAGAAGCGGCATAAACAATAACCAAATAAGCCCAAGATTTAGAATTGAATTCATATACTTCTAATAACCCATCAACTTGAAAAACCCTGTATATTAAATTGAATTACAATTTAATTAAATAAAACAAATCAAAAATACGCCGAAACTATTGGACATGGATCGCAATTTCCAACTCTGGTTATTATCAACACGCCAAACGTATTTTTGTTTTGTTCTATTTGATTGGATAGCTAAGCCATGGGTTCAGTTTGACAAAACGATATCCTTATTAGAAACTGACTTTGCTACATATTATTTTGTCCCATAATTAGTAAGAAATTTCTACAGATGGCGCTCACACATTTCAGATAAGACATTCCTGACTAGTTCCTCAGTATTTATCTGGGTTGCATATTTTATTTCATCCTGATCGCGCACGTGAGGCATGCCTGACTAGATCCTGATCATATCAGACAAATATAGTCGAGTAGGCATATCTATACAACAATTTTGTGATTTTTCCACCAGTTAATTGTCTCCAGCGATGGACATTAAACTAGTGCAAGTCAAAAGTATTCAGTAATGGAATTGTATTGAACGTAATATTCAATATTGTTTTCATTTTAGGCTGTTCTTCTTTTTATTAGATGAGGAAAGGAAACATTTGCATGTTTGTTGTTATATAAGTCATCATTAGAATATTTCTGTGAATTCCAAGGTGTTCTGTATCAAAGGCACTTTCATAATTAATCCGTTCGAAGGTTAATTGAAATGTGAGTGATATTATTACCCTGAATCCTTACGTTGCAACTTCAGGGATAGAAATTCGTGGGGCTCGGATATACCTACATGGAACGTAATGTACCTTTCAAGTTCAAAGCTGCAAGAAGGAATGTTTCGTCGCTTTCGCCCCCATTTGTTGTAACATTATACTTTATAAGCTTCCAAGTTGTTCCATTGTGTAGTTATCTGATCCTGTCTTGCACTATCTCGGGAGAGATCGGTAAAAAGGCAACGGTGGTGCCACTTACGTATCTTTCACGCCGAACGAGAACCATCATCCGACATCGATACCATCGCTAATGTTGCATCTTCTAAATTGCTCTCTTCCAAACCTACATAAAAAAAGAGATGAGTATTTTTAACTAAACAAAGGGTTCATTTTGTCATTTTAAAGTGGTTAAATTTGTAATCCTTTTGTTCGTCATCGTCCATTTTTGTCCTTTAATATGAAAGCTAATACGTCAGGACGTTTCTATTATTCTTTAGTGGCAACAGGGACAATTACCATTAAATACAAATGCTTTACTTTTGATCAAGCTGATTTTCGTTTTTATTTGATAATCGTGTGAAATAAATTGTCAATTTTTGATTTTCAAAAGCGTAGTGTCAGGTTTCCTATTAATCGTTTAGGAAATTTACTATTTTATTTGTTTGAAAAATGGTATGTTACAGTAAGCGTCACGAACGTACCAGTTTCTATTTTTCAGAGACCTCCCAAAAGTTCCTTTGTTCAACACAACACGCTTTTAAGAATATTTATGAAGTTAAAGAAATGTTCTACATAACTATTTGAAACCATTTGCATTTTAGATGCACAGATTTTGAATGGAGCGTCTCGTCTAGTCATTTCTTTAAATTTTCGAAATTTTAATGCTTCTTAAATCTTTGTTTAACCCTATTAACAGGTATTAAAAGCCAAAACAAGTCATAAATCGAAAGAAAAAAATAACGAGGCTTTTATTTGTTTATTTACTTTACCTTTTACACAGCGACAATTCAATAGACTACATGGAAAAACAGCTATGAAGACAATTCCTTTTCATAGTTTCAGTAATTCTGCTTCGTACGAGGTTCATTTGTTTATTAGTGGTTCATAGAAACAAGTGTACTAACCAAGTAACTATTGTCTGTTAATCATCAAAGACCCTCACATATCTAAACTAAACACAAAAATATAAGAATAGTAGGGTGAAGTCGCTTTTAACTATTGTGCTTGAGAACGGTAAATTTATCAAAACCACCAGACACTGATCGCGATTTCGCTCTTGTTAGAAATTCATCAGCGTGGCATAGGCAGTCTCGATAAATTACTGACCAAGTCGAAATATTCCGTAAAGAACAGTAAATTTAATAACAACATAGAGGTAATTGCTACCATCTAGTGGATTTTAGCCGCTACAGAAGATACCGATAGTTTCGATAAATTTCTGACCAAAAGCATTATAATTGTTATTGTTAAACTTTACGTGAAGGCCGTGTTGTTGATTTATCTTGACAAGTTTAAATACCTCCGTTAAGCCTTGTCTAATTTGATATATTCTGTAGCGGCTAAAATCCACTAGATGGCAGCAATTGCCTCTATGTTGTTATTAATTTATAAATTTACTGCTAAAAATATGTTTGAAACACGACTGCGTATGATTGCTAAGCGCAGAAAGTAAGCAGAATGGAAAGAAAATAATGGAAACGTTTGTGATGCGGTAGTTTAGGCATATGGTGAAAATACCGCGTATAGAAAAGGTTAATTAATGTTATAATCAGCAATTGACATTGCTACAGTGATTAATCTATGAAGGCTCGAATGGAGAAAAGCTAACTTGTGTGGTATAGGATGACAAGAATTGGAATGAATAATGGTATCGGTATGTGATTATTTATGGTATATAGTAAATGAATGTTTATATTCTTTATGGATAGGTCTTAGAAATTAATACTTTGGTTGTCTTCTAATTCTAAAGTAAATTTTATTTAAAAAATGTTATAAGTTGTCTCTCGGTGCCTGTAAAGCATACGAGTATGTCGTCGACATAACGATAATAATATAAACATTTTTTGAAGAGATAATTTTGAGCTTCTCTGTTTTCTAGATTTTTTAAAAACATTTCTGCAAGGAGTGGACTTAACTTCTTGTATCCTCCTATGTATCATTTAGATCACAAATGAGTCTCGTTGCGTTATATTGATTATTCATATAAACACAGAGATAGTATAAGATATAAGAAGTTGGCAGCCTACCGTAGTTGCAACTAATGTGTGTAGCTGATATAGAACGTGGATTAGCCCAATCTATTTCAATTCTAACAGGATCAATACCTGCAGTTTCATGTAAAATAACATATTACAAAGGTGAACGTTTTAAAGTTTGATTATCTTCGTGAAGATCTTTGAAAAAGTTATTCTGTGAACCCAAATTATTAGCATACATTATTTAACAATTTATTCATTGTACTGTATACTCATATCTGTATGTGTGCTTGTATTTTATGTATGGACATATCCTTGCACATATTAATCAAAATTAAATTGCATGTCTCATGTCTCGCACTCCCCACTCGTTGTTCTCGAATTACAATTTATATAGTCGGATAAAGTCTATTATATTACATGTATTATTCTTTGGTCGAAGACCCTAATGGTCGCTGAGATCAAAGCGAAGCGACCATATGGATCTCTGTTAATGAATTACAAACGGATTGAAATGCGTCCGCCCGTACCGGCTCTCTCTTTATTACTTACAGTGCGAACATTACTGCAAGATCTCATATTAATACTAGAAGAAAAACAAAAACAAATAAAATTTATTTAAAAAAAACATAATGAATAGTAAAGTATTTTTCCGGATCTTGCAACAATTATTTTAACATGTAGACAATTTGCAGAACTAATCGTAAATAATATTAATCTAATTTCATAAGACCTTATAATATGGATTGTGTTTCATGTATCAATAAAATTCTGTTTAGTTAATTATTTAAAATTTAAATTTAATAAAACAAAAAGGTTTCGATGACACCTTTACACACATATACAGCTGATGAAGCCACAGTGTGGCGAAACAATATTGTAGTGTACAGTAAATAATTTATTCGAAACTTTTTTGTTTTATTAAATTTAAATTTTAAATTATGTTTGAGTTTCGACAAATAACTGCCGCATCAGTGAAATATTTCTTCATCATTTTAGCTTGTATATTTTTAAACATACACATTTAGGCTTGGGCAACGTATGCAATGTGTGTATTATATTCCAAATTTCATCTATTGTAGTAAAAGTATTCCTTTGTTAAATGTTCTACAAATACTGATTTATTATTTTATTGTATTCCTAAATTCTTATTTGCCATGTTTATGATATGTAGGTACTAATAGCGGAACCCCTACGGTTTCTATTTGCGGGACATCGGTCGGTGTGACACTCCACTACCTACTTTGATGTATTTATTACCAGTTTACACCCTGTACACTCTTTTTCCCAACTAACTAACATAAAAGGACATAGAGAAAGAGTATCTTGACCGAGCGGTGTGGTCTAGTGCTCTAAATCATTGCTTAGCATTCGAGATGTCACCGATTCGAACCCGGGTTGGCTGCTCTGGTCCAAATTTTTCTGTGGTTTCCTTGGATCAACTCAGGCAAATGCTGGAGCAGGAATATTCCACAGATACTCTTTCACTTCTTTTCTGTCTTCATTTCGTCCGTCTCGTCTTTCTCTCCCTAACCACACCACCCACCCATTCCCACGATTCCTGAAAAGAGGCTGAAGAGAGCCTTACGCCCTACCCTCTGGCTTTGCACTACAGTGTAGGTCGGAGGGACTGCCCGCCCACCAGCACGAGTAGCTGTGAGTGAAGTGAAGTGTGAGTATCTTGACAGTAGGTCTTCTCAGTCAAGTTCGATCAGTTAATCTTGTTATCAGTCAATTACTATTATTCAATTAATCAATTCATTCATTCAAATGGACAATAGCCAATAACATTAAAAATCTAAGTATTGTAAATAGCGTAAATTGTATCAGTTAAAATATTATGTATGTTTAATCAGGAAACTATTTTGCAATATGATTACAACTTCAACTACTTCATGCAGAACTACCCTAACCGAAGTAAAATACTGTTGGAGACAATAAAACAGATTGGTAATGAGTTAGTTACGAAAAGCTATTATTATTAGGTATATCTTATACTTAATATGTAAGCATCTGCCATGTTTTGAGTATTAATTATGTAATAAGCATAAAAAAATCTTTTAACATTAAAAAAACAGACTCCAACTATGCTAACCACCTCATTTGTAACTACCACAATTTCGACGATAATTTCAAAATGTTAGATATAGAAAACAAAAAACAAAAATTGTTATTTTTGGAAATTGTAGAAATTAATAGATTTAAAAATAGCAATAGATTAATCAATGAACAGACAGAATTAAGTAGCTCCCCACTTCAAAACTTGTTCCTTGATACCACCCTTCCAGCTTAGTATTCAAGACCAAATATTGTTAATAGTTTTAAGTTGACTACAAACTTCCGACGAAGCCAAAGTTTGGCGAAACGATCGCAAGTGATCAATAAAAAAGTTGAAAATCATCAGTGATTTTTAATTAGTTATGTTGGGTAACTTTTAGATTTTGTTAAATTTCTATTCAGGAATACATTTCCCCTTTTTTGTGTTACAATTTATTTTTTATTGTTGGGTTTATTGAAGGATTAGGATTCTATTTTATTGATTGAACCATATGACCGATCTCTTTTATTATTCTTTGTCCAGTGTTGAATGTTAAAAATGTTTTCCTTGGTGTTTCGGTGGGTAGAGGGCGACCGGGTCCTAACTTTACGATCAGTTTCCAGCTTGACTCGGAGGTTAATGTTCCGCGCAGATATTACAACGACAATGCATGCATGATTCAAAAGGCTAACAGCCATTGTCGCCAGTTTCTTTTTGCTACATTCTTACATCTGTATTCATTATTTTCAGTTTTGTAAGTTAAATTCTGAAAGGGACGCTCACGGCACTTTCGTGATTGAAAGTAAAAATTTAGAATAGAAATGAAAAATGAAAGAAAAAGCTTACTATTCAACATATTTTGAAAAAGGAATTAAAGAGGTGATTTAACGTTGGATTAGAAGACATTAAATATTTCGATTTATTAATGCTTAGTTTCGTTATTTCCGGTGGGATCGAAGTTGCCACTAAAAATAAATATCTACCTGCAAAAAATTAGGGTTTTAAAAGTAAACAACCAATCTTGCCACCAGAGAAAAGGGTGCTCACCTACCTGATAAGGTAGTGGTAAGGAGTGTGGTCCTTGTGTTACGAAAACGACAAACGCGTATAAATCATTTCACTCAAAATTTAACGAATCTATTTACACAGCTCATCCATCAATATATATACAATATTTGTCGAGAAGTTAAAAGATTTTCAAATTGACACTTATGTCACGATTTAAATTTTAAAAACACCTTTCAAAATTAAGGATGCCTCCGTAGGAAGTAAAATGAAAACTATCATCGAATTGTGTGAAAAATATAAAAACAAAACAATATCGAACATCGACTATATAAAATGTGTATCATATTTACTTTGAAAAAATTGTTGACTGACATATGTATAAGTATGTATTTATAATGCCTTATTAATTATTGTTAAATAAATGCCATAAAATATCAATAAAGTATTTTCCTTTCTCATTAGAATAATTTCTACCTATTAGGTGTTAGTGGCACAATCGGTTGTACCTTTTCAAAGACCCTTTTTGGTCAGTGGCAAAATCGGTTCTACCTTTTTTGGTCAGGTATAATTTGGTGGCACCTTCGGCTACGTCCGTTATTTGTACCACCATAATTGTATCTTAATTGAACAATCTAAAAAGACGCATATTATGGTCCTTCGAGGCGGATTCAGTATTTAAGGTGAAGAAGCAATTAAATCTGCAATTAACTCCTTCATAATAATAAGTGAAACTATATATTGAAATACTAAAAATACGGTCAGTAGTCACTAATCACCTTCAACTATTATCTACAGGTTACAGTCGATTTTTCTCTAAGAGTGCCCCAAACGGATTAACTCCCGAACATATAATAACGTATCCAAAATCCCATAGAGTAAATACATGTGAACAGTTTTTAAGGGCAATGTCAGAATGAAGTATCTATTTAATGGTCACACAAATTAAAAGCCTAAACGTATACAAGAAGCTTGTGTTACGGCACATAATATTGGTTAGAAATACCTGGTGATTCATTGTTTCTCTGTATACGTCGTGGTTTGTTCATTTACGTTAATGAATTCTGGCGGAATCTGTAATGAACTTGACGGTAATTCGATTTTCAAAGAGATTCTTGTGTCAGACAAATTACGTCGATAAAATATGCACCCTATTTTTCATTTTATGTATTCAAAATGGCGCATGAGGATGTTCCTTCATCCATCGCGTGCCGCACACTATAGCAATATCCACAGCCGATAAGTTTCTTGAAGCTTCCTTTCCCTTGTTTTCTTTCTCATTCCGGATTCCGCGAACGATCCTTTGTACAAGAATTTATATTAGAATCAGATTACTAGAGGAAGCTTAAAAACTTAAGGAATGAAGGACTGAGCTTTTATCCGCTTTGATTGATTTTGAAGAATTTCAACGGATTTCTATATATATATATATATATATATATATATATATATAACAGACGGGCTCAAAAGTTCATGGGCTAGTATAGATAAAAATATATTTTTTTTTTATATAATTTGATTTTATAATTTAATATAGTCCCCTTTGAGGGCGATACAACGATTATAGCGGTCATACAATTTTTCGATACGCTTCAGTTTCGGCGATTACGATTACCTCTTCATCAGCGCGAAATTTATGTCCAGCGAGCATCCTCTTGAGGTCTGAGAACAGAAAAAAGTCGCTGGGCGCCAGATCTGGAGAGTACGGTGAATGCGGAAGCAATTCGAAGCCCGACTCATGAAATTTTGCCATCGATGTCATTGATTTGTGACACGGTGCATTGTCTTGATGAAACAGCACTTTCTTTTTCTTCAAATGAGGCCGCTTTTCCGCGATTTCGTCTTTTAAACACTCCAATAACGCTACATAATAGTCGCTGTTTATGGTTTTCCCATTTTTAAGGTTGTGAATATTATACCATGAGCATCCCAGAATATTGATGCCATAACCTTGCCAACCGACTTTTACGTCTTTCCACGCTTTGGAGTCGACTCGTCACGTGCAGTCCACTCCGCTGACTGTCGATTGGACTCCGGTGTGAAATGATGTTTCATCCACCGTCACATATCGACGCGAACGCAAAAACACTGCTTAGGATCATCGATCCGTTGTGTTTTTTAGTCGATTGTGAGCTCGCGCGGCACCTACTCTGTACAAAGCTTTCGCATATCCAAATATTCATTCACGATATGACCAACACTTTCCTTTGATATCTTTAGGGTCGGGTCTTAGCTATCTCAATCAACTTCACTTTAATCAAAAATTATTTTGTACACTTTTTTGATGTTTTCGTCTCGGCCTCTTTGGGGCATCCACTGCGTGCATCGTCCTCGGTGCCCATTTCGCCTCGTTTAAATTTAGCAAACCACTTTTCTACGGTTGATTTTCCTAGTGCAAAGTCCGAAGTCCGAATAATGTTTATCAGGACAAGCCTTGGTTTCAACAGTATTTTTTTTCGCCAAAAAGCAATGCTTTATTAAGAGACGAAATTCCTTTTTATCAATTTTTTCAGTCACAAAAGTTCTTTCACTAAAAATGCTATAACTCAGATACTAATGGTGCAACAGCTGTCAAATTTTGAAGGTTAAGGCTAACTAAAAATCATATGGATTTGATACTAGAAGCGCCATGTATGGGTCAGCCTACGAACTTTTCAGCGCGCCTGTTACAGCAAATCCTTAAAAAGGAGTACTTAACAATTATAGTTTACTTCATACAGCGTATTATGATTTGAATTTAGAATATATCATTGCAGTGGGAATTATTAAGTACTTAACAGTATCTTAAATTTTAATTGAAAATTTACCAAGGTCAAGGGTCAAATGTGAGTTGCGTAACTTCTTTCGGAACTGTCATTATCGTGTGTGCGTCCGATACGTTCTTGATTTATTTTAGTACATTAAATGTAATTCCTAGTACCCGAATTTATTTAAATTATAATTTAATTCGTTCCTTGCTCTGAATACAACCTAATTGTTGATTAGTCGGGATGTCGGGCAATAAATCAAACGGAATCAAATTATAGAAACACCGAGTTTTCGTTATATGTATATCGTAGTTGAATGTCGTGGACCTTGATTTGTAGTCCGATGCGTTTTCTGTCCGTGTTTCCAGTTTCTCTTATTTGTTTCTTCACGATCAATTATCAGAGTGAAACAGGGTCATTTACAGGCGACTCTTCTTGAATTAATATGAGAACGGCTCTTGAAGCTCTGACGTATTTACAAACATCTCAGATAATACCAAGAGATTCTTTGAATCAGCCTGGGAGAGGCAGACAGACTCGACTGCAGACTTGACTACAAAACACTTGCCAGAAATTTAAATGTTTGCGTTTATGAGTCATTCGTGGGGAAATAGACAGATAAAGTTGTTTTATTTAAGAACGAATGTATAAGTTGTTCCGAAAACATTCTGCAACTTTGTTCACTATTAAAAGCAGTGTAAGAGCGACACCTAATGTCAAATATTGCATTTGGCATAAAGGTAACTAACTGACTTAGCCATATTGTTAAGGAGAACGAAAATATTACCGTAGTTAAAAAAGATTGATTGAATTTCACCACTGGTTATGTTATGATGTGATGTAGTATCTGTTCAGATTTCCTAACTGAAAGATGTTCAAAATTGTTGTTAAGCTGTTGTCTGTTACTTTTCAAAAAATCTACCTACTTTAATTAAGGATGTTTGGGATTATACCTGCTAATTTTTTCTTGAGCCGTTTTCGGACTGGAGTGCTGGCGTTTGACGTTTCTGTTTTGTTTTAACTTGTAGGACAAGGGGAAGCGGAGGAACGTTCAAGGAGGGTGCAGCAACAGGCAAAAATAGTTCGAACAGAAACAGAAAGAACTGTTTTTATCTTCAAAACGAGTAGGCGCTCTCGTGGCGGGTACATTTATTCATTTTGAATAAGTTTTAAAAGGTAATAAAGGAAATCTGCACATAACGGGTTATATGTAGATTAAGGTTATAGCAAATCTCTTGTACATCGTGTTATGTTCTAATAAAATGTTAAACAAAGCAAGAGTAATTAATCGTTTTGATTTTACAAAGTCCATTTCTTCATCCTGAGTATATATATATATATATGTAGCGAATATTAGCTCAGTAATATCGTACAGTAAATGTGCACCACACTCAAATATTATTCAGTTAGGAATTAAAAACTGTAATATAACGATTACTATATACAATCAAACCTTTAAAAATACCGTTAATGTATCGTTCGTCTAAAGTTGTGACACAAAATTCACGATGTGACTATCCATTCCATTATATTTCGCCTAAACTAAACTGATAAAAAAAACTTTTGGGTGTTTCATTCCCACCAGCTACTCGTGCAAAGCCGAAAGGTAGGGCCCTCTTCAGCCTCCTTTCAGGAATCGTGTGAATGGGTGGGTGGTGTGGTTAGGGAGAGAAGAAGAGAAGTAAAAGATTATCTGTGGAATATTACTTCCCCAGCATTGGCTGATCCAAGGAAACCACAGAAAACTAAACTGATAAAGGAAGCCGTTACTTCGTGATAGTTATTTTTAATAAATTAATTGAAGAGAAACTTTTGTTTATCTTTCACACAAAATTACTATTAAAAATACACAACTATAGTTTCGGAACAACACGAGCTATTATCAAGTGATTCTATGGAATGATAAATAAGAACACAAGGATGGTATTTATATAGTTTACAAAGAATAATGTGGAAAAATCGAAGATGAGAATTTTAAAACCAAAAAATAAATATAAGAGACTAATAGAAATCTTCTTAATCATTAAGAAGAATTTCCTGTGATTCTAATACATTTAGTTCAAAACATGAATTATTGGAAGGTTCGTCAAGTTTAGAAATTTATTATTACTTGTAAAAATATGGTTAGAAAAAGAAGAATCCATTTAGAACGCAGTAAACTCTTTACAACATATCTTAAATCCTCCACCTTTCTTAAATTTATCAAATTTGTCTTTACAATTAAATAAAATATTCCTTAAATTATTTTGTGACTTAAAAGTAACTTGTTAATTAAATTGACATAATATATAATAATATAAATATCAGCTTTTTGAAAGAATGTAAGGAGACCACTGAAAGACTTGAACCAGGGCAGGCGGACCCGAAATCGAACCAGCGACCTCCCAAATGCTAAGCTATGATCTAGACCACTAGATCGCTCGGCCTTTTGAAATAACTACTTCTTTCAGAAACGTCTTGGTGAATTTGAAGATAGCGGTTTATTTACATTTGAATGTGAAAAAAGTGACATTAATTAACCGTATTTAAAATCTATCTAATTTTACAAATTAACTTCGACATAATGTATAACTTTTAAAATTTAAAATGCTCGTATTCGAAGAGCAATGAAACCGTAAATATTACTTATTTTCTAAAATGTTCACATGTGTATTTTTAAAATCCATTTTTTGTAACTACCTACAATAAAAGCTTGTATTTTAAACTTCTCAGGAGTATATTTGAAATTTTGCTGTTTTTTCGTTTTATTGTTCATATATTAATCACGCAAATGTACAAACAAATGTTTTGACGTTATTATAAAGCTAAGTAATAAAGCACGCATTCTCAGTTGAAACGATACCAGAAATATACGTTTTGTAATCCCGTGTAAAACGTATTTATAAACATGTGCTTTCCATAACAAATGAGTTTTTATTATCAGCCCACAAATCACCCTTCTAATCGGCATGTGCGTGACCAGAGAATAAATCAATAAAAGGCGCACCAACGTTTTCGTTGCCGAAGAATAAATTGAAACCATTTCCTCCAGTGTTACATACGGTTAATACATGTGTCTATACACTTTTTTTTCAATTTATAATACACAGAAATCTATGTTAATTCATTACTTATTGCAGAAGTGCTGTGTAATGACTCTTTTCCCTTTTATTAATGTACCATCGAAAGCAACATCCATAACAAAAATTAGGCATTGATAACATCATTAAGGATTTTAAGATCGAGCCATTGTTCAGCTCCGGATTCACCCCCTTCCTAAATTATACGCAATGATGGCTCCATATATCTTTGAATTAATAGGGGCAAAAGATGAAAAGCAAAAAAAAGCTACTTTATTGAATTCACTTGTGAATCCTTATGCTCCCTTCTACTCTTTCTCTCTCACCACTACTCGCGCCTTTACTCTCTGGGACTGGCAGTTCTCTTGAAAAATCGTACGACACCAACAGATTTTGTATAGTACGCGAGCAATTAATGCAGCAAAGGGGTGTAACATCACTTATTTTAAAATTATAATATGTCTATTACATTTTTTCGTACTTTTGGGTACTTTTATGTGAAACTTACCGCTTGTAATATTTACACATACCTCAAACGTGTAACCAACACAGTGCTCCTCTTGTAAGGAGGAGGGCTTTTTCAAGGTCATCTAAACTATATAAATGACATTACTGTATGTTATCCAAAAAAGAAGGCACTAAAATTCTTGTTTGTTTAGATATTAAGGATCAAAGATACCACATTTGGAACGCATCCCACCAAGCCGGCACTACGAACCGAAAGCCAAATCCCGCAATCGGTTTCTACCTATTGGGTCTCATCATCATTGATCCTTAATATTTAGACAAACAAGGATTTTAATGCCTTCTTTTTGGATATGTTATCTTCGTCTAAGAATTTTTCCGAATCAACAATGAAATTCAACGCCGGTAGGGGTATTTGTCCTCAGAGTAGTTGTTTCTGTTGATTCCATATTGATATTTATTGTATGTTTCTCTCTCTATACAGAGTCATTCAAACTGAGTGATATATTAGACGTTTTAGGGAAACTAAATATGTTACAGATTTGAAAATTTGGGAGAAGGGGTTATCTATTTAAGGATGATCTATTTAACTAAAATAATTTCAACTGTCGGGCACTTCCAGTTATACCCGAAGTTGATGTCAACTTTCTTATTTTAAATGGAATGGCATAGTTTTTACGATGAATTCGTATGAAACATAAAATTTTCAGATGACATTGGACTAACCAACCAACTTGAAGTTGTACTTGAATAGTTTCCGAGATATAGTAATTAATTCAATTTAAAAAAGATTGCATCGTAACCCAAACTATAACTATATATATATCATAACCATAAAAAATGACTTAGAATGTTGGATTTTTTACAAGTTATAGCCAAGTCAGAAGCCTAACGCCATGCCAAAATTAATCTTTATATCCACTTTCGATTCATATGGATATTTCCTAATCTTGTATTTGGAAATTTTTGAATAATTTTGGATTTTTTTTAAATAAAGAATAGAAAACCTCCAATGTTTCGAAAGAGGAAGCAACTTTTCTTCCAATAAATTAAATTATCTTAGAAACTATTCATCGTAGACATACATGTTTCATACAAATTCATCGTAAAAAATATGCCATTCCATTTAAAATAAATGTTTTGCGACATACAAAGTTAGTTATGACTAGTTATATTTATCCTACTTGATAACACTTAAGACGATGTAACCTACGATTCTCTTGGTAGCTGATAATATTGTAGTTTTTATATTACAAGTAAGTTCAGTGTGGTGTATACCTGGACTGATGAGGTTAATACGCAAGAATTCCGTACTAGAAGGAGACAGATTATATTGGTCAGAGCTGTCTGTCCTCTTGCACGCTCAGTATCGTCCGTGACGGCTCGAACTGACGAGGCAATTACAAAATAGAACACAGTAAATATTTCAAACCCCAACACTAAACGTCTGAAATTCTTCACGGCAACATGTTTAGTTATTTTCGGCCCTAAAGAAGAAGGTAACGTTGTTCCGAAAAGTGCTTAAGACGTTTAGTGTCATATTTTAGCGTTGGAGTTTCAGCTATTTACTATTAAAGTTTCCAGTCGTCTTCAATAAGCAAATGCCAAACAGATATGAGACCAACCCTCTGATAATTTGTTTCTCTCGATAATTTTGTAGCAATTGAGAATAGCGTTCAATTTATCCACTTGGTTCCGAATTTCCAAACATTAATTAACTGGATTCCGGTCTTCCGAGTATAATTGCCTTATGTTTGGTTTGTACGTATAATGTATAACCGTAGATCTACTTATTTGGTAGATATCCGGTGCGACGGACGGTTCCGTAGATGCCTACCTGCGATGAATTGTACCCTGTTTCCTCCCATTTGCTTGTTTATTGTATACGGGGGTATCCATCATGTTTGTGCAGACCACGAGTTAGCCATAGGTACACATACAAACGATAAATCGCTGTCATCCGTTCATCCGAAACCACGGCTACCTCGTCGACCATCACATTTGCGTCCATCCATCGCGGACAATGAGATGAGGTCCCCGTTCCCCCGGAAATACGTCGACTATTATTGTTGTGTTATGTTATAAAGGCCCCGCTGATCGCTTCTCATAATGCCTCCATTGAATATCCAACAATAGTTCACTGGCAGTGGGGCCGTCGATGTCGCTGCCTGTACCCGGCCTGCGGACGCGTTTATAATATCGTCATCGCCGAATGTCAATCGGAACTGGGACCGATTTTCATCCACTGTCCAAGGCCCTTTTCATCGGTGACGAAGGTATAAATGGGGACAGTTAGTATTACATGAGAATAAGGCTCTAATTGTATACTTAATCCCGGAGGAACTGCCGCGATCAATATAATATTACGTAAAACTCTAGAAGCGGTACTAACATTCGCAAAATAATGGAAATTATTGTAATGACAGTTATATTTATATTTTATCTTGGCCTCGGATAACATTAATAACTAAGTGCGAATGTTCTTTTTTTAACTTTCGATTAGTAGTTTTTGTCCTTTCTTCTTTTACATATTGTCTTTCTGTATACTTCGGAGAATCTTAACAATATCTTATGATCTACTTGTATAGTTAATGTTTTGTATACGTTAGAATTAAATATTTCTTAGAATAAGTTTTGCGTCAACATAAGTTAGTGGATAAGTAAATAAATCATTTTATTCTTTATATTATTATTTATTATTGATTACTTAAAGATTAATTTTTGTGCACCTGCTACAATAAAGACAGTTCATTTTCTGAACATCCAACATTCCTAATTTTCGAGCCTCAGTTTTTTCAAAAGGGACAGTACCAAAAAAGCTGAAACTTCGAGCACTTGGAGCTATAAAATAACGCGTTCTTTGACGGCCAACCTTTACCAGGGTATTGGCGGGAGAACAAACTGGTGGTAAAATCGTCCCTATGAAAGCAGAATCTGTCCTTCTCAGGTTACCGAGCGGCGTGCTCTAGACCATTGCTCAGCATTCAAGAGGTCACCGGTTCGAACCAGGGTCCGGCTGCACTGGTCCAAGTTTTCTATGGTTTCCTTGGATCATTTAAGTAAATGCTGGAGCAGTAATATTCCACAGATAATCTTTCACTTCTCTTCTGTCTTTTTCTCTTCATCTTTCTCTCCCTAACCACACCACCCACCCTTTCTCACGATTCCTAAAAGGCCTTACGCCCTTCCCTCCGGCTTTGCACTACAGTGTAGGTCGGAGGGACTGCCCGCCCACCAGCACGAGTAGCTGGTGGGAATGAAAAAAAACGTTTTAAAGTTTTTCTCAGGGATGTGTTTTGTTCCGAAACTCGAAAACGTCAAGATCAAATCTTTCTTTACTAAGTCGTTCCAAATTCATTTTAGAAGTTAACTATTTTGTTTTAATCGTTATATTAGTGTAGTTTGTAGGCGTTATAAATACATAAGGAAATAACGTCGTCCAGAGTTTCATTATTACTTGCAAGGTGCAGATATTCTGAATCAACATCCCGAACCAAAGGATTAGGGAAACAACAAATTTTATACTTTCCATTCGACACATTTTCTGTTAGAGACTTGCGATTCTAAGATTATTCGCAATTTCCTTTAATTGCTATTAAAGTGTTCATTAAATATTGCCAAGGTGAAATGGTTTTTACGATGTTGCAGTGTAAACATTCGAAGTAAGGAACGACCGCCGATAGCGAGCGGTTTCCTTTTTGTCGCGGCGACTATTCTGCGTGCAACACACGTTTTCACTTTACGGAAACCGCATAAATTGTGTAGAGATTAGACTCACGACGCTGATCTGAATAGCGATTGACGTGAAGTTGTGCGCATTATTAAGGATGCACGATGCCATTTCGGCCGTTTCGACTTGGGGGGTATAATCAACGGAAAGCCAACCAGGTCATTAGCGTTGATGATGATCCGAGTGAAGGGATAGATGCGTTATTTTATATGTGCACCATAAACAGACAAAGTTAGGCGAAGATATCTTTGCAAATTACAGGGTAAAGGAATACTAGACATAAATCGTTTACTTAGTCGTTTACAACATTTTCTCTTTAGTTAATGCTTATCTTTTCAAAATATAATTTCAAAAATAATGAAGGATTAACAAACAAAACTCGTCATTTTTATTGATAAAAGAACAAATAGACGTTCATTTTTCTCCTTCATTAAATTAAAAATTGTAATTATCCGCTATTTGTCTTAAAAACTTTTTTCATTAATTTAATTTTTTAATCTCTCAATCATTAATTTTACATTAATTTTGATTATGTGTATTTAACTACTTCATAAGAACATTAGATATTCAAGATATATGTTTTCTTTCCTTATTTATTTATTCCAAAATGTTTCAATATTGTGCCGCCGAACAATCAATTGCATTTATTAAATAGAAAATAATTAGACATAGGAAAAACTGCTATAGAATTTTGAAGATCGTATAGACGCATCGGAAAATATCGCTACTGTGATTATGTTGAAAGTTGGAAAATCAATTTCAGATGTGTTCCTTAGAATTTAAGAAACTTTCGCCTTATGTTTTTTTTAATTTAAATAAAATGCATCCTTTATGTTTAGTGTAATAATGTATTATTTTTCTTGTTTCAGGTAAGTCAGTATATATGCAGTGATGTTCTACTGACTTTCAACTTTTACTCAGGTATCTTTTAGTATAATATTGTGTAATAAAATATTGTTGGCTTTTGGAACGTATTTTTGTAGAGAATTTTAAAACTTAAAAAAAGTTTTTATATAAGTAACAAAAAAACTACTTGCAGTGTCATTACAGGGAAAAGTAATAACAATACAAAAGTGACTCCCCTAAATAAATATTCAAATATTTATCTTCTGTATTAATAAGTTGGCAGCCTTGCCGACAAAACGGAACAGTTACCGCTACGTTTGTCATGACATTATCAGACGTTTTGTCATACGCCTAGGCATCTTACGAAATATGTATGAACACTTAGGCTTTACATTAATTTACAAATATATTCTAGATCTCATTTTGCATTTGTAGATTTGTAGGTTTGGATAAATGTCTGGACGGTGGGGCCATTGTTTGGAGGGGGTCAAATAGGTAGGGTTGGTGGTGTAATCTTATACAGTACTGAACAATCATGTTTAAGTTTCAGAAGAAAACTTTCACAGGAAGTTATTACATCAACAATTGTTTCCTGAAGAAGCTACTGTGATACCGAAACAATTGTTTATATAATAAATTCCTGTGAAAGTTTTCTTTTGTTTTACTTATGATTATGAATACCTTTCACCAAGTAAAAGCCAATTCCATTTCATCGTATTTAAGTTTGTTTTGTGGTTTAATCATTGCTTAGCATTCGGGAGGTCACCTATTCGATTCCGGGTTCAGCTTCCCTGGTTCATGTTTTTCTGTGGTTTGTTTGGATCGCTTAGGAAAATTCTAGGGCAGTAATATTCTATAAATAAACTTCTCTTCTGTCTTCATTTCATCCGTCCCATCGTTCACTCCCTAAACACCACCCACCCATTCCCACAATTGCTGCAGAGAGTCTTACACCCTACCCTCCGGCTTTCCACTACAGTGTAGGTCGGAGATTCTGCCGGCCCACCAGTAGGAGTAGCTAGTGGAAAGTTAACACAAAAAGTTTAAAGGTTTGTACACAGGAGTGGAAATGCAAGGGATTAGGAATAATAAATCGAAAATTTGAAAGAGCAAATAACCTAACCTAACGTTTCTTGTTGTGGGACGTCAGGCAAAATACTCAAACAAACTCCAATATATTTTGACTGTGCTTAGAGTGAGTTAGGTTAGGATAGTTTCTGTTTCAACATTATGGGTTTTACAATTTATGAAATAATTTTCTAAAAGCGTCGGTGTTTTTCTAAAGTTCTTAATGTTGTTATACGCCTACGACGTATATAGAGGGTTTTATTTTACATCGACTGGGTCTGTTATAATTACCTTCTCTTTTTTATTAAAATGATAGGTGAAACACGTGATACGTTTGTTTTTATTGATGTGAAACCTACAAAAGAAAGTAATTTGTATTCAGATGAATTCATACAAAATGTCATGTAATATGCGACGGTTACAATGTTAATATTCTTTCTTAAGAGAGACTTAATCTCGAGCTGAGAAAGTTCCCTAACATTAAGGAAAGTTTTTCTTACGATAGCATCTCTTGTAATGTTTAAGAAAATGATGCTCCACGGTAAGGTGAGATTAAAAGTGAAACATCTCGTATTCTGCTTCTCGTGATACCATTAATTACGTCTTTATAAGAGGAGGTTGCAGTAGTCCTGACATCTTCGTCGGAAACTTTGTTCGTGCACGTAACTAACTTGCCATGAAAACGCGCCGTTAAAACGAAAGTTTAGCCGAGGGATTTGTAGGAAAAGCTACATTCACATACCTATTACAGTCGCAATGTAGGAAGGTGTATCGTGAGTGTGACTTATACACGAAAGCGACATGATAGAGGTGGAGATTTAGACGAGATAATAAGTCCAACTTAATCTGAAAAGATTTCTTGAAATTTTGAAGGTGCTCTTATACTACGTGTATCTACTAATCTATTACTATTTTAATAAGAATGGAGTGATCAGTCATTTATTTGTAATTAATGATAATCAGGAATGCTGGTCCATTCTCAGATATAATAATCTATTCCATATGCAAACAACCTACGGGATGGGGAAAATATTTCAGCAGTACAATGGGGATGCATGCAGGCATTCGTCAACACCACTTTCAGTTGCTCTACCCTACTCTGTGTCTTCTTCCTGAGACTTCTCGTTTCAGGATGGATACTTAATACTTCAGAAGGTTGAGATCCGTCAAGTTCAACGGTCAAACAACCTTACCCCAAAAGCCATAAAACAGCTATTCGAAGGTGGGCATCAATAATCTAGCAAAATGGGCCGCAGTTCTGAGGTACTGCAAGGCCTACAGATCCAAAACATCTTGAAGAACCAGCTGCTGAAAGTGTGTGTGCTTGGCACAAAATAGTAATATGTACAGTTAAAGAAAAGTAAGCTGTATAAGGAAATTTTGAACATTTGTTGTTATTGAAATAATAAAAGTTATTATTCGTTTAATTGCCTGAATTTATTTGTTCATGCAGCTCTATTATACTGCTAAAGTATTTTTTAAAATTCCGGAAACTTATACCCCATCCTATATTATTGATTAGTTAATTGCAAACTATATAGCTGAAATACATTTGCAGCGCATACGAGCTTGTCTACAATTCATTCTAAAAACATGCGTTTGTATAAGAACAGTCAAAGTAGTTTATTCTGAGCCATATTTCGCAGATTATTGCTATCGTTTTTATACTTACTAATTGGACTCTACAACTAACAAATGTATGCATGTCCACTACCCTGACTTTAACAGCGAAAGTATTAACATCATTCTAAAGATACTAGTCGCTTGTTGAAATTATAGATTGTTTAGAACTGTGGTCGAAGTGGTGTGTTACAATAGAAACATCTGCTTTCACTAAAGGTTAATTAAATCAATGAAATTAAACAAATGCATACGCAGAATTGATTTAAATGATTAATTCTAATTCTCCTCTACTTTATGGAAATTTAAGTACATATTGAAATTTTTAATTAATAAAAGACAATTTATACTATAGTTTTATTTTTCTCTACAATTGTTTCACCATACTACGGCATCTTCGGGAGAAGAATTTACATCGGATGTTACAATTTTTGCCTTATGTGTATTACTACTATCTTAGTCTAAAGGGTGGGAAGAAATTTCTACTATTGTGTCTACAATTATTGAATTGTGGATATTTTCAATTTCATTAAGAATTCTTGTGTTATTTTTAATCTGTTTTTTAATTTCTAAAATTTCCAAAATGTCTAGTTTTTTACTTTTATTATGTTTGTGTAACATTTTGTTCTAAATTTTGTTCAACATTCATGAACCACATTGAAGACAACAAATATGAATTTAATTTAGAACAAAATTTCAAAATTTTACACAAACATAATAAAAGTAAAAATTGTGGATATTTTCAATTTCATTAAGAATTCTTGTGTTCTTTTAATCTGTTTTTTAATTTCTAAAATTTCCAAAATGTCTAGTTTTTTACTTTTATTATGTTTGTGTAACACTTTGTTCTAAATTTTGTTCAACATTCATGAACCACATTGAAGACAACAAACATGAATTTAATTTAGAACAAAATTTCAAAATTTTACACAAACATAATAAAAGTAAAAATTGTGGATATTTTCAATTTCATTAAGAATTCTTGTGTTCTTTTAATCTGTTTTTTAATTTCTAAAATTTCCAAAATGTCTAGTTTTTTACTTTTATTATGTTTGTGTAATATTTTGTTCTAAATTTTGTTCAACATTCATGAACCACATTGAAGACAACAAATATGAATTTAATTTAGAACAAAATTTCAAAATTTTACACAAACATAATAAAAGTAAAAATTGTGGATATTTTCAATTTCATTAAGAATTCTTGTGTTATTTTTAATCTGTTTTTTAATTACTAAAATTTCCAAAATGTCTAGTTTTTTACTTTTATTATGTTTGTGTAACATTTTGTTCTAAATTTTGTTCAACATTCATGAACCACATTGAAGACAACAAATATGAATTTAATTTAGAACAAAATTTCAAAATTTTACACAAACATAATAAAAGTAAAAATTGTGGATATTTTCAATTTCATTAAGAATTCTTGTGTTATTTTTAATCTGTTTTTTAATTTCTAAAGTTTCTAAAATGTCTAGTTTTCTTACTTTTATTATGTTTGTGTAAGATTTTGAAATTTTGTTCTAAATTAAATTCATGTTTATTATCTTCAATGTGGTTCATGAATGTTGAACAAAATTTAGAACAAAATGTTAAAAAACAGATTAAAAATAACACAAGAATTCTTAATGAAATTGAAAATATCCACAATTCAATAATTTTAGACAAAATAGTAGAAATTTCTCCCCACCCTTTAGACTAAGATACTTGTGATACATATGTTATAATGCAAAAATTGTAACATTTGATGTGAATACTTCTCCGGAAGATGCCCTAGTAGGGTGAAACAATTGTATAGAAAAATAAAATAACATTATAGTGGAAATTGTGTTTTATTAATTAAAAATTTCAATATGTATTTAAATGAACTGACTTTATATCGCCATCTATAGATAGTTTCTGCTAACTATAGTATTCGTAGTATTGACAAGGCTTAGAAAGATATATAATATGTATATGCCTACTTGGTAAATTGCTGCCAGAGAACTTAATGTTCTTTATTTATTTGGTTTGCGTGCCTATCACGTATATAAGCTACGTCCTAGGTTCAGTTTTGCAAGTAAATGACTATATATGACGATATGTTACCAGTTACTTGATATTTCATGGAGCAACATCGGGTTGGTCGATGATTTATCGAAAATCACAGTCCAAATATTATTTTCAAAAATATAATATTGATGTAAGAACTCGTTTCACCATTAGTTAAATAAATGAACTGTTCTATTTACGATTAGGTAATTATTACCGAAACTGTGGAAAGTAGTTTTTCTTGTGAACGAATTATTTCGTTATTTGTTATCGTTAGAGAGAGGGTGGGCTACATAATGATTTCTTCTAAATTTATGATCATTTATTTTCTGGTATTGACTTAACGTTCGTTCATTTTTGCTGGTCACGAAACCGCCTGCGTTTCTCTAATGGTCGACGCTTCCTGCTTGTTTTGCCTAATGATTTATGTATATCCATTACAGTCTAGTTTTAACGATGTTTGTGGATATCACTCGTTTGCTCGCAGCCAATGCACGGAGAAAGAATTACTATCAAATTTTTTAAGTGTTTTAAAATTATGGTTATAGCATATGTTAGATTAAAACACCACAACGAGATAAAAATATTTATACGTGTACAGTTGAAAAATTTCATATGGAATATAAATCGAAGAAAAGAATACTACATGTAATAATATTTTGGCTAAAAAACTCAAAAATTATACACTTAATCGTATATATTATGAACAAAGTTTCGATAAAGAACGCATAAACTGGACCTTTATAAATCATTATAAAAATATAAGTACAACAATTTGCAAAAGGTTAAATAAGTTAGGCATCAATAGTATATGTTTTAATAAAACAAATTTACGCAAAACTGTAATTAATAATACAATCTCAACAACAAACAAACTTCAAAAATCAGGTGTCTATGAGATTCAATGTTCAGGCTACGATGCTATCTATGTAGGACAGACAGGTAGATCCTTTAAAACTAGACTTAAAGAGCATAAAAAGTCTATTATTGATAAAAAATGTAATACTGGTTTTGCCCAACATTGTTTTGTAAATTTTCATAACTTTAGTGAAGATAATTTTTAAATTTTGCATTGTATAAATAAAAGTAAAAGATTAAACCTGTTAGAGAAATTAGAAATTCAAAATGCCTTCTTTCATAATAAAAATATTACAAATGAACAATGTGAAGAACAAAAGTCCCATACTTTTAGCCCGGTTTCATTAGTATGATTTGTTTTTACTCCCACTTACTTTAATATGTATATATATATAGTGACGTTTATTTAGATTAAGTTAGTTTCTACTCAACTCGTTGATAATGGCCTGTAAGCCGAAACAGTGTAAGAAAAGTCTTATTAAAAATTTTATAAAATCATACAACAGTGTTTGTTTGATTTCTATCATTATTGTAAAGAATGAGTGTTAGTTTTTGAAGTTATTTATTTATGCCAGGAAACAAATGAGTGAACCCCATCTTGATATATACCTTACTAGGGAGCGTTATTTACGTACATATTTGAATCTACCTTTTTAAATAGTAAATTATATACTGCCAATTAATATAAGAACAACACAAATTCTTGGTCAGTAATTTTTCTAACTACCAGATGTGAATCGCGATTTCAATCTTATTAGACATTAAATATATTCCTGAATATGTAATATAATAATAAAATAAACACAACGATGAAGTTTTACACTTTATTTAGAAATCTCTATTTTGACAATTAATTAAACTTTATTAAATTAATGGCACAAAACAATGGATACAATCCAATAATAATAGATAAAATGTTCAACAAAAAACTTAAAAAGCAAATACTCAATCGGTTTTTCTCACAAACAAAATAGCATCCACTTACTTTCTATAGAAATATAAGCCCACATATCTGCTCTAGGTTACGAAGTCTACAAATAAATAGAATAAGTAGTAATAAAAACAATTTGAAAACCATATTAGTTAATAACAAAATTGATAAAATAGATAACAACAAACTCAGGCATTTGTAAAATAAAATGTAATTATATTTAGAGCAAACAGGACGAAATTTTGAAGTGAGGCTCAAAGAACACATAAAATCAGTAAACAACAAACATTCGACTGGATTATCACAACATTGTCTTACGATGAACCACTCAATTAACAATGACAGTCTTTCAATTAACCATCTTGAAAATAAAGGATTCAAACTCAACTTTTTAGAAAAACTTGAAATCCAAAAAGCAATTTATAAGAAATTGAATTTGACCAATGAATACACGGAAGGTCTCAATAGCCCTATATTAAAACTATTAGTGATGTGTCTAACGGTGGGGGTGGGCCAACATTAGCACTTGGATATAAATAGATGTACGACTTTATCTTTAAGTTAGTTTCTATATATATGTTCTCTCTGAAGATAACCGAAAGGTTGAAACAATATTGTTAGAGATTTCTAAATAAAGTGTAAAACTTCATCATTGTGTTTATTTTATTATTTAATATGTTTTACAATTACCCTACCGCGAATACTATTAAAATTATATAATATAGGACCTTTGGTTATTCCTTATGGAGGGGCACGCACTTTTTATTTATCATGGTTTATTTAAAAGAATAGGAAGTGATATTTTCAACACTGTCGACATATTTGAAAAACGAGTGTCACAACCTAACAAAGCCTCGATTGTTTGAAAGCTATCACTTAAATAAAACGTTCTATTTCACTTACAGCTTCACCTTATTTTTCTTTCTTTTCCAAGGCGTTTTACATTTTGACTTATAAATCACCTCTTCTAGCTTCGCATTCATTGAGAAGGAATACAGGAAGATTGAGTTGTTATTTTTATGCGTCTAAATTTAAATATTGTCAGCAACAACGTTCGAAGTCGGAACAAGTTCTCGGGCATCATGTAAGTTATTTTAGCTCGTGTCGACGGTCTCGTGTCACTTTGCCTCGGGGGCGAAAAAGTGCACGGCTGTCTGTGGTAGTAAAACTCATCAACCAGTAGTTCATGACATGCATCAGCTATAAAGGAAGTTTATGAGCGGCAGCCGTTCGGTGAAGATTGCATGATCGACCTACCTGCATGCACTTACTTACGTTTAAACGTGTATTGGTATCTATTGGGACGGATTCAAAACTATTAATTCAGCAGGAAACAGTCTGTAGATACAAATTAATCGTATATGGAACAGTACGGGACTGTCTATTTTAATCAACACTAGTTCGAACGCGGGCTCGGCTGCTCTGGTCGAAAGTTTTCTTGTGGTTTTCTTGGATCACTTAGGCAAATGCTAGGGCAGTAATATTCCACAGATAATTTTTCCCTTCTTTCCTGTCTTCATTTCGTCCGTCTCATCTTTCTCTCCCTAATCACACCACCTACCCATTCCCGCGATTCCTAAAAGGAGGCTGAAGAGGGCCTTACGCCCTACCATCTGGCTTTGCACTACAGTGTAGGTCGGAGGGACTTCCCGCCCACCAGCACGAGTAGCTGTGAGTGATGTGAAGTGTAAGTATCTTGACAGTAGGTCTTCTCAGTCAAGTTCGATCTTGTTATCAGTCAATTACTATTATTCAATTAATCAATTCATTCATTCAAATAGTCAATTGCCAATAACATTAAAAATCTAAGTGTTGTAAATAACGTATACTGTATTAGTTAAAATATATGTATGTTTAATCAAGAAACTATTTTGCAAAATGATTACAACTTCAACTACTTCCCCACACCACCCACCCATTCCCACGATTCCTGAAAGGAAGCTTCCGGCTTTGCACTCCAGTGTAGGTAAGAGGGACTGCCCGTCCACCAGTACAAGTAGCTGTTGGAATGAAACACAAAAAGTTGAAGTTAAAGTTTTGCTTCGCGCAATGTTAACGATGTGACAACAGTAACAATTTTTTCCTCATTAATTCGAGATAATCTGCAGTGGATACAAATTAATTCAATAATTAATATCATATTTAAAAAAAGGCATTAAAATCCTTATTAGTATAAATATTAAGATTAAAAATCTCAAATTTGGAACGCGTCCTACCAAGTAAGCACAACAAACCGAAAGCCATATCCCACGACCGGTTTCGACCTATCGGGTCTCATCAGGTGGGCGCTGGCAGAAAGGCCTTTACAGGCTATATGATAAATACCAGAGCCCACCTGATGAGACCCGATAGGTCGAAACCGGTCGTGGGATATGACTTTCGGTTCGTTGTGCCTACTTGGTAGGACGCGTTCCAAATGTGAGATCTTTGATCTTAATATTTAGACGAATAAGGTTGTAATTCCTCTTCTTTTTTAACATGTTATATCTTCGTCTAAGAATCCATCGGAATTAACAGTGTAATTCAATGCCGGTAGGGGTATTAGCCCTCGAAGTAGTTGTTTCTGTTCATTCCATATTTATATTAATATCACATTAATATATTTAATGTTAACTTTTATTGATGACGTGTCACTCCTAATAAGGTGGTACTCTTTCAGGACTTTTCTAATGGATAATTTGAATTTAAGAAATTCAGGGAAAGAAACAAAAAACGTAATAAGAGTAAAATTATGAGTCATAAATACAGCTATAATAAAGTACAGTTAGTTCTTGGTCAAAAATTTATCCAAATTAGTTCTCATCAGCATACTCATATGAAGCTTGGAAAAATCACTGACTAAAGGAAGTTGATTACAGGCAGTACATCGCCCACTGCTAATATTTACTGCTCACCGTTGTATTCATATATTTGACAAAGTCTTACGAAGGTATTTACTTGACCAACTGAATCTGCGGCACAGCTTGTTTTGCAGTTGGTTTTTGGTTAAACATTTGTCGAAATTACCAGATTTGGATCACGATTTTTAATAGTCTCTACCACTAATAACCAAACATACTTACGCAATACGAATAGTATCTATCTATAGTAACATCGCTCTCTTTATATTTCAGTATTTAGTATTTTATAAGATAATTATTCCTGCCCTGCTTGCATTTTTAACTCGTTGGGGAACTTATTATTTCTGTTACAAAAAAAAAAACAATTCTAGTGTTGTATTCCCCTTTCATTTGCCGTTCGGTTATAACGTGAAAAATAATTCTACCTTTAGAAATCACAAGATTTCAACCCTTACTTTTTAACGCATATCTCGAATGGAGTGGTAGCAGGCGATACGTATTCAAGAGTTTATAATTGTGTAATACTGCACATGGTGCTACTTATATTTTCAAAGAAACAGTTAAGTCCTTATTAAAACAATAAAGTAGTGGAACAGACACAATTAAAATGCATCGTTAATGGCCGTAAAAGAAAGAAATACTGCTTGAAAATGCTACAGACAAACAGTTTTCGACTAAAATTGGATGCAATAATTAATAGGAACATCTGTCCCTGAGGCATTTAACTTCTTGGAAGTGCATTCAGGTCTTTAATTTAAGTGGGAAACCTGCTGAATTGTACACTTTACTATTGCATGTGTTTTAATTACTAATTGCATATAAGTTGGTATAAAACGCGACAATAAAATTTATAGAAGTTTTTGTTTTTCTGGTTAAGATTTACATTTTGATAATGTCTAGACTCCTAAAGTAAAATCGATTCGAAATGAACACGGAACATCTTCAGATGAAATAAGAAATAAATTATTTTAGGATTCCATCTTACAGGAAATTAAGTAATAAATTTAATAATAATTACTACTAGAGAATAATGAACAGCGTTATTGAAATATCATATTATACACTTATATAAAAATATATATCGATATGTAAATATGTAATATCTATATATAAAAGAAAGTCGTGTTAGTTACACTATTTATAACTCAAGAACGGCTGAACCGATTTGGCTGAAAATTGGTGGAAGCTTAGAACCAGGAGACGGACATAGGATTCTTTTTATCCCGTTCGACCACGTTCACGGGAGATGTAACATAAAACGTCAAAGAAAATACAAGTCACTATAAAACGTGGTATAACAAAAACGCATCTGACATGAAATAACAAAACGCAAATGACAGCTCAACGTAATTTTGTTTATGGTTAAGTATGGTTGAAAATTTGGTAATTATAAATTTTGTCAGAAATCAATAATCATCAGTAATTTGTATTCTCTTTAAATCATCATTAACAATGCCGCGACCAAGACGATCGAATCTTTCCCGACAAAGCTGTAATGCAAGAAGGATACGAAATATTGCGAATGAAAGGACTGAAGAAGAATGTAGATAATTTTCGACGCACAAGAAGAAGAATCATTAAAATATTTGATTTTTTTATTTGTAATGCCAAATAAAATATTAAACTTAATAAAATCAAAAAATCTGCTTATTTATTGACTCTAAGACGGAACACAGTTCGCCGGGTCAGCTAGTATACTATATAGTTTTATGTATGTCTACTGCTCAAGTATTTTTTGAAAAGTTCAGTGTGAGAAACTATATCCGAAGGGATGTATGATCATACGTGTTAATATTAAACAGGACGAATATGCAAAGCCTGGGAATCGTAGCTGTAAAATAAAAATATACAACTAATATAAGTCTTTAATTGCATTCCATACAAAGAGGAGGTATTGTGATACAACTATATTTTTATAAAGTTTAAATTAAATAATTATAATTTTTCGTTTCATTGAAAATTACCTAAATCTCACTGCATAAACCAATAAGCGTCTCCAAAACTTTATTATCAAGTCTATTTACAAATAAAAGATCATTTTCGAGCAAAATGAAAATGTATGTACTTTTAATAAATATAAACATTATATTCTTGGTCAATAATTTATCAACTACCTACCAGACGTGGATTGCCATGTTGATCTTTTTATTAGGATCACTTGATCACCAAATTGATGGAATATATGGCAGTAAATTGCTATCTACTGATATTTACTGCTAATTTTAATATATTTGACAAGGACTTTACAAAGGTAATACATTAATATTAATATTAATTTTTTTCAACTACAGATTGCCTCAAATTAACGAAGAAGAATTTGTTACTGCTGTCACACCCTTGCCGGGAATCGAACCCGGGATCTTTGGCTTTGTGCGCCAATGCTCTGACCACTAATCTACGAGCTGGGTTCGATTCCCGGCGAGGGCATGACTGCAGCAACAAAGTTTTCCTAATTGATTTGAGGTAATTTATACTAGGAAAAAAATAATATCAACATTAATGTATTCTCCAAAATGTTTCTTTATCAATTAATAAAACATTATGTTCTTGATAAATCATTTATCGAAACTACCATTTCTCATAAGCACATTTCAATTGTTACAGTTAGTAGTAAATACCAGTAGATGGCGGTGTAATGACCATAACTCAATGTTATTTAGGATATTCAAACAACTTTCTCTCTTACAGAAAACCTAACAATAGCACTAAATTGCTGCTGCCACTTCTTTGATTACTCAGAACAGTGAATTTTAATCTTACTTAGTTGCTGCTATAAATTGTGGTGTTATTGTTTCTTTTCTTTTGTTCTCGAGATTTTGCTGTTTGGTTTTTTCTGTATAATAGAAGGTTGTATTATATAAAGAATGCTTTGGTGCCTAGTCAAACAAATTACTTCTTGTCCGTTATCGTGAAAATTGTATTATTTGCACCCTTATAAATTATTCAGATAATACTTGAGCGGCGTATGGGTATGCGTGACGCGCAAAAAGGCCTACATTCTACCAGCGCCTACTTCGCTAGTTATTAATAAGGGTCGAGGATATTGTTTCCGAGACAGACTGCCTAGGTAGCGCCACCGTTGCACCGCACGCAACCAAAATTGGGCGGAGGCATGACAAACGGTCACAAACTAACACGTTATTAATTATGGCATTCCGAAAATGAACGTATTACGAAGTATTTCCGTTAGAAAAACTTGTTAGCCACCGGATATTGCCAGTATTTACATTTCGCGGTACAGGTCGGTCTTCGTCATCAATCACGTCGACACCGGGAAAAAAATAAATCACGGAAATGGCAAAAAACATAAGCACAACGAACTGGTCGAAACGTTGATTCGTACCTAGAATTTGAAACATGCCTGTTGTCACATCTACGGACATGATACACGAGTTGGAGACCATGAAATCAAAAATCCTAATATTTGTCATAATCCTTTCGCCTTCCGCATTCCACGTTCCTCGGAACTGCCAAGGAATAATCTTTAGATTAATGTATCGGAAAAAAATAATCTCTACATTCTACACAAAATTCGTCACACAAGAAATTTAGTGAGTTTGTGTTTATGTCCATTTGGTTTATTTTTTTTTTATTACGATAACTCAAAATATGGTAATCGAATTATTTTTTGTTACCTCTAAGTGATGGTTGATGCATGAATTAGGGTAATTTCATTTCTTTTATTTATTAAAAATGATTGTCTTAGATTTTACATGTTCTGGAAGATTATTGTAATCCTTCACCCCTTGTAAAAGATGGAGTTTTGTGTGAAAGTTTTTTTGTGCTTTTCTAAATGTATATTATTCTTAATCCTAGTGTCATACGAGTGAACGTCTGCATTTATTTTTATGAGTTCATGTAAGTATAGTGGCATCATTATGTCATGTATAAAAACAAGAACATTATATTTCATTAACTTGCTTATCCTAATCCCGCCTAACCTATTTAACATTACATTAATTGCTGTGTTTTTATTACAATTTAATATTACCCTCATTGCTCTATTTTGAATAACCTGCATTGTGTTGATATCTTTGGTATCGCAGATGTATAATATTGTTGATAGATAATTGAAATGTGGAAGAACTATTTCTTGTCTTTTTTGCATACGTAGTTTGCATGCTCAGACCATTTTATTTCACTAGTTAATATTACTCCTAAATATTTAACATTATTTACTACTTCAATAAGACTATTATCAATAAGAATATCACACTTATACCCTTTAATCTTTTCTTTAGCACTTATTAATTATTACAATTATCATCGCTTTACACTTATCAATATTTAGCCAATTACCAATATTTCCCATTTCCTCCTTTAGTATACTAATTAAATCTGTGATATTATTTCCCTGTATGTAAAAAATTGCATCATCTGCGAATAGGTGATATTTAGTTATTTTACAGTTTACAGTCATTTGATTATCATATAGTAGAAAAAGTAGGGGTCCCAGTATACTTCCTTGTGGTACACCCATGTCAGTTGATTTCGATTCAATAACAATGTACAAAATATATTTTACTTGAAACTTTGTTGTTTTTATTTTTCGTAAAAATTATGAATAAGTTTCAACACGTATCAGCTACTACCCTAAATTGAATAACTGTTATTGCACTTAATTCTTTGTTTTCTGTTTGTGAGGTAACTATGAAACCATGCTAGGCAAGTGTCTTGAATTCCATACTCCTCTAACTTTTGTAATAACATTTGCCTGTTCACCGTCTCAAATGCCTTTTTCAAGTCTAAAAAAACTACAATTTCGTCGTTATTTATAGCCGTTATCCATAAATTGTAGAGTAGTCTCAAAGCTATAACCGTACCGGAAACCAGATTGGTATGGCATAATTAAATTATTATCATTTATATATTTTACCATCTGATCATATACGGTCCTCTCTAGTATCTTTTCTACAGACGGTAACATATTACTTGGAAGGAGTTCTTCAGCTCTAATTATATTTTGTACTTTTTTGATAGGAATTATTGTTGACCTGTTTCAGTCTATCAGGTACTATTCCTCTTTCTAAGGAAATGTTAAATACATTTATTAACTTATCTTGTAATACCTTATAAAATTTATTTATTTATCCTTTAGATTTACCATTATGTTGCTTAGTTCTGTCGCATGTACTAATTTGAAATTTCTGCCGCATTTATTTTCTAAATCTGTAACAATTATGTAATTTATGCCAAGTGAATCTATGGAGTTTGCAATATTAATAATGACTGTCGGTAAAGTACTCGTACTTCTGTAAATGTGAGTTTTCATATGAAATTTGGTCTTTTTTAAAATCCTTATTTGGTTATTTTTGATAACTAATATTATTTATTGAACAGCACTGTTCTTAAAGAAAGAGTTATTTTTAGGACACCAATTCTTTATCTATAAAATAAGAATTAAATTGGCAACATTGCAGTTCAGCAATGGTTTGGCGTCCGAATTTCTAACCTTACTTTTGTCATGACCGCTGTCTATGCATAAAATTAAGAATTTAATGTAACTTATCACGTTCATAAATTGTTAGATTTTTAAATTAACCATGCTCGGCCACTTGGGCCTTTTTACAACCTTACCTAGTTGCAACCCCTGTCTGGATTCCAGCATCGGCACAATAACCGATATACACGTATCTATGTATTTTATATAGTTGTAAACACATTTCAGTTAGTCCAAAAACAGTCGTCAAAGATTAACCCTTCAATTACAATGTACATAGTTTTTCGACGCTTTAAGTCCTTTATCATTATACATATATTTTACTTGTTGGATTAGTTTTAGTTATTTGTTTGTAGTTTTGCGACAAATTAATTTGTAATTATTTGTATAGGTATATCCGTTTTTATTAGTGAATTGGGTAAATTCCTTAAAACAGTTTGAAGAATTGACAGTCATTTGATGTGATGCAAGCACATTAGATAGATATAAAACTAATTGACTAGAAAACTATTTCTCAGCTCTCAGGTATATTAGTAGAGATTCAAAAGATGTCCTTTTTCTCTACAATTTTAAACACACCATGTGTTGTATATTTATTTAAATGCCAAATAGACAAATAAAAGTTGGGCCGTAGATATCAGTTGTTATACCAAGATATGCATATTATTAGGAAATTTGTATTACAATAATGGTGTCAGTTTATTTGTCCAGCTGGCTAGCGCCACATAAATATTAGATGTCACATCTTTTTTCTTATCGCACTCTAAACATGAAAGTGTAAGTTCAAATATTCCTATCTGGTATTTTTACTGCCCCATTACAATTTGTCAGATGGTTTATACGTTTATAATATGTACCTACAATAACAAAGACGGACACAAAAACAGCTGGATTTTTATGCAGATAGAGGAGCTGTTATTACCATCATTATTTGAACTAATGCAAGATGGTTCACGATGAGTGTGGGACATGGAGCAACTGCAATGATACAAAAAAGATAATTCAAACACATATGCCTTTGTTTAATGGAATGTAAATTATAACCAAAACTCAACAGACCGATTGTTCTCTTTTATGATAGAGTATATAAATACAAATAAATTTTTAATGGTTTTGAAACTCGCGGATACAAAATTATGATGATGGTCGGTCGGAGTTCGAAACGTCTCCCGCACATATTAAAGCAAATTTTTGCCAATGCACATAGGTTTTCTAACCATGTTGAACGTTTATATATGGTGTATTGTTATGTTATAAATAAAGGTTGTTCCGTTGCAGACTAGTTATTTAGTATAATTACACTGATTAATAAAAAACATATACTAGCTGTAAGGGAGATAAAAGAACCGCACCGAAATTTAGTAACGTACAGTGCCCGGCACCTAAGGAGATAAATGCATAAATCACTGCGCACTAGCAAAGCTTAGCCCCTTTAGGTCGGGAATAATCGACTGGTAGACAGCATGATAACTGCTCAGCAAGGTTCAGTAGCGTAGTGGCAAATAGTTACAAATTAATAGAGTAGAGAAGGGGTTGTTAGGGTTGTGTTCCGTGTTCAGTACTTTTTCTCTCAATGATACGCGCCACTGAACTACAAGCTACAAGTTGACGCTTCGGTCCAGTTATATTCTAATTTGCTCTTTCATTTATTGCTATGCTAAAAGTTTCCGCCTATCTACCTGTCAATCTAACCGTCGCAGAATCTCCTTAGGTGCCGGCCACTGTAGCACTCGTACAAAGTTTTATTTAAGAATGAATACAATACCTTTCTGAGACAAAAAGAATAAATAGCAAATATATTTACATCCATATGCGGCGGTTATGTGTTGAGCTGTAACACATAATAATCTAATATTGTTTATAATTTTAATCAATGACATGGTTCTTTATAACCCTGGCCTTCAGGTGACTGATACCGCGAAAGATTGCACGTCGTTCTTATCTACCGGATGCTGGTTGTACTGCATAACTTGATCTATTAATTAGCACCGCTTATATTTTCGTTTATTTGGCATAAGTTAAATTAGTGTTTAATTAAGAAATAAATCATTTCACGACTTGTAATGATTAACGAAAAAAACCTATAATGGAAATAAGCCACGTATTCTAGTCTTTCATACAGGCTTATATGATAACGAACATTCTACAATTCTCAGGCGTAGTTTATTATATTGTAACGAAATTTATTATTATTATTATTATTATTATTACCTATTTACTTCACTGTATATTAATATTACTTTAGGCAGGTATCTGACTATCTATCTAGTATTGGACCTCTTTTTAAATTATGTAATAATTTTATATTGCTGAGGCATGTTTATTGAAGTTTACATAATTTACGTGTTCGTTGTATCTGGTTAGAATATCTCTTTTTGTTTTGCCAATGTAAATAGTCGGGCAGTCTGAACAATTGATTTCATATACACCGCATTTATGAAAGGTGTCGGGTTTTCCAGTCATTTTATTGTTAACCAGAAACTTGCCTACAGTGAAGTTATTAAAACAAGCCGCATTAATATTAAACTGCCTAAGTGTCTTACCTACCTTTTCGCTAATGATACCATAATATGGAATTTTTCGCCAAGTATTATTATCTTTATGTGACTTTTGTAATGGAAAAATAATATTATTACTAAATAGTTTTAATTTTTTATGTAACGTTTTATCTATGATTATTGAATCATAATACGTATCGAGCTTTTTAAATAAAGTTTCAAGTGAAATTCCCAAGTTTGTTTGATTTAAATTTCAATTTTTATTCAAAAAAGAAGGAATTAAAATCCTTATTCGTCTAAATATTAAGATCAAAGATCTCACATTTGGAACGCATCCTACTAAGCAGGCACAACGAACCGAAAGCCACACCCACGACCGGTTTCAACCTATCGGGTCTCATCAGGTGGGCGCTGGTAGAAAGGCTTTTACAGGCTATATTATAAATATAAATATGACTTTCAGTTCGTTGTGCCTACTTGGTAGGACGCGTTCCAAATGTGAGATCTTTGATCTTAATATTTAGGCGAATAAGGATTTTAATTCCTTCTTTTTTGAATATGTTATATCTTCGTCTAAGAATACATCGGAATAAACAGTGTAATTCAATGTCGGTAGGGGTATTAGCCCTCGGAGTAGTTGTTTCTGTTGATTTATATTTTTAATTTTGAATCATGTTCACCAAGTGATAACGGCAGATACCCTTAAATTATTTAGTTCTCTATCTTTCTAGAAACAGTCTCAAACCTCTTTTGTATTGCACTCTTATATCTGTCAAGCTCATGATGATTTACTAACTACCGTGTTTTGCGAAATTAAACGTACCGCATCTTCGTGCCTTATCGATTCTCCTCTTCAACCTCATACAAGTGAGTTTCAGGTACTGTTTGTTGTCTTAGCTTTTAGAATTGGTTTGTATGGACTGTGTCCATGACGTTATCGCAATGTCTCAATAATTTTACAGTATACTGGAACATATTTCATAGACTTAGCAAATGTGTATTTATGATTACGTTTTAAACAAATAATTTCTATCATTTTGAGTCCCAATGTTCATTCAAAAAATCTATATTGATGAGGTCAATGGCCATATATAAAACCAATGATTCATTTTTCGTTTGTTGATTAATATAAATTAAAGTCACGTTTGCTTATGTGTATGTAAATGTTCAAATATAACATAGTGCGATAATAATTTTGTTTTGTTTACCTGTACGTTTACGTGCAATTTAATTGATCATAATTTTTTTCCAATTAACCAAATATCCATTTCCTTCCTTTTCTCGCGTAGAATTTCAAAAACCATATCCTATTCGTTTATTTGACGTCGTCTAATCAAGGAATTAGCATACAATATTATGACCGCTCCATTGGAGCCAAGTCGCAATAAAAATGGTACTTCCTAGTCGTAAAACGAGTCCTTGCTGGCCATATTTATCACGCCAATTAATCTGGTCACAATTTAGGAGCCCGTACCCTCCCCGCCCCCGCCTCCGCTCTTCTCCTACCCTATCGTATACCGACCAGTGAAACTTTTATCGTAATTATTCGTGTTTGTACAGTAATTCACAACACGATATAAATAAATTACGGTGTGCAGTTTAGTAATGGCATGAAAGTCCTTCTTGCCTATGTTATTAATGTATAGATAAGGGCCTAATAGCTGCTGATTTATGCCATAGCGAGACCGCGCACGCAGGATGGTCACGACGCACGCAAAGTTTTCTAACGCGAAAATAACTGAAGAAATTAGATGGCGAAGTATCATTGGGTATTAAGATTTTCTTTTTTGTATTTTTCAAAATATAATTTAATGCATTCATATACTTATATAAGTTAAAAAAAAGATGGTTCGAACTTTATAATCTTTTAATCTTCGAGCACAAAAATCTTTTCTAAAGTAATGATCAAATAAGTAGCTGTGTATTTATGTCAAGACTCGACGAAAGTTAATTAAATTCTCATTATTACAACTTACAACCATGTATGACAAAAAACAAATCGGACAAAGTCCCACACTGCCACAAACAAATTTTTATATTTGTTTGTTTTACAATCAACGGTTTGCAACAGGAGTTTCTGTCACCAATTGCCGGAAGCAATAAACTTGATATCACTATAAAACATGCTTAGCACAGTGAGTACCGACACATAACAGATATATATATATATATAAATATAAATGGGATAATATTCAATGATATTATAATTAGAACATAACAACAACTAATAACATTAGAACATAACATAACAAATCAGTATATTGTAATTACTCTTTGAAAATGGCGTAACAGCCGAAACAATATTGTTAGAGGTTTTTCTTTAATAAACTTTTGTGAAACGTAGCCAAGTGTTTTGTTGTTTCGTTCCTTCTTTTTGGAAGTTTTTATCATTATTAATTATGTTTCACCAAGTGCTGTGCGAACACTCAATTTCTCAAAAATTTATATACTTTTTCTGAAAATTTATTATATTAGTTATATGAATTATTTTATTCAATTAACATAATAAGTTACGTACTAGTCTGAATCTAATATCAAAAAATTTCTTTTTGAGCTTTCGAAAACAAAATCCCCAGCGCTGTGGCGCTCTTAAGTGATGCTTGACTTTACCCCCTCTAAAAGAACAAAACCATTAAAAACTTTTACTAAATCTTAGTCTAGAACGTCGACAAATTTGTTTCGGCTTATACGGCTTTAACGATACAAATGCAGGATTGCTTAAGTTTTTTGGAAATACTTTATTATGTTTTATTTCCACTATCTACTGCTGGTGTGTGGTGCGTTCTGTACAATCAACTATGGTGAAAATTGGTACATTGAGCAGAAAATCTTTTCAAACTCCTTTTATGAAGTATGGGAATGAATGTATGGTCGTAGTAAGGGGACATTACTGTCCTAGCATTTGCATAAATGATTCAAGATTATCACAGAAAAGCTTGATCAAAGGAGGGCGAACACGTAGGAATCATGTTTTGTTTCTGCAATAAAATCTTGTAAATCTGCGTTATCGGCATTGAACAACTAACAAATGTGGAGAAGAGTTTCTTAAAGTCACGGCTCAGTAACTAGATGTGATTTATTATTATCCCGATGCGGGCCATCGTGCACACATAAGATATGTGAATGTGGTTTTGTTTTGAATATTTCATTCTCTGCATTAGATGTGTTAGTTGTGGTGCAATGCACCTGTCATCTGAAAATAGCTTTCATTTGTCGGAATCCAAGTTTAGTACCGGCTTTAGTGCATTCGGTTATGTTTTCTGAGTCGTAACTACTGTGAAAGTAAATTTATTGGTAATGTCATATAATGACATTTTCGCACTCGCCCAACTCAACACTGTTCTACCCCCCCCCCCTTCTACCCTCAAGGCGATCCTTTCACACGAACGTCTCACTTATTTATTATTCCGTTGATATTCCGTGACACTTCTTATTTTATCTGTAATTCTTGAGCGTAAATCATATTTTTTTGGCATTTCGTTTTATGTTGGACGCTTCTTGTCACTTTTTTATCCCTCAGGCGCTCCTACTACCTGTCTTTCCAATCTTGGAAGAGGTTTATGTGAAATTCCACTTCGAGTATGTATATTTTTCGTAAATAAATTATACAAGTGTAGAAATAAAAACTTCTTTATGTGTTGATATTCACAACTACCTATATGGAGATACAGGCACTTTTTTTGTTTTATTTGGCCTGGAATCCTTGAAAACAGTCACTCGTTTTATAAACTATAGTTCGAACTTTTGGAAATGTTTATATTGAATTTAATTACTAATAATATAACAGGTGGACTGAAAAGCCCGTAGGCTGGCTAGCATAGAAAAAAAATTTTTTTTTGATAGAATTTGATTTTATTAGTCAATATAGTTCCCTTCGAGGGCGATACAACGATTATAGCGGTCATACAATTTTTCGATACCATTTTTATAATACGATTTGCCTTTAGCCTCAAAATAGGCTTCAGTTTCGGCGATTACGATTATCTCTTCATCGGCGCGAAATTTCTGTCCAGCGAGCATCCTCTCGAGGTCTGAGAACAGAAAAAAGTCACTGGGGAACAGATCTGGAGAGTACGGTGAATGCGAAAGCAATTCGAAGCCCAATTCATGGAATTTTGCCATCGATTTCATTGATTTGTGATACGGTGCGTTGTCTTGATGAAACAGCACTTTCTTTTTCTTCAAATGAGGCCGCTTTTCCGCGATTTCGTCTTTTAAACGCTTCAATAACGCTACGTAATAGTCGCTGTTTATGGGTTTCCCCTTTTTAAAATAGTCAATGAATATTATACCATGAGCATCCCAGAATACTGATGCCATATCCTTGCCAGTCGACTTTTGCGTCTTTCCACGCTTTGGAATCGGTTCATCACGTGCAGATGCAGTCCACTCGGCTGACTGTCGATTGGACACCGGCGTAAAATGATGGAGCCATGTTTCATCCATCGTCACATATCGACGCAAACGCAAAAATTCGAATTTATTACGATTGAACAGTTCCCAGCTCCGAACACTGCTTAGAATCATCGATTCATTGTTGTTTTTGGTCGATTGTGAGCTGCGGGGCACGCACTTTGTACAGAGCTTTCATATAGCCAAATGTTCATTCCGGATTTGACCAACAGGTTCCTTTTTAATCTTTAGGGTCTCAGCTATCTCAATCAACTTCTTTTTAAGGTTATCCAAAATTATTTTGTGGACTTATACACGCGGCTTTTGAAGGTTAGGGCTAACATACTAAATAATATGAATTTGATACTAGTAGCGCCATCTATGGGCCAGCCTACGAACTCTACAGCGCGCCTGTTTTTGTAGAGGTTAGATTCAATACATTAAAATAATTTAAACTGTCTATGGGGCAATTTTGATGAAACATTTTTAATAATTTTAAAATAAAACGAAGAAAAGTTTCAACTAAGTAATAGGTTTATTTAAAAACTCTACAATGTTTCGGCCAACAAGCCATTTTCAAAGAGTATACATCTATTACTAAAATTAAATACGGTTAAATGGTCTATATATAAGTGTGGAAATTCCAAATGTAGGTATAATGGGTTTTGGAAGCAGGTATTATGGTAAAACCAGCTATAAACTGTATAAAAGTAAAGAAGAATTATTGGTTTCAACTTCTAAATGGTTATTTACAATAAATTTTTTTTTTTTAAGCTTTTTTAATTTCCAAATTATACTAAAGGTAAAAGATTAACCCTCCTTGAAACGTACAATACACGAGGGTGTGACAACCCCAACAATTTTTTCTCATTAGCATGTGATAATCTGTAGTTGTAAAAAATTAATTCACAATAATATAATAAAAACTATTCGTATCATAAAAAAAAGTTTAATAAAACTAAGAGAGTTGGTGGTGTATTGGTTGTGAAACATGATTAATTAATAAAATAAGAAGTGAATACAAAAACACTGTTGGATAAGTTTCAACATATATTTAAAAAAATTCTTAACAAATTTGTTTCGACAGTTACGTCATTGTCAAAAGATACATGAAACATTGAATACAACAGTGTTTTTGTTTTTACTTCTTATTTTATTAAAAAAAAGTTTCCTGAATACAACAATTTTTATATTAGAGAAACAAAAACCTTAAAAGTTAAACACAGTGTTATTTGATCACGAATTTCCTTTCCTTAAGATTCAGAATTTTCCCAGCGTGCATTTTGGCCGTTTACATTATAAGTATGTATAGTTTTAAGAAGTCATATCTGTTAACAATGTTACGTGATACGTCTGATTTTTCGTCAAGACGCCTCGTAGGCTACAAGCTTTGTAAAAATAACATTTTACCAAGAACCAGAAAATGTTTCTAAACATATCCATCCCGCGTCACATATCATTCAGAGAATAGAATCTGTACGCGCAGCAACTGGTTCCTGTATCTATCACCTTCCCATTAAGACAGTTACCCTGTGCACTTGGCGCTGTAAACGTAAATAAACAAAACTCGTATTGCTTAACAGAGAAGGCCTTATATTACATAGAAAAAAACTATGAAATGGAAAATACATGTTGTACTTTTGTATAATAAAACACGTCTTTGTATTAACAGAGAAACAGAACGAACTAATTGAAGAAGCACAATTTTTATATTTTTTTACTTGTTGTTTTGTTGTGAAAGTACATATAAAAACCATTAACAGCGGTAGACGATTTTTTTTGTCTCCTTTTTGTTTTTATTCTCTTTTGTAACGTCTAACAGAGCGGAATGGTTTAATGGTTAGCATTCTGTAGGACACCGGTTCGACTCCGAATCCTCGTGTCTTGGACGATGTGGAAAAATATGGGGCACTAATATTCCACAGAAATTAATATCAACCATCTTCCTTCTTTAACTACCACCACCCATCCATTCCCGCGATTTTTAAATAATCTGAAAGAAGATTGTTCGCTCTATTCTGTACTTTGCGCAATACTGATGGTCGAAGCAACAACTGCTGGTAGAAACGAAATGAATGTTATCTTCGTCTAAGAATCGATCGGAATCAACAGTGTAATTCAATGCAGGTAGGGGTATTAGCTCTCCGAGTAGTTGTTTCTGTTGATTCCACATTTATATTTAATTTCCATTAATGTGAAATGCTCCTTCAGCGTTCCACATTTATATTTATAATATAGCCTGTAAAGGCCTTTCTGTCAGCGCCCACCTGATGAGACCCGATATGTCGAAACCGGTCGTGGGATATGGCTTTTGTTCGTTGTGCCTACTTGGTAGGACGCGTTCCAAATGTGAGATCTTTGATCTTAATATTTAGACGAATAAGGATTTTAATTCCTTCTTTTTTGAGTATGTTATATCTTCGTCTAAGGATCCATCGGAATCAACAGTGTAATTCAATGCAGGTAGGGGTATTAGCTCTCCGAGTAGTTGTTTCTGTTGATTCCACATTTATATTTAATTTCCATTAATGTGAAATGCTCCTTCAACGTTCCACATTTATATTTATAATATAGCCTGTAAAGGCCTTTCTGTCAGCGCCCACCTGATGAGACCCGATATGTCGAAACCGGTCGTGGGATATGGCTTTTGTTCGTTGTGTCTACTTGGTAGGACGCGTTCCAAATGTGAGATCTTTGATCTTAATATTTAGACGAATAAGGATTTTAATTCCTTCTTTTTTGAGTATGTCATATCTTCGTCTAAGGATCAATCGGAATCAACAGTGTAATTCAATGCCGGTAGGGGTATGAAACACAATAAAGTTTTTTTAACCTTTTCAACTATTTTACTCGTCAAATAGTTGAGGTTGAGGCGCCCCATAAAAAGTTTTACTTCAAAAATCAACGTATTGAAATATTGAACCATATTATTTTGGAATCACCATGCGAGTATGTTATAGGGGATATAGATGATCCAGGGAAACAACTGGATTATTATGAAGGAATAGAGTTTCGCAATATGTTTACTGTTCAAGTCATTTTAGGTCACTGTCAACCAAAAATCGTATTTATAGTTTCTTCTGGATCCACTACTGATTTTCTACAACTCGTCTAATTTTAGTTAACATGTCCCAGAGGTTAATGGCATCATCATCTTTGAATATTAGACACCTCACAGTAGATGAGTATTCGAACAAAACTTGCACTCTAATTTTCAAACTCTTTCGTGAATCGGTTTGTTCTATTTATGTTTTGCCTTCTCGACATACATTTTTCGAACAGTTTCCATTACTTTTTATATCACCGTCTTCATTTAAATGAGACTCTATCGCGATATGTATCAGTTCGAAAGGCGTTGTTCCCGATTGGATGTGTTAAAACGTTCATTAAATTAAACTGCTAATGCAAACGGTGCCGCGAGCCGATGGTTGTCCAAGATTGCGTACCTACCTACATAGATGCCTGCATCTTCGCCAGAATATATTTATCAGTACAGAGATCATAAAAGCAGTAAGATGTCTAAAGGAACTGAAACGAAACACGTCATGCCAGTTCCGAGTGGTCAGCGACCTCACGCCTTTCCCCCCAAGTAAGGAATGTCAAGTTCAATCGTAGACAGTTGAACAACAACGTATAAAAAATTGCCACTGCCACCGGCACTTGTAAATACTACTTAAATTTATTATGTACTCTTCGCTTACAGTAGCTCATGGAAACCGAGAATATGAGCATCACATTAATACTTACATGGTAAAGTTACAATGGATACATGCTGGCGTGTAAAACGAATGAAGGATATTTTGTATGTTAGTAAATTGTCGTCAGACTTTCATAAATAAGGAAGTTGTTACATCAGTTTGAGTTAAGGATTCTTGAACTGAATTTCTTGCATGGTTTTGAACACTTCCTCAGAAATGGTTCTAAATAGATTCTACAGGTGCAAACCTGATAAAGTTTTGACCGTTTGGTGTTGGAATGGCAATGTTTATTATATCTATGTACACATGAAAAATGTACAGAAAGATGAAGTAAAACAAATTCGAAATAATGAAAATTGAAGAAAACAGCGAGAGAGATATGAAGGACTGTTAGAATGACTCAGTGAAATTGACTGGGTGGATCATTTTGGTTTGAAGGGCTTCTATGAATCGAACGTTATGGAATGAAAGAAGTAGGGAACAATTTCTGAGGATTTTTGTTTGGCGTTATTCAAAGCAAGGATACAGGAATTTAGTAGGGAAAGTAACCGTGATTAAGGTACAGTGGCCGGCACCTAAGGAGATTCAGCGATGGTCAGATTGACAGGTAGCTAGACGGAAACTTTTAGCATAGCAATAAATGAAAGAGCCAATAAGAATATAGCTTGACCGAAACGTCAACTTGTAGTTCAGCGGCGCATATCACTGAGAGAAAAAGTAAGTACTGAACACGGAACAAATGAATTCATTTAACTGATTTACTTACCCTAACAACCACTTCTCTACTCTGTTAATTTGCAACTATTTGCCACTACGCTATTGAACCTTGCTGAGCAGTTATCATTCTGCCTACCGGCCGATTATCCGCGCCCTAAAGGGGCTAAGCTTTGCTAGTGCGCATTCGATGATTTATGGCTTTTGAATCTCCTAAGGTGACGGGCACTGTAATAGGCGTAAAAAAGTGGAAATGGACAGGATGTAGAAAAGGGTCACTTTCTACTGACGAGGGTCAATAGGTACGAGCTTGAAAAGTCGAATAATACCAATTATGAGTACAATATGAAGTGTTCTAAAAAGATTTGTAAAGAAGCTAAAAGAATAGAATAAAATTGAAAGGAAAAAGTATTATGTTAAAAGTAAACACGGAAAAAGTGAAAATTGTAATTCACAGATTTACAATTTTTTATAATTGTGCAGAAGGGTATAAATGAAGTGAAAGGTCGATATTCAAGAAAAGGAAATCTGAAGAATTAGACACACGATAGAAGAAGGCAAGAAATGACAAATTTACAAAAAGACACATGTAGCAATAAATGAGACAAAGTTAAACTTCAATCAAATCGTTTGTTTTGATATATTTATAAACCATTGATATGGCGAATGAAATGAAGCGTTTGTTGCTTCGAGTAACTTGGCATGAATGTGATGATGATGATGATGGTTCCCCTTTTATCATGAGCAGATTGTAAGGTGGAAGTGGGTAAAGTGCACCCGGAGGCCTTGTTTTCAATTTTAAAAGCAGTTCTGTGCAGAAGTGATTAAGTGAATATTGATTTTCCTTTCAAACTTTGTAAGTACGTAGCAGCTTTCAAAGGAGTCACTTTATATACCTACCTGCCTATCCACTCCACTCCGCGCAATTTGTTATTCTCTTTAAATTTATTTTTAAACTTCAACTTTCCGCATGAAAATTTAAACAGGTACCAACCGAGCAGACGTGTATACTTTAAAGCGGGCATCATCTCTTCATTTTTAATTTATCAGCATTGGGAGATTATTAAAAGCATTTACATCTCAACTGAAACTGAAATATAATTTTACGAGGAGGACCCTCGTCGTCTTGTCGCTTTAAAATTCAAAACGGTTTAATGGCCGCTGTCACTGTTTATTTAGAATGAATATTTCTCGCGAAAGTTAATAATGAGTTTGACGTCTTTATTGCTTAAGTAAAACTGTCTACCGGCGAAATTTATTCCATTACTAAGATCGAGATTCCACGACCAGATACCGAGGTATAATAATAATATGATGATTATCGTCATGTTCTGTGCAATCGTTTGATTGCTCGACGAGTTAAATTGATAATCAGTTAATATGTTTATTATTATTAATGCGAAGATGGCCAGTAAAATGAATTTAAAATTAAATTTCAGTCGTAATGATTTCGGAAAACTTAATATTCGACGCTTCAATCGATGATTGTAAGAGAGTAATTAATTATCATAAATTAAAATTCAATATAATGTAGATGAGTTTGGTTTAATAAAGTTTTATGAATGATTATTATTTACTGCACATGGTTGTACTTTATTACGTACGGTATATTAATTGATATCCTATGATATTAAGATTTTCTCATACTCAATTAGCTTATGGATATATGAAAATCGTTTTAACGGTAGTATTTTTTCATAAGAACTTTTAGTTCTGTCATGTGTCCCGTGACACACGCCCTATTTTCTAAAAAGAATATACAGTTTTTCGTAAAACAAAAACGCGTTTTGAAAGAATATGCAAATCTAAGAGCTACATAATGTGCTATTTTTAAAACTCTTTGGGTGAGATGCTCACTTCTCGACTTCATTTGATCACAGCTGAAATGTTTTTTTGCGTCCCCTTTACCGCTATCTTTAACGCCGCAACGATTCGGGAGCATTCTAGAAAAAAATCCATTTCACGCCCATCACCCTCAAAGGAGAACCGCACCGTCAGACAAAAAAACGTAAACGATACACTGACTCCGCTATATGGAAACCGCATGAAAGCCCCGAATCGTTGTGAAAGATGTCGTTGTTAAACACCTATTTCCGAAGCGTGTTTCCGGCTACCAAAAAACATTCTCTACCCGGCTCCTGCGTGAGGGTGTCAGACCCGTCACATCCAACGAATAGACCTAAATCTCGTTCCAGTCCTGTACACGCATCTCAACGAACGGTAATATAACATATACATGTTATGCGTTCTGTTTTTTGTTTCCACCAAAAAAAAAAAAAATCATCTTGACAAAGATAAAGGGGGAATGTGATGTGTAATGACGATTTGTTTTGGTAATGGGTTGCGTCGTTGCTTGAACGAATTTATTAAGAGAAACTATTCGGATAACTAAAATACATATACCTGCTGCAGCTGGGTTGGTGCATATTGATGACTGAAGGAGGAAGGGGTTTGCAGTAGGAATGCAAGACAGACAGATGCAGGTACAGTACTGATGATAAAAATTGTAAACTATAATACTTTGAAGCTGAATTCAAAGAAGGTACAGTGGCCGGCACCTAAGCAGATTCAGCGACGGTCAGATTGACAGGTAGCTAGACGGAAACTTTTAGCATAGCAATAAATGAAAGAGCCAATAAGAATATATGTTAGCTGGACCGAAGCGTCAACTTGTAGTTCAGCGGCTCGTATCAGTGAGAGAAAAAGTACTGAACACGGAACACAAGTGAATTCATTCAACTGATTAACTTACCCTAACAACCCCTTCTCTACTCTGTTAATTTGCAACTATTTGCCACTACGTTACTGAACCTTGCTGAGCAGTTATCATTCTGCCTACCGGCCGATTATCCCCGCCCTAAAGGGACTAAACTTTGCTAGTGCGCATCCGATGATTTATGGCTTTTGAATCTCCTTAGGTGCCGGGAACTGTATGTGTAGTAATTGATAAAAATGTACAGGGTCTTGAGTAATTAAAATTTCTAAGCAATATGAGCGTGTAAGCAAAGTCAGCTAATTTAGATGAAACCTACTGTACACTTTGGTCACTTTATTTTATATAAGAAGCAGTTAGAAACGGTTGAGATTGAGATGTGGTGCTCCATGGATAGAAGTAAAGATGTACAAGAAAAAGTAGGAGAAACACAGGATATTAAAGGAGAAATAGGAGAGGTAGGATGATAGGACACCTTTTAATACACGAAGGGCTAGTTAGAGACACACTAGAAGAAGAAACAGAGGTTTAGAGGGACATAGTGGAGTTTTTTGGTGTCTGTTTGTCTTCACTTACGAAACCAAAAAAAAAACTACTGCAAATTGAGAAAAGCGGAACAAAATAAAATTAATGAAATAGAACAAAAATGCTTTTAAATCTTTTAAAGTTTTTACTCTTGAAGAAGTACTAACCACCCGAAATATACGTAGGGTGAGTGTCAATTAAAAACATTGAAACATTTAAAAGCATTCTCTGTTCTGTTTTATTATTTTAAAAATGTTTAATAAATATGTCATCGATGAATCGACTTCTTTTATTAAAATAATAATAGATATTATTTTTGGTTGGTTGTTTGCTGTTTTATTTGTACTCATGAGCCACCCACTCAGTAGCGTACTTTTTTATAGTTGGCATCTAACAACACTCTTACTAAAATTAAGTTTCCGTGATACCAATTTTATTTTTTCCTCAAACACAATGATTGAAATACTAGGATTACCATTGTAATATTGTGAGTCTAATAGTGGATTCTACATTATGGATCGCGGACTTTACACAAGACCCCGATGCTCGAAGGCGGTCGTCTACTAATTTTTAGCTTTATTAGTCATAAACTAGAAGTGCTACTTTGCTCAGGCTCAACTTAATGAGGTATTGTTCCATAAAAAACGAATAAAATCCTATGATGGCTCTTTTCCTTTTTATAACAAGAACGCCGCACGAAATAAAATTTTATAGATACAGCATGTAATTTTTCAATTGTGCACCTAATTATTCAAAAAAAAAGAAAATTAAAACAACACCATTTAATATCTCTTTTAATTTTTGATGTCTTAACTGAAAACTGAAAAGGCATTTAACTGTACCTGTGCTTGTGATAGATAATTTAATTTTTTGTTTTTAGAAAGGAAATAGTGTGACCCTTATATGATCAAGATCAAGGGTCCCTCTGTCAGAACCGTTTTTCTTTGGAACCGTAACATAAAACAAATAAGTTTACTTTTGTCACAGTATATAAATTATTGGTGATTTTGGAATTTTTGGTTCTCATCAGCGTTAAGTTTAGTTTGAATGTCAACTCCTTGGTAGATGCGAGTTTAAATTGACAGAGTTGCTGGAATTGACTGAATTACGTGAATTTATAAGATTATTGTAGGAAGTGGTTTTGTATTTGTTCTTAAACTCTAACTTCCTACATTCATTAATTAGGTGACCTTTATTTTTTCAATAACGACAGATTTTTTCATCTTTTTGAGCAATCGGATTATTTATGTTAATGGAATTTGAATTTTGTTTCTTATAGCATTCTTTAGCTGTATGACCATTACGTTTGCAGAAATTACAAGATTTCGAAACAGTATTTCTATTTTTAAATTCATCTCTAGAAATTTTGAGTGCAGGTTCTTCTTGAATATCTTTACTTAATGCATCTGAAAGAGTAGTAATGTCTTGTGCTCTTAAAAACCTTGAAATATAAGAGCGAAATCGCGATCCGTGTCTGGCAGTTTCGATAAATTTCTGACCGAAAGCATAATAATTGTTATTGTTACGCTTTACGTGAATTCACTAATGTAGGCTGCGTTGTTGATTTAGCTGGACAAGTTTAAATACTTCTGTCTAGTTTGATATCTTCTGTAGCGGCTAAAATCCATTAGATGGCAGCAATTGCCTCTATGTTGTTATGCCTAATTCTTTTATTGTTTCCATTTTACTTATTTGTTCGTTAATATCTTTATAAGTCATTGAGTTTAAGAGTCTTGTTGTTAATTTATCAATGCGTCCATGAAAAGATAACACTGATTCGTTAACGTTTTGCCTTAAAGAACTGAACATAATGTTTTTATCTTGATATGGTGTGTTGAGGGTTTCCTTAAGGGTAGTCCAATTAGTCAAGGGTTTTCCTTGAAGCTGTGATCGAACACTACCGTTTAATTTGGAATTTATGTAAATTAGCAATGGATGCTTCTGTGAATTGTTTGCGAGTTGCATAGCATTCTCGCAATTAGCTTGTTTCGCTTGCCATTAAATGATTTTGGAATTAAAGAACACAGAAAGGGTAACCTAATTCTGTTTGTACTAAACTTTGATTTTGACCGGAAGGTTTCGGGGTTTGGTTTTGGGGCACTGAATTTTGAAGTTGTTCGGAAGACACTGCGGATTGAACGTGAGCCATTGGGATAGACTAAAATAAAGTCAACAGATTTTTCTACTTACAGTTGCTATTGCAAGTGCAGTGGTTCGATACGTGCTGCCAACTAAATTTCAAATGAAATGTTTCGATAGCGAACCGTATCATCTTTGCAAAGTGCCGTAAGATGTTCGCTGTACCGTTACAATTCATTTTATAAGTGGATACCCAACTTGACATTTCCTTTGTTTACTTACAAGAATAGAAGATACAATTCACACCTGATGGTAGCAGAGGTTAATTACTTGTATTAACTGCAGACGTACCAGTAATAAGAAAAGTCTGCAAAGCGTAACTCTCGCCTTCCTCTCTAATATGGTATTATACACTAGTTGTGAATCACTTGCGTCATCTATGGAATGATTGGTATATAGGTGGATACATAAACATGGGCGTCTGTTTTCCATCTCGTGATTTGTTTATTTATTGTATGTTTACAGTAATCTCCTAGTTTTACCTATGCATGTTGGTTTGCAAATAACGGTTTCCGCCAGGAGATGAGTTGATTAATTAATTGCACATTTCCTGGTTTGAATCCATAACTAAAAAGATTATGATAGAAGCCAACATACACAAACGTGTTAAAAAACAAAACAAAAGCCAGGTTGTATGTATGATAGAATAACGAAATAATTAAAAATCCATATTTTTTAAATTTTAACCTTTCATAAAATATATTTCCGTCAAGTAAAAGTATAGTAGTCACTAAAAGCATTGAGAAATAATACAATGGATGTAAAATTGATGGAACTCTAAAGGTTCCCTTTTATGGAAAACTCTTCCTAAAAAGTGCATACTAAAAACAGTTGATCATAATTATCTTTAACCATGATATGGATGACGGGCAAATAAACAGAGTTGCTACAACAACACGATTCCGATGGGGTATAGAACTTTTAGAAGCAGAAATTGTTATTGTAATTGGCTGAATGAGTTTCTTGGTCTTCTTTTGTTTCATTAATTTTTGAATGTTTATAAAAGTTTAAACAATTATTTCTGTACATGCTTTACCTGTCCATTATTTCCAGTTACAACATCGCTTACGCTTTGAAACGTTAGGGAATTTGGTTACAAACAAATAACTGTTGTGGCATCTCTGTTACAATGAATGACTACAATAAAATTAGAAGCGTTAAAAGTAAGGAGTAAAGATAACAAGCAACGGTGTGAGAAATCGTTGCGTCAAGGACCTAGGATATTCTCATTAAACGTCTGAGACATGTCCCTAGTCCAGTCATTACATTCACACCTCCAACAGAATGTAACGCAACCAACCAATTCAGGCAATAACTCTTCTAACGTCTGGCGTTTTAATATGCTTGTCGATGTCCAGTTGAGTTGGACGCATCGTAATTAGCCGTGATGACCACCACCACCAACAATAATAGGAAGCGGTATTATAAGAATATAGTTTTTATTAAATGTATAAAATTGTGTAACAGAAAACTCACTATAGACTCCAATTACTGTGTTTGTGGTTGCATAGGGTTATAGATTTATAAGAATGTATCGATAAAATCGGTTTCTGAGGTATTACTTACTCAATATCCAATAAAACTTAAGATGGGAGAATCGGTAGATGATGTTGAAATCCATAATGTGTAAAAAAAAATAAGTGGGCTGAATAATCCTAAAATTAAACAAATAAACGTCATTGGAAAAAAAAAATAATGTAGAGGATAAATTAAATCCAAGCCAAATTGTAAAAACTATAGTTTTCTTATTAACTTTTTAGTTTCCTCAGATAGTACAATGTTATTTAATATTATAAAGGAAACTTTATCGTTTATTATCACACACAGTAACTTAAAACAAATATAACACTCAGTATGAGTCGAATTATTGGCAAGTCACGACAAATTTTATTCAATATCTTTACTAATTTTAACATCAGCTATTTGTTTTAATTTCTATCTTTCAATTGGCTTTTCACCACACGTCTACGCTATAAAATGAGTGCATCATAACGAACAAACAAGCGATTCTGTATCCCTTGAAACAAAATAGTCTGTTAGGCTATAAAAACGTTCTGGCCTATGACAAATAACTACTGACGGCGCGTGGTTAACACCATCTGTAGAAATTTGCTGCCTATTTAATAATGTTCAACAAAGTCCTTTTCTAATATTCTAATATGGACATCGACTCGTCAATGTGAACCTACGGAATAGCAGTCTACGTGATAGGTGCGTATACCTAACAGAGAGAAGTTCATGGCGGATATTCTGTTGGAATTGTCAACGGTTTAGTGATGAGAGCCAGAGTACGAAATCGCGATCCACATTTGACGGTTTCGATATATCACTGATCAAGAATTTATGTTCTACAGAAGGAATGTTTTGGAAATTAATTATCAAATAGTAGTGAGTATATTCAAAAAACAAACACACTTGTTCAAAGGTCTTACAAACTTTACTAAGAATACTCATATTTCGTGCAGGTTTCCAAAAACTGTAAGTGGGGTCCTTCCCCCACCCACATATGAGGTTATAAATAATTATGTTTGTTTATCTTTGTTTAGTTTCTAATTGACTCTTTGAGAATGGCCTAATTAAGCCGAAACAACTGTAAGAGTATTCTTAATAAGGTTTGTAAACCCTTTGAACAAGTGTTTGTTTTTTGAATATATTTAAAATGTTTTACAAGTTCCCAACCGCGACCTCTCTAAATATTATTAAAAGTAATAGTGAGTAGTTTTTATTTCTATAACCTACTAAAAGTTTTTACAAAGAAAAAAATAAACTCAAAAGGAAGTTACCCAAATACAAAATACTATTCCTACAATTCATCGTTCTCTCTTAAAATTGGAAATGTTAAAGTTAAGTTGATGTGTTACAACTACCTAATTAAAGGGTAAGAATAATAAGGAGATCCTTTACTCTCTCGGTTCCGCCACTGCATTCACACATTCGACACTGTAACCACTTACGTTAGAAAGTAAAAAAAAAGAAAAGTTTTAAGTGCATTCATCGCGACAAGACCGAATTTATGGCATGGCCTATGTATCGCCCGTTCGACTGAATGAATTAATCTCGTCTGAAATTTGATATCTGGTGCCAACGAAGTGATAAAATCCGTTTAAACGTCAGAACACCGGCCGTAAATTTCGAACAAGTGCTCCTCTTATTAAATTATTGTCCGATAGCTCTGTTCGTTATGTTGTTATTAAAAATGATAAGTAGTTAGTGGGAGTAAACATTCAGAAGAGACACAGGCGCTAGTAACGAACCAACCAACAATATTGAGTAATAGTTTGATATTTTAAGAAGCTGTTATAAATTATTCTTTCCAAGAAGATTTAAATGCATTCCATTGTGGACATCACAATATTATTATTAATTATGATACGTACGGTATGTTTTTCGAATGCAACAACTACTTAATAGAAAAACTTACAGGGTGTATATATTAAAAAAACAATCAAGATATACATTTAAATTTTAACGTAAATGAACAAAACTTATTTTATATCAAACGTCATCAAATCAAAGATAACAAAGAATAGTGATAATAACTGTCCGGTCTTCAGAATAAGCGTGTTAAATTTATGTATCTAGTTTTAGTGTTGCAATTAGTTATAGCATGTACAATATTTAAGTCAACTGATCCAAAAGGGTCAATATTTGTTCTTTTGTATTTCTAGTACATTTTGTTTGGAAGTGTCAGTCATATCCATTTTAATTTATATTAAGATTTGTTCATTTACTTAATGGTTTGTATTTTAAGAAATTTTGATTCGTTCCGTCTTGCAGGTTTGTAACTTTTTGTGTGAATTATTACCCGGACCTTTTCAAATGCTAGTGGAGAGAAATTTATTGTTTTATTAGGGTACAGCTCTTCTAAGTACGAGAGCCATGTCGTCTCTATTGTTCCATGGTAGCTATTGTTATTATGAAGGGTTGATCACTTTCTTGGGTAAATTGCTTTTCCTAAAATTTATTGTCATTACTGTAGTTTCGCGTCAGTTTGTATTATGTAAAAATTTAAATATCGGGGGACGTACCCACTGCAAAATAGTTATAGAAAGTTATAAAATTAGGAGGAACTATAGAAACGGAGGGATTCAAAAAACAGATTATTAATCATTTGATGGTTAATTAAAATTTTATAGTCACACGTTCTTTATCAAATTTGTACATTAATTAATATTAATATTAATATTGTCAATAAATAGTTAAAAAGTGCAGTTTTCGTATCCAACAAACAAGAAAACTACAATCGTTCGCCATTACTTTAGCGTGCGACTTGAGGATACCAGAAAGATATCTTTCAAAACCTCACATATACTTTTCCTCAAGAAACAATAACTAATATTAGTATGTTAAGATTATGTATGGTCTTACACGTCCAAGATGGTACATCTGAAAATAAACAAAAAGAGATATGTGAGCGGTCAATGAAACCATTAACGCAAAATTGAGGATGATGAACGAATAAATAATAATTTAGTAATTTTCGAATCATGTATTAAAGGCCAACTTGCGAAATAACTCTTCGGAAATTAATTAAACTAGTTTGGAATTGTCTACTATTGTAAACTGTGCCAGCATTCACTTAAGTATTAAGGGTCAACACACAGTACCCACTCTATAAAAAACTAGAAAAGTTTGAAGGGTCAACTCGCTTCACAAAACAGATAGATAATATTGATTCGATTCGGTTGTTACTTTGTGATAATCCATAATAATGGAAATAAAAACATATTTACTTTACTTTTTATCGCTTTCTTAATTAGAGGTTAACTGTATAATAGTATTTTATTGACGATTTTTCGTAAGACTGACCTACGTAACAGTTTTCAAGGGAGCACCTCACACAGCACATCTCACCGTTAATATATATATATAACAAATATAAATACAGAATCAATAGAAACAACTACTCCGATGGCTAATATTCCTATCCGCATTGAATTACACTGTTGATTCCGAAAGATTCTTAGACGAAGATAACATAACCAAAAAAAGAGAAGGCATTAAAATACTTGTTCATTTAAATATTAAGGATTAAAGATCCCACGTTTGGAACGCGTCCCACCAAGCAGGCACCACGAACCGAAAGCCAAATCGCACAACCGGTTTCGACATATTGGGTCTCATCAGGTGGGCGCTGACAGAAAGGTCTTTATATGCTATATGATAATGAGACCAATAGGTCGAAACCGGTTGTGGGATTTGACTTTTGGTTCGTAGTGCCTGCTTGGTGGGACGCGTTCCAAACGTGGGACCTTTGATCCTTGATATTTAGACGGACAAGAATTTTAATGCCTTCTTGTTAGATATAAATTAGTTGATTGTATAAAGGTGTGAATCAATTTGTTTCACTAGTGTGCATGCACTCACCATTATCCTTCACGTCTCTTACAGTTGTACATATTTACATTTGTGTTTTTAATATGTACTGTCCATTTGTAAAATAGTCCTTATGTATAGGGGAAACTGCGTAATTCCAATTAGTTTGGACAAACGTTTTGTCTTGTTTTTCTTTGTTTACGTGTCATCCCTACATTGGCAACTGGTAACCATTCTAAAAACATTGTTCTTAAAAATTGAATATCGCTCGTCAAACTTTCTCTGCATAGATGATAGTTTAATTTAACTCCAATGTAACGTGGCATATTGACCAGCGTGAATCATTATGTACATAAAATAGAAACAAAGGTCAAACATTTTCTGTCAAATATCGTTTTTGAGCAGCTAATAAACCGAAGAAGAGCAAACTTGATTCATTGTATGTATACCAAATGTTTTTGTATAAGTTTTTATAGCGTCGATGTGTTTAGGACGATTCATAGTAGAACGCGAATTGGTGATACTAATAAATCACATTGATTGCTATCTGGATATGGAAAAATTATAAATGTCTTAAGAGTGAATGATGCATTCTGTAATTTAAATTCATCAGTTGAGTTGAGTTACTCGTGTACGTAAGAGGAAGTTGATTCTAACAGGAAGACTCATAAATAATCAAGCAGTCGCGAGTTGGATATTACTATTTTTGGTTATTTCGAATACAGTTTGCTCCGAACTTGGAAGCTGGTTTAATTAAACGCAATTGCTGCGTCTAATTAGACGTGCGTGTGTTCGTGTCTATTTCGTTAACAGTATATCATTACATGTATGTATGTTTGAAATGTATGTATCTATGTATGTATGTATTATACAACATCCCGGGCTTTTTTTAATCTAAACTGTGATTGCAACGTCAGTTACCGTTGCAAACGGTCAAAGATTAAAATTTCATGCAAATGATCTCTCATTGCAAACGCTGTAAGTTAAATAGCAGGCGTTAATTCAAATTGGTGCATGATATAACAATTCATTAATTGTATGAGATTTTAAACGAGGGAAAATTGCTTTAATTAAAACATTTAATGAAATTATTCTTACTATCACTACTTGTTATGTTAGATATGTATGTGTGGTAGATTTAATTTGTTTTTGGGACTAATTTAAACATGTGTAAAACTGTTGATAGCATAGAAAATAATTTTTAATTAATGTGGTTTGTAGTTTAGATCAGATTCCAATTAATTTAAAATTTTTATTCCAAGATTTAAATTTCAACATGATCATTGGTTCCAGAGTAGAAATGAAATAAGGCATCCCCTAATATGGTCCGGATTGGATCAGACATTAATAAGGAATACCATAGTACAGTATTTACATAAGGGAATTCCCCGTTACGAAATCCTTACCCATCCCTGAAGTAAGTCCCTTTTAAGGAAACCTTTATCTATCCTGGTCCGATCCTAACCTGATTTCCGTATTTTAGCCCATTCAGGAACCGTTAATCCGGCTCTGATTTGATTACCTTATCATAACCCCTTTAGGGAACGTCTTATCTATACCAGTCCGGTCCTTTTAATTATTTTGTATGAAGGTAATAATTTTATTGGAAGAAACACAATAAACCTGGACTACAGGTGGTGGAAATATATATCTATTTAATCTATTTTAGCGTCTGTTAAATGTTAATCTTCTTAAACACTAACCAATAACAAAACCACTAATAAAAACAAATAACAATTTATGTACAATAAAAATGATAACTACCATGAAATACAAACAAATGAAAATATATATAAAAGACGACAAGAAGATAAAAAATAATAGAAACACAAGTAACAAAAACGAGACAGTAAAATACAACAGTAAGGAAATGAAATAAAATATGAAATAAAACACTGTAGACAATATAGGCAGAAATAAATTTACAAGTATAGCGAACTGGAGTAGCTGGTAGACTGTCTCCAGATATGAAATTTTCAGGGTAATTAAAGGACACAGTTATTAGTAAAATAAAACTGCTAGAAAGAAAAGTACTAAAAGTAATAATACATTTCTCATCCGGCCCTGATCAAATTTTCCTTTTTAAGCCATAATAGAGCAGCTGGGATGCCGTATCGAAAAACTCTAAGACTACGGTGAAAGTCAAAAGTCGGAAGTAGAAAGACACTTTGCAGTTTCGAGAAACCCTGGTCCAAAACCAAATAAGCTAAATTAGAATCATTCGAATTTTTAAATTGAGATACGAGGCATGTTTTTTAAGTAAATACCGTTTTGAAATTAATAAAAAACGTGCAAAGATATCTTAATAATTTTATTTTTACATGAATGTTTTTATCTTAATCTAGTTTTCTACATAATCTCCTTCAATATTGAGGCACTTGTCATAACGTTTGACCAGTGACTAGTTCTTGAATACCGTTCTCATAGAACTCTGCTGCTTGACTTGTTAACTGTTAACCACTGCATAATAACTGTTTTGACTTCGTCGTCGTCTTGAAGACGCTGACCGATTAGATGTTTCTTCAAGTGCGGGAACAAATGGTATTCACTGGGCGCCAGATCAGAGCTGTTCGGAGGATGATCTAGAGTTTTCCAGTGAAAATATGTGATGAGACCTTGGGTCCGATTAGTCACATGCGGACATTGTCATGCACATTTGTGTGGCCATCTTTATGTGCTCTCTACCACTTCCTTACCGTTCCATCACTCATAATGTTTTGTCCGTAAACTGCACAAATCTCACGATGAATATCAATCGGTTTTAGTCCTTTAGTACTAGGGAATCGTATAACAGCCCGGACTTCACATTCGGCGGAACTCACGATTATCGGAAGCATCTTAAACACTTAGTAAATAACGTAAACAAGGGCGAATCAGACTATAATGGCATCAGTGCATTGGTGAGAGATGGAGGCAGAATTTCAAAACGGCACTTATAAAAAAACGTACCTCGTATGTTAAAATCTGAATATGCTGAGGCAATTGTGAGGCTAGAATGTAATTCAGTGGCAGTAGATACCCTTGAAATGGCTGCTCTCTCGGTTGCTCTGTCCTTTCTTCCGTACTAATGTTCATAAAAATGTCACAAATTGAAGACAACGGTGGAATTTTAGGATTTTGTTAGGATTTCTCAAAATCCAGACGTGCTGTGCCAGATTAGGAATGAGCTTCGCAAAGTATGTCGAAAATCACGTCTCTGGTATTAACATCCTAATCCACGTTGACCGGTATAATTAGTCCTCACCCGTTCTATCAATAACGTTATTATACTACCCTTTTAATAAATATAACCCGTGCGTCTTAATTTTAAAACAAATAAACTTGTTCATTGAAACAGACCGACTTCAGATCTTTTAAGTGTATTATATTATTAAACGTCCTTTATTTATTGATGTCAGTCAATAAATTTCAATTTATTTGTAAGCGTTCTTGTGCATAAAAGTATTAAATTTATAATCCCTCTTGGGGAGCAAAATAATAACAGTAATCCCTACATTAATGTATTTGATACCTCCTAAAGCAGGGATTATTATCAGACGAGAGCTTTTTAATAATGAAAATCGATATTAAGGGGAAATTCACGAGTTCCCTAATGTATTTCTATGCGAAAGATATCGAAGTGAAATACCATTTTACAAAGCGAGATGTGTCTTTATGAATTTGTATAAAACAATAAAAATAAGCAGTAAAAATACATTGACGAAAATACAGTAGTCTAGTAGAAAATCAACATAATTAAGTAAAAAAAACTTGATGCACAGACTTACATTTCCACTTTATAGAAAAAGGCGACAATTAACAACACTTGTAACTTAAAAATTGAAAACTATATAGAACTTGTCCCAAAAGCTTCTATTATAGATAGTCATGGTAGGGTAACGCTAAATATAGAGTTCCTTACTAATGGATATTTGGTTTTATCTGTCTTCCGTCCACTTACATTTAAGGCCGATTCGTACTGTAGGTCAAGTCACGGACTATCGTTGGAGAGAAATACCGCGGTCAATTGACCTGACCGTGATCAGACCTTGACTGCTTGAATGCTTAAAATTGATTAAAGACAAAAGAAGTGTTCCTAAAGGTTTTCGCAATTTAATTGTATCATAATGCCTTTACCATGGTTTGTTAGTTTTTAAATTTATAAAACACAAATAGGGAGATGTTTACATTAAAAATTTAACAGTGGTTTGTTTTAATGAAATGACCAAATTGACCAAATAATATGTACAAGAATATTAATTAAGAACGATCATTTAACGACACCAACATTGTAAGAATTAATGTTATACAATGTTAGTGAATTCCTTTATTGTTTGTACATAACACATTTTTAAGTTGTGTTCATTCAGCAACATTTGTTTTTATGTTTATTACATTTTTACTTGGGGCAATGTTCATAGGTATCGTTTTTAAAGTTAAATCTACACATCTATGCATATAAATAAAATTGGAGTGCCTGTTTGTTTGTAATATTAAAATAATCACTTTTTACTAAATGCATATGGATGTATACACGGTACATATACCAAAATAACATTTTTTTAAATTTTTGTCTGTCTGTCTGTTCCGGCTAATCTCTGAAACGGCTGGGCCGATTTTGACGGAACTTTCATTGACAAATAGCTAATGTAATAAGAAGTAACTTAAGCTACTTTCATTTTAGAAATTGTTATTATTTATAAATAGCTATTAATTTCTGAAATAAATTATTAATTTTTAAAATAAAAGTAGCCTAAGTTACTCCTTATTACATTAGCTATCTGCCAGTGAAAGCCCCGTCAAAATCGGTCCAGCCGTTTCAGAGATTAGCGGGAACAAACAAACAGACTGACAGACAAAAATTGTAAAGGCGCCTCCCGCCACTTAATATCACAAAGGCGCGGGCTCAGAACGCGCGAGCAGACTATTGCTAACGGTCGTGTCTCAACGACTTCGTTTAAAATTTTAAAATATCTTTTTTGTTAAGAAGGTTAGAAGTAAATCCTTGCACTAGGTATTCCTGTGAATAATTACATTACCCTCACGAATTGTTTTACCTACTTTTAAAACACTTTTGTTGAATTTAACTTTTTTTTAATAGCTTTTTATGGTAATTTTAAAATATAAAAATATATATCTACCTACTTTTACTACCATCGCCATCATAAAGGGACCCGGGACCATTTAATGTAGAATTTCTACAATATGGTAATATTTTACCTGGTTAGATATTAAAGGAAAAAAAGAAAAAAGAACAAAACATAAACCGAATAGTTAAAGCCCAAGTACCTTTACGGCTGGTGCAAGGACGATTACGGAAGTATTAAAAATCCCCCTTTGCTATAAAAAAAAGCACGGGACTTGTGCTTTATTACGCCGGGGAATAACAAGGTGGCACGCATTCCGTGAACTTTATGTTTACACACAATTTTCGCTGCAGATGTGTCCCTTGGGACGAATATATTTTTATATCGTAACGTTATACTTCTTGAAAAGATATATAGAGGAACGTATAATAGAAATTATACCTCCAGGATATGATGGAAAGGTAAGCAGGGAAATATTAGAAAGGATATTAAAAGCAAACCCGTTACTTCATTTTTACGAGATGAAATGAAAATAAATTCAAGCTTCATACCTAAGAGAAACCAAAATAGCGGAAAAGAAAAATATATTTAAGGATTTCTTCCTTGACCTCGCCAAAAGTAATACAAATTGATTAAATCTAATTGTTTTGATGACGATTTTATGGGAGACATCTAATAGTTTTATGATAACGAGGATGATGTTCCTTTTCAAGTAAACTAAACGATTTAGTCAAAGTTTCAAATTCAGTTCCATTTTGTTTTGAGTTTTTGTCGATTTCTTTTATATCTCTTAATCTCTGCTTCATTGTCATAGATCGTAACATCATCTCCAAGATATTTTCAAGCTTAACAATATCAATTATTATGCTTTTGGTCAGAAAGTTATCGAAACTGCCAGATACGGATCGCGATATCGCTCTTGTTAGAAGTATGCTATAGGCAGTCTCGATAAATTACTGACCAAGTCGAAATGTTCCGTAAAAAACAGTTAATATAATAACAAAATAGAGGCAATTGGTGCCATCTAGTGGATTTTAGCCGCTACAGAAGATATCAAACTAGACAAGGCTTCACAGAGGTAGCAATTGCCTCTTTTTGTTGTTATATTAACTGTTCTTTACGGAACATTTCGACTTGGTCAGTAATTTATCGAGACTGCCTATGGCACGCTGATGGGCTTCTAACAAGAGCGAAATCGCGATACGTGTCTGGTAGTTTTGATAAATTTCTGACCAAAAGCATAATAACTGTTATTGTTACGCTTTACGTGAATTCACGTATGTAGGGTGCGTTGTTGATTTAGCCGGACAAGTTTAAATACCTCTGTGAGGCCTTGTCTAGTTTGATATCTTCTATAGCGGCTAAAATCCACTAGATGGCAGCAATTGCCTCTATTTTGTTATTATATATTCAAGCTTTCTAGTAAACAAAAGACAAAAACCGATTTAGAAAATTCAACTTTCAATTCCACAATTATTGTGTTATCCTCTAATCGTTGTTTCTTTCTTTTCAGGACAATATCGTTCCCCTAGGATAACGGAACATCCATCTGATATCACAGTTGCCAAAAACGAGCCCGTGACTCTCAATTGCAAAGCCGAAGGTCGTCCAGATCCGACGATAGAGTGGTTCAAAGATGGCGAACCCGTTCGCACATCTCCCGTTGATAATAAGTCGCATCGGGTACTCTTACCTTCTGGTTCGCTTTTTTTCTTGAGAACAGTTAGCAGCAAAAAGGAACAGGACGGCGGTGTGTATTGGTGTGTTGCCAGGAATGTTGCCGGCTCAGCTGTAAGCCGAAACGCCACATTGCAAGTTGCCGGTAAGTCTACTTCAAATTTTTATTGTAATAGACACCGCTATTTCTGTAGAATTCATTGTAGTCATCTAGGATTTGTGCAAGTGTTCAGCATCTTGCATAGAAGGTACGTCTGAACAGTTGAAAACGAATGAACAGTCCTTCTGTTCCCATACCATAGGTATATCTTTTCATTATCCGAATAACTTATTAAAACCATTGAATTTTGTGCCTTATAAAACGCTGCTTTTTACGACATACCTTATTAAGCGATTACATTCAACTGATATCTTCGGAAAATTATATCTGTTAGAACGACAATTTGAATAGGTAACAGAATCCACATCTAGCACAGTATGATGTTCAATGGCTATTAAGATCTCAGTGTCGAGTTCAGAAACAAAATACATGTGCATGCAGTATATATTCAAATGCCTCTTACCTATATCTCTTTAATCAGTACTTATCTGTACACAAGTCGCACCAAAACATTTTGTTGGGTTATTTGTGAAACTTTTAACATGTCGCAAAGTAAAAGAAAACAAATTAATATTGAATTCCTAACAAAGACTTGGCAAAGGAAAATGGTGTACCACATTAGACAATTTCAACCATTTGGAAAGAGAAAAAAAAAACAATTTTTTTGTGCTTCATTCCCACTAGTTACTCGTGCTGATGGGCGGGCAGTCCTTCCGACCTACACTGTAGTGCAAAGCCGGAGGGTAGGGCGTAAGGCCCTCTTCAGCCTCCTTGCAGGAATCATGGGAATGGGTGGATGGTGTGGTTAGGAAGAGAATGATGAGACGGACGGAATGAAGACAGAAGAGAAGTGAAAGATTATCTGTGGAATATTACTGCCTAAATGATCCAAGGAAACCACAGAAAACTTGGACCAGAGCAGCCGGATCCGGGTTCGAACCGGTGACCTCCCGAATGCTAAGCAATGATCTAGAGCACTAGACTATGCCGCTCGGTTGGAAAGAGAGAAAACATTCAAGCACTTTTTGACAAAAAAATTTTGAAATTTAAACGAGCAAATACAACGAAATATACGGATAAAGTTGATAGATTGCGTATGTCATTTTTGTGAAACATTTTAAATATTAAAAATAATAATTAAAGAGACTCACCCCTTTTACTACAAATAACGGAGTAAAAGGGGTGAGTCTCTTTAATTATATTTTTGTGTAATTTGCCAGTCTCCGATAAATATTCTATTTTAAATATAATTGAATATGGGTATTTTGAGTAACAAATAAACATTGGGTTACGTTTCACGAAAAAAAAAATTTATTCTTCTCTACAATATTGTTTCAACCCTTGCGGGTCATTATCAAGAGCTATGGGTGTTACAGTAACCCGCAACGGTTGAAACAATATTGTAGAGAAGAATAAATAATTTTTTTCATGAAACGTAACCCAGTTTTTGTTTGTTACCCAAAATACCCATACTCAATTGTTTTGAAATATACGGAGATTGTGAAAGATTTTGTAAAGTATCACCGGTTATTACGACTGTCGGTTTTTACGACCAAAAATTAGTAGTCGTTATATGGATGTCGTTATAGCTGATTTTGACTGTATATCCTAGTGGAATGTTTTGATGGTCTTGAAAATTGCTTATCCTTATCATAGCTGACATTTACTCGCTGCACCCTGATAAATTGTCTCTAGCGTGACGTTGATAAAAAGTTGAGTGAGAGACGGACGTCGGCGTCGAAGAGGCGACGGCGGACATCCTCGTCATGTTCTCGCGCGTAATGTTTTGAGTAGAGTTCGTCACGTATGAACATCATTAAGAAGGTTGATTTATGGTATCCGCTAGTTGTAGGCAACCAGCGCCAGCAGCGCTCTATACATCTACAGTACTGTCCATTGAAAATGGCGATGGATAAGCAATTCGTCACGTATGGAAGATTTTGTTTCTAAGTGATTTTTTTTGAGTTCGTTCATAAACTACGTCAATATTTTGGTATTTTTTGGTGGTTTTCATATTTATCTATCTGTTATAAATTTTTGAAACGCTACTTGTTAGATAGACTTTTCACATTCTAGTGAAAGATTCAAATTAACTGGTATGATTATTATTTTCAAATTAAGTAATTGTAGCATTTAAATCAGACGTTGCAAATGCAGGATGAGTGTCCTACAGTGTTGATTTTCAATGAACCTTACTGTACTTATCCTTTCATACCGGATAATACAACTTCTCAGCAAGTTCCTTGATTCGGAACCTAATCGATTCGAACTCGAAGTATTAATCATTGTGTGGTGACACTCACGATAGCCCTTCTTCAGCTAACATTGGTCTAAGTTTGCCCTGAATGATAGGACAGGAGTGGACTGACAGGTTACATTAAACATCAACTTGTTTCGCATTTGCTCCAGTAGAATGAGATGTCAGTTTATTTAATGGGTTGGGTGGGGATGAAAACAATAGTTCGAACTCTGATGGAGCATTTTATATTAATGGAAATTAAATATAAATGTGAAATCAACAGAAACAACTACTCCGAGGGCTAATACCCCTACCGGCATTGAATTACACTGTTGATTTCGAACGATTATTAGATGAAGATAACAATCCAAAAAAGAAGGTAATAAAATCCTTTTTCGTCTAATTATAAAGGATCACAAATCCCACATTTCAAACGCGTCCTACAGTAGGCACAGCGCACCGAAAGCTATATCCCACAACCGATAGGTCGAAACCGGTCGTGGGTATGGCTTTCGGTGCGCTGTGCGTACTGTGTAGGACGCGTTCCAAATGTGGGATCTGTGATCCTTTATAATTAGACGAAAAAGGATTTTATTACCTTCTTTTTTTAGATTAATGGAAATTGCTTGTGTGTGAATTTTATCACGTTTAAGTTTCAATGAAGTTGGTCTTGTCCATTTTGCAGAACAATTTTGATCGCTTTCAATAACGAAAAACTGACTCTGTGGCAGAAGTAATATCGTAGATTAGAAAGACTCGTTAGATTTGTTTTGTATGTTCAAAGTGTTGCACAATGTAATTGTTGATCGACTATTAGTAATTTCTTAGTCTGTATAATGTCGAACGGTTTGATAACAAAATATAAAGTTGTTAGTTTGTTAGTTATGTAGCGGACAATGTAAAGTAGCTTTTTAGACAACTATAGTAGATACGTACCTGGATGACCAGCTACATCTGAGGTGTCAATAAAGGTATTTGTATTCGATTTGAAAACATATTCGAATGCCTAGTTCAAAATGATGATGTTATCGATTGACTGGTTCTCGTCCACTAACATGACGAATTCGAGTAGATGTGAATGAAGGCAATTAAACGAATGACTGACAAAGTAATTTCGATACATCATTGCCAGTTAGTTAGTTAGTTAAATGGAAGAAACGAATGTACATGTTATTTTTGTTAGTTACAGGGGCTATTGTTAATAATAAAAGCTGAACTTACAAAAGAAGTGATTTGTTGTTTGTATGTCTGATGAAAGAAATATACACATCACAAAAAGAAATTGTACGTTTAGAAAAAAAAAACAATTTTCTCGATATCCTGATTGAGTATTTTCCATTTATATAAAAGTATTTGAAAACTAAATCACAATTCGTATCCCATATAAAATCTGGCACAGTTATTTTGTTTCTTGAAGAGCTAATCTATACATCTATATCTATACATACATACATATAAATGAAACTGGAGTGTCTGTTTATAATATTAAAATAACCATTTTCTACTAAATGCATATGGATGTATACACGGTACATATAATACCAAAATAACATTTTTTTTAAAATTTTGTCTGTTTGTTCCAGCTAATCTTTGAAACGGTTTGACCGATTTTGACGGGACTTTCACTGACAGATGGCTAATGTAATAAGGAGTAACTTAGGCTACTTTTATTTTAGAAATTAATTATTATTATTATTATTGAATAGTTACTCCTTATCATATTAGCTATCTGCCAGTGAAAATCCCGTCAAAATCGGACAAAGGCTGCCTGTCGCGCGGGCTTAGAACGTGCGAGCGGGCTATTGCTAACGGTTGTGTTTCAACGACTTCGTTTAAAATTTTAAAAATAACTTTTTTTGTTAAATTCCACGCGGACGAAGTCGCGGGCACAGCTAGTACGTAATAAGTGATAGAGTAAGTTATTGCTAAAATTAGCTATTTGCTAAGGAACTAAGACAGCTATTTGTAGAATTTAGTGATTTTCGGAACTACATACGGTGAAATTGTGATAACGATGTTGCGTCGACAATATTTTGACCACAAATATTTTCATTCGGTTTAATTTCAAATGATTAATATGCGAAAAAGAAAATGCAATAATTGGAGGCTTTAAATTATCATTGTTTTTTAAATGCATTATAGGAATTAAATCGTTAATATGTTAGTAATTTACACATATCAAACATTTACAGAACTTTCGTACGTACTTAAACAATTTATAATTTATAAAAACGAATAATATTCCAAAGGAAACTATTTACAATCGTGGAGTAATGAACACCATCTGTAGAAATTTGCCATTAATTATGAGCTCATTACTATTTGAAAAGTTCTATTTCAATTTAAGGACATTGACTGCCAGACGTGGATGTTTTCTCTCAGAGCTATCCATGGCATCCTGATGAGACCTAAAGAGTTCAAAATCGCGATCCACGTCTAACAGTTTCGACAGATCACTGACCACATATTTAATGTTCTAATGGTAGACGATTTTCTAAAAAACTTAATGACCTATTGGACGTTCTAATCTTTGAACTTTTGAATTATTTCGAATGGCCGCACAGGAAAGCAGACCTTTGATCCACTTTATGTGACTCATTTTTTTGTTAGATGTACTAGGGTTAGTTTGAATTCACAAAATGATAAAAAGACCCAAAATGCCATTTAAGAACAAGTGGAATTAATTAAAGGCTTGGCGTTAGCGTCGCGTCGTTTAGATCACTATGTCAGTCACGATTCGTGTTAATGGAGCACGATTTCATTATATAAAAAGTGGCGAAATCGCTATTTGATTACTTTTGTCAGCTGGGACAGCTCCTGGTTTTGGTTCACAGCAGGTCGTAATAATGAATGGCCAACGTGACAAAAGTATTATCGCTACAACAGAACTGATGAAATTTAATACATTTTTCTGAAAGTTATCCGCTTTGAGACAGCGACAGCTTTTACCTTACAACTAGTTGAACCCGTTCAAATTTGGACAGATGAACTCATCCTACCCGCTTTCTATAGTGAATAACTCTTATATTTTAATCATAGCGAGATTCCGCCGGCATTTGTATAGCCACAGCTGCTGCCACATTTTATCAATGATCATGACATTTAAACACGATGAACACGTCAATACCTTGATGATTTTCAATAAATAAATCCGGTTAAACAACATCCTGGATATCTTAAAGTAGCACGTTAGTTAATTACTTCCATTAATTGGACGTTTTAACAGTCGGGTAATTCCATAACATTGTATCCTTGATTGATTTAAGATTCTCCTTATATTTAAAATAAAAATTAAATCAATTAAAGGTAAAATAAAGTCCACAGGACCAGGGCCGTAGCCACGGGGGGCTCCAGGAGACTGAGCCCCCCTAGAAGGATTTCAGCCTCCCCTCAGTCAACAGCCGGAATTTATAGGAAATTTGAGAAATTTCGAACTTTCCACATCGAATTTATATTTAAAAAAAAGCAATCCGTTGCCGCATCCCCCTCCCCGTTTGTCTATGCGAAGCGATCTGTTTTCGCCGGTTTTGTTGCATAGTATGCGTTTGTGGCGGTCTCCAACTTCTCTAATAACACTTGTCATTGCGCCAATACCTTAATCTTCACCAGCATTCGGCTCGAACGGGACGGAATAGGAGCGATCGTCACTACGACGAGATCGATTATTAGCTGAGACAACGGACGTGATTATTACTTCGACGAGAAAGGATTCATGTATTAATAAAACAATCACAAAAAGGTAGGATTATGAATAAATTTACATTTATCTGTAGATACTGTGGTGTGCCGGTACCGACGTCCGGAAGAATGAGTCAATGTTGAGTGTTGTTTGAACGAATTAGAGGAAATGAAACTCGTTGGCGATGTATATGGGTCGCGACGTGCAAGCAAATTGTTGATGGATTTCATAATTTCTGATAAAATAGGTCAAAGATCTGAAACCGATGACGATCCTTCGCAAATTGTGAAAGCTTTACACATGGAAACTTTGGATTTGATGCTTGCGGAATTGCACTTGAGATTTTCTCATACCAAAACTATTTGCACCGTCATTACAAATGTCGAGAAACTGAACATGGATGAAAAAGGAATTATGAAGAAATTATAAATCCAGGTACCATCACCATGCGAAATAAATGTTGTGAAGAATTATTACTCAAAGTACAACCCTGACGATATGTTCGCAGAAATTTATAACCAACGAACTACATTTGAGGACACTTACAAGCTTTTAGCGACTTGCCATACTTTTGGATGTAGAACAGCTTTTTGCGAGTCAGCATTTTTGGTATTTACACGGATCAACCATAAAAAGACCCCAAAGAATGTCTATCAAGCACTAACGACAAGCTAATTTAATTCATTTGGCGTTTGAAAAAGTTTATACGAAGAATATTGATTTGTTTGAGTTAATGCGAAAATTTAATGAAATTACAACTGTTTTGAGACTTTCCAATTATTTTAATTGCGCCCACCTCAAAAAGTTCCTCACCCCTCCCTGATATCATAGGCTGGCTACGGCCCTGCACAAGACTAGTACATGATTGTAACAAGAATTGACGGTTTATTAGTAACAAAACTTAGTTTAGGTAATTGTTTGAAATTAGACATTTTAGAAAGTTTAGAAATTCAAAAAGCTTTACAGTATAACGAAAATATCACAAATGGTGAAATGGAGGTTTTTTTTAGTGCCATATTTAGGGCCTAATTTTCACTTAGTAGATGTATAACTAATTACCTCTGTTATTGTATCAATATACCTGTTAACACCATACAGATAACACAATTTTTTAATTTTAGTTTAGTTCTTGCCTATTCTTTTCAAAATTGACTGAAAAATCGAAACAATCGTCGGAGCTTCTGTAATTATATTTTGTGAAAACAGACTGCATTTTTTCTTTAAAATTTATAATAGCAAATAAATTTGACGTGAATTTATCTATCATACGAATATACGAATGAGATGTTTTGGTAAAGAATTTTTTTGTAATCTTGTGTTGTCTTTCGTTCGTGAATAAAAAATAACGATGTGGATTTTGAAAACATCCAAGAGAAATTTCATCGCCAAGTAAAACTTTTATTGTCAAGAAAGATATATGGAGCTTTCGTGGAAAAACCGACCAGAGAGTGCTGGAGAGAATTTCTGGATAGGCAGATAAAATGAATTTGACGCATAAAAGTTGAAAGCCGTAAGATGAATGCGAAATGGGAAGAAAAGAAATTTAGGATGACAGTATCGAATATTTATGCATCTGGGGGAAATAGCAATTGGTACCGTCATTTTGAAACTTCATTTCATATTCATGTTTTTTCCTGCATGGTGAACTTTTACTTATATATATGTTATGTTTCCTGCTTTGAAAGCACGCCGGTAAACGTACAAAAGAATATAAAAATTTATATCATCACTATACAATTATGTCTAATATCTATGGTGCTAATGTATAGGTAGATTTGTAAGATAATTGTATGAAGCTATCTCCTCTCGTGATAGAAAGTCATGGAATTGCCTGACTATTTAAACGTCCATGAACAATATTAATTACATAAAAATACTGACTGGAATAGTTTGAAGTGATATGCAGCAATGATGAAATTATATGCACCAGATAATATGAGTGCTATGGGCCAAGGCATTAAATTGTACTTCGGTATGCTCTTCGGACAACGGTACCCATAGTTTTTAGTTTTATAATATCCAATTTTTAGCACAGGTTAGACTAACTATGACTTATTTTGAAAAATTAGCAATTTTCACATTACCTATTTGGAATTTGTTGTTAATTTATTTGAGAAATTTTTTGTTCAGGTTTTAAGAAACTCTTTTCGAATTAGTTGTAAAATATATTTTCAAATAATAGCCTTTTCAGAAGTATTTAGAGAAATAATGTTTATAATATAATGTAAACATTCCATAACAAAGCCCTTTGTAATGAAACATGATTGAAAGTACAAGGCATGTTTGGAAATTCTGCGTCCCAGCACTGCGGCCAGCGTTCCGCGCATGCGCACTGAGTACCTACATCTCTCAGCTATCCACTGACACCATTACAGTCTGATTCGCCCTTGTTTACGTTGTTTACTGAGTGTTTTGATTCCTCCGATAATCGTGAGTCCCGCCGACTGTGAAGTCCGGGCTGTTATACGATTTCTTAGTGCTAAAAGACTAAAACCGATTGATATTCATCGTGAGATCTGAGATCTGTGCAGTTTACGGACAAAACATTATGAGTGATGGAATGATAAGGAAGTGGGTGAGAGCATTTAATGATTGCCGCACAAATGCGCATGACAATGCCCGTCCGCATGTGGATAATCGGACCAAAGATCTCATCACGTCTCTTCACTGGGAAACTCTAGGTCATCCTCCGTACAGCCCTGATCTGGCACCCAGTGACTACCATTTGTTCCTGCACTTGAAGAAATATCTAGGCGGTCAGCGTCTTCAAGACGATGACGAAGTCAAAACAGTTGTGATGTAGTGGTGATGTGAACAAGTTAAGCGGCAGAGTTCTATGAGAAGGGTATTCAAAAACTGGTCACTGGTTAAACGCTATGATAAGTGCCTCAATATTGAAGGAAATTATCTAATCTAGAAAAATAGATTAAGGTACAGGCTTTCATGTAAAAATAAAATTATTAAGATATCTTTGCACGTTTTTTATTAATTTCAAAACATGTCTCGTATATGTTTTTTATTAAACTAGGAACATAGGGTGTGGATGAAAGAATTGTTTTAAAATGTAAGATGGGAAAAGTAATGCTGGAGATGTATCAAAATTTTACTTCGATTTTGAGCATTTCTAATGTTGTGTAATTTTTTTTATACATTCTATATTACGCAAACTTTATTTAACGAAAGAAAATACTACCTCACATGAATTTCGTGACAGGGGTAAACTCTCTCACTGTAAGGTATTTTAAAATATTTTATGCATACTGTAGAAATATGTTCTTCTGCTTTTAATAAAATATTTCAAGATATTTTAAAAATATTTTATGGGAAATCGGTTATGAGATGGCAACTTACTGCTTTTTTTTTTAATTTTGCTTGAAAACGTACAGCAATATTTGGATGATGACAAAAGAAAGAAAAGAAAGGGTCAGGTTGATGACCAGCATGATCAATTCTATGAAAGTATAAAAAATTTGGTGAACGAAGCGTATAATGTGTTTTAACATAACATAAGTTGGTTTTTACATATAAAAAGTTTATGGCGTTTTCAATTAGATAAATAAATGAATATGGAGCTTGGGAAGGATTGTTTTTCTTGAACTTATGAATGAAGAGGGAGCGCTTAACTTGTGAAATCGATACGAGAAAAGGCCAAACATAAAAACGAAAATATTGCTGGAAACGTTCCAAAACAGCTGCAGACAGCGGTTAAGTGCCATTGGCAGGGACATAATGCGGGAATCTGCTAAAATCCGCGACATAACACACTAGAAGCGTGGTTTTTATTTCTAACAACCGGCGTGATTTATCGATGTTATAGTTGAATGTTCCTTTCTATTCTCTGGATAAAAAATAGCATTTTGAGGAAATTGCTCATCATTGGCACATGTTACGCCATGCGTCAGTGACCAGATCGTTTGTTAGACGTCCGCAAGCGTTTTTTTGGTTGAAAAACCTCTGCCAAAGGCACCAACTGACATCCACGTAATAGCAATCCGTTTATCTTTTTTTTTTCGTTTTTATGATTCCCGTAAACGTTTTATGGATTTTAACGGTAGGTGAGTTAATCGTTTTATTTCAAATTTCAAACGAGCTTGCCGGGAGGTCAATATATTTGGTAGAAATTTGTTAATTATTCTGCTCTTCTCTCTAAAGATTTATGGTTTATGAATATCCAACAGAATTATTAATTAGGAGTAGGTACATAGGCCCAAAACTGTTTGTTTATCTGGGAATTAAAGAGTAAAGAAGAGGACCGTTGTCCCTAACAAGATTGTCGTTTAAAAACAAATAGAACTTCAAGTCTAAAATAATGTTTTTGAAGTGAGCATTTTCACCACCGATGGCGCTGCGTACCTTAATTTCTTAGTGTTTCATGTTCAATATATTCGCTAGATTGCGTTTATTGTTTTTTGATGTAATAAATTAGACAATTTCGTAGGAAATTATTATTAATTAGTTGAAAGAAACACTTGGTATATGTTTCATGAGGTTTTATTTAAAAGAACCTTAACAATTGTTTCGACTATGACGTCGTTTTCAAAAGGATGAGTAAACGGTAATTATTAAGGGTTGAAAGTTGTTTGTCATATTTATAAGACTGACTTTAATACGGGGGAAATCCCAAATTCCAGTCGTTACATATTTGTTGGTTCAGGTACTGGGCTCTGTTTATCGCTAATATTTCAAGTTTGTTTAGCCGTTGGCTTTTATTGACATTGTATAATAATTTTACACTTTCTGAATCTAAGAAATGCTTGTTCGCTATACAATGTTCAGCAATTCCTGTACATTTTTGTTATTTTCGATTTATTTTACATGCTCAATAATACGATTTTTTAAAGCTCGACCAGTCTGACCAATATAAAACACATTACAGTTTTTACATTTTTTCTTTATTGCTGACTAAAAGAGAACCTAAATTGTTTCTATTTACACATATTGAGTTTTCTTAGTCTATGACAAAATTGTGTGCTTACATTAGATATGTGATTGATTAAATATATGTCAAGGTGTTTTTAGTTTCTGGGACTGCGTAGAACTTATTTAATATTAACTTTTTAAAAATTATTTTGTCGATTAAATTAGTGCCGTATCCATTATTTTGAGCTAATAACTTTAAAAATTGAACTTCTTTATTGAACTGATGTTTTTCAAGAGGAAAGTGATTAATCTATGTACGAAAGAGTGAAATGAACCTAATTTAACATTATGTGATTGTCTAGATTTAGCGTGAGTGATGATATCAGTGAAAGCAGGTTTTCTGTATATATCAAATTTTGTATTATTATTACTTATAGTGAACGTTAAGTCTAAGAAATTTAGGGATGCTTTATTTTCTACTTCTAAGGTAAATTTAATTGTCGGATAGAAGGAATTTAATAAGTTCAGTAGAAGATTTTGTTGTCTTTGGGTGCCTGTCCATTCACAGAAAATATCATCTACATATCTAGCTAATAATGAATTTGTTTTATTAACTGATAAATATGACAAACAACTTTCAACCTTTAGTACTTACCGTTTACTCATCCTTTTGAAAACGACGTCATAGTAGAAACAATTGTTAAGATTCTTTTAAATAAAATTTTATGAAACTTATACCAAGTGTTTCTTTCAACTAATTAGTAAATATTTCTAAAATTATTATTATTTAATTATGAATCCTGGTTATCGGAAGAATTTGACTTCAAGATATCAGGTAGTTAATTTAAATTATTTGTTAAATAATAATAGTATAGCAATTTTAGTAACAAAATTTATTTTACTTTACCTACAACAATTTATATGTGAAACTCAGAATCAGTGAAGTACAGAACTCCATCCAGGAAAAAGAATCAAGAATACATTCAATTTTTAGAGGAAGGTGGTATCTGTTTATTTCTGTATTAATATTAATATTTATGTTAATTAAACTAGTGTTATCTTTTATTAACTTTATACTTTCATAAGTATAACTTTTTCGGTTACTACTTACTTAGATTTATGCCGCCATTATGTTTGTTAGTTTAATTTTACTGGGGTGAAAAATTCCGGTTTGATAAATAAAATATCAATTTTTTGTATTTTTTTCTATTATTTCTCCAAAAAGACTAATAGGTGCATGCAATAATACGATACTCTAATAGGGTGACATCAACACTATCCACGGAGCCATGTTTCGAGCTTAGGAAGTAAATGAAGGTCACTGTGTGTTAAATCCGTTAAATAAGGCAGATGAGAAACACAATTCGAACTTTAATTCAATTTACGTATGTACTGCTACATTCTCATAGTGAAGTAAGATCATTTTTTGACAGATGTGGTTGTTTGTAAATAGGAAACAGAAACATTGTAGTAATTTAGTTTTACCCTTCCGGAGGTAAACACCACAGTTAATTCTTTTTATTTCCCAGATAATCGTTGCCGTAACTGATTTTTTTTGTCATTTTTGCAGTTTGTTCACCCTGGACCTGTCCATTATTATAAGTAGAATGGTGTATCCAAATCTCTTTATTATCATTTATAAATTAACATAAAAAATTGCTGGTTTTGTAGTTGTACAGGGTTTTTGTAGTTGTTTAATCACTTTTAAATTAGAACTTATTTTATTAAAATTTTTAAGAACAAAATTAAGTTCTTGGTCAAGTAATTTATCGAAGCTACCAGATATGGATCGCGATTTCGATCTCATTAGATCTCATCAGCATGCCATAGGCAGATTCGATAAATTACTGACCAAATTTTTATTGTCCATTTTCGTACTACTACTCTACTACTTGCTTTGTTCATTGTTTATACGATTAGCTTTGTACATTACTTAATTAAGTTTTGTTACTCTGACAACGCTTGGATTTAAAAAAAAAATGTTTCGACTAAATCTCACAATGTAACGAAGTAATGGAACTGCACACGAAATATTTTATGAGATTCTTTCGAAAGCATTAAATATTTGATGATCATTTCAACTGGGTAGTGTTTTTATTATTGCCATTTCTCTTCGAGTCACTTAGCTGTGCAAACTCGACGGCTACATTTGAAAAATATTTATTTTCATCATTTCTGATATCAATGGAGGGATTATGCTTTTAGTTGAAGAGATGAGCGAGTACATATTTCCGCTCCCCCCTTTTTCCTCTGGTCCGAAATTCTTGGATTATTCTGCTGTGCAACATTCCATTTCGAGTACCTTTCCTTCGCTTTTAAGACCGAAATTTAATTGAAGGTTATGAAAAAGAAATATACGACTTGTTCCGGAGAACTTTGCTGATCAAATCATACTTGAAGTGGGATTACTACCGGAAAGAAAATTAAGTTCGCTTTCTGAAAAGCGCGCCCTTTTTGATGGAACGGTCCTGATTATCCGACTGAAGAATTGCATTCACAGCAGTTTTATTCAAACTCAATTACATCCACCTATAACCCCTATCCCTGGTTGAAATCTAGCCTTCTTGGTTCTTTCTGAAATAAATTATTTATTTTCGCCTCCGTAAACGGAAATTTCATCAACTCCTTATTAACTTCCGGTTAATAGAAAATTGCAGCCTTTGAAATGGAAGATAATGACTATTTTACTATTACATGGCAAGTATAATAGAAGTTAGCCTATATTGGCAAATAAAAAGCTAGGAGAAAGCGTGTTAGTTGAATTTAAATACCGGTAACACTGGTTTATATAATTGCATAATTATGGGGTATGAAGACGGGTAATAATTCCTTGACAAAGACAATTTTATCGATTGTTTGAGTTATTGGCACAAAAATTACAATAGATGCTACTTATTATACATTTATACGAGGTATGTTTTTTAAGTAAGTACCGTTTTGAAATTAATAAAAAACGTGCAAAGATATCTTAATAATTTTATTTTTACATGAAAGCCTGTACCTTAATTTACTTTTCTATATAATTTCCTTAAATATTGAGGCACTTGTCATAACGTTTGACCAGTGACCAATTTTTGCATACCCTTTTCATAAAACTCTGCCGCCTGACTTGTTAAATGTTAACCACTGCATCACAACTGTTTTCACTTCGGCATCGTCTTGAAGACGCTGACCGTCCAGATGTTTCTTCAAGTGCAGGAACAAATGATAGTCATTGGGCGCCAGATCAGGGCAGTACGGAGAATGATCTATAGTTTCCCAGTGAAAAGATGTGATGAGTCGGCGGGACTCACGATTATCGGAGGCATCTTAACATTCAACTCAAGCGAACAACGTAAACAACGGCGAATTAAACTGCAATGGCGTTAGTGCATAGGTGAGAGATGTAGGTACTCAGTGCGCATGCGCGGAACGCTGACCACAGAACTGCTACGGCAAAATTTCAAGACGGTACTTACTTAAGAAACATGCCTCGTATATAAAGAACATGCGAAGTTATAACTACCAAATTCATCATTACCCAGAGTTACAAGATGATTCGTTAGTTTTTTAGAAAGGCGTGTCTTAAAAAAAACATCGGTACCATGATTCTACATTATAATTTAAGAAGGTTACAGGTATTTACCTAATATTTTTGCACAACAAAATCCTTGAACTTCGTTTCTTTTTTGTACGAACATTTGAACGTAGGCAAGAGACTAAATATAGTAGAATAGAAATGAAAACGTTTCTGCATATTGTTTCTAAATAAAGTTCATTGTACCTATTCTGATAAACAGATAAGAAATAGTTGAATTCATTTAAGATACTTTCTTTTTTGTTGGTATTTAAGACTGCAAATAGATTTCTAAATCTTATGTAAATACAATTTGTTTTTATAAGCGTTTTGTTGCCAGAATTATGGTATAGATACGAAAGGTTAGATCTTAGAACCTTCGTATCAGTAAATATCTAAACAATACAACTAGATAACGTTGATTTAAAACGAAAAAAGTTAACAAGTCAATGATTATTTTATTAGCGATTAAGCAAGACTTTGTTTAAAGAGCCTTAGAAAATACAATTAAAACTGCCTTCATTGTGTTTGGATATAAGCTTTTACAACAGAAAACGCATTTTTGTATCTGTAAGTTCATTTTCGTGTATTACATATCACTACAATCTGTTTTGGTGCGTATTTTCTTACCATTAACAAGAATTTAAACAGTGATAGTTAAACTATAATTCTAATTTCCTAAGTATACATCCTTTTTAATGCTATAGTGAGGCTTTTCATTATCTATACTTGCTTAGATTATTTCTAATTTTTGCCAGTCTTCGGACTGAGTTAAAGAAGGCATTACTTCACTAAACATAATCAGTCCAAGATTGCCTTTTTGGCATATTCTAAAAATTCACCCTAAGCCGTCATAAAATGCAGTATAGATAATTATTTTGTACCTACGCGACGCAAGGACGAGAGAAAAGACCGATCGACGTCATAGTTTAGCAATCCGCCCTACCTTTCGGCTTTGCACTATATTTTGGGTCAGAGAAACTGTCTGCCTACCATTACCAGTAACTAGTTGGTGAGATTGAAACACCCAAAAGAAATTTTTGAGCTTCGAATTGTATTTTGGAGGAAGGAGGTCGAATAGTTATTTACTCATTTCAATTGAATTGTCTGTTGGATAATTATGAAACATCGTTTAAATTAAATGAAAATATATATAAACAAAATGCCTTTAGATGTTTCAAATATGTTTATTAACACACTACATATGTTTCGACTTCCGAAGTCTTTCTCAAGAGTAATAGATATTTACTAAATTTAAACTGTAACTTAATGTTATTTATACAAAAGTCAAAAAGTATTTATAATTAGGTATTGCAAGTAATAAGATGTACAGGTACAAGTATATTAGAGGTAGTTATACAAAGGTATAGTTATTTAGGGAAAAACCCTTGTCGGGTTGTAATTCTTCAGAAATTGGTCAATCACCGGTGTATCTTGAAACTCGGATTTATCATTTGTTATGTTACAATTATTTCTAAAGGCTTTTTTAATTTCGAACTGCTCTAAAATATTTAGACGTTGACCTTTATTTTCTATATGTAATAGGTTGAAGTTGTCTCTGTCAATTTGGCTATTTTCTATGCAGTGTAGGCTTATGCCTCTAGATACCTTTTTGTTTTTTATATCTTTTTCGTGTTCTTTTAAACGTATGTTGAAATAACGACCTGTTTGACCAATGTAAAAAGAATTACAATCCTTACAGTTGAGCTTATATATACCATTTACATTGGTCAAACAGGTCGTAATTTCAACATACGTTTAAAAGAACACGAAAAAGATATAAAAAATAAAAAGGTATCTACAGGCATAAGCCTGCATTGCCTAGAAAATGGCCATAAAATCGACAGAGATAACTTCAACCTTTACATATAGAAAATAAAGGTCAGCGTCTAAATATGTTAGAGCAGTTCGAAATTAAAAAAGCCTTTAGAAATAATTGTAACATAACAAATGATAAATCCGAGTTCAAAGACACACCGGTGATTGACCAATTTCTGAAGAATTACAACCCGACAAGGGTTTTTTCCTAAATAACTATACCTTTGTATAACTACCTCTAATATACTTGTAGCTGTACATCTTATTACTTGCAATACCTAATTATAAATACTTTTTGACTTTTGTATAAATAACATTAAGTTACAGTTTAAATTTAGTAAATATCTATTACTCTTGAGAAAGACTTCGGAAGTCGAAACATATGTAGAGTGTGTTAATAAACATATTTGAAACATCTAAAAGCATTTTGTTTATATATATTTTCATTTAATTTTATTTACTCATGTGATCTAAATGTTGATTATAGGGGGTAGAAAGAATAGAGTGACAATATACGTACCTACGTTATTATTAAGAAAAAAAAAGAATAAAAGCATTAAAGGAACCATCTGAACGGACATTGAAACTTGATATCTTAAATGTTTCAACTATTATTATCAACTGACTATTATCATTTTCTTCTACCGAAACAAAACGTACCTACATAGGTTGCTATTCAGAAGAAATCTAACGCTGCGATCGTTTCAACAATGGAACCCCATAATTACCCTATTCATTCTCACTGTAAAGCTAATAGATAGTTTCAGGTTGCCTGACACCCTTTGTACATCACGGAATAATCGCCCGCCCCCCTTTAAAAATCGCGCAACCCTTGTCGTAGGTACCCTGAAATTTATGATGGCAACATCTGGCACCCCTATTGCTACAACGAACTGACGCGCTTTTCACATTTATGCCTATAAGGCATTAATTTCGTTAAAAACCGTTAATTTTCACGACACTGCTGATTCAGTCATATCAGCGTTAATAAATGATCAACAAATTTCATTTATATTATGTGCATCTATTACTAAAACCGAAGGGGAATGTATTGATGACTTTTATGTAAAATATAGACTACGAAGTTCTTCTTGAATTTCAAATAAAATTGGGGACTGAAGACTTAAGAGATATGAAATAAAAAATCGAAACATTGCGCTGTTGTTGGAGAGCTACCCTACCTCTCCTAAAATAACTTTAAATCTTCAGTTGTTAATAATAATGTTGATATTATTTATTGAATTACTTTTACCAACTACCTACAAATTACATTAAATGGATGCTGTCACCTCTCGTAGCTTAGTGGTCAGAGCATTGGTGCGTAAAGCCAAAGGTACCGGGTTCGATTCTCGGTAAGTGCATGACACCAGTAACAAATATTTCTTCAACAATTTAAGATAATTTGTAGTAAGTCAAAATAAATACATTAATGTTTTAAAATTAATATCTACTCAAAATTCTTTAAAATATTTCATTATTGATTCCTTCAATTCTCAGTTGATTTGAATTCTGTTGCTTCTAGTGATACCTTAAATTCTTCAGTTTCATTTCTACTGGCTAGATCTCCACTTAATAACTCGAGATAAACTTCCATGCAACAGGTTTGCTTTAACCACGTTTTTTAATATATTTTTTGTTTGTTTCTCATAATTATATTCTTATTGAAGTATCTTTTGATTTGGTGTTTAATTGTTGTTTATAAAACTTACATAATCCTACCTACCAAAAAGTAACTTTAGTCAGAAAGTAAAAGCACGAATGAATGAAGTAAAATAATTCATAAGTTGACTGGAACAAAGTAAAACATTACTGCTTTAACTTGGCGGATCTACCTACTACTATTTTGACTCTGAAGTTCTTCTTTCAACTAAAGATTGGTATTCTTTTTAGTTGCTCATACAACAAAGGTTTATTAGCATCTAGTGAATATTGCTCCATCAAATCGACAATTGTCCGAAGATTCGTTCACAAGGAAGGCTTAAGACTGTTTATCTATGGGTACTGTTTGATTTGAATACTTTATTTGTGGTTAGGAACTAAAGACGCCTTTAATGTACAAAAAGTTCTGTCTGCTTTAGCAGTATCGTGATGATTATCTGCAATGTTTTCAGCACTCTCTTGATTTTGCACTGATTGAACCGTCTCTATAGACTTTGATTAAATTAACAATATTTGTGTTTTTCGTTACATACGCAATTCAATTAATTTGTATGTCAATATAATTGTTGTCATTTTTCTATTCGTTTTAACTCTAGTTCTGTTTGCAATTATTGTGTTCATTCATGTTAAAAATGCAAGTGCTCTTTATAAGTGTTAATGTTGACCTCTTTGGCGGGCAAAACTTGAACTCGAAAAAGTACAGGTCGTAAGCTGCCGTTTCTATAGTTGCCGATAAGTGGTCCGCATGGCGTTAAAGTTAAATATTGCAGTGCTATATTTCAGGCTGCACCTTCCGCCGCCCCATATCTCACTATTGGCAACTTTCCTAATAGACTTCTTTATTGCATACTTACGTTTGTTGCGACCGCTGCAGCAATTTTATTTTTCCCCGAGTATGTACTTCTTTCAATTTTTACCGTTGCTGAATACCAAATACCCTTCCTCAACTTATAAATAATATACAGGGTCATTCAAACTGAGTTATATATTAGACGTTTTAAGGAAACTAACACATTTTGACTTAGTATAGTTGTACTCTAGTTAATGGCTACTTAGCCGAAACAATTGTCGAGTGTATCGTTACAATGAATTGTTGAAGTTCATTTGTTTAATTTTACAATTTTATTAAAACATGCTTCATCATCCTTGCACCGCTGAAAGTTTAAATAAAACTAAGCATGTTACAAGGATGATCTAGTTAACTAAAATAATTTCAACTGTCGAGCACTTCCGGTTATATAGGAAATTGATGTCAACTTTAACTATAACCTTGTTGCATTCTCCATAAACACAGAATAAATTAATTAAATTTCAATTGGAGTATTCATTATCAGCTTCGTTTTCGGCCATTGTTGTAAAATATAGAAATCACTTAACGAGAGCATTTTTATGATTATTTCTTAATTATTGCGATACCTGTCAATTGTCCATGGCACACTTCATTGTTCATGTCAGCTAGTTGATTTCCTTACCAAAGCTTTACTCTTGTATAAGTTTAAATAGAATAGAAATAGCAGCACATAAGTTTTACGTCAATTTATAGACTAAGTAAAGGATAAATTTAAGTGGCAGTATTGGGTAAAATAAATTTATAAGGGACTCGAATTACTTTATTTTTAAGTCTATGGATTATATATATATGTAAGAAGTATTGTTTTTGTTTCTTTTTATGTAATTAGTTGTTAAGTTATTAAACGTGTCAATAATCAATATCTTGAGGAATCTTATTTAATATTATAATTTCAAAGTCTAACTTAATAGGATTTACAGCGTTCTAATGGGGGGTTAAAGGATAATATCTACGAAATGCCTTCTGCTGTAAATATTCTTCTAAATTTATGAATTTTTACAATAAAAGCTCTATCAATGTGTATTATCGAAGAGTATGCACAAGTATCTATTGTTTTTTATGTTCTTGTTATTAACCGTAACAATTCAAAAACAAACTCAGTTAACTAATGCGCTCCTTACCCACGAATGCATGTGAGAGCTACAAGTCAGAGAAACAGCCGTCAGGCTTTGAGTAAATATCCATATAATTGCTCTTCATAATTACACAAGATTCATACGGTAATAAACCCTCTCTTTAACGGAGATACACTCTCTTATCTAAACGTTAAACCGTGAACCTGATAATTTATAAACGAGACGTTGAGACGCCTACTATTATTTATTTTTTCCGGTTCGTCTTAACAGTTTGGTTTCGTTAATAAATCCTTTTATGAGTACAAATGTATGACATCCGCAGACGAAGTGCGCCTAACCAAGTTTATTACTTGTTGTTTATATTCTCCTGTGTGTATGTATGTGTGTGTGTATGCTGTCGAGTGCTCTTCATAACCGGAACTAAACGTGGAATAACAAGAACGTAGTACAGTACAAGGATTGACGGTTTTTGTTAGACCGATGGATCATGACGACAACGTAATGTACAAAAAGTCTTTCATAAAACACAATGGGATCCTCTTTTTATCGGAACGTTCACAAACTACTCCATTTTTTTTTGTTAGACAGCAAACAATCCTCTTCATTATCCTGGCTTAAAAGGGAATCTTGATATGAATAATAAAAGAGGGTGATTTATGGTTATGATGTGGGTCCTTCCGTTAATGCGGTAAAACGACGGATTATTATTATTTGTGAAAAGCGGTCGTTGTTTGAATCCTCTTTTTCCATTAAAAAAAAAAAAAAAAACGGACCCTGGGGAAAGAATGAAATATACAAGCACACACGCGGAACTTCTTCATCAAAACTGTCATATGCATAGTTTGAATTGGTCCTAAATAGACAGCCAATCGGAAAAAGAATATTGGAAATAGAATTGTCCAGATCTCATATATATTATTTCTGCATTTGATACTTAGTATTACAAATAGAAATGAATTAGCAGCTGTGTATCAATCACTACAACTATCCTTTATAGTATAGATAGTATGACGTCATCTGTGAATATTTAGTAGTAACTGTCAATTCATAACAGTTGACCAATCACATCTTATTCTTGTGTTGAAGGTATATCAATTTCGGAATACATTGTTTTAGTTATATATAATTTATACAAGTCAAACGTATCTTGCTATTTAATCTTTACCATTACTAGTTTTACGTCTCAATTTTTCAGAAATCTCATCAAGTATGTATTGTTGCTACAAAAAGAACTCAAACATTTACACACAGAAAACAGGAACATAAAATTGTATTTCCTCGAGAGTTTAGAAGTAACCCAATATAAAAATAGTGATGTAATAGTCAGTTAGAACATAATCATTTGCTATTATTTAATATAATTTCCTCACTGTGTTTCCAAAAAGGTGGTTTATTAAATTTATTCTAAAAAAGCCACAGTGTAGCAAAACACCAATCAGGTTATTTTGTGTATCTGTCTTCATTCGAATAAGAATAAACAAAGAGAAGTAACAACATTAAATGCAAAAATACATTATTTTCATTTTTTTTTTAATTTTTCTTATTTAACTAACACACGTTAATTAATATTTGTAATTTTGTTGTTTATTTTTTTTTCCTTTGTTTCAGTTCTACGTGATGAATTCCGGATAATGCCCTCAGATACTCGAGTGGCTGCTGGCGAAACAGCGTTGCTCCAGTGCGATCCTCCCAAGGGTCATCCAGAGCCAACAATAAGTTGGAAAAAGGACAATGAAGACTTGGACATTGACGGAAAAAGAATTCGTATTGTAGACGGTGGCAATCTAATGATAAGTGACGTCAGAGAATACGATGAAGGACGTTACAAGTGTTTGGCACATAATTTGGTGGGTTCCAGAGAAACGCCTCCAGCCACTCTCACAGTACATGGTAAGTGGAACTAATTAACCCATTTGTTTTTAATTAGCACTGACCTCGCCATTCTTCGATTGAAAGGTCTTAAATTGTATAAAAGAGTAATTAAATATTTTGACTACAGCAAGTCATGTTTGAATATTTAGATATTTTTGAATATTATTCCATGACTTTAAACTGTCGATAGTAATTTGAAAAAAAACATAAGTTTGCATTCTCTTTTAGTTAAACCTTATTTCAACAAAGAGCCTCAAGACATAACAACTCTCGTTGGAGAGAAGGTTGTATTCCAGTGTTCGGTCGAAGGAGATCCCAGTCCTAGTGTGCTCTGGCGAAGAGAAGATGGTAAAATGCCCGTTGGCAGAGCAAGAATCTTGGACGACAAATCGTTACTTATCGATTCTGTTCAAACGTCTGACGAAGGTCTTTACATTTGCGAAGCGGAAAACGTCGTTGGCTCTGTAATTGCAAGAGCCACCCTTGTTGTGAATTGTGAGTCGGGTTACTTAAAGGTCATACGAACGTCGATTTTATGAACGGTTATTTCAGCCCCTCCCGTGTTTATCGAGCGTCCTCAAGATCAAAAAGTTGGATTGAATGGCGTTGCTGAGTTTCATTGTGCCGCAACTGGCAATCCACCACCGTCTGTTTTTTGGAGTAAAGAGGGTTCACAGTTACTCATGTTTCCGGACACGTCATACGGTCATATGCACGTTAATTCGCATGGAACTTTGCGTATACAGGGTGTTCAAAGAGAAGATTCCGGATATCTCGTTTGTTCAGCTTTGAGCGTTGCGGGATCAAACAGCGTTAGAGCGTATCTTCATGTAAGACCAGTTTTGGATTCTCAGCTTTGATAACTAGAGGTTAATTGCTTACGTTTCAGGTAACCTCAATCGCAGATTCTCCTCCACCAATTATTCATATTGGTCCTGCTAATCAAACGTTACCTTTACATAGCATAGTAACATTTTATTGCAGAGCGTCTAGTCCAGAAGGAAATCCTCCTAAAATACGTTGGTTAAAAGATGGTAATATTTTAGACTCCAAAAAATCTCCAGGAAGATTGAGTATCAAATTTGATGGTACTCTTGATATCGATGGTATTAAATACCAACTTTTTAAAGTACGTCGTGGGTTACATGTTCTTATTTTACAGATCTCCAAGTGGATGATTCAGGTTTGTATACTTGTTCTGCAATTTCTGAGAGCGGCGAAAGCTCCTGGTCGGCATCTTTGAGTGTCGTTGAAGACTTATCGGTTCCTCTTCATCGTAGTCCAGATCCTTCAACATTCCCTAAAGCTCCAGAAAGACCACGAGTGCTTAACGCGACTGAATCGAGTATAACGTTAACGTGGGAAAGTGATGAAGAAGATCTGGGCTTAGTCGGTTATACGGTCGAATATTGGAGCCCAGATCTTCAAACTGGTTGGGTTGTAGCTGCCCATCGTGTTCCTCGACAATTTATGGTAGTACGTGAATTAAAACCGGACAGTTCGTACGTTTTTATTGTGCGCGCTGAAAATGCTCATGGCTTATCTCCTGCTAGTGTAATTTCCAATACGGCAAGAACTTTAGCCAATTCCAGAACAGTACCACGATCTGAACTGGATACTGCTAGAACGGTATTGAGTGCAAAAGTGGTAGACCTTATTGATGCTAAACCGTTATCCTCCACGTCGATAAAATTAACGTGGAAACATAGTGCTCCTGATTACGTCGAAGGACTTTATATTCGTTTCCGGGAAATATCGGGCGGGTCACACAATTATAACATTTTAACAGTGTTGGACACTCGCAGTAAAAGTTATTCGGTGACCAACTTGAAAAAGTTTACGAAATACGAATTCTTCATTGCTCCTTTTTATAAAACGATAGAAGGTCAACCATCAAATTCTCGGGTAGCTGAAACATTGGAGGACATCCCATCTGCTCCGCCTGAGAGCATTACTGCTGGGGTGTTCAATGACAGTTCCGTTTGGATTAAGTGGTTACCTCCTCCTCCTCAACATCATAACGGTATTATTTCGGGCTACAAATTACAGGTGAAAGGCAACACTATTCGAACACTTTCGTTGAATGCAACGACACACTCGGTCTTAATAGGAAATCTATCTTACGGTAGTGTGTATTCGGCAAAGATCGCAGCAACGACACAAATGGGCTTGGGCCCGTATTCAAGCCCAATACAACTAATAACCTCCACTGGAGCACAAAGTCCCAGGACGCTAGGTCCTTTAGTGCCTTTGATGCGTCAAACATGGTTTGTGGTACTTCTGGCTGTCTTAGCGGTTCTTCTACTTGCAGGAGCTGGTGGTGTATTATATTTGAAAAGACGGCAGACACTTAACAAGCAATTGGGCCATTTAAGTGTTCCGACCGTTAACGCTAATCATATCAACAATAAGGAGAGTCTTTGGATTGATCGAGGCTGGAGAGCCAATGATACAGATAAAGATTCCTCTGTTCCTTTGGCATCCCAACCAGCTGACTATGCCGAGGTCGATACAAAGAACATGCAATCGTTCTACAATTGTAGAAAGTCTCCTGATAATCCAACTCCGTATGCCACGACAATGTTATTACCTCCACCAACTTGGTCTGAAATTATTCCGCCACCGCCGACCCACCCTCCTCCAGATTGTCCCAGAGAAAGTCCCCCAGTTCCACCTCCAAGAAGTGGAAGCAGTTGTGGAAACGGCGGATATTCCTATTGTTCTGCGAGCATATTGAATAATTCGAACAACAGTCAGTGTTGCAACAACAGAACACCGCAGTACCAGAAGCCGTCTTCTGGTCACCAATGGGACACTCATAACAGCAGTTCTCTTGCAAGCGGTAGTAGTTCAGGGAAGAGGTCGTTTACAAGGGGTCACTATCACCATCCAAAAACTTGTGAAAACAATAAGTTGTGGGGTAACTGTAATTGGGAGGATGGAGATGCAGATGCTGAGACTGAACGATCATATTCAAGTAGTCATGATACCACGTGTTCTTGTAGCGAATCTTCTTGCTTATACGCCGAAGCCGGGCCATCCACTGCATTTAGGGAACCACCACCTTGCCAAATGAAACAGTGCGTGAAGTGAATGGGTAATTTTTTTCTACTCGAAATCTAAAGTAACTTATCAAATTTATGCGTCATCTATACTAGTCGCTAGTAGTTAGTTAGTTACCTTATTTGAGTTTAAAACTAAAAGACAAATTACTTCCTTGCATAGGCGATCTTAAAATGGGATATGAACCAAAGCCACGCTTCACCTTTGTATTATTCGACTGATTTATTTCATTAGCAATATTAGATAGATGATTGATTATATTGACGACTGTGATCTAGTTAAGGGCGTACCACTTGTAAATATAAATTATTTGTTTGTAAATACCTAATTTGTTACTTCAACGATGTTTGTGTAGTACCTATCGCAAGCCAACTATTCATAATTATATTATTACTATTATAAGCGTTTTTAATAAACGAAAATTTAAATATTTAATAATTTCATTAAAAAATCCTCCAGATCTTTTTACAGCCTTCGAAAAGGTAGGTGTATGGAGCATATTTGGACGGGTGGGTGGTAAGTAGTAATTTCTTTTTAGTCGTAAGTTAAACAAAACTATATTATTTTAATAAAAGTTAAAAAGCAGTAGGATGCTTCAACGAAATTTATTGTAGTTATTATCAAGAGTACAAAAACATACTAAATTAAAATGTACACAAAATTCACTTAAATACCTAATATCGTTTTACATAAACAATATTATTAATGTAAAGTTCAGTTTGATTATTAACAATGTTTTATTTAAACATTAAGGCGTTTTTAATTTTAAAAAATTGTAATAAATTTAACTTTCTACCTTTTTGTTGATTGTGTAAAAGCTTTATATTATCATCTATACTACGGTTGTTATTAAGGCAATGTTCAGAAAGTCCAGTGTTACAATTTTTGTTTTTTAAACTAGTTAAATGTTCTTTTAGACGAATCTCTAATCAACGACCAGTCTGGCCTAAGTACAATTAATTTGATAAACACTGTTTTTCTGTTGGAAATCTAATTTACGTTTATTATTGACAAGATATGTTGCTAAATTGTTTTTGTATCTATGGCTTTTATATTAAATTTGTTTAGTCTATTTACAATTTTACAGCTCGAGTTCTTAATATAATTGATTAAACAAAAGTTAATATCCTTGTGGTTCAATGGCCAACCCTTAAACATTATATCTAGTAATTTTTTCCTCATTTTTTTGGACATTTTTTTTTAATTATTTTACACATTTATTAATAAGAGACACAGTGAAGTAAGTTTAAATAATGGTAAGAGTCAAAATATAAAATCATAAAACAGATTGGATGTAAATTCTTATTGAACTTCATCCCAGGTAGTTAGAGGGTTTACTGGAAGGGTTTCACATTTAATAAGACAATTACGGATATCAGTCTTGGAGACAATAAAAAAAATCTTTTTTCGCATGATGTCGAAATATTAATGTAGTTTAGGTGTTCTTTGGACAAATGTCCGTGGAAATAACGAAGACAGGGTAAGTAATAAAATAGATCTTAATATTCTTCTACCTTTCCACAGCTGGAAATAAAGTTATGAGTTACGGTGTCGGCCACACCAGGAGATATCATCACATTTAATAAAGCTACGAGTCAGCTTACTCCATTATTCGCGGAGGTGATTTCAAGAGAGCATAAAATTGTCAGCAGTACCGCTTTTTAATATACGAAATGGTTATGAGATATTCCTGCTATGCAGGGAGCACATGTTGCAAACATATTTTCGCACCCGATTTTCTTAGTCCTTTCTTTCTATAAGAAACATCGTTACCGGCCAGTCAGTCACGTTGGTAGTCACCTTTTGTTAATAAATTGTATCGAGAAAATTATCACCAAGACGTAGGTACGTGTTTTATTTCTATTTTAAAAATAATTATTTTTGGCGTCAAAGACCTTTTATTATAAAAAAATGTAATTTGGCATAAGCTAGTATAAGTAGTTTTATCTCGTTCTTCGCATTTATCTCAAAAACTATCAGTGTAAAACCGTAATGCCCCAAGGAGATTGTTAAGAATCTATTTTTAACTTAATTATTTTTATTCATGTTTTTATACGTTTAAATTTAGCCTATATTATATATTTTATCATATTCAGTTTGAATTATTCGATGTATAGCATTTATTTAAACATTTATCTAAAACCAGATAATCCACACTTGTTTCCATGGAATCATGAATTAATTATCCCGCTGGTTATCAATTGTTAAATTGTTATTTATGGTTGGTCGACACAGAAGGGTAGGAACAGTGGTTCACCCACCCGCTTTGTAAAACCTAGTACTTACCATTGTGGTGTTGCGGGTGATTATTTAATACTATATTTATTTAAATAAAACTTGATGATGGTTGATTGATGGTGTTTAATTTACAGACGGTTAGTAGTGAAAATGATGAAAGAATAGAAGTGAATTTAATATTGAATGGTAAAAATGAGCAAATGGTTGTGACGAGTATTATCTGTAGCGGTCGGTGAAGAAGTGTTGATTTGAAAATATAGAAAGTTATTCTTCAACAGTAAATGTTATTTATTGAAAGCATGCCGAGGGTAGCGAAACAAGAAGCGGTAGTTTTATTAGGGATCGGCAACGGTACTTTTTATGATTGACCGTTGCAAGCGATCGGTGACAAGGGACAGGAATTTTGGATTGTGTATGAAAGATAGACAAGAAAAGAAAGCTGTTTCTCAGAATTAAAAAAGGCAAGACAGTAGAAAACATGTTTGAGAAAAGGCATGCTCAAGGGTGTTAGTAATTTTATACAAAATATTTACAGAAGACAATTTATACAACGTTAAGAATTTTTATGTACAAAAATGTTTTTACAATAGTGGGAGATAAGTCCCCACACCATTTACTTTTGTGTAGTAAATACATTATGTATAGACAACTAGCTAGGGTTGGTACATACTAGGTTTATCTAAAAGATAGTAGAACAAATTAAGACTTCTCTCGTATTCGGGAGGTCACCGGTTCGAATCAGGGTCCGGCTACTCTGGTCCAAGTTTTCTGTGGTTTCCTCAGCTAAATACTGGGGCAGTAATATTCCACAGATAATCATTCACTTCTCTTCTGTCTTCATTTCGTCCGTTTCATCTTTCTCTCCCTAACCACACCACCCATTCATTCCCACCATTCCTGAATGGACGCTGAAGAGGGCCTTACGCCCTACCTTCTGGCTTTGCACTACAGTGTAGATTGGAGGGACTGCCCGCCCACTAGTAGTTGGTGGGAATGAAACACAAGTGCGCAACAAGCAGAAAAGTAAAATATATTCCCTTTGTTGCAAATTGCTATTGTGCAATTTATCGCCAACAAACATAATATGTTGAGAAATAAAATAAAAAATAAAACATCTCCAAAAAAAACTGTTTTCACAAACGGAAACGAAAAAATAAAAATGGTAATTTTTCACAAATTCTTATTCATAAAATCAGCGATTATTTCATCCGCATGGCGGGAAAAAGTAACGATTATTGTCCACAATAAGTAAGCCAGTAAGTAATTATGCATAGGCCACTGTACCTCGTTCAATTAATATATCTCAAATTCGACTAGATTATTAAAGTTCAAAAATGTTTATGTTGGATTCCCATGAATATGTTTTGAGATAACATAAATTTATTTTGCAGAGCTACTCTCATTTAGGATTTATTAGAAATGGGTACGTGCTTGTCGGTCTACACGTTCTACAAAATTTAAATATTAATAAATTCTTAATGTATAATTATAGTCTTGTGTATGAAATGTGTTTCCCTATTTATATAGATTTCAACGTATTTAAGTTAATATTATTGACTTCTAAATCTAATGAAACGACTAACTGATGATAATTAATTGTATTACAAAAAAACACATCTGAGAGTTGAAAGTCTCCGCAGTCATATTTATAACTTCTTACTAAAATAAATCATTCCTTATTAATGTGAGGTAATCTGTAGTAGGAAAAAATTAATACAAAAATTAATTTCAACATTAATGTATTAAAATTAACCTCTACTAAAACATTCTTAATTAATATTTCAATATTAACCATTTAGTTGTTTCTTAAGAAATACCCATATCTAACATATTGCATCGAAGATGTCTGTTTATGATATCGTTGATTGAGGGTCGGATGACGAAAACGTATATTTACAAACAATTAACTAACTAAATGACTAAACCAAATAAACAAATTGAAGTAAATTAAATATTATGAATCAAGAGCCAAGAGTCAAACTGGGAAATTAAGTCATACTTGGTTTTGTCTGCGGCTTGATGGAGTATGTCCGTCTCTGGGAATTGGGGATAGTACTCCTCGCACACGACGACATCCCGAACCCGACAGACCCCTGGACCTCCTCTTCACGTTAAATATTAAATAAAATTAAACATCTGTGAAATTTTGTTAAAATTTATCGTTAGTTCTGCTGATAATTAATACCAAAGATTCTGATTAAAAGATCGTTATACCTGCACGGATCGGCACGATGCGGACCAGCAAAATCTGCTAGTGAAGGCGCCCGTGTTATTTACATTAGACAGCACCAGCAACGACCATGAGAGCAGGTCGTGTCGGTCGAGGTACAATTTTGATCTACAATATCTATACCCGAAACCTGCACAGGCCTACAAACAAAGTGTAGGTGAGGACGAATAAATTTTGTTTTGTGATATTCGAAAATATTGAAAAATTCAGGTGAGGGAACAAATGATGAAATTAACCATATTACTTCCGCTTTTCGTTTATAGGAAGAACCCAAAATCTTCTTTTTTGTTGTCTTGCTCCTCTTTCTCCTCCTCCTATTCACACAACATCGTTAACATAAAATTTTCTTCCTTCGAACTACACACTTCCATATTGCACACTCAACTAAATACTTCCTGCGACATCCACCTTTATTTTATTATTAATAATAATCAAGTTGCTGGTCTGTGTTGAACAAGTGTGCGAAGTTGCGCAGGTTGCAGGTCCGCGATGTACCGGCCCGTGCAGGTATAATGTGCGCAATCTTTAAACATCAGTAAAACACATCTGGTAATTTTCGAATAACAATTTCAACATATTTTCGCGGTATCTACTTTGCGTGTGGTATTTCGATTTCTTTTTCTCGCCAAGACCGACTAGAGGGCAGAGTAATGTCATAAATTGGCCTCGACCCGTGACCGTGGCAGATAAAGAAAGTGAAAGTAAAAAACAAAGAAGGAGAAGTGGAATAGCAAACACATCACGCTAAGTTGATAACAAAACAGGTCAGTTCATCGCAGTCGATCACAGTTCGTCGGTTAATAACTGAATTTCGCCGGTTTATGAGACTAATAAAGTGTCATTAATTTATGTATATTTCTCGTTACAAATTTAACTTTATTAGTTAGTTTGTGTGATATCGGTGTTAATAGTGACTCGTTTATTGTACCTGTTAATGTTAATTAAATGTATGTAGATTTATATATTCAGCAGATAAACTTTAAAAATATCGTTTGTAAGATTAAAAAAAAAAACAGAAAGCCAACTGGAATTCATCGTATTTCCAAACAGGTAAGTAACACTAAATTTTATTATTTTATTTAAATGTAAATAATTGTATTAACTTGGGTTTGTAAAATTCACATGTACAATTTTGTAACACCTGTTGACGATTATTATATACGTACCTATTTAACATAGATAGATAAGTTGATTAGGTATATAGTTTTTTACAATAATATTATCTTCTTAACTACATAGGCAAATTGTAATTCTTAATTAAAATGAAGACAATTACGAATACAGATCCTACCAGTGACTTCACATACTGTTTGTTGGTTTGTATAAAGGGAGCTAGTATTCGAAAGGTAAAGGACAGCAAATGAGATCTCTCAACATATTTTCAATTTAAATAGTAATGTACAGTTATAAATCTTCAATCGGGTAGGAACTGCACATTTGCAGGAAAATAAACGGAACATGGTACTGGCCATTAATGCAATACAACTAAATTTGTTTTTAATAAGAAATTAAGGAATATTTAACAATACAATGTATTTAAAAAATGCCAATAATCTTAATTTCCTCATTGAAGAATCCGTTTCTTTTACTAAAAATATTTAACTATTATGATTTATGAAATGTTGATCGTCAGTGTAACTACAGACCTCAAATTTACGACTAGGTGGTTCTCTATGGTCACCATTTATTCGATTTGGAGTTTTGACTGCAATTTATAATTTGATAATCAATATGTTTAGTTAACTTTTACACTCGCTATATTGTCTTCGTTAAAAGTATACTAAGATGGCAACCCCAGTTTTTATTACGAATAGTAACGTTACATCAACCCTATCATTCATTATACCTGCCTGTAGGTAGGTAGGTACCATTATCGTCATCACTTATCACTATATAATAATATTCTGCGTATCTATGGTAATAGCACCAAGCGCGTGGTCTAGTGCTCTAGATCGTTGCTTAGCTTCCGGGAGGTCACCGGTTCGAACCCGGGTTCGGCTGCTCTGGTCCAAGTTTTCTGTGGTTTCCTTGGATCATTTAGGCAAATATTCCATAGATAACCTTTCATTTCTCTTCTGTCTTCATTTCGTCCGTCTCATCTTTCTCTCCCTAACCACACCATCCACCCATTCCTACGATTCTTGCAAGGAGGCTGAAGAGTGCCTTACGCCCTACCCTCCGGCTTTGCACTACAGTGTAGGTCGGAAGGACTTCCCGCCCACTAGCACGAGCAGCTGGTGGGAATGAAACATAAAAAACTGTAAGTCTTTTGTCTATGGTAATAGCGTATAGATATGTTTGTAAAGTAATTTTGTTGAGGTATCTTTCTCTCATGACATACAATTATGAAATTACCTGACAATTAAAACATCTAATAGAATAATGGAACTAACTAATGTGTCTTCATTGTATGTCAAAAATGTTGTGGTTTAATCGGAATTATTAATTAACAATCACCAACGTATTGACGTGCTAAATGTGATAGAATATGGTAGTGGCTGTGGCTAAATACTTTCCGACGGAATCATTATGTTACTGTATGAAGTAACAGCATAGTTAGAATAGAATGTGATTGCTATGCACCATTGATAAATGGTACCCATCTGTCCAAATTTGGACGACTTATACTAGAATAAATGTACTTCTAAAAGGTACACGTGACAGTAAATTTCATATACATTTTTAAATACTATTACAAAATGCATTAGTAATGCGAAAAATGTCGTTTATCTATGAGAAAAGTTTTTTCATGTCGTTCTCTTTTTACCTCTTACTTAAGTTAATGTTACCTACTGGCGTTTATTGTTTAATAGGACCGAAGCATTGTCTTTTCTTTGAATGTACAAAAAATAACGACTGAAAAACAAACCGGTTTTTTTTGTTATTCGCATATACCATGAATATATATTGTTACAACAAAACTTAACGCATTGTCGGTATGTTTTATTTCACCGCAAATCCGGTTGGTTATTACCACTTCGTAGCTTTTCATTCAACTAACTTTTTACGCTTGCTGTAAATAAAAATGCGTTGTCAGAAGAGTGTTAAATCTACGGGCAAATCTTTCTTTCAAGAGCATACCGTTATTAAGACAGCTGGAAATGCGAGAAAAAAAACAGCGGCGCTGGATTTAAAAGCATTCCTGCCATATTCGTTTTCACCGAAACGAAACATTCGGGAATAAAACACTACTATACCACGTCGCGTCTGCCACATCTGGTTCTTTTGTTCGAGAGTGTTTTTCATTTGTCTTCCTCTAGGTACCCATGTAAGTACATAAATTTTGTTTTCTAAATGACGTTTCTCTCGAAAAGGAATGGTTTCAATTTGGAGTTGCCAAGGAATTCTAACAAAATTCATTACGTGGAAATAATTTTTTTGAAATATGTTGAACAAAATTAAATGTAAATACGAGGAGGTATAAGAAAGGTAGGAGAATAAACGGCGCTATGGAAGTTAATAATAATAAACGATAAAAGAGAGATATGGCATGAATGACTAGTTAGAGAGGTGTTAAAAGCAGAACAGGAGTAAAGAGGGCAGCAAAAGATCTAGATTAGGTTACTAATTAAATACGTATCAAGTATAAAAACACAATAAAGCTTATTATTATTATAATAACAACATAGAAGCAATTGCTGCCATCTAGTGGATTTTAGCCGCTACAGACACGGATCGCGATTTCGCTCTTGTTAGAAACTCATCAATTGGCAGCAATTGCGTCTATGTTGTTATTATACTAACTGTTCTTTATGGAACATTTTGACTTGGTTAGTAATTTATCGAGACTACCTATGGCACGCTGAGGAGCTTCTAACAAGAGCGAAATTGTGATCCGTGTGTAGTGGTTTCGATAAATTTCTGATCAAAAGCATAATAATTGTTACTATTGTTATTACTCAACAATTGTTTCGGCTAAATAGCTATTTTCTAGAGTAATAATTTCAAGTAAAATTAATTTTTTACTTTTGAATCGATAGTGAATGAGTTTGCACTCATTTTCGTTTATGCTGTGTTTTTTTTGTATCTAACGTTCCGTTAAATCAAGAAAATTGATAGGATTAGTAACACGTGGAGAAGTTTCACTTATTTATATATTTAATTCACTTATTTATATATGTAACTCATTTCGCCTTGTTAGGTCATCGTCAGGAGTATGATTAGATACTACAGTATACTTTACAGCGATTCTCTTAAATACTGGGGTGCTTAGGTGGTAGGTACTAACTTAGGATCTAGGAGGGGGTTGTTGCCAAATTCCAGTTGATCGTTTGCTAATTCTTTTTTTAATGAAACTGCTTTTTTAATTTATAGAATTTCGTATGTGTCTATGATTTTCCCGTCTTGTATATGGTGTAACAGTTTCAAGTTACTAAGGCGAAATGTACATTGAGTGAATTAAATATATAAATAAGTGAAACTTCTCCACGTGTTACTAATCCTATCAATTTTAACAATGTTTCACCAAAAGCTTTCGGCTGATTACTTTCTTAATTTAAGATAATTTATTTGTTGGTCTACTTCTACTTCTATTGTAAATTTAATCTTTTTATTGAGTTTAAATTGTCTACGGGTCTCTGACCAAATGTAAAAGATGTCGTACTCGTTCCAGCTTCAGACTTCAAAATTAAACAGTATTCAAACTAATTAAATTAGCATTAAATACCATTGAGGTTCAGAATGAATACCTCTCGAAATATTTTTTAAACAAATAGAGAAAAAAGTAGCCATTCTCGAAGTTCAAACAACTCCTTTCCTTATGCGCTTCCTTTAAAGGGCAAACATGCTCTGTATTTTCCCTGTATTAGTGTTTTATGTGGCAATTTTCGTTTTGCTTTCGGCATACAAATGGAGAATGATTAAAGCGTAGCCTGTTTCGTCGGCATCAACTTCGTTCGCCAAGCTGAACGTTGTAGACGGGAAGGAGCACACGATCGCTAGGTGGGTTTTACGGATGTACTACCCAAGTAGTTCGTAGTTGAAAAGGATGAGTGCAGGCAGGCAGTGCAAGTCAGCGATGGAAGATAATTCCATAATACGACTCCTGAATTTTTATGTTAGCACTTAAGACACTTTCGCTACATAAACTTGACTGCGTAGGAATTTATATCGGCAGTGTAAATGCTACATATTTTATTTATGACGTGACACGAATCGCCTTCTGAATAATAAAATCGGATCTATTCTATTCACATTATAGATATGTATATATGTATGTACACTTGGGAATTTATCATGTTACCCTGGGACGTCTACGTTGGAATATAGTTTACATGAAAATCTCAATGCAATTATTTCCTGGACTACGGGACAGTAAATAAAAATAAGGGCTATGTTTACCCAAAATACAAACTGCTTAAGAAAGTATAAATACAACTAGTTTGTAAGCGACGGATAAGTCGATACTTCGTATTTGTCTTTCGTGTTAGCGATTGTTCGTCTTCACTCTATATTTTCGTTAATGTAACCTGTGTTAAATAAATTTGTTATAATACAAACTGTTTTTAATAAATCATTTTAAAAACGTGCCTATCGGCTCGCGTGTTATAACTATGCTTCAATGCTAAATGAAAGAAGGTTTTATTTACCCAAGTCCATCAAAAACTAAATACTTTTTTCTATAACATAAAATATAAACCGTAATAGTTATTGGTTCCAAAGAATTCATTAGTTTTATGATAGAAATTCACAGAAACGCCAGAAACTTTAAGAGCATTTCATTGCTCCAAATGTACATTTCAACCACCATATGGTTATCTTCAGTGGTAGGCACCAAATGATTAATACAATACATTGATGTGAATTATTTATTTTTATTAAAAGATGTTCCCAATATTTCATTTCAACGATTCTGTGAATTTGTGAGTAGGTTCGTCATTGTAACTGCTATCACCTCTCGTAGCTGAGTGGTCAAAGTATTGGTGCGTAAAGCCAAAGGTCCCGGGTTCGATTCTCGGTGAGGGCATGACAGCACTAACAATTTTTTATCGTTAATTTAAGATTGGTAAAATTTAATTAAAAAAAATATTGATATTAATATATTTAAATTAACCTCTACTAAAGAATTCTCCAAATATTTCATTGTTAATGAGATATTTATGTCTAAATAGGGTCTAGCAGTCTTTTAAACCTTTCTGAATTTTAAATGTATTTTTAGTTACTTGGTTTTTAAATGACTGGTTTTGCGTTTAAATTTGTAAGAATGTTTCTGTAATAATAAAATCCAAATAGAAATAACAATAAATTATTTATGTAATTAATTGTATCCGCCTCTACTTTATGGAAATTTAAATATGTATAGAAATTTTAAATTAATAATACACAATTTCCACTATAATTTTATTTTTCTCTACAATTGTTTCACCCTACTAGGGCATCTTCGGGAGAAGAATTTACATTGAATGTTACAATTTTTGTCTTATATGTATTACTACTATCTTAGTCTAAAGAGTGAGGAGAAATATCTACTATTTTGCCTAAAAGTATTGAATTGTGGACATTTTCAATTTCATTAAAAATTCTTGTGTTATTTTTAATCTGTTTTTTAATTTCTAAAGTTTCTAAAATGTCTAGTCTTTTACATTTATTATGTTTGTGTAACATTTTGAAATTTTGTTCTAAATTAAATTTTGTATAGACAGTGTAATTCAATGCCGGTAGGGGTATTAGCCCTCGGAGTAGTTGTTTCTATTGATTCCACATTTATATTTATATTTATAATATAGCCTGTAAAGGCCTTTCTGCCAGCGCCCACCCGATGAGACCCGATAGGAATGGAATGTGGCTTTCGGTTCGTTGTGCCTACTTGGTAGGACGCGTTCAAAATATGAGATCTTTGATCTTAAAATTTAGACGAATAAGGATTTTAATTCCTTCTTTTTGAATATCAACAAAAAATTATTTATGTATACTAAAGTTTCATTTAGTTGCCTAAACTTTCTTTCAAAAAATACTCACATACAATTGTTGTTGTAACAGTTCTATGTGACATTTTTTACGATTTTGCCAGTCAAAAATATAAATAATACTTGCCCATTATACTGCTTCGCTAAGTATTTGTTCGTTAACAGTAATAAACGGTTCTGTTAATTTGGTTTGAAACGGTCGTAAATGTTAAAAATCGATAGCGATGCAGTTCTGATATTTCTCTTTGTGTCCCTGCGAGACTTCCTAATTGAAATATAAGACAGGCCATGGAGCGCTTTGTAATTACGTGAACCCAAACTAATGAGGATTTAGGAAAGATCGAACGATCTTTGTTCCTTTTGGAACCGCGACACACACGGGAAACTTCCACTTGGGGTGGTCCATGATTTGTGGCTTCAGTTACGTCTCGGGAGGAACTTTGCCTAACTCTCAACTTTTTAATTTTATCCTGGCGTTCCATCAACAAAGAACAAGACAAAACTTTATGTTTTATAAAAGTATATCCGATAATTTCAGGTTTTATCTATCAAATAGTTAACGATGTTATTAATAAATTTATTTTTAGGTAGGTATCAGGATTAACTTCCTGTTAACAATAAACTACGATAGAAATAGACAAACAAAAAAGAAGTGGGGTATACCAAATAAATTGTGAACATTGTGATGCTATTTACATAGGTCAGAGTGGTCGTTCTATTAAAGCACGCTTAAAAGAACATTTGGATAGCGTAAAAAACAAAAAATACACAACAGGCCTAGCAGAACATTGTTCCACAAAAAACCATAACATAGATACTAGTAACGTAAAACTACTACATACTCAATCAAAAAGTAAAAAACTCACGCTGCTAGAAAATCATGAAATATAAAATGCTACCCTGAATTGTAAAAAATTAGTTAATAATCAAAAAGAAATAAATATATACAACACACCATTAATAATCACACAACTCTAATTGTTTTCGTTTATCCCCTCTTTATAATTTATTTATGTATAAAAGCTCATATTTAACATATTAGCCTTAGTTACTATTGTACTCTTGAAAATGACCTTTTAGAGATCGAAACAATTGTCGAGAAATAAACAGTTTTGTTGAAACATTTCTTTTCTTTTTCTGTTTCCTTTATTAAAAATGTTTCATCGAGAATACACCAGTGAAAGTTTAAATACTTCCTGTTTTGTTTTTTTATTTTTTAATCGAATTATTATAAAGGTGTTGGCATTATATTTGGCATATTCATAATATAAATAAGTTAAAAGCATTTTTTGTTAGGTGATATCTAAATTATTTTATTTTAGAAAATACTGTCAGTAATTTTGGAAGTTATCGGAAACTATAATAATGTCGTTGATTTACTGTTAATTCAATTATTGATGGTGTTTGAATATTCCCATTTAACGGCTATTTATATCCGTATAATATGGTGTGTAAAATATTCATTAGGATTACCTAATAGTCGATTGGACTTTATACCTGTTAATATCCTGAATCGTTTTTCATCCTCGTCAGTCTATGTTTAAGATAACCATACATACCATTTCTAATTCCATTATCCCTTTTTAAGTAGTAATTAATTTTCTCTTTCTTGCCTCTATTGGGTATCCACATGAATAGATTTTTTTTGGAGAAAGTTTGTGTTGGAAATAAATCCTTGATTTTAAAATTTCGTGTTATCTATATCCCTGATAAAAACGCCTCTTTTCTATATAATGATTTCAGTATAACTTATGTGGATAAGACTTGTTAATGATATGTAAGAATAATGTTTCGTTTTTGGGATGCTTCATTTGAAGCTTACAAAACATAAAAAAAAACGTAAATGTGAAGAGGGGGTAAAAACGATGTTTGGGGCTGTCGATAAAAGAGTTGAGGTTGGAATGGTTGCCAAGTTCCATATAAAGTTCAATTAAAATGTACCTATAACGTTTTTTAATGGATTTAAAAGAAAAATTGTTATGTTCTTTAATATTGAATTTGTAATACGTAAATATGAAACTTCGCACGGCACTTGGTGAAACATGATTTTAAAAATTTAAAATAATAAATAAATACATTTGACTATGTTTCACAAAAGATTTATTAAAACTCTTACAATTGTTTCGGCTGTGAGGCCATTATCAAAGAGATATTACAATTAACGTTAAAATTAAAGATGTACAATATTTATACCTGGCTGATAAAAATAAATTCAGTAACGGTGAAATGAAGAAATCTAATTGGTCGTTGGTGATTAACCTATAGTTGTTATTAGCCTTAGCTATTTCGAAAGTTTCTAATAAATTCAAAAGTTTACTTTTCGGAACATTGTGTAGTAATTTAACATTATCTACATCTGGGAAATGTTTATACAAAATACAATGTTCCGAAAATCCTCTACATGTATTTGAATTTTGTACGGATTTTAGGTGATCATTTATCCCATTTTTTAACGAACGACCAGTCTGTCCAATATAGATCGCTTCACAGTTTTTACATTTGATTTCATACACCCCCGACTTATATAGTAGATCTATTTTTTCTTTATTGTTGACCAATTAATAACTTTAAATTGGTCTTATTTACATTTATTGTCCTTATGTTCAGCTTTTTTAATTTATTACATATGGTATAACTTAAATCAGGAATATAATTAATCAAACAATAGTTTTTGTGCTTTCATATCTTGTGACGTGGGCAGTTAAAATTATCAAATGTAAAAACTGTGAAGCGATCTATATTGACAGACTGGTCGTTCTTAAAAAAATCGGATAAATGATCACCTAAAATCCATACAAAATTCAAATACAGGTACAGGATTTTTAGAACATTGTATTTTTTATAAACACATCCCAGATGTAGGTAAATTACTACACAATGTTCCGAAATGTAAACTCCTGAATTTATTAGAAACTTTCGAAATAGCTAAGGCTAATAATAACAATAGGTTAATCACCAACGACCAATTAGATTTCTTCATTTCACCGTTACTGAATTTATTTTTGTAAGCCAGGTATAAATATTGTACATCTTTAATTTCAGCCGAAACAATTGTAAGAGTTTTAATAAGTCTTTTTTGAAACATAGTGAAGTGTATTTATTTATCATTTTAAATTTTTGAATTTATAGCTTGACTGTCAATTATCAATAAATTACGTTTAATTGATGATATTTTTATAGTAGCTCTATTTTATACAAACAACAGTCTAGTTTGGTTATGATTATTATTTGGTCTTTTGGTGATTTGGAATGACACAATAAAGAAATATGCGTGCGTGTGTAAAGTTTAATATGTACACTATTTATGAGGGGTAGTTTTATATACAAGATGAAGAAACTTGCGTTAGAAGGACGACAAGTAGAAAATACGAAGTGTTGATTAAGGATTAGTTTTTTTAGTATCTGACTTTAAAATCCTAGTTTAAAAAGTTTTTATGAAGCGAATGTTAAAGGAATGAAAGAAGTAGGGAAACCATTCTAGAGGATTTTAGTTTGGCGTTATTCGCAGTAAGTACACCAGGAATTTAAGGAAAGTGACCGTGTAATTGGCGTAAAAAAGTAAAAAAGGGTCAATTTCTATTGCCGAGGGTAAATGGGTGAGAGCCTGAAGATTCGGACAACACCAACTAAATGTACAATAGGAAAAGTTCAGAAAGGATTTGTAAAGAAGTTAAAAAGAATAGAATAAAATCGAAAGAATAAACTATTACATTAAAAATACAAAGGAAAGTGGAATTTGGAATGAATAGAAGTAGATATTATTTATAGGTGGAACGAAGAATACAACAGCAATACAAGTTATAAATTCAAGAAATAGAAATGTAAAAAATTATACACACGAAATAAAAATGAGCAACTAACAGAAATAAGATAAGAAATATAAAAAAAGACGTATTTACAACATGTATAAAATTGTCACATTAATTTACATTAAACGTTACAATTACAGCTTATAATTTGGGTTGAATAGTGAAATAATAACACAAATTTCCACTATAATTTTTTGTGCTCTTTACAATTGTTTCATCTTACCAATGAAATGGAAAAATATTTACAGTTTAATAATTTTAGATATGAAAATGAATTGAAATCTTCATACCCTTAGAATAAATACGAGTAATAGATATTAATACGCAAGAATGTAACAATCGATGTCAGCACTTCTTCTGAAGATGCCCTGGTAGGGTGAAATAGTTGTAAAAAGCAAAATAAAATTATAGTGGAAATTTGTGTATTCTACTATTCAATACGAATGTTAACTTGCATAAAATAAAGGCTGAAACAATTAGATATTTAAAATATGTATGCTGCAATTTCTCCATGCCCTTGTTTAAGGGCAAGTATAAGTGATGACTGTCATCTGGTCCACTTAGGTTCTACATCCGACAGGAAGACGACAACGTGTTTATTTGCTAGGATTTTTGTTTAGTCTTAAGGAGAAGAATTTCATCGCTAGCACCATCCTTTTCGGTGGTGCCAGACGAAAGATCAATTGGAACACGAATAACAAGGCAAATTCATTTCAAAATTATGTTTACGGTAGACGTTTGTTTAGCCAAATGTGAAGATGAGACAAAGCATTGTATGTACGCACACATACGCGCGTCAGATTATTAATAACGGGTCGGATGTAAACAAAAAAGCGTGTGTCACTACTCCAGTAAAATATTCATTATGGAAAGCTGAATTGCATCCTGGAATTTTTTGTTTTATGAAAGACAACATTTACACTCGAAATTTTGAAATATTTTAGGAAAGACGTACCCATAAAATCCTTGTTTTAATAGGTATACTGTACTTTTAATAAAATTTAATCTAACTTCTGTGCAAAATTTGTGAAACTGCATATTAATTATCAACAATAAAACAGTAACATATTGAAAACAGAGGGAATTAAAATCCTTATTCGTCTAGATATTAAGATCCAAGATGGAATTTTTCGCCAAGTGCTATTCTGTTTATCCGACTTTTGTAGTGAAAATATAATATTAATAAATTAATAAATACGTATTGAGTTTTTTAAGTAAAGGTTTAAGTGAAATTCCCAAGTTTGTTTTAAATTTTAATTTTTATTCAAAAAAGAAGGAATTAAAATCCTTATTCGTCTGGATATTAAGATCCAAGATGGAATTTTTCGCCAAGTGCTATTCTGTTTATCCGACTTTTGTAGTGAAAATATAATATTAATAAATTAATAAATACGTATTGAGTTTTTTAAGTAAAGGTTTAAGTGAAATTCCCAAGTTTGTTTTAAATTTTAATTTTTATTCAAAAAAGAAGGAATTAAAATCGTTATTCGTCTGGATATTAAGATCCAAGATGGAATTTTTCGCCAAGTGCTATTCTGTTTATCCGACTTTTGTAGTGAAAATATAATATTAATAAATTAATAAATACGTATTGAGTTTTTTAAGTAAAGGTTTAAGTGAAATTCCCAAGTTTGTTTTAAATTTTAATTTTTATTCAAAAAAGAAGGAATTAAAATCGTTATTCGTCTGGATATTAAGATCCAAGATGGAATTTTTCGCCAAGTGCTATTCTGTTTATCCGACTTTTGTAGTGAAAATATAATATTAATAAATTAATAAATACGTATTGAGTTTTTTAAGTAAAGGTTTAAGTGAAATTCCCAAGTTTGTTTTAAATTTTAATTTTTATTCAAAAAAGAAGGAATTAAAATCGTTATTCGTCTGGATATTAAGATCCAAGATGGAATTTTTCGCCAAGTGCTATTCTGTTTATCCGACTTTTGTAGTGAAAATATAATATTAATAAATTAATAAATACGTATTGAGTTTTTTAAGTAAAGGTTTAAGTGAAATTCCCAAGTTTGTTTTAAATTTTAATTTTTATTCAAAAAAGAAGGAATTAAAATCGTTATTCGTCTGGATATTAAGATCCAAGATGGAATTTTTCGCCAAGTGCTATTCTGTTTATCCGACTTTTGTAGTGAAAATATAATATTAATAAATTAATAAATACGTATTGAGTTTTTTAAGTAAAGGTTTAAGTGAAATTCCCAAGTTTGTTTTAAATTTTAATTTTTATTCAAAAAAGAAGGAATTAAAATCGTTATTCGTCTGGATATTAAGATCCAAGATGGAATTTTTCGCCAAGTGCTATTCTGTTTATCCGACTTTTGTAGTGAAAATATAATATTAATAAATTAATAAATACGTATTGAGTTTTTTAAGTAAAGGTTTAAGTGAAATTCCCAAGTTTGTTTTAAATTTTAATTTTTATTCAAAAAAGAAGGAATTAAAATCGTTATTCGTCTGGATATTAAGATCCAAGACGGAATTTTTCGCCAAGTGCTATTCTGTTTATCCGACTTTTGTAGTGAAAATATAATATTAATAAATTAATAAATACGTATTGAGTTTTTTAAGTAAAGGTTTAAGTGAAATTCCCAAGTTTGTTTTAAATTTTAATTTTTATTCAAAAAATAAGGAACTAAAATCCTTATTCGTCTAAATATTAAGATGTCCTACCAAGTAGGCGCAACGAACCGAAAGCCATATCCCACGACCGGTTTCGACCTATCGGGTCTCATCAGGTGGGCGCTGGCAGAAAGGCCTTTACAGGTTATATTATAAATATAAATATAGGATGCGTTCTAAATGTGAGATCTTTGATCTTAATATGTAGACGAATAAGCATTTTAATTTCTTCTTTTTTGAATATGTTATATCTTCGTCTAAGTATCCATCGGAATCAACAGTGTAATTCAATGTCGGTAGGGGTATTAGCCAGCCCTCGGAGTAGTTGTTTCTGTTGATTCCATATTTATATTTAAGAAAACAGTAGAAAAGTTTCACAGATTTTGTTCGAATATTCGACATATATATTTCGGTTTAAATTAATAATAACCTAAACAGGAAGAGGGGTGAGTTGTAGATGGATATTTCATACTGATTATATAATTATAGATACCTCATTAATTTAATTAGTTATTGTTAGTAAGTAAGTAATTATACATCCATTTCTTTAAATCGTCATTTTATATTTAATTTTTCTGTTTAATGTTTTCAACGTTTTTTGTATTTTTCAAATCATAAAATAAAACCAAACTTCGTACACTTGGTACTATAAAACGTGTAACGTATTAGAAACTTTTTCTCCGAAGCATCCCAAACGGTACTCTTGCCAGCGTTCTTAAAAAGGGCAGATAACTTGTTGTCAGCTCATCTCTGATCTCTGACTCGTTCTCAGTCACAGATTTTTGCTAATTCTTATAACTTATTTTTGTCAACAATCTTTTCTAAATCTCTTTCAAGTTTTTATTATATTTAAGTTAATTATAACAATAAGTGTAAGTTATAAACAACCTCTTGTAAATAAACTCCTACTGAAGTTTTTTTTGGGAAATACAAGTGAGCGCGTAACCAGAATTAAATAACACGACATAGTCGTGGTATACAACATTTCTGTTTGGTGATTTACTATATTTTGTTTATTATGTATGGCTTTTTTAATCTCAAGCGATTCCAATAGCAAAAGTTTCCTGCTTTTCGGTATGTTGGAATGTAAAACTTTGATGTTATCCATACCTAGGGTATGGTTAAGGTTTAAACAATGCTAAACTGTACCATTCGATGGAACTTTTGTGTTTTTAATTGCCGAGAAATGTTCGGACTCACGTATTTTAATAGTTCTACCATACAGGCTATGTATGTTGCATTACAATTAGCACAAATAGAAATATTCATTTACAACTCACCCTTCCTCCTACCGAGCGGCGTGGTCTAGTGCTCTAGATCATTGCTTAGCATTCGGGAGGTCACCGGTTCGAACCCGTGTCCGGCTGCTCTGTCCAAGTTTTCTGTGGTTTCCTTGAATCATTTAGGCAAATGCTGGGGTTGTAATATTCCACAGATAAATCTTTCACTTCTCTTCTGTCTTCATTTCGTCCGTCTCATCTTTCCCTAACCGCACCATCCACCCATTCCCACGATTTCTGAAAGGAGGCTGAAGAGGGCATTACGCCCTACCCTCCGGCTTTGCACAGCAGTTAAGTGCCCGCCCACCAGCACGAATAGCAGATGGGAATGAAACACAAAATTTTTTTTTAACCCTAAGCTTTAAACATTAGTAATCTTTATGTATTTACTAGAGAGTATATAGCTGCATCGGCCAAAACATGAATGCAGGTAGAATTTTCGAATAAAATCTTTAAAACTTTTTTAATTTTTTTTTATATTGATATTTTTATACTTTAGGTACGTATTTTAAGAAAGAAAAAAATATCAATAAAACAAAAGTAAATTGGTAGGTATCATAATTATTTATAACATGCCTTTAGAAGAATACATTAGTGTTGTTAAATGTGTAACGATTGGTGTTCATAAATATTTCATGGTTGTTAGGTAATCGTTAAAAGGATGCAAACTCTAACGGAATAGATTTCAACAAGCTCTTTCACCGATTTTAAACGATTTCCAAGGGTTGTGAAAGTAATTAGGAAGTTTGGTGAAATTTCCTCGACAAAACCTAGAAACGCAAGCTTAAGCAATTTTAGGATCTCGCCCCAGCTCGAGTTTGGAAGATTAATGCCATTCGGATATAGCTTTTTGCGGTTCGTCTTTAGCCCACAGGAACGGCAGTGTTACATTAGTCGAAAGGGACCTTCCCTAAAGTGCGTTCAAAAAACCCCGACCATTGTGCTCGTTAGACATTTTGCCGAAAGTAAATTTGACGCTATTTGCATTTAGTATGTGCGGTCCATCAATCATACGGTCCCTTTGTGCTCAAGAAGGCGAAGGTGTGTATATAAATAGCCCAGAGTCGACGACGACTACGATGTTAAGGCTAAGAAGTGCATGGCTACGAGTCTTGACTTGACAAATAGCGAACGGCGGATGTTTCAACTTTTCCTGGCCAAAAGGCACGTTGCCAAAATGTTTCAAATGCAACGAATTAACGAATACTAACACCCGTGACTTGTTCTTCTTCTAGCACTCGTATTTCAATGAAAAATGATGCACAAACACAATAATGTCGTCCAGTGGAAACAGCATCTTATTAAAAAATTACGGGGTAAAATCTTACAGGCAACAGCAATACTTTATTTAAGATGCCTACAGAAGATCATAAACCAGTAATCTTCGACATTAGTTTATAACAATTTTACTAATGAGCATATTTCCGTTGGGATAATTTTTAATTTTAAATTATATTTCTCGTTGCAAAATTTAGTTTATTTTATTACTTGTCTGATTATTTATACAGTGGAAGCTAAAATGGAACACAATTTATTTATATGTTATAAATAGTTACTAAACAGATATAGATCAGGACCTGATCAGGACACGCGAGATTTGTGTCCGATCAGGATGAAGTAATGTATATACATAGTACAATGATGGTTTCGGGCTTGTAGCAACTGCGGCTGACGAAACGTCGGGACGAAACCGTTCACATCGACCACGGCCTACAAGCCTGAAACATCATTCTACTATGAATTCCGGCCGTGAAAGTTTATGTTCTTATAATGTATATACATATATGTAACACAAATGAAACTGAGGAACTAGTCAGGAATGCCTGTTGTGGAACTGATAATGTTTTCCTGATTATTTGGAGCTAACTAATAAGGTTTTTCTGATAAATTACTAGCGTTTTCAAAACCATGATATAATTGAAAATAATATGTAAATATGAAACTTCGCACAGCATCTGGTGAAACATGATTTTAAGATTTAAAATGATAAATAAATACACTTGACTATGTTTCACAAAATATTTATTAAAACTCTTACAATTGTTTCGGCTGTGAGGCCATTATCAAAGAGATATTACAATTGATGTTAAAATTAAAGATGTACAGTATTTATACCTGGCTTACAAAAATAAATTCAGTAACGGTGAAATGAAGAAATATAATTGGTCGTTGATGATTAACCCGTTGTTGTTACTAGCTTTAGCTATTTCGAATGTTTCTAATAAATTCAGGCGTTTACTTTCCGGAACATTGTGTTGTAATTTAACATTATCTACATCTGGGAAATGTTTATACAAAATACAATGTTCCGAAAATCCTCTACATGTATTTGAATTTTGTATGGATTTTGGTGATCATTTATCCGAATTTTTAACGAACGACCAATCTGTCCAATATAGATCGCTTCACAGTTTTTACATTTTATTTCATACACCCCCAACTTAGATAGTAGATCTATTTTTTCTTTATTGTTGACCAATAATGACTTTAAAAATTAAAAATAATAATAATGCGTCTATAGAAAATGGTAGTTTTTCTTATTACATAATGAAATGAGATTTATATTAATCAGAAACCTACTAACATATTATATAAGGTTACTTCTAATTGTGCCGTTTAAAAGATTATCTAAATTTCTGAATCAAAATTAAATACGAATGCTTGGCAGGATCTTAAAATACGGCGTTCTATGAATCTCTTTTGCTTACACTCTGAAAGCCGTATTTTAAGATCGGGGAGATGTTTTATTTTGCGCGTTTTAGGAATTACAGACTGATATCTAGTGAAGACTCATTCCAAACCTCAAAGTTTTATTTTACACGGTTTTCATTTTATTATTTTTTTTCCGAATCTCTGTAAAATAGATAACGATAAAAAAAATTAAATTATATATATAGCTTCTGACATAAATAACTTATATTTTTTGTAATTGTAAGTCAAATTGGCCTAGAAATAATTTTTTGATACTTGCTCCATGAGTTTTTTTAGTTGTTCTTCTAATTTGTGGTGGTAGAAACCAAAGATGATTAATAAAGATGGTTCATTTATGTCGGCAGCGAGGTTTTCGACTTAAAAGTATTTTATCGTTATCCATTTTGCAGAGGTTCTGGAAAAAAATCTAAACCGTCTAAAATAGAGAATTCCGGTTTAAATACTCACCGACATCATTATTCCGAAGACTGGTGGATACGCACCACTAACCCTTCCTATCCTAATTTAATATTCGCATTTCTCTATAACTAGCACATCCTGCATCCATACCTATTTGTGAACAGTCTCCTCTGCCTCTTTTCATTCCTATTTCTGCTTCTAATACGCATCTAACTAACCCTTCACGTACCAGAATGTGTACCACCAACATATCTCTTCTTTTCCTTATTGTTATTAACTTCCATAGCGCCATTTCTTCTTTCTAGTACCTTCTATTTCTAACCTTTTCTATCCACGGTATTTTTTTCATCGACCGCCTTTAACACCTTGCTTCTAAGTTTCTTTTCCAAGTTTTTAAATTAACGATCGCTAACGTAAAAATGATTTCCTTTTTTTTTAACACATGAGTTGAAAAGTTCAGCGGCACTCTAACATTTCAATACCACTTTTTTAAAACAATTTATCTTTTGCCTCAAAATAGGCCTCAGCTTCAGCGATAAAGCGATAATCTCTTCATTCGAGCGAAATTTCTTGTCGGCGAGCATTTTTTTGATGATTTTTGTTTTTTGGTGTTACCGCCTCATTTGGACGTACACTGAGTTCTACATCATCAGTGTCTCTACGACCACGATTGTTGTCACCAAACTAACGTTTTATTTTGTTTCGGTTGTTTCCGATGGAGCGGAGTCACTGGAGCCATAACACTTTTTATTGCTATTGCTCATTGCTTCGCTTGAATGGTATTTTTTCCTACCAAGAAGCAGTGTAAAATTAAAACACGAAATTGTTTTTGATCCATTGTTTTGAAAATAACAAAAGTAGCTAGATAAAGTCACTCTTAGCACAATAACTTACAAATTTTAACAGCTGTATTTTGAAGGTTAGTACTAACTGAAAAAGAGGCGAATGCAATAAAACTAGTGCCATCTATGTGTTAGGTCCGGAACTTCAGCCCATGTGTTATGTCTCTACCTGACATCTTACTTTCTAATTATAAAAAATAAACGTCTTCTTGTAGTTATTCGTCTCCAATTTTTATCTTAGCTGTAATCATACGTTTATTTTGATTTATATTAATTCCATGCTCTACTGTCAATACCGTTTTATTTAAGGTGTGTCTAACTGTAATATATGAAAACAATTATGCGAGATCCTTACAAATTCAAAGGTCTTTCTTCCGAAATCTTTCGATGTTAATTCATTTCTAAAGGTTTAATATTTAATATCTTGACAAAGTATGAGTAATACTTAATACATAATAATCTATAAAACTGAAACTGAAATTCTAAAGGTTTCGTGCGTTTTTCTTCCTGGCGATTTTTCTTTTTCGTAACCTACTCGTGCGACAGATTCACCACTGGTGTTATCACACCTAAACCTTCTTTACATTCAAAGACGATTATTTCTAACACTACTTTAGTTCCACGTAATTCGAGCTGAGGTTTATCCGGGAAAAGTTTATTTCGCAAGAAACATGAGAGTAAAGTTTCAGAAAAGCCACTTGAAGGCTTAATTGTTTCCCTGGCAGATTTCCAAACTCACCAGGGTATCGTGTTCGCACGTGATAAGCTTCCAAAATACTTCTTGTCGAGGCATCTGTATCGTCCGATTTCAGGACGGTATGAATTCCCTATTTATCAGGAGAGCAAGGATAGGTAGGATGAACACCTAATCCTAAGATTTATATAATAGGTAATTCTGATAACTTATCCTTATGCCATTTGGTTTATAAATTTTTATTCTTGTAAACTAACTGTTTTTTACGTTCGAAATTATTTAATTACTGTTTTGTATCCAATTTAGTTAGGGTGTTTTATTTTGCTATTTTAATGCTATTGTTAGCAGATGTTAATTCTTGCACTGTCAAATTTACTTCTTGGAATGATAAAATAGTACAAATAGTATGGTTTATCACTCTAAACATTCGTGCCGGCTAGAGCAGGTAATGCGGCTCTTGACCGCTTGTTTTGGCCAGGATGGTGGGTTTCCCTTGTACCCTCGTCCCACCAGCTCCATATAAAGACCGAATGTATCAAAGTTAAACAAGTTACCTTGAGATTCTGTACAACGCAGCTTGGTTGTTCTCATTTATTTATTAAGTATATTTTTGTACATAAATTCGTTTCTATAGTTAGTGTAAGAGTATTTCATCAATTCATTTCTAACTAGTCACACAAAATTAATTTGGCGTGTGACGGCGTGTTCTACAAAACAGTGCAGCTTTAAGTTGAAATTTTGCCAGTTTTATGATTTTTTACAAAAATCAGTTCGCGCCTAAACAATTACTACTTCGAACTTTTTGTACCATTGAACTACATATCCGGCTCGAAGGACCATAGAAAACTACGAACTATTCTAAAATTATTATAATGAAAATGACGAATTAAATTCTCTTGGTGTCTTACGAGAATAACTAATTTCACGTTACTTTCAGCGAGTCCACAAAGAACTGATAACTAAAATTAAAATTTTTGTAAAGTAGGCTCTGATCTCAACAAATTATCCCTCCGAACAACAAGGTTATTGACTGTAGCACGTGCACAATAACAATGGGACAAACCCTCATCTGTGATTTTAAAAATTTGCCTACGTGACAGTAAATTTCGGAAATATTTCTATTACTAGGTACAATAACAATAACAAAATGAACCAATAACCATAAACCTTACACTAACATTAATTAATAAAGTAGCAAAATGTTTATGGCACAAAATTCCTGTCGGCATAACACTAAATAAGGTTCGTGTTCCTTAACACTAACTTTAGTCGACAGGTATAAGGTATAAGACAAAATAAGCAATCTGTTGTAATGTCTATGTTATAGGGAGTTATTTGTTATGAACAATTTTTTTATGAAATAGTGATAAGTCTCTATATGTGGTGTGTGTATGACAATGTTCATAGTTTCTTTCATTTGGTTTGAAATTGCTGTATATTGCAGGTGGATAATGATCGAACGAATCGTTCATTTGAACGATTCTTACAAAAGAATCGTATTAATCGATTCACTGCTTACAGTGTAGCTCAAATCATCATAGTAAATTGTGGAATCGCTAGGACAATCACTACAGCACTCAGTGTAGCACACAAACTCGCGATTCATAAAATCAAATATCCTCGTCGTTCAAATAAACGAATCGTGAGGATCGATTCCTTTTATGAAATTGAATAGATTCACCGGAAATAATCGTATTGCCCACCTCCACTGCATATATATTGTGGTCGACAATTCAGTAGGGAAAGATAAAAAGTTCTGCAAAATTGTAAATTTAAATTGCTGATTAGAAAGCATAACATTAAATTACGAGGGTTTCATAAAATGTGCTGTTTTAAGTTCGATTGGGTTAGCAGAGCATGAAAGTGATAAGAAAGAAGACAAGAGAGTACAGATAGCGACGCAAATGACACTTGAGAAAGTTAACGAGGTGAACTTCAGAAGGGAAGTGATTAACATCGCCCATTATTATCTTCTTCATTCTCTCTGGGTTACGACGACGTTATATGCGGGCGCGGGTTGCAATATTAATTAAACGGTGCATTACAGCTCTAGAGACATAGCTGCATGCTGACATTGTATAACGATGGTGGAAAATTTTAACGTGCTAAATTACAACTCATTTTTAATCGTATAGAAGCATTCAAGTATGCACTTGTCAAAGAAAAATTGAAGCAGGATATGTGTGATTATCATTATTGGAACACGAGTCTCATTTCGTATACAAGGTGTTCCAAGAAGTTTAGGGAGCATCAGTAACAACCAAATTACCAGCAACCAGGCATAAAGTCTTTAGGAGACGGTGAAATACTTCATATTTCAAAAAAAAAAATCGAATCCTATTGTTAGTAATGATTTACTTAATTTGTTAGAGATCTGTTTGGAACAGAATTATTTCACATTTAACGAGAGGTTTTACCGGCAATTAGAGGGCTTCCCATGAGGTCGCTTTTATCATCTGTATTGGCTGAAGTGTTTATGGCTGATTTTGAAAGCAAATTATTTAGTTTGGTAAATTTGTTAATAAGTTATGGTATGGATATGTTGATGATATCTTCTGTGTATGGAAAGGTACAGAACGTCAAATAGTAATTTCCTAAATTCTTTGAACAACAACATCTCTTTTACGATCGAAAAAAAAGTTAACAATAGTATCAATTTCTTGGACATATCCTTGAAAAAAGAATCAAATAAATTTGTTTTTAATATCTTTCGTAAACCTACCACAACTGACACAGTTATTCCGGAGAATTCTTCACATCCCAAACAAGTAAAACATTTAGTATTTCATTCCCTACTAAATAGACTGATTAACATACTTTTATCAAATACAGATTTCAATATAGAGTTATCAACTATTAAATATATTGCTTTTTCCAATGGATATTTCCCCCTGACTATTGATAAATTACTAAATAAAAGGTTGAAAAAACAAGTTTTTACCATATTGTACAACAGTTCTTCCCTTTGTCCTATCAAATATGTTAATAAATTTAGTTATGAATATAAGTTTCTTTTACAAAATAAGTTCAACTATAATAACGATTAGTTTAATGATATGTAATCTTAAAGTTAGTGTTCCCCAGTCTAAAAAATCGGGTATCTATCAATTGTGACGCTACATACATTGGACAATCAGACAGGTCTATTGGTAAACGCATTTCAGAACATGATGCAGCTATAAGAAACAAAAAATGTAATTCCAGTGGGATAGCTGAACATACTATTGAGTTAGGTTATTCCATAGATTTACATTCAAATATTCCCAAATCAAGAAAATTGTCTCTTTTAGAAAATTATGAAATTAAGAAAGCTATATTCAATAACCTTAACTTAATTAACAATCAATTAGAACTAACCACTTATAGCACCCTTCTACTTTTCAATTAACAGTGAGTAGTTCTTAATTTTAGTAATAATCTGTATTTCTCTAAATGGCCTTATTAGGCCGAAACAAATTTGTCGATAAATAAACTAGTGAAACTTGTCCTTTTATCTTTCTTGTGTAGTATACGTATTTAATTCATTTTACTGACGAGATCGTGCTATGTACCCTTGAACCCAATTCAATTTTGTAAGACATATACATCGACACCTAATGCTGCTAGGTAGACATACATTGTTTAGTGCAAACCCCTGGTTTTGGGGCCGAATGTCTCCTTCAGCCTCCTTTAGAAACCATGGGAATATGTGGGTAGTGTTTGGGGAAAGGTTGATGAGGTCGAAGTGAAAGATTATCAGTGGAATGTTATAGTCCAAAAGCATTTCCTAACTGATCCAGAGACCACATAATATATAGGATCAAGCAGGTAAACTCGGAATTGAACTGGTCTACTCCCGAATTCTAATCTATAGTCTGACCATTATACTTATTGCATGTCGTTTCCACCAGTTGATACTGGCGAGCTATTCTACCGACTGGTATTGTGGTGCAAAGTTCTGAGTAGGACAGGAGACCTTCCTGAATCTCCTTTAGAAATCGTGGAAATGAGTAGGTCCTGGTGGATATGGAGAGAAAGATGAAATAGTCGATATTAAGACACTAGAAGCTACAAAGGCGATTTGTGGAATATTTCTGCTCCACCATTTCCTCATATGATCCACGGAAACTTGGACCAGGGCAGGCGGAGTCGGAATTGAACTAGTGTCCTCCCGAAAACGTGTTTTTGTACCCGCTTTACCTTAGAATATGACCTAACTACTACCGTTAAGCTTTTATTAATGCTTAATTATCCTTACCTTTCCTTAATTTATAACTCGACGATATTACAATTTAGAAGAGGATGAACCTGCCTAATGTTATAACTTTACATTTATTTACGAAGTTTAGAAAGTGTAATTTTATGTTAAATCAGTTACAGAATCCCTCACAAATACAATAAAAAAGTTGGTGAAAATGCTTTCCAATAGGATTATTTAAAGCGACGTTTCGTTTTTCATGTCGTGTTAATTGCAGCATTTAAAGCTGCTGAAGCCCGTTTTTAACGCTTATCGCGAACAAACACAACTGCATTTGGAATGATGCCAAGAAAACAATTAAAGGGTTTTCTAATAACTTTTTTGTTGTCGTTTAAGGCACACAGTATAAAGCTTGAAATTGTATCATTACATGTATTGTATTAACTTATGAAACAAATGAAAAGTATAAAGGTTGCGTTCAACAGTTCAAGATATAATTGATTGAAAGTTTATCGCATTCGTTGTGAAACATTAAAAAAAACACTTTTAAAGAGGTTTGAGTAACAAAAACGATGGGTTTTGTTTCACTAAAAAATTTTACTGTTCTCAACAATATTGTTTCGACCCGCAAGGGTCATTCTCAAGAGAGATAAGATGTTACTAAATTAAAATTAACCTAAACAGAATATATTTATTAAGGACAATCTGGAAGAGCCATTAAGACAAGATTAAAAGAGCATGTATAATATATACAATTTCAAAAAACAAAAATACTATAGGGATAGCACAACATAGTTTAGATTATCAACATCATTTAGACGTAAATTCTGTTAAATTATTACATTCTGTTAGCAAAAGTCAAAAGTTAAATTTACTTGAGTCCCTAGAAATTAAGAAAGCTGTAAATAATAATAAAAACATTGTCAACAACCAAATTGAATTGTGTACGTTAGATTCTCCGTTATTATTAGCGAACTTTCCGAATAGATAATTGTTTTGTTAACTTTCTACCTGTATATTCAACCCTAATTGTTACTTTTATATTTTGTCTTGTATTGTATTACTATATATATTCTGTTTAGGTTAATTTTAATTTAGTAACATCTTATCTCTCTTGAGAACAATATTGTTGAGAACAGTAAAAATTTTTAGTGAAACAAAACCCATCGTTTTTATTACTCAAACCTCTTTAAAAGAGTCCAAGATACTTTATCTATTTCTGTTAATTTGTTTTATATTTGTTGAAAAGGAAACCTGTACTCGTAAAATAAACTCCGGAAGTGAAAACATTAAATGTCTCAATTATTAATTAAAGGTTGCAAGAAATAACCAATTAGACCGTGAGTTTCTTCTTGCATAAGTTACTGATTTATTATTAATAAAGTAGGCCCTAATTTGCCAATGATTATGCAGTATCGAAAACTGGCAAAATGAATTATTTATATGCGTTTCTTTTTTGTTTCTAGTGCATTATATCTGCAAGAAAACAAAAGGTGCAGTTATGGAAATTGTAGTTTATTCTAGTTGGCTGTCCTAATTCGACATAGCAAAGATAACCTAAAAACGAGCCTCTCGTGACGCGTCAGTTCGGTTTTAAGGTATTAGTTGTTAATTTTAGTTATTAAGTACTGCATTTTTCGCGTTTATCTTTGTTAAATTCTGTGCCTATATCAATACATGATCAGTTATGCATAATACCCAACTTTGGACTTGCTGGAAAATAAACAATATATTAAGAAGAATATACGACCACGAAAGGTAAGGTTAGATTTAGGTAATTATGCTTAATAAAATATTAAGCAGTGGCAGAGGTAGCTATTGTTTTTGTTTAACAAATGGTCACATTGATTGTGATTTAATTAAGCATAAGAAATAGTAAATGAAATGTTTCCATCATTTGTTAACAAAACTGCTTTAGTAAGTCAGTAGAAAATAAGTAGAAATTGTTTTTAATATCTAATTATAAATTAGCAGCAGCGGCTAACAAAATATTGCTGCCACTAATTGTGAATAATTATAAATAAATAAATAACGGTAAATAGATAGTTAGCAATAAAAACAACCTATAATAATGTCTCTCTATTCTGGAATATAGAGTGAGAAATGAACCTACGAACTTAACAAATGAGTGATGGTAGAAAGTATATCCATTTTGTTTGTAAAATAAACCTTACTGTTTATCATAGTTCAAATATTTTAATAATCGTACACTGTTTTAATTAAATTTTAGAATCTAATTAGAATACTGTGCATTTCTAAATTCATTTGCAAAATGAAAATGTTCAGTTTGGAATATTAATATCAGTTTTATGATTGATATTTTATATGGGCGTGGGTTACACATGAATACATATACCTATTATCTATTTATTAATTTGGTGAACTACTATTTCAGTAATGAATCGAAATTAAAATCGCCCGATGGATATCAAATAATATTCCATTATTTATTAGAAATATCTCATATTAACCAAATAATGTTTTACGCTTTAATTAATTACTTATTAAATATGTTATGTATTTAAATATCACTGTGCTTTTTATGAAGTAATAAAGTGTACAAAATGCAACCAATTGGTACACAAATGGTCAGAAATATTCTTTTACTGTCGTATTATGAAGTATTTTCGACAAGTGATGAACAAATTTTGAGAAGAATGATTTTAGTATAGCATGTAACTGCTGTTAAAGTTAAACACATAGTTCCTTTCACACGATGCAACATAAATTAGCGACTTACAACAGTATGATACATAGACTCCTAAGCGTTCCTATGTCTACAGATAATTACCTATTTAATTAAATTTAATTAAATAAATAGCTTTTAATAATAGTTATACCCCTTCTTTAATACGTAATTTAATATTAAAAAGCTATAAAAATAAGCCTTAAACTCAATTTATCCAATAGTTAATAATATAAATAATAAATATAAATGTTTAGGTCCCATAACTTGACTTATAAAACTAACTTTTCTATAAGTATTACTATTATTAGTACGTTAATTAAAAACAACAAAGACAAAGTTAATAAAGAAATGTGTTCTGTAGTTTATAAGTTAATCTATAGGTCATGTCAAAATGTATATATCGGTTAAACAGGTAGGAACTTCAAAAAATGCCTATTGGAACATAAAAACAGTTACATAAAAAAAGAGTCAGATTCTACCTATGCAAACCACATTACAAAAGAAGGCCACCAATTCAATAGTGACATGGATATTTTACATTTAGAAAAGAAATGATATAGATTAACACTATTAGAAAAGTTATATATAAACAAATATAAAGAACTAGGTACTCTACTCAATAATCAAACAGAAGGGAATAATTCCCCACTTTTAAATCTATATTGATCATCATTCATAAGCTATGTTGTAACTATTTAAACATCCTCCCCAGATTGGATATTTCGTACTAAATACTCTCTCGTGTGACGAAGCCAATGTTTGGCGAAACATATGGTAAATTAAATAAAGTTTCGTGAAAATCTATTTAATTTGTTGTTTTGATTAAACGCATACTTTCAAACTACCAGCAGTATCTGTCGAAATTTACCACCAATTGTGGTTCATTAATTATGCTTACCAAGAACTTATTGTTCTCGGAAAATTTTAATTAATTAATACAAGTAACCGATAGATATACAGGGTCATTCAAACTGAGTGGTACATTAGACGTTTTAGGGAAACTAAGTACGTTACAGATTTTAAAATTTTGGGGTAGGGGTCATCAAGGATGATCTATTTAACTAAAATAATTTCAACTGTCAGGCACTTCCGGTTATACCGGAAGTTGATGTCAACTTTCTTATTTTAAATGGAATGGTATATTTTTACGATGAATTTATATGAAACATAAAATTTTAAGGTGACTTTGAACTAACCAACCAACTTGTATGCATACGATGAATATATTCTGAGATAATTTAATTTATTTGAAAAAGATTGCACCGCAACCGAAACTATAAAAAATCATAACATCCACAAAAAAATGACTTAGAAGATCAAAATTTTTACTAGTTATAGCCAAGTCATAAGGATAACGTCATGCTAAAACTAAGCTTTATAATTTGTACAGGGCGTTCAGAAAAAATATCAAAAGTTTAAAAACTTCAAACACGAATAACTTCATTTTTTGAAATGGCACCTAGCATATTTTATTTTGTCAATTGGTTCCATTTTTATCTTCTTTCGGCCCATCTGGATAAATCCTGCTGTTTTATTTGACAATTTTTGAATAATTTTGGATTTTTTTAAATAAAAATTGGAAAACATCCAATGTATCGAAAGAAGATAAAAAATGGAATCCAATGACAAAATAAAATATGCTAGGTGTTATTTGAAAAAATGAAGTTATTCGTGTTTGAAGTTTCTAAATTTTGTTTTTTTTTTCTGATCGCCCTGTACAAATTATAAAGCTTAGTTTTAGCACGACGTTAGCCTTATGACTTGGCTATTTCCAGAAAAAAGTCATTTTTTATAGATGTTATATGATTTTTTATAGTTGTGGTGCAATCTTTTTTCTAATAAATTAAATTATCTCAGAAACTATTCATCGTAGGCATATAGGCATACAAGTTGGTTACCAAAGTCACCTTAAAATTTTATATTTCATACGAATTCATCGTAAAAAATATACCATTCCATTTAAAATAAGAAAGTTGACATCAACTTCCGGTTTAACCGGAAGTGCCCGACAGTTGAAATTATTTTAGTTAAATAGATCATTCTAGATGACCCCTACTCCCAACTTTTCAAATCTGCAACATGCTTAGATTCCCTAAAACGTCTAACGTACCACTCAGTTTGAATGACCATGTATTAATGTTGTACAGAGTGATTGGTATAAAACCATAAAAATAAGTACGTCACTGATGTTAGATATAACGGATATCGTTAATGAGTATGTGTTATTCTCAACAATCCTTCGTGATGTTGTTAAAAGTTTCATGCTAGTCACGCGCATCTGACTTGCATTTGTCAAAGTTTTTCCCCCAATCAACCGCGACTGTAAATCAAGACAGACGATGGCACGGACACGTGACATATTGACGATGAAACTGTGACGAACCGTGGCGTCTGTCGCCCAATTCGGGAAACTTCAGAGCCCTTACGTAGCATCGGGTTCACGTAGTTCAACTGCGCACCAGGCGTCATTCTTAGGCTGCCTTGTTGACAAAGACTGATTGAACTAACGCAGAACGTGACATAAATGTTTACAATAGATAGTATATGTACAGTGTACACTCAGCCATTCTATAACTTATTCCGTACCACTGTTGCTGCAGGATCTAGGTCTTCCTATGAAAAATCGAGTCACGAATAGTTGTAGTTACCTTGTTTGCATGTGATATGGAATTGCAAGGAACTGGTATTATCTTCCTGTGAAGACGTAGCTAATATCGTGTACGAGTGTTGATTTGGAGCAAAAGATCAGAATGGATGCGTTGCAAGTAGACAAAATATGCAGATTAAATTTTAAACATTCCTTCCAATTATGTGTGGTTATTTATTAATCTCGCGGTTAATCAGCAGCAGCTTCGGTTGGTCGGTAGGCATCTGTCGTAACTGTTTAAGGAGTGCTCCATGAAAACAAATAAATTTGAAATCGCGATCCATTCCTGACAGTTTCTGAGCAAGAACATATTGTTTATTTGCCCTTGCCTGATAGTTTCCACATATCATCGACAAAGACTTATTGTTCCTTTGCCATTGCCTGACAGTTTTGGCAAATCACTGATCAGGATCTTATTGTTCTTTTGCCATTGCTTGACAGTTTCAACATATCACTTACCAAGAATTTACTCCTCTTTTGTCATTGCCTGATTGCTTTGGCAAATCTTTGATGAGGAAATTATTGATCCTTTGAAATTGCTTGACAGTTTTGGCAAATCACTGATCAGGTTCTTATTGTTCCTTTGCCATTGCCTGATAGTTTTGGCAAATCACTGATCAAGAAATTATTGATCCTTTGAAATTGCTTGACAGTTTTGGAAAATCACTGATCAGGATCTTATTGTTCATTTGCCATTGCCTGACAGTTTCGACATATCACTTACTACGAACTTACTCTCCCTTTGCCATTGTCTGATTGTTTCGATAGATTATTGATCAGGAACTTATTGTTCTTTTGCCATTCTTTCACAGTTTCAACAGATTACTGGCCAAGAACTTATTGCTTCATTGCCATTGCTTTGATTTTTGCAATCCGTGAATAGCTGCTGTTTTGGTAGTGGCGCACTACCCGACTTAAAATGTATTTGTAATGGTAGCACGTACACCATGAATTGTCCTATGTAACTGAACAAAATTCAATCACGGAGGGTTGATAGATAAAAACGCAATATTGAATACACTTAGAAACAAAATGAATAGCAAGAGTCTAGAATGTATATTATACAATGTATTTACAAGTGGATGGCTCAATTATAACTAACACTAAAAGAATACAAAATGAAAAACCTAAACTACGAATTTGTTTCAATAGTTTCCTGCCACCCTGTAGTGGTCCAATGATAAGGACAGATTCAAAAAAGGGAAACGCCCACAAAAGTTATACATGGACTTAAAAACTAAATTATGAGAATGTTAAAAATATGTTCAACGGTGGCGAATTTCTGGGAACCGGAACATTTGGAAAATTACCGACAATATTTACAGATGTTGCATGCTGAGTGAAGGTAACAAAAGACCACGATATCTCTTCGCTACGAGGGGTAATAAATACCAAAACGGATTTACAAATATTGGAGCCAATTTCATCAAATGTTGAAAGGTTTTATGGCCTAGTTCATGCACACAACTCTTAAAGATAGAACTGTAACAAATTCATGTATAAATACAAATGTACAGTTTGTCACAAACCGGAAAGTGCAGCTGCAGTTCTTATCCTCTTTGTTTTACCTCCAAATGCACTTAGCAAGTTATTGATTAGTGATGTGAAGTGCTTGCGGTATAATCAAAGAATCATTATGACTGATACATCCAAGGGCTTACTAAATTATGGATTGTATTATACATAGTATCGTAAACGAGAATCAAGAAATGAAAATAATTACAGTAATCGAACTTCACTTTCACTCGATTTTTTTTGCAACCTTTACATGACTGAATCCTTGCACCAGTCAAAAAGTTTTAAGGGGCATGTCTAATTGCATCATAGTCTCTCGGTACCATAATTGAAACATAAGAATAACGCTTCCATTATATGAAACACAACTCCCCGTCGGATATATCGGAGCGATGCGGCTGTTGCAGATTCGAGGGGGTTCGAAAGAAGAAAATGCTATTTCCTTTGCCCACCCTTATCTATTACGGACGCAGTCAACAAGCGTTAAGATACACTCGATCTGCTGGTTTACGCAGAGGGTTTCTATAATCCTCTCATTAGCAACGTTCGTTATTCGGTCTACGCTACTCCGACGATATCTCGTTACGATTCGCCGAGTATATACGATATTATGTATATATGTATACTACTATAAATAACGGAAGCTGCATACTACGATTCTACACATATACACTTATGTATACTTAGTAATTCTGGATTACGTATAAGGGTCTTTGGTCTTAAAGAAAGCAAATCCTCAACAGATGGTTCGATTAATGAGAATTAGTGGAAGAGAAGATGGTGTGCAATTACGACGAAATTTTGGGAAGTACCTTTAGATACAACTAATAAACAGTTAATGATAGCTCATTATATGGGTAGGACAATCAGTTTTATTGGGAAAGGTTAAATTTTAAAACGCCACCTGGTTCCAGTAAAGTAAATGGGTTGGTCAAAATGTGATTTTAGAACCTACGTCATACAAATTTTAATTTTTAATGAATTTTTGCATACCAATGTATTCAAAAAAGCTACGTCTTGAATCACCATTAATGTACTTGAAATATATTTAATTATTGCCCTATCTGTTTGGCAGAATTTGTTTCACTGTTTCCCAACTAGAAGGTCTTAGATTTATTTCAGAAAACAGATTTTAAACTCATATACACCCTATGATTTTGACAATTTTCAACACATTTTTCATTATTTGGACGTAATCAAAAGTCTTTTCCGCAAAGATCCTGCATCTTGAGCACAACAAACTTTAACATCTTTAAATCAAAATCCATTCTGTTGTTTAATGATAAAATAGTCAATTACAGAGTTAAGGTGTTTAGAGGAATGTGTGTAAGTATTTTCATGAATAGTTTTAGGTTCAAAAATAAACATTCAGTTTGTTTAGGGCATGCTGAAAATACCTTTCTTCCTTTCTATTTTCTATACTAAACAGTTGAAGTATGAGAAGTATCACGAGTATGTCATTATGGTTAAAAGAAAATTTTGCATGTTTCATCCCTACCACCTATTATTGCAGTACAAATCCTACACATTAGTACAAAGCCGCAGGGTAAGCCGGAAAGTTTTCTTCGGCCTTCTTGTAGGAATTACGCGGATGGGTCGGTGGTGGTTAGAAAGAAACAGATGAGATGGACTAAATGAAGACAGAAGAGAAATGAAAGATTATCTGTAGAATAATCACTGCCCCAGCATTAGCCTAAATGAACCAAGGAAACCACAGAGAAACTTGGACCAAGGAAGGATATAAATCCTTATAAATTATTCAAAAAAGAAGGAATTAAAATCCTTATTCTACTAAATTTTAAGATATAAGATCTCACATTTGGAACGCGTCCTACCAAGTAGGCCCAACAAACCGAAAGCCATATCCCACGACCGGTTTCGACCTATCGGTTCTCATTAGGTGTGCGCTGGCAGAAAGTTTCTAGTAATAACTCTTTGAGAATGGTCGAGAGACCGAAACAATTGTAAGAGACAATTACAAACCAGTAAAACAATTACGTTATTAAGTGTTTCATTGTAGTTGTTTCTGTTGATTTCATATTTATATGTATATTTAATATATAGCCTGTAAAAGCTTTTCTGCCAGCGCCCACCTGATGAGACCCGATAAGTCGAAACCGGTCGTAGGATATGGCTTTCGGTTTGTTGGGCCTACTTGGTAGGACGCGTTCCAAATGTGAGATCTTTAATCTTAATATTTAGACGAATAAGAATATTGATTCCTTCTTTTTTGTATATGTTATATCTTCGTCTAAGAATCCATCGGAATCAACAGTGTAATGCAATGCCGGTGGGGGTATTAGTCCTCGGAGTAGTTGTTTCTGTTGATTCCATATTTATATTTATACTTATAAATTAATTTCTGAAAATTAAATACAGTACCTATACAGAAATAATAATAACCAACCAAATTCAACAATTTTTACAAAAACAATACAACAATACTTTTAGGGCGGACAACAATTTGACTAAATTAATGACATAGAAGCGGTTGAGGTTTACATAAGCGTGTTAGACACATTGTGGTAGTTTTCGCTGAATGGTGACTTTCAAGGAAAGACTAAGTACCGTGTTTCCTGCACTTACGCTTTCCAACAATTGCTTGGATAAGGGTAAATTGTGCATTGTTGCAACACCTAGACGTGGTTCAATCAAAGAGATGGTGACTGGAAACAATAAATAACGGGTGGTCCCCGATGTTCGAACACAATTGTCAACGCCATACGTCAGTCACGTGGCACTCTTTTGAAGCACACGTGCGCGTAACGATGCGACGCGACCGTTCGAACGCGACAAGCGTCGCCAGCAGCCCTAGGCACGCAATTTTAACGGGATAAATTGATGCCCGGTGCGCAGAGAACATAAAAGATAAGTATTAGGAGCAAAGGAACAAATCGCTGATGTATAATGGCCTAGTATGAGAATACGTCGGAGGAGGAGGAGGAGGAGATGAAGTAGAAGAATAGCTGAGATTGGAGGGTGTCGCGTAAACGGTCGTTAAAACTAAGCCCGTGGCCGTGGCAGTGAAAAACTAGGAAATGAGCTCCCCGTTACTCACAGTTACGGCTAATGTCAGCCAGAAGCACACAAAACAACGGACGATAAATGAGCCGTGGTTGTACCTGAAAATAAAAGGCCCAAGGGAGATATGAAGAACAGATACAAGTCGACCATTGCAATATAGTAATATATTGAATAGACGAGACTTTTAGCTCTTGTAACTCCATATTAACAGTATTAACAATAAAAAACAGTGGGACAAACAGGGAGATCTTTTAAAGATAGGATCAAAGAACATATATCTAGTTTTAAAAACTCTTCATGAGTTCAAGCATAATTTTAACGAAAATTTAAAAATTCTTCATTTAGAAAATAAAAGCTTAAAATTGACATTTTTAGAAAAAAGGGAAATCAACAAATTATGTAAAAAAGGATGTGCCTTAAACGACCAAATAGAGTTTTGCAATTCTCCTCTACTTAACATTTAATTTATAAATCCCTTCTCCCGCACATAGTTATAATTTAGTATATAAGACACCACTGTTTAGTTTTAGTTTATTATACTTCACCTGAAGAAGACTTTGTAAGTCGAAATGGTCATTGTGATCTAAATTAAATATTTTGTAACCTAAAACTTTGGGTTTTATTGTTAATACTGCAATACTATATGTTTATTTGTCTCTTCCTACAAGGTACCTATCGTATACTACTTTTACTAGAAATGTTATTTTCATGATACCATGTATGATGAGTTGAATCTAATCTGTTTTCGATTATTAAAATTTTATCAAGAGCTTTTTAAATTTCTAAAAAAGAAAGGAGCGCTGTGCTCATAATGATTTCAAAGGCAAATATAAATTAACTTCGCAGATAATACCAGAAATTGTACAGGGTCCAATAGGCAAAAGTAGAGGACAGAAGTACTCAATGTCTACCCCCTAAATCCCTTCAAGTTTTACACACACTTTTTTAAATATAAATATTATCTTCAAATTTCAAAGTTCCACTGTCGTGTTGCATAAATTTTAGGTTCATAATTTTTAAATATTTCGTTTGTCTTTCGTTCTCAACGTTTACAATTTTAATTATTATGGAATTATGATTTCATTATTTTAATTTTATTGAGTGGAATCAGTTAACTATCATATCTAAAAATAGGCTTAAGCAGTTATTTAAAACGTTAAATAGAAAATTACAACTTTGAAACCATCAAGGGTCACTTAGTATAAAAGTAATTAATTGTTTGTAGTGCATTCACTGTGAAACATTTTTACAATTAATTGGTAAAGTGAGTACAAAAACACCTTTTGGGATATTCCACAAAACTTTATTGAATGTTCTTGACGTACGTTTCGGCTATTAGGCCATTATCGTAGGATACATATGTTTGTACTGATTTTTACATTTCTCGTTTAACTATTTGTACTAGGTTTGTAAATGAGGGAATTATAAATTATAAATGGGGGTGTTGTGCTTTATATTTAATGCCTTCTACCCTTCTACTTTTACTTGATACTATTTATTGAGACATTGTGTATGTTTATATTCTTGAGTAAATTTTGGAAGTTCGTACAAACATGTTTGTAAACTGAAACCTTTTTAGAAATATAAGGAATTTCTGAGTATTTTATAGAACGCTAATCAAGGAAGAAGAAATGGTTGAATAGACACACAGATACGAAAATAAACAGTTCTATTAATCTAATCTAATATATTTGAGAAATAAAACAAAAGAATAGTAGATGTTTCAACAAGATTTTTTATTATTCACTCGAAATTGTTTCAACTAACAAGTCATTTTCAAGAGTACATTGGCAGTACTGTTCTACTAAATAATAATAACTAATAAAGAATTTTGTTGAAACATCTACTGTTCTTTTTTTTTTTGATTTCTCAAATTTTAAACATGTTTCATCAGAACACCACCACAGTCCGATAATCTTCTAATAATCTAATATAACCCTGATTTCCATTAATATCCCAATAACAACAAAAAAAAAATATGAGAAGGATTATCTCCCCTCAGATTCTGACAGTGATGATAAATATATGAAACACGAAAAAAAAGTTATTTTGATATATTGTAGTTAAAAATGTTCGCTCCTAAAAAAAGACAGACGTGATAATTTTGTAGTATCTGTAAATACAAGTAAAAGAAAGTAAGTATACATTTAAATTTATAGGTTGATTTGATTTGTATTATTTAGACTAATAAAAGTATATAATATGTATAAATAAGAATTTTAATTAAGTTGAACAGTTGGACTATACGATCAAGTTTATCTTAATGGCAAGTTCAAGAATTCTTTAAAGGCAGTCGTAGTCATCTCGAGACAGTTTATTGCTCCTTATAAAAGACATATTTTGTAAGAAGCGACATATTTATCTAATAATATCCTAATAACTTTTTCGTTGGGCGTGAAACTATCAAAAATGATATCCATCCGTAAAACAACAACTAGAAAATAGTAACTTTGTTGCTGTGGCATTTTTATTTTTGTTTTAATGGGCGTATTCAGATAATGCGGTAAATATTCGTTTTATTACGTGGAATGTAGGTTGGTGGTGATTTACGAGCAATAGTTTTATTAAACGTTTTATTACCACAGTACCTTACTCTCGTTTGTTTCAAACGATTTTTTTCTACTTCCGTATAATAATAATGACGCTTCTTACTATACAGATATTGTATCGTAGATTCTTGGCTAATATCTCTAACAGGTATCAAAACTTGGATAGATTCTAGCTCTACTTTGTGATAATTCCTCTTTAAACAATTAAAAACAAACGCAAATTACTTGTTTTATAACTTTATTTAGTTGCTATCTACGCTACTATAGTTTCGATATAACGAGTATCATTATCAAGTGATTCTTAATGAATGGATAAAGGTACCTGTTGAAGGGTTTATATATATAAAAGGACTAAGGGTAACTAGTAATATTATAAGTAATGTTATAAAATTTTGTACAAAGGTGTTTGGTATAAATCTATTTGTTCGTTTAAGATGATTTTGTTTGGGTTTTTTGTTGCTTTATGAATTTCTATTGCTTCTAACATATTTAATTTAAATCCTTTTTCTGTAAGATGTATAATTTCAAGATTTTTAATGTCTGGGAAGCGGTGTTTACTATTGATGCAGTGGTTAGCAAAATTACAGTCCGTTCTTTGTAGTTTAAAGGACCGGAGATGTTCATTAAATCGGATTTTAAACTGTCTGCCAGTTTGGCCTATATAGAAGGTATTGCATTCAGGACATGTTAATTTATAAACTCCACTTTCTTCGTACTTGTTTCTTTTATCTTTTGAGTTTTATGTTTTTTAGCGTGGTAGCTGATCTGAAACTTACGGTGATGTTATGGTGTGAAAGTGCCTTAGCGATTTTTAGGGATTGATTACCAAAATACGTCAGAGAAACATATTTTTTATTTTTATTTTTGTTCGGAGGGTATATATTACAGCAAGCTATTTTATACTGTTTTTTATTAATTAAATTGTGGATAATATGTTTATCAAAACCATTTTTTTCGGCTATATTTTTTATTGTCAATAGTTCTTTATCTAAATTCTGTTTTGGTAGAGGGATCGTGAATACTCGGTGGATCATGGAATTGTAAGCGGTTAGTTTATGCGATGGCGGGTGATTAGAGGAACTATGAATTGTGGTATCTGTGAATTTTGGTTTACGAAAAATGTCGAATTTCGATGTAATGTTAAATCTAAAAAATTATTTTGTTATTCTGGTCTATTTCTAAAGTAATTTTAATGTTTCTATGAATTATGAAATTAAGGAAGTGTTATAGTTAACTTTGTGTACTTGTAAAACAGGTAATAACGTCGCTACGTACCGATAGAAGAACAGGATGTGTTTATTAAACATGGGATTTCTCGCAATTATCGTTTGTATGTTGTCCATGAAGATATCGGCTAATAAAGGGCTTAAAGGGGATTCCGTTGCGAGGCCTGAATTCTGAGAAAAGTACTATTTTTCATATTGACAGTAATTCTGGTTTATACATAATTCGAAAGCAGACAGCAGTTCACTTGTAATGAATGGGTTTTTTACTGTTTTTTCTGCGATATCTTTGATTAGAGGTAGGCATTCTGTAGTTGGAATATTAGGGATCATGTTTGCAACACCAAAGGAGACTAGGCGGCTATTTAAAGGTACATGAAATTCTAAGTTTCGAAGCAAGTTCGACTGAGTTTTTTATACTGAATGAGGCTCCGAAGTTTGTATGATGTAGGAATTTTTTTATTGATATTTACTGCTAAATTGTAAGTAGGACTATTTATATGTCTTTTCTCCCTTTTCGATAACGTATATTTTGATTGACTTGACTTTTAAATAAATAAATGAACTGAACCAAATGAAGTACTAAAAGTCAGGAGCCAAGAGCCAAAATGGGAAAAGTCCTACCTTCTTTTGTCTGCGGCTTGATGGAGTATGTCCGTCTCTGGGAATTTCGGATAGGGTCACGCATCACAAACGACGATCTCCCGAACTCGACAAATCCCTAAACCTCCTCCTCTGCAGACTTCTTGACGACTTCGCAATTTACTTAATCTCTTCGATAATGATTTATCCTGACTCTTTATAGGACCCCACATGGTGCATATTTGCATTTTAAACAACCAGAACTTGGTCACTACCCACATTTGTTGTGGATGAAATTTTGAATAGCGCTTTCGTGTTTCGTAAATTAACCCGAATCTATTCTAAAATAAATGGAAAAGATCGTATAATTTTCTAAAGTGTAAGCACTATGTGACAATATGTTTCAACCACAATCACGTATCCACGTAGAACTAAATTCCGTTGAAACGTCTAGACGTAATCGTTCGTTTAGACCACGGCTCGAATTTCAATTCTACTATGATTAATAAACTATCTGTGGACTATTAGTGTTCCAGGATTTGCTGACATTATTTACGAAAACCACAGATGAAACTTTACTTAGACCAAGGAAGGTAAACCTGGAATGGATCCGGTGGTTTCCCAAATGCTAGCCTGTGGTGAAACGTCTAACAACAGTAGTTTTTTAAATTACATATATAGATTGTCTATGTTCTCAGGATTCTATGGTATTATGGTTTAATTAAATTAAGAGATTCGATAGTGCAACGTTTCTGAAACATGATTCAAAAACGAATTTAAACGTAAAAAAAACAGGTAAAATGTTTCACATTAATTTATTTTAGATAATTAGAGTAATTACTCTCAGTTCGATCGAAACAATTGTTGAGTTATCGAAAACAAATTAATGTGAAACATTTTACGTTTAAATTAGTTTGCGGTTTAATTAATTTTTTATATTTGTTTTTCATGTTTTTATAAATATTATTTTTATTTTGTAAATATTCATTTTTATTTTCTAAATCTATTTGTGGACTTTGTAGACTTACAACATCTTATCTTGTGCATGCCTTTGTTTCATTTCTACCTAAATTCTATTGTTTCACTATCACTTACTTTGCCTTTACCTAGAATTTCATCTTCATCTATACATGCATGCATGCACCAGTTACTAATAGCTAGACTTTCCCTTAATTACTTTTCCTAAAATTCTATACTGGTCACTTTTATGTCTATAAACTCTTACTTTCAATTTTGCTGTCAGTACTTTTTCTTTTTGAATATTCTATCTCTTTTTATTAACAATTGAGCTGTATAAATATCCCAACATTTTCATTCTAAAATCAATTCTGCAGCCAACCTGCTCATGTAAGTCTACATTATTCTCTTTGTTTAAATCGTTTTCTTATTTTCATTGTGTTTGTATATATTTTGTGTCTGTTGTGTTTTTTGTACATATTTTTTTGTTGGTTATTATTTGTGCTGACCTTTCTATATATTATGTTAATTGCTAAATGATAGTATTTTTTTTGTGGTATTTTAATAATACTCAACCTAAAACGCTAAATGTCTATTGTTATAATCCTTTTAATTATTTCTATATATAATGTTATAAGAATGGGTATATTTCATCTTTTTCTAATCTAGATGTAAATGAAAACACTGGGGTTAGTTTCACAAAGTTTTTATTAGAAGACTCTAACAATTGTTTCGATTTTTCAATCGTTTTCGAAGAGATCATACACGAACTAAATTGAAAATAAGAAAATAAAGATATTAATTATTTATACCCTAAGTTAACTATACACTATACATATATATATATATATATATACATATATATATATATATATATATATATATTTGCATTTTTACATTAGTACATACACAAATACATTAAATTCTTTATTATCTAGTAAGTGGAAACGATGCTCTAAATATTGGGCTGGAAAAACCCTCAATTTGGTCATTGGTAATATTTTCTTATCTTTCCAAGAAATACCGACAAATGATCCTTTCGCATAGCATCAACACCATAAAAATCTCTCTTTTACAGCTTTCTTTAAAAAATATTCCTTCATTGCTACTTTTACAACCATCCTCAATATTTCTTCAATTGACAATAACTTTCTATAAATATTCTTTCGCTTTGGCACTCCTGCTATCAATTTACCTTTAACGGGCACCCATCCCAAATTTATAACACTTCTTGTGAACAGTCTTTTTACTTTTTCTTTAAAAACTGCTTCTTTTATCTGTCTTTTGCCGATGCACACTTTCTTTTAGTTCTATTGTATCAAAACACCTCTTTGTACCTAGCCGAAAAGTACCCTTGCATATGGCTATTTTTCTTGCTCTCTCTATTTCAGTATAATTTTTAATCGTAATATTCAAAAACTTGTTTAACATCCCACTACAACTACCGGTAGGTAGTGGGAAAATTTTTTTAAAAAGGGAAGATTTTGTAAGAGCAGGAAGAGAAAAGTAGATAAGTTAGACCAATCATAGAATAAGAAAAAAGATAGATAAAATAGATCCTATAGAGAATAAAGACATTAGTTAATAATTCGTAAGTGTAATTGGAAATTTAACAAAGAAAATAAAAATCCATAATAAAGTGAAATTAGTATATTCGTGTAGAATTAGTATTTCAGGAACCCAGGTTCCTAACACTATTGTGTTTCTAATTATTTTCTTCTGAATTATTAGTTATTGTTAGGAACTTACTTATTTAATTAAATCAAAATACAAACGAACTTCAACGGGTATTGAAATATATATATATTTGTGTTTTGATTTAATTAAATTATTAAACATGCTTCATCATCCATGCACCGTCTTAAGTTTACTTACTTACTTTTAAATAAAATGACCGCCCCACGACCGTACACACGTCTAATCCAGTATTGCAAATTTTCTCAGTCCAATTCCCTCCAGGGTTAATAAAATGTGGTTAGGAAAATTGACAGGCGTAACTTTATCGGTAGGACTTTCTACATAAACAGAAAAACTACAACCAGACACAACAGATCAATTTTATTCGAAAATAAATCCCCCGTTCGGTGTTGCACATTCTTCTAAATCCTCCCGAGGGAGATGTCGTACATACACTGTAGCCCATGCGGAGACATTTAATTGCTCCCTCAGCGGACGTTCTGTTACTATTAGTGTCAGCTAAAAATCCGAATGTCGATTATTTGAAGAATTTACAGCCGCCGCGGGCATGGATTATTCATAAATTGAGCCGACAAAGGAGCTACCCCATTAATGTCTTCAATTAATCTACGTGCAATATATTGCTAAAATTAATTATTGGACTCACTTCAGCCAATGTTGAAACATCGGTAGTCAGGTGGTAGAACAAATTGAAATAGACGTAAAAACTAAGAAGCAAACAAATTTTGAGTAATTAAAATTTTGTAAGTATTTAAGAACTCAATTAACTTAACACCTCACTCATTATTTACTATCGGATAGAAACTTTACAGTTTTTTGATTAATAAACATAAAACAATAACCATAACAATATATCTAATAGAATTTACTGATCAGTTATCGTTGTTATTTGAGGTTTCGACTTTCGATTGCAACGATCGTCGTGGCACTTTCGTTAAAATTTTCGTACAAATTCAGGTTTGGCAAACCGATTTCATTCTGAAACCAATTGTTTCTTAGCTGGGCGTCTGCTGCAGTTTCGCTGCTACTAATCATTGTTGAACAGTCCTGAGTTTTCTGATTCAGAAATTAATGGTTCTGCCATTCACGGATATACATAAATGTCAATTCATTTTTGAATCATAATCATAAAAATTGAAAACAAAGAAAAATCACAAAATACTTGTTACACATCACTGTTTTGGTTAAATTAACAAAACAAAACTTCAAATTAAACTAAACATCACAAAATCTACAAGATACAAATTATTGCGTCATTACAATAAAGGATTTAAAGAACAATGAAAATTGACAACTTTTGTGTAGAATTTGATAACAGTGAAAAACAACATAATAAATATTAGAACCTCGTTGAAAAATACATGCAAATACAATAGTTTATTACCTGTGAATGCAACTTGAAAAACACACAAAAAATAGAAATAAAAAAACAAAGAACCAACAAACGCGACAATTCACTACACTATCAACACAAAGAACAATCATACAACCCTCTACACCCAAGAACGCGATGACCTCTTGAGCGACATCTCCATCATCTAAAATTTTTATCGTTCGTTCTCGTCCAAGATAACTAAACAGTTCCTGATTTATGAGTAGTAGGTAATAATTTAGGGAAGTGTGAAAACGACAGACCCTGGTTACTACAGTAAAGGTAATATTAAGTAACGTTAGTGAATAGGTCCTTCTAAATTTTTAATTTCATTTAACTACGTAGGTATAATAAAAACTAAATTTAGTTAATAAAGATTTACTGGCTAATTGAAACGTTATTTATTGTAAAATATACACAGTCATCTAAAGTTCATTTTTTTATTTTTGTATTTGTATGTAAATGTGATTCTGGCTTCGATAATTTTTAAAAACGAATGAGCGATTCATAATATTCAGTGATTTTAAATCATAAGTGAGTTATTTTTATGGAAGGAGACGTCACCGAAATTATTGAAAATGTTCTACCTTTAAAGTCAAAATTTAATTTATGGGGATTAGTTGACGTGCTTCTGTATTGTGAACGAAAGAAAAAATGCCCTATCAGAAGTGGCCAGCGACTTTAATGGCACGCGGTAAGAGGATTAGGAAGTTTAAGAGGTAAAGTTGGTCAGCTATGTTAGGGAAAAGCGCTACTTAATGTGATTAATGTACACAATTACCCGTAAATTATCATTTATATTCCCGCCTGATAGTTTAATAGCTCTGTTGTGTTAACGTTTAGTGCGGATTTATTTGATCTACGGGATTTGTGATCTCTAACTCTTTGTCGGCGAGGAATTTCGCACTTCAAAGACGACACTCACGAACGTTCGTCTTTTGGCTAATATTAGAACAAATTATTTACTATTTCCTGCCAGTATGTTGTACATTAACTAAATACTTTGAATATGCAGTTTATAAACAGGTTCTGAGACAAAGAGAAATTTCTTTTCGCAATTAAAATTATGAAGGCGTTTATTTGTTATTGTCAGTGATTGTTTTCGAGATTCCTTGCTCTCGTTTATTAAGACGACATCTTCAGGTGTTCTTATTCCAAGGTTGGTTACAAAATGTTTGTGTGTTTAATTCCCATCAGCTAATGGGGATATTCCAAAGCCAAAGGGTAGTGTGGAAGACCCTCTTCAGGTTTCTTTTCCGGAATCGTGGGAATAGGTGGGTGATGATTATGGAGAGAAATATAGGAGGAACAAAATGAAGAAAGAAGTGACAGTGCCTAAATAATCCAAGGAAATTTGTACCAGAGCAGGCGGACCCGGAATCGAACTGGTTTCCTCCAGAATGTTCTGATCTGGGCCTCTAAACCACGTCTCTCGGTTGGGTGGTCGAAGTCAGGCAGACTTAAATTGACATAGGACAAGATAAGACTCTCATTTGATGATCCTCAGCTGAAGAGTTGAGAAGACACCAGTAATATTAATTTTATAACTATGCTACCATACGAACCAAGATTTACTCGACGACTCGATGGTACTTCCAATTTTACCTCTCTTCAAACCGTTCTTGGTAGCCCTAACGATAAAATCCCTTTTCTGGAAAAGTCGGGGATGTATGAAATTGGTTATAGAGACTGTAGTCAGGAATATTTTGAACCAACTTGACACCCTTTGTAAGTTAGGTTCAAAGATCATTTAACCTTGGTGGAACAGAGAAATTAAGTGTTGCCCATCATACTCTTACTGAAAATTACAAGATCGATTTAAATGTATGTACAGTTATAAAAATAGGTTAAGCTCATTTAATGGTGACAAAGGCCCTATCCCTAGTTCTCGGATAATTAGTTTAACTTAAGTTGTTTTTTTAAGGTCCATTGAACATTGCGGTTGAGAATAGACTAAGTCATGTTCACTGGACCATAACATTATCCAGTATTAAAAATTGGATTGATTCAGCCATTACTCTGGAGTCTATAAGCTAGAATGTACAGAATGTGATTCTTTTTACTTAGGCCAAGCTGGAAGGTCATTTAGAACTCGTTATAATGAACACTTTAGATCATTTAGATTAGGAAAAGATAATTCCAATTTTGCAAACCATATTTTAGAAACAGGCCATCAGTTTCCTACTATAGAAAATCTTAAAATTATTCATAATCTAAATAAACGCTTTAAACTTAAAATTTGTACCACTCAGTACTATTCAATACATTTAATAGTTAATGGTATTTCCAAAAAATATATGTAAATACTACTGTACATCTATTTATATTCATTCAATTTGAATTATTTGTTTGACAATGACAAGATTATTTGTCGAAACTATGGTCAAAAGGATTTGTAAATAAAAAAGTGATAATAAACAAAGTAGTGTTTATTCATTTATCGTTATCCAGTATTGTTATTCGTTACACTGTCTTTAGGATTTAGTTCTCTTCAGTCCCTGAAGATGGTAACTTTGTTACGGAAAAGAGCTTGGTACATTTAGTGTTATGTTTTGGCGTGGGGGTTTGAGCTATTTACTGTGTTGTGTGTTCTACAACACCGCCAAATGTTTCCGGTCTTCATCATTGAATCAAAGGCATGTCGAAAATATCATTTTTAAATAACTCTAATTAATAGAAATGACAATAAATTGCAATACTTCTTATGGCTTTTACATAAAAATTCTTTAGGATTACAACATACTTTAATGAAACTTCTGCAATCTGTTAATTAATGAAAAGGTGTATACAAGCCAATTTTGCAGTTGCAAAAACTTATTATACCTAAAATTAGGTTTATCTATAGTTCTGTTTCTTTCCTAATTAATGATTGTTCAAGTGAAAGTTGATGGATGGAATTAGGTGTGAATAATTGTTTTGAAGGGCGCATATAGTAAAATATAAAAACTTGTTTCGTGTCAAAAAAAAAATTGGTTCTATAGGATGAATCTTAGGGAATACCCTAGACAATTCGTTATTAACTTAAAAAATCATTTTCGACAGACAGGAGGAAGCTAAAATATTAATTGAAGAGCCGAAGTGACGTGCTGTTTTATAAATGAAAAAGCGGTGTGGTATTTAGGATTTTATTTAGAATGTTAGTATTTTCTTTAATACAAAAAATAGCAGGAAGCCTCTAATTTGGAAAAGTGATAGGTTGACAGGCAGAAAATACTACTTTTAAAATTGTTTTGCGGACGTGCGTTCCCTATTGGTACAGTGTTCTGCAGAGGTAGTGTTAAACAAAATCCGTATATGTAAGCGAGATTAATAATGTTACATTGTATTGAAGAGGTGACATTTTTATTACTGATGGCCAGAGTTGAATACTTTTAAGATTCGAATAATCATAGAGATTATAGAACTGAGTTGGCAGTCCCATGCAGTTCTGTAATTAGCGGTGTTATGTGAGATGGAAAATTGTGGTACTCTCTCTATCTTTGTTTAGTAACGCTGCTAATTGGCAGGCACAGCCGACTATCTGTCGCACACACATAAAATAAAATAAAAAGAGGTAGATGATGTAACAAAAATAAGAATAAACTCTTGGTTAGCATTCAGCCAAACTCATCAGCAAGTCGTAGACAGTTCCGGCCGAACACCAACCTCTTTTTTTAAATTAATAAAAGTAACAATTAAAAAAAACATAAAAAATAAAAAACTTTTGTGATCATGTAATCTATTTTTTAACGAACGACCAGTTTGTCCAATATAAATGGCGTCGCAATTTTTACACTTGATTTCATATACGCCTGATTTTGAACGTAAAACTATTTTCTCTTTATTATTAACAAGTAATGATTTTAAATTAAATTTGTTAACACGTATTTTAGTCGATTGTTAATTTTATAGCTTAACTTAGGTACATAATTAATTAAACAATAATTTTTTACATTATTTTTTAAAGGTAATGGGGTATAAAGTTTTCTTTGTAATAAAGTTTGTTTTTTTTTTTGTAATTAATTTATTAATCAGTGAAATTTCGTAGCCATTATTTATTGAACCAAGAGCATATTTTTACTTTTGTTCGATCTGATTACGTTCCTACCACGTAATTAGCTACGCCATGGGTTTCATTTAACAAGTCAATGTACTTATTAGAAAAGGACCTTGTTTAACATTATTGATTTAAACAAATTGGTAGCAAAAATCTACAGATGGCTTTCACTACGCTATTTTAATGCTTCTTGATGGGAAAAGAAATCGTTCAAGAGAAGTAACGGCTTGAAAAGTGTTATGGAGATTCCGCTCCATCGGAAACAACCGAAACAAAATTGGTTTGCTGACTTCAAACTTGGTCGTAACATAGAGACACTGATACACTGATGATGCATAATGCAGTGGATGTCCAAATGAGGTGGTAACACTAGAAATCATAAAAATATCCACATAATCGTTTTCGAAAAGTAATAATCGAAATGTAAAATTGCGTGAATTAGCTGACATCGTAAAGATATCATATCAAAAGAACGTGTTGGCTTTATGTTATATTGCATGAGCATTTGACTATGAGAATATGAGACTATGACTATCAAAATTAGTATCGCGTTTCCTTACTGTTGACTAAAAACAAGAACGTGTTGATGATTCTCAGCAGTGTTTGGTCACATTTAAACGTAAACCGGAATTTTTGCGTTGATATGTTATATATGTCGAATGGATGAAACATGGATTAATCACTTTACTCCAGAATCAAAACGATCGTCATCTGAGTAGACAAATGGACAGCAACTGGTGAACCTCCTCCAAAGCGCCCGAAAACACAACAACAATCGGCTGGAAAGGTTATGGGTTAAAGGACTCGGTATTTTGGGATGTGCGTGGTGTAATATTCGTCGACTATCTTGAGAAGGGAAATACTATCAACAGTGAAATGTAGTAATTATATAGCGTTATTGGAGCATTCGAAGGCCGCAAAATTGAAACTAAACAGAAACGACTTCATATGGCAAAACAAAAATTTTTATCAAGACAACGCACCGTGTCACAAGTCAATGAAAACAATGGCAAAACTACATGACTACATGAATTGAACTTCGAATTGCTCCCACATCCACCGTATTTTCCAGATTTGGCTCTCGGCGACTACTAGCTGTTCGCAGACCTCAAAAAAATGCTTTTCAAAACAACGATTCAAAAACATTTTCGTGTTTTAATTTTACACTGCTTCTTGATGGGAAAAAATACCGCTCAAACGAAGCAATGGCTTGAAAAGTATTATAGAGACTCCGCTCCAATGAAAACAACCGAAACAAAATAAAACATTGGTTTGCTGACTTCAAACGTGGTCGTAGAGACACTGATGATGCAGATCGCAGTGGACTTCCAAATGAGGCGGCAACACCAGAAAACATCAACAGAAAAAATCCACAAAATCGAATGATGAATGAAAAAATGATTCGAAAAGTGAAATTGCGTGAATTAGCTGAAATCGTAAAGATATCAAAAGAACGTGTTGGCATTATGCATGAGCATTTGACAATGAAACCTCCGTTCAAAGTGGGTGCTGCGTTTGCTCATTGATTACCAAAAACAAGAACGTGTTGATGATTCTGAGTAGTGTTTGGCCATGTTTAAAGGTAAACGTAACGTAAACCGGATTTTTTGCGTCGATATGTGACAATGGATGAAACATGGATCATCATCATCATCACTCCGGAATCAAAACGGTCGTCATCTGAGTGGACAGCAACTGATGAACCTCGTCCGAAAGTAACGTACAACAATCGGCTGGAAAGGTTATGGCGTCGGTATTTTGGGATATGTATGATGAAATATTCGTCGACTATCTTGAAAAGGGAAATACCATCAACAGTGAATTGTAAAATTATAAAGCGTTATTGGTGCGTTTGAAGGCCGTAAGATTGAAATTGCAAAGAAACGACCGCATATGACAATGAAAAAAATTTTGTTTCTTCAAGACAACCCACCATGTCACAAGTCAATCAAAACAATAGCAAAACTACATTGAACTTCGAATTGCACCCACATCGGTGGATTTGGAGACTACTACCAACGACTACTGACTGTTTGCGGACCTCAAAAAAATGCTAGCCGACAAGAAATTTCGCTCGAATGAGAGATAAAAGATAAACTGTTCTACAAAAGTGGTATTGAAATGTTAGAGCAGCGCTGGAATGATTCTGTTGCTCTTGATGGAGATTACCTTGATGAATAATGTCAATTTTGAACAAAAAACACCGTGTTTTCTTTGTTAGGTCCGGGACTTTTCAACTCATGTGTTATACCGTGGTCTTTAGGATCTTCTCCATCGGGTAAGAAATTTAGAATGAACCTACGCCAACCATAAACGCCTAAACATTTATACATATATATAAATTTTTTTTGCTCGTATTTCTAGTATTTCCACGTAACTTCTTTTAGGTCCTCTTGTTCTGGTCCTTTTAGTTATTTTTGGTATTAACAATATGTAAGGTTGCAGTATCTGCGTAGGTATGCATGAAAGGACTACCTAATTAATTTTTCGTGTTTCCATTTTGCTTTTGTTTGAAATTGTAGTCCATTAACCGGGCCATTTACTTTCGCAGTTCGGACTACAATAATCCCGAGTCTCTTCGTAACAAAATATATTAAAGCATTTCGAGTCGAAACGGTGGGTTCGAGTCAAAGGGTCTTTAGGTAACGACCGAGGGTGCTGTGCCGAACGTTGTTACCATGCCAACGGAGCTCCTTAAATGCCCTATAGGAACCCCTCAATCCTAATATTTTATTCCGTAAATTATGGTAATCATATAGAAACGGGGAATAGCCCAACACCGGCCTGGCAAAAACGCAATTTGTTCAAACGCACCTTAGCGGTATCCCAAAAGTTTTTGATTTATTCGAGGGTTACATTTCAAAAGTAAACTTATTCCTAAACGATGGGTTTACCTGCTGCTTTTCTCGTCTGAAATTTGAGGTAATGGTGGAAACGTGAATTAATTATTTACCCTAAATTCTCTCAAATTACTTTCCATTTAACGCTTTACCTGAAAAGTTTATGAAATGCCAATATATATTATATACTGTATGTTCTGTATAACTAGCACAATTTTTGTAGTTTAGTTTATAAGTTATTTTTATTTACTAATCTCATTTTTGTTTAGTACTTACAAAAACCATTTTTTATTTATTTTCAAACTATTTAAAAGATATTTTTATTAGATACAGATTTCCTTAATAATACTCATAGATACATTCAACTAGAAATTACATTCCGACCAACACTTAGTAGATATTATAAGATAGACTGTTTACAAGTTGTACCAAATTGTACAGATGGCAGGGCAATATATCTTATGGCCCTTTGTGGTAGTAGCAATAACTTAGACATTCCAGTTCTTAACGAAATTATTTAAATAAGATATAGTGAAAAATATGTTGCAATTTTAGCATTGAGTTGTTAAATTTCGTTTTGAACTGTTAATTGTTGAACGCGTAAGGGAACGTCCATAAACTAAGTGGCTTATGTTGAAGTGGGACAGAGTGATGATGAAAAGCTACGTAAATGCTATACAGGGAGGGGGGATTGATGGCAGAGAGCACGTTGATTTTATAAACATTTTATGAAACAATTTTAAATCGTTTTCAATTTAAAATTTTGAAGAATGCGCAAAAATGCGTATGTTGGCGAAACAATAAACGTGTATGGGTGAAAACTCTCGAAAAGAAAGATTCTTAATAAGAATGGAACAGAATTGCTTCGCAAATCGACACTTTAAAATCTGCAGTAAAATGATTTGTAGAAGAGGATGAAGAAATTAGTTTTGTTAATAATCCGGAATATCAAACAAATATTAATTCTTCAGTTTTAATTGATACTTTGCACGATTGGTTCCTTTCGCCTTTTGAAATTTTAGATTAATTTATAATTTATAAAAATATATAAAAATAAAACATCAGTAATGTACATTTAATAATAAAACTTTTACAAAAATAGTCAATAACAATCTACATGCAGTATATTTATTCTTATATAAATATTACATTTTAATTTACATAAAAATATTAAGTTACCCTAAATATTATCAATTTGATATTGAATTAGAAACCACGTGCCCCTGGGTGGGGGAGGAGGGAGGGTAAAATGATATTGTGGGGCTTCATGTACAGGGAGGTATAAAATACACTGCAAAACAATTAATTTCTAGAGCGATAAAAGATTGCACAAACTTACTTTAATTCGCTAATTTTAAACAGTTTCTGAAATATGATTTTTTGATTTTTCTTATGGGTAAAAAATGCAGTTTTCTTAAATATAAATATGGAATCAATAGAAACAACTACTTCCGAAAGATTCTTAGACGAAGATGACATATCCGAAAAAGAAGACATCAAAATCCTTTCTCATTATCTCTTATTATCATAAATGTAAAGGCCTTTCTACCAGCGCCCACCTGATGAGATCCAATTGGTCGAAACCGGTTGTGGGATTTGTCTTTCGGGTCGCAGTGCCTACTGTGTAGGACGTGTTCTAAATGTTGGATCTGTGATCATTAATTTATAGATGAGAAAGAATTTTATTGCCTTCTTCTTTGGATCTAGTTTTCTTGTTTTTAATTTATTTATATATACCGCTGTCCGCAATAATTTACAATTTAGATAATTGCTTCAGATGAATTAAGCAAATAAAATAATCTAATCGTTTCAAAATGTTTTAAATAATTTCGGAGAAACTCAATTGTTTTTGAAATTAAATAACTTGATTGTATCCGTGTAAACTCAAGGTAGATCTCTACCTTCCTAATAAATAATAAATTCGGCAATATGTTTACGTGTTATAAAATTTAAGGTCAGTACTTTTGTTTCGTTCACCCTTTTGAAGTGATAAAATCATTGTTTAAAGTGTCAGACAATAGAAACTTTGCTTGATGTATAATACATAAAACATTTGGTCAAAAGTTGTGTCTAATTGTAATTTCCACCAGCGTACTCGTATGGCGCCACCTTTGGCGCCGACAAACATCCCCTTGTGCATCGTCTGCTCAACTGATTCTTCTACCCGCTTCGTGCTGCGCCGTTTCAAAACTGCTTCCAAAAGCATAGAAAAAGACAATCAGTAGTAGCAGGTATAAATATAAACTTATTAAAATGAAATTTGTGTAGTGCAACGCAATTATTATTAATTAATTACCAGTGTAAAGCAAATTTAAATTATCTACTTAAACAATCGTACAATGTGGTGGTTTTAATATTTATTATAATAGTTTAAGTTACAATTTACTCCTAATTATCTTTTAAAAAAATGAACAATGTGAATAAATTGAATTCCAATTAACACATGGGCTAAAAAGTCCCGGACCTAACACACAGATGGCGCTGGCGCTAGTTTTATTCTTCAAAAGACAGCAGTTAAAATTTCATGATATTCTAACATATTCAGTAGTTTAAGAGTTGTTGCGCTAGGAGTGACTTTATCTAGCTACTTTTGTTATTTTCAAAACAATGGATCAAAGACAATTTCGTGTTTTAATTTTACACTGCTTCTTGATGGGTAAAAATACCGGAAGCATTCAAGCGAAGCAATGAGCAATGGCTTGAAAAGTGTTATGGAGACTCCGCTCCATCGGAAACAATCGAAACAAAATGAAACTTAGGTTTGCTGACTTCAAACGTGGTCATAACATAGAGACACTGATGATGCAGAACGCAGTAGACGTCCAAATGAGGCGGTAACACCAGAAAACATCAACAGAAAAAATGAATGATCGAAAAGTGAAATTGCGCGAGTTAGCTGACATCGTAAAGATATCAAAAGAACGTGTTGGCTTTATGTTATATTGCATGAGCATTTGACTATGAGAAAGCTAAAGCTCTGTTTAAAGTGGGTGCTGCGTTTGCTCACTGTTGGCCAAAAAAAAGAACGTGTTGATGATTCTGAGCAGTGTTTGGCCATGTTTAAACGTAACGTAAACCGGAATTTTTGAGTCGATATGTAACAATGAATGAAACATGAATCATCATCATCATCAGTTCACTTCGGAATAAAAAGGATCGTCATTTGAGTGTATCGTCGTTTGAGCAACTGGTGAACCTCGTCCAAAGCACCCGAAAGCACAACAATCGGTTGCAAAGGTTATGGCCTTGGTATTTTCGGATGTGATGTGCGTGGTGTAATATTCGTCGACTATCTTGCGAAGGGAAAAACCATCAATAGTGAATTGTAAAATTATAAAGCGTTATTGGAGCATTTGTAGGTCGAAATTGCAAAGAAACGACCGCACTATTACAACCTCAAATTAAAACAAAATATGTTTCATCAAGACAACACACCGTTTCACAAGTCATTTGTCATCAAACCAATGGCAAACTACATGAATTGAACTTCGAATTGCTCCCACATCCAACGTATTCTCCATATTTGGCTTCCAGCGACTACTAGCTGTTCACAGACTTCAAAAGAATGCTCGCCGACAAGAAATTTCGCTCGAATGAAGAGGTTATCGCTGAAGCTGAAGCCTATTTTGAGGCAAAAGATAAATTGTTCTAGAAAAGTGGAATTGAAATGTTAGAGTGGCATTGGAATGATTGTGTTGCTGAAGCCAATTTTGAACAAAAGAAACGTGTTTTCTTTGTTAGGCTCGGGACTTTTCAGCCCATGTGTTGGGTACCATAAATTAAAACTTTCAAATTTTATTTTACTTAAATTCCATTATCAGAATTACTGATACATTAGAAAAAACAAGCACACAAGTAGATTAATTGTTAAGTCATGGCGATAATTAAATTCAGGAGAATTCTAAGTAGCGAGAACAAACATTATCGAGTAGAATCCTTGAAACAAAAGCGTCGCAACTGACAAAAAGCGAATAACGTCCATTGTAATCGATATTCGTACTCCGTCAAGCAACATTTTATCTTATAGGCTCGTGTACTAGTTCGAGAACCGTCGAGAGCATTTGATTAGTTTCGTAATAATTCGTTTTTCATGAGGGTTAGAAAAAATCTGCATTTTACACGTTTACCAATTGAAGCCTAGCTAACAGTTGACCATCACAAACATAATATGTATACATACTTGATTCAATGTTCTCTGCTCTATATATTAGTATAAAGATATTATTACACACTATCCAACCGTATTCATGAATAACTTTACTTTATGACTATTCCGGAGGCATTAAACACAGCAAGCAATCCCCGGGGAGTAATAATATAGGCATAAGGGTTTTGTCTTCTAATGTTAATTCACTTTTACTAAGCTGCTTTGCATTTTCTATGCGGATGCGTCTTACTACTGAAGTACGGTGTCACAATCGTCGGGACGTCATGAAAGTTGTCGTTGTAATAAAGGCAAACTCCATTATTTAACCATGCCGGGTTCCTACTTACCTACTACTTCGTAGGATACTCGCTATGTTAGTTTGTGCCTTGACATAAAATAGAGGTTTGATATACGCAAGCACTTAACACTCGCTTATTTACGGTGACGGTTATATTAGTTTTCGCTACTACTACACGCGAACGGAGACCATTTGCACCCGCGTATTGCAACGTTAAAATTCTCATAAAGTAACTGAGGGATATCACTAGTCTTTGTGGATCGGTGGATGTCATGCGATCAGCATTATGTTACGATAAACTGACATAAATAGTGATAGGTGTAAGTCAAAATGTCAGGCAAAGCTACAAAATACTAATACTAGTCCTAATAAATAACAAAACACAAACTCTTGTTTTACACTTTATTATTTGAAGACTCTAACAATTGTTTCGACATTGCTTAAAACTAACTTAAAATTTAGAAGTGGGTACAATTTATACTAATGTTCTGGTTGCTATTTATTTGATAAACTGATTACCTGTTTGTTTTATCACTTTCAGAATAAAGCTGTTCAAGTTTTCCGTGTTCTCGTTTGTAATATTTAGATTGGCATTAATGGCTTTTTGTATTTCAACTTTTTCTAAATAATTAAGTTTTTGTCTTTTATTTTCTATGTGAATGATAGAGAGGCTATCATCATTAATTGAATGGTTTCATGTGATACAGTGTTGTGCTAAAGCTGTAGGTAATTTTTTTATCAGAAATAGATTTTTCGTGCTCTTTTAGTCTTATCTCAAAATTACGCCCAGTTTGTCCCAAATATATAGCATCACAATCCTTACAAGTTATTTTGTAGACCCCAGATCTTCGGTTTTTGTTTACTTTATCAATTTTATTGTTGATGAGTAATTTCTTTATGATTTTTATTACTACTTACGAGTTTCTTTAAGTTTTTATAAATTTGCGGGCCAACATTTTTATAATAAGGAATAGAGTACCAGTTTTAGTTTTTTATGAAATTAGAATTATATAGTTGTTTAAGGATTTGTTTTCTTTGTTTTTTACCTAGTAATTTGTCTATTAAAGCTGAATTATTGCCATTATTAGTTGCTGACAATTTAATAAAATTAAGTTCTTTATCAAAATATTTTCGATTTAAAGGAAAACTGATTAGTCTGTGTAGTAAATTGTAAAATGTCGATAAATGAATATGTGAATCTTGGTTTGAATTATAAGGTATGCTGGCTTCCGAAAATGTGTCTTTTCTAAAAATATCATATTCTAAACGGTTATTTATATTTTTAATACTTACATTTAAGAAATTTAAATTACTGTTCTTTTCCAATTCCATGGTGAATGGGATTCTTTTGTTAAATGAATTTAGGAGTTGTAACATGCTATCTAATTGTCTTATTGATCCCGAATAAATAACAAAGATATCATCTACGTATCTCAAGTACAAAAATATGTTAACAAAACAGTCCTACAATAATGTAATATAGATTTGATTTTTACAGCATGAATGCATGGAGGCTTCATACATTAGTATAGCAGCGTGTTTGAGATAGGATGTGTATCTGTTTATACTCTCGCGCTCTAACGCGACTTGATTGAATCTCTCTTCCCCAGTCGTATCTCTCTCTCTACCAATCAGGCTGCGTTAGAGTGAAAAAGGATGTCCAGATACACGTCCTATTTTAAGCTCGTTGCTAAAGTATTAAATATTGCTTCCACTTAGAAGGTTAAAGCGGATTGGTTGGTTAAAATAATGTCAGAACCAATTACAGAGTTGTTTTGATCGGTACGCTTTAGTTGACGAAATAGTACTTCAAAAATGTCACATGGAAACAAATCTCAATAGTCGCGAAGCGCAGCGTTACTGTTGTGAGAAAAGGTTAGAATGAGCAACATAACAAACAGCATTAGTTGACACATAAATATTTCATGATATTCTGACAATATTCGCTGTACCTTTTGAGTTTCTTCTTGATCTCCAAACAGATAAATGAAATCCTTAGTAGTTTTATTCAAGCATGAATCTCTACTTTAAAGATCGGACCATTTAAGTATTCAAATAAAACTAGTCTCCCAGAAAAATACACAGTTATAATAATCAATTGGGTCTACATATTTCTTATTGTGTATTAAATATCTATTGGAAGACTAATGTCAGGCAATATCGTAGTTTTGAGGTAACGATTTATTGAAATTCCAATTTTTCAGGTCAATACTAAATGCCAAAGGAGCCTTTAAATTAGAATTAGTTCTCGAAAATTATTTTCACCGATCTATAATATGTGATTGTTAGGATTATTATAAAAATAATCATGGTATTTTCTCTTTCGTCTTTGACTATATTCTGATAGTATTAGACATTTAATTTGATGTATGTTTGATAATGAATAATACGATACGTTTGGTTTTTGTATATTTGAAGGATATCGTAATACTAAACTTAAAACTATCGGTATATACATAAATAATTTAACCTACAGGGGGGGAATGGTAAAAACGGCTAGCTATTGTGAGTATATGATGGTGTAAAATTAACTGTACAAAAAATAAGGGTGGTAATAAATCAATAAATAACTCAAACGAACAACTCAAAATATATACATACTACATACTGAACAGTAGTCCAAAATTAATCAAAAATATAAGAGAACACCAGGTACTGTGGATAAAGATGATAATGGTCACAGATCCCACATTTCGAACGCGTCCTACACAGTAGGCACGGCGTACGGAAAGCCATATCCCACGACCGGTTTCGACCTATCGGGTCTTATCAGGTGGGCGCTGGCAGAAAGGCCTTTACAGGCTATATTATACATAAAAATATAAATATGGAATCAACAGAAACAACCACTTATGTTATGACTATCGTTACAGATATTGTATGGTCATTTTATAATGTATGTATTGTATGAGTAAAGGTGTTTTTAACAGGTTAGGTAGTCGTTCTCTTGCCGTTGTATTAAGAAGTCGCTAATGATAATAAAGTTTAATCTCGTTCGTACATTATAGTTTTATTATAACAACACTGTGCATTTGGATTATTCAACAATCAACAGTGTAAATCAATGCCGGTAGGGGTATTAGCCCTCGGAGTAGTTGTTTCTGTTGATTCCATATTTATATTTTTATGTATGATAATGAGCGACACATATTGAAATATCAAGAAATCCCAAACTTCAAAACCAAAGAAGCTAAATTAACATAGTTGGAATTTTAAGATTGAGATAGTTCAAAATCTTGATGCGCTGGGACAATTATAAAACCAGATTCAAACTCATCGATAAAACAATTATCCGTTGTTTGATCTTTTACTCCACCAGAGGAGTACTATCAAAAATTGTATAAATTCGCTTTTTCGGTTTTTGAGGTTAGAATTCCTCGGAATTTCAACGTGCCAAAACACTTCTAAGTCATAATTCTAACTATCCATCATGGTGAAAAATTATGCTGAAATCAATTGATTATTAGATAAGTAGCTAGAACAGTTTATCTTTGTTACACGGTTCGCCGTCCTTATTTACTCAAATAAAAAACATTAAGTATATGTTCGTTTAAAGGCTTTGCAACAAATGTTCGAAGAAATTATGCACGTTATGTCTGCAATATGTCAGCAGAAGTGAAACTCAGTTTTAAGGAGATTTTCTCTGGTAAAGAACAAATAATGTCTCCTAAGTTGATCGTCTTTTACGAGACAAAAGCCACCTCAGAACAAAGCTTCCACTGGTTTATTATCTTGAGAGATGACGATCACGGACTTGGGAATAAGCAAAACTATATTTTATGTTCATCCAGGTAACGTAAATCGCGCTGTAAATTCTGCTTTGTACCGCATGCAAGAAGAAAAATATGAATTATGATCGCAAATTCAGACCACCTACAGCCACAATTTTATTTAGCTCTAACCTCTTTAGTTTACTTACTTTAAAATGAATAAAACATACTTCGACTTAGTTTTAAATCTTCAAATAATATTTTAATAAATTTTATTGATTGGAAAGTAACTTTAGGTATTCTTATGATTTAAATGATCTTTAGAGTTTTGATAAATTTATATGAAATAATCAAGAGAAATAAAACACTAATGAAACTCAAAAGTTTATGTACACGTAACAAGAAAACCACGAATAGAAAAAAAATATATATAACAAGAAGAAGAATACTCAAAAGTTGAAAACACGTAATTGAATCAAAAGCACAAAATAACAAAGTAACTTACAGAAGCGTTATCACAGAAAGGTCGAGAGCCGTAGAATGCAGTAGACTGGCTTTTATAGTTTTTTTTTTTGTTTTCGCGGGAGGAGAGGAAATCTTCAAAAGACACCCAGCGCCCAATTGCCTGCGACTGGGTAGTGTCGGATTTCTACCGACTAAAACCTCTCCCCCCTGGCCGTTTTAGGAACTTACCGTTCCTCTTCAGCCGTATGTGTATTGTGGTTTGTTTGTAGACTGTTTATGTTGTGTTTTGGGATGGTGTGTATGTGGGCAAGGAGAAGGAAGGGGTTATTTCCGGGAGAGGGGTAAGTCCTCGAGGTAATCAAGGAACTCATCGGGAAGGTCGGGTGTGATTGCTAAGAGTTTGGCTGGGGGGTATGGTTTTTTGCGTTTGGGTTTGGAGGATCGTCTCTTTGGTAGGTGTGTGAGTGTTTTTGTTGTAATGGGGTTGTTGTTTTCAATGGCTCTTTGTACGAATCTGATTTGTAGGTAGTTGATGCGATTTGTGATGGGTGTTATGTTTATAGTGTCGTAGAGTGTTTCCGAGGGGGAGAGCCAATGTAGTCTGCCGATTTTGCGTAGTATACATCTTTCTGCGCTAAGGATGCTGTGGATTTGATAGTTGGGAGTTGTAGTTAGTGTTGGTGATCTGTAATCAATTAGTGGCCTGACGAATGTTTTGTATGTGTGAAGGAGTGTTTCTGTGCTGCACGTTTTTATGCGACCGTTTATGTAGGAGATTAGGTTTGCTCGTTTACGTATTCTATCTAGTGTACGTATGATGTCTTTTTTGGGATTTAATGTGTGAGTGAGTGTGATGCCTAAGTAGTTGATTTCGCGTTGTAAATTTAGACGTGTGTTAAAAAGTTTAACGTTAATATCGTCGCGCGAGAGGGTGGGTTTATTAGTGAGGTTCGGATGTGTGAAGAGAATTAGTTGTGTTTTTTCGGGGTTTGGTTTTATACGCCATTTTCTCAGCCATAGCTCAAGTTGTTTTATTTGCCTGTTTAATTTGTTGCTACACGATTTCGCTGTGATTCCGTGTGCCCAATATGCTGTGTCGTCAGCGTATTGGCGGCTTTTATAGAATAATTTTGAGAATTTATACACAGGGTTGTTAGTAGAAAGAGAGGCTGTTCTATAGAGGGAGAAATAGTGATAGTAAGAGTGGTACGAGTTAACATCAAGTGGATATTATCTGTATTTGTCAATAACATCAACTGGATATTCTCGTTAAGCTATCTTGTAATTCACATATGTATCGGTTTTTGTATATAATGTTCTAGCTGTAAGTTTTTACTTTAGTATAATCTAATACTCTTGATATTGACTGATTAAGTCGAAACAATATTGTCGAGTTTTCGCAATAAAAATTTGTTGAAACATTACTGTTTTTAGTTTTGAACTCTTTGAAATTTGAGGTTAAGATTTTTCAAAATTCAAACATGCAGCGGATGCACCTACGTTGACACGGGAGTAAATCAAATATAAACGGTAATTTTGTATAATGAATTTAATGATTAATGGCACATACAAACTAAACATTTTAACATTTTTCAATGTAGTCACCTCCGTGCTCTACACACTTTTGCCACCGATTTGTAACCTTGAATATTCCTTCTTCATAAAAAGTTTAAGGGCGAGTTGTCAGCCAATTGCCCAATTGAGCACATACTCCTCTACTTCTTCACTGCTTTCAAATCTTTTGCCTCCAAGTGATTTTTAGCGTTTTGATAAGTTTATATGAAATAATTAAGAGAAATAAAACACTAATGAAACTTAAGAGTTTATGTACACGTAACAAGAAAACCACGAATAGAAAATGTATATATACACAAGAAGAAGAATACTCAAAAGTTGAAAACACGTAATTGAATCAAAAGCACAAAATAACAAAGTAACTTACAGAAGCGTTATCACAGAAAGGTCGAGAGCCGTAGAATACAGTAGACTAGCTTTTATAGAATAATTTTGGGAATTTATAGACAGGGTTGTTAGTAGAAAGAGAGGCTGTTCTATAGAGGGAGAAATAGTGATAGTATGAGTGGTACGAGTCTACAGACGGTAAACACCTGGAAATAAGCAATGGAAAAGTTTGGTTGAAGTAATTGAAGGTAAAACCAGCTATTAGTACAGGGTGCATGCAGGTAAAGGTGAAGATAGATTTCTACGAAGAGGCTACGTGACTGAACAATAGTATTTGGTTTGAAAGGAAACAAAGGCATGCACAAGATAAGAAGTGAAAGTATTTACATTGAAATAGAAATGAAATTTAGAATATTTAAAATTTACAAAAATACTATTTACACATTTGACAAAATTGTAAGAAAATAATGTACTGTTCCGCTACAGATCTGAAAATCTGCAAAACACAAATTCTTTCACTGTATTTAATGATTAGTTAAGTACGGCCGTCACGATTTTATCAGGGAAAGCCTTCACCTTTATGGCTTAACGATTTATTACTTTTTACAAATAAAGTTATCTCCTAGCAAACGTTCTGAGGGTACTTAATAAATTTCCCCGGGGATAGATATGACAACGCTGTTCCCATGTAAAGGGCCGGACTGATGTTTTTGTGGTATTATATCCGTTCCTACTTGAAAATACTATTACTTTATCAGTCCATAAGTAAAGTTTTTGTACTCAAGTCTTTCCACGAAAGTTACTTTTGCAGTTCAAACTATCGATGGTGCAGGTATTGTGAAAATACATTTTAAGAAATAATCAAATAATAAAAAAAACTTGGTATATTTTTTACAGGTTTATTGACGGAACTCGACAATTGTTTCGACAGGGGTCTGTCATTATCAAGAGTAAGCAGAATTACTAAATATATAAATGTGTGCAAACAAATTTATAGTGAATAATAATGATGGGGAAATTACTTAATTATCTAGTTTGAACAAAAGTAAAGGGAGTTGTTTGAATATGTTTCTATTTGGGAACTTACAATGTTATGTTTGTTGTACATAGCTCTTTTAATTTCTAAATTTTCAAGATAGTTTAATTTCTTACTTTTTGGTTGTATATGTAGTATTTGAAAATTTTCATTAATATTGTGTTTATTTGAAATACAATGTGTAGAAATACCTGTACAATTGTTGTTATTTAAGATACGTTTTAAATGTTCTTTTTTACGAGTGTTAATGGATCTGCCTGATTGGGTCTAGGGGATCAAATTTTGGTTTATTATTGACAAGTAGTTTTTTAACAGTATTTTTATTGGATACAATGGTTGTGATACCTAATCTTTTGAGATGTGATTTTATAATTTGACTGGTTTTTTAACGTACTGTATGGAACAAAATACTTCATTACAAGGATTATGAATAATTTGAGGGTTATATAGTAGTAGGCGTGTTTTATTTTCAAGTTTCTGGTTTAAGATACTATCGACGATTTTGGTATCATAGCCATTGTTTACAGCTATTTGTTTTATTGTATCTAGTTCTATTTTAATTTTTTTTTCGTGGAAGAAAGAATGTTTAATATTATTAGTTTGATTAGAGGAAGAAGATATTATAGTATCAGTAGTGGTGGGCTTACGAAAGATACTAAATTCTAACTTATGATCTACTCTTTTAACTGTAACATTTAGGACTTTAAGTGAGTTGTTTACCTCTTTTTCTAAAGTGAATTGTATTTTCCTATCTAAGCTATTTAGGAGTTTAAAGATATACATATACAAAAAATCGCATCTACGTATCTGTAATAGGCAAAAACATTTTTAAGAAGAGGATCTTTGAGTATAAAAAGGTTTTCTTCGAAATTGTTGATAAAGATTTCCGCAAGTATGGGCGAAGGACCCCTTTCAAAACAATTGTTGAGTTCCGTCAGTAAACCTGTGAAAAATAATCTAAGTGTTTTATTCGTTTTATTATTTCTTAAAGTAACTTTCATTTTTGATAAATAATAGATAGTTAGGCCATAAGAAGCTTTCTGATATAAAATTGTGGCGATTATATATTGAAGGAGTTGTATACATTAAGTATAAAAACATGGATGCATAGAATAAATAGTATAGCAGCGTGCTTCAGGTAGAATGTGTATCTGGACTTTTGTTCTCTCTCAAACGCGGCTTCATTGGTTGAGAGATACTCTTTCCGAAGAGATATCCAAATAGGCCACGTTAGAGCGGCAATGAAGGTCCAGATTTACTTCTATCTGGAGCACGCTGCTGTAGTATAGTATACTACTGCCTTCATGTTTTTATGCTCTAGGATTGTACAGTAGCTTTTTAACGAACAAAAGCACATGTACCGAACTCGATTCTCAACATGTTAACCAACCAGAATATTAAAATACAAGGGTGTATAAAATATAAACGGGATTGGTATTGTAAAAAATTCGAACTATATTTGATTAGACTTCGATACATATAGTATTTTCCTACATAGTCTCCCGCCCCATTGGACTGAGAGCTTTTTTATGTCATCATAGTAGAAACTCTTCGGACGTTCATGTAACCATTGGAAACCAAATGCTGCCATTGCGTCGTTCTCATGGAAACGTTGGCCCCCAAACGCTTCTTTCAGAGGCCCAAAATGATAGAAGTCACAAGGGGACAAGTCGGAGTGATATGGCGGATGTTCCAGCGTTTCCCAGTCTAATGCATCCAGTTTTTGTCTTGTGGCATTGACCGTATTATGAGGCCTAAATGAATGACACTTCCAACCGATTGCTTCTTTCTTTTCCTTCGAAATGACAATAATATTGCGTATTAATCGTGCGTCGATCATGGAGAAAGTCAACATAAAAAGCACCTTTCCAATCAGAAAACGCTGTTTCGGTCGCATTTGTCTTTGGGCGGTGAGCATAGCTCTCGTTCTCGACCTTTCCACGGCTTTCTGAAAATTCCTTGTGCCATGCAAATACCCGAGTTCTTGACAGGGTGTTGTCGTCGAATTGTGCCGGTAATCGCCGCAAAATTTTGGTTAGATTTACTCCCTCCTTGGCTAAAAACAATAATAATCGGTTGCTCCACGGAGATATGCACTTCTGCCTCGCTCATTGTTTCTTTTTATACTAAAGCGACTCTAGCGAATTTCGGTTGGTTCTCCCTTCTCCTAACGGTTCAGGCTATCTTCTCATCTACTACTACCAGGTCGCTGATCTCTCTGTAATTAAAAAACGATCAGTCCCGTTTATATTTTATACACCCTCGTATGTTCACAGTAAATGATGTCATCAGTATGGCTTTGTTCGTCTTAGCTAACCGGACACGTGAATAAGTTTAGGAGCTTTATGTGAGTAGAGTTTAACCGTTTGAAAGGGCATTATGTTTTGATCGAATAAAACAATTTTTTCTAATAGCCAGTCACACCCATAAAATCTTTTAATGCGTTCAATTTTATTGTTTATGCCATTTGGTTCTCGTTCTAGTTTAGAGCCATTTCGAAGTTTAACAGCTTGATAAAAATAATTACTGCTTTGTAATTATTTTTCTCGTACATACTCAATATGTCGTAAAAACGGTATGTCAAATATGATCGCAGCTATACGATAGTGTATAAAATAAATAGAAAGTTAACAAGTTTTCAAACGATATAAAGGTCATAAAAAATAAATTTAGTACTTAATGATTATTAAAAAATTCCAGGTGCACCGTTTTCCTTAGCACGTATTTATATGCGATGAACCTCACAATTCAGCCACTTTTCCATTTATTAACATGTATTTGAAGGAAATTTCTGTAACTAAATATCTTTCAATACCGAAACTATGCTTAAATGGTCACCATCGTTTAATTTAGTATATGTATCTTTTGGAAATAATATCTATATACAATTCTCACACTTAATAGCGGCTACTAACTTAGTCTACCTTTCTAATAATTTACTTGTAAACAAGGAGTTGCTCTTTACTCATAATTATAAAATAATAACAGGTCAAACATTATTTTGTTATTTTTAATGTTTCGATGGTAACAGCTGCAATTTATACAAGTTATACATTTGATTCTGACAAAGCAGAAAAGAAAACATTGAAACGTAAACTTTTAGTTATCAACTAAAAATTGAAAATCTTCACTTATATGTTTCACATCTTAATAGAATGTGAATATGAGATGGTTAAGTATAAATTAAAAATAGAGTTTCGTTGAACAGTTCCTTCCTTGTGGTGTTTTATTTCACATTTTCAACTAAATTTATTGTTGCCCTACAAACGGCAACATTTTCAAATCGAACGGGTGTACTGATCTACCACATTAATTTGATAACTTGAAGGACCAATAAAAAATCGTGTAATTTCCTAAGTTTATTTTACGTTAACAATTACCCTGATTACACTGTTTGTATGGGAATGGTTCCCAGTGAGTCTAAAGCAAAACTCTTTAAAATATTTAAAGAGAAATTTGAATGGGGATGTTTACCCAGCAACTTTATAAACAAATAATTTTTGGATATTGAAACTAAGATAGTTTGGACCAATTAGGCGGGAACACAAATGGTTGTTATATGATACAAAATAATAAAACGTTTAGGTATAATAAATTTGTAAAGTTGCTGTTAATTAAATGAGGATCAACATAGAAATTCCAATATCCACTCTTCGTGATAGCGCAAAGGGAATATTCCAAATACATCAATATGATATCAACTCTTGAATTCACGTGTACCCACTACAGATTACCTTAAATTAATGAAGATTTTTTTACTGTTACTGTTGTCACTCCCTGGCCGGTAATCGAACCCGGGATCTTTGGATTTACACGCCATTGCTATTACCACTAAGCTACGAGAGGTGACAGCAATTACAATGACGAACGTACTTACTAATGGGAATATTTCTACCTAATTTGCTAAACAGTACCGTTTTGAAATTAATAAAAAACGTGCAAAAATATCTTAATAATTTTATTTTTACATGAAGCCTGTACCTTAATCTACTTTTTTACATAATTTCCTTCAATATTGAGACACTTGTCATAACGTTTGACCAGTGATCAGTTTTTGAATACCCTTCTCATAGAACTCTGCCTCCTGAATGTTAACTGTTAACCACTGCATCACAACAGTTCTGACTTCGTCATCGTCTTGAAGACGCTGACCGCTCAGATGTTTCTTCAAGTGCAGGAACAAATGGTAGTGATTGGGCGCCATATCAGGGCTGTACGGAAGATGATCTAGAGTTTCCCAGTGAAATGATGTGATCTTTTCGTCCACTCTCTGCACCAAATTTTCATTAATGACCGAAGGACCCCCACTTCGTTGTTCATCATGAACATTTGTGCGGCTATCTTTAAATGCTTTCACCCACTTCCTTACCATTCCATCACTCATAGTGTTTTGTTCTAGACAGATCTCACGATGAATATCAGTCGGTTTTAGTTATTTAACACTAAGGAATCGTACAACAGCCCGGACTTCACAGTGGGACTTATGAGCGAATCAGACTGCAATGGCTTTAGTGCGCAGGTGAGAGATATAGGTACTCAGTGCGCGTATGCGAAACGCTGAGCGCAGTGCCGCGACGGCGGAATATCAAAACGGTACTTACTTAAAAAACATGCCTCGTATAACAAAATTCCTAAAACTATACAAATAAATTGTAAACTATCATAAACTTAAAACATAAATAGTCTTTGATACTGAACAGATATATCAAAATTTACATTTGGAATCGGAGTACGTCGGAAATGACATCTCTGCTTTCCTGATTCATATTGACCTGTATTTTTTTACATTCTAAATATGTCGCAGACAAACATGCAAAATTCATCATTACCAGGTGTTTTACGTAAGGGTTTGTTTTTCTTGTACGGCTAATGAATATTCAGCCGACATTTGGCATTAGGGTCACTGATACTTGATCCATGGAATTGTTTAGTGGCAGTGGCTAGAGAATCAGACATGGATGACCTCTTAGGAATGTAGCGAAGCCCCAGAAATTATATAAGTATGGCTTTTTATAATGTTATAGAAATACAGTTTACGTCCCCCTGGTTGATCGTTAGCTTCTATTTGCTATTTCGTTTTCTTTTGTAATCACTTTTTTTCACGTTTCTGTAGAAGTTAGTTTTATCAGTAAACGTCATCACGAACATTTACGTACTGCGAAACGCGTGAAGCTTAATAATTAAAGTCTGGAGCTGTTATCAGTCGATTAAATCGTTTTCTTTTTGAAAATGTTACGCCCGCATAACATTGTTGGTAGGTAGGTAGGTACATTGGTACATTGCTCTGACTGAGTAGCCAATAAAGTAGTTCCTCGATCGAAGTGATTATTATTAAATTCTTATCGAACAACGCGGCGAAATCTCAACAACAATAAATTCTTCAAACGCGCCATTTCCTTATAGCTGGTTGCCTTATAGACGATACTAGGTAATAAACTTGCACTTAAATTATTGCCTTCTTAAGCTGTGTTGAACCTTATCTATTGTTAATTTTAATGGAATAACCTTAAGGTTATGTACTACGTTTAAGTAAATTTCTGCAGGTAATATACATACATATCGAAAGATACTGAAAGGAATACGAACACAAACTGAAAGAACTGCTCAAGTCAGAATGCGTTCACATAAATGGCTTAGTATATAAGGATTTCGAGATAAGCAAGAGCTTTTTATACTGGTATTGTAGTGTAACTTACCAAGGTGTATTCGTTCGTCATATAACTCACCTACGTTGTTTATGGGAATCAGCTGTTGTCGGTTCGATACACTGGCTATTAACGTAATTTGGAAAGGTTGTTTATAGTTGTTAAATGAAAGACAACAAAATGTGACATCCTAACTTTATTATGAAAGAAATGATAAAATACCAGGGAAATCCCAGTAATATTAAATTTTAAACAAAACAAATACGAATGCCAGACTCAGCCTAGGGCAAGCGCGGGGAAAGAGTATGGCAGAGAAACCCACGTTCTTAGCCTCACAAATCAGAGATGTGTATCATCTGTAAAATATGTAATTTATATAAATCAAAAATATCACTCTGTGAAAATCTATCCTGCACGATCTACATACAAAGACACATGCAAACAATGATTTAAAACTGAAGAATGTTGGTATTAGCCGACAATGTCAGAAGGTACTGAGGTCCCATATAGGAGACAACCTAGCTATAAGTTGAGATTTTAGAGTACAATCTGGGCCTCACATAAAAATAAAATGCAATAAATAGATCCCGAAATAAACCCACAAATAAATATGTAAATAAATGCGACGAATAAATATCAAAACAAAATACACACACATTTGTGAATACTCCCAGATCAATACTCTACACGGGAGAAAATGTAAGTAAATTCAACAAGGCTCGAAACTTTCTGAACGCACCTGGTAGATCAACAAACAGCAAGATCATAAAAATTGGAAACAAAGAAAAATCACAAAAAACTTGTTACACATCACAGTTTTGGTCAAATTAACAAAATAAAAGTTCAAATTAAACAAAATATCACAAAATATAAATTATTGCGTCATTACAAAAAAGGACTGAAAGAACGATGAAAATTGAAAACTTTTGTGTAGAATTTTGTGAAAAACAACATAGTAAACCCCGTTGAAAAATACATGCAAATACAATAGTTTATTACCTGTGAATGCAACTTGAAAACCACAAAAAAAAATACAAAGAACCAACACACTGAATTGATTACTTTAGTAGATGATTTTACAGCTTGTTTTACTGGGTGCAACAGGCAACTGAAGAAGAAGCTTCTAACAGAATTAATTTGTTATATTTATGTATTAGTAAAAAAAAAAACAATAAATACCACCTCCAATTTTTCGAAAGACAGTACATCTAATACAACACAGATTAGCGGTGTGTTACACATATTGATTAATACACCTTTAAACAAAGAAGATTGTAATATAGTATTAATCGTAATTAAAAAAATCGCTGTTAACGATGCATATAGTGTATATATTTTTTACGATTTTCCTTTGCACAGTTGTGCCACTTCTTTTCTACCTTAAGATGTTTTTTTTTTGTAAAAAAAACACCCCGTAGAATTTAATTAATTTTTTAATATAAAATATTTACTCTAGCTTAAAATTAGGGTGATAACGAAGGAAATATTGATATTGCTTTTCTACAAAAATGATGATTATGATTACTAAACTATATTTGATAATTATTCGAGAACTGATTACTAAAACGACTAAATACTGACTGATAATTGTTACAACCTTTCTTCCTATTATCTACTATCAATCGTGTTTTATATTTTTCCCACATTCGGCAATGAGAACAATGGTCACTGTCAACCGCCGATGCAATAGCACCGAACATTGTTCATTATTCTTCTTAGACTAAACAATTATCAATCCTTGCATATACAGTGTTTATTTAATTAGATGGATGAAATGAATTATTTCATCGGTGCACAGATGTGCCACTTCTTTTGATTCCTATGGGGGAATCGGTGCAATAAACGGACTTCGTGTTTTAATTGTTTATTACACCCAACTATTTACAAACTATATACACTAATTTTATGGAACGTCGTGAAGGCTACTTATATACGAAGATTAATTGATTATGATAGATTGATTGAACTATATGTTATTTATACTATACGTTTATAGAGATCTTGCTGTAATTGTTGCTATATGTTAAAACGTACTAAAAATGATCTCTTATAAACGTTTGATATTTTTATCTAATATGTTGAATGAATGATTGAACTGTGCTTACTGTATTTGAAGAATGAACTGTTCTAACTGTATTATGTTTGTTATCTATACTATATATGAATTTAAGAACCGCCCCCAGAGGAGGGGCGGCTCCGATACACCGACACTTGAAACAACAAAACAAACAAAAAGGATGGAAAACCGTAAATACAAAAAATGCAACATTGCAATCCATGTGTCGGTGCATCATCCACGTCCTCGAAATGGACCGACGGGTCAACAAATTACCCCCAATAAATGTATAAACCAACTTAAACTCTAGATGCACATTTGAACACAAAGAAAAAATAATACAATGGGAGACGGCAATACTAAAAAGGGAAAAAATACGATACATACTATTATAAAACCATAAATGGCAGAAGAAAGAAACGGACAGCAAATGCACATGATAACACAACAAAAATTTGAGACGTAAAAAATGCGTGACCGACAAGGCCAATAAATTACAAACAAAAATGAAAAGATAAATCCGAACATACAGAGTCTTAAAAATAACGGAGGCAAAATTCCATCTAAACATATTTCAAAGATACAAATCACCTACATCAACAGATATAATTGATAAATTACTAAAACAAAAATTATATAGAAAGGCTATAAACTTAATCTACTCTAATATTAGATACAAAAAAACTTCTTTCAAAACATTAACTTTTATAGGAATGCCATCTATTTGTATTAAAAATATGTCAGGTGATTTCAAAACCAATAATAATTTATGTTTGTTTATTAAAAATAACAAATCCTATTGTGACAAAAAACTGGACTCTAATTGTGTTTATTGAAAACAAATCACTTAATTTTGATTTGGAAGTGTTACATATATCAGAAAAAGTTTAAAACAAAAATTTGATACTGGCACTTGCGTTACGAAACAATTGGCATTACGTATTTTTATTGCTAAATGAATCTGACCATAGAATTGCCCCATCATATCATACTTTTGAAATATATTAACCTCAAACACCTACCGGTGCTTATTTGTCTTTATGATTAGCATACCTCGAAATACGTAAACTGTTTTCACAATTCTGATATGCTGGAGACTTAGATCATAACAACATGGAGACAGTGTTTAATACTACAGCAGCGATTCTGAAATTGTAATTCGGCCTAACGCAGCCTGTTCATATGCTCTACGATCGAAGATATCTATTCTCTTATTTGTTGGTTCCAAACCTCTACATAGTAGATTGCTTTCACAAAGGTCAAAAATTACATGTTTTTGAGGCTTGAGATTTGGGTATTTCGAAATCCTGGTTTGTTGAGAAAATTGTGTGGATTTATATATTTATTTATTTATATAAGTAGTAGACTGGATATCGTAGTTTATTCTGCTGTCATATTTCTAATTTGTGATGAATTCTTATTCCAAACAGGTAAAGATTTACTTACTAGAATCCTAACTGTTATGCTCATTGTGGTGTTATAAATGCAGGCAGAGTAGACAGAGTCTGGATTTTAATTTCTCTGTCTCTGCTAATGTTTAACTGCGCCCATAAATTGGAAGCACAAATGATACACATGCATACATAACGAGGATGATTTGTATTCAGAGGCAGACAGTGCTTTTACTTTTACTTAGTTTGCGCTACGTAGTTCGTAGTTCATCCTGCCCACCGGCGACAGAGTTGCTAGATTTGTTGGAACAGAATAATAAGTAAAGTAATTTAGCGTACAGAATACATCAGATGCAGATTCATGCATGGAGAGAAGTGTTTTCAGTTTATGCAGCCCTTTCAGTTGTACCTTTGGACTCTGATGTGCACATCTGTTGGAGGTGACGAAATAATAAAGAATTACACAATTTAATTAACAGACAAGAAAAATATTACTATAGATTTAAATAGGGAAGTAGAAATATTAAGACGCAGATAATTGAGAAGTTGAAATTAGGAAGGTTTTATCAGAACTGAAGAATTCTGAATTTAAATAATTTAGGAAGATTATGAAGGTGGAGGTAAGCAATGGTAAGAGAATGTGATTTGGAAATGCCGAAGATAGAATTTATAGAATTAAGACGTTGAACCCAAATCATCGGAGAAACCCACCATTAAGAAGTATTTAAGGCAGGTACAGAATCGTAGGCGTTATGTAGTCAATAAATAGAATAGAAATAGTGCAAAGGATTATAGGAAAGTACAGAGGGAATTAAGTAATTGTTAAGAGAAGAATAGATACAGAACAGGCAAAGAGCAAGTATAGAAATAAAATTGCAAGAAAGGAATATTTACACAATTAAAGCAATAATATTTACACTAGTTATGTACAAATGAATATCATGTATGCAATGCAAAGATTCTTCATAATAATACTGGATCGTCATATACCTACTAAAACTTTTCACATCAATCCTATCTACTTATACAAACCGTTTAATTTGAAATCTACCCTCTAATTTTTGTTAGTCTTCATTAAAACTTTTAAATAAATTGTACGTGACCAATTACATGCTTATCAATCTACACTAAAACGTATGAAGGTTCAGCAGAAACGCTTCCATTTGTGTGTTATCATTAGAAAACTTTGTAGGTATGTAACACTGAGTTTATTTTGTATATATAATTTTGGTTGAATAAGTAAAATTATTGGTCAGATCAGATTTATTTGAGAATTTTGCCGAATAGACTGACATATTTAAGACTGGAATCCCAAAACATGATAACTATTCGAAATAGTTGGTGTTCGATTGATTCCCAGTCGACTCGTGTTTTGTATATCGAAATCGCTGTGTATGTGTTTCGGCTCAAAAGACTATTGCCATTGCTTTGTATATATATTAATTTAGGGTGGTGTTAACAGATATATGTCAGGTCTCGATATGCTCATAGACTAAACAAATCTATCCATCTAATGCCTTAAATGTCTTATAATAACACTCTTTGTAAATATCGATGTTGACTATCGACATCCTAGACATAACAATTTTTATTATAACATACAATATATACTCGTTTGTAAAATTATTGTTGGGAGAATCGTATTATTTTCAGAATCGAATACCTTGCATTCGAATACTTTTGAGAATCGAATGATTACTCGAATACAAAGAATCGAATCATTTAGGTTTCAAGTAGTGTTGGGAGAAATCGAATACTTCGTTGAGAATCGAATGCATTGGAATACACGCCAGAATCGAATACATACGTCGATTATTTGTATTCGAATAGCCCTTTCACTATGTAAAATATAAGTTAGTTCCATTTTGTCTTTTCAGGACTTATCAATAAAAGTTCTGCTTTGGCTTTTCGGGACTCAACAATATAGTTCCTGTCTATCTTTTTAGGACTCAACAACAATAAAGGGTCTATTCTTGACTACAAAAAAATATTGGTCCTTCGAGTTTTACCATATCTAAAGTGATACAGCAGTCTATCCGTTGAGATAAACATAAAACAGTATGTGAATGGTTATTTTGTTATATACCTCTTTAGTTTTTTTTTTGTTTAGATTTAACTCGAGGTGGGAAAACCTTACATAGGCACCCCCTAAAGGGGGGTAGTGTCAGATTCTTACTGACTAAAAACCCACCTCGAGTGGGGATTAACAACCCGAAGGTTCTAACATCCCTAGGGTAGATGCGGAGAGGTAGGGATAGGGAAGTGGATTGAGGAGAAGGCAGAATTGTGGGGGGAAGGGACGGGAGTGATGGGGGGGGGTTCGAAGAGTCGGTGGCCCACCTCTGATGTGAAGAGTGGACACTCGCGCTAAAAAGCGAAACTAGGGCTGAGCGAATGAGGGCGGCTCAGGGTAGAAGGTGACAAGGCCTTCTAAAGCGGTCGTTCGGTTTTAGGGTGTAGTTGGAGAGTGTCGAGAAGGTGGGGTTTGGGTGGCTTGATACGGAGGCCCGAAGGTTTGCCGCGTATGTATTTGCGGCGTCGAGGAGATAAGGTAGAACGGTTTCTTTCAGAATTTGGATGTTTCTGACGAATCAGGGGTAGTTTAATGCGGAACGGAGAATCCGCATGTAGGTACCTTGAAGGAGGTGTAGCCGATGGGAAGGGGCGCAGCCCCAGACGGGAATGGCGTAGGAGCAAATGCTCCTGATGATTGCGTTAAACGCATGGATTTTAGTTTGTTGGGAGATGGAGTTATTCCGGAAGAAAGGCCTGAGTTCTATGTATGCGCTCATAGCCTTGTTACGGGTGGCCAAGATATGTCGCCTCCAGTTTAGGGTTCTGTCGAAGAGAACGCCCAGGTAGGTGACGGAGTTGGTCTATTTGACTGGACGGTTGTTGACGATTATGGTGGGGTGTTTCCGGGTTCTTCGTGAAAAGAAAATTGCTTCCGATTTGGTCTCATTGATAGAGAGTTTCCATCTCCGATACCAGTTTAGGAGCAGGGGCAGAAAATTGTTAGGTCTCGCGGAACTGTGGAGAATGGTTTTGGCGGAGGTTAACAAGGCAATGTCATCTGCGTAAAGAGCAGTCAAAATAGAAGGGTGGAAGGGCATGTCAGCGAGAACAAATTGAAACCTCTTTAGATTACCTTTACTGTTTTATATAACCGAGTTCCTACTCACTAAGTGCCTTAGTTATTTTTTAGGATAGATAGCTTAGATCAAACTTGATAAAGTCATTATAGTTGAATAAGATGTTTGAGGGAAAATGCTTAACCTATTTAGAACCACATGTACTAGTAATAGAATGGTTATTAAAGTTACTGCCTCATGTATCTATTGGTGTTGGATGCTGCCTTGCTTGGAGGTCAGTGTGGACCCTGATCGGGGATTACGATCAACTTGCGTGTTGGTCCCTGGGAGAGTCCAAGTTTGTTCCTCCAGTTGCGACTACCTGGGAGAACGAAGATGAGAAGCAGTTGCCGTTTTGTTGTTATTGTTTGGGTTTCTGGCATGAATTGAAGTAAAAGACAGTAAATTGCTACCATTAGTTTAGGTCGAATTATATTGTTTGGATGTAAGATAGATCCAAGAGCTATTATAATATAAAGTCACGTGTGGGCCAACTAGGATGTTTTCTGACTGTCTACGTGTTAGGGGTAGTGGCTGCTTGGTTTGGCGGACTAGGGTCAATATACGTGCTGGCCTCTGAGAGTGTCCGGAGCTAGAGTCAACAAGGTTATTGGCCCCTGGGGAAAAAAAACTTTTTTGTGTTTCATTCCCACCAGCTACTCGTGTTGGTGGGCGGGCACTCCCTCCGACCTACACTATAGTGCAAAGCTGGAGGGTAGTGTGTAAGGCCCTCTTCAGCCTCCTTGCAGGAATCGTGGGAATGGGTGAGTGGTGTGATTAGGGAGAGAAAGATGAGACGGACGAAATGAAGACAGAAGAGAAGTGAAAGATTATCTGTGGAATATTACTGCCTCAGCATTTGTCTAAGTGATCCAAGGAAACCACAGAAAACTTGGACCAGAGCAGCCGGATCCGCGTTCGAACCGGCGACCTCCCGAATGCTAAGCAATGATCTAGAGTACTAGACCACGCCGCTCGATGCCCCTGGGAGAATCCAATATTTATTTATCATCTATGTGCGAGGCATGGCGACCGCGCATGGCTGGGCTGCGCCTCTGAGCAGACTTCAACTTGTGGCTTCAGGTGAAGCATAGTAAATTTAACTTAACTACTGGTACCTGTAAGTAAAGGTATCTTGGGACCACATTTAATTGTTCTCATATTCAAAGATCAGACTTGATTGAAGTACTGATTAATTTAATGTAATGATAAGGTCGCCCTTTGGAGGACTATGTGCTTATGTATTTATGTATTATTTCTTTATTTGGCTCAGGTTCAACAATTCATTACACAGGAACGTCATATGTTCTTTTACACTAAGTATTTAGTTTGAATACTTCATTGATTGAAGAATTGTCTCTACTAGTGATTAAGATATTGTAATTGAGTATGTATATAAATTTATATTCGGCATTGTTACTATTCGTATTGGTCAAAATTCTACGTTAACGTCGTCGTATCTTCATCATCAACTTATCTTATATCTTCATATGTCATCGTTTTTTACAGGTACAATTTTAAACCCTTTTGAGTGCTTCACCAATGTGACTGTTTTAGGCGGAGGCCGAAGTTTTAATTGTTGTCATCAATTTTTTTATTATTACTTTGTTTTAGTTTACAACGCCAAAAATTTATCTTCTGGCTGATTAACAATAAGCCCTACATAATATATCAATTATTTTTACGTAATGGTAATCAATTTCTAATTTCCTGTTTTCTCAAATGATTGACATTTTATTCAATAGAACCCTCATTTACAACCTGTTGCCGTTTACCTATTTGAATTGCAGAATATTTGAGATGTTATTTACTGATAGAAGTACATACATATTTATTGCATTCAATGACAACTGATGCTCTAATTTGATTAGATAATTTCAGTAATTACAACATCTTATCCTATATTTGTGTAGTTGCTGCAATTATTTATTAATAGATGTTGCGTTTCATTTTCTCAGGTTTTGTGAACTTAGATTGAGAATAATTACGATTATTCAGTGAACTGAGACTGTCAATTAAATGTAGTTGGATATTACATTTTAACAACTAAAACGTCTTAATTATACGTTATAATTATACCGATATGAATCGGTTACATTAAACCGTTTTCGATATCACTTTATCAACAGTTTATTATTTAATAACGAGACAAGTACAAAATCAGCATGTGTAAAGGGATTTGATCTCCGACACGAGTAATGCGTTTAATTTATTATGCATCTTACAATCGCCAGCCTTAATTATAACAGTCCTAATTAAGACTGATGTTATCAGATTCGTGATGGCGATTAAGACACTCTAAGCTGCAGTTCAAGAAATGCCTGTAATTAATCAAAACCATCAGTCTAATTACGTAGGCTTAAGCAGTTGAAATTACTTAGATTCTCTGACACACAATTTCTGTTAAATAAGAAGAATACGACAACACACAGAGACACTGAGATGAAGATGAGCACATTTATCAACTTTATGCTCGCAAATGAGTTTTGTTCAGACAGTGGCAGTGATGAAAGTGAAATAAAGATAAATTGGGAGTTTCAAAACCTGACGTAGGCCCTGATGTTTCGAGGGGGAAAGGTTGAAATGATATTGACATAACAGAATCGTACTTACTAACATAAATTCAAACTTAGATAGTACTAACCATCTCGCTGTAACGCTACAGGTATTCTCTGTAAGGAAAATTAATAAACCACATTTGAACTATGAATTTATAATTTTGTTTTAGTGTGAAGGATTCTCCTTATAATGAAATAAAATAATAGTTTCGTTGATGCTAACGTTGCTAACATTTATTATTGCAAAATTATCGAATATACTGTAAAGACATACCAGGTAAAGACAATTAATTTTAAATAGATTAAAATCCAAAGCAATAAGAGAAATTAGATCTAATGTAGTCTAACTCTATTTCGAATTAATTCAATATTCAGTAACAGAACAGTCTATCAAAATAACTTAGTTTTGTACATTATGTTTGTAATTCCAACAACTAAAATCCATCCATCCACAGGTTTAGCAAATATAATTTAAAGGAGAATTACTACAGAATTTAAATTTCCAAACTCTTCATTTGATTTGCTTTCTTTAGGTGTTCTTTACAGTTTTGTATATGCATATCTTATAAAATGTTGATTGATTAATTTCATTTGACATTATAAACATTTTTGCGAGTATTCCTCCAAAGGATATTATTGAAACTATCAGTAACAAGTTTCTATCAGAAAAACCCAATACATTCATTGTCAACGATTTAATTAAATATTTAGAAATTTGATTACACCAAAATTATGTACAACTTAACGACAAATTTTATATTCAAAATGAAGGTTTAGCAATGGGAAATGCCCTTAGCCCGCTTTTATCAGAAATCTTCATGAACCATCTAGAAAATAAAATAGCATCCCAACATCTTTTTAAAAATTGTTTATACTACCACAGATATGACGATGACATACTAGTGTGCTTTGTAGGGTCTGATAGATTACTTTCAAAATTTTTAAATTTTATTAACAATATCCATGAAAAGATAAAAATTCACACTAGAAATAGAAAAAGATAATTCAATAAACTTTTTAGACTTAACAATAAAAAGAGTAAACTCTAGACATGAATTCGCGATATATCATAAACCCACTCACACAGATATAATAATCTACTCAAAACCTTTTCATCCTATATCCCAAAAAGTAACAGCATTTAATTCCTTTATCCATAGATTAATAAATGTACCTTTAAAATCAGAGCAGTTTAACTTGGAGTTAGAGAGAATTTATCAAATAACAATTAATAATGGTTATTCGCATAGTATATATAACATATCAAATAAAAAATTAAAACAAAAAACAATAAATTGTATTTACCCTATCATTAAAAATAGACCTATTAAATTTAGTTGTGTTACATTTTTAGGCAATATTTCCAATAAAATAAGTAAAAACAAGTGTATAAATAACAGTTCTATTTTCTTCAAAACCAACAATTCGCTAGGTAAATTTATTCTTAATAACAAATGTAAAACACCTAAGGGAGCCAAGTCAAGTGTTTATTTATTAAGTTGTACAGATTGTAAAAATGTTTATGTAGGACAAACAGGTGGGGCCTTTTATATTCGCATCCGTGAACATTACATAAGTTTTATTAATAAAAAAACTGATTCAATATACGCAGAACATCTAATTAATTGTAACCATAATTTTAATAAAGACTTCAAAATTTTACATATTGAAAATAAAGAGATTAAACTTAATTTATTAGAACAATTAGAAATAAATAGATTCAGTAAACAACATATTATTTTAAACGACCAACTTGAGATCACAAATTCTCCACACCCATAACTGTTAATGTTCATCTTAGGTATAAATACTTCTGTAGTAGACTAAGTTTGTATTATCTTCGCCAGAAGAACCTATTGTATAACGAAACAATTTTGTAGCAATACAAATAAATTTTATTTGAAACTGTATTTTTCACTTCTTCTAAAATGCCGTGAAAACTGTAGCCGAATACAAAAATAAATAAACAATGCTATTTTTTTAACATTGAATTTGCTGGTATATATTTAAAGGTTTGTTATTAATTTTCTTCGTAAGTCCGATAAATTGTTAGAATTTTTCCATTTGGCGCGTTGTATGTTCTTAAAGTAAAATAAATTGTATCAGTTTCGTTTAAGTTGAGAAATTATTTAATTTGTCGTTTGAATGCATCTTACTTTACTTAATTCCTCTCGAAACGGAACGACGCGTGACGTCGCGTCTCGACGCGTCGCCCCACCTTCTTTCCTCCATTTCGCTCGTTTTCGTTATGTCACTTCGCCTGCTACGAATTTTGTTCGCACTAATTGCCTTAAACAATAGGATGGCAATTTAAGCGGGCTGTGTTAGTTCCGTTCGTAATGCGTTTGCTAATTACCGGTTTTATAATATATTAGGGGTGGAAAGTGTCGCCAGGCGCGACAGGGTAGTAGCTCCGCAAAAAACGTCCGGATGACGCTCTTCCTTATTAATTCACGCTTAGAGTTTCGGTAAAATGGAAGAGACATCATGGCAACATACAGGATGTCCCAATATCTAACCGAAATAAATACATATTTCAATGTATTCTGACTTTGTGTTGTAGATATTAATAACGATAACAAAGCGACATTAATAATATAACCTTCCTTATTTTCTGTGTTTTCATAAGTTATCTCCAAAATTTCACAATGCAGGATAACAACAAGAAAGTAATGTGAAATATGTTTAAATTTTTATAAAATTATATGTTTCGAAAAATATGGGTATTGGTATTTCTTTAATCAACATTCAGTAACAGTTTCAGATGTAAGCATATGAAAATTTTAAATTTTGCATACGTGTAGTTAAAAGAATATTTTTAAGTTTCAATTTTACTGCTAAATAATATTTCAGTGTATTTTTGAGGCATTTTCTTGGTTTAATACACAAAATACACAAAAAGAACCAGTCCAAAATCAAAAATAAATTAAAAGATTTCATTCTTCAAGTTATTGATGTAAATAGTAACAATTAGAGAATACTGTTACTTAATACTAAAACAGCCAGAAGCACTAAAAACAATTGGGGTTTATCAACTGAATTGTACCCAATACGATGGCAATTATATTGGCCAAAAAGGATGTTGATTTATTATACGCTTAAAGAACATACTGACAATATAAAAAATATAAATGTTCCACAGATTTAGCTGAAAACTGCATAATCAAAATTACACTGTAGGTATACAAAACGTCAAACTATTATATACATGACCGAAAAGTAAAACTAACGGTTCCAGAATTTATGGAAATCAAAAATACTCTTGAAATTGGTAAAATCTTGTAAATAACTAAAAAGAAATTGTAACTTACAATTCACCACTTTTATTCTATAATTTTAAATTTATTAACCCCACCCATAGGCTAGCTATAAATATGAAATCTGCACATTCATAGTCTTCGATCATTGCTTAGCATTTACTGGTACAAGTTTTCTGTGGCTTTTGCAATTGTCGAGTTGAGTAAATTTATTGTTGAAACTTACTTATAAAAATGTTTCTTTGAGAACCCATCAACGAAAGATTAAATATTATAACTTGACTAGTTTGCCACAGAAATCATTTTACCGTACTTATTTGGTGAACATTCACTAGATATTTTTGGGTCACCTTGTATATATTTACCTAAATGTGTCTGTTATACGGTAGGATTCATTCACAATGGGTAATACAGCATGGTATAGCAGGTGTTGGCGCGATTCAAAACTCATTTAACGGTGCGCCTTTGTATGCCGCTGTACTTGTCAACGGATATTTTCAAACAAAATGTTTTTAATTAACGGGCTCGTTTTCCACCTCATACTATACCACCATGTTGCCTCTAAAAAAATACAAAAAATGGACGCAAAAATTAAGCAACATTTGCTGATCTATCCGGTATGCAAACTTCCGAAGTAGAGAGGAAAAGAGGAACCAAAACAATGACAATGCGACAGAAACGTTAATTAATGGAAATCTAATTATTTTATTTATGGTCTTCATAAGCACCTATACTTATTTATGAATTTGTCACCATAAAAAGAAAACTTATTTGTTTCATTCCCACCAGCTACTTGTGCTGGTGGGCGGGCAGTCCCTCCGACCTACACTCTAGTGCAAAAGGTAGGGCGTAAGGCCCTGTTCAGCCTCCTTGTAGGAATCATGGGAATGGGTGGGTGGTGTGATTAGGGAGAGAAAGATGAGACGGACGAAATGAAGACAGAAGAGAAGTGAATGATTATCTGTGTAATATTATTGCCCCAGCATTTGCCTATGTGATCGAAGGAAACCACAGAAAACTTGGACCAGAGCAGTCGGATCCGAGTTCGAACCGGCGACCTCCCGAATGCTAAGCAATGATCTAGAACACTAGACAACGCCACTCGGTGTGTCATCATAGCCACCACCAAAATTATTTATTAGGGCCTATCCAAAGGCGTTGCACTTGTTTAACGATTTTCATCAATTTGCAAATAAAAATTTGTCTACAGTTTCATATCTAATAACTTCAAATGCAAATGAGATTAACTGCACCTTTCTACAATCTCTCCGATGCTGCCAGTGTCCTCCTATTCCAATGTTAAACTTTATAAATAATGAATTAGATTGTATTTTAGTTGTACAGAAATGATGTAGTTAGCATAATGCGTCTTTACACATTTAATAAGTTGTCATACAAATGCTAGTAAAAGTTAATGTAAGAATACTGAGAAATATTTGATCAAAACTTAAAAATTGAAAAGTGATGCATTAATAAATACTGTAAATTGCATTCAGTATAAAATTACATCCAAATTTTTCATTAAACAGCAAATCACATACGTAATGTATAGAAAAATCAATTGTAAATCGATTCGGCAGATATAAATAAGACATTAATAATGAAATATTTTAATACTGTTTTAGTAGGAGTAAATTTAAAATACATTAATGCGATATTAATTATTGAATTAATTTGTACCCACTACAGATTACCTTATATAATGAGGGAAAAATTTGTTACTGTTGTTACGCCCTTGCCGCGACTCGAACCCGTGATCTTTGGGTTTACGTAATTTAGTGACAAAAGCATTGGCGCTGATGGCTATTGATAATGTCAACCGCAGCTGCCGACGAAACGTCTGGACCTAACCGTTCATTTAGGGAACGACCCATTAGCCCCAGGCTGAATTCTATGATCTTACACTTTTCTATCAAAAAATGTATTTGTAAGAATGCGCAATATGCTGTTAATGTTTTATATGTCTCTTACATTTGAAAAAGCATACATTTCATGAAGTTAATTTTTAAAATCACTGTAGATGCACTTTACGCTAACAAAACGTCTTACAAAACTGTGAGACTGTATTTGTCTTTTGGTATGTGTGGAAATCCTTGCCAGTTAGACGCAAGCAAATATTTGTTATTCAAGGGTAAACCTCACATAGCATGTTAAATCCAGGGAGACGCATGCAGCATGAGAGAGATGGCGTCTTGTGTAATGTTCCAATCTTCTCTAATTAAAACAGCAGTCGCGGGTAAGTACATCGATGCACCTGGAATTAAATTTTAATTAAAAACCACAGAGGATTTTCTTGGAACAATGATCACGTCTGAGCTTTCCATATTGCTTGCTAACTCTTCCTCTTTCACGGTTTCGCGCTGGCTGAATCATCACATTTTCTTGCTAAGAAGGCGGATTTATGGAATTGATTATCCGGGAGCGCATTGGGGAGAGGTAAATTGTCACCGTAGAGGCGGTAAAGCAAGAACATTAACCGCTTCTCTCTAATTAAAAATTGATGTTAGAAACGTGAATTAAACGGAATAGAAATGTAATGTAATTTAAAAGAAGTACCAGGTAATATATACAGTAAAATTCGGTTACAATGACGGCGATAGGACTAACGAAATTCTGTTGTTATAGCCAAAGGACGTTAAGCAAATTATTTATTTATGTATTAATACTAAAAAACCCAGATATTTGCCAATAGTGGCGTATAAGCCTATATTCATTACACTTACTGTTTATTAGTTGATGAAATAAGATTATTTCACCGGTGCACAGATGTGCCACTTCTTTTGATTCCTATGGGGGAATCGATGCAATAAAAGTTTATAACACCCAAACTATTTACAACTATATACACACTAATTTTATTGTAGGCCGTGATTGCTATTTATTTTTACGAAAATACTAAATAACTATAGATTGTGATTTATTATATGAAACTATATGTTATTAAATACTATATGTTTAGAGAGGTCTTGATGTAATTGGTGCTATATGTTAATGTACTAAAATGGTCTCTGCTAAAAATGTTTGATGTTTGAATGTTGGTGATGTAATTTAATGTAAAAATACTTATATTAACATGAATTTATGAACCGCCCTCCAGATGAGGGGGTGGTCCCGATGGACCGACACTTGAAACAACAAAAAAATGAAGGTAAACGTAAACATACACAAATGGAACATTGTAAGCTATGTGTCGGTGCATCAAGTACGTCCTGGAAATGGACCGATGGGTCAAAAAATTACCCCCAATAAATCTACCGACTAATTTAACTCTAAAATAACATTTGGAAACAAAGAAAATATAATACAATAGGGTTAAATGGCAATACCAAGAAGGGAAAAAATATGACACATACAACAACAAACTGCAAAAGAAAGGAACAGACAGCAAATGCACATGACAATACAAAAATTACAAAAATCCGAGAAGTAAAAAATGCATGATTAATAAGGCTAATATATTACAAAGACATAAAATAAAAAGAGGAACATATGCGAACATTTACTGATAATCATCAAAGCAATTTCATAGAGTTCGTTAGATGTAATAAAAACCAGTTTAGTGATTATTGGTTATTGACATGCTACAATAAGAAATGTTTATTAATAATCATACAAAGTTCTGTTAATAAAACAATCCACATTTTCATCATCATCACAAATATCTGACTTAAAACCACTAAACCAATTTCTTTATCAATAAATAAACTATGAATTATGTATGTCATACTTCTGAAGAAGCCTCAAGAAGCCGAAACAATTGTCAAGTTTTTAAATTAAATATTTGTGGAAATTAATAAGTGTTTTGTTTATAAAGTGATCATGAATTTCCATCAAGCAAATGTAGATACTGTGAATCATACTAAACCAATTTTTACCATAACAAAAAGTAAAATGTTACAATAAAATTAATTAGTATATTTTCATTAGTTTATTTTATATTTTGATTAGTATTATATGATTGGATTTCTATTGAACGAAATATATAAGTGGGTAGAAGATAAAGTAGAAGTTTGATTCTTTTAATTAATTATATTGATAAATGATATTATTCACGACTCTTGACGCGTGTTGAATCAATCCACCATGTACACCATCGACGTTCCCGAGTAATTTCTGGTGAATAAGTCATAAATCATTACCATTGGACTGTTGTACTGGATCAGTCGTTCGGTCACTATGTGTGTCCATGGGTCGATATTCACGATGGAAAAATAAAAATTATATGTCTGGCTCGTTTGTACTGTCGATAAATTAATCGGAATGGTCCGAACCACATCGTAAATTACATGTATTTACGATATCACCTGAAAAACTATTGCTCTTAGGGACGTTGCCTTTTATGAGTTTTTACTCATTTCAATTCGATTTACAACAACACAAAAGAGGCTGGCTGTGTAGCAATAAAATCGCGCTCGAGCACGCTCCCAACGAAACGGAATTAAAACAGAAGCAACAGTGAGCGCGTTTATCAAACGAATCGATCTCTACGTGAACCTATATATCCGAGCTTATTTAAATTGTATTAACAAGTGGATACAAATTGGCTTATAACTTTAATTAAGTTGGAAATTATACGAATTAAAGTGTTTGCCAAGTGGTTATTGACGTGTTTAATCTCTAAAGCGCCGACAGAATGAAACGCTAACCGGATCAAATACGCCCATATACACGGCGTCCAAAAATAGACGACCAAAGTTTATAACTTCCGAAAGAATTTCGTACGCGACAAAATTAATACGAAAACAGTACAATTTTGAGTACCAAACGCTCCGTGAGTACAAATACGTAAGTAATGTAATATACTCCACCCATTAATGTAGTAATGTTTGTAGTTGTAGAGATAACAAAATCATATATAACGGAAGACGAACAGTCGGACGGGTAGGTTATTTATGCTGTCAATTTTATCAGTTGTAACTTAGAACAAATAAAGTAATTAATTGTTTCTATTATTTTTCTTGGCATCGAAACGTTATAAATAAAGTAACTTTTAGTGTATCGTGATTTATTGAAAATTAAACGGAAACTGATTTGGTCCTACAACTACCAAACAAAATTTAGTTGTTGTACGTTATTGAGAAATCATCGTTTCGAACCAGAAGAATCAGGACGAAAATTATCAACAAAATTGAAGAAGGAGATTTTTTGCCTACAACATTCGGAGATAGATCTCTAATCACTATTAACAATTTTCATTTATTTATTCAAAACCAAAAATGTTACATCATCATCATAGAGTCGTCATTTCGAAGACTAATTGGACATGAGCCTCTATGCCCTCCTATTTTGAGCCAATCATCGCATTTCTCTGGAACATATTACATCCCTAACTATTTGAGAACAGTAATGTACTCTAGATCTTCTTCTAATGTCTACAATTAGTCCTTCATGTCTGATAAGGTGTCCTATCAATCTATATCTGCTATTCCTTATAACCTTTTATAGTGTTCTCGGCTCTCCTACTGTTTCTACTTTTTCTTGTCAATGACCCCCCCCCCATACATTTCCAAACAAAAGTATAATAATGATATAAATTAAATGATACATTTTTTTCATTATCTTTTAAATTTGGAAATTCCCTTTTTATTCTAACTATTCTAAGCGTATAAACTCGACCCATTTACTGATTCTGCAACATCGCCGGCGAGACGCAGCACTCTGTATCTTTTTGGTGGGACTGATTTGCTTATTGATTTTCATTCGTTGGCAGTTGGCATAAACTGGGCTGACAGCCAGCGCTGACTGCATTTCTTTAAATGGAGGCGAGTGTCAGCCGAGTTTTCCCAATCTAACTTGTATTAAATTATACGGCTTTCTGAAGCAGTGTAATGACAAGGTTTGGGTCAACAGCCGCGGCGAGGAAAATATAGTATTTTTCGATGTGTTTTTGTTCGTTAGCAATATACTTATATATTTGTGGTGTAAATTAATATTTTTTGTCATATATGTGCTTATTTTTAACCAATAGTCACCTCTGACATCATGTTTTTCTTGAAATAAAAATCAGTTAAGACATTTTGAGAATTAACAATTTTGACCCTCCCGCAAAATTAACCACGAGCCGCCACTGGTCTCTAGATATCTAGTTTTCGTCTGCAATTTTTATATTAGCTGTACCCCTATTTTCATCCAAGCCCGAATTCAAGGGGGGTAATGAAGGGGTAACTACCCCCCTCCCTATAATAAGAACAACATTTTCAAAAGCATTTATATTTTATTAAAAAAAAAATTGGGGCGCATCGATCGATTATCCACTAATATATCTATATTTCTATGAGTATGAATGAGCGCCAGCCCAACCATACGATCTTGCGCCATGGTGGAATGAATCCGTTTTCAATCTTCTCACTGCAGAGAAGCTGCGTTCGCCGGCGGGTAAAATTAATGCAATTGAAACACCTTTTTCATTTTAGGAAATACTCCTTCTCTTTCATCGCATTAATTGTACGCATCGTACATCAACGAATCAGCTGAATTACAGTCATTACTGCATTTCATTTTCCAAATATCTACTTCTGCCTCAAATAATGATAATATTATTTCTTCATTTTCATTGTCCAATTTACTGAAGTAATTTGCGACATTCTTTGTGGCTTTTCGTTTGCTTAGAATTTTAAGTTTGTCCTTATCTGTAATCGTCATGTTGATTCGAAAAGAAACTTCCAACGTTGAAATTAAAACCATTTTTCAAGAATCTATCGATACGTGTGATATACGAGTCTTTGATTCATTAAATAGAGTTGTAATGCCTCTAATATTATATAATATTGATATCCTGGCTCGCGTTGGATGAAGCTGAACTTTCATATTTATCTTAATTTTTTTCTTTTGCTTATGCAATGCTAGGTACAGGATTTACAGGATTTGCTTCTTTGTTCTTACGCTTAATGAGAAAGTTGTCTAGTGTAATGAAACGTTTCTTCATGGTAACCTAATAATAATAATAATGTGGCGGCTTTTTTTTACTCGTCAGACATTTTTGTAAATATGTATTTGCTTATTATGTTGTATTATAATATTATTATTCTTGTATGTAAATATAATTCTAAATATTTCTATTCTAAATACAATTCTTCTATTCTATTTTATTGCTACTATGCAAATATCTATTCAAATACTTCTGTTTGAATTCTTTTGTGTCAATACCTTTCTATTATACTCTGTCTAAATTACTTTATTACTTGCACTTTCCTATAATCCTTTAACATTCAGATTTCATGTACTAACAGCATGACGTCTATGGTCCCTGTACCTTCTTAATTGCATTTAAATGTTAGGTTTGTTTGGCATCTAAAGGTCTTCATACAATTTCGTGTAAATATGTTCATATATTGATATCTCATCCCTTTCTGATTGGCTCCCTTCTGCGATCAAAATTAATCTAGCTCCTCCCTAATAGTTTTCATAAGATTTTCTTTTCAAAAACACTGCACTTCCTATCTGCTCTATCTACATTAAACATTCGGTTTCAATTAAAGTTGTTATTGTTTCAATTGTGTTTCATTTTATTTTGGATTAAACTGATAAAGTATTTTTAACAAACAACATTAACAACAAAAATAATAATATATTCAAAATAGAAGGAATTAAAATCCTTATTCGTCTAAATATAAAGATCTCACATTTGGAACTCGTCCTACCAAGTAGGCACAACGAACCGAAAGCCATATCCCTCGGAGTAGTTGTTTCTGTTGATTCCATATTTATATTTATATTTATATTTATAATATAGCCTGTAAAAGCCTTTCTGCCAGCGCTCACCTGATGAAACCCTATAGGTCGAAACCGGTCGTAGGATATGGCTTTCGGTTCGTTGTGCCTACTTGGTAGGACGCGTTTCAAATGTGAGATCTTTGATCTTAATATTTAGACGAATAAGGGTTTAATTCCTGTTCTTTTTTGATATGTTATATCTTCGTCTAAGAATCCATCGGAATCAACAGTGTCATTCAATGCTGCTAGGGGTATTAGCCCTCGGAGTAGTTGTTTCTGGGTATTTCATATTTATATTTATATTTATAGTTAAAATAATAATAATTTTTATATATATTGAACTGTAAAAAAATGCAAGTATCTATGCTCGTTAATTATTCTAAATCTGTTCAATACAAAGTACAAAGCGCCGCGCCAATTACCAATACGGAATGTACGGAAAAGCAGGGGATTCCCAAAACCCTTTCGTAACTGTTCGTAGCGCGTCGGCCGTATGCTTTGCCCCTCCTCCCAGGTGAATGTTTTGGATACGCCCTTGCTTTCACTTCCCTTACAAATCATTTTTTTCCTTTTCGATTGTTATTAATTTTTATTTCATCGTCCACTGTTAATACCGATTCCATTTTATTTTTCTAACAATTTTTACAAAACTTTCTAATTTTTAACAAAAAAGTCGAATAAAACAATCCAAAATTAGGCGATTATTCTCTACTCTTAAAATAGAACTCTTTCCAGAACAACCTGAACAATTTTATTATAAAATGAGAATAACTCGCCCGGTTGTATCATTTGATTTCTATTGTTGATCAAATGGTAGACATTATATTGGCAAGCGAGTAATTAAGCTGGTCATTATCTTGTGGAAACTACTAATTAATAACGAAAAGCAAGCGGGTCCGTGTAGAACATTAATTTTGTTTCAAAGTAGGCGCCTCGGTGTTGAGTTGGTACAGGTGAAATTCGATATAATTTCTGGGGATAGCGCCAGAGTAAAAGCTGTGTTAAAGGTAACCCTCACTTAATAAATAAATTGAAAATAGCCTTTCAGAACAGCGGGTAATTTATGGCATTAAAATGAGAACACGTATTAGTTGGTCGCATGTACGGCTACAATTAATGAATTAATTAAGCGGAATAAAATTAGTTCATAAATTTTAGCGTAACAAGCGGCCGCCGATAAAACAGGTCCTGGGAAGTGCATAGAATATACGTGTATTTGTACGGATCATAGACCTATAGAACAAGGACCGAGCCTCCAGTATATTCCTAGTATGATGAGAGAGAACATTAAAAAATTTTGATTGTTTCATGCCCGCCGGCTAATATTGCTACTCGACGGACTATCCTAACAACAGATGTATAATAAAACGAAAGAAAAAGTACTAGAAGTTTCAACTGTTTATTGGTAGAGACTCTAACAATTGTTTTGACCAAACGGTCATTATAAAAGAGCAATTACAAGTACTGAACAATAAAACATAATTCAACCCTTAAATAGTAGATAGCTAGTAACGTCAAAATGTTTAATACTTAAGGGCTGTATAATTTTTTATTGTTCAGTATTTGTAATTGCTCTTTGATAATGACCGTTTGGGCAAAACAATTGTTAGAGTCTCTAATAATAAACAGTTGAAAATTTTAGTGCTCTTTCTTTCGTTTTATTATTGTTTCATCATAATTGCACTATTATCACTATTTCTATTAACAGACGTATATTCTAGGCAAAGTGGGGGGTTGGGCGGAAGGCGGTGTGGGTGGTGATGATTGGGGGCGAAAGACAAGATATAGTCTAGGCTCTAGGGCTATCTGTGCAACTGTCTGTACTCTGCAAGGAAACCACAGAAAAACTTAAACCAAGGCAGCAAGACCACCGAGCGACGTGGTCTAGTGCTCTAGATTATTGCTTAGCATTCGGGAGGTCACCGGTTCGAACCCGGGTGCGGCTGCTCTGGTTTTCTTAGGCAAATGCTGGGGCAGTAATATTCCACAGATCATCTTTCACTTCTCTTCTGTCTTCATTTCGTCCGTTTCATCATCTCTACCTAACCACACCACCTACCAATTCCCACGATTCCTGAAAGGAGGCTAAAGAGGGCCTTACACCCTACCCCTCCGGCTTTGCACTATAGTGTAGGTCGGAGGGACTGCCCGCCCACCAGCACGAGTAGCTGGTGGGAATGAAACACAAAAAAGTTTTTCTTTTTCAGCAAGACCAATCCGACATCCGAATGCTAAGCAATTTATATCCTTATAAAAGAAAGGTGATTGATTTTAAGTTGCTTCAAAAGAGATGAAAGTCGATCGCGAGGTCGCACCGTCCTTTATTTCATGCGGACACATTTTTCTAAGGATGGTGGTTCACTCCAGTTGTGTAGGTCTATGGTGCAGCACATGCAAGCGAATGTACTCATTCGTACATGTGTATACATTTGTGTGAATGTTTGTCTGTGTGTGATTTAAATTATTGCACATCGCGTCCAGAAATCTAGCAAAAATAATTCCATTCCGTGTGTGATCCGGGCCGAGCTTGCTCCATTCATTAAGATACAAATCACGCATGTACTTCGATTTATGTTTGCGTGCGCATATTTGTTATATGTTCGGCTATTTGCTAAGATTGCCTTACATACATCTATCACAGTATTTTATTGCTACTTTTTTTTAAGAAACTTACAACATAATCGTGAGTAGATACCTACCTAGCTAACGTTTCTAGGTTAGGATTAATCGACTATATATCGTCTTGTCATTTTGAACTTCAATAATACATTGAAATCAATAAACAAACTTCAGAAATGGAGCATTTTCTTTATATATAGAGTGTCTTTGGTTTTATAATAAAAAAACAGCATTTTTAATGCTTCACACTTCAACTAAAGTCCGAAACGTCCCTCGTAACTTCCTCTATGGCACGTATTAAAAGCTTTTTATTTGTTAAAACCATATTCATTGTTCAAATGTAGCCTATTTTTTCTCCACAAAGAGTAGACATAAGCATATACGAGAGTGGCTCCAGAAGTACTCGACCCAACAAAAAACAAGAAACACAAAAATTTTGGAAAAAATATATTTATTTTTTAACATAATCTCCTTTCAGCTCTATACACTTTTGCCAGCGATATTCAATGAGTTCGACACCCTTTTTATAATAACTATTTTGCCTCTCAAAATAGCCATTTAGTGCCGACATTACTACTACATCGATGGAGAATCTTTGACCACTGAGCCATTTTTTCAAATTTGGGAACAGAAAATAATCCGAAAGGGTTAAATCTGGTGAACAGGGTGCATGAGGTTGCAATTCAAATTTTACTTGATTAATTTTGGCCGTTGCAATTTGTCATCTGGTGCATTGCCTTGACGAAACAACACATTCTTCTTAGCCAAATGCGGTTGTCTTCGTTTGATTTCGTTGCTCAAACGTTGCAATAAGTCCGCATAATATACGTTGTTGAACGTTTTTCCTTTTTCAAGATAATCAATGAAAATTATTCCACGCCCATTTAAAAAAAATCGACGCCATGACCTGGCCTGCAGATGCAACTGTTTTCGCCTTCTTTGGAGTCGGTTCCCCCTTTTCAGTCCATCCTTTTCTTTGTTTTTTTCTTTTGGGTGTGAAGTGGTGGACCCGTGTTTGATCCATGGTTATGAAACGGCGCAAAAATTCTGCTTTGTTACTGTAAAACTTCGCTAAACACTCAATTGAAGCATCTTCACGACACTGTCTTTGCTCGAGTGTGAGCAAACGGTACAGCCATCTTGCATACAACTGTCTTATGTCCAAATTTTCAGATAATATGCGTTGTACCGCACATTTTGATATGCCTACTATATCTGCTGGATCGTACAGTTTCAATAAACGATCATTCATTACCGCTTTGTGGATTTGTTTCACCATTTCTGGAGTCGTCACCTCATTTGGCCGACCACTGCGATGCTCGTCTTGACAGCTCCTACGGCCTCTCATACTTACCTAGAGTAGAATCTATTTCAGCTTTTATACTGGTTAGGCTGGGGCTTTTCAAATAAAAGTATTGTGTCACATAACGATAATAAATTTTCACAAATTCACTGAAAACGTTCACTATTGATGGCTGCCAAACAAATACCAAACAATGTGGCGTCTTCAAACTTGAAACATATGCTTTATAGATTACGTACTTTGTAATACAGTGATATTTTTCAAACAACTACCACCATCCTTAGGTATGACCTGGTACTTATGGGACCACCCTCTTACTAATTTACTGTAGATATAAACAGTAAACTACCTGTATTGTAAAATTACTGAGAGATTGTGTTTACGTCATTGACGTAGTCTATCCGAACCAATCCAAAAAGTAATGGCATTAGCATATTTAACTTATTTGTAATATAGAAAATATGAAATAAGCTACGTCCAATAATTGTGAGTGAGGTGAAGGATAGCCATCACTAACTTTATATAGTACATAATGTATGTTCCAATTTATTTGTCCGTTGTAATTTGAATACGTTCAATAATTAATCCACTCGCAGTCTCCCAAAAATGTTACTATAATTATCATAAGGTCATCAATACGAAAATTGGTTGGTCACGCACCTCCATTCCTTCCTATACTTTCAAATCTTCGCATTTCCCAACAACTAGAAAATCCCACATCCCTAACAACTATTTGCGTACAGTAGTTACATTTGAACTTCCATATATTCCTCTTTGCTCCTGTTTGTATTTCCAATACGTATCCAACTAGCCTTTCATGCCTCAGAAGGTGTCCTACCATTCCTCCTCTCCTTCTTCTTATTGACTTCCATATCACCATCTGTTCTCCTATTGTTTTCAATACCTTATCATTTCTAAAGACAATCTATCCACAGTATCCCCATCATCCTCCTATAATACCACATCTTAAACGCATCTAACGTTTTCTTTTCAGCTGTCCCCACTGTCTACGTATCGTAGCCACACAGAGCCGTAGAACCGTATTCTAAACAATAAAGAGAAGGCAAACATAATTTCACTTTGGAGCAGTAATTCTGACTTCTATCGTCAAAATTAGGTGTAGGTTTTAAAATCGTTTTTGTTTCTTTAATTCCTCAATTTGTGTTTTTAACATCTGTTTCCCTTTTAATCGTTCCTTAAATCCTACTTACATTTTTATGAACGTTGCCAAGTGAAAGTAGTAAAACTGTCAGGGAATTGAAAATACTTTATCCCCAAGCCCCATTCCCCTCTAACATTTGTTATTTTCTACCTACACAGGATGATCTGCGCCGAGAATTTCCTTCCTAATGGATTTAATTAAAGGTCCTTCACAGCCTTGCTGCCTCAACCTGCTTTCAAAATAAACGTACTAATTTGATTCACGTGGCTGAATACAGGTCCCTGTAGTACATGGAATTACCGGCATATTGCTGTATTTTATTGCTCTCATAGTAAAATTAAAAACAATTGTTTTATTCATCCGATTGCAGGTGTTACTGATGAAAGTCGAGTTAAAGAATTTTCATGTGGCAGAATGACTGACTACAAGCTTCAATAATTACCCATGAGGAAACGAAATTTGTTTATTCAGAATTATTCTACTAAATAGACAAAAGACAAATTAATTTGAAAAAGAAAAAATGCTGCTTTCATTAATTGAATATATTTTTGTATAACCAAGCCAAGCTTGGTAGATGTATGAAATGCAAAATGGTGTTTACAAACAATACGTGTTAGTTAATTAAGTTATCCATTAACGCGACAAAATACCATGTCACTATTAATTCTTTATTTCAAGAGTTCTACTGACTCCCTTATAAACCAACAAAATAATTTTATTGTAAGTAAATAACAGTATATGTTTATTTATCTCAATGGGTTCTTTCTACATCATTGTAGACTTATGACGTCATCTTCTGAGGGGTTTATAGAACAGAACACACATATATGTTACTAACTTTGTAGTAAATGTAGACAGGGTGTGAACGCCATTAATAGAAAATTTTTATTATTGTGGAATTCAACAATGTTCAACAAGGTCCTTTTCTAATGAGGATATCGACTTGTCAAACTGAACTCACGGTATAGTTAACTACGTGGTAGGCACGTAACCAGATAGAATAAATAAATACGATTTTTAGTCAGTATTCTACCGAAACTACCAGACGTGGATCGCGATTTCGAACTACCTAGTACTCATCAGCACGTCGTAGACAGCTTCAACAGAATGCCAATCATTGAGTGTCATGTACAGCTTACAAAAGTGATTTCGGCGTTATTTAATTAATAAATTAGTTTCCGAATGATTATAGGATACCTAGAATTACAGGAAGGCCCTTATCATCCGCAACACTTTTAGTAAACTGTAAATAAGAGAGTATTGTTTCAAACTGCTTCATTAACGTGGTTGCAACGTTAAACCTAATGACTGAGTAAAACCGTTTATTGTTTACATCAAAGCTTTGGAATTTAATTCCCTCGACTGATAATTACGTTTTAGACGGGAAAGAGGAGCGCATTAGGATATAATTAATTCTGAATTGTCTTTTATGCAGACAAGCAATAATACGCTTATGGATTTAGAGCACAGTAATTGGAATAGCAGACCTTGTCATTGACAAAATTGATAGGAAATTTCGTTCATTGATAGAATATGAAATTTTCCCTAACGCCAGATTAATACAGTAACATCTTTTGTTGTCATAGCAGACACGAAGTAATTTATTACAATCATAGAAGACTCGATTAGCACATTTGAATTGCTTTGATTAATTATGTATAGATAACTTTCATAATAACGTAGATAATGTAAATGAAATTGGTGGTAAAGATTGTAATAAGATATATGTTGGACAAACTAGACGCTCTATTCGAGTTGGGTTCAAAGAGCATTTAGAACATGCTAGGTTTGGTAGAACAGAAAAATCAAGGGTTGTCCAACATAATTTTACTATTAATGACAGGATTAATATTGACAATATTAAATTAGTTAAATGAATAAGAAATTACCGTTTACTCATCCTTTTGAAAACGACGTCTGTCGAAACAATTGTTAAGGTTATTTTAAAAAAAAATTATGAAACATATACCAAGTGTTTTTTCCTTCAAATAATTAATGAATAAGAAATAGTTATCTTCTTGATATTTTTAAAAGTATATATATATAAATATATATTTACAAAAATAGGTTAAGCTTTCTTAACAGTTACGAAGGTCCTGTTCCTAGTTTTCCGCTATTTGGTTTAACTTGATTTGTTTTGTTATTGTCTTGTAAGATCCACTGGACATTGCAGGTTAGACTAAGATATGTTCACTGGACCATAATATAGTATTTATATTGATTATACTGCCTTAATTTTTTTGTTCTCTTCAGTCCCTGAAGAAGGTAACATTATTATCGAAAAGTAAATTGGACGTGTAGTGTCGTGTCGTGTTTTGGCGTTGGGATTTGAGCTTTTTACTGTGTTCTACAACTCCTCTAAAATTTTCAGGTCTTCTTGATTAATAATGTACATTGTAGCGTTTGTTAGTACGATAATACATTAGATACTAGTTGCGACCTCCAAACTGGGATGGATATGTACCATTGTCGATAGAGCATAGCACTCTAAATATGCTATTTAATATTCAATTAAATCTCGCTCATCAAAACCTAACCTAAACCCTTAACCCTTGGTACAGAAAACATTACATATACCAATCACAGAAGTATGCAAATACAGTCAACATTTTCTACTTAAAATTATTATGCCACAAATTAACCATACTATCATTACATTTTTAATCAGCGTCAGTAAATCATCAAAAAATAAACTAGCTAAATATTTATCAAGTAAAAAACAAACAAAAGGAAAGTTTCACCAAATTTTATTAGAAAAATCCTAACAAATTTCGATCAACGCGAGCATTTTTAAAGAAGTAGAGTACAACAAATAATAAAGTCTTAAAACTAAAAAAGCTCTATATATAACTACAGATTAGCCAAAATAAGTGGGAAGTTAATGTAACTAACTCTAATTGGTTATTTACAATATTTTGGTTGTGCGAGAGAGCTTTTCTGATTTCCAAGCTTTCTAGAAGAGAAAGCTTTCTACTTTTGTTAATATTGCTATGTAAAACTACTACATTTTCCTCGTCTAAAGTATGGTTAAAGGAGGTGCAATGCTCTGACAAACCGGTTTTATTGGCTTTTTTAGTAATACTATAAATATGTTCTTTTATTATTATGTTTATAGCTCTCCCGCTCTGTCTAATGTAAAGGGCATCACAGTTATTAAACTTAATTCTATAAATTCCACTTTTTTCTAATTTATCAACTACAGGTTTAAATTTAGATAGTAAGAATTCCTTTTGTTTGTCTTTTACTTCATTAAGTATATTTCACAACAACAACAACAACAACAACAACAACATTAAATCTTTATCTTTGTCTTTATCTCCGGTCGCAATTAATCATTCCGGTTTTCCTTTCAATCTACCTTTTAACCATTAGAATAAGAACTCTTTTAATGTTTATAAGAATTTGTCAGATAGTTTAATTGTAATAAACAATGCTCTGCAATTACTCCTTTTTTCGTGCCCGATGGTAAATAGCATAAATCATCTCCGAACCCAAAGAAAACTCTCTTTTGGTTAACAGTCATCTAGCTTTCCAATTTGATCAGGTATTCCATTTACTATTTTTTTAATTGTACTTATTCTGGTCAGCAATTTATCGGAACCACCACGAAATAGGTGATTTAGTGTGTAAACATACTCTACTAACGTTTCAAATGCGATTTTTGTTTTTGAATGTAAGTTGTTAGAGACTCCTACAATATTTAGATATTAATCCAAAAAGTGTTGTTCTTAAGTTTTAAACATTTGATAGTCTACGACCATAATAAATGGTATGCAGACGTAAAATATGACGGTCACTTTGGTCGCCAGGAGTGGGTCGAGGGGCTAATTAAATTTTCCCAAAAGCGAAATAAAATATTATAATTGCAGATGCACATGGTAACTAACTCGGTCTGGTTTTATACTAATAATAATATTAATAGCATGCAACCTCTTACCTCGATACATATATGGCCGATCGTATTTTGCGCGTAATTGGTCCAACATTACATACACGTAATGGCGAGCTAGTGAGCAAAAATTACAGTAATCGGGAAAAGTTTATTCCATAAATTTACATCGAGTCGTGTCATTTCGAGCTCATTTTTCGAGACTAGTTTGCAACCTATACTTATATGCGGTGTTAGAGACGTGCTGCTAATGGACGTAAACATATTCAGCGTTTCGAAAACAACATGGCTATAAATGCTGAACTGACTTTGAATAAAAACAAAGATTGTACTAAACTGATTACTCTTTGCTATGCAATGCTTTAATATGAAGATTATGCACAATATTCATTTCTGTAATATATAATAATAACTTCAGTGGAAAAAAGAAGGTAATAAAATCCTTTTTCGTCTAATTATAAAGGATCACAGATCCCACATTTGGAACGCGTCCTACACAGTAGGCACAGCGCACCGAAAGCCATACCCACGACCAGTTTCGACCTATCGGGTCTCATCAGGTGGAATCAATTCATCATTCAATTAGATTAGATTATATTATATTAGATTCAAACCATCAAACATTTTTAGCAGAGATCATTTTAGTACATTAACATATAGCACCAATCACATTAAGATCTCTCTAAACATATAGTATTTAATAACATACAGTTTCATATATTAAATCATAATCTATAGTCATTTAGTATTTTCGTAAAAATAAGTAGCAATCACGGCGTACAATAAAATTAGTGTGTATATAGTTGTAAATAGTTTGGGTGTAATAAACTTTTAAAACACAAAGTTCGTTTATTGCATCGATTCCCCCATAGGAATCAAAAGAAGTGGCACATCTGTGCACCGGTGAAATAATCTTATTTCATCAACTAATAAACAGAAGGCAATAAAATCCTTTTTCGTCTAATTATAAAGGATCACAGATCCCACATTTGGAACGCGTACTACACAGTAGGCATAGCGCACCGAAAGACATATCCCACGACGGGTTTCGACCTATCAGGTCTTATCAGGTGGGCGCTGGCAGAAAGGCTTTTACAAGCTATATAATAAATATAAAAATGGATTCAACAGAACCAACTACTTTGAGGGCTAATATCCCTACCGGCATTGAATTGCACTATTGATTCCGGACGATTATTAGACGAAAATAACATCGCTGTGCCTACTCTGTAGGACGCGTTCCAAATGTGGGATCTGTTATCCTTTATAATTACACGAAAAATGATTTTATTACCTTCTTTTTTTTGTTGTTATCTTCGTCTAAGAATCCATCGGAATCAACAGTGCAATTCAATTCGATAGGGGTATTAGCCCTCGGAGTAGTTGTTTCTGTTGGTTCCATATTTATATTTATTATATAACTCCAGCGGGTAATGAACATTTCAATAAAATCATCAAACCTTCTGATTTATGAATTTACTATAAATTATCTTGTCAAGTTGTACCTCTACTTCTGTCAGTCGGATTTGGAAGGTTTATATATGTTACAAACATAACGCTACCAGAATTTACTCCCATTATCTATGTAATAGTAAAACCTTTATATAGATCTCAAAAGGTTAAAAACTATTAAATAATAAAAACACTTGTATATGATTTTCACAAATTATTTATTTGGAAACATGTTTCGCTTAAACATTGCCTGAATAAACAATTCAATATATTAAAAGAGATAGTTTTACTTGTGTTGTGAGGGTTCCATGGACAGATACCTTATGAAATACGTATTTAATAAGGGTAAAACAATTCGTGGGATGGTCATAGATAATTCAACAACAAAATTTACAGTTAAAAGTAGGGATCCATGTAGATACGTTGAACATTTCGTTAATACATTTGAACTTCCTCAGCAACTTATCCATAGACATGCTAGTTTAGTGGCTGAAGCAGAATTGACTAAACATTCATCATATTCATATGGGTCTATGGTTTCACCTGTACTTTTAATCGTCGAATGATCGGTACGGCGTTAAGTAACTGACAACAAAATAACCAACGATAAAGTTAGCTTATGATAGTGTAGGTTGCTATGCACCAAGGAGTAAGGTTTGGTCGTGGTGGAATAGGGTTTTCCTGATTAGTATCTACTAGAGATAATAAATGCAAGTACCATGCAGCCCTATAAGTACTTTGATTCTGTTATCTCTATGGATTGGCATGGGTGATGTGCTACCTTAATATTTTGTCGCGAATATTTTATCATCAGTAATTTTTATATATGGACACTATAGGTAATAGTTAAAAATTAAGGACAAGAATTTTGATTGTTTTTTACAATTTACAATCCATCTAATTAGTTTTTCGTAAGACCCTAGTTCATTATTTTAAATAAACTTTGCCGTTACTTATTAGACCTTAACACAATGTATCAGTGCAATAGATAATATGTTGACATATCAAATGTCAACGTTAATGCTTGGACAGAAATTGAAATAATCACGAGAAGTTCTAAACGAGGCGTAACTTCACCCCGTAAACTTGGCTATTGACAAGTGAACAGTGCTTTACGACTTTCGGTTCGTTAGTTCTCTTTGATGCTCGAAGGTAATGCTTCAGTGGTTTTATAGATTGTATCAAAAATGAAAAACTCATTGGTGCCAAAATTGCCCGAAATTGAATTCAGGTATTGCGATTAGAATTTACTCCTAATAAAAGAATTAAAAACAATAGATATACTAACGACTATAGTTCACAAACATTAACGTTATTTTCAAAAGAAGAACCGACAATGAAAATCAATTAACATTTAGAAAAAGCTTTAAAGGCCATTAAATCATAAAAGATGCACAGCAAATTCAAAGTACGTGTTTAGTCGGTCGTAATTGCGGTGAAGGCAGCTATAACTTCAGGTTGGAACGATTTCGAAGAAGACAAAATCTGCACGTTCGAAAATATGACCAGTTATTCAAACAAATGGGGCCGTAATGTGGGTTTTAATCATTTTAAATCATTCACTTTTTTACTGACGTTATCGTTACTTGTCAAACCGAATTTACTTCGAAAACCATTAAATGGTAATAATGCTGTGGTCGAAGGTGGTACAATCTCTCTCTTAAGAAGCAATCTTCGTCAGTTCAAGTGTTGCTTTGAACGTTTTTATGTTCGACAAATAAATGCCTCTGAGTTGTAGCCTTGTAAAGTTACAAAGTATACTTTAATGACTGAGAATACTAGAAAGGGCGTTCCATAAAAAAACTCTTAAAAAAACAATGCAACATCGCAACGCCAGATGGAACGGCAAGACCGCAACGTTACGGATTAATCCTTTCAACAAAATCATCACCACAGTTATTATTGACAAGATCTAAAGACAATATAAGTTACTTACATTAAATAACGAATGGTAGTAGCCCTTACTTGTTGAAACTCCATGTCAAATAAATAAAACAGAAGAAAAGTTTGAAAAATATTTTAATTGTTCACAACAATTGTTTTTATATTAATAAATACAATAAATTAAAAATTTTACTTAACGATCAAACTGATGTAAATAATTCCCTGTTATTAAATTTGAATCTTTCTTCAAAAACTTAAACCCACCCCGTTATATTAAGCGTTTAGTATTTAAGCCTATTTTGTAAAGATTTTATTCAGACCATCTTAACCTGAAGAAGCCAATGTTTTGGTGAAACAATTGTTGTGAACAATTAAAATATTTTTGATACTTTTCTTCTGTTTTATTTATTTTACTTACATTAACATATTCAAAAAAGAAGGAATTAAAATCCTTATTCGTCTAAAAATTAAGATCAAACACCTCACATTTGGAACGCGTCCTACCAAGTAGACACAACGAACCGAAAGCCATATCCTACGACCGGTTTTTAATTCCTTCTTTTTTGAATATGTTGTATCTTCGTCTAAGAATCCATCGGAATCAAGAGTGTAATTCAATGCCGGTAGGGATATTAGCCCTCGGAATAGTTGTTTCTATTGATTCCATTTTTATATTTTTATTTATACTGACATTAAATCTACTTGGTGTAAATAATACCTTTAGTATCAGTAATAAGATTTATTGTGAAAATCAATGGAATAGTCATTACCTCTGGTGCGGTAATTATTCGGACTGTTTGGCCAGAACGTGGTGATTAATATCAAGGGTGACGAGTGGTCATTTCGGTTGGATTTCTCGCCTCTCCTCTATTTGGTGGTAAATGTCACTACCTCTACCAACTACATCATCATTTAATTGGGATTGAAATCACGTCATTGTATTTTTTTCGGTTATAATTTAACATAAGTACAGATTTTTCAGTAATGTTGTATCTATTTGACAATTATTCATTTATAAAAGAGAAAGTTTGTGGGGTAGTTCCTCTGATAACGATGAAATCTGGAACTACATATCAAATTTTCGTAATTGTTCTTAAATATATTACTAGTAAAATGGGCCCGTTAAATACAAAAGGATAGCTCATAAATAAATATAGTATTCATGTATTAAATATTCGGAAATTAGGGCATCATCCCGAGCAAGCATTTGTTATGGTTGGAATATGGTACGCTTCCGGCTAGTCTTAATTAATATATTTCGCGTAAATCTTATCAGGCAAAAATAGAGTCATATAAAACGTAGCCTACTAGGGTAACATCAAATAAGTAGGATTATCAGGCCCATATAAGATTAAATAAGTCGTGATCTCTTAGGATCTGAGAGGCTAAAGTAGGGAATGCAGTAATACGACTTGAATAAGGCAATCTAGATGAGGACCTAATCAGATACAGCCTGGTAGGCTTTTTCATATCAGTACTAGATCAGGGCAACATTTCAATTCCTTAATAAGGTATGCCCTTGATGGAGCCCGATTAGGTAGGGATAATCATAGGGATTGCCCTAAGAAATTTCTGCTCGGGATCTCCTGAATTCAATTGTTTTATAAGGAATAGAAAGAGATTTTGCCCACTATTCAGAATTACCATCAACCATAAGTTAACAAGTCTCAATGGCAACTTGTAAAGAAATTTTTAATACATGATGAGACTATCATCGTTTGCTTTCTTTCTTCTTTGGAATGGAACAGACATTTCGTGTTGAAAATACACATACTAAGTGTGTCGATGAAGCGGTTGGCAGTATCGTAAAAGCTATCAACTGGAATAGACTTGGTGGCATTAAGCGGCGCCACTGCTTTTTATGGGGCGTAGTTTGTGACAGTTTGCGTTATTATATTACAAGTTAACGCGACATCCAAGGCAGCGCACACCGCGGGGTTCCTGACAATCTCGCAGCACTCTTTACGTTGCTCTTCTTTCCAAAGGTCTTCCTTGCATGTCCAGAAAATAGAAATTACGTTTGTTGTCCAAATTGTACTGCGTTCCACATTAATCAAACTGGCCGTTTTTTCGAAATTAGTTTTAAGGGACATCTAATATCATTTAAATTACAAGAGATGGATTCTACCTTTTCTAACCATATTTTTACTTGTAATAATAAATTTCCAGACTTGAGTAACCTTTAAATAATTCATATTACTAACAAAGATTTTAAATTGAACGTATTAGAATCACTGAAAATTCACAAAGCTATTAAAATTACCAAGAATTTTCTTAATAACCAGCAATTTTTGTGTAAGTCCCTTTCATTTAATCTTTGTATTTCATATTCCTATTTTCGGTTTTTCCACATTACTATGTATATTAGTTATGTACATATCAGCCCTGTATTCTTATTTAGCATTCTGTAGAATTACTTGGTACCAAAACTATAGTCGTGTTTTATTAATAATAAATTTGTACGATAGATACATAATAGTTTCTGTTCTACTTATTCATCATGATTAACTATCACGAAGTAGCGGCTTCATCAGTTCAATTTTTTACAGTATAAACTGTCTGTAACGTAACTCAAGCAATCTAGTATTTCGTTTTATTAGAACCGAAGATGTGATTTATTTGAAATAGTTGATAACACTATTACGATTCTAATGTATTGGCAAATTGTACTGAAAAAAAAACAATTTGATACATTTCGATTCGATTCGAGAGAAACGTCCATCCCCAATAAACTAAATATAATAAAAAACACAAAAATTTTCACAAAATTATTTAATTCAACAACAATTGTTTCGCTAACACTGTAACTTCTTCAGGTTGACAATGAATATACACCTAACGTCCATTTGTTCATTTATCAATAAAGATGACGATTTTTGTTTGTTAATCTCTACAGCTTCTAGTAACGTAGTTAAAGTTATGAATATGATTATTTTCTATTAAGTGGGAAGCATAATTTGAATTTAGTTTTTTTATCCTTAAAAGATTTACTGTGTTCTAAAATCCTAATTTAAAAATTTCTTCCAGTAACACCAATATAAAATTTATTGCAGGAGCCACAATTTAATTTGTAAACACCTTTTTAATATCTTTTTTCGTTTTGTCTTTGTTATCTTTAATAAAAGGACTTAAATTATTACTTGTTTTAAAGGCAATATTGATATTATACTTACTCAATTTTTTTTTAAAATAACTGAAGGTTTTCCAATAAAAATTTTTGAAAATTGGTTTTGTATGTGTAACAATAGGATAAAATAAATTCATAGCTTTTTTATGAAGTTTTTTACTTAACAATTTATCTATGAGTTCCGGATCATATCCATTATTAACCGCTATCTCTTTAATTAAATTTAATTCAGCTTCATAAGATCTTAGATCTAGTGGAATCTTAGTCAGTCTATGGAGCTTGGAGTGATAAACTGCTAATTTTTGTTGTATCGGATGTAAAGTTATGCTTATTGTCTATTTTAGTCATACATAAGTCTAAGAAATTTATGGTAAATTTTATGTTTTTATGTATATTGTTTATAAATTTAGAAAAAGAATTGAGTTGTCTTTTAGTTTCAATAAAACAAGCCAAAACATCATCAACATATCTATGCCAGTACAAAAAATTTTTACTTAAAGTATTTTTAAATATTTTTCGTTCTATGTGGTCCATGAATTTAAGCCCCCCTGATAGCTAAAATATTCATGGACCACATAGAACGAATAAAACTAAATTCAAATTATGCTTCATATTCCTAACTTTAACTACAATATGTTACACGTTTGTGAAAATAGTTTTAAATTAAGCTTACTAGAAGCTTTAGAGATTAACAAACAAAAATCGTCATCTTTATTGATAAATGAACAAATAGACGTTAATTTTTCTCCTTTATTAATTTAAAATTGTAATTGTCCGCTATATATCTCAATTTTTTTTAAATTAATTTAATTAATCATTAATTTTACATTATTTCCCCCACTGCTGTACTGTGTTGGTACCCTGTTGCCAACCTGAAGAAGCTATAGTGTTAGTGAAACAAATGTTGTTGAATTAAACAATTTTGTGAAAGTTTTTGTGTTTTTTATTATATTTACCACGAATAATTTTCACCAAGTAAAGGCCGATTCCATTTCATCCCAATAAACTAATTGTAAACCTTCGACAATTTGAAATGGTTGTGTAGACTGTTATTTTTGTGACAAGTTTCTTTGTGAAATCAGTTGAAGACCTTATTTCGGATTCCGTCTGAGCTTTTATAAGAATCACCGTACCTATCTACTGTTATAGCTGGTAAGTTGTGTATAAATAGTTCTGTTCCTATTTGAACCAGGATTTCGTTTCCTTTTCAATACCTATATAAACATCTTTCTGTCTGGATTGGATGTTTTCCGATATTGGTCCATAAACGGAATCGAACCCGTACGGAATTGTCCCTCATCAGCGAAGTTGAGCAAAACACTAAACTGGTCCCAATATGGCCCGTAAAAGATTATTACATAAGCGGAAAATACAATGGGCACCAGCATAGCAAAATGAAATCGAGTCTGGTAGATCGAATCTTATATAAAACACTTACCAACGTTCAAAAAGGAGTCTAGTCTAGAGAACTAGTAAACGAAATTGTAATACAAATATTTATATCATAAACTAGCTGTGCCCGTGACTTCGTCCGCATGGAATTTAACAAAAAAAGTTATTTTTAAAATTTTGAATGAAGTTGAATTGTCCTTCATCAGCGAAGTTGAGCAAAACACTAAACTGGTACCAATATGGCCCATAAAAGATTATTACATAAGCGGAAAATACAATGGGCACCACCATAACAAAATGAAATCGAGTCTGGTAGATCGAATCTTACATAAAGTACCTACCAACGTTCAAAAAGAAGTCTAGTCTAGAGGACTAGTAAACGAAACCGTGACTTCGTCCGCATGGAATTTAACAAAAAAAGTTATTTTTAAAATTTTGAATGAAGTTGAATTGGCCTTCATCAGCGAAGTTGAGCAAAACACTAAACTGGTCCCAATATGGCCCGTAAAAGATTATTACATAAGCGGAAAATACAATGGGCACCAGCATAGCAAAATGAAATCGAGTCTGGTAGATCGAATCTTACATAAAACACCTACCAACGTTCAAAAAGGAGTCTAGTCTAGAGGACTAGTAAACGAAATTGTAATACTAATATTTATATAATAAACTAGATGTGCCCGTGACTTCGTCCGCATGGAATTTAACAAAAAAAGTTATTTTTAAAATTTTGAATGAAGTTGAATTGGCCTTCATCAGCGAAGTTGAGCAAAACACTAAACTGGTCCCAATATGGCCCGTAAAAGATTATTACATAAGCGGAAAATACAATGGGCACCAGCATAGCAAAATGAAATCGAGTCTGGTAGATCGAATCTTATATAAAACACCTACCAACGTTCAAAAAGGAGTCTAGTCTAGAGAACTAGTAAACGAAATTGTAATACAAATATTTATATCATAAACTAGCTGTGCCCGTGACTTCGTCCGCATGGAATTTAACAAAAAAAGTTATTTTTAAAATTTTGAATGAAGTTGAATTGTCCTTCATCAGCGAAGTTGAGCAAAACACTAAACTGGTCCCAATATGGCCCATAAAAGATTATTACATAAGCGGAAAATACAATGGGCACCACCATAACAAAATGAAATCGAGTCTGGTAGATCGAATCTTACATAAAGTACCTACCAACGTTCAAAAAGAAGTCTAGTCTAGAGGACTAGTAAACGAAATTGTAATACTAATATTTATATAATAAACTAGATGTGCCCGTGACTTCGTCCGCATGGAATTTAACAAAAAAAGTTATTTTTAAAATTTTGAATGAAGTTGAATTGGCCTTCATCAGCGAAGTTGAGCAAAACACTAAACTGGTCCCAATATGGCCCGTAAAAGATTATTACATAAGCGGAAAATACAATGGGCACCAGCATAGCAAAATGAAATCGAGTCTGGTAGATCGAATCTTACATAAAACACCTACCAACGTTCAAAAAGGAGTCTAGTCTAGAGGACTAGTAAACGAAATTGTAATACTAATATTTATATAATAAACTAGATGTGCCCGTGACTTCGTCCGCACGGAATTTAACAAAAAAAGTTATTTTTAAAATTTTGAATGAAGTTGAATTGGCCTTCATCAGCGAAGTTGAGCAAAATACTAAACTGGTCCCAATATGGCCCGTAAAAGATTATTACATAAGCGGAAAATACAATGGGCACCAGCATAGCAAAATGAAATCGAGTCTGGTAGATCGAATCTTATATAAAACACCTACCAACGTTCAAAAAGGAGTCTAGTCTAGAGAACTAGTAAACGAAATTGTAATACAAATATTTATATCATAAACTAGCTGTGCCCGTGACTTCGTCCGCGTGGAATTTAACTAAAACGTTATATTTAAAATTTTAAATGAAGCCGTTGGCAATGGCCCGCTCGCGCGTTTTGAGCCCGTGCGACAGGCAGCCTTTGTGATGTTCAGTGGCGGGAGGCGTTTTTACAATTTTTGTCTGTTTGTCTGTCTGTTTGTTCCGGCTAATCTCTGACACGGCTGGACCGATTTTAACGGGACTTTCAATGGCAGATACCTAGTGTTATTAGAAGTAATTTAGGCTACTTTTATTTTAGAAAATTAATAAGTGTTTATCAATTATAATAATTAATTTATAAAATGGAAGTAGCCTAAGTTACTCCTTATTACATTAGCTATTTGCCAGTGAATGTTTCAGAGATTAGCCGGAACAAACAGATGCATTTAGTAAAAAGTGGTTATTTTAATATTATTAATATTTTAATATTACAAACAGACACTCCAATTTTATTTATATGTATAGATGTATAGATATGGTGTTTGTGTACACTTTTATTTATATATTTAAGTAATTATAAGCTCAACTAAGAAATTTTCAAACGACATGGTCGCGTAGTATATCATTGAACTCATAATGATGTGTAGATTTATAATTTAGCATCGTTTGGACGAGCCGAATTCCATTAGGTGAATTAGTTACCTTGTAATGTTAGTGCTACCTGCTGGGGTGCGAACTTGCCTAAAGCAGCGAACAGAGGCGACTGACGAGACCAGAGACAGCAGTTCTGATCTCGCGCAACATTTCTACCCTTCCATTCCCAACTAAAGCTTTACTCTTAGCGCTTCAAAAGTATCATATAATCGTAGTTCGATAATGTTTCTTTATTATCCCAACATAAACACTTACCTCTAAATCTTTGAACTGTAACCAGCAATTACTGTCTGTAAAGGGTCAGATGTGAGTTATAACTTAAATATTATTACTTAACCGTTAACATCATGAGTCGTAAAATGAGAGATGTTGAATAGAGTAATTATAAATTATTGCCTTTCATTGATTAATCATCAAATAACCAATCTACTAACTAACTAAATAAAAAAATTAACCAAGAAATTCAATAAGGGTCGCCAAAGGACTAAGTCATATATAAATTCAGTCAAATATAGAAACAGTATAAAACTCAAAATTGAAACAGAAAACTTACTTGAGAATTTAATTAAGCCGAAACTCATAACAAACAAATTTTATGAAACATCCATTTATTTACCTCAAATATTCGAATAACTTTACGGTTTCATCAGAAGGGATCACTAAACAAAAAAGCTTTTTAAAAGTAAATACTAATTTTTGATGAAACAGTTGTTATATTGTTAATTATTTTTTAGCTAAACTAAACACATACTTTTTTAATAAAAAAGTTATTGTTCATATTCTGATAAACTCTTAAACGTTTGGCGTTGATAAGTCAAACCGTTTGGAGCTTTTATTAAATCAAATCAATGATTCAGGCCATTTTGGTCCATGTATCGATACATAAAACGTTCCAATTGTCGTTATCTGTTTCGTTTTCCGGGAAATCGGAAAATATGTGCTTTATCGAATACTTATATATGCAGTAATAGCCCAATCCTATCCTATTCGATTAAATTCGATAGCATCGTGCTCAATAAAAGAACCTATTAAAACCCAAACGATTGCTGCACGGTAAGGTTTTGTGTAGCCGTTTTAATTTAGCTTCTCGGCCAGGTAGGGCGCTGGCATACATTTATACGAAAGCTCTCTCGTTCATTGTGAGCTTTTGCATTCCCGGAAAAACGTGACTAATGTACGAAATGAAGCGGAAAATTGCTTTATTCTGGTCAATCGGATAATCTTATTTGTTTGCTTTTAAATAAATGCATAATACGAATCAGAAATGTAAAGTTTATGAACTATTTAGAATCCATAATTAATAAGATCTACCATTTTTTTAAATACAAATAAATACTTTTAGAGACAGATGCTTTATATATTTAATCAGAAGATCTAACAGTTGTTTCGGCCTTTACACCGTTTTCAAAGTAAATATATAAATAAAATTATGTTAATGATATTTACAGTATGTATTTCATTAATAAATAATTATTAAAATGGCTTAACTTTTCGGTAACAAAGTTACCTTCTTCAGGGACTGAAGAGAACTAAAACCTAAGGGCAATATAGATATTATATATACTAACTAATTATATGGTCCAGTGAACAAGATTCGGTGAAACTGCCGCAATTTTCAGTCGACCTTACAAAAACAATAACAAAAGAATTAAATTAAACTAAAAATCGGGGAGCCTGGAATTGGACCCTTGTCACTTTTAAGAGAATTTAATCTATTTTTTATAAATAAACATGCTTTCAAAACTATTTAGTAAGTAATTATATTTAATTTCCTTAACTAATTCAAGATTGTTAATATTGATCCTATGAGTTTTAGTAATAATATGTTGAACAACATTAGATTTTTCAGGTCTACCAAATTTAGCGTGAGCTAAATGCTCTTTAAACCTAACCAGAAGAGAGCGTCGAGTCTGACCAACATATTTCCTATTGCAATCTTTAAAATCAATTTCATATATCCCCGAGTTTTCTATAAAAGGCATTTTGTCCTTAGGGTTGCCCAGGAGAGCTTGAAGAGTATTATAATTAGAGCTGTATGCTATTTGATAACCATGTTTATGAAAAATACCTCAGAGTCCTCGAGTAAATCTTAACTCATATGGCAAAGTAATAAACTTGGTTTATATTATTGCGCTGTTCGTTTCCTTTCCTTTTTTTCTACTTATCAATAATAAAATTATTATCGGCAAATATATTTAAAAGGTGATAATCATAGTATGTGCATATTGTATGTAGTTATAATATTTGTGTAGGCACGGAATTTTTGCAAAGTCGATGTGATTACTGTAAATGTTGGAATTTTTTTCCCAATACACAAATACATACACATATGTGCATACGTATGTAAATAGCCCTCTCAAATAAAACATTACCGGCTATTTCTTACCTTTAAGGAGAGTGTTTAGCAGAATAAGTACTCACCTTTTTATGTCGCCATAAATTTTCGGAACAATAGATGGTAATGAAGAAACATCAGTCATTTGGAAGAACATAAAATGATAATTAAGTAAGCCTTGAATTTCTTAAAAAGGTTCGACGATCGTAAACGTAAATAACGCATTTATTTCCTTTATTTCTTCCATAGACAGGATGAATACGTTAGGGACGTCCAAACATAAATAAAATAATAAAATACAGAGTCTGACCAGTATCAAGTTACAGCAATGTCTGAATAATTCGAACAAAAGGTTGCCAGATCCTGTTCAGATTAATTAAATATTCGGACTATGGAATTTGTAACTATCTTATTTAATTGTAAGGAACAATTTTGCCTAGTAGCGTATATTAATTGCTAAACCATGCTTAGCATTCGTCTGAACTGGTCCAAGATTCCACTGACTTCTTAGGATTAGCTGGGAAAATCTTGAGGCAGTTATATTCCACAGATAGTCTTTCACATCTATCCTGTCTTTGTTTCTTCCATCCCGTCTGTCTCCTCAACCACCATCCTCCCATTCCCACGATTCCTAAAAGGAGTCTGAAGAAGGCTCGAATAATTGCCTCTCTCACTAACACTTAACAAATAACAATATGTTCAATCAGATTAGTAATTCAGAGTACCGAAGACAGTAAACTTTATATAACAAGATTGTTCGAATTACAATAATCGTTGAAATTTAAGGAGTGTGGATTATCCAGACATTACTATATTTATAAATTAAAATAGACAGGTCCATGGTCTTTCATTCAAGTGCGGATACAGCTGAAGGAAATGGGTAAATTGCCCCACACCCCCTCACTAACGACCAAAGCACGTTATCGTGATCAAGTTCACATTTTGACATTATTTTCTTCTACGTCTTGAATCATAAACATTCCCGTTTTTCGTGCAAATAAATTCAAAGTTAACCAATGCATTAATAAGTAATGGAAACTTATGCGAATAAATATTTATATTATCTGGCAAAAAAACTCCAGAAGGGCTAATCAAGAAAATATCATTTAAAGTTAGGATATCAGGATTAATAGAAAAGTCGAAATAGAATTGTAAATCATAAAAAAAATTCATTCCACTATTTTAAATTCATGCACATTAGTGTAATACATGACAATGATTTCTAACACAGTTTGAGGATGTGGGGATGCTATAATGCCCCAGAATCCAGTGTATATGTGGGTCATAAAATTGAGGGATGGGCGAGAACATGTCGAAAGTAAAACTCATGGTCGACACCCAAGAACAAGTCTCAAAAATGACACACACACACACACATCCGTGCTGTTCGAGAGCCCGTTGAAGGTGATCGTCGATCGCCCGTTAACTATTGAACAAATCTCATTAGAAGTGGGTATCATCTATGGGAGTGTTCAATCCATTATCAATGATGAACTTCGCTTTAGGCTTTAGAAAAATTAGTGCTCGCTGAATTCCAAGGTTGTTGACGAAAATCAAAAACAGGTCAGGTCGGAGATCAGTAAAAGACTTCTGAATCGATTTCGACAAGAAGGGGAGTTTTTTTTAGGCGTATGACGTATCGTCACTTGTGATGAGACGTGGGTCCACCACTGCACTATTACACTCCCGAATCAAAAATAGCGAGTAAGGAGTGGCGAAGAAAGGATGAAGGCTACACTGTCAAAGCCAAAACCAAAATCCGTCTCTCAGCCGGAAAAGTGCTTGCGACTGTTTTCTTTGACTTAAGATTCAAGGAGAGTTTTAGTCATTGATTTTTTTCACAATCAACGGTGAAAAACAGTAATGCGGCTTAATATTTTGAGTTGTTACAGTCTACAAAAATTGTGTATCGAAAGAAACGACGGGGTATACCAATTCGAGACGTCTTCCTCCTTCATGACAACGACAGGCGTCACACCGCAGTTTTGAGAAGGAATAAATTGGAAGAAATGGTCTGGGAAACCCTCGAAGCTCTATAATCCTCCTTATATCCCTAACTTGTCACCCTGTGATTATTTTTTGTTCGCGCCCTTAAAAGAATCACTTGGAGGCAAAAGATTTGAAAGCAATGAATAAATAGAGGAGTATGTGCACAATTGGCTGACAACTCGTCTTCAAAATTTTTATGAAGATGTGATATTCAAGCTTCCAAATCGGTGGCAAAAGTGTGTAGAGCATGGAGGTGAATACATTGAAAAAATGTTAAATGTTTAGTTTGTGTGTACCATTAATCAATAAATTTATTTTACAAAATTACCGTTTATATTTGATTTGCCCTCGTAAAAACTACTTCTTCTTGACCTTGCAAGCCTCCGCATATCCCAGACTTCAAAGTCGGCATTAAATTCTTAGTTTGTACTAAATAAGATTCGTCAATAGGTACATCAGATACAACAAAAATTCAAACTTATCTTGCTAAAAGAAGAATGAACCAATTGAAGACTTATTTAAAAAGTTGAGTATAATCGAATTATTTAACGACATCTGCAATGTATTCTATCTTCCATAAAATATTATAGATATTTTATTTTTGAATCGAATTTATCTTTATTAAATATGTGAGCTACATTACGTCATTTTATATTTTTATTAGAGAAAATGTCCTTAATGACCATTCAGTAATCAGGTACCTAGTCTAATTATCTAATAAATTTAATCAGCTATTAACATCAAACAAATTAGCTTCTGGGATTGTTTATTTTTGTTAAAACAACTCGACTTCAGAATTACGCTAATTAGTAAACGTTTGATAAATTTACATTAACTTTATAACCTCTACAGTGTTGTCGCGGTAATTCTCCTTAATTTGTCCTTCATTTTTATCCTTGTAATAAATGTATTGGTCTAAAGAAATTAATTGGTTTCATTTGCGCATATAAATCGCACCGTTGGTTCTGAAAGCTCATTTCTATTACTTCCCGCTAATTAGGGCTTTTTAAAAATGCAAATATCTAGAAGTAGCTCGAACTTCTACGGTATCGAGTGCCTTGAAAGAGAATTTAATTTTAGATTTCGTAATTATAAAAGCTCATTCTTAAGCCTTCATTTTGAAAAATGAAAAGTACGAAATAAAATTAGCAAAGTCGCAAACTTTTTTGTAATGTTAAAAGGTCTCTTAAAAAAGTAACGATCCTTTGAAGGGAAGGATGGGGAACACTTTTATATTTTTGTAATAAGTTATTCTAAAATTGTCAATAAAAATCAAACGTAATAATTATAAATCGAAAAAGTTATAGTTAACGTGTATGACGATTTTGTATAAAAATCACTCATTTTTCCCGATATCTTTGATTTTTTGTATGTTGCTAATAGTAGAAGTGCCTTTTTATTTCTTATCTAGATAATTTTTTAATTAAAGTAAGGCTACTGCTGATAGAAGTCTGTTGGTAAGCTAAAATAGACCTATGAGTTCTTTTTAAAATAAGTATGTTTAAATACCAATAGAGAAAAATGATTAGTGTTTCACAGTTAATAACAAACGAAATATTTTAAATATTTCTCTATTGGTCAAAAAATGAAGAAAAAAAAACACTCGGTGAAAATATTCCATAAATTTATTTAGAAACTCTATACGTATTTCGGCAGTTGGAGTTTAGTAACAACTGAAGCAATAAACTTAGGTATAATATTACAGTATATGAGGGTTAATTCAACACCTCCTTTATCAAGGCCCGACAACCAAAATATGACGTCAGTCAATTCAGGCTGACGTGAGACACCGATACTTAAACGATACGTTCACATGCAAGTAAAAACACCGCGGATCGGAATACAAATGAAAAATATAACGATAAATGAATAAACACTACTTTGTTTATTATCACTTTTTATTTACAAATCCTTTTGACTATAGTTTCGACAAAAAAGCTTGTCATTGTCAAACGAATAATTCAAAAAAATAACGTTTAAAATTATGTTTTAACCTCCAAATAATGTAGAAAAGACACATATATAACAATTTGTTGAGTTTAGATTGTTCTACGACAGCAATTTTAACTACTTTTAATGGAGAAAGAAACGAAAGACTGTGATTTCCACACCACCTTTGAGGTATCAGTTCGTCGGTGCGTTGACCTATTATGATGGGGGTCTCGCCAGTAGAAGTCGAAGACAAGTAAACGGGTAGTAATGACGTGTACACCAAAAGATGTAGCTTCCGGAAAAATGTAAGGAACTGCATTTTCTTTAAATTTTGGATTTTTCAAATCAACTGTTAAAATCTTACCTGTTTTCCAATCAACTTCTGAAATAGTGTAAACAATATCGGTTACCTGGAAGTGAAGATGGCAGACTACAGAATGCTCCGATATTATAAAATTTTCTCGGTGTATTGCACTTAACCACCTTTTACGAAGATCTTCAGCTTTGAGAAACTTGAAGATATGAACTTTAGTCTTATCTGTTTCATAATTGCTGCTGCAATTTGGTTCACAACACTTGTTTACCATGCTCGATGTTATAATTATTATAATAAACGATACACTGAAAATATTCCTAGTGTCTCAGTATGATCACTAAATATTGTAAAATTACACAATAATTTTAATTAGCACCAGCTTCGATTTTGCTAATAGTCTCCGTGTTGTAAGCAAAGTTTAATAAGCTCTGAAACAATTAAACGTTTTTGTTTCGATACCGTATCTTCCGCCGCCGCCGTCTCGTACTCTATCTAATGTAAAACAATCGGCCTTTTTACTGTGACGTCATACGTATTCTGATAATTTGCTGTGAGGCTTGATTAAAGGAGGTGTTGGTTAATTACTGGTTTTTCTCATAATAAACATTTTAGGGTTTAACATTAAGATGTTTATTTAAATTTATGGAATATTTTCATCTTTTGACCAATAGAGAAATATTTAAAATATTTCGTTTGTCACTTACTGTGAGACACTAATATATTAAGGAAGAAAAATCGTCGGAAAACTTCACAAAATTATTTATTAACTACAAATGTACATTTCAACCACCAAGTGGCCATCTTCAGTGTATAGACTTGAGTAAGTAAGTTTATTTTAGTCTCCGCATTCTTTATTTTACTGTTTACTGTTTCATTTCCGTCTTGCTTCCAAGTCATTTTCTTTTATCAATATACACTTGTGAATATAGAACTCGGGGAAACTTGCTGAAAAGTTATTCCTGGTGTTACTTTCGGTTCATTGCCACTCTTTGTTTTTCTTATTCCATCTTTACCAGATATTTTGAATGAATCTGATGAAAAAGTCCCTGATCATTCCAAACTTTTTTCGCATTGATCCCTAAGTGTATTGGCTGATGGGAACTAGATGCACAGTTTTACAAATCATATTTCTCGTTTGTCTCTAAGTACTGAGTGTTTTCTTGTAACGATAAAAAGTCCATCTTTTCTACCCCTTCTTGTTCTACCTTTCTTGAAGGACTAGGTGAGAATAACCAACCAAACCATTTCTTTTATGTTATATGTAGATCGGAATACGTGTTTGACTATAATAACTTCTTTCAACTAAAATCTGTAATTTGAGGAAGAAAAATGGGTATAGCAATGTAGGTATAATATTTAATAATTCGAATTGTTTCTGAGGTAGGTTCATTGTGAAATATTTTAAATAATATTAAATTGTTTAAAATTAACCCAGAAACGTTTTCAAAAAATCAATCTCTGACACGTGTTTCAACCTTTCGTACAATCTCAAAGAGATATATAATACAAGAGTACTAAATTTATTTATAGATGGTTGAACTATTTATTGCATGCCTACTTAGAAAGTCCGGCAATTGGTACGTGCTCGAAATAATGTATTTTGTTGAAAATAAAAATTTTAGAATTTGAATTTGAATTAATAATAATTACTCTAACAAAATTTCAGACAATTTTTTGAAAATTTTTAAAATATGTTTTTCTTTATTTACAGAATCCAGACTTATTGAAGGGAACTACAGATTTTATTTTTATCTTCTAAGGGTGAGTGTTTTTAATTCGTTGACTATTTTCAATAAAATTGCACTAAGAACACCTTCCAGTAAACAAAGCTTAACAAAATGTTTTATACAAAAAAAGTAATATAAGACGGTAAAAGTATAGATACACTTCATACTTCAAAGCGGTAGGTAGGTAGTAATAATAATGGTTTACGATTTGTATATAATATTAATAGTGATTGTAGATTCTTAATTTTAAGAAGGTACGTACAAAGCTCCAGTTTAGGGAATTCATTGCAAATATAGGCGCAAACATAGAGTATCAAATAAGTTTATTACTTCTTTTGTACCTTTCGGGTACCTTGGAAAATTCTGAAACCTGGTTGCACCCAAAGTCATTGTGTATGTAGTACTAATATGTATTCACAAAAATAGACATTCGCATTATTTATGTAGGTACCAGTTATACATAGTTAGCGTAACTAATTCAACTAATTCTTAGGTAATGTTTCACTTGTGTGAACTTTGTTGCATTCTATTTTAATGAGATAAACGGCAGTCAATACAAGAGTAAGTTATTGAAAAGTCAAACAGACCGAGCGGCGTCGTCTAGTGGTTTAGATCATACCTTAGCATTCGGGAGGTCACTGGTTCAATTCTGGGTTCAGCTGCTCTGGTTCAAGTTTTCCGTTGTTTCTTTGGATCATTTAGGCAAATGCTGGGACAGTAATATACCGCAGATAATCTTTCACTTCTCTTCTGTCTTCATTTCATCTGTCTCATATTTCTCTCGCTAACCACCACCCACCCACTCTCACGATTCCTGAAGGAGGCTGAAGAGATTCTTACGCCCTACCGTCCGGTATTATACGAGGCATGTTTTTTAAGTAAGTACCGTTATGAAATAAATAAAAAACGTCCAAAGATATTGTTCGGATTTAAGTTATTGACCTTGTCAGTCACACATTTTTTACGTCTCAAATTTTTGTTGTATTGTCATCTGCATTTGCTGTCCGTTTCTTTCTTTTGCTATTTATGGTTTTATAATAGTACGTATCATATTTTTTCCCTTGTTTAGTATTGCCGTCTCCCATTGTATTATTTTTTCTTTGTGTTCAAATGTGCATCTAGAGTTTAAGTTAGTTTATACATTTATTGGGGGTAATTTGTTGACCCATCGGTCCATTTCGAGGATATAGATGATGCATCGACACATAGATTACAATGTTGCATTTTTTGTATTTACGGTTTTCCATACTTTTTGTTTGTTTTGTTGTTTCAAGTGTCGGTGCATCGGAACCACCCCTCCTCTAGGGGCGGTTCTTAAATTCATATACAGTATAGATAACACAGTTGTTACAGTAAGATCAGTTCAATCATTCAATTCAACATATTAGATAAAACCATCAAACGTTTAGGAGAGATCATTTTTAGTACATTTAACATATAGCACAAATCAAATCAAGATCTCTCTAAACGTATAGTATTAATAACATATAGTTCAATCAATCAATCATAATCATTTAATCTTCGTAAATAAGTAGCAGTCACGACGTTCATGTAAAATTAGTGTATATAGTTTGTAAATAGTTGGGTGTAATAAACAATTAAAACAGGAAGTCCGTTTATTGCACCGATTCCCCCATAGGAATCAAAAGAAGTGGCACATCTGTGTACCGGTGAAATAATTCATTTCATCCACCTAATTATACAGATATCTTAATAATTTTATTTTTACATGAAAGCCTGTACCTTAATCTATTTTTCTACATAATTTCCTTCAATATTGAGGCACTTGTCATAACATTTGACCAGTCACCAGTTTTTGAATACCCTTCTCATAGAACTCTGTCGCCTGACTTGCATCGCCACCGCTGCATTACAACTGTTTTGACTTCGTCATAGTCTTGAAGACGCTGACCGCCCACACGTTTCTTCAGCTGTAGGAACAAGTGGTAGTCACTGGGCGCTAGATCAGGGCTGTACGGAGGATGATCTAGAGTTTCCCAGTGAAACGATGTGATGAAATCTTTGGTCCGATTTGCCACATGCGGACGGGCATTGTCATGCAGCAAAACGATATCTTTGCTTAACTTGCCACATCTTTTGTTTTGAATTGCACGGCGCAGATTGTTGATTGTCTCATTACGAGGTAGAAACTCGATAAGCAATACTCGTTTACTGTCCCAAAAAACTGTGAACATGATTTTCTGAGCAGAAATTGCTTACTTAAACTTCACTTGCCTGGGTGAATCTGAATGCCGCCATTGCATGGACTGTTGCTTTAATTCTGGTGTGACGTAAGCCACCCATGTTTCATCACCCGTAACAATTTGACTTCGTTGTCGTACCGCTCAAGGAAAGTCAATGCACTGCCTAAACGTTTGGTTTTGTGCACATCCGTCAACATTTTCGGTACCCAACGAGTGTACAATTTTCGGTAATTCAAGTGCTCGTCCACAATGCCATACAAAACACTGCGAATAACGAGAAACTTGAGGAAAGTTATCACACAAGGAGGAAATTGTAAAGCGTCAGTTTTCTCGCACCTTTTCGTCCACTTCGTTGTTCATCATGCACAATTGTGCGGCCATCTTTAAATGCTCTCATCCACTTCCTTACCATTCCATCACTCATTGTGTTTTGTCCATACTGCACAGATCTCACGATGAATATCAATTGGTTTTAGTCCTTTAGCACTAAGGAATTGTATAACAGCCCGGACTTCACAGTCGGTGGAACTCACGATTATACACTCAGTAAACAACGTAAACAAGGGTGTATCAGACTGTAATGGCGTCAGTGCGTAGGTGAGAGATGTAGGTACCCAGTGCGCATGCGTGGAACGCTGACTGTAGCGCTGCGGTGGCATAATTTCAAAACGATACTTACTTAAAAAACATGACTGCCCGTCCAGCAGTATTAGTATTATGCAAAAGTTTTTTTTTTATTTAACAAGCAGTTCTACTATAAATTAGCTAGGTAAACATTCCCATATAAATTTTAGTATAGATATACTGCTGTTAGTAATTTAGAATACATTACATAATCTACTGTTATTGATCCTTTGAAAACATAATCATTTATGTCGTGCAACAGTAAAAATAATAGCATTGTTATTTTTTATTGCTGCTTTGTTTACCTGTATTTAACACATATCTCTACACAGTTATTTACAGAGTTTCTAGTGTAGGTATAGGTATTTACTTTTTTCAATCGAAACGTAATTTTCAATTAGTTAGCAAATTTAGATTTTGTGTAACTGCGAAAAAACAAATGGACGGTAGGCAATTTTGTTAGTTTCAAACGGGGTTTGTAAACCTCGGGCGATCCATTAGCTTGCAATTGATTTTTTTTCGATAATTTGTTTGCGTAACGGGATGGTCGACAGCAGGGTCCCAAAATAAAGCGAATGGCTCTGAAAATAAAATTTTAACTAACTACTCCGAATGAGTTCTTTTACAGATTACTACTGGAGCTTTTATTTTAATTTAAATTCAAAACAAAGATAATAAAGAAAAACGAATTTGGAATCCTGTTTAAGCTCTTAAGAAATTAATTAAAATTTTAATTACTTAGCGTGAGGTATGCAATCGGGCAAAAAGTTTTCGCGTCTAACAACAATATACTCTTCAACTGAAATATAGACAATCGCAATAATATTGAAGTCATTTTATTTTTGTTTGAAGTAGAATGTTTGCCATCGCTTCAAGATGAAATTGCCCATTAAATGCAGTTTTCAGAACTGAGCAAATAATGGTTTTGTAATTTTGCTTTCAAATGATGTGATGGAATCAATATTTGCTTTGAAGCTAGCTATGCGCCCATATCTCCAGTTTCGGAGTCAATACGTTCGGATTTCTCTTATATTCTTTTTTGGCATTTGTTTGAAAAATATGGATAATTTAAAAATATTTGGTAATATCCCAATATTTTCCATGTTCTGTTTAATATAATACATATGAAATATGTTGACATAACTTTAAATAAAAATACTGGTATGGTTTATGGTTTCAAATCAATATTTGTTGACTGAATTTGGGGAAAAAGACCTAGTGTGAAGGTCCCGTGTCGTTATGAAGGGTGTTAAAAAATTAGCCCTAAAATTTTTTGGGTGTTATTTGGTATTGGAAACTAAACAACTTTCAAAAAACAACTTTTTTGTACGTTTAAATATAAAACCTATAAATTAAGTTTCTTAAGTAATAATTCTACATACAATAATTAAAAGTAAAATAAGTTAGTGTTAAAATAGTAACAATATTTTATCTTGAAAGAGTTGAAACAATATTGTAGAGATCAATACAATTTTAGTGAGACGTAACCTAGTATTTTGTTACTCAAACAACTTAATTTTTGTAAAAATGTTTTTTAAATAATGCTATGCGCTTTCTATCAATTTTGACTTGAAAATGCATTATAAAGTTCAGGATTTTCTTGTTTCAATGAGTAAGAAAATTGAATCTTTCACAGAACTATAACACATTCCCTGGTACATATTGTGAGGCGTATTCAATGTATTAATGTATCTAACAATGCGTTTAATTTTTCATGTTTTTTTGACTTGAAGAGTCTTCTCCTGTTCTTGAAGGCATTAATTTTAATCTTTCTATTTTTCTAATATCAATAATTGTTACTCCACTACATCAATACGTGAGAATCTACTTTTTCTTCAAAACTGTGATTTATTCGGAATTTGTTTCTTATTAAGTATATAGATTGTGCTTGCAATAATTTACTTTTTATAATCGTAAATATGTATATACGTATTAGATGATACTGTAATACACATTCAGGAAAATATGTACAGACCATTATTTATGCTAAGAGCTTTTAATGCACCAAGAAGGCCGACTAGAAAAAGTTTAAGACCGACTGTATAAACAACGACTTAACGTGACAAGCTTAATGTCCACGAGCACTACTTTATATTTAGAGTGAATTAAGTACCTTCTCCTGTGTACTGTTTTCACGAGAAGAGTCATTGTCGTACAAGTATGCGTATGGGGAACTCTGAAATTATGGTCAATATGAAATACTAGCGCTAAATAAAACTCATTTCGTGTTTAAGATTACATGGTTATAAAATAAAATAGGTACCACATAAACAGTACAGAAATTATTACCACGTAAAGAAACTTAGCAAGGAAAGAAAAACTTAAAAAACTTTTACTTAAAATTAATTTAAAGTAAAAGTTTTTTAAGAGTTTTCTTTTAGTTATCGTGATGATACGCATATTGCAAAGAAAAAAAATTTTGTTTCATCAAGACAACGCACTGTGTCACAAATCAATTAAAACAATGGCAAAACTGGCAAAACATAAATTGAACTTCGAATTGATCGTACATCTACCGTATTCTGCAGATTTGGCTCCCAGTGATCACTGGATGTTCGCAGACCTCACAAAAATTATCGCCACAAGATATTTCGCTCGAATGAAGAGGTTATCGCTTCATCGCTGATGCTGAGGGCTATTTTAAGACAAAAGATCATTTTTTCTACAAAAGTGGTATTGAAATGTTAAAGCGGCGCTGGAATGATTGTGTTGCTCTTGATGGAGATTACGTTGATAAATAAAAAACATGTTGTCTTTGTTAGGCCCGGGACTTTTCAACCCATGTATTATATATATAAACTTAACAAGGAAAGAAAAACTTAAAAAACATTCACTTAAAATTAGTTTTAAGTAAAAGTTTTTTAAGTGTTTTCTTTTCATCCTCAGTTATCGTGATGATACGCATATTGCAAAGAAAAAAAACTTTGTTTCATCAAGACAACGCACCGTGTCACAAATCAATTAAAACAATGGCAAAACTGGCAAAACACGAATTGATCGTACATCCACCGTATTCTGCAGATTTGGCTCCCAGTGATCACTGGATGTTCGCAGACCTCACAAAAATTATCGCCAGCAAGATATTTCGCTCGAATGAAGAGGTTATCGCTTCATCGCTGATGCTGATGGCTATTTTAAGACAAAAGACTATTTTTTCTACAAAAGTGGTATTGAAATGTTAAAGCGGCGCTGGAATGATTGTGTTGCTCTTGATGGACATTACGTTGATAAATAAAAAACGTGTTGTCTTTGTTAGGCACGGGACTTTTCAACCCATGTATTATATAAAGAAACTTAACAAGGAAAGAAAAACTTAAAAAACATTCACTTAAAATTAGTTTTAAGTAAAAGTTTTTTAAGTGTTTTCTTTTCATCCTCAGTTATCGTGATGATACGCATATTGCAAAGAAAAAAAACTTTGTTTCATCAAGACAACGCACCGTGTCACAAATCAATTAAAACAATGGCAAAACTGGCAAAACATGAATTGAACTTCGAATTGATCGTACATCCACCGTATTCTGCAGATTTGGCTCCCAGTGATCACTGGATGTTCGCAGACCTCAAAAAAATAATCGCCGGCAAGATATTTTGCTCGAATGAAGAGGTTATCGCTTCATCGCTGATGCTGAGGGCTATTTTAAGACAAAAGATAATTTTTTCTACAAAAGTGGTATTGAAATGTTAGAGCGGCGCTGGAATGATTGTGTTGCTCTTAAAATTAATTTTAAGTACAAGTTTTTGAAGTGTTTTCTTTTCATCCTAAGTTATCATGATGATCAACATAAGTGATGTTGAACGGTTGCTTATCTCATGGTGAAACATTTTTAAATAATAAGTCGAATAAAACACACTTGGTATTTTGTTTCACAATTTATTATTTAAAACTTAACGATACCGTTTCGGCAATTACGCCATTCCTGCTGTATACTCCCATCTTTTGACAATGGCGTAGTTGCTGAAACGGTATCGTTAAGTTTTAAATAATAAATTGTGAAACAAAATACCAAGTGTGTTTTATTCGACTTATTATGAGTAGAGACCAACTCAACCAATTTTTCATATAAAGAAATAATGCTGTGATTACAAAAAAAAACCTATTCTAGAAATACAATAGGTGTTTAGTAAATCTAGTATATTCGAGATCTTCCAACAATCGAATAGTTTTATATTGCCATTCGAATATTTTCGTCACTATTTTTTAATCACCACTTAAAAAACAAAACATGGTCCATACGATTCTCAAGATATTTACATTTCTGATGAAGGTTTTGTAGCTAATAACTTTATATTTTTTAAATATAAATAGGAAATCAACAAAAATAACTACTCCGAGGGCTAATACCCCTCCGGCATTGAATTAGCATATATTGATTCTGAATTATTCTTAAATGAAGATACAAAAAATACCCAATAAAATAAGGAATTAAAATCCTTATTTAGACGAATAAGGATTTTAATTCCTTCTTTTTTTGAATATCTTTTATATTTTTTGTCTGTCTGTCCGTTCGTCCATCTTTCTCACCCTCTCCTTTATATACACGTATGCAGATTGATGACCTTAAAACAGAAACGATGAAATTTATGGAAAAAGAAAGTGTTTTTCGCTTACACATAATTGAATTGATTAACAGAAAGTATAATTGTTCACAAGGCCCGTCCTTTTCTTCTAGTTTTCTGCGCAAAACTCCACAAAACTTTATGATAGGTTTGAGAAGTAGAATTAAACGGGTCTAGGTATCCCATGTATTTTTTTAAATAAGTTTCTGGTCTGGATACGAATCCTTTGGTTGAAGGACCCTATAACTATTAGTGTTGCCAGAATCTCAAACGACTCTGTATAAACGCTACTGACTCATAGGAATTTCTTGCAAGACTGTCATCGACGCCTAGTTACACCACTGCTAGCACCAAATGTTGTCACAATTCTTGACCATTCATAAGACCCTATGAAGGACACGATTTTTATTTACTATCCGTTAAGAATTTTTAAAACATTTTTAGGACATTTGTTTGAGGTACTACACCCACATAATGCACAAATTTCTTTGAATGAACAACTAAATAAGAAATTGTATTGAATTAGCGGATACTTGATGGAAGTCTAACATATTGAAATAAATACACAGTATATAACTTCCACAATTTATTAAATAAACTTATCACGTGTTTCGCCAACACTGTGGCTTCTTCAAAAGTACAAAATTTACTTAAAACTACCTAAGAGTAGATGTTTATAAATAGGGTGGTGCATCTTCATTAGAGTGAGGGAAAATATTTAATAGTGGTGACGGGTTTATATCTACTTGGTCATTAAGTAATATGTCTTTATTTTTATATTTGTTAATTTCTTTAGATTTTAATAGTGTAAGTTTTAATCTTTTATTTTCAATGTGTAAATTTTTTGATGTAAATTAAATATATGATTATCTTCTAACACATGTTTTACATAGTTAGAATTGTTTTTCTTGTTTCTATATGATCTAAAATGTTCGTTCAAACGAATTGTAACTATGAAAAACATGTGTTAGAAGATATTCATATATTTAATTTAGATCTAAAAATTTTACACATGGAAAATAAAAGTTTAAAACTTATACTATTAAAATCTATAGAAATTAACAAATATAAAAATACAGACATATTTCTTAAAGACCAAGTAGATGCAAACCCCTCACCACTATTAAATCTTTTCCCTCACTCCAATGAAGATGCACCACCCCATATATAAACATCTACTCTTAGGTAGTTTTAAGTAAATTTTGTACTTCTGAAGAAGCCACAGTGTTGGCGAAACACGTGTTAAGTTTATTTAATAAATTGTGGAAGTTATCAACTGTGTATTTATTTCAAATAAATAATAATCCATTAATACCTCAAATAAAAGACAATAGGTTATTTAATTCCCAGTATGTATGTGTTTTTGAGAGTCACACTTTGCGCACACCGCGGTGTCGAAACAAACTTCAATGAAAACTATTTTAAGATCGCAGCGTCATTCTTAAAAAACAAAAAACTCTATGTTCCCACTTCTGTGTACGCTTTTTATATTAATTTTCTATTTCCAAGTTGTCAGCAAGGTGGCAAGCACATGTTTAAGGAATTAATATTTTCTGCCGCAACACACATTTACACTTTTTATGTGTCGTACAAACGTACAAATAAATATACAACACGCGTAAACACGGTAACACGGACGGACGTTTTTCTTCGAGATCGCGCGACTTCCAGAACCGTTTAAGTGATTGACAAAGAACAAGTGAAATGGCGCGCGATATTAAATGCCGCCACGTCTAGAACTAGACGTTGTAATTATTTATATTTGTCAGCCAAGATTATGAACACCTCTCTTCCCATACTTATGACATGATGTGTGGCGAATATGTCAACCGTGTCGTAAATGGCAGGAAAGCATTCTGAAAGGTTTTGAAGTGTTATAATTTCCTGTCGAAACACATGTAGGTATACGTGTTCTTAAACAGGTTTTCATTCACATTTACGCGACTAATAATCACAATCACCTTTCTAGTGTTTATCATCTTCATCATAATCATCATCTTGACTTTATAATCTTGTTCTACATAGCCACGGTACTAACATATAGTAAATTAGGTTTGTAAAGTCATTTTGTGGAACTATCACGTCCCATGATACAAAATTATAAAATTACGTGACTATTAATGCTTCTAGTTAAAGGATGGAAGTTACTAACTGTCGATATTCAGGATAAAAATACGTCAATTTTGATGTGTTGGGCGTGTTTAAATATCAATACTCAATCGTCGGTAGAAGCTGTGGCTAAACGCCCAACGACGGAATGATTAAGGTACGCCACGGTTAAAATGAATGTGGTATGTACCATCCACAGCAGTACCAATCCGTCCAAACTTGGACAGATTCAACTAATACGTAATAATGTGCTAACATGCTAACATCCTATATAACACATGACATGAATAGTCCTGGGCCTAACACATAGATAACACTAGTTTTATTGCATTCACCTCTTTTTCACTTAGTACTAATCTTCAAAATGAGCTGTTAAAATTTCATGATATTCTATTCATTAGTTTGCGAGTTATTGTGCTAAGAACTATTGCGCTGACGCTACTTTTGTTATTTTCAAAACAATGGATCAAAAACAATTTTGTGTTTTAATTTTACACTGCATCATGATGGGAAAAAATACCGTTCAAGCGATGCAATAAGCAATGGCTTGAAAAGTGTTATGGCTCCAGTGACTTTGCTCCATCGGAAATAACCGAAACAAAATAAAACGTTGTTTTGCTAACTTCACACGTGGTCATAACATAGAGACACTGATGATGCAGAACGCAGTAGACGTCCAAATGAGGCGGTAACACTAGAAAACAAAAATCATCAAAAAAATCCACAAAATAGTTTTGAATGATCGAAAAGTGAAATTGCGTGAGTTAGCTGACATCGTAAAGATATCATAAAAACAAAAATCGGCAGTGAATTGTAAGTAGCGTTACTGGAGCGTTTGCAAAGAAAATTGCAAATAAACGACCGCATATTGCAAAGAAAAAAATTTTTGTTTCATCAAGACAACACACTGTGTCACAAGTCAATCAAAACAATGGCAAAACTGGCAAAACATGAATTGAATTGAATTGATTCTACATCCACCGTATACTCCAGATTTGGCTCCCAGTGATCACTGGATGTTCGCAAACCTAAAAAAATGATCGCCAGCAGGATATTTCGCTCGAATGAAGAGGTTGTCGCTTTGTCGCTGATGCTGAGGGCTATTTTATGACAAAAGATAAATTGTTCTGCAAAAGTGGTATTGAAATGTTAGAGCGGCGCTGGAATGATTGTGTTGCTCTTGATGGAGATTACGTTGATGAATAAAGCCAATTTTGAACAAAAAAAAAACAAACGTGTTGTCTTTGTTAAGCCCGGGACTTTTAAACCCATGTGTTATATAAGTTCGCATTGGAAATCGGTGCAGCCATCTCCGCTGATGACACTACATACAGGAATTAGCTCCCTATTAAAACATATAATTACATAATGAAATCGCATCATAGACCTACTTACGATATCCACGTTTTTCATGTTTTGTCAAAATTTGTAAATATTTTAACATGTTGGGGTGTTAAAATTTTAATATATACTTGTTAAGCTGAACCCACAGCGGTCCAGTCTACATTATAAGCAGGTACACCTGACAGAACATAAGCCCTTGGTTCGTGATCTGTCGAATCCGCCAGACTCGGACCTCAACTTCGAACTATTTCTTTCTTATTTTTTATGTAACAATACTACAAATCTATAGATATTCGTTGAACAATATATCAAAGCAGCAAGTAAATTGGTCGAAGTTCAATCGGAATTGTGTATGGCGTGCTGATGAGAACCAAAGAGTTCGGAATAGCGATTCACGTCTGATAATTTCGACGTATGACTGACCAGAAATCTACGACGTATCGCAATAATTCTATCTTTTTCTGTGTTATGTACTTATAAGGACTTGCTTATATTTGTTTATTCATTTTATTGAACAAAAAACAGTGAAAAGGTTTCCATTTGTGCTCAAAATAAACTTTTCGCTGTTATTGCGAAATAAATTTGTTTAAGCCATCGATTAACAGCCAATATCCAATGTTTGTATGTACCACGTCAGTTAGATATTTTTAAAGGCACACTGCGATAACATTTAAAACCGGAAACGGACAAACTGAACGATCGCAATATACTTTAATGTTATTTTTATACTATGGAGAATTTAGGACACTCAACAAAATGTATTTTTGTGTAAACATATTATACAATAAAAAATATGTAGAAAACTAAAATAGTAGATGGTTAACCTATATTACAGTATTTGTACAGTGGTACAGTGTACTAGTAGTTAATAAAGAGAACCATTTTACAAGGTGTAACCGAAATAGCTCCCGAGAGGTATCTACATTATGTACTAAATAAGCTTTAGATTCTATTTTTGATGCAACATGTAGCTTATATAGCATATTATGAAGGTGAGAGTGCAAATCTATGAGTTTAAAAATTTAGGGAAAAGCTAATCTCACAAATACAACCGATAGCGTATATCGTCCTAAACACGTTAACTTCCAAATTGAATCGTCCACTTAAAAGCGTCACGAAGAAAGAATTCCTGTTTCATTGTTTTTCTAAATTTATTAGTTCTTGTTTTATATCGCTTTCGTTTATTATTTGAGCAATATAATGTCACTCTAGAAACTAATCGTAAGCGACGATATTTTTTATTAAAACACAAGAACTTAATACTTATTTAATCGAGAAAAATTTATTTTACAAAAATACAAATAACAGTGAAGACTTAACTAGACTGTTTTTAAAAATAAACATAGAACGTGAGAATATACATTGGACGTGATCAATTTTTTTTTGTTTATATTATTCTCGAGGAGGGGAAATCTTCAAAAGACACCCCCGAGAGGGTAGTGTCGGATTCACCGTAGTGCCTACCGATTAAAATCCCTCCTCGAGATGGGAGCTCAACCCGAAGGTTATACATCCCTGGGAGAAAGGGTAGGGAATAGGATTAGGTTTGAAGGTGAGGAGGGAGGAATCGTAGAATTTCCGGTGGCCCACCACAGATGGTTGGGTGGGCACTCGCGCTAAAAAGCGAAACTAGATTTCTGGCGGTGAGCGGGTGGGGGTGGCTGCTCATTCTAGAAGGTGAGAGGGCCTTCTAAAACGGTCGTTAGGTTTGGGGACAATGGCAGAAAGTGCCGAGTTGGACGGGTTCGGGTGACCTGTCACTGAAGTGCGAAGATTCGCTGCGAAACTGAGTGCAGCTTCGAGGAGAGAAGGTAGACCGGTTTCTTTCAGAATTTGGGAATTTCTGACGAACCAGGGATAGTTTAATGCGGAGCGAAGGATCCGCATGTATGTGCCTTGTTGAATTTGAAGGCGGCGGGGGGTGGCGTAGCCCCAGATGGGAATGGCAATACTTCTTTGAAAGTCCAGGTCATTATATATTATGAGTACCCCGAAGGGTGGATGGTCAAAAATGATTTTATTGCTCTATTCTGTCTACCATTCCTACATCTGGTTGTAAACAGATTACATGCTAAACCCGTATAACTATTCCCTTGAACAAATTTGACAAACAATTTAAACTTTTGAAATGAATTTTACTAACTAGAACATTAAATAAAACTACTTATAGAATACATCAAATAGTTCGACAGAACAGTTCTGGTGATCGAATTGAGGTGCTGCTAGTAGTGGTATTCGAATAAGTGGGTAACTGTGATTGTACGTATCTATAAAACATAACCTTTTGTTTCTGATGTTTGGGATTGTGTAGTACCCGTCTTGTTCTGGAAATACCCGTGGGGTGAGTTACCATAAGTATATGCTATATGACCCATACCTAACCATGTTAACTAGACCCACAGAGATACCTAAATTAAGTTGGATATCACACAATGCCAAATATAAGAAGCAAAAGATTATGATACAAGCATTCAGCTACAGTTACCAACTCTTTCGAATACCGCCATCAATAGAGCTTCAATTAGGTCTACAGGTTCGTCAGAACAAAAAAATTTACTGGCCAGTCAGAAACACGATGAAAAGGTGGTCCTTCGTCCTTCGTGATTTTTATAAGTACACTGAAGTTATATGTGAATGGTACATCTTCACAAACACTCCCTACCAGGAAGGTGCTAGTGATCTAGCTTCTGCCTGACAGGAAATAGAAGCTGAGTGTCAACCAGCTAATCATTTTATAACATTTGTTACCAAAAAGGTGGTGATAAAGTTGAAACAATTTTTATTTCAATCCAGTTAAATATTTCTGTTGGCGATAGCAGGATTCCTAATGCAGTAGGTGTTTGCCACATGTAGACCCTGGTTGAACAACCAAAAACTCTATGCATTGGTGCTGCTAATGATTGTCATCATCCATTGATGTATACGGCAGGTCAACGAGTGGTTTTCTCTCTCTAAATAAAACTCATCATCAGCTTCAGGTTCACTACCACTTCAGGAATATCTAGCTGGATCTACAGTTGATCACCTGACTACCTTACAGACTTTACAATCGACAAAGGTATATATCGGCCCGTCAATCGTTCATCATATGCCTAACTGTTCACTTATAAAGTAATAACTGCTTTGTTCCTTACCTACCTCTTCACCACTGCTTTCTTTCAGAAGACTCTTTTTGGATTAATTTTAGGTTATCGATTTTTGATTTCCCTTCGTTCCCCTTCACAATCTAATTGAACGATTAATTAGCGTAGTTATTTACCTATCCGGGAATATTTGAAAACGTTAAATTTTATATAATAACTTCGACTTACCTTTATTAACAATTATAAGCACAGAAAAGGTTCAGACATACTATATTTAGCCGGGATAACAGCCCAAGAATCAGTGAGAAAGAAAGGCCGATAACTTTTTAGGACGTTGAAAATTTTTATATTCTGTTGAGAAAATTTGCACGTTTTAAAGGCAGTTTATCAGAACAATTCTAGAAAGTTTGTTTGGTTATCGTTTTTATCCGTTAAATTTATAGAGGAAACGGCGATCGCTAAATTGACGTGTTTGTATACTATATAGGAATTGAACGACGCGTCGACGATCGGAGTCGGAAAGGGCCGGGCTTGAAGAAAGTGAAAGTCCCCAATGTCAAGTTAATATAAACTTTTCCTTTTAACACCCTTCGAAATTGCCTTGACGTCTCCCATTTCCCGAAGAAAAACTCGGAATGTAATCACTTTTCTTCGGAAGTAATCTCCTTTAAAAAGCAACATAAAACTACAACAGGAACGTTGCGTTCCTCCCTCCTGTGCTCCATGTGCACCCTCCTGCACAATAAAACTTCAGAGTTCGCGATACTGACTGTTTTCTTACGTCACCGTTAGTTCGACGATTCATTCGTTCGATCCCACTCTGTCCTTTTCCAAGTTTATCACTGTCATAAAACTTTAAAAGTCTGATTGCATTTCGTAAAGTTTTGAAAGTTCACCCTTGTCAAGGCATCAAGTCATCCGGAAAAGTGCCTGTTGTATAGGATATTGGATTTGCCTCCAAGCCGATAAAAACTACCAATTCTTATCGAATCGAATTTAATGGTTTATATACTCAAATCATAACGTAAACTTTACAATATTTCTTATTGTTACAATACAAACACTAACAATAATAATCATTAAAAAACGAAAATTCAGGGTTGAAGATGTGTAAATGGATGATTTGTAATGGATATTTGCACCTCCTTACTTTTAAGGAACTGTATAAAAGAGATGAAATCGTTCGAAGATGTGTAGAAAATATGCGGGTCACCTAAATAAGTTACTGACAAACGTGGTTTAGAGGTGTAGATCATAGTTTATAATTCAGGAGGGAACCACTTCGATTCCAAGTCCGCCTGCCGTGGTTCTAATATCTTCATATTGTCCATTTCGTTTTTCTCGTAATCTTCACGCATCCATTACTACAATTGAAGAGGAAATTGAGGAGGGCTCCACCTTAACCATTGTCTTTGCACGAGGGTAAATCAAATATAAACGGTAATTTTGTAAAATAAATTTACTGATTAATGATACACACAAAATAAACATTTAATATTTTTCAATGTAGTCACCTCCGTGCTCTACACACTTTTGCTACCGATTTGGAATATTCCTTTTTCATAAAAAGTTTGAGGACTTGTTGTCAGACAATTGCGCACATATATCTCTACTTCTTGATTGCTTTCAAATCTTTTACCTCCAAGTGTGCCTCCAATTGATTCCTACAAGGGCGCGAACAAAATATAATCACATGGTGACAAGTCAGGGCTATAAGGAGGATTATAGAGGCTCAAAGGTTTCCCAGCCCATTTCTTCCAATTTATTCCTTGTTAAAACTGCGGTCAGTGGCCTGGCGCGTGGCGTTGTCATGAAGGAGGATGACGTCTCGAATGGGCATGGGCATACCCCATAGCTTGCTTCGATACGCGATTTTTGTCAACTGTAACAACTCAGTTACTCAATAGTAAGACGCATTTACTCTTCGTTGATTGTGAAGAAAATCAATGAGTACAACTGAAACAAACACTTGAGTTAAAGAAAACAGTCGCAAGAATTTTTCCGGCTGAGAAACTGGTTTCGGCTTTGACGACCAAAAGGGCAGCCTTCATCCTTTCTTCGCCACTCCTTATGCGTCATTTTTGCCATTTTTAATTCGGGAGTGTAGTGGTTGACCCACGTTTCATCACAAGTGACAATACGCCTCAAAAAAACTCCTGTTCTTGTCTTCAGAAGTCTTTCACTGATCTACGATCTGTTTTTTATTTTTCGATTTTCGGTCAACAACCTTGGAACCCAGCAAGCACTAATTTCTCTAAACCCTAAAACTAAGTTCATCAATGGTGATGGATTGAACACTCCCATAGCTGTGGGTATCACCTTCAACAAGCTCTCGAACAGCACGGATGTTGTCATTTGTGAGACTTGTTCTTGGGCGTCGATCATGATTTTCATTAATTTGGACACGTACTCGCTCATTCCTCAATTCTCTGTTCTCTGACCCACGTACACGTTATCACTCGATTCTGAGACAGTGTAGCATCCCCAAACTGTGCAAACTGTGCCTTCAAATGAGTGAAAATTTCCGAAGGTTTAACCCAACCGCCTTTATTGGTTAAAAAGATTATAATGATGCGCATTGTGATTGTGCAACAGACGAAGGTACCTTGCGCTCAGTCATGACTGTACTGCGGACAGAACCGAGCGCAGCTGCTACCTGAGCCGGTTTTCCCCTCCTCATAAACCAAACAACACTCGAGTATCGAATCCTCTAGATCGGAATTACGTGCTAAGCTAAATAGTAAAATTACCGTTTATATTTGATTTACCCTCGTATTACAGAGTAGATTACAGGAACCTTCCGTCCATTAGTTAGTAGCTAGAGGGAATAAAATACGCAAAAGTATTTTTTTAGATAGTGAAAAGTAGATACTGAGCTTGATTCTGGTTCTGACTATGTCCTAGTAATCCTCAATTGGCAATACTGCATTGGTAAAAAATCCTTTATTCTCATGAATTTTGTATCTTGCTGTTGCAGTGGTAGTTGATGCCAATTAATTTTTTTTTCATAAATGCACAATATGTTTTTTGCCATTCGTTTCGATGGAGATGACCAGTTTTCATTCGTCAGCAGAACTGTTTATTTTGTTAATAACGAAAGAGATGATTTTTCTGCCACAATTTTGTCCCTATGGAGTGAATTTTTACTTTGAGGATTGTATCGGGTTTATATTGTCCGGAATGTTATTGCTTGTTGTGGCACTTCTGTATGATATTCATAGTTGGAATAGATTGAACGAGCTCATCCCACGGGCGAACCTGTCTTTCCGCACCGAATAAGGAGATCGTTAGAGATAGTGAACTTGTTTGAATTTGTTGAAGTTACATATTTATTCAATTCAAAATATCATCCTTCTTTTAATATTATGTTGGAGACATTATCCCTCCCGTTTTTTTAAATATTTTACTGAAGTTATTTGTGTTCCAAATAAACTTGTTGTGTTCATCAATTCTTTTCTTGTCTGTCACTTTTGTTCCGCAAAACTGAACCTAACACTGGATAAAATTAGTATCACAGGTTTAATCCAATTTATGTGACGCTAATCCTGGTGTCAGCCACCAAGCGGAGTGGTCTAGTGCTCTAGATCATTGCTTAGCATTCGAGAGGTCACCGGTTCGAACCCGGGTCCGGCTGCTCTTGGCCAAGTTTTCTGCGACTTCCTTGGATCATTTAGGAAAATGCTGGGGCAGTAATATTCCACAGATAATTTTTCACTTCTCTTCTATCTTCATTCCGTCCTACGATTCCTCCAAAGTGGCTGAAGAGGGCTTTATGCCCTACCCTCCGGCTTTGCACTACAGGAGGGACTGCCCACCGAGAATGAAACACAAACAAGTTTTAGTTTTTTGGTATCAGTGGTCATCCTGATTCTGTTCCCTTAGTCTCTACCGTTCTAAAAAACAGTGATAAATTTGTGTAATAGTTTTTAAGTTAAAAGCAAAAAACTTTTTTGAAATATTTTTTTTTCTGTAAAGTAACTAAGTAAATAACATTTTATGTAAGTGAAAAATGCGTCAAAATCCACCCTGTAATTCTTGAGCTTTACAATAACATACAGAGATTCGCCACCCGCCGACTTTTATTTATACAAACATGCACTAAAGTAGATAGTAGATTTAAAACATAAGAAAGTCTTGCGGTCGTTCGGTTAGAGATATTAAATTTCTATGGATTCCGTTAAAGTTGTAGAAATATGTATGCTGGTAGAGGTAGAAAGGATATATATAAATTAAGAAAAAAGTTGAGGTTAGTGTCACGACCGTGATAAGAACAGTGCAAGTAAGTAATAATAAAAGCAAATGGGCAAATGTCCGGTAGCTTGTACAACTTTTTGTCGTGATCGTGAGTTTGCATTGTACACGAGACGGTGATAAATGTTGGCGAAGACACGAACACAAAGGCATCCGGGAATTCGATAAAATGAAAAATAGCCGAAACTGACAGGGTGACAGCGACATCGCCTTATATTTAAATGAATCATAACTTATTCGATTTGAACGTGATGGGATACCGTGTTCGCGAAAATTATTCGATCTCTTCACTCTTCACTACATACACAATAATAGAAAATTCTTTATAACTACCAGTTGAACCCATTCAAATTTGAAACGAACGGGGCAATGTTTTCAATGGTCCATAACATACTTTACATTTGCTGACCAGGTAAACCAGTGCCACCATAACCTGATTTTTAATTAAAAAATCCGATTAAATGTCAACATCTTTGAAATCGAAAGTAGCCCTAAGTCCTAAGGCCCATTTTGTATCATAAGAAGAGATAGCTCCATAAAATTAACTTACTAACCTACATATACGTTAGCATCAGAGATACGTAGAATACTATTATATAATGATGACGTTTTCTTTTTTAAAAAAATTGAAAGAACAAGTTGAAAAACAGACTGTTAGATATAAGACATAAATTTTCCATTAAAAATAATATAGAGTTGATTGAAAACCTTAAAAACATAGAAATTCCGCCTAATGCAAAATTAATATCTTTTGATGTAAAAAAAATATTTCCTTCAATACCCACTAGAGAACCAAAAAGTGCATTGTTAAACGATATTGATAGTAGTAATCTGGATGCTGATGTAAAAACTGATCTGAAATTATTAGTACATATTAGTTTAACCCAAAATTATTTTAAATTTAATCAAAAGTTATTCACGCAGAATTAAGGGTTACCCCAAAGGATAGCTGAGCCCATCACCTTTTTTTTTTTAGAGAGGAAGTGGCCAATAAAATATTTTCAAAAAATCAAAACATAATTTAAATAATCTTATTTTTCCCATAAAAACAAATTCAGATAAGCCAGTTAAAACATTGAGAAAAATTCCATACTACGGAAATTTAAGCAATAGTATAGGATACCAATTAAGAAATATTGATATAAATCCCGCTTACATTAACAATAAAACTTCAGGTAAAACCATATCAACAACAAATTAGATAACCAGGTAGATGATTTAAGTTGCAGCGGTGTCTATGAGATAACATGTGCAGACTGCCAGGCAATTTATATAGGAAAATTCAAAAGACATATCAGCACACGTTTCATAGAGCATATAAGAAATATAAAATATAACAAACGAACCACATGTTTGGCCACTCATTGTATAAATTTAAATCATTTGTGTAATAGAAATAATGTTAAAATATTAAATCGCCAAAGAAGTGAAAAAGTTGTAGATAATTATGAAATTTTAGAAATAAAAAAAGCCATTTTGAACAATAAAATTTTAACAAATGACTAGCTTGATTTTGGAAACAATCCCCTCATAAATCATGAACTAGTTCATGACAGAAAAATTAGATATGTACTGTCGTAACATTATAATTTAGCTTTAGTGTGCTGTTTATACTCCTGATGATGCCCTAATAAAGCGAAATGTACATAAAGTGTACTAATAAAAAATTGTAAAACAATCCAAGTGTTTAATTATTTAGATTAACGGGGTTTAATGGAAGGTAACTAATTTTAACTCAGAGAAGAATAATTATGTACATTCGTAAACTAGCATACAACATAAGAAAATTTCTTTGATTACATTATTCAATAATAAACGCAATGTTTTCATAAACTTTTTTATCAATTATAAAACAACTCAACAATTGTTTCGGCCTTAAGCAATTATCAAGAATAAATGAAATAAAAGTAAGGAATTTTTCTCTGAAGAGAATTATATATATTTTTAATAAGTTTTTTTGTAGTTTGGTACTTGGAAATGACGAACAAATGGTTGTAATTCATCACAACGGAGCAAGTTATTTATGATTTCCACTCATTTTTCAACGTGACATCTTAAAATGTAGTGTTCTATCCGTTACAGAAATTAAGACAGTCGTCATAAAATTAATGAAAGTTGTAGTAAATAATGATCCTTGTACCTAGTAGAGTTTTCAAGTACATATGTCTAATAGGTGGATATTTTTCATTATATGTTAAGTGTGGATACATTACAGAATAATATATTATAGAAAAACTTAAAAATAACATTATCGCGTATAAACCTATTACTAATAATGCTTGAAAACAGGAGAAAGGGGTATAAAATGGTTATAAACTTTGAGAGTGCTTACATACATTTACTTATTGTTTTTGCAACAGTAAAATTCGTATTTTACAGAAATGCTTTTTACTTATTGTAACATTATATGTACCCTTGAAACCTTAAAAAATTAAGCACGACTATAAATTGATGTTAAATTTTGATATTATAATAAAGTAGCAAGTTCGCTGTATGCTTCGTCTTAATCTTATTACAAAAAAACGCTAAATCAAATATAAACGGTAATTTTACTATTTAGCATAGCACATAATTCCCATTCAGAGGAATCGATGCTCGAGTGTTGTTTGGTTAATGAGGAAGGGGAAACCGGCTCAGGTAGCAACTGTGCTCGGTTCTGTCCGCAGTACAACCATGACTGAGCGCAAGGTGTCTTCGTCTGTTGCACAACGCATCATCATAAAGTTTTTAACCCATCGGAAATTTTCACTCGTTTGAAGGCACAGTTTGCACAGTTTGGGGATACTACGCTGTCTCAGAATCGAGTGTATACGTGGGTCAGAGAGCAGAGAACTCAGGGATGAGCGAGAACGTGTCGAAAATGAAAGTTATGATCGACGCCTAAGAACAAGTCCCACAAATGACAAAATCCGTGCTATTTGAAAGCTTGTTGAAGATGATCGGTGATCACTGGTTAACTATAGAAAAAATCTTATCAGAATAGCAGAACAGAGAGAGAAAAATTAGTGTTTGCTGGGTTTCAAGGTAGTTGACCGAAAATCAAAAAATCAAATACAAGAGATCAGTGAAAGACTTCTGAATCGATTTCGAGAAGACGGGGAGGTTTTTTTGAGGCGTATGGCGTATCGTCACTTGTGATGAGACGTGAGTCCACCACTACACCACGACACTCCCAAATCAAAAATGGCGAATAAGGAGTGGCGAAGAATGGACGAAGGCTGACCTGTCAAATCGAAAACCAAAACCCGTTTCTCAGCCGGAAATGTGCTTGCGACTGTTTTATTTGACTCAAGGCTCAAGGAGAGTTTTAGTCATTGATATTTTTCACAATTAATGAACAGTGAATGCGGCTTAGAGTCGACAAAAATCGCGTATAGAAGCAAACGACGAGGTACACCCATGCCCATCCTCCTTCATGACAACGCCAGGCTACATACCGCAGTTTTGACAAGGAATAAATTGTAAGAAATGGTCTGGGAGACCCTCGAAGCTCTGTAATCCTCCTTATAGCCCTGACTTGTCACCCTGTGATTATTTTTTGTTCGCGCCCTTGAAAGATTCACTTGAAGGCACACTTGGAGGAAAAAGATTTGAAAGCAATGAAGAAGTAGAGATATATGTGCGCAATTGTCTGACAACAAGTCCTCAAACTTTTTATAAAAAGGGAATATTCCAAATCGGTGGCAAAAGTGTGTAGAGCACGGAGGTGACTACATTAAAAAATGTTAAATGTTTATTTTGTGTGTACCATTAATCAATAAATTTATTTTACAAAATTACCGTTTATATTTGATTTACCATTGTATTTCTATTTACGCTTAGATATGCTGCTCAATATATTTTATGATAGTTTATAAATTAACTAGCTGTGCCCGCGACTTCATCCGCGTGGAATTTAACAAAAAAGTTATTGTTCACAACCGTTAGCAATAGCCCGCGCCCGCGCGACAGACAGCCTTTGTGATATTAAGTCGTTGGTGGAAGAAGTGGCGGGAGGCGCCTGACGTGACGGCACAGCGTTGGCATTCGCGTGGGCTGCGCGCGGTACTGGATAATAAATATGTATTATTTACTTCATCCGCGCGGAATAGTTACTAATTTCTAAAATAAATTATTTATTTAACTCCTAAACTAAAAGTAGCCAAAGTTACTCCTTATTATATTATCTATCTGCCAGTGAAAGTCCCGTCAAAATCGGTCCTGCCGTTTCAGAGATTAGCCGAAACAAACAGACAGACAGACACAAAAATTGTAAAAAATGTTATTTTGGTATATCTATGTACCGTGTATACATCCATATTCATTTAGTAAAAAGTGGTTATTTTAATATTACAAACAGACACTCCAATTTTATTTATTCATATAGATTTATAAAAATTCTTTGTATGTACAAAGATCCAGAAGGAACGATAGGTATTACAACTATTTAAGACCAAATGACCGTTAATTAGGAAAATAAATATAGACAATTATACATCAATAACCGTTTTCTCGACTATTCATTTGCATATTAATATACCTACCTAGTCAACTTTCAAGTTTTTTTTTCGATGTGAGTTCTGATCTCCGATAATAACAGCTAATTAATTAATGGTCGCATTGACGACGAATTAATTGCGTCCGTGCAAGCGCGGTCCCTTTACAGTTTCCCCAAGCATAAACGGGACGGGAAACGACGAGAACTAAACGATCAAACTTCAGTATTCTTCACTGTGGCCGAGATGGAATTAATTAAGGAAATTTTCTTAAAGGCATCTGACAGCACTTCAACGTATTAAGGGAGAATCGATAAGCTGGATTATAGCGGAGACATTTAATAAGATAGGAAGGTACATTGAAGGTTTAGATATAATGTAGATATATATTTACTGGTGCTTTTGAAGTTGTAATGACTGCCGAGTTTGTATATGTATATATGATCATACTGTTATTCAATAATGTGTTCCAAACCCACGGGCTTCTTAAAAACGTTGTCAAATAAATGTCTAATGTACTGATAAGGATAACCGATATAGAAGCAAACAAATAACTATAAAATGACAGTCAGTCGTGTAAGAATGTAACTAGATCAATCTAGTAGTAGATATATAGATGCTATCTTGGTATGTTTTGCAGGTACAGAGAGACAACTGTCAAACCTTTTTGACAACTATATGAATAATTTACACCAAAAAATAAAATTCACCCTGGAAACTGAAAATGAGCAAAAATCTATTAACTTTTTAGATGTTACAATTAAAAATATTCATAACAACCACATATTTTCTATATTTCATAAAGAATCACAAACAGATACAATAATTCATTCAAAATCGTTTCATCCTTTATCATATAAATTATAAATTGTCCTTTTTCCATTCTAGCCTTCATAGACTATTACATGTACCACTATCAAATCTCGATTATAAAACAGAATTAAACAGGATTTATCAAATTGCTCTAAACAACGGCTACAGTATTAGCTTGGTAAGTAACTTATTAAAGAACATATTACATAAACAAATTTTAAATTCAGTGTACCCCAATGTAAAGCCTAAATCAATGCCTGTATACAAATCAATTACTTTCTTAGGCAACATTTCAAACAACTTGAGCAAATATATTTCGAAATATACAGAAAACAAAATTTCATTTAAAACTAATAATAATTTGAGTAATATCATAAAAAACAATAAGGATAAAACAGATAAAGTCCTAAAATCAGGTGTTTACCTTCTTAACTGTGGTGATTGCGATAAAGCGTACGTGGGACAAACAGGGAGATCTTTTAAAGGTAGGATCAAAGAACATATATCTAATTTTAAAAACAACAATTCAAAACCAATCTGCGCCGAACATCTTCATGAGTTCAAAATTCTTCATAAAAGCCTAAAACTGACACTTTAAAAAAATTGAAATCAACAAATTATGTAAAAAAGGGTGCGCTTTAAACGACCAAATAGAGTTTTGCAATTCTCCTCTACTTAACATTTAATTTATAAATCCCCTCTCCTGCACATAGTTATAATTTAGTACATAAGGTACCACTGTTTAGTTTTAGTTTATTATACTTCACCTGAAGAAGACATTGTAAGTTGAAATGTTCATTGTAATCTAAAATAAATATTTTGTAACCTAAAGCTTTGTGTTTTATTGTTAATACTGTTAATATGGTGTTACAAGAACTAAAAGCCTCGTTTATTCAATTAGACCAATCTAAACAGAGTTTTTAACAAAATTCAAACTTTTGGTGGTGCAAGTATTGTGAAACTTATGTAATAAATTAGAAAAAATTCACAAGAATGTTTACACGAAATTTATTATATTCTCCACAATATTGCTTCGGCCGATTCGGCCATTATCAAGAGTACAAATAGGTTACTAAAGTTAAAAGGTTGTTCCTTTATTTTTATGTATAAATTTCAGACAACATTTTAACTTTAGTAACATACTTGTACTCTTGATAATTACCGAATCGGCCGAAACGATATTGTACTGAATATAATAAATTTCGTATAAACATTCTTGTAGATTTTTTAATATCAAGTAGGGCCTAAAATATCAAAAATCGTCCAAAGAAAAGTTGTCAGTGTTTTAAACAATGTTTAGATATTAGTTTGCAGTTTTGTATTGTATTTCCCATTTATCTGGAAAACTATCAGAGTAGAGAATTGTAAGACCTTTAAAATAAAATTTAAAATGTCTCGTTTGGAGCTATTTTCAACGTGGAAAATGTGAAAAGCCTCTGAAAAATGGTAATTTAAAAAAATGATAACGTCGCCAATTTAACATTATACCATCGTCCTTCTGGGGAATGATTATGCATAATAAGTGAATCAAAGAGGGATTCTAGCAAACTTATAGCTTTTACATAATTGCAATTACTGTAATATTGTGACAAGTAATTTTGCATAGGCCACTCCACTTCAACCGATTAATGTATGTGAAATTTTGAAACAAATTATTAAAGTTCAAAATTGAAAGAACAATATGTATACCTTTTTTCATTAAATACTTATATATCGTATTTTCTATATTACAGCTGAGTTTATCGTGTTGATGTCTTCACTTTTTGAATGCATTCTTACCGACATTATGCCAATGACATAAACACAAACTCTTAATAATTTTACAATACATTATAAGTGTCTTTGATGTTATCAAGAATAATAAAATAGGTTGGTACCTCGGTAAAGTTTAATTAGGCAAGTAATTCATTAAATAGAAAACTAAAACATAAAACTCTATTTAAAAACGTTTACAAAACCTATAACGCCTTTCGACACCCTATGTGTTGTCTATAGTTAAAGACTATCTGTGGAACAACTCCTGCAACAACATCCAAGTAAAGACTACTTTGGAGTACACTGTCAACAAGTTTAAAATATTTCTTCTTCTAGTATTCATATTGTAATTGATTAGCTCATTAACTTTTTCTGTTTTATTTCATTCTTTTTTCCCAAATATCACAAAACCCAATTTTATTCATTCGCCAAAGTTAAAATTAAACTGAAACACGAGTCCTTGGTTTTACAATAGTGTCGTGGTTTAAATGGGGTAAGACCTTTCATTTTTATTTATCTTAATCACCACAATCTCCTTTATATTTATTTCAATAAATCACCGTATTATAGCTGTGGATATTATTATTCTAGTTCTGCCCATAACATACTTGAACTAAAACCGGAATTATTTTTTATTTACAACCCTAATCCCTTGTCAATACTTTATGATGTTTATTCACTCTCGACATGTTTTGCAACGACGCGGTGCGACACTTGGGCACAAAAGAGTCGTTATTAAAAAATATATGCAATAAACCCTTTACCAAAAACAAAGGGGAAGCCCGGCTCACAAAAACAAATAATAAGTTTCGGTTGGTTTGGTTTGTTAACTCTGTCAAATAGAACTGTTGTTAAATGATAAACCACAGGGGTAAATGTACCAATACGCTTTTATTGGTCCAGACTGCAGGTCGCACCTGTTAAACGTACGATTGCATACACCGTATTAATTTCAGGTACAGTACGTCCCACAAAATATACTTCAAGAGTCAAATTGTTTGATTTTACCCACATGAAAATCGACTTACTCTGATTCGGTTTTTATGGTAATTATTACGCAAATAAAAAATAATCAAATTAATAATAGCGCTTTTCTTACATATTTTGGAAACCATGCTTACCCAACTGGCGTGTTCTGTACCCAAGAGTTACTGTTTTCTTTTATTTCTTTTCGTGGTGGAGGAAAAGTATCCAATGATATCCAACCTCAGCACGGTAGGATAATGTTGGATTTCCTTCAAGGAGGCTCTATTAACTAAAACCCCTTTATGTTAGACCATTATAGCCCTGTATAGTGATTTGTGTTTTGTTTGATAACCTATGTGTGGTCCTGTGTAGTGTATTTAGTTCGTTACTTTAGGGCAATAGAAAGGTTTTCAAGATATGCGTCGTATTTCCCTGAGAATTCAGCGGTTTCACATTAGCCAGTAGTGCTCTATTGTAGCTGCTATATTATTATCATGACTACCACTTTTGAAGCTAATATTTTTTGAAGCGTATTCATACATACGGTGGTGATCAAATTTTTGAGGTTAATCCACTTTTAACTTTTCCTTGAAACTTGCTTAAACGCATCCTAAAATTATATTATTAACTATTACATAAATTCTTCACTATATCAATCAGTGGCTTCACGTTGAAATAAGATTTTAAACCATTTTTGGTATTTATACTCCATCAGTGGTACCAACAGAACACTAATAGACATGAGCTATACCTTTTCATTTTTTGGTTTTATGAGGGAATATTGTAAAGATTGTAAAACATTCGTTAAATCATTTTGAATTTTATCATCAAAAATCGGTAGTTAATATGAGACAGGCTGTATAAGTTTGTATGTGTGTACACGTGTGTAACATTTTTAAAATGGAACGGATCGTTCCGAAGTGCAAAAGGGGTCCCGCGAGAACACAGAGAGCCGTGTAACGATGCAAACAAAGCAAAACATTTTGAATTATGATGGAACGGTGTACAGAGTGCAATTTAAACGTTAATAATTTCCCTGTCAAAGAATGTAATATAAGTGTAGCATGTGAGTGTGCGTTACGTGCTGCGTGCTATCCAGTCCATGGACTGTTATTCAGTTCATGTGACGCGGACGACTTCAAGACCCCACATGAACGAGACGAATTTCAAGTTCACGCTTTTGCCAGCTAATTATCACCCTGCTTTCCTGTAAATTGCTCTATGTTTATACTCCCGCTGGACGACGATGGACTTAGTGGTCAGGAAAATGGAATAAGAAACACTGCACTCTTTGACAGGAATAGTGGTTATTAACCAGCAATGATGCCTGATATTGCATGACATATACTCAACTGGAGAACTCCTTACACTATAGTCATCCATTTTGCCTGACTATTTCTTCTTATAGAGTTCGTTCAAGAATTTTTATAATCTGAAGAATTAAAAAAAAACATAATGGTTAAAATCGCTCAAGAAATTTTAAATTTTGGTATTTTTGAATAAATCCTTAGATTAAGAATTCTTAATACACCAAAACAAACAAATTTTCTTAGAGAATCTATAGAAAAAAATAGTCGGAAAAAATGCACTAAAAATACTAATCCTAAATATAAATATAAATATTGAATCAACAGAAACGACTACTCCGAGGGCTAATATCCCTACCGGCATTGCATGACACTGTTGATTCCGACGGATTCTTAGACGAAAATATAACAGTAAAACCTGTAAAGTCCTTTCTGCCAGCGCCCACCTGATGAGACCCGATAGGTCGAAACCGGTCGTGGGATATGGCTTTCGGTTCGTTGTGCCTACTAAGAGCTATTAATATCAATATAATACCTATATTTTAAAGTTCTACGTGCCTATAGTGCTTGCGTATATATAGGGCTGTAAGGTTATTTTGTGTCAATGTCAAAATTAGGACGTGATATGGTCATAGATTTACCATCGACAGCGCTATCCATCCTTCCAAACTAGTTTGTTTTTAAAACGAATGAACAATATTTCTTCAAATACAACCTTAGTCTTCTTCAAAGTAACCTCCATGAACACTATTGTACTTGTCTAAACATTAATTTAATTTTTGGAAGCAACTTTCAAATTCGTCCTTTTGTGATACCTGCTAGCGCCGTCGTCATATTCCATTTTATACGTCATTGACAGGCGATGTCAACAGGCAATGTTCTAATCTTAGGGAACAGAAAGAAGTCCGAAAGACCCAATCTGGCGAATAGGATGCGTAGGACAAGATAGTCGACTTCATTGAGGCCAAAAACTGACGAACACAGAGAGATCATTGTCATAATGTAGGAACCACATTTTCGCGCCAAGCTTCTTCGCAGCTTTTTCATAATCTCAAAATAAAATTGTTGGTTTACTGTCGGATTTTAAGGGACAAACTGTGAGTATACGATCCCTTCGATTCCACCTGACAAGATATTTTTGGGAAAAGCAAACTAGGTAATTTTCATTGCTTACATTCTGGATTGCACCTATAGCATCATGACTCAGCGCTGAATTGATCTCCAGAACAACCTGTATAATCGATTGTCCTACGTCGATCTTCACTGGGTTTTACTAATGTTGTCACAGTTGAGAACGGCCGGAACAGGCCATATATTAAACGTCTATTTCCCCCTTTTAAACCCTAGAAGAATACAATTTTTATAAGAGCATATTCTTTATAAGTTATCTGCATCACCATAACAGTAACAAAATTTCACAACCACACGTTGTAAATAATGTCCAAGGGTACGAAATGTCGAAAATATTTCAAAAAAGCCTGACAAATGCATTATCCATATCTAATATCGAGTAAAAAGAATTTTTCTACTTTTAATATGACTCATTATAACCAAATAATTTCTTTGTCAAGTAATTTATCGAAGCTACCAGACGTGGATCGCGATTTCGATCTTATTAGATGCCATTTCAACGTTTAATTTAAATCTGCTTTATACCGAGCTCCAGCGATTTGGTCAGTAATTTATCGAATCTGCCTATGGCGAGCTGATGAGATCTAATAAGATCGAAATCGCGATCCACGTCTGGTAGCTTCGATAAATTATTTGACCAAGAACTTATTTTTGTTCTTACAGTAACAAAACTTCACAACCACACGTTGTAAATAATGTACAAGGGTGCGAAATGTTGATAACATTTCAACAAAGCCTTACAAATGCATGATCCACATCTAATTTCGAGTAAAAAGAATTTTTAACAATTTCTACATTTAATATCACTCATTGTAACCATCAACACTATTAAAGAAACTCAGGTATTATACTATACTTTATTCATTCATTAAACTTAAGTTTTAGTTCGTGTATTTCACGACACACCTTTTTTTTTGTTCTTTTCTCATGAAAATGGTATGTGCGTTTAATAAAGAATAAAATAATGTTCCTTTTAGCATATAAAGTTGATTGTAATAGTTGACGACGGAAGTGAACCGGTTATTTTGCAAATTTATTCTTTCGAGTTTTGACATTCACATGCAGTTTTACGAGTATTACTTAGGCTGCCATTTATTATTGCCATCTCTGAAACGGCTCGTCCACATTTAAGTTTTATCTTGCAGGAAGTCATAAATTAGGGTGCGATAAAAGGTCCAAAATAACGAATGAAGAGAGGAAGGATTCAGAAACTCAGGAAGGATACGGAATGAAATATGTGCTTCCACCTCGCTATTTTGTATCCTATGAGTGCTTGTAGTCATATCTTTCTTTTAATGCATATGAATTTCATTTGGATAAGAATGTTGAATAGTTATGCATGTCCGTCGGTGAAGCCCTTTCATTATAACGGAAGGAAGTGCCATCGCCACTGAATTTCAATACGAGGGAATTGAGATTCCTATATAAAAAATACTCGAAACAGACGAATAGTATACACAGCCATTTTAAACAACAAATGTTTAAACATTAATAATGAAACATTTTTGGAGATGATGTTTTTAGTAGAGAATGTAATATTAATGTTGAATTAATTTATTCCTATTACAGTTACCTCAAATTAACGAGCAAAAATTTATTACTGCTGTCACGCCCTCGACGGAAATCAAACCTGGGACCTTTGGTTTTACGCGCCCATGCTCCGACCATTAAGCTACGAGACCTCTACTAAAACGCAATTATCCAAGAATGTTTCGTTATTAATGATAAATAATAATATACATTAATATCGACAATTCTCTGACTTTGTAAGTTATTGTTACTGCTGTCACCTCTCGTAGTAGTGGTCAGAGTATTGGCGTGTAAATCCTAAGGTCCCGGGTTCGATTCCCAGCGATAGCCTGATAGTAATAACAAAATTTTCCTCATTAATTTGAGGTAATCTGCAGTAGATGCAAATTAATTCAAAATTAATAAAATGTTTAATAATACTGGTGATTATATATTATGATAAAAAAATTATTGCTAGAATGTTTAGTGTTTTGGACTACTTTTTGTCTTTGAATTTGCGGAGGACTCAATAACGACGAAATAAAACCTGATAACGAACAAATAACAGCAACATATCTTAACAAAAATAACAAAGACACACGTAAGTAGAATTAGACTTGACTGCAGAATGATTCGAGAGGAACTGAAGAGTTTTGAAAAATTAAAATATTTTTAAAACTGTAAAAGAGAAGAAAGGATAGCAGATAGAAATGGAGTATCAATGAAGCGGAATTTGAATAATTGGAAAATATTAGAGATAAGAAATACTATGAAGTATATTACAGTACCAACCACCAAAGAAACCCGTCATAAAAATGCAATTAAGAATGAAAAGGGAGTACAGCGTCATGCGGTTAGCAAGTGAAACTGAATTATTAATAAGAATTATTGGAAGGTACAGTAATAAAATTATTTACACAGATAGGCTAGGCAGAATACAAAAGAATTAGAATAGAACATTTGAAATATTTACAAGAAGACATACAAAAGAAATACACTTACTACAATAACAATTAAATCTAATAGAAAAGCAATGTGAAAAAAAATTTATAGCTGCAATTATTGAAAATAAAAATAAAAATAAATTGAACAAAAGAAATAAATTTGAATTGAAACACAAAGCAACAAAATAAATACAATTGAATGTTAAATCTAACCCGAACTATGTAATAGTGTACTCGACGAATACTTATTTGAAATTGATATATATTTTTAATCCTATTTGAACTATGTGACGGTATCCGCCACAAATGTAATAATATTTTTACCTAAAGGCAAATATCAGAATTCTCTTTTGCTTCAGAAAATTTCCTTAATCGGTCTCTGTTGAAAATCTTATTATATTCCGTCGTCTTCCGGATTTACGTCGTCTAATAAAAGTATTAGTTGTTGTTTTGCTCACTTTTAGTTTTCCATGGGAACGTCTTATTAAAGACAAAAGAAGATTTAATAAGACCGGTAAATGAATTTTCTCTTGTACTTTATTATATTTGCTGTAGCTGTTTCCATTCCTTTAGCGGAGGAGCAGGTCCTCTTGATTTACTTGAAGTCAACAGGTAAACAAAACACGATAAAAAACAAACGCCAAGAGAATTCCTTCGTACCGATTAAATTTCTTTCGATAAGACTTCTGAGTTTCAAAATAATTAATTACTGAGTGAAGTTTTTTATTTGGTTCTTCTGTTTTGTTCGTGATGAGCTTTTTACTACTCTTTTATTTATTATCCTATTAGAACTTGCAGTTAACACAAGAATATATAAAGCAGAATAGATTTGTAACAAAAATAAATGTTCCCGTGAAGGGGTCTTATTTCTTTTGTCAAAAGAAGTGGCGAATAATTGAAGTGTCAGATGTGTACTCCATTTAATGGGATGAATTATACAAATAAAACATTGATAAATAAACAACATTAATAATTGCTTTTGAATGTTCACTTTAATTTAAAAATTTCTCTACAATTGTTTCGGCCAAATATGTAAATATTTTGTATAAAGTTACTAACACCCTTAAGCATGCCTTTTCTACAAACTTATATTCTACTGTCTTGCCTTTTTCAATACGCAGAAACAGCTTTCTATTCTTTTCTTTTATTCACAAGTTAAAATTTCTATCCATTCGTTGCCGATCACCTGCAACGGCCAATCACAAAATGTACCGTAATTAATGCTGTTTGTGGTGCATTCACTGTGAAACATTTTTACAATTAATTGGTGAAGTGAGTACAAAAACAAATGTTTGTACAAACATCTGTATCCTTCGATAATGGCCTAATAGCCGAAACGTACTTCAGGAAAGTTCTATAAAGTTTTGTGAAATATCCCAAAAGGTGTTTTTGTACTCACATCACCAATTAAGAAAAAGTACCGTTGCCTAATCCCTTATAAAACTACCACTTATTGTGTCGCTACCCTCTGCATTCTTCCAAAAAATAACCTTTACTGTTTGGACTTGGAACTTTCTATTTTTGAATAACACTTCTTCTCCGACCGCAACAACGATTGCACACATTTCTTTCATTCGATATTCAATTCATCCCTTCATCTTTTTCACTACTAACTGTTTGTAAAATTAAATCATATTAATTAACGATCAAAGTTTTCTTTTAATATAATACAATATGTATATAATATACAATGTGCAACTTGTTAAGTTGCTAAATATTCATTTTAGTATGTTTATTCAATTTAATTGACAAATTTCTGCCCGATTGTCTAATGTAAGTCGTTTTGCAATTGTTACAGTTTAATGTGTATATCTCTGATTTTTTTGTGTTTTCTGGTTTGTCTTTATTATTAATTGAAGTTATGCCGAGGTTGTTTTTATTTACTGAAAAGCTGTTACGACCTGATGCATATTTTATTACTGAATAGGGGATAATAATTTATAAAACTAAAAGTATTCGATTTGATTTTTTTATATATTTTTTAGCCATATTGTTTACTAGGGAGACCTTGTAACCATTCATTTGTCTATTTCAGTTTCCTGTTTTATAATATTTAATTAAACAAAATATAATAAAAAGCGCTTTTAAATGTTTCAAATGTAATATAAAACTCTACACATGTTTCGGTGGATAACACCTTTATCAAATTTAAAACATGTTCAGGTCTTATATATCTACCGAGGGTTGTTAATATGGGAAATACCCAAATACAGGTCCAATACAGAAGTATATTTAAAATCTACTTGGTCGTTCGTTATATTTAATTTTCGAAGTAAAGCTCTTTTTATTTCCAATTGTTCTAATAATGTCAATCTAGTGCCTTTGTTTTCTGAATGTAATAGTTTTAAATTATCTATATTTAAATTATGATTGAAGTCAATGTGCGCTAATGCCTGTGGATCTTTTTAAGTTTTCTATACTTTTTACATGTTCTTTTTCCCTAGTCTCTAAATTTCTGCCAGTCTGCCCTATATAGAAAGCATGGCAATCTTTACAATTTAAATTGTCTGTGTATTAAGCTACTACAAAATGTTTGATTTGGGTAGATTGTCTGCAAATAGCATATATTTCTGTATCTGTTGTAGGTAAATTATAATAGGTTACTCTGTTTAATATTGGATAAATATAAAAGGAAATAATTGGTTGTTTGTTTCAATTTCAGCAGTGAATTGAATTCTCTTATTTGAAGAGTTTGAGAATTCTAAAAATAGATTTAAATTTTGAATAGAACACTTCCATATACAAAAATATCATATACATATCTTTTCCAATAGACACCATGGTTTACAAGTGGATTTTTTTGATAATCAAGGGAAAATGATAAACCCCCTAAAATCTTTGAATATTATTAATAAAGTATTGTATTCCTGATTCTAGTTCGTCATAATTACTGAAAGATCACACACTTGTAAATGTGGTTTTCTCATGACAGAGTCATTTTCGTATTTTTATAATAAGCCAACATTTTTTTCGGTTATATACACCCATAAATGTCGTTGTCGTTTTTTGGCTCCAGCAGCAGCTGTGTACCTCCAAAAGGCCGACCGTCTTATAGTCCGTTCATTCCTTCATCGAAAGCTCGAAATGCACCATTCTGTAAAATGAGAAAGGTAGTAAAAGCGGTACGTGCTAACAAAGCATTGCAAGGGATAATAGGGATGTACCTTGGGGACCATTTTATGTTCTCCTCGAAAATTGCGCGACATGATACACGACAGGATAAAACGGGATTCTTCGAAATGGGATAACGTTTTTAGCCTCGTAGATCAAGCAACTGAACAACAAAGTGGGAGGAAAGGAAACTAATAATAATGGAGTCTGTTTACTTCATCCTTGTTATTATTAAAATAAGATGTATATATATGTAAATAGGAGTGGTTGGTCGAAACTCAACAGCGATTATCATCTGCAAAAAATCTAAGAATATGAGTGTATCGCGATTTTGAACTCAGACATCAGAACAGTTTCAATAAAACACCAGTGAAACCAAAATTGTTTCATATAAGAAAGTTGATTAATATCAAGTAACAATCAGTAATACGTCATACGTAAATATTGGCTGTATTATTTTGTAACGTTTGACAGGACCTTACGAAGGTATCTACTTGAAAAAGTGAATTTTTGACGCAGGACTCATACACTATAACTGACTGACTTTAAATAAGTGTCGATTCTGGGATATGTTGAGGGCTAGCAAAATCAAGAAGTAGTACAGTTCCCGGCACCTAAGGAGATTCAAAAGCCATAAATCATCGGATACGCACTAGCAAAGCTTAGGTCCCTTAGGGCGGGAATAATCGACCGGTAGGCAGAATGATAACTGCTCAGCAAAGTTCAGTAGCATAGTGGCAAATAGTTGCAAATTAACGGAGTGGAGAACTGGTTGTTAGGGTAAGTAAATCGGTTGAATGAATTCACTTGTGTTTCGTGTTCAGTACTTTTTCTCTCAATGATACACGCCGCTGAACTCCAAGTTGGCGCTTCGGTCCAGCTATATTCTTATTGGCTCTTTCATTTATTGCTATGCTAAAAGTTTCCGCCTAGCTACCTGTCAATCTGACCGTCGCTGAATCTCCTTAGGTGCCGGCCACTGTAGTTATTATCAAAGGATCGGTGATCAATAAACGACATTTTTTTATGACTGACTGTTACCAAACAGTTGAAAACAAAAGAACAGTGGGACCATCAATTGTTAAAATGAATAAGATAAACAAATTAAAATATATAATTTAACACGATGAATTACAGGTATTTGATTCAAATTAATATTTGTACAATATCCGCTACAATTGAGTTTCGATGACACCATTCGGTTATCCATAACTCAAACAACCGTTCATTCGGCCATTGAAAACTGTTAACACAATAGATGATATTTTTTATTTGAAATTGCCAGCAAATACCATCTTGTTTATTTTTGAGAAATGGAAAAAGCTCACAAAAAGAATAAAATACATTATACAGCTGCATGAATTTAAGATAGAGGAATGGAATTTCTCAATGATGACCTTAAACTTAAACGATTGTTGTACTTCGAACAATCTAATTGCATAAAAAGATACTCAGAATACGAACACCTGCTTACTGTCTTGGGTAAACCGAATTATCAAACCGATCGAACATTATATTGTTATGTGTTAAGTGTTAGTAAGATTCGTCCGAGCGGCGTGGTCTAGTGGTCTAGATCATTGCTTAGCATGAGGGAGGTCACCGATTCGAACCGGGTGCGGCTGCTCTGGTCCAAGTTTTCTTAGGTTTCCTTGGATCACTCAGGCAAATGCTGGGGCAGTAATATTCCACAGATAATCTTTTACTTCTCTTCTGTCTTCATTTCGTCCGTCTCACTTTTTTCTCCCTAACTACACCACCCACCCATTCCCACGATTCCTGAAAGGAGGCTGAAGAGGGTCTTACGCCCTACCCTATGGCTTTGCCCTACAATGTATGTCGGAGGGGCTGCCCGCCCACAAGCCCGAGTAGCTGGTGGGAATGAAACACAAAAAATAAAAATAAATAATAAGAACCATTTCAGTCTTCTTCACACTCCTTTTAAGGACCGTGGAAAAGGGAAGCTGGTGGTTGAGGAGAAACAGATGGGACGGACGAAATGAAAACAGGAGAGAATATCTGTGGAATATTACAGCATCATGATTTGCCTAACTAATCCAAAGAAACCACAGAAAACTTAGACCAGTGCAGACGATTGCTAAGCAGTAGTTTAGCCATTAATACTCACTGCTAAGTAGAATTTTACCTTACAATTCGATAACATCATTAACCAAAAATTCTTGGTCAAGAATTTATTGAAACTACCAGATGTAAATTGTGGTTTCGACCTTAGTAGTTCTCATCAGCAAACCGTTGCGTAGGTTTATAGTTTGAAACTTGAATCGCTCTGTATAAAGGATTCTTGCGAGAATATTCTGCTACTTGATAACAGTTAATGAAGCCATCGAAGATGTTAGTTGTTGCATGCAGGAACAAGTAATTAATGTGACCATATTCAGACATGTGTTATCGCGGCAGTTTTCGTTATGTTCGCCAGGCGAAGCGGAACATACAAATTTTATCAAATTAGAAAAGATAGAGAAAGATGCCGTCACCTTCGCCACTTCCATTTACATACACAGGTTCGTCGGCTCGTTATAATATAATGTTAGGTAAATTCTGCGAGGGCATTCGTCAACTGCACTCATGCAATGTCATTGCAATATGCGGGATGTTTGGTTAGTTAGTTGGGCTAGTTTAATTTTAAATGAAGCTCAAAATAATGCAAAACCGCATGTAGTGCTTTCTGAAACGAAACCATATTCAATCTAGAAACATATTAAACTGGGCTTCGATACCAAATGTGTTGATCTCGATCAGAGACCACCTTATATTGTGAAATTTAAGATTTTGGTTCTAGTTTTAATTATAAAATAACTTTTAAAACTTTGGATGATATTAAAAAAAAATAATAATAACAAATTTACGTGAATGTTACATAATAAAGCAATGTGTTCAAGTATTTCTTAGCCCTGACTTTCATCAACACATGCTGAACAGTGTTTAACCATTACTATATTAATATATTATAACCTTAAATAACGTTTAGTTTAATTTAGTTTACGTGGACTATCAGATACGTAAGCTGTGTCGTGGATTCAGTTTGTCGACTAGATACCTTCATAATGCCTTGTCAAACATATCAAATGCCACGATTAGCTGTAAATATCAATAGATCGTGACATACTGTTTGTAATACGATTATAACCTTGTTTTATTTAAAAAAAACAACAGTGGTCTGTTACGGGCAAAAATAATTTGAGCATTCACTATCTTAATTGAGCTAAATAACTATAGGTACATAGCATAATAAACGCCATTTAGAAAGATCTGCCACTAATTATGGGTACATTAATCTTTGACAAGGTCCTTATTACTTAAACGACTCAAATCGAACACGTGCCGTTGATATTTATGTAATAACCTAACCTATCCTACCAGAAACACAATAACAATAAAAGCAAACCCCTACAGATGGTGTTTACAACGCGAGTTGTAGTTATTTCTTAAACGATGTTAACCAACAATAACTTATGTTGGTCGATACTCTTTCGGAACTATCTATTACGGCGTACCAATGAGAACCGATATCTAACGTATCCCCTTTTTTAAACTTTATTTGTGTTTCATTCCCACCAACTACTCGTCCCTCCAACCTACACTGTAGTGCAAAGCCGGAGGGTAGGGCGTAAGGCTCTCTTCAGCCTCCTTTCAGGAATCGTGGGAATGGGTGGGTGGTGTGGCTAGGGAGAGAAAAATGAGACGGGCGAAATAAAGACAGAAGAGAAGTGAAAGATTGTCTGTGGAATATTACTGCCCCAGCATTTGCCTAAATGATCCAAGAAAACTACAGAAAACTTGGACCAGAGCAGCCGGACCCGTGTACGAACCGGTGACCTCTCGAATGCTAAGCAATGATCTAGAGCACTAGACCACGCCGCTCGGTTCTAAAGTATCCATTTTTTATCTTCTTGAGAAGGTAGATCCAAAAGTGAATGTCAATCAGTAATTAGTCTGCTGCAATTTTTGCAAATAATAAACATTTAGTTCTTAGTCAAAATTTTGTCGAAATTAACAGATGTGGATCGCAATTTTTAAACATTTGAAATACCACAATTAACAGATGGCGACATATTGCCTGTAATGCGATATTAAATCTTTGTAAGATTTAATTATACTGGCGCTGTCAGTCGTACAAACAATGAATGCACTCTATACTGCAGGGTGTAGCTTCATGAGTGCAATCGTATATCGCCCAAGTCTCTGTTGCCGAGTCTTTATTGCCGGCCCTCCGCTTTACGTCTTCTAGGTTCCGTTTACCGGTTGATTATGTACGACTTGAGAACGCCATTATACGCCGAACAGCTCGAGTGCCATCGCGGTCGCGAACTCGCCTGAGCTCGCCATTGTTTGCACCCCGTATTGTATAGGGACTTGTGACGACGTGCTGTGGGACACTTGCCTAATGGGCCTTTATACGCGTGTGTAATAGAAGCGGCAAGAATTACGTACCCATGTACTATGAAGAATGGTTATTACGGTAACGCTTCTTGTGCTATTCCAATTGTGTGTTAAAATGAAATTAGAGGGAATGTATCTCTTCCGTCGTGTCGGGTTCAACATCCAGTCGAGAGATATGCAATTAAAAGTTCTACCTTAACAAGACGTCTAATGAAGGAAGAAAGAGAAAGAGCAATTCCTAAATTTTAACTTGGATCCTTTTTGAAATCGAGCAAACAATGATAATTAAACAAATGTTAATCTGTCATATGCAGATTACCCAGAGTCGTGATTATAATATGGACAGAACGTAAGCAATGTTCTCTGTACTAGAAAATGATGTGATTTGGGTATGCAACCAAGAAAGCACATTCAGGGACACGTATTTAAGTTTCCCATGCGCCAAACGGAAATTTACGGACTTTAAAGATTGAAAATCATTTACAATAACATTTAACATACAAATCAAATATATTGAAAACATAATTAAACTTCTTTAAAAAAAGAATAATACTGTTGTTTACAATAATATATTTGATATAAGTGAAAAGAAAGTTAATTAGTAACGCAAGTAGATTTCTCGTTGTGTGGATGATTGGTTTATGAAGTTGATAAAAAGGATGTGATGACTGTGATTAAAATGATGTATATTAACTGTACTACTATTTACATGTATTTTTCAAAGTCTGATTTTATGGTTTAAATAATAGTTGGTAATATTGAATTTGATATAATATGTTTCATATGTTTTTGTTAGTAAAAAAGTATGTATGTGAAGTCGTTCATAATGTGTACTTTGTTGGGAAAGTTAGAAAACTAGTAGGTTCATCATGAGAAGAAAAGAAGTATGATAAGATTTAAGTAAGAGAATGATATGCGAGAGGTGTCAATTGACATGGGTAGGTGGTTAGATATAATAAGCAGGCGACAGGAGACATGAATTTAGAGTGACGGATAGACAAGAAAACGTTTTAAGCTATAACATTGAACAAAAATTAAGTATGTTATATGTGAAAAACTAAAACTTATGTTTATGAATTATGTATCTAAGTAAATCTGAATTATGACTAATAATACACAAAATATAATAAGCAACAAAAATAAACTTAAACCTTTAGTAGAAATTTTTGAATATATCTAACAAAAAATATATAAATATTAATTAATAAAATATCTACATTTAACATGCGTGCTGCTTAGAGTTGTGTAAAAATTTCAAAATACATTAAAACCTAAGCAATAATAATAACGGTTAAAAACTAAATTAATAGGTAATTGAATCCATTACTGATTTTTACCAAAATCAGAATTTACCTTTCAGGATGTACTTTTGAAGTTGACGGGATTGACAGCAACTCTGTATTTATGGTATTACTCATTCAATTACTTCCTTACTTTTGCTCCTGTGAGAAAATACTTCATTTATTGCGTCGAGGTACTACTTTTTTAATTAAATGCCGAGGAAAATCAAAAACGCTAGGTGCAGCATTTTGCTTTAATTGTATTTTTCGCACGGATATTAATATTAAAAAGTCATTTTCTTCAAAATGTTTGCTACAAACAACGCACAACTGAATATTTTGACGGTGTAAAACTTTCACGCCTTATTGCGTTCAACCATTTTTTCTTTAATTCAGGATCCTTAAGGAACCTTCGAAGAAATTACAAATGTATCAGTGTGTCTTATGTTTAAATTGTACTTACACATGAAATGAAATGGAAGAACCTTTAGAACTCTTTTCACGGCAACCGTATGCACAACAATATGTAACCATATTCTTCTAATTTTAAACTAGTTATATATTACTTTAACAAAAAATAGTTTATAAAACCCTATGTACAAGAAAAGTAGTGTCGAACATTTATCTGAAATAACTAGACTCAACACTTCAACAGCCTCAAACATTCTGAGTGAAGCTACGATCGCTCTTAATAATTCTCACGTTTCTGTCCCTTAATTCGCTAAATGGGTTGCCTACCCAAATGGTATCACTTTGTAAACGCAAGGCGCAGTCTAGTTATAGTCATGTCTCTGAGATTACCCTCTTCCCCGAAAAAAAGGTAGATTAAATGTTTACATATTTTCCTGTTTTATTCCTAACATTATTTAATGTATAGGAACAAATAGATACATAGGTGAATCCTATTTTTTTGAAAGGGTTAAACTTTGTTTTCTGAACAACAAATTCTTAGTCAGCATTCTGTTAAAAGTACCAAATGTAGATCCCAATTTCGAATTTGTTTGTTCTTAGTAGCAAGCCATAGAAAAATATGTTCAACAGATGGCGTTTACTGGTGTGTCTGAGATTATTTATTAATCTCGCTGCTGAGTACCAATAACTTCGGCTGGCCGGTATTCCATTGAAATTGTCTCTGTCTATTATAATGGCTACGCCGTAGTATATAACTTTAAACAATAAGAGAAGAAGGCACTTCTGTTTATATTTAAAATCACAAATTGAGCTTTTTTTCGTAGGAAATAAAACACAACTGTTTAGCAGTTTAACAAAAGATATTTAATAAATTACAACGAATGATTTCACCTTACTAAGGCTTCATCAGGTGATGAAATGTACAAAAACAAGAATAAGTAACAACTATATATACAACTCATTAGGTGAGGAGGGGGGGGGAAATATTTAATAGTGGTGAATTGTTAATATCTATTTGGTCGTTGAGGATAAGTTTTTGATGATTATAGTTATTGATTTCAAAGGATTCGAGGAGATTTAATTTGTATCCCTTATTTATTTGGTGTAAAATTTGAAATTCAAAATTAGGTTGGTGCTGCTCTTCCATTAGGTGGTTGGAGTACGTAGATGTATTTCTATTCATAGTAAAGGCATCAGAATATTCCTTTATCCTTTCGGAAATCTTCCTTCCTATTTGGCCTATATACACATTTTGGCAACTCCCACAATTCAGCAAATAAACTCCTGAAGCCGATGTCTTATCAATTGGGTCTTTATTATTTTTAAGTAAATTTCCTGAAGTATTTTTTGATTTGAATGAAGTTTTGGATATTAAGTTCTTTTGAAATTTCTTCAGTAAGTTTGCCGAAGTAAGTAAAATTAGAACAATTACGGGCTTCTTTTTGTATAGGATAAATTGATCGTAAAATGTTTTCCTTTAATTTATTTTTTAAAAAAGTTTTTTTTTTTATTTATAGTTAATTTATTTGGTTGGAAAATCTTCATTTTACGGTACCCCTTTTACAAATAAATTTTGTAAGCTCCGCTTGTCCATCTATATTTCTGATTTTAATTTCATTTATGTGTTTATTTATTAGTTCCTTTAAATGTTTCACATATTATGTAATGGTAATTTACATTTACATACTCCAGATGTACTTGATCCAAATTAATGTCAACAGAACATTGGTGGCTTGTTCCAACGAACCTTCAATTGGAAATAGCAAATAATCGAAGTAACTACACTGTTATTATTTGTGATTTGGGGATATTACATACTCAGAATTCCACACGTGTTCATAGAGTTTGCATTGCAATATTACAATGCAACGCCTTGATTTATAACCCAGTTTCATTTCGAGTAGACTCCTTGGTTGTATTTGAACATTACCATCAAACAAATTCCTAGAACAATAGTGAATTATGAAGCTTAATGCAACACAAATTAGGTTTTTAATTAGTTAGCTTTGACTTTATAAAGAACATAAGAAAGATTCAGAACCAACCATTTACAACCATTGCCAGGCACCTAACAGAACAACGGTGTTCTTTAGGGTGAATTGTTTGTTATAACTTATAAAATAAATAAAATAACGACGAAAAAATAGTTTTGTTTCATCTGCTTATTATAAGATATGGAAAAACCTTTACTTAACTAGGTATAATGACGACAACAACAAGGGTGTATTATGCTAATATATTTCGGTTTGATTATTTACTAAGTTATCCTTCTTATTGTTCAAGGCCTTTTGAATTTCTACATTTTTCTAAAATGTTAAACATTGTTTTGAAAATGTAGTACCTTGGTGTTGTCTTCATCTAATACATAACTATGAGAAATGCAATGTTCTGAGAAATCCGTACTGCTAATTTTGTTTTTTATGGAATGTTCATGCTCCCGAACGCGGCTTTTTATGGCTCTTCCGGACTGACCAATATATGTGGCATTACAATTTTTACAGAATAGTTTATAAATCCCATTTTTTGAAAATATGTCTACTATTTCTTTATTATTGACTAACAGATTCCCTAAATTGACTTTGTTGACTTCAATAATGTTACAATCAGGGTTTGATTTTTTCAATTGATTTTTATTCTGTAGCTACAGCCTTGGATGTAATTTAAGATACAAAAAGAAAGTTCTACCTGTTTGTTTGGGACATTTTTGAAAAGAAAATTTCGGATTTTAATTTTGATTTTCTTATTTAATAATTTAGTGATTAGATTGCAATCATAACCATTGTCATGTGTTTTATTATTTTATATATTATTATTATATATTATTCTTTATTAAAATCATCTTCAGTTAAAGGAATACTAAGCAGTCTGTGGATAAAACAATGAAACGAAGAGAGTTTGATTTTAAGAGATTGATTTGACTTTTCATGAATGACAGTATCTGTTGTGGTATCTTTTCTAAAAATTTTAAAGTTAAATTTATTATTTAGTTTTGAGACTGATATATCTAAGAAGTTTAAAAAATTATTTTTCTCAATTTCCGTTGTAAATTTAATGTTCGGATTTAAAGAATTAATGTGATTAAGAAATAAATCAAGTTGGCGTTTTGTTCGTGTCCAGGCGCAGAATACGTCGTCGACATAACAACACCATATTTTGACAAATTTGGGTAGTTTGTTGTTGCTGTTAAAAGGAATCTCCTCAAAGTGTGACATAAAAATTTCGGATAAAATGGGTGATAACGAGGACCCCATAGGAAAACTGTCTCCTTGATAATCGTCTGTTGATCGAAACAATTGTAAGAGTTTCTTACAATAAACAGTTGAAACAAAACGAATTTTTCGTCGTTGTTTTATTTATTTAACATGTATCATCAAGACTGCATCATGAACAACAATTTTTATATTATAACTTATAAATTTAAATAAACTGTTTAACAAAGGGAAATAACGAGAAGGTTCCGGAAGTAATCGAGAACTTTCTATAATAGTATTAATAGGTCGGTGATAGATCGATACGAGACAGCTGATGTAAAAATTGGAAAAACGAGATAATTAAGAAAATGATAAAAGAAATAAGTGTACATAGTTTATCTGTAATAATCTTCTGAATAATTTGCCAAATCATTGAGACTTAAGGTACTGTTATGTAAAATAGAAAAAGTAGTTCTGTAACAAAAAAGAAACTTGTAATTAATTATTTTATTTTCATGACCTTAACAAATGAACTCATCCAATTCAGTCCATGGACATGTGGAATACCTGCAATGTAGTACAACAGATTACTTTTAGATTTTGCTTCAGGATGATTTCGATTGTATTAATGAAAAAATGTTTCTGACCATATAAGAAAAGGTTAATAAGATTAGCCGTTGTTGTCTGAAGTCTATCGTCGGAGGCAACCCGCAGAATTAACAATTAAGTTCGATGATGCACATGAGCTTATAAATAAAGCTTTCTCTTGTACTCCGTCAATAATCGTTGACGTTGTTTCTTCCGTCTGGTCGAAACTTTGACTGTGTTCTGATGAACATATTTTAGAAGGATGGCGCAAGGGCGGGGGAGAGGGTCAATGGTCAAATTTTCCGCCAGTCATGCTCCAACTATTTATAATAATTTTCGAAAGCGGTCATTTTGATCCGGTAATGGAATTAGAAAATTGTTTATGATGGCTCTGATTTATTTTGTGTGAGCGACAGCTGCTTGTTTCTTATGTACACCCAGTGAGACTGCTCGTAACGATTACCAAAATTGGTCTACACAGTGGGAAAACATGGACCATAACATAATTAAATATACAGTCACAGTATAACTACTAATCACGCATATCCCTGCGTTATACTGTAGTAAGTGTTATAAAGAAATATTCCTCATTATAATTTTGTTTTAGTGTTAATAAATAAAAAATTAATTATGAATATTAATAAAACACCAATTTGGTTAATTTCCATATATATGCATAATTACTTAACACGTGTTTCGCGCACACTGCGGCTTTTTCAGAAGTTTTACATATTTCATATTTCATGTAAAACTTCTGAAGAAGACGCAGTGCGCGCGAAACACGTGTTAAGTATTATTTAATATGGAATTATAATTAATTATATATATTATACATATAATTAATAATAATTATATGGAAATTAACCAAATTGGTGTTTTATTAATATTCATAATGAATTTCCATCAAGTAAATGTAGATTCGATTATATATAAAAAAATTCATTTGTAAAATACTTCTGCTTTTTTTTTACTTCACAAATTTCTTATCACTTCTGACATGTATATTTCGACCTGCAGTTAGGTCATTATCAAAGAGTACAAAATATACTTAAACTAAATGGTTACAACAATCTATATTTTCAATTATATTTGGTTAAAACGCATTTTTACTTTCGATTGAATTAACGTCCTTGCGTTATAACAAGTGTTATAAAGAAATATTCCTCATTATAATTTTGTTTTAGTGTTAACAAATAAAAAATTCATTTGTAAAATACTACTGCTTTTTTAAATCATATAACGACCGTTCTTAACAACGAATGAAATTAATTACTCGTCCCTTTTAGGACTTTTTAAATTAAAAAATCCTACTGTTCCAAAGAGATGTTTATTGATAAAACATGATGCATTTTACACAATTTAAAGAAATCATACCAGATAACTGTAACTAATTAAATAAATTAAAAACACTTAGTGTAGATTTCACAAATTTCTTATCATATATTTAGTCAAATAAAACACACTGTGGTACGTTTCACCAACTTTATTATTGTTCTCGACAATATTGTTTTGAACTATGTGCTATAGATTAGATAGATAGACTATTTATAGATAGCTTAAGATAAGGAGGGGGGGTGAAAAACTGCCTAATTCTAAATGATTATTGACAACATTTTCTGATTTTCTTAAGGCTTTATCTATTTCCAAATATTCACACAGAGATAATTTTCTACTTTTAGATGTGTTTACATGTAGGTATTCGATATTTTCTAAATTTAAATGATAGTTTAAGCTAATACAATTGTAGCGGGTAGTTAAATTTAATATGTTAAATTTGTAAGTATTATCAAAATCTTCGGAGAATTAAAATGAAACTATTACTTTATGCTAACAAACCCACGAACGTAAAAATATGGGTCTAAATGAACTAGTCTAAACAATAAACAAAGATTAGGAATACAAAGGTGTACAACATCGATACAAGATCGTTGCACTCCAATAAGGTCGTTAAGGGTTAAAATGGCTTGGCAGTACAGAAAAACAGGAACTATATAAAGTCAGAGTTTGTAATAGATTAGTTAGTAAGTCTTTACCTTTCAATTTTTTTACATTTATGCTATTAAATTACGTGATCTTATTGTTCTTTGTTTTTGTCTTTCTTGTGTGATCCAAATTAAACTTATTTTAAAATTTTATCGGACTATTCTTTTTTGTGTTATTTTTGTTCATTTCTTCCCCGAACAAACCTGATACAATGTTCACTAATTCCTGATTTAACATCTTTTTTAGAAATCGATTTTACATGCTCACTTATCCTAGTTTCAATGTCTCGACCTGTCTGTCCTATATAGACAGTGTTACATTCATTACAAAATAATTTTCATCCCCCCTTATCTTGTATGAGCATATAAGATTCGTATTGTCAGTATAATGTTACTCTTGATAATGAGCACATAGCTCGAAACAATATTGTCGAGAACAATAATAAAGTTGGTGAAACCATAGTGTGTTTTATTTGACCCTCTATAGTTTAAATTTCTTATCACTTCTGAAATGTATATTTCGACCTGCAGTTAGGTCATTATCATAGAGTACAAAATATACTTAAACTAAATGGTCACAACAACCTATATTTTCAATTATATTTGGCTGAAACACATTTTTACTTTCGATAGAATTAACGTTCTAACTCTCAGAATGTCAGAAGTGATAAGAAATTTGTGAAACTTACAGAAATTGTTATTTATTTATTTATTTAGTTGTTAATAATTGTTTCATAACCATTGCACAAAAGACTGAATCTATGATGATAACTTTGTTGAGATACTGTATCGTTAAAACGTTCTCAAGGTATCGTAGATCGGGAATTGTTTGGCTTGCGAGTGGTTGTTCAACAAAATAACTATTTTCCTTTTTCAGAAATATATATTTACAAACAATTATTGATAAAAATAAATAAATGGACTGAACAATTCTTAAATGAAATAAATAAATTAAATATTAGACATCAAGAACCAACAGTCAAACTGGAAGATTGAGTTCTACCTACCTGGGTTTGTCTGCGGCTTTATGGAGTATATCAGTCTGGGAATTCGGGATAGGGTCACCTCAACGCCAGTACTCCTCGCACACGTTTCCCGAACTCGACAAATCCATGGAGCTCCTCTTCATGCAAACTTCTTCATGGCTTCGCAGACTTACTAAATCTCCTTAAAAATGATATACCCTCGATTTACCCCCCTCGACTGTAGAACTTAGTCACGACCCACATTCGTTGTGGATCCGTGTCACGCAAATTCCAATGAATGTATAACAATAAATATAATGTAAATTTAAATAACGCTTCCATGTTTAAATAAGTGAAAAGTGTATATTATTTTATAAATTCTAAGCAATATGTGGCATTATGTTAGTTCTTTTGTAACTCAGTAAAATTACGATAATGTAAAACCGTCGTTATAGTAGAAAAGGCCAAGCAAAAGTACATAAAATATTATATATTTTTTAACAAACTATATTGAAATGAACTGAAAATAATTAAACAAATATTTTAATGTACAGAATGTGTAGAAGTTATAAAATGTGGTCAGCAGAGTAATGAACTTTACCACAAACTTAATACTTTTCTACCAGTTTAATATAGTAACATAAAAAGCTTGATGGTGCGAATGGTTATGAGCTTTATGCAAATGAGTTTGACGTCTTATATTACAACAAGCATTTATGACACGATATTAAAATTGATACAAAAATATTAGTTTGTAGTAAAGTTCATTACTCTGGTGACCAGCACAACGTTTACAAATTCTGTAGGTACATAACACTAATTTTATAATTACATTGTTCTTTTAATTCATTTCAAGATAACGGCTTATTAAAAAAACATAACAATTATTATTCTATACTTTTTAGACTCATCTATTATACATAAGTACCTCACTTATAAATAAAAGAATTATAATAGGTGAACCCTTTTAAATTCAGCGGGAATCATTACACGAGAATAGTGGTACCACTATATCATAATGTTCTACGTATCTATTGTAATGGTAATTTTGTGGAGCTATCTCCTCTCATGATACAAAGTCATACAACTGCGTGACTATTTAAAGAATGAAAATAACTAATCTATCTATCTTCTATATAAGTTACCAGCCAAACCCGATTTCAGGACAAACTAGTTTTGCCTAGGCATAACTAGTTCTTCCTATACGCGATAGGATTAATTAGTATAGCCTAGTCCAAAGTAATTTGTCCTAAGCCCGATAGGATAAACCAGTTTAGGCTAGTCCAAACTGATTTGTCCTGATATAAAAAAGTTAGGTTATGATAGATAGGTTTTGTGAGATGCAGCTGCAAAAAATAATTGCTCCACAAACAGATGCCAGTGCAAGAAGGCAATGATACTCTGCAAATCTATGTGCCACCAAAGCACTCCATGTAAAAATAAATAACAATTTTAATAATTGAGATATGATTATTGCTTCTATTAAAAAAACACTCATTATTTGTTAAAGTATGATTGTTTGTATTACCAATTATCCATAATTTTTAACGACGAATCATTATGGTTTTAATAAAGATGATTATTTTTCTAATTACGGAGTATTTTATTCAGTTTATCCAGATATACTATAATGTTTACACTAGGTCACACCAGTTTATCTTAGAGTGTGCGTATTTATATCAGGACAAATCAGTTTGGACTAGTCCAAACTGGTTTATCCTATCGGGCTTAGGACAAATTAGTTTAGACTAGGCTATACTAGTTAATCCTATCGCGTATTGGAAGAACTAGTTTAACCTAGGCAAAACTAGTTTGTCCTGGAATCGGGTTTGGACGGTAACATATACAACAAATTTTTGTTTAATCGGAATTTTCAATTAAAGCTCGCAACGTTTTGATGTATTGAAATGTCAATATTTTGTCGTCGTATGATCATAGATTTGGTGTGGTAGTGGCTGTGGCTAAACTACCACCGACGGAATCATTAGATTGTGGTATGGAGGAACGCCATGGTTAAAATGTACATAAGGTCCTTACACCATCGACAGCGATACCCTACCGTCCAAACTCGGATGGTTTTAACTATTTATTGAGGTAACTAAATAACGAGAAAGAGGTCAAATTAATGAAACAATGGTCGGACAGACACCGATGGTCCGTATATACAAAGGCAAGGTAGATTATTGTAGAAATATGACGATCGTACATCAGAAGTGACTCTCCTCAATTTAGACCTTTTCTTATTGTTACAATACGGTTATTTTCCCGCACATTGGGGTCTAATTCTTTCAATTAACGAAAAGGACTGCTGATTTATTATCCAATCGTGCTTCTCGACAAAAATCGTTGATGTTTGCTGATGACCGAGAAACCCCATTAATCTTCCGGTTGAGAACCCAGTCACATGGAAAAGACAGCGTTACTCCTAATTCTCAGGCTTCGACAACCGGTCTGGTCCCATCATTAATTGGGGTGCCCCGAAAACAATGCCTGTTTTCTTCCATTCGCTGAACAACCAATTGATCCGTATGTACGTTGAGTCAAACCTTTTATTGTCAGCTGCCAAATTTTCACCGACCAAAACTGATTGATATAACGCCTGTCTGTAAAAATAAATAGTCGCATTTGTAACGCTGGGTACCAGAGTACTTCAAACTTTAGGGTGCGAACGTAATTTTGTAATTCAAAATAACCTAAAGGATTGCCTTTTGTATCCAGATTCTCTGAACTTTTAATCTGGTTGGGATATTGTAAATAAATATAAAAAATAGTCATACAAACATAACCACTAACTACAGACCTATTTCGTTAATATGCAATCTTTGAAAAAATAATTTTTAACAGATAATATGATTTTTGCAATAAAAATAGTTTGATATCTAAATATCAATTTGGCTTTACAAGGAAGAGAGGTACAAATGATGCCCTGGCCATTGCCTCTGATTTTATCTACAAGAATATTGATAATAACCTACCAACTGTTTTAGTATTTTTAGATCTTGCAAAGGCTTTCGTTACTGCTAATCACAAAATACTATTGTAAAAGTTATGGCGGCTTGGTATCAGGGGCATTCCTCACCAATTGTTCAAGAATTACTTAGATAATAGGGAACAATGTGTCAAAATTAATAATTGCACAAATGTAATAAACTATGTAAATGTTGGTGTTCCGCAAGGCACAATATTGCGTCCGCTGTTATTTGTCCTATATATAGATGACATTTTTAATACACTACCTGAATATGCTCTTGTGGTATATGCAGATGATACCGCTGTTCAATACAAGGGTAATACAATTTTAACAAAATGGTTAGAATTACTGAATGTCTGGCTACGAATACATCAGCTTTCTCTTAACCTGGACAAGACAACTTTGGTAGTTACAGCGACAGTATTTCTGTCAACTATATACTAAGGATAAACAATAGAGAACTTAAAAGAGTTGAATACTCTAAATATCTTGGCTTATACTTCGATGTAAATATGAAATGGAATATCTATGTAAATGAACTTACCAAAAAAGTAAAATACTTTACTTTTCTATTTTATAAGCTAAGTAAATGTGTTAACACTAATGTTCTTAAAACTATATATTATGGACTCTTTAAAAGTGTCATTAATTATGGGATAATTACTTGGGGTGATGCTTATAATAATGCTATGAAACCGTTAATAACCTTGCAAAATCGGCTTTTAAAATTCTTCGCAGATCGGTATGATACGAATATTCCTCTTGATTTTAAGAAAACTTCCAATGTTAAGGCATAGAGTTACTACTATGAAAAGTGCAAAGGAAAATTTTATACAATGAGCTAAAATATTAATCTGTAAACATGAAACGTTAAGTAATAAGTTAAAATTCTGGATTAGAAGCATATCTATTTAATCACCCTTACAATAAACTATAGACTAGGTATATATTTTATAACTTCATATATACGTATCTGTATCATATGCACACTTTCCATACTTTTTTTAGTATTAGTATTTTTATACTTTGCTTACTTAATATTTTGACATAAGCTGTAAATTTTTTGTAATTTATGGCTCTATGTACAGATGCTTTCGCATCTCTGTAGAGTTGTATGGTGGATATATAATAATTCCAATAATAATTTTGTATTTTGTATTTATATTTTAAATGGTGCGAGTGGTTACAATAATCCCTTCAAGGCCCGGCAAGTAACTTTTGTTGTTCCGATACAGGACTAGATTTGAATTTAGATAAAGTCTAAACGTGAACCGGAAATAATCTTCAACTGCCAACATTTCTAACTAATTGTAAAGAAACGTATGTTAGAAACAAATCGTCTTCAGCAGGGAGCTCAATCATCCGTTTTCTTGGAGGGGTCAACTCACTTCTTCGTTGAACAAAAAGCACCAGCAATTGAAGAGTGTAAAAATTCTGACACTTTTTTCACGATATATTAGAAATAGACAAATAGACTGACAAGTCGTTTAGATCATGAACAATAAGTTTTATTTGTATTATTATTTTCGGAAAACATATTCTTTTTTTTGTGAAAAAGTATTTCGCTTAATTTAGGTAGCTTTTTTCCTGGCCATATCCAGATGTGACATTATTTGGTTTTTCAGCTCCCCGTGTGAGATTCGAAACTTTTCTAATTGGAGCGTTAATTGCTTTTGGATCGAATGGATTCTTCAGTTTTAGGAAACTACCGTTAAGAGGATTAGTGTCGGAGTTATGTTGGTATTATTGCGTAACGAGCGGAGAATAGCATAGGAATCGATCCACTAAATCCGTATAGAACGAAAAAATTTAATTGAAACTCTTTAATACACTTTATATTTTTAGATAATAAGTGAGAGGTAGATAATTAAAGATCTTTTTGTAATTTAGTGATTACCCATTATTACATTTATTATAACCACCCCTGAGTTTACCTGTTTAAGAATCTACCATAGATACAGTCACACTATATCCTTAGTAGTAGCTACTGCCAGTGTTTATTGAAACCTTCGTTAGTTTTCTAATTGTATGCTTTTAGTTTAATTTTTAATTTTCATGAAGCAGTCCATATCAACATGCAAAATATTTTTAGAAATTAAAACAACACAGAATCAGAAACTTTAAAAACTAAGAAATATGGTAGAGGTCCTTGCAAAAGCCATGTTTTAGCTGAATGTCCTAGAAAATATTGAATTAATTTTCTTCTGTGGATTCTTAAAACAACGTTAAAATAAAACAGTTGATTCTTCCAAATGATTTATTTATAAATCAGGCGCCTTTACAAATTGTTGGTATCTTAACCGTCGAAAAGCATTATATTTGTTAATGAATTCTAGATGTCCTTAGAGCGTTTTGACCAAGTCAAAATATTCAAAGGATTTTTATTAAGCCCTCAACAGACTAGCTACCCAAGGTTGTCTTAGTCTGGACCCAAAGCCGGATATTTGAGAAATGTGTGCCCAGTAACACCTTATTGACCCAGAACTAGCTGTTGGCATTTACGGTACTTTCATTGAATAAGAAATTGCAAAATAAGCCGTTTCAGAACTATATAAGGACTAGGAAACAAAATGAAATGTAGGCACACATAGGCCATCATCTACCCAATAAACTACAGAGACTGGGAAGAACAAATTCTCAGCCTCGGCAGGAGGAAAGATAGGACTTGCAGGCCACGGCGAATTGCGATACTACAGGAATTTACTAGGACTAACCACCAGTTCTTTCGGTCGCTTTTGTGACGAGAAAGTGGAATGTCCTGTCTACATTTTCTACCACTGGCCTACGTCCAATTATTAGTAATAATAAGTCTTTTATTTTTTCATTATGTTATTAAAACTATTTTACCAAATGTCGACCGAACATGGTGTTTCCCTTATTAAATTCTCGATAAGAAGTAAACTTTTTTCGGTGCACTGTTGATGAAACATAATTAATTAAAGATAAGAATTAAAAAAAAAACTCGACATATGTTTCGACCGGACGGTCTTTATCAAGAGTAGATTAATACTTTTATTCTTATCTCGAATAAGAGTTTCAAAGCATCCATATTTTGTACGGATTATCACATTGTCAATCACTGGTCAATTTTAGTTCACTATTCAATATAAGTAGCCATGGATTCCGTATGTCTGTAAGAATTTGGCGCAGTCATTGTAATATGCGGTATCTTAATCGACAGAATTGCAAATTGCACCGTAAAGCGTTGCTGAAATTTCGCAAAACGACTTCATAAAGTTTTATTAGTACATAAAGCCGTTTCGCAGTCTAAATAGCTTACTATTGTGGCCAGACACCGTGCAAGAATATGAAAGCAAAAGCTTCGTACGGAACAATACAATGTATCTGTTATCTTGTAGACACGGATACATAAAATGTATAAACTCCAACAGATAGTTGATATGATAAGGAATAATGTGCAATCAAATTAAACATTGCCATGCGTCGATTTAACGATACATTATTTCTATTATGGAATGAAAAAATATGCTTTAATGAAAGAATAAAATTGCTTTTATATATGTCCGAAAAGTTTGTTAAATAACTATTTAATGTTAACGATAAATGAATGAACACTACTTTGTTTATTATCACTTTTTTATTTACAAATCCTTTTGACTATAGTTTCGACAAAAAAGCTTGTCATTGTCAAACAAATAATTCAAATTGAATGAATATAAACAGATTTGTCAAAACAAATGATTACAAATTGAATGAATATAAACAGATGTACAGTAGTGTTTATATATATTTTTTTGGAAATACCATTAATTATTAAATGTATTGAATAGTACTAAGTGGTACAAATCTACCTGGTCGTTTAACAGGTTATTTTCCGAAATTTTTGATGCTTTATATGCTTCTAAGGATTCTAAAATATTAAGTTTAAAGCGTTTATTAAGATTATGAATAATTTTAAGATTTTCTATAGTAGGAAACTGATGGCCTGTTTCTAAAATATGGTTTACAAAGTAACGACTAAATCAATCCAATTTTTATTTAATGTTAGGTTGTTTTTAAAATATGTTTGTAAAGTAGTGATATTTTGTTTGTATTTATAAGCTTTTTTGATTTCAATTTCTTCCAATAGATTAAGTCCATTACCTTTCTTTTCTTCATATATTAATTTGATATTTCTTGGGTCTGTATTATGTTTGTATTCAATACAATGGGTGGTTTTTTACTATCTTTAATGCTTTTTTGATTTTCTTTTACTCTTATAGTTTCCTACCAGTTTGACCTGAATAAAAGGCACTTACTTTTGAATTGCCCTTATCAACTTTACTAAGAATCAAATCATTATCTTTTATTTTATTACAAATATCATTACGTAATAGTTTTTCTATGATCTAAAAAATATATGTAATATAACCCAAAATTTGAGTTACGCAAAGAAAAATAATGCCTTAAATGCTTAAAATCATCTTATTAGGAAGATTAGAACTAAAAAGTTTGAAATCCAAGAAATTCATCTCTCAGTATTAAAAGGAATCACAAGATGACTGATAAAAAACAATAGATCTTATAAAGTTATCTGAAACTGTCAGGAATATTAGGAGAATTAATTACTTCTTATTGAAATCGTCTCTACTTGATTAACTTTAGCGCCTTAATTAGTTTATTATTAATTAATTCTATGATGTATTAGTGTATAGTAGTATGTAGGTGTTCACGGCCGGTGTTAAGTGTATAGTTATGTATATTTTCATTAAGTCATCATATTGAAACCGATTGAAACAAAATAAGAGAAACAAAGTTGTATCCTACACAATCATCTTCTGCAATACCTGGTGGTTAGAAACATGAATTAAATCTTACATAAGTTTTTTTCATTAAAGATAATTACATATGAAAATGAAATGGTAAGAAGTATCTATTAAGTTTATATATTTCCACGACTTGATCAATTGATAAAGTAATTTTAATAGTAATCTAAAACAAGCATCTCTGTACCTTAACCGATTAAAATTATAGACGTAACTATAATGATAGACATCATCATGAGTATTATTTACTGGCCAAAAGATATTAGCCAAGGACGAAGGGGTCTTAATTACCAACAATATGGTTAAATATATTGACCGAAAAACTCTACAATTAAGAAAGAACACTTGGCTCAAATCATTTTCCTGCTCGTTATAATGCCAACTTATTTCATGTTCTGAACGATAAAGCATTTAAATTAGTTTTAAAAATTATTCAATAAAATATTTTATTTAGAACAAAAATATTGAATTGTAAGGGAGGTGAAAATATGGTTAGAGCTAATATAAGAATTAGAGACCAAAACTAGAAATGGTCGCTGATTTTTTGAATCTAGAAAGTAAGATAAGTCAGGATGGAAAAAGCATCGAATCAAAGGATAACACAAGGTCAAGTAGCTTTCGGTTAATTTAGGAACTCGAAAATGTTTATTAAAAGTGTCTACAGTGCCCGGCACCTAAGGAGATTTAAAAGCCATAACCATCGGATGCGCACTAGCAAAGTTTAGCCCCTTTAGGGCAGGGATAATCGGTCGGCAGGCAAGAATGATAACTGCACAGCAAGATTCAGTAGCGTAGTGACAAATTAACAGAGTAGAGAAGGGGTTGTTAGGGTAAGGAAATCAGTTAAATGAATTCACTTGTGTTCCGTGTTCAGTACTTTTTCTCTCAGTGATACGCGCCGCTGAACTACTAAGCTGACGCTTCGGTCCAGCTACATCCTTATTGGCTCTTTCATTTATTGCTATGCTAAAAGTTTCCGCCTACCTACCTGTCAATCTGACCGTCGCTGAATCTCCTTAGGTGCCGGCCACTGTATGTTTGAAGCACGGCTCTGTATGGGTGCAAAATATGGCTGAAGGGCACGGCGGAAAACACAAAGTTGGAAGCGTTTGTAATGTGGCGTTATAGGTGGTTGTTGAAAATACCGTGGATAGAAAAGGTTAGAATTGAATAGGTATTACAAAGAGTAGGGGAACGAAGGGTGTTTTGGAAGCCAATAAGGTAGGACAACTTTTGAGACATGAAGGACTAGTTAGAGACATATTAGAGGAAAAAATATGAGTAAAAAGAAGCAGAGGAACACCTAAATTAGATTAGCATTCGCAAATAGTTTGGAATGTAAAATGTTCTAGTTTTGATTAGCTTAATCAAGAGTTTTATTATATCACTTATATCAAAATATTTCGATAAAAACTAACGGTCTCAGCATTTCTTCATAAAAAAAATCAAACGTATTTTCAAAGGAGGTTTCCTATATTATGTTAAATCCACAAGTTCCATATTTTAATTGGTTGTTGCCGGAGGCCCCGTTGAAAAGTCGGTTTACTCTTAGCCACCATTTGGACTTGTTGTTACCAAATATTTTTGACTAGTTCTATAGATAGATACATTTAGGGGTTTCTGGAAATAATACCTGGCATTATTGACTTAATATTGTTATGATTTTGGTAATGTGCCTGGCCACCCTCCCTATCTCAATATATACCAACAATGACGACGTATTGTAGCTGTTATTCTCATTCCTTTCAAGATAATTGGCATTCCCATTTATCGAGACCTGCCAGCGCCATTCAGCTGCATTTAACAAAAATCGACTTTTACCCTTACGTCCGTCGCGCCGTTGTTATTTGGTTGTAAGGGTGAGAACGCGAGCCGGGGCGCGGGCTGCGATAACAGCGTGTGCAATGGCTATAACGGATTTCGTTTTTCCTCCTCTATCATTACAAAGAGCGCGCGCACATGTTCGCTCACAAGACGAATTATGATGGATCGGTTGCCAAAATTAATGAACAGGAAATAATTTAACGGGTCCGGGTTGTTCAGACAGAACAACTACTGATTTTATCCCGTCTACCGATAAGTAACATTAAATCATAGGGCTGCTACTATTATACAACTACATAGGTATACATATAGTTGCTTGTCGTTGGATCTGCTATGTATTGCATAGTGGGATAGAAATCCTGTCTGCAGCTACTTCTAACGCTCACAATTGTAGCGATAGATGTTCGTATATGTTCAATCTAGTGTAAATGTATTGTTTTCACGATAAGATGGAAAATTGAAATGGATTTTATGACTCTCCACGAGATTCCACATCCTGCAATAGCCTAATACTTAAATATTCTAAAAATATTTGCGCAAAAACGCAATGCAAAAAAACCCTTTCGGACATTTAAAGCTATAAAAATAACCTGGACGATTTTTAGAATTTAATTAAACACTTAACACAAAAACACAAATCCTTTAAAAGTAAATAATGTGACTGAGATCGTTACTAACTGAGAACGATTTCACAAATAGCAATTTATTTTAAATAAAAAATTAAAATATTATATAAATATAATTAGAAATGTAAATATGGCATTGAATTACACTGTTGATTCCGATGGATTCTTAGACGAAGATATAACATATCCAAAAACGAAGGAATTAAAATCCTTATTCGTCTAAATATTAAGATCAAAGATCTCACATTTGGTACGCGTCCTACCAAGTAGGCACTACGAACAGAAAGCCAAATCCCACGACCGGTTTCGACCTATCGGGTCTCATCAGGTGGGCGCTGGTAGAAAGGCCTTTACAGGCTATATTATAAATATAACTCTAAATATAAAAATGGAATCAACAGAAACAACTACTCCGAGGGCTAATACCCCTTCCGGCATTGAATTACACTGTTGATTCCGGTCGTGGGATTTGGCTTTCGGTTCGTTGTGCCTACTTGGTAGGACGCGTTCCAAATGTAGAATCCTTGATCTTAAAATTTAGACAAATAAGGATTTTAATTCCTTCTTTTTTGAATATAAAATATTACAGTTAGAAAAATAAGAACGTCACAAATTTCACAATATTTTTATTTATTTAATATAGAATAGAATAACAGCATAACAAGAATGAAACCTGTTAAACAAACAAAAACAAAAAATTAGTATCAAGATATTTGTATTGAAGAACACAACAATTGTTTCATCACACTGTGACATCATTAGGTGATGAATCTAAAAGGTTATCTATTACATTTAATTTTATATAAACTAAGAGGGTGGGGGTGGTTACAAAATATATTAAAATTGATATTAAGTAGCGACGAATTGTTCATTTCTAATTGATCGTTTAAAATCGTTCCTATTTTATTATATCGATTAATTTCCAAATTCTCTAGTATATTTACTTTGTAATACAAAGTTCTACATGTTCAAAATAAAGGTTTTTGTAACCACCCCCCACCCCCTTAGTTTATATAAAATTAAATGTAATAGACAAGCTTATAGATTCATCACCTGCTGATGCCACAATGTGGTGAAACAATTGTTATGTTCTTCGATATAAATAGCTTGAAACTAATTCTGTGTTTTTGTTTGTTTAAAATGAAAAAGTTTCAACAAGTATTAGCGATTGCCCTAAAAAAACGATTACCCTAAAAATAAAACCTGTTTTATAGGTTCTTTGGCACAAAAGAGTCCAGAGCGTTTTTTGAGTGGTGTGTGTTTACCCGTATTTCACGAGCAGTATTTTCTCAGAATGTTTTTTAAATGACCGAATTCAATAAAAACTATGTACAACTTTATTTACAACACATACAAATATGGGAATGAATGGACAACATGAAAACGGTAGATACAACGATGGAGTGATACAAATAGCGACAGAAAATTACAAATCGATAGACTGAACGATAAAACATAACTAACTTACTTCTAAAATGTGATAAATTTAAATCGTATAATAATACCACCACCGATACCTGCGAGATAACAAAGAACCGAAGTCTCAAAAACCAGTATAGGGAAAGCCCAACAGAAAAAGCCCTACCTCAATTAATTCAGTTGCTAAAGCTTGCAAGCAAAGCAAACAAGATTCGAAATACACATCATTAAAGTGTAACTAATAAATTAAATAAGGGTGGCTGTGACCGACGAAGCCTTCGTAGAATCTATCTATTCTAACTATGTCGGTATAGTAAATATTTTGAAAGGCACCAACAGGGTGATATGTGTACACTATAGCAACTATGTTGAATCCTGCAGGAATTATTATAATCGTTTCAAAGTAAACTATGCTTAATATTACATACTTAATTCTAATCGAAATAACTACAAAATGGAATCAAACTGTAACAGTGTGTATCAAAATTAATGAGATCTTTTCTGTATTTATTAATATATACAGATTCACTATTTACCAATTAATTCTAATTATTTACAGCAAGGTATTAATAAATGTAGGTTGTTTAAATTAAAAGAACGATTAGTACTTGAAGAATGAGAAGCTACCGTACATTTTTCAGGGTTGCTGTTTTTTTTTTATTGCAGTTGATTTTATAGATTTCGGATTTATTCTTGATGTCGTGTTCGTTCTTAGCGTTTTTTAAAAGATTACCTAAATTATTTTTATTTTTTGAAGAAAACAGGTTGTATTGTTTAGATCTTTCGAAATTTGACTGATAATTTTTGTATAATTCTGGCTATAAACTTTTTCTTAACTTTATTTCCTAAAATATGCGTGAAGGTAGTAGATTCATTAATTTGTTTTTTAAATTAATGTTTCCGAATAATTCTCGAATATCTTTTCAATTAATCCGTGATCTTCTTCAAATTATTTTTTGTATCTTTGTTGACTTAGTGGAATGTTTATTGAAAACTATTACCCTCTCCTTGCTTAATTTTAATTACTTAACCTTAAGGTTCGTTATAACATGTTATAATGGTATGCATTAGGATGAACTGACTTCTGTAAAAATAAATAGTGCTGGTCGAGCTGTCGTCCTGAGATTTCGCAACAAAAATTATAATCGCATGTGCAATTAATTAAGTATTGCGGTTATTGTGTAGTACGTAGTTTACGTTGCCCTTTCGAGTAGAAAATGTTCTCAATCTCCTCTCCCACGCGGTCAAGAGTGGTCATTAGCGCAGCTTCCCGCAGCAAGATTTAGCACGTTCCATTTGCATCTCACAATATTTATCTGCGATTTTGAATTGTTCGTCTAGACCCGCTGTTACTTTATCATTGCCGTACGGTGTCGGGTTCTTATAACATTCGATTTCTTCCATTGCCGCCTCGCTGGACGGGTATAAAATCATATTTTACTACAACCGCGGCGGCAAGGTCGCCACATCCCCATGCGTTTCGCTAATTTATGTACCACGGCGCAAACATTCTGCTATGCCGCGCCGCGTCGGACCAAATGAACATTTTCGTTTTGTTTTGGCGAAAATTGGCTGTAAATTAACAACCGGTTTCTACATAAATATAACGATCTACTGGTGGGTCTCATAACTATATTTAGTTCGTAACAAAATCAACAAACACATCCTGTTTCAAAACTTAGTTGCAAGAGTAAAACCAAGGGAATGAAACGTCGATAAGAATTGAACAATATTAAGATGAATTTTCAACATTCTTGCTAATTTGAAACACAAATTATGGACGTCATAATGATTCTCATTTGTAAAAAGTTGCTAAGAGGCGGGCTGAAAGGTACTAGCATAGAAAATATTATTTCTTTTGATAGAAATTGATTTTATTATTCAATATAGCTCCCTTCGAGGGCGATGCAACGATTAACGATTATAGCGGTCATACAATTTTTCGATACAATTTTAATAATACGATTTGTCTTTAACCTCAATATAGGCTTCAGTTTCGGCGATTACCTCTTCATCGGCGCGAAATTTCTGTCCAGCGACCGTCATCTTGAGGTCTGAGAACAGAAAAAAGTCGCTGGGGGCCAGATCTGGAGAGTACGGTGGATGCAGAAGCAATTCGAAGCCCAATTCACGGAATTTTGCCATCGGTTTCATTGATTTCTGACACGGTGCATTGTATTGATGAAACAGCACTTTCTGTTTCTTCAAATGAGGCCGCTCTTCCGCGATTTCGTCTTTTAAACGCTCCAATAACGCTACGTAATAGTGTAAAACATGTTTATGGTTTTCCCTTTTTAAGATAGTCAATGAATATTATACCATGAGCATCCCAGAATACTGATGCCTAATTCCTTTTCATCCATTTTTTCAAAGTAACAAAAGTTCCTTTACTAAAAATGCTATAACTCAGATATTAATAGTGCAACAGCTGTCAAATTTATACACGCGTCTTTGAAGGTTGGGGCTAACTAAAAATCATATTGATTTGATACTAGTAACGCCATCTAAGGGTCGGCCTACGAACCCATCAGCGCACCTGTTACTTATTATGAGATCCAATAATATTCAATAAAATCCTTTTCTAATAAGGATATCGACCAATCAAATCAAACCTAACACATGTAGCTATACAGGCACGTGACCAGATGGAACAAAAAATTCTTAAACTAAGAGTGCTGCTGAGAAATCTCGATGTGAGTTTAACGAGTCGATGTCCTTATTACAAAAGGACCTTGTTAAACATTTCTGAATTCCACAATAAGCAGAAAATTTCTACAGATGGCGCTCACTACCCTGTCTGTACTTATTCATTATTTCTATTTCACTATTTAATAGCAGCAAGTATGTTGGTAGTATTTTGTCGGAACTGTTTACCGAGTACTGATGAGAACCAAAGAGTTCGAAATCGTGATCAATGTCTGATAGTTCTGACAGAATACTGGGGGGGGTAGTGTCAGATTCTTACTGACTAAAAACCCACCTCGAGTGGGGATTAACAACCCGAAGGATTTAACATTCCCAGGGTAGATGCGGAGAGGTAGGGATAGGGAAATGGATTGAGGAGAGGGCAGATTTTTGGGGGGGAGGGGGGAGCGATGGAGGGGGGGTGCGAAGAGTCGGTGACCCACCACTGATATGAAGGGTGGGCACTCGCGCTAAAAAAGCGAAAAAGTGGAAAGCTAGGTACACACTGTTATTTATACTGCGGAGTGGTAGGAGTGGTGTGACAGTGTCGGTATCTGATTGATTAGTTGGTAAGCCCTGGGTGTGTCAGAATGACCCGTCGCAGTTGCCGACGTATCTTCTGGATGTAACCGTTCATTTACACCACGGTCCTTTAAACCGAACCTGAATTCTACTTTTGATGGTTTCAAATAATGAGTATTCTTATATGTAACAAATTCTACTTTTGTAGATTAGAGACCACATTTTTGTAAGTTGGTAAGTAGTACTGATGGATTGTTTTGTTAACTACTAAGACTGATTTTTCTGTAATCGTAGTTTAATATGATAATTTTGATATTTGGATAACGATTATGTAAACATATGTAAGTTTGCAAACAGTTCGAGATTCGTTTGCTGACTTCTGCCACCGGATTATTATTTATACGACAAGTTACGATTAGTCATCGAATACGGGATGATGTATGATAAATGGTCGGTCGCATACAATTTATGGCGCTCCGATTTTGAACTCCCACGTCGTCATAAACATTTGTACGGTTTAACAACTACAAACATGTACATTACTGTTTTACTTATTTTACACCGGCTCGACTTATAAATCTTTAATACGAGCATCGACCGGTGTGGCAAGCAGTTTGTATGATGCCCATAAATAAAATCGATAGAAAAAAAAATAAGATTAACGATTGCGAAAAGAAAACGAAACTAAAACCGATCTATTGTTTATTTACATTTCTTTGATATCCTTAGATAGTCCTGGTCGGAAAGTTACGGTTACTCATGTCAATCCAAAAAGGAAATTAACGTGAATTCTAACAACTTCAAATAAAATATATAGAAGTGTATGTTCAGGTACATCGAAAACAGTCAAATTGACCAAATATACTGAAGAGATACCTAACAAGCGAAAGCTATGTCGAAATATGCTCAAGAGATGTGGGTCGTATACAAAAAACATTTAAGACAGTGACGGTCAGATTGCTCCAAGAACAACTTAAACACAAGTCGATATTCTGGCTGATTTAATAAAAAACTTTGAATATCATTAATATTGTATAATTAGGTGGATGAAATGAATTATTTCACCGGTGCACAGATGTGCCACTTCTTTTGATTCCTATGGGGGAATCGGTGCAATAAATGGACTTCGTGTTTTAATTGTTTATTACACCCAACTATTTACAAACTATATACACTAATTTGACATGAACGTCGTGACTGCTACTTATTTACGAAGATTAAATGATTATGATTAATTGATTGAAACTATATGTTATTTATACTATACGTTTATAGAGATCTTGATATTATTTGTGCTTAATGTTAAATGTACTAAAGATGATCTCTCCTAAACGTTTGATGTTTTTATCTAATTTTTGAATGAATGAATTGTTGGAACTGATCTTACTGTATTAAGTTATCTATATATGAATTTAAGAACCGCTCCTAGAGGAGGGGTGGTTCCGATGCACCGACACTTGAAACAACAAAACAAACAAAAAGGAGGGAAAACGTAAACACAAGAAAATGCAACACTGTAATCTATGTGTCGGTGCATCATCTACGTCCTCGAAATGGACCGATGGGTCAACAAATTACCCCCAATATATCTATAAACTAACTTAAACTCTAGAAGCGCATTTGAACACAAAGAAAAAATAATACAATAGGAAATGGCAATACTAAAAAAAGGGAAAAAATATGATACATACTATTATAAAACCATAAATGGCAGAAGAAAGAAACGGACAGCAAATGCACATGATAATACAACAAAAATCCGACTGACAAGGCCAATAAATTACAAACAAAAATGAAAAGATAAATCCAAACAAATATATTTATTCGATATTAAAGACTTGTATATGTTTGCATACTCGTATAGATGTCCTTTCATTGTATATATTGTATTTTATTTGTTTGTCTAATTTTAAGAATTTTTGTATTCATAAGTACATTTCAAAACTGAACCAGTCGGGATCATCATAAAGGCACGCAAAACTATCTCCTTTGTACTATCACGTAAATTGTATCGTAAGATTTCCAAACTACCTACGTTACACTCTAATCAATTGTATACAGGGTTATTCAAACTGAGTGGTACATTAGACGTTTTAGGGAAACTAAGTATGTTACAGATTTGCAAATTTGGTAGAAGGGGTTATCAAGTATGAACAATCCAAAGTATAAAAATCATAATTCCATTAAAAATGACTGTAATGTAATTTTTACTAGTTATAGCCAAGTTATAAGGATAACGTCATGCCGAAACTAAGCTTTATAATTTGTACAGGGCGTTCAGAAAAAAAATCCAAAGTTTAGAAACTTCAATCACGGATAACATCATTTTTTTCAAATGGTACCTAGCATATTTTATTTTGTCATTTGTTTCCTTTTTTATCCTCCTTCAATCCATATGGATATTTACTACTGTTTTATTTGAAAATTTTTGAATAATATTGGATTTTTTTTTAAATAAAGAATATAAAACATTCAATATATCGAAAGAGGAATGGAAATGGAATCGAATGACAAAATAAAATATGCTTATAAGTAAATAATGTAAGTGTAAATTTTGAAATAAAGTTTATAAATTACACATGTGCTTTGATCCTTCGAGAAAATTATCAATGTGATTGGTATTCGTTTAAAATTACGACGGTAGAAACAATATTTACATTTCATGTCCAATATTTTTTTAATTTTGCGTAAAAAATTTATTGATCAGAGATGTATCGAAACCAATTGGTGCGGATCGTGATTTTGAACTTATTAATTGTTGTCAACACAACATCAGGTGGTTTCAATAAATCCTAGACCAAACTGAAGTTACTCTTTGAATGCAACTTGATTACAATCAAGCAACTGGCAACATATCGCTATCTATAGGTATTTACTGCTAACTGTAGAATTCCGTAATGTGTAACAAGTTCTCACAAAACTATCTACTTGCCAAACTGAATCTACAAAGCAGCTTACCAACATGATAGCCATGGTTTACATTCAAATGTAGAATACTTCATTAAATAAACGGCTTTTCAAATCTTGTAACAGTTGACCATAAAAAGCATATGATTTTATGATAGGTATCAAACTTAGGTCATCATATAAACTTCGTATCAAAAGCTATAAAACATTTAAAAAATGACTTATAATTCTATTGGAATTTATGGACATTGTGAAATGCTGATTCTTCAAAGAATTCATGACCTCAACATAGTATTCTCGGTTAGACATGATTTATCAAAAGAGAAAGCATCATCAGTTTAAGATATCTTTATTCTTGTCTGTCCCCTCAAACGATTCAGAATTTATTGCGATCGTAATAAACTATAAGTACGTATCTGGAAGGAGGTAGAAAAATAAGGCGGTATAACTTTTAATGTCAATAAAATTTGTTATCGGGTCCAAATACGTAACAAGATTAAGTACGAATTACTTACTTTATAACGTACAAAGTCATTAAAACAAATATAAATCAATGCGTCGTAGAAAAGAGAAAACTTTATTTATTGATTTCTTAACCTGAACTTGTACAACGTTCTCTAAATGTCCCTAAAACGTTATGGTAATCAATTCTTCTAGAAGAGGAAGAAACATTGACGGAAATCAGGCAATAAACAGTCATGAGATGGAAATCGTATTCGAGTGTTCAATGACGTGGTCTGCTTGTGGTTATTTAGATAAATGTTTCTTTATCCTCCGGCATAGCAGCCCTCGTTTGAAACAAATGAACTCCATATGAACGAGGGTGATAGCAGGAACTTAGTCTCCACGTAAAATTGCCATTAATGCTATTAAAAGCATATCTGTTTTGCGACTCTTCTTTATTTGAAAATGCAACGAGGGGCTTTATCGTAAAGATAAGATAATATAAAGTAGTAGTTAGTCAGTTTATTTAGATGTACATAAATGTTCTAAATAATAAAAACATCTCCTTAAATGCGAGTTGGACTCGCAAACTGAAGTGTTCGGTCATTCAATAATTAAAGAGACAGTAGATATTTAATGTTCTTTATTAGAGTATTCATAATCATACACTAAATGCTAATATGTCAATCACATAAACTTTTTATGTTTTTTTATCACTGCTTCTTGATTACATCTACAAAAATCAGAATTTCTAAAATTACTGTTTTGTATTTAGCATTTAGCATGTAGCGGAACAGTACATTATTCTCTTATAATTTTGTCAAATGTGTAAATAGTATTTTTGTAAATTTTAAATATTCTAAATTTCATTTCTATTTCAATGTAAATACTTTCACTTCTTATCTTGTGCATGCCTTTGTTTCCTTTCAAACCAAATACTATTGTTCAGTCACGTAGCCTCTTCGTAGAAATTTATCTTCACCTTTACCTGCATGCACCCTGTACTAATAGCTTGTTTTACCTTCAATTACTTCAACCAAACTTTTCCATTGCTTATTTCCAGGTGTTTACCGTCTGTAGACTCGTACCACTCTTACTATCACTATTTCTCCCTCTATAGAACAGCCTCTCTTTCTACTAACAACCCTGTCTATAAATTCTCAAAATTATTCTATAAAAGTCAGTCTACTACATTCTACAGCTCTCGACCATTCTGTGATAACGCTTCTGTAAGTTACTTTGTTATTTTGTGCTTTTGATTCAATTACGTGTTTTCTTCTTCTTGTGTATATATATATATTTTCTATTCGTGGTTTTCTTGTTACGTGTACATAAACATTTGAGTTTCATTAGTGTTTTATTTCTCTTGATTATTTCATATAAACTTATCAAAACGCTAAAAGCATTTAGTGTATGATTATGAAACCTTAATAAAAAACACTAAAGATATATAAAGTTTTTACCTTGATTTTTGGGACACAAATTCTTTGATTACTTTGTGTAGACCCAAGAAGCCAAATATAGACTCTAAAAGATGTGATGTATTATCTTTTAGCCCAGTGTTTGATGGTTTCTTTCTTTCTTATCTTTTCTTTGAGAACCACGTTGTCTTTCTCCCATGCGTGGTTTCACCTTGTGTTGTCAACATGACTTTTCCTGTTAATAATTGAGTTTTAATTTTTTCTTGGCCGTTGAACACCCATGCAAATGGCATGGATGTCTTTTGGATTCTGATTCGAAATGGCGAATCCAAGTTTCTTCCCACGTTAAAATCTTAGCTAAAAAGGATTCATCTTCCCGTTGATAACGTTTTTTAGATGTGTGCACACTAAGTCTAGTCTTCTTGTGTTGTTACGTTACTTCTTTCGGAAACAATCTTACACTTGCTTTACGATACTGAAGCTTTTTACTGATGCTATAATGAATAATACCAATTTTACCGAGGTTCCACTGTTTTTAAACTTTTCTACCCATTTTTTGGAAATATTCTTTCTATCCAGTCACTTTCCGGTTTGTGACAAACTATATATATATGTATTAATAGATGAATTGGCTATAGTTTTATCATTAGGAGTTGTCTACATTTTGTGGTGTTTATTACCCCTTGTTGTGAAGAACTATCGTGTTCTTTTGTTACCTTCACTTAGCATGCAACATCTGTCAATACTATTGGTAATTTTGCAAATGTTTCGGTTCCTAGAAATTCGCCACCGGTGCCCATCTTTCGGACTTTCCTATAATTTAGTTTAAAGTCTGTTTATAATAAATTTGTGGGCGTTCCCTTTTTTGAATCTATCGTTATCATTGGCCCACTATGGAGTAGCAGGGAATCATTGGGACAAATTAAGAGTTTGCCTTTTTCAGCTTATATTCTCTTAGTATTTAGTTATGATTTAAGTCCTGCTTTGTATCCAATTTAGTTAGGGTTTCTTATTTTACTATTTTAATGCTGTTGTTAGCATATGTCAATTCTTGTACTGTCAAATTTATTTCTTGGAATGTTAAAATAGTACAAATAGTTGGTTTATGACCTTAAACATTTGTGCAGGTAATGCAGCTCTTGAACGCTTGTTCGCGCCAAGACGATGAGATTCCCTTATACCCTCGTCCCATCAGCCCCGTAGTGGTAAATAAATATAAAGACCGAACGTATCAAAGAAAAACCGAGCGGCGTGGTCTAATGTTCTAGATCATTGCTTAACATTGGGGAGGTCACCGATTCGAACCCGGGTCTGGCTACTCTGGTCCAAGTTCAAGATCACTTAGGCAAATGCTGGGCAGTAATATTCCACAGACAATCTTTTACTTCTCTTCTGTCTTATAGGTCGGAGGGACTGCCCGTCCACCAGCAAGAGTAGCTGGTGGGAATGAAACACAAAAACGTTTCTTTTTTTCAAAGAGAAATAAGTTACGTTGGGATTCTGTACAACGCAGCTTGGTTGTTCTTATTTATTTATTAAGTATTTTTGTACATAAATTCGTTTTTAAAGTTACTGCAGCATCATTTCCAATTAGTCACACAAAATTAATTTGGTGTGTGACGGCGTGTTCTACAAAACAGTGCAGTTTTAAGTTGAATTTTGCCACTTTTTTATGTTTTTTTTTTAATAAAATCAGTTCTCACTTAAACAAACCCTAAAATTATAATAATAGAATAATGAATCATCGCCGATAGAAGGTTATTGAAAAAAGTCAGTTTTAATAATTCGTTCTTCGATCCTTAAATATACCATAATAAAAACCAAAAATTAGACGAAATTTCATATAATTCGGTCTGAAAATTAGTTAGTTCCCTTGAGAAAATTAAGGTCTCGAGTTAAGGTCTTGAGATGTCACAGGAACGTATAACCTATTATCTCTGTGTCCTATACGAATTTTATCAAATTCATTTTGTTATACTATGACACTATCAAACAATTTGTTTTCTATTTGTCTGAAATTATTAATTTTAAGTTAGACTTGTTTATTATTTGTAACTATTTTCCTTTATATTGATCGACATGAAATTGTCAGTGAATTTTAAGGGTCCTTCTTTGAAAATATATTAATTTGCCGGCTTATGTCGCTGGTTTGTTTCCCCAGAGTGACTGTCATCTTCTGCAAATTGAACGTAGAACTTTTGGATGTATCCCTCTCTTAAACTGTCATGCCAATTACTCTAACTGCCAAATCTGCGAGACATTATAGGGGCGCCTCCGTTCCATAAAACCCGTATCAGACTTTCTCTCAAATTAAGTGACTGGCATTGAGTAGTAAAAATCTTTCAGTAAAAAATTGATGCAATTTTTATAATTCCGTGTTTTGGAAATACTTAAAGTAAATAATTTGTCATTTGAAAAAACAAAACTAAAGATTTTCATACACTACTGCAGTAGTAAGTACTCACGTCTGAGGAAGACAAAGTCTGGCGAAACATATGTTACGAATGGTAAATAAAGTATGTGAAAATCATTAGTTTTGTTTTTTCTAATTAAGATGGATTTTCATCAAGTAAAGGTCGAAACTATCAAATAATTTGTCCTTCCAAATTTTACTGTTTTGGATTATATAAATATTGCAGCAAAACTAATGCAAAAATGTTGGCATTGTTTTAAAAATGATGAATAATTATTTCCAGAAAAGAAGTTCTAAATATTTTTTTGAAACACCTAAACAATCTAAATTCATTTTTATTAAAATTTCAGTGTCTAAACATGATGCGTTAGTCATCGTGGAATTTGCTATATAAGTTTGGCTTGGTTGAGAATTAAATCCTCTTATGGTCACAAGGGGTGGGTTTTATCAGACATAAGATAAGGCGGTAACACGCGCCCTGGATCCCTCCGGAAACCGGCAACCCCTAATTTGTTATCAAAATATTTGATAAGGTGGTTAAGGGTGAATAACAAATTAACGTTGTTAGCTGAATAACTGTGCAACTTTTGCCCTGCTGGTATATCTATAATATAAAACTCAAGAATGTTAACATGTAAGCACAAGTTTTGGCTCATGTGAATTGTTAACAACAGTATCCATATGAATTCCTAATACTTTAACGTGGAATTTTAATATACCTAAATTATGTATGAGAATATCTTTCAACTTTGACGATTCACTACGCATTCTGATTGAAAGCTAAATAATAATTCTGTGAATTATCTATGACAACCCTGATTCATTCTGAACTATTGATTTTATTATATCTATCTATAGTTTTCTGAAACACCTGTAAGGCACTTCTGAGAATGGATACGGAATATTTTTTAAAAACCGCGGATTACTCATGAGTTTTTCCAATTATTTGCTACAACTGTCTGACATTTGAATGATAACTACGATTTTCCGTGAGGTACAGAGGGAGAGGTTAAATGTAGCAATAAAAAAATACCATACTTTCGAAGCTTACAGATATTGTCTAATATAATAACCGTATAATAATTAATCAAACGGCTATGTAAAGCTTATGCAGTTGTAGGAAATAAAAACACAATTGGTTTTTTTTAAATTTCTACTTATATTGTTTAATAAAACATAACAGCTGTTTGGGTAGGTATACTACCTTCTTCTGATGTAAATTACAACATTGTTGTACGTAATTATGGATTTCTACCAAGTAAAGACCCAAACAATCTTGAATTTATGCAGTTGTATTTTCTATAACGTCAGTAGACCCTTTATATATCAACCCTGAAGTAGAGTAAAGAAAAAACAGAAATTTGATAGAAATTGCATATGATTTTTTCTGAAAATCAATTTGTCATCGACAAACCATTTTGAGTTCCAAAGAATTATCTAGATTGCTATTCAGTTTTCACCGAAATATCTCTCTAAATGAATCAAGATTGTATAAGAATGCTTAACAAAATGAGTAACGGTTTTTTGAGCCTTCTATGTTATATTCTGAATGCCGTAGTTGAGGAACTGGAAAATGGTCCATATTGCGCTTTATTATTATTTTCAATTATAACTAGTTTTTGAAAACGTTAGGTACTTATTACTTCACACCAGTAATAAACAATACAAATTAAATGTAAATAAATAAAAACACACTTGGAGTTTACAAATACAAGGGTAAATCAAATATAAACGGCAATTTTATTATTTAGCTTGGCACGTAATTCCGATCTAGAGGATTCGGTGTTCGAGTGTTGTTTGGTTTATGAGGAGGGGGGAACTGGCTCTGGTAGCAGCTGCGCTCGGTTCTGTCCGCAGTATAGCCATGGCTGAGTAATGAGCGCCAGGTACCTTCGACTGTTGCACAACGCATCATCATAAAGTTTTTATCCAAAACCAATGAATGCGTTAAACTATCGGAAATTTTCACTCGTTTGAAGACACAGATTGGGGATTCTACATGCTACACTGTCTCAAAATCGAGTGTATACGTGGGTTATAGAACAGAAAATTCAGGAATGGGCAAGAACGTGTCGAAAACGAAAGTCATGATCGACACCCAAGTACAAGTGAGACTTGATTTTGATTTGAAATGACAACATCCGTGCTGTTCGAGAACTTGTTGAAGGTGATCACCATCAGCCGGTTAACTATAGAACAAATCTCATCAGAAGTGGGTATCAGCTATGGGAGTGTTCAATCCATCATCACTGGTGCACTTGGCTTTAGAAAAATTAGTGCTCGCTGGGTTTCAAGGTTATTGTTGTTTCCTACCAAAAATCAAAAAATCATATACAGGTCAGGTCGGAGATCAGTGAAAGATTTCTGAATCGATTTCGACAAGAAGGGGAGTTTTTTGAGGCGTTTCGTCACTTGTGATGGGACGTGGGTTCGCCACTACACTCCCGAATCAAAAATGGTTAGTAAGGAGTGGCGGAGAAAGGATGAAGGTTGCCCTGTCCCTGTCAAATCCAAAACCTGTCTCTCAGCCGGAAAAGTGCTTGCCACGGTTTTCTTTGACTCAAGGGCAAGGGGAGTTTTACTCATTGATTTTCTTCAAGTTCAACGAACAGTGAATGCGCCTTACTATTGAGTAACTGAGTTGTTACAGTCGACAAAAATCGCGTATCGAAGCAAGCGACGGGGTATGCCCATTCGCGACATCGTCCTCGTTCATGATAATGCCAGGCAACGCGCCGCAGTTTTGACAAGAAACACATTGGAAGAAATGGGCTGGAAAACCCTCGAGCCTCTATAATCCTTTTCATAGTCCTTGAAAGAATCACTTAGAGGAAAATGATTCGAAAGCAATGAAGAAGTAAACTCAAACTTTTTATGAAGAAGGAATATTCAAGCTTCCAAATCGGTGGCAAAAGTGTGTAGAGCACGGAGGTGACTGGTGACTACATTGAAAAATGTTAAATGTTTAGTTTGTGTGTACCTTAATCAATAAATTTATTTTACAAAATTACCGTTTATATTTGATCTACCCTCGTATTTTATGTTTCCACTGAATATTTCCTCACCACCTGAAGAAGGTACGGTTTGCTGAAATAATGATAGTGGAAACAAATACAAATGTTTAATGTAAACTCCAAGTGTGTTTTTATTTATTTTTAAATATGTAGTTACGTTACTTGAAAGTTTCATGAATTCTATTTAAAAATCAAAAGATTACATCCGTACATTTCACTGCTTTTGTTTAGTTTTTTTGAAGCAAGTTCAAGCGAATAACTTTTAGTAGTTTTTCTACCCACTTCCTGCATACCTCCACAACAAGTATTTACTTATCAAACATTGATCAAAGCGATCATGAGATCGAAAATATGTAAGGAAGTCTTGCTTAAATGAATAATAGATGTATCCAGCGGATTCGTGTTAATGGCATTGATAAGCATAACGATAAAAGTCAACGCATCAACTCGGAACATGTCAGATCAGCAAGATATATCTTCGATCACCGACAAGACAGTGAGTGTTATATACGGCTTACGAAATAAAAAATAAGTCAATCATTATCTAGTCTATAATAATGTACAAGGTGTTTTAAATTTCTCAGCCATTTATGCGACACGTTCTGATGCAAATTATTTTGTAAATTTGTCGTGAAATATTTAAACCAGTTGTTAGATTATTAAACTAAAATTAAAAACAACTTTTTATTATTTATTGTTCGTAAGACTTTGGCAAGACAAACCTAAGCAAGTCATAAGAAAACCAGTTGCATCAAATACTATGGAATTCTTAAATGTGGTACATAATTTAATTTATAAACAAATAATAAATTGTGCTTTGTTAAATGTTAAAGTTTCTGTAGAATTAGTCATTCATAATATGCTGTAGGAATAATTAATTTTACAACATATGGAAGATTGAATCGAAGAAGTTCTTAATTCTTCCAAAACTCTATTTTAACAAACGAAAACAAATATTGGTTTGGGTTACAAAATGTTTTATTAAATATTTGCCCATTCTGTGGCTTCTTCAGTCAGAAGGTATTACTAAACTTGAAACAAAAAAAAAACTTTTTTGTGTTTCATTCCCGGGTGGGCAGTGTAGGATTAGAAGTTTTTCCTATATTCATTTTTTCTTTCTTTGAAGCAGCTATCAATTCAATGACTAAAGGATGACATGACCACAGGAAAAGAATAAACAAATAGAAGTTCCAATCCACCTATGCCTACATTTTTTAGAAATGACACAATTTTAATTACTAATTTGAGGTACCACACATAGAAAACAAAGGTACTAAATTAAGCTTATTAAAAGGGTTAGAAATAAATAATTTTAAAAAAATAAGACTAATAATCAACGATCAACTACATATTTATAATTCACCTCTCTTAAATTTGTAATTCACTTTAACCCTCCCCATACTTAAATTTGTTAAATTTGGGTTAGTATATAAGTGATTGTGTACTAGTTTAATTTTAGTAATATCTTCCGCCTGAAGAAACCACTGTGTGGCGAAATGATCATTGCTGTCTTTAATAATACATTTTGTAACCCAAACTAGCTTTTGTTTTTGTTTGTAACATATGGAAGCCTTCGAAAACTTACATCTCAACGTTTTCCAAGAATATTTTCAAGACTTAATTTTTCTGTAAATGTAGTACAAATGTTAATTATTTTTGTTTTCTAAATGATATTTATTTATTTTTTTCTCTTTCATTTTCCGTTTATATCGGCCTCAAACATACTTTTGCTATTAGGAATAATGTGTTGATTTTGATAAATCTCATATTTTGCAAGCCCCGCTTTGGCTAATTCATATACGTTAATGTGTGGGTCCATTTTTCTTTTTTCCATTTTTTGGGCTAACGAAATACTTTCGTCAACATGTACGTCTGTCGGGTAGATTAAATTTTTGACATACTACTTCCCAACGGAATTTTGTTTATAAACAAGCAGACCAGGGATTTCGAATACCTCCACGCCATCAACGATTCAATTTCGGTATAATAAATTCCATCATTCTATAAAAGTTTCCAGTTAATGTCTATGTAATAAATAAATAATTTTAATTTTTTGCTTGTCTACATTGGTCCAAATATTAATACATTCATTAGAAATTAATAATCTATACAAAACACTCAATTTGAGCATTAACATAATTTTAAAGACACATTTATTCCTTACAAACTATTTATACCTGAAATTAAATAGACTTTAATATCGGTAAAACCCCAAAATCAGTGTGGACGTTGGTAATGGGTTGACTGTTTATGATGGATTGGTTTATTTCGAGTATTTCTAAAAATTTAAGACGTCTCCCTTTATTTTCTGTGTATATTAGTTTAATATTGTTGCTGTCTATTGAATGATTTTTAGTAATGCTATGATCTGCTTCGCTTATGCATTTGTTGTTGTGTACGTGCTCGTCTAGGCCTTTTTTAAGGATTCGACCACTCTGTCCAATATAAAAGGCTTCACAATCATTACAATTTGTCTGATAAACGCTGCTTTTGTATATTCCTTGATCTTAGGTTTGTTATTTACTAGAATTTTTCCTAGGTTATTTTTGTTAACCGTGTGGGGCTTATGTCCCACTATTGTAAAAATATTCATTTTTGTATATAAAAATTCTTTACTTTTGTATAAATTATCTTGTGTAAATTCTGTGTAAATATTTTGTATAAAATTACTAACACCCTTGAGCATGCCTTTTCTCAAACATGTTTTCTACTGTCTTGCCTTTTTTAATTCTGAGAAACAGCTTTCTTTTCTTGTCTATCTTTCATACACAATCCAAAATTCCTGTCCCTTGTCACCGATCGCTTGCAACGGTCAATCATAAAAAGTACCGTTGCCGATCCCTACTAAAACTACCGCTTCTTGTTTCGCTACCCTCGGCATGCTTCCAATAAATAACCTTTACCGTTGAATACTAACTTTCTATATTTTCAAATCAACACTTCTTCACCGACCGCTACAGATAATACTCGTCACAACCATTTGCACATTTTTTACCATTCAATATTAAATTCATTTCAATTCATTCATCATTTTTCACCACTAACCGTCTGTACAGTAAATATCATCAATCAACCATCATCAAGTTTTATTTAAATAAATATAATATTAAATAATCACCCGCAACACCACAACCGAAATGACTGATAAGCGTAGTTCTTTTAATTTGTTGTAACTTTTATTAGAAATATTGGGCACGCAACTGATTTAGCAGAATGTTTTATTGGATCGGACATCCTTTGTGTCTGCGACAGAATAAAGACGTTGGACAATTCTTCTTTTGTTTTTTGTTGATAAGTCCGTCTATTAAATTTTCCCGGTAACTGTTATTTTTAGCAAGAGTTATTAGGGCAAAAGCTTGTTTTTCGAAATTACGTCGACCCATCTCCAACGACCAGACTGGTTTTGGGGGTTTTCCGCTATTAAAGGTATATCCAATTTTAGTTATAAATGGTTTGTAAGGAAAAAAATTTAACTTTGATAGTGGTGTGAAAACCGAAACTATGTAAGAGCTACTCAAATAAATTTGTGTAATCTACTGAGTATTTTTTAGTTATTATATTGTCCAATTTTTAAGTTGTAACATAATTTAATAACATAAGCTTTCACGGCCGGAATTCATAGTAGAATGATGGTTCGGGCTTGTGGGCCGTGGTTTATTTCAACGGTTTTGTACAGACGTTTCGTCAGCAACTGCGGCTAACATCCTCAGTGGGTGCTGCGTTGACTATGCGGGCGAAGATTATACCTCGAAGTCTAGACAGCGACTGACTGGCTTCGCCCGCGTAGTCAACGCAGCACCCACTGAGGATGTCAGCCGTAGTTGCTGACGAAACGTCTGGACGAAAGCGTTCAAATCGACCACGCCCTACAAGCCCGAACCATCATTCTACTATGTAACATAAGTGTTAGTAACACATTGGTTTAATGGTAATCGTCTTCTAAGATTAGTGTTCTTCTTGCTTCTTTTGCTGAGGGAATTTCAAAATCAGAATTGGAAATTACTTGTAATATATATATAATCGAATTTACATTTACTTGATGGAAATTCATTATGAATATTAATAAAACACCAATTTGGTTAATTTCCATATAATTGTATAATCACTTAACACGTGTTTCGCGCGCACTGCGGCTTCTTCAGAAGTTTTACATGAAATTTAATCTATCTTACAAGGTTTTGTTAAATACTATTGGGAGGGTGGGGATAGGGAAGAGGTTCAGTAATGCTGAGGTACTTAATTCTATTTGTTCATTTATTAAATTATCACTATTTTTATGTTTCTTTATTTATAGTATTTCTAGAAATGACAATTTGAAACTATTATTGAATATGGTATGCAAAATTTAAAAATTATCATTGAAAACATGGTCATGGTTTATTAAACGCAGACTCAAATTACGCATAGCGTTTAATAGACCATGACCATGTTTTTAATGATAATTTTGAAATTTTGCATACCATATTCAATAATAGTTTTAAATTCTCATTTCTAGAAATACTAGAAATAAATAAGCATAAAAATAGTGATAATTTAATAAATGAACAAATAGAATTAAGTACCTCAGCATTGCTGAACCTCTTCCCTATCCCCACCCTCCCAATAGTATTTAACAACAAACCTTGTAAGATAGATTAAGTTTCATGTAAAACTTCTGAAGAAGCCGCAATGCTTGTTAAGTGATTATACAATAATATGGAAATTAATCAAATTGGTGTTTTATTAATACTTGTAAAATAAGTAATATAAACCTTTCCGATATGAATTGAAATAAATACGAGTTGTGATTTATTCCGAACCAGAAATAGTTATCGTTGATTCTTTTATTGTCAGCGAAGGAGATGAAAGTGTAGAGTTATCACGTTTATTACGAACGTGTGGTAACCATAGAGGGCACAGGTGCAGCTGCTAAATCCAATCCTCAATTATCGTTAAATTCAGTGAGAAACACGTGCTTCTTCCCGACAGATTTAGTCTCAGTTATGCCAATAATGATGTCGTTAACTAATGGCCTCCTCTCGAGAACACGAAGCTCACTTGTCCGACAAAAGCAAAACAAAGCGTTGGAAATACTTTTACGACGGCCCGTAATGTGCTCTTGTTTTACTCCTCTTGAGGCTGTTTACACAAAAGATAAGACGGATCTCGACGACGACATCAAAGAAATGAGTGCAAAGAATGCGAGTATTTTTGGAAGAAAAATAGTCGTATACATGTACGTGTTGTTCTCGAAAAGAATCGGACCGTTAAATTTATTCATTTACAAATGTTTACAAACTTACCGTACAGTCCACAGTCATATCTAAAATCTCGACTTTTATATTCACCGCTGAATGTGCTTAAATCGTCAGTTACTTGTGAATTATTCTCTGTCAAAATTGAGGTGTTATCACGGTAAAATTATCACTATCATATTGCTACTACTAAATTGCTGAATTCTTAGAATTCTTACAACTAGAAACACTAAAATAAATTGCTACTAAGCTGCAACTTCCAAGTCTTTTAATTAAGTAACTATTTTATCTCATATAACTGTAGCATTAAAATTAACGAAAAACACTAAATAATAGGTAATTTAAAATATAGTATACGAATGAAAAACAGACATATAGCTACGAAAAATATAAAAAGAATTATTACCCCGTGAATATTTTGTTCGCACATGAGGCTGCTACCCCCATTATTTACGTAACTAACCCTAACGAAAGAAAAACTTGCATGTTTCATTTCCACTTGCTACTAATGTAGTGTAAAGCCGATAAATAGGGCAGAAAGCCTTTTAGGAGTGGTGAAGTGGGTGGGTTCTGGTTGATGAAAGCAAGATGAGACTTTTTTGTTTTTAGTTTATCCTCGAGGAGGGGAAATCATTAAAAGACACCTCCCGAAGTGGGAGTAGTGTCGGATTCGCTTGAAGCCCCTACCGACTAAAACCCCTCCTCGAGAAGGGAGGTTTACTCGTAGGTTATGCATCCCTAGGATAGTTGGGAACGGGAACTGGATTGATTGTCGGGAGGAGGAGTTTGGGGAGAAGAGTGGAAGGTGTCGGTGGCCCACCTTGGATGGGTTGGGTGGGCGCTCGCGGTAAAAAAGCCAAAACAAGGTGAGACGAACAAAACTTACTTAAGTAATCCAAGGAAACCACAGAAAACATCTATCAGACAGGTGGAATCGGAGTCTAACTGGTTGCTTCCCAAATGCTCAGCTATGATTTAGAACTGTGACGTGTTCAGTCACGAAATTAAAAAAAAAAATTAACTACAGTTCTGATTAACACAAGTCTACACAATTTTTCACACTAGTATATCTATTTCTCCCGTCGCCGTATTCTTCGCCACTACTTAAACTCGCGTTCCACTGTCGCCAGTCTATGACTATCGCCTCTCTATCGCTCTTGTCACTTGTCAACGCACGATGTAAACAAAACTGACTCGGTCCGCCCAGTGCATGCGCTTTTATAGTTTTCAGCATTTCTTCTAGAACGTTCTACAACTTTCTCGTGTTACTATTGTCTTTTAATTGATCGTTGTTAGAATATTCCAGACGTATCTAGGAAGGCCGCAAATATCTATTATCTTTTCTAGGAAGGTGTTGTTAATTAGGACTGAACCAACACAAATCGCAACTACAGTTCGTGTGCAATATTTCATGGTGTATCTACTTGACAAAATATCGAAATCCCAGATATGGATCACGATTTCGAAGCCACACTATAGATGGTTTAAATAAATCACCGACCAAACTAGGACTAATAAGTTCATTAGCCCGTGTCACATTTGCTGACAAAGAAGTTAATCTTTTTATGGTAGTAGCTAGTACTTGATGAAACTGATCCATACTTTTACGAAAATAAAACAATAAAAAAGTTTTACGAAAATTGTATTGCTTCACTACAATATTGATTCAAAACACAGTGGCATCATCAGGTGATGAATATAACAAACTAGACTTAACTTATCCTATTTATATACAATATGGGGGTGGGGGTTAATTCTTACAATTTATTACAATTTTACATAGGCAAAACAAATCTTTCAAATCAAATTTACTAGAACAACTGGAAATAAATAGATTTCAGAAAATAGGAATAATTGCAAATGATCAGTTAGAAGGCAATAATTCTCCTTTACTTAATTTAAATTGTAATAAATTGTAAGAATTAACCCCCACACCCATATTGTATATAAATAGGATAAATTAAGTCTAGTTTGTTCTATTCATCACCTGATGATGCCACTGTGTGGTGAAACAATATTGTAGGGAAGCAATACAATTTTCGTGATTTTGTTTTGTTGTTTTATTTAAAAAAAAGAAACGAAGTTAATGTCCTTACTTAAAAAATAATACAACACTTGTAATTTCAATAAAATTATTTATTTCACTTGACATGTTACACCACTATGTGGTGATTGTGGAATTTTACAATGAATTTCCATCAAGTAAATGTAGATTCAATTAATTATAATGTCGTTACCTTTGTTTAAAAGGGAAATACCGGAAATTGATATGTTATTCTAAGATGGTATAAGTATTGATTTCGGGTATATTATCACCTGGTCCCTTATTTGTCCAGAACGTGATGAGAACGTAGATTTCTGTCAGTTTCTTAAGCGTGGCGCTGTCCTTCGGAAAATTCAATTGTGCAACAAATTCCTTGAAGGAAATCTTCGAATACCAAAGTACAAAAGGGTTTCGATAAACAAGATGAAGTGTGCTTTGGGGTGTCGTGTTATGAAATAAACATACATCCCCGGTTCTAAATGTCTGCGAGATTTGAATACACAAATCTGAATAACAGAATTTGCAGGAAGCCCCTACAAGCTTTATCTATCTCTAGCAGTGACCTGCATTTCGAACTAGTGGCTTTATTTGTTGCTTCAAGTATCTAAAGAATGAGCCCCTCGAGCCATTTGAATAACTTCTCTTTACATAGATAACCCAGATCTTTTTATCTTTCCTGTTATATTCTAAAATACCTCTAATAACTCCACTAACGTATTTTTATAAAGTCACTAACGTAATTTCAAATCCTTCCGTAACAGTTTCTTTTCAGTAGGTAACAAGATACCATTTGTTAAATGTTTTTCACTCTCATTAACAAATAATCTTAACCAGGGAGGTAAACGCCATCTGTAGAGGCAAATACATACAAATGAAATGTATTTATTTATTTAACTAGCAGCAGCTATTCTCTTTGGAATTGTCAACTTGTTATTTTCTATAGTTAATCAAATCTACTCTTACTTGATGGAAATTCATATTAAACATAAATATTCGTATTTATTTATTTATTTATTTATTTATTTATTTATTTAACGGGAGGACCCATTTACAGTAAAATGTTACAAAAGTTTTTACATAAGTCGCATCAAGTATACGTATACAAATTGTCTTTACATATTTTACATTGATATAAGATTTATGAATATGATAAAGTGAGTTGTTGAAGTTTCTTTTTGATTGTTGGAATTGAAAGTTGTTGGTCAATATTAATTTTTTTTTTTAATTAAATGATAGCATTGCTCTAATAATCGGATGTCGATCGCAGAGATCAGGAGGTAGTTTTGGAATAATAAATGTCATATTTCTTTCTCTAACTACTCGATTAGGTTGGTATTGAACAATCAATCTACTGAGGTTATTAGCTTTAATCATACCATTTTTTACTTTAAGTAGAAATACCAGGTCAAGGTAGTCAGAAAAAGATTTGATCGTTGGAATTTTGTATTTTGATATGTGATTAGTGTAATCATGATTAAAAGGATCTATTGGTGTCCCATCTAATGCTGCTAGGTATCTAATGAATTTATGTTGTATTTTCTCCAATTCATACCATTGTTTATTAACGTTAGGAGCCCATATATTTAGTGCATAAGTATTTATGTTATTTTCTACTCTTTTTATTTTATCTTTTATTGTAAAGCGTTGTAAATTTGTTGTATTTAGAAATAATCCATTTTTAAATAAGTCTTAGGAATTAAATATAAATACTACAAGTAGCATCAAATATGTTTTAGAAGATTTAGGTTTTAACTTTTTTAAATAAAGAAAGGAAATAAATAATACAGCATTTTTGTTTCACGCTTGAAAAGCAGTATTATTTATTTCCTTTCTTTATTTATAAAATGTTTCACGAAAAACCAACTGCATATACTATTTAAGCTGTTTAACTTTTTTGTTACAGATTCGCCGATCGACTCCAACAAACAAAATAACAAGCAAATGTGAGTGTATATATTTTAATTATTATTCAACTTTGTCGACTACATAATATTTGAACTAAATTAGGCATCAACATTTTTGGTTCTGATAGCCAATTTCAATTTCAAGGAGTAGATGTATGGGCAAAGCTCTAAGTATACTTGTTAAAGTCAGAATTACTTTGAAGTACTTACATAGTTCCATGTTTGCTAATGAATATTGAATTTTTTACGAAATGATGCAAAATCGTCAAACTCGTAAGCTAATTGCCATTCATAAATAGTTTCCGTTGGTAATTGCTTTCCGGAAAATTCGATCTATTTGTTTTCTTAATGCGTTTGCCTCTGGAACGAAACCCTATCTTCATTCAGTAAAGAGGACGATAATCAATATTCATTAGTTCGCTAAAAGCGGAACTTTAATGCTAACAGTAAAACTTTTAATTGCCAACCTACAAAAAACACGTATCTGTTACATACCAACCGACTAAGCTGAAATACCGGAACGAGACTTAAAAAATACACATATTAACTGATTAACTAAATAATCAAATGCAATGTCAACGCTTATCCTGATCCTGATATAGTTTAAATTTGAAAATCTAAACAGACCCGTGAAATTTATTTATGCATTATTATATTTGATGCCAGTGTAAGTCATAAGTTTCAAAACATTATTGAAGAAAACAAAAATATCTTATGGACAGTGTTAAGAAAACAGGTAGGAAAATATCGTCCGTTAAAATATGACGCAGAAGGTCATAATCTAATTTTTATTTCTCACACATACAATTTATATCACGCGACTTTCACTAGTGCAGCCAGAATCACATTATTATTCCTGCCTTTAAAAAATAACTGTTAGGTGTTTCATTCCCACCAGCTACTCATACTGGTGGACGGGCAGTCCCTCCGCCCTACACTATGGTGCAAAGCCAAAAGGTAGGTCCTTTCAGGAATCGCGGGAGTGGGTTTGGTGGTTAGGGAGAGAAAGTAAAGAGAAGTAAAAGATTATTTGTGGAATATTTTTGCCCCATCATTTACCTAAATCATTTAAGGAAACACAGAAAACTTGGACTAGAGCAGCCGAACCCGGAATCGAACCGATAACCTCCCGAATGCTAAGTAATGATCTAAACCACTAGAACACGCCACATGGTGTTCCTGCCTCTTTCGCCATCGGTTTATATAGGCGACCCATAAAATTTGTTTGTATATAGTTATATTTCTGCAAATTTTTGTCGTATTGTATTTTCCGTTGCAAATATTAGTATATAGTTACTTTTCAAATATCTCAATAGTTCTATTTAATTTCTGTTATCATTTGGTAAATATCTCTTCAAATCTAAATACTATTTTATTGTTGTCACTAAATAAATACCTTTTCCGGGTCCGGCTGCTCTAGTCCAAGTTTTCTGTGGTTTCCTTAGATCACTTAGGCAAATGCTGGGGCAGTAATATTCCACAGATAATCTTTCACTTCTCTTCTGTCTTCATTTCGTCCGTCTCATCTTTCTCTCCCTAACCACACCACCCACCCATTCCCACGATTCCTGAAAGGAGGCTGAAGAGGGCCTTACGCCCTACTCTCCGGCTTTGCACTACAGTGTAGGTCGGTGGGACTGCCCGCCCACCTGACTGACCAACTGGTGGATATGAAGCTTGAATTGTTTTTTTTAATTAATTTTGTCTTTATTAATGTAAAAATAGTTTTTATTCTTAAAGTAGTAAATAAATCTAAAGTGTCAGCATCAAATTAAAGGACCTGTAGGGATGATTTCAAATACTTGTAGCACCTGCGTACATTAAGGTTCATTTTAAAAGTTGGACAGTGTTTGTTCATTTGTTCTCCGATTAAAAAACAATTAGATAGAACCAAATAAATTTAGTTGTCTTTACCTACAAATTACGAGTCATTGTGCTTTTTTAAGAGAAAACTTTCTGAATAAATTATTTGTGACATATTCGTCGAATGGATAATAGATGGTCGAGTCTTAATTCGTGTAGATTGCATTCTGTACTTTCCAACAACCTACCCATTCATCAAGTTAATATCCACAAATCACTTCTTCGTGCCTGCGGTTTACTCATCAATTCCGCGGGATGAACTCACGGCTTCACATCCTTTCAGTTTAAATTAAACACGTATCCGTTCTAGTATTCAACCACCAAGGCTGCATTTAACGGCACCCGCACATTTGGTATACACCGTGTCTCTAAATCCACATAACCATTGAATATGCAGAAAATAGAGGAAAACCAATTCTAAACCACGGCCACCAAGTTCAAATTACGAACCCTACTCACAACAGGACAAATGTTTAATGAATTTTCAGAAAAAATATAGAAATAGAAAGAATACCATTCCTCTATATAATAATGTTCTAATGGCGTCTGCGTAAGGTAGTTTTTTGGATCATCTTCTCTAAAAATATAAAAACAACTTTTTGTGTTTCATTCCCACCAGCTACTGATGCTGGTGGGCGGGTAGTCCCTCCCACCTATACTGGAGTGCAAAGCCGGAATGTAAGGTGTAAGGCCCTCTTCAGCCTCCTTGCAGGAATCGTAGGAATGGGTGGATGGTGTGGTTAGGGAGAGAAAGATAAGACGGACGAAATGAAGACAGAAGAGATGTGAAAGATTATCTGTGGAATATTACTGTCCCAGCATTTGCCTAAGTGATCCAAGGAAACCACAACTTGGATCAGAGTAGCTGAACCCGTTTCGAACCGGTGACCTCCCGAATGCTAAGCTATGATCTAGAACACTAGACCACGCCGCTCGGTATCGACTCTCATGATACAAAATCTTGAAATTACCTGACCATTAAAACGTCCAATATCTGATACCCAGGATCTTGTGGTTTAATTAGAATTTTCAATTAAATCATTATTCAGTTGTCATAGGGTCATAGACAGGATGTGGCAGTAGATATGACTAAACGCCCGGTATGGAGGAACGCCATGGTTAACATGTAAATGCTATGCACCAAAGAGATCGGTATCCATTCGTCCAAACTTGAACGGGTTTAGCTAATCTTTACTTACCTTTTGTATACATTTTAATTTCTATTACGCATTATTTCAATTAATTTTCATGTATCAATTTTAAGGTAAAGTACTGAATCCTTGTTCATAATATTCTGTTCAGTAATTTATCTTTTTGAACTGGTGTAGTCCTGATTCGGGCGACGGCCTTTAGACCCGAATCAGAACTACACCAGTTCAAAAAGATAAATTACTGAACAGAATATTATGAACAAGGATTCAGTACTTTACCTTAAAATTGATACATGAAAATTAATTGAATATATATATATATATATATATATATATATATATATATATATTAGCACATTATTATACAGGGGGTAACTGAAGGTCTAGAAGGCCAATCATTACCAAGAATTAGCCGCGATAGCTTTAACCAATTTGTCAATTATTTTTTTATTAAATCTGTACTGACATGGTGAATTTGTTGATATTACAGACAATAATTTCTGATTTCTGAACACTGTTCACTTTCTGGACATGCTGTATTTATCATAGATAATTTTGAATCTCCTAGACTTAGAACACTAGCTTCTCAACCGTAGTAATTTCTGTAGCGGTTCCGTAATTGCTTCTGCAGTGTGGGTGATGACCTAGCGAATGTTAATAACTCTGATCACCTGGAACAGAGCAATCATGATTCAGCAGTCAGTGAATGCTGCAAACCGGAAACCGACTGGTACCGCTGTGGTCTTACTTAAATGCAATGACGATTAGAAGAATTATTTTCATGCTGAAAAGGAGCTTGTTTTCGAATACCGAGCGAATAGATTGTATATTCAAAATCGGTTCGATTACAAAACGAAAAACTAATACCTCATAAAGCAGAAGATGAAACAGAGCATCTTAGGATAGAAAAACTATAAATATGAGTTAAGACAGAATAACTACTCTGGTGATATTTATGTTGTTCACCACTTTAGATAGTTGTTGAGTGGGTCACCAATTTTGATTGTTGAATATAATGATAATTGAATAAATGAAATAATGTACTTTGATAACTGAATGAATATTTATTTACAAAAAAAAGAAGATAGAACGAATCGAAAACACAGAATAAAAGTTGAGTAGAACTCTTGGAGAGCAGATCGGAAGTGAGTAGATTTTGGAAATGAAAATGATAGGAAGACAGTTAGAGGGGAGCAAGAACTAGAAAGACAAAAGTAGGGATCCAATAAGAAATTAAAGAAATTTGGAAATTTTGAGTTAAGAAATTGAAGAAAGGACAGATTGTTGAACTTTTACTTGAAGGAAATGTACTATTAAAATGCTATTAAGGAAGAAGATGTGTCGCAGACGTCATGTGGTTAGTAAGTAAAAGTGAAACGTTAAAGGGATTATAGGAAAGTACAAGTAATAAAGTTATTTACACAGAGCACAATAGACAGGTACAGATACAAAAGTTGAAATAGATATTTACATAGTAACAATAATAGAATAATACAAAAGATGAGAATATTTACAGAACAATGTTTACAATATAAAATATTCAAACATAAAATTAATACAAAAGGAATTTCTTTACAAAAGGAATAATAAAATGTTAAAGTAATTATGAGAGAAATGAATGTATTTTTTTTTTAAGTTTAATTCTGTTCCTCCTAAAGATTGTGTTGGTGGTAAAATTGAAATGATAAGACACTTTTCTTGAAACAATGGCTTTCTGTAACGATTAAATCTTGTACGCCGTCCATTTAAAAGAAGACTGAATTTAAAATAAGTTGTCAATTGATTTATTTAAAAAGGACTCGTTTTGGTGCATCACGGTCCGGTCCGCAGCCAATCCGCATTCTGATAACAATGGAAATCGATGGTGGGCGTGCAGGTGTACCGGAGCAGACCTCTCAGCAACGTAACAGTAATAATGCAAAGCAAGGAGGCATTTGCAAGCATCTGAATAATTCATGGTCCTAAGCTCACCTTCCTGTCGTTATCCGATATGCACTTTGATAAGCCGATGCCGTTCCGTTCAGCCTACACCCGCTGCCTGCTGTAACTGTAACGTATGAATGGAAGAAATTGAATTCTCATACGGCTCCTTAAGTCAGACGGTATGAAAAAGGAGTCCGAAACGTTAAAGAGTTCCGGGAACGGTTTCACGCCTGAATAAAAGATGAGGGCCATCGGGGGTTACGAGGTGCGGTTTTTGTCTTGTCTTCCTTCTTTCCATTTGCCCGACCTGATCGAGTGGAAGGAATGAGATGGGATTGCTTGATTGATGAACTGCCGAAAGTGGAAGTGTTGCTCTGTCGGCAAATTCCCGAGATCAGTGACCTGAAATAAATCCAGTAGCCACATCCATTTTAACTGACCAAACTAATATATCTTCAATACTTCATAGTAATTTTTTCATGAAAAAATTTTAACTTATCGGGATTTCAAGTGAAAGACAATTAACATTTACAATTGTTATCAAAAGAGATATTTCTACCACTATGATGCTTTAATAAATGTCGTCTAATTTTGGATACTGCGTTATTTCAAAACACATAATAGTTTTTTCGTAATAAAAACCAGAGAATAAAAACCTACAACATAAAATGACTATAGCTGAAGCTCATGGCTCGAATGTTCCCTACCAGGTGGCGCCATAATATTTGGTGCTAAGTTGGTTTATTAGTTGATGAAATAAGATTATTTTACCGGTGCACAGATGTTGATTCCTATGGGGGAATCGATGCAATAAACGAACTTTGTGTTTTAAAAGTTTATTACACCCAAACTATTTACAATACACACTAATTTTATTGTACGCCGTGATTGCTACTTATTTTGATGAAAATACCAAATGACCATAGAGTATGGTTTATTATATGGAACTATATGATATTAAATACTATATGTTTAGAGAGATCTTGATGTGATTAGTGCTATATGTTAATGTACTAAAATGATCTCTACTAAAAATGTTTGATGTTTGAATGGTGGTGATGGAATTGAATGTAAAAATACTTATTTTAACTTGAAACAACAAAAAAAGGAAGGGAAACGTTAACATATAAAAATGCAACATTGCAAGTATGTGTCGGTGCATCATCTACGTCCTGGAAATGGACCGATGGGTAAAATAATTACCCCCAATAAATAAATAAAAGAACATTCGGAAACAAAGAAAATATAATACAATGGGGCTAAACGGCAATACCAAGAAGGGCAAAAATATGACACATACAAAAACCATAAATTGCAAAAGATAGGAACAAATAGCAAATACACATGACAATACAAAATATTACAAAAATCCGAGAAGTAAAAAATGCGTGACTAATAAGGCTAATATATTACAAAGACAAAAACTAGAAAGATGAATATATGCGAACAAAGTTTGTTTCTTTCAGCTACTGTAAACTGTTATAGAAGTGAAAATAGTTAGCGTTGGATACTGTATTTTGGTAATAATATTGTAGAATAGTTGCGGAATAAACCTGTGTTTGAAATAAAAATTACTACTTTGTAATATTAACATGACTTTAAACGTACATCTCAAAATATTGAAAAACTTATTTTTCAATGTACAATTGGTCTTTGTTTGGTTGTGAAATGCCTATGTAAGGGCAAAAAGGAAGTTTATGTCCCTATGTGACTTTTGATTTGAAAAACAAGTTCCCAAATGATGATGTCCAATTTTAGACATACATTTCTATTAACTTAAGAATGTGGTTCTTCTCTAAAGGATGGAATAATGTCAAAGTGTGTTTCGAGAAAATGTAATCTATTTATAGTTAAAAATACGCCTTAACTAATTGATTAATTAATGCCTAATCGAAATTACTTAATCTGGAAATATAAAAATTGGAAAACATATTTCCTTTGTGAGGTACATAATTCTCAAAAGATATTTATCTCAAATTCGTCTAATATTGTATCTATACTTTTTTAATTAATTTTTTATTTGTATAATAAAAACATTTTTCAATAATTATTTTATTATTTTGTACATAAGATATATGCCATCATTTTAATGGAAACACTAAACGAATTCAAAATATTTATTCCTACCCTGAAGGACATAACAAGCAGGCAAATTTAAAAATGCACTTTTTCATATTTACAACAAAAAGGTTTGCCTCTACATCGTCTTAGGTGCTGTTCTACAAAGAGATAACAATACGAATACAATTAGTTAGTCAGCCAAGACTTGTTTCTTTATATGTCTATTTATATAAAGCGTAGGCACATAAAAATTTCGTTTTGTAGAGTCATTTCTTAATTTAAATTTTAACGGTGTTTGGAACAATAAAAAGGTATGCAAAAAAATTTGGCGCAATTGTTTTGACGTCGAATCGATTTCTTTTGTTTTAAATATAGCGGAGTGTCTGACAATGTATGAACAATATTCATTCGTATACCTACATATTGGACGTCACTCGTCGCTTTGGCGTATCATCCATAACCGCCCATAAATTGTCTGCAAATGCTGTTCGCCCCCATAGCTGCCAACTTACTCCAAAGATCATTCATGTCAGCAATATTACAGCTGGTGATGTGACATGCGATTGGCGTTCCCTCGCACGCACTGATCACCAGAATTGCGATGATGTCTAGTGGTTGTAAAAGACACTATAGGAGGGATATGAAGGGACGACAAGACGTAAAGTGGAGACAGGAGGCTGATTGAGAACCTTTTGTTTTCCTTTTGATACCTTCTGTATATCATACGATATTATTTCTTTAGCTATACAAAGTGTTCTGAATATATTTCCAGGCAATAATTTGACTGTGACATTATCAAAGAGTAAATACCCAATTCTAAAATGCCTATAATATAATAGCATCCTTTGCCAGGAGCGACGAGGACTTAAGCAAATGTGGTTACAGATGTGGTATTACTATTTTGAGTGTTCTAAACTAAAAGAGAACAATATGACCACTGGAAGCTACATTTGGGGGTTAATATCTCAAAAATAATAAGTGACAGAGAATTACTGTGAATGAATTAGAGTTTTACATAAAAAAGTAATTGTACAGAAATTATCAATTATAAAACCTACTAAAAGGATTATAGCACATGTCTGTAGTCGCAAAACAAATGCACTCGAACAACAAAAATTTTAATCGATCCCTTTCGCAGTATTATCAACAAAATTAAGAAGAGGACGCGACTTTCTGTAACTATGTAATTAAAAAATAATAAAAATAAAATGCGGTTTTTGTTCTAAAAGTTCGTCGACTTTTACATTTTGTATCACTACTGTCCTGTAGGCTCCATGTAAAAGTTAAAGTTTTTGTCAAAGTGTAAACTTTCTTTTGACAAAATAAAATTTCATAACTTCATATATTATTATCCCTGCCAGTAAAACAAACAAATTTTATCCAGTTATATAATTATGAATAGTATACAACATACAAAAGCATATTGTTGCCAGCGAGAGCACCATGCAAAAATCAATAGTCGGCAGCCCTTGTAGTTGCGGCGGTGGCATCGTAAAACTTTACATCGATCGATGACACATAACAAGATGCAATACAAAACCAAGTACGAGAATTTTGAAAAATTTTTGGATGCGTTTAGAAAAACGTTAGAAGTATCTGTGATAATACGAGGGTGTATCAAATATAAACAGTATCGGTTTTGCAAAAAATTCGAAATATATTTAATTAGACGTCGATACACATATTATTTTTCTATATAGTATCCTGTCCTAGAAATACATTTTCCCTATCGGATTGAGAGCTCTTTTATGTCATCGACGTTCTTGTAACCATTGGAGCACAATGGATCCACTGGGTCGTTCTGGTGGAAACGTTGGCCTCCAAGCGCTTCATTCAGGGACCCGAAAAGATGAAAGTTACAAGGGGACAAGTCGGGGCTATATGGCGGATGTTCCAGCGTTTCCCAGCTTAATACATCCAATTTTTGTCTTGTGGTAATAGCCCTATGAGACCTGGCATTGCCATGCAAAAGAATGACACTTCTGATCGATCGCTTTTTCCTTTTCTTTCGAAATGACAATTCCGCTACATCCAGTAAATCGCAATAATATTGGGTATTAATCGTGCCTTGATCATGAAGAAAGTCAACGTGAAAAGCACCAAGCGCGTCTTTGCCTTGACTAATCCCCTCTCGCCGCTTCTTCTCCACTCTATACTCGCCTGTTTCAACTCGGGTGTATAGTGATGCACATGCACCCATGTTTCGTCACAGGTGACGATGCGATTCAAGAAATGCTTCATCCCCTTTACAGCAATCGATTGAAGTATCGCTGCGAAATCTCCAATCGATGTTGCTTGTAAACCCAAACCCATTTAGTGGACACCTTGCGTATTTTCAGGTCATCTGTCACGATCCCGTGGATACTTTCGTAATTGATGATCAATTCATCAACGATTTCCCAGAGAGTTATGCATCGGTTTCCTTCAACTAGATTTCTGACCACCTCAGTGTTGACTTCGGTCACACTTATTCTTGAGCGGTGAGCATAGCTCCCGTTCTCGACCTTTTCACGGCCTTCAGGAAATTCCTTGTGCCATGCAAACACTCGAGTTCATGACAGGGTGTTGTACCCGAACTGTGTCTGTAATTGCCACAAAATTTCGGTTGTATTCACCCCCTTCTTGACCAAAACATTAATAATAATCTGCTACTCCATAGGAATATACACTTCTGCCTTGCTCACTTTTTATTTTGGTACTAAAGCGACTCAAGCGAATTGTGGTTGGTTCTCCCTTCTCTCTAACGGTACAGGGGTCATCTTTGCATCCACTACTATCAAGTCACTGACCTTTCCATAATTATATATATATATTCCCGATTATATTTGATACACCCTCGTATAACTAGGTAACTGATACACTGCCGGGAACAGTTAGATTTGAAACAGGTGTTAGTAAACATTTCAAATACGTAAATAATACAAATAAATAAACCCACTGATCTAAATAAGTAACATATGTACACTTAAATAAATAATGGCAATAAGTATATATAGTGTATATTAATGTAAAACAAATTAGTTATGTTCAAGATTGTTTAAATAAATATAAATCATTAGAAAATTCATTACAATCCTTTTGATTCTCTACGGTTCTGAAATAACACTGGAAGCCTTTGTTGCTTTTTCCTTTAAACACTAAATTTATTACAAGTATTTTAATTTTAATGGCGCATTAATAGTAGTGTTTTGTACATCCAGAGGAACCATTAATAATATTCTGACATAAATTGAGATCAAATGCGATTCTAACGGCTTTTTACATGCTAAAAAAACATCAGAGTGGAATAAGGTGGCGGTCTTCTTTTGTAACAGTGAGATGAGAAATGAAAGGAAGCTTCTATTTTTACGTAAATGATTGGCACGGCAAACAGTTCGCAACAGCTAACTACATTTCCTGCGACCTCTTACAGAGCTGTGGCTGCGTCCCTCCGTCTGTTTCCTTCTACTCTTTGGTGGTAAGCACTAAATCAAAACTCATTTAGCCGAAGGCCAGGAACGTCACAGCCAACTAATTTACTAGTGTCGAACGCCGTCCCTTTACAGCCGTGAAATAACTAATTAGTTTTTACCGAACCAACTTCCCCTTTTGCTAATGCGATCCTCCTCTCCTACTGCCTTAAATAAAAGTTTCTTTTTTTCTCTCGCGCTATGTAGAGTTGGTTGTTTGATGTTTAAAACTCTACGCGTTGCTCTCACACCCTCGTTGTCCCGCACTCTCACCTCTTTTTTTTTCTCTGTCTAAATTTCTATGGAGTGAGAAGATTAATGGATCGCGTGAACTCATTAGCTGCCACCTCTGTTTCGAAAGGTGGACAACTCCATAATCGACTCGGACGTTTTTATCAGAGAATAAAACGAAATAAAAGCATATAACACTGTGAATAGCATTCAAATCGTATAGTACTATACGAAATTTGGAATAATTCATGTTTTTAAATGAGTCCAAAAAAAATGGAATCTTTCAATTTCGATTTCAACTATCCAATTCAAAATTTTACGGAATAATTCGAATTTTTCAATATGATCAATAATTTTTTTTTTGTTACATTTATTTGACAAATTATACTACAAATATCTATTACGTAGAGTATTTTGGTTTCCTTGATGGTTAATAAGCTGTTATATCAATAATTTTATACTTCTTTGATAATAGTGAGTGAATCTGTTAACCAACGTTATTACGAGGATGAATCAAATATAAACGAGCCTTTATTCATAAAATATTAATTTTAATAAGTTTCACAAAAACACAAATTTCTCTGTTATTCGACATATTCCCCTTGTTTGTCTATACATTTTTCCCAACTGCTAGTTTTTTCATCCCGTTTTCATAAAAAGAAGCAGGGCTGGTGTCTATCCAGTTGCGCACAATCGCCTCCCTCCACCTGTTCATCGGTTTGAAATCGCTCACATCCTAGTGATTCTTTGAGAAGCCCAAACATGTGGAAATCACAAGGGGATAGGTCTGGGCTATATGGAGGGTATTCCAGCTGAGTCCAGTGCATTTCACCGATTTGGGCCTTCGTTAAAGCTGCGATATGAGGCCTAACGTTAATGTGCAAGGGTAACACGTCACGAATGGGTGCGTCCTCCTTTTTCAGTGATAAGCAAGTTTTACCTAACTGATAAGGTTACAGTAGTAGGCTGCATTATTGGTTCTTCGCTTGTGCAAATAATTGACTAACAGCACCCCTCTCCAGTCCCAAAAAACCGTGGCTAAAACTTTGCCTGCAGACAGACGATTTCGGCATCTCTGACTTTCGGTTTGATTCATCTTTGCACCGCCATTCCATGCTTGCTCGTTTAGATGTTGGAGTATAATGGTGTACCCACGTCTCATTGTAGGTTACAATTTTGTGCAAAAAAATTTCACCTTCCTCTCTAAATCGAGTAAGAAGCACCTGAGAGATGCGAACTCGAGCAGCTTCTTGATCTTCACTCAACAACTTTGGAACCCAACGAGCTGAAAATTTTCGGAATCTCAAGTTTTTCGTTATGAATGTGTGGACACCGAGTTCACCAGATATCTGAAGCACAGTGGCGTGGCGTGGCGGTCCCCTTCAATAAGGTTTCTAACGCGTGCAATGTTTACCGGCGAAATGCTGGTGCGCGGACGACGAGGATGATTTACATTTTTGACATAATTACGCCCATCGTTAAATTCTTTCTCGTTTATATTTGGTCCACCCTCGTATATTTGTCATATTACTGTTGGCTGGCTAATAAGTAATTAGCAACCTCCCGTGATTTAAGAAAGTTTTGTGGGATCGGCTATATTCCCGACCAGTGTCGTGTTGTTGACGTTAGGGTTTGAGCTATTTTCTATGTTCTACAAAAATGCTAAACTTTTCAAACTTCTTTATTAAATATTTGAAGATACATATTTCTAAAAATCCTCAATTCCTTATAAAAAAAGTATGAATTATACTGTCGATTATGTTTCAAGTTATTTCATTGGTACAGACTGTTAATAATATTTAGAAGCGTCTGTTGACAATGTCCATATGCTCGTAATTTATATTTGATTTTTATCACAATTCGCCAAACATTCAGCTCTCGAACGAATTGCTGTTTTGTCTTCTGTAGCAAGGCCAGAGATAAATGGGCTACCCACATGGGCTATAAATTAGCTCCACGATTTTTCACGACCCGGCCATCAAACAATGAGGAAGGAGCGTCCTGGAAATTTATGGGATTTTCATGCCAAACCAGAGGACAATCGCATTCAACTAGTTTGTTGTATACCGCCGCTCTAAGGGATACATAACATACAATGTTGAGAATAGATTCTTTCATTATGATGAAAATATGGACTGGTTGACAACGGGCGCTATTTTTCAATGTTGCATCCTACATTCAATGCAATTCGAATTTGAGAAGGAGATGCTGTCTAGAATATGCACAATGTGATAAAAAAGGAAGTTTCTATTCTATTGATAAGTTAGTTATAGTGAACCAAATATTTATTTAACATTAATGCATAGCATATTATTCTATTATTATCAGTAGTCATCTAGATATTTTAAAACGTTTTTCAATTAATCATCAACAAATTAAATAAATTTGTGTTTCGTCCTTTCATTAGTATTGTCACGAACTATACTTGCGGTTTGTGTTGGTTCAGTCCTAATTAACAACACCTTCCTGGAAAAGATAATGGATATTCTCGACCTTCCTAGATACATCTGGAATATTCTAGCAACAATCAATAAAAAGATACTACTAATATGAGAAGGTTGTAGAACGTTCTAGAAGGAACGCTGAAAAATATAAATAAACAAGTGACTGGAACGATAGTCATAGAATGGCGACAATGGAACGCGAGTATAAGTAGTGGCGAAGAATACGGCGACGGGAGAAATAGATTTACTAGTGTGAAAAATTGTGTAGACTTGTGTTAATCAGAACTGTAGTTAATTTAATTTTAGTTGTTAATAAATTTCATTGTTTTCGTTCGTTTAATTGTGTTTTCGTGACTGAACATGTCACATTATTAATCTGGATGAAATAAGAGAAATACGGTACGCCTCTTATTTTACGAGCAAATAGAAATGAATTAATCTGGCAGGAAAACTTCAAACGATCTTAATTTCTGAGGAATTTTAAATAAGCACTTAATCTCATCATTTAAATGTCTTTCTTCCTCCGAATCTTAACAGGATTACTGTTCTTTAATTACTGCAGCGTTTCGGAACAGTTGGAATTCGCAAAGGAACTTCATCCCCCGGTTTGTTTTTCCATTAGACCATTTCACTAATGATCCTCATTGAATTCAAAATTTAGTTCGAAAGTTAAAATAACATTTCTTGCGTTAATTTTAAATCGTTCTTGTCAGAATTATAAATGTCAAATTCCTTTTCCTTCATAAAATAATCATAAGATTACTTAAAACATAAGAAATCTACATCAAATTAGTTGAGTCCATTTAACAATTTGTTTTTGGCCACTACTCGTAATAATAGTAATGAATGTACAACATAGCCATTTGGAAGTATTAATATCAACCTGGGGCAAACATCCAATAAACATTAGTATATGTAGTGACTTATCTCTTCCCTTTTATGAAAATGTAAAAAGTTTTGGTGTGTTACCAATAAACGATCTAGAGGGAAATCAAGTTCAATATTCGTTAATTATACATTAGGCTTGTATGAATTGTATTATTCTTTAATCTAACCAAAAATAGACGACTAATATACGTACAACGCAATCAAAGAGAGCATATAAAAGAGAGCTCTTAAAAAAAGAACCAGTTGTGCATTGGATTGAGGACCCTTCAGGGCAGTTAATATTATAGCATAAACTATAAAGGAATTTTGTGGTTGTGCACATATTATGCAATTGCAGTGTTAGTGTTATTAATTTTGGAAATTTAAGACATTCAGTAACTTGGTGGATGGTAAAGCTCGTGAAATAGTCAGGTAGTCCACTGCAGGTCTACCTAGATATTCCTGAAATGACAGTATACCTGTGGGTGAAGTAGCGACAGAAGTCCACTCCTTGACCTGATGTATGCAGCAGTGCTTAAGTGTCTCTAAAGCCGCAGTGATAACAGAATGAGGGTGTCCAATAGAGGGATAACTTTGTACACATTAGATTTCTTATGCAATGACAAGCACTAGAAGCGATTTGTGCATACGACAATTTCATAGAATGCCTGATTTGTTCTTGGTTTATTTCCTTATATGTTGTTCATATTCATTGTCCCATTCCACTTTGCAAGACGTAACTATTGAAGGGAACATACTGGTTGCTATGTAAAGCTCATAGGAGTAAAAAGGTGTAAAGATATTATTATAATCGATGATGAGCAAATTGATTAGAGAAAATACGTCATTACAAAAGCTCTCCTACACGCGGATGGTCCTTCGAGCCGGATATACATTTATTGTCCATTTCTAAAAGAGAAAAAGTGTCTCAGGGGACGAGAAAGCTCAGCAAGGAGTCATACTTCTCCCACCAATGGAATAATTCTTATTTCGTCGTTCCTTTTTGTGTGAATATTAGGTATGAGTTACCGATGAAATAAACATGGACGGAAGGTAAACAAGGCCTTCAGCATGGTCGTTGCGTGAAGTCTCTATTTCCATTACCTTATGCCTTATTTACAAAATTGCATGTTTGTTTCGCAACGCAAGTACATAAACTTCTAATACTGCGTGTAAGTTCTCGTTGCCTTGGCGCCACTTAAATCGCGGTTGGCAGTTGATTTTCATACACACATGCACACGCATACTGTGGCACAGGTCGCCTCTGTCCGGGCCCGCAGAAAGAAAGAATGTAGAACCGGACTCCTCGGCGCTGCAATCCGACGTCTCCATCTTCGTCCACGCAGGTCCATGATACATTACGCCGTTCACACAAATTTATCGCTCCGTGGGCGCATTTAAACAACGCAGATTTTATCTGAACAGCTAACTGCATTCAAGTGTTATTTTATTTAGCTTGACTTATTATTAGGAGATCGATAACGATAAGTAATAACCGTCAGTTGGTGACTTTGTATCCTGCTGTTCGACATTTGGCGAAATTCGTAAAATAATTAATAACCTACCTACCGTGGGCAGGTAAAATTTTGTGTTAAACACATCTTGAAAATAAATAAGTTGAATTTGTTATCAATTCATTAATAAACGGAATATTGTTTACATTAATGTGAATTTATTTTTACGAACTACAGATTACATCAAATTAATGGAAATTAACGAAAAAATTCTTACTGCTATCACGCCCTTGCCGAGAATCGAACCCGGGACCATTAACTTTTAGCGCCAATGCTCTAACCACTAAGTTGCGAGGGGTGACATCAGTAACAACGACGAATGTACTTACAAAGTCACAAATATCATCGAAATTAATGTATATTACTATTAATCATTAATAATTAAACATTTTGGAAAACAATTATTGGAGGCTGCTGTCACGACGAGGGCATTAATATGAGGTAATCTGTACTAAAAAAAAATACTAATTCAAAAGTTAATAATTAATTGTATTGAAATTAACCTCTACTAAAAAAATCTTCAAAATGTTTCATTGGTTATCGATTAATTGAAACAACGAATTCGAGTGGTACCTTACCTAACTCCTTGTATTAAAACGAAATAAAATAAAAAGTTATACGTATACAATTTTTTTTTTTTTTTGAAGGGAACGAGTAGATGTTCGAAAAGTGCAAAAAAAAGATTTATTCATTAGATCTTTGGTTGAAGTACAATCGAACGGACTATCTACTCGGAGGATCATCAAAGTTATCCATTTTTTTACGTTTTATTTCTTCTACATATCCTTTCCAAATTTTGTCCCATCTTTGGTATTTTATTTTTCTTTAAATATTTTGAGATTCCGTCATTATTCCGATTCAAGTAGGTCATCAATGTTAATCATATTTTTTTTCTTTTGTTGTTACTTAATTTTTGCGTACTACTTCATTATTTGCTTCTCATTACCATCTTCCCAGTTTTTCTCATACAACTTTCCACACATTTTATTATTACATATTTGTATTTTAAATGTATTATTTGTTATCCCAGTGTTTCTTTTTATTTTCTCTTGGATTATCAATAATTCTTCGATATTTAGTATGTTTATTTTCATTTTCTCTACATTTTTTTGTAAAAGAGTTATTGAAGACCAAAATAACCGCAAAATAATTTGTTGTAACCATTGCTTATTAGGTATTTGTTTCGAGAACAAAACCAATGAACCGGTTTGTAAATTATTGTTAAGGTTCATTTTTTTTAATTATTTTGTTGTGGCTTTAGAGAATTAGTAATCGTTTTGTTCATTGTTTATTTGCGGCGTACAAAATTCGATTATTAACGGTTCGTATGAATTCGTGAAACAATAAGGGCTTGTCGGTAACATCCATACCTGCAGTTACGCCAGTTACTGTGGTAGTGTCACAACCCCGCAACGGCAGCGGCTCTGCGACCTGAAACTCTGCAGCATTTAATTAAACTTCGCAGTCCGTTTGTCTCGACAGATCTGAAGATAATTCAGTAGATTCATTATCTGAGCTTGTACCGAAACCACTTGAACGTTAGCTGCCCGTAACTGTTACGTATTATCATATCTTAACTGTTGGGCACTCACTTAACAACTATCTCGTCACCTGCAATACTAATTCAGCCTTTATACATTCTAGAAATAACATAACTAACAGAGTTTCCGGAAACTGTTCATTTCTTAAAACTAATGAAATAGGAATATACGAAGCAGGATGACATGGAATTTATTTTTATTTGTTTATTTGATTGTGTCTTACAATTAGGTTATATGTACTATAACCTATATTAAGAACATTTAACGTTGTGTCGGTATTACCAAATTTGGATCACGACTTCGAGTTCGCCATAAGTACCACCGATAAATCCAATTAAAAAAAAGATGCACTTTTATAAGTTTCAAAATTTATTTAATATGGCTTCAGCAGGTGGATGAATAAATGAACCTGATGAAGCTACAGTGTGGTGAAACTTTAATTGTGGAACTATATGAAGTAAATTTTGAAATTCAAAAAAGTATCTTTTATTTTATTATATTATATATATATCCTTATACTTATCTTGTTCACATTCATTCGTAACTATTGAAAGGAACCCACTGGTTGCTATGTAAAGTTAATAGGTGTAAAAAGGTGTAAGGATATTATTATAATCGATGATGAGCAAATTTATTAGAGAAAATACGTCATTACAAAAGCTCTCCTACACGCGGATGGTCCTTCGAGCCGGATATACATTTATTGTCCATTTCTAAAAGAGAAAAAGTGTCTCAAGGGACGACAAAGCTCAGCTCAAAGCTCAAAGCTCCCACCCATGGAATAATTTTTATTTCGTCGTTCCTTTTTATGTGAATATTAGGTATGAGTTACCGATGAAATAAACATGGACGGAAGGTGAACAAGGCCTTCAGCATGGTCGTTGCGTGAAGGCTCTATTTCCATTACGTTATGCGTTATTTACGAAAATTTCTGATAAATTTTGAAACTCAAAAAATTATCTTTTATATTATTATATTATATTTGTTTGAGAGAATGGTAGCCTTTTGTAAATATTTTGTATATATGTATAATTTGAAATTTTTGGATGTTCTATTTTTAATTTTTTTTAGTATAGTTAAAAACTCCGATGTTTTCTAACGTTAATGTTAACCCATTCCAAGAGTAGGTACTAGGTACCTGTTTATTTACGACTACGCTATCCTTCTGATAATAGCAACTCTGAACTTTCTAAACGACCAAAAAAGGGAAACATCGAAGGACAAAAAATATATAGTAGAATTGTAGCAGCAATCGGGGTCGATACAAGACCTATTGTAAACCGAACCAATTTATATAAACCTAAAACCGATTAGTGTAATAAGTACATATATCGTAGTTAAAATAAATAGGGATTACCTTTAATTAGTGACCTACCCTTTTTCGTAAGTTCTACTCTTTGATTAATCGCAAATAACAATATTAAAATGAAATTTCAACACGTATCAGTCTCTACTATTTAAACTTCGATAAGTGACTGTTTGTCAGTTAGATACCAACGGAAGTCCCTTGTCAAACATATTTAATACCACAGTTACCAATACATATCAGTAGATGGCGATATTCTTCCTGCAATATGATATTATACCAATTTCTTATTACGGATCAATTTAGGTTTCATCAATGATTTATCAAAGCTACCTATTGTATGCTAATGTAGAAGAACTAATAAGTTCGAAATTGCGATTCACATTTGATAATTTCGATAAATTTGTGACCAAAAACTTACTGTTATTTATCGATTTCGTTAGCCCACCTTTCGCGAATATATACTGCGTTGTTGATTCACTTTATTATGTAGATACCTTCATAAGACACTTATCAAACATGTGAAATACATACTATAATTACCATAAATATCAGTATTTGGAAATATGCTGTTCTACTGTTATTGTGGTAATTATCAGTAACGGTTTTATAATTATTTTCTGAATGGTCCTAATTGCTCCCCCGCACCACAAGTTTCATTCATATTTTATTTATTTTATTCATAAATTGACAATTGTAATAGTTTTCATTCAACTGATACCACCCTAAGGCCAACGCTGATCATTATCTAAGCCTATCTATGTTTTGATCAGTACCTTTGAACATATTGTATTTATTGTTAAGTAATTAAGTCAAAATTAGTAAATGGCTGGGAACCTTATCTTTTATTTAGTAAAAGCTTGTGGCGATCGATACAACATATAATATATAATATAACATTCCGTGTTCAAATTTGTTTGTATAAATATTCCTTTGTATTATATTTCTTTGTGTATCTATGTAAATATTTCTTAACATTATCTTCTAAAGCTTTTGTATTCTATCCATCTATGCCAATAACTTTTATTACTGCACTTTTCTATAATCCCGACAAACATTTCAACTTCGCATGACGTCTGTCCTTCGCTGTCCTCCCTAATTACAATTTTACGATAGGTTTCTTCGGTGATTTGGGTCGTTGCTCTATTTGGTCATATTTCTCGTCTCAAAATTTTCCATGCTTTCCTACTTGTCTATTGGCACCCTACTCTCATCTACCACCCTTTCTCTTACGTCACAGTTTCGATTTCATTCTTTTTTCCCTCTGAAAGGAATCAGTTCTTATCTTACTTCGCTGCTTTCATGTCCATTCTATTTTCATTGTTGTTGATTAATTGTGTAAATATATGTTGATTAATAGTAGTATGAATGCTTTACAACCGGCGTCAATAGAATTATAATGATTTACCAGGCTTTTGGGTCGTGGTCTATAGGCTTTTTTGTTGCTTCTGAAGATGTCAGCCGCAGCCGCTGACGAAACGTCAGGCAACAAAAAAGTTATCATAATTCTATATGTTGATTGTTGCGTTATTGTTATTTAGTTTTAATTGAGTTCTACAGATATATTCTCTTTACTAAAAGCGTATTTTGAAAACACCTATATAAATTTTATTGTCTCCCATACTAGTCACGGAGACAGAACCAGAATTGTTGTAAATTCCGTCAGATCGTGAGTAGGTACAAAAAGTATTGTCTTTCTTTCGTACAATTGATGCGGAACCCGGAAAATTGTCGAATCGATGGAATCCGTCGCATTTGTTTGACATGGGAAGGAAGTGCAACGGAGGATAAAAGACCGTTGCGTTTCAAATTGGATTTATGAAAAAGTTTCAGTCGAACTGGCCTGATTCCTTTTGTCAAATCGGTCGGCAGATTACCATGCGGTAAATGGCTGGCATACGCGCCGAGACAAAAAGAATTGAAATTCCGTTAGCGTTCGACGCAATTTAGGGAACTCACTCAAGTGAATAAATCGGAAGCGGTGTCTGTGTGCCAAGCACTTGTGACAGCCGCTATTTTGTCACTACTCAAGTCCATGCGCCGCCAAATATGTGACAAATGTCCGGAATGATACTAATAAGACGTGCTCTATACCATCTTATCAACAACTAAAAGTAGGTATTGTGAAATAATTAAAAGACCTGTATAACTCGTGCAAATTTGGACAGATTAGTGGTTGCATTTTAACCACGGTGCTTATCCACATAGCAATCTAATTCAGCCAACACTATATCCTATCTATGCCCTAAGGCAGTGTTTCCCAAAGTGGGGCGTATGCCCCACAGGGTGACAATTCGATGTTTGGAGGGGGGCAATTTGAGAATTGATCCGACATGACTTTACCCCCTTCGCTATGGGCTTTTTAAATGCAATGCTTGATGTAAGCGACAAATTTTTTGAAAAAACAGTTTTTTTTAAATAGGGAGCTTAATTTATTAAATATTATTCCTTTGACGCCACCAAAATCTCAACTGAGTGATCAGAGCCGTTAAGTGAACTTGTCAAATATTCACTATGTTGTGTCTCTTGTCGCGGGAACCCAGGATCTTTTAAACTCGCTGAGTAAAGACGTTTGTGCACAAAATTGGCCTAAATTAACTGATATTTTTTCACAACCCTTTGTTGTAATATTAAATAAGTATACGTCAATTAATCTTTGATTTAATGTATTTATTTATATATGCTGAAGAAATTTACTGTTACGTATTGGATTCTATTTATGTTATTTTAAAAAATCTATTTTTTTCAAATTTCAGTTATTTAACATATATTAGAAGTTCATTTTCTTTGTTTTGAAAATAATTCACAGAAATTGATTCTAAAAACCATCATTTATATTACTAATAAAAAGAACAAATAAATTTTTTATGCTTATTACATTATAAAAGGGGGACATGGAGATTTTAGAAATGTCAAAGTAGGGCATGGCCTAAAAAAGTTTAGGAATCACTGCCCTAAGGTGACCGAATGTTGACATTTTTACAGGGTCAATACGTAAAAACGTTGATTATTTTTATTAAACGACAACATCTTGGATATTGAAAGGACTAAACCCATAGAGTTTCATTTTTTAAGAAGAAGTGTTTCTTATTTTATATAACACTTGGTGTAAGGAAAAGCGCAGATTATGATGCTCTTCCGGATATTACTGCTGTACCACAGCAAATGAATGTCAATTCTTCAAATTATTTTAAGGAATTTAATTCACTAATAAAAAACGGATATATACAAATAATTAAAACTAATCTAACTAATAAAATATATGTATAATGAAAAAGGACTTAAATAATGCGGCGGAAAATACGTAGATTGTAATTGAAGGGTGGATTTTTGACGGGAAAAAAACTTTAAATTTTTTTTGTGTTTCATTCCCACCTGCTACTCTTGCTAGTGGGCGAGCAGTCTCTCCGACCTACACTGTAGTTCAAAACCGGAGGGTAGGGCGTAAAGGCCCTCTTCAGTCTTCTTTCAGGAATTGTGGCAATGGATGGGTGGTGTGGTTAGGGAGAGAAAAATGAGACGGACAAAATGAAGACAGAAGAGAAGTGAAAGATTACTGCCCCAGCATTTGCTTAAGTGATCCAAGGAAGCCACAGAAAACTTGAACCAGAGCAACCGGATCCGGATTCGAACCGGTGACCACCCGAATCCTAAGCAATGATCTAGAGTACTAGAACACGCCGCTCGGTTTTAGACTGGTTGAAATGTGCTTATAAATAAATGAAATACACAGATACATGCACATGGGTTATTGTGCCGATGCTGGAATCCAAACAGGGGTTGCCACCAGGTAAGTTTGTAAAAAGTCCCAAATGGCCCAGTATGACTTTTAGTGAGTTAATAATCTAACAATCTATGAACGTGAGCAATTACAATTAATTATATATACAATATTGCTTTTCTAAAAAATAACTGTGTTGAGGTACCGAACACTTGGTTTTGCCAATTTTAACTATATTGGGTATTGTATTTTGTGTCAAAAATAATGGAATAACAAGTTATTTAAGTGGGCCTTTGTTCACCTTACTATAGATATAATCATTCTGAAATATCGGTTGTTTCCATTCTTCTTCATAATATGGACGATTTTCAAAAGTTCGAAAACTTTGAATGAACATACCTGAAATATAAATAATCCATTGAATTGTTCTTCGCTGTAAGTCCTTCTACATAGCCCAATTATATTTTAGTTCAGACATATTAACGAGGCAATAATATAATGCTTCTCCCAATTAGCTGATATAGGTAGGTAACATCAATGTGTCGTCTAATGCATAAACTACCCTCTCAACAACTCTCGTTTTATTGCTTATGGCAGAGATTCCGTCTGAAGATGTGTCAGACACCGCCACTGTGCAGCGCCTCGACGCGTCACGTCGTCTAGATGCTCTACCATATCCATTGTTTATCAGCGCCATAACGAACTGAAGAGCTTTGATCCGCTCTACCGTTCGAAGTACACAAACAACTTTTAGTTCGGGCATTGACGGTATATTAAATAATATGAGAACGACATAGACGACGCCGACAACGACGACAACGTTGTCGTCATGGACATGTAAGGGAGCAGGAGGTGGAGCTGTTGAATGGTTTCGGCGTAATTGTCGGCTGGAGTGCCATCGGAGGAGCGCAGTTGTTAATTTTCGACGTTGCTGCTGCCATTCTCCAAGGCCTACTCTAGTTTTAATTACTCCGCAGCTGCCTTGGGACAAAAGCATTCTCTATACATTTGAGATATACGTAAGTACGCTACTACGCAATGAACCCCTTTCGGCAACGATGATGATGTCCTTTCAGACTATGATATTAATACGAAATCAATCTACCTATCACATGTTAATACTCTCAACTGTAATATGAAATATGATATTTATTCCTATCAGACAAGTAGTCAGAAATTTTGTTGATTTAGGGAAAGTGGAGATATTCAGAAATCAAAACAGTCGATCATATCGGAATTTTGGAATTCATAGTTCATACATTTCTAATTTTGAAACCATTTGCAAAGTTTCGTGATCATCATACAGTAAGTAAATTTACAATCGGATTTTAAATATGTCTGAGATTGGCCGACTGTCTAGCGGAGGATAATCACAGTTGCAAAAAATTTTTATTACCTCCACAATAATTATTTCAGCACAGTGCATTCTGCAGGTGGAAGAATTTTACAAACTAAATTACAATCAGAACTCTTATATATACTAACTTACAATCTGAAGGGTGAATTACAAAATTCCAGCTGGTCGTTCAAGACATTTCCATTTTTACACAATTTATTTATTTATAATTTTTCTAAAAAATTAAGTTTTATTCCTTTATTTGAAATTTTCATTGAATTGATGTTTTTTATTTTTATTGTTAAAACTATTTAAATGTTCTTTTATTCTTTCTTTAAAAGATCTCCCAGGTTGTCCCACATAGGCTTTCTCACAATCTCCACAGTTAAGTAGATACACTCCTGATTAAAACTAAAACTAAAAAAAAAAAATTCAGGAGTGTATCTACTTAACTGTGAAGATTTTCAGAAAGCATTTGTGGGATAAACTGTTCTCTTTTATTATAATTTAACATAACCGGATCGTTGTACACTCTTTGTCGGTAACTGTCAAATACATTATTTACACTCGAAGCATCTGAAATGAGGTATAATTTGTTTTACTCAATTTGTTGTTCCTCTTGAAACAGTCCCTGGTAATCATTCTCTCTAATTCACAATCGTTAAATCCTAATACCCTGCTAAACAACACCGGTTAACTGCAATTACAAGTTTGAAACCTATCTTCCTTCGCCTTCAATAACAAATTCCATCTATTCCAATCAATATACAAAAGTAAATAAAACAACGTAGAATGTTTCACCGAATTAATGTATATCCTAACTAGTTTCGGTCACACGACCATTATCAAAATATTAGAGTATAATCTTATACTAAATTTTAAAAGCTAGTGCGACAATATATATATACCTAATCTTAATTGCCTAAAATGAGTGGGGAGTTTACAAAATCTAACTCCGTATGGTTATTGTCTAAATTAAGATTTTGGGAGAGGGCTTTTTTAATCTCTAACGCTTCTAAGAGTGACAATCTTTTGCTTTTTCTGATACCAATATGGAGTACAGTAATATTTTGTATGTCTAATTGGTGGATAGATCAGACACAATGTTCTGAAAAGGCCGTTTTGGTGTCCTTTTTGTCTATACTTTTTACATGCTCAGATATTCTAACGTTGATTGCCCTACCACTTTGTCCAATATAGCAAGCATCGCAATTGTTACAATGTATTTTATAAGTGTTACATTCCATTTGTTAAATACAGTTTTAAACTTAAAGTTAATGTTATTAATAAAATTAATAGACGCGAACATTTTGTTATTTACAATTGAAGACAACATACTGTTATAAATTCCAATCAATATTCTTCTCGGCAGGCAAGAAAACCGTAGCTTTAACTGGGGTTGAAAGTCTTCGTCAAATATATTTCTCGTTGTTAAAGTCCCAAATAGTTATCATGATGCAATATTCTTGTCGAGACACGTGTGGTAACATTATTGGGGGATTGCGTGAGGATAAATTAAGAATCATATTTATTGTTTTTATTGCAGTAGACTTGGGCGTTTTATAGAAAATTGAAATAAGTAGTACCAATGAATGAAATGTAAATTATATACTTAATCTACTTTTAGAACATATGTACCTAATATTCGTTTTAAATAACTTATATAAATGTGCGATATCAACATTTCCTGGTTAAAAGTGATTGACTGTATTTCTAGGTACACATTAAAAACATTAAGGGCAATAGTCTGAAAGGTAGAAAGCTGCGTGCTTTGAAATCGTTAAACTTTTATTTATTGACAAAGGCCTTTGTATGTAACGAACACAACAAACGATATACTACCAGTAAATACCTTGAGAAAATGGTTTTTGAGACACATAAAGTAGCGATTTATTAGATTGCATGTAGTGCGGGAATTCTCCGCTGTAATGACTTCTTTGGTGGTTAATTTCATTATTATTGGCGTAATTAACCTTGCTACTTAATAAATTATTTTTTTATGAGAATGGCAAAGGCGTCCAACAAGGTAGTTAACTTTGTTATGATGCTTCAACAAGTTCGAAATGTTTAGTTGTTCAAATATCTTTTCAGTTGTAAAAAAAAACTAGTAACCTTTTATTTATCTATACGAAGTAGTTATTTGAGTTTCACTTGACATTCTTTAAAGTAATAAAGTCCTAATTTATTTAAATAAAAACATTGAGCACAAGTAACAGAACTTATTTGATCCTTACTCTAACATAGAATATTTAAGAAGCGTTTCGGTAACTAAAATTTCACCCTCAGTTATAGCAGTTATCAAATGATGAGTAAGTTTTTTTTAAAACGGATATCAATGTCACGTTTAATGTTAATAACAACAAATTTTGTAGTCAGAATAAATAATGTTCTATTGTTTGTCGATATTCATGAATTATTGTAAAATTTGTTCATGGCTCACAGAGTTCATTTATTATATTCGTTGTCAGGAATGTTGTGTATGGTAGACAGCAGCGTGCATTGCGTGGAATATAAATTCGTTCGGTTGGCTAGGTAACCGTCAAATAACAGGAAGAATAATATGTTAATAATCTGACTAAGCGAACGATATTTTGCTAATTATTGATCATTAATTAATGCTGTGTTCAGTGGATATGATAGAAAGTTTGTATAATTACACAGATATGAAGCTGTTTGGTATTTAATTATTGCAGTATCAGTAGTGACCGACAGTAATGGGTACATGGGCTAATGGTCACTTCCATGTCATAAAAAGTCACCTGGTTGTTGACTGTTGATTTTGTAATACAACGAAACTAAAGTTCTGGCTAGTGGTCTAGAGGGGTCACCGGTTCGAACCCGGGTCCTGTTGGCCTAGTCCAAGTCTTCTATGACTTTCTTGAATCATCTAGGCAAATGTGGGGCTGTAATATTTCACAGATAATCTTCATTCACTCCCACGATTTCTAAAACAAGACTGAAGAGGGCCATTCGCCCTATACTTCAACCACTTTTTGGAACCCAACGGTCCACTTACAAGCACTGAAATTATTACAAGCTGCTATCTATGCATATCTTTGGGGTTGCTTAGGGTCACGTCATCTTAAAATACGTGATTAGTATATAAATTAAATTAATAAATAGCAATAAGTTCTTAGTGTCAGAGGAAGGGTTCGCTCTACTTCAAAAAGAAGTAATCAGTTTACAGGAGAGGTGGAACAGACCAAAACCAAAATAAAATAAAACAATCACAAATGAAGTGAGGCAAACTTATTTATTAAATAAATCAATAATAAAATAGATAATGTAGTGAAACATGTCGAAAAGAAATAAATTAAAAAAATATTGATAAATGAAACTACTTGTAAGAACTTGTATATCATTATAACGCCTCAATATCACCCCTTGCGTCTCAATCATTGAACTAGCTAAATGAGAATAAATTGTGTTAATTAACCTGACGCCGCTAGTTGGTACACATGACCCTGGGCTACGGGATTCATAGCTAAAGTTGAGATTTTAGAGTACAATCTGGGCCTCACATAACAATAAATACCAAAATAAATGTGACTAATAAATATCAAAATCAAATGCAACAAATAAATATCAAAAACAAAATACACACACATTTGTGAATATTTCCAGATAATACTCTACACGGGAGAAAATGTTGGTGGATTCAACAAGTCAGTTTATTCCGTATGCTATAATGTGACACGACGTAGGAAAGTTTCACACCTAACTAAATAAAAGATGGATTGAATTAAAACACACGGCAGATGTATTAAATTTCCAAATAAAATTCTAATCGAACACGTTTCTCCAAAACTATCAATTTTGGAAAACAAGTAAACACACAGTGAATAGCAGTAATGTCCAATATAAACAAATAAACAAAATTTACAACAACAAAACAAAATATAAACAAATCAAATAAATGTAATACTGATAAATTTAACGGTAAAACTTATTAATTACTTTAAGATGCAAAGAAAAAAATACAAAGTACTCAAATAAAGGGTAATAATAAAAAAATACGACCTATAAATAAGCAACTTAAGAATACCTCACATCGGTGGTACGAAATCTATTATTATAACCAAAAATACAAGAGAAACAAAACCTTACCTACTAGGTATTTTACACACACTAAACATAAAGTAAAACAGACTTTGCACTTTCACACTTCGAAGATTGTTTTTCGAATGCCTTCGCTCCTCGCGTCTATAGTTTCTTAATCCTGAATATTTTATAAAAAAAATGTACTCACTCAAAGAAACTATTCATAATCATTTTTGGCTGGGATCAAGGGCTTTCTTGTTGTATCGGGGTCGATGTATTAGTAACACCTAAATAAATTATGACCTAAGATACACACCAGAATAACCACCGTCCCAGAACCGTTTATGTAAACATTTTTAATCTAAATTATGACTAGTCTGTCAGAATGAATTACTACGACAAGAAATGACTAAAATAAATCAAGCTACAAAAAAAATTATAATAATAATTTCTTATTTTGAGATGTACTAATATATTTAAAAAAATAACTAGGTAGGATCCCATCATTAGTCACAGTTAACTAAAAATACGGGTACCTAACTATATGTATATAAAGTCAGAAACAAAAGTTTCTCTCTTTTACAAGAATTCTTTCTTATTTCACTTTTTTTTATCTCGTTGTATAAATTGTAGTTTCAACTGTTCCCATTGTTTTGTCTTATCAACTTGGCATACCTGATATGACATACATGCATATATAATTTGAATTGTGTATAGAGAATAAGGAACTAGAAATTACCGTTCTGTTAGTAGGGTAGATGAGGGTTAATGGGGTACAAAATGAGGACAATGGGGGTGGGAATACCTTCGTGGCTATGCAACTATGTCGGAAATTTTCCAAGACGATTAAACTTCGGCGCACGGTTTAATTTAAAATCGGGGGTGAAAGAGTCTGATACGGCTACAACGTTTCGAAATGTAAATGTTCTTTGTCAAGCTAGATACCATAATTACGTTGTGGGGAGAAAATTGCTTCTAGGGTTTTAATTAAGGGTGAATAGGATTAAACGACACTGTATGGGCAAGGCTACTTATTAACAAGACTAAAGTTTTATTTCTTAGTATTTTACCGTCCAGATTATACTATAGATTCCCGACTAGAAAAATTTGTCTAAATATGATCAGCTTATAGATATTACATATTCAAAAAAGAAAGAAGGCATTAAAATTCTTTTTCGTCTAAATTTTAGGAATCACAGATCCCACATTTAGAACGCGTCCTACACAGTAGGCACAACGTACCGAAAGCCATATCCCACGACCGGTTTCGACCTATCGGTCTTTATACTTATAGATATTGCCTAAAATAATAATCGTAGAATAATTAATCAAACGCCTATTTAATGCTTATGCTGTCCTATTTATTATAAAGTCAGTTTAACCCTTTAGCTTTCAACCCTTAAATGCAGTAGCATAATAGAAAAAATAGAAAAATAAATTTTAAAGGGAACAAAATTTTATGTACAAAAGGTTTACAAGTCGGAATTACACGCTCGCCGAGGTGAGATTTCCTGATTTGATTTCATTGACTAGTAAGATTCCCCTAAATAAATAAATAGTTAGCGTTTTCAAAAACTTGATATACATAATTAAAAATAATAATAATGCGTTTATATAAAATGGCATTTTTACGGTACAAACTTATCAAAAAGCATTATCAAATTTAGAAAGTTTAGAATGAATATTTCAAACACGTACAATCAGCTCCATTCAACAACAGCAACTGTTCTAGGGTGGTCTGTACCCCATCGATTGATTAAGCCACACATGCATTCTCAACCTTTTCTGTCTCTTTCTATATTTACAGGGTCATTCAAATTGAGTAGTACAGTAGATGTTTTAGGAAAACTAAGCCTGTTACAGATTTGAAAATTTAGGAGTATCTATTTAATTAAAATGATTTCAACTGTCGGGCACTTCCGGTTATACCGTAAATGGAATGATATATTTTTACGTTGAATTCGTATTAAACATAAAATTTTAAGGTGACTTTGAAGTAACCAACCAAATTGTATGCCTACGATGAATTGTTTCTGAGATAATTTAATTTATTGGAAAAAGATTGCACTGCAACCCAAACTATAAAAAATCATAACTTCCATAAAAAATGACTTAGAATGTTCAAATATTTTATATTTATAGCTACGTCATAAGGCTAACGTCATGCCAAAACTTTATGATTTGTACAGGGCGTTCAGAAAAAAAATCTAAGGTATATGTATGTTCTTGCACACCGAGTGTGTTATAGCACAATCAGTACAGCTGTGAATGTCTAATCCTCTAAAGTGTGTTAATTATTACTATACGTGTTTTTTCTAAATACTCAAGTTTTATGATTATGTTAAACATATCTTTTTACACACCACAAACTACCTATCAGTGATGTACTGTATGATTTTCATTTAATTAATTAACATAAATGTAATTGAAAATAATTAATTTGAAATTTTTTACTAAACTAATTTTATTTACTATTACACACAAATGTGCAATCATTTATAGATTAGCTTAGTATAGTATTTATTTAGTTTTAGTATTGTTTATATCACATAAATATGTACAATAATTTGAAATTTTAAATTAATAAAACACAATTTTCCCTATAATTGTATTTTTCTCTACAATTGTTTCACCCTACTATTTTTTTCATTCTACTAGATAATTATCTAGAGACAATTTCTAGTTGACGATCTATACGTTGATGTCGTTAGTCTGAGAACTTTTTGATCACAATGTACCACTCATGACCTGAACATTAAATGATCGTCTTTATGGAACTCATCGAGGTTTTTCTAGCCGACGGACGAAAAGATACTGAATGTGGAAAGAGTCAAACATTGAGTGAATATTTACATACACATGTCCATAAGTCGTTTTTATACATCGGCTATGTAAAATCTGCAAACATAGCACGTTGTTTGCAATGATATTTACTTTTGAACCGAACAAACGTTTCATTGTGAGAATGTTCTGAATGGGACGAACGAAGGAAGAGAAAAATTCGGGACAGTAACGTAAAAGCAAACATGAAATTTTCTTGCAAACCGACAACAGGTGTTTGTTTACCCAAGAGAATGCAAAGATCGCCTGTTTAACCTTGGTATCACAAAAGAAATTTTTGTTGCCGATTTCTGTTTTTTCCTGCAGAAAAAGTTACGTTATGAAGTGTTAATATTTGTATTTCTGTTGAAATAACTGGTCAAGTAATCGTCCAACTTGATTAACATTTTGTATTGAACCAACAAAAACCAAAGCTGGTCCCAATCTTATACGCACAGTTGTCTGTTTCTTGGTCTGAATTTAGTACCGCCAGTCTCTTTTCAGTCATGTGTTTTACACATCACAGATCATTAGTGACTGACCTATTTAATTGTAATTGGCAGTTTTTTATCACCAATATTTGACAGTTTCCAATTTTATCATTAATCCATTTAACATATTGCTTATCATCATAAAAGCATGTTTTCCTTCGGTTTCCGAAATTATTAAAACAAAATTAACCACAAAACTGCTTTTTGAAAAATTTCAGGTTTTCTCCATTAGCCGCATATATCAGTCTGAAGATGCCAAAAATATTTGATATTTACTTTTCTGAGATACATTCGATATGGTGTTACGTCTGGTTTATACCTGAAGAAGAGATCTCGTTCTTAGTCCTGGTCTTGATTTTGAATTTTGTTAATATAAATACAGTCTTGGGTTGAACTTTTGATAAAGCCATAATCGAATTTGTCCATTATTATAAAATTTAACAACGTCTTAAACAGTGCACTTAAATTGAGCACAAAAACGATTAATAAGCATGAACTGAGCACAAACGGACGCCTGAATTGAGCACAAAGATTTTCTTACCTGCATGTGTTTAAATAAACTCCCGAATTGAGCACAAGCCATGTTGCCAGCTTTCTTTTAAAATATCTATGGGGATTTGAGTTCTTTTTAAAGCAGTAGGTAGGTGTTGGTTGTTGCAAGTGTTGGTTGTTCTAGAGACACTAGAAGACTGTTCGGCCCAAATTCTGGGAGGAAAGGTTGAAAAGTCGTCTATATACGTATCAACGAGATAATTAATTTGCAAAAATTAATAGAGTTTTACCTCGTTCACTGAACATAGTTTCAAATTTTATTGAAGACATGTTATTTATTGTACAAGACAATGATAAGTATAATTGCATAAGGGTAGTGCCTTGTTTTTATTAATCTCTCCCGCCCCTTATAAACCAGTTATATTTGGCAACATTACAACGGTAATGTTGTTCTTATCATCTTGCTACCTGTATGATCCCTGTGCTCAATTCCTTTCTTGATAAACAAACCCTCGATAATTACTTGTTTACCTGCTTACGCTTTGGGCTCAATTCGACTGTCACCGTCTTAAATTATATTTTCCTTAGCGTTGTATTTTTTTATTAAACTTATGGGTTATATGGATACATATGTCAAGTTAGGTTTGGTTCAGCTACATTCATAATATTGAAATAATTCATTAAACACAGTTCAATTAACAATAATAATAAAATCTAATGAATTATTTATTAACACAGCCCTCAGTCTCATCGTCAGACAAGTAGAAGGAACTTCGAGGCATTATTATTATGTACAACTATTTTGTTTTGTTTTAGTGAAAGAAGAAACAATTCTATTTCTATATTCTTCGAAATAATTTTAATATTCATGTCTGCTGCGAGCTGGCGTCGAAAATTCCTAGACCAAACAAAGTGCAATTACACGGAAATGATTATTCCCTAATTAAGCGTCCATCTATATGCAAGTCTAGCTCATGGGCTCGTAAAGTAAAAGCCCTGGAGGCAACAGCGGCGGACCTTGTTGTAAACTGACACTTGTTCTATGTTATTCCTTTATAACAATAGCACCAGCAAAGAGTTATCGTTCTATTCAAATAGACCTAGCGTCAACGCTTGACTGCATGAAGACAAGAAGCAGTAATCCAGTTAGGATTTTAATTAAACTCTTTACGGTCCTATAAACCATGTTAGATACACGATATTCGTGAAGTACCTACACCTTAATCTAAAGATATAACTATAAGCGATAAAACGAAATACGATAAGTAACTGTAACACAAAGTAATTTGAGTTTAATGACAATAGCATCAGACTGATGTTTTTTAATTTTCACTGTCATTTCCTTTAATTATACTTATTTAATAAGTAACTGCCTTTTTAAATTAGAAATGGATTGTGATGTAAGATTATCAACGATTGGGAAATTTATAATAATTAATTAATAAACGTTTGAAAAATTTCACTGACTTGTTAAAAACGAATATACGAGGCATGCTTTTTAAGTAAGTACCGTTTTGAAATTTTGCCGCCGCAGCGCTGCGGTGAGCGTTCCGCACATGCGCACTGAGTACCACATCTCTCACCTACGCACTGACGCCATTACAGTCTGATTCGCCCTTGCTTACGTTGTTTACTGAGTGTTTAAGATGCCTCCGATAATCGCGAGTCTCACCGACTGTGAAGTCCGGGCTATTATACGATTCCTTAGTGCTAAAGGACTAAAACCGATTAATATTCATCGTGAAATCGGTGCAGTTTACGGACAAAACATTATGATGATGGAATGGTAAGGAATCTGCGCCGTGCAATCCAGAATAAAAGACGTGGCAAGTTTGCTGCATTACAATGCCCGTCCACATGTGACTAATCGGACCAAAGATCTCATCACATCTTTTCACTTGAAAACTCTAGATCATTCTCCGTAGAGCCCTCATCTGGCGCCTAGTGACTACCATTTGTTCCTGCACTGAAGAAACATCTGGGCGGTCAGCGTCTTCAAGACGATGACGAAGTCAAAACAGTTGTGATGCGGTGGTTAACAATTAACAAGTCAGGCAGCAGAGTTCTATGAGAAGGGTATTCAAATACTGGACACTGGTCAAACGTGCCTCAATATTGATGGAAATTATGTAGAAAAGTAAATAAAGGTACAGGCTTTCATGTAAAAATAGAATTATTAAGATATCTTTGCACGTTTTTATTAATTTCAAAATAGTACTTACTTAAACTGTTAGGTTAGGTTAGGTTAGGTTAGGTTAGGTTAGGTTAGGTTATGTTAGGTTAGGGTCTAAGGTGCGGTTATTGCGAATCATATTATGACCACGGCCAACAAGTTAGTTATTATATCTGATAATTTGCTAATTTTTTATATTTAATGTTTTTTGATTTTTTGTATTATTGTAATACATATTCCCCCCTTATGATTAATAAATTAAAAAAGAAAAAAGCGGCGTTTATAGAGCTACCTTCTAAAAAGTAATTACAATTATTATTATTAATCGGAGATGTAGAAAGTCGACAAACGTTAGGTCTCTTATCAATTATCCTTAAATTAATATTGAATATAATCGTCATATAAAAGTTAAATCAGAATTATAATAATGTCCATTTTGTAACCATTTCATTTTGTCGTTATTTAATACAAAATCTAATTAAACAAGAGAATCTAACGGAGGACAAACATTACATGCAAAGGAATTGTCAGAGTGATGTTCCAACAAAAAAATGCATTCACATGTTCGAGATAGCTTATATCTATGGTTCGAATTTCGTAAATTAATTCTTAAAGTATATCATCGTCAATAAAAACCAGTTCTCGCAGAAATGCCTTTACAGGATATATTATAAATATAAAAATATAAATATAAATATGGATTCAACAGAAACAACTACTCCGAGGGCTAATACCCCTACCGGCATTGAATTACACTGTTGATTCCGATGTATTATTAGACGAAGATATAACATATCCAAAAAAGAAGGAATTAAAATTTTTATTCGTCTAAAATATAAGATCAATGATCTCAAATTTTGAACGTGTCCTACCAAGTAGGCACAACGAACCGAAGCCATATCCCACGACCGGTTTCGACCTATCAAAATTTGAGATCATTGATCTTATATTTTAGACGAATAAAAATTTTAATTCCTTCTTTTTTGGATATGTTATATCTTCGTCTAATAATACATCGGAATCAACAGTGTAATTCAATGCCGGTAGGGGTATTGGCCCTCGAAGTAGTTGTTTCTGTTGAATCCATATTTATATTTATATTTTTATAATTATAAAAATATTATAAGAAATAATAAAACGAATAAAGCACTTGCTATATTTTTCACTGGTTTATTGTCGGAACTCGACAATTGTTTCGACAGGGGCCTGTCATTATGAAGAGTAAGCAGAATACCTGCACCATCGATAGTTTGAATTGGAAAAATATTACAATTTGCTTTCCATATTGGTGTATATATTTCGTAAGAAAAATTGTAAACAACCAAACTAAAAGAACAGCTACCTGACGGACATTTTCTCAGAAAATATGGTTAATAAGGACTGAATCAAAAGTGAATTATCACTTCAAAAGCTTTCAAACCGGAAGCCTCAAACATAAATCTTTTAATACCTTCTATTGTCCGAAGGAGTATGCACAACGTCGATTTCCAAAATAAATGATTATTTAATAACCTTATAACCATCTAGGAACGATTTATTATAGTTATTGGATGAAAAGAAAGTAAATGTGTCTCAGCATGGAGTACCTTCATAACAATAATACAATCATGGCATTACGTGTTCTTCACTTCACCCACTTCTCATTAAACTTCAGCAACTCGAAATATTTAATTAATTGTTTTTGTATTCGAAAGGCATACCTATGTTTAAACGGAAACAATAATTCCTTCGGCTTCATTGAACGTGGGTGGTAGGCAGTACGTCGTTGCTGGTCCGTATTTTCAAGGACCCTTGATTGATAATTAAGGTTTATTGGGCGTAAGACAAATGACTTTTGTTTCGGAATTTAGATCCTGTATTAATATGGTGGTTTATAATGTGTTTCTGGCTGAAGATATACCATAAATCAATACTGGTTCCGTTTGGTTTCGACTCTCGAGCATATATATCAATATACACCACGTCACAATATATTGTAGATAGAATATAAAATATTACTTATCTAATATAAGCCTTTACCACGTATTCTTGTAGTAGTTGGGTAGGGAGTAATAGTCAGAAACAAACGTAATTATAATTTTATAATTATCAGTTTTTCTATAATTTAGGTTAGGTACCAAAAAAATTAGGTTGTAATTTTTTTTAAATTAAAATTAAATGGAAATATTAATCAGGTATCTGAGTATATTGAGATTAGAATCAATTAATCTGCGTACTTTTTAAATAAAGAGAGACAGTCTCATCAAATCGAAAAGGTGTTGTTATTATTTTTGCTTTTTTTTAAGATGCTTAGTAAATTACTTTAAAAGTTTACAGATAGTTTTTCTTTTTCAGGTAAGTTCAACAATCATTACTATATCAATTTCTTCTGATTTGGTGTATAAAATTTTGGATTACACGTAAATATAAAATCTTTTTAGAAATGTTTTATCATTTTATTTTGTATGAATGTGGTTGTATAGTTTACATATTTATTACATATTTAATCGGTTTGGTTACATTTTGTTTGTATTATGTATTTAAAATTCTCATTTTATACTTCCTGTCATTTCTTTCTTCTCAAATTCAAAATTGTTTTAGTGTATTGATAACTTAACGCCACATTTTGGTGTTAGATAGGCATTTATGTTTTTTTATATTTTAACAATAAATGTAAAACACAGTTAAATATGCTATAGTTGAACTTAAATTCTTATAGTATTCCAAACAAACTTCGTCTACTAATTCATAAGAACAAAATTAAGGTCTTGGTCAAGTAATTTATCGAAGCTACCAGACGTGGATCGCGATTTCGACCTCATTAGATCTCATCAGCACGCCATAGACAGATTCGATAAATTACTGACCAAATCGCTGGAGCTCGGTGTAAAGCAGATTTAAATAAAACGTCGATATGGCAGTACGTCGCCATCTACCTGCTTTTGCTGCTATTGCCGTATTTCATTTCTACTTATTCAATTTTTCTTGCTATAATAAACAACGTATTATATTTGTAATTTTATTGTGCGACATACTGTATAAACACTTTTAGATACCTCTGGATACGGTATCGCTCTCTACGCTTAATAGCCGTGTTTAATTGGTTTCAAATTTCAATATTTATAAGACCGGAATTGTTAAAGGGAAATCAAATGAAATGGATAAAGTTGGTGTTTGTAACGTTATAAATATTCACCAAAGTTTTAATGATCAACCTTAAATACTAAAAAAAATAAGAGAAGGTAATTATAGCTAGCAATAAAAATAAAGACAAAAAATTTCACGATCACTCAAGCGGACAAGTGGACAATTTTTATTAGTATTTTAATTCGTGATTGTAAATGTCAACCTATATTGAAACATTTATAATGTTTCGTATATCCAAAACGATTTTTAAACTACATCACCCTAAAAAACTGATCGATTTTCAATGGAGAATGTGTATGATATAAATATTTTTACTCTTCGTAGAATTATTCCTTACACTTAAAAACTAAAAACCTCCTACAGGCACACCATGTGGTAAGAAACATTAGTATCAAAAGGGATTTTTTATGTTCCAAAAATGACCAAGAGCATAGCATTCAGGAGGTCACCGGTTCGATTCGGGATCCATCTTCATTCGTCCAAGTTTTCTGTGATATTCTTGGATTATTCAGACAAATGTTGGGGCAGTAATATAAGGGGGAAAATTTGTTTTTATTCGATTTGATTTGATGTCAGATTGGTTAATGTTTTAAAGAACATTTAAATCAATAAGAATAATCAAGATAATTTTACTTACCAATAATTTTGAAATAGTAAATATAATTAATTATCTACTTAGACGGAAGATGAAGGCGTGCGTGAACAAGTATAAATATATTTGGCTGGCTGGCGACTGTGTAAAAGTGAGATGACGACAAACAGGCATTCTCGCTCATAGGAAGTTATGATATGAAATAACCAAAACACTTACCGATCTGTTGACAAGATCATAAAGTAATTAGGTACTCACCGGGGTTCCTCCGGAACCCTTGCCCCTCTGGACTACTTGTGAATTAATCATCATCGGTCTAACAGAATCCGTCAATCAGCAAATCGTATTAAATACCTGTAATCATGAGTTTGCGCTCCCGCGCCTCCAGACGGGATACACACATTCTGGAGACCAACAAGGTAGGTCAAACCTAACCCCGTGCCGCTATAGCGCCATGCCCACCACACGCAAGGCAAGTCACCGTACTATAGGCATTTAATAATCCAATAATTTACTATACAAATTATCTACGCATAATGAATGCACCTACAACGCAATGCATCGCGTCGCTACGCTCGCAAAAGCAACCGCATCGCACCGCTAGCAAAACTCGTCACTGCAATCGTACACGACGTCTATACACATACTGTATATTAGAAAAATGTTTCCCTCGCATCTTTCTATTCCTTCCTATGTCTTTTGTCACCCTTAGATAACATAAACAAAACATGTGGGGATGCTAGTCGCCAACCTTTGCGACGTTAAATATGAGATTCAAGGAAAAGCAAATACAAAGATGATAATTATTGAATATAATTTTGATATAATCATTTCTATTTATATTTCGTACCTTACAGTAATGTTTCACAGATAATATTTCATTCCTCTTCTATCTTCATTTCGTCCGTCTCCTCTTTACTCCCTAACCACCCCCTACCCACTTCCACAGTACGAGTAGCTGATGGGAACGAAAGATACAGAAGTTTAGTTTAAACCAAAACAGAAGGGCCTGTATTTTTATTTTCTAAATGTTTTGTATGTAAACATATCAATGTAATATTAATTACTTAATTAATTAACTTCAGTCAAGCTCAAAACCAATAAATAAGTTAAGCGAAGTCTATAAATTTGTTTTGTTAATAGCAGAGGTACCAGGTACCTAACAATATTTTCTTGTGGGGTATGGAACTCCAAAAACGAAATTCACCCTAAAAGTTCATCCTCTTGCAGAAAACAAATTTTATTTCTTTCTGCTCACAAAATAATAACAAAAATGCATGGTGCATATTTTGAAATACATATTTTTGTTTTATTGTTTAGAAACAGTAAATTTATTTACCTTCTTCTTTGTTCTTAAACGCGTTGGAGGTAAAGCAATAAATTTCTAGTCACCGTAACAAAAAGAAGAAAAAAAAAATAGTTTGGTCGTAGGTTTATCAATAGGAAACGTACATAAAGTATTAATATCAAGTTAACATTGAGTCATATAGCGCATGTAGGATTGTATGTCGTGTAATCATCAGACATAAATTAAAGGAAAGTCTCTTTCTGTTGTCTGTGCGCTCGAAGAGACGCCTTTCATTAGCCGAGAAATACAGCACATTAATTACGCAATAAATATATCAGTCCGCATAGATCTTCGAAACGACGACTATTATGCATTTCCTATTATACATATGCGAACAATAACACATAAATTCAGACACATTACATAATGTTCTATTCTTTTTAATTTTTCTCTTCGTCTGGCTGGCTGGAGTTGACTGGCTCTCTTAAATGGGAACAATGTGACCCGCAACCCAAAGACACCAAAGGAAAAGACGTCTCTTAAATATAGGTAATCGTTGGTACATATTTCTAAGCAAAGGGCGACTCTCTTTGTGGGGAACACATAAACTGCACCAGGAAATTTTATATCTTCCTCTTAAACAATCACTGGAAATGGCTAAAATGTTTTAAAAATAATATAATAAACTAAATTTTCATAGTAAATGTCAGTCAACCAATTTGATGAAGTTTCTGCTTCACACCTTCTGTCACAACTGGATTGTTTTCCTCAGAAATTTTCACTATAATCGAACGATAAGCTCCACCTAGATACAATGTCAAAATATTGTCTAGCAAATTTGATACTTCCTGCCTCTACTGTACCTAAAAATATCCGTAATTATAGAAATTGTAGTCATAATGTATTTGGCGATATTAATGTTATCTTGTTGATGAATACAAAAACCACTTTGAGTTTAGTTCCAGACATTTACTAAAAAAATATTTTAGAAAATTGTTTCGGCAGTTACGCCATTATTCTAAAAAAATATGATTTCTGTATTAAAGATAAAAGCAGATTTTTTGGTGTTTCAATCCGACCAGACACTCACACTTATGGGCGGGCCCTCTTTAGCATCCTTTTAGGAATCGTGGGGGGTGGGTGGGGTGGTGGTTAGGGAGAGAAGGATGAAACGGACAAAATGAGGACAGAAGTAAAGTGAAGGGTTATCTGTGGAATATTACTGGCCCAACATTTACCTAAATTATCCAAGGAAACCACAGAAAACTTGGATGAGAGCAAACAAACCCGGAATGAGATAAAAGCGGTTCACTTAACTATTTATACCCGAAGGACTACGGAGTGGCCGGGTTGGTTGGAAATACCCGTAATAATTAGGGGTAAATTATTTGTCACTTGTTCGGTTTGATTATTCACTATGATGAAATTAGGTGTAATTGCTTTTTTATTTCTAAATTTTCAAGAAGTCTGAGCTTTCTACCTTTTGGAGTTAAATGTAAAATTTTTATGCTATCTGTATCAATACTTGTGATTATGATTACTTCAGCGTTCAGAAATTCTTGTTGAATTTTTGTTTTTTTCAATAGCGTACAACAAATACTCTTTTTGTGACTCTCCCAGATTGGCCATTATGAAAGACACCACACATCTTGCAATTAATCTTATATACACCGCTTTTTTCTGGAAGATTTTATTTAAAGTTTACCTATTAAAGCGATAAATTATTTCTAAACCAAGAATTACTTTTTTTAATAAAAATTTTTTGTAAAATCTCGTGGTCCTTAATTTTATGGAATGCATTAGTAGTATAAGGGTTTTGGAGGGCATTTGGTCCCTTCTTATTTTCTTCCCCCCCCCCCTTTGAGTGGCCATATACATACATCTTTAACTCCTTAAAAATTCCTTAAAATTGTTCTCAATTTATCCTTTTTTTGCCTTCGTTTTTAGTGTGTTTTAAAAGTGGGGAGCAATTAAGTTGCATCGTTTACAGGACATTTATCAGGGGGACGCGCGCGGTATGTCTTTGGATGCATATCTCAATCCTGGGCGTGTCCGTCACATATCAGATGACTTTCTATTCCCTGGACAATGGGCATCAGTTAAGATAAGCGAGCATACACAATAACGTTTTAAAAGGCTGTTCGTTACCGAATCTACCTGGAGTTCATTACCACTATCGGTGTCATAATTTAAGCAACTTCGTACATCCAGGTGTATCTTCCCATCCTCCTCGTCCTCGGTCATGCGAGGGTCCGTCCTGATGTTTATGTCCTACTTTACCAAGGATGTGACAATAATGTACCCACATATAACGGTCAAAATGGATACATGTCTATGTATCCAGGGCCGTAGCCAGCCTATGATATCAGAGGGGGCTGAGGGACTTTTTGGGTAGGCTCAATTAAAATAAATGGAAAGACTCAAAACAGTTGTAATTTTCGCAAAACAAGTCAATATTCTTCGTATAAATTTTTTCAAACGCCAAATGAATTAAATTAGCTTGTCGTTGGTGCTTCATAGACATTATTTGGGTCTGTTGATCCGTGTAAGTACCGAAAATGCTGACTAGCAAACAGCTGAACTACATCCAAAGGTACGGCAAGTCGCTAAAAGCTTGTAGGTGTCCTCAAATGCAGTTCGTTGGTTATAAATTTCAGCGAACATGTCGTCACGCCACAGTATCTACAGATAAATGTAAATGTATTCATAATCGTACCTTTTTGTGATTGTCTTATTAATATATGACGCCTTCCTTGTCAAAGTAATAATCACGACAGTTGTCTCAGCTAATAATCGATCTCGTATAGTGACGATCGCTCCTATTCCGTCCCATTCGAGCCGAAAGCTAATGAAGATTGAGGTATTGGCAATGGCAAGTATTATTACAATGAGTTGAAGACGTAAACAGATCGCTTCTCATATAAATATAAATTCGATGTGAAAATTTCGAAATTTCTCAAATTTTCTGTAAATGCCGGCTGTTGACTGAGGGGGGCTGAGATTCTTCTAGGGGCGGCTCAGCCCCCTCGAGCCCTCCCGTGGCTACGGCCCTGCCTCAATCTCAAAAACACAATATGTTTGATAAACAACATACTTAGAGTAACTCCCACGAACAGTAATCATTGAAACTATTACACTAAACTTAAAACAATTTATACTGTATATAATAAACGTCATTATAACATAGAAATTACTTATGGTTGGTAACATTCCCTTATAACCCATGCATGTATAACCAAGTTTCTGTAGGAAAGCGACAATTCTCTGTAACAAAATAACATCCTATCAAACTTAAATTTACTGTTTTTGATCCCCATCAGCTGATGTTGAATCATCGACCTACACTACGATACAAGGCGGTGGTTAGGTTGAATGATCTTTTTTTGTTTCCTTTAGTAATCATGGGAATAGATGGGTGGTGGTTGTGAAGAGTGAAGTAAAAGACTATCTGTGGAATAGAATATTACTGTCCCAACATTTACCTGCACAATGCAAAGAAACCACAAAAACTAGGCAAAGCAACATGGCAGGTGGTTCTGGAAGCGCATAGGTGTCTTTCCGATCTTTTCTATATAGCTACTAGACTGAGCCCTTTCAAATTTGTTTTGAATCACCTAAAAGTTACGGGAATTATTTATTTTTATTCTATCCACATAGTTTATTGCTTAAATCAATCATTGCTTCTTGTATAATCACACTAAATTGTATAAAACCATTGTGGTGTTGTGATTTAATGTACAGACTGCTAACAGTGAATAAGATGGATTGAAAGAACTGAGACGAATTTAATAATGAATGGAAAATGTGTGCAATGGTTGAAAGGAGTAATATGTGTAGCGGTCGGTGAAGAAGTGTTGATTTTAAAATAGAAAGTTATCATGCAAACAGTAAAGGTTATTTCTTTGAAGAATGCAGAGGGTAGCGAGACAAAAAGCGGTAGTTTTATTAGGGATCGGGCAACGGTACTTTTTATGATTGATCGTTGCACGAAGGAATAGAAATTTTCACTTGTGTCTGAATGAAAGAAAAGAAAAGCAAGACAGTAGAAAAGGCGTGCTCAAGGGTGTTAGTAACTTTATACAAAATATTTACATAAAATTTATACAAAATAATTTACACAAATGAATATGAATAAATACAATAGTGAGACATAGGTCCCCACACCATGTTCCCGTTTCTTCATCAGATTTTGTTGTTCCTTTAATAATAACGGCTGTTTCCCATTGAATAACAAGCCACTCACTCAATCTGCAGCAAATATAAAGACATTAATGAGAAGAACAGGGAATAGAACAGAACACGGCCGCCTTGTTAAAGCAATAACCCCGAGCAGATTGTCAGTTTATAGGTCGCAGCGGGCTTTGCCGAGATTTACTTGTCACGGTGCAGTATCGAGTGCATCTCGACGTCTTTTGTTCATCTAACTAGATTTCGTGCTTACCTGAAGCGACTTGGTACTCTTCGATCGGATCATGTCGCCAATTTTTTTTTTTTATGTTTTCGTGGAAGAGGGGAAATCTTCGAAAGACACCCAGCCGTCCGTACGACTGGGTAGTGTCGGATTCCCGACGAAGGTGTCCTCGGACCTACCGACTAAAACCCCTCTACCTCAGGCCGTTATAGGAACTTACGTTCCTCTTCAGCCGTATGGGGTTATAGGTTTAGTTGATTGGTTTTGGATGGGACAAACCAACGGAAACAACTACTCCGAGGGAAAATACCCCTACCGGCATTGGATTACACCGTTCGTTTGAGGTTGGGTAGGTAGGTTGGTTTGTTTTGTGGTGGAAATGAAATTGATTACATTCACGTTGAAGGATAAACTAACGGAAACAACTACTCCGAGGGCAAATACCCCTACCGGCATTGGATTACACTGTTCGTTTGAGGTTAGGTTGGTTTGGTTGTTTATGGTTTTTTGGGTTTTTAGGAAGTCTAAACTTGATTAGGATCACGTTGATTGCCGTTGGCCGAACAACGGGCGTGTTTTGAGAAATTTGTTTATTTTGTCGAGTGTTTTAGTAAAAGTGTTAAAATGTGATCTTATGAGCTTGACAGGGTTCACGTTGATTGCCGTTGACCGGGAACAACGGGTGTGTTGAAAGTATATTAGTTTGTTTTTTTGATTGTGTTTAAGTAGAAGTGTTAATCTGTTTTTTTTTGTGAACTTGACCAAGGTTCACGTCGATTACCGTTGACCGCTAACAACGGGTGTGTTGAGAGTTTTAGTTTTTTTTTTGTTTATTGTGTTTATGTAGAAGTTTTGAAAATGTTTTGTGCGAACCCGAACAAGACACATGCTGATTGCCGTTGACGCGCTAACAACGGCGTGTTGAAAGGAGTTAGTTTGTTTTGTTAGATGTGTTTTAACAAGTATTAATATGAAGTTTTGTGAACCTAATCCGTTTATATTGTTGGTTGAGTTTGGACTTTGGATGGGTTGGTTGGAAGATCTCCCTCTTCCTTGCCGTTGGTCGGTGGAATGTCGGAGATGTGGTTAGGTTTGGATGGTTGAGAGATCTCCCTCTTCCTTGCCGCTGGTGGGTGGAATGTCGGAGACGCTCTGATGTCGCTAAAAAGACATCTACCTTATAAACGGCCGGATTACGTCAAATTAATTAGAAACAACTAAAAAAATAGGGGAGACCAGGTACGGAAGTAACATTTTTTTATAATAATTCCAATTGTTTCTGCGGTAGGTTCATTGTGAAACATTTTGAATAATATTAAGTTGAATAAAATTAAACCAGTAACGTTTTCACAAAATTTATTAACAATTTCTTACACGTGTTTCAACCTTTCGACCACTCTCAAAGAGAACTACAGGAGTACTGAATTCATTTACAGATGTTTAAACTATTTTGCATGCCTACTTAGATAATTTAATGTTATATGTTTTGTTGAAAATAGAAATTTTTGAATTTCTAGCAAAAAAAAATATTTCATGGAAAAATTAGAAATTTAAAAATCTCTATTTTCAACAAAATACATCATATAATTAGAGGTACGGAGGTATTTACATTCATTAATTCAGGGATTTTTTGATGAATTTTGACCTGCCGTTCACCAACAACCCCTCCTGTTTAATAGTCTTCAATAAGTTACAGGTAGTTTTTTAGAATACATTTAGGTATAATCTTTTCTTGAAAATGACTACTTCGTAGTCGAAATGTATACATTTGGTTGTACCAATAAACATTGTTTGTAATGTTATAAGACGTTTGAATCTTTTTTTTTGTAAAATACATCAAATTAAATGATCAAACCAAAGGGTACAACATCCCCTTATTTCAAGCATGTACCAATTGCCGGACTTTTTAAGTAGGCATGCAATAAATAGTTTAAACATCTGTAAATAAATTTAGTACTCTTGTAGTTCTCTTTGAGAATGGTCGAAAAGTTGAAACACATGTAAGAGATTGTTAATAAACTTTGTGAAAACATTTTAAACAACTTATTTATTATGTATTATTTTTTTATAAATTCGAGTAAAATAAAAATTAACAGACAACTAAACGTATTTACTATAAATCGATTCCATGGTATATTGTTCACAAAAGAAAAATATTACCGGGGTAATTAAAGTTCACGTTATTGTATAATTAATGCAGAAGTAAAAAGTATACTTTGTTAATACCTATCCAATGGTATGGGTTAAAAGTAACAGAACATAGGGATGTTTGTAACATAAGAATGATAGATAAAATTATATAGAAAATTAGTATTTGCAATGTATTTGTTGGTTTTGTGTGTTTATTAAAAAAATAAGTATATGTCTAGATAATAGAGAAACAAAAGAATATATAAAACAAAATAAAGAAAAAATAAAACTGGTATAAAAACAGAATCTCTAAAATAATAATAAATTCCTTTGGAACATAAGCAAATATTTGACAAAAATGATAAATTATGAGTCACTTCTAACTTTGGTAGCTTAATTAACCACCTATTAAGACTCACAATTATGACACAGGTAGAAATCATCTTCTTTGGTGCAATCAGTATGAGACCAATTTTTACAAAATATGTATTGGGTCCATTACTCACCTGGATTGCTAGTTTTATATGGTTACAGACACACAAGACAGATCAATATACATCGTCAACTTCTTTTTTTCAACACTTTTCTTCTTATTTTTTGTTTGATTATTCGTCTCTGACTTTGTTGGTTTTTTATTGGAGTATCTATGACAATTGCTGATTTTCTACATTTTTACCTTCATTAGTTCACTTCCTCTGCTGCGCTTTTGGAAACGAAAGTACTTCTTCAGGTGAAAAATATAAAGGTGCTCCACTTTTCTCTCATGGCATGTTTTCCTTATTTTCTTCAATACTGTTTAGCTTATTGATTCCTGCTTTATTTAATATTTCCACTTCTGGAGTATGTTGGAGTAGGTGTTTACTTGTTCCCTGGTTCAGGCGTTAACCAATCAATCATTAATAAATGTTCACTTAACCCATGACGGTTTCCTGGTTTATTTATTCATAGTTGGTTTATTTGATTATTTGAACTCGGATACAGGACGGTCATAACATGTTATAAACGTCCCTGTATCGCATTGTTACAATCGTCCCTTTATGCATTTTTCACGTGATCAACATGCTACTCGCGTAGAACTTTTTTTTAAATTATTTGGAATTAAAATAATAGCCAACATTACAATTATTCGAAAACAATAATAAAATAGTTTAAAATTACGTTCAATTCTAGGATTATGTTAAATTAAGATAATTAATGAAAACTTACTGTGCATATCAATTCACACCATACAGGTCGTAACTCGAACTAAAACATCCCTCGGAGGCTGCCGTTAAATTGAATTACTATAGATGTCACTACCGACATTATAATAATTAAATACCGCAGACAAATTCTTTTGAAAGAACAGGAAGCTTACCGTTACAACCAACCCGTGTTACTTTCATACCTGGTCTCCCCTACTTTCCAAAATTTTAATGTTATGGACCCTCATATCTCGTATGTTGTTTTTAGACAAGATCGATGTGTCCAATCGTGACCTCTTATGTGTATGCCCAAACTAATGTAAAGATTGCCGCAACATAAATGAAGGGCTGGCATGGCTCATAAATTAGTTTGGTCGAAGGATTAAAGAAGGATAAAATCAACTGCACCAGGACTAGGTCTGCGTTGCAGTAAAGTTCACTTTCGCTTCTCAACTTCCGGGATTAAGTTGAATTACTAAAACTTTATGTAAACCGAGCGGAAGCCGAGGCGGTTTCCGTTAACGGAATGTTTCAGCAGGCTCTAATTCACCAAGCATTAGTATCCAGTTTTGGACTGAGTTATATGAAGATAAATACAAACCTAAGCAAATTCAAAACGAAGTCAATTATAGACACACATGCACAGTCAATTGATGAAGATGATTACCATTTAAAATTTAAATCCAAACCATCTACTTTACCAGTTTCTAATTCTAAATTTTATAATGTTTGCAGTTTATACATGGATAGTATGCTACCTGCTTAACAGTTCTTGTTTGAATAAATCTTTGAGAATGGTTATTGTAAACTACTTCCGCACAAACTTTATTGAATAATCTTTGTTCTGTACTAAAAAAACTTCTTTGTGTTTCATTCCCACCAGCTACTCGTGCTGGTGGGCGGGCAGTCCCTCCGACCTACACTATAGAGCAAAGCCGGAGGGTAAGGCGTAAGGCCCTCTTCAGCCTCCTTGCAGGAATCGAGGAAATGGGTGGGTGGTGTAGTTAGGGAGAGAAAGATGAGATGGACGAAATGAAGACAGAAGAGAAGTGAAAGTTTATCTGTGGAATATTACTGCCCCAGCACTTGCCTAAATGATCCAAGGAAACCACAGAAAACTTGGACCAGAGCAGACGGACTCGGATACGAACCGGTGGCCTCCCAAATGCTAAGCAATGATCTAGACAGTTCTGTACACTTCACAAACATATATATAGTTAAATATAAATATGGAATCAACAGAAACAACTACTCCGAGGGCTAATACCCCTACCGGCATTGAATTACACTGTTGATTCCGATGGATTCTTAGACGTAGATATAACATATTCAAAAAAGAAAGAAGGCATTAAAATCCTTTTTCGTCTAAATTTTAAGGATCACAGATCCCACATTTCGATCGCGTCTTACACAGTAGGCACAGCGTACGGAAAGCCATATCCCAAATCGGTCCAGCCGTTTCAGAGATTAGTCAGAACAAACGGACAGACGGACAAAAATTTAAAAAAATGTTATATTGGTAACATATATGTACCGTGTATACATCCATTTGCATGTAGTAAAAAATAGTTCTTTTAATATTACAAACAGATACTCCAATTTTATTTATATGCATAGATAAATCATTCTTCTTTACAATAAGTAATTATACAGTAAATACAAATATATTTTAACTAAAAACGAAGAAATCATCATTACAGATATTTTCGAATAACAATTCCAAACTGATTTCCGCGCTTGTAATCTCCGCGCCTCCGACAAATTAATACAACTGTTGGCACCAATGGAATATAGCATTTTCTGCGCGCTTTGCCGCTATGCTATTCGCTTCTCCAAAGTGCACGTTGGCCTTTATTCAATGCGGCGCCCGGTCTCAACCATATATGGAGTAAAATTCTGGAAAAGATTAAGCAGATGGTACGAATGAGAGTTACAGATAATATACCCAAATATATTCATAACAAAATTTAAAAAAAAAATACTTTAAGTAGGTACTTATATTCCGTACTTAAGATACTATTTGTTAATAAGAATTTTTTTTCTTTGGTCGTGTATCTTAGAGCACACACACAATTTAATACGCCTAGTATGCCACTGAAGTGTAGGTGATATTTTGGCACAATTCCAACAACTAATGGATTTTTTTCGCCTCATTTTGTCCACGAATAAATCTTCATAGCTGAATAAATTCTAATAAATGGAATGTCCTTTACATTAATGTGAACTAATTTTTTGAATTAATTATTGCTTACTATAAATTACCTGAAATTAATGACAAAAAAATGTTACCGCTGTCACGTACTCGCGGGGAATCGAACCCAATTCCTCGGTTTTATGCACCAATGGTTTGACCATTAAGCTACGAGAGGCGACAGCAGCTACAACCACGAACATACATACAAAGTCACAGGATCGTTGAAATTAATATATATTATTATTAATCATTAATAATAAAATGCTGGAGAGTTTTTTCTCTTTAATAATAAATAACTCATTACTAGCTTATTGTATTTCCATTGCGGTATTTCGCGAGTTGACCCTTAATACCTGTGATCTGGAAATGATTGAGTTGCAAATTCATGAATTATTATTTATATTTATGTTGTTATGATTGTGATTTTGGTTTAATTGGTTGCTCACATATTGTTTTTGTTTATTTATTTTAGATAAGTCATCTCAGACCAGTCAAGCCATAAATTCCTAATTTAGTATTGTTAGTTATTTTTTATTATAATTATTTAACAATTAATTAGTTCATGTTTTAATACATATATTTTTATTAGTTAAAATTTAGGTTTCGCTGATCACTTGGTGAAACATAATGAATAATTAATAAAATAAAACACACGGTATATTTCACAAATGTATTAAATTATCTCTGACAAATGTTTCGATTTTTACACTATTTTCAAAGAGTTATAGATAACTGAGGTACATTAAAAAAAAAACTTTTTTGTGTTTCATTCCCACCAGCTACTCGTACTGGTGGGCGGGCAGTCCCTCCGACCTACACTGTAGTGCAAAGCCTGATGGAAAGGCGTAAGGCGCTCTTCAGCTTCATTTCAGAAATCGTGGGAATGGGTGGGTGGTGTGGTTAGGAAGAGAAAGATGAGACGGACGAAATAGAGACAGAAGAAAAGTGAAAGGTTATCTGTGGAATATTACTGCCCCAGCACTTGCCTAAATGATCCAAGGAAACCACAGAAAACTTGAAACAGAGCAGCCGGACACGGGTTCGAACCGGTGACCTCCCGAATGCTAAGCAATGATCTAGAGCACTAGACCACGTCTCTCGGTGAGGTACATTATTTCCTTACAAACTACTTATACTTAGAATACAATGGATTTTAATAACGGGGAAACCCCAAAATCGGTCTGGTCATTGGTAATAGGTAGACCGTTTGCGATGGCCTGGTCTATTTGAACTATTTCTAATAAATTCAGTCTTCTCCCTTTACTTTCTGTATGTATTATTTTTATATTCTTATTATATATTTCAGTATTTTGGAAAATACAATGGTCCGCTATACCTGTATGTAAAATCCATAAAAAATGGCAACAAATCCATTGTATTCTAGGTATAAGTAGTTTGTAAGGAATTAACGTACCTCAGTTATCTATAGCTCTTTGAAAATGGTGTAAAAACCGAAACATATTTCAGAGATAGTCTAATACATTTGTGAAATATACCGTGTGTTTTATTTTATTAATATATTTTTATTCATTTTTTAAAATTAAATTTCATTTAATTTTCCTGATTAACGTAGAAAAATTGTTGCAACAAGAATTAACGTCTACGAAACAATTCCCAGTATTTAATTATTAAGGAATATCGTTTGTTCTTTAAAATATGTTACATTGTGTTAGCTTTTGATAAATACCTAAGCAGTAAATTAGTTGTTTATTATACGTAGCAGTGCAACCGTAAAACGGTTGCGATAATATCGGTTTATTACTACACTAAGTAACAATTCCGTAATAAAATAGTAATGAGCCGTTGTGACGGCAACTTTATTAAACCGGAGTCAATGGGCGTTAATAAAGAGCGCAAATATCTCTCTCGCTTGGATATCTGGCACATTTGTCCATAATCGAATTTACTACTTTTCGTTGGAGATAATAAACTGGCTGCAAATTAAAAGCAGTCTTTCGTCTCGTTCAAGGAAAACTTTTTATCTTAACTGCTCCGGTGCAAAACTGCATATCGTCGAAATTGAGTGAGGGCTACGCAGATAAAAGAGCCTGTTCCAAGTCCCGCGTAAGGAGATATCCTGATTGTCCGTTATGGATAAACACGGTTATCCACTTATCCCTGTAGGCCGGGAATTTCGAAAATGTCGTTTGCAAAGTTTTATTATAACGACCCGGCCCGGCCAGCCGGCAAAACAACCTAGGGCAGCTATGGAATTATGAAATTTTTTATATTAAAAAATAAGATTTCCTGCAAATTCTCATTCCTGGAATGTTTCCCGGTTTGGGAGCGGCATACTTTACAAAATATCAAGGGAAATAAGAACGTAGGTGGATAAAAATTTTCTTCAAATCGAAATAGTAGGTATACACAATAATAAATTGTTTTTTTTTTTCAATGTACAAGGCGCCGTATATTTGATGGTAAATACAATAGATATGCTATTGTTTGTGTTCATCTAATGAAACAATGATGCATTGTTTGGTAACAACACTCCCGTTAGTGTTAGTTAAGATCCTCGAAATAGAATATCCTTAAACAGCTACGCTAAATATCCCTAGATTTATTATAATTTTCGTTTGACTTTACATATTATTTAAATTTAAAAAAAATTAAATTACTTGCATATTTATGTGGGATTTCATTTAATCCTGTTTGCTTTTCTTTTGTTCATAACTGTCCATATTATTTTTATTCATTTCATAGGTTACTTTTTCATTTGTTTATTTTATTCGCGATACGAAGGTGAGTTATGCTTCTGCGAGGTGGTTACAATAACGCCGGAAGTATTATGATCTCGCGGTGATTTCCCGGTGTTCCCATGGAACGTATCGATGCAGTATTGGGGAGGGAGGAATAATCGAGCATTCCATTGCTATAATCTAGACGTGAAGGTTGTGGCGATAGCAATCAAAGAAGATAAAGACGAAGTGCATGGAAGATTAAGAGTGTCTCCAGCCTACATAAAAGAAATTATTAAATTAGCCGATTTATTGTAAAAGTTAAAATGTAAGAGCAGTTCAGGGATTGTACGAATTCCGAATTTTTTTTGCTCGATATATTTTTTTCCATCACCACACTCTAAAGGTCTTTTATTTTAACGAATAAACCTTATAAATAAAAGTATAAATATAAATATGGATTCAACAGAAACTACTACTCCAAGAGCTAATACCCCTACCGGCATTGAATTACACTGTTCATTCCGATGGACTTTTAGACGAAAATATAACATACTTATAATATTGTGACGTGTTCGGTCACGTAAAACTCGAATATACAGTATGTCCAACAAATAACAACGTTTATTGATAAACAAATTTAACAAAACTAATTACAATCCAACTAGTTATACAACCCAAATAACTTCGCACAAAAACAATGTATCGCAAAACTGTCACTAAATCAAGTCATTTATCGCTCTTCAAACTTTCTCGCTTGTTTCGCTGTCAACGCTCGCTATCAACTGACTGTAGTTTGACAGTCGCCGTCGCTTATATACCTCCAGGCCAATTTTCCAGAATGTTCCATTCTTTTCTCGAAGGTTCGAGATTTTTCCCAGTGTATTTTCTGTATTTGTGTTGATGTATTCTTCTGGAATGTTCTCGATTCTTCTAGAGGGGCCCAGAAATCTATTTTCCCGTACAAAAAGATGTTGTTTACCGAAATCGTAAGTACAAATCGTGACAATATAGCCTGTAAAGGCCTTTCTGCCAGCGCCCACCTGATGAGACCCGATAGGTGGAACCGGTCGTGGGATGTGGCTTTCGGCTCGTTGTGCCTACTTGGTAGGACGCGTTCAAAATGTGAGATCTTTGATCTTAAAATTTAGACGAATAAGGATTTTAATTCCTTCTTTTTTATATATGTTATATCTTCGTCTAATAATACATCGGAATCAACAATGTATTTCAATGCCGGTAGGGGTATTAGTCCTCGGAGTAGTTGTTTCTGTTGAATCCGTATTTATATTTATACTCTTATATTTATAATATAGCCTGTAAAGGCATTTCTGCCAGCGCCCACCTGATGAGACCCGATAGGTCGAAACCGGTCGTGGGATATAGCTTTCGGTTCGTTGTGCCTACTTGGTAGGACGCGTTCAAATTTGAGATCTTTGATCTTAATTTTTACACGAATAAGGATTTTAATTCCTTCTTTTTTGGATACAAAACCTTATAACTTCTCAACAAATTTTAAAATTTAGAAGTAAAATTGTTCACAAATGTTGTCGTGGTTGTTCGGGCTTTCTGATCGTCGTCTTTCCAGGTTTATGCTCGACGTTTCGTCGCCATGCACGGACGACATCTTCAGGAGATATTTCAGCCATCCATTATATGATACTGAGATCTGATCTCTACTGACTACAACAGCAATAATATCTCCTGAAGATGTCGACCGTGTGTGGCGACAAAACGTCGAGAATAAACCTTGAAAGACGACGGCCTGAAAGCCCGAACAACCTCGACAACATTAACAATAGCCGCGAAAGCTTGAACCAAATAATTATTCACAAAATTGGATAATAATTTTTTGCCTTTTATTGAGCTCTCAATCTGACCTATACAAGTTTGTGTATACTTGATTTGCATTCTTTTTCAGTAAGGAATTTATTGTTTTTGACTTTTCCTAAACAATTATTGGTTCTAAACGACATAATGGATTCTGAACTTTGAAATATATTTGCCTAAAGTTAAAGAAATATTGCCTAGAACGGTCAACGAATTAAAATTTGATTCATTCTATTTTGGTACTTATGTTAGTTTTCTTTACAATAAAATTCACTAAGACCAATTATATGATTACGAGATTTTGACTTATTTCTGTCTTCTGACTTTATTTGCGGCTGTCTTTTCTTTAGGATTAGGTAATCATCGGGCGAAGTGCAGGGTTTCATCATTAAATTGCAGTATAAGTCATGAGGTTTCATTTAAAATATTTTAGGAGCTTTGTTTCTAAAGAAAATTATTTCCGGAACTTTTATTCTGGGGGATTTTTCCTAAATTATTGATCATAACACTTCACTTACTTATGCCAATCAGGGAATTTGATGTATTCTTAAACCATTCTTACTGAATTCTTAATAAGCACTAAATATTTGTTCCATGTATAACTAACTATGTATAAAGCTGTCACTTGCTTCTTACAATCATGTGCAAATTTTGTGTAGTGTGGTTTCTTTTATTAACCTCCTCAAAGCTTACCTAAATGGAATAACTTTCTACATAGTCAAAAACTTAGGAAATTTAGACTGCTCGATTTTTTCTTTCTTAGAAAAATAGCTTATGCACATATTTATCGCTGTAAATTTATCGTATGAGCAATAAACAATAAAAAATTGGAATAATCCACGACGCTTGAAAACTGCTTCTACCCATTGAAAATAAGCTTATATAGAGGCGGACTACCTGGTCAGCCGATCCATTGCTAGTTCGACAGGCTAGTGAATGAAAATGTTTTGACAAATATTTAATTGAAAACGCAGCTTCAACATTGAACGTCCCAGCCGGATTTATATTCCACTCTGGATCCGTCTACCACATATTCTGGACTTTCAAAGAAATACTTCACTTGGAATTCCGTTTTATGGTAAAAACTGTACGATCAATAAACATTTGTTGTGATTAAGCATGATGATTTTATTGAAACTAGATGTTTAGTTGGAGATTATAAGCATTTGTTTTTGTTAAAAACTCTAAGGTTACATGCAATCGTTGTTTTTTTTTGGAATGGGTCACTAACAGCCGAAACGAATTAATTACCTCTTAGTCTTAGCCTAACATTCCTACAGACTGGCATTGTAATTTATGCGTTGATTCATAAACTCTAAAAGATGAAAGTTAAGATCGTAACTGATTTATAAGGTCTGTGTTTACTAAGAAATTATTTCATGAATTTATGTTCTTTTTTGCTTGAAAGTCTACGTAAATTAAATTCTTTTATTACACTTCACACAGTGAGGTAAAGAACTCGCCGTGTGCAGTGAGCATTTCAATTATAAAATGGTCATGAATATATTGAGCCACCAGGTTTATTATTGTATATAAATATCCCATAGTTCTGTTCTCTGTGGTAGCCGTTTTACGTTCAAGACGTAGGCGTACTATATACTATTCAGCCAGTCCATTAGATTTTCATGAGCATCATAAACGTTAGCTGCAAAATAGACAAACCCTTCTTGTATTAACGTATGTCAGTGGCAGCGGCTAATAATGGTCATATGGAACTCCTTTAATATTTTTTGGGACATTGGTTATTGTTAATATTTTAGTAAAGTAATATAAAAAGTCCAATAAATATAATAAGTAATTTATAAGCAAAAATCACGAATTATTTATGTAAAGTTTCACGATAACCTGTTACTGTTAGGTTAAGTATGGGTAAATTGGCCTTATTATATTCCAAAGCAGGGTAAATATCTCAACCATAGCCAATGCATTTTTCCTACATTGACGTGATCTTTAACAGCAATCTGACTTCAGAATTTCGCCAACACGACAAGATATTAAGATATTCTAACCTCACCTACTCTAACCTAAAAATGAGACAATGATAGTTTTTATATATTTTCAAGGTTCGATTCTTACCGAGCGGCGTGGTCTAGTGCTCTAGATCATTGCTTAGCATTCGCGAGGTCACCGGTTCGAACCCGGGTCCGGCTGCTCTGGTCCAAGTTTTCTGTGGTTTCCTTGGATCATTTAGGCAAATGCTGGAGCAGTAATATTCCATAGATAAACTTTCACTTCTCTTCCGTCTCCATTTCGTCCGTCTTATATTTCTCTCCCTAGCCACACCACGTACCTATTCCCACGATTCCTGCAAGGAAGCTGAAGAGGGCCTTACGCCCTACCCTCCGGCTTTGCACTACAGTGTAGGTCGGAGGGACTGCCCACCCACCAGCACGAGTAGCTGGTGGGAACGAAACACAAAATACTTAACGTAAGGTTCGATTCTTTTCATTGATTTTTATTTTTGAACATCAAAATACGATTTTTTTCGATGATATGTCATTAACATTTTTATTCATGACATTCTTTTAAAACGAAATTGAACTTTGAACGTTAAAAACAACAATTTTCGTACTTTCAAAGTTTAATATCTCAATAATGGCGAAATTGTGAAGTCAGATTTCGAATTTTAGAATCGAATCAAGAGAAAAAGCAGCGTACTCAGATGAGTGTTGACGTTTGTAGAAAAAGATTACAAAATTCTGAAAAAGGCGACAAGAGTTAAAATGTACTGCAAGCTCCTGGAAGGGTTTCAAACCAATCAAAACATCAGATTGACGGTCTTTCACTGCATGGTTTATTTTTGTTCTTTATTTCTCTTTTCTCATGGGTACTTACTTTACCACCTTAAATCGTTTTCATAACCTTTCTTCCATCTTCTATGGATCTCAACAAAACCGCAACTTTTTGTCTGTTATTAATATTCGAAAGATTTTTCTTCGCTTTAAATGGATTAGATTAACTCCTGTATAACGAATGAATTCTCCAATAAAACGGTTAGGATGACAAATTCATAAAAATTTCATGGGTACGTTTCGTTACTTTTGGCACAATCGCTTTATTATGAAAAAGTTTTTAGTTGAACCTCCTCTATTGATTATCTCGCTCACACACTGACAGCGCCCTGAGAACAATACAAACTAACTTTTTTGTTTCATTCCCACCAGCTATTCGTGCTGGTGGGCGGGCAGTCCCTCCGACCTACACTGTACTGCAAAACCGAAGGGTAGGGCGTAAGGCCCCCTTCAGCCTCCTTGCAGGAATCGTGAGAATAAGTGGGTGGTGTAGTTAGGGAGAGAAACATGAGACGGACGAAATGAAGACAGAAGAGAAGTGAAAGATTATCTGTGGAATATTACTGCCCCAGCATTTGCCTAAGTGATCTAAGGAAACCACAGAAAACTTGGACCAGAGCAGCCGGACCCGGATTCGAACCGATGACCTCCCGAATGCTAAGCAATGATCTAGAGCACTAGACCACGCCGCTCCGTAGAACAAGACAATATATACTTTCTATTTATATCGAAGACACTTCCACCCCCTTTTCTATAACACCCACGAGTCGCCACTGGCGTACCCACATACGCGTAAATGTACATGTTGTCCAGGTCAATCACGTTAAACCACCTCGACGACAGCTGGTTTGCTGAACTTTTTTTTGTCGCGAACGTGTCAAAGCAAAATGCTTTAATACAATTTTTTAGCCGTGTAGTTGTGCAAGTACAACATACATATATTACTAATTATGAATATTGCTCGGAATTATGGCGTGGGATTATTATAAATGACACCCCGACCGTAATGCAATTACTTCCATCAAGAAGATGCCATCGCGGACGCCAATTTTAATTTCCCGCTAACGCAACTCGTTAGCATGGCCGGCTGGGACCAAGTTGAGCCTAGTTACATATAAGTAGAATATGGACGAAAAAAAAAATAAATAAATGGTCGGCGGCGTATTTCATCCCATTTGTTTGTTTAGATACGCTTTCCATGACTACTTTACAGCTGGTCGTCGCTTGAGGTGTTCACGAACTCGATTCCGCCTCCTCAATAAATAGTTTAGTTGCCTGACTTCCACTTTGTCGTGTTTCTGTTCTGGTCTACGTGCACTTATTACTCGGAGCAGGGTTTACCGAAGAACAAGAGCAACTGTGCGTACTATGCAGCAAGTACTCGTTGGTTGTTGTGTACAATTCCTTTACTTTCAGCTCTCTGCTTTGTTGTGTCGACAATTACTCTGCGATCTCGTCTTGCTCTTCTTTTGTTTTCCTTTTTTTTATTGTCTTGCTTCCATATTGCAGTATAAGCGCTACAAGTGCCGTACCGATAATTCGTTATCTGATCTCACAGAGGCGACTCGTGGGGTGGCTTAGCAAAAACTATAACAATAAAGAGGGACAGAGGAAGGCTTACTTTAGATAACTCTTCGCGAATAGTTAGGGATGTAAAGGTGGCGACTGACATAAGCTGAACGATGTAATCTAATGCTCGAAATGAGCACTACATTACAGTACATTACAATATTAAACGTGGTAAAACAAAATACAAAGTTTTAATTACAAAAAATTTTTTATTTACTGTAATCCGCAATAATTAGTTCGCCACACAGTGGCTTCTTCAGGTGGAAGAAAACTAAATTAAAATTAAATACAGACCGACTTATATAGGTATTAAAATTAACGAAGAGGAAGGGATGAAAATTAAACAGTTGAATGTTGAAGATTTAAGTTAAGTAATGGAGATTTGTTTAAGTCTAAATGGTCGTTTAAAATAAGGCCTTTTTTGTTTAATTTGTTTATTTCTAACCTTTTTTTATTAAAATCTTTATTATTTTTTATGAATTTTTTTAAGGTATTGATTGTTCTAAATGAAATAATACTGTTGGTGAACTTTTTTATATAGTTACTCAGTTTAGTTGAGAAAGAGTCTAAGTATGTTAAACTGTTATAAATAGCATATTCAAAAACGATGGAATTAAAATCCTTATTCGTCTAAATTTTAAGATCAAGGATCTCACATTTTGAACGCGTCCTAACAAGTAGGCACAACGAACTGAAAGCCACATCCCACGACCGGCTTCGACCTATCGGGTCTCATCTAGTGGGCGCTGGCAGAAAGGCTTTCACAGGCTATATTATAAATGTAAATTTAAATATAAATATGGTGTCAACAGAAACAACTACTCCGAGGGCTACTACCCCTACCGGCATTGAATTACACTGTTGATTTCGATGGACTCCTAGACGAAAATATAACATATTCAAAAAAGATAGAATTAAAATCCTTATTCGTCTAAATTTTAAGATCAAAGATCTCACATTTTGAACGCGTCCTAACAAGTAGGCATAACGAACTGAAAGCCACATCCCACGACCGATTTTGACCTATCGGGTCTCATCAGGTGGGCGCTGGCAGAAAGGCCTTTACAGGCTATATTATAAATATAAATTTAAATATAAATATGGAGTCAACAGAAACAACTACTCCGAGGGCTACTACCCCTACCGGCATTGAATATATTATATTTTCGTCTAGGAGTCCATTGGAATCAACAGTGTAATTCAATGCCGGTAGGGGTAGTAGCCCTCGGAGTAGTTGTTTCTGTTGACTCCATATTTATATTTAAATGTTATAAATAGTGTTTTTGTTGTTTTTATGAATCGGGTATATGGAATTTACAGTTTGTTTTTTCATTTTTTGGTTTAATATATTTATGATAAACGAAAAACTATATCCGTTATTGTATCCAATCTGGTAAATTCTATTTAGTTCTAAATTATGGCATAGGAATGTTAAGAAGTATATGAAAACGTTACAATATTCTTGAAACAATTGATAGAGTTGGCCTCTACTATATGAAAGTTAATCATAATAATATTAAATAAAGAAAACACTTTTTGAAAATTATCATTAATCCTTCTTTTGAAGATGGCCCTGTAGGTCGAAACTTGTTAAGAATTTTAATAAAAATTAAGTGAAATTTTTTAAAAAGTGTTTTATTTACCTAATAACGTTAGAATATGTTGTTTTTGGGAGCTACAAATGTTCGTTGCAAATGCCTGATTGGTGATTTACAAGTTGCGAGCGCTGCGTTTATTATAATGGAATATTGATTTAAAAAAATCGGAGAGAAGGGGTAACAAACAATGGTGGCAAACAAATTTATCTAAAGAAAGAAGTGTCAACGGTGGAGAGGCTTTACTGAATATAATATATTAAAGAAAACACTTATTGAAATTCACAATTATTTATTAGAAAACTCTAACACATGCGTTTCGACCTTTCGGTAATTATCAAAGAGACAATCAGAGTGTACTAAAATTAAAGAAGGTTGCGAAAGTATTTATTTGCAGGTATTAATGGCTGGAAATTCCGATATTACCTGCAATCGCACGGAATATAGGGCTATTGTACCCTTCAATTTGGTCGTTTAACGTTGCTTGGAGTGGCGAAAGCAAAGACTTCTGAATTTCTATTTTTTCTGGTATTTATAGAATCAAATGTGTTGATTGTAATAGTGTCTACATTGGAAAAACGGGTCGAAATTTTGATATTAGATGGCAAGAGTACGAAAAATCGATTTTACATAACAAAAAATATACTATATTCAAAAAAGAATATGTTATTTTTCGTCTAGGAGTCCATCGGAGTCAACGGTGTAATTCAATGCCGGTAGGGGTATTAGCCCTCGGAGTAGTTGTTTCTGTTTATTCCATATTTATATTTATCCCAACATTGCATAGAAAATAATCACACAATAAACAAAAATAATTTTTCAATCCTCCATATTAAAAACAATAGTAAAAAGTTAAATTTCTTGTAAAAATTAGAAATTCAGAAGTCTTTGCTTTCGCCACTCCAAGCAACGTTAAACGACCAAATTGAAGGGTACAGTAGCCCTATATTCCGTGCGATTGCAGGTAATATCGGAATTTCCAGCCATTAACACCTGCAAATAAATACTTTCGACCGAAATGTCGAAACGCATGTGTTAGAGTTTTCCAATAAATAATTGTGAATTTTAATAAGTGTTTTCTTTAATATATTATTACAACGTTTCACAAGGAACCAACTGCAAAATCTATTGATTTTACTGAATATATTGGAAAATCATGAAATTAGTGAGCAGTACAGGACTTTTATTCGCATGTCTCCCACGGATTTCGAATTATTATTTAATTTAATTGGACCAAGAACAAGAACAAGAAAAAAGATACACATTTACGAAAAGCTGTATCAATAAGTGAAAGGTTGGCACTAACACTGGCGATTCTTTCACACACGTACTAGGAGGCACAGCTTATTACTATATTAATAATAAAAGTATTAAAAGTGTTCGAAGTGAACACTTCAAGACCTGCACTGATTTGTAATGTATCAGTAAGGTATTCACGAAAAAACAGACAGGCATATGGAGCAAACGTTTACGCTCGTTGCTCACTTCGAATTACTCGGTTCGCTGTACTCACTAGTGTAATGCTCGAATTGTAAGATGTTACATTACAGGTTAATGTTACTAGTCAGTCGCCATCTTAAAATGTTCTAGTTTTTGTGAAATACGAACATTGGTTCAGGATAAGAAGGAGGAAGAGTGGTTGTCCAATCTGTCTTCGGATTGAGGACACTATTGCTAAGGAGGAAATTTTGATTTTTTTTTTCAGTACAAAAATCGTTTTTGAGACTGTTACAGCGTTTTTCTCACTATACAAATCTACTGCAGTTATACCTTATTAGCTGAAATCTTTATAAACTATTTGAAAAAAGATCTTTTTAGTTCGAAAAATAGTTTAATAAAACATGTTTTTTACTGGACACGCTACGTGGACGATGTTTTTTGCATATAGAATGGTACAAATGAACATTTTACCGACTTCTTGAAATTAATCAACTCAATTTGCAGTAAAATACAGTATACAATGGAAATAGAAAACAACAACAAATTAAATTTTCTAGGTCTAGAAATCACCAAACACGCTAATCATTTAGAATTCAATATTTATAGAAAAGTTACATGTACGGACACAATAATACCTTTTAACTCCAACCAATCTTACAGAATAAAAATAGCAGCATTCAATAGCTTAATACACAGACTTTTCATGATACCATTAAATGAAATTAATTTTATGAAAGAAGCAAGAAACAACGGATACAAAGTAAGTCTAATTGATAAAATGATTAGAAATAAAGAAAAGAAGATATTAGTAGATACTTTTTATAAACCTGGAAATAACGTAAAAAAGAATTTTAGTCTAATAAATTATTGTGGAAACACCACTAATAAAATTTGTAATAATTTAGACAAATTAGGAGTAAACACTACAGCAGTTAATGAATGTAATTTAGGCAGTTTGCTTGTTAATAATAAAGAAAAAAGAGAACTGCTACAAAAAGCAGGCATTTACAAATTATCATGTAACAGTTGTAATGCGTCATAAATTGGCCAGACTGGCAGGAATCTTGGAATTCGACTAAATGAGCATAAAAAATCCATTTTAAATCAAAAACACAACACGGGATTAGCGACACATTGCATAAACAATAACCATTTTATCAATTCGGACACCATCAAAATTTTACATAATGAAAGAAAAGGGAAAAGATGGGACTTAGAATTTTTCGAAATTAAAAAAGCAATAAAGATTAACGAGAATATAACAAACGACCAACAAAACTCTTTCAATATGCCTTTATTAGATGGAAGATTAGAAGCAGGGATCTGGTATTTCTTAACAACGAGTATGTACCTGAAATTTTGAAATTATACCCACAGAATACCGGCTGTTGACTGTAAAAATATATATAGACGACAAGTATGACCTGAAATTTAGTAAATCTGTTACTCTCGAGAAAGACATTGTTATGTCGAAAAAATATTGTAAAGTTTACAATAAAATATTTTGAAACATTTAAAAGTGATTTTAATTCCTTTAATTAGTAAAAAGTATTCATTGCTCTCTTAGTTATTGATTGACACACTTCTATTTTCAATATACCTACTCCAACAACAAGCTATACCCATAACTTTCCCAGTGATCTATAAAACATTGTAAAGAAGAAAATAAATATAAAGTTATATTACATTGATCAAAAGTATACATCATATCTGTGTGCCTCGCAGGCTTAGCGTTTTGCATTTCTTAAACGTTGCAGTTATCGTAATTTCTCATACATGCAAATACCGTACAGGTATTTATTTTAGGCAAATTTTGCGAGTCATTCATAACAAATCCAAGCTAAAGTTTATTCATCATTTTTCAATTAATCAAATAATTAATGTTTATCATTCAAAATCTGTTAGGTGTTGTTGTTTCCAGAAAATAAAATAATTCAATACTGCCAGAAGTTTGGCTGAATATACTGTTTTAAACATTGAAAACGTATTTCATTATGAAATGGAATGCTGAGCAGCACAACACACACATACTTTATACCTACATAAATGTACGTATCTTCGTATACAGTTCAATTTAAACGGAATTTCAATATGTATAGCCAATATGCCGGTTGTATCACACTATATAGACACAATCGCCGATTCAAAATTATATCGTACATATGAACGTTATACGTGTGTGTCGATATATCTGTATCTACCTGGATACACGACGGGAATGATTTTCTGTTTCGTTTTTCGAGCATGTCCGAACCGCGGGGCGAGACCAACCAATTGCAAAACGGTCCATTGTTGGTACTCAATCAATTACCTCCTAAAATGGATGTTATTTAATTTGTTTTTGCGCGCTTTACTGTTGAATCTTTTTTTACACTCGAGCTTTCACGTCCAAAATCATATACATAAATATTTATTTTGTTGGTGAACGCTGTTGAAATTTGAAATCGGAACATGCAAATAAAGACACGCCAAATATTTAGAAGTTGGTCTTTAAACCTTACCATCAGTGTCATGACCCGAATATAAAGTGCAGCTGTGCCTGTAACTAAATTCGATTTTTATTGTTCCGCTGAAATAAATTAACAAAACATACTGACTCACACTACTGCAAAACCACACACTTATGTAATCTAATAATGTAGTACCAAAATTTTTGTTTCTTAAGTTTTTATTTTGCTTTTTGAAATAAATCAGGTGCAGCTTTTCTTAATTCCTAAACCACACTTGTGTGTTTAAATTTTGATTCTGACAATAAAACATTACTTGGTTTATTCTATAACCAATATACAGATTAACTCTCTGTAACGAAACCGCTATTTTCTGGAATGAAACAATGTGGTTGGTAAAAGCAAAGCATTTTAATATGTGGACGTCGTCAAATGTTTCATAATGTTCAAAAATTCTCTTGGTTTTTAGTCTTTAGATATCGATTTGTAAGGGAGATGAAAGTAGGGTTAGAGCTAATATAAACAATAAAAAGAAATGAAGAACTAAAAAACGTCGCTGCTTTCCGAAATCTACGAAAACTGTTTTCCTTAATCAATAATTAAAATTAGGTAGTGCCCTTGAAAATCTAAAAGACAGAGGTAACAAACCTTTAATGTCAGGAATTTATAAAATTAATTGTTTAGAGTGTGATAAAGTTTACATAGGCTTAACTAAGAGAAATCTAGCTATACATTTAAAAGAACATCTGTACCACCTAAAAACGAACAATGCGGAAGACTTAGCAGTCGCATACTATGCTTTAAACATGGAACATAATATAGACCATAATGTTGAATTATTATTATTATATACTTTCATAAATTCAGGGATTCTTTGATGAGTTTTGCCCTACCGTTCACAAACAACCCCCTTTTCGATAGTCTGCAATAAGTTACAGGAATTTGATCGTCTACTTTGTGGTAATTCACTAACATGGTTAAATTTGTTGTAAATAAAACAAAAAGAATTCCACTTTTAATCACATTCATTACTTAATATATGTTTCGCTTATACATAAGCATCATCAGAATTATTATCTTATAACTATATCCTATTTTTTGTATTTATATAATCTTTATCGGTGGGGGTAGGAGTTGTAAATGTTACTAGAAGCAATAGAAATAAAAAGATTTGTAATGAATGATAATATCCTAGTGTTAAATGAAATAGAAAGCATTTACAACTCCCCACTTAGAACTAAATTTACCAACACCTACCCCTACCGATAAAGATAGATATAAATTTATACGAAAAATAGGATAGACATAGTTATAAGATAATACATCTTCTGATGATGCTTATGTATCAAAGAAACATATGTTAAGTAATGAATGAGATTAAAAGTGGAATTCTTTTTGTTTTATTTACAACAAATTTACAGGTAGTTTTTAGATATATATTTAGCGTTTTGATCAGTTTATAAGAAATAATCAAGAGAAATAAAACACTAATGAAACTCAAATGTTTATGTACACGTAACAAGAAGAAGAAGCGTTATCACAGAATGGTCGAGAGCTGTAGAATGTAGTAGACTGTAGTAGACTATTTAAAATTTACAAAAATACTATTTACACATTTAACAAAATTATAAAAGAATAATGTACTGTTCCGCTACATATATTTAGGTATAACCTTTTCTTAATTTTTGTTTGCTATTACCATTGAAAATGACTACCTCGTATTCGAAATGTATACATTTGGTTTTACCATTAAACATTGTTTGTAGTGTTATAAGGCGGTTGATTCTATTTTTTATATGAAATAAATTGTTAAAACTGTACTGTTTAAAGCAAGGCTCTGTATGGGTGCGAAACGTGGATGATGGGCGCGACGAAACAGAAACAGTTAGAAGCGTTTGAGATGTGGTGTTATATATAGATTGTTGTTGAAAAAACCGTGGATAGAAAAGGTTAGAAATAAGGAGGTATTAATAAATGTATGAGAACAAAGAAATAGTTAATAAGGAAAAACAGAAATAGATTGGGAGGATACATTTTGATTCAGACATATTAGAGGCAGAAATATCAGTAAAAAATTTATTGATTAAAAGGACTGTGTATTACTAAATTAATGTCTAGTCCTTGGAGTTTCATTATAGAGAGTTAACACAGTATTATAAATGCGCTACTGAATACATGTTGAAAAACGTCATTATATTAACATTACAACGTAAAAACTTCTGATACACTTTTTCGAATACGTACTAATTATTATAATGCTATTATCTACAATTTTACGATTCTAATTGTGTCAAATTGAGGTTGATTTATTCCTCAACAGTAACAAAAACGTGGACCTCTCCTTAATTTTAGCTACCACAGTTTAGTACTTTTTTTAATTTATTAATCTTATCTCTTTTTTAAATTCCATTTTTCTTCTTGTTTTTAGGAAGCAGTAATATGATACACAGCTATGATGAGTACCAAGTGTCTTATTCTTGCCAATTTACGTCAGATTAAACTTCTTTAGGCCTTGTCATGGTTAATATCGTTTTATCAGTACATCTGTTATTGTTCCTGAAATTTGAAACTCACAAACAATATGACTTTAATTTAATTAACGGTGGGTGTTCATTTCACCATTGTACCCTCATTAAATGATAAATTCTAGACGTTGAGTAATTAGGAATGTTATTAAATTGATGTGAAGGTATTTTAGAAAATATTGTAACGATTTCCTCATAATGATATTCAGTGACACTGAAATTTTTCAAATATTATTTTTGCTTCTCTTTTATTTACCCTGACGACTAAATACTGCGCAAACCTTTTCATTCGTATAACTTAACAAACTCATTCTTCCTTAACGTCTACAAAGTTGTAAAACTAACTTTCGCATGAAGTAAAGCACTTTTGACTTTCCGCTAGGAAATAAACCTTCCTTTACTGGCCTTCCCAGAATCTTACTTTGTCTGAAGTATCCAAGTTGCAATTTACGGTAAGGTTATTGTTGTACACAAACTTGGGTACCACCTGCTCCTTACCCATCCCGTATTTGCCGCCGTCTCGTTGCCTGCCACCTCCTCTGAGAAAACATCTGACCCTTCTTGTTGTTGTAGTGTAGCACAGACTAGGTAATAGTCGCACCCGCCACCATCGCTGCTGCATCTTGTCAAATAACAAGCCCTATCCTCTTTGCAGCTCACGACTTTATTGTTGTTGCAGGCCAGTGGTGACCTTAGAGATTTTCGACAATGGGGCTATTTCAGAACATGTACCGCAGGGGATTTGTAGCTGGGTCTTAATGTTTACAATGACAATACCAATTCAGCTACAGGTGGTTTGCGTTGGGGATGCTTGTTTTGTTTGGCGTCTTGTGTAAGAGAAAAGTCACATACCGGGTAGTGTTGGGGAACATACGAAAGGATGTGTCAAACAAAGAATTACTGAAATAAATGGTAGAATTACCAGAAAACTATTGTCGAATTTAGAACATCTCAGTTTATACATCCAATATCCTGACATAACCACACAATCTTGTAGATACAGATTAAAAAGTAAAAAACATTCCTTTATTAATGTTAAATTTGAGGAATTGAGGGATTATTAAATTTAGATATATGTGTTGCTACTGTATTTAGATTTAAGGCTTTCCTTTAGTTTATTTTTAAAGAAAGGCAAGTACAGTTTTGAGACAGGTCATTTTGCCTGACCGACTTTGTCTTTTACGGATATCCCTAGCAGGTAGTATTATATTTAAGAATCATCTAGTTTAGTTAGTTATAAAGTAACTCTCAACGCTCTACGTTGATAAATTCATTTTCAGTTTCACTCATTGTGTTTTGTTTATTATAAATGAACCAACCAACGCAAGCCTTTGTGTTATAAACATAGAAAAACTAACAGGGATGCTGATATCCCTGTAGTTAACCTCACAAATTCAATCTGTTTTGTCGCTTCCAGATAATAAAGGAAGAACAATTAATGAATCAATGCCTAATGACAAGAACAAAAACAACATTTAAATTTAAAAAAAACTGTTTTATTAACATCACCACAATAATCACTTCGCCACATAGTAGCTTCTTCAGGTGGAAGTAGTAATAAACTATTAACAAATAGATATACCAAAATTAAGCATGGGGTTGAACAACTGCAGAAAGGAGTACTAAATATTGAACAAAAGAGATTTGTTCATATTGATCTGGTCATTAATAATTAAACCTATTTTTGTAAATGTAATAAACAATCTTTAAGCATGCTAATAGACTTAATTTTAAACCTCTTTTCTGTATGTAAAATTTTAAAAGTTATCCTTAAAATAATGTAAATTTTCTAGTAAATACTCTACATAATTTGAATTATAATTGATTAAAAGTTTATCGCATTCGTTGTGAAACATTTTAAAAAACACTTTTAAAGAAGTTTGAGTAACAAAAACGATGGGTTTTGTGTCACTAAAAAATTTTATTGTTCCCAACAATATTATTTCGACCCGCAAGGGTCATTTTCATATCTTTTTCGTGTTCTTTCATTCTCTCTTAATGACATCAGCCTGTTTGACTATGTACGCCTTATTACATGTGCAACAAATAAGTTTATAATGTGACGGATTTAGATGTGAATCACTCGTTAAAAAAATCATATGTTTAAAAAAATTATATTGTTTAATTTGAATATTTTGGGAATTTCGCGTAATAAATTTGAGTTGCTTTTTAAACTCGTTTACAATAACTTAATGTGTATCTTTCTATAAAATTCAATTTTCATGTGATCCACTATTAACTATAACATTTAAATTTACAATTCCTAAATAACCGCAAATAAATTAAAGTTTTATTGTTTTCTAGAACTTCATAGTGTGCGTACGTACAGATTTTACAAGATTCTTGGCATCTTTATTAAACAGTATCAGGTTTTGTAGTGTCTCAATTTTTCCCACTGTACATGTTTATTATTGTTGTTCATTTTATTACTCTTCTACTCTACACCATCCTTCCTTGAAAAACGACAATTGGTGCATCTTCTCTCTAACGCTTTTTATGGATTTATGGCTGCTATACAAATGTAAAGGCAAAGCAAGTTCGTGATTGTGGGCTGGCATCATTGAACTCAAAACCTTTCTAGTGAATATCGAAACAAAATAGTTATTTAATATTAATATACTTAAATTTATGTTAAAATTATTAACATCATTATTGAATAGTTTTTAGAAAGATATAGAAAGGTGAAAGTAATTTAAAAACTGAAGATCCTTGAACCAAATTATTAAGGTTCTAAATGTTTAAATTCTAAAAAGTTTATTCATCAGTCGCCGCAATTAAATATGATTCAAACTACTTATTAAGCTATAAGACAATATAACGGCATAACTCACATTTTTCTACAATTTCTTAAAAAAAAAATCATATGGAGTCGTAATGTCACTCGAGAAACCTTTTAAATATTTTCTACATTTATCACGTGAATGGAAAGTTCTGAAGTTATAGTTAAAATAATGTTAACTCATGATATCAACTATATAATTTTAAACAGTACTGAAATAAGTTATGTCGTGTGTAGAATAATAAAAAAACATATGAAACATATGTTGAAACTTTACTTGTATAAAATAAAGGAATAATTGACATTCCTGTTGTAAATTGAGTTCTATGGAAAGCTAACGTTGTTGTACGGTCAACACCGAACGTAACATTGTCTGATGTCATAATAGTGGTAGTAAAGGTGTTCGGAATGAAGTCGTTAAACTTTTATTAACATAATTACAAGTGAGAATTTCTAATGTGACCTATAAAAGTGAGTGCCCCGGTAATTATTTTAATTTTATTGCACTGACGCATCTCGTGCATTATTATTATTGCCTCGAGTCAATTTTCAAAAAAAGAGATAAATATATCAACTCGTGGGCAGAATAACATCATAAACGAGTACATCGAACTATTGTTCTTCTTCGTCGATAACTCGAAGTTTCTGGTAAGGGCAATTGTTAAAATTTTTGTCAAGATGGTTAGATTAACAGAAACCAAGCATCTTTGTTAATAAGAAACATACACCAAAATCTAATAAAAGTAGTATCATCTCAGTACCCTGAAGTTTGTTTTGTGTGTTGGTGGGCGGACAATCCCTCCGATTTACACTTTAGTGCAAAGTTGGAAGGTAGGACGTAAGGCCCTGCTCAGCCGATTTTCAGGAATTGTGGTAATGGGTGGGTGGTGTGGTTAGAGAGACGGACGAAATGAAGACAGAAGAGAAATGAAAGGTTATCTGTGGAATATTACTGCCTCAGAATTTGCCTAAGTGAACCAACGAAATCACAGAAACCTTTGACCAGGACAGCTGGACCCGAATGCGAACCGGTGACCTACAAAATGTTAAGCAATGATCTAGAGCACTAGACTACGGCGCTCTGCTATTCAGAATCGAATCAAGAGAAATATCAGCATACCCAGATGAGTGTTGACGTTTGTAGAAAAAGATTACAAAATTCTGAAAAAGGCGACAAGAGTTAAAATGTACTGCAAGCTCCTGGAAGGGTTTCAAACCAATCAAAACATCAGATTGACGGTCTTCCACTGCATGATTTATTTTTGTTCTTTATTTCTCTTTTCTCATGGGTACTTATTTTACCACCTTAATTCGTTTTCATAACCTTTCTTCCATCTTCTATGGATCTCAACAAAACCGCAACTTTTTGTCTGTTATTAATATTCGAAAGATTTTTCTTCGCTTTAAATGGATTAGATTAACTCCTGTATAACGAATGAATTCTCCAATAAAACGGTTAGGATGACAAATTCATAAAAATTTCATGGGTACGTTTCGTTACTTTTGGCACAATCGCTTTATTATGAAGAAGTTTTTAGTTGAACCTCCTCTATTGACTATCTCGCTCACACACTGACAGCGCCCTGAGAACAATACAAACTAACTTTTTTGTTTCATTCCCACCAGCTATTCGTGCTGGTGGGCGGGCAGTCCCTCCGACCTACACTGTACTGCAAAACCGAAGGGTAGGGCGTAAGGTCCCCTTCAGCCTCCTTGCAGGAATCGTGGGAATAAGTGGGTGGTGTAGTTAGGGAGAGAAACATGAGACGGACGAAATGAAGACAGAAGAGAAATGAAAGGTTATCTGTGGAATATTACTGCCTCAGAATTTGCCTAAGTGAACTAACGAAATCACAGAAAACTTTGACCAGGACAGCTGGACCCGAATGCGTACCGGTAACCTACAAAATGTTAAGCAATGATCTAGAGCACTAGACTACGGCGCTCGGCTATTCAGAAGTATGATTCATCAGTCTATTTAGTAAACGCAAAACTTATTAAGGTTAATGTCAAAAAAATTCTAAGCGATTTTCACGGCCTTTACTAAATTACTGTAAGGAAATTAATCAAAGAAGGTTCGATATTCAGGCTTGGTGGTAGTGAAGGATTGGCTCTTTTCCTTCGGTGAGTCCACGGATTGAGCCACATTGTCTGAGGATGATAGCCACAAAAACTGGCAAGGACATCCTTTCTCGCTCTAACGCAGTAGAGAGAAATACGGGTAGGGAAGAGAGATCCAATCAGGCCGCGTTAGAGCGAGAAAGACGTCCGGATACACTTCCTATCTCAAACACGCTCCTTTAGTATTACATACTGCCTAAAACTGTAATAGTCGAAAACAAGATAAAAATTAAAAGCATCAAAATCCATCTTATAGACTTATAGTTATAAGCCAACACAAAAATAGACATTTCATTGTAAAATACAAAAGAATAAATATAAATATGGTCCATATTATATCCATATAATATATACATATAATATCCATATTTACATTTATCATATGGCTTGTAAAGGCCTTTCTGCCAGCGCCCATCTGATGAGACCGAATAGGTCGAAACCGGTAGTGGGATTTGGCTTTCGGTTCGCGGTGCCTACTTAGTATTACGCGTTCCAAATGTGGGATTTGTGATCCTTAATATTTAGATGGAAAAAGATTTTAATGCCTTTCTTTTTTGGATAAAAAAGAATAAGTACAAAAAGCGGTAATAAATCTTTATTGAACAATCAAACAGCCGTCGCAAATTACAAACAATAAAATTGTAAATCATCAGGCTAGCTTAACCACTGCATTTATTAAGAAAAATTTCTTTTTTTCCAGCATGGCAAGTTGCTAGTAGCTATTTACTCTTTAGGAATAGCTTTATATAGCCAAAAATATTGAAATGTACGCAATTCAAGTGCTTGTTGACTATTCAATTTTATTTTACTTTTGAAAACCGCTATTATGATATTTACCACTCTTTTAAACAGGCTATAAATTAAAAAGACTATCCTATCGTGTGGAATCTGAAAATATCTTGATTTATTTTTAATAATTTCAATTGAATTGTCTGTTGGATAATTATGAAACATCGTTTAAATTAAATGAAAATATATATAAACAAAATGCTTTTAGATGTTTCAAATATGTTTATTAAGAGTAATAGATATTTACTAAATTTAAACTGTAACTTAATGTTATTTATACAAAAGTCAAAAGGATATAAAACTAAATTAATTGATGAATTGATTAGAAACAAAAAGAAAAAACTAATTTTGAGCAAAATTTTATAAGTGTAAAGAAGAAGACAAACAATTCAAATTAATTAATTATACTAGTAATAATAACAACAAAATTTGTACTGAATTAAAAAAATCAGGAATAAAAACAATTTTGATCAATAAAACTAATTTAAAAAGCATTTTAACAAACAACAAACAAAAAACCGATAAATTACAAAAAAGTGGTATATATAAGCTGAATTGTAAGGATTGTAATTCTTTTTACATTGGTCAAACAGGTCGTAATTTCAAAATACGTTTAAAAGAACACGAAAAAGATATAAAAGACAAAAAGGTATCTACAGGCATAAGCCTACATTGCCTAGAAAATGGCCATAAAATCGACAGAGATAACTTCAACCTAACACATATAGAAAATAAAGGTCAACGTCTAAATATTTTAGAGCAGTTCGAAATTAAAAAAGCCTTTAGAAATAATTGTAACATAACAAATGATAAATCTGAGTTCAAAGACACACCGGTGATTGACCAATTTCTGAAGAATTACAACCCGACAAGGGTTTTTCCCTAAGTAATTATACCTTTGTATAACTACCTCTAATATACTTGTACCTGTACATCTTATTACTTGCAATACCAACCATAAATACTTTTTGACTCTTGTATAAATAACATTAAGTTACAGTTTAAATTTAGTAAATATCTATTACTCTTGAGAAAGACTTCGGTAGTCGAAACATATGTAGAGTGTATTAATAAACATATTTGAAACATCTAAAAGCAAATATAGTCCAGAAGTATAATCATTCTATCATGCAATACTGCTTCAACGTATTCCTGTATGAAACGTTAATTTGTTTTTACTATAGTTGAAGTAGGCTTACTTCTTAAGTTGACGCTTGGTATTATTAGGTACATTTTTTGAAGTATGATAAAGCAAAATTACTTGTTTCGAATGGACAAACAACAAAATTAGAAAATTACGACGAAATGAATGACGAAGTCGTTGTTGCAACGGTTAAGGCTCTTCTTCTGGGTACTGTTGTTGGTTGCCTTGTTAAACTTGTATCCCTCATGATGGATAAAGCGAACGTTGGTCTAATGGATGTGCTTTTTCCGAATCAATATGAATATGTTGACGCATATTAATTAAATTGTTGTTTTAAATATAAAAATCACCTGAAGCAGTTTTATATTCTTTTAAGAAAGAAACGTTTCTGTAATTATTTGATTGATGATACCTTGGAAGAAACAAGAAAAGGACAAATCGGTAAACGAAACAACATTAAATTGTGTTTGTGTAAATGCGAGCTGATAATATTCAAAAGTTACGCTACGTCTTGTAGACACAAATAAAGTATTTTTTGCAAAGATCTGTTTATTCTTAAAGGTATAGGCCTACAAAATTATTTTTATAGGTTGAGATGGTATATTTTTATAGCGCAGATACTAAGTACTACCTACATATACTGACAGAGGTTACCAAGCCTCGTTTTTCTTCTGTTACATATTTAAATTATTATCAAATTACATTCAAAAGAAAATGGCGAAAATGATGATAACATATAATCCTTTTGAACCTGTAGGAAGACCACAGTAACTTATCAAATTTAAAGCCAACGAAGGGGTGATTCCCATTGGAGCAGCAAAATGAAGAATATTGTAATATTCCCGGACTTTTAGAACTGGTCTAAGCCACCCGTATCTTCACGGTACGTATCATGAAAGTATTCATGAGATAGAAGGTACGTGTGGTCACTCTTTATGCTTATTGAACAGACGCAATTAGAAACCACTTCTCAGTCATACCGCGTCGAAGGGTGATAAATATTGTTGACCGATCGGCGTGATTTAGTTATTATATCATAGCTTAGTATTCGGGGGTAGGGCAGGCCGGGGTTCAAAGTTCCGATTTTGGAGTAGAACGCAATATGAATGTAATAGAAAGATTTATAATCTATAATTCCTATATAAATAGATGTAGATTTTATCCTAGCTTCAAATTTTATATTCAAATTCATTGAAATAATAATATATTTTGGCTCAGCATAATTTTTCTGTAGTAAATCGACAAGGAACAACTCGTCCCACAAAGGGGCTGGTTGTTCCTTAGTTGAGGTAAGTTGTTCCACTGTCAACACCAATAATTAATGAGGTAATATTAGTTGGAAAGCTATGTATAAAATAAATAAGGCGCATTTACTAAATATTTATGAAAGTTTCATTTATAATATGAATAGAGTAAGAGTATAAAATCTTAATGGTTTGACATATTTTCAACAAACAGGCTTTAGTGAAAACAAAACTATAAAAAAAAGTAACAAGTATTATTACTAATAATGTAATAAGACTAATAAACGTAATGGTGCAAACGTATTTTATTAATCAACTTTGACAAATGTTTTAGACAATTTATTTTAATTAAAACAAAAAGAAAAATCAACCAATTTTAACATTACGGATTATAGTTTCTTTATTCAGTCTCATAGCATTCTCTTTACTGAGATCAATAATCTAATTAATAGTTTACTTAAATAATAGTTTTATTTCAGTCTCGCAGAACTTAAAAAATATTTATTCAGAGGATTCGTCGTCAGAATTACAATTTGGACAAACATAGAAATGAACATCTTTAGATTTCAGGCATTTTGAATGAGCCCAATTCTTACACATGACGCATTCAATCCATTGTTCACCTGGTTGTGAATTAGAATATAAGTCGCAACATATTAAATAATACCATTCCAGGCTATCTTCTTCATTATCACTACCATGATCATCTTCTTGCAGAACGTTTCGTTTTGCATTTTCTTTATCATTTGCGGATTTAAGTGTCACTTTGCAATTTCGCTTTCTTTCACCGGTTGCCTTTTTCATTCCGATTATTTTTTTAATTCCATTTTCCTTTATTTTACTATTGCTCTTTCCTTTTCTTGCTTTTTATTCAGCCAAAGCGTTCTTTTCCGGCGGAACAACTAGCCCCACGCCAGAGAAACTATGAACCCCAAATCCCATTTTCAAAGTGACCTCCAATTATAATGAAATAAATTATAAAAAGTCTACAATGATATTAAAAATAAAAAATATCACCATAGTTTGCCCAACTGATAATAGCAAGTCACTCATAAATAGCTCGAAAATTGATTGATATAGACCAAAAGGTTTAAGGATGAAAAAATTTACTTACGTGATGTTTATGTGCCACTAATCGATTAACACAGCGTCACTAAAATAGCTGATACACTTTTCTTCGCGGAGCTATTTGGATTGGAACAACCTACCCCCGGTACTTTGAACCCCGACCTCCAATAGATTAATTCTTTTTGATGAATCGTTTTAAACGATTCATGTGATTTTTTTTAAGAGATGCATGGATACAAGTCTTCTTGTGTCATATCTGGGTCTTCTAGAGAAATACTGGGCAGTAATATTCCTTTTTTTTTCTCGTCTTTCTCTACTTAATTACCACCACATACCTGTTTCCGCGATTCTTTAACTCCCCAAGGTGACGTTCGGTAGATAGGGCGGAATGAAATTTTTATATTAACACCGTCCCTTTTTTCAAGTTGACACATATTCCAGAGAATGGCTCGTATCGGCCCAGTTATAAAATTTTATTGCTTGCTGTAAGTGCTCGAGGACGAAAATAGCGCCATGTTAAAAATAATCGCACATTAACGCCTTATCTTTTAATTTTATTAAAGATAAGAAGGACATATGGCCCAGACAGGGAGCCTTTTAAATTTTACGCCCAACGTTTTATTTTAAGTTGTCGCAAACTCTCATGGCTGTATGAGGTAGACAACCTAATGTGATGTCTGCTGTTGCTCTTCATCATTTCGATAGCTGTTCTGCATAGCGATAAAAATGCGGTGTAGTGTTAACGACCCAGAAAACAAGGATTGTTAGGCGAAAAAATTAATATTTATGTGACTGGTGAATCTTTTGTGAACATCGTTTGTTGTATGGGTCCACTTAGAGAGTGCTTGCCACTAATAATTATCTAAATAAATCATTCCGGTGAATCTTTAATGCTAGAGGTTTCTGTCTGTTCGTATAAAGGCTCGCCAGAGCCATAAATCTGTCATCAGTCGTTTGAAATTAATTCAACACGCCGAATTGTATGAAACTGCCAACCAACGACTTGGTTTATAAAATATTTGTTACGAAAAATTGATAAATTCCGCAATTTGTCAAACTAATAGTTTTACAAAAAAAAATTGGATTGATTCAACCGCTACTTTGTGATAATTCATCTTAACGATAAATGAATAAAGACTACTTTGTTTATTATCACTTTTTTATTTACAAATCCTTTTGACTATAGTTTCGACAAATAGCTTGTCATTGTCAAAACAAATGATTACAAATTGAATGAATGTAAACAGATGTACAGTAGTGTTGATATACATTTTTTATAAATACCATTAATTATTAAATGTATTAAATAGTACTGAGTGGTACAAATCTACCTGGTCATTTAACAAATTATTTTCCGAAATTTTTGATGCTTTATATATTTCTAATGATTCTAAAATATTAAGTTTAAAGCCTTTATTTAGATTATGAATAATTTTAAGATTTTCTGTAGTAGGAAACTGATAACCTGTTTCTAAAATATGGTTTTCAAAATTGGAATTATCTTTTCCTAATCTAAATGATCTAAAGTGTTCATTATAGCGAGTTCTAAATGACATTCCAGTTTGGCCTAAGTAAAAGGAATCACATTCTGTACATTCTAGCTTATAGACTCCAGTTTTTCCAAAATTTTCAGTTTTATCTTTTGAATTAAAAAGTATGTGTTTTAAATATGAGTTTGTTTTAAAACTAACAGTTAGATTGTTTGCAGACAGAACATTAAGATTAAAGATATGTATTTGCATTCATTGTTTTTTGTGTATGGGTATATAGACTGGCATACTATTTTAAATTGTTTTTTACGTATTAAATTTTGAATTGTTCTTGGATCAAAACCATTATTTTAATTTCCGAAAATAACCTGTTAAACGACCAGGTAGATTTGTACCACTCAGTATTATTCAGTGAATTTAATAATTAATGGTATTTCCAAAATATATATAAACACCACTTTAAATCTGTTTATATTCATTAAATTTGAATTATTTGTTTTGACAAATCTGTTTATATTCATTCAATTTAAATCATTTGTTTGACAATGACAATCTATTTATCGAAACTATAGTCAAAAGGATTTGTAAATAAAAACGTGATAATAAACAAAGTAGTGTTTATTCATTTATCGTTAATAGCTTTACATTTTACATTTTTATAATAGCAGATTCATCAAAATACCAATTCTAAATCTTCAATTATTAATTTCTTCAGTGTACATATGTAAATAGGTTAACTGTACACGACGAATTACAATATCATTTTTGATAACTATAATAAAAAATGGATTAGAATAATTTGGATAGGCAGATAGTGATTCATCTTTGCTGAACTCAGATGTTAATGAATATTTAAAGGGAACATATTATTGTACTGTATAATCAATGGACTACTCTTTATTCATTTTATGTAAAAACAAGAGAATACACAAAATGTTTAAACGATTTTATTAGTCAAAAGCTCGACAATTGTTTCGACCAGTCGGTCTTTATCAAGAGTATTGCAGTTACTACCTGAGGAACAGTAATTCAAACCTTAAATAGATAACAAATAGGTACAAAGTTAGAGATGTGTACATCTTGAATTAAGATTTGAATTACTGTTCCTCAGGTAGTAACTACAATACTCTTGATAAAGACCGACTGGTCGAAACAATTGTCGAGCTTTTGACTAATAAAATCGTTGAAACATTTTGTGTATTTTCTTGTTTTTACTTAGCTATTCTATAATGTTTCATCGCGAATACACTATTAATAGTCTTTTAAGTATTTATTCAATTTGATTAACAATTTATGAGGATCTTTTGGAATTAAATATGCATAACCTTTGTCTATTGTGAATAGTGTAGCTTTCTAGTAATTAAAAAACAAACATTTAAGATCGGTCTAGTAGTTTTTGAAACATTAAATTAAACAAACAAGTTCACGCTTTCTTTTTAAAACACTTAGTATACACTTGTTAACATTTTCGTGATGGTCAGCTTTGACATACATTGATCGATTTTCGGGATCAATGGTTTTAGAATGACACGTAATACTGGTTCTCATATTTTATAGGTCATTCTATATATAGTATATATAATATAGTAATACTAGTGGTAGTATGTCTTCTGAAGGTGCCCTAGTAAGGTGAAACAATTGTTAATAATTTAAAATATATAGTGGAATGTATTATGTCTGTTTTACTTTTTATATTTATGAAGGGTAAAATCCAATAATATATATATATATAGTTAAAAATTCGCAAACCGTACTCGTGTTCTTTTTTTAATTAAATACACTTTAGGTTGAACGTTTTATTATATATTTTTACAGAAAGAAATCGGTATAATAACAGTGTAGTGGATTCTGAATATAGAGTTAAAAACAATGATTTTTTTATACAGCTTTTTGTAATTAGAAATATGATGTTTTAAGGAGCTTTTAGTCAGTGAAAGGTCTCCTTTCGCCACCTAAAGGTTTTTATAAATTTTCCAAGTTTTACATTAATATCTGTTTAATGTGTCCGCCTGGTATTCAACTATAACTATATATGTTACCGGCCAAACCCGATTTCAGGACAAACTAGTTTTGCCTAGGCTAAACTAGTTTTCCTATACGCGATAGGATTAACAAGTAAAGCCTAGTTCAAACTAATTTGTCCTAAGCCCGATAGGATAAACCAGTTTAGGCTAGTCCAAACTGATTTGTCCTGATATAAATACGCACACTCTAGGATAAACTGGTGCGGCCTAGTGTAAACATTATAGTATATCTGGATAAACTGAATAAACTACTCCGTAATTGAAAAAATAATCCTTTTTATTAAAACTATAATGATTCGTCGTTAAAAGTTATGGATAATTGGTAATACAAACAATCATACTATAACAAATAGTAAGTGTTTTTTTTTAATAGAAGCAATAATCATATCTCAATTATTAAAATTGTTATTTATTTTTACATGGAGTGCTTTGGTGGCATTTAGAATTGCAGAGTATCATTGCCTTCTTGCACTGGCATCTGTTTGTGGAACAGGTTTTTTTGCAGCTGCATCTCACAAAATCTATCTAACATAACCTAACTTTTTTATATTTAAGGACAAATCAGTTTGGACTAGCCTAAACTGGTTTATCCTATCGGGCTTAGGACAAATTAGATTGAACTAGGCTTTACTTGTTAATCCTATCGCGTATAGGAAGAACTAGTTTAGCCTAGGCAAAACTAGTTTGTCCTGAAATCGGGTTTGGCCGGTAACATATATACCAACCTCGACAGCCATATTATCTTCAGTTATTGTCAAAACTCCTGTCGATCGCGTAATTGCCGAAATACTTATAGAGTAATTTAATAAATTTTATGGAATTATTTATTCTTAGTTGTATATTTTGTACAATTGGGTTGTAAATACATTTTATTCAATTCAGTGTATGTTTGTGTATAATATGTACATTTTACTATTTGTGAAATAGCTGCAGGTTAATATTCTCGTACCAAGCGCATAGCTTGCTCTTAAATTGAATACAAGCAGTTTTGCTTCGAGATTAAACAAACCATATCCAATTTCTCTTATCATTTTCAATTAGGTATACAGCAATGTAAATTTAAAACGAGCATTTTCATGGATTTAGAACATTCCACTACACTACTGACGACCGTCTGCTTAACATTATTAAACTCTTACGTTTCGAAAAAGCCGTTACCTTATAATTGAAATTTGTGTTGCCTTCCTTTGTTTCCGAGAATAAATGCGCTTACGCTTTCATTTCAGAGCAATAAGCCTTCTTTCAACCCCTTCAATAGCGTCTCCTTCTTTAGAAAAAAATAAAGTTGCGAAAGTTTTATGAAAATTTAAAAGGTATAATATAAGTATCTTAAGAGGGTCGTTTGATAAGTCCGTGACTTTTAAAGGAAAGCATCAGTTCTTCGCCAAAAAAATATTTTATTTTTCTTTCTCCTTTTAGCTCGATACATTTAGTCCAACGTATTTCTAATTTTTTTTATTCCTTATAATCGTTTTCACGATGACCTTCCATTCGAACCAAATATTTTACCGTCCAGCTCCATTTCTTCAGGTTTGGAAACAACAAATAGTCGTAGGGGGCTAAATCCGGAGAATAAGGTGGATGGCGTAGCAGTTCGTAGCCCACTAATGAAATTTTGCCATGGTGACTACACACGGACGAGTATGCACCCGTGCATTGTCCTGATGGAACAACACCTTTTTCTTTACTAAATGCGGTCGTTTCAGCTTCAAAGCAGTGTCAAATCTGTCCAGCAGCTGCAGCTCTGAATAAAATTTGCCGTTAATCGTTAATCGTTTTATCTTTTTCAAGGTAATGATATGAATAACACCGCCTTCTTCGATGCACGTTTATCCGTAGAAACCCATTGTTTCGATTGTTGCTTGGTCTCTGGTCTGTGGTATGACGTGATGGATCCATGTCTCATTTTCGGTAACGAAACGGCGCAAACACTAGTTTGGATTGTGGCTGTATATCTTCAAACACTCCTTTGAACACACGGTCGTGTTTATGGCTGTCAAACATAAACTAAAGGTCACAGCTTGCTCAAAATTATATAGTAGACTACTGATACGTCGGACTTAACGGAAACAGTGTTGTCATTACAGTTACTGCGTGGGAAATTCAAAAAGTCGCGGACTTATTAAACAATCCTGGTATATCATTGAGCGCTATACTTCTATGTACTATTCAATCATTATTTATAGAAAAAGTCTTATTCGTTTACATTTTGTTCGAGTTACAATGATTGTGGTAGAATTGTTGCTAAATAATGAGAAATTTGGTAAACAATAATTTAGATATTAATCGATTTTTGTGGCAACGAAACATTGGAGGTTAAATTATCTAAGAGCCTTATGTTAAGTAAAGGAAATGAGTTTGTAGAGCATCGACCATGACGGCGAGATTCGCGATCGACCGGAGCAGATTGGAAACAAAAAACCGCTTTCCGAGTAATCATTCGTTTCGAAAAAAAAAACAATGTATTAGAAGAAGAAGAAAAATGAGAAGTAGAGTAAAACAGCACAATTCCGCCGTAATAGCTCTTTCCTTTGTAAGCGTTCCTGACGCCTGGCGCGGCCGCTTCCCAGTTATTCTTTAATTTTCCGCCCCATCGGGTTTCGATCTCATGGCGCCGCGAGGAATCCCCGATTTTGCATTGGAACTGTCTTTGATCTGCCAAGTTGCCAGTGGACGAGTGTGGAGTCCTCGGGCGCGGTTATTGTCACCCGACTGATTAAACTAAGATTAAATTCCGGGAACAAACGATAGCAACTGCGCCAGCTACAGCGTCGTCCGAAACTAATATCGAAATTTTAATTTCAAAGAGAAGAAACGTAAAATACAGAGACGTCAAAAAAAAAGTATAACATTGTATTTGACTGGTGAATAAAAGGGAGAATATGATAATTCCCTCTGGCGTTGAGCCATTGTTTACAGAGGAATCATTTTACCTTTATACACAAAGGTATGATAAATTTCTGCGTTAATTACGGGAAAATATTAACATCATATGTAAAAGGAATAAATGATGGGTGTGTCGTTATAACAAGTCGATAATACAAAGGTAAACTTCCAACTTGCGTCTATTTTAATGAAATTGAATCCTAGCCGAGCCAGGTCGTTCAGGTCTTGGAACATGTTAAATAATTAGAAAAACAAACACTTGGTATAGTTCTACAAATTTTATTAAAATCTGACAATATTGTTTCGGCTGTTATGCCATTATCGAAGTATATCACACAGCCGAAACAATATTGTCAGATTTTAATAAAATTTGTGGAACTATACAAAGTGTTTGTTTTTCTAATTATTGTGTCTATTTTCCCAATTTTTGTCCTGTTCCTTTCCATTATTATTTTATATACAATAGTGTCTACGTTTACTTGGTTGAAATTCATAATACACGAAAAATAATTACACAAGTATAAAATTTCAACAAAAGTTTGGCTTCTTCGGAAGTCAATGTTAAAGTATTCTTACATATTAGGGCCTACAGTTTTGTAATTTAAAAATTTTAGAAATAGTTTGATTGCTCGGCACTTGATGAAACACATTTACTAATTAGTTGAAAAAAAAAACACTTGGCATAAGTTTCATAAAATTTTATTCAAAAGAACTTTAACAATTGTTTCGACTATGGCGTCGATTTCAAAAGGATGAGTAAATGGTAATTACTATTTTACTTACTTTTACTTACTACTTAATTACTGTTTTAATTACCGTTTACTCATCCTTTTGAAAATGACGTCATAGTCAAAACAATTGTTAAGGTTCTCTTAAATAAAATTTTATGGAACTTATACCGAGTGTTTCTTTCAACTAATTTAAAAATTTATTTGATTTGAAATTTCCTACAGATATACAGCGATTATTTTATTGTTCTCGGAGAAACACCTACACGCGTATAGGTATGTACAGTGGCCGGCACCTAAGGAGATTCAGCGACGGTCAGATTGACAGGTAGCTAGGCGGAAACTTTTAGCATAGCAATAAATGAAAGAGCCAATAAGAATACAGCTGAACCGAAGCGGCGCGTATCACTGAGAGAAAAAGTACTGAACACGGAACACAAGTGAATTCATTCAACCGATTTACTTACCCTAACAACCCCTTCTCTACTCTGTTAATTTGCAACTATTTGCCACTACGCTATTGAACCTTGCTGAGCAGTAATCATTCTGCCTACCGGTCGATTATCTCCGCCCTAAAGGGGCTAAGCTTTGCTAGTGCGCATACGATGATTTATGGCTTTTGAATCTCCTTAGGTGCCGGACACTGTATATTTCAATACTTAGGTAGCCGTTATTTTAAGTTTTCAATTATCAACATTCATGAACAAGTTTTTATTTGAAATCAATTTCTGCGATAACGGGAGAACATCATTGTTATTTAATTAAAATTAATGTAATTAAAGATACTTCCAGTAGAAAATCCTCGCCAGACCTGTCAATTTTCATTAGAATTTCCCAAATCTGCGATGTCGGAACTTTTGATTTCACCGTTTCCCGAATTTTTACAAAAACAATGTCTACAGAGTTTGTTAATTCCACTTCCGCTAGTTTCAATCTTTCAGTGAGCTTACTCTCAACCTAACTACTCACCATCTTTTACTTCAAGAAGTAAGCTCGAGAAACTGGAAGGAAGCTAAAAATGCATAGATGTTACCTTCCTTTACTTCACAATCGGTTAATAAATAAAAATTAACATATTTCATGTTCCATCAAATCACCTATTAAACTAAAGGCCTGGGTTTTGATTTATCAATAATAAATCGGTTTATAATAGACCCCATTATTCAGAGAGAGACTCGGCTAGGAGCTGCCGAAGCGTTAATTAAATTCTGCAGGGGGCTCCATAAATACCAGTAGGTGCATGTAACAGGATTCATACGGTGATTTTAACATTACCACGTTTCTTAAGTGTACCCACATTCCTGCCCTGCTGGTAGTCCTTTGCTGGATGTGAATGTTAATTTGAAATACGAAGATAACATTCACACAACTGTTTTCTTTCTTTTTTTGTTTATCGATTCCGATAAGTTCTCAAACTGACACTTTTTAAATACTGTGCAAAAATGAACTTGTAATGACTCTGCTGTAGTAATTTAACTAAAACGCGCTTCTTTTGGTATTTTAAGTTACCAGTTTCATACTTATCGAATAAGCGACATATTTTCAGGAGCAGTTCTATGCTATTATATTAATTAACCCAAAAAATTCTTTGACTTCTCTTTAATTTACTTGTTAATTGTCGCGCTTTACTGAAGTATATACAAAAACAAACTAGAAAAAATAAAATACAGAACCTTCCTTTTGGTTTTTGGGGAAGAGGGAAATTTTACGTTTTTTGGTGTTTTTTTTATCGATATAATAGGTGTTTATATGAAATATACAGGGTGGGCTAATAGTGCGTGGAAGGAGAATTGTGTCTTTATTATTGATTTTACGAAAATATGATTTGAATAAAAATTTCGTCAAATGAACTCGTTCATATTTTTAAATTATTTTCTATTATACAGGGTGTTCCGTTTCGCCTGGGTGTTACCTTACTTCATTTTTTTTAATGGAACACCCTATATATTATTGCATTTTTGAATTTCTCGTTGAATAAATGAATTAAGTATGAGACGATAGGTAATTCCTTGTTCAATATAATGGTGAAACCTGGATCCTTCTATGTTGTTTCGTTTCGGTTTTTCTAAGACGCTGCAAACAGTTTTTTACATCTTTAATGCTAAATAACTCCGAAACGGTGCAACTTCGACCCAATATCTGCTCATCTAAGTGACCTTTATTTTCAACTAAAAATTCAAAAATGCAATAATATATAGGGTGTTCCATTTAAAAAAACGAAAAAAGGTAGCACCCAGGCGGAACGGAACACCCTGTATAATCAAAAATTATTTTAAAATATGAACGGAGTTTATTTGATGAAACTTTTATTCAAATCATATTTTCGTAAAATCAATAATAAAGGCACAATTTTCCGTCCACGCACTATTGGCCCATAGAACGAAGAGTTATAACAAGACATAAGTGCGAATCGTAAAGATGCTGTGACACAACAACAGATAAACAAAATGAACAATTAATGTTAATGATAATTAATGATTATGATTTCCAATCCTGAGTCCAAACTGTTCAATTAGACTTATTGAATTTGCCATGTAAATCCTGTTTAGGTATCGCCTATCAGTAGGATACCTAGGATATTTTGTAACGACATGCCCAAATTATTATAACACTGGAAACATGCCACTAGTGTCATAAAAAAGTATAAACTTATCTCGACTACATATAAATTAATATTTACAGGGACACATGCGATCAGTAATATTTATCAAAAATATGTAGTCGTTAGTAACTCTAGATTCTGATGTTTTCACAGTAGGTAACTTAATTATTACGAAATTACAAGTATCCAAGAATTGGGAAATTTCATTATTAATGTAGGTGATACTTGTTTACGAAATTAGATTCTACTCCATCCTATAAGGAAAGCGTAAATCCTGTATATCTGAATGGATCGAACTCTTCTTGAATGAGTTACAAAATATTTAAATATAAATATTGGGAACTTTGTCTAATCAAGAAGGTGGTATACAATTGATCCGACAAATAGTAACAGAATTTAAAAAAAATAACTTTCGACGGTGCAACGGTGATGAAGCATGTTCAAATAATAGAAAAACAAAAACACAAAGAAACTTGTTTAAAATAGATAATTTTTGTGTATTTGTACAAAAAAGAGGATAACCAGCCAAAACAATTGTCGAGCTTAATTGAATATATTTGTTGAAGTTTGTTTTTCTACTATTGTAACAGAATTACAAACGGCCTAACTTTCTACTTATTAATTTAAATCACTCCCTGGAAACGCATGTGAAATTGAAACTATTTTGCACCTAGTTGTGACCTCTTTTTTATACCAATACACAAAAATTATCTATTTTAAACAAGTTTCTTTTTCATTTTTTGAATGGATTGCCCTTATATTAAGCCATTTTATTTTACAGATGTAAAGAATCCTAAATACCACAACAAGGGTTGCAGTGATTGTATTGATATACAGGAAAGTAGATTGTAAATGCTGACATTCCTTTTCCAGTTTCATATCTTTTCCTTCAATTAGAAAATCTCTTTCGGTGGCATGTCTCGCAGTTCTGTGGGAACTTGGTAAGGCTGTCGACTGAAATCGTTATCTTGAAATCACTACAACAGGACGCGGAACAATCGCTACTTATGAATTCCTTCGACATCCCCTTGCATTTTTAATTCTCGAGAGATGCTTTTGTTTCTGTCGGTCGTGAAAGGAACCCGAAAATAGTCGAGTATATATGTATAGTAGAGCGCACCCCGAGATTGAAATCGAATATCGCTGCTCTCTCTTAAAGAAACTGGCTCATGAATAATTTCAAGCCGTTCCGTTCAGAGTTTATTTGTTTAAAGAAGGCCTCTGCCATGGGACCACACCGAAGGTGGAGAGATCGACAAGTTAAACTCGCGCTCACCAACAGACCGCACGTATATATGTATGTATGTATGCATTGTACGTGTATGTAAACATTTATGTGGATACCTAAATATATGCATGTGTACCTTACTATATGTATATGGATGAGTGCATCATGAAACTTGTGGTGGGCTCACGTTCAGCAACAAGTAAGTCCCTTTAGATTTCGAACGATGGTTAAGAAATTGCTTTCTTTCTGACGATATAAAGAAGACATACTTCGGTTTGTTTTCGGATCGAAAATCCGTATCACTGTGGTAGCAGAGGCACCTTTCTAAAGTTTAAAACAGATGTTTTGCTAGGTGAGATGAAATAACATTTTAATAAAATGTAAGTGAAGACATTTTCTGAATCCAAAGTAGGTTTTTGGTGCGCTTTACGAACTTTCAAACGAAAGATTTAGCAAAAGAAAGAGAATTTTGGGAACCCTAAAGAACCACGATGAATAAAGGAATGCAAGATGAACAAGTACGTTGAAGCTCAACGCCCAGACGTGACTGAGGATGCTGGAAGCAACGAGTAGTTAAAATAAATACCTTCGCAGTTTTTGTTAAATTTGAACATTTGGGTTCTATTGAAAGTACCCGAAAGGTTTGAATGATCTAGTATGATCAGTCAGTGTAGATTACTTTCACTCTTTAGGTTCGATATATCACTTTAAGAAAACCTCGCTGTCATAGGTACGAGGGTAAATCAAATGTAAACGGTAATTTTGTAAAATAAATTTATTGATTAATGGTACACAGAAACTAAATATTTAACATTCTTTAAGGTAGTCACTTCCGTGCTCTACACACTTTTGCCACCGATTTGGAAGCTTGAATATTCTTTCTTCAAAAAAATTTTGAGGGTAGGTTGTCAGCCAATTGCGCACATACTCCTCTACTTCTTCATTGCTTTCAAATCTTTTGCCTCCAAGTTATTCTTTCAAGGGCGCGAACAAAAAATAATCACAAGGTGACTAATGATTAGTCAGGGCTATAAGGAGGATGCTCGAAGGTTTCCTAGTCCATTTCTTCCAACTCTTACGGAAGTGTCCTTGTCAAAACTGCGGTGTGTGGCCTGGCGTCGTCATGAAGGAGGATCCCGCATACCCCGTCGTTTGCTTCAATACGCGATTTTTGTCGACCGTAACAACCCAGAATAGTAAGCCGCATTCACTGATCACTGTTTGTTGATTGCGAAGAAAATCAATGAATAAAACTCCCCTTGAATCTCATGCACTTTTCCGGTTGACAGGGCAGCCTTCATTATTTCTTCGCCACTCCTTACTCACCATTTTTGATTCGGGAGTGTAGTGATGCACCCACCTCTTATCACAAGTGACGATACGCCTCAAAAAAAACTTCTCTTCTTGTCGAAATCAACTCATAAGCCTTTCACTGATCTTCGACCTGACCTGTTTTTGATTTTTGGTTGGAAACAACAACAACCTTGACCCAGCGAGCACTAATTTTTCTAAAGCTAAGTTCATCAGTGATGATGGATTGAACACTCCTATAGCTGATACCAACTTGTGATGAGATTTGTTCAATAGTTAACTGGCGATCTTCTTCATCAAGCTCTCGAACAGCACGGATGTTGTATCATGTTATTTGTGAGATTTGTTCTTGGTCGTCAATTATGACATTTTCGACAGGTTCTCGCCCATCCCTGAAGGTACCTTGCGCGTATAATTCAGTCATGACTGTACTGCAGACAAAACCGAGCACATCTGCTACCTAAGCCGGTTTCCCCCTCCTCATAAACCAAACAACACTCGAGCATCAAATCCTCTAGATCGGAATTACGTGCTAAGCTAAATACTAAAATTACTGTTTATATTTGATTTACCCCCGTATGTTTCAATTTCTTTTTCTTGCCAATTACTTTTACCTTCTTGTTAACAATACAGCTACTTATTGGTATTATGATTATAATTTCAATCGCTTTGTATACAAATAGACTCTGGCTCAATTGCTAATTATCGACGTAAAAACACTTGACTCACATTCACTTATTGTTTGCTGAATATCATTTAGTAATTCAAATACTACTGTAGACAATTTTGACGTTCTACTCTGCAGATGTTTGTTTATCTTAGATGTACAATTATTGCTGTATAGAGAGCTGATTACCTGTAACTATACATTAACATATTCCATTTAAATGAAAACAAACCATGTCAAGTTGCAGTATAGTAGCCAATATGTGAATTTATTGTAAACACTTGAGGCTTCTCAGTTTAAATTGGTGCCTCTATTGGTTAAATGATTTTAGAGGGTCGTTGAATTTAATAACAGACGATCTACCTATTCCAAAGAGGTACTTGTTGAGGTGATTAGTACATATATTGAAAAACATTCGCAACTGCAATATTTTGGCAATTCGTTTCATAAAAAATTGCTGACCAAAAACAGTCCTTTATGTAATTAGTTTAGATTCCTTGTGTCCTACAGGTGCAGCATCGAACTCATTTAAAATATACAACATACGATGCAAGCGACGTCCTAGAATTGTAGGTTACATCGTTTCGAGTATCATCAAGTAGAGCGAACATAAATCATAACTTTGTATATTGCATAAGATGAATTCCCGTTCATGAGTTGGAACGTAAAACAGAGCAGTGTATTCAGTTGAATATTTGGGCAATATGCAATTATTATCTAATGTTACTATATATACCCTTTGTAAGGACTATTATATGAAAAAGTAAATATAACCTGTGTGTTCTATACACTTAACAAACATATGAATAGTTATTATATTCATAAACATTTAAGCAAACCTAGGATTAAATTTATTATTAGATTAATTGAATATCATTAAGTTTACAAGATGCTCTATGAAAATGGAACCTATTGTTAGGGCACGTTTTGGGTATTTTTGAAAGTCCGTCTATCATAAAATTAAATAGCATCAGATATAATTTTACCCTCTAGGTCAATAACATTACCTATACAAGACATCAACATTCTTAGATGCAAAGGATCGTTTCATCCCTGTATATTTTAAACATCATCCAATAATATTGTTTAACAATTTAAGTAGCGCCTATTGATCTTCAGCGTTATCAGTATTTATACCTTGGAAACACGGCAAATTTCATGTTCGAACATCCAGAATCACAATCATTAAACATTCATAATCATATTCAATATAATTCAATCAATAATCATTAAACATTCATCATTCATCACAAAAAAACATTTTAAACATAAAAATAAATATGCAATCAACAGAAACAACTACTCCGAGGGCTAATACCCCTACCGGCATTGAATCACACTGTTGATTCTGATGGATTGTTAGACGAAGATATAACATATTCAAAAAAGAAAGAAGGCATTAAAATTCTTTTTCGTCTAAATTGTAAGGATTACTACTGTGTAGACGCGTTCGAAATGTGGGATCTGTGATCCTTAAAATTTAGACGAAAAAGGATTTTAATGCTTTGTTTCTTTTTTAATTATTTTTAATATTGTAGTATCGCATTTATAAAAAGTGTAGTTTTAGTTGTTATTAAATAATTAAAAGTTGAAAGGCACTTTGACTCGCATCAATTTGAACTATTCTAGTGTGAGAAACAACACTGGAAGTGTGAACAATTAAGTTTGCACATTTTAGAGTGTGTGTTGATTTATTTGGACAGTATATTGGTTTCACACTTTTTATGAACCTTGTTGAACATTATGAAATACTACAATTAGTAGGAAATACGGATAAAGTAAAAATAGGAAAAATGGACTTGTGGACGATTGAAGTATTTCTGACATTGTGACGACAACTTTTTAGAATTAAATACAGAATTTGATACGCATAACTTTGCGAAGAATAGTTGTTTAGGGTAAGCTTGAAATTGAAATTCATAGATTCCCATTGTCAAACATGTATTTCCATCTAAATGTAATCTAGAAGCAATGGTCTAAATGCTTCATTTCGTGGATATTACATGATTTTTTTACAAGAGTTAGACCACAGCAAATAGTCTTCAATTACTATATTAGCAAGTAGACGTTGATAAATAAAAAGAACTGGTAGCTACACAATGAGGGATAAAACTAAGTACATTCTTTGAAAAATTGCACTGTTGTGAATTTCTCCATAACCACTTATTTTTGAAGTATTACATACAAATTAGTATCAAGGCAGTTATAATTTAAAATGGTACAGGGTAACAGTGTTTGACTTTTAACTATGTTACCTCGCAGAAGCAGACATGGTGTTGTAGAGCGCAGAAGAAAACTGATTCAATGTATGCAGGTACTTACGATAAGTGAAACCTTTACAAAAGCGGCTTTGCACATGGGCGTAATCCCGTTTAATACGATATTGCAATTTTTCGAAACCGAGTGATAATTAAATTCACTGGAGAACATTAATTTTTACCATAAGACGACAAAGTTGGTCGGTCCCGTGAAGCGACGACGAAGAAGAAGAACAGGCTTGTTTTGACACCACATCCGCGACATGTAAGCTGACACCTGATGCACAAGTGGGCGCTATCGTCGCGCCGCCTTCACCGTCAGAGCCGCCGCCAGTTCTCTCACCTCGTCTGACGCCCCCACGTCATCCAACCCGTTATCGCCGATACCTAATTACACCAGCACCAGATGAAAAACTGCCCCGGTCCTGGCCTGATACGGTTTATGAAAAAATATTAATCGCGCAACTGGTCGTTTTCAGAAGTGAGTAGGAGACACAGTCGTTAAATGTTTTTAACGCTCCCAGAACAGATAAATCTTCAAATGGCAGTCCACCAGCACTTTTTTTCATTTAATTTTGCAATAAAATGCCTGCAGATCTCGACATAACATATATCGTTGCTAGTTGCCACAAAAAAATATTTTGATAATGGTTTTCGATACCCTGTCACTTGCTAACACTAACACATGCCCTCTCTTAGTGAATGTTGAATTGACCAAATAAGGTAAAGCAAGTATAATTGGACCATCTATTGCAAAGCTGTGCAATGTGCAAGAAATACAGAATTCTAATATAAACTTTAGCATAGCTTTGGTATAATTTAAACTACAATAACACAAGTCGTAATATTGTAAAAAAATAAAAATCGACACATTAAACTGGTCTGTTTTTCTTGGCTAAGAAAAGAGAATTGCTCCACCAAGGTAAGGATAGACGGTCCTCATACTTTTGTTGGCAATGATTGAACAAATAGTTCTTTGGTCGTTAGGTGTTTTGTAAAGACACAGTAAAAGAAATATGCATACATGTGTATAGTTTAGTTTATTATGTACACAATTAATAAGGGGCAGTTATATACAAGATGAAGAAACTTGCGGTAGAATGAAGAAAAGTAGAAGATAAGAAGTGAATAAGGACTTGATTGATTGAGTTTATCTGGATGAGATTTACTGAGTTAGAGTGGCTGACTTTTAGTGACACCTCATAATCCTCGTTCAAAGGGTTTTTATGAACGGTATGTTAAAAAAATGAACGAAGTAGGAGAACCGTTTCTCAGGATTTTAGTTTGGCGTTATTCGATATACGGATACTAGGAAATTTAGGGAAAGTGACCGTGACTAAGGTAATTGACGTAAAAAAGTGAAATTCGAACCGGATGTAGAAAAGGGTAACTTTCTACTAGTAAGGCTACATGGGTGAGAGTGTGACGATTCCAATAACACCAATTAAGGATTAGTAAACAAGTTGAAAAAATGAAATTGAAAGAAGAAACTATTATGTCAAAAAATTCAAAGGAAAAGTGAAATTTAAAATGTAACGAAGAGTACAAACGAAATAGAAGTTGTAAATTCAAGAAATAGAAATCTGAATAAATAGACAACAAAACAGAAATACATAAAATTAGATAAGGAATATAAAAATATACAATATGTACAAAATTGGCGCATTAATTTACAACCCTAGTAGAGGCGAGTGTGGCAATAAACGCCACAGTTCATTTGAAGGACTCTTGGAAATCAATTGCGTGAATCGATTCACTGCTTACAATGTAACTGATTCAAATGAATTGTCCTAGTGAATCGTGGAGAATATGATGATTCTTTTTATGAAATAGAACCGTTTGAATCGATTCAGTAGAAAGAATCGTATTGCCCACCTCGTCAAACGTCTTTTCTCTTCACTCTCTACATCACTATGATGATTTAGATAAAACGTTTCTATTAGTCTTTTTATTCATCATTTACTGTTTTTTATTCGTCTTGCTTTCGAATCTTCCTTTATCAATGTAGACGGGTGAATATAGAATTCATCGAAGATTGGCACGGACTATTTCAGCCCCATCCACCACTACGAAATATATGGAAAACTTGGCTAAAGGCGTTTTCCATAGTTATTTTCGTTTCAGGTTATTGTTTCTAAATCAAATGCAGTGTTTGAAACAAACGATATTTTCATTGTTGTAAGGAAATAAACAGTGTTGTTTTCTTTTTTATCAACAATTAAGAATTTAAATCAAAACTAAAAACGGTAATGTTTCAACAAATTTTTATTGCGAAAACTCGACAATATTGTTTCGACTTAATTAGTCATTATAAAGAGTACTAGACTATATAGTATAAGTCGAAACAATATTGTCGAGTTTTCGCAATAAAAATTTGTTGAAACATTACTGTTTTTAGTTTTGATTTATTTAAATATGTTTCATCACAACACATCTGCAGTTAACTTTAATTCAATTAAGAATCTCACTGGATAAAGTTATGTCCGAAGAAATAAAGAAAGTAATAAAAAATCGTCGTGGAACCTAGCTCACTATAATACGCTATCACGCTGGATATAAAACCTCGAAAATAATATGAAAATAAAATTGGGGACTATGTGCAGGTAATTTTAATAATGCATAAATTTAATAAATGCATTTAATAAACGTGTACGTAATTAAAATCTATGTTTGCATAAAATTCCTATCAGAACCCCGGTGTCCTGTCCATGTAGATAAAGACAAGCCCGTTAAAAGAGTTTATTTCTTATTTTAGCAGCGGTTTACAACGAAGTAAGGTTTAACTGTCTGGAACAGAAGTAATATACATCTCTCCTGAGTTGTCTTTCTTAATTGTATAACTTCATTAAGAGCATATATTTGCATACAGCAATGGTTACGAACGTCGGGTACTCATTACATTAAAATTTAAGGTACGAATAAGCTGTTCTGTTAAATGAATATCCCGCAGGCTTATTGCGAGGTATCAGTCTCGCCCGATTGTACTTATGTACTGCAAAACATTACATATACCTGTTTGAGGCGCGTTCAAAGCAAACTTGATCGTGAGATTGGGATCTCTTCATCCGCCCACGAAACCTCTGCATCGCATGGTCCATCTTTTACTTACCCAAGCTGGCCGCATAAAGGAAGAGTAAAACAAATTTAACTACAAATATTTTTGACTAAAACTGTCCAAAAACTGTAGATGTTTTAATGCAAGTTGAATGAGCCGACGCACACACTGATGCGCCACGTGTGTCTCTGAGCACATTTAGGTCTATTTAATCATAGTTAAACTATTCGACGTCAATTCGTGGATTATCGATCTAACAGGCGGGCTGAAAAGTTCGTAGGCTATTATTATTATTCAATATAGTTCCCTTCGAGGGCGATACAACGATTATAGCGGTCATACAATTTTTCGATACAATTTTTATAATACGAGTTGTCTTTAGCCTCAAAATAAGCTTCAGTTTTGGCGATTACCTCTTCATCGGCATGAAATTTCTGTCCAGCGAGCATCTTCTTAAGGTATGAGAACAGAAAAAAGTCGCTGGGGACCAGACCTGGAGAGTACGGTGGATGCGGAAGCAATTCGAAGCAATTTTGCCATAGATTTCATTCATTTGTAACACGGTGCATTGTCTTGATGAAACAGCACTTTCTTTTTCTTCAAATGAGGCCGCTTTTCCGCGATTTCGTCTTTTAAACGCTACGTAATAGTCGGTGTTTATGGTTTTCCCCTTTTTAAGATAGTCAATGAATATTATACTACGACCATTGAGCATCCCAGAATACTAATGCTATAACCTTGCCAGCCGACTTTTGCGTATTTCCACGCTTTGGAGTCGGTTCATCACGTGCAATCCACTCGGCTGATTGTCGATTGGACTCCTGTGTGAAATGATGGAGCCATAGTTCATCCATTCTCACATATCGACGCAAAAATTCGATTTTATTACTATTGAACAGCTCCAAATACTGCTTAGAATCATCGATCCGTTGTTGAGATCGCGCGGCACCCACTTTGTACAGAGCATTCGCATACCCAAATATTCATTCACGATATGACCAACACGTTCCTTTTATATCTTTAGGGTCTCAGCTATCTCAATCAACTTCACTTTACGGTTATCAAAAATTATTTTGGGGACTTTTTTGATGTTTTCGTCGGTAACAGCCTCTTTGGGGCGTTTACTGCGTGCATCGTCCTCGGTGCTCATTTCGCCTTGTTTAAATTCAGTAAACCACTTTTCTACGGTTGACTTTCCTGGTGCAAAGTCCGAATAATGTTTATCAAAGCCAGCCTTGGTTTCAACAGTAATTTTTTTCTCCAGAAAGCAATGCTTTATTAACACACGAAATACCTTTTTATCCATTTTTTCAAAGTAACAAAAGTTCTTTCATTAAAAATGCTATAACTCAGATAGTAATAGTGCAACAGCTGTCACATTTATACATGCGTCTTTTGAAGGTTAGGTTAGGGCTAATTGAAAATCATATGGATTTAATACTACTAGCGCCATCTATGTGTCAGCCTACGAACTTTTAGCCCGCCTGTTATACAGAAACTAATTGAACCTGCTTAAATTTGGACAAATGGGTATTGTTATCGAACTTGCAGATTAATCATGGTCAGATTCCGTCATAGTCGCTGTTACAAGCTATTCAGGACTGAATATTGACATTGATAGTTGTTCGGTTCCAACTGGAACATTTCAAAATATTCGCGATTTTTAATTGAAAAGACAACATCCTGGATGTCTAAAGTAGTTAGTTCCGTATAAAATTGCAGATTGACATTTAAGCGCTTACACAATAATGAAAAGAAAGATATAACAAAAAGCTTACTCATCTATTGGTAGAAAGTTAATAGAAAAAAATACTTGGTATTGTTTTACCTTTTTATTTGAGAAGACTCTAACATGTTTCGACTATGAAGCCATTATCAAAGAGTTAAACATAGTAACTAACGAAATAAAAAAAACTTTTTTGTGTTTCATTCCCACCAGCTACTCGTGCTGGTTAGCGAGCAGTCCCTCCGACCTACATTATAGTGCAAAGCCGGCGGTTAGGGCGTAAGGCCCTCTTCCACCTCCTTACAGAAATCGTGGGAATGGGTGGGTGGTGTGGTTAGGGAGAGAAAGATGAGACGGACGAAATGAAGACAGAAGAGAAGTGAAAGGTTATCTGTGAAATATTACTGCCTTAGCATTTACCTAAGTGATCCAAGGAAACTACAAAAAACTTGACCAGAGCAGTCGGATGCGGATTCGAACCGGTGACGTCCCGAATGCTAAGCAATGATCTAGAGCACTAGACCACGCACCAAATTTAAGCTTAAAAGTTACAAACAGATTGAAAAATTATAATATCACTGCAATAGTTCTCAATAAAAAGAATTTAGGTTTTCTATTGCTAAACAATAAAGAACGATAAGAGAATGCAGAAAAAAGTGGGGTATATGAGATTGAGTGTAAGGATTGTAATTCTGTATATTTGGAGCAAACTGGTCAAACATCAAAAATCAGTAACCCACATTCAAAAAATACAATTTTCGTAAACTTCAAAATATTGCATATTCAAAATAAAGGTAGGAGACTAGATCTCCTAGCAATATTGGAAATAACTAAAGCCGAGAAGAGTAATAAAATGTTATTCAAACACCAAACAGATTTTGGGGTCTCCCCTCTATTAAAAGCAATCGCAGGTATAACACAAAAATAAATAATATAACTCATTACCACCTTTTCAGTTTTGTACCTATTTAAAAGAAATTTGTCTTTATCTCGTTAGTTAGTATGTTTAACATATTTTCTAATGGCTTCATAGCCGAAACATGTCTTATCTCAAATAAAGAAGTGAAACAATATTTCTATTAACTTTCTATTTATAGAATGTTTCACCAAGAAATTAGCCTAAATACAATCATGATCTATTAAAACGAAACAATTACCTCTGAGACGTTATATGAACTTGTAACCAAAAAAAATTGTCATTAAACCGCACTGAATCCTAGACGTTTTGAGGTAATCCTAGGCGCGTTAAGAAAACCGCTGATCGTCTGTTTCATATAATGCGGATTTTGTGTTTATTTCGAAATTCAGATAATCGCGATTTGAATAATCGAGATAGAAGTGTAGTAATGATGATAATATGCTAAACGACATGGTCTAGAGGTCTAGATGCCGAAACGGATCAAATTCGAAATCGTTTAAGCTCCAAACCAATTTTTAAATAAACAAACAAATTTCGTCATAACTGTGTCTTTGTAATACCTAATAATAACCCAGTGTTCAAGAATTGAAAAAATGTTAGGATAGTCGACCCAAAATCCATTTATATACTTTTGAAGTACCATAGAGTAAGTACCTATACAAAAAAAAACAAGTGGAACCGTTTAGCCGTTGGCGGTATTAGGAACTCCATCAGTCCATGGTCAAATAACGATAAAATAATCACCAGGATGTGCTCGTTCGTATTTATTTATTTTTTTTTAAATGGTAATTTGTGAGGACTCCAGGATTTTGTACGCTCCCGCGAAAGGAGGTAGAGAGTAGGCTGGCTGGCTAGCTGGCAGGCAAGCGCAAGAAGTGAGTTTCGGCTCCGACAGAAGCATCGGGCCACTATCAGTCGCATGCAGGCCGCAGTGTCGTGAGTATCTGTAGCTCTCGCGTTGAGATTTCTGATTGTCACACACGACTCGGCGTCGAGAACGATCGCAGTTGGCATCGCGTGCTGAGCGTCGTGCTGTGATATTCGTTCGTTCCACGTGCAACAACAAACAATACGGACGACAGACTTCGGGTATAATAACGAAGTCGAGCTCCTTTCCTTCTTTCTTGTAAGCGTGATCGAACAGTTGATTATATAAAGCATGGAAACGAATGGCGATGTTGTTCGACATGAATAATTAATTAGACTTCAACTTTGGCTATCGTTTAATTGTTGTCTTTTGTGCTGCGGGTATAATAATAATAAAACTTGCGATAAATGCTTGTGATAAGGTAGTAAAAATTTCAAAGGGAACCGAAGGCAATTAGCACTTCTTCTCCGAGAGATATTTGCAATGATGAAGAAAAACGGACCGTCAACAATGAGTGTGTGAAGAAGTGCCGGCGTAACAACGATGTGTGAAATAATGCGTCCGCCGCGATCGTTGTGATTTGAATTGAATGTGTTTGCGCCGCCCGTTTGCTTGCCATTGCATTAATGATGGATCTATCTGCGACTCGTGTCTTTTTTGCTCTGCTCTTGCAACTTTTCACCTGGAACGCAAATGGTACGTTGGTTATTCATTCGATATTTTGTTATTCAAATTACGACGATCCCCTGGGTAGATATGCGGAAAGGTATCTATCAATCCATCCTTTCTATCCGTGCGTGCCCACTTCTTAAAGTTGAAGTGGCACGTTCAGAAGAATTGATTTCATATTACATATACAAATATCCATCTAAATGGTTTACAATTGTTCTGACCTCGCCAAATGACAATGCCCATTTGTTTGATATTTGAAGCCTAGTCTCACCGCTACGATATTATTTTACAAATATATATCAACTTTTTAGAGTAGAATCTTCTAGTCGTTGAAACATATCAATAATTTTGAATTAAACACACGTTTTTCTTGAAACTTGTGTTTTATTCAAAATTATAAATATATATCATGTACGGATACTTCCACATATCTGAACTATGACACCTCCTTTTGCATTTTTTAAATGGTTGAACATGATGATGGGAAGATCCACTGTATTTTTATACACTCTCATATATCCACGACCAAGAGGAGGTGTACACTCAATTTTAAGTGTTTCGTTGAAAGTACCGTTTATTAGATTTGTACAAACAAATAATTTGAATAATCGGTAAAGAAATCTTTTAAATTATAACTTGGAGCTGAACTGTTTCCTTATCAGCATTTCAACAAATGAATGGTACTTGATATTTACTTTTTGATAGTAAAACGAATACCGAAACCTTTGCTCGAGTGTTTTTTCGTAGGTAAATATTATTTGCCTTTGTTAGATGATTGTCAGTTAAAATGTCTTACCTTGACCATCTAAATCTAAACCACCTTTGTTTTACTTTTATCCATGATTAGTACAAATTTTGTAATTCTTCAAGTATCTTGTGTAATATGACTGAATTTTTCTGTTTTTTATGGATATGATAAACCATGATTTAGAAAAATTCAGTAAGTAGTACTTAGACACTTTCTGCCTTATGTTTATTATCATAAATTTTTCTACCAAAATAGTGTGAGACATTCAACTGTTGAAATCATTGACTCGTTTGTTTCTGTTGATCCTATTGTTATCCCTATAATACATAAATATCATACTTTTGTCTAAATTTCTCAATCTATTTTTTTCCTGTGCCAACCTCCATTCCTTAGTGTATCGTCATAGTCCTCTCCAATTTTCCAGGTTTCGTTTATCTATGTATTCCTCATTATTCTACTCGCATGTCCGGATGATCTTAACCAAAATTGTTCAATAATGGGCTTTACTTAACATAGTTCTAGTTCCTGTCGAATATTCACGTTTCTAATTCTTTCCAATCTCGTAACTCCTTGTACTGAAATATTTCATTTTAAATACAGAAAAGAAATAAATTTCAAGTGTGAAACAAAAAAGCAGTATTATTTATTTCTTTTCTTTATTTATAAATTGTTTCACAAAAGAACAACTGCGTGTACTATTCAAGCTATTTCATTTTTGGTGCTTGTAATTTTCTTTTTTAATATACTGTTGGTACCTACTCATGTTTCTTCGGGTATATTGATATGAAAACGTCTATCTATCTTGGGTACTTCTCTTCTAATAAAGTTTATTTAGAGCACCGAAAATTTTGCTGCTGCTGATGCCCATTCATTGATCTCTGATTCTTGCATTCCATCTGCATTAAGCCTACAACATTATATATTTGAATTCCGTGACCTGCTGTTATAATGTTCCGTATATTTTTATTCGGAGATTATTTCTACCATTTCCGATGTGCATTCCTAATTTTTCTCTATTAACCTCACCGCAATTTTTTCATCGGGTGTATTGTTTCTTTAATAATTTTATCCACCATGATATAAAAATAAGGGTACTCAGTAACTTCCTTAACTTACACATTGTTCGTTAATGAACTCACTTATGATGGTCATATTTCCTTCCCAAACAACATTTCTGTGTATTTTATGCATAGTTTTTATAGCTTCTATTAATTTTCTACCAAAAAATCCGTTTATTTACTTTATTAAACTCTTCTTATAAATCGAGGAAAACTATACATGTTTCAGACACTTGATCTACAAAATTTTGCTCCTACAATTCATTCCTGTATTTTGACTATAGCGCTTTACATTTTACCTTACCAATTCAAAAGTTTATATTGGCATTATGTACTCGAACCCATTAGTCACGAAAGGTAATTTCCTGTTACTCTGTCAGAATTGGCATCCCTGCTTCATAAATTCTTTCCCCGAAGGGCATTCAGGATGGAATTTCGTCGAAATCAAATGCCGCATTTATGGCCCGTATCTCCTTATATATATATATATCTACTAGGTAACATACTGTTTACAATATTTCGTTTGTTTTATTTCAACAACGTTACAGATATAAAAAGAATGGTAATGGAATTACAATTGAAGAACTGAAATAAACTCCGTATAAAATACGACCTAGGTAGGTATGTACGTACTACAAAATAATTTATACCATATTCAAAAAAGAAGGAATTAAAATCCTTATTCGTCTAAATATTAAGATCAATGATCTCACATTTGGAACGCGTCCTACCAAGTAGTCACAACGAACCGAAAGCGACGTCCCACGACCGGTTTCGACTTATCGGGTTTCATCAGATGGGCGCTGGCAGAAAGGCCTTAACAGGCCATATTAAACCAATGTGGCTTTCGGTTCGTTATGCCTACTTGGTAGGACGCATTCCAAATGTGAGATGTTTGTTGATTCCATATTTATATTTAATTTATACCAATTTATGGATATTCATAAAACTACAAGTCCTTAAGCCATGGCAGAGATTATAAATAATGTTTTCATAACTTTAATGGTGAAATTACCATTTAGAAAAAGAGGTAGCAAATGGTTGAAGTAATAAAAGAATGACGTTGAGTGGCATCACATATGTACATATAGACATTTTGCAATGACCATTTTCTCACAGCAAACAGAAATGTTTAATGTTGAGACCGATTCAATCTGCTTCCAACGACCTGCAAAACCTTTAACAGTGATGTATTAACCATATTCACAAACAGACAGTGGCTGCCTACGCCCGACTATAGTTTGCTGATGAAATAAAAGTTTTAATGTTTTGTTTGAAATGTCTTAAATCGACAGTCTGTTTGCAGTAGAACTATACCGGTCCCTTTTAAGGACCAAAATCAATATTAGCTACCGTTACTTCAGCAATTAGTCACTACCTATCATTCCAAGAATTCTTGCCGCTCTCCAGATGCCTTCTCGTTTTGCTTGCTTGCTTGCTAATACGGATACTAAATAGATCTGGTTTACCGTTCGTCCATATATTCTGTAATAACCCTTACCCTATTAAGGGCAGGTACCTAAAATAAAATACATACATTTGTTTAGTGTTTATTGTATATTGTTTGCCTACTATTGCACCTGTTTTAGCACCACTATTTGCTTTGGAAAATAAATAAGATACTAAACAGATGTTAGGCGTGATAAGGTGATTGGTGGTACTTTTTTATTAGTAGCCGATAATACATTATTTGTTCATTTATTGGACCATGTCTATTCTACTACGCTAATACCTATTGGTGTATTTTTATCCTGTGGATAAATACATTTTATGCCGCATCAATCAAAATCCGTTCAACAGATGTTAAATTATAAGCGAATAAAAGGAAAAACAAACAGAAAGTTTTAATTTAACTTTCAATAAGAAAACTCTGTGTTTAGTTATTTCACTCGCATTTACTGACTTGAAGATAAATCTGTAAATTCTTTAATAGATTTAGACGAATGGTATAACTTTGTATTTCAGTCATTCTATCAACTAGGTAACTAAAAGACTTCCAACGATTTAATGCAGCAATATTTTAGCGGGTTGAGTTCTTAATAAAATTGCTAATGTTATGATGAAAATCCGTTCCGCTTAATATTAAAAAGCTTTTAGGTTAAGCACATTAATCTTTATCATCTTCGTTCTGTTCTATGACTCTTTTTATTTTAGCTTAAGGTATGATGTAACGTCTGTAAACTGATGGGATAACACATTTGAAGTCAATATTTGTTATATGTTTAGATACGTTTGTATATACCGACATTCATCTGGAATAAATAAAATAGCAAAGGAACATCTGCCGCGTGCTCATTTTCTTTTTGGCAAATTATTGTATTAACCATCGGGCAAATGTGTAAAAACGCTTTTTTGAAGGTTGAAGTAGCGCCTGGAATATACAAAATTAGTCGTTCCCGTTAGAAAGTTTTTGTTGTAATAATAATTGTCCATGTATTTACTATAAGATTGCTTAGATGTTTTTTATAGAAGAGCAAGCTTTACAAATTAACACCCAACTAACGAGATAATGTTTTTTTGTTTGTTATAATAATGTTCTTCCAAAACGGCAATGGATTTTTCCTCCTGGAACTCAAAATTGAATTAACCACTCCATTTTTTTTTAATTTCGTTTATCATCTGATACGTGGTTTTTGTTTTGATGAATATATGGAAAAAAATTGCATAATTTTAAATAAGACATTTAAATAGATATTCTAACTAATCCGTGAAAATGGGGCACCCCCCAATTTCCAAAACTAGTATGAATAACATTGTAACCAATATAAATCCTGACTAATGTTATCGTCCAATTAACATGACTTAGTCGCACTTACAATGTTCAGAAATAAGACTTTTGTAATTGTTAAGAAAACTTAACCTAGTTTTATAAACAAACATAGTTTCAAAAGTATCAAGTAAGTAATTATTTCTAATTTCCTTAACTAATTTAAGATTACCAATATGAATCCTATGATTTTCAGTATGAATATATTGGGCAACACTTGATTTCTCTGTTTTATCAAACTTAGCATGAGCTGAATGTTCTTCGAACCTGATTTGAATAGGGCGTCTAGTTTGTCCAACATATTTCTTATTACAGTCTTTACAACTCACTTAATATATCTCCGACTTTTCGATAAATTGAATTTTATCCTTTGGGTTACCAAGAACGGTTTGACGAGAGTTACAATTGGAACTGTAGGCTATTCGAAATCCAGGTTTACGATATATACCATTGAGTTCTTGAGTAAGTCTTGGTTCCTATGACAGTAATAAACTTAGATTTAGTGGCATGTTTTTGAAAAGTTGAAGATCTTGAAATAATATTATTAAATTTAAGGATATTAACGAATTTATCAATTATATGTCTTGAGCAGTATAATGGGAAATGTAACTTTTTTGGATAGTGCATTTCAGATTCCAAAATTAGGCGACTTGTCGATCAAGTGCGATACAAATCACTATTAATCATATAGTGTTATTTTTAATGAAATCAATTAAAGAAATTATTAATATTTTATACTGAAAGTTGTTTTTGCTTAGTCAAACGTTTTTTTATACATTCACAGTATAAGTGACCTAAAGACATCCATCCATTAAATAGATAGCTTTTAGAGTGTAACAGACTTTAACACCTACACACATTATGTGCGTTCAAACGTTTGAATAAGTTATGAAAATAAAAGCTATGTTGCAAAAATAATTCAGGCATATATACCGTTACATTTGGCAAGGTAGACATGTTAAAATAAAAGTTGAACGTTCTCTTTTTCATAATGCCAAGTATGTTCAATGTCTAAAAATGCAAAATTATGGTAAGAAGGTGTTATTCTGGAGGCGCCTTGTTGAAAGAGCCAGGGTCTGCTTTATGTACATAAATAATAGAACAAGATACGAATGTTACCGTTGGTTGGTTGGTTGTCTTGTTGTCGGTGTATGTATGACATGTCAGCAATAATACATACACCTTCTCATATAGAAACACTCTTACACTTACATAAGCTGCTTTATCTCAAATAACTGACGAATCACAGGAAAAATATTAAAAATACTTTTAGTAAAAGCGGATTAAAGTTAATGATTTAAAAATACGAATTATAAATACAGATTACGGAGTGTTAAGGTAATGGACGACCAAGGAAAATTTAAAATTCCCGTATCTAGCGCCATGGAGATTGGTTCATTAGCAGTACTTCCGTGTCAATATTAAGAAATGACATGGCAACTAAAGAATGTGCAAATATGTCTTGTGCCTATTGTACAAGCAGTGTTATTCACAAATTGCATAATTTATGAAATTGTTTAACGGTTTTCCCATTGTATAATTCCAACATTTCTAAACTTGGGACTTTTTATTTCTTATTTAGAAGACGTCACAGTTGACCCAAAACGTTACCTTAATATTTAGTTACGACTAAAACAATACGTTCTTGGTCGCGACTTCGAATTTGTTATTTAATTAAAATTACACGGTTGGCGACTTACTGCCTTTTGTGGTTTTTTATTCATTTCAGTTAGTGTACAGCAACTTTGCTTTGGTTGGTATTTTCTCATAAATGCCTTTGAGTTCTGAGGTGCTCGTGAGAACTGTTAAATGAACAAGTTATCTGAAGATCGATTTATTTAAACATGTTATTCCGGCAATGATTATATTTAGTTCACCGTGAGCTCCTGGAGTTTGTCGAAAGACAACAGGAAAGACGTTGTTCAAAATGAATATTAAATCTTAGATAATATACGAGGGTGGTTTGATAAGTCCGTGACTTTTTGAATTTCTCACGCAGTAACTGTAATGGCAACACTGTTTCTGTTAAGTTCCATCTATCGGTAGACTACTGTAAAATTTTGAGCGAGCTGCGACGTTACTTGCCACAATAATGGAAAAAAGTGAATTTCGTGTGCTGATTAAGCATTGCTTTTTGTGCAAAAAATCCGTTAAAGAAACCAAGGGGAGGCTTGATAAATACCATGGGGACTCTGCACCGTCGCTTTCAATGGTTAAAAAGTTGTTTACTGAGTTACTGTTCCATCAGGACAATGCACGGGTGTATGCTGCTGCGTGTGTGGTCACCATGGCAAAATTTCATCAATTGGGCTACTAACTGCTACGACATCCACCTTATTCTCCGGATTTAACCCCCTCCGATTATTTCCTGTTTCAAAATCTGAAGAAATGGCTGGGCGGTAAAAGATTTGGGTCGAACGAATAGGTCATCGTGGAAACAAAGGCTTATTTTGAAGGCCTTGAGATCATATTATTTAGAAGGAATAAAAAAACTAGAAACACGATAAACTACATGTATCGAGCTAAAAGGAGATTATGTAGAAAAATAAAAAACATTTTCTGAAAAACTGACGTTTTCCTTTAAAAGTCACCGACTTATCAAACCACTCTCGTATGTTTCGTTATAACTTAACAAATTAAAAAGCAGTGATAGTACGGATTATTTTATTTTATTTAGTGAATGTGAAAGAGAATTTACATTTATACTACAAAATTATAATTTTGTATACTAGTTTGAGTTCAATTTTTAAGTTGAGTACAAATTTTTTCTTATCGGTTAGTCGACCTTGCTCTTTGGCATCGAATCAAAGACTTTTCTATTTCTAAAACTAACTAAAACTGCCTTCAGCATCGTCGCCACCCCTCGGTCGCTTCTCATCACAGGCCATCGTGTCGATACGGAACTTGATTCCTGGAAGTACGATTTATGACATGACCCATCAGCAACCATCGAAAATTTTTTATTATTGAGTAGATATGTCTGCACTTTCTCAATTTTCATAGCTAAAACTAAAATATTATAAAATACGATGAGTACAAGATAAACATTGGGTTTTGTTGCACTAAATATTTATTAAAAAACTCGACAAATTTGTTTCCACCTTTTGAGGTCATTCTCAAGAGAGAAATTCTACTACAAATTTGTCGAGTTTTTTAATAAATATTTAGTGCAACGAGACCCAGTGTCTTTCTTCTACTCATCTTATATATATATATATAATTTATAAAATGTTGCACAACGAATGCGATATACATTCAATCAATTTTAAAGTAAAATATTGCTGTTTACATTGTTTCGTTTTAAGATACTTTTTCTTAGAAGGCCTCAACAAAACAAATACAGACGGCGTAGTGTACGTCATCTGTAGATATTTGCCACTAATTTGTGGGATTCAGTAATGTTAAACAAAATCCTTTTATAATAAGGATATCGACTTGTTCAACTGAATCCACTACGTGGTAGGCCCGTAACTAGATATAATGAAAAAAGGTATGTCGTGGGTGCAGTTTAACAAGTCGTTATCGAATTAAGGATTTTAATTCCTTCTTTTTTGAATATGTTATATTTTCGTCTAGGAGTCCATCGGAATCAACAGTGTAATTAAATGCCGGTAGGGGTATTAGCACTCGGAATAGTTGTTTCTGTTGATTCCATATTTATATTTATTAATACAGAGCTTATATATATATATATATATATATATATATATATATATATATATATATATATATATATATATCGATGTCGTTCTGTACTAAATATGTGATTAGCAAAATTTAGTTAATTTCTTTAATACATAATTTTTGATTAATTCTTTTTGACGTACGTTAAAAAATCAGAAAATTACAGTAATTTATCATGAAAGTCAAAAATTATAGAAGTGAATTCCGATAGCAAAAACAATAAATGTACGTTGTATCGATTGATAGGTATTATTTACAAGGCAGTAACTAATTTACAAAAATACATATATTTGTTACTTATAAACTAATGCAACTATCAGACTCATATTTTGTAATCTTTTTTTTTTCAGTCAAAAAGCAATTATTACACATCGTGAAGGTTTCAGTTTACAGAAGTAAATTAAAATTCTATACTTAGAATGTAGATGTACAGTCCGTTTTTTTCCTGTAAACAACTTGAACATACACAGCATATCATTTAGACCTCTGAAATAATAATAATAATAATAATAATAATGATGAAGAAAGGCCTCCTTATTCAAGAACGTGATCCATTTAGGAAGTTGATGATTTACATGCACCATTCTCCATTCTAAAGTGAAAAATTGTTACACGACTTAGCGCTTAAATAATTTAAATATTTCTTTATTTGGATGGATTCGTGTCAGAGCAGTCTTAAAAAACTGAATACATTTGCGTTGTCATACTTGGAGTCATTATTTACGGCGACGGAATTATCTCATTCTTTCAGCGGGTCGGGTAATTAATGTACAATTACGCAACTTATTACCATAATTTCTCATTTAGCCCGCGAAGAATTTTTACTGTTTTTAATGTCAACGTGCCCTTTTCAAGGAAAAACTCTACCTACCTACGATTTTTTTCCGCCGGAACGATAATGGTATCTATGCTTCTTCTCTCTCGTTTGCTGATATCTTGAAACAAGTTTTTTCTTATCATTCACTTTGAAACAAGTGAATATTACAGTCCAATTTGGTTGGGCCTACAAATTAGGGTGTGGATTCACAATGTCAAGTTACATTATTACCTATTACCCAACTGACCGTTACTTAATATTTTAAACAATTAATTGTTCCATGTTCTTCGTGAAAGTCTGTAAAATTTAGACCATGACGTCGTATAGAAAAATACGGACAATAATGGAGTTAGAAATGAGATACCAAGATTTTTCGAAAATCTATGTTAGCATACAGTAAAAAGATAAATCTCACAAATAACGATTATTCTTGTAATACTTTAATAATAATTCAATGATACGTCTCTTTTTAGTTAAGTAAGTGTTCAATTGCTGGTATACTGTCCGATGTCCTATAGTGCTCTTTGGTTGTCATTATAACGCACAATTCAAGTAAAAACAATTACGCGTTTAATTTTTTTGTTACTTATTTCTAATAATATCCCTTATCATCATCAGGGTAACATTAACCCACTTTGGAGTCCTAGACATTTTCTTCTTATCGGATCCTCGCCCTCTCCCACAAGATTTTAGAATTTTCATTAACTATATAAAAAGCAATATAATATTTTGCAAAAGAGACTGTTTGATAGGGCCCTTCCCAAAGTTTCGTATTAATTTATTCAAAATCACTCAAATGACAATGACAAGCTTTTTTGTCAAACGACAATGACAAGCTTTTTGTCGAAACTATAGTCAAAAGGATTTGTAAATAGAACAGTGATAATAAACAAAGTACTGTTTAACTGATGTTGTCTTTCTTCGGGTGTACAGGCCGTCGTCGGTTGGAATTGCTTCCTAACGTTTCGCTAGCACGAGTGGCGAGCTTCTTCAGAGCGAAAATGGATAGACCTCTGAAGAAGCTCGCCACTCGTGCTAGCGAAACGTTAGGAAGCAATTCCAACCGACGACGGCCTGTACACCCGAAGAAAGACAACATCAGTTCGTCAACTGGCCGCGAAAGCCTTAATCAAAGTACTGTTTATTCATTTATCGTAAAGAATAGGTCGTTTATATCTGAAGCGAGATATTTGAATCAGATTTTTATCGTTATCCATTTTGCAGAAGTTGGGGAAAATATTCATACAGTATAAACCGTCTGCAATAGAACATTGCGGTTCTTCGAGTCTTGCGAGTCTTCACTAGATATCAATCTATAAATTCTAAATAGCCCAATTTGAAACATTGGTCAATTCTTAAAATACCGTATTCAGAATATAAATAAAAAAAGCTCAGAAAATCGTTATCCATTTTGCGTCGGCTTATTTTAGCATCTCGCCAAGCATTTCTATTTAATTTTGATTCTTTTACAAAGGTATTGCGATGAAAATTAAATAACAATCTAAATAATCCTTTGGAGGACAAAATTAAAATGTTTAAGGTATGGGCTTATGGGGGTTTTATGGTTTAGGTTTAGGGATGAAGGGTTTTAAAACAAGTTGTACGTTTACGGGATTAATGTTTTAGGTTTTGGGTTTTTGAATTGAGTTTGGGAGCTGCATTCGAAAACACTGCTCTGGAGTGAAATCTGGGTGGTGGAGGCGGTGTGAAATCCACCCTCTTTTTGATCCGTCCATTAATACGTTCTTAATTATGTTTCCTAATAGTGTTATGATAAAACTGTTCTTCAACACTACGCTTTTATTTGTATGTACAGTGCAATGTTTTAATTTAGTTCTAACTATCATCTATTTCAAAGGTCCGCAGTTCATGTGGTGCACCATTAGAGATCGTATCGATGCTGTCGAGTGGATTAATAATTTAATTAAATGACCCTCTGGACATGAACCTAAAATGTTACCGAAACCGAGGCGCTCGCGGTGTCATATTTACGACAATTTTTGAGCCTGTTTCACCATAACGGACCGTAATGAAGTGCAGTGCCTCGTATTTTAACGCTGCCGTCGCCCGAGCTCTGCATTTTAATCGGTTCATTTTCACAGCAGGTGAGCTTAAAGACACTATACCGGAGCTTTTAGATCGATTTCTTTATTGTTTTGAATACGAAATTACCACCGACTGGTATCCGATAATCAACTGTACACTCCAGATTCTATTATTGATTTGAAACTGAACGTTTGATTGCTTTTTCTTATCGATAAATGATAATTTTAAATGAAAAAAAATATGCAAATCGTGTGTGCTTTCTGTGGGCGATGAGTTTTGTTTGTTTAGATTTCCGGACCTATAAAAACTACAGGACGTATTTATTAATAAATTTTTATAAAGTTGAAATTTGTTTGTCAGTAAAAGCATGACATTCGACATTTAGAGAGCGATAAAAATATCTTTATTGCTCTCATAAGACAACAATCGACGTTAAAATAGGACGTTTGTTATTTCAAACTAGAATAACTGACAATGACTCACATTATGTTAATGATTTTTTTTAAATTAAATTATTGACCCAAACAGAATGAATACTCATTTATCTCCGTTTAATAGCACTATTGTATTAAATGGAAGGAGTAAGTAACGGCGTTTTATAATAACTCAAAATAAAGAAATACATGCAGGGTGGTCTAATATAATAAAGCGTTCAACTACAATAGCTCGGTTATTGTAGAAGTTGGAAAAGGTTTTCCGTACCTATTACATTCTAATACCGATTTTCAAGTCATTCCAAAAATTTAGTTGCAAATCAAGATGTTCGAAGCATCAGGCGAATTAAAACATTCAGTGATGAATCTTCAAGGTATAAGATGCGTCGATGCTTTTCAAAAGCTGATTCGTTTCTAAATAATTAATGAAATCTACTGTTACTTGAAGGGACTTTTTGTTAGAGAAAAAATAAAACAGCCCTTAAAAAAATCAGAATACAAATACAGAAAACAACACTATTAATTTCTTAGACCTAACAATTTCTAAATTAAACAACAAAGATAGTACAAATATAATTATTAACAACCTTTCTTGCCAGTCATACCTACAAAAATTAGCAGCTTCTTATAACATGCTACACAGACTTGCAATAAGCCCTATGGACTCGGCTAGTTTTACAAAAGAACTGACCGTTATAATGTACATTGCTAATAAAAACGGTTATAATATAGATAAAATTACTAAATTTCTAAATAAAATTTCATTTAAAATAGCTTTGTCTAAAATTTATCCACTAAAAAATAATAAAAAGCAACGTATATAAAGCAATAATATTTTTAGGTAAATCCTCATTGAATATTAAAACGTTTCTAAACAAAAATAATATTAGCGTAGAATTTAAAACGAATAACAAACTTAGTATACATATTAAAAACAAACAAACTAGAATGTGGAACATGCAACAAAATTTATATTGGACAAACTGGCAGATAATTTATTACATGTATAAACGAGCATAAGAAATCATACGAAAAATTTAAAAAACGATTCCAGTTACGCAAGCCATGTAATTACAGGGAAACACAAATGCAATTCAAATTTTAAAACAATTCACACTGAAGGAAAATGCTTCAAACTTAAACTTCTGGAAACGTTAGAAATTAATACAACAGAAAAACAATAATTTATTTTTAAATGACCAAATAGAATTAAACAATGACCCTTTACTATATCTTTGGCCCGTTCCTCCCCTACTCTAGTGAAAAATCCTTAAATATAAGAAAAATGTGTAAAGTATCATTGTATCTCCTGACGAAGCCACAAAGTGACGAAACAATCGTTAAGAACAATAAAAAAGTGTGGCAATTATCTAAGGGTGATTTATTGATATAAAAAAAATAGATAAAAATATCTGAGATATATTTTTTCTTTGAGTGACTGTGAAGATACACTAATATTGAATAAAAAAAAATACGACAAAAACTTCACAAATGTTTATTTAAATATTACATATGTATATGTTACATTTCAACCACCATGTGGTAATCATCAATGTAATTGCATGCCAACAAGAAAACAAACATTCCCTAAACCAACAAAGATATCAAAAGGAGTTTGATCATATCTCGAATATAACAGAAGATCACGGATTCAACAAAAAAGAAATGACAAAAATAATTTTAAATCAAAAGTTTAAAAAAGATATCAAAAACATCAGTACCTTAGCCCAACTTTCGGAAAACAAAATCAAGAAAAAATTCATAAATACCATAAATTTTTTATAAAAACTCTCATAAATGTTTCCAAAAAATTAAATATAGAACCAGTTTTCTCCTATAATAAAAATAAATTAAGTAATCTTCTATGGAACCCAAAAGACAAAGATGATACCAAAGATAAATCTGATATATACAAAATTAGTTGCAACAACTGTGACAAAGTTTATATTGGTTTAACCAAAAGAAATATTCATACTAGGTTTAAAGAGCATTTCTTTCATTTAAAACTCATCAACCCCGAGAAATCGGCAGTAGCTATCCATTTTCTAAATAGTAATCACAATTTTGGCTTTTGACTCAAATAATTTAGAATTATTGAAACCATTTAGTAAATATTTAGAACTTATTACAATCGAAGCTGTTTACATCAATAAGTATCGGAAAAACTTGATGAATTTTGATATACACCACTTGAATATAACCCTCTAATCCCTTTTCTATCTGAGAACGTATAAACTAGATGTAATTTATGTTTTCTTGTTAGTATGCAATTACACTGATGATGAACCACATGATGGTTGATATATATATATATATATATATATATATATGTAATATTTAAATAAGCATTTGTAAAGTTTTCGGCGTATTTCTTCTGTTCAAAATGGGTGATTTATTTTTTATCTTTTGTACATTTTTCTGCATAACGTTTTAGTATTATTCTGCATTAAATATGTTAATCAATTTGGTATCTATTCATTGATATGATGCTAAGGAGTAATTGATTTGTTTTTCAATTGTACAAATACAAATTTCTAATTTTTATGTTCCTTTTTAACACACCCACCTGTTGAATTTAACATGGGCAACAATTTGTCTAGGTAATTCCACACATGTACACTTGATTCGTTCTGATTAAATTTGTGCCTTTTTAAAGTTGAAACGCGATGTTTCAATTTGGGCAAATGAATAAAACATTTTGTCACACATTACAGGAAATCAAATAGACGATTCCTTATGAAGCATTAATGTCACTAATTTTTCTTTCCCTCGATATTGCGGTCACCGTGTACATTCTTATTTCTCATGGTACCTACCCAACCAATGTATTATTCATAAGGTATAATAAAAAGATCTGATGATAGTTTGCTCAAAAATAACTTTTGATAATCGTTCTTGCATGAAAATACAAATGTAACCACTTGGCGATAAGAATGTTTGAATAATTACGTATTAAAATCCGTTTTTCGTGGTTTTGATGGTAGGAGGCGTAGTATGTTTGTACGTATGCTGTTTAGTATGGGAATTTTCCATTTTATTTTTGTTTGTTACATAATTAAGAAACACTGTAACTGAATTGCAGGTTCAGTATCCTTGATGCACCGAAGCAAATAAGTAAGACTTATCTTTGAGAATTTTTTAAGACACAGTAGAGGTTTGTACCGAAGGTTATGTCACATTTAAGAATCGGAATAGATGCTTAACTGTAGGCAAAGGTTATTGCGGGATTAAGCTACATTTAAGCATGTCTTAACATATTATACAGTAGTTCGGTATTTTTTGTAACTTATCGCAGAAAAAGGATTAAATGAAAATGTCATATAAATCGGGGATGCTTCACTATTATGTAGGTGTAGCAAATGCTGCGCCTGTACCAGATAAGAATATTCCCAAAATATATTTTCTAGATATACTCATGTATCTTGTAAATAAGAATAAAACATATTCAAAAAAGACGGAATTAAAATCCTTATTCGTCTAAATTTTAAGATCAAAGATCTGACATTTTGAACGCGTCCTACCAAGTAGGCACAACGAACCGAAAGCCACACCCACGACCGGTTTCGACCTATCGGGTCTCATCAGGTGGGCGCTGGCAGAAAGGCTATATTATACATATAAATATGGAATCAACAGAAACAACTACTCCGAGGGCTAATACCCTTTAGACGAATAAGGATTTTAATTCCTTCTTTATTGAATAGGTTTCATTCTTATTTACAAGATACATGAGTATATCTAGAAAATATATTATATTTTCGTCTAAGAATTCAACGGAATCAACAGTGTAATTCAATGCCGGTAGGGGTATTAGCCCTCGGAGTAGTTGTTTCTGTTGATTCCATATTTATATTTAAGAATAAAACCTGTTTTTCAACATTTCATAAATAAATTACTGTTGCGAATTTGTAATTTTTAGAATGGTTTTATTTTATTAGTAATAAATGTTGATCGTATTTTTGACTATCAGCAAATTCCAAGAAAGGCGTTTGGTCGAGTACGGGTGGTAAAACTTACCCTCGGTCCCCTCTTCTCTACCTAATATTACGTACCAGATGTAGTTTTAAAATGATAAGAAACAAGATTTTATCTATCAGTGTAGTAAATGATTAATTTCGAAACGTTTATAACATAATCATTTTCAACGAATTTCAAATCAAGTTTTATAATACAGTCGAAGTTTAAATACTTTTCGCTATTGTTAATTTATATGTGTATATAGTTAATAAAACAAAAAAAAAACAAACAGTGTGTTTTTTATATATAAAAAACACTGGTCCTTCGAATGGTCTCATGTGGTACTTAGTACAAACAACTGAAAAAAACAGTTATAGTTAGAAAGTAAATGATTAAAGCGAAAAACAAAATCATTGACTATATTTCACTTAAACGACCAATGGTTATAAACAACTCCGACAGGTTAAATATTTGTGAACTTCTTTACAAAATCCCTACAAGTTACTAAATTTTAGCATTTTTTGCCAAACCTTGAACAACTAAACAGAGCAGTACTTGAAAAGTATGTAGGCAGGTGCAAACGAATTAAAAATGAAATAAGCTTTTGTTTAAGCGTCAATTGCTTAATTTTGTCTTAGGTAAACAACGATGCAAACGAACATAAAAATTTTGACAAGTAAGAATAAGCCAAGGTCTCTTCGCCAAATTCAGAAGAAGAAAATCCTCTTCTGAACTTGGTAGATTTCTGATGATTAACTTGTCATGATTCAACAGTTGAAAAATTAACAGGCAGGCTGAAAAGTTCGTAGGCTAGCATAGAAAAAAAATTTTTTTTTGATAGAATTTGATATTATTTATCAATATAGTTCCCTTCGAGGGCGAAATAACGATTATAGCGGTCATACAATTTTTCAAAACCATTTTTATAACACGATTTGTCTTTAGCCTCAAAATAGGCTTCAGTTTCGGTGATTACGATTACCTTTTCATCGGCGCGAAATTTCTGTCCAGTGAGCATCCTCTTGAGGTCTGAGAACAGAAAAAAGTCGCTTGGAACCAGATCTGGAGAGTACGGTGGATGCGGAAGCAATTCGAAGCCCATTTAATGAAGTTTTGCCATCGATTTCATTCATTTGTGATACGGTGCATTGTCTTGATGAAACAGCACATTCTAATTCTTCAAATGAGACCGCTTTTCCGCGATTTCGTCTTTTAAACGCTCCAATAACGCTACGTATTAGTCGCTGTTGATGGTTTTACCCTTTTTAAGATAGTCGATTAATATTATACCATGAGCACATGAACACTCCAGAGTACTGATGCCATAACCTTTCTTACCAGCAGACCATTGCGTCTTTCTAAGCTTTGGAGTCGGTTTATCACGTGCAGTCCACTCGGCTGACTGTCGATTGGACTTCGGTTTGAAACGATAGAGCCATGTTTCATCCATCGTGACATATCGACGCAAAACTTCAGGTTTATTACGATTGAACAACTCCCAGTTCCAACCACTGCTTAGAATCATCGATCCGTTGTTGTTTTTGGTCGATTGTGAGTTCCCGCTCGCGCGGCACCCACTTTGTACGGAGCTTTCGCATATCCAAACATTCATTCGCGATATGACCATGACCAACACGTTCCTTTCATATCTTTAGGGTCTCAGCTATCTCAATCAACTTCACTTTACGGTTATCAAAAATTTTTTTGTTGACTTTTTTGATGTTTTCGTCGGTAACAGCCTCTTTGGGGCATCCACTGCGTGCATCGTCCTCGGTGCTCACTTCGCCTCGTTTAAATTTAGCAAACCACTTTTCTACGGTTGATTTTCCTGTTGCACAGTCCGAATAATGTTTATCAAGCCAAGCCTTGGTTCCAACAGTATTTTTTTTTGTCAAAAAGCAATGCTATATTTACACACGAAATTCTTTTTCATCCATTTTTTCAAAGTAACAAAAGTTCTTTCACTAAAAATGCTATAACTCAGATAGTAATAGTGCAACTGCTGTCAGATTTATACACGCGTCTTTTGAAGGTTAGGGATAACTAAAAATCATATGGATTTGATACTAGCAGCGCCATCTATGGGTCAGCCTACGAACTTTTCAGCCCGCCTGTTATAAAAGATAAGAGTAATCATCGAAGCAAAATAAATAAAATTGTTTTGTTTCAAAAACTTAATAAAGCTCTAAAAGATTTTCAGCATATGATGCCTTTTTCATGAGTACATAAAATTAATACAGTATTACCTAATGAAAGAAAACCTCTTGTTTTGTTGATTTAAACAAACGGTTGGAATTTAGTTAATGATTAAATTTTATTATTTATTATCTCCCAAGTGAAATTTCAAATTGAAATTGGTTGGTTGATACCATTTTGGGACTGACTGTGACAAAGGCACTGATCCTTGCAAACCGTTATTTTGTATTCATAAATGGCTTTACATTGGCTTAATTCGCATCCTGGGTTAAAACGAATTACAAGTGTGCGTCAACGATAGATAAAATCACGGATCGGCCACTTCAGAAGCTCGCGCGCTGTTAAGCTGGTGGCACTGTATTTATCTGCTATTACTTCCTTTAAACTACATCACTATTCATTCCGTTCGTATTTTCTATTGCAAATGCTCGCCTAAATTATCTGCAAATAGATCTCTGGATATACTTTAACGGAAGGAGTACCGAAGATAACAACTAAATCTAAATGGTGTCCGGAAATAAAAAAAATACGATTTCACTACTTCATTTACCTTTTAAGCGGAATATAACCTTCAAGCATCTGTTTATTGTTAAAGGAATATGGTGGGCACTTTAGAGAATTTTCTCATTATATAAATACTTGCACAAAACAGTATTGTAAAATAAAACTTTTAATAAATAAAGAAAGGAAATAAATAATACTGCTTTTTCTTTTCACACTTGAAATTTTATTAAATCTCGACAATTGTTTCGGCTGATTTAAGCCTTTCTCAAGAGATAAATTAAATCAGCCGAAACAACGAAACAATTGTCAAGATTTAATAAAATTTCAAGTGTGAAACAAAAAAGCGGTATTATTTTTTTCCTTTCTTTATTTATAAAATGTTTCACAAAAAAACAACTGCGTGTACTATTTTAAGCTATTAAAAACTTTTAATACTTATTAATTTTTAATATGTGTTATAGAGAGACTTTCTTTTGTTACAACAGTCGCAAAGTCTCTGCGTAGTTTATTTGACCTACACTGGTTTGAATGCAGCTCATTTACCCGTCTAAAAGCGTTTCACGTGTATAATTTATATACCTTTATTTTTGAAAACAAATTGTTTAGGTTAGGTTAGGTTAGGTTAAATTAAGTTAATTATTGGTCTGCTTATTATTGAATAACAACCCTCTTATTTACTAAGTAAGGGTGGGATAGGGGTATAAATAACCAAGTAAGATTTATAAGTGTTATACAATTTTCATCTTCCATATTAGAGATGGAAAAAGTGACCGCTCACTCTACAATTTTTACGTTTTACCGCAAATTACACGACCGCTCGATCCATACAACCGGAGATTATATACAAGTTGTCGAATCCTGAAACCAGATAAACTAGGTAATCAGTCTCAATAAATAACTATTCTTTTTCTTATAATTTTACGATAAGTTGTTAATCAATTCTTACATTGACCAATATTAATATATGACGGCAGAATGACCGAAACGTAACTAGTGTTGTAAAGCGACGTCTGTCACCTTTTTCTTTTATCTATCTCGAATCTCACTGCCCATCATTATCGTTCAATTGCCTGGCGCCTTGCGCCTTGCCTTGCCCTGCCATTTCTTGAGGGTGCAATTAATTAAACCATTCCCCCGATGATAAGAGAAATCTCCCTTTTCTTTTGAACGGGAGAATTATTGCTGACTGTCTCTTTTCGGTCAGCTCACGATACACATCTTCACGTTTCAAAGCCATTACGCTGGTTTAAGCGGTTCAGATGTGTGTGAAGTTTATAAGATAGATGTTCCGAGATAGGAGGTTCGACAATGGAATTTAAACGTACTTCTGCCAGTGCTAGAAATAAAAAAAGGAAAAGACAAAAGCGGTAGCGATAAAAGGAAAGGCAAAAATAAAAGAAAAACCGATTGCAACATCTCTGTAAAAAAACAGGAATTTGGGGCAATTTTTTTTATTATTATCGTAGATACATTTTTTATTTAAAATAAGTAACAGATAAAAAGATGGTTTTCTATATTTCAACAAGTTTATTAGACTACAATTGTTTCGGCATATGCCTTTTTCAAGAGTATGATAAATACTAAAATTCTTAAAGTGTACATAGTCTTAATTACTATATACAAACCAATAATACAAACAAGAAATATTATGTATTATTGCCGGAAAACTCTAAATATGTATCTATTATTAAATTGTTCCTAAAATCTGACTGTAAATTTGTGTTGTATTGTCGCGCCTAAGAATATTGTTATTGTTTGTAGTTTGGCATTTTACTTATGTATTCCATGATGAATAAGGTGTAGAGATTAATTAAAAAGAGAACACAGTGTATTTTTAACAAGATGAGAGAATACATCAATTAAATTAATATTTTCTAACAATATGTCCTTGATATTAATTAATGAAAATATATTATAAGATGTCTACACTTAACATATTTATTTAAGTTTCTCTTACGATTAAAGAAACCTAACTAAAGGGTGTGATAAAAATGATGCTGTGTATGAGTTGTGCTAAAAATAATATTTATGATGACATTAAACTAAACAAAATATTGATTTTAATTAAAACATCAGTTACGGGTTATTAAACGCTATCGTAACGGTCTGTCCGGCAGCAAAGTATTTATTACTTCTGATATTTATTTGCACTTTTATAGCAGCTAATAAAACGAGATAAGACACATTTCAATTACACAGATAAGGTGACTTTATTTTTCTTCTTTCATAATCAATTAGTATACATATATATAGATATATTTATGTACCAGTCGTGCTATTGAAAGGGACAGCAAAAATCAGAACGAATTTTGCTATGACGAGATCAATTTTAACGGATTTACTAAATATTATCTAGCCATATGGGATGAAAAGTTTTCGTCCGATTATTTGATTAACAAAGCAAAATTATCAGATATTATTATTACATTAAACGGCGTAACTTAAGACAGAGGTACAGTTATAATATATTAATGAAAACACTTTTTAAAATTCACAATTATTTATTAGAAAACTCTAACACATGCGTTTCGACCTTTCGGTAATTATCAAAGAGACAATCAAAGTGTACTAAAATTAAAGAAGGTTGCGAAAGTATTTATTTGCAGGTGAATGGTTGGAAATTCCGATATTACCTGCAATCGCACGGAATATAGGGCTATCGTACCCTTCAATTTAGTCGTTTAACGTTGCTTGGAGTGCCGAAAGCAGACTTCTGAATTTCTATGCATAGAAAATAATTACACAATAAACAAAAAAAAAATTTCAATCCTCCTTATTCAAAACAATAGTAAATAGTTAAATTTCTTGTAAAAATTAGAAATTCAGGTCTTTGCTTTCGCCACTCCAAGCAACGTTAAACGACCAAATTGAAGAGTACAATAGGTAATATCGGAATTTCTAGCCATTAATACCTGCAAAAAATACTTTCGCAGCCTTCTTTAATTTTAGTACACTCTGATTGTCTCTTTGATAATGACCGAAAGGTCGAAACACATGTGTTAAAGTTTTCTAATAAATAATTGTGAATTTTAAAAAGTGTTTTCTTTAATATATTATTACAATGTTTCACAAGGAACCAACCGCAAAATCTATTGATATTATTAAGAGGTACAGTTTTCTGAATTATCAGTATGGCAAACACCGTCTATAACAGGCTTGGGAAAATGGCGGCCCGCGGGCCGAAACCGGCCCGCGGTAGAATTTTGTCTGGCCCGTGAAGCAATGTATATATTATTATTAAAACACAAATATTAGTTTTTGTCCAACATAAATTGGTGAATAAAATTTTTTTAGATAAAATATTAAGCAATACTTATACACATTATCAGGGCCGGTGGGAGCCAAAATTTTGTCCCGGACAACCGCTCTTTTCAGCGCCTCCTATTCGAAAATATAATTATGATAATTGAACAATTACAGTATGTATAATAGTCGCACAATTTTATTAGTTATTATACTTATTGTATCACATTATTTCATGAATAAACAAAATAACTTAAATCTAAAGCCGCCATTTTCTCCTCCGTTCAGATCCTGTATTAGCGATGAACATTTAAAAGCAGTTAAGAATTTCAACCACAAAATTTTCACCAGACTTTCAAAAACTTATTGGTGATGCTAAAAAATTTCACTTTAGTCATTAAAATTTATGTTATTAAACTTATTTTCATTCATTTTATTGTTTTATGTCTTTTTTTTTTTCAAAAAACTACTGAATGTTGGCTATGAAAATTATAATATGTCAAAACGTAAATGTCATTAGAGCAGTTTTTGTAATCTAATCAATTTAATATTATTGGAAGATTGGTTTTCATTTCAGCATACATATTTTATTGTAGTTACCTTTTTCTTCATAAAACAACTTATCTTTCTTTCATATTACTTGTTTATGTTTAACGAAGTGAAATATTTGATCTAAGAAATTGACAATCTAAGAAGACGTTCTGTCAAATTAATAGTTTATGTAAATCACCACAGTGTTGCCAGCATTTGTTTTTCATGTTTTTGTAACTATTTGTGACTCAATCTATTAAGCATAGATGATAGTGGTAACACTTCTAATAACACCTTTGTATGATAATTGTACAGTTTGATAATTATTTGATATTAATGTTTAAAAATTTTCTTTTCAATTTTTTTATTCAAATGACTTGATAAATAAATATTTTGATTCAAAAATGTTAGTTCTAAATTTCATTAATTGACATCCTTAGCAAAAACTATACTTAAAATTAGAAAAAAAACTATTTGGCCCGAGGTCAAATTTTCATCTGCAATGTGGTCCGACTATCAAAATATTTGCTCACCCCTGGTCTATAATGTGCGACGTAATTTTTTTGTCAAAGAAATCAGTCGTAATTGATATACGCAGCTTGACTCAATAAACCTAAAAATCACACATTTATCCTTAGGATGAGGTATAAATATTGCCTTCATATCGTTGTTACCTATATTTCATGATTGATCAAGGTTACGAAGAGTGAGTGATAAGATATGATGACCCCCTACGTAAAACTCGAAACTACCATAATGAAAACAAAATCAGAATTATTATGTATAATACTGGATGTTTGGTTTTCTCAGACATTTTTTGGGCAAATTTGTTTTGAAATTGAATTTCATAATTTTATTTCACACTATACAATAGGCGACGCTTTCGACGCGAAGCTTTCGTCGTCTTTGATTATTTATCAATTAATCGTCAATTTTCTCTCTCGTTGCTATTTAGTTTTTTAATATTAGTTTTGTTAGTTTTCTACGATAGTATAATTTTTTTACATTGCAAATATCCGTTTTCTTTTTTTATGAAATAAAACTTTAAAACCACTTTGGATAGTTAATTCACTAATGTGCTAATAGCTTCAAATCGGATATAAATATGGAATCAACAGAAACAACTATTCCGAGGGCTAATACCCCTACCGGCATTAAATTAAACTGTTGATTCCGAATTATCGGAAAATAACATATCCAAAAAAAGAAGAAGGCATTAAAATCCTTGTTCGTCTGAATATTAAGGATCAAAGAACCCACATTTGGAACACGTCCTACCAAGCAAGCCTTTCTGCCAGCGTCTGTCTACCTGATAAGACCCAATAGGTCGAAAGCGGTTGTAAGATTTGGCTTTCGGTTCGTACTGCCTGCTTGGTGGGACGCGATCCAAATGTCGGATCTTTGATCCTTAAAATTTAGACGACCTGTATTTATTATCTCTTTGGCAGATTTTTAGGTCTTCATTGTTTTATTTGTATCTTGAAATATTATTCGTAATATATCGTATTTATTTATGTCGCTAACTACATCAACCTTTACAAAACGAAATTCTGTATCTATGCTTTAGCTCACAGCTCTTATTTCTGTTGAGACAAAAAAGTTACAAAAGACAAACCTTTGTGAAGGTTAATTGCTTGATATTACTAATAGGACAATTATAATACCCAAATTTATACATACCCATGTACGTTGACACCTCATCTCTACCATAAAAAAAGAAGATTTTATAAAAGTTGCTGTTTCTCGGTAGAATGTGCAACGACTTTTATTATTTGCTTTATGCAAGATAACCTTCGTGGTCGGAAGATTACATCTTAACACTTTTTACGCGGCGAGGAGTGCCATGTAAACAAAACGCTCCTTTGTTAGTACACATTAAAATAGTAAGAACGTATGACATCCAGTGTATACTGTATACATCGTATGTATTATGTTTGTGTGTTCTAAATGCATGTTTTACCATCGTATTGTTGTAATTACTTGCTGTTTTACAATTTATTTGATTTCGACGGTTTTGTATGACATTATGTCAACTTTAACGAAAATTTATCAAGTACACAGTATTAATAACTCTATAATTTAAAAAAATATTGTGCAATTCAGTAAGATCTCCCACCTCTGTCACCTTTTCAAAACGATCACACGTCTTAGAGGTCAGATTACAATTTCTTGAAATGTATCTCAGATTTCTGTAATATATCTAGTACCTTTCAATGCCGGCTCTTTGCTAAATTGCCAGGGTTACTTCATTCGAACCTTTTGGCAAAATTATACGCCATTGCTGCTCCTAAAGCGGTTATAAACTTACCCATTAACGTTTAGTTCTTGGTCAGTAATCTGTCGAAAATTATCAAGCGTGGATCGCGATTTGGAACTGTTTGGTAGCGAGAAAACACTGACCAACCAACTTGTTCCCATTAAACACAGTTCAATAAATAGACGGCACGGCATCTGTAGATATTTGCGAACAAGTGTCAGTGTTTGACAAGGTCTTTTTCGATTAAGTATATCGATTTGTTACACTGAACCCACTGTGCTGCTTATTTTGTAGTTTTCACTATTGGAGTTACCTTTTGAGCGCTATTTAATGTCATCAAGTAGGTTGGTCGGTGTTCTGTAGGAACTTCTATGGTGCGGCGAGTTGATGAGGACCAATGAGTTCAAAATCGCGATCCGCGCCTGATAATTTCGACAGATTTCTGACCAAGAATTAAACGTTAGTGGATTCAATTTGACAAGTCGATAACATTAATCAAAACGGGCCTTCCTAAATATTAATGAACCCATAATTAGTGGAAAATCTATTTACTACGCCGTCTGTAGTTATTATGTAGCCCGCGCGACAGGCAGCCTTTGTGATATTAAGTGGCGGAATGCGCTTTTACAATTTCTGTCTGTCTGTTTTTTTGTTCCGGCTAATCTCTGAAACGCCTGGACCGATTTTGACGGGACTTACACTGCCAGATGGCTAATGTAATAAGGAATAACTTAGGCTACTTTATTTTATAAATTAATAACTATTTACTAATAATAATAATTAATTTATAAAATAAAGTAGCCTAAGTTACTTCTTATTACATTAGCTATCTGCCAGTGAAAGTCCCGTCAAAATCGGTCCAGCCGTTTCAGAGATTAGCGGGAACAAACAGACAGACAGAGAGACAAAAATTTAAAAAAAAATGTTATTTTGGTATATGTACCGTGTGTATATCCATGTGCATTTAGTAAAAAGTGGTTATTTTAATATTACAAACAGAGGCACTCCAATTTTATTTATCTGTATAGAAATCATTTACTGTAACTGTATTTATAGCAGTTTATTGCTTTTTCAAGTGAAACGTGTCAGAAATTTAAAAGTATATATGTACTACTTGCAGGTAATAAATAGTTAATATACGGTAATAATAAATCTTCAGGAAGGTATTCTATAAGTATCAATTATTCACAATTAGAAATGCCGTTCGACAATGCCTTAAGTGTCGTTGGTATGTTACAAAAAAAATTAATAATTATTGCGGCACTAAATTCTAACACCACCTACAGAACCAACAGAGAAAGCGTTTTGCAAAGTAATAAATTATCATCATCGGTTACAGTCTGTAAATAGAAGTTTTATTGTAAGTAATAGATTGAAAGTAGATAGTTAAAATCAGTGAATGTAATGTCGTTGGGTGCTCCCTAAGGAAAGTTTTGTTACGCGAATTGATTTATAGCAACCCTTTCAAGAAGCGTAACAATAAGAACCAATATATTATGCATGTGAACATAGAAACTATCGTATAATAATGTAGCTGTATATTAGATAAAGAGAGGCATCTGTAGGGGAACAATACGGTTACATGCTACTACGGCGTTAAAGTATAACTTGCAGAATGAAGAACTAAAAATTACCACGCAACTTCATGAATAGACTTGAAAATAAATCATCTTGTAATTAATTCTATTCATTGGATACGGTGCTACTGAACGCCATAAATATGCATGTGTGCATGTTGCACGTGGCTAGAAGATAACGCAATTCGTACCATAAAGAATATCTTTCATTTCATAAAGGCACAACCACAAAATTTTATTAGTGAGGGGATTGTGTACCTACTTTCGATTGTATGGATCGAGCGGTCGTCGAATTTGCGGTAAAACGTAAAAATTGTAGATTGAGCGGTCACTTTTTCTATCTCATTTAAATATGTCGATTTTGCGGTCAAGGTAACATAAGACTGGAATATGCGGTCATAAATTCGAATACTAATAAAATACAACTACCATCATGGAGCTTATTTGTCTATATTTATTTATAACAATATACATATATAAATAAATTGTTATAAGAAAAATAATGAAGTATACATTATACACGTGAAACGCTTTTATAAATACATTGTTATTCTTAATCTAGTAACTAACCTAACCTAACTTAACATAACCAATTTGTTTTCAAAAATAAAGGTGTATACATTACACATGTGAAACGCTTTTTTGACCGCAAAATCGACAGGTAAATTTTACCCTTGCTCCATTTTTACATTCAAGAAAGATTTCACCGGAACATCCACTGACCGCTCGATGAACTGACCGCAAATATGACTGACCCAAAATGGTTTGTTTTGGGGTAGCACGAGTTTACGATTTTTTAAAAAAATGTTTTTTTTTTCAGTAAATAAATTCGCTGCAATTTCCATATTTGAGATATTTCTAATTTGACTTATATGCTGATTACCACACACAAAGGCTACCTAATTACGAACTATAAACGATACTATTACTTATCCTCACAAACTATTAAGTACTTAAGTATTTAATAATACTCTTGAAGATGATTCAATTCAAAAAAGAAGGTATTAAAATTATTTTCGTCTAAATTTTAAGGATCCCACATTTCGAACGCGTCCTACACAGTAGCCACAGCGTACCGAAAGCCATATCCCACGACCGGTTTCGACTCAGGTGGGCGCTGGCAGAAAGGCCTTTACAGCTATATGATAAACATAAATATAAATATGTAATCAACAGAAACAACTACTCCGAGGGCTAATACACCTACCGGCATTGAATTACACTGTTGATTCCGAACGATTCTTAGACAAAGAAAACAATTCAAAAAAGAAAGTATTAGAATCTTTTTTCGTCTAAATTTTAAGGATCACAGACCCCACATTTCGAACGCGTCCTATACATATATTATATATATACTCTTGATGATACCCTAAAAAGGCGAAATATACATACGAGTCTGCATTAAATTTAATGAAACATTTGCAAGTGTATTTCTTAATTATTATTTAAATTATAATGTTTCATCAAGAGTTTTCGGCTAGTTACATTCTTAACTTCAATAAACATCAGATATCAGCAGATTGCGATATAATGCCATAACCAATATTATATCAACTTGTTTTTATAGTACTCCTTAGGTTTGGTTTGTTATTTATTGAGACTACCTATGGCATGCTAATGAGATACAATATGATCGAAATCGCGATGCATATCTGATAGTTTCTATAAATTACTGAACAATTTTTATCTATGATATCCATTAATTTACGACCCAAAACACTACGAAAAAGAATTTTTAAAGCAATGAATCAAAAACCTTTAATAAAGGAAATTGAATTTTCGGTGATTGTATTATGAAACATTGTTGAATATAAACTAAAGAAGAAAATTGCTTTTTAATGTTTCAAGGTAATTTATTAAATTCTACAATCGTTTCGGGTGTTTAGCTCTTTGTCAAGAGTATTTGTTTACTGTTTTACTGTTTACTGTTTACTCAGTAAATAATTACTCTTGACAAAGGGCTAAACACCCCAAACGATTGTAGAGTTTAATAAATTACCTTGAAACATTAAAAAGCAATTTTCTTCTTTAGTTTATACAAAAAACCTTACTTACCTTTTTGGAAACTTTTATGTTCAATATCGGCTGTCGATTATATTTTTAATCCTGTATCGATCTATAATCTTATACCTTCAAAGTTAATGAAAGTAGGTAGATATCTCATTTCCCATTTGAATGAAAACAGTAGGCCTACCTGTCAGTATACCAAGTTATGTTTCACGTCCTTCCCTGCGATTTCTACTTTTATCACAGTAAGGGGTAGATTTCGGCGCTACCTGCTGGGGTAAAATGCTTCTGAGCTAAATCACAATTTCTGTAGCGCCGCCAGTATTGATGGTAGATACCATTCCAGCGAACCCACCCTAAAATACAAGCTTCCACATTTAAACAATTTATAGCTCTATTAGGTGCGTAGTCGAAATATTTTGCTTTAGAAGGGTAAAGTGGTAACCTTTATTTATCTCATCCTTTTCGTATTATCAATTCCCTTGTTCATGGGGGAGTGTTAGAACCATTTTCATCTTAAGCAGTTGTTTGCATCATCTGTCATCATACATTTCTCATTATGTCTTTAATTTTACATTGAAGACAATTAAAAAACGTTTAGAAAATTATCCTCTTTAACATGCGTATCTGTCTATTGCTACGAAACTTGTTAGTGATGCGATAATACGTATATATCATATACATTTTGCTAATTATAAATAGTAAACTACATAGCACATTTTTGATGGTTGAAGTTGATACGTGTTGAAACGACATAATCAAAAAATAAATTAAAAGTATAAATATAAATATGGAATCAACAGAAACAACTACTCCGAGGGCTAATACCCCTACCGTCTAGGAGTCCATCGGAATCAACAGTGTAATTCAATGCCGGTAGGGGTATTAGTCCTCGGAGTAGTTGTTTCTGTTGATTCCATATTTATATTTATAATATAGCCTGTAAAGGCCTTTCTGCCAGCGCCCACCTGAGGAGACCCGATAGGTCGAAACCGGTCGAGGGATGTGGCTTTCGGTTAGTTGTGTCTACTTGTTAGGACGCGTTCAAAATGTGAGATCTTTGATCTTAAAATTTAGACGAATAAGGATTTTAATTCCTTCTTTTTTGAATAAATTAAAAGACTTGCTTCAATGAAGTAGTCTAATTGCACAACAATTGTTTCACCAAACGTAGGCTTCATCAGGTGATAATATGAAAAACTACATTCTGCTTAATGTTCCAAACATAAGTAGCAATGAAGTAGGGATAAATTAGAGACTAACTGAAAATATTTAATAAGGGTGAATTATTATAACCTATTTGATCGTTTAAGGCTAGATTTTATTTATAATAACGACTAATTTCTACATTTTCTAAATAATTTAATTGTAAACCTTTTTGTACGTGTAATATTTTATAGTCTAAATTAAATGTATGGTTTTCTATTAGTAACTGTTCTGCGTACATTGAATCTTTTTAGTTTAGTTAGTTTATAGTATATAAATAACCAGTTACGACTCAGCACAGTCACCACTGAAGATGCCGTCAGCAAAGTTCGGCGAAACGTTTGGAACAATCAAATTCCACGGACCACGGTCAAAAAGCTCGGAATTCAAAACCACATCGGTATATAAATCAGATCATATAACGATGTAGTTTATCGTGGCATCACCTGATGAAGCCTACGTTAGTTGAAACAATTGCTATGCAATTAAACCATTTCATTGAAAGAAGTGCTTTAATTTGTTCTTAATTAAGCACATATGTTAATATTAATCCACAAGTGTGATATTTATTTAGTTTATATTTACATAAAAATATGTTTCTTCTCAGATAAACATCAGGATTTAGTTGAGATACTGTTCTGCCTAGTTCTTTAATTTTATCTTTGCCAGGTAAAGAACGAAAATTAAAACAATAACTTAAGGGTATCTACTGTTCACTACTATCACTTGGCGAAACATGATTCAAAATTAAAATTAAAATCAAACAAACTTGGGAATTTCACTTAAAACTTTGTTAAAAACTCGATACGTATTTCGCCTAATAAGGGCATTTTAAAGAGTAACAAAAATATACTAAGTAACAAACAGCACATAAATTAATTTATAGTAAATATAAATATGGAGTCAACAGAAACAACTACTCCGAGGGCTAATACCCCTACCGGCATTGAATTATACTGTTGACTCCGATGGACTCCTAGACGAAAATATAACATTTTCAAAATATTCATATAGTTCGTTGTGCCTACTTGTTAGAACGCGTTCAAAATGTGAGATCTTTGATCTTAAAATTTAGACGAATAAGGATGTTAATTCCTTCTTTTTTGAATAATTTATAGTACATCCTATGAGGGTGGGGGTTGAACAATGTTTGGGTCCAATAGGGGATTGTTGTCAAAATCTAGTTGCTCGTTGGTGATATTTTTATTTTCTTTTTTAGCCTTTACTATTTCTAAAATTTCATACCTATCTAGTTAGTATTGGACCTCCTTTTAAATGATGTAATAATATTATATTGCTTTTATTTATGCTATGGTTATTTTCAATTAAATGAGTGGCTAAACCTGAGGCATGTTTATTGAACTTTACATAATTTACCTGTTCGTTGTATCTGATTAGAATATCTCTTTTTGTTTTGCCAATGTAAATAGCCGGACAGTCTTGAACACTTGATTTCATATACACCGCTTTCGTGAAAGATGTCGAGTTTTCCAGTCATCTTATTGTTAACTAGAAACTTGCCTACAGTGAAGTTATTAAAATAAGCTGCATTAATAAAACTGCCTAAGCGTCTTACCTACCTTTTCGCTAATGATACCATAATATGGAATTTTTTGCCAAGTATTACTCTTTATCTGACTTTGTGTTTTAAGGGAATATTTACTAACCTATTTAACATTGAGTACAAGGTTGCTAACTTTATATTGTTAGAATGATTAGATTCGTTTGGTTTGATGCAAGCTGTATATGTATTTTTCCTAAATATACTGAAGTCTAATTTATTGTCCTTATTTATACAAATTTTAAGATCAAGAAAATTTATGCTTTTAAAACCTAATTCTACGTAAATTTTATTTTTTGATTTAATTATTAAGAATTTCTAAAAATCGATTTTTTTAATTAAGTTTTAAGTGAAATTCCCAAGTTTGTTTGATTTGAATTTTAATTTTTAATTTTAAAACAATAATTTTCTAACGTAAAGTTTGATCGATTCGTTGCAAATATTGTAATGCCGTTAAACTCGTATTCTATTTTAATTTCTTGTAGTTAATAACTTTTGTTTATCTGGCAGTATGGCTACATAACTTGCACAATTTTGAGATGGACAATGAACACTATACGAATAAGCATTTATAATAGCCTACGAAATGTAAATTTATCATCAAAAAATGATGTACAACAAACATATATAGAACAAAAGACACAACGTTCGGTTACAAAAATATTAATATTGCCACAATATCTATTTCCGCACACTGTGCCTTCTTCAGGTGGAAAAGCTATATAAATTAAACTATAAAGTCTGACATATGTACTAAACGTACATGCTGAAGATAGGAGGGGGAATAAACAAATTCCTAAAAATTTAGTAATGAAGTATTTATAACGTCAATTTGGTCATTCAAAATATTACCTAATTTATTTTATTTGTTTATTTATTTCCATTGCTTCTAACAAATTTAATTTCCTTTCTTTTGAATATGCAAAATTTGTAATCTTTAAACACCTCATCTTTTCAGACACATACATACTAGATACACATGACGAAAATATCATATTTATGAGCTAGTCACCATCTTGCTGTTGAGAACACAAATAACTTGTTTAGTTAATGAGAGAATGTTTTTTGAAGTTTTGTAGGGTTCTTTCGATAACAAAATGATTTCTTTTTGGAAAAGTTACAAACTGTCGAACAAAATTTTATTTTATATTTTTTACATCTTTTTAATTCCATATTATTAACTTTTTTTGGATCGTTTCTCTGAACGGAATATTCAAATAGCTAGCAATTAATTTCAATTTCAACCAGGAGTTTTTGAGTAGATGCTGCGAGGCATGGAGAAAGGAAAAAAATAACTTTACTTCGAAAATTGCTCCCGGCTGTTATAATTATTATTACAAAAAAAGATGATCCGAGAGTTGCGTTGCAATTAAAGCAGTAATTAATGAAAGAGGTCCGTCCGTCATAAAGCAACTTGTGCCATTGATGGTGTTCTTCGCATTGGTTGTAATTTCTCGTCAGCAAATTCCACTTGCCTGATTGTAACATTATATGAATTCAATCAGATCATGGTTGGCTTACTCAGAATTACAGTAGTTGTGATGAGATTGAATTCGAAACGAGAAAATGATCCCATAAGGAGTAGAAAAGACTTGTTACTGCATGCACAGAGTTCCTTATAGAAGGAAAACTCTACACCGGGGGAATTACAATGACAACCTGTGAATTAATTGAAATGAATACTTGCGGAGGTTTGACTTGACTGATGTGGAGTAAAATACAGCAAAAGAATTTAGAATTCATTAAGAATGTTAGCTTTAAAAGTCTCCTTTAAATTTGTTTTTTGAAAGTTGAACATATCATGTATGTAACTATTCAAGTGTAAAAAGTAAAATAAACACGTATAGTTACAAAAACTTTTATTGAATACAATATATATTTCGGCACACTATGCCTTCTTCAGGGGTAGAAGTAACATAAACTAAACCTAAAACATTTTGACTTTTATACTAAACTTGATAGCTAAAAAGAGAAGGGGTTGAGAAACTAAAAATATAATAGTGGGATATTTACAGCGTCTGTTTGATCATTTAGAATAACTCCTAATTTATTTAATTTGTTTATTTCCATTGATTCTAGTAAACTTAATTTTATTCCTCTCTTTTCTAAGTGTAAAATTTTGAGACTATCACTAAAGCTATGTTTATTAACTAACAAATGTTCCGCATAAGTAGAATTAGAGTTCATATTTTCATAACTTTTTTTGTGTTTTTTAGATTTATACATTTGTCTACTTCTTCTTCTAGTGCGAAATTACTTTGTGGATGTAAATTATTAACTACGTTAAAAAGGTTTTTTAGTTGCCTATCTGTAAGATAGACTTAACTATCCAAAATGTGAATAATAAACACTCCTTCGCTATTTTTCATAAAGAATCACAGACAGATACCATCATAAATGCTAGCTCATACCATCCTATAAGTCATAAATTTGCTTTTTTCCACTTTAGTCTTTTTATATGTCAGTAGATAATTATAACAAAGAACTCAATAGGATTTACGTTATTGAGTCAATAATGGTTATAATCCCTCTTTAATTACGTCAATCTTAAACAAAAAACTAAAAACAAAATTTTAAACATAGTTTACCCACTTAACAAGAAAACCCTTGAATTCTGTTCAATTTCATTTCTAAGCAATATTTCATTAACAATAGGTAAATTTATTTCTCAATTTACAGATACATTTGTATCGTTTAAAACTAATAATACGTTAGGAAGTTTTATCAAAAATAACAAAGACCCTACTAAGAAGGATGCTAAATCAGGAATTTATCAATTAAATTGCGGCACATGTAATGAAATTTATATAGGTCAGACAGGGAGATGTTTAAGTGAGAGGCTTGAAGAACCCAAGAAGGTTATGAAAATAAGAACTCTAATTCTACTTATGTGGAACATTTGTTAGTTACTAAACATAGTTTTAGTGATAGTTTCAAAACTTTACACTTAGAAAAGAAAGGAATAAAATTATATTTACCAGAGTCAATGGAAATAAAAAAATATAATAAATTAGCTAGCTAATAAATATGCCTTCTGTCGCACAGAAATTAACCCATTTGTGGATTGTCTCGCTATATTCCACAAATGCGTGGGTTCTCAAATGGGAAAAATTTTTACAATATTTTGTAATTTGATAGTGACGTCTGCTGCAGGTATGCCAATAGTTCTTAAAACATTGACCTCTCAAATCGATTGTTATCTGTCATCATATAACACTGTAGTTGTAATCAATAATTATAATAGGAAGTGTTTTACCTGGATGTCAAAATCATTTTAGCATCGAGAAAATTTCTAATACTTTAATACCATGCCAAGCGGCGTGATGTAGTGCCATAGATCATTGCTTAGCATTCAGGAGGTCATCGGCTGCTCTAGTCCAAGTTTACTGTGATTTTCATGGATCACTTTCATATCATAATCATTCACTTCTCTTCTGTCTTCATTTCGGCCGTCTCATCTTTCTCTCCTACCCACCCATTCCCACGATTCCTGAAAGGAGGTTGAAGAGGGCTTTACGCCCTACAGTGTAGGTCGGAGGGACTGCCCGCCCATCAGCACGAATAGCTGGTGGCTATGAAACGTAAATACCATTTAATACCATAATGAAAACTTCTGCTACGATAGTAGTCATTTAGGTACTTATATAAAAGGAAATTTATGGTTCGCCCTACAGGCATGATAATGTATGTTCTGAATAAAATCATTTTTTGTCTTACTGTGTAATGTTACGTTTGTTTCACAGTCATTATCGTGTAGTAAATACGTTTCCAGCTCGAATGCGATAAACAGGTTCTTAAGATTCAGGTCTGTAATGAAGTTGTAGTTGTACGTGAGGGCTAAAAACTAACTACTCAATGGATGTTCCGCTAAAACTGGCTTTAAATTTAGCAAAATGACTCGGTAATAGATTATAATTAGTTTAACGACTGCTCTAGTACATTGGGCCATTAATGCTTTAACGATCGTGTAGCAGTTACATAATAGTCAGTCTACTCGGCTTTTCACTCTATTAATATTTTGAGACGATTGTTATTAGCGGAGGCATTTTAGCGTTCTTTGTCTACTGATCAAAACGTTCCGAAATATCTCGCTTCCGCTATAAAATCCAATGTTATTACTAATTAAAACTGAAATTGTTTTAGTTATTGTTCGAGAAGCATGTGTCTAAACATAAAATCAATCGTGAAATGAGAAACCTGGACCTTAGGCAGTAACAGAACGAAGATATTTTACATACTTAAAAGGGATATTTATTACAGATGTCCTTTTATTATCTGTTAACTATATTTTAGACAGCTGTAATTAAAATCGGAGCTTAATAGAGCTGAAAATTAATTCGAAATACATATAAAGGCAAATAAGGAAATAAGTATGCAGTTGGAGGGGGAAGGGAACAACGAAACGCCAATTGTGAGACAAAAAGATTGATACAACAAAATTTACTCCTTAGAAATAAAAAATTAAAAAATTAATTTTGTAAATTTCAATTAAATTTTATTGTACTCGACAATTGTTTCGCCACATTGTGACTTCATCAGAAGTACATATAAATGCTGAACCCTAAAGTGTCAAAATTGTTCTTAAATACTATTTGAAGTGGTGGGGATAGAGATGGAGAAGATGTTTAACATTATTCGTTAATGAGTAAATTACTATGTTTAAATTTCTAAAAGTGAAAGTTTTCAAAATTTAATGCTGTAAATTCTTCATTAAAATCATGTTTACTGAAAATCAAAATTATTAAATACCACTTTTGGATATTTTAGAAATCAATACATTTTCACCTGTCCCCACCCTTTCAAATAGTATTTAAAAACAATTTTGTCACAGAATTTACCGAGCGTCGTCGTCTAGTATATGTTAACATTTGGGAGGTCACCGGTTAGATTCCGATCCGTCTGCTCTAGTCCAAGTTTTCTATGCTTTCTTTGGACCCCTTAGGCAAATGATGAAGCAGTAATACATCACACACAATCTTTCACTTCTCTTATGTCTTCATTTGGTCCGTCTCATCTGTCTCTTTCGAACCACCGTCGTCTATTCATTCCCACGATTCCTAAAGAGGGCATTACGCCCTACCTTCCGGCTTTGCACTACAATGTAGGTAGGCCGCTCACAAGTATTAGTAGCTGCTGGAAATGAAACATCGAAAAGTTTTTTTTTTTTACTTTAGGATTCAGTATTTATTAATATTTCTGATGAAGCCACATTGTGGTTGTAGTCATCATAAAAAGCTTCGACTGTAGGTGGCTATCAAAGCGATCATTTTCTTTATCCAATAATATTTAAACAATTTTGTATCTGCATAAACTGTTTCAGATTTCTTACTTGCGATACATTTATGTAGGTATGTAACATGAATTTTTATTTTACTTATGAGGTGAATTTTTTCAAAAACTGTATGCTTGAGAATTTATCGATTTTCAAAGTCATTTTTATTAACATCATTATAAACCTCATGCTTTTCAACGGTATGGTATTTAGTGACAAATGTCTGTAGTAGAAGTATTTTTACACTGATTTTCGATATTATGTCTTAACCCAACTGTTACAGTTTTCTGCCTAGTTTGACTAGTTTCGCAAATGATGATTATGCTTTTGGAATGCAAAATTTACCAGGATTAGTATATTTCCCTGTTTTTATTAACATTATGCTATCTACTTATGTATAATCATACATACAAGATTGAAATTTGCATTTGCAATGTTAGATGATCTTTTGTAAACGAATTTACGCAATTCTCTTTGATGCGTGGTTTCGTTCTAATGATGATTTATGTAAGAATCATTTTCGTTAAATGAACCTACGAGTCGTGGACGTAACCCATCTGAATATATATGATGTACCGGCATTGTATTCCAATCATCTAATGATATTTTGCTTGCAGTGTTTCTCGCTCGCAAGTTGTCAGTCGCCGAAATTTGTTTTAATAATCAATCATTTACGAATTGGGGGCGGGGTCCTTTTCTCTTGACCGTGCGCTCGTCCATCATTTTAGTGTGTCACTCTGGACAGGGCTCGTTTTGGAATAATTGAAATGGGAATTGAAACTTTCAAATTAGAATACCGCTGTTTCATTCTATTAGCGAAATTTTAGGTAGGTAGTTACATAATGTACGGTCGGTTGCCCTGATGCCCTATCGATTCCTATTCGGACCAAAGGTTGAATGAATCATTTCGAATTAGGACCAACAAAATTCGATTAATACCTCGCTGACCTCATTGGAACTAGGTAGTTGGTCCAAAATTAATACGCGGCCTGCTGATTTATTGATAACATAAACCTTTCTGAATGACGAGACACATTACAAATGACGATATATTTATTTAGTTATATTTTATATAACTAAAACAATAACAATAGTCATAAATTATATTTTTCTCCAAAGACTTTTGGAGAAGAAACAGTTTGAAACAAAGAAATTACGTGCCAGTTTTATTTGAAAGTCCTCTATGTTCTACTAAACTATATATATAACTATATAGACCATTACGGTTAGCGAGGTAAGAGTCAGTCGATTTCGAGACGGAACTGCATAATATCAGGTCTGTCTTTATACTGACGATGAAGTAGTAGAAATAAAATTTTCTCATCCCGCGCATGCGCACAGTGTTGTTGCCCCTCTTCTCAGTGGCATGAGAACGCCTATAGTTGCAGCTGCTATCGTCATCGTTGTCGTCTATGTGAATAAGCTTTATAACTTAATATTAAAAAGGAATGTCTTGGTACTTTTCATTAGAGACAGTGACCAAGCATCTAAGGCAGTGATTCTCAACCTTTTTTTTTGTTGCGGCATATATTTAACGATTTCAAAATTTGGCGGCACACAAAGAAAAAGATAAAAATTATTTACTTACTACAACACACTGCATTAATAGTTTATGACAAAATTTTTAAATATACGAAATAAACTAATATATATACTACAATAATAACTAAACGTTTATTAAGGGATTAATTACAAGCTAATAATAAAAATATTTTTAATGCGAAATTTGAGCTTGATGTTTTTTGATAATTTCATTTATATTTGGTCGTAAAAATGACAATGCTACTCTCATATCGTCTTCTACATTTAACAATCTTGATCTTTTTTTAGTTTTAATGTTGGCTAATGCTGAAAATCCGAATTCACACAAGTAAGATGTGGAAAATTGTAATAATATGTTTAAAGCCTTTTTGGCTATCATTGGATAATCGCATCTGATGTTAACCCAAAATGAATTAATTGATTCTTCTGAATGTTTTAAAATTAAATCTCGATTATTGGAAAGCAAAATGAGTTCTTCCTCTTCATTCAAAGTTAAGTCAAATACAGAAGTATCCGTTATGAGAAATGGATTACGAATCCAATCAAATTTCTTAATATCTAATTTTGGGAAATAATGAATAATTCTCTCCTCTAATGTTGTCAAATGATCAACAACAATTAATTTAATAGTTTTATAACTGTCTTTAGGGACTGACTCAAACTTTTCTAAAATATTTTTCTTTTTAAATGATTGTGAGAAAAACTAATTTGTAGGCACAATAAAACTCAAAATTTCAAAGTAACTTTTCTTTACTGACTGACCATAGTTAAAAACTCTACTATTCTCTATTACTCCTAGTCTTTCACATCCACAGAGTAGCAACGTCACTCCAATGTCGCCGACACCAAAGATTGCTCTTCGTAATCTCGATCTGTATAAAATGTTGCCAACATGATATAATTTAATAATGTTAACATTATTATATATTTGCAAAATTTGGCGGCACACTTTTGAAATTTGGCGGTACACAAAAGTGCCGCGGCACAGTGGTTGAGAATCACTGATTTAAGGAATAAAACCAAAAATATCCCGGAGGGGGCATAACAATAGCAGCAAAATTTTTCCCTGATTGTATGTGGTAATCTGTAGTGGGTATAAATTAATTCAATAATTAATATCGTATTAATGTATTTAAAAATATTTGATCAAAATCTATCCAGTAGTTTTTACCGTGATGTTCGCACATCGCCTAAGCTAGCCATCATTTTATTTATACAGATAAATGACAAATGAAGCACTCACCTGTCCTTTAAGTCTCGATAGAAATATGAAATAAAACCTCTTGTTTTAAAAGGTGCGTCGTAAATTTTATAGTAAAAATGTTCTAAAAAATAAGGTTGTATTTATTGAATACTTGTAATTTGCAAAGAACCCCTGGTGGTATAATTTGCCCCTTGTTTCATCACTAAAAACCGAATATCAATACTGACGAAATACAAAAAAAATGTCATAAATAGTAGAGAATGTTGAATTATTTTTCCCCTTTGTTCAATTCTTTTCAAATTCAAAGGTAAATTTATGTGGGACCATTAAACGAAATCGACTTTCCCTTTTATTCTCGAAAGGAAAACTTTTATGACTATTGTAAAGTCGTCTAAAGCCAAGAAGAACGAGTCACTATTGGATCGAAGCAGGGTAGACCCTGGCTTTAGTTACAGTAAACAATTTTCTTAATATCAAAATCGATTACCCGAATGGTTTCTGTTGTCGAAATGCGCGTGTGTATGGGCACTTCAAGACATATTTTTTACTTTAATCCGTACATTTTGATTTTACTGTGTGAGACGTTATCGTTTATATAAGTAACTACATGTATACAGTATAGATCCTCAAGGGCTATCCAGGAACGACTAAAATTTAAGTAGAATACCACGTATATATATTTTTCGTCTAGATTTTAAGGATCACAAATCCCACATTTCGAACGCGTCCTACACAATAGGCACAGCGTACTGAAAGCCATATCCCATAACCGGTTTCGGTTGTTTCTGTTGATTCTATATTTATATTTAAGTGACACAAAAATCTGGGCAAATTGGTGGTATAGTGTAAATGGTGTAACGGAACTTATTGGTACGAAAAACTCTGCTGTGGTCAGTGATTAATACTCATTATTCTTCTGAAGATGCCCTAAGAAGGCGAAATGCATATTTAGTGATTAAAATAAATAAGTGAAACTTCTCTAGTAATTCGAAATCGCGATCAACGTCTGGTATTTTCGGTAAATTGCTATAATGTTTTTTATGTATAATTAAATTGAATTCTATTTCCTTTTTTTAATTAAATATGTAATGAAACTGTTATAAAGAAAATCATGTATATACATTGTTTTAGATTTTTATTAAAATTTACTTCCATTTTTCGTCAAGTTGTACAAGAAGGGGGAAAGCTGTGTTGTTTCAAAGGAAATTGTTCTCTTTTGTAGCTGATTTTTGTGAAAAAAAAGGTCTTATTACAAATTCCTTTAGACGGTGCCTAATATAAATATTTTTTTGGTTATTTCCTCTCTTTTTTCGTTTAATTTTCCATCAAAGACAGGATAAAACTGCTTTTGATGTTTCATTTGAATAAAAGTTACTCGTTTTGGGTATACGTTTTTTCCAAGAATATATAAAATTGGTTTATAAGTACACAATGTTTCAATTTGTTTTTTTTTGTCTCATTTACTGGAAAATGTTTTTAAATTCAATAAAGTTTAATATTATTTAAAAACTTACTTATTAAAACGTTGATGTGGCAGTACGTCGCCATCTACCTTCTTTTGCTGCTATTACCGTATTTCATAACGTGTTGATGAGATCTAATAAGATCGAAATCGCGATACACGTCTGGTAGCTTCGATAAATTACTTGACTAAGAACTTATTTTTGTACTTACTTATTATTTGTTTAATCTATACTTTACAATTGTGTAGTCTTCTTGGTTAAAAATTCAAGTGGAAATATGAAATTAATTATCAACCCATGTTTGTCTGCCTACAATTTGAATTGTAAGACCATATCGGGACCAAAATGTTAGTCATGTTTTTTTTAAATTATTTTTATTATACATATCTTTATGCAACTTTTTATCTAATAATCCGTTTTCTTTTTCAGGTAAGTTCAACTTTATAGACTTTGTTAATATCTTCTGAGTAAGTATATATAATAATATTACATATTTTTGGTGACCTTTCACCATACGTTATACATACGTACGATACCTTTCATAGAAGAAACATAAGTTTAACCTATTAACCTATTTAACCTTTATCTTAACTTTTTCTCCCTAATGACTATTCAGGCTTTTATTTACTTATTTAATTCTAATAATAATCAATTTTAGAACGGCGATGTTACTTCAAATTTCAATAAGATGCTATACAAAATTCTTTTTCTGTTTAGCAGTCAGTATTTTAAGTTCAGGTTTTCAATGAACACAAATTTAAAACCTAATTCCTATGTCAGTACATGTACTAGAAATTGTTTACATTTACAAACAAAATTAGGATTATATATCCAAGTAAGAAGGAATTAAAATCCTTATTCGTCTAAATTTTAAGATCAAAGATCACAAATTTTGAACGCGTGGGCGCTGGCAGAAATGCCTTTACAGGGCTATATTATAAATATAAGAATATAAATATAAATATGGATTCAACAAAAACAACTACTCCGAGGGCTAATACCCCTACCGGCATTGAATTACACTGTTGATTCCGATGTATTATTAAACGAAGATATAATATATCCAAAAAAGGTTCGTTGTGCCTACTTGGAGGACGCGTTCAAAATTTGAGACCTTTGATCTTAAAATTTAGACGAATAAGGATTTTAATTCCTTCTTTTTTGGATAATTTATATCTTCGTCATAATACATCGGAACCAACATTGTAATTGTAGGGGTATTAGCCCTCGGAGTAGTTGTTTTTGTTGAATCCATATTTATATTTATATTCTTATATTTATAAATTAGGATTAATTAATATATTTGTGGTGTTTCATTCTTAAACCCTTAAATAATGTAAGGTTATAATATTAGAAACATAATAATTGTAGGAATTATCTATATTTTGGCATTATGAATACAAAAATACACTGGGATTATTTCGTAAATTCTTGACGACCGTTTCGATTGTTAAGGCAGTTCCAAAAGATACAGAATTTTTGTAGTTGATTAATAAGCCGAAAGTGTAGAAAAGGTATTTTACACTGAAGTTTTGAAATAGAAGATAAGCCTTATAATAGCAGGTCTCTGTCTGCCCTGTCAGTATGGTCCGTTCATCTTTTCGTTTTATTTGCACTCAAGCTGAAGTTTATAATAGTTGTAAGTTTTATGATCTGTTTGCTTTCCAAGGCAGAGTAGGTCAGGATTTACGAGACATAAAAAGCTTACGCTTTCGACAAAGGCGTTTATTGGTCCCGTTTGTGTCAACTTTACAATTTCACACGTTTTACTGCCACAGAACCTTCAACAATAAATTCACCCTTACTTCGAGCACATTCTTCTTTTTTTTTTGTGGAAAACAATTTGAAAATGTTAAGCTTCCAAACCCGAATTTAAGTAGAGCAAAGGAATCGTAAAATGGTAATCACGGTACTTAATAATTCTAATGAGTTTTTAGGATTTGTGTATTATTATACTATTTCTGTTAAATATTGTAAGTTTAAAAACTAAGTAGACATAATAAAAGTAATACTGTTAGGGAAAATTTTGCAATACTTGGTGATAAAATAAATTTTATTTTTCTCGAAATAGGTAAAAGATTAGTTATCAACTGTTATTTTCAATTCAAAAATTGCAATTTTTGTTTATTTTAATTACTGGTTTCCGAGTACAATTTTAATTTTTTTAAAATAGATAGTGGCGCTGTCGTCTCAGTGTTTTTTTTTCGTAATTTTCACGTTAACGAAATTTTTTTATAACAAATTTGGTTGAAAATAACATGTTTTAGCTTCATGTTATTAGGAGAAAAGTTACGTGGCCCTTTGGTCACCAATGTGAGATTCCTTAAAAAATGGTGCAAACGCCTAAAAGACTGCACCTTCTCTAAATTAACGGGTGGACTGAAAATTTCGTAGGCCAGCATAGAAAAAAAATAGTTTTTTTTTTGATAGAATTTGATTTTATTATTCAATATTCGAGGGCGATACAACGATTACAGCGGTCATACAATTTTTCGATACAATTTTTATAATAAGATTTGTTTGTAGCCTCAAAATAGGCATCAGTTTCGGCGATTACCTCTTCATCGGCGTGAAATTTCTGTCCAGCGAGCATCCTCTTGAGGTATGAGAACAGAATAAAGTCACTGGGGGCCAGATCTGGAAAGTACGGTGAATGCGGAAGCAATTCGAAGCCCAATTCATGGAATTTTGCCATCAATTTCATTGATTTGTGATACGGTGCATAGTCTTGATGAAACAGCACATTATTTTTCTTCAAATGCGGCCGCTTTTCCGCGATTTCGTCTTTTAAAGGCTCCAATAACGCTACGTAATAGTCGCTGTTTATGGATTTCCCCTTTTTAAGATAGTCGATAGTCAATGAATATTATACCATGAGCATCCCAGAATACTGAATACTGATGCCATAACCTTGCCAGTTGACTTTTGCAACTTTCCACGTTTTGGAGTCGGTTCATCACCTGCAGTCCACTTGACTCGACTGACTGTCGATTGGACTCCGGTGTGAAATGATATTCGGATTTATTACAATTGATCAATCAACTGTACGGTTATCAAAAATTATTTTGTGGACTTTTTTGATGTTTTCGTCGGTAACAGCCAACAGGCTTTTTGGGGTGTCCACTGCGTGCATCGTCCTAGGTGCTCATTTCACCTCGTTTAAATTTAGCAAACCACTTTTCTACGGTTGATTTTCCTGGTGCAAAGTCCGAATTATGTTTATCAAGCCTAGCCAAGCCTTGGTTTCAACAGTATGTTTTTCCAAAAAGCAATGCTTTATTAACACGAAATTCCTTTTTATCCATTTTTTCAAAGTAACAAAAGTTCCAAACACTGCTTAGAATCATCGATCCGTTGTTGTTTTTGGTCGATTGTGAGTTCCCGCTCGCGCGGCACCCACTTTGTACGGAGCTTTCGCATATCCAAATATTCATTCGCGATATGACCATGACCAACACGTTCCTTTCATATCTTTAGGGTCTCAGCTATCTCAATCAACTTCACTTTACGGTTATCAAAAATTATTTTGTTGACTTTTTTGATGTTTTCGTCGGTAACAGCCTCTTTGGGGCATCCACTGCGTGCATCGTCCTCGGTGCTCACTTCTACGGTTGATTTTCCTGTTGCACAGTCCGAATAATGTTTATCAAGCCAAGCCTTGGTTCCAACAGTATTTTTTTTTGTTAAAAAGCAATGCTATATTTACACACGAAATTCTTTTTTATCCATTTTTTCAAAGTAACAAAAGTTCTTTCACTAAAAATGCTATAACTCAGATACTAATAGTGCAACAGCTGTCAAATTTATACAGGCATCTTTTGAAGGTTAGGGCTAACTAAAAATAATATGGATTTGATACTAGTAGCGCGATCTATAGGTCAGCCTATGAACTTTTCAGTCCGCCTGTTAACAATCCAATAAACGAAAACACATTCAAACGGAATTTGTATAGGGGAGGACTATGTACGACAACTGTTTATTTATGACTATGAAATTAAAATTAAAATAAAGCAACTTTTTGATTACCATTTGATTTTCTCATTAACAAATTATTTTCCGGAAATCGGACCCGAGTCATTTTGTTCATTGTTTTTACAATGCCATTTTTAGCAATACGTTTAGATTTTTTTCATGGTTTTTGAACCAGTTCGCAGAGGAGTAATCCAAAGAAGGTGGTTTTGTTTATTTTTCCTGGACTATTCGTTGTACTTGTATTGAAACGTGGCTACAACAGCATCAGCAGTAGCAAAAGCTGTGCATCCACTTATCCTCAGCCAGAGCTATTCTGTTCTATTCTCTCTTTCTTTTTTATTTTTTAGAAACGGCGTTTACGGCACGCTGATCATTTCGAATGAAAATCCGCCTTTCCCTATGCCTTTAACCGAACAAACATTTTACAAAAACATCCTCATTCCGCGATCCCTGTGCATTTTTCATTATGTACCTACCTACTCTTTCGTCGGAAGCAACAAAAAGATGACTCGTCGAAAAATTGCAGATGTGAAAAAATCGATTATTTTTGGTCTCATGGTTCAGAATGGTAGGCAGCAGTTGTTACTTCACGGTCTCTGAACACGTGATATACGACTTCTTCACATCTGCTCTCTGTTGTTTCGGAGGTGCTTACACTTTACGTTTGTCGTTCTTTCATTCCACGGAAAACTGACAGCTATCGTATGGAATTTTTCTATCGCCATCTCTCTCTTTTTCACACACATTCTCTTCTTGTGAATGCACAGGTATAAAAATCATCGCCTACTGATTTTAGGTAGGTACTCAATTCTATAGTTGGCAATGGAACAATGTAATATAACCAGAATAGTTAGTAAAGTCATATAGGAAAAAAAGAGAACATTTCCTTCATCTAAAAAATAATAACCCCGAAAAATCTGCAGTAGCTTCCCATTTTTAAATACTAACCCTACATTTGACTTAAACAATTTAGAATTAGTAAAACCATGTAGTTAAGATTTAGAACTTGTTACTAAAGAATCTGTTTATATCAGTAAGTATTAAAAAAAGCTGATCAATTTTGATATACACCATCTGAACGACCCTATTGTCTCTTTTGTGCCCAAGAACGTATAAATTAGAGTTAATTTTGTTTTCTCATTAGTATGTTTATTACACTGATGATGACCACATGGTGGTCGGAATGTAAACATCTGAATTATTTAATTAAATATTTGTGAACTTTTGGTCGATTTTTTCTTCCATTTCAATATAACAGTTAAAGTTTGTACAAATTCGGATGGTTTCGTTTAATAAAATGAGGTTGTAGCAAAAGTCTACTCAATTGTTTTCTTAAATATAAATAAACAATGGAAAATTGCTTCACCAATGTAAACGTGTTTCTTAATTAAAACAATTGATATACCATATTTTTGTATTAACATTTATTTTGGATCCTAATTTGTTAATCTATGTATTTGCCATGAACTTATGAATTACTGGGCAGATTGACGTTTCTCAAACATGTACGTTTTTGTGACAACAGTTCTCTGCCTAGAACAAATCTTGACTAGGTTTTCGCCGCTGTGAAGATTAATGGAGTGTCACAACAAGTTTACACGGTTTTATTTTAACTACAATAAACTAAACTTTTTTGTGTTTCATTCCCACCAGCTACTCGTGCTGGTGGGCGGGAAGTCCCTCCGACCTACACTGTAGTGCAAAGCCGGAGAGTAGGGCGTAAGGCCCTCTTTAACCTCCTTGCAGGAATCGTGGGAATGGGTGGGTGGTGTGGTTAGGGAGAGAAAGATGAGACGGACGAAATGAAGATATAAGAGAATTGAAAGATTATCTGTGGAATATTACTGCCCCAGCATTTGCCTAAATGGTCCAAGGAAACCACAGAAAACTTGAACCAGAGAAGCCGGACCCCGGTTGGAACTGGTAACCTCCCGAATGCTAAGCTATGATCTGGAGCACTAGACCACGCCGCTCGGTTGACTGCAATGCTAATAATTTACATATCTACTATTAAAGACCAAATTTTTGGCGCCATATTTTGCCAACTGAAACTATTTCAATAATCGTTTCGTGATTATTCGAGATTCAATTGCAAGTATAATTAGTGTAAGAAAACAAAATCTCTAGTTCTATAGTATTACGCCCACAGCTGAGTGGTGAGTAATGAATAACACTCTTACCCCCGCAAATCAGTTACTACCGGTGTGTAGAGAATGTGACCCCGTATCTACTATCCGTCCGAATGCATTCTCCCTTTATTTCTGCGGAGTTACTGCATTACGAACTGATATTCTCTTAAACTAGCCGACCAGTTACCTGAAGACCATTTCTGCCCCTTGTTATATGAATTCGAAAAAAAAACAACCCCATTCTGCTTTGTTTTTTTTTTTAATCAAATTTACTGATGAAACTTTTATGATTCCTGGTTCATTTATAAACTCTTAGCCGTGAATTTGAGACTTTTTATAAATGACCTTTATTATTATCTGCAAAAATGCAGGTACATAACATAATCAGAAAATAACTGGTACTAGAATGAAATTTGGTCCTTTTTTAAATAGCAGAACACTGGATAATGTAAAGCCAATTCTTTTTTAACAGCGGGAACGTTATACAATATACCTCTGTAAGTCATTATATCTAAAACAAAGATGAGATTTACAATACATGGCGCGTTCTATATATAAAAGCGGGACTTAGTGCCCTAACGAGACCCATCGGACCCATCCGGAATATTTATTGAGCCCCAGCTTGAATATTCAAGACTGTATTATCTCAATTTACTTTTAATCGGATGTTTCGTTCTCCTCGCTCCTGCCTCCATTGTTTAAAGTCTTCTACGCGATTTATGGAGTATTACATGTTATCAGACACGTATTCGTACCAATTTAAATGTAAACTGCTATAAACTACATAAGAAACGTATAAATATATAATAATGTGCTACGTATCTATGGCGATAGCGGATAAGGTAATTTAGTGGAGCTATCTCCTCTTGTGATTAAAAAGTATGAAATTACCCGAGTATTAAAAGGATGGAACTGCTTTCGATATGATTGATTGCGTTGGCTGTTACTTGGTGAAAGTTTAAATCCATATTGAGTAAAACGCAATTAAACTTTTCATAATTTTTTTTTTCTAAAAAATTTTCTAAATTATTTAAATAACTTATATCCAAATATTATTTTCACAATAGAAAAAGTCTCACAGTTTAAATTTCCTAACGAGAAACAACAACAAATTTGAATTTAAGAGATTTCATAAACCTACATATACTGACATAACTATCCATTCAAAATCAGCTCATCCAATACAAAAAAACTTTCAGCGTACCACTATGATACACAGATTAACTAGATTTCCTTTATCTGACAACAATTACGATTTAGAGTTAAAACAAATAGCATACAACAACGGATATAATACAAATTTAATAGACAACTTAATAAAAAACAAATTGTATAAATCAGCAATTCAATTAATTTACCCATCACCGAAAATTAAAAATAAAAATTATTTTAGTTTAACATACATTGGAAAATTAAGTAGTCGTGTAGGTTCAAAATTAAGAAAACAAAATATAAAAGTAACATTTAAAACTACAAATAAATTAGGGATACTAATTAAAAACAACAAAGATAAAACCGACAAATATAAACTATCAGATGTGTACAAATTAAGTTGCGGTTCATGTGAAAGATGTTACATAGGCCAAACAGGCGGATCGTTTATTACTAGGATCAACGAACATTTAAAATTTTATGAAAACAATAAACAGAACTCAAATTAGGCAAACCACTTTTACTGGCCGAAAACCACAATTTCAATCAAGATTTCAAAATTTTACATGTGTTAGGAAAAAGCACAAAATTAAATGTTCTAGAATCATTAGAAGTTAATAAAATAAAAAATTATAATTCGGTCCTATTACTAAACGACCAGATAGATTTAAATAATTCACCATTATTAAACTTATTCAAAATAAAAATCCCCACCCCTTAAGTTAAGTTAGAATATAAATAGGATGTTTTGTGTAAACTTAAGCATTACTATGTCTACTCACTTGAAAAAGCTACACTGTAGCGAAACTACAGTAGTGAAAATAAAAATTTTGTGAAAAGTTTAATTGTGTTTTACTCAATATGCTTTCGATATGCAAGATGTTATCGTTTAATTGGAATTTTTAATTAAAAATCAATCTTTTGACGTGTTGATCGTGTTTAAATGTCACGTTATTGATAGGATATGACAATGGTTGTGGCTGAGTAAAAGCTGCTAATCCTATTCGACCACGTTGAATCGTTATGAATTCCATGAATGTAATTGTTTATTAGTTGATGAAATAAATTATTTCACCGGTGCACAGATGTGCTACTTCTTTTCATTCCTATGGGGGAATCGGTGCAATAAACGGAGTTCGTGTTTTAAAAGTTTTTTACACCCAACTATTTACAACTATATACACTAATTTTATCGAACGTCGTGAATGCTACTTATTTACGAAAATTAAATGACTATGATTGATTACGTGAAACTATATGTTATTGATACTATATGTTTATAGAGATCTTGTTGTAATTGTGCTATATGTTAAAATGTACTAAAAATGATCTCTCCTAAATGTTTGATATTTTTATCTAATAATTGAATTCTCTCTTGAACGTAGAAATACTTATATTGACATGAATTTAAGAACCGCCCCGAGAGGAGGGGTGATTCCGATGCACCGACACTTGAAACAACAAAACAAAAAAAAGGAGGGAAAACGCAAACACAAAAAATGCAACATTGCAAGCTATGTGTCGGTGCATCATCTACGTCCTCGAAATGGACCGATGGGTCAACAAATTATCCCCAATAAATCTATAAACTAACTTAAACTCTAGAAGAACATTTGAAAACAAAGAAAATATAATACAATAGGAAACGGCAATACTAAGAAGGGAAAAATATGATACATACTAAAACCATAAATCGCAAAAGAAAGAAACACACAGCAAATGCACATGACAATACAAAAAATTACAAAAAATCGTAGACGTAAAAAATGCTTGAGTAACAAGGAAAATATATTACAAGGACAAAAAAATGAAAAGATGAATAAATGCGAACAGTAATTAAAATAAGTTGGATGATCGGTTTTGTTCAATTGAATTTAAAAAAGACAATATTCCATCGGTTTAAAGAGAAACTGACGCGGTATTGTCGGCGTCCTCATTAAAATATTCATACGGTATCATCCCATCTCGGGTAGTCGTTTAAAAACGATTGGAACAGGATGTGTGCGGTTTTCAGAGGGTGGAATTATACAGAAAAGGAGTGCGAGTGGCGGCGGTACGAACGGAGACTTGTGACGACGACAACGATGGTTATTTGCACGTAAAGTCAATAACAATTTCGCGTCTGACTATCTTCGGCTGGTGTTCTTGAATAATGCATGGGGATGCGCCTCTCCTCTACCACTTTCAAAGTCGAATGGTACACTGTCGCGTCGGCCTATCCATAGAACGAACACAAGCAAGTCGCGAACAAGCCGTCTAATGACTCCTGCCTCCTCTTTTACTGATTATTTCATGAAAGTTAAAGTCTGCAACGCCATACGAACGAAAAACGGACTTTATGAGTCACCCTCTACTCTACTAACTCGAACTTTATGCAACTGTTTGCTTGTTCTACGCTACTGTTGGTTGTGAAGTTTGAAAGCTGCGAGTTAAAGATGCGGTGAACTATGCTGACTAAAACTTCTCATTTACATTATACTACCCCTGTTTGGGTAGTTGATAGAAAAGAGAGAATGAGAACAAAAATAAGGGATAATGTCGCTGAGTTGTTTGTTGCACCCTGATTTTTAAACCCTTTGTCTATATACCTATACACAAAACACAATGAATGCAAATACATATCTTTGACGTACTTTGGTAATATTTCAATAAAAATCGCTAATGTTCTATCTGCAAACAACCTAACAGTTAGTTTTAACACAAACACATTTAAAACACATACTTTTTTAATTCAAAAGATAAAACTAACAAATTTGAAAAAACTGGAGTCTATAAGCTAGAATGTGCAGAATGTGATTCCTTTTACTTAGGCCAAACTGGAAGGTCATTTAGAACTCGTTATAATGAACACTTTAGATCATTTAAATTAGGAAAAGATAATTCCAATTTTGCAAACCATATTTTAGAAACAGGCCATCAGTTTCCTACTATAGAAAATCTTAAAATTATTCATAATCTAAATAAAGGCTTTAAACTTAATATTTTAGAATCCTTAGAAGTATATAAAGCATTAAAAATTTTGGAAAAAAACCTGTTAAACGACCAGGTAGATTAGTACCACTCACTACTATTCAATACATTTAATAATTAATGGTATTTCCAAAAAATATATATAAACACTACTGTACACCTGTTTACATTCATTCAATTTGTAATCATTTGTTTTGACAAATCTGTTTATATTCATTCAATTTGAATTATTTGTTTGACAATGACAAGCTTTTTTGTCGAAACTATAGTCAAAAGGATTTGTAAATAAATAAAGTGATAATAAACAAAGTAGTGTTTATTCATTTATCGTTAAGATGAATTATCACAGAGTAACAGCTGAATCACTCCAATTTATAAATTAATGAGATTGAATGGTCATGGTAGAGAATATTGAATAGAAAAAACATCTCTATTATAACTCACGGCTAGAAAACGGTTACAAGTTTTCAAATTTCTTCTCTTGAGAATGACCTGTAAGGGTTGAAACAATATTCTTGAGAACAACATATTTTTATTGAAACAAATCCAGTGTTTTCTTGTTATTAGAAATCTTTAAAGTAGGTTTGTCGTCCCTATCATTTTCTTTGCCTTTCCTGGACATATTTAACCAAAATTCTTCCAGAATGTCCTTCAAATTCGCCACCTATTTCCCTGGGCATGGTAGAAGTCGTGTCTTAAATATATATTTTGTTTCTTTTATTTGCTTAAATTAATGTAAAATGGTGTTCCAATTAATGAAAACCAGGAGAGCTTGAATTTATTATGTATTTTACCTAAGACATTAGAACAGGTGCATTCTTTGGGTATTGTATGCGTATATATATTGTGTGAATTAGATAAACGTTCTCTAACCTTACACCTATGGTGTGTATATAGGAACATACTTTGTAGGTACTAGAACACAGCAGAAAGCAAATTAAGGTCAATTAGCTACAACCCGTTGTTACAAGTTAGTTGAACATAAACATAGTGCATGTTGAAATTAAATTTTACTACCGAAAACTACATAATTAGTTTTAATTAACTTGTCAGATTCATTTAATAGCTCTTTTCGTATGTAGCGGTACCTAAAATAATCCGTTTTTAGGATTCCGTAGCCAAACGGTAAAGACGGAACTTTAATAGTTTCGAAATGTCGTACCGTCCATTTGTATGTCAGAGTTACTTTACTCGAAAACTATTTTGTCCATGTGGGTCAATTTTGGCACACTTAAAGATATTTACTTCTGCCGGCAACAAACTTCAAAAAATGAAATTTAATAAATTTAAATAAAGGCTGCAATTTGCTACGTATTAATGGAATAATGCCATGGTAATTGAGTAATCGTTAATAACTTTATATGACGATATTCACATTAGCGAAGTGACGGATCACGTGCATGGAAATTCGTCTCCAATTAGCTGCATGAATTCTGTAAGTTTTGAAGCGATATCAAAACGAACTTCTTCAATAGTACTGACATATCATTTTCTTCCATTTGACGTTGAAAATATTAGTGGAACAATCAGATTCAATTTAGCAACTGTATTTTATCGTAAAATATTTTTGTGAATAATAAACGTTGACAATCATGAGAATAAATATTTTGCTTTGTGTCAAGAAATTCCTCGCAAATAACACGAATATCTACTTAGACTGATCGTTTTCTTATTTCTGTCTTTTTCTTATGTCATTTCTGAGAACATCAAGGCATGATAAACAACAATCTCGTAACTTTTGTTCTGCAATAAAATTACGATTGGTGGTACTATTTTAATTGTACTTACACTATAACACATTCCAATGATCATTTTGATTTGATTTCCAATAATTTTGTTTTCATGCCCTTGGACGACTAATTGTTATTAAAATAGATCACTGGTTAACAAGTTATCATCGTAATGAATTATTAGGACAGGCATTGTGATAAGTGATAACCTTCCATAAAATGTACATCTTTATTACTTAAACATTAAATTTAATTTCTATGTATACAGGACCTTTGATATTACAACTATAAATAATAGATTCTTGAATTGTGTATGAAGCTTTAGAGCTTTTAAAATAATTTCTTTCATTCAACGCATAGATGTTAAACAAAAACTGATGTTTTTTGAATGATAGTCTAAATACAGTAAATACAGTAAGTAACCTGTCATATTTCTGCATCATAAAAGTTGTACTACATTGTAATGTCTTCTTATTTGCTTATTTGATAAATATAATCATAAATCAAATATACTACAATAATTTTCACTTGAAAAATTACGTTTTTGTTCTAGCTCTACTCTCTGTAATAAGACTTTTATTTATTAGTGTTTTCCTTATAAATTATATACGAGGATGGATCAAATATAAACGAGCCTTTCTTCATAAAACATTTATTTTGAAAAGTTTCACAAAAACACAAATTTCTCTATTTTTCGACATATCCTCCTTGTTTGTCTATACATTTTCCTTAACGCATTGGTAATTTTTTCATTCCGTTTTCAAAAAAAGAAGCAGGGCTGATGTCTATCCAGTTGCGCACAAATGCCTCCACCTGTTCATCGGTCTGAAATCGCTAATCGCTCACTATGTGGAAATCACAAGGGGATAAGTCTGGACTATATGGAGGGTGTTCCAGCTGAGTCCAGTGCATTTCACAGATTTGGGCCTGCGTATGAGGCCTAGCTTTATCGTGCAAAAGTAACACGTCACGAATGGGGTTCGTCCTCCTTTTTCGGCGATAAGCAAGTTTTATCTGATTGAGAAGTCAACAGTACAGACAGTACTAGGCTGCATTAATGGTTCTTCGCTCGTGCATAAAATCGACCAACAGCACCCCTCTTCAGTCCCAAAAAATTGTGGCTAAACCATTTCCTGCAGACAGACGTCTTTTCCGCGCCGTCACTCCATACTTGCTTGTTTTGATGTTGGAGTGTAATGGTGTATCCAAGTCTCATCGCAGGTTACAATTTTGTGCAAAAATTTCACTTTCCTCTCTAAATCGATTGAGAAGTGGCTGAGTGATGCGAACTCGAGCAGTTTTTTTTATCTTCACTCAGCCACATTGGAACCCAACGAGCTGAAATTTTTCGGAATCCCAAGTTTTTCGTTATGATTGTGTGGACACTTCCATAGCTGATGCCGAGATCACCAGATATTTGAAGCACAGTGGCGTGGCGTGGCGGTCCCCTTCAATAAGGTTTCTAACGTATGCAATGTTAACCGGCGAAATGCTGGTGCGCGGACGACGAGGATGGTTTACATTTTCGACACGATTAAGCCCATCGTTAAATTCTTTGCACTAAACTTTTACACGTGGCTACGAAAGCGTTTCATTTCCGAATTGTGCTTGCAATCTGCGCAAAATTTCAGCATCAAATGCAGTGTCTAATACTATCAGAATATAGTCAAACACGATAGAGAAAATAACGTGATAATTTTTATAATAATATCTATAGTATGTCAATGTAAAAGGAGCAATTTGCAAACACATTATTATTATTATTATTATTATATCGCCATCTACTGATATCTGCTGCTAACTGAAGTAAGTTACACAAGGGCTTTACTAAAGTATGTTTTTGTCCGACTGAATTAACGACCCAGCTTATATACGTGAAATCAAATTAATAAAAATAATATGAAGCACCTCAGTTAGTAGCAGATACCAGTAGATGGCGATATACTGTCATAATTAGATTATGTTTTATATTGACTGAATTAAATGATTAAATTATCTCAAAGGATGTACTGCTGTACCACTTTAAATAAAACTCGAAGGACTGATATTTTTTTGTAGTCAAGAATGGACCATTTGTTGTTGTTGAGTCCCAAAAAGACAGAAGGGAACTTTTATTGTTGAGTCCCAAAAAGACAAAATGGAACTATTGTTGAGTCCCGAAAAGCCAACATGGAACTGACTTATATTTTACAAACGAGTATATATTGTATGTTATAATAAAAATTGTGTTATATCTAGGATTGTCGATGGTCAACATCGATATTTACAAATAGTGTTATTATAAGACATTTAAGGCATTAGATGGATGAATTTGTTTAGTCCATGAGCATATCGAGACCTGACATAACTGTTAACACTAGCCTAAATTAATATATATATATACAGAGCAACGTCAATAGTCTTTTGCGCAGAAACAGATTATATACCAACTTGCTTCGATTTGGTTGTCCAACTAATACGGTAATATGTATATAACAAGGAAATTTCTGTAATAATAGAGAGTATATACTTAGTGTATTTTCTACTTCAGCAAAAATATTTAATTTTATCAAGATTTTCTTCCATTATCACTTATGAAAGCTCTTATTAAGCTTCCAATTAATTGTGCCCAGTACTACAAGATGGTCCTAGAACCGTTGATGGACAGGGGTGAGGGGGAAGGATCGGCTGGGAATGTAATAAATCGTAACGGTTAAAACATGTTTGTTAGACTTAATAAATTGTAATTTTTTATAATTGCCAATAAAAGATTTACTGCTACTTGTAATTAACTATCTTTAAATATCTACGTGATAGTGATTCTTCATTCTTTGGCACGTACAATACAAATATTCATTAATATGTAGCTTAAAATGGAAGTTTGCGCTATTCTGTGAAAGGATTTGTATGTTTATCGTGTTGTAAGATTTAAGTAAATTTAAACAAAACCGAGACGGAGTTATTAAAAGTTGCGTCGATGATTTAAATTTCCATTTGTTTACTAAATCTTGGTTGGATGCGAACTATGTGGCTTTTCAATTTGTGCTGGCCTGTTAGGCAGCGAAAATGTGTTAATAGTCTTTTAGATTGGACCGATAATGGTATGATTTATATTCAGGAGGAACACAAGCGAGAATAACAAGTTCGTTGTCATAGTCTAAAATATTGCCTCCAAACTTTGTCACTTTAAAGCATCTGCTTTACGCGAGAGGAGGGAGTGAGAGACAGAGAGAGAGAGAGAAAGAGGAGGTTTTCGAAAGTGCGAAGACACGGCGTAACTGAAAACTGAATTACCATTTTTCATTGGAGCTGTCTGCGAAGCTTATACGTTTAGACGTCTTTCTGAAAGCCAATTTTTCATATAACATACACTCTGCTCACATAGTATGTTAACATCCAATATTTCAAAAACAAATATGGATAACTTCATCCAGATGGAGCTAGTAGCCAAAGGTGTATTTATTATATTTCAGACAACGAATTTTAAATATAAATATAAATATGAAATCAACAGAAACAACTACTCCGAGGGCTAATACCCCTACCGGCATTGAATTAGACTGTTGATTCCGATGGATTCTTAGATGAAGATATAACATCCATAAAAAAGATGGAATTAAAATCCTTATTCGTCTAAATTTTAAGATCAAAGATCTCACATTTTGAACGCGTCCTGTTTATCCTTATAATATAGCCTGTAAAGGCCTTTCTACCAGCGCCCACCTGATGAGACCCGATAGGTCGAAACCGGTGGTGGGATGTGGCTTTCGGTTCATTGTGCCTACTTGGTAGGACGCGTTCAAAATGTGAAATCTTGATCTTAAAATTTAGACGATTAAGGATTTTAATTCCTTGTTTTTTGAATATATTTCAATGGATAATCATAAATGCGCTGCAAACCTTTTATATGGAAACACGTTCTAATAACGTAAAACACCTTGTAACGTAGACATTATTTGTTTCTGATTGGTTTGCCTTAAAGGTTACCCATATACGGACACATTCTATAAAGAAACTGTCATTTTCTTTAAAGAAATAATACAACAAGTTTGAACAGCAAAAATGGCTGGTAAAAGACAATATTTGCCTGTCGACAGTTTGTAAAATTCTCTTGTAACATTTATATTTTTTGTAATAAATATTCTCTACAACCAAAGAAAATACGTTAACTATAGTTTAGGTACTAATTACGATGATAGCGTAGGTAGGTTTGTAAAGCAAATCGGTGTAGCTATATCGCCCGAAGATACCATATTTTGCAATTGTCTGAATATTTAAACGTCTAATTAAAGCTTGGAACTAATTAACGCGTCTATTCAAGTTTTACTGTTAATGCTTATTGAAAAATACAACCGTCTGGTTAAACGTAACAATCCTAAAATTTTTCTTTTAGAATAAAATATTTTCGACTCCAAATCTTTGTTGCCTAACCATTAACAATCCCAGGGATAATGTGAACCACTAATAAAAGTTAAATTCCTCTATTTCGTGAAGGCACGTTTTGCAGATGTGTTAAGTCAGAGAGAGAGGGTTGTTTGTTTGGCGTACGTCACGGTTTGTTTATTAAACTAACAGATGCATGCCTTTGTAAAAGGACAGACAGAAAGTCAGACAAAACACGACAACGAATCAAGTGGTTCTAGTTTGTATCTTAATTTATGGTATTCAATAGTGACGTAATGTCACAGGAACCCGATTTATGACAGCCGTTTGGTCGACTGACTCGAAGTTCCACTCGCAGAGCTTACGAGAGATTTTTCAAGAAGTAGACTAAATAAAAACATACCCTTAAGAGCTCTCCACTTAGCGAACGATTCGTTGAAGTGCATGTGTAGAAATGCAACGAGCTAAAGTTTAGTTCGTAAATAAATATGCAGAACAGATCCTTTCAAGACCGCGTCTGATATTTATTTAAAAAATTATTTTTCTTTATTATAATTTTGGGGAATAATATCTAATTGTAAATACGTAACAAAAAAAAATCGAAAGTAGTTTCGTTTGTGCATAGAAAGTATAAAATATTATTGCGTTATTGATACTGTAGCGACCAACATCAATAGAATAAGAACACCCTGTATATAACTTCTTTATGTAAATATGTATAAAATGTCTTTTATTCTTACTTAAACATCTGCATCTATTCTTCTCTTTACAACTAACGTATTACTTTGGCATATATTCTTCTCCTTACAAATTACTTTATTACCTCTGTACTTTCCTATAATCCCTTGCAATGTTTAAATATTAACTGCTAAACGCCTGTGATTCTATATCTGTCCTAATTACTTTTTAATAGTGGTTTCTTCGGTGCTTTGGGTTCAACGTCTTCAAGCTAGAAATTATATCTCTCTTTTCAAAGTATGCTTTCTTACTAATAGTCCCCTACTTTAATTTAACAACCCTTAGCTCCGCCTTCATAAATTTCCTAAATTATTTTAAACTCAAAATACTAACGGTTCTGATTCAACTTTCATTTCATCAACTTATTTCTTCTTTACGGTCCAGTCTTAAATAAATGTTTGTTTTATAAAATTTAATTATTGCTAATATTGAACACGCATACACCATTATTGTTTCCGTTCTTGCTCCGTTTGCACTCCCTTCCTGCTCAGTTCTCGCTCCGCTCTTGCTCCGGTCTAATAGATGAGTTAATAAATTGGGATCGGCACTTGAGTGCGTCCAGGTGTGATTGTTACTTGGAAAGAGGCAAGCAATAGCCCGGCATCTCGCTAATGTCGATTATTGTTTTGACATTAATAGCAACTATAAGTAATTAAAATTAAGAAGATAAGAAGAAGAAGAAAGCTCTGTTGTACAAAGTTCCTGTATTAAGTTAATTAACAGAAAAGTGTACTTCCTAGTTGTTGATCGTTTAGAAAAAGGACAATTAATTAAACTATAGAACGGTTCTATTCGGCGATAACAATTGCCGATATTGTCTTCATTAAGTTATCTGAGAATAAATAGGCACAAAGCGGCACTAGCAACTAGTCAATTACCTCGCTGATTTATGTCCTGCTTTATCAATTTAGCGAAGAGGCACTTTATACATTTATATAACAATAAAATTCAGTGGAACGAACGGCCTGGGCCGCAACCATCGTCATCGCCGCAACGAACTGCAGAATGCACTCACGACCGAAGATTTATTACCGTCATTCTTCTTAAATGTGTATTAAAATTTACGGATTATCGTGGTAATTAACGTCGTTGTTGTTTTTTACGGGGGGTCGAGTAGACCCGACGCGACGCGGCGAGGCGGTCGGTTATATTAAAAAAGCGGGTTAATTGATAATGCGGCTGCTGTAAAGCCATCTCGTAACAATTAATTAAACAACACAAAATACATTATTTTGTCATAAAATAAAATACGTTTAATGTGCCTATAAAAAGTAACCACTAAAATGAGGTTTTCATTTCTTGATACCATATCATCTTTTAGTAAATTCCAATTGGGAACAAATGTTAGAGGTTAGGTTGGTTTTGATTAGGGTACGCAATCAATACATTCGATTTCTGCTGTAAGAATCAAATTAATTTAAAATTTGAAAGCTTGAGTAACAAAAACATTGGGAATTGCTTCACTATAGATTTATTAACCTCAACAATATTGTTTCAACCCCTGCGGGTCATTCTCAGTTGTTACTGAACAATTCTTCTATTGAGGATGACCAGGGTTTTTATTACTCAAACCCTTAAATTTTATGAAAAAAATGTTTCACAAAGAATGCGATAAACAGTCAATTATATTATAAATTAATGTTACTAAATATGTCGGATATGACGGTATTCCGTCTTTTGTTTAAAATAAATTTGGTCTAGGGGACTGTAGTTTTTGTTGGTTTTTTAATTACACGAATATTTTCCCAAAAAATGTTTACACTTGTTAAACATAAACTTGTAACTTTCGGTATTTTAACTTATTGTATTAATTTTAATTTGGTATATAATTTGGTGTCGTGCGTTTTGCGCCGTGTCTATTGCGCCGCGAGAAAGGCAGGTAAAATTGCAGCGTGTTGTTTGCGCCGCGACTATGTGATTGATATATACACCCATGGACAGTAATAATTATTTAAAACTGTATACACTATAAGTTTATGCATTCTGTGTTTGTATATTTTAAATGTAAATTTTTACTTTCCTTCGCACTTTATGCGTTTATTTTGAATGGAGAGTTTTGAAGTAATATTCGAATGTTTAGAGATGTACACAATAATAAAAGTAACAATAGAACAAGTATGACGTACAGCTACCAATAATAATTATTAATAATTAATTATTATTGTGTATATCTAAGCATTATATTTGAAAACCCGGTTAAGTTAATAATTATTCACGTAATCGGTATGGGTAAACATCCAATTAATAAATATGTAATATTATAGTATTATTGTCACTGTCGGGGGTGTGCGTTGAATCCACGGGGGGCTTGTTTGTGTATTCTGTTGTTACTTTTATTATTGTGTGCATCTGTAAACATCCAAATATTACTTCAAAACTCTCCATTCAAAATAACCGCTTAAAGTGCGAAGGAAAGTAAAAATTTACATTTAAAATATACAAACACAGAACGCATAGACTTATAGTGTATACAGTTTTAAATAATTGTTACTGTACATAGGTTTATATATCAATTATATAGTGGCGGCGCAAACAACACGCTGCAATTTTACCTGCCTTTCTCGCGGCGCAATCGACACGGAAAAAGGTCGCGGCGCAAAACGCACGGACTCTATAATTTGGTTTATTTTGGATATTAATTGTGATGGTTATTCGGTATATTCGACATTGGTTTTGTACCTTACTACGATCGGTCTCTAACTGTTGTAAATTTCAGTATTTATATATTTATAGAATGTGACACCCTCTCAGCATGCATCTATTGGGGTAGGTAAATGACCTGGTTGGTCTTACAACTGTTTGGTCTGCAAGTAAACGTTTGAGTAGGTCATAAATTTTGTTACCTTATGATATTAGTTTTTAAATGCGAATCCTAATGCTGTAGAGACGATTTGTTTTGTATTTTTAGGAGATAAGTGCGTGAGAACGGTATTACGATTCTTCAACAACTACAATCTAAGTCTATCTACATACTAAATTAAAACTATATTAATCTATTAAAATATATACAAAGGCACCGAACAATATATATATCATACATGTAATATCGAAATAAGTGCCCTTTTTGTAACTCATGTTTTTTATTGTAAATAGTAAGACACTAACAATCAATAAAAAAAAATTTCCTGTCTGTCTGTGCGGACTTCGAAACACTGAACCGTTGTCGATGTGACCTTACAAGACATAAAGAGGTGGCTGTGTTGGAAGTTCTACTTTTTTAAATTGTTTGTTGCCTATTACAATTACATTTAATATAAACAATTACAAGCAGATACGTGAATTTCGATCTAAGTATGTGCTCCAATATTAATACAGTATATTCAAAATAGTATGACTTATGTTGTCCTTCGGGTGTGCAGGCCGTCGTCGGTTGGAATTGCTTCCTAACGTTTCGCTAGCGCGAGTGGCGAGCTTCTTCAGAGGTCTATCCATTTTCGCTGTTGGTCGTAGACTGGCCGCGAAAGCCTTAATCAATTTGCCAGTATCATTTAATTGAAGGTACCTCAAGACCTACCTTCAACATTTTTTTAAATTTTAAGGTCTTGTTTGCAAGTGACTGAGAGGGACTTATATGAAGAGACTATTTCTAAATTTATCATTAACAATTGTTGCTATAGTATTTGATTCAAGTTGATATAACATTTAGACATTAAAGGTGGGAACTGTTTAATAACGACTCTGAAAGTAAATATCTTGTAGTGTATTCAGGTGATCTATTAATATTATATTTAAAAAAAGAACTTATGATTGTTGATTTATATGATTTAATTTTACAAACTGTTAGTAGTGAAAAAAATGAGTAGATGAATTGAATACTGAATGAAGAAAAAAGTGAAATCGTTGAAACATGTAATGTCTGTAGCGGTCGGAGAAGAAGTGTTATTCAAAAATAGAAAATTAGCATGCAAACAGTAACGGTTAGAGGGTAGCGAGACAAGAAGCGGTAGTTTAATTAGGGAACGAAGGAATAGAAATTTTGACTTGTGAATGAAAGTAGAGAAAAGAAAGCTGTTTCTGCGAATTGAAAAATGCAAGACAGTAGAAAACAAGTTAGTAAAAAGAACATGCTCAGGGGTGTTGTTGTTGTAACTTTATACAAAATATTTACATAAAATTGATACAATATATATACAATCTCATGATCGATGAGTTGAAAAAGCTCCCCTCAGATTAAGTTAATCCTGACTTGTATTATGTAATAATTATTAATGGGTCATATTTGCGGTATTGACGAGCGGCTACCACTGAAGGTCCATAAATAAACGTAAAGGGGTATTTATTAAATATTTTCAGAACGTTTTTTTTCCTACTTTGAAAATATAATAGCTTATTCAACATTTGATTTCAACAACCTTGTAATTCAGTTCCGCCGTTGCAGTTCGTCTATGTCCTTTGTATCGAAAATTATGTGTCAATCAACCGTTGGGAAGGCTTCTAATGTTCCGTCAAACTGCACAATTCGCTTGCCATTTAATGAACACTTCTTTGCAATCCGACATGCACATGATTTTGATTATGAAATCGTTCGCGGTAGAGCTATGTTATACATATCTCCATTCATCCCTGAAAAAAATGTATTTATGCCAATGCAAAAAGCAATTGCGAAACTAAGTTGTAGTACAGAAAAGTGAAACAAGTCCCGCTCAGACTCTGCATAACATACGTACCACTTTTTAATATTTATAGTCCACACCGACCACCGAATATTAACATATAAATACGTTCAGTACTTCAAAACGTTGGTGATTTTTATTTAAAATTTCCGATTAAACGATTAAATTCTGTTTGCAGAAGATTGGAAACTTTGGCGGTGTCGTAGAACACAGTAAGTAGCCCATACCAAGAGACGAGATTATAACTAGACTGCCTCTTGCGTTTATAAAGTGATACCATTTGAGTAGGCAACCCATTTTGCGAATTAAGGGACAGAAACGCGAGAGTTATTAAGAGCGCTTGCAACTTCACTCAGAAAGTTTGAGGCAGTTGAAGTTTTGAGTGTAGTTATTTTAAATAAATGTTGTGCGACACTGTTCTTCTTGTACATAGGAGTTTGTGAACACCTTTATGAACTATTTTTTTGTTAAAGTAATACAAAACTAGTTCAATATTAGAACAATATTGTTACATATTGTTGTGCATACGGTTGCCGTGAAAAGAGTTCTAAAGGTTCTTCCATTTCATTCCACGTGTAAGTACAATTTAAACATAAGACACACTGATACATTTGTAATTTCTTCGAAGGTTCCTTAAGGATCCTAAATTAAAGAAAAAATGGTTGAACGCAATAAGGCGTGAAAGTTTTAGACGGTCAAAATATTCAGTTGTTTTCAGCAAACATTTTGAAGAAAATGAATTTTTATTATCCGTGGAATAAAGAAAATTAAAGCAAAATGGCTGTACCTAGCGTTTTTGATTTTCCTCAGCATTTAATTAAAAAAGTAGTACCTAAGTATTTTGTTACAGAAGCAAAAGTAAACAAGTAGTTGAATGAGTCATATTAAGATAAACAGTTAATTTAATTTTGTTCTAAAATACATACTCCTTTTCTTCTCAATATAAACATACTATTTTTCTGATTTTCCCAACAAAGTACACATAATGAATGATTTCACATACCTTAGATTTTTTTACTAATAAAAACTTACGAAACATATTTTATCAAATTCAATATTACCAACTATTATTTAAACCATAAAATCCGACTTTGCAAAATACATGTAAATAGTAGTACCATTAATATACATCATTTCAATCACAGTCATCACATCTTTTTTATCAACTTCATACACCAATCATCCACATAACGAGAAATCTACTTGCGTTACTAATTAACTTTATTTTCACTTATAGCACTTATATTATTGTAAACAACAGTATTATTATTTTTGTAAAGAAGTTTAATTATGTTTTCAATATATTTGATTTGTATGTTAAATGCTATTGTAAATGATTTTAAATCTTTAAAGTCCGTAAGTTTCCGTTTAGCGCATGGGAAACTTAATACGTGTCCCTGAATGTGCTTTGTTGGTTGCATACCCAAATTACATCATTTTCTAGTACAGAGAACATTGCTTACGCTCAGTCCATATTATAATGACGTTTCTGCTCATACCCTAATGCAAAAACACGATTCTAAACCTCCGAACCATTTGTCGGTAGCAAACTTGCCTTCTGTAGAGACTGAAGAGAACTGTATATCGAAAGTAGGCGCGTTAGTTAAATCCGACCATTAATTAGATAATTAATTCAATTTAATTGTCAAGTAACTCCATACTTGTGGATCACGAGAGGAGATAGCTTCACAAAATTACATTACAAACCTATATATGTGCTAGCAACGTAGATACGTAAAACGTAACTATATAGTAATTTATAGATTTTCAGAACTAGTCGTGTATATTCTTATACCTTATAATTTGAAATTGCGTTTTTAATGTTACAGAACTTGTTATTTATTTTGCTTTAAGTAATGGTCAGGATGAAAAATAATTTTATCATCTTTCAAAGTTTTACATATACCTATTTCGTGTATATTTTGATGTAAATAAAAGCATCGCTTTAGTGCTTTAGTTTTCAACTAAACACTTCGATTAAACTTTCCTGAAAACTAAGTAATTATGTTAGTTAGTAAATGGGCTGGTGGATATGTTCTTAATGAAATTGTTATTCTCTTGGTTACCAGTTGACAATTTTAACCTGTACGTCGACTTATACGAAGGTTATTTTTCTTTCAACATTCGATGAGCTAGAAAAAAGAGACACACGTACATAACAAAATAATTTTATTAGTAAAATGTGAGTATTGTTTTGTTTATTTTTCTATATTATCGCAACAACGAGTAAGGCGTTTTATCGTATCGTAACACTGGTTTTCAAAGTGTTATCCAAGCAACCATTCAACCATTAATTGTCAAAAGAGATAAAAATCACTTGATGCGAGGTATAGACTATACGGTGGGTGATCAAAAACGTGTACGTGAATTGTTTGAGAAGGCTTGTTATCATATTGACATAATGCGGTAGTTAATTGTTATTCGTTTCTTTCTGATCGCTCTGCGATGACAACGTACTTTTGCATTAAACTTTTTGTTATTGTTGTTCCCCGATTGGAGAAGCCCAGTAACAACACACCCATTTGGGTCCAATAAACAGAAGCCATTGTATTCTGTTTACTTAGTCCCTGTTTCAACTGTTTTGACTTGTTTAGCGAAGTCGGGTTCATCCACTGATTCTATTATTTTTTGGTTCCCAAGTCTCATCGTTGGTAACGATGAATTTTAAAATCGTTCCCCTCTCATTATAGTAACTTGATGCCTACCATCCACCCTATCTGTACTCCAAACCTCTCACAGACCGATTTTTTTATTTCTTTCGACAATTGAAATAATGTTTGGGTGGACAACGCATTGTCACCAACGAAAACTTTCAGAAAACTGACGCCAATTAGGATGTATCGGACTTCACTGGCGGCAAATTTCTATGAAGAGAACATCGAAGAGCTGGTGTCACGATATGACCACTCTACTCACATTTTAGTGATAAAATCATTTTGTTACGTGTCTTTTTTCGTGGATCATTGGATGTTGAAAAAAGTAGTCCTCGTACATTGTGTAGAACTAAAAGCCTTAACAATTAAACGACCCAATTTGCCAGGTAAGCGATGAAAGAGTTCAGTTCTAACCCTTTTAAATATTCAATGGATTAAACTCACAAAACCGAAGGACGAGTCGACTCCCACTTGCGTACTTTTGCCGACGGAATTCAATAAAAATAAATTAAAGGTTGCTCTATATAGCCCCCAACAACATTAAGGGGAAAACAAGAGCGAAAGAGTGAGGTGGTAGAGAGAGATCGTCTGGTTTACATTATGGCTCTTTGAACTACCGCGAACCTTATTAATCAGGTGGGTGCTGCCTTAATCTAATCAGCTGAAAGTTTCCGCCGATCGAAAAACTTGCCTTTTATCTCTCAACCACTATGACGTTTATTAGATGAGATTTATGTAGGGATGGCGACTCGAGCGCACAAATTAAAGACCCCAAAAGGAATGAAAAATCGAAGAAGACTGGAAAACGTCGAAATCAATATTAATCGTAAAACACGATCAGTTGGACGCAGTAAAATACGTAGACCATCAGCATTAGATTATAGTGGGGAAATAATCAGAAATAATGGGGCCAAGCTAGGAGAGATGAACCATTCGTGATATTTCTGACATTGTAACGACAATTCTCGATTCGTTTATATATATCTCGTGCGTCGCACATGGTGTATAAGGGGTTGTATAGACGCGATGATAAATAAAAAGATGTACTTATGTATCTTCACACTTTTATTAATCAACATACATAAGTTGTTAGCAGCGGGAGCGTGATTATCAAAGACTGGTCGCTATCTAACCAATACATGACCTGTGCGTGTAATATTATATAAACATGTATTGGCGGTACGTACAGTTCCGAATTGAAGAGTCTGTGTTCTCTTTCAGCCATTTGGAATTCGTAGAAATCAAGCCATTATTATTGTGAATAATAAAACTTGGCTGCTACAGGGTGCAATACTCAATTGTTGTACGTTACCCTTGTTTCTGAATTTTAAACAAATGTTGCTATCGCTGATATCATAGTGTTGAGAAGAATATTTCGACAACAAATTAATTTTGTTTAGGGTAAGTGTTATATGAAATTCTTAAATTATCATAGTCAAGCACATATTCCGACGTAAATATAACTTGGAGGCGTGAATATTCTTTCTTAATTTTTCATTCAATTGCGCATATACGCCTCTACTTTTTTATTGCTTTCAAATCTTTTGCCTCCAAGTGATTCTATCAAGGGCGCGAACAAAAAATAATCACAGGGTGATTGATGATGAGGCAGGGCTATAAGGAGGATTATAGAGGCTCGAGGGTTTCCCAGTCCACTCCTTCTAATTTATTCCTTGTCAAAACTGCTGTGTGTGGCCTGGCGTTGTCATGAAGGAGGATAACGTTTCGAATGGGCATGGGCATACCCCATCGTTTGTTTCGATACGCGATTTTTGTCGACTGTAACAACTCATAACAGTACTATAAATATATTCACTGTTCGTTGATCGTATCGTGAAGAAAATCAATGAGTAAAACTACCCTTGTGTCAAAGAAAACAGTCGCAACCACTTTTCCGGCTGAGAGACGGGTTTTAACTTTGACAGGACAGCCTACATCCTTTCTTCGCTATTCCTTACTCGCCATTTTTGATACGCCATACGTCACAAAAAAACTGCCTTTATCGAAATCGATTCAGAAGTCTTTTACTGATCTCCGACATAGGTCAGGTTCAATCAGTGATGATAGATTGAACACTATAAACACCGTAGCTGATACCCACTTCTGATGAGATTTGTTTAATAGTTAACCGGCTGATAGTGATCACCTTCAACAAGCTCTCGAACGGAACGGATGTTGTCATTTGTGAGACTTGTTCTTGGGCGTCGATCATGACTTTCATGTTCGACATGTTCTCACCCATCCCTGAATTCTCTGTTCTCTGATCCACGTATACACTCTAGACAGTGTAGTATCACCAAACTGCCTTCAAACGAGTAAAAATTTCTGTTGGTTTAACGCCTTCATTGGTTAAAATCTTGGTAACTTATGATGATGCGCATTTTGATTGTGCAACAGACGAAGGTACCTTGCGCTCAGTCATGGCTGTACTGCGGACAGAACCGAGCGCAGCAGCTACCTAAACCTCCTCATAAACCAAACAACACTCGAGCATCGAATTCTCTAGATTGGAGGAATTACGTGCTAAGCTAAATAGTAAAATTACCGTTTCTATTTGATTTACCTTCGTACTTATACATGATAGAGAAGATTAAGATCGTTAGATAGCAAACAACAATGCTAAGAAAAACTTTTGACCAGGTTTCCTCTGTATTTCCGTATTTCCTGAAAGAAAATAATTGGAAGCAACAACATTATAACAGATAACGTTGACTGTTAATTTTTTACAGTATTTGTGTGTTTTTTACACTAGGCCTATATTAGGCTTTTATATCTTTTATACATTTTTATATCACTCTAATCAAATCAGAAGAACTGGCCGATTCTCCCCTTATTAATTTTCTAAAATTCTGGGTGAAAGTAAAATTGGTCTGTTCCGATTTATTTTGATGGACTGTTACGTAGATTTTTGTAATCAATACCAAGTAAGCCCACGACAATTTATTTTTTGTGGAAATTAAAAAAATTCTCATACAGTTATACGCTACCACATTGTAGGTTTTGAATTTTTGGAAATTACTTATGTTGAAGGGCACTTTTATGAAAATTAATGTAACTTTATAACATCATGGAAATTGTTTATTATTTTTTAACATATCAAGCAAACTAAACTGAGTTTTTAGTATACATACATATTCTACAAGTGTTGCGCTAAAAACATTCTTAACAAAAGAGGGGACAATTGGAGGGATGGGAACAAAGGGGGTTATTATGTAGAAGCTACGCATTAGTGCTTTATTGTATGTGTCCCCTAACGAAGTCGAAAGAGGTTTTAAATATACCTACAATCTACACATGTGCATATACCCAGCTGGCACTTGGAGGGATGACTAGGGGAAAATATTATGGATTCATCATTTATTTTCTAATGTAGGAGTAATTGGATGCGAGATGAACTTGTAATTTCAAAATTCTCATATGGTAACTGCATTGTTTTTTACGAAGATGTTGTGTTAAAATATGGGTAATAACAGTTACTGCGGTTTACTCATTGAAGATGGCCCTTTGGTCGAGACAAATATAGAATTAATATTTTTAAATATACATGTCGTTGAAACATTTATTGCCTTCATTTTCCAAGATTAAATCTTTCAATGCAAATGTTTCATTCTAAGCACACTATTAATATATAGTTTCAATAATTTTAAAGTCACTCAGTTATGAACAAATGATACATAAGTATTTGTTTCATTTGTTGTTAATTTAAGTAATTTCTGGTACAGTTTCAGACTGCATTATGAAAATTTTGCGTAAAAGGATTTATGCAAATTTTTGATGATTTATTTGTGAATGAAAAGTTCTAATCCTGCTTCTGTTAGCCAAAGATCGGTTTCAGTTATAAGTAGGTAAGGATATAATTTTCTAACTTGTGTTTTTATTAATTTTATGTCTACCTTCTGTATGAAGCTTAGAAGATTATTGCAGTTAATGTCTTTTTTCTCATGAGAAAATCAGATTATCGTCAGTTCTGTGTTTCCACAGCGTTCCTTGTTAATTTTATCGAACAAATCTCGTACTGTTTTTCTTCAGACATTCATTTCGACAAAGGCCATCAGGTGAAATGGATTTTTTCGTCGTGAGAAACTTAATGAGGCTTATTTCATACCGAAGCTGCAATATTGTCGCTGGTTTTCTCGCTCTCGCAATCTTCTCGTTAATCTTCCCGAACAGATTCCTTTCCCTTTTTTTGTGACGAGATCTCCTATCCGTTTCCGAATTTCATTTGGTACGGAAGACATTTTGTCACGTTAGTATAGTTGTGGAAGATGTAAAAAGCGACAAATGTTGTCTTTAAGCACGACCTTCAAGTCATTTAACTTGATCCCATGTCAGAAAAAGAAAGTGGATGTTTTTATCGGACCACGCACACCATGGAAACCTTTAAATCGTCAGGACAAAAGAATAGGCTGTTATAAATGATGAAATGGACGATTTAACTCTATAAATGGCCTTTTCTGCTATTTCAAAAATATATACACATTTCCATTCTGCTTCCGGAAAATTGTAAACTGACCCTGAGATGATATTATGCATCATCTATCATAGACTAACGTACGAATATTTTACCTATTATATTTAGCTAATGTACTGACAAAATCTTCCAAAATCTAGACGTTACAACCCCGATAGACCAAAAGGTTAGTTGCTTTTCCCATAATCGAGTTGTTGTCTCTGTGGATTTTTACCCGTCGGGATTTTGGGAAGGATCCTCTTGTAATATTTAGCGACTTTGATATCGTTTCTGCATTTAAACCGACCCTACTTCCAATGATCATTCAAAAGTGCCAAACCAAAATCACATTTCCATTTACCGTATACAGCTTAAGACTATTTGAGTAAGATAAAAATCAAAATTCACGTTAAATATTTAAAAACTTATATTCGAATAGTTTTGGTACCTTTACGATGAATTTCTCCATGTTACATATTATTCACAACGTTGTAGATGATTACATATTCGTAACTGTTGATTGCAAATTAAAAGTAGCTAGGTAGGTAGCCTTATTATATATTATATATTTATTAAATTGTGCAATCATTTTTTCTCTCTGTTCTACCCTTAGAGCATAAAATCGTCCAAGCAGCAATTAATAGGTATAGCAGTGATCCTGAATCAGGAAATAATTGGGTCCGATCTTCTTGTTCTAACGCGGCCTGTTTACGAGGGTAAATCAAATATAATCGGTAATTCTTTAAAATAAATTTATTGATTAATGGTACACATAATTTAAACATTTAACATTTTTCAATGTAGTCACTTTCGTGCTCTACACACTTTTGACACCGATTTTGAACCTTGAATATTCCTTCTTCATAAAACGTTTGAGGACTAGTTAGTTAGTCAGCTAATTGCGCACATACCCCTCTACTTCTTCATTGCTATCAAATATTTTGCCTTCAAGTGATTTTTTCAAGGGCGCGAACACAAAAATTGTCATAGGGTGATTGATGATGAGTCAGGGCTATAAGGAGGATTATAGAGGCTCGACGGCTTCCCAACCCATTTTTTCCAACTCTTACTGAAGTGTTCTTGTCAAAACTGCGGTGTGTGGCCTGGCGTTGTCATAAAAGAGGATGGCGTCGCGAATGGGCATACCCCGTCGTTTGCTTCCATACTATTTGCGATTTTTGTCGACTGTAACAACTTAGAATAGTAAGCCGCATTCACTGTTCGCTGATCGTGAAGAAAATGAAGAAAATCAATGAATAAAACTTTCTTTGAGTCAAAACTGTCACAAGCAGTTTTCCGGTTGAGGTACGGGTTTTGGCTTTGACATGGACAGGGCAGCCTTCATCCTTTCTTCGCCACTCCTTACTCACCATTTTTGATTCGGGAGTGTAGTGATGGACCGGTTGACCCACGTCTCATCACAAGTGACGATACGCCTAAAAAAACCCTTTTTGTCGAAATCGTTTCAGAAGTCTCACTGATCTCCGATTTGACTGACCTGTTTCTGATTTTCGGTCAACAACCTTGGAACCCAGCGAGCACTAGTTTTTCTAAAGCCTAAAGCAAAGTTCATCAGTAATGACGGATTGAACACTCCCATAGCTGATACTCACATACACACTTCTGATGAGATTTGTTCAGTTGTCAATAGTTAACCGGTGATCACCTTTAACAGGCTCTCAAACAGCACTGATGTTGTGATTTAAAGTTATGTCTCACTTATTCTTGGGCGTCGATCATGACTTTCATTTTCGAGACGTTCTCGTTCTCTGACCCACGTATACACTTGATTCTGAGACAGTGTAGCATTGTAGCATCCCCAATCTGTGCCTTCAAACGAGTGGACATTTCTGATGGTGTAATGCCTTCATTGGTTAAAAACTTAATGATGATGCATTGTGTAACAGACAAAAGTACCTTGCGCTCAGTCATGACTGTACTGCGGACAGAACCGGGAGCAGCTGCTACCTAAGCCGGTTTCCCCCTCCTCATAAACCAAACAACACTCGAGCATCGAATCCTCTAGATCGGAATTACGTGGTAAGCTACATCGTAAAATTACCGTTTATATTTGATTTACCCTCGTAGCAGAGATAACTACGGCTAGGGAGGAGACAGTCAATCAGGCCTCGTTAGAGCGAGAAAGGCGAGCCACAATTATTGGCTATTTCAGAATCACTGTTATAGAATTAAATGCTGTCTCTATCATTCCATGCCCTAAGGTTCTACCAGGTTATTAGGATGGGAAAATAAGGGTGTAATCAAATCAAAACAAATGTTTTGATTCATTGAAATTACAGGATGAAGAGTTTTGGATTTTTTTAAAGAAGTACCTATAGCTAAGTGTAGGTGTATTTTACATGTAAAATTATGCAGAATTTTTGAGACTTGATTAGAATAAAAACTTGAAACATTCGCTTGAAATCGTTTTTCTGGATAGCGAACGAAATTCAACAGATATAATTGAATGGCTCGTTAGTGCGGTTTCACTTCAATCATCGTGGCAATATCTGGCCGAAGTTTTTTCATTTTGTCGAATCGTTTTCGCCGGTAGGTAAATTTTGGTAGCAGATGGCTGACGTCATTTACATTTTTCATCCCGATTTGTGTCTCTCGTTTAATATTCGTGTAGCAATTCAGGGAAAAGTTTCCGCTGATTTTGGGGCAACAATTACGCATAATTTATCATCTTGCTTGTTTTGCTGCCTACTGATTCGAGATTTCTGAAATACGAGATCGTATTTAGTAAATATAATGAAGCATTCCTCCATTAGATTAATTCGAGTCTTTACAATTGTATGACAGGGTTTTCTGGTGAAAAAGGAACGATAATTTTACCGATATATTAGATATATATATAGTTTTATTTAATTAATCGACGAAGCTGTTAATTCTTGTAACTCCATTTAAAATAATAACACAACACAAAAGTTACAAAACTTTTATTGTAGACCACAATAATATTATTTTACCACACAGTGGCTTCCTCAGGTGGAAATATATTATATTATATTATATTATATTTCCACCTGAGGAAGCCACTGTGTGTGTTTTGTAACTTTTGTGTTGTGTTATTATTTTAGTCTTATTTAAACTGACAAAGGAGAGACATGTATAAAGGAAATAACTCTAAATTTCTCATTATTTATTTTTGCTATAGTGCTCGTTTTAATTTTCATTATAAAGATAATACCAAAGGTAAGACAGAAAAGTAATGAGACTAATGCATCATTAAGAGGGATTTGGCAAAATTGTGTATGTTCGCACCACACAGCTTGTATGTATGATAATCCCTCCAAGATGATCGCTAACAATGTTAAACTTGTGTCAGCTTGTATTCCGTTATAAACAACGGAACAGTGAAATATGAAACAACTATTTACCATCAAAATTTGTGTTATGCTTGGAAATTTACGAATTGTTCAATCGAACAAAGCATTTTTGTAGGGCTGAGAAACTGGGGAGAACGAACCTTATTAAGGGAAGCCATCAAAATCGGAAAAGTGGAGCGAATAAAGAAAGGATCTATGTCAAACTGTCAAATGACATTGAAATTAATGAGTAGGAAATTAAATTTGAATCCTGTTTCCTGTCAACAAATTTTGACTCAATATTTGGGCATATAATTCAGTTAAAAAATATATAAACTTATAGTCAATTTTAATTCTTTTACAAAGACATTGCTAGTCAATCTAGTAAATTATTTTGAAGGACAAAATTATTTTAAAGGCATTAACATGCGGCCAGTTATTATAGAACTTGTACACTTATTTCTTATGAATGCTCCCTTGAAACCGCAATGCTATATTTTGGACAGTATAGATTTTATGATATTTTTTCGAACCTCTGCAAAATGGATAACGTTGAAAAACTTCTAATTAAAATATCTCGCTTCAGGCATAGATGATCTACCTATATATTCTTTTTGTAATTTTTGGTTTATATGACCCCGAATTAGTATCGTAATCTTTATTTAGACTTTTCAGAATCAAATTGTTACCTATCGTATAGCTTCCTTCATTTATATTAATTAGCTATGCAGCACAGCTGAAGTGCTGCTTTGTTCGAGTGTTTGTCCATTTAATGGATTTTAAATTACTTCCTATTGAAACACTCGAATTGAAGGAGTACATAGAATAATAGTGACTGTTGATTCAGCTTTTGCATACGTAACAATGTTCGACTACCTTTTTCTTCCATTTTCAAGAGTTTTAAATAATGAAGAGCGTTAATAGACATGTAACCGGAGAAGATGAGAAACTTTTTTTGCATTAAAAGTCAACATTATCTGTTCAGATTTCTAGAAGCGCGCATTCCTAATAATGTGGTACTTGGAAATGGTTTGTTGTCTAATTAGAGTTCTCGTGTTAAGTGGGCTTGCTAACAAACTATTAATTAACAACGAAAACGAGTGAGAAACGTTTGAGAGTGCACTCTCGCCATTTTTCATTCTTCAGGTTTGTTTTGAAGTGGACGTCTTCGTTTGTCTTTTACGCACTTTTGCGCAATATTCTCTAAACTAGTTGAACCTGTCCAAGTTTGAACTGGTGTGGATAGTGCATAGCGCTTATATTTTGTTTATATAATGTTTTTTATTTAGCAACATTAACTATCACATCCTATCTATAACAAGTATTAATAACGAAATAATTTGGATAATTTTGTAGTAGAGGATAAATTTAAATACATTAATATAATATTAATTTTGAATTAATTTGTATCTGCTACAGATTACCTCAAATTGCTCTGATCACTAAGCTACGGCGTGATAGTAGTAACAATTTTTTTTTCATTAATTAATTTGAGGTAATCTGTAGTACGTAAAAATTAATTCCAAATTAATATTATATTAATGTATTTCCAAATATTGATATTTAAACACACTCAACACATCAAAACGTTACTGATGTTTAAATAAATATTTCGATTAAACGACAATTTCATGGATATCGAATGTAAGCGTGTTAGTTAGTTCCATTCCTTAGTTAGTTATCTTAATATTCAAACAATTCCCTAATTTTGTGTCGTGAGAGAAAATAGCTCCACAAAATTGCCTTACAAACCTATCTATATGCTAGCACCATATTTTGTAGACCATTATATGGTGATTCTGATATTTGCTCTTTAAACTTATATATATATATATATATATATATATGTTAGACCCACATGCCGAATTCGCCCATTTGCCAAAATAAATACTCAGTTCGCGAAATGATCAAAGCCAAATGATCGGTTGTCAACTTTTCCCCAGAATATGCAGGCACTTGTCCGACATTTGAAAATTACAATTACGGCACAAATGCTAAAGTGCACCTCCAAAGTATTTGTGAGAAAAACTCTGTTAAACCCGTATCTTAATCTTCAACAAATTAACTTTTACCGAATTATTGCTGATTTTATTAAATGAGACTTATCTACATTAATAGTTTTTTATTATATTAACAATTTATTGATTTCATTGGCCATTTAAAGTATCGATCACCCAAGAACACAAAAGAAACTGATTCCATTATGCTCTCTATTTAGGAATTACTCAAAAGAGGATTAAACTTGGATGCACCATGAACGTTTTACATGTTTGGATTAAAGGGTACCTGATAACTAAATAATAAAATTAAAATGCTTCTACCATCTGCTTCTTTATAAAATTCGCTTCTCAAATGTATACATTTTGTCTACAAAAACGTTACAACACTTATTATTTACACCTATTATTTGACAGACAGTATAGGCCAAATCAAGATAATATCATCTAAAAATACTTGTTCGCATAATTTACATAGCATTAAACACGTTTCATTTTTAAAATATTCAGTTGCTAATAAGACCCCCTTTTTTCAAAGTCTTCATTCAAGACAACATTTATATGTTAGACTCATATGCCGAATTCGCCCATTCGCCGAAATAAATACTCAATTCGGGAAATGATCAAAGCCGAATTATCGATTGCCGAAAATAGATTTTATTTCGGAATATGTTTAAACTGATTTACACATTTCGCGAACTCAGCTATCCGGAGTTGCTCAAATGCTGAATATGAATGTATTTGGGCAGATTGCCGTTTTTAGTTTAACATTTCACCGATTGTGCAATTTAAAAAAGAGCAATTCCCAGCAAATATATTGCGTGTGTTTGTCGTCTCTGCAAATTTCAACTTGTTATTTCAGTTATTTTAGTAAAACGAAGGAAGCAAGTGGTGTGCTTATGGGTATTGCGTGTGTTTACTAGTAAACTAGTGCCTTTATTATTCGTTGTGTATTGAAATTTGTGTCTTTAAGTGTGAATTTAATGAACGAACTTGAACGAAACAGTGAAATCATCCGTGAATAAATATGAATTCTACAAGAATTTCATTTCGCTTTTATCCAAACAAAAAAATAAAGAAATTATACGTGAAGTGAAGGAAAGTCTTTCGAAGAAAATAAATAATGAAAATTTACTGCATTGGATTATCGTCGATTAAACAGATTTCAGATCCTTAGCATTAGGGGAAAGGAAAAATTAGATAATATAAAATATTAGATTAGAGTGTCAGATTAATATAATATTCTTGAAAAAGCACATCGAGACACTGGACACAAACGAACACTCGCAATAGAAGAAGAGATAAATAAAAAATATTGTAACATTAGTAGAAGTATTATTGAAGAATATCTGAAAGTATGCTTACAATGCCAACTAAAGAAAAAACTTAAGAAAAAGGGACTGGTTACTGGTAACAAAGCAATTACTATCCAACCAGTTTAAGAGGTCAAGTGGATCTGATTGACATGCAATCTGAGAAAGACGGTGAATTTAAATTTATATTAAATTATCAAAATTACTTACTAAATTTGTGTTTCTCCGACCTTTGAAAACAAAGAGGGCCGAAGAAGTGGCTTATAACTTAATGGACATATTTTGTAGAATTCGTGAGCCATGTCTATTCCATAGTGACAACGGCAGGGAATTCGTTAATAGCGTAATTACTAGCTTAGCAGATATGTTTAAGGCAAAAATTATTCACGGAAAACCATGACATTCTCAAAGACAGGGATCTGTGGAGAGGGCGAATCAAAACGTTCGTGATATATTGGTTGAAAAATTGCAAAGAGAGGAAGACAGAGAAATTATTATCATCGGACGAATATATGGAAAGTACTGTAATGGACTCAAAATAATCTTTTAACATTGAACATGAAAATGAAGCCAATCGTGTTAGTAGTACGTAAAAATTCATTCAAAATTAATGTCATACTATTGCCACTACCAAAGATACGATTGAAGTTCCAACTGAGCAAAAAAGAAACTGCAAGCTGTAATGGATTTACTGAACACGTGAGCGCCGAGTTGCAACATGAAATAGGGGATTTTGAGAATAATTTAAGTTGCACCGAAGAGGTTGACAACGATGATGTCGAGTAAATTTATCTAACCCAATTAAATTATAAGTAGGTTTTTGTCATTTACTTTACCTGTTTATTTTGCTTTAGAAAACTTAATGCCCAGACAGTATTAATCGACAAAAATAGAACTGCCAGTGCACTTGGATTAAAAATGCAGGCGGACACGATGTTAAGCTAGAGTGCAAAAAATTTCCTTTGGTGACTGTTGGATAGAATGTGATTATAAGAACTCCTGTGGACGACAGAGGACGCGCGGCACCTAGAAATATTATTAGTGTGGTTATTTCTGAAGAAAAGGGTTTTAGAAAAAATGTATACTAGAAATGAGTTTCAGGTATGTAAGTATGTATTGAATTCTGTTATATTTAAGAAAAAAAACTCTTACAGTTGTCTCAAAGTGAATTTTTAACTGCAGAAGATGTGCCATCAACCTCATTTCCAATGAGACAGATTGCTGCTAAGGAAACTAGGTCCAAGCAAGGATTTATAAGATACGATTGCAAGAAACAATGCCAAAATAAAAAGTGTAAATGTGTTGCAAGCAAGATCAAAAGTGACAGCAAATGTGATAGTAGTTCTTATTATTGCAATAAGTAGATAATATTAATATCTATTTGAGTATTGAGCTGTTTCTGAGAAAATAAATATTGTTCCTCTTGATAAATAGCATTTTTTTAAAATCCAAATATTGTAATCGACATCTGAGCATTTCTAAATTGCACATTCGGCGAAATGCTAAATTGAAAATAATATCTACCGAAATACATTCATGTTCGGCATTTGAGCAACTCCGGATAGCTCAGTTCGCGAAATGTGTAAATCAGTTTAAACATATTCCGAAATAGGATCTATTTTTCGCAATCGATTATTTGGCTTTGATCATTTCGCGAACTGAGACGAATGGGCGAATTCGGCATATGAGTCTAATATATAAATGTTGTCTTGAAGGAAGACATTTAAAGAAGGGGGTCTTATTAGCAACTGAATATTTTAAAAATGAAACGTGTTTAATGCTATGTAAATTATGCGAACAAGTATTTTTAGATGATATTATCCTGATAGCAAAGGTAAATCAAAACATTGTGTTTTGCAATGTTTGGCCTATACTGTCTGTCAAATATTAGGTGTAAATAATAAGTTTTTGTAGACAAAATGTACACATTTGGGAAGCGAATTTTATATAGAAGCACATGGTAGAAACATTTTAATTTTATTATTTAGTTATCAGGTATCCTTTAATCCAAACATGTAAAACGTTTATGGTGCATCCAAGATTAATCCTCTTTTCATTTTCTTTTGTGTTCTTGGGTGACCCATACATTAAACGGCCAATTAAATCAATAAATTGTTAATATAATAAAAAACTATTAATGTAGATAAGTCTCATTTAATAAAATCAGCAATAATTCGGTAAAAGTTAATTTATTGAAGATTAAGATACGGGTTTAACAGAGTTTTTGTTACAAATACTTTGGAGGTGCACCTTAGCATTTGTGCCGTAATTGTAATTTGCAAAATGTCGGACAATTGCCTGCATATTCTGGGGAAAAGTGATTTTGTACATCACGGTGTTTGTGTGTATATTTAATATAACATATACTGATATGATACAATGTGTCAATGTCAACAAATCCTATAAATATGAAAATCCGTTATGATGTCATTCGTACGTTGACGAAGAATAATAATCAACTGTATACTTTCTTACAATCAACAAGCATTACAAAGGTCAAATCTTAGTGTCATTTCTTTTTAATTGCCTTGAATCATCAGCAATAAGACGGACTTTATCTTCAAGGGGTCCGATGAAGACTTTGCGATAACATCTCCTTTCAAATATCTTTATAAAGATCTCCACCAGCGTATGCGATGTCATTTCTCGATGGCATATATTAAATAATCAATTTTGTTATTACAATGTCGGAGATATTTCTTTGTTCGGTTCGTTTATTGTATTTTTTATTACGGTATTTTAAAATGACAAGCTTGTATGATAAATGGTAGTCTACGATATTACATGGACACCGCTGTTTTTGGTATTTGCGGGATATTAATATTAAAGAATAATATACCTTCACATCCAAAAATTTAATCATATTTTGTACACTTAGAACAATTTAAAAATATGAAAATTAGGTAATCTGATGCAAAGTTCTATGAACATACAAACATATTCGTGTACGTTCGATAATAATTCGTGGGCAATGATTGAACGAATCGTTCATTTGAACGACTTTTAACAAAGAATCGCATTAATCGATGGAGTGTGCTTACGATGTAGGTCGGTCAAATGAATCGGCAAACTGAATCGTGGAGTCGTGGAAAACACAAGACGACCGCCACAGGACTCATCGAAGCGCATAACCTTCTCGAACCATTATCGTTCAAATAAACGTGTAGCGATCAACATCCACTAGAACACCCTGTATATATACTTGTTGTGTAAATATGTAAATAATGTCTTTATATTTGTACTTTTTTCTTTACAAATAACTTTATTACCTCTGTACTTTCCTATAATCTCTTGCAATATTTCTATTCTATTACTAACTAACTGCATAACGTCTATGATTCTGTACCTTTTTAATTACTTTTTATTACTTAGTCGGTTTCTTCGGTGGTTGGTACTGTAATCTACTTCTTAGTATTTCTTATCTCTAGTATTTTCCAATTATTCAAATTCCGCTCTATTGATACCCCACTTCTATCTGCTACCCTTTTCTTCTCTTTTACACTTTCCAAAATACTTCAATTTTTTTAAACTCTTCAGTTCCTCTCGAATCATTCTGTAGTCAAGTATAATTCTACCTGTGTGTCATTGTTATTTTTGTTAACATATGTTGTTGTTATTTCTTCGTTATCTAGTTTTATTTCTTCGTTATTAAGTCCTCCGCAAATTAAAAGACAAAAAGTAGTCCAAAAGTCTAAAAACAAATCAATTTCTTTTATCAAATTGAATCATTTGAATCGATTCACTAGTTTTAACTTTGGGAGTAACTTATTTTCTTTCTTGAGAATGACCTGAGAGGGTCGAAACAGTATTGTAGGTAAGAAAATGAATCAATCTAGTGAAACAAACCCGGTGTTTTGTATCAATTATAAAAAATAATATGTTTTTGATCGGTATTCTGTTGAAGCTGAATCGCGATTTCGAACTTATTGATTCTCATCAGTACGCTGTAGACAAAATACTAACCAATTTTCCTGATTGTTTTTAAGATTTTAAACAGTAGCAAATTTCTATAGATGGCATTCACTACGTTGTCCGTACTTACAAGACACGAAAAGTTTCGTTTTAATTATTTTTTTCGTATATGTTAACATATATGAGAGAATTTCATTGTTAATGATACTAGATGAATGATATTTTCCTATACAATCTAACCTAACACAAGTAGTAGTAAAAGAAATTGTTGCAAATTTTTTTTTACATTGGTGTTATGCATTCTCTTTCACAGTGTCGCTAAACAGTAGCTACCCTGAAATTTTTGACACTTCGGATAAATTTTTACTCATAATAATTTTAATAGTAACCGCGGTAGGGTAATTGTAAAACATTGAATAATAATATAAACACAATGATGAATTTTTACACTTTATTTAGAAATCTCTAAAAATATTGTTTCAACCTTTCGGTTATCTTCAGAGAGAAACTATATAGAAATTAACTTAAAGACAAAGTCGTACATCTATTTATATCAAAGTGCTAATATTGAGCACACCCTCTCCGTTAGATACATCACTAATAGCTTTAAATATAGGACTATTGAGACCTTCCGTGTATTCATTGGTCAAATTCAATTTCTTATAAATTTCTTTTTGGATTTCAAGTTTTTTTTTTTTTTCAATTGAGTTTGAATCTTTTATTTTCAAGATGGATAAATAAATGAAAAACTGTCATTGTTAATTGAGTGGTTCATCGTAACACAGTGTTGCGATAATCCAGTCGAATATTTTTTGTCGTTTACTGATTTTATGTGTTCTTTGAGCCTGACTTCAAAATTTCGTCCTGTTTGCTCTAAATATAATTACATTTTATTTTACAAATGCCTGAGTTTGTTGTTATCTATTTTATCAATTTTGTTATTAACTAATATGGTTTTCAAATTGTTTTTGTTACTATTTATTGTATTTATTAGTAGACTTCTTAACCTAGAGCAGATATGTGGACTTAAATGTTTATAGAAAGTAATTGGATGCCATTTTTCGGTTTTTTGTGATTTTTGTGAGAAAAACTGATTAGTTGTTTTTTAAGCTTTTTGTTTAACATTTTATCTATTATTATTCGATTGTTTCCATTGCTTTGTGCCATTAATTCAATAAAGTTTAATTCTTTGTCAAAATTATTTTGGTTCAACGGTAAATTTATGAGTCTATGTAGCAAACTGTGGAAAGTTGATAATTTTATGTTGCAATCTTGGTTTGATTCATAGGGGATGATGGCATCTAAAAAAGAAAGTCTCTTTTCTAGAAATGTCGTACTCTAGTTTATTATTATGTCGAAATATTTAAGCTAAAAGGAGATTTGTGGCGAATGTTTGAAAAGTTGTTAATATTAAAAAACTTGTGTAGGTATAAGTTTGTTACCTCCGAAGACCATTGTACTTTTTTGCATGAATTCTTTTATGTGGGTACAGTTAAAAAAAAGAGACTGTGGTCGATGCAATATGTAATATGTAATTTTGCCATTGAAAAGTGGGTTTGTATTGTTCGTTTAATAATTTATCATTAGAGATAATGATTCTCGCTAGGATTCCAAGCACCAACTGTGACTTTGGCTTGTGTGTTGGCATGGATTGGAATTAATGTTTACACAGTCGGTGCATCCCATTAAACGTAGTGCCTGGCTGCAATAGAAAGACACTGTTCATATTTCATCCGTTGGCTGAGAGTCCGCATGTTATTAAGTTAATAACGTGCTTACTTACTCAATGTTTAGCCGCCGATTAATATCGGAAATGCCCTCGGATTGCGCTCTGTGTTTGCACGGAAAACAGATGCATTTCGAACCAACTAAGTATCCAGGAAATTTACGTGACCCAAACAAAGTCTATCAATCTGTACTTCTCATGATCTGTCTATTTACTGGGAAATTTACATCGTCGAAACAGTTTCAGTCAATGTATAATACTAACTCAATCTCTCTAACCGAACATATTAGTTGTATCATAGTATAATTCAAAACAGAAAGTATTAAAATCATTTTTCGTCTAATTATAAAGGATCACAGATTCCACATTTGGAACGCGTTCTACACAGTAGGCACAGCGCACCGATGCCCATATCCCACGACCGGTTTCGACCTATCGGGTCTCATCAGGTGGGCGCTGACAGAAAGGCTTTTACAACCTGTATGATAAATATGGAATCAACAGAAACAACTACTCCGAGGGCTAATACCCCTACCGGCATTGAATTACACTGTTAATTCCGATAGATTCTTGTTCTTATTTATCATAGTATAAAGTAAAAATTTAAAAACAACAATAACAAACATTTAAGCATTTTAGATCTCACCGGTTTTCGGAATAATAATAATGTTAAGTTTAAATTAAAATACCAATTGGCTTGTTCCGCAAGATTACACTGTTTCAAAAAAATAATTGATTCAGCCATTACATTATGGAAAATTATGATTCAAACAAAAAATTAATAAAATAAAATTCGAGGTTCAATTTTCCACTGATTTAGTTAACAACTTAACAATTGTTTCACCCAACATGGGTATCTTCAGAAGACATAATAACCTATATTTACGTGCTACGTTTGATTAGGGGGTTGTGGAAGGGGTACATTGTATAATTTTGTTTAAAATTATTGAATCAAAAACATTTTCAATTACGTTTAAGGAAAAATCATTATTTTGTTTTATCTGTTTTTTAATTTCTAATGATTCTGAGATGTTAAGTTTTTTACCTTTTTCCAAGCAGTGTAAAATTTTAAAATTATCGTTTGAATTAAAATCATGTTTTTTAATAGCTTTACTATTGCTGTATACCTTCGGCATTATCAAGAAGATCTAGTAAATTTGATTTATTATTTACAATAATTTTTTTAAAGTCCTTTAATAATAGTTGCAAATTGATGTATAATATAATCTGTTTCAGTTATATTATTTACATGCACGGGTAAGTTTTCAAGAACTGTTAAAATACCATTCCTGTATACAGAAACTGTCAGTGAATTATCAATTACTATGTACCATATATCGTGAGGCGTTTTATTAAAATCAAAATAACAGAACATTACTGAATTGTTTTTTGTTGTGGAATCCCAACCATCAACTTTATCAGCCTGATTAATTTTTGATAATAACTGTTCAATGTTATCAATGCTTAATATTTTATAATTTTCGGCAGCTGTCTCAAGACTCGCACCTAAAGCTCTTTCAATAGCAATTGATTCCAAGCGTTGTTTCTTTTGATTGGAACCTTCACGAGAAAATTGACTACTTTTACTTAAATATGTTGGAGCTCCGGGCAAAATACAAGGAACTGCATTTTCTTTCAATTTTGGCTTTTTCAAATCAACTGTTGAAATCTTACCTGTTTTCCAATCAACTTCTGAAATAGTGTAAACAATATCGATTACCTCGAAGTGAAGATGGCAGACTACAGAATGCTCCGATTTTATAAAATTTTCTGGGTGTATTGCACTTAACCACCTTTTGCGAAGATCTTCAGCTTTGGAAGACTTGAAGATACGAACTTTGGTCTTATATGTTTCATAATTGCTGCTGCAATTTGGTACACAACATTTGTTCACCATGCTCGATGTTATAATTATTACAATAAACGATACACTGAAAATATTCCCAGTGTCTCAGTATGATAACTAAATACTTATTGAAAAATTACACAATAATTTTAATTAGTACCAGCTAATACTTTCCGTGTTGTAAGCAAGGTTTAAGTAGCTCTGAAACAATTAATCGTATTCGATACCGTATCTTCCGCCGTCTCGCGCTTAATCGAATGTAGATTAAAACAATCGGCCTTTTTGTTGTGACGTCATACGTATTCTACTAATTTGTTGTGAGGCTTTATGAATTGGCGGTACTGCTTGTTCACACGTGTTTTCGTATTGTTTCAAAATAAAGAATATAAAAAAGTTGTATTGTGTAATATAACTTCTATTAATATCTACTGTTTTCTAATTTGTTTTCATTTTGTTTCAGGTAAGCCGGTTGTAAAATTGTTTCTTCATTACATGTGAGTACCTAAATACGTCTTCTCTTTATACCCAACTGAACGCCATCTATTGGGGCTATTTCGTATTTTAATAATATGGTACAAGAGCTACCTGACAGAACATTAAGATGAACCTAATAGGGGCACATAGCAGAATACATGAATACATGAAAAAACTCAGAGTTTTACTGTACTTTACATAAATGGCCCCCACCTCCCATTCATGTAAAAGTAAAACTTTTTTCCAATTTGCATCCACCCCTCCTGGTGTAACACAGTACTTCACTTGACAAATTTGGCTTTATGAAAGTAAAATTTCATTTACTGTTACACGTCAACAGGTCTTGAAAATTTAATAACGTTACAAGCGTAATATCACGTCACATAGGCTGTAAACTTACCCCTTTCGTTCATATATGTATATGTATATGCAAAGGTAGAGGTCGTCCTTCTAGGTGTTAGTGTGCGAAAGGGTCAATGCAGCGTAAACACAATTAACAATTTACATAACAATTTAGCACGTAGACCCATACATTGTTGTAGCCGCTTAATTAAGATTTATGGAACGGGCGTGTTCATTAATTAACATAGAATATCATGGCTTCATCGAATGCGCTTTCCAACTGCAAATAAAGATTTCGGATAAATATTTGGAGCTGTCCAGAACGGAGCTTTGACACCTCAAACTACATAATATTTAACGATTCATGATCAGTAATTGAAATAATTTTTTTTATCAAGTACAGCTGGTATGAAACGAAAACTAGCGCACAATATCTAGGATACCAAGTTGTATTTAAACTTTCACTGGTGTATTCTCGATGAAACATTTTTAATAAAGGAAACAGAGAAAGCAAAGAAATGTTTCAACAAAACTGTTTATTTCTCGACAATTGTTTTGACCTCTAAAAGGATTTATCTAGCAAATAGTCAACGTTGTTATCAATAAATTCATTTTTAGGTAGGTATCAGGATTAACTTCCTGTTAACAATTAACTAGAAATAGACAAACAAAAAAGAAGCGGGGTCTACAAAATAAATTGCGAACATTGTGATGCTATTGACATAGGTCAGAGGGGTCGTTCTATTAAAACATGCTTAAAAGAACATTTGGATAGCGTAAAAAACAAAAAAATACACAACAGGCCTAGCAGAACATTGTACCACAAACAACCATAATATGGATACTAGTAACGTAAAACTACTACATACTCAATCAAAAGGTAAAAAGCTCACGCTGTTAGAAAATCTGGAAATACAAAATGCCATCCTGAGTTGTAATAATTTAGTTAATAATCAAAAAGAAATAAATATATACAAAATACCACTAATAATCACACAATTCTAATTGTTTTCGTTTACCCCCACTTTATAATTTATTTATGTTTAACATCTTAGCCTTAGTTATTACTATTGTACTCTTGAAAATGACCTTTTAGAGGTCGAAACAGATTATGCGGTAAACAGCCAAATTCAGTTGTGGAGTTATGATATTCACTGTTAGCTTTCGAGTTTCGTATGTTTGATAGGGGCCTCACGAAGGTATCTAATCTACTACTTGCAAAATTGAATTCACGACGCACATTTGTTAGTTTCAAAAATTTATGACCAAAAATATATCTAATGTTCTTTATTAATTTGGTGTTTTGTGTGTTGGATTTTTATTCGGTTAAGTTAATTTAACATATATTCAACTGCTTCGGTATTTTTATTAATATGAAGTCTAATTTTTATACTACACTAGTTCTTAGACAAACAGTTTTTTTTATTGAAATAGTTTAACGTAATAAGCTAAACACAACAATATATTGCAAATGGTAAACCCAGCTGCAATTCTGCTGTCTTTCCTGCAACGCTGCCTACTGATTTAATATAAAATAATAACCGCTATATTTGAATTTTAAAATACGAATATTCATTTAGGGCACTCACTGTTATATTGACGGTTTTTGCAATATAAAAACTAAAACTAAATGAATATAGTAATCCCATGATATCGAAAAGATCTACATTTTCTTACATCAGACGAGAAAAGCATAGGTCTTGTTTAAGTGTTTAAAGGTCAGGTTTTAATTGAAATCGTACAAGATGGCCTACAACTATCATGAGTAGGTTATTCACGAAAGGAATTGTAACGATTTTAATGTTTTCAAGAAATTTAATTCAACCTCCTTCCTAAGCAAAATCGTTATCGTCTATCGGCAGGAAATGAATCCATTACCTGTTTATCGTGATTTTGAGAAGGATACAACGATATGTGCCCGGACTCGAAGGTATTTCCTAATAAAGAACCCGTTCTTGTAAATGGAAATGTCCAGTATTAGATAAAAACGTTTATTACATATTATATTTGGCAGTAGGGTAGTTGGCGTTTAGGTATGTATATGTATTGATTGCTTATTGAATTGTTTCAATTTTGTCACCATTTACGAGCACTTTGGTTAGGTTATGCTGGGAATTAGTTTCTTTGATTAGTATTTATCACGCTCGAGCTCTATTTAATCAGGAACTAGGAAGGATAATATAATTGTTAATTTATACATGCCGACCTTTAAAACATCCTTAGCCTGTTTGCTTCAGGTTGTAGCACATAGTTTACGATGTAACTGTGTAGTTACATAATTACATTTTAGTTAGCTGCTTTTGAAAGTATTTATTCAAATTGACCATCGTAGTCAATCATTCTGCAAGTAATGGCTATTGCGATTATAACGTACGTCATCCAACAATTATAAGAAGAGCTTATGAGAATTCGTTTAACAATTTTTCGTTACTTCTGTTTTTCGGTTGCCATTCGTAGCTTTGTTCACTCGACATGTGGTTATAAGTCTCTTCTTCTTTTTCCACACATGTGGGGTGGTCGTTATTAGGTGATTCAATTCTCATGTACCATTCAACCATGACTAGACCACAAAGGAGAAGTCGTTTTAGGCTTAATATTCACTGAATAAGTACAATCTGATAATGACTTCCTTCTTTTGAAAAAGGACCATAATGAAATGACCTATTCAGAGGATAACGAGCTTCGAACTGCTTTCGTTTTGATTTGGGGGAATACTCGATTGTGGACCAAATAGACCCAAAAATGCTAGACAGTATAGAATGGAATTTTACTAGTGTAAGAGATTAAATTTATAGATTAGTGAAACATGTAACTGCAGTTAAAATAAAGGTAAAAGTGCTAATAAATTATTAATTATATAAAAACTGAAAAATATTTCAAATAGTACACTTGGCTTGTTTCGCAGATTTTATTATTTCTCTAACGATCGTTTCGGTTACAACACCATTTTCAAAGAGTATTAAATTACCCTAACCGAATCGATCGTTAGAAAAATAATAAAATCTGTGAAACAAGCCAAGTGTTCTTTTTGAAATATTTTTCAAAGTTTTTATTTAATAATGTTTCACCAAATGCCAAGCTAATCTACTATTTCAATTATATTAATTATAATTAACATGGTACAACTGCTAAAGCTGAACCTTTGTTTGAAACCATGTTGATAGTTTTAATTGAAGCTATGAAGTTAATTTTTTTTTTTAATACTGTGATATTTTGACCTAAATAATATATCATATAGGTACAAGCGGCCTAATTCTTTATCATAGTTTTGTTTTTTAAACTTGACGTTAATAAGGTTGTGTAGTATGGAATGGAAGGAAGATATTATTTAACTAATAGAATGAAATGATTTTGCATTGGATTGCATTGGATTCGTCCCCAAGTGGTAATTAGCGCTTATCAGCAACATGAATTCGTCCTCGTTCGAAAAGCAATCCTTTCTTAATTATACACGAATTGGCTTCCATGGTTTACCCGCCATTACCCAGAAAACGATGGCAGCGTTGCCATATCTGAATTTAATTTTATTCGGCCCACCCTAACATTTTGCAATTCTTTGAAACTGCATTTACTTAAAAATGTTGTTAGAAGTTTGACAAAAATAAAGTTATTTATACATTTGTTGTTGTTGCCCTACTTAAGAAGGGGTAAAATAAATAACAACATTTTATTGGATAATTATAATAGTCGATTATTGATATGCCCTATAGGCAACAGAAACCGGTTTCAGGAAGGGGTTTACGGTAAGAAGTAAGGTGTCAATAGTTGTAAATTATCTTAAATTCAATTTTCATAGAAAGTTGACAGATGAAAGTTCGCGGTGGAAATGTAGGCAGCATAATTGTAAAACATTTTTAAAAACTAAGGGCGAACTTGACTGAATTCCTTTAATATGGGATTGTGTTCTGATACATAATCATGAAGAGGACACGAATAGAAGAAATTTACCTACTTAAAACTGTAAGGCTTAATTGTGGCTATATGTTGTGATTTCTGACATTTATTTAATATTATTGTCACCTCATTATTACATTTTGACAAAATAAAATTCATATATGATATTCACCACTGTCTTTTATTCCAACTTACAAAAGTATTACAAGAAGAAATATACTTCGATGATACATGGTAACTAATGTACGTTATTCTTATTTATTCTGTGTTTTTCTGATTTCCAATAAAACTGTCGCGGGTACGAATTCGTGTATTTACTTTTCATAATTACCAACCGTTCCCAGCAATACCTACTTTATGGGGACGAATTCGAGTGCAGCCTTTTGCACAGGTATGTGACTGGGTGGGCAATAAAATGGTTATTTGGAAATGTTGTTTTATTTTCTTAAGTACATTGTTACATCTAACTTTATTTTCATGTAACTATTATTCATATAATTTATTTACGTATTTTCGAAGGTCTTATCTATTCATAACGTATTTAGCGGAGCATCAATTTTAACGACTATAAAAGGGCTATAAAGAATCCGGTTATTCAAAGTTAAGGTGGATTTAAAGTAAACTCGCGACTTTATTGGATTCAACTAGTTCGAAATGGCAAGGTAATTGTGACATTTTGAGTTTACAATGTCTTCATTTCCATTTTAGTTGAAGCTCGCGCCATTCTGGCGTTTACTTGTTCAGTCATTCGCGTATTCAGTAGCGGAAATAAAAGTTCCACTTCTTAACTCGTCTAATAAAGAACGGTATCTCTATTGGCAGTGGCACTTGAGGCAATCGCTTGATTTGAAAGTAATTGAATTTCCTTAGCAGCTTGGCCTCAGTCTGCCGCCTTACGCCTTATGTCTTCTTTGTCTGGCCGGAGCTCGTGCTCGTGATGATTACTAAATCTACAGTTTGCTGATAACAAACTTTATAAACGTTTCAGCTTAATTGCCACTCCTTTTTTCGTATTATGTCGTTTAGTCAGCCTTGGGTTGCTCTTTTAGATAATGTTTTATTTCAACTGTCACGTATGTAGGTACATCCCCCCATCAGTATTTTATTTATAGTATAATAATATAATAATAATAATAATACATTTATTGTAGCTTTTGCTAGTGTTTTACAATAAAATAACAATTAATCTTACTGCTGCTATTTGGCTTACTTGACTAATTTTGATTTTCGTAAACTATTCATTTTCACATAACAATATCTTTATTTATTTTTTAAATAGCTTTAGATCCCTAGATTTTATATATTCTGGAAGATTGTTGTAATCCTTTACCCCCTTGTGTGAAAGTTTTTTTGTGCTTTTCTAAATGTATATTATCTTGATTCTAGTGTCATACGAGTGAACGTATGCATTTATTTTTATGAGTTCATTAAAGTATTGCGCCATCATTCCTATCATTATTTTATGTATAAAAACAAGAAAATTATATTTAATTAACTTGCTTATCCTAATCCAGCCTAGCCTATTTAACATTACATTAATTGGTGTGTATTTATTACAATTTAATATTGCCCTCATTGCACTATTTTGAATAACCTGCATTCTGTTGATATCTTTGGAATCGTACATATATAATATTGTTGATACATAATTGAAATGTGGGAGAACAATTGCATTATAAATAGTTTTTTGCATTTATTGATAAGAAATTTCTTAGTCTACTAATTCCAACTTCTTCCACCTTTTCCTTTTCCTCTTCTCGAGAGGATCCAGTTGTAATTATATATATATATATATATATACATATAGCTATTAAACTTTGTTATTGTTAGTATAACAAGTACTCTTGATAATGACCGTCTTGGTCGAAACGATTCGTCAAGAAAAAATATATATTTGTTGAAACAATTTTTATTTTATTTCTTCTACACTGGTTTATTCTTCGATTTACAACATGAGTTTGTTTGGCCTTTACGTGCAATAATTCTGATAGAGTTTTTCATATCATTTTCTGTCCGTCGAATTTTTGATTGGTTCTTTATAAAGTCTTGTGCAACATTGTATGTATTATACATCTATCTACTTTAGATGACGCCAACCGACGCGACGTTTCTTCAATAGTTGCGATGAGGAGTGACAGGCACGATGCCTATTCTAGGTAGCTACCTCGATAAAAGGCACGCAAGCAACGTCTGCTCATTTATTCCCTTCCCCCATTCTCATTCGAACGATACGGAGGAAGGAGACCTTTCCAGGCAGGCGAAGGGCTTTGGCTTTCATCGCGTGCCAATTTTGGATCTGCCATGATTTGGTATTCGCACGCGATTCTGGCCTAGGCCTCCTGTGAGCAGACGTGTGTCGCCCGATATATTTATATAATTGGCCCGTCAATTTTAGACATTCCCAAACTTATACGTGGTTAAAGAAGGTAATTCTGTAATATCTATTTTCGTTGATTGTTGATAATGTCACTTGTTGAAACATGAATATAATGAAGTGAAAAATACACATAGTAAAAGATTCAAATAAATTTTATTTGCAAATATAAATATGGAATCAACAGAAACAACTACTCCGAGGGCTAATACCCCTACCGGCATTGAATTACACTGTTGATGGACTTCTAGACGAAAATATAACATATTCAAAAAAGAAGGAATTAAAATCCTTATTCGTCTAAATTTTAAGATCAAAGATCTCACATTTTGAACGCGTCCTACCAAGTAGGCACAACGAACCGAAAGCCACATCCCAGGACCGGTTTCGACCTATCGGGTCTCATCAGGTGGGCGCTGGCAGAAAGGCCCTTACAGGCTATATTATTAGCCCTCGGAGTAGTTGTTTCTGTTGATTCCATATTTATATTTATATTTATAATATAGCCTGTAAGGCGGTCGTGGGATGTGGCTTTCGGTGCGTTGTTCCTACTTGGTAGGACGCGTTCAAAATGTGATATCTTTGATCTTTAAGTTTAGACGAATAAAGATTTTAATTTCTTCTTTTTTAAATAAATTTTATTTGTATTGCTACAATATTGTTTCGCCATACAATAGCTTCTTCAATAGTGGTTATTCGCATAGTATAAAGATACCATATGAAATAAAAAATTAAAACAAAAGACAATAAATTGTATTTACCTACCCTATCATTAAAAATAGATCGATTAAATTTAATTGTTTTACATTTTTAGGCAATATTTCCAATAAAATAAGTAAAAACAAGTGTATAAATAACAGTTCTATTTCCTTCAAAATCAACAATTCGCTAGGTAAATTTATTCTTAATAACAAATGTAAAACATCTAAGGGAACCAAGTCAGGTGTTTATTCATTAAGTTGTACAGATTGTAAAAATGTTTATGTAGGACAAACAGGTAGGGCCTTTGATATTCGCATCCGTGAACATTACAAAAGTTTTATTAATAAAAAAAACTGATTCAACATATGCAGAACATCTAATTAATTTTAACCATAATTTTAGTAAAGACTTCAAAATTTTACATATTGAAAATAAAGGGATTAAACTCAATTTATTAGAACTACTAGAAATAAATAGATTCAGTAAACAAAATATTATTTTAAACGACCAACTTGAAATCACAAATTCTCCACTGCTAAATTTAAATTTGTTACTTACCCTACCACCCCATAACTGTTAGGTATAAATACTTGTGTAGTAGACTAAGTTTGTATTATTTTCGCCTGAAGAAGCCATTGTATAGCGAGACAATATTGTAACAATACAAATAAAATTTATTTAAAACTTTTACTGTCTGTATTTTTCACTTCATCTATTTTTGTTGTCTAAATAAAATTAATTGACTTTTGAAATATTATATGAAGGATTTTTACGATAAAATCGATGTGTTAAATCAGTAAATATATTTGCAACGGTTGTCATCATATCATATCGCACATCCCAATATCCTTGCCCCAATTTATTCCTGTTTCTGCTTCTAATATGTCTTACTAACCTTTCTTGTCTCATTTACAGGAGATATCCTACCAAACTATCATTCATTTTGCTTATTGACCTTCATAATCTCCTTTGTTCATTCCCTCCTTATTTCCAACTTTTTCTCTCCGTATATTTATTCTTAAAGCAATTGACATATTTTAATATTACTGTTAAGTCTGTACAAATAAAATACTTGTCACAGAAATCTCAGGAAACTCAATACTACTTCCGCTCAAATAAAGATTTCTTTATTCTGCTCGGTCGTTTTGCGTTGGTGAAAATTGAGGTAATAATTGAACGTCGGCAAAGCACTGAATTCGCTGATGCCTGACTAGCTCCGGTAAAATATTTACTTATTCAAATACTATAGGTACTATTGACGTTATCTCGATGATCGGTTATTGATGAGCGTAGCTTCGAGCAACTGTAGTATCTATTTGTTTGCTCGTACGACCGACCGCACGCTAACTAAATTCTAGATCGTTAATTTGTGCTAGTCGCGGACTGCGGGTGCAACATAGCACATAACCCATTCACCGACTATTAACCCCGATGTCACATTGCATTCAACCAGACACTTGTTAAGGGAATTATAGCCTGCTTAATATGCACTGTAGGTACTAGGTATTTAGAAGTTTAGTTTTTAATGACGTTACACAGACAAAAGGCATATAAAATCGATAATGATGTTTCGCAGGTGTAACATTATTAAAATAAATTTAAAATTAAAAAAACGAACACTTGGTAAAGTTTCACAAATTTTATTATTATTTGTCTGACAGCTGTTTCGACTTTTACGTCATTCTCAAAGACTGTGAGCGCTTAACATTGGAATTGATATTAATAAAGGTGGTTGGTTTTGGGTAGTTATAATATTGCTTCTATGGTGGGAAAAACCTTAAAATGTAGTTGTTCGTTTGTGATGAATTTACCATTTTTTAATTTCAAGGTTGATCCAAGGTTTTGTTATTTGCGGATTTTGCTTCGTTTGACTTATGGTTGCACGAGATTTTCTTGTATAATGGGGTGACATTGTGTTTTAGGCACTATTTATTAAACCATAAATGACTATTGCACTTTTTAAACTTTAATAAGCATTTTTTGTAGAATACTGCGACTTCTGCTTTACTGGCATTCATAAAAATCGATAAGGATGTTTTGCAGGGTAAATTAAATAAAAAATGGTAAATTCATCACAAACGAACAACTAGATTTTAAGGTTTTTCCCATCATAAAAGATATATTATAACTACCCATAACCAATCACCTTTATTAATATCAATTCCAATGTTAATCACTCACAGTCTTTGAGAATGACGTGAAAGTCGAAGCACCTGTCAGACAAATAATAATAAAATTTGTGAAACTTTACCAAGTGTTTTTTTAATTTTAAATTTATTTACAGGATATGCTTTATTTCTCATTATAATTAAAAGACTTACAGAATGATTCATTCAACTTTCATTTGTAAAATAGTATTTAAAGCAGATGAGTTGATGTTTAGGTTCAGGGTAGATTTACCTGCTTGATTCCGTAAAACCTTAATTTGGGAATTTTAGGTATTAATATTTATTGACGGTGCTGTGCTTTTTTGAAGGTATCAACTACTCTTTGAAATAGTTGTAGACATGCTTCTGTTTAAAAACTAAATATTTCAAATGTTATTCGATCACTATCAATTACCACTCTCACGCCCTCCGTTGTAAGGGTGGAGAATGTCTTTATATATCGATACAATTCCGCAAAAACAAATCGCCGAGCGGCGTGGTCTAGTGCTCTAGATTATTTCTTAGCATTTGGGATGTTACCGGTTCGAACCCGGGTCTAGCTGCTCTGGTCCAAGTTTTCTGTGGTTTCCTTGGATCATTTAGGCAAATTCTGGGGCAATAATATTCCACAGATAATCTTTCACTATTCTCCTGTCTTCGTTTCGTCTGTCTCATCTTTCTCTCCCTAACCACACCATCCACCCATTCCCACGATTCCTACAAGGAAGCTGAAGAAGGCCGTATGCCCTACCCATTACACTACAGTGTAGGTCGGAGGGACTGCTCGCCCACCAGCACGAGTAGCTAGTGGGAATGAAACACAAAAAAGTTTTTTGTTTGAATACCAAATCAGTGCGACCGGTTCACCAGTTGAAACATATAACTCAAATAAATCAGTCAAGATATTAGAATTATCAGATGAGCATTCAGCTATTAATATATTTTCAAAGGGTCTTCTAGTTTATTTAAGGAGAATGTATCTTTGTACCAGTAATTGTAAATAGTGTAAATAACTATCATTCAAACTGAGTGGTACATTAGACGTTTTAGGAAATCTAACAGTGTTACAGATTTGAAAAATTGGTAGTAGGGGGTTTCAAGAATAATCATTTCATCTAAAATAATTTCAATTGTTTGCCACTTCTGGTCATACCAGAAGTTGATACCAATTTTGTTATTTAAAATGGAATGGTATATTTTCTACTACGAATTCATATGAATTTAAGGTGACTTTGATAACCAACTTGAATGAATAGTTTCTGAGATAATTTAATTTATAGAAAAAAGAAAAAACATTCAAAATTATTCAAAAATTTTTAAATAAAACAATAGAAAACATTCGAATGTATTGAAAAAAAGGAATTGAATGACGAAATAAAAAATAGAAAATATGTTATTCGTTATTGATGTTTTTAAGCTTTATTTTTTTTTTCTGAACGTGCTGTATAAGTCTTGAATCTTAATTTTGGCATGACATTAGCATGATTATAACTAGTAAAATTTCAACACTATGTCATTTTTTTATAGAAGTTATATTGCTTTATAGATTGAGTTGCGGTAGCGGTCTTTTTCTATAAATTGAATTATCTCAGAAGCTATTTATCGTAGGCATATAAGTTTCTCGCAAAGTTGACATCAACTTCCGATATAACCGAAGAGCAGATAGCTGAAATTATTTTATATAAAATATGATTTTGATAACCCCAACTCCTAAATTTTCAAATGTCTAACGGTTAGTTTTCCTAAAACATCTAATGTACCACTTAGTTTGAATGACCCTGTATAGGTAGGGATTAGTGGTTACGGCATCCAGGTGTTTATTTCTATGGGTGTTACTTACTGACAAGCAACGAAGAAGTTGATGCTTCGCCGCTTTCATTCTCTATTTAATATTGCCATCAACTCGCGAGTGCGAGGTCTAAATACTTTTTGTTTTCTTCGTGATCATTTGGGTAGGCCACGGCAATTATTGCCGAATATGTTGACGTTTGTTTCTAATAACAAAGACGTAACGAATTCGAAAATTGATTGCGTTATATTAGCCTTATCCGTCACAAGATAACACATTACATGTCACATCTCTTAAACGCGATGCGATAACAGTGAATTTCACTATACGTTTTAATTAACAGCAAACTGTGAAAAGAATCGGGTATGTCATTAGCCATTTAGTTTTATTGAGACTGACAAATTACGATTGTAAGTGATACGTCCTTATTTGGAAGAAGGTGGAGAGATTGAAGTGACTTTGATTGGGTTTCTCATTAAAATCATTCGTATTCGAATGTGGGCGTCCTGGTCGCAACACCAAGAACAATAATCATTAAAGTGGATGTGACTACAATTCCCTTTCAACACCACCAATTCACTGATTGACGGCAAACTTGCCGAAATAGTGGTTGGTTGTATCAGTTTTATGAAAATAAACGTTTACTGTATTTCTAAAAATACCAAACTAGTGCATTGAGGGTATCATTTTGATGTACTAACGATTTGGAAAACTTGTTTGACTCATAAGTATAAAATAATGGGCAGAAAATTTTATTTCGTCCATAATATTAGGGGATAATGCCAGACAAATGTTAATTATTTATATTTACTTACACTATCATCACTCCCACGTCGATCAACCATTTGAAGACTAAACGGATGGAAGATAAACAAAATAAAACTTCATTTGATAACACAAAATTTTTATAAAAGTATATATTTATAAAAAATATATTTTGATAAAAAAATTATCGAAATTACCAGACGTGGTTCGCGATATCGATCGTACTAGATTCTCTGTATTACGGGCAGTATATTGGCATCCACAGATATTTACTGCTAATTGTAGTATTTCATTTGAAATCTAATGCTGCATGTCCAAAAAGAGAAGGAGTTAAAATCCTTGATTGTCTACAAATTAAGGATCAAAAATCCCACATTTTGAACGAGTCCCACCAAGCAGGCACTACGAACCGAAAACCAAATCCCACAACCGGTTTCGACATATTGGGTCTCATCAGGTGGGCGCTGACAGAAAGACCTTTACAAGCTATATGATAAATAAATATGGAATCAACAGAAACAACTACTCCGACTAGTACTAATACCTTTACCGGCATTGAATTACACTGTTGAATCCGAAAGATTCCTAGACAAAGATAACATATCCAAAAAAGAAGGAATTAAAATCCTTGTTCGTCTAAATATTAAGGATCAAAGGTTTTTGGTTTGTAGTGCCTGCTTGGTGGAAACGTTCCGAATGTATTAATATATAGACGAACAAGGATTTTAATGCCTTCTTTTTTGGATATGTTATCTTTGTCTAAGAATCATTCGGAATCAGGAGTATAATTCAATGCCGGTAGGGATATTAGCCCTCGAAGTAGTTGTTTCTTTGATTCCATGTTTATATTTATCTAATACTGCGTTGTGGATTCAGCTTGTCAAATAGATATCTTCGTAAGACCTTGTCAATACCACAGTTAGTAGCAAACATCAATAGATGGCGACATACTGCATTTCATACGTTATCATTTTATGACAAACATTCAGGTGTTCATTCTGACAAATGAGTAACAGTATGGATAATAGAAAGATTATGATTATCTTTTTGAGACACAGAATCTAAAAAGTGTTTTCAAATGAAAAGAATAATGACATTGAATTACGCAAACGGTATATTACGTTAATACACCGTCAAGTATACGTACGTTTATCTTTAATGGCGTTAGAAAGTACTTCGCGATAAGAAAGTGGATATCAACATTAATATAAGGTACATGTACCTGTTTGTATGTATATATATATTATACCTACATTGTTAGTGGCAGTAGAAATCTGTTTCACAATTAAAATTAAGTGCATGTTCCATAAAGAGGTGTTGTAGTGGGCGTCACAGTTTTTTCTTCTTCTATCTTGCAGATAAAGTCAGCGAGGTGTAACAAAGTAATCACTCGAAGTAAATAACATTTAAGGCGCGTTAATATCCTGAGTATTATAATGTAAGCCATAATGCTAGGAAATAATTATGTCCCCACAACAAATTCACGGTAATCCGGGAAATGTTTTGTGCCCGGTGCAAGTGACGGTAATTTAGTGCTTTATAATATGTTACACTTGTATGTATATAATACAGTGTGTGGCAAAGACTTAAACACTTGGCGTAGACAGGTTATATTATTGCTTACCGACAAATGGCTATAGAACACGAAATCGTTTTAATTTGGTACAAAATTGAAACATTTTATGGCCCTCTTTTTACACAATGTATTAAAAATGAACGAGTGACAAAAACAACAGCTTCTTGTATAAATACAAGATTTATGCAAAAATAAAATGGGTACTTCTTTTTGTGTAATTTTTGATTAAGATGAGTAAACACGAAAACACTGAACGAAATCTAATAATGACTAAGTATAAGTTTAATACGAGGGTGTATCAAATATAAACGGGACTGGTTTTGTAAATAATTCAAACTATATTTAATTGGCTTTCGATACATATACTATTTTTCTACATCGTCTCCCGCCCTAGAAATACATTTTCCTATTGAATTCAGATCATTTTTATGCCATCATCGTAGAAACTTCGGACTATTGCAGCACAAATGTTTCCCCTGCATTCAGGAGTCCAAAAAGTCACAAAGGGACAAGTTGGGACTATACGGCGGATGTTCCAGAGTTTCCCAACCTAATGCATCTAATTGTCATGCAAAAGAATGACACTTCTGACCAATTGTTTCTTTCTTTTACTTCGAGATGACAATTTCACAGCATCCAGTAGATCACAGTAATATTGCGCATTAAGGGTGCTTCAATCATGGAGAAAGTCAAAGTGAAAAGCACCTTGCCGATTAAAAAACGCTGTTCCCATTACCTTTCCGGCCGACAACCGCGTTTTTGTCTTCATTGGTCCACTCTCGCCGCTTTTTCTCCACTTCATACTCGCTAGTTTCGACTCGGGCGTGTAGTGGTGCATCTACGTTTCGTCACAGGCGACGATGCGATTCAAGAATACTTCACAATCTTGCTGGAATCGATTGAATTGTCGCACGAAATCTTCAATCGATGTTGCTTGTGATCCTCCGATAACAGATACGGATACTTTGCGCATTTACAGGTCATCTGTCACGATCCCGTGGACACTCCTGTAACTGATGGTTAGTTCAATAACGATTTCCCAGAGAGTTATGCGTCGATTTCCCTCAATGAGATTTCGGATCGACTCAATGTTGGCTTTGGTCTTCGGTCACAGTCCTTGGATGGCGAGTATGGTTCTCGTTTTTGACCTTTTCACGGCCTTCAGAAAATTCCTTGTGCCATGCAAATACCCTAGTTCTTGACAGGGCGTTGCGAGCTGTTATACGATTCCTTAGTGCTAAAGGTCTAAAACCGATTGATATTCGTCGTGAGATCTGTGCAGTTTACGGGCAAAACATTATGAGTTATGGAATGGTAAGGAAGGGGGTGAGAACATTTAAAGATGGCCGCACAAATGTGCATAACACTGGGAAATTCTAGATCATCCATCGTACAGTTCTGATCTGGCACTGAGTGACTACTATTTGTTCCTGCACTTGAGGATACATCTGGGCGGTCAGGGTCTTCAAGACGATGACGAAGTCAAAACAGTTGTGATGCAGTGGTTAACAGTTAACAAGTCAGGCGGCACAGTTCTATGAGAAGAGTAGTCAAAAACTGGTCAAAAGTTATGACAAGTGCCTCAATATTGAAGGAAATTATGTAGAAAAGTAGATTAAGGTACAGGCTTTCATATAAAAATAAAATGATTAAGATATCCATGCACTTTTTTTATTAATTTCAAAACGGTACTTACTCAAAATTAATTATGTATTTTCGTGTTACATCAGTTGCATAAAACGCTCATTTATTTAAAACTTTTAAAATTGTTATATCTCTATTTATGTTAAAATCATTTAAACAGTCATGGTTCAACAGGCAACTGTTGATAGTCAATTTGTAGTATTATATATGATAGTCCTTTGTAATTTGTTTATTAACACTCGTCTGCTGCTTATCTTGAAAACATCGTGCTTAATTCATCCCAAATAGTGTAATCTGCTAAGCAAAACTTAAGAAACACATCCAAGAAGATCTAATGAAGTTGTTTGGAACTGAACTAATTAAAACATTGTACAAAACTCCACATAAAAAACGTACGTTTAAAAACCTCCGTTACATACGCCTTGGATGTTGGTCAAAACACGTTTCAAGTTTTTTGACCGTTTTTTTGTGTATTTTTGGGTGTTACTGTTTTATTTTGTCAGAAAGAAATAAATGAGGAATATTTCCTTAATTTAAACACGTTTCTTCTGTATTATTTAGTTTTTTCCTTACCTATAAGTAATAAAATAAAAATCAGGTATGCGTAAAATTAAAAATTTCATAAACATAAGCAGCTACTCGTGTTCAATAGAATGATTTTATTTTTCTGCATGGGTACGCAGTCAGGTGAGTTAGTTGGGTAAGAAATTTGTGTCAGAAAGGGAAATAGAATGATAAAAATCTATCCTACCCAAATTGTTAGTTTTGTGAAGGTGTGTTATAGTGAAGTAGTCGGGTTAATGAATACGTTATTTCCTTTTCAAGGTGACGAAGGTAATACTAGATTGAAATTCTATTGTTCTCGCCAAAAGACCACCCCTTTGCGGCTCTGATAACCATCTGTTCTAAGAAACTTGTTGGCATAAACATATGACCAGCAAATTTTGTATGCAACCGAAATTGTTGAGGAACAATTCCCTTTGTAAACAAGAACTTTTTGAATAAAGCAATATCTCTAGAAATAGAAGCGGAGACAACCTAATTTTACGAAAAAAGTTAATTAAATTGATACTTAAATCTAAGCTTTTCGTAGTGCAATCGTTGTGAAACATGTTTACAATTAAAGTTTGAAGCGAATACAAAAATACTTGGGTAAATTTCACACAGTTTAATATTATAATTCTTGACGAATTCGTTTCGGCTATTATGCCATAATCATAAGATACATGTTATGTACTAAATGCTATCAGGTTACCTACAGCTTTATTATATATTATTAACAATGTTTACGTTATTTTTAATACATTTTTTAATTTCTAAAGTTTCGTACATATATAATAATTTACTTTTAGGAACAGTATGAATTAATTTAACAGAGTCTATTGTGATTTTATGTTTTTTATTAGTACAATGATCAGATATTCCAGTACGATTTTTTGTTTTTATCCATTGCATGTAAGTGTTCCTTAGTTTCCTTGTTATAATAGATCTACCTGTCTGACCTACGTAGATTGCATCGCAGTTATTACAGTTTATTTTATATATACCACTTTTTTCCAGTGGGTCAATTTTGGTTTTATTATTTACTAACATTTTTTGTAGGTTTATTTACTTGAACACAATTTAGATCAAGTTTAGATAAATTACTACAAACTTTGTCTCTTATATTTTTTATATAGTTAATTGTACAATATGTATTATCCGACTTATCTCTTACAAATGGACTATAGAGTATTTTTTGGATAAGAAGGCGTTTTTTACGTTTTACCAATCGATTAACTAAATGATTATGGCATAACAGCCGTAACGAATTCGTCAAGAATTATAATAATAAACTGTGCGAAATTTACCCAAGTGTTTTCTTCTATTAAAATAATTTTTTGAAAAAGATTGTACTAAATTTTATCTCGCCACATTTAAAGTGAACAACAAATATTAATTTATATAGAAAAGTGCATTACTTTGGTAATCAAATCATATATAATTTCTACAAGTTCTATACATTACAACTATCTATTTGGAAAAAGAAGCGTATGTTTTAACAGTTATTTTCTTTTCTAAATATGTCATAATAAATTCATGAATTTAAATTCTTATCTCTCTTGCTAATTCCCCAATTTTTGTCGTGACTCGTCATAACTTTTGATGAAGTCAGTTTGGTCGACTAAATACGTTTATAAATAAAGACTTAGCGTGGCTTATCCCGATTAGGTATAAAATTTTCGTGGAGAAGCCTTTAAATAAATTTTTGCTTAAAACGGAATCCATTATAAACGACTAGCCGTCAAAATACGAGCGGGTTCATGTTTCATGAGATAATTCCGAAATAAGCGCTTTATATACAATGTAGGTATATGTAGACATGTATATGCAAATGTCTGCAGATAGGTGGTAGGTGGTTGAGGGGTGCAAAGGGGGAGCCATGACAATATGCTCGGTCGGATAAATCCCCTCCCCCTTATCTCGATATACACTTTTGGGTTTGGGAGGTACCCCGTCGCACCGTAGCTTTGGTTTCAAGGCGTACCTGTAGCGACTAAATCCTCCGGGATTTATATCAAAGGATAAATCGCTTAAGGACAAAATGTCGCAAGGGGCTTGGTGATGCACGTTTATTCAATACTTCTTCACATGGTCAATGAAGGAAGAAGGCGGCCACTAAATTGTCTTAACACCAATTTTGTACATAACAGACATTATTTTACATATAAAACAAAAACATTTTTTCAACTTTTTGAATGTCTTGATTTTTCTGGCTTTATCTCATTTATTTAACAAGTTGAGAAACAAAAAGAAAACGTAATCGATTCGAATAGTTAAACCGGACATAATGATCGAGATAAATAAGTATTTTATAAATCCAAAATCATGATGAAATTGTGTCCTTATTTCTTGAATAGAAGGCGTAATTTTTTTTCATCCGAATCTAAATTCTGAGGGAGTAGCGACTTGTGTCAGCAACAGTAGGTGAACAATTGCATTAAATTGAGAACCTAGAGTTAGGTACAGTATACTCTTAGAATATGTGGCAAATAGTATGAGTATTTAGGATTAAACGTAGGCAAACTAATAAGGCAGTGGTTCTCAACCTTTTTTTTGTTGCGGCACATATTTAACGATTTCAAAATTTGGCGGCACACAAAAAAAAAGATAAAAATTATTTACTTACTACAACACACTGCATAAATAGTTTATGACAAAAAATTTAAATATACGAAATAAACTAATATATACTACAATAATAAATAAACGTTTATTAAGGGATTAATTAAAAGCTAATAATAAAAATATTTTTAATGCGAAATTTGAGCTTGATGTTTTTTGATAATTTCATTTATATTTGGTCGTAAAAATGACAATGCTACTCTCATATCGTCTTCTACGTTTAACAATCTTGATCTTTTTTTAGTTTTAATGTTGGCTAATGCTGAAAATCCGAATTCACACAAATAAGATGTGGAAAATTGTAATAATATGTTTAAAGCTTTTTTGGCTATCATTGGATAATCGCATCTGATGTTAATCCAAAATGAATTAATTGATTCTTCTGAATGTTTTAAAATTAAATCTCGATTATTGGAAAGCAAAATGAGTTCTTCCTCTTCATTCAAAGTTAAGTCAAATACAGAAGTATCCGTTATGAGAAATGGATTACGAATCCAATCAAATTTCTTAATATCTAATTTTGGGAAATAATGAATAATTCTCTCCTCTAATGTTGTCAAATGATCAACAACAATTAATTTAATAGTTTTATAACTGTCTTTATTTAGGGACTGACTCAAACTTTTCTAAAATATTTCTCTTTTTAAATGTTTGTGAGAAAAACTAATTTGTAGGCACAATAAAACTCGTAATGTCAAAGTAACTTTTCTTTACTGACTGACCATAGTTAAAAACTCTACTATTCTCTATTACTCCTAGTCTTTCACATCCACAGAGTAGCAACGTCACTCCAATGTCGCCGACACCAAAGATTGCTCTTCGTAATCTCGATCTGTATAAAATGTTGCCAAAATGATATAATTTAATAATATTAACATTATTATATATTTGCAAAATTTGGCGGCACACTTTTGAAATTTGGCGGTACACAAAAGTGCCGCGGCACAGTGGTTGAGAATCACTGTAATAAGGGAACAAGTATCTCCGAAACTCGCCGGCGCTGCAAGTTCGAACAAGTAACACGTTTAAAAAGTCGTTATGGCAGTCTGTTCGTTCTAGCAGAGATGCGGTAGCCATGCGTCTAGCTCTTCACTTGTGCATTTATTATGTGTACAAGGCTAATATAAGGTTTATTTAAAGCATTAGAAAGCCTTTAAGTAGATACAACAATTTTAAATACTTTTTCCCCATTTATTGTAAAACAAAAAAATATTTATAACAAAAATTACATTTAGTTTGTGACAGAAATAATAAATTTGTATACTAAAGACTTCACCTATATCACCTTACATGTTAAATGAATGCTCCATATTTGTTTACCTGCTTCACGTGGAGAATTATCTCCGTTATATCAAAAAAAATTTTAGGGCAATCCTATTTTTAAATGCCATCTTGAATACTTCCTAGGGAAATAAATTGGAAATAATCCATTTACCTATTTGGTAACCTTATTCCCATCGATTTATCCAGGTCATCGGCTTAACTTGCTTAATTAATTGAATGGCTTTGGGAGCGTCAATTAGAATTTCAACTTCGATTATTCACAGTATTCTCCGAGGCACAATAATACACGAGAACAGGGTCAGATGGTCAATACATAAGTAACTAATTCAAATTTGTATAGTTCTCTTTATTTCACAAACTAACTTACTCAAATGGAAGACAGTTGACAGACACAATTATCTAAATTGAAACACAAATTATTTAATTAATTAATGTACATTTATTCTTATGAAATATCTATTACAAATGTACAAAAATATGTTTTAATAACTCAAAAGAATAAAAACAAAAAAACAAACTGATGTAGTTAAAAAGAAGAGTACATAGATATTGCTTTTCTACTAAAAATCCCTAATTGTTTTTGAAAATATAGAAATACTAGTAAAGACTTGATTGCATTATTACATGTTTTTCATACTAAAAAGTCTGCAGTTTAAAAATATTTGTTCCACGGGAAGCATTCTATTAAGGCAGCCACCACATCCTTGTTAAAGAAACCTTGGTATTATCAATTTTTATTAATTTATCTTTTATCAATGCATGAAGATAACATAAAAGGGTTTCAATATGAATAGGCGAAAAGTAGTGATTTGTGAGGGGCTGTTAATAATAAAAACGTAAATTTGATTCTTACTGAACATAATAAAAAAATAAAGGATTAACAAATTACCTGTCGATCGAAAACATGAACTTCTCAAACACAAAAGTTTCGTATACAAATTACATTTGCGTGGAGATGAGACTGATTATCGTTATTTACATAAATCTTTAAAAGGTGGGAGACATTCTTATCTTTTATCGTATTACCTAACCAACGAACTATGTATTCCGAAATAATTTCCTTTCGAGCGGCTTAGTACCATCAAAGTCAGCTCAGCCTCTATCGCTAACCAATTTACATTTAATTATATTTATCTACATCAATTTATCAGTTTGTGTCTATACAATTTTCTTATTCTGATAGTATCGTTCCTTTTAAGCTACTTTTCATTTGTATACATAATAGTTTCTCTACAAATTTTGGTACAACAAATGTTCAACTTACCATTAAATAGAATAAATATTTTTTAAGACTAATTTCAAAAATTTATTAATAGCTTATTATGTTTTTTTTGTAGTATAGCTTCTTATGAGATAATATCTTTGAGTTGTGCTTATTAAAATATAATTAAAAAAGATAGAACAAACTGGATAGCTTAAACCCCAATTGAAGAGAACCTCCCTGCGGAAGGTGACTTTGTTACCGAAAAGTGCTTCGAACATTTTGTGTCGTGTTTTGGCGTTGGGGTTTGAGCTATCCAGTTTGTTCTACAACTCCGCCAAAGTTTACAGCACTTTGACTCTTTATAAGATAAAATGATGTTGTCATTCTTCGGGTGTACAGGCCGTCGTCGGTTGGAATTGCTTCCTAACGTTTCGCTAGCACGAGTGGCGAGCTTCTTCAGAGGTCTATCCATTTTCGCTGTTGGTTGTAGACTCAGTCTAATGGATAGACCGCTGAAGAAGCTCGCCACTCGTGCTAGCGAAACGTTAGGAAGCAATTCCAACCGACGACGGCCTGTACACCCGAAGAATGACAACATCATTTCATCAACTGGCCACGAAAGCCTTAATCAATTTGTCTTTATAAGATAGACTGATAACTGTCATTTTAGAGCGACTCTTGACAAATGTTGTTACTTCACACCATCACAGTCTGCCACTTCGACACCGTTTATGGAAGGTCCGTTTTAAAAGTACGTTTCGAGTGAAATTGGTAACTGCAATTTGGCGCTTTGTTTTGACAGTGTCGTTGCCGATATGTGTGAAGTAATAGTTTTATCGTTATCATGTAAATATGTGGGCATTAAACAGTTAACAGTTAAACTTGAAGCAACTACATTGATTTTTCAATTGTTTGATATGTGGGGACTCGTATAAACGACAAACCCAGGAATGCGAAACTATGACATGACCAATGCATCCTTTTCAATCTTTCAATGCTAGCATTCCAAAATCAAAAAAGAAACTAAAGTAACCTGCCACAACGCTAACCTAACATAACATATATTAATATTGTAAATATTTTTCGTTGTTTTTTGTGAAAAATTGAATTGGGGATCCAGAGAAAAAATGCTACAGGAAAACTATTGAACCACCACCCCTCCAAATTTTGAATAGATTGCTTTAATCATGTGCCAGTTGGGCTTTTTTGTCACTTGTGATAAAGGTAATAATTGTAAATGTAAAAGTACTACAACTAGAAAATTTCACCAATTCAACAATTTTCCTAACAAGTTTCGCTCACATGACCATTATCAACAAATAAAGAGTAATTAGAGTGACAGTGTTTATACCTAATTCTAATTACATGAAATGAGTGGAGAGTCCACAAAACTGAATTCTATTTGGTTATTCACTAAATTTTGGATTTGGGCGAAAACTTTCTTAATTTTTAGCGTTTTCTTTGCTAATACATTAATATTATTCAAACCTAATTGATGAATTAATGTGATGCGATGTTCTGAAAAGCCTGTTTTGTGTCTTTTTTTACATTTACTCTCAATATGATTCAAAATAAGTACACCTTTTCCCCTGGTGTTAAATAGTTATTGTGGTCCTTTTATATACCTAACACCCTTTATTTTATGTTTGGGGTAGGTTGATGTTGTGTGCCTCGTTCAGATTTTTGCGAATTGACATTTCTTGATTCAGAACAGGCCAGGATAAATAAATTGATTATCGATTGTGTTTAAAGGAGGGTTCGTTTTCGCCCTTCAGTATTAGATCCTAATGAAATTACATCACACTTGGTTTATCGTTCGGTCACAGCTGACTCTCAAGCCAGTATTCTGCATTATTTTATTGAGTGAAGATAACTCGATTACGACCCTCGGGGATAATGTTGCGGGGAGTCTTTTAGCGGATTTAAAGCCTCTAATGCAATTTTTCACGAAACCAGTTTGCAGAGATGTCGCAAACAGCGTTCTTCTCTGAAAGACTGACAATTAAATACTAAATAGAACCGAAATTGAATTTACCGAACAAATTTAATTTATACAATATAACCATTTTCCATAACAGAATGGCTGTTAATAACGATGCGAAATATTATGTCAGCGACGATAAAACGTGCAAAAATGCACAAGTGAATTATAAAATGTGACAGAAAAGTTTATTAGGAAAAGATCATTAAAAGTAGAACGAACATTAAGTTCTATATTATGTCAATTTGCCTAGACGAAGGTGATTAATCGAATATGCCTCTGGTGAGCTAATGTTGTGAACTAATAAGATATAACAGGCGGGCTGAAAAGTTCGTAGGCTGATCCATAGGTGACGCTACTAAGTATCAAATCCATATGATTTTTTGTTAGCCCTAACCTTAAAAAGGCGCGTGTATAAATTTGACAGCTGTTGCACTATTAGTATCTGAGTTATAACATTTTCAGTGAAAGAACTTTTGTTGCTTTGAAAAAATGGATAAAAAGGAATTTCGTGTGGTAATAAAGCATTACTTTTTGGTAAAAAATATGTTGAATCCAAGGCTTGGCTTGATAAACATTATTCGGACTTTGCACCAGGAAAATCAACCGTAGAAGAGTGGTTTGCTAAATTTAAACGAGGCGAAATGAGCACCGAGGACGATACCCGCAGTGGACGCCCCAAAAAGGCTGTTACCGCCGAAAACATCAAAAAAGTCCACAAAATAATTTTTGATAACCGTAAAGTGAAGTTGATTGAGATAGCTGAACAAAAGTCGGCTGGTAAGGTTATGGCATCAGTATTCTGGGATGCTTATTGTATAATATTAATCGACTATATTAAAAAGGGGATAACCTTAAACAGCGACTATTACGTAGCGTTATTGGAGCGTTTAAAAGACGAAATCGCGGAAAAGCGGCCTCATTTGAAGAAAAAGAAAGTACTGTTCCATCAAGACAATGCACCGTGTATTAAATCAGTGAAATCGATGTCAAAATTCCATGAATTGGGCTTCAAATTGCTTCCGCATCCACCGTACTCTCCAGATCTGGCCCCCAGCGACTTTCTTCTGTTCTCAGACCTCAAGAGGATGCTCGCTGGTCAGAAATTTCGCGCCGATGAAGAGGTAATCGTAATCGCCGAAACTGAAGCCTATTTTGAGGCTAAAGACAAATCGTATTATAAAAATGGTATCGAAAAATTGTATGATTGCTATAATCGTTAATCGTTGTATCGCCCTCGAAGAAAACTATTTGAATAATAAAATGAAATTCTGTCAAAAAAATTTTTTTTCTATACTAGCCTACGAAATTTTCAGCCCGCCTGTTAGATATCTATTTGAGTGTTTTAATAACCCTTTTATAGAAAAAATTATAAATAATTTTTTTAATAAACCTAGTCATTGCAGAAATCCGTATTTACAAAATAAATAATGTAAGAGGATAATTTTATTATGTTACTGTGTTATTATTGATAAATTTAGACCGTAACAATTTCTAGTGGTACAATTACTTAATTTAATTTATTTCCAGTTGAATTGACTTATTTTCTTTTTTTTTCTGTACCAACAAGCCACTGTTCAACGGTTATGTAACTTGTACTAAAATAAAGTTTCAACGAGATTCATTAATTTGCAAAAATCCGTCGTCCAGGGCCAACTGTTTCGAATTAATTTACGCTAGAATGAGTTGTATCTCGACTACTAAACTTCTCAATGCCGAATGCGGAATTAAAACTAACAAAAAAAAAAGATACACGAAACAAAAACAAAAAAATAGACGACGAATACGAATTAGAAACACTGGCGGCAGATATCGCAATCCTTCTCTAGTCTATTAACGTTCTTGGAGCATCAAATAATGCGATGAAAAACAAAACACGAGAAGTATCTTGCTGACATCGCAGCGCGCTGTGAATAAATATGATTAAGTTATTCGCGGAGTCTGATGCAAATTTTGTGTTTTAATTTGACAAAAACGACGTTGAGTTTAAGAGGATAACCAAGTCAACGGTGCATTTTTCGTTAACTGACTTCAGAAAGACAGTTATAAATGAAAGGAGAAATGTCACCGTCATTCGCTCCTATGTTCAACATCTCAAGTTCCGCAGACTTCCGCTGTTTAACCATATTACTTTATAGGTGTTAAAAACGCTAATCCGAATATGTTGCTTCTTACATTTCGTACAACACGTACAGTTACCATGTGTTCTAAAGGTGTCTTATTTAAGATTTAGGGAGGATGCGGTTGGAAAGTTGTAAAACATGTTAATAATGATAGAAATCAAACAAACACTTTTGTAAGGTTTTACAAGACTTCTCTTACACTGTTTCGGCTTCTTAGGCCATTATCAAAGAGTTGAGTAGAAACTAACTTAATCTAAAGAAACGTCACTATATATAACATACATATTTAAGTAAAGAAAAGAAATAGTATATGTTCTAATAAAACAAATTTAGGCAAAATTCTAATTAATAATAAAATCTCAACAACAGACAAACTTCAAAAATCAGGTGTCTATGAGATTCAATGTTCTGACTGCGATGCTATCTATGTAGGACAGACAGGTAGATCCTTTAAAACTTGACTTAAGGAGCATAAAAAGTCTATTATTGATAAAAAATATAATACTGGTTTAGCCCAACATTGTTTTGTAAATAATAACAACTTTAGTGAAGTCCGGTTTCAATAATATGGTTTGTTTTTTCCCCCACTTACTTAAATATATATATAGTAACGTGTTTCTTTAGATGATATTAGTTTCTACTCAACTTTTTGATAATGGCCTGATAAGCCGAAACAGTATAAAAGAAGTCTTTTTAAAATTTTTGTAAAACCTTACAACAATGTTTGTTTGATTTCTATTATTATGAAGGTGTTTTATTTGTTTAAATTCGGTGTTGCAATAGTAGTATTTCCCTATATACTTTTAACTAATGTGTTCCGTATAGGAAGAGTTCCATATACATAAACAAGGGCCTTACTAACGCATTTACTTAATTCAACTAATACATATATATATATATACGTGGTGGGTTCGTCAGTAATTTAACGAAACTACTAGATGTGGATCGCAATTTCGGCGTTATTAGATCTCTTTAGCACGCCATATGATGTCTCGTTAAGAAATTTATGCTGTTCCTATTAATGTGGTTTATAATGTATATAAGCAGCATCGTCGAATCAGTTGGACAAACCGATACCTTACCAAGGACCTTGTCCAACATATTTTAGTTAGTAACAGATATCAGTAGATTGCGATATACTCTCATAACTAATATTATATCAAGTTACTTTTAAAGAGCACTTCCATGATTTATCTACTGATAAGATCTAATAAGATCGAAATCGCGATCCAAGTCTAGGCAAATATAAAATATTGGTGATTTACCATGGTCTTCCCGGAGAGAACTATGTGAACTTTTTGTCAATAAGAAAAAGAAGGTAAACGTTGGACTTTGGACTCTTTTTTATTTGAGGAAAAATTTGATATCGTTACAAAGACCTTTGCCAATGTTTGTTACGCGTATTCGTAACTGAGTATGCAGTAGTTATTCAGCGTTGTGATCTTTCAAATCCAGAATTAGACACAGTTACACCATTAACCTGCACCCTTGCAGTACATTTCGGCTGCATATTGTCGCATTATCTCATTCCTTTTTGATGTGTCGGTCGTCTGCTGTTGGACGGATTTAGTTTGAGACAAAGCGTGCATTGTGTGAACAGACCCCACGTCGCATTCGTTAGATCTTCGGGGTGAAGATAGAGAGTAAGAGAGAGAGAGAGCTCGTTCATTAGCGTCTCAGACACTTGCACAAAGCATTCTTCGCCAAAAAACCTCTGATCGGTATGTTGTGTATTATAGTACCCGTCTCTGATGCCGCACGAGTCAGCTATAAATACGATCGGTCGCTGATACACGGATGACTACGTATCTCCCTGATCAAGATAGATTAATGTCAGATGAACGAATCGAAATAGCTCTTCTCTTTACTATACGATATATATATGTATATATATGTATGAGTATAAGAAAGATTAAAGGGTGCATCAGCGCTCTTGATTTCGGACGGCGGTCGTTAATTTAGATGCAGCGCAACCGCTCCGGAACGAAAGAACCAAATTAGCCGTTGATGGTGACGTATGGCTTGACGAGGATCAGTTTCAGAATTGCAATTTTAGCTCGTGTATAAAATCAGATCCCAAATTAATTCGCTCGAAACGAGGAGAGGGGAAGTGAAATTATGAAGCTAACTTTTTTGTCTGAGACTTGATTGCATTGGAAGTTTTCTACCAAAGTTACATGAAATCAGTTATGACGGAAACCCGTAAAATTTTTGTACATATTTTTTCTCATTATTTGACTAAATTTTACTTCAATATAGGATTTTAACTTCGTATCTTGTATGTTTTATATCTACCTAAATTCTATTGTTTTCTCGAATTACCTCTATTTAAAATTTCATCTTCAACCGCACCTGCAAGCACCTTTTACTCTTAATTACTTCACACTCAATTCTATACCGCTCTAACTGTTCATTTCCACGTATTACTATAAACTCATGTTATCACCCTTACTGTCGGCACCTTTATATAAATCAAAAAAGCTAAAAAAGAAAATCAAAATATTACCAACGACCAAAAATACTTTGGTAACAATCCCTTACTGAACACAAACGTTGTTCATCCCCTACCCTTTTGGTATGTACTATAAATTAATGTATTTAATATTTTATTATTTAGTATAATCTTGTTACTCCTGAAGATGCCCTTGTAAGGCAAACTGCACATCATGTGTTTAATAAAATTTAGTGGAATTCTCAAAGTTTTTTATTTTTCATATTCATTTATTTATAGCTTGAAGAACATACTAAATAGACGCATGTAATAGAGAACACCTATAGAAAGAAGGATTCCTACCCCAAATATTGCAAGCCTGATATTCAAAGAGAAATCACATAGAAAGCTTGTTTTCTTTTTGCCTTTTATTAATGTCACTGAAAAAAAATTATACGGACAAACAAGTTTAGTACCCATCTAGTTCCTTATTTTATATACAAGGATTTAAGAGTTAAAAAACACAAAGAACATCAACAAATATATTTAACAAAACTCGACAATAGTTTCGGCTATTCCATTGTCTGGAGTAAAACTATACTAGACTTAAATATGTAATATTACAGTTTTAATACTTATACCCCTTTAGAAAGTACAATTCCTCATGATTATTAGCAATGTCTTTATTTTCAGCTGAAGCTTTTTTGATTTCTAGAAATTCCAGCAGCGTTAACATCCTGCTTTTTGGTTGTTAAAGTTTATATTATGGTTATTTTTCAAGCAATGCTGTTACGCCCGTAGAATATTTATTGTTTCTTAATCAAATTTATTATTTTTGGTGAAATTTTAGATCAAGGAAGTTTATTTGTTTATCCGATTCTACTTCCATTGTAAACGCAATGATTTTATTTAGTGAATTTAAAATATTCATAAAATTTTTTAGTTGTATTAAAATTCTCGACCAAACACAATGGATATATCGCCGACATAACGACAATAGAAATCAACACATTTTGTGTTTGAGAAAAGGAGTTAAGGTCCTGTTTAAAATTAGTCAACCTTATGCGATAAAAGCGAAAAAATCAATTTTTGTTTCAAACATTGTATACTTTATGCTAATACGATTCCATTGAATCCTTGCTAAATTACAAATTACACTTTTCTGGGCTAACTGTTATCCCCTATATAACAATACACAAATAAAGAAGAAAAAACTTAATTAATATTTATTCTTAAAGGCCTCGTGTTCATTTAGGCGTATGAAAAGGGTTCTGGACGATTATAGACACAATCCGTTTTTTCCCTTTGTTATCAGGGTCTCCAGAAATAATATCGTAAGTTTTGCCGCCTCTTGAAGCCGACTTCCGATTTCCAAGACGTCCAATACATCGTAAACTTCTGCGAGTGAAAGAACAGTAGTAGGATACAACTTGACCTGGATTAGCCGAGTGGCTCTTCAAGAAGGGAGAGAACTAACTGTGCCTGACTTGGCTAGTATCCATTATATACGAGTATTTTGTATTTTGCTGAAGTTGAAGTCTCACCGGGAAAGAAAATAACTCCCATAACTCACTAAAGTGTTTTTAAAGGAATACAAAAATAAACAGAAATACCGATGTTGGAAATTTCGACGAGATATCCATGAAAGAACTTTTAGATGAGTTCACAAAAGGGCTTAGAGACGGGATTTTGTTATTTATCTTGAATTGTATGGCATCCGTTTGTTATAAAATTTCTAAGCCCTTGTATTTTCTATTCTTCGTTTTTGGATTATATTGGAGCGATTGTAATTTATCAAAGTTTATTTTCTCGAACTCCCGAATCTCTCTCAAGTAAAATCACTAGAAATTCAGCTTCTTCAATATATAATTTCCTTAATGCATTTTGTCTCATACTTTTAGGTTTTTTTAGCTACTTAATCGAATTAAAGAAGTTTAAAAGATTAACGCCTAATTTTAAATTTATTTTTAGATACAAAATGTGTTTGCTATTTTTATTTATTTATTAAGACTTTATGCAGTAAATTCACTAATACAAAAAGCAATTTTGATAGTTTCACAGCAATTTATTCAGACTCGACAATACTGTTTCGGTCTCAAAGACCATCATTAAGTCTGCTTGTGCTACTTAATTTAATACCTACGGATATAGCCGTTTATATTTATAATCTATATTTCAAAAAACATTAAATGGAGTAGATCCCAATATTCAATTTACCTCAGAATTAGAACTCTTTATATTTTCAAATTTCAGATGAAAATAATATTTGTTTCGTTATAAATAAACTTCTGTGTGTTTTATTCCCACCAGCTACTTATGTTGATGAGCGGGCAGTCAACTGTAGTGCAAAGTCGGAGGGTAGGGCGTAAGACCCTCTTCAGCCTCCTTTCAGCAATCATCGGAATGGGTGGGTGGTTTTGGTTAGGAAGAGAAAGGTGAGACGGACGAAGTAAAGACAGAAGAGAAATGAAAGATTATCTGTTGAATATTACTGCCCAGAATTTGAATGATTCTGATGCAACTTATATAGGAAAAAGTGGAGGAGCTCTAACAACAAGAATTGACGAACACATCTACTCTAGTCAGTCGCTGCCGAGACTTCGAGGTATAATAACCGCGTAGTCAACGTAGCACCCACTGAAGATGTCAGACACAGTTGCTGACGAAACGTTTCGACGAAACCGTTCAAATCGACCACGGCCTACAAGCCCGATTCATCATTCTACTACATCTACTCTTTTAGTAAAAAACTCAATAAAACAAAAATCTTACACGGTAATATAAAAATAAGTTTCTTATTCGAAAATCTTGAAATTTAAAAATAATCGCATCAAAAACAATTTTTAATCAATAATCAATTATAAATTTAGTTAGTAGCACAAGCGCCTTGATAATGGTCTTTGATGAGATCTAAACAGCATTGTCAAGTCTGAATAAATTGGTGTGAAACTATTAAAATTGCTTTTTGTGTTAGTGAATTTACATCATGTTTCACAATCCTTGCACTAAGTAAAGTCTTAATAAATAAATAAAAATAGCAAACACAATTTGTATCTAAAACTAAATTTAAAATTTGACATTATCGGTTTTAACTTCTTACTTCGATTAAGTAGCTAACAAGATCCAAAAAGTATAAGACAAAATGCATTAAGGATATTATTAATTGAAGGAGCTGAATTTCTAGTAAATTCACTTTACGAAGATTCAGAAATAATATTTCCGAAACTGAATAATTTGGTAAAACTATCCAAATTGCATATTTTCTTAATGAATTTATTTATTTTAACAAGGTTTGTGTTTAAAAACATAAATTTGTCATCGATCATGACAAATAACTTTTAAGAAGAGTGTTCTTATAACGGTTCAGTGAATTATTGAATTCTTCATTAACTATTCCAAAATATATGTTACATACTCCCTGAAATAGAAACTTCTTCATCTTATACATCACATGAAAATGAAACACCCCATTTATATTAATGATGTTTCTTTTAATTCCTCATAATCTACAAAGATCGTAAAGACAAAAGGTCCTTTGTGAACGTTTCCAATATGATTAAAAAACTTTTCATCATTGGCAAAGTTGAAACACTTAAGCCGGAAATAATTGAGAAATTCGCGTGAAATTGCCGGTGCTCCATTTCCTCTTTCAACAAAACGAAACAAATCCCGAGATTAAATGAACCACGGAGGATTTCGGTATTCGGGCTGACTTTACTTTACTCACTCACACTCATACAGTATCATTTCGAGACGTTTGTTAAACGGATATTCTGTCTTAGCCACGCAATTTGTCGACAACGTATAAGGAAACTCCCGATGAAGGAATTATAAAGAGAACTCGTGTAGTTGACAGAGAAACGAATTTCTTTGAAGAGATACGATCTTAAATTAATAACGCAGAATAGATTGTCAATATCTATAATTGGTATCAAACACTGTCAAGCACATCTGACGGTGATTCCCCAAGAGATCCTATTTAATATCTTCTTGTTACAATAATAGATCAAAGAAACGACTTCTGTTTCTAATTAGATATGGAACGTCGTAGCTCACTGAACTTATCGCTAATGATAATGAAATAAATCAAGGTAGTACAGAGTTATGTACCATGGTAAACAGTGCATGCATTCACCTAAGTACCTACTCAACTCCCATAGTATCCACTCTATAAACAAATAGCAAAGTATAAAGGGTCAACTTGCATCATACTCAAAAACAAAGCACTATGGGTCAACTCGCATGGTGCTCGTGGTTAACAATAAATTATGTTACATTGCAATTAAAATAAATAATACGGTTTTACCAGATGAAATAGGACTACAATTACTCAGAACAATAAACATTTGCTTAAATCAAAATTACTTTTGTCATAACAATAACTATTACAAACAAGTCTACGGGTTACCTATGGGGTCGCCTATTTCTCTACTCCTAGCAGATATTTATATGAATAATTTTGAGATCAACTTATTTTAAGACAAAACTTTTACCAATAAAATATTTCATTACACCCGTTATGTTGACGATATATTCGTTATTTGGACTGGAACAGAGCGACAATTAAACCAATTAAACAAAATAAATAACAAGATTCAATTCACTTTAGAGCAAGGAGACAATAATGGTTTAAACTTTCTAGATATTAGTATCACACTCAAAAACAACAAATTAGAGTATAACATATATAGGAAACCAACATTTACCGACAGAATAATCAACGCCAACTCTTATCAATCTCAACAAGTTAAATTAGCTGCTTTCCGCTCCTATGTATACAGACTTTTAAATTTTCCTCTCAATGAAAATAACTATAAAAAAGAACTAGATACTAACATGTAGCTAAAAATAATGGTTACAACCCGTCAATTATAGATAGAATAGTGAATAATATGGCGAAAAACTTATTACTTAACAATTTAGTTTAAGTAACTATTGTGGTAAAGGTAGCAACTCGTATGGTTCTACCAAATTTTATTCACATTACTTATTTTTTTTTCTCAATAAATAGGAACAAATATTGATGACATCTGTTTATTATTCTAGATTGTAGTTTGCTCATTGTAAAAAAGCAACCCTTGTTCACTATTTCGCATACTTACATCCCATTTCGTCTGTTTGTATTTAAATACAAAATTCCTTCGTCAGAATGCACCCGCAACAAAAGTTGGAAATTGTGGTTCTCATTATTTCTGAAATGTATCGTTTCAAGACCGCATAAAGACTTCTGCATACTGTTAGCTGCTTTTTATATCTGTACGGATCAAAAGAAAGGATTCCGCGCGCTAATGATGTTTACTAACGAAGCATTTTAACTGTCGGCTCTGTTTTATTCAAGAAAACCACTCTTCCTTTCTTTTGTATACATTTGTAGGGTGTTGTATTAAATCAATTACCGAAATAGTGAATACCTAATAGCAGTTTTTTTTACTTTTTCAATATAATGAATGTTATATTTAAAAATTGTTCCTTGAAACAAAGAAAAAAGTGAATGCTTTAAATTATGCAAACAATTTAATTAAAAATGGTTCTCGTTTTTCTGCTAAGGCTACTACAAGTTGCGTGGTAATAAAAGTTGAACCATTATATTAATTGATTGGAGCGAGAATACTCGTAATGGAACGATTGTAATTTATCAATTTTTACATTTCCTACAAAAGTTTTTATTGGTATAAACTTGTTTGAAACTTTTTTATTCCCTCAATTTTTAATTTTATAAAAAGTTATTGTATTTTCGAAGGTAATTAAAAATTACAAACGCCTACTTCCGAATTTATGCTTTGATTGATGAATTATTAATCAGTATTATTTAAAAAAAAAATTATTTACATATTAGTTTTCGCTCCAAGATGAAATCGTTAAAGTGTAATGCGTGACACCAGAGAATAATGAAGTTTTAGAGATGTTGTGGTTGGGAACTTGTAAAACATTTTAAATATATTCAAAAAACAAACACACTTGTTCAAAGGTTTTACAAACTTTATTAAGAATACTCTTACAATCGTTTCGGCTTAATTATGCCATTCTCAAAGAGTCTAAAGATAAACAAATATAATTATTTATACCTCACATGTGGGTGAGGGAAGTGACCCCACCTACAGTTTTTGGAAACATGCATGAAATATAGGGCTATTGTGTCCTTCACACTGTTTATTTTTAATATTTTTATTTAAACAAACGGCTTTTTGGATTTCTAATTTTTCTAACAAATTTAATCTTTTGCTTTTATTAAGGATATGTAAAATTCTGAAATTATTTTCGAAGTTAAAATTATGACCATTTCCAAAACAATGTTGGGAAAAACCAGTACAACATTTTTTATCATCGATTGACTGTTTGTGTTCTTTAAACCTAATTCTAAACGATCTTCCTGTCTGCCCTATATACATAGCATCGCAGTCTGAACAATGAATTTCATACACCCCAGATTTACATAGTTTTTCGGAATTTGTAATTTTATTGTTAACCAATAATTTACCTAAATTAACTTTATTTGAACATATGAGAGTATTCTTAATAAAGTTTGTAAAACCTTTGAACAAGTATGTTTGTTTTTTGAATAATGAAGTTTTCCGTAATCATCATCTTCATCAACGGATTCGTCATTCACAAGACTCCTCCACACATCCACTTCTTCCAATTTTGAACTAATTTTCACATTTCTCAAAAACTAAAAGAATCTATATCCGTACAGTAATCGAGTCCACATAATAGTATCTTATTCTTTACTCCTGTTTCTGCTTCACATTTGTTTCTATGACCCTGCGCTATTCGTTCTTTTATGTCTTTACCGCTTTTTCCATCCTGACTTGACTGACTTCCTACAGTATCATAAATCGGCGATTTTTTATAGTTTTTCATAATATTTAATTATTTTCCGTTAATTTGTTAACGTCTCATGTCTGCGGTTATAAACATTTATTAAGTAATGAGGCCAACCAGCAAGGGTGAGTTTATTAGGCAGTTGCAGGTTCGATGTCCGGTTCTAATATGTATTTGGACTGGTTGTGTTCTGATGATAGGACGAAGAAGAAATAAAAATAATGCGAAAACGATAAACTATTTAATTAAACATTAAAACAAGAAAACTAGAACTGATAATGAAATTTTTGAAATTTGAAAAGAGATTGTAAAGAAAAATGATAAGGAGGAGCTAGAAATAAGTTGAACAAAGTAGGGAACAAATAAGTAAGTGAAATTTGGAAATATCGTTTAGAAGAAATACTGAGAATTTTACGTTTGAACCCAAATCACCGAAGAAACCCATCATAAAATAGCAATTAGAAAAAGTACGGAATTTAGACGTTATACAGTTAGTACACATAGTTGAATTGTTAAATGGGATGATAGGAAGTAGGTAGGCAATTAAATAGTCGTTAATTGACGAATAAATATAAAGCAGCTAAAGAGCAGGTATAGATATAGAATTATAAGAAACGAATATTTACACAATAATAATACGACGCAGTGAATTTTAAATCATAACAATAATACTCCAGGATTGTAGAATTGATGGTAGAAGTTAAATCTGCTAGACGTTTCGTCTGTAATAGTTGACACCGGTCCTGAAAGCCTAAGTTTGACACTAATACAAAAAGACATTACAAAAATTCCAAACACAAATACAAGTAATAAAGTTTAAGAGACCAAACAAATATACAAACATATACTTAAGAAATTAAATACAAAACAGTAGGTTACAAAACTTATTATTGTTATCCACAATAATATTGTTTCACCACACAGTGGCTTCCTCAGATGGAAATATAATAACTTAAAACTGAATACAAGATCCTTAAATACTAAATGAAACAGGAAGGGGTGGAGGTAGATGAACAAATTATGGGAACTAGAGATTGAGTAGAGGAGAATTATTTATATCAGTTTGATCATTTAATAATAAGCCTAATTTATTTAATTTAGGGTCTAAAATTAAATTTGTTGGAATGTATGGAGATTAATAAATTAAATAAATTAGGCTTATTATTATTCTACAATCCTGGAGTATTATTGTTATGATTTAAAATTCACTGCGTCGTATTATTATTGTGTAAATATTCGTTTCTTATAATTCTATCTCTATACCTGCTCTTTAGCTGCTTTATATTTATTCGTCAATTATATTAGTTTATTATTATAATTTATTTAATTTATTAATCTCCATACATTCCAACAAATTTAATTTTAGACCCTAAATTAAATAAATTAGGCTTATTATTAAATGATCAAACTGATATAAATAATTCTGCTCTACTCAATCTCTAGTTCCCATAATTTGTTCACCTACCTCCACCCCTTCCTGTTTCATTTAGTATTTAAGGATCTTGTATTCAGTTTTAAATTATTATATTTCCACCTGAGGAAGCCACTGTGTGGTGAAATAATATTAATAAATAATAAACTAGTCAATCATACTTGTCTATCTATAATTAGGTACTGTTTTTATTAGTTTCATCTCCCACCGTTCTCTGTTATAATATCACTGATAGTCCTGACTAGTCGTAAGTAAAACTAACTTAACGGTTTCGAAATCACCAATCCCCTATTTTATTGTCAGAAACCGTCAAGTTTGTTCTCTTAATGCTTATAACTTTCTCCGAAGAAAATCACTTTCGTTTTCTCATCGTATCGAGATCGTTGCCCGAATTAAGGAATAAAGTTCTTGGGGAAGTTTTATGTTGCCGTTATCGTTCCTTGTCTCTATTCTCTTGCTTAAGTTTTCATTAGCTCGGAGCTATTAATAAGAACATAATTGAACGGTTATTTCCCTTGTTTTTACGAAGTAGCGAACGACATTAAAACTTTATACTATTCTCAAAGTAAACCTTTCTGATACTTTTTCGTTTATTGTTATCGTCTAATTCAAATAACGGCACCCTTTTTTCTAATCAACGTTAAACAAAAGGGTGTTACAAAAACGTCATAAAATTGTTTCATTTCGAAAAACGTTTTTAAGATATCTGGACAAGTGAGGATTAGGAAACGAACTTGCAAAATAAGCATCAAGTAGAAGTTGTAGGAGTTCGATGTAAGCTCGGAGCTCAGAGAAAATTCTTTAATAAACTAAAAATACAACTGTTCTACATACAACTACGACAAACGGCAAAACAAAAATAGTGGTGTATAGAAATGGGGGGGAGGAAATAAAAGGATGAAAGTTGGAAACTATGTAATAAAGATGTAGAGGTGGTTAACGAATTTAAATATTTGGGATTCTGGTTTAATGCGAGAAATTGTATGGAGAAACATACGAGGACGATGGTAGGGAAGGAACAAAAAGCGGCGAATATAACGTGGGGAATTAGCAAACGGGCAGGGAGGAATAATATGAACGAAAAAATGTATCTAATGAATTCGTTAGTAAGGACAATAGGTTTATATGGAGTTGAAATTTGGGGGTGGGGGAATTTAAGAGAGATGTGCAAACTTCAAGTGAGATTATGTTAAATGGCGTTGGAGGTATCAAGGAACACTCCAAAATATATATGGAGACCTGAGATAGGGGTTAATTGTATAAGGTTAACTATCATAGAGAGGGAGTGTAAATATTTGTGTGAGGTGCTCAGATTGAGTAACGATAGGTGACCTAAAATTTGCCTCCTAGAGGAATGGTGTGCCGTCAAAATGGGGTAAAGAATTAAAGGAAGTGATATACGAAATGAATATAGGTGAAGTTTTTAAGATAATGTGGGAAAATAAACATATACATGATGATATGGAAGGTAGACTAAATAAGGGTGTAGGTAAACTAAAGAACAAAGCAAAAGAGAATGACGGAAGCGATCTTGAAGTCGGCGTTAAATAACAAGTACAAAGAACTCATACCGGGTGATGAGGACGCTGCATACGATAGAAATTTCTTTGGATTTTGATGGTTAGGTTACCCCAAATGGTCGATTTTTTCACTAGGAGAAATAACGTTGTGAAGTTACGCTTGTATTTCTAGCATAAACTGATTTCTAAACGATATTGTAAAATTAAAAAGTGATTGTGTTTTCGTATATATAAAGTATAGAAAATTGTAGAAAACTTGTACTTAGATCATTCAACTGAATAAAAAAGTACTTATAACAACTGTTGCATTTCAAGTAATAGTTTTTTGGAAATTTTAAATTTAGTACGAACTCGTGTTTATTTATTTTGCATTATATTCATTTCTTTTGTTAAACGTAAATATCTTCAAAGTTACATTCACTTTTATTATCTTATTGTTATATACATTCTCCAAATTTCGGTTTTAGTTCAAACAACTATTTATTTCCTTTAAGCGTAAACTAGCATTCAATATTTCCAAAATCATTATATTTTATTATCATGTTATGTTCATCTTCAAACTTTCATTGTATCGTCACGTTTAAGGTATTAGTAAAATTACCAAATTAACCAGGATGTTTACCTGAAGGAGTGCAATGGCTTGTGGGGTTGTTGCTATGGTCGTTTTGCCATACTGTGCCCTCTGGCTAGCAACAGCTTTTGTCAACCCCCACTTCATTATAGTTTACCAGAAATTAATTACCAGATTCTTAAGAGCATTCTTAAAGCCATTCAAAAAGAGATTCTTTATATATCATTCAAATTTCATACATACAATTATTCAATAGTCAATAGTTAAGTTAGTTACCTTGTTATAAATATAAATAGTGTAAGTGTTGTTATTAAATATTTAAAACCAATCTTCATCGTTTCTTTCCTCAACAACTTAATTAGATTACTGGCAATTAATTTTGGCGTGTAACTGTGGGAATTCAAGAAAGACGTCTTTCAATAAAAATATTTTCTCACACATCAAAACAACAACAGGGGGTACAACTTATTCGGCTTTAGAGGTGGCAACTAATTCAAACACACAGGAGGGTGTTGACATGATATTATAGGTTATTATGCAAGTAACGAAGCGTAGCCTTTATCCTAATTTTTTTTTGCATGTTTGTTCATATGTCATTTACATCATTTTTGGGAACAGTGATAGTATTTCACCATAACTGAGTTGTATTAATGTAGGAGGAAGGTAAGTAAGAGGGTATTAACCTGTATCGCAATTCTTTCACGATCAATTTCAATATCAGTAGGAGGTAGACCAATTTTACGATTTGAAACAAATCATTTCGATGCAAATTGTTTAAGTTCGCCGGACAAATTTTAAGTAGCCAATAAAAGACTAATCGCTAAAAGGCAATTGTTTTCTGAATGAAAATGCAAATGCATCAAATACCAACTGTCATAAAACGGAGAGTTGCCTATAAAAAAATAATGGAAATCTTATTTATTCATTGAGAACGCCCAGAGCCTACTTTGTAAACTACCCACCCACAAGGCGCTACCTACCATTCCTTATATTTGAATGAAAACAAATACCGAACAAAGAATTGATATTAGTACCATATCAGCCATTCGTTGGACTTTTGTAAATACTTAAATCGTCTTATGTGTTCGAGTATCTTTTCATTAATTCGTTCCAATCAAAATTCAGTTTCTTTTTAATGTCAATTTGTTCAAATAATAGTTTCTCTCAGAATCTAAATTCTTTATTTCGATTTTAGAAGGGTTTCTTTGTAACCCAATTTAAGAATGGTGTTATGGATGGCACCGTAATAAATTTAATGGGGGATAGTTGACAAATCCAGGAAGGACCCGAAACGTTTCATTTATGATCTCTGTCAAACCATTACAAAATTCAAGCGAAAGTATCCTTATTTATGGTTTCTGCACTGGCTCCGAATTTTTACAAGCATTATGTTACTAATCACAAAAATTCATGTCATTGTGTAGTTCAGAACCACCCTCAATTTTGTTGTCAAACCATCCCCATTTTGAAAACCAATCATACCTTTGTTTGAAGGTTGTAGACACGTTTGTGTTAAAAATACACGTAGATTGTCGAACTTCCATGTCTTTAATGTTGAGAATTACAACGTTTCGACTGGTATGGCAACTCCAGTCGTCATCAGGTAACTGATAATAACAATAAAGACATGGAAGTTCGACAATCTATGTGTATTTTCAATCATACCTTGTTATTCATAACACTTGGGGAGGGATTCTTCCAATGCGCTCGTCTTACATTTACATACGAAGGTTATTTAAGTTTTAATTTCGGTAGTTTTAGACAGAGTAAAAAGGTTATAAGTCATAGAGAAAAATGATAAAAGTTACAGGGTCAATTTTCTGAACCCTTGCTCTCAAGAATATTCTTCACTAATGCAACATTGTAAATAATAATTGTAGAAAATGTAAATAGTTGTCCAGTAGTTAAACAAAACCACAAAATAAACGTTTATGCGACTCAACAATAATTCCACCTCTAACTAACGTTAGTTGTGCTTGCTTTATTCTAACTAATATTATAAGCAACTAGAATATTGCCAAAAAGGTGCTACGCTGCCTAAAACCCTGTACTACCCCGATACGTCCCAACATAGTAGGAAACAGAAATATCAACGAGTTAATATAGAAAACAACTGCTATGTTGAAACGTCAATACGAATAAACACCATTTGTAGAAATTTGCAACTAATTGTGAGTTTGCTAATGTTTACCAATGGCTTTTTTATATTGATATTCTTAATCGGTAAAGACCATGTAAAAAATTAACGAAATTACAATTAGTGGTAATTCTCTACAGTTGTTTACGTGTTGATGAGTGACGAACAGTTTAAAATCGCGATGCACGTCTAATGACCACAAATTTATGTTCAATACGAACATTGATCCAGGACAACCACTTCCACATTGGCATTAGTTCTTTCCTGCAATGACGTAGGAGATTATGTGTATTGTCTTTTGTTTTATATTAACTACAGTAAGATAGGTGTATCAGAAATATTTAACGTGATGTTTATTTGTTCTAGGTCAGTACCGTTCACCCCGAATAACAGAGCACCCCTCAGATATTATCGTGGCGAAAAACGAACCAGTTACCCTTAATTGTAAAGCAGAGGGTAAGCCAGAGCCAAGTATTGAATGGTACAAAGACGGTGAACCGGTACGGACTTCCCCTGTTGAAAACAAATCGCACCGTGTTCTTTTACCTTCTGGTTCTCTTTTCTTTTTGAGAACAGTGAGCAGTAAAAAAGAACAAGACGGTGGTGTTTACTGGTGTGTGGCCAAAAACGTTGCGGGACAAGTGGTTAGCAGGAATGCGACACTACAAGTTGCTGGTGAGTAACGAAACAGTTTTTAATTAATTTTTTTGTTAGGCAATTTTTCTACTAAGATGGATAGTTACCATCGACTTTGGAAGTGAACGGTGTTGCATTACAAAATTAAACAAAAGCGATTAAATATAAATATAAATATAGAATCAATAGAAACAACTACTCCGAGGGCTAATACCCCTACCGGCATTGAATTACACTGTTGATTCCGATGTATTCTTAGATGAAGATATAAGATATTCAAAAAAGAAGGAATTAAAATCCTTATTCGTCTAAATATTATGATCAATGAGCTCACTTTTGGAACGAGTTCTACCAAGTAGGCACAACGAACCGAAAGCCATACCCACGACCGGTTTAGACCTATCGGGTCTCATCAGGTGGGAGCTGGCAGAAAGGCCTTTACAAGCTATATTATAAATATAAATATAAATATGGAATCAATAGAAACAACTGCTCCGAGGGCTAATACCCTTACCGGCATTGAATTACACTGTTGATTCCGATGTATTCTAAGACGAAGATACAAAATTTTCAAAAAAGAAGGAGTAGTTGTTTCTGTTGATTCCACATTTATATTTATAATATAGCCTGTAAAGGCCTTTCTGCCAGCGCCCACCTGATGAGGCCCAATAAGTCGAAAGCGGTCGTGGGATATGACTTTCGGTTCGTTGTGCCTACTTGGTAGGACACGTTCCAAATGTGAGATCTTTGATCTTAATATTTAGACGAATAAGGATTTTAATTCTAATTAAGTTTTAACATTAAAGAATAAATTAAAGTGATCAACCAAAAATTTAAAATACTAAAAAAACAATATTCGTCGTTCTCTACCAGTATTGTCCAAATTTATTGGGAAAATCAAAAGAAATTAAGTATCATAACTTTGGAAAATCTGTTTATGTTATAACTCGTCTTCTTTTGTTATTCCATTTTTATTTTGTGTTCTTTTTCTTTAATATTCGCTTGTATTATGATAACACCTGTTGAGACTTCTTCATATAATAAATAAAACTTGCATATTCAAAGTTGCTACATTTAACATGTTTTATTTATTAAGTACTTACATAAGGATTTAAGAACCAATTGAATGTATTTTTATTAGCTAATCACTGAATTAACATTTCGACAGACGTTCCCACAGCATCTCGTGAGAATTATCGTTAAACCAAATTGCAAAAGTAAACAATACGTGACAGCACAAGAAGAAAAAGACAAATGCAATTTCAAATTCGACACTGACCGTTTGAAGTGCGTAAATAAAATCTGTGTATAGCTGTTTACATATGCATTTATTACAATACAGTGACCTTATAGGGTGCTCAAAATTAACAGTATAAATCTAATTAAAACCAAAATCAGTTAGGATTGAAACCAAAAAGTGATAATAAATATACAGATATCAAATTTATTAATTTTGAAATTATGCATTTTCGGAAACTGTAGTACTCAATAAATAGAATTTATTGTTAAAACTATTAATATTTATTAAAATGCAAAAATTTGATGAAAGACGTACGATCTCTATCTAAGGGTAGTTGGATCTGTTGCTTAAATTATTGTATTTGTAAATTTATATCATACTAAAGACAATTTTCTTTGAATTTTCTTGAATTTAGGACCCTCTTTATGTTGTTTCTGGTCTAGTTGTTTTATGTCGGAAGCTAGATATTTATTAGTTTTTTATCGTTATCCATTTTACTAGGGTTTGGAAAGATATATATTCATAAAATCTAAACTGTCTGTCTTCATATTCATAAGATATCTGACCGGATCTTAAAGAACAGCATTCACAAAATGGGTAGCGGTTTTTTGAGCCTTTTTTTTATTTATTTTCTAAATGCCGTATTTTAAGAACTGGTCAATATTCTGTTAACACAAGCAAAACGCATGTTAAATCAACAGTTGAATTAATTTATGTTTTGAATAATTTAACATTTTTTTCTCTCAGATAGCTGTTCATGTTTCAATCAATCATTTACTTATTTTTTATATTAGCTGCAACCCTTCTTTCACCTCTCTTACATAGCAATGTGTTTGTTTTATTATTATTTATACCATTTCACATTCTATTTATCTTCTGTCAATATCGCTTTCATTTTATTTAAGACTGCTGTCTCACCGCTAGATGATTTTATATCATCTGCAAATCTAAGCATGCTAATCGCCCGTCCTTGTATCCTAAAAGCTGTCCTGTTGTTAATAACATTAAATCGTATCTTCGATATATACATTAAAAATTATCGACTAAAATATACGTCGTTGTTTAGCTCCCTTCCTAATTTTATATTTAGTTCTCTACAATGTTGTTTAAATTCTATAATTACTTGTTATAATCTTTTCATCACTTAAAATTTGCTTTGGTATGTTAAAAGTTAATAAACAATTACAATGTTATTGTCAAATTATATTAATTTTCATAAATGCTTCTTTTAACATGAGAGATATCCAAAAAGCACCATATATAGTTGGTTGGTTCAATTTCACCGAAACAGAGTTCGTATATGAGTTACCCAATCACACCATAACTGCTGAATAAATTTGGATAAGAGATCGTGGGTGGATGGGCTCTATGTTGGATTAGCATATAAGTTACTTGTTACGTACTTGTACAGAGAAATGCAGGGTTCCTTAGGGATGTTCTGAACGACTGGTATATCGTTCTTACAACCAAGAGGAATCGAGTGTTCTTTTGTTTGTTTATTCTTTTATTGTGATTCGTAAACGTGCTTGTTTTCACGAAGGTAGAGATGCAGGTAAATTCTAGCTAATATTTTTATCAATTAGGTTTCCTAACAATTTTTTATTATTTCTTAAGTGGTAGGTTGTGTATGTGGAACACGATATTTCGACGTAAAGATTTCTTCCAAAATCTCTTTGATCATCTGCTGGAGTTTCCTTGTATGGTTTTTACTTTTTCAATATTTCCAATTTTTCTAATGTGAATATATTATAGGTACTAAAAGAGGAAGCTCCAATTTAATATGGACTAGTAATATTAAAAATTAGTTGAATTGTCTATAGTAGAGCTGGGTAATACAATTATTTTTGGTGAGTTGGTTCAAACGTTTCAATTTCATCAAAGAAATCGATTCTCACAATTCGTTCATTTGAACGACGATGGCTTTAAGATTGACCGAGCGGCATGGTCTAGTGCTTTAGATCATTGCTTAGTATTTGGGAGGTCACCGATTCGAATCTGGATCCGGCTGCTCTGGTCCAAGTTTTTTCTGGTAAACTCTGGGGCAGTAATATTTCACAGATAATCTTTCACTTCTCTTCTGTCTTCATTTCGTCCGTCTCATCTTCCTCTCCCGAATCACACCACACCACCCATCCATTCCCACAATTCCTGAAAGGAGGCTGAAGAGGGCCTTACGTTTTACTCTCCGGCTTTGCACTACATTGTAGGTGGGAGAGACTGTCTGCCTACCAGCACGAGTAGAGTGGGATTGAAACACAAAAAAATATTCACTATGACTACTCATTTGAACGGGCTACTTCGTATGTAGTGAATCGGTTCATGCGATTGCTTTTTAAGAATCGTTCAAACTAACGATTTGTTCAATCAATGCTCTCGACGTATAACATTCACATGTTAATCATATTAATTAAATACGCACACCACGTCAAAACGACAACATCTTTATTATCAGAAGTAGACGCATTAGTTAGTTTCATCCTTTATTAAATAACTCTACAAGTTTTTCGTACATACCCACAATTACGCTAGCACTATAAATACGTATAGCATTATTATATAGTGATGGTACAAATAAAAAAGGTTTACTGAATATAAAATGGGTTTTAAAAAGTCCAGTGATAAACGCAAACATCATGTCATCACCCACAACTCTCCCTCCATAGTGATAAGTAATTAATAATTGTATTAGTTTATTTTACATATTTATTAGGTATATAAAAATCGTTTTGATATGTTATAAGTGAATAATTTGTAATCAGCTTCACGTATCTTAGATTCAGTTGATTAAAATAACCGATTAATCAATTGTGCACATTACTAAATAATAGTAATTTACCAAAGTGGAGGAACCGGTTTAAACTACGAAAATTAAGTACATGGTCGGTCTTCTTCTCATTTTAATATTACCATATTTTTTACAGCTGTCGAAAGATCTGTAACTGGCGGCATAGTGCTTACGAAAGAAAATTTCCCCTACATCCTGCATCACCCTATAATTTAATGCTCAAAAGAACTGAAATTGTAATAGTCGACCGTAGGTTGAGCATAATGTATGTAAAATATAATAATTAGTATTAGGATCGCGTGGAACATTGTGAATGTAAAATAGGGATGTTTAGCAGCTATTTTTAGCACATTATGGCGGACTATAGAGTATAGAAAGTCCGGTGCGGCGGGAAAAACAAACAGTACCACTATAAATACAAGGCCACAAAGATTTCGCTTTCATCACGCCCTAAAGCGTTTAACTTAATTACATGTTACGGCGCCCATACACGAAATAAAACTGTGGATCTTTTAACGGGATTATAAAAAACGAAAGCCGCTCGTTCCACGAATAAAACAGTCACCAGCGCCGTTTTTTTATTGTTGGTAGGTGGAACACGGAATAGACGACGGGCTTTTAACAAAATTATGGAGAGCTATTATGTGAATTACACGAATAAATCTGTCCCTTCGTTTTTCTTAGCAGTTGTCCTAAAAAATGTATAAATATAAATAACATGAACTTTCCGGGTCACCAGATAGGAAGCAACGCGGTCTAGAAATTACATTCAACCTGCTTAAAATTTTTGTTGTTTATGCCGTTTTTTTCAAAATATTTTCATGTTCAATTTACATCCGGTTATACCGGAAATATATGTTAACTTTCTTATTTTAAATGGAATGGCATGCTGTTTGTTACATTTTCCGATAGAAAATCTGAATTCATGCATATTTTATAGGAGGCATTACACCGAAAATATTGAGGGATTTTGAGTTATTTAATTGTTTCCAAAATTTTTGACATTTGTACGTTAACATTTAAAAAAACGTAATTCAATTATTTTTTTGCGACTTTGCTTCATAACTCGTAACAATTATTTATAATTCTTATCGAAAAACTAAAATGTGGTTTTTAACTAAAATGTAAAAGGTGTTCCAATTTTGTGGTTATAGTTGGTCAACTTCAAAGGGGCATAAGTCAATTTTTTTAGATGGAATGCCGCATTTTTGACTGCATATTCAAATTCCTTATTGGAGTTTGGCGTCTATTGATATGGGACTTTCGTATACCTTTGTTTTGAATTGTTGCAATAAAGCATCCACAATGAATAATTTAAATTACTACTACTACCGCTACAGCAATCAAGATATTTTAAATTTATTTTATTTACATGGTGAATGTGGAAATATTACAGCAAGAACTTGCAGACGTTTTAATGAAAGTTATCCAAAGAAACCGTCAATGACTGGAAAAAAAAAATAAAAAGAATTGTATTCAATTTTCTACAAAATGGTATTGGAAAACAAAACAATCACACGGAACTAATTGCAGACAGAGAAGATAATGAAATAAGTGTTCTTGCCTATTCCAATGTTTTTATTCTTTTAATATTTTTGATAATCCCATATCAATAGACGCAAAAATTCAATGAGGAATTCGAAAATGTAATCAAAAATGGGTCATTCCATTTAAAAAAATTGACTTATGCCCCTTTGAAATTGACCAACTTTGACCACAAAATTTCAACACCCTATACATTTTAGTTGAAAACCACAAAGTGGATAGTTATAAATAATTTTGATGAGTTATAAAGCAAAATCTCAAAAATTAATTGAATTACGGTTTTTCAAATGGTAACGTGAAAATGTCAAAAAATTTGAAAACAATTAAATAACTCGAAATCCCTCAATATTTTCGGGGTAGTGCCTCCAATAAAATATACATAAATTCAGATTTTCTATCGGAAAATGTAAAAAAAGTATGTCATTCCATTTAAAATAAGAAAGTTAACATCTACTTCCGGTATAACCGGATGTAAATCGAACTTGAAAATATTTTAAAAAGAAGCGGCATCAACAATAATCAAATGAGCCCAAGTTTCAGGATTGAATTCATTCTACTAATTCATATCTATACTTCTAATAGCCCATCAACTTGAAAAACCCTGTATATAAAGTCGTGCTAAAAATGTGTGTAGAATTTCAAATATGCGAGTGTCTACTGTCTCTTGTTGAGGATCTATTTTCTTCATGAGTACCGACTTGAGAGTATCGTCTTTCAAAAATAGGAGTAGTTTCTACACTTAATTTGGAGTAGTTGCTTCTGGGAATTCAATTTTATACGTACCACTGATTAAATATTTAAGATTTTTTATATATGAATTATGCTATTTTTATAAACAACATTAACTTCTTCGTCAGCAATTTATCGAAACAATACGATACCGAAGAAAAAGCACATTACAGCATTGGAAATTTTGAAAAATCAGCAACTAAACCAAAGTTGGTCAGTATCTATATGGATTACATGTCATAAAGTACATAATGTCTGCAATATAGGGATTTATTTTGTGAAAATGGGTTGTTTACATAGTATTTATTTTAATTTAGCGAATTATATAAAATAATAAATTTTCGATCTTGTTGTACAGAATCCTCGAACACGCAAACTCGCATTTTTTTCCGTTACCTGTCGGTAAAAAAAACAACGATTTTCTCATAGGTATTAATAAGTGGTTAAAAGAGAGTAGTCAGCGCGTTCAAAAATAAACTTTCTATTTTTGACCAACAGTGTGCACTGTCGGCTTTGCGTTTAATTAAAGACAGGTGAATAATATGTGCTACAAGGTATAATTTCTCGACAAGGAAACAGTTATTGCAACAGCAAGACGTACAGCTAACAACTGTTACCGCCGCCGTGATGTTACAACTTGTAAATCTCCTCGGGAGCGATAATCAACCATTTGAACATCGTTTACGATAATAGGACTATTAAATAAGAACACTTTATGGATGTTAATAATAAACCTCTTCATTTAGGGCAGGCAATAAATGGGGTATACCGTCACAAGATAGTACTAATCAAGAATGTTGATAATAGTAACATTAGTGTATTCTGTCTTTTGTATTGCTAGACCTGGATCACCAATGTAATGGTATCAATCTTCAAGATCATTTTCAAAACCTACAATCACCTAACAGGCGGACTGAAAAGTTCGTAGGCTAGCATAGAAAAAAAAATTTTTTTTTTGATAGAATTTAATTTTATTATTCAATATAGTTCTCTTCGAGGGCGATGCAACAATTATAGCGGTCATACAATTTTTCCATGCCATTTTTATAATACGATTTGTCTTTAGCCTCAAAATAGGCTTCAGTTTCGGTGATGGCCAGCCTCTTCATCGGCGCGAAATTTCTGTCCAGCGAGCATCCTCTTGAGGTCTGAGAACAGAAAAAAGTTGCTGCGAGCCCGATCTGGAGAGTACGGTGGATGCGGAAGCAATTCGTAGCCCAATTCATGGAATTTTGCCATCGATTTCATTGATTTGTGACACGGTGCATTGTCTTGATGAAATAGCACTTTCTTTTTTCGCGATTTCGTCTAATAAACGTTCCAGTAACGCTACGTAATAGTCGCTGTTGATGGTTTTACCTTTTTTAAGATAGTCAATGAATATTATGCCATGAGCACATGAACACCCGAGAGTACTGATGCCATAACCTTTCTTACCAGCAGACCATTGCGTCTTTCTAAGCTTTGGAGTCGGTTCATCACGTACAGTCCACTCGGCTGACTGTCGATTGGACTTCGGTGTGAAATGATGGAGCCATGTTTCATCCATCGTCACATATCGATGCAAACGCAAAAAATCGAATTTATTACTATTAAACAGCTCCCAGTTCCAAACACTGCTTAGAATCATCGTCGTTTTTGGTCGATTGTCGATTGTGAGCTTGCGCGGCACCCTGGCACCCACTTTGTACAGAGCTTTCGCAATCTTATATATATTCATTCACGCTATGAGCAACACGTTCCTTTGATATCTTTAGGATCTCAGATATATCAATCAACTTCATGTTACGGTTATCAAAAATTATTTTGTGGACTTTTTTGATGTTAACAGCCTCTTTGGGGCGGCCATTGCGTGTATCGTCCTCGGTGCTCATTCCGCCTAGTTTAAATTTAGCAAACCACTTTAATATGGTTGATTTTCCTGCTGCAAAGTCCGAATAATGTTTACGAAGCCAAGCCTTGGTTTCAACAGTATTTTTCGGATTTATTACGATTGAACAGCTCCAAACACTGCTTAGAATCAGCGATTCGATCCGTTGTTGTTTTTGGTCGATTGTGAGCTCGAGCGGCACTCACATTGTACAAAGCTTTCGCATATCCAAATATTCATTCACGACCATTCATGACCAACACGTTCTTTTGATATCTTTAGGGTCATAGCTATCTCAATCAACATCACTTTACAGTTATCAAAAATTATTTATTATTTGTGGACTGTTTTGATGTTTTCGTCGGTAACTGCCTCCTTGGGGCGTCCACTGCATGCATCGTCCTCGGTGCTCATTTCGCCTCTTTTAAATTTAGCAAACCACTTTTCTACGGTTGATTTTCCTGGTGCAAAGTTCGAATAATGTTTATCAAGCCAAGCCTTGGTTTCAACAGTTTTTTTTCGCCAAAAAGCAATGCTTTATTAACACACGAAATTCCTTTTTATTCATTTTTTCAAAGTAACAAAAGTTCTTCCACTAAAAATGCTATAACTCAGATAGTAATAGTGCAATAGCTGTCAAATTTATACATGTGTCTTTTGAAGGTTAGGGCTAACTAAAAATCATATGGATTTGATACTAGTAGCGCCATGTATGGGTCAGCTTATGAACTTTTCAGCCCGCCTGTTACATTGTTATACCAGCTGATTCTTATCATCCCCAAGAAAACAAAATTAGCAGCTTTTAATTCCTTGCTAGATAGTTTAATTAATTAACTGAACAATGACACAAATAAATTCCCAAACAGAACTAGCAATGATAAAAATGTAGCAACTATCAATGGATTCCATTCCTGAACTAATAAAAAGATAAGACAAGAAGGTCAAAAAAAGTTTCTACAACAATAATTATCCAACTAAATCAACTTTTTGCTCCATTACTTTTAATTACTCTAATGTAAGTAATAAGTATAGAATATTATGAAAAATTAGCCATTTTACTTTTATTTGAAGAATTAACTGTCTAGTAAAGTTATCAATAAAATTGTTTATTACGCACGCTTTTCGTTATTATCCAACGCAATATTTTAACACGGATGCCATTACACTACCAAACGTCTGGACTGTAAATTTACTGCGAGTGAGTTTGATAACAAAAGTTTAAGTTCACATTCATTATAGTAAAGTTGTTTAATATGAGTTAATGACTTCAACAGTGCCTGAAGACAATCTATTCTTGTCTTATTACACCATATACCTACGACACGTATTATCTCTTACTAGGACTTAAATTATCATTATGTTTGTTTAAACAGTAGGTACCTTCTAGTAGGACATTCTGCAACACTGTAGATTTTACGAGCTAATTTTATAGAGAACATTAGTTAGTTCAAAAGCATATTATTAATCCCTCTGGGTTAATAATCTTCGTAATACATGGTAGTTTAAAGTTTAATCGTTTGGGCATTTGACCTAACAGGGTAACATTTTTATCAACGAACAAATTGGTTGTATGTATGGTTAAACATTTGAAGGAATATTTGATTGTAGTAGGCGTTACATGTCGAAACTCCAAAACTCCATTATAATTATAGAGAAAACACACTAGATTTCAAACTTATTTAATTATCCACAACAATTGTTTCGCCGTACAGTGGCGTCTTGTTTTCTCTTTTTTGGCTTACTTATATGAGTCAAATTTCAAAAAAGATCAGTAAATTATTAAAAAAGTCGATGATCACAGCTTTCTTCAAAACAAATAATAGTATGTCTAATTTTATCAGACGATAATGATAAAACAGATAAAACATCCAAATCAGGAGTGTACCTATTAGAAGGTGGTGTAGAATTGTAAATAAGTGTACATCGGACAAAATGGAAGAAACTTTAAACAACAGATAAACGAACATCTGAGAAGTTATAACTTGAAGAAAACAAACTGACTCTACCTACGAGGATAAATCAAATATAAACGGTAATTTTGTAAAATAAATTTATTGATTAATGGTACACACAAACTAAACATTTAACATTTATCAATGTAGTCACCTCCGTGCTCTACACACTTTTGCCACCTATTTTTAGAAGCTAGAATATTCCTTCTTCATAAAAAGTTTGAGGGCGAGTTGTCAGTCAATTGCGCACATACTCCTCTACTTTTTCATTGCTTTAAAATCTTTTGCCTCCAAGTGATTCTTTCAAGGACGCGAACAAAAAATAATCACAGGGTGATTAGTTATTAGTCAGAGCTATAAGGAGGATGCTCGAGGGTTTCTCAGCCCACTTCTTCCAATTTATTCCTTTTCAAAACTGCGATGTGTGGCTTGGCGTTGTCATGAAGGAGGATGACGTCTTGAATGGGCATACCCCGTAATTTGCTTCGATACGCTTTTTTGTCGACTGTAACAACTCAGAATAGTAAGCTGTTCTGTAGATCACTGTTCGTTGATCATGAAGAAACTCAATAAGTAAAACTCCCTTCGAGTCAAAGAAAACGGTCGCAAGCACATTTCTGGCTGAGAGACGGGTTTTGGCTTTGACAGGGCAGCATACATCCTTTCTTCGCCACTCCTTACTCTTCATTTTTGATTCGGCAGTGTAGTGGTGTAGTGGTGAACCCACGTCTCATCACAAGTGACGATACGCCTCCCCTTATTGTCGAAATCGATTCATAAGACTTTTACTGATCTCTGACCTGACCTGTTTTTGATTTTCGTCGAAGGTCAACAACCTTGGAACATAGCGAGCAGCGAGTACTAATTTTTCTAAGTTTCCAAGTTCATCAGTGATGATGGATTGAACACTCCAATAGCTGATACCCACTTTACCCACTTCTAATGAGATTTATTCAATAGTTAGCTGGCGACCAGTAATCATCTTCAACAAGCTCTCGAACAGCACAGATGTTGTCATTTGTGAGACTTGTTCTTGGTCATCGATCATGACTTTCATTTTCGACACGTTCTCGCACATCCCTGAATTCTCTAAGTCACATATACACACACTCGATTCTGAGACAATGTAGCATCCCCACTTCCCCAAACTGTGCCTTCAAACAAATGAAAATTTCCGATGGTTTAACGCCTTCATTGGTTAAAAACTTTATCATGGTGCGAATGTGCAACAGATGAAGGTACCTTGCGCTTAGTCATGGCCGTATTGCTGACAGAACCGAGCGCAGCTGCTACCTAAGCCGGTTTCTCCCTCCTCTTACCAAACAACACTCGAGCATCGAATCCTCTAAATCGGAATTACGTGCTAAGCTAAATAGTAAAGTTACCGTTTATATTTAATCCACCCTCGTATGTAAAACATCTGAAAAACATCAATTTGAGGAGCAATTTAAAATTTTAAGCACTTTTAACGAAGGCGTTACACCAGACCTTATGGAGAGCATGTTTGTCAATAAATATAATAAATTAAATATAATATTTAATGACCAAATAGAAACTGACAATTCTCCTCTGTTAACATATCAATTTCACATTGTAATGATCATGCTACCCTTACGCATTACTTTTACATCTACTGTTACTATGTAAGCACAAATTGTTACTTATCTCTGTATTATTCTTTCACCTGAAGAAGCTGTTGTATGGCGAAACAATTGTTGTGGTTAATTAAATAATTTTAAAATCTAGTGTGTTTTCACTTAAATTGGAACAAAGATTTAAATGTAAATGGCAACAGATACAGATCGTTTGTTTACTACGCTCCTTTCAAATTTTTGGATGCTTTTGTTTTGCCTTTTAAAACAGATTCATTATTCTTCAGGCCGACAGCGTTAGAACAGAGAAGGTGTCAAAGAATACCTCTCCTTTTCATAAAACATAATTTATAATCTTGTAATCATGACTAGAAAGAGATGTTTGAAGTGAGACCACACAGAAACAATACGAATAATTAATCAAGTCCTCCTCCCGCATTTTACTTCAACTGTCTCGTATTTTAAAAGTACAAAAGAAAATTTCACATTAATTTTCGTTTTCTTTTGTTAACTTTTAAGTGCGGTGAGATAAGAACTCCGTTTAAAGCAAATCATTGTTTATGTATTTAAAATAAAATTTGTGTGTAACCAATGACTTGGCTTAAATTAGTTCTATTTAACGACAGAAACCATTAGATATAATGAATATGCTAATGGTAATATATTTGTTCAATTTATATACTTTTAACATTTACATTAGCTCCTAATTGTTTCTATATAAGATTATTTTCAATTACATAATGACTAATCAACAAAAATAATGATTATATAACTGATAACTGTTACATTTCATATAATTTATTTTTAAACCAGATAATATACAGATTTAGAAAAAGTTTTTTGCAAATTCCAATGCATATGAGACAACAGGAAAAATCATGAATCTCACTTCTTTCCTTAAGACAGCTGTGATTATTGTTAGATTGAATGTTTATACATTTATATACGTTTCAAAAAAAATTCTTAAAAACTTAACAGCTACACTATCAAATATTCACACATTTAAATCACAAATCTCGTTTTTAATGTTAGCAAAACTTTATAAGTAATCTTGACTGCGTAAAAATATTTTGTGACTGCAATAATTCGCCACAAAAGTTTACATTTTTTTGTATTAATTGTATATTCTAAATATCTTTTCAAATTCTTGTCTGTATTCTTATATTTTGTGTTATACTATTACTGTTATTATGTAAATATCTATTTCAACTTTTCTACCTAAATCTTTTGTATCTGTACCTGTCTATTGTGCTCTGTGTAAATAACATTATTACTTGTACTTTCCTATAATCCCTTTAACGTTTCAATTGTACTTACTAACCGCATGACGTCTGTAACTCATCTTCTTCCATAATTACATTTTAATAGTACATGTCTTTCAAGTAAAAGTTCAACAGTTTGTCCCTTCTTCAATTTCTTAACTCAAAATTTCCAGATTTCTTTAACTTCTAATTGGATAAAAAAATAATAATTAATATTTTTTGTAATTTGCCAGTCTCCGATAAATATTTTCTTTTTCTAATTGGATCCCTACTTTTATCTTTCTAATTCATGTTCCTCTCTAACTGTTTCCAAAATCTACACACTTCCGATCTGCTCTTCAAGCCTTCTACTCAACTTTTATTCTGTGTTTTCGATTCGTTCTATCTTCTTTTTTTTTGTAAATATATATTCATAGTTATCAAAGTGCATTATTTCATTTATTCATTTATCATTATATTCAACAATCAAAATTGATGACCCAGTCAACAACTGTCTAAAGTGGCGAACAGCATACATATCACCAAAATTTCTTAATTTGTATACACACATATGTATAAACAACTTTAGTGAAATGCATTTTTTCGATTGAGAAATGATTTAAATGTATGTTGGACGAAAAGATCCATTAAAATTCTTTTTTTATCCGATCATCAGCGCAAGGGTAATTAAATTTTATTTCGTCCGAAGGGATATAATCTAGGTAAATATTAATGGTTGCCAACGAGTGAAATTACTTAAATGAATATCTTGTGCAGTCATCGGGAGCATTCCACTAATAAACTACTGAAAAGTCTTTTAACTAAATAGCCTGTTATCGGCAAAACAAGAGTTACCACTTAAAGGATACCGATATCGTTTAAACAGTTTCTGAGACTTGTGGAAAGATACATCTTTCAGCCCTATTCGAAAAAAACAAAATAAAATTAAACTTGTCAACGACTACAAGAATACAATAGATACATAATGAGTTTTAAATATAATGTTAATCGTGAACTAATACATAATTCCTTTCAACCATTGATTATATCTATTAAAGAAATATTAAACACAGTCCGACCGCGAAAACTAACACAAAAAACACTTATTATTTTAAATATAAATATGGAATCAACAGAAACAACTATGCCGAGGGCTAATACTCCTAATGACATTGAATTACACTGTTGATTCGTTCTTTTTTGAGTATGTTATATCTTCGTCTAAGAATACATCGGAATCAACAGCGTAATTCAATGCCGGTAGGGGTATTAGCCCTCGGAGTAGTTGTTTCTGTTGATTCCATATTTATATTTATAGTTATATTTATAATATAGCCTGTAAAGGCCTTTCTGCCAGCGCCCACTTGATGAGACCCGTTAGGTCGAAACCAGTCGTGGGATATGGCTTTTGGTTCGTCCTGCCTACTTGGTAGGACGCGTTCCAAATGTGGGATCTTTCATCTTAATATTTAGACGAATAAGGATTTTAATCCCTTCTTATTTGAATATATTATTTTGTTACTGTAGTAGTTTCGATTTACTAATGAGAGTAATCTTTATTTTAATAACTGACTTTTTCAGTTAATTTTTAGTTAGATAGAGAGCGTCATGTTGGTGACATCACATTTGTGATTTTCAAAATAGCTCACCATATCGAGATATAATTAAAATATGGCTTTCAAATTAAAATTGACCAACATTGCTTTTAACTTTTGTTAATTTTTTGTGAATCACAAAAGAATATTTAAGATGAACATTAGCCTTTAGTATATAAGTTAATGTGAATGCTTTTTCTTGAATCTTTGTTAAAAGAAAGCGTTGAATCAATATACCAAGCTATTTCGACTTTAGGAAAGATCAAATTTGTATGTGCTCAAAAGAAATGTCCCTAATTGTTTTTTAATGCTCTTGTCACAGCTACAAAATGTTAATTTTCTAAGTTATGTTGTGGAGAGTATAAGCTATGGTATTAGGAACAAGAAAAGAAAAACTTTTGGGTAAGAATATACATTAAAAAGAGAATTTCTTTAGTACCACCTTATAAATAAATCCTTTGTTCAGATAAAATTTTCCCTAGCTCACTCAGGTTTCCGGTCTAATGTTCGTAAGGTTGAACCCTTACCATATTGGGAATATTTATTACGACCTGTATAATAACGTTCGGCAGGGAGCAATTGTGTGAGAGAAATCAATTTTGCCAGGAACGAAATTTATGATTCTAGTCGGAAGACTTCTGTTTATTTGTAACGGTCCAAGACCTCGAAAATGGTCGCTACCAAATCAATAAAAAGGAAACGAATTAGAATCTATAGACATTGCAAACCGGTAAAAAAATGGTTATCTTTTATTTAATTTTTGGCATACGTCGTCTAAAAGAACTATAATTATAATAAATGTTCTTCAAAATGCATTTAATATTGTTTTTGTTGATGGTTCATTGTAGATACATTTATGACCCTTCTAAAAATCAAGTCGCATGTTTTGAGGATGAAATTTAGTCTAAGACACATGTCACATGAAAGTTATCTCACAACTTAAATCCCATACTTACATTTTTCCTTATTTTTTAACTTGTTTGACTATGTCATCTCATCGGAGATGAAAATAATAATCATCTAGTAATAAGGAATATCGTACAAGCGGGAGTTTTTCTAACATAACAAATTTAAAAGCTGGTACATACCGTTCCAAAACCATTGCTTCGAGAATCAAAAATAACTGTTTGAAAAAGAATACCGGCTGTTCCTTCTTAGAGTAGCCTTTTTTTCCGAAAACGTAGGTCCACCTCTTCCCAAGACTTAACTCCCCGGAGCAGTACTCTTGAATGCAGCTCCTAATTTCAACAACTTTTTTTTCAAAAACCCGTTAACCCAAAACATTAAACCAAACCCTTTAAATCCCGTAACCGTATAACCTAAATGTTTTAAACCTCTCAACCTCTTAACCTTAACCATAAATACTAGAAGTGGGCAGCAATACGATTCTTTATGGTGATTCGATTCAAACGATTCAATTTCATAAAAGGAATCGATTATCATGATTCGTTCATTAGAATGACAATGGTTCGAGTCTTGTGGCAGTGGTCTCGTGAACGAGCTAAACCGTAAGCAGTGAATCGATTCATGTGATTCCTTTTTAGGAGTCGTTCAAATGAACGATTCGACCAATCATTACCCACTTCTAACAAATCCCTCATAAGCCCTTAACCTAAACGTTGTGTTTTTTGTAAAGCTCCAGTTTCATTTTTGGACAGTGGATCCCGGAAGTAATATTTCGATTTGGGTTTATTATTTTTCGCTTGCGCTTTTTATAACAATAGAACGGTGTGCGGTATGGATTTTCGTTAGTTTTTTAGATCGGTGGTAACGGTCGACGTGAAAGCTTTTTGGCTAAAAGCAACTTTCACGTTCAATTGCCGACGTTGGCCTCGCGTACGCAATTACGTTGCAAGCACAATGGAATAATTCAAACGCCGGGTTTGCCGTCATCAACTGTTACGACTCTGTCGCATAAAATAACAACATCTACTCTCGAATCAGGTGCATACAAATGTGAAAAATAATAATGCATCAGATACATAGATAGGGAAGATTTCTGATGATGAGTAATTGTACTGAGTTCCAAATTGCAAGTAAAAATTGAAAGTATTAAACTTCAACAATTAATCGAACCGATCAGATGTGGATCGCGATTTCGAGCCAATTAATTTTCATTAACACATAGTATTTGTTTTATTATAATTATTAATTTGGATTTGGGCTGTGACAGCCACTGATCGCATGAGTAGTTCCTCAGCGATCCCTTCTTTGATGAGCAGTTAGCGGTTCCCAAACGTGTTATCCTAGAGAGACAACAGCCCCGCAGCCGCCGTCTATCACGTCATGAGTTTCCCCGCATCGGCCTCTCACATCGCTTAGGGCAGCACACTCATATATGATATGGAGGAAGGTTTCATCAGCCTCCCCACACCACCTACATTTAGTGCTCTCTACGAGCCCCAGTTTGAAATTGTAGGCATTCAATTCATTTGTATTGGCTGTGATTATACCTACAGTCGTCTTGGCATTCTTCCTGCTCAATTTCATGAGTATCTGGGCCCATATCTCACTCGATATGGCGCCAATCAATCTCTTATCTCTACGATAGTAATCGACTTCGCCCCATCTTTTGTGATGATCCTGGTTCATCCGCCGGATTCAGGTCCACAGATTTCCCTCTGGACCCAAGTCTAAAGAGGTCATCGGCAATCTGGTTACCTTTGACACTCGCGTGCCCAGGTAACCAGCGGACTTTCACCAGTCCCTTCACCGCCAGTTGGTTTAGTGCCTCGTGACAATCCCTGACCGGTTTTGATCTGGTCGTCAACGAGTCCAGGGCAGTCAAGACTGCCCTGCTGTCCAAGCAGATGTGGACACTAACACACTATATGTATTACAAAAAAATCAAATGGAGTTCTGTAAAAGTGAACTAAAGTCCAATGTAGAAATTTGGATTTGGTCTAGCACCAGTTCTTTCACTTCCACAAAATAACCTTGTAAACCTATTTATGCAGTAGCACCATAGGTACGTGGTAGTCTGCCAACTTTGTAATTCCTTGTCACACACACTATAAAATTAATTATTACAGTTACCAAATCCCATAATGACGAATTCTGACATTTAGTTGATTTTATATAAGTAGTAAAAGTAATTCAAAAAGAAGGTATTAAAATCTTTTTTCGTCTAATTATAAAGGATCACAGATCCCATATTTGGAACGCGCCTACCTGATGAGACTCGATACGTCGAGACCGGTCGTGGGATATGGCCTTCGGTGCGCTGTGCCTACCGTGTAGGACGCGTTCCAAATGTGGGATCTGTGATCTTTTTTAATTAGACGAAAAAGGATTTCAATACCTTTTTTGAATTGTGATCATCTTCGTCTAAGAATCGTTCGTAATCAACGCTGTAATTCAATGCCGGTTGGGGTATTAGCTCTCGGAGTAGTTGTTTCTGTTAATTCCATATTTATATTTATGATGTAGTAAAAGTAGTTATAATAAATGCCATGTTTTTACGGAACCGAACAGTCAATTGCATTTGACCAGTTTTATTTTTCTTCGTTTTTTTTTTCAATAATGACAATTTGGGTTTGTTAAAATATCAGCTACGACCTGGCTTTAAAAAGCCGTTTTACTTAACGTCTCACAGAAATTGTGTGTTTAGTAATGGAATATAAAATAGTAAACATATATACATACCGCCGTGATACAAAACTATTGATTTGCCAGTGCGACTGGTTCTTATCTATTTAACAACTACATTATCACCTAGAGAAAACGCGCATCTAAAATAAGGTCTTTATCTTTATCAGTGGGTGGGTGTAAGAATTTCAAGAAAACGCCAGTTACTTTTGTATACGAATATCTCCTTACCCACCTTCTAATAATTTTTGCTCGTCATGTGTTTGCCCACGAATATTATCGACTAAGATGATCGTTTTTATTGGAAGGTAAAATCTCAGTTTCTTTCCAAAGGTGGCAAAGCGATTCTATAAAACTGAAAACGATTTAAATTTATGGCCGACAAAATAATTTGCCACCCAAGCAGAATGGGGCGTGAACCTCCCACAACAACAAAATAAAATCGAGACAGCGACGTAGCTCATTTACGTTCTTGCTTTGATTCCGTATGAGCTTGACGCTGAAGAAACGGCGACGGTGAGGCTCAGACCGACGCGACGCATAGCTCGTTAATGTAATTTATCTCTACCGTTTCACGTGCTATAAATTTTTTATTCGTTACGGCGGACGAATTGCGAATAACAGGTTATTGTCACAGGAAATTCACCAAAAAGAACACATTCGGAAGGATGTTCTCCAAAAGAATCCTTGAAGAAGTTAGCCACGAGAGCTATGATTAGGGGATCATTGATAGTTAATATTTTTTCAGAAAGACGGTCAAAATAAATTATAAACGAACTTTACCATTGTTAGGATGTGAAAACCGAGCGCAACAATAATATAAGTTGATATCAATCCAACAGACATAAATTGAACAATGTAACGCCAAATTGAATATATAAATAACAAATGTTTACTTACTTAATCAATAGATGTTAATCACTATGATGATCACTCGCTAGATATCCCTCTTATTTATCAGTACCTTTATCAAAATATAAAAAGAAATATGTGTGAGCTCTCAAGCATACCTTTATCTAGCTTTTATTATGCATCGTATTGTACATAAGACCTTCTTGCAATATAAATAAGTATGAAAGAAATACATTGATCGAAGCCAATCATTCCTGTTATCATCTACTTTACATTTATGATGCTGTAATCCTACTCTTGGGAAAGGGCAAGCACCCTGCTCCCTCACTACCTCTGCAAGATAGATTTCTCTGCCCAAAAACTGGACTGAGGTCGTTAATGAGTCAGATAACTGTACAACCGCAGCCTACAGTCCTCATTGCACCACAGCACCCTAAAGCCTCAGCCCCTAATAATAATAATGACTGTCACCGCAGCTAATAGTCCAGGTAGCGACCCCGTATATATTTTCATTATTTACTTTTGAATCAATATAAACTATCAGTTAGCATCATTTCACAAATCAATTAGTTAAATAGTTATTAAAAATGAAAATGCTTGAAGTACTCAGTGAACAACTCATCTGAATCCAATAATTTCGTATATTTGAAATAACTCACTTAAACAATAAGAATGTTACAATGGCACACACACAAAACTCAATTGTCACACACAGAATAATAATTTATTTTCATTCGTGGAATCGTTATGTAGATGATGTGTTTGTCAGGCACAAATAGACGAATAGATACTTTTTTGAATTACCTTAATACTTTAGATAATAACATCAAATTTACTATAGAAAAAGAAATCAATAACAGCTTAAATTTAATTTCAATATTTATCGCAAACCTACAACCCATAAGAACAAAATTAGCTACTTACAACTCCTTCTTAGAACTTTACCGTTATCTACTGAAAATTTTAACATTGAGCTGAATATTATAAAAAGAATTTCTATTAATAATGGTTTTAAGAGTCATATGATTGATAAATTATTAAAAAATAAATTAGACAAAAAAGTAACAAGAATTTTGTACAATATTAGTTAGGCATCTCAAAACAACACCTTTTGTTCTCTACCTTAAAAAAAATTTAGGTTTAAATTCAAAAACATTCTCAAAAAGCTAAACATCTCAGCCGTTGAGTGTAACAATAAGGATTTAAAGAGTTTACTAATTAACAAAAAAACAAAAACAAATATAAACCGATATAATGGCATATATAAATTATTTTGTAAAGAATGTAACGCTGTCTATATAGGACAGACAGATCGAGCCACTAAAAACTAGGATAAGTGAGCATATAAAATCGATTTCTAAAAAAGATGTTACATCAGGAATCAGTGTACATTGTATTAGCATAAACCATCATTTAAATTTATAAAAAACCAAATACCTACATGTAAACACATCTAAAAGTAGAAAATTATCTCTGTATGAATATTTGGGAATAGACAAAGCCTTAAAATCAGAAAATGTTGTAAATAATCAGTTAGAACTAGGCAGTTTTTCATCCCTCCTTATCTTAAGCTATCTATACATGAGAATGTAAGATTCGTATTGTCAGTATAACGTTACTCTTGATAATGAGCACATAGCTCGAAACAATATTGTCGAGAACAATAATAAAGTTGGTGAAACTAACCATAGTATGTTTATTTGACTAAATATATAAATCCTTGTTTACATGTGTCATTGAAATCCCCTGTTGTATGGAGGAAAAGAACTCCTTTCGGCTTGGTACTAACTTTTGGAATTTTATCGATTTTCTACCATCCGTATCTTTAGTCCGTTCCGTCTTAGTTAGTCAAAAATGTTGAAAAGTAAATATTTCTAAATGTTATAATTAGATTCAAAACGTATAATCTATAACTCGTGCATTTAACCGAATTCCTGGACAAGACAATTTACTAAAATCAAATACTAATCTTGCTCCTTCGTTGTAACAACATTCCTGTTTAAATTCCCGTTAATCGTTTCTGTTTCATTTGGCAAATCTCGCAGAGTAAAAACACGAACGTCTGGAGAATTCGTCAGATTCCAAAACATTGTTTTGCATACATCTCACCGACAAACGAACCCAAATAAGGATTAATGACGTTTCTTTCTACGGTTCCCGGCGAATGGTGCGGCTTTTAACATGACGTCGCTAATCTTTTAACACAACCGTTACCGTAGCTGTTTGTTCGTTCATTGTTGACAATTATAATGTGTCTAAAGTGTAAGTAAAATAGGAACCTACGCGGCATTCCTTCATCGTTGTGTATCCTATTTACAACAATTGCGGCACACTTAATGCCTACTTATAACAAAATGCCAGGCCATTCAATTTGTAGCAATTATTCTTGCAAAAAAAAAGAGAAAAGAACCGACTTCGGAACGCTCGTAATTAAATTATTCACGACAGTGGCGTCTGAAGTCTAAGCAGGCAATTATAAACAAACATGAAAGGCGGTAATTGAACGCCTATTGCGTGGTCTTATACCAGGTACTTACACGAAAGGCTGTTATTTGAATAAGTATGCAGAGGTGATACGACACATACCTTTGATTTAATTTGTTTAAAATGTTTGCCTTTGGCACGACTTTCTGCCTCCATGAAATAACTTAATTTACTTATCGTTTCTTAATAAAACTTTATGATATAGCGAATGAAATGTGGAATATTGAGTGCTTATCTACCATAGGCGTAGGCAGCATTTTAACTAAGGGATGTCTAAAAAATATATCTAAAAAAATGTTCATAGTATAGTTCGGAGTTTAAGGAAAATCTTGTTGATAGAAATTTAATTGATATACTTACCTATTTATATGTACATTGTACATATATGTTTACGTATTGGGTATTTTCTTATATCAAATTCACCCCTCATATTACACAAACTATAGTAAAAATTGCCATCTACCACTATCCTTACTCAAATAGTTCTAAGTATAATAGTAGTTAAGCATTCTTTAGACTTTAGTATAATCCATTTGTTATTCTTGAGAATGACCGCGTCGGTCGAAACAATATTGTACTGTATTTTAAATACAATTCTGTGTAAACATTCCAGTGTTTTATTTCTTTATTATTGGGTTACTAGAAGCGTTAGAAAAACAAAACAAAACAAAATTTCGCTCTGAACGATTAATTAGAATATAAAAATTCACCTTTATTAAATAGATTTTAGTATGTTGTTATTTTTCAACCCTTCTCTTAGTTGGTTGGAAATTATTATTCTATAAATACCATAAATAGTAGATTGATTAAGTTTGAAAATTATCACCCACCTGATGAAACCACAGTGTTGTGATTCTACAATAAATTTCTAATTGAAACTGTGTGTTTTACTCTTTGCTGAAGTTGGCTTTTAACGAATAACATTTTCACTTTCAACAAAAAAAAAAATACAAAAATGTATCGGAAATAATGATGATTCAAAATAAAAATTCAATTCTACATACGACTGGTTGTACATATTGAAAATAATGATTAATAAGAAACAAAATAATCTAAATTGATTATGGGAAACCTCAATGTACAAAAGACATTCCCTAGAATAGTCGTGGGAGCACACAATATGTAAGTACATAATAGCGTTACAGTTCATTTATATTAGTACACAACAATTGTTAACAAATTAATTTCGAACACATTCCAAACACGAGTAATCAATAATAACATTATATTTGTTCCTGCAGCGTATCCAATTTGGCTTGCAAACAATAATGGCCAAAATTACGGTCCATTACCTAATACCATCCGCCGTCATTCCGAATTAGCCACGGCCGCAGATAAATATTTCCTTATCTTGCAAACAATATTGGTTTATGCGAATGGTTACGACCGAGGGTGGAGTACCCCATGTTTGTGTCGATTGCCATTGTATTAGACCATTAAGACATTTGTATTAACACGACATGTCTCAATTGCACCTCTTGGTTAATAAATTCTATACCTAAATGTTATTTGAGAAAAACGATTACATAACTGATTATAATAAAAGGGAGAAATGAGAAATTATCAACAAGGATCAAAGAAAAGGATTGAATTGGTGCTGGCGCTGCGATATCTATGGTCGTAGTTACTATAGAAATGAGACATTCTGATTAAACACTGCCGATATAACCGCTGTAGAGTTCTACTGAAATTATCTACGTAGTACAAAGTTATAAGAAAAATATTGTATATATGAGAATAAATCAAATTTAAACAGTAATTTTACCATTTAGCTTAGCACGTAATTCCGATCTAGAAGATTCGATGCTGGAGTGTTGTTTGGTTTATAAGGAGGAGTAAACCGGCTTAGGTAGCAGCTGCGCTCTGTTCTGTCCGCAGTACAGCCATGACTGAGCGCAAGGTACCTTTGTTGCACATTCCCAATGCGCATCATCATAAAGTTTTTAATTAATGAAGACGAAGGATTTAATCCATCGGTTTGAAGGCACAGTTTACACAGTTTGAGGATGCTACACTGTCTCAGAATCGAGTGTATACGTGGGTTACGTAGGTCAGAGAGTAGATAATTTAGAGATGGGCGAGAACGTGTCGGAAATGGAAGTCATGATCGACGTCTAAGAACAGGTCTTACAAATGACAACATCCGTGCTGTTCGAGAGCTTGTTGAAGGTGATCACAATGAGCCGGTTAACTATTGAACAAATCTCACCAGAAGTGGGTATCAGCTATGGTGTTCATAGTGTTCAATCCATCATCACTGATGAATGTTCCAAGGTTGTTGGTTGTTGACCGAAAATCAAAAACAGATCAGGTCGGAGTCAGTTAAAGACGAAAGACCTTTGAATCGATTTCGACAAGAAGGGGAGTTTTTTGTTAGGCATATGGTGTATCGTCACTTGTGATGAGACGTGGGTCCACCACTACACTCCCGAATCAAAAATGGCGAGTAAGGAGTGGCGAAGAAACGATGAAGGTTGTCCTGTCAAAGCTAAAGCTAAGACCTGTAACTCAACCGGAAAAGTACTTGCGGCTGTTTTCTGTGGCTCAAGGGTTTGTTTGAGTTTTACTCATTGATTTCACGACAACGAACAGTGAATGCGGCTTATTATTCTGAGATGTTACAGTCGACAAAAATCGCGTATGGAAGCAAACGTCGGAGTATGCCCATTCGAGACGTCATCCTCCTTCACGACTATGCCAAATGCCATGCCACACACCGCAGTTTTGACAAGGAATAAATTTGAAGAAATGGGCTGGGAAACCCTCGAGCCTCTAGAATCCTCCTTATAGCCCTGTCTTGTCACCCTGTGATTATTTTTTGTTCGCGCCTTTGAAAGAATTACATGGAGGCAAAATAATTAAAAACAATGAAAAAGTAGAGGCACATACTCCTCTGTAAGCAATTAGCTGACAACTCACCCTCAAATTTTTTATGAAGAAGGAATATCAAGCTTCCAAATAGGTAGAAAAAGTGTGTAGAGCCTGGAGGTGACTACATTGAGAAATGTTAAATGTTTAGTTTGTGTGTACTATTAATCATTAAATTTATTTTACAAAATTACCATTTATATTTGATGTACCCTGGTATAATGTTATCAAAGTTGTATGCATTTACTTCGCGGCCTTTGCTAAAAAGGGATATACCAACTTATTGTAATAAAATAAACATATGAATATCTACATTTGTTTAACATATGTTTCTTGTATTATGTTCTTTATTGTCCTAGTTGGTTTACAACTTTATAAATAAATATTTCATTAGGTTCTTCCTAATTATCAAATTACATCTCGTTCTAAAAACATACCGTCTGTCATTACACCTCAATAAACCAGAATTCACCTACGTATTTATATTTTGTAGAATATTTGTGTTGCAAACAAAAATATTTTAGTACGTTCTTGTTTATTTACGTTCGAGAATTTGACAGTGTGCAGCGTATGAAACGGCACAAAAATTAGATGTCTTCATTGAGACGTTGCTTAATACATTCTTTGGTAGGTATTACGTATTCGAAGTAGTGGATCTTGAAATTTGTTTCTGAGTTAGTTATGAGAGAGAGGGAAAGAGAGAGGATGAGAACTTGAACGATATCAGAATCAGTAACAAGCAACTGCTTGCGCGTTTCACGGATACTGCATTAAAAACTTTTAAATCTGGATTGAATGTAACCGTTTCAATTAGAAAAGCAGCATCCTACTCGTCTCCAGATAAGCAGCTTTTCCACTGGAGCGAAAACTGAATGGAACCTGATGACTATGTGCACTGCATCAGGGATATTCCTTTCATACCAAATTCTGTTTTAAAATAAAAATAATATAATCTATGTACGTAGAATTCTACTCGTTTTATCCGATTTCAAAGAAGAGCACGTTTGATAATTCGAAAAGAGTAAACTCTTTCAATATATTACAAACATATACACAGAGACGATAAAAGAGGAATCATCGGATGACTGCATGTTCTAGATATCAAAATTATATATTATTATATACCCTCATTCTAGTAATCATCAAAATGCTTGTTATAAAACTAACACATTTTTAAATTACCCTTCAGAGGTTATTCGTCAATACTTAACTAAAAATAACTTAAAAATGACTTTCAAAACACAAAATACCCCAAGTAAACATAAAAAACAATCAAGATAAAACCAATAAAGAGAATATATCAAGGGTCTATAAATTAACCTGTAACACGTGCAATTGTATTTATATTGGTCAAACTGGACGCGCCATTAAAAAACGGTTTGATGAGCACAAAAAGACATGCGAAAATTATAAATTAAATTCAAATTATGCTAAACATCTAGTTAAAGAAAAACATACTTTTAATGATAATTTCGATGTAGATACTACATGTAAAAAATAAAAACCTTAGATTGTCCCTACTTGAAACCATAAAAATTAATAAATCTAAAAATACAAATACACTTTTAAACGACCACGTAGACCTTAATAATTCACCATTATTCAATCTTTTCGTTCACCCCCCCCCCCACCTTAACTCAAAACTATATAAGATAAGTATCTTAAGTAAGTTTATTGTATTACTTCCGAAGAAGCCTAAGTTAGGCATAACAATTGTAAAGTACAATATAAATTTTGTGGAAACTGTTTTATTACTCACCTTATACTTTAGCAAATTATTGGTCATTGAAAAACAAGGAATGTTTACTCCGTGAAAGTTTTATGAATATGAGATTCCTTTGTGTTCTTTTCCGGAGATATCGTAGATCTCTGTTACCTAAGTTAATTCTTTTATTCAAGATTTTTTGTCGAAAATAAAACGAATCAGGAAAATCTAACCGAATTGCGTCTTTTAATGCCAAATGCAAATTTGATACATAATAAGTCAAAATTAACAAATGGTTCGATTAGATTTTATAGAGGAAGATTTGGTTCTTTAAGACGACATATTGACAGTTGCTTACTCTTGTAATAAAACTTCTATCGTCAAATCTCGAGGCTGGAGTTTCTTCAAATTTCACCCCCTTTAGGATGGCAAATCAGATAATTGAATGTTGTTGCAGTAGGTGCATTTCAAGCATAATCTGTGGGTATATTCCAACGTCAGATTTTGTTAAATGTCTTCTCTGTACTTACATACGTGTATGTGAACTGTTAAGTACTGGAAAATACAAATGTTCATATGTTTTATTAATAGGGGTGTAATACATACTATAAGTGACCCCAAAAGAATTCTTAAATCCATCGTCTACAAACTTTTAGAGACAAACCAAAATCATTGATGTAGAAGCCAAAAACGAATTGTAAAAGTTGAGTCTTTTGAGACTCTTAAATTGAAACTTTTAAGATTAGTCCGTCCCTGTAGGCACAGACGCGGATGTGCGAATATAATTTGAAAGATAACTGTAATGACAGCGATGATAAAATTTATGTGAAAAGTTTGTAGGTGTTTCACCGGAGGGAAGAACAGATGTGCAATATTTTGCATTAGTTGAACAGAAATGTCTGTATGTTCGTAATCTCTGTATCCGTAACTTCCCCCATAAAAAAACATACCATCTTCTATATATCATTCAAGAAACTAATATAAAACGAAACATTTTCGTTTCAAAGCTGTAAATATCAAACTGGGATAAAACATGTCAACAAAGGAAGGTGAAACAATCATAACTTAGGTGTAATGTGAAGATCAATAAATAGGATACGAAAGACAAGATAGGTCGATAAAAAACACAATATTGCAATATCGGAAGTAATACAATAATACAATAATATTATTAATTGTATTGAATTAGCGGATACTTGATGGAAGTCTAACATATTGGAATAAACACACAGTTGATAACTTCCACAATTTATTAAATAAACTTAACACGTGTTTCGCCAACACTGTGGCTTCTTCAGAAGTACAAGATCTACTTAAAACTACCCAAGAGTAGATGTCTATATGTTAAATATGGTGGTGCATCTTCATTAGAGTGAGGGAAAAGATTTAATAGTGGTGAGAGGTATGTCTGTGTTTTTATATTAATTTCTTTAGATTCTAATAGTGTGAGTTTTAAACTTTTATTTTCAGTGTGTAAAATTTTTAGATCTAAATTAAATATAAGGTTATCTTCTAACACATATTTGGCATAGTTAGAATCGGCTTTTTGTTTCTATATGATTTAAAATGTTCGTTCAAACGAATTCTAAAATTTCTTCCCGTCTGACCTATATAAATTTTTGAACAAGAACTGCAATTGAGTTGATACATGCCTGGTTTTGATACATATAAACAATAATAAAGACAAAGTAGAGAAATTATCAAAACCAGGCATATATCAACTGTTCAAATCAAGAGTAAGTAATATTGAAAGAAGGAAATTAAACGAATTATTTATGGTTTAATAGAAATCACAATACTTGAAATAAATATATACAGAAATAAAAGCGTTGAAAGTAAATAAAACGAAACAAATTAAATAAATAAACTGCCTCATTATTTATTCGAAACGTCCTTGCACTTTTAGTCATGTGGGCAATATCACAATAAAATGCTTCCATGTTTTTGAGTTTTGTATACATATAGGCACATGCCTCATTCGTTTGATATCATTCACAATCATGTATACACAATATTTGAGAAATGCTGATCTCCAGAAACTCTTTTTTACGTGAAAAAATTCATTTTTATCGGTTGTATCTTTTTCAACGTGTATTTTTATAATTCTCCTTGGAATTTATTATTTACAGATCGTTCATACCTATTTCAAGGGTTTATTGCTCATTGTATCAAATTCTGTTTTACATATTTTCAGTTTCGTCTGTTCAATATGGATTAGCTCTCGATAATGTAAACTGCAGTTTTTCCCATTTATTATACTTCTTACAAGCCGTATTGCATCTGGTTCCCAAATTTCCGATCATATATTGTACACCTTTCTAGTACGCCCATTATTTGGAAGATCATCTCTCCTATGATATCTCTATCTTTCTTCGGTTACCAATAATTGTATCTATATCACCTTCAACAAAATCTACCCCGTCAAAAACCCCACCCAAACTCCAAAACATCTCTCACTCTTTTCGAAAAATAGAAAAAATATCATTTCGTTTTCAGTAGGCAGTTGCAATTTGATCTTTGATTAAAACAGTCGATTCGGTTTCCGCGCTACATTTTTTTCATATATACAGTCCACGCAACATAATTTCTTTTTTTTTTGTAAAGTTTTTGTTAATGTGTTTGTTAAGTCGTAGGTGTTTGTTTGTATGTTTAGGTGTTGTTAATAAATACCACAAATAAACGATCGAGTGGAGTTATTTGTTAGAACAATTTCCGTGAGCAAAGCAATCATTGCAATAGGTTCATCAAACCACGGCGACAACAATACTAAGTCCTGATTGCTTTTAACTAATTATCTATATTTAATATAGGTCATTTGATGACAATAACGTCCCCTTGCGTTGCTCCAATTACAGTTATCAATTATATCCATTTGGTTTTAACGAAGACGGAAGTAATACAGTTGTACATGATAAATGTATGTTGAGTCTTATTTAAACAATTTTGTCTTTATTGAACGAAATAATTGCCCGTCAGCGGGAGTGAAAATTTATTAAGTTGGAAGTCTCCCGCAAAATTTAATGGCACCACCGTGCTATAATTCACTCTTTCAAATTACAATGGAAATTAATTTGCTAGCAAATGATAAATTGCTTGAGCCTCACGACCGCGAGCAGAGGAGGATCGGATCGCCGCGTCGACACGCGGGCAAAACTTTGCTCTTTGACGTTCTCGACTCGCGCGGTTTTGTAGCGTTCGCATCTTTCAAAGAGCAATAACTTACACATCGACTGAATATTAATCATCAACAACAAGTCCTGGCCTCCTCCGACCGTTACGAATCTGTTATCTAAAACGCAAATTATTATCTGTCGCTACGTTTCAAACGGACCAATCAATAAATGAATATTTTTTTATAAATATAAATATGGTATCAACAGACACAACTACTCCGAGGGCTAATTGCCTTACCGGCATTGAATGACACTGTTGATTCCGATGGATTCTTAGACGAAGATATAACATATTCAGAAAAGAAGGAATTAAAATCCTTATTCGTCTAAATTTTTTTTTTCACATTTTTAACGCGTCCTACCAAGTAGACACAACGAACCGAAAGCACACCCACGACAGGTTTCGACCTATCGGGTCTCATCAGGTGGGTGCTGACAGAAAGGCCTTTACAGGCTATATTATAAATATAAATATAAATATGGAATCAACAGAAACAACTACTCCGACGGCTAATTCCCCTACCGGCGTTGAATTACACTATTGATTCCGATGGACTCCTAGCAGTTGTTTCTGTTGATTCCATTTTTATATTTGTATTTATATTTATAGTATAGCTTGTAAAGGCCTTTCTGCCAGCGCCCACCTGATGAGACTCGATAGGTCGAAACCGGTCGTGGGATGTGGCTTTCGGTTCGTTGTGTCTACTTGGTAGGACGCGTTCAAAATGTGAGATCTTTGATCTTAAAATTTAGACGAATAAGGATTTTAATTCCTTCTTTTTTGAATATGAATATTTTTTTTGTAAAGTGACAAAGAACGTTTAAATTGTAAGTTCAGAAGCACAAACTAGCTGCTTTAAACTTTTTCATTTATAGATTGATCAATTTTCCTTTAAATAATGTATGATTTAACAAAGAATTATCCTTTATTAAGGATGTAGCTATTTTCAACGGTTTCCCTTCTGAAATTGTCAATAAAACGCTAAGAAAACTGAAAGTTAATTAAAAATGTTACAACTCTGTCCAGTTCATCATAAAATAAACAAAACTTTTTTACAGTACCTTTTCACCCTATAGCTTCAGGAATAGAGAAATTTTTCAAAGAATTTAACCTTACTAGAATTTTCAAACCGAATAATAGCCTGAAACATAAATTAGAAAACGATAACAAGTCAGGAATTTATGAAATAAACTGTGAAGATTGTGTACTTAAATATGTTGGAAAAACGAAACGTGCTATTTGAACAAAATATAAAGAACATATCGCGCATTTTAGACTAAATCGGATTGATAAGTCAAGTGGTGCCCAGCATATTTAAAAAAAACATCCTATAAGCCCTAAATGTTTAAAACTAATCAAAGAAGTCTCTTGCAAATCTGAACTTGACGTTTGGGAAAGTTTATTTATTGAAAATAATAAAAATAATATCATGAATTCAGATCTTGGCCCAATCCCCAATTCCGTCTTGTTTCAGCTATTGCAATAGGTTTAATTAATTAAGTACTGTTTAAGTTATTATTGTTAAGTTGTTATACCTCCTTTTCTTGCGCATTTAATATTGGCCCATTAGGCCTTGCTAACTGCGGTTACTGAACACGCTCGTTAATTGTTTTTCCTTTTTTCCCCGATTAAGCATGATATAGTGAAGCGTGCGTTATTTACAAAATATTGTCTCATAAAGGCTATCTGGGTGTATTAACGGTTATTGAACACACACATTCCTTCAATCTATTTCCCTACTTGTTTGTCGAGGCATACATTTGAAAAGTTGTCTTTTCCATAAGCTTACAAAATTGGTTTTTTAAACACTTTACAAATGGCATTGAACGTATTCGAGTTTTCCTCCCAACTCTTCTTCTACTTTCCACTATCTTTACGGGCCTCAACCACCGCCCCTATAAATAAATATTATTTTAAATTTTAGAGCCAGTCTCGCGTTGATAATGCCCACGTGTGAAGTGGGCGAAACACGTGCCTGCTCATACTAAATTTAGTTAGTGTTAATTAGGGTGAGTCTTTATTTAATTACACTAAAATGTTATTTTGATTAAGATGCCTATTTGGATATTTCTTTGAAATGATCACTGAAAACAGCTAAAAGTACATTAAAGGAACGTAAAGTAACAAAGGCCAACTATATAAATAAAACATTCAAACTCAAGATTTTTTTTTGACACCCGAGACCTTCTAGCATAAATACATGGAGGCAGCATTTAACACTATAGCAGTGCTGTTGATATACGAAATAATTCTGGATCTCCTTTCTCACTCTAACGCGACCTAATTGACTGTTTTTTCTCTAGCCGTATCTTGGATGTCAATAACGTCGTTGCTGCCTCCATGTTTTATGTTCTATGCCTACGACTGACTCTAGCTGAGTGTCGAAACCCGTTTAAGGTTGTTTATATGTTTTTTTGTGGAATACGATAAATAATTCAAACCCCAAAGCCAAAAGAAGGCACTAAACATTCGAAGTACTTTCCAGTAACAAAGTAACCTTCTTCAGGAACTGCAGAAAACTAAAAACTAAAGGTAAAAGTAACCATTATAAATACTCACTCAAGTTATCATCCAGTGAATATAACTCGGTCTTTCGCCTGCAATGTTGGGCAGACCTTACAAAACATTAACAAAACAAATTAAATTAGACAATAGCTGTGAGCTAAGGATAAGGTCTTTGTCAGTGCTAAGAAAGTTTGAATTGAATCTATTATTTAAAAACATTTAAGTAGATACTAATTTCTGAATTTCGTAACCAACATAATTTTGTTAGTATTGATTATATGATTTTCAGTAAGAGTATGTTGGATAACACTTGATTTCTCTGTTTTACCAAACCTAGCATGAGCTAAATGCTCTTTGAACTTAACTTGAATAGAGTGTCTAGTAGTGTTTTCGGTTGTTTATAACACAAATAAAAAATAAAACACTAACACAAAAATTGGTTTAATCCGTTTAATACAGAAGAAGACGGACACAAAACAATATACAACACAAAGCAGCAGGAGAACAAAAAAACAAAAAGAATGGTATCCCAGATAATAACAAAAATAACAACTAACAATAATAACAATAAACAAAAGAACATATTCAGTAACTAGTCGCGAAGCTGAAGAATCAAGAAGTTATTTCTGAATTTGAAAATGGGGTATTTATAGTCGAAAATGTTAGTTTGGTAAGGAAGAAGGGGTGGTTGGGAAGAAATACAGAAAGTGCGTTGACAGTAAGAGTTCTCAGAAATTGATAGAATAAAATACAACTTGAGGTAATTACGGGAGAAACCAGGTTATTAGGAAATATTATTATCGGGTAGATGCAGGTATCGGGGTTTCAGGTAATGAAGCATGCTCAAGATTTTGAAGTTAAATTGAAAGTAAAGATTAAATATGAAAATAAATTTTACAAAAAACAAATACAAATATTTACAATATATACAGATCGCTACAATTACAATCGTCACAACCAATTTTATATATATTTATGTTTATTGCTAAGGAATCTTTGAGTTGACAATGTAAATAAATAACCATATTCATTCCATAATCTTTCTTCCAAATCGTCAGGATGCTTTTTGACTGGTTTATTTGCCAGATTTTTTAATTCGTTTGTATATATTTCAAATAAATTATCGAAAATATTGAAATTTTTCATTCGTGCCACGAATATACACCATTAAATCTGTGTTTTTATGAATGCTTTCTCGATTGTATATCTGATGATGAAATGTGTCCAATTATGCCTTCAACTTTCCTTTTCCATTGTTTCAGTGCTGCGCGACGATTTCCGTGTGTCCCCAGTGAATACTCGAGTGGCTGCCGGTGAAACGGCACTTTTGCAATGTGGTCCTCCGAAGGGAAGTCCCGAACCGCAAGTCTCATGGAAGAAGGATAGCAAGCCGCTCGAATTAGACGGAAGACGCATAAGAATGGTCGAGGGTGGCGGCAATCTCATTATTTCTGACGTGCGACAGGGTGACGAAGGACGATATCAGTGTGTTGCGCACAACATAGTGGGATCTAGGGAGACTCAGCCGGCTACCCTCACAGTACATGGTATGTTGAGGAATTATGATGAAACGGGATCTATTCAATTTAATTATTCATTTAAGGCTATGTAGCAAGAATTTCAACGAGAAACTCTAACCATATTTAAATTTTAGCGCATTTGAAATTATGATTTTGGGTTTCCCGGGAAGTATTAATATGGCCATTGCTAGGAGTTCATTTAGAAAGAAAAGGGGCCAAAAATTATACGAAGTAACCAAATATTTTGTGATTTGCATATATATGTGTTGTGTTTTGAAAATTAAAAAAAATTATTCAGGTGTTTATGTAAACAATTTCTCAAAGCAATGGGGTGAATTTTAATCAGTTTTATTAAAAACATGTTTTCAAACTACAACACAATGAGTCACCCAGGTACTACAAGGGTACAAGTAACTAAAGTCTAAATAGAAAAAGGAGCAAAACTAAAAATATGCTCATCGTATTTTTGTTCGACCACGTATTTAGTCGATATCCTTATTTGAAAAGGACCTTGTTGAAAATTACTGAATACCACAAATAAATATCAAATATCTACAGATGGCGTTTACTACGCTGTTTGTCTGTGTTTATTTAAAAAAAGGAATCTTTATCGGATAAAATCCATCTTTTGACTAACTACCTATAATCTTAAAATTTAGCATTACTAAACAGCCATTTTCTGTTCATGTATGTATTGTCAAAGCATGAAATCATCTATGCAATAAATAATTAAAAACTAAAAAACTTCTTACTCCTTTTAATTATATTATAAAAAAGAAATGTTTCAGGCGTAAAAAATGTGTGGAATTTTGCATTGGATACATACGGTTTTCACTTTAAAATTAAAGACAAATTTAAATAGTAAAAATATACATAAATATATGTTGTTGGTTCTGGATTAATTATTCCTTTTTTAAGGTTAGAATAATACAGGAAAAGATTTTATTATTTTATATAAAAAATACAATGAAACTATATATTAATCCTACCTGTAAATAACAAAGAAACAACATTCAAGGTTATTATTCACAATATTCTTTTTAGATTATTTTTATAATATTATTTCATTGTGTTCGGAATATACATAAATATATGTTATTGGTTCTGGATTAATTATTCCCTTTTTAAGGTTAGAATAATACAGGAAAAGATTTTATTATTTTATATAAAAAATACAATGAAACTACATATTAATTCTACCTGTAAATAACAAAGAAACAACATTCAAGGTTATTATTCACAATATTCTTTTTAGATTATTTTTATAATATTATTTCATTGTGTTCGGAATATACATAAATATATGTTATTGGTTCTGGATTAATTATTCCCTTTTTAAGGTTAGAATAATACAGGAAAAGATTTTATTATTTTATATAAAAAATACAATGAAACTACATATTAATCCTACCTGTAAATAACAAAGAAACAACATTCAAGGTTATTATTCACAATATTCTTTTTAGATTATTTTTATAATATTATTTCATTGTGTTCGGAATATACATAAATATATGTTGTTGGTTCTGGATTAATTATTCCTTTTTTAAGGTTAGAATAATACAGGAAAAGATTTTATTATTTTATATAAAAAATACAATGAAACTACATATTAATCCTACCTGTAAATAACAAAGAAACAACATTCAAGGTTATTATTCACAATATTCTTTTTAGATTATTTTTATAATATTATTTCATTGTGTTCGGAATATACATAAATATATGTTATTGGTTCTGGATTAATTATTCCCTTTTTAAGGTTAGAATAATACAGGAAAATATTTTATTATTTTATATAAAAAATACAATGAAACTACATATTAATCCTACCTGTAAATAACAAAGAAACAACATTCAAGGTTATTATTCACAATATTCATTTTAGATTATTTTTATATTATTTCATTGTGTTCGGTATGACTTAATTAATCATACGAATTGCCACATGCTAATTTTATTGACCTGGTATGTTTAGAGATCTGACTTACCAACCTGATTAGGCGCGCAATTGAATAATATTTAGGATATTTCTTTACGTATATATATTTATTTATATAAATTCTGAACATTGTATATTCAAATACAGTTAATTGTAAATATAATATGACGAAAAAGTGTACTTACTTATATATAGCTTGCGGCAAATTGCTCGTAAAAGCGGAAATTTAATTTCGTGAAAGCTTTTTCGAAAATTGGAATTATTTCCTTTGGTAAACACTGGTTATTTTTGGAGAATAAAAATAATCTACCTAAAAATTAATTAAAAGAAAACATACATTGTATACCTAGATATGAAAGCAAATATTAATTCTACCTGTAAGCAAATGTTTGGAAAGTTTTAAACAATCTTAAAACAAATAAGCACAGACAGCGTAATGCATTTGCTGCTTATCGTGGGATTCAATAATGTTTAATAAAATCTTCTTCTATAGTGCTGCAGCTATTATGTGATAGGCACGTATGACATTTTGTTTAGAAAATTATTTTGTTGAACATTATTGAATCACACAATAAGTAGCAAATTTCCACAGATGGCGTTCAATATGCTTTCTGTATAAATTCGTTGAACGCTGTTTAATGGCAGCAGATAGATTAGTTCATGTTCTGCCGGAACCATCTACGGCGGACTGATGGATATCAATGATCTCAAAATCGCGATCCACGTCTGACAAAATTTCGATAGAACACTGACCCCAAAGAAATTTCCTATCTCAAAATAAGTAGAAACAAACACGACAAAAATTTGTTGGTTCAAACATTAATCGTTTATAATTTATATTATGTTTTAGTAATTCATTACTTGATGGCGCTACTAATATTAAATCCATATGATTTTTGGTTAGTCCTAACCTTCAAAAAACGCGTGTATAAATTTGACAGCTGTTGCACTATTAGTGTCTGAGTTATAGTAATTTTAGTGAAAGAACTTTTGTTATTTTGAAAAAATGGATAAAAAGGAATTTCGTGTGTTAATAAAGCATTGCTTTTTTGGCGAAAAGAAATACTGTTGAAACCATGGCTTGGCTTGATTAACATTATTCTGACTTCGGACTTTGCACCAGGAAAATCAACCGTAGAAAAGTGGTTTGCTAAATTTAAAGCAGGCGAAATGAGCACCGAGGACGATGCACGCAGTGGGCGCCACAAAGAGGCTGTTACCGACGAAACCATCAAAAAAGTCCACAAAATAATTTTTGGTAACCGTAAAGTGAAGTTGATTAAGTTAGATGAGACCCTAAAGATATCAAAGGAGTGTGTTGGTCATATCGTGAATGAATATTTAGATATGCGAAAGTTCTGTACAAAGTGGGTGCCGCGCGAGCTCACAATCGACCAAAAACAACAACAGATCGATGAAGTAGTGTTTGGAGCTGGGAGCTGTTCAATCGTAATAAATCCGAATTTTTGCGTTTGCGTCGATATGTGACGATGGATGAAACATGATCATTTCGCACTGGAGTCCAATCGACAGTCAGCCGTAATGAACCGACTCCAAAGGGTGGAAAGACGCAAAAGTTGGCTGGCAAGGTTATGGCGTCGGCATCAGTATTCTGGGATGCTCATGGTATAATATTCATTGACTATCTTAAAAAGGGTAAACCATAAATCCATAAACTGCGACTATTACGTAGTGTTATTGGAGCATTTAAAAGAGGAATCGTGGAAGTGGCCTCATTTGAAGAAAAAGAAAGTGATGTTTCATCAAGACAATGCACCATGTCACAAATCAATGAAATCGATGGCAAAATTCCATGAATTGGGCTTCGAATTGCTTCCGCATCCACCGTACTCTCCAGATCTGACCCCCAGCGACTTCTTTCTGTTCTCAGACCTCAAGAGACTGCTCGCTGGACAGAAATTTCGCGCCGATGAAGAGGTAATTGTAATCGCCGAAACTGAAGCCTATTTTGAGGCTAAAGCCAAATCGTATTGTAAAAATGGTATCGAAAAATTGTATGACTGCTATAATCGTTGTTTCGCCCTCGAATGGAACTATATTGAATAATAAAATCAAATTCTATCAAAAAAAATATTTTTTTCTATGCCACCCCACGAACATTTTAGGCCACTTGTTATCAGATGTGTAAATATTGGTGGAGGGGCCGAGCACCATGAAACGTTACGTTTCTATCATTTATGAGTATCAGGATTAGTCAATAGTTATATACATCAATTAAAATCAAAGCGTTTATTGCATGATGAAATAATAAATTGTTTAAAAGTGATTACATTTTTACTTCATCCCTTAGAGGGGTAGGTGAGCAATCATTGAACGAATCGTGAAAATCGACTCCTTTTATGAAATTGAGTCGTTTGAATCGATTCAGCAGAAAGAATGGTAATGTCCACCTCTTGTAGGTAGGTAAAGATATTATCTTATGGAGTATGAGACGGATCCTTTTTTAATAAATATTTGTAAATCCTCATTAAGTGTCTTTTTGATTGATAGAGAGAGCCAGGAAATTGTTATTTCTGTTTTAATAAATAAAAAGACGGATATAGCATTTTACGGAAACTGAAATTGAAGCATCTCCATATATCAAATTTGCTGAATTAAATATTATGTTGATTAATTCATAATTCGTTGGAGTTTGATTACACTTTTTGCGGTGATTAGTCTTGAGAGTCTCTGTTCGTAAACAGTCAGAACTGAAGATTAAGTTTCAACCCTTGGCATAATCCTTAGAAGGAAAGGGGCTCACACCCCAATTTAATATGAATCTTGTGATTCAGTGTATTTAATTAAGTATCTATCAATAACTACATACTTCCATACATTTTGGAATATGATTTACAAGTACAATTAAATTATTTCATTCAAATAAACATTCAGCCCTGGTTATAATAATTCGCTTCTATTTACAGATACTAAACAAGGTTTAATGCGGACTTACAAAAACAAATTATTTTAATACATTAACTTGAATTAATTTTTACCACGAAACTACGATCTTGATATTAAAAATGTTTATGAATTTAAAAATATTAATCAGTTTTGATTTGTTCATCTAATGAATTTTATGTTCTTGTAGCGATCTTTTTACAACTTTTGTATCTTTTAGAGGTCACTTTTAATATTTAACTTCAGATTGTTGTATCCAATTTCTGACCGAATAATGTCGACGTGTAACAGGCGGGCTGAAAAGTTCGTAGGCTAACACATAGATGGCGCTACTAGTATCAAATTCATATGATTTTTAGTTAGCCCTAACCTTCAAAAGACGCGTGTATAAATTTGACAGCTGTTGCACTATTAGTATCTGAGTTATAACATTTTTAGTGAAAGAACTTTCGTTACTTTGAAAAAATGGATAAAAAGGAATTTCGTATGTTAATAAAGCATTGCTTTTTGGTGAAAAGAAAAAATACTGTTGAAACTAAGGCTTGGCTTGATAAATATTACTCGAACAACCGTAGAAAAGTGGTTTGCTAAATTTAAACGAGGAGAAATGAGCACCGAAGCCGATGCACGCAGTGGACGTCCCAGAGTGGCTGTTATCAACGAAAACGACAAAAAAGTCCACAAAATAATTTTAGGCTTCGAATTGCTTCCGCATCCACCTTACTCTCCAGATCTGGCGTCCAGCGACTTTTTCTGTTCTCAGACCTCAGGAGGATGCTCGCTGGATAGAAATCTCGTGCCGATGAAGAGATAATCGTAATCGCCGAAACTGAAGCCTATTTTGAAGCTAAAGACAAATCGTATTATAAAAATGGTATCGAAAATTGTATGACCGCTATAATCGTTAATCGTTGTATCGCCCTCGAAAGGAACTATATTGAATAATAAAATCAAATTCTGTCAAAAAATATTTTTTTTTCTATGCACATTTTTTATGTACATTGTAGTCGCCTTCAGTACATGTAGATAGGTTAAGTAATGTTTGGTTTCCTGCTTGTTACAGTGAAACCGTACTTCAACAAGGAGCCTCAGGATGTGGTGACAAAAGCGGGCCAGCGGGTGATCTTTCAATGCTCGGTGGAAGGCGAGCCGGCACCGAGCGTACTCTGGCGTCGCGAAGACGGTAAAATGCCAATCGGTCGAGCGCGAATTCTCGACGACAAGTCGCTCCTCATCGATAATGTGCAAACTTCGGACGAAGGCATCTACATCTGCGACGCCGAAAACGTCGTCGGTAGTATAACCGCAAAGGCATCGCTTGTTGTCAACTGTAAGTATGCTCAAATATTTAGTTGTGGAGTTTTCCGTATCAACAATAGATACTATAGGAATGTAGAAAATAGGAGACTGTGGTAAAAGAATAATTAAATAGAGAAAGACTCACCCTAATTACCACTAACTAAATTTAATATGAGCGGACACGTGTTTCGCCCACTTCACACGTGGGCATTATCAACGCAAGACTGGTTCTAAAATTTAATTTTATGTCTATAATGTCAAATATTATGAATTCCGTCTTGTTTTAGCTATTGCAATAGGTTTAATTGATTAAGTACTATTTAATTTATTAATATTAAGTTGTTTTACCTCCTTTTCTTCGCATTTTTCGATTAGTGAAGCATGCGCATTTAATATTGGCCCATTAGGCCTTCCCAACTGCGGTTACTGAGCACGCTCGTTAATTGTTTTTCCTTTTTTCCCAGATTAAGCATGATATAGTGAAGCGTGCGTTATTTACAAAATATGGTCTCATAAAAGCTATCTGGGTGTATTAACGGTTATTGAACACACACATTCCTTCAATCTATTTCCCTACTTGTTTGTCGAAGCATACATTTGAAAAGTTGTCTTTTCCATAGGCTTACAACATTGGTTTCTTAAACACTTTACAAATGGCATTGAACGTATTCAAGTTTTCCTCCCAACCCTTTTTCTACTTTCCACTGTCTTTCCGGTCCTCAACCGCCACATAATTTTAAATTTAAGAACCAGTCTCGCGTCGATAATGCCCACGTGTGAAGTGGGTGAAACCTGTGTCCGCTCATATTATTTAGTTAGTGGTAATTAGGGTGAGTCTTTCTTTATTTAATTATTTAAGGTACTAAAGGATTGTTTTGGCGAATTCGAAGTTGCATGATACGCTAATTAAAATAATAATATGTTTTGCGTGTCCTTTACTAGTTTGAAGTTTAAGCGAGAATGTACTTACGTAGAAAAATGTTTTTTATGTAAATTTTTGTTGCTACTGGTGGTTTTCTGGTGTCACAGACATCTTATCGGTTTGGGTATTAAAAGGTTAGAGACAAAAAAAAAGAAATAAAATTAGATTCCGAATAACAAATCCTAATGGTGCATTTTGATAATTTTAAGACTACTATAATTCTTTAATTTTAGCTTACTGTTATTTATTTAGTTTTTTTTTTAAAGATATATCACCGATATTGTAATTCGTGTATTTAACAAACGGTTTCTGTACAAGTTATGTATAATATAACACATGAGCTGCAAAATTCCGGGCCTAGCAAGTAGATGGCGCTAGTTTTATTGCATTCACCACTTTTTCAGTTAGTACTAACCTTCAAAAGACAGCTGTTAAAAACAAGAACGTGTTGATTATTCTGAGCAGTGTTTGGTTTAAACGTAACAAACCGGAATTTTTGCGTCTATATGTGACAATGGATAAGACATGGATCCATGAATTTACTCCGGAATCAAAACGATCGTCATCTGAGTGGACAGCAACTGGTCCAAACCTGGAACCTCGTCCAAAGCGTCCTAAAACACTATAATCGACTACAATCGGCTGGAAAGGTTATGTTCTCTGTATTTTGGGATGTGCGTGGTGTAATATTCAAGATAGGCGATCTTGGGAAGGGAAATACCAGCAGTAAATTGTAGTAATTATATAGCGTTATTGGCACATTTGCAAAGAAATGACCGCATATAGAAACTAAATAAAAAATTAAGAATATAAATATAAATATGGATTCAACAAAAACAACTACTCCGAGGGCTAATACCCCTACCGGCATTGAATTACAATGTTGATTCCGATGTATTATTAAACGAAGATAAAAAAATTGTTTCATCAAGACAACGCACCGTGTCACAAGTCATTTGTCTTCAAAATAATGGCAAAACTACAAGACTACATGAATTAAACTTCGAATTGCTTCCACATCAACCGTTCTCCATTCTCCAGATTTGGCTCCCAGCGACTACTGGCTGTTCCCAGACCTCAAAAAAATGCTTGGCGGCAAGAAATTTCGCCCGAATGAAGAGGCTGAAGTTAAGGCCTATTCTGAGGCAAAATATAAATTGTTCTACAAAAGTGGTATTGAAATATTAGAACGGCGCTGGAATGATTGTATTGCTCTTAATGGAGATTACGTTGATGAATAAAGCTAATTTTGAACAAAAACAAAACGTGTTTTATTTGTTGGGCCCAGTACTTTTCAGCCCATGTGTTATATAGTTACTACCACAATATGGTATATGGTTTCATGGTTTCGTGTCAGTTTCGTTTAATTTCAGGTTCTTGATAAATATCTTCCAGTTTTTTCTATCCTGAGCTCTTTTTTGTAGCGTCCTTCTATATTATCATCCCAATTATTCTCCTGTCTGCCTCTTTTTTCCTTATTTATACGTTTACTATTATGTGTAACTTGCCTGTTGTTATCCATTCTATAGCTGCTTCTCTTCCATAATTGCTCTTCTTCAACTAATTGATCTCTTATTCTGTTTTTTCTAGTTACTCCATTTATTATTCTGATGAATTTTATTTCTGATGCTTGAAGTTTGCTTCGTTATTCTCAATTCAATATCGGGAACTCCAGATTTCTTGTTTCTGTTAAAGAATCTTTTCATCTGATCTGATGATCCAGCAATTTTCTGTTGTATGTTACTACCCCGTTAACCTTTTTCGTTAATCATTGTTCACAGGTATTTAAATAACTAAAATACTTTAATATATCTATTACTAGTTAAACCCGTCCATGTTTGGGTAAATGGGTACCACTATCGATGGTGCATACACTTTTATGGCGTTTCTTCATACCGTAACGTAATGATCTCATGGGCGGACTCTTAGGCACAGCTATTACTACACCAAAACCTATGTGTGATCTTACAACTACCGAATCTTGGACATTTCAATACGATTACATTGTCAAAACGTTGGTGATATTTAATTAAAATTAAACGACAATGTTCTGCATATTTTGGTTAGTTAGTTCAATCTTTTAGTGGCCAGGTTGTTCCATAATTTCATATCATGAGAGGAGATTGCTCCACAAAATTACCTTTTTGTACCCACCTGAACGCTAACACCATAGATGGGACTCATAAATGGGACATAAAAATAAGTCGATTGACTGATTTTCAAATTAAATTTAATTTTTGTATTATTTGTTCTTTGTGACTTGTTCTTATAGTTTTGAAAGTTCATTCAAGTAATAATAATTCATGGTCAAAAACAGAGAAAAGTGTCACGTCCATCAATGTCTGATGCCAGGACAAACTAAACGTATACGTGCGATCACCAAAACGCTACTTAATCAGTCGAAACAATGGAGCTTGTCAATCGCAATTCAGTTTTCTCGTTAAAAGACAAGTTATTTTATCGTAAACGTACAAATGTATTTCGAAATATGAACATTGTCTGATTTGTATTCCGGACCTTCAGGTTTTTAGACTCTGCTCGTTTTTTAGCCGTCTAGACTTAAAAGATTTACAACCGAAAAGAAGAATTTTATTTATTATTAATACGCTTATTCGTTAGCAATCGATCTTATAAGTATGGCAATATACGGAATGGTTTAAGAAAAGTAACAATACAATAAAACAAAATAAAAATAATCAAAATACTTCGTAGGTAGCAGACCTTCATAAAAAGAAAAAGCAATTTAAGTACCCAAGGGAGACTTGAAGACCAGTCCTTAAACCCTTTCCAAATGGTGTATTTTTTCAACTTCACAATATACCTACGCATTTTCCTTTAGAAATGGAATTAAACTAAAAACAATGTGAATTCTGCTGGCCTTTTTAAATTTAATTTATTGTACCAAATTACGGGTCCATATTAAACACCAAATACATTCTAGAGATGTTATTTCCTCGTCTCAACACGTAATGATTTGGAAATATCTTTGCCGCAAACCACAAAAATTCAAATTTTGGCCTTTCTGTAACCACTACGAAAAAATGTATTTATTTTAATTTTTATTTTTACAAGGGTATCTCCAGAGATCATCATAATCTAGTTGGACAGTGAACAGTGACCTAATATAATCTAATATGTATATGCCTAGCTCTTTATATATCAGAAACTGTCCTGCCCCCTAGTCCTGCCATCCTATCTATGCTTTTTCTTATTGACAACTATGGAGTTTTGTTTGTTGTTTTTGTTTTTCTACTATTCCCAAAACCTCTTCTCTTATAATATTCGCTATCCATAGTGTTTTAATTGTCTTCCTATTATACCACTTTTCAAACGTTTCTAACATTTACATTTCCATCCTTTTCACCATCCACGTTTCGCACCCGTACAATCTTTAACAATCCTTCTAGAATTTCCAAAGTGACCGTTAGAGCTGACAGATGTAATTTATTTTTTGTTTTATTGTAATTACGCTTTTTTCTATCCTGAGTTATCTAACGTCTTGTATATTGAAAATCGGTGATTTCTAGTTTTTCGTTTCCAATTTTTATATTAGCACCAACTCCCCTGGGATGTTGACAGTGGAAAAGACAAAAAATACAGATTCCTCTCTTTATTCCTGAATCTACCAAAACAAAAAAAAATTATGAAAAAGTTTATTTAGAGGGTATATTTATTTTTGTATAGGTAATTTTTACATTATCTCTTTCTCATATTTATCCTCAATTAGTACCATTGTACCAATTAGACCATTATGTCTATATTTATGTATAACCACCATTTCCTCCTAAACTATTTTGAGAGCCGATTTTGAGGACTATTTCACTTGTTTGATCAGCAAATTTCAGGGAAGGTTTTAGTCCCTAATCTATCTTTTATTATTTTTTTTATGAATATTACGCCTAACACCTTCACCATATTTTCTCAAAATGCCTATTCTAATTATACAAAATTACTACAAAAATAAGTTTCTTAATAAGAGGAGATATGGGGTGTATTGTAGATAACTAAGAACATCGTTGCATAACTAAAATTAGAATAATTTGTTTTTGTCTTTAATTTATATGTAAATTTGCTTTTGTGAAGAGAAACTTAGTACTAACTTAGTTTGAAGTTGTCAATTTGACCTTTTGACACAACAACACAATAAAATATTGCTACAATTTTCGTTATAGTCGAAAAATTGTGCTGATTTTATAAAGGGGTATTCTCTATTCTTATGCGAAAACTGTAGCCAACATTCTAGGTTTTATGATTTTTGATAAATTCTCGATTATCTATTATAAACCGAGAAAGAAAAATTCATAATACCATGGTGCGAGAGTTGAATTAGACGCACCTGTTCGGTTTTTTTTATACTTACTAATTATACAAAATTACTGCAAAAATAAGTTGCTTTTGATTAGAAATGAGTAAGATAGAAAAAGAGGATAAACGGGGTGTGTTGTGGATAACCTCGAATTTCGTTGCATAACTAAAATTAGAATAATTTGTGTTTGTCCTTAATTTATACGTAAATTTGCTTTTGTGAAGAGAAACTTAGTACTAACTTAGTTTGAAGTTGTCAATTTGACCTTTTGACACAACAACACAATAAAATATTGCTACAATTTTCGTTATAGTCGAAAAATTGTGCTGATTTTATAAAGGGGTATTCTCTATTCTTATGCGAAAACTGTAGCCAACATTCTAGGTTTTATGATTTTTGATAAATTCTCGATTTTCTATTATAAACCGAGAAAGAAAAATTCATAATACCATGGTGCGAGAGTTGAATTAGGTGCACCTGGTCGGCTTTTTTTATACTAAAGCGATTAAAAGTTAATTTAGTTTAGTATCGTGGTATCTCTGACAACAGGCTTTCGTTTCAGCGCCGCCTACGTTTATCGAGAAACCCGAAGACCAGAAGGCGAGTTTGAACAGCGTGGTGGAGTTTCACTGTGTGGCTACAGGTAATCCCCCGCCGTCGGTTTTCTGGAGCAAAGAGGGCTCCCAACTGCTCATGTTCCCAGACACATCCTACGGGCATATCCACGTAAATTCCCATGGCACCCTTAGAATTCAGGGAGTGCAACGGGAAGACGCCGGATATCTTGTCTGCTCCGCTCTCAGCGTCGCTGGCTCGAATACTGCAAGAGCCTTTCTACAGGTAATAAATTATACTTAGTGAATAATAGTTTTCTCTGTCTTAATATAATTTCCACAAAATAAGTAAAGGTGTACAAAACTGATGCAGTTGGTAATCTGGTGTAACGGGCAGTTGGAATTGCAGTTTAGATACGAGGTTTGATATTCCGTGGAACTCTAGTTTATTTATTTATTTATTTATTTATTTATTTATTTATTTATTTATTTATTTAATTATTTATTTATTTATTTATTTATTTATTATAAATATTAGTATAAATATGGAATCAACAGAAACAACTACTCCGAGGGCTAATACCCCTAGCGGCATTGAATTACATTGTTGATTCCGATAGACTTCTAGACGAAAATATAACATATTCAAAAAGTAGGAATTAAAATCCTTATTCGTATAAATTTTAAGATCAAAGATCTCACATTTGGAACGCATCCTAACAAGTAGGCACAACGAACCGAAAGCCACATCCCACGACCGGTTTCGACCTATCGGGTCTCATCAGGTGGGCGCTGGCAGAAAGGCCTTTACAGGCTATATTATACATATAAGTATAAATATAAACCGGTCGTGGGATGTGGCTTTCGGTTCGTTGTGCCTACTTGTTAGGATGCGTTCCAAATGTGAAATCTTTGATCTTAAAATTTAGACGAATAAGGATTTTAATTCCTACTTTTTGAATATTTATTTATTATTATTTGCTGGTAGCTTTGTGTTCCTCATAAGAGTTTTACACACTCTAGAGGAGTTACAGTGTTGCGATCCTATTTCAAAATTTTCATTTTATGTCTTCGTTATAGCTTCAAAATAACGGACGCAGAACAAGTCCGCCACCCACCTTATTTAAAACCAAGCCAAGAACTTATCTTAAATCTAACATCATTTTTTATTCGTATTTAAAAACCCGAGTTGCAACCACATGCACAAAAATATCGAACTCTGTATTATCATTTTCACCTTTTTCCATTTCATCAGCATCCATTTTAAACTCTCCTTCACCACGATAGTGGATAGTGGATAGTAGCCCAATGAACGGATTACAACTCTCATTGCTTTGAGGTTATTTTACCATCCCAATCTTTATCTGTTATATTAAATCCGAATAATTTAAAGATTTTTTTGATTAAATTTTCACTGAAAGTTTGAGTAAATTGGGTTTTTCCAAAATTTAAATTATGACAGATCAATAAGTATTGAATTTTGTCCCCTTTAGATATATAAACAATTCTCCATCTGTATGCTGTTGAAATTCTTTAGAGATTCTAGCTTTATCTATTCAATAATGTTGGCAAAAAGGCGTCCTTTCATGGTTATTTTCAGTTTCGGGAATAAGAAAAAGTCACAAGGGCGATATTCGGGGGGTTTGAGGTATTATAACGATATTGGTTTTGGTCAAAAATTCACGAACAAGCAGTGAAGAAATTCTTAGAAGGTGCATTATGGTGATGCAAATAAATGAATTGTTTTGTCACATATTCTTAGAATTGGCATGAAACTTCTAGGTAATACCGCTTATTGACTGTACGACCTAGATGCAAAAACTCGTTTTAATTGAATCGAACCATCACATTTGATACAGTTTATAAAAAGGTTATTTCGATCCTGGATTTTCATAAAACATTTATTATGGCGACTGATCTTAGTTGAAAAAATTGTTTGACATGGGTCGAACGATATGCCAACCTCTCCATTAGAGTTATACCGCCCAAAAGTGTTTTGTATCAAATCTCGTTCTTCCAAACTTCATTGTAGTATTATGTAAACATATAAATAAAATTGGAGTGCCTGTTTGTAATATTAAAATAACCACTTTTTACTAAATGCATATGGATGTGTATACATGGTACATATGCCAAGATAACATTTTTTTAAATTTTTGTCTGTATGTCTGTTTGTTTGTTGCGGCAAATCTCTAATACGGCTAAACCGATTTTGACGGGACTTTCACTGGCAGATGGCTAATATAATAAGGGGTAACTTACGCTACTTTTATTTTAGAAATTAATAATTATTATTAATAAATAGTTATTAATTTCTAATATAAATAATTAATTGATTTCTAAAATAAAATTAGCCTAAGTTACTCCTTATTACATTAGCTATCTGCCAGTGAAAATCCCGTCCAAATCGATCCAGCCGTTTCAGAGATTAGCCGGAACAAACAGACAAACAGACAAACAGACAGAAAAAAATTGTGAAAAGCGCCTCCCGCCACTTAATGTTGCAAAGGCTGACTGTCGCGCGGGACTTTGTTTAAAATAAAAATATTTTTTTTTGTTAAATTCTACGTGGACGAAGTGGCGGGCACAGCTAGTTATTGTATACAGCTGATGTCATATTCGTAAGTTTTGCAAAAGGTAGGTATGTGTATCAAAATGCTGGCTGTTACCGTATGCAACTCATACAAATAAGAAACTGATTTCTTTAAATTTGTTCTAAAAATAACAGTGGCAGAGAATACAATCTCGTATTTCCAATAAAAATGAAACAAGTTTATCCTGTATCTATCGAATAAAAGTACATGAATTTATTTCAATAATGTCACTGAATGGACCACATAAAATTAGGTGTAACTCTGTAGTCAATTTTACTCCAATTTGTATTATTTTTTTAACCCAACTCCCTTAGGAGAACGCCTAAAGTGATCCACCCGGTATCTTTATTCTATTAATCACAGAAGAATTGGAATTTTTTGATTGTTTTTATCAACATAGTTATTTTGCAATCTGAAATACTTTTTCGGTCTAGAAGAGGAAAATATTTCTTTGTAGTGTTTGACATTATTAAAATAAACTCTAAGATAGTAGGCAATAACAACCGACAAAGGAAGCTTTATAGGTACGTTTTTGTAGCTTGTTCTCACAAAAAGTTGTTTTTGATAGTTTCTGCTAACCTGTCACTGTCATGACCAATCATAAAGGCAGAAACATTGTTTTTAACTCTTCTATTTTTGTTTTTTGTACTAGGTATTAAATTCCAAATAATATCATTCTGAGCTTTCATAATCCTATTGAGAAACTGAAATTAATAAGACATTTGTTCTGTGATCGAAAACTAAATAAGTATTTCAGATTTCCGTGAACGTTATCATTTTCGATTATAAGGACACTGTCCTCCACATTTTGAAAACATACTTGCTTTATTTCCTTTGAAATAACTAGGCACACTATTTAAAGTACCAGGTTTGTTCTTAAAAGAACAATTTCTGTCTGGTATTTATTGAGATGGTAAACTGTTCAAAGATTACAAAGGGCAAAAACAACAAATACAAATGTCAAATGGCAAACATAGTGGCAACCTTGCTATTTTATTCTCAAAATTGTTAACCCATATTGATATCATCAAAGTAATTGTTTTAATTTCGCTAATGTTTATCTTGACGAATCACTCTTGCAATGCCGTTATCTTTCCCTTGCAACGGTTTTTGTTTTGTATCAAGTATAAGTAACTAGTTTTTCTGTCAAAAATCCTTAGTTATTGAAATAGGTATATCCACTATATAACAGGCGGGCTGAAAAGTTCGTAGGCTAGCATAGAAAAAAAAAATTTTTTTGATAGAATTTGATTTTATTATTCAATATAATTCCCTTCGAGAGCGATACAACGATTAACGATTATAGCGGTCATACAATTTTTCGATACCATTTTTATAATACAATTTGTCTTTAGCCTCAAAATAGGCTTCAGTTTCGGCGATTACCTCTTCATCGGCGCGAAATTTCTGTTCAATGAGTATCCTCTTAAGGTCTAAGAACAGAAAAAAGTCGCTGGGGGCCAGATCTGGAGAGTACGGTGGATGCGGAAGCAATTCGAAGCCCAATTCATGGAATTTTGCCATCGTTTTCATTGATTTCCGACACGGTCTTGATGAAACAGCACTTTCTTTTTCTCCAAATGAGGCCGCTTTTGAGCGATTTCGTCTTTTAAACGCTGCAATAACGTTACGTAATAGTCGCTGTTTATGGTTTTCCCGTTTTCAAGATAGACAATGAAAATTATACCATGAGCATCCCAAATACTGATGCCGATGCCATAACCTCGGCAGCCGACTTTGCGTCTTTCCACGTTTTGGAGTCGGTTCATCACGTGCAGTCCACTCGGCTGACTGTCGATTGGACTCCGGTGTGAAATGATTGTATTCATGTTTCATCCATCGTCACATATCGACGCAAACGCAAATTATCGAATTTATTACGATTAAACAGCTCCCAGCTCCAAACACTGCTTAGAATCATCGTCGATTGTCGATTGTGAGCTTGCGCGGCACCCTGGCACCCACTTTAAACAGAGCTTTCGCAATATTAATATTCATTCACGATATGAGCAACACGTTCCTTTGATATCTTTAGGATCTCAGATATATCAATCAACTTCATGTTACGGTTATCAAAAATTATTTTGTGGACTTTTTTGATGTTAACAGCCTCTTTGGGGCGACCATTGCGTGTATCGTCCTCGGTGCTCATTCCGCCTCCTTTAAATTTAGCAAACCACTTTAATATGATTGATTTTCCTGGTGCAAAGTCCGAATAATGTTTATCGAGCCAAGCCTTGGTTTCAACAGTATTTTTTTGCCAAAAAGCAATGCTTTATTAACACACGAAATTCCCTTTTATTCATTTTTTCAAAGTAATAAAAATTCGTTCACTGAAAATGCTATAACTCAGATACTAATAGTGCAACAGCTGTCCAATTTATACACGCGTCTTTTGAAAGTTAGGGCTAACTAAAAATCATATGGATTTGATCCTAATAGCGCCATCTATGTGTCAGCCTACAAACTTTTCAGCCCGCCTGTTATGTGTATCAATTCTCGTCGAAAAAATACTAAATTAACTTTTGAAAAATGAATTTCAGAGAAATAGTGTAGCTGCAATGTTCCAAGCGTATGAGAATTAGTGACACGAATCGTAGAATATATCTCAATTGTCAAATTAGACCTACTTTATAACACTGCGAACATATTTTAATAAATCCCAACAAATGCAGGTCTCCAACTTTCTGTAGCCATGAAGCTTGGAGAAATGTGTTGAAAAATAACTTTATGTCGTGAGAGATACTATTGTCTCCTTCAAATAGCAGCTTTTGTACTTCACAGACTCGGAGAAACACATTTGATGTCTAAAATTCTACGTATTTTATTTATTATACAGTAGCTCAAGCAACGGCGCTTAAAGAATATTTGTCTAAATAAATACGAATATAATATAAAGTAAAACGTCTCTTACATATTACAAAACTTTTCCTCTAAATCTAGACGATTGTGATCTTTTATTCAACATATGGACGATGAGGCTTATGTTTTTACAATAATGATTTCGGTTGATCGAAAATGGTTTTTTACACATATCCTGTCCATGAGCACAAATGCTATAGTGACCGACATTCGATTTTTGAGATATGTTTTCAGAATACTTGTCAATTTGGGTTGATTGAACCAAACAATTAAAATACAAAACACAGGAAGTTTCGCAATATTATTTAATCGAACTTCGGCCGATAACAAGAGTGAATGTTCAAAGATTACTACAGTATAGACTTATCAGTTACTATTTATGAGGGTTACAATTTATATAAAAATAGAGGGTAGTTATAAGTTACCAATTTTGTTAGGTTATGAACCAAATTATTTTTATTTGATAAAGCTTTTTTTTAATTTCCAAGTTTTCTAAAAGCGATATTTTTCTGGATTTTGATATGTTCGTATGCATGTTGGATTTATTTACATTAAATTTACCAAGCCACTCGAATTACTCTCTTTATTTGTTATTACGTAAAAATGATCGGAAATTCGTTTTTTTTTAAATTGCTCTGCTTGACTGCCCAATATAGGAGGCGTAGCATGAATTACAAAAAATTTGGTAGGTGCCAATTGTTTAACAAGGGGGAATTATGTTCGTTTCTGATAATAAAAAGACTTCAGATTTATAGAGCCACTTTCAGAAATATTGCAATTAAATTATTTTTGAAGGATATATTTGAAGTGGAAACTAAATTTTAATGTTACTATAAATCGACTGTTGCTGACCTCGAGAACTGTTGTTAAATAATAATTTCGAAACCTGTCTTTTTAATTTTTCTATTTAATATCTCTTCAATAATTTCAGGAGAATAACCATTTATGATGGCATATATTTTATTGTTTTTAATTTTTTGATCTACTGTTGATAAGGGTATGTTGAGTAAACGATGTAAACGACAATGGAAATTAACATATTTTGTTTGAAAGAAATTTGTCGATTTCGATTAAATAATATTGTAAAATTTTCTGTGTTTTTTAGTTTATTTGTATAGTTTAACCATGCAGTTTCACAAAAAATGCATCAAGAGTAGTTTGAATAGATTGACTAGAATAGCCCTAAAAATATGTCGTGAAAAACTGTTTAGAAGTAATCCAAATTTGGAACTAAATTTTGCTTGTGAATATCATCGGTTTTGAAGATTTCTTTCCATATTCCGTTAAAAGAAGAAAATTCTTAAAATTTGGTTTCAGTAAAAGGTCTCTAGAACTTTCACGGTAGATATATGTAGATGACGATGAAGTGTTTGTCCAGTTTATTGAGATGTTTCATTAGAGTTTCGTTTTTTCAGGTAACTTCAGTTGCTGATTTACCTCCTCCAATAATTCAAATAGGTCCCACCAATCAAACGTTACCGATTCACAGTATGGTGACTTTCAATTGTAAAGCGTACAATCCTCAAGGCGATCAGCCTAAAATTCGATGGTCGAAGGATGGTCTTATTTTCAAAAGTAATTCTCTCCCAAAACGATACTCGATTAACACTAGCGGAACTCTTCTCATTGAAGATTTGACTGTTGAAGATTCAGGTGTTTATAGCTGTTCAGCCATATCAGAAAGTGGCGAGACGTCATGGTCGGCATCCTTGAACGTTGTTGAAAATACAAATTCTCCTCTGCATCGTAGTCCAGATCCTTCAACGTTTCCGAAAGCTCCTGCAAAGCCACGCGTATTAAATGCAACCGAATCGAGTATCTCATTGACCTGGGAAAGTGAAGATATCGAACCAGGGCTGGTAGGTTACACTGTCGAGTATTGGAGTCCAGATCTGCAAACAGGGTGGGTGGTAGCAGCACACAGGGTTCCCGATCCTTATATGATGGTGCGTGAACTTAAGCCAGATAGTTCGTACGTGTTTATGGTTCGGGCTGAAAATGCACACGGATTATCTCCCGCGTCCCCGGTGTCTGCCGTTGCCCGGACGTTGGCCAACTTCCGGACGGTATCTCGTACAGAGCTCGATAAAGCGAGGAACATGTTAACTACTAAAATTGTGGAACTTGAAAGTGCACGCGCGTTATCTTCCAGTTCGGTAAAGCTCAAATGGAGCTTAAGTGCGCCTGATTACGTGGAAGGACTTTATATACGATTCAGAGAACTTTCGGGGGGTTCGAACAATTACAACATACTTACAGTGCTCGATACTCGCAATGACGGTTACGTAGTTAGTAATCTCAAGAAATTTACCAAATACGAATTCTTTATTTCACCTTTTTATAAATCTGTTGAGGGCCAACCTTCGAATTCTCGCTTAGTTGAAACGTTAGAAGATGTGCCTTCGGCCCCTCCTGACAGCATATCAGTCGGTTTATTCAATAACACATCAGGTTGGATAAGATGGTCTCCACCGCCTCCACAACATCATAACGGTGCCATTATCGGTTATAAACTACTCCTGAAAAGTGCGACTGTGCGTGCTATAACTGTCAATGCAACAACAACGTCTTTATTGTTGACTAATTTAACAGCGGGCACCGGCTACACTGTTAAAATTGCGGCAGTTACGCAAATGGGAATGGGACCATTTTCGGAACCGATGAAACTTTTAGCTTCTCAACGTAAACAGAGCCCCAGAGCTTTGGGACCATTCGTTCCGTTTGTTCGACAGACTTGGTTTGTTGTTCTTCTCACTTCAATTGCTTTATTATTTTTTGCGGGTACAGGGTCCCTAGTGTATTTCAAAAGACGACAATCACTCAAGAAAGAATTAGGAAATTTGAACATTCCTGTTGTAAGTACTTCGCAAATTGGTACCAAAGAAAGCCTTTGGATCGATCGTGGTTGGAGGACTAACGATTGCGACAAGGACTCTTCGATTCCTTTGGCACAACGTCCTGCCGATTATGCCGAAGTAGACAGTAAAAATTTATCGACGTTTTACAACTGCCGAAAATCTCCTGATAATCCAACGCCTTACGCGACCACAATGTTAGTACCGCCACCTAGTTGGTCCGATCTCATTCCTCCTCCACCAGCTCATCCTCCTCCCGACTGTCCACAAGACAATCCTCCAATTCCTCCACCACGTGGAGGCAGTACTCACGGCAGCAATGACGGCTACGCTTGTTACGCGGTCTATGTTCCTAATCAGTCTGTAGGAAGTCAATGTTCGCACAGCAGATTTTCCCAATATCCGAGAGGTGGTGCTGGCTCTTGTAACGGTTGTGATGCCCATTGTTCTCTTGCCAGCAGTAGTTCTGGTAAGAGATCGAATCCCAGAGGGTTGTTCCATAGTAACAGAAGCTGTGATAGGGCATGGCACACACAACGGAGTTGGGAGGAATGCGAAAACGATAAACACTCTTGTTGCAGTAGTCACGATACGACTTGTTCCTGTAGCGAATCTTCCTGTTTGTATGCGGAAGCGGGACCATCGAGCATTCCCAAACCGCCACCCGTTTGCCAGTCGAATCGTTGTGGAATGTAATAAATAATCCTGGTACAGGACAATGAAAATACACATATCCAGACGTGCTTATTAGATCTGGTAAAATTAGTTTGACTGTTTTCTTTATGATCCTGAAATACCTAGTCATTAGACGTTATAAGTTACCAAGAAAACGTAATAATATTAATAAATAATAATAATGATGATGATGATGATAATGATAATGAAAACATACAGGTAACCGTCTTCCTGTTTTAAAAAAAACGATTAAATCGGTTTTCCAAGGTCATTCCTGAACTGACTCGACGTTCTGTTTGTAAATAAAATCGCCTATGTTGAAAACGTAGCAATAATCAATAGAAAATATTATGTACGTAGTCTGAAAAATGTGATCTGTAGCGTCTAATCTTGTAAATAGTTGTTATTTAATATAGTTAGTATATATAGGTATTTTGTAAATTTTTTGTAGCTCCCGATGTGAATATTTATTGACACTTGTTATTTATAATAAAAAGTGGGTACTTAAATATCGTTTCCAAGTTTATTTATATACTCCATCCGAAAAGAAAAAAATGTAGTTTATTCTTAATATGGAATGGATGATTTTCTAATTTTTATTTTCATTTTCTTCTAATTTCGCATGTCGAATCTATGGATATCGTCCTTAACGTAGCAGCTCTGCATACCTTACATTGCAGTGACAATGGTTCATGTTTGAGGAATATTGTTTCATCTAACTGGAAATTAAGTGTTTATTTTTTCTTGAAAGGTGTCGTATATAGGAGGTATGTATATAGTTTTGTATTGAATGAATAGGATTTTCACTTTTTTATTGTTTCGACGGAATTTGTTAAATATTTTTTTGTTAAAAACAAAATAACAGCATGGGTCCGATTTATTTATTATAACAGAAGGAATACACACAACGACATTCTAACATACATCAACAATATCGATAAACATATCCAATTCACAGTAGGAGAAGAAAAAGACCAATAGATCAATTACCTAGATTACACCATCAAAAAATCGTGCAACAAAATAGAATACAAAATATACTTAAAACAAACACAAATAAATGTAATAATCTCCGCAGAATCAAACCATCCAAAGCATCACAAAGAAGCAGCATTTAGAAGTATGTTACACCGCCTAGAAACAACACCAAGGAATGAGAAAGACTACAACACAGAACTTAAAATCATCCACCAAATCGCCAAAAACAACAGATACAACAATAAAATAGTAAAACGCATACACGACCAAATAAAAATATCAACAAACTCCTCAACCAAAAAAGAGAAAAAATAACAAACAAATGAAAACAAAAAATGGACCACATTCACATATTTTTGCCCTCACACCTACCGCATAACAAAATATTTAAAAAAAACACATCAAAATAGCATACAAAACGGAGAACACAATAAAAAGGAAAATGAAGAATAAGAGAGAAGATTACGACAAATACAACAGATCAGGGGTATATGAACTTAAATGTAACATATGCGAAAAGAACTAACTATGTAGGACAAACAGGCAGTAAAATAGTACAAAGATACAAAGAGCATATAAAATCATACAAAGAAGGGAAAATCGATTCTAATTACGCCACTCACCTACACCAAAACCTACATAGCCCAGGTCCTATAGAAGAAACCCTCACAATATTACATCATGCTCCAAAAAGTAGAAAAATAATCATTTTGGAAAATATGGAGATATACAAAAATAAAATAAAAAACTCCATCATTAACGTACAAATAAATAACACCTCAGACGCCATATTCACCCTCTCAAACTCATCGCTCAGAACAGTATAAATTCACACCACCAAACAACATCAGATCAATCAGCTTGATAATGCCGAAAGGCGAAACGATCGTCGCTGCAAGAGAAATAAACAATATTCGCCAAATGGACAACCTAACAAACCACGTAATAGACCAAGCGAACTTGGTAAGAAGAAACCATCAAATTTATAAATCATTGGGTAGGATTAAAAACAAACAGAGAGGGAAGAAAAGATAAAAACTTTCAAAAGAATGTTTGTTTATTGCTCGCTGTTATTATTCTCAACTTTCATAATGTATAATTATAATAAGGAACATTTGCAGTCTTAACACACAAGGACCATCCATTAAGTTGGAAACTTTCAAATCACACCTCGTATTTTACAATTATCCTGCCACATAAACTTCCATTCCATTCTCTTTCTCTTACTATCTACATTGCTTTGACGACCAGTTGAGTTTCCCAATTTCCAAGTGGATTATTGCCCTTACCATTCCACTTTTTAAACTCATGACATGATTCAGTTGTGTGTTATGCTTATGAGAGTTGTACTGTATGAAGGCAATTTCCTTTTGGTTCGCTTTATATTCTCACAAACAAATAGATATACGTAACCAACATGCCTGTTTATGACATACCCATTTCTTTAAAAGATGCAAATATATTTCTCAATTTCTGTTATAATTTGCCAACAACGGCTGCCGGTATAATAACGTTTCATGTTTATCTATCTGCTATCCGACATCTTCAACTGCAAGTGACGTTCAACTTCTTGTGCGTTAAGCAGGGAACAAAGAAAAACCGCTCAATTTGGTGGAGTAATGGACCTAATTACACTGTAACATACGTCTTACCGTATAAGGGCTGAACGTTAGCCGACATGTCCGGAGAGTAAAGCCTCTGATGCGGCTCACACAAACACATCTACATATATACAGATTATGTACATATATGTATATTATTATCTCCACTGTTTACATCGGATGATAAGTAATTTAATTAAATCGAAGAGCGCTTGTAAGATAATAATTCGACTATGTATACGTATGTTTAACGAACGGTGTTTTAGTGAATAAAACATAATATCTTAGGGAAGGAAACTGATATATTTACGTACAACAAATTAATATTGTGTGTGGCCTTATAAATTAATCTAAACAAAAACAATGCATAATGGAATTAATTTATCTACCCTTAAACCATCGTGAATTCAAAATTAATTAGTTTCTGAGTAGTCACATTTCGTTAGTATTAGTGTACCGTAGCAAGATTTCGTAAGTTTATACATTTTTAGACTTAAGTAGTTGAAGATATGCTTGTAGATCCTCTTATACCCCACAAAATTGTGTTTTTAATACAGTACTTTTCTCTATATAACAGTGAGGCTAAAAACTATTTTTGGCTCTTAAAATCTCAAATAGAAATTGCAAATTTGAAACCCCGTTTCCAAAACATTAACTTCAGCTTTAAGTTCACAGATAGATATTGATTTATAGTTTTTGGTAAAATTAATTCGAGTACCAACCTTAATTCTATTGGTTTTAGCTACGGAACCTTAATATACACGTGCGTGACAAAGATGCTTTTGATTGCTTTTTCTCCATCTTGTTACTAAAATAACGTTTGTAACGTAAATTATTTTAATATTATAATAGATTCTCAAAAGGATTTTAGTTGAATCCGAAATTAGAAAAATAAAGGGAGAAACAAATGAGAAGATGTAATTGTGAGTAGGAAGCTGCACTGTCTCTCTAATGGAAAATGACAAATATGACGAGCATTCAACATTAGCATCTTGCAAATTTTTAGTTTGCGAAGAGATTATGGAAAATTAAAGAGGTAAGTGTTTTTCTTTCATTTTAAAGTAGACTAAGGAGAAAATGCTTTTTGTTATCGTACCTAAAAGAGGAAGTTTTGGAAAGGTAAGTCGAAGTATTGTCGATTATTTGCATGCGTACTTTTTTCTTTTTATAAATTGTATACCAAAATTCACATTTATAAAAAAAAAAAATGATGACCTTGACGCACTAATAAAACTGAGTTACCTCCCCTATTACTGAAAAGCTGAAATTTTCAATGTTATGACGAGTAAAATTAAGACCTTGTTTTGATAGTGTCGTTTTGTTTTCATTCAGTGTACAAATATTCAATTTTTAAAAGATAGTTTGATTCTATAACGTTTACAATCCTTTATTTAATAATTGATGATGAACACAAAGAACAGTCTAGGCTTTAGTTTTAGAACTATTTTTGTGGATACAAATATAAATATAAATATGGAATCAACAGAAACAACTACTCCGAGGGCTAATACCCCTACCGGCATTGATTTATATTGTTGATTCCAATGGATTCTTAGACGAAGATATAACAAATTCAAAAAAGAAGGAATTAAAATCCTTATACGTCTAAATTTTAAGATCAAAGATCTCACATTTGGAACGCGTCCTACCAAGTAGGCACAACGAACCGAAAGCCATATCCCACGACCGGTTTCGACCTATCGGGTCTCATCGGTATATGGTTTTCAGTTCGTTGTGCCTTGGTAGGACGCGTTCCAAATGTGAGATCTTTGATCTTAATATTTAGACGAATAAGGATTTTAATTCCTTCTTATTTGAATATGTTATTTTTGTAGAGTTCATTTTTAAATGGTAATATGATATCTAATTGAAGTCGAATAGATATTGCCCATTGTAAATGCTATTTTATATGAAAAGAATTTCTGCGAACGTACCATTTTAATATTTCGCGTTCTCTGGATGTCCACGATTGTAGTATTATTGTTCAAGACCTTTTTATTTCTTTATTTCGTCCAGCCAAAGAGTATGCAGCGTGGTGGTGGTGGTAGTCAGACAGGCATTACAACAAGTCGACAGGCGTTTGCGATGTCTAACATTTCAGTTGCACCAGCCAAAGCATACAGCATCGAGCATCCGAAGAAGTATCATATTATTTGTGTTCAGAGGTTGCCAAGCAATTTAATTAAATTGACCTGTCGCTGTATTCATATATTACCATAGTGACAAGAGGTGTCTTTGAACTCAAAATGATGGGGAAACGGGCACGTGGAGAGATCCATCCGGAATGGAATCCGCTTAGTGCAGAAATTAATTTTCTAAATTGTTTTCCTTTTGCAGACGGGAATATCCCGCGAGTTTCATTAGTTGCGCGACTCTTTCTTCTCTTTCTTGTAAACACTCTCCATCCTTTTTCTCGATCCCTTCTGTGCTAAACAGCCAATTGTTCAACGGCTATATTGTACAAAGATGATTAAAATGGTTGTTATTATTTTCTTCTTTCAAATTAATCGACGTTTATCGCATATTTCATTCGTGGATAATGGAAGTTCTCGAGAGGAAATCCCTGTTTCATTACCTTTATTGATTTTCTATCAAGGATGTTTCGTGTAATTATTTGGACGTGATACTATATCAATTAGTCTATAATACATTAGATTATATTCGCTAATACTTTCAATTCCGCCTAGACAATTTTGAAAGCAGTCATGACTTCAAAGGCGGCTACCTAACGTTCAGCCGGGTCGTTAAATTACGGTAGTTGATGTGTAACTATAATGTGAAGGGAAATATTTAGAATTATACTTGGAGAAGTACAAAGTGGTAAAACAATTGTCAAGGCATTAAAAAACTGTGAAAATTAGAAATAAAGTTCTAATTTTACTTATTCTTGTATACAACGAGAGGTTTTAGGGGTTAAAATCTCCCCAAGAATTAGAGTTGCTGTTGCGTCCTTTGGACCACCAGCTGATTTATAACATTGCAAGATGTGTAACGTCTTCACGCCGATTTTCTAAATTATGATTTTTAGCTCTTTTGTTCATTTATTACCAGTTCCTTTCCTTTGTCAATTTAGTTTCGAATCCTTTCCTAATTGCACTACCATAAATCGCCCATAAATTCCAGTAAGTTTCTCTAGCTGTAACTGTCAACCCCCTAAGTCTAACGTCCGTCAATTTGTATCATATTTCTGTCACATTTATAACCATAAACCAATACACTACAACAAGTTTCAAAACCCACCTTCCTCACTTGTAACACCCATCATCATTGTTCTCATCAAATTTAACCACACCTCCATCCCTTTCCAACTGAGTCTATAATCTATAAATAACCTTTTTCTATCATGAGACAGGGAGACAAGATCAGACATCAAATCAGACGAGATCAATAACAAGCAATATCAATTAACATCAACTATCTAACTATCAACTACATATCAACTTATATCAACAAACAAGTCAAATCAATTAATCAATATTCAATCGACAATTCAACGTGACGCAACGCTTCCCGGTACCAGTATTATCCGTGTATAAAGTGTAAATATATGTATAAAAACCTGCTTAAAGACTTTAATTCAACGACTTACTTCAACCACAAAAAATTCAACACAAACACCTGGACTTCATCAAGTTGCAGTCCAGGACGATTCAAAGCGAATCGTAACATATGGTCCTTCGGGCCGGATTGTAATCAATCCGTTAATCAATCTGCAATCATCGATCCAATTAATAAATTACAAACAAATTTGTCAACTTTATCAAACCAACATCAGTGCGTGTGTTTCGATTATTATCAAAGGACAAACGTGAGCGTTTTCAAATTAAGTGAATAAAGTGACTGATTTTAAGTGTATTAGTGTGGGTGTTATCACATTGGATTACGTAAAGTCATCTTCATTAAAATCAGCTTTAAGGTAGGACTCAATATTTTTTCGTCAATTATAATCCATTATCCTTTTTCCTTTGCCTTGTAACATTTATACTTCAATCAAAATGTCTACATCCAACGAGGCAACATTGTCGAAATTAATTCGTAAACGAGGTGATATTAAACGTAGCATTACGCGATTCAAAACTTTCCTTTCAAAACAAGAGAGCGAACCAGATAGGGAAGAGATTCAAGTACGTCTTGAAGGTTTGCGTGACAAATATGAGGACCTATCTGGACTTCATTATCAAATATTAGACGCACATCCAGATGGAGATGAAATTCACTATAGCGAATTAGCAGATATAGAAGACGATTATTATACAGCCGTAGCTAAAGCGCGAAAATTAATACAAAAGGTGTCAAAATTTCAAGACCCAACAACAATTACTAATGTTACATCCATAGAAAGTAATCAAAATACAGTAGTTCCCATGACTCCACAAATTAAATTACCTGAAATTAATATACCTACATTCGATGGCACAATAGAAAAGTGGCAGTCTTTTAGAGACAAATTTTTAGCACGTATAGGTAACAATCCTGCTATTTCGGTAATCGACAAATTTCAATATTTAGAGAATTCATTAGTTGGCAAGGCTAAGAGGTCAATCGAATCCATTGAATCTTCGGAAAGGAATTACAAAGAAGTTTGGGCCATTTTAACTAATAAATATGATAATGCACGTAAAGCCATTTTACGACACTGGTCCATGCTTCATAATTTTCCGAAATTACAAAGAGATACTCCCGAAGCATTAGAGGAACTTATAGACACATTCAGACAACATATTCGTGCTCTTATAAGTCTTGGCAAACCTGTTGATCAGTGGCATAGTTGCATTATTTACCTATTATTATCTAAAATAAATAATAACACAAAATACCAATGGGAAACAACACTATCCGACAACAAAATGCCTGATTACACTTCACTGATGAATTTTCTCGAAAAGCGTGGTAGTTGTGCCGACCAGTATTCTTATCAAACTCATCAGTCCACTCCTAAATATCGCAATATCAAACCCCAACCAATGCGTAGTCAAGCATTTCTAACAATACCAAACAAGAAACTTAATTACCGAACACCTAATGATAATAATAAAAATAACTTTAATAAAACTGAACAACTGCTGCAATCAACATCGGGAACGAATCATCAAAATACAATGTCTAAAACTAATGCTTATCCTTGTCCCATTTGCCAAGACTCACATTCTGTATATAGATGCAAAAAATTCCTTTCATCATCTATTGAAGACAGAAAAAATTTAGTTGAAAAATCGAGAATGTGTCCCAACTGCCTGGGGAAAGGTCATCTACCTGAAAATTGTAGGGCAGGTACTTGTCGAATATGCAACGAAAGGCATCACACATTTCTTCATCTACAACCGTCTCCAAATACAAATGCAACCGCAGATACCTCTAATTGACTACACTCGGGCCTCATAAATTCGTTTTCTTTAGAAACTCCTACCAATGGCATAATTCCAACGGCACTTTTCCACATCACTGACAAAAACAAAAGCAGAATTCCCTGCAAGACAATAATCGATACTGGATCTTCGACAAATTTTATAACCAATAATTTAGTGAACTCATTAGATTTATCAAAAAGAGACTGTTACGTTCCTATAACTGCACTGAATGAAATGTACACAGTCGCTAACCAATGCGTCACCGTGACTATCATGTCTGTCAACAACGGATATCAAAAAACTATCGACTGCCTTATTGTTCCCAAAATCACAATCACTCCAGACCAACAAATCGACCGTCAATCAATGAATATACCATCAAATATAAAGTTAGCGGATCCAGAATTTCATAAACCATCACCAGTTAATCTATTATTAGGAGCAGGTACATCGTTGTCCCTTTTTTGTGTGGGTCAAATAAAATTATCGCGGTTTTCACAGCCTGACCTATATTTACAAAAAACCCTAGCTGGATGGATAGTGGGAGGCTCCGTACCTCAAGCAGCGAACAATATATCCAAATGTAATCTCAATAATTTAAAACAAAATCAAATCAAACGTTTTTGGGAACAGCCTGATATAAACAGATTTTGGGAAATAGAGGAAGGTCCTATTGAAAAATTCTTCTCTCAAGAAGCGGCTGCATGTGAAGAACATTATAAAAAATATGTACGGAGGAATTCAGACGGTAGATATGTGGTTGCATTGCCATTCAACGACAAGAAAGAATTGTTAGGAACTTCACGTGAAATGGCCTACAAACGTCTACTAGGACTCGAAAGAAGATTTCGTAAGGATAATAATCTTTATGAACAATACAAATATGTAATCGACGAATATATACAATTAGGTCACATGATAAAGGTATCAGGTAATCCAAACGACGGATTTTTTCTACCACATCATGCGGTCATCAAGGAATCCAGTCTAACAACTAAAGTACGCGTTGTTTTTGATGGATCCGCTCCTTCTATTACCGGAGTTTCATTAAATGACGCGCTTATGGTAGGACCTATAATTCAAGACGATTTATTTTCTGCTGTGACTAGATTCCGAATTCCAAATTATGTAATCACAGGAGATATTGAAAAAATGTTTCGACAAATTCTAGTGAGAAAAGATGATCAGAAGTACCTCAGAATTTTATGGCGGGATGAAAATGGGCCAATTTCCACCTATCAATTAACAACAGACACATTTGGACTTGGTCCGGCATCTTTTCTGGCAATACGTACAATCCATCAGTTAGCCGAGGACGAAAAACAACGATTTCCAAGAGCTGCAGCGAGTTTAAAGAAATGTTTGTATGTTGACGATTTTTTAGATGGTGCATCAACAATACAAGAAACTATACGACTAAGAGACGACGTAATTAATTTGCTTAAATTAGGTGGTTTTAACTTGAGACAGTGTGCATCAAATTCACCACAGGTGCTACAAGGATTGCCTCATTGCAGTATCAATAAACAATTACAAGATAAAACCAATACCACCCTAAAAACCTTAGGCATGTACTGGGACTCCGAAAAAGACCACATAGTTTACACAGTCAAACCAATTCTTCCCTCATATGGCGTTACTAAACGAATCATTTTTTCCGAAGTGGCTAAAATTTTCGATCCCCTTGGTTTATTAAATCCTGCAATAGTTCCGGTTAAATTATTAATACAAGACATTTGGAAGCTTAAATTAGACTGGGATGAAACTCTACCATTCATTATTCAAACCCGTTGGACTTCTTTTATATCACAATTACCTGCACTCAACAAAGTATCATTCGACAGAAGATTATTACATAAATTTCCTACTAACATTCAATTACACGGCTTCTGTGATGCGAGTGAAAGAGCTTACGGAGCGTGTATTTACCTGCGATCTACTAATAAAACAGGTGGCGTCCGAGTAAGACTTTTATGTGCCAAATCAAAGGTTGCTCCCTTCAAAACCATTCAAACAATACCCAAATTAGAATTATGCGCTGCAAAATTGCTTGCCCATCTTTATAGTACCGTAAAATCTTCAATACCTGCTAATATCGATAAAACTACATTCTGGACAGATTCAATGATAACTCTTCATTGGATTCACAAGTCACCTGATCTTCTACTCACCTTCGTCGCTAATAGAGTGTCAGAAATTCAAAACAAAACGAATAAATCAGACTGGAGACATGTACGTACACACGATAACCCAGCTGATTTATTATCACGAGGTGTACCACCACAAGAATTGGGTCATAATAACATCTGGAGAGAGGGTCCAGTTTGGCTAGCCGGGGGAGAAGAAGAATGGCCTGACCAACCTACAATTTCGAACAATAAAGATCTACCTGAACTACGAAAACAGACTTGCCTTAACATTACAACTACCGACAATAGTATTCTCCAACGGTATTCGTCGTTCAACAAATTGCAACACATTATTGCACTATGTTTGAGATTTAAAAATAAACAGAAAGGATTTTTAAGTGTCATTGAACTACGTCAAGCCTCAACAATAATTTTCAAACTTATTCAACAATCTTCTTTTTCCGACGAAATCTCGTGTCTACAACGTAAAGTTCCGTTACCGAACAATAGTAAAATTCTGTCCTTATGCCCGTTTCTCGATGAGAATGGAATTTTAAGGGTTGGTGGAAGACTTCAAAATTCTAATTTATCACACAATCAACGACACCCCATACTTCTACCAAAATCAAATCACATAACAAAATTACTTATTCTTCAAGAACATATAAATGGTTTACATTCCGGAATAAAACTTACCCTTGCAAATTTACATTTGAATTATTGGCCTGTCAATGGAAAGAACCAGGTACGTCATGTAATTCGTAATTGCGTACGCTGCGCTCGATTTAAACCTGCACCTGTTAACTATAAAATGGGCAACTTACCTCAGGTACGCGTAAACCAAACACGACCCTTTCTCAACACAGGGGTCGACTACTGTGGACCTTTCTACATAAAGGAAAGAAAGGTACGCAATAGAGGCAAGGTCAAAATTTATGTTGCCATTTTTATTTGCCTAGCTGTAAAAGCAGTACATCTCGAAGTAGTCACAGATCTTACCACAGACGCATTTTTAGCCGCATTGCGGCGCTTTATAGCTAGAAGAGGTCACTGTTCGTCAATCTATTCCGATAACGGAACAAATTTTGTGGGAGCTAACAACGAACTGAAAGAGTTAACACAACTGTTCTCATCAGAACAGCACAACCAACAAATTAATAACTATATCACACAAAAAGGAATAAATTGGCATTTTATACCACCGCAATCTCCTCATGTAGGAGGAATTTGGGAAGCAGCTGTGAAATCTTTTAAACACCACCTAAAACGAGTTGTTGGCGCCCAATTATTAACAGCAGAACAATTCTGTACGCTAATAACTGAAATTGAAGGCATTTTAAATTCACGACCTTTAACCACCTTATCAGCTGACCCTAATGACCCTGTTCCCCTTACTCCCGCTCATTTTTTAATTGGCGATTCAATTATGAGTCTACCTGAACGCGATCATTCAAATATACCGACAAATCAACTATCTCTTTGGCAACATATCCAAAAGATGAAGCAGGACTTCTGGGTTAGGTGGCATAAAGAATACCTGCACGAACTAAATGTTCGTCACAAATGGACAAAGGGCGATCATCCGATCAAAAAGGGCTCAGTCTTCATAATTCGTGACGACAATCTTCCTCCATTGCATTGGCGACTAGGTCTAGTTGTCAAGGTTCAACCAGGATCCGATGGAATAATTAGAACTGTTAGCGTAAAAACAGTGAACGGTGTAGTGGAACGTAATGTAAAAAGACTGGCACCACTTCCAATAAACAATAGTGAGTCTTAAGTAAATCTCCAAAATCAAAAAACATATATATATATATATATATATATATATATTTTCTAATTATTACTGTTAGTTTTTACGTAGTTTATAATTATTATTCTAGAATATTTTATTCAATAACTTAAATCTAAATACTTATTAATTTTTAATTCGCGTAATTTCATGATTATTCTATTTTCTTCATTGTGTATGTACAATTTCTTATTATAACTACTACTAAAATTTATAAAATAACCTGAGTCTAAAAACTTGTTAAATTTAATTCTAATTCAAATAGTTCCATTGTTATTTTATTTACTTTGTAAAACAATTATTTGTATGTATTTCTATAATTTATTATGTCTATTATATGTTGATCGTAAAACTCTCAACCGGGGGAGTGTTGCGTCCTTTGGACCACCAGCTGATTTATAACATTGCAAGATGTGTAACGTCTTCACGCCGATTTTCTAAATTATGATTTTTAGCTCTTTTGTTCATTTATTACCAGTTCCTTTCCTTTGTCAATTTAGTTTCGAATCCTTTCCTAATTGCACTACCATAAATCGCCCATAAATTCCAGTAAGTTTCTCTAGCTGTAACTGTCAACCCCCTAAGTCTAACGTCCGTCAATTTGTATCATATTTCTGTCACATTTATAACCATAAACCAATACACTACAACAAGTTTCAAAACCCACCTTCCTCACTTGTAACACCCATCATCATTGTTCTCATCAAATTTAACCACACCTCCATCCCTTTCCAACTGAGTCTATAATCTATAAATAACCTTTTTCTATCATGAGACAGGGAGACAAGATCAGACATCAAATCAGACGAGATCAATAACAAGCAATATCAATTAACATCAACTATCTAACTATCAACTACATATCAACTTATATCAACAAACAAGTCAAATCAATTAATCAATATTCAATCGACAATTCAACGTGACGCAACGCTTCCCGGTACCAGTATTATCCGTGTATAAAGTGTAAATATATGTATAAAAACCTGCTTAAAGACTTTAATTCAACGACTTACTTCAACCACAAAAAATTCAACACAAACACCTGGACTTCATCAAGTTGCAGTCCAGGACGATTCAAAGCGAATCGTAACAGTTGCGTATGACAATTATGAGGAAATTTGAAACATAATTGTTTGAGGTAGCTAAACAAAACCTTATCTAGGTCAAATATAATAATTAATGCATTTTTAATAAACTCAATAGAAATTGCGGTAGGAGGGTGGTTGTGAAAAAACATTATAATAACAAAAAAAACGTATATTTTCACAAATATTTTGCTAGAATAACTCTAACGATCGTTTCGATTTTTAAATCGTTGTCAGAGAGTACAAAAGAGGAAGTTCCTTTAATAAACGGTTTTTGAAATTAATGCATTTTCATCAACAAAATTGTTTAAATAAAATATTTATATTTGAGAAATTGAGTGTTCGCACGGCACTTGGTGAAACATAATTAATAATGATAAAAACTTCCAAAAAGAAGGAACGAAACAACAAAACACTTGGCTACGTTTCACAAAAGTTTATTAAAGAAAATACTCTAACAATATTGTTTCGGCTGTTACGCCATATTCAAAGAGTAATTACAATATACTGTAACAGCTGAATCAATATTGTTAGAGGATTTTCTTTAATAAACCTTCGTGAAACGTAGCCAAGTGTTTTGTTGTTTCGTTCCTTCTTTTTGGAAGTTTTTATAAATGAAATATTTATATTATTATAATAAATAGCCGCTGACAGAGAGAAGATTTTATTATTAGCACTAACCAAAGTAATTTTAAACAGACCGAAATGCATAATTTTTCAAATAAAAATCAAACTATTTAATAAACAACGACATAATAAAAATAAACGGATCGTTATTATACGCGGAGTCATAGTTTTCTTTACGGGAAGATATGTTCATGAGAAATACGTAGAAATCTACAGGTTTGTATTTTCTCATCCAATTAAGTTGTCCTTGTATCAATTTGCTGCACCGTGAAGCAAAATGCATTCCCGCAAAATCCGCGAAATTACTACGCCCGAAAGCCCTCCTTTCCCCACACTTCACCTTCGTTTCCTAACGTGAATTAATGTTGGTACAAATCTCTTCCGAAGCCACAGAGGCCCCACGTTAATCCTATTTGCGAGACGCGATGCATAAATTATGATGCAGCCACTTGCCGTCGACCCCATCGGTTATATGCCATCATTCATTACGCTGGATCATAACTGCAACGCTTACGAGGACGACGTTGCGACGGCAACGACAACGAGGTGCGTCGAGACGCTTGGCTCCAACAAGATCCTTTAGGAAGAGCGACGCGTAAAGATAAAACATGCGCGTAAATTAATGCTCCAGGTGACGCGGCGCGCGAATATCGAAACGGCGTCGTTAATTTCCTTATTAGAAATTGCATTACCTACAGACTTCGTATACATAATATGTACATGTATTTATCATATGGGTAACAGATAAGACATTTATAGAGGTTTGTGTTGTGGCGTAACATTTATTGCCATACTCGCCTCTGCCAGTGTTGTATATATTTTATCTGTAAATTTTTGTATATATATTTTTGTTGTAAATATCTTGAATACCTTTTGTGTATATACGTTTCTCTTCTTTTGTCTTTTTTAACTTTTATCTTCCGTGTCGAATTCTATTTCTACATCTTCACTTTCTAAATTCTACTTTTATACTGTATTTTTCACACCTATTAAAGAATCTCTATTTTTCGATCTTTACTGCTTCTTACATCTGTACTGTTCCTTTCAACTACCCTTTCAATACGACCCTTTCGTAGTTTACAGATTTCACTTTTCTTTTGTTCACCCTAACTCAATAGCTTTCCTTTTCAATCTATATCTATTCTTTTTAGCTTCTTTATTACACATCCCATACCAGTCCTATTGTGTACCCTTAGTTGATGTTATTCGTTTCTTCACGCTTGCACCCTTGCCATTAGAAAGTGACCTTCCTGCATCCTGTCCAGTTTCTCATTTCTACGCCTATTACCTTAGTCACGGTCACTTTCCCTAATTTCCTAGTATTCCTCTCTACGAATAACGTCAGCTAAATACTTAGAATTTATTCCCCTACTTTCTACATTCTTGAACTTTCATTTTTTTTCTTTACTTTACTCAAAAATTAGACACTACTCTTCAACTCTTGCGCTCTTCACTTGTGTTCACCTTTTCGTTTTTCGTCATTCTCAATTAATCAACCGTGTATATATAATCCGTGGAGATACTGTTAATAAACATTTTATTCACTGCAAGCTTATTAATTTATTGTGTCGTTCCACAAATCGCAACGACCAAAGGTTCATAGAATACATCAATTTTTTGATGAAAAGATTAATAGGAAATATTTAGTTCTTGGTCAAAGATTTATCAAAATTATCAAATGTGGATCGTGATTTCGAACATATTAGATCTCATCAGCATACCATGGGTAGCATCGATACATTTTTCACCAAATAAATTTTATCGTAAAGATGAATTATCACAGAGTAACGGCTGAATCAATCCAATTTTTATTTATTAATCTTGTTGCTGTGTCGTAGATTCAGTTTGTCGAGTAGATACCTTCTTAGGATCCTTGTCTATCGTATGATATATCACAGTTAGCAGTGAATACCAGTAGATGGCAATAAACTACCTTTAATATGAAAAATTGAAGATTATGGCAGTGCTGCTCTCTAAATGAGATGGTTTATACAGTTGTTATTGTTTTTATTCAACTAAAATAAAGCACATCCAATGTCACAGTTTCTTTATATAGATAATAGCATGAAGAGACAAGGGTAAATCAAATATAAACGGTAATTTTGTATAAATAATTTATTGATTAATGGTACACACAAACTAAAAAGTTAACATTTTTCAATGTAGTCACCTCCGTGCTCTACACACTTTTGCCACCGACTTGGAATATTCCTTTTTCATAAAAAGTTTAAGGGCGAATTGTCAGCCAATTGTGCACATACTCCTCTACTTCATTGCTTTCAAATCTTTTACCTCCAAGTGATTCTTTCAAGGGCGCGAATAAAAAATAATTACAGGGTGATTAGTGATAAGTCAGGGTAATAAGGAGGATGCTTGAGGGTTTCCCATACCCCTTTTTCTAATTTATTCCTTGTCAAAACTGCGGTGTGTGGCGTTGTTTTCGAAGTTTTTTAAAGCGTTGTCATGAGGAGGATGACGTCTCGAATGATCATTGGCATACCCCGTCGTTTGCTTCGTTACGCGATTTTTGTCGACTGTAATAACTCTGAACTGAATAGTAAACCGGATTCAGTGTTGTTGATTGTGAAGAAAATCAATGTGTAAAACTCCCCTTGAGTCAATGGAAACAGTCGCCATCACTTTTCCGGCTGAAAGACGGGTTTTGGTTTTGACAGCCAAAAGGGCAGGCTTCATTCTTTCTTCGCCACTCCTTACTCGCCATTTTGGCCATTTTTGATGACAGCTCGTTTACGTAATCTTTTCAAAATAAAAATAAGATTAACTGATGTTGTCCTTCTTCGGGTGTACAGGCCGTCGTCGGTTGGAATTGCTTCCTAACGTTTCGCTAGCACGAGTGGCGAGCTTCTTCAGAGGTCTATCCATTTTCGCTATTGGTTGTAGTCTACAACCGACGACGGCCTGTACACCCGAAGAAGGACAACATCAGTTCATCAACTGGCCGCGAAAGCCTTAATCAATTTGTCAAAAATAAGATTATTGCTATGGAATTGTAATTAATTGTATTAAAATCTTAATTATTTATATACACTAATGACTGGTTGGCGTTCAATTGTTGCCTAAATTTTTATATTGCCAGCATAATTGCCGGCGGCCTAATTCGGAGGAGAGGGATGGAAACGGTAAGAATGATTTGTGCAAAATGTTTATATAATACGATTGGTCAGAGCACTGAGGAAACTGAAATTAATTAAAACTGATTGGTTGAAAAAGGTGTAAATGGAATAGGAAGGCTAGATATAAAAATAGAAACGCACGGTATAAGAAGTGTTCTTTACAGGGTGTAAAAACCGAAGAGTATTGTAGTATTGTAGCTATTATGGAATTGTAAATATACAAAACATGTAGTGCATTTCTTCATATTTTTTATTATGTAATGTTTATAGTAAGAACCAATAGTTTACTAAAAAAAAAAATAATTTCCTTTCGTGGCTCAAGTTGATAATGTAATAAAATACATGTATAAACAATAGGAGCAGAAAGCATTAATTCATTCTAGAAATTATTAAATAAAACTTCCAAGTAGTCTAATCGTATGTCTAAAGAGAAGTTAAATTCGTATACAATTTTAGTGTATCGTCCTTATTGACCTCCAGTTTTTTCTTTAAACATCATATTTTACGTATCAAAGTTCCATCCAATAAATTTTCTTTATCTTTTCGTTATCTGTTGTTCAGGAATGTCATTGTCAGATTCGGACGAGATCGTGTATCAACAGTCCAATACAAAGACCTCACTTACTAGTTATTCGTTTGTTTGTATTGGAACATCGAAGTATACGAACGAATTAATTTAGCAGATGCTTGACAACGTGAAGACGGTGGTGCCGTGTATTTAATTCGGAATAATAAACCTTATTATTTATTTGCGTACTAAAAGTAGTTTGCGAACATTTATATGCAAAGTTTGTGTTCATGCACATGGCGGTAATGTTTGCTTTGAAGTTTGAACTAACTGTTTTGTGATTTTATAGATATTAAAACAACTTGTACTACGATGTTTCAACCCGTTAGAGAAATAGGTGAGTCTTTAGCTATTAAACTTTCTATAATACCTACATCATGTACAAATATTTAATGGTTAATGAGAATATGTAATCTATTTTCTGTAGCTATTATAAGTATGTGTTTCTATTACTTAATTAAAAATATAAAGATTCATTAAGTAGAAGAATAAAATAGCTATGTAAAAACAAGAAAATACACAAAATGTTTCAACAATTTTATTAGTCGGTCTTTATCAAGAGCATTGTAGTTACTACCTGAGGAACAGTAATTCAAACCTTAAATAGATATCAAATAAGTACAAAGTTACATATGTATATAAGCCTAAATAGGAGGGGAAAACCATCATAAATTGATTAACAGAAGTGGACTATTGTTCGATAATATTTCAGTTTGGTTATTGACCATATTATTCTTTGCAATTGCTAATTTGATTTCTAAAATTTCTAGAAGGTCAAGTTTTCTACTTTTTTCAACGTTGTGAATTAATTGAATATTGTTGATATCTAAAATATGATTGTTTTCTATGCAGTGTTCTGGAAAACCTGTAGTAGCATTTTTATTTTTATGCCTAATTCATGTTCATAATATCTGCTTTTTGGGGCCCGACCACATTGGCCAATTTTTTGAAGTTTACTTAATTTTTGTTTGTTATTGACTATAAGATTACTTAATTTTAGTTTATTTACTTCTATAACATTAAAATCTAAATTCCTTAATCTATTTGAAATTTTATGACTGGTATTTTTAATATAATTTAAGGCACAAAAACGGTTAACATTATTAGTTGCTAAACCATTTCCTAACATTCTAAGAAATTAAGTATTAAAAGAATAAAGCATAAATAATGGTAAAATCTTCCTTTAATGAAGTTAACAAAACGATAGGTTATCGAAAATTTTTGATTTTAGAGTGTTTAATGCATCTTTAGTTGTTTTACTCTTTTGAAACAGAAATAATCTTTTTATGTTAATTTGACGCCTTAATTAGAACCGAATATTCAATGATCTGAGACAGCTCTAAAAAATTAAACCGTAGTCAGCTACATTGCTGTGAATTTATCAGATAAAGCCAAAAACCTTTTCTGAAAAATTACGAGTGGGCCCTAAATTGAAGAGTTTGTTTTTAATTTTAAATAGCATCACAGGATTACAGGATATCAGTTTTACACATTAAGTATATTACCGTTATTATTAATAAAGGTTATTTTACTTTGATGAACACAGCAAAAGTGGATAAATCGCTATTTGTTTTGCGACAAGAAACTCCAGTGAATTTCCGACACGATTTCAGAGTCACGAATCAGACTGTGTACAAGATACCACATCCAGTCAGTGACGTATTTATCCCCTTGCCGGCGGAATAACTTCTTAGCGGACACGGTAATTCATTTTGGGAACACCAGGAAGTGACACCTGTGCGTGTGGAGACCGCAGTTATGACTTTATTTGCATACTGCTTTACCATGTTTTGCTTTACATAGAAAAAAATGACAACACTTAACGTTCGTGATTTCTAGTTTTCATCCAGATTTAGAAGCGTATGCTTCTAATCCAAATTTTATGGTATCTACTTAGTATAATTTCATACCGTCTTTGTATCAAACCGAACCGAAAAATATGGAAACTTTTTACGTAATCATATTTTTTCTTTTGCTTTTTCACATCGATATGTTTTTCAAAATACATTAGAGAAGAATCGTTTTCTACTTTACGATATGTCAAGAAAGATACAGGGTCATTCAAACTGAGTGGTACATTCGACGTTTTAGGGAAACTAAGCATGTTACATATTTGAAAATTTGGGAAATTCAAAATTCGAAATTATTCAAAAATTTTCAAATAAAACAGTAGGAAATTTCCAGATGGATCGAAAGAAGATAAAAAACGGAATCGAATGACAAAATGATAGGTGCCATTTGAAAAAATGAAGTTATTCGTGTTTGAAGTTTATAAATTTTTTTTTTTTTTCTGAACTCCCTGTACAAATTATAAAGCTTAGTTTTGGTCTGACATTAGCCTTATGACTTGGCTATAACTAGTAAAAATTTCAACATCAAGTCAGTTTTTACGGATGTTATGATTTTTTATAGTTGTGGTGCAATCTTTTTACCAATAAATTAAATTATCTCAGAAACTATTCATCATAGGCATATAAGCATACAAGTTGGTTATCAAAGTCACCTTAAAATTTTATGTTTCATGCGAATTCATCGTAAAAAATATACCATTCCACATAAAATAAGAAAGTTGACATCGGGAAGTGCCAGACAGTTGAAATTATTTCAGTTAAATAGATCATCCTTGATATTCCCAAATTTTCAAATATGTAACATGCTTAGTTTCCTTAAAACGTCTAATGTACCACTCAGTTTGAATGACACATTGTGGATCTTTCCTACCTATACTGACCGCAGTAATGTCATTTAAAAGACTTAGTTACTTTTGACTTGTCCACATTTGCCTCGACCTAAAAAATTGTGTGCCGTTGCATTTTGTAATGGACGTAAAGGGTAAATAGGGATAGATAACGTTAACGCCTTTGCAAAAGAGTGCATAAAGTGTTTATTTATAAAAATAAAAATATGAAAAAAAAATTGGAGGCTAATATATCCTTCGGCATTATTTTCGTATATAGTATAAATAATAAACTACAGTAAGATATGTTGTCATACTGTAAAAAATAAAACAATCTAAACACGAAACTGGTCTCTCTCCCTCTCCTGACTACAGAAGGAGTTTTAGATCACTAGGGGTAGGAGTAGGGTAGAAATTTCTTAGACTTTTTCCATATCAGTAACACGTTCGCATTTGGATTTCTGAAAAATAAATTTCCTTGACCTTAGAATAATAAAAATAAACAATAAACATAATTTCTCAATTTTTCATAAACCAACACACACAGATACAGTTATCAGTAATAAGTCATGTCACCCAATACTACATAAATTATCTGCCTTTCATTGCATGCTCAACAGATTAGTAAACATCCCTATGACCACCGAAGATTATAAAAAAGAACTTTCCATAATTAAACAAATCGCAGTTCACAATGATTATAGCACACAATTAATAGACAATATGTTAAACAAAATATTACACAAGAAAGCAATAAAATTAATATACCCCCTTAAAATTGAGAAACCAAAATACAGAGTGTTAACATATTTAGGTAAACAAACCAAATGTATTTCATCTTTATTAAAAAGTATTAACTATAAGGTAGATTTTAAAACCAATAACACTTTAAGCAAATTACTCAAGAATAACAATGACAATATTGATAATAAAAACAAATCCGGTGTTTATAAAATTTCATGCAGCTCATGTAACAATTACTATATAAGAAAAACTTCCCGAAATTTAAATATTAGAATAAATGAACATAAAAAATCCTACCTTCACAAAAAACAGACTCAAATTAATATTTAATAGACCATGACCATGTTTTTAAAGATAATTTTGAAATTTTGCATATCATATACAATAATAGTTTTAAATTGCCTTTTCAGAAATACTGGAAATAAATAAGCATAAAAATAGTGATAATTTAATAAATGAACAAAAAGAATTAAGTACCTCACCATTGCTGAACCTCTTCCTTATCCCCACCCGCCCCAATAGTATTTAACAACAAACATTGTAAAATAGATTAAGTTTCATGTAAAACTTCTGAAGAAGCCGGAGTGCGCGCGAAACACGTATTAAGTGATTATACAATTATATGGAAATTAATCAAATTGGTGTTTCATTAATATTCATAATGAATTTCCATCAAGTAAATGTAGATTCGATTATATATACGAGGAATTGTCATCATAATTTCAGTAATATCGGGAATGGTCAGTCCCTCCTACTGGTCCTAGTTTTATATTAATAGTAAAGGATTGCATTCAGTTTTTTGAACTGCAAACTTATACGTAATATACCTTTGTTTTATGTTGATTTATTTTTTAAACGCTGTCTAGCTGTCATATTACATGAAAAATTATAAATTCTCTGACTATATTTCAAAATCAAAATGTCATTTTAACAGATTGCCCGTGTACTTAACAGTGTACCGTTGCTTTTCCCTTCTACCACTTAATTTGTTTCACTTGTCATTTCACTATTTGAACGTATAACAAACAAACGTTATGACGCGATTTGAAGTTAGTAACGAGAGTCATTCATCTTACTCCCGTTGACAATAAATGCCGGGGACAGAGCAGGGGCCCTTTGTCGTTGACACAGTTATTTGTAAACACCTTTCTCCGGATCTGTAAAACATAAGCTCGTAAGTGTACGTTATTTATACGCGACCGTTTCGCGCTTTTGATCTGTCGCACCAAATCCCCATTAACGTGAAAAAAGGACTCGCGCTACAAAACCGACGCGTCTCGTCGCAACGCGACAAAAAGAGGAAAGAACGGCGAATGCGATTGTGAATCAGCCGTTCGTTGGCAACAGGCGCATGAGTTCCAAATGACCCTTCATACTAACTTAAGATGTGCCATATATCAAACATTCATTGAGAGGAAGCGGAAGTGTTATCCCTGATAGCATCGATGCTCTCTAGTAAAAGGATTCATATTTTATGCTCTCCTACGACATGTATTAAAATTAATGAGCTCGTTAAATATAGGTAGTAAAATACAGGAATCCTTAGATGAGGACTATGAAACAGGCCCGAACTTACTAACTTTGAAAACAGTAATAAAAATTAAATAGTTTAAAAAAATACTTTTTTGTGACAACTGTAGCAGTTTTTTTATATTTTGCTTTATAAAAATTTGACATGACTTGTGCACCATTTTGTGTCATTATACAGGGTCATTCAAACTGAGTGGTACATTAGACGTTTTAGGGAAACTAAGCATGTTACATATTTGAAAATTTGGAAGTAGGGAGTAAGGATTATCAAGGATGATCTATTTAATTAAAATAATTTCAACTGTCGGACATTTCCGGTTATACCGTTGATGTTGAAGTTGATGTTAACTCTCTTATTTTAAATGGAATCGTGTATTTTTTACAATGAATTAGTATGAAACATAAAATTTTAAAGTGACTTTGATAACCAACTTGTGTGCCTATATGTCTACGATGAATAGTTTCTGAGATAATTTAATTTATTGGAAAAAATATTGCACCGCAACCCAAACTATAAAAAATCATAACTTCCGTAAAAACTGACTTACAATGTTGAAATATTTACTAGTTATAGCCAAGTCATAAGGCTAACCTCAGGCCAAAACTAAGCTATATGTTTCATACGAATTCATTGTAAAAAATATACCATTCCACTTAAAATAAAAAAGTAGACATCAACTTCCGGTATAACGGGAAGTGCCCGACAGTTGAAATTATTTTAGTTAAATAGATTATTCTTGATAACCCCTACTCCCAAATTTTCAAATCTGTAACATGCTTAGTTCTCCTAAAATATCTAATGTACCACTCAGTTTGAATAACCCTGTATATGTTGTAAGTTATATTCTACAATAACTGTAATAATTATTTAAATATCTTCTGTGCAAGGAGTTATGTAAACAAAAATTAACAAATGCCTTAAGGAACATATCTTTGGAATTTGATATCAAGTAACTGCCCAACCTCGTTATTTATAAATAGTATTTGATAAGGCTTTGCAATGGTATATATATGCCAAACTGAATTTATGACGTCCTTTATAGAGGCGATAAGCAAACAAATCGTTGTACTGCAAAGCAGGAGTTTAGAGTGGGAGGTCCTCTTCAGCCTGTAATGACTCAAGAAAACCACAGAATAACCTGGACCAGGGCACGTGTTTCAAACCAGTATCCTACTAAATCTTAAATATGACAGACCTCTAAACTCTAAACCACGCCGCTCGCTGTCAAATATTACGATTAGTAGTCGATACACTCTATTTGTACTTTCGATATAGATTAGTTATTTCTATGTGTATCATTAATTGACATATGTTATTGTCATTTATCATTAAGTGTAGCTATTATTTATCTCTCCTTCTCCTGAAAGCTTCGTTTGGCATTTGTTCAGTGTGCCTTTCGACTGTCTGGTAAGAAAAATGCTTTCAAAATGAGTCATATGATATATCTGTCAGTTTATCACAAGTATCATATTACACCTTCAGCCGAGTCGTATATCTTTGTGACAAATTTTCTTTATTAACGTGTATGATCCGAGAAAAGTAGCACTATTCAAAACACGATCATATTGCGCTCGGAGAGCCTGTTGAGACGATGCAATCGTGGTGACAACACCTGTTGATCGGTGTTATTAACGATTTCGTTGACCGGTTAGGGTTCTGTTACTGTGTAACGAGCAAATTTTACGACATCATGCACATCTGAAGAAATGTATTTCTGGCCGGTGTTAAAAAAGGATACGATGCCGCTCTCAATTTGTCAAGCGTTGGTAAGAGCATAATGTTGGCAACGCGGCGGTCAGTGTCCTGTAGACGTACGTGTATCGTTAATCACCTTCTGGTTGACACTGTACACCATCAAGTATCAGAACCGTACTTACCGAAAGTTAAGAAATGCAGTGTAAACCATTTATCAGAAATACTCTCTTTATAACGTAGATTCCATTGTGAATTAAAATTGCAATAGTGTATTATAATTTTAGTTAGTTTTTCCGATAGCAATTTGGTGGGTGCTTTTATGTATGAACACACTGGTCTTATTAATTTAGTTTTTTTATGTAATTTTAGTAATCCGTATAATTAAGGACATTCCGGGTCCATACTGATTAATCTTCGTTTTCAAATTCTGTTAAAATTAACTCTATATTATTTAAACAAGTTTTTAAATCCTTTTGGAACTTTTTTGTAGGATCTCTTTGTGTTATTCTAAAGTCGTCTGAATTAAGTAAATTTTCTACTTTATCTATGTAATCTTGTTGTTTTAACGTTATTACGGTGTTTCCTTTGTTCGCTTTAGTAAATACAATGTTTTCAGTTTTTGTTTTATTTCTGAGTGACCGCGCTATTTTTTCTAAATGCTTAAAGTTATAAAGGTACAAGTTATAAAAGTTAAAGTAAAAAATTTACTTAATTCAGACGACTATAGAATAATACAAAGAGATCCTACAAAAAAGTTCCAAAAGGATTTAAAAACTTGCTTAAATAATATAGAGTTAATTTTAACAGAATTTGAAAACGAAGATTAATCAGTATGAATCCGGAATGTCCTTAATTATACGGATTACTAAAATTACATAAAAACAATCATTTAATAAGACCAGTGTGTTCATACATAAAAGCACCCACCAAATTGCTATCGAAAAAACTAACTAAAATTATAATGCACTATTGCAATTTTAATTCACAATATTCAATAGCTAATTCAATATCCTTTGTAAAATATGTATACGTAGATTCTATTTGAGCTTGGTTTATTTGCCTTATAACCCATATACCTACTGACCAACTTTGTGGCCCAACATCTATTCTTTGTAACGAAAGAATATGCCACATTTAAACAATAAACATTATTAGGTTGTGTATGATTTGAAAAGGGAGAGATAAAGTTATAATTAGAGTTCGGATAATTATGCATTTGCATAACTGCATATTCTAATGCATATTTAACCCATTATTTGGTTAAAGTGCATATTTTGGTCATTTTAAGTTTTATCTGAATAATTCGTAGTTAAAACTTGTTTGCAAACATTATTTATACGCTTACCAAGGTCAAATACTTACTCAACCCCCTACAGAGTGGTATATTCCGAGAAAGCAATGTAAACATCTTTCGATCCTGAGGAATCGCAGTGCATTGAGGATGCACAAAATGCATTAAGAGGGAGAAGATTGCGCGAAGATTTAATTTTCATTAAATTAAATTTTAGTTGTATTTCTGACGCTATTTTGAAATTGGAAACTAAATAACTCTGTTTAGAAAATAGTATACAGATTGTCGAAAATGTTTGTGATAAATTAAATAAATAAAAAAATGCAGTTTTGCTAATAAACTGTCGTCAGTATTGCAAAAAAATACAGGATATCAAAATTTAAAAAACATTTGCAAATTGTAAATAGACAAATATAACCCTTAAAATATGTTTTATTTCAATCTAAAAAACGACATTTGAAAGCATATTTAAATGCATATATTTATTATTTTTAATGCATATCTGCATCCATATTTTGTACTTTTTTAATGCATAATTATCCGAAGCCTGGTCATGATTTTGTTTCAGCGACAAGAATTAAAATACACTAATTGAATTGTTGTTTTTTAATTAATTTTATCCGCTACAGATTACCTCAAATTAATTAGGAAAAATTGTTACTAGTGTCACTCTCCGGGAATCGAACCTGGGACCTTTGGTTTTACTCACCAATGCTTTTGACTACTAAGCTACGAGAGGCAACAGCAGTAAGAACGACGTAAAAATACTTCTAATATTTCATTATTAATAATATAACAATATACATTAATTTCGACAATTCTGCGACTTACTAAAACTGTAGTACGTACTTGCTGTCACCTTTCGTAGCATAATGGCGTGAGCAGTGATGCATAAAGCCAAGGTCCCGGGTTCGATTGTCGACGAGGGCGTGACAGCAGCAACAATTTTTCCTCATTAGTGTGAGGAAATCTGTAGTTGGTAAAATTAATTAAAAAAATAATAATAATTCACATTAATGTATTGAAATTAACTTCTACTAAAAAAATCTAAATATTTCATTATTAAGAATTAAAACTTTCGTTATTTGTGAAATATACCGAAAGAAAATGTTAGAACCCTATGCTTCGTTATGGAAGGAGACAATTACACACGGTTTATTTCGGTGGCAAAATACGTTGGTCAATAATCGACCACATGCGAAATCTAGTTATAATAATTTTAACTTGCAATTTATTCCTCCTATCACAGACTTGTTTTTTTCTTTGTTGTATCATAATCACATATGGTCAATTGTTCAAAATTTGGTTTATAAACTTTTCATTTCGAAATTTGGATAACAGTGGTTGGTTTAGTTCTTTTAAAACATTTTAAAATATTTATCTATGATAACGATATTCATTTAAAATCTGCTCATGTAACCTTTACTTTGTCCTTAAACAATATTGTAAATAAGTCGATCGAGACAACTATAAAAAACCAACTGGTCTCTTATCGGATGAAGCAAGATAGATAGTATTCAAAATTCAAATATGTTTTAAGTTATTTCATATTATAATGTAATGTGCATGCGTGAGCACTAGAACCAGAGACGTGATTATAATATGGGCCGAACGTAAGCAATGTGCTCTGTACTAGAAAATGATGTAATTTGGGTATGCAACCAACAAAGCACATTCAGGGACACGTATTTAAGTTTCCCATGCTCTAAACGGAAATTTACGGACTTTAAAGATTGAAAATCATTTACAATAGCTTTTAATATACAAACCAAATAAATTGAAAACATAATTAAACTTCTTTAAAAAAAGAATAATACTGTTGTTTACAATAATATATGTGCTATAAGTGAAAATAAAGTAAATTAGTGACGCAAGTAGATTTCTCGTTGTGTGGATGATTGGTGTATGAAGTTGATAAAAAAGATGTGATGGCTGTGATTAAAATGATGTATATTAACGGTTTTACTATTTACATGTATTTTATAAAGTCTGATTTTATGGTTTAAATAATAGTTGGTAATATTAAATTTGATAAAATATGTTTCGTAGGTTTCTGTTGGTAAAAAAATCTAAGGTATGTGAAGTCGTTCATTATGTGTACTCAGTTGGGAAAGTTAGAAAAATAGTATGTTAATCATGAGAAGAAAAGAAGTATGAGAAGATGTAAGTTAGAGAATGATATGCGAGAGGTGTCAATTGACATCAGAAGTAACCTTTCAGGATGTACTTTTGAAGTTGACGGGATTGCCGGCAACTCCGTATTTATGGTACTATTTTAGAACAAAATTAAATTAACTCTTTATCTTAATATTACTCACTCAATTACTTGCTTACTTTTGTTGCGCGAAGTACTACTTTTTTAATTAAATGCTGAGAAAAATCAAAAACGCTAGATACAGCATTTTGCTTTAATTTTGTTTTTCCCACGGATATTAAAAGTCATTTTCTTCAAAATGTTTGCTGCAAACAACTGAAAATATTGACGGTATATAACTTTCACGTCTTATTGCGTTCAACCGTCGTTTCATTAATTCAGAATCCTTAGTGAACCTTGGAAGAAATTACAAATGTATCAGTGTGTTTTATGTTTAAGTTGTACTTACACATGAAATGAAATGGAAGAACCTTTAGAACTCTTTTCACGGCAACCGTATACACAACAATATGTAACCATATTGTTCTAATATTAAACTGCACAATATTTATTTGAAATAACAACACTTAACACTTCAATTGTCTCAAACTTTCTGAGTGATGTTACAAGCATTTTTAATAATTCTCGCGTTTCTGTCCCTTAATTCGCAAAATGGGTTGCCTACCCAAATGGTATCACTTTATGAACGCAAGGCGCAGTCTGGTTATAGTCACGTCTATGACTCGAACCACTTCCTGTAAAATGACTCTAGTTGTAAGTTAGTCTTTGTCTTGCTAGTTCGCTCGGTGACCTCTGCCCTCGCTATTTTCCACGTTTTTCTTTATTCTCGTTATATTATTTAATAAATTTTATTTCATTTTATATTAACTGCAGTGTAAATACAACTTATTTATTGTATCCAAAAAATCCTGAAATGTTATCAACCTACCATAAATATGTTACAGTCCACTTATAAAAATATCTATACAAGAATATTAAACATCAATGAAACATAAAACCAATACAGATCAAGTTAATTAACTGTGGGTTGATGTGCTGTAACATATCAAAACTGTGTTATGAGAAACTTAGAAGTAACACAGCTTATATAATACCCTCTGTAGTGTATTTAGGATGGAAATGTATTTTATAAAAACAATGTAGAATTGTTTATTTATTTTACTCAACACGAGAAGGTCGGTTAGGTTGTTTTAAATGGAAAGTGTATTTTCATTACTCCGTGTTATTAGAGGTTACAATAAGTTAATAATTCCTACTAGGTATTGTGAAGAGAATGTAGTTATTTCTAATTTCTACTTAATGGGAAAATAACATCGAACAAGGTCATATGGAGGTACAAGTTCTCGTGAAATAAGGTTTAATTTGTGTACCCTGAAGCAAACGCAATTCACCTAGTTCCATATTCTCCACCACCTTCCACCTTTTTTACCTCCCCTTCACAAAGTAAAAGCATTACTTCATTTATCCACACTTTCCAGCCAAACGACCATTTCAATATTACTATTGACTTAATGGTTCAGGGGTGTGGTTCCGAACAAATACAAATTAAAATAATGTGCTTCTTCTCAGCGCAGTACATTTAACATACATATCCGGTAGTTCTAAAAGGAGCATCTTCTCCCAGAGAGATAGAGGTAATAACATAGGTAAATGTTGGGGCAGGAATATTCTACAGATAACAATGCTCAATGAGAATCAGGAAACTAAGACCCCCAGATGTCATTTCCGAAGCAGTTTTGTGCCAGAAACTAGCTTTAAAATTATCCGAGCAAAGAAAACTCGCAATATTAAGGCGCAATGATTTAATAATAGTGGTATCTAATCATTTTCGATGTATTCTTAGATGGAGAACATTTGAATATGGACCCATGAAAACTCTAGCACATTAAAATATCCAGATATCCTTACATAAAAATGAAACAAACCAAATTTGCATTATTTGGATTTTAGGGTCAGTATATTTCAAAATCTTGATAGGCAAGGGCAATTATGAAAATGGATATTTTCTTAATTGTTTTTATGTTTTTCTTTTACTAGTAATGCCCACAGAAAGGTCAGAAATTGCATTTTGTGAGTTTTGAGGTTATGATGTCTCAAAAGTTTGACGTGCTGAGACAATTCTAAAGGTAGACTTTTACCCCTGTGTTTTTATTGATCTTATTCTCTGACTATGTTAACCTTTCATTTCGTCCGTCTCATATGTCTCTCCGTAACCACCATCCATCCAATTCCACGATTTTTAAAAGGAGGCTAATGTGAACCTTCAACTCTATTTTCCAGATTTTACATAGATAGATTTCTACAGTGTGGGTTGGAGGGACTGGCCGCTTATCAGCATTAGTAATTTGTTGAAATTAAAGTGAGTAGCAGTCTACTAAATACTTATTCACTGTATTCGCCTTTACTTGTTGAAACTCCATATTAACAATAATATAAAAAAAAATAATCTTTTTAAGTTTCAATTTTTTTTATATTTATAAGCCCGCAACGATCGTTTCGCCACACTGTGGCCTCATCAGGTGGATGAAATACAATAAACTATATTACATTTATCGAACCTTATATACTAGTTATAAAATTATGGGGTAAGGTTTAACTTAACTGTAAATTTAGTAAAGGGGAGTTGCTTACATCGAGTTAGTCGTTCAGTAAAATACCTAGTTTGTAACAAATTCTGTTCTGAATCGTTAAAGTTAGTGTCAGTAATTTTGAGTTTTACTTTTAGTTTGAAAAAACACTTGGCTAAGTTATAAAAATAAAACAAATTGAAACTTAAAAAGATTATTTTCTTTTGCATTATCTATACATCTATACATATAAATAAAACTGAAGTGTCCGTTTGTAATATTGAAATAACCACTTTTTACTAAATGTATATCGATGTATACACGGTACATATACCAAAATAACATTTTTTACAATTTTTGTCTGTCTCTCTGTTCCGGCCATTCTCTGTAATGTAATAAGGAGTAAATTAGGCTATTTTTATTTTAGAAATTAATTATCATTGTTATTAAATAGTTATTAATTTCTAAAATAAAGTATTAATTTCTTAAATAAAGTATTAATTTCTAAAATAAAAGTTACTCCTTATTACGTTAGCTATCTGCCAGTCACTTAATATCACAAAGGCTGCCTGTCGCGCGGTCTCAGAACGCACAAGCAGGCTATTGCTAACGGTTGTGTCTCAACGACTTTGTTTAAAATTTTAAAAATAACTTTTTTATTAAATTCCATGCGGACGAAGTCGCGGGCACAGCTAATTATTACTAAATACTAAAGTGGTCCGATATATGATTCACATTAATTGATTCATCTATCTCTCTCTCTCTCTCTCTCTCTCTCTCTATCTTTGCGGGTTTTCTTCTGGAGATCCGTTGAGCGGAAGCCTTATTACGTCCCTGTCACGTATATGAGAATTGCACATTGCGAAGCTAAATGCGTAGTAATCTAGAATAACATACTCTCCGACATCAGATTATATGGCTAATGCTGTTTGGCGTGGGCATTTGTTGCCCTTGCCGTCACAGAGGCGCAAATGAAGAGTTGCACTTTCTTTTTTTTTGTCTGCATGTGCCACGTCGAATGAATGGAGTTGGCTGTGAAAGTTGTTACTTACGTTAATGTAGCATCCGAAAATACTCTTGCTCCTGACATTTTCCTGCCCGTCGGCTTGTTACAGCTATATTATTATGCAAAATTCGCTGTACCTTCATTAAAAAGTTAGTTTTGTAAATAGCCATTAGTTTAATTTTAATTACCTTTCAGTAAAATTTAATGAAGAGTGTGTTTTCAAAACAAAGGAACATTCGCTAGATTTGTCATAATTAGTAGATCAAAACCAAACAAACTAAATGTAGCATCGTTCCAATTTTTAGGTTATACCATATCAATATCTAAATATGTTGGGACGACTCTAAATCGGAATTCTAATTCAACAATAGAAAATAAGACCATCGTATAACCACCTGTTGGTTATTTTGCCCTTGAATTTCATGATTATTTAATTTAATAATTAATATTTAAGTGCGATATACTCTTCAGAGAGACCTAATATGAGATAAGTCGAAACAAAGTTGTAGAATAATCTACTAAACATTTGAAATGTTAAATAGCATTTTTTCTTTTTCACCTAAATATTAACAGGGTTAAAAGTGAAACTTTATGGAATGCTTAAAATGTTAAAAGGGGAAACTAAAAAATACGTCGAAGTTAAAAAAGGTACTCATTTTTGTTATAGCTTCTAGTATTGTATATATTTCACGTCATGGTCATTAAATTGACAAATAAGTCTAATAATGGTAATAATAGTAATGGTAATGGTAAATTTTGCGGTGGGATAATTGTAAAACATGATTACTGATAAATAACAAAACACAAACTGTTGTTCTACACTTTATTATTAGAAGACTCTAACAATTGTTAACAATTGAGAGTTGCTTAAAACTAACTTAAAATTTATACTAATGTTCTGGTTGCTATTTATTTGGGAAACTGGTTACCTGTTTGTGATATCAATTTTGATAAAGAAATTAATTTTATTAATTTGTCAGCAACTAATAATGGCTTAATGCAGCTTTAATAGACAAATTACTAGGTAAAAAACAAAGAAAACAAATCCTTAAACAGCTATATAATTCTAATTCCATAAAAAACGAAAACTGGTATTCCATTCCATTCCTTATTATAAAAATGTTAGCTCGCAAATTTAAAGAAACTCCGTGTAAATACTGTAAGAAGCATTAAAAACACCATAGAGAAATTACTCATGAACAATAAAATGGATAAAATAAACAAAAACAGAAACCGAAGATCTGGGGTCTACAAAATAACTTGTAAGGATTGTGATGCTATATATTTGGGACAAACTGAGCTCAATTTTGAGATAAGACTAAAAGAGCACGAAAAATCTATTTCTGATAAAAAAAATATCCACAGGTTTAGCACAACACTGTATCACATCAAACCATTCCATTAATGATGATAGCCTCTCTATCATTCCCATAGGAAATAAAGGACAAAAACATGATTATTCAGAAAAAGTTGAAATACAAAAAGCCATTAATGCCAATCTAAATATTATAAACGAGAACATGGAAAACTTGAACAGCCCTATTCTGAAAGTGATATCACAAAAACAGGTAACCAGTTTCCCAAATAAATGGCAACCACAACATTACTATAAATTGTAACCACTTCTAAATTTTAAGTTAGTTTTAAGCAACTCTCTGACGATGACAGCAATGTCGAAGCAATTGTTAGAGTCTTCTAATAATAAAGTGTAAAACAACAGTTTGTGTTTTATTACTTATTAGACAAATAATTCTATATAAATAGTGCCTCTAGATTTCGTTGTTTGCGCCCGTTACAACAAATATTTTATCATAGTGTCATATAAAAGGTTTCACTTCAAATAAGTCTTTTGAAAATAAACGTTCAAAATGTAAGTGAATTATAGACAGACGGTAATTCAGTTTTACGTAGTATAATTGGAAATGGTCGTTCATATAGTTGAGCAGTGTACGTATTAAGTTTCATTTAAGCTTCTACTTTGGTAACTACAAATTGTTGTGCTATGTTTGCAAGTATTCTTTTCAGCTCAAACTAAATAACTCGGAGCTTTTTTTTTCGTCCCTGTTTACGTCCAGAAAGCAACGTCGGTCGACATGAAGGGCGCTATCCACTCAACTTCTCATTTGACTGTGTTGGAAGAAAACCCCATGCGAGATTTTCATTCACTTTAATATTGGTTGAGCTGAAAGCATTGCATCCTTTGACAGCGTACTCTCATTTTCTCGGACTCGATGAGAAAAAACTTCATACGAGAAAGATTTGAAGGGATCCTTTTTATGCCCTTTTTCGTATTGTGCCGTTCTGAAGAAGTGGGTTTATTAATACCAGCAAGCAACTCGGGAATATTATAGGAAAAAGAACATTGAATGGCTCTCCCCGGTTTGAAAAATAACATGTTTTATGAATATAAACGTGAATGTGTGCAATAAAATACAAAACACTAATGCAGGTGACCTAAATTTATACATATAGGTATGTATGTACATTGCGGCCAGAAAGTTTGAAAGCACTCACATTTTTTAAAATAGATGTATGTATATTGAATATGATAAAATAAAACGGAATTAACAGATTGACTACAAAAATAAATCTTGTAAAATGTTTATAGACTAATTTCCTTTTGTCATTATGACATGGAAAAGAAACAGTTAGAAGCGTTAGGATGTGGTGTTGAAAATACTGTGGATAGAAAGGGTTTAGAAATGAGGAGGTATTAAAAAAAGTATGAGAACAAAGTCCGCTATGTAAGTCAATAAGGAAAGTAAGAGATACTTTGGTACGACAGCTTTTGAGACATAAAGGGCTAGTTAGGACATATGAGAGGCAGAAATAGGAGTAAAAGGAGGCAGAGGAAGGCATATATTAGATTACTGTTCGCAAATAGTTAGGGATGGAAAATATTCCATTTTTAGAAAAATTGAGATGTAATGGATGGATGTGGGTGTCCAACCAGTCTCTGGATTGATGCCACTGTGGTGTCAACAATTTTTCTAAAATTCATAACTTCGCTCATTTAACGTTTCTAGCATCGGCCTTTCGAAAAAAAGTCGTGATTATTGTGTTGGTGCGCAGTTTATGTGACATATTCAAAAGAGAAGGAATTAAAATCCTTATTCGTCTAAATATTAAGATCAAAGATCTCAATTTTGGAACGCGTCTTACCAAGTACCTTCCTACTATATGGAAGACATAATAGTATAATATAATAATATAATGTCTTCCACTTAAAGAAGCCACGGTGTGGTGAAATGGTCTATAGTGGTCAATAAATAATTTTGTAACTTTAAACTGTGAGTTCTATTTATAATTTTTATTATGGAGTTAGAAGAAATCAAAGCTTCGTCGATTAAATTTTAAAATACATTAATGCGATATTAATTCCTGAATTAATTTATTCCCACTACAGATTACCTCATACAATAAGGAAAAAAATTGTTACTGTTGTCACCTCTGTTTGTTCAATTAATCCATCAATCAATTTGCACATCTCAATTTGTTACTGTTGTAGTGGGTATAAATTAATTCAATAATTAATATCGTATTAATGTATTATAATTATATAATCATTCGTTTTCGATTTCCGTAAATTCTAATTGCAGTCGTGCTTGCTTTCATCCTTATTATAGGATGTCTTGATTTGCCTTTCATTAAGGCTCATTATGAAAAATGCGATAGAAAAATGAGGTAGGAAATATTATTGCTCTCTCAGAATAATTCCACATCTTTAGTTTGTATCCTCCGGGTATCCGTGTTGCAATTAGATATGATTTAGTATTCCACCATGTCACTGCTTCTGGCAACTCCTCCGTACGCAGGTAATTCACGCTTCTTTGCTACTGTAGCAAGGAAGCGTGTCGCATTCTTTTTTGTTCGGACAACCATAGATAAACCTTAAGAAAAATCTCATAAATTGTAGCAATCTGTTCAGGAATACATAATGTCTAATATTGTGGATGATGTATATATTATAGTATAGATATGTGATAGATGAGAAAAATTTAGGAAAATAGGCTCTCAGGGCCGGTATTCATTGTAGAATTAAGATTCGCGATAAGGGGCCGTGGTTTGAATGGACGGTTAGTTCCAGACGTTTCGTCGTCAACTACGACTGACATCATCAGTAGTACTGAGGTGACAATGTGGGCGAAGATCATACCTCGACGTCTTTGTAGCACAGTCTTAAAACTAATACAACTTTAAAATTGATAGCCAAAACTCATGTAGTAGAGTGGAGAAAGGTACCTACATCTTAACTAGAAGTTTAAATAATAATTTAAAAGTAAATTCTTATAGAGACATTCGTCACTGTATTACATATACATTGTATCATTTGATATTGCATCCAGGGCTGTATTTCCTGCTGTTTCAGTCTTACGAGGATAAATCAAATATAAACGGTGATTTTGTAAAATAAATTTATTGATTAATGGTAGACACAAACTAAACATTTAACATTTTCCAATGTAGTCATCTCCGTGGTCTACACACTTTTGCCACCGATTTGGAAGCTTGAATATTCCTTCTTCTTTCTTTATAAAATGTTTGAGAGAGAGTTGCCAGTAAATTGCAGACGTACTCTACATCTTCATTGCTTCCAAATATTTTGCCTCCAAGTGATTATTTCAAGGGCGCGAACAAAAACTAATCACAGGGTGACAAGTCAGGGCTATATGGAGGATGCTCAAAGGTTTCCCTTCCCATTAATTCCAATTTATTCCTTGTCAAAACTGCTGCGTTGTCAAGAATGAGAATGACGTCGTGAATGGGCATACGCCGTCGTTTGCTTCGATACGATTTGCGATTTTAGTCGACTGTAACAACTCAGAATAGTAAGCCGCATTCACCATTCGTTGATACTGAAGAAAATGAAAAAAAAATCAGTGAGTAAAACTCCTACAGCTCATACCCACTTCTGATGAGATTTGTTCAATAGTTAACCGGCGACCGGCGACCACCTTCAACAAGCTCTCGAACAGCACGGATGTTGTGTCATGTTATTTGTGGGACTTATTCTTGGGCATCGGCCATGACTTTCATTTTGGACACGTTCTCGCCCATACCTGAATTCTCTGACCCACGTATACACTCAACTCTGAGACAGTGTAGCATCCCCACATCCTCAAACTGTGCCTTAAAACGAGTGAAAATTTCCTACCTATTTGGTTAAAAACTTTATGATGATGCGTTGTGTAACAGACGAAGGTACCTTGCGCTCAGTCATGCTTATACTGCGGACAGAACCGAGCGCAGCTGCTACCTAAGTCGGTTTCCCCTCCTCATAAACCAAACAATACTCAAGCATCGAATCCTCTAAGTCAGAATTATGTGCTAAGCTAAATAGTAAAATTACCGTTTATATTTGATTTACCTTCGTATTTATATATGCGACCTACCCTCTTCGTGACTATAGATAGCTAGTCCAGATCTTTCTTAATTTCGTTTCTCAAGTTTCGTAAAAAGAAAGTTAGGTTTACACGTAGTCATTTAAACATTCTTAAGTTCTTGATTAGCGATTTATGTACACTACCATATTTTAACGTTTTGGAAATTTTATTTAATTGGTTTATGTATATAAGCTGCGGCATAGATTTAGTTTGGTACAAACGATCGAGATGGTCTTATGGTTATTGTATAACTTCACATTCCGGATAATTCAATTCGATTCCGGGCCTGCCTATCTTAATCCATTTTTTGTGGTTTCTGTAGATTACGCAGGCCAATGATGGGGCAGTAATATTGCACATATGGTCACTATTCTTCGGTTTACGTCTCACCCGTCTTATAATTCTCTCCCTAACTATTTAAGATCACATCAAATATTATGAAATAGTAAATGATATACTGCCAGTGTTATTTACTACTAAATTAGTATCCGTCTAGCATTAAAATTCATGTCATTGTTTTTTCACAAAAGGAAATAATTATACCGTTAACTTTCGTTTTTGTGTAAATTTTGCTCCTTCATCTCCAAATATTGCATGTCAGAGTCAGAGTAGTCATGGGGGTGCTAATGTATCTTTCGACATTCCCTTATTCCACAGATGATGACTTTTATCATTGTATTACTGTTGTATACACGTTTAGCGTACAGTTCGATATCAAAGACGAAAATGAAAATGTAACAGTTCCTGTGGTCATTCTTCCCCATATGCCCCTATCCAGATATATATTATTTGTATATATAATAGTACAGTAAATGCGCGAAATTACGTTCGTCGGACACTCTCGGAGTCACACGCATCGTTACATCCAAGCACCGGACTGTTTGTCTGCCTGACGTCTGGCTGGGCAATAAATGCACTCTATTACCTTACTGAACAAGGGTTATCGTGCACTTTATATTCGATCTAATATCCCGCCTGTCAATACGAGAGTAACGCTGGCCGAGCACGCAACGTGATTTATGATTCGTATTGGTCACTTGATGGGACATTGTACTACGTTGAGTCATACGGCCGGGTGGACGCAAGGTAAACTGGCGCGGCGACTCTAACAAAATCGGGCTTCACACAAATGCACCGCTAAAGATGGATTCATGAAAAATAGTTAATCAGTATATTGGGCTCAAAGAGGTAATTAATTTTAGATTCGGAGACAACGCCTGTAGGGTGAAATTAAAATAGTCAGGAAAATTAAATGAAATTGAATTTAAAAAAAATGAATTCAAAAAAGAAGAAATTAAAATCCTTATACGTCTACATTTTTAGATCAAAGATCTCACATTTTGAACGCGTCCTAACAAGTAGGCACAACGAACTGAAAGCCACATCCCACAACCGGTTTCGACCTATCGGGTCTCATCAGGCGGGCGCTGGCAGAAAGGCCTTTACAGACTATACGTGGGATGTGGCTTTCAGTTCGTTGTGCCTACTTGTTGAGACGCGTTCAAAATGTGAGATCTTTGATCTTAAAATTTAGACGTATAAGGATTTTAATTCTTTCTTTTTTGAATATGTTATATTTTCGTCTAGGAGTCCATCGGAATCAACAGTGTAATTCAATGCCGGTAGGGGTATTAGCCCTCGGAGTAGTTGTTTCTGTTGATTCCATATTTATATTTATAATATAGCCTGCAAAGGCCTTTCTGCCAGCGCCCACCTGATGAGACCCGATAGGTCTAAAGCGGTCGTGGGATATGGCTTTCGGTTCGTTGTGCCTACTTGGTAGGACGCGTTCCAAATGTGAGATCTTTGATCCTAATATTTAGACGAATAAGGATTTTAATTCCTTCTTTTTTGAATATGTTATATTTTCGTCTAGGAGTCCATCGGAATCAACAGTGTAATTCAATGCCGGTAGGGGTATTAGCCCTCGGAGTAGTTGTTTCTATTGATTCCATATTTATATTTATATTTAAAAAAAAATGAATAAAAATATATAAATGACTAAGTAATTTTTAAGAAATTATAATTAAAAAAAATAACCAACGATACTAAATTAGGAATTTATGGCCTGACTGGTCCGAGATGACTTATTTGAAATAAATAAACAAGAACAATATGTGAGCAACCGATTAAACCAAAATCACCACCATAACGACATAAATATAAATAATAATTCACAAATTTGCGATTAAATCATTTTCGGATCACAGGTATTAAGGATCAACTCGCGAAATACCTCAACGGAAATATAATAAGCTAGTAAAGAGTTATTTACCATTATAAACAGTGCATTCATTTCAGGTACTAAGGGTCAACTCGCATAGTACCCACTCTATAACAACTAGCAGAGTATGAAGGGTCAACTCGCATAGTGCTCAATTATACTGCAATATTAATCTATAGTAAATAAAGTAAATAAATTATAAATAATTTAATAGTAAAATTGGCCACCCAGTGAATCAACTCATCTATTATTTGAAAACACTGACACTAGAAAATTAAAGCACAGATGAACAATATCACACAATTTATAAATATCGATATCGATAGCTTACGAAAGACTGACTTATATGGAATAGTTCTCCCGAGAGCAAAGCCCGTGTTTATAAAAGAGCTGCATATTCGGGCCTTATCGCACGGATCGTATAAACAAAGTCTGGAGAATTTGAGTTAGCGTAGACTAAATAGTAACAGCCAAAAGTTGAATCTGAATATTACAGTGTAAATAGAAAAATTCCTTTATAGAAATTACTTACTTCTTACATGCTCTCAAAAATTTTCTGTGCTGTTTCAAAAGAAAGGTCGAGTAATGTCGTTCAGCAATTTAAATAATTGTGGGTACTGTAAAATTCCGTTTATATTACTAACATTCTCTTATACGAACTATTTCGATAAGTAGCGACAAAAGTACACTAATAATTACAATATAACACTGTGTTCTAAAGTTTAACAAAATTTATTAGTAAGAATCTTTTACAATATTGTAAGTTGGACTCTCCTGGTGGTCCCCGCTATTTCCACTATTATTTGAAATCTATATAGATAATTTTGTATAAACCCCATTTAATGTAACAAATTCTTTAATAAGTAAGGTGCTTAAGTGGATAAGATATGTTGATGATATATTCTATGTTTGGACTGGCACCAAAACATAGCTAAAAAAATTTACACATTTAAATTTATTACAAATTTATGTAATATTTTAGTTAATAAAAAAATTAAAAATACAGATAAACTTGCTAAATCTGATGTATATGAACTTCACGCCACCGATTGTCATGCAATTTATATTATACAGACTGGGAGATCCTTCAAAACCAGAATTAAGGAGCATAAATAATCCATTGGAGATAAGGTTTCTCCCAGTATTGTGTTGTAAGCAGTCATCATTTTGATGAAAGAAATTGTAAAATTTTACATTGTGTTGATAATGGTAGAAGACTGAATATGTTAGAAAATTTAGAAATTCAAAAAGACATGTCAAAATAAAAACTAATAAACAATGTGAAGGACATAACAGTCCTAATTTCTTATCTAGCATACTTTAGTCACAATTCGTCTGTTACTCCCGTCCCCACAATTGGTATAAATAGTGACATTCTTTTAGATTTAGTTTAGTTTCTAAGTGAGAGATTCTTACTAATAAATTTTGTAAAACTTTAGAACGTAGTGTTTAATTGTAATTATTAAATGTTTTACAAGTTCCGCATCGCGTCATCGCTAAATACTAGAAAATACGATATAAACTACAACCGAGAATTATAGGTTACATCGTTTTAAGTTTAGTAAAGTAAGTCATAACTTACTTTACATGATTGATAGCATACGTTCCAGTTTATTTTTTCTTTGTAATACGAAGGATAGAATAGGTTCACTCGGAATCCAACAATAATGTTACCTGTAATTTAGTTATAGTTTACGTGTTAAGAAAAATTAAATCAAACATATTATAGTATCCAACGTATATTTAAGATTCAGGATGATGAGCTGCACCCGAAATGAACGATTAGTTTCAGACGTTTCACCAGCAGCTGCAAATGACACCTTCAGTGGATTCGATTCTTAAATTTTAAATCTTAATAAATTGCTTAACTAACATATATTAGTGAACTGGTTCATTTTAACGAAAAAGATTTATTTTGGCAAACTGGTGGTGTACGAAATGGACAGATTACTTTATATCAGGGCTATAAAGCATACCCATTAAAAACAAAACTGTTTTAATTTTGTCAGTATGACTTTAGTCAGGTTATTGTGTTAATATTAGATTCTTTGATTAGTACACTGGAATTGATACGTTTTTATTTTCTCAAAGTATTAATTATTCACTTAAAAATACCCGTTGTTATCATATAACATTAAACATTATTAAATTGCTACATAATTGAAAAGGAAGTCCTATTTCAAATATTAGACAACGAGAAGTAATTACCAACGACCAATTAGATTTTAGAAGTAACTCCTTATTGGATTCAGACATTGTTTTCCCCTCATCCAGACTTTAAATTAAGTTAATACCATTATAAGGTGAAATACGTACCGAGTCAATAAATGTTGGTGAAAATTTCAGAGTTTACTTTTATTCCATTAGCTATTATTTTTTCAAATCAGGGTCTAAAACCTGAACTAACTATAACATAACCTTCAAATAGACATAGATTAAGAAAAACTTCAGTTGTTTGATCAGATTTGATATAGTTTTCAAAGTAACTATTATTCGCGTTAGGCAGTTGTGAGACACGTACGCCCATACCGGACTCTGGTTCAGGTATTCGACGCAAGACCCTTTATGGGAGCGTTATATAGCATTGTTTTAAAACAATTTGTGCACTTCATACAAAATTACTAGCAAATTAAAGTAAAGGTGCTAACCTTACACCCCAAAGACGCGAGCGGCATGGTCTGGTGCTCTAGATCAATGCTTAGCATTCGGGATGTCGCCGATTCGAACGCGGGTCCGGCTGCTCTGATCCAAGTTTTCTGTGATTTCCTTGGATCACTTAGGCAAATGCTGGGGCAGTAATTATTCCATAGATAATCTTTCACTTCTCTTCTGTCTTCATTTCGTCCGTCTCATCTGTCTCTCCCTAACAACACCATCCACCCATTCCCACGATTCCTGCAAGGAGGCTGAAGAGGGCCTTACGCCCTACCCTCCGACTTTGCACTACAGTGTAGGTCGGAGGGACTGCCCGCCCACCAGCACAAGGAGCTGGTGGGAATGAAACACAAAAAGAACCAAAGTCCCACCGGAATAAGAAGTAGGGTGTATTTGTGAAATTGTTGAAATAATATTTTGTTTAAGAATGTATATTTTTACATTGTTTTTTTAAATTTGAACAAAAATAATGTTCTATGCTTTGTTTATTATATACTAGTCTTATAGGAATCACTTTAATCTTCATATGATGAATAATAAGGTATTAAATCAACTATAAATTGAACCCAGCACCAAAATATTGAAATCATGGCTTATGGTATCCACTAAGAAAACGCAATAGTTTCACCAATTTATTCAGACTCGACAATTGTGTTTCCATATATATAGAAAACCTACCACTACTGATACCCTTATACCGGCCAATTTAAACCACCCCAATTCTACAAAATATAACAAGAAAATGTTAAATTTATCATTATCAAACCGAATTGTTTTAAATAATTAAACACTATAAAAACTATAGCTGGAAGTAACGATTTCAATCCATAAATCATTGACAAAATTTTATTTAAAAAAGCTTTTAAATTAACGAGAAAATTATTATATAACGACAAATTATCTGCTACAAACAAACAATCTGATAAAATTTATTGCTCAATATCGTACATAAATAATGTCAGTTTTAAATATAAAAATATATTAAAGAAAACAAATATATCTTAGGAACATACAAAGGGGTCCTTTTTTATCCTTTTCAAAAAAGTAGTTTATCAACTTTTTTGTAACCAATATAGGAAAAAGTGGAAGAGCTTTCACAACAAGAATTAACGAACACATCTACTCTTTAAAAAAAACAACAAGTTTCTGGGAACACTGTATAGATAACAATCACAATATAGATACCAATAAAACAAAAATCTTACACAATAGTATAAATATTGGCAAAAGACTTTCTTTATTCGAAAACTTTTAAATTAAAAAATTCCAATATCAAAAACATCAATCCCACTTCTTCTATATATACTCTAAATATAAATTTCTGTATCTGTAGGTTTTAAATTTCGTAGCACAAGGATCCGTGATAATGGTCTTTGAGACCGAAACAATATTGTCGAGTCTAAATAAATTGACGAAAGTATCCAAATTGTACTTTCTTACCGAATTTACATCATATTTCACAATCCTTGCACCAAAGAAAGTCTTAATAGTTTATTAGATAGTTACTTATGGCCATTATCCATATTTGTATATTTTTTGTAGACACTTGTTACTATTTATGTTTGTCAAATTACTTTTTAGTCACGATCAGATGTAAATTACGTGTATTATGTATTGCAAGTAAAATATATCCTATCTATTTTCAATTTTGAAATAATTTCGCTGTTAGCTTATTGTTTTCCTCACTGGTTTTCAAATTAATTACCTTCCGTTTAATATTGCCATTCAGAGTGAATTTATGGAGAAACAGTTGAATGTAATATACCCAAGTGTCTATATATAGGTCAAAATAACGCTGAAGATCCTTATCGGAGCCAATTTGAAAGTAGTAGAGGTACCTAAGTTTTCAGGTTAAAAATATGTAATTTAATGGCCGTTATCTTGCGATCTGTCACGTCTCCTTGAGAATGGATATTGTAACTACATAATAATATCGCCAACAGAATTAATAAACTAGGTAGTAAAAGTAACGGTTACACTTTTCATGATTTCTAGCAACATGTACGTAAAGTCGACCAAACTTTATTTTTTATTTATTAATGAAAGTCATAATTATAGGGTTCGCTAATTCAATTTGTGATCTATCTACATAAAAATGTCCTGAAGATGTCAATGTGAATTGAAACTTTGACAATAGATCAATTGACGCGAGACAAACTCAGAATCTTGGAGTTTACTGTAAACTGCGCTCATACAAAGGCCTACAAAACTATCTACATAAGTATATAATGAGTTAATTTGATTTCTAGTTTCACACCATGCCTTCCCGAATTGATCCAGCTGTAAAAGAAGGATTTTTACTAAATCTACGAAGTTCTAAAGAAAAGACGACCGCATTACCTGTTTCTCTTTCCTTTAAAGCATGTTTTTTTGAAATAAATAAATAAATAAATACGGGATCATGGTTTCTATTTCATTGCATTTTAACTTCAGGTTTTGATAATTATCCTCCAATGTTTCCTATGCTGGATTAACTCCGTTACTTATTGTAGCGATTTGTTCCCTTTTTTCAACTTTGCATCTAATTTACCATTTCAGCTTTGATCAACTGATTTCTGATTCTGTCATTTCTAATTACTCCTGCAATTTATTAGAAGAATTTAATTTTTGATGACAGTGTTCGTTTCTCCATATGTATATCTCCTTTTTGTTGAAGAAACGTTGCATCTGACGATAACATTTTCCTGATTTAACAATCTTCAGTTGTATCTCACTTTCTCATTTAGCTTTACCTTAATCATTACTCCAAGGTATTTAAATTCATTTAGTTTTCGTACTTTATTTCCTTCTACCGCGTTATCTCGTACAACTTTGTCTTCTCTGTCGAGGACTGTGAGTTTAGTATTCTCATTGTTTCTGAGCTCATATAATTTCAGGACTTAGAATTATTAGATGCTGTGTTCTGTTCCGTTCACATTTTTAATAATTATTTTAACCTTCTTGGTATACTTGGGCAAAACGCATGTTCTCCTTTATCTTCTAATCTCGACAACAAATATGTTCTTTCCGCAAGTGCAATTTCCCCTGTTTCTGTACACAAAGGTCAGCGTTCGAATTGTATGCAAATAGCTATCAAACTTATCTACGTTCGACTCCTGCAGGATGTGTAATATGCATGCCTTTGGGCTGTATAAGGAACGTATTGGTGTGTTGTTTGCCCTTATTGCGCTCGCTTTGAATATAAAATCTCTACGCGAAGTCAGTAGCGACTCGTGCACAAACAACGCACGCACAATATAACAAAAATATAATGAATACAGCTGTTTATTTATACTGATCTGATTTTCTTTTAAACATCACCACCATTAATAATTAAAAACTAGCTTGCTCACTAAATCACTTCTTCGCTCTTCGCTATTCGCCTTCTATAGCCTCGTGATTAGCACTAACTAGTAGGTAGACGGGCAGTCCCTCTTACACTGTAATGCAAAGCCGGAGGGTAGGGCAAAGGGCCCGCTTCAGCTTCCTTTCGGGAATCGTGGGAATGGGTGGGTGGTGTGGTTAGGGAGAGAAAGATGAGACGGACGAAATGAAGACAGAAGAGAAGTGAAAAATTATGTGTGGAATACTGCCTCACCATTTGCCTAAATGATCCAAGAAAACGACGGAAAACTTGGACCAGAGCAGCTGGATGCGGAAACGAACCAGTGATCTCCCGAATGCTAGATTTCTAAAAGGTTCCAGATTGACGTTGTATAAATTTCTAAAAAAGTTTTGGTATTTTGATAACCCACACTACAGGTCGTGATGTTTTACGTAGGTTGCCTACACGTAATAATATTATAAATTATTGTTACAGTAGTCCATGAATCTTTTTAGCGACATTATATGGTATGATATGAAATTGTGTTATAAACAGACTAAGGTATAAATAATCTAGATACTGCTTCTTGGTTTAGAACGCCATCGAAACAAAGATAATTCGTCATTCTTAGGGTTATCACGATTTCCTTTTGCTTTTTTCATCTGTCTTCCGGCGATCATACTTTATAGTTAGGGACATGCCTATAACTCAATACTTGAACATTAGGGACAGATGAAATGGACAGTGTGGTGGTTTTTCCAAATAGACATCAACGGTTAAATTGGGTATTTTTATAAGTGTAAATAGATGTTTCCTCAGGTCTTTAAGAAGTAGGTAACCTGTAGGTAACATTCACGTGCAGTATGGTCTCAATAGGAATTATAAAGTACCTTCTAATAAAGTTATAGGACCACAGTCTTCATTTATGAGTTTCATTTCTTCAGTCATTACAAATGGTATATTATGAGCCTCAGCTTTTAGAATTTCGAAAATATTCATGAACTTTAAAGACTTCTACACTTATATGACATGTCGAAAGTACCTAACCTTTCTCGAGTCTTTCCAATTTCGTTTTCTGCATAAGTTTTATTTTTTATTTGTAGGTAACTGTTGGCCGAAGTGTACAAATGTTCTGTAAAATCTATTTTACACATTGCTGGCTGTTCGTGTGATATTCTTTAGGCATAGGTAAAATGTAGATTTAATTGTATTGTATATATTGCCTAGACGTTTTAAGCACATTATAGAGCAAATGTTGAAAAAACAATGGAATTTTTCACCAGTTTTATTGATTACATCTACAATTGTTTCAGTCATTGACCATTATCAAGAGTACATGTTATTACTAAAATTTAAAACTTTTACAAACGTATTTATAGCTACTACGTTTCACATAGAAGAAGAGGGGATGGTTTAGATGCGATTTCAAGCTGATTATTTACTAAATTATGTTTATGAGCTAGGGCTTCTTTGATTTCCAACTTTTCCAGTAAATTTAGTTTTTTACTATTTGATACGTTGCAATGTAAGATTTTGATATTGTCCTGATCTAAATTATGGCCGGAGGCGATGCAGTGTTCTGCAAATCCCGCATTTTTGACTTTTTTATTAATACTGTTAATCTGTTCTCTAATTCTAATACCAAGAGCCCTCCCACTCTGTCCTATGTAAGACGCATCACGGTTTTTAGAGAAAAGCTGGTAACATGTCCTTTTTAGGTTTGTTATTCACCAATAAACTTTTAAGATGAATTTTATTGGTCTCTATTGCGTGAGTTCCTAAAGTTTTTAATTTATTTTGAATTTGTATCTGTTTGTTGGTTTCCTGTAGATGTTGAAAGCTAGTTTATTATTCACTTTTGCTACATTGAGGTCTAAGAAATTTAAACAATTGTCGTTTTCTTTTTCGATAGTCAATTGTATGAACGAATATAAACTAGTGTGGAAACATTCCATTTTGTTTTTTTTTTTAACATTTATTCTATCATGTTTCACAATAAGTGCACCGCTATAAGTATTAACATTATAGAACACCTAGACAAGCTAACATATATAATATCAAAATTTAAATAGACTATCGGATTATACATCATATTATTGGTAACGTTGTATACAATAATGTGCATAATATACGTTTAGGCACATCGCTATTGACTGGGTATAGATTATAATAATCATAGAGTCGTCAGTCCGTTGATTGGTTTGACACGAACCTCCACTCCTTCCTATCCTGAATAATCTTCGCATTATTCTAAAACTACGATCTTCTACATAAGTGGTTTTCAAACTTATTTCGTCTACCGCCCACATTGAGAATCGATTATTTTCTAGCGCCCCCAAAACTTTTTAACTTTTCTGCATCTTAAAAATCACAATCGCAATCATTCATTTAATTATAGCGTGCCATGTGAGTTTCATCCTGTTTATTGAGTTCAAACTTACATTTTAAATACTGTTCTAAAGAGAGCAATAAAACGCAACTTTGTAAATATTTATAAAAACTTTTATTCAAATTAAAATAAACATTTCAATTTCAATGTAGAATTGAGGCTTTCACGGCCGTCGTCAACTATTGAAGTAGTATTTTCCAGGCTGGTTGGCCGTGGTCTATTATTCTTGATGATTCTAGACGTTTCGTCTCCAACTGCGGGATAAGTTGAAAGATCTTACGATCTACTGAAGATGTCTCCCGCATTTGGAGACGAAACGTCTAGAATCTTCAAGAATAGCCAACTACGGCCAACCAGCCCGGAAAATATTACTTCAATAATTTCAATTTCAATTTTAAAATTAATCTAATGCGAAAGATCAATCTGATGGTTTTTAATAAGTTTGTTAATATCAGGTTCGAATCTACTCAAAAACAGCCGTAATCAACACGCACCGACAGGAATAAGACGAACATGCACAAAACTCGATTACTTTATGCGACGGAATTTGTACTGAGCAAGATAGAACAAGTATCGATGATTCTGTCGCTTCATACAGGATTGCACAAATCGCGTTATTTACGTTATTTAACAAATACTTGTTAAAGCTTGATTGCTCACGGGCAACCTAGAAAAGCCGTGATAAATTATTTATTCTGTAGTCTATACAATTAAACTGGGCAGGAACAAGAACGAAATAATGTTTATTTTGATTTTATATATTCAAAAAAGAAGGAATTAAAATCCTTATTCGTCTAAATATTAAGATTAAAGATCTCACATTTGGAACGCGTCCTACCAAGTAGGCACAACGAAACGAAAGCCACATCCCACGACCGGTTTCGACCTATCTGGTCTCATCAGGTGGGCGCTGGCAGAAAGGCCTTTACAGGCTATATTATAACTATAAATATAAATATGGAATCAACAGAAACAACTACTCCGAGGGCTAATACCCCTACCGGCATTGAATTACAGTGTTCATTCCGATGAACGCCTAGACGAAAATATAACATATTCAAAAAAGAAGGAATTAAAATCCTTATTCAATGCCGGTACAAGTATTAGCCCTCGGATAGTTGTTTCTGTTGATTCCATATTTATATTTATATTTATATTATAAAAGAGATTTTTGGCATGGGAGAAAACGTGGGCGAATGATAGCAGGTTGGCACGTGATAGTGAATTTGGAACGTCTCAATTCCTTTTCTATTTTATTCTGATTTTCGCCTTCTTTTTTATTGTAATCCAATTTATTTTGAGAAATAACATGTGTTAGAAAAACCCCATTTGGCCGAAGCCGCTTAATCACATCGTTTGTCCAGCATGGAATGGCGCTTAAAGAAATTACATTTCCAGCTACTGAATCACGCAAACAAAATCCGTTGCAGCAGTAAACAATTTGATGTCAACTCGGTTCGGAGTGAAAAGTTCGTGGGATGCACACGCCGCCAACGCTAATACTTGCTGGATTGAAATTCCGTGATTAGCAAATGTTGTCGAAGCCGTAAATGGAAAATATTGAATTAACTCGAAGAGCTTATCTCCGGACTTGTCCGCCTCCTATATGCTTATACCTACCAATATGCTTAAAACGAAAAATTCAAAGAACATTTATATATGCAGGCGTTACGTTGTTATATCTACCACCTCACTGTCCGTCCGTCCGTTTGAGGCGTCTAAAAGAATTTAATAAGAATGATTAATATTGCCTTCAACACGAAATCAAAAACTGCAGAACAGTTCTTACATAATCAGATACATTCAACAACGTTCTGCATACAAGGTGGGTGTTGTAATACCACACGACTTGAAAATAGACTATATTCTAAAAGTGCACAGGTTCTTTGTAATTTTGTTAAAATTTCATGGTGATTCTATGCCCATGCCACATTCGTTAAACTAGAGACTGGTACGAAATTCTTTTTATGATGATAGTTACTTCTCTGAATGCTAAATATGTCAGTGAAGAAGTTGGAAATACAGAAATAGACACAAAAAAATAAAACATTAAATTGGATGACTAAAATTTCTATGAATAAAGATACAGAGGTCAACTCGATTACAATTTCTAAAAAAAGTCCAACAAAGACTTCTGCGGTTTTCATATCCATTAGCTACCATTGCTTGCGCACGGAGTGTGTCACTGATCCATATTGTGAGGCAAAGTGGTGGGTAAGAAGAAAGGCCCTCTTCAGTCTCTTTTACGAATATAGTAATGGATGGATGGTTATGGTTAGGGAGGGGTATATACTGCCCCAATATGTTCCTAAATGATCCAAGAAAGCACAGAAAACTTGAATTAGGTAAAGCTAAGCAATAGTCTAGCGTAGCCGAATACCAACCCATTGAAGCTGCTGCTCGTTAAAAACGAGATTAATGAATAACTAAAGACTGCGTAGTAAATTTCATCTACACAGAATTAGTTTACTATTACTATTCCAAACGCCAAAAGAAAACCTTGTTCATCTCTACGCCCTTGATCGGTTTCTTAAAGAACAATGGCTACTGTGTGGTCAGTTCCAGAGCAAAGAGAACGCCACTTCTGTACCTACCATCAGGTCTCCCTATTCTTCTTTCTTTATTCGTCCGATGCAGTGGTACGATCGTTTCATGCGGTAACCGCGCCATCCATATCTGCAATCTTCTAGCATTGTTTCGCGTATTAGTCGAGGGCTTCATAATTAATTAGGTCTTTCTTTTGCCCCGATACGCCTTAATACATGTGCTCGATTTGGATAAGCGAAGAGAGACTGGGGAATTCGGCTCTCAACTCCACGCTACTGACCACACTGTTTGTTACTGGTTCGTTTTCTTTACTTTGCTTTCGTTTTACTTCTTTTTTGTTTTTAACTGCCTACTTGTTGCTGCTGAACGGAATAATGCATTGTTCAAGAGTCCAGTTTTATTCGCATGCAGTTTTGATAATACAACTCGGTAAGTAAGCACGAAATGGATATTAGCTCCATTTTGGGATGTTCTGTATACGTTTATGATTGGACTATTTGGATGTTGAACAAAAAGCAAAAGGTAAAGAATAAACTCCATTCCAATTTGCTTATCATTGTTCGAAAAATACGTTCGTTAATATTGTTGTTATAATATATTTCCGATAATTTTATTTACGATAAGTCAGAGAGACATAAAGAAAAAGAAAATGATTATGGAAGTCAAAATAGTTTTATACTTATATTGAAGGAAACACAGAATATGTTACTAACTAAACATAAAAACATAAAAAGTGTTAACGAGCTTAAAATAAATCAAAGAAAATTTTCAGCCGAAACTGGTCAATTCTAAAAAATGTCCGAAAATTCGTCAGGGTTGAAAAATGAATCTTCAAAATCCTATAACACTCCCTATACAAATAACAAGTGTAGTAGACGCATTTTGTTTATAGACGCCAAGATGTATACTGACTCTCGGAGAGAGGCTATGTTCGATGAATCTCTTCCACTGCGCCCTCTTGCAACAACCCCTTTAAACGCCCACTGCACTTTCGTCGGTAAGATCGAAGGGATCTGTTTGATCCATCACGCTTCTGAGGCACAATGATCTACAAGAGACATTTTAGAAGTAGAAATAAAAGCATAAACAACCATAGAAGTATGATACATGTAAGATGTTCTAGTTTCAAAGAAATGCGAAGATTGCTTCAGACTAGGAAGGAGTGGAGGTAAGTGTCCAATCAGTCTTTTGACTGACAACTCCATGATGATGATGATGAATTTTATTAGTTTTTAACATTTGGGTTTAATATTCGTTGTCTTGTAGGCGTGACCGGATTCTTGGTGATTTTAATTTGAGTTTGGTCTTTTATCAAAACTAAGACAAAATTTTGTCATCATAATGTTTCTGCTTTATGATCTAACAGTTAATTGTTCCAGTTGCATTTTACATTCTTTTTAAGGGGTTTGCATTTTTCATTTTTCGTTAGCTATAATGTTGGTTTCCGTTTGGTTAATAATTTTTCTGCTACATATAAAAAAAGTTGTTTTTTAGTTTCTGAAATATTTTTAAGTAGAATTCTAGGAATATCTTTTATCCTCAACATTCATACAAGGAAAGCTATCTCTGATAGAAACAATTGATCTTTTTTTCATGAAAGTATGATTATCTACCTACTCCGCAGGGTTTAATTAAAACTTTTACAAACTCTGAAGTGAAACGGCTTTCAAAGCAAAAAGAACACAAAACAATAAAGTGGCTTGATAAGAAAAAGGTTTCCGTGTCTACAAAAATAACTTTTTTCTTCCGGAAACGTTCATTTGAAAAGCGGTGACAAGTTCACAGAATCCCTTTTTCTAAGTCGTGTTTTCCGGTTCTCAGAAAATTGAAATCTCAACTAAAATTTACGTAGCTTTTTATTCATAAAATTATTTATTTATTTATCTTCTGTACCCATTTACTTGGTACTGTGTAGGAAGTCGTAGATCTCAATTATTTATTTCTTAATTTCGTAATGTACATAGTATTAGACATCCAATAACAGGGTAATTTCTAGTTTGGATATATAATATATATATATAGTTAATTTACAGTTGATAGATTGCGTATCCCATTCTTTGTGAAACATTTTAAATAAACTGGAGTTGTTCTTCTTCGGGTGTATTTTAAATAAAATTGAATGTGTGTCTTTTGAGTAACAAGCAAACACTATTACGTTTCACGAAAAATTTATTTATTCTTCTCTACAATATTGTTTCAACCCTTGTGGGTCATTATCAGGAGCTACGATGTTACTAAAGATGTAAATAATGTAACAGACTTATATGAACGGATGACAATAAGCAATGGGACAAATAAACTGCAAATAGTGGTTATCTATTTGGAAGGTCCAATAATAGCGGAGAATCCAAAGTGAACATTTCAATTTGATTATTTACAATATTTTGCTTATTATTGATGGCTTTCTTAATTTCCAAGGATTCGAACAAACTCAATTTACGACTTTTTTGTGCAGAATGTAAAAGTTCAATTGAATTAGTGTCTAAATTATGTTTGAAATCTAAGCAATGTTGTGCTATTCCTGTTTTATTCTTTTTATTCCGTATAGAAAGCACATGTTCTTTAAGCCGAGTTTTTATGGCTCTACCTGTCTGTCCTAGGTAAAAGGCTGTGAAATCTTTACAGTACAATTTATAAACGCCGCTTTTATCTATTGAATTTGTTTTATTCTTGTTGTTAACTAACAGACTTTTTAAATTAACTTTGTTGACTAAAATTGGTGTAATATGCAACTTGATTAGAAGGTGTTTAATTTTGTATCCGACTTCTTTTACATAATTAATAAAGGTTAATTTCTTATTTTCAGAAATTAAATCACGAAGAAGACCGTTGTACAGTTTAATTTTATTGAGTTTACGTTATGTTAATGTTAATGTTAAAAAATAAACAACAGACTTATATAATCTGTTACATTATTTACATCTTTAGTAACATCATAGCTCTTGATAATGACCCGCAAGGGTTGAAACAAAATTGTAGAGAAGAACAAACTAAAAAAAATTTTACATGAAACGTAACCCAGTGTTTGTTTGTTACTCCAAATACACAATTTCAATTTTACGTAATTTACGTTATGAGGAAGCCATATGTTCGAGAGGTCATTTGTTCGGGTTGCTAAGATATTTAAAATAAGTAAAATTAAATTTAATAAAAATGTAATAAACTCAAATATGGCCCTATAAAATCAAGCCAAATTAGCATTATTCCAATCTTTAAATTAAGATATTACTCGAATAGAAGAATTTGTCTGAATATGAACAGAACCTGCTCCGGCATCCCTTGCGTAGTCGATGAGGATGAAGTAAGGCATATAACGCAGATGAATATTGAGCAAATAACCAAGAATACCTGTTGTGGAACTGATAATGTTTTCCTAGCCAGTATTTCCTGATTTGGAATTAATCAATAAGATTCTGCCTTTCTTATTTTCTGAATGCCGCATTTTACGAACAGCCCAGTACATCATATTACGATTTTTAAGAGTTATAGACTGATAACTAGTAAAGCCGCAAAGTTGTACTTTATATTTTATCAATATTTTTCTGAACCGGTACAAAATGGATTACGATAAAAAGCTTCTAAGTCAAATATCTCGTTTCCGACAAAAATATCCTACCTTTTATTGTCATTTTTGGTTTCTATGACCATAGATTAGTCTAGAAACAACTTTTCAGAAATATCATGGAGCAAGAAATTTAAAAAACTTTTCATAAAATATAAAACGTTTAAAATAGAGCATTACGGTTTGGAGTGAGCCTTTATTCGGTTTATTTCGGATATGGTACAAGTAAGGAAAACCTGGTGTTAACTTTTTAATTTTAGGAGTGTTTGAGTTTGATACTTAGTAAGAAATAAAACACTAGAAGTTTACACAAAATTTGTTTAATAAACTTAACAATTATTTCGCCTAACTTAGGCTTATTCAGAAGTAATACATTTAAACTAAACTAAGCTAAGCTACTTATATATAGTTTAAGAGTTAAGGCGGGGGTGAATAAAGAGGTTAAGTAGTGGTGAATTATTGAGATAAATTGGATCGTTCAGAAGAATATTGGTATTTTTAAACTTATTAATTTCTAGACATTCTAATAAGGATAATCTAAGATTTTTATTTTCCACATGTAAGATTTCAAAATTATCATTAAAAATATGTTCCTCTTCATTAAGATATTTGGCGTAGTTTGAGTTTATTTTATTACCATTATCATATGATTTTTTATGTTCTTTTCTTATTCGACCAATGTAGTAGTTACAAGAGTTACAAGTTAGTTTATACACCCCTGACTTATCCTATTTATTAACTTTGTCTTTGTTATTTTTGATATATTTTCCGAATTTATTTTGTGTTTTATATGCTACATTAACATTATTTTTCATTAGGTGTTTTCCTAAAAGCTCAGAGGGGTTATTTAAATTTGTAATCGTTTTATAAACAGTTTTTTGGTTAGTGTTACAATGGGGGCATGCATTTTTTATAAATTCCTTATATTGTAATTTAGTAAGTAGATTATCAATTATATCAGTTTTATAGTTATTACAAAAGGCAATTTGTTTGATTACATTTAATTCTTTTTTAAAATCTGTAATATCTAAAGGTATATTTATAAGTCAACGTTGAACTGTATTTTAAAAACAGTACATAGGCATAAATGAGTATTTTAAAAATATATGTATGTGTCTCAATGCTCCCCCGTAGGTGTCTAAACTCTCCCCCATTCAGGGAGCTTTGAGACGGTATGTCCCATTCGTGAAACGTGTATGCAAATAATGAAAATATTATTTTGAAATAATAAAAATATATAGAAAATATAAATAAAAGGCACCACTATCGAATTCATTGTTTGCAATTTTAGTATTACATATTGCTAACATTTTAAAAGACAAAATGTATTTTTTGTCTCAAACCTCGATAGTCTTCCCTATTTATCCATAAGAAGTTTGATTTCGGTCGAGATACCGGGATTTCTTTTAATGCTTCATGTTTTGCATATGGAGAATGTAAGGAGATTGATTGCGCATTTTAATTAAATAACTAGTTAAGTTAGGTCTAAATGTTTTCTTCACTAATCGCGTTCTACTTTTCCGTTATCTCTTTGACAGGAAGGTAATTTATTTCAAGAGTAGAAAAAACCGATGTGCATAAGCACTCGGAAGAGCTCGTTTATGTGGTCAATTTAATTTTCAAATGCAGAAATTTGCATTCGCAATCCCCTGCTGCCGCAGACATAGCTTAGCCGCATAAATCACGAAGATACGTTGAGCTGCACAAACCAAGATATCACGAGGTAACGTACTACCTACATGCGCGATTAAACGGAAAATGCGATTACTAAGCAGATTAATAATCAATAACTTTCACAATCTGGGTACTCGATAAAAAGCCAATACGGAACTGATTCGAATAGCTAAGCTTTTCGGAAAGGATAACGGATTAATTCGTTGCATGATTTTAAGAGGAACTTTGTTCCCTTATACTTTATCTTAATGTCAAAGCTGTTTATCTTCATAGATAAGTATCTGATGAACTTAAATTAATTGTTGAATTATTTTTTAAATTTTTAGACAATTATTTATTAATTCAAACATAATCAAAACAGCTAAGTTACAATTAATTTTCGAAACCAATGTTTTAAACTACAGCACTAGTGGATAAGGAAGCTAAGACTAGATATATCATCTCTAACGTAGTTTGCGACACAGATCTGGCCTCAAAATTGACACAACACTTTAAGATTTTGATATATCTCAATTTAATAATTTCAGTGATGCTTGCTCAGCTTCGAGACTAGGATTTCATGAGATACTAAAGTATTTAAGCTTTTCTGGGGCCACAAAAGTGCCCCAAAATATTTAAATAAACAACATTTGGGTGAAAGTATTACGTGAAAATTATTCAATGGAACAGTTAGAAATTACTGTTCTTTACATGTGGTTCTCTACCTTTTCCAAATAATATATACTACCTTCAATTAAAACTATTTTTAGTTATTATAACAGTAAATAATTACAATACAGTATTAAATGTCATAAAAAATATTGCCAGAAACAACGGGTATAACAATACTTTGGTTTACAAATTAATCTAACAAATAAACAAAAATTAGTTAGAAAATCGTTATATCATGATGATTTTAGTATTAAATCTAATAAGAATTTTGTTTATTTACATTTTGTAAAATCTGTTAGTAATAAGTATAAATCTAAGCTACAAAATTTAGGTTTAACTGTTGAAAATAATAAATTTACTTTAAGAACCATATTAGTTAAAAATAAAAGGAAAACACCTCCTTTGGACAAATGTGGTGTTTATCAGTTAGCTTGTGACTTATGTGACGCAATCTATATTGGGCAAACTGGTAGAGTTTCTACAACTAGGATAAAAGAACATTTAAATAGTATTAATAAAATAGTATTAATAAAAATAATTTGCATACTGGAATTTCAGAACATTGTACCTTGTATAAACACAATATAGATGTCAAAAATACAAAAATTTTACATTCTAATATATCTAAAAGTAAATAATTAAATGTTTGAAAATTTACAGATAAAAAAAAGCTCCACAATAAAATAAATACTGTTAATAATCAATTAGAGTTAGGACAGACAACATCCCCTGTCCCATTCAGCGAATTGTAGATGTACCTACGATACCTCGTATATATACACTGTTTGTTAGACTTATTCTTCAATATTTATACTCTTGTTAATGGGAAATGTCCGAAACAATTGTCGAGTTTTACGATTAAATTTAGCGTAAACATTTTTTACTTGTTCATAGAAGAAGGAATTAAAATCCTTATTCGTCTAAATTTTAAGATTAAAGAAATCACATTTTGAACGCGTCCTACCAAGTAGGCACAACGAACCGAAAGCCACATCCCACGACCGGTTTCGACCTATCGGGTCTCATCAGGTGGGCGCTGGCAGAGAGGCCTTTACAGGATATATTATAAATATAAATATAAATATGGAATCAACAGAAACAACTACTCCTTCTTTTTTAATATGTTATATTTTCGTCTAGAAGTCCATCGGATTCAACAGTGTAATTCAATGGCGGTAGGGGTATTAGCCCTCGGAGTAGTTATTTCTGTTGATTCTATATTTATATTTATTTTTACTTGTGTTTCATTTTTATTCTTACAACATACTATCATCCGATACGGTATTGAAAGACTTCTTTACATGTTTACATAATTCCATTTGGTTTTAGTTGCTTATAAACCTTAGTTTTATATAAAAAATACGTACTTGTTCATAACGTTCCCTCCGCAAATCGTTCGAATCCTATCTATTGGTCACGTTCGACGTACCTAATTTCCGATTGCTCTCTCACCTCCTCAAGCTAACGCGCCTCCGGAATCAATTTGCTTAACGCGCATAATATGCATGAATAATATAAATTTATAACAACTAACGCCGAGCTCGTGTGGAAGCAGATGAACGAACGGGTATATGGGACGGGGCGAAAATTCATAAACGATGATTGATGATGGCTGACAGATTGGGTCGTTGGTTAATCGCGCCGCCGCCGAGTTGGTTGGATCTAAGCTGCTTTGCGTTAAATTTGATGAAAAGGCCATTACGCCAAGCGGCTTAAAATCGCTAAATTATACGATAGGTCAGCGTGTAAAATAACCCATATTCAAATTGCACTTCTAAATGTTACCCCACTGCCAATATTTTCGTTGGTGAACTGCACTAAAGTTCATAACTGCGTAACTAACTGTTATATAATTACGATGCACTGCCTGTATCTTACAATAGCATCTCATTTTTGACCGTTCAAATACGAATTCAAAATTGTATAGATCAGCTATTGTAGAATAGTCTCTGATATTTCTACTCCCATGAATACGCAATAATTAATACAAGGGTTGCTATTGATATTTTGAGCCTAATAATAAAAAGGCAGTAATTTATAATCGAAAATGTCTTTATTGTTTACACTTTTGCATGCGCTCGAACCAATTTTCGTAACACTTTTTCTATTTCGATTGATGTACCTCCAAAACATGGTTTTTGAATGCATCAACAGCTGCTTCAGGCATCGAAAAACGTTGACCACGCAATTTACTCTTGATATGCGGGAATTAGAAGAAGTCATTTGGTGACAAATCAGGACTATAGGGAGCATGACCCATCAATTCGACGTTTTGGTCAGTCAAATAGTCAAACAGTTGCCTTGGCCAAGCACTTCTGGCAAACAAATGGTTGTGTACCATTCTAAATGCACCGTTCTATGTTGTCCAGTTATTGCGAAGAAACAGGCGATCATTTGCTTCGAAGAGCTTCAGCGTGGTTAAGCGATTTATATCATGGCTTAGTTTTTGCTGTGTTCTCCTTTGATTATATTCGCCAGTTACATTCCACAGATAATCTCTGACTTCTCATCTGCGTCTTCCCAACTATTCGATTCCCATTCGAAGAGGGGCCTTTCGCCCAACCTACGGGCACTAAAATGTAGATTAATAGGATTGCCCACCAACCAGTACTAGTAACTGGTGGGAATGAAATACCCAAGACAATTGAATGATGGGGAATCAGAGAACATACGAGTATATCAGCTGCCTCTGTCTCCAAACGAGTAAAATCATCAAACATCAGTAAATGTTCAGTGGCAGCCTCGATGATGACATGGTTTTGTTAATCTTAATTCAATGACAAAACAGAACCGAAACTATAGTAAAAATTATTTGTAATCACTTTTAGTGTAGTGAACCATTGGTGCAATTCCAGCTACCCGAGTAATTACGGACATATATTATAGGTTAAAAAGTGGATGCTTAATTCGTATATGATTGGATAATTACTACAATGCAGGCGACCTAAGGCCGCAATAAATTGCAACAGTAAGCATGTAATTTTGCCCAAAGGGTGGGCACAGTAATAACAACCTTTACGAACGCACCAGCTACCTTTCTTGCCGACATTTTTTTCCTGGTGAGAAAAGCCCCGATTAAATACCTTCTTTATCAATTATGCCTGTACTTTATGTGCACTCAATCAAAATACCTACCGAACCTGTCACATATTTCTGATCAAAAATCAATTGAAAATAGTGATTGGAAATTTTTATAAATACAGATAATTAGAGTAAAGTTAATGTGTTGAGAATTATTAGTTTTTAATGACAATAGCTTCTGTTTTGAGTTCAGTAAACGCAGTTGAAAAAACGTCAGTTTTAGCAAAGTTGAATTATTTTTCTTGCAGATTTTATGTAAATTCATTAGTATTATGTTTAAGAAATGCTCACCAGTACGGCAATTACACATATTAAGTTAACTATTGATTTTGAGAAAAAATTGGAAATTTATCAAAGATATATTTATCCTTGAGTGACTGTGAAGGTCTATAAATTTTAATAAAAAAGAAGGAATTGTCGAAAACTTCACAAAATTTATGTATAATTAGCTTGATGAAATGAATTATTTCATCGGTGCACAGATGTGCCACTTCTTTTGATTCCTATGGGGGAATCGGTGCAATAAACGAACTTCGTGTTTTAATTGTTTATTACACCCAACTATTTACAAACTATATACACTAATTTTATGGAACGTCGTGACTGCTACTTATTTACGAAGATTAAATTATTATGATTGATTGATTGAACTATATGTTATTGCTACTATATGTTTATAGAGATCTTGCTGTAATTGTTGCTATATATTATATGTACTAAAAATGATCTCTTATAAACGTCTAATTTTTGAATGAATGAATTGATTGAACTGTTCTTACTGTATTAAGTTAACTATATTATATATGAATTTAAGAACCGCCCCTAGAGGAGGGGTGGTTCCGATGCACCGACACTTGAAACAACAAAACAAACAAAAAGGATGGAAAACCGTAAATACAAAAAGTGCAACATTGTAATCTATGTGTTAGTGCATCATCTACGTCCTCGAAATGGACCGATGGGTCAACAAATTGCCCCCAATAAATGTATAAACTAACTTAAACTCTAGATGCACATTTGAACACAAAGAAAAAATAATACAATGGGAGACGGCAATACTAAAAAGGGAAAAAATACGATACATACTATTATAAAACCATAAATGGCAGAAGAAAGAAACGGACAGCAAATGCACATGACAATACAACAAAAATTTGAGACGTAAAAAATGCGTGACCGACAAGGCCAATAAACTACAAACAAAAATGAAAAGATAAATCCGAACAATTTATTTTATTTTATTTTAACAAATATACAGATGTTAACATTTCAACCATTCTTTCTTTTTTATGAATATTGATTTTGAGTTTGAGAATTGTATTTAAGACTAAATGGGTAGGATATTTTCTGAACGTGTGAGGAATGTTCGTTCTACATAATAAAAGTGATGAACTTTTTTATTCTACATATTTTTCTGATTATGTATTTCTTTTTCAATGGCACTTTTCTTCAATCTTCAGTTATTGGAATAGATTCATATTTTCCAATTGTAACCATGAACAAAAACCACATTTTATGATTAGAGGCTTTTCGACACTTTTCTTTATATTTGTATTTATAGAATTGTTTAATGAATCACACACCATGCCTTAGCTGTGAGGGGAAGTGAAATTCTTGCTATTTCTTCTAGATTATGTAGCAAAAACATTTTTGTAATACGTCATTTTCTTCACATGATTAGGATTTTTTGCCACCTTCTTGTTATTTATCAGTTTTTAATCAGTCATTCCAGATGAGTCATATATTTTTAATTTCTTCCGGTTTGTGAAATTCAGTAATGAAGTGATTTTCTCTATTTCCTTCATGGAGTCAGCAAATTGCTTACCATCTTTTGTAGCTTTTTGAGTAGCATTTTTCATGACTAATCGGCAATTAGTGGTGTTTGAAGAACTTCACCTTTTGCCATGAATGGATGTTGAATTCCCTTTACTTCTCATAACCTAGTCTATCCTTTCTGTTTTTATGGTCTATTTTCGTCGCAAGCTCAGCAACTTTCCGATGCTTCCTTGTATTTTCTCTTGTAGCATCTCTTTTGAACATTCAGCCATTGGCGGTGCATAAACTTTTTCGCTTTTTCGCTGAACAATCTCATATTTCCTACCCAGTATGAAATATGCTGATACCCTTTCCGACAATAACTTATTCTCGGTGCACTCGTTGTAACGTATTGGGGCCATAAGGAGCATTTATATCTCCTGTATAACCCCTGGGAGCTATCAGCATATAAGCATACTGCATTGACGACTTCTGGGAGCTACTAACGTTTCTCTTGAAATGCATTTGCCTCTTTCTTTTCTTTGCAACTGTCTCGCGGAATTTCTATTTGTGCGACATTCTCCATTAACTGATAACATTTCCATTTTCTCTGCGCCACTTTCCAAGATTAAAATGCCTTTTCTTTCGGACTATAATTAATTCATAGCTCCCAAGACTGCGCACAAAAACAGGCTTGCGATGTTGCGAAGGTTAAGATGCAACTCCGTTTTTCCGAGGCATACTCATTATTCCGATTTTGCTTATAGGTATAATAGCAGGTACGTAAGCAGTTTGCGATGAAATGTAATTTTCAAATCGTGCAGCCAGCAACTCGCTGTATCCATATTTCGCTTTATGTTATGAAAAGAAAATGAACTTTTAACGGTTCGGCAACGAAATAAAAATAATTTCGAGAAGAAAAGAAGAACGAAACACAAAATAATTTGGCGACATTTTTACTGAAATTTTTGCAGCGAAAGAAATTGCTCAAACTTAAATTTAGCAAAATGCACGTATTTAAAAAATGATTATATCTTCTGATCTTAATGAAGACTTCTTTCGTTGATACAATCCATAATGTTCTTTGTATTATGTTCGTTTTGTGTCTCTCTGTATACAATAGAACATCATGAATATTTAATGTGCATATGAAAATACAAATTGAAAAAAATAACAAAACAAAATTTTATGGGATTGAATCAATAAACAACTTCAACAAATAACACTCGAAAGACTTTTCGTGAAATATAGAAGTAGATGCTAATTAAAAGCTGTATTAATTAACGAGCAATTTTGTAATGAGTTTCATACTCTCATCTTTTACACTTTTAGAGATGTATACGTAGCAGGCCCTTCCTGTTCTGCATATCAGAGTATCACTTTTGTTGTTACTAATTGAGAAAACTTCATGCAAACGTTCAGTGGCGTAGCAACTTGAAATTAATTCCTCAACAAAACTCGCCATTTATGCTATGTTTTGAGAGCTTATTGTAAATTCGTATAGGAACCGCCAGTCATTTAATTCGACCGATGGCTGGCCGAATAATGGGTACCAATGGTTGGCCGATTATCGAATTGTATTGGTCCGTTTATGTTAGATCAGTAACCCATATGTATCCTAGATTTATTTTTACAATTATAGTATTTGAAAGTTAGCAATAGGCCATTAATTTGTCGCAACAGTAACGCAAACTATTCAGTAATTTTCAAGAAAGTCAATTCTAAATAATGCCATGCGCCTTTTATATAATAAACATTAGTTATTCACAATGAGACGCGTGGGTCAGGGGGTAGAATTTCGGTCTTGTAAAAGGTACAAAAGTACGTTGCTTGTTCGAGTCTTACTGGAATGCTAAGCTCTAGATCTTTGCGTAGCATTCGGGAGGTCACCGGTTCGAACCTGGATCCGCCTCCTCTGGTCCAAGTTTTCTGTGGTTTCCTTGGATCATTTAGGCAAATGCTGGATCAGTAATATTCCACAGATAATCTTTCACTTCTCTTCTGTTTTCATTTCGTCCGTCTCATCTTTCTCTCCCTAACCACACCACCCATCCATTCCTACGATTCCTGAAAGGCGGCTGAAGAGGGTCTTACGCCCTACCCTCCGGCTTTATACTACAGTGTAGGCCGGAGGGACTGCCCGCCCACCAGCACGAGTAGTTGTTTTAAAGTTGTTTTTTCGAGCTTTACAGCAAACAAATTTGTTCATTCATTTTTAACCACTGAAACATTATATTTTCCTATGTTTGGCCGACTATCGTTTACAATAGCTGAGCTCATATTAGGTTCCAGACATTAACAATTAAAAGACCAGTTGTGGTTGTCATAACTGTGCCTGGCACCGAATACTGGACCAATTATTGACCGTTTATAAAATCCTATAAGGAAAAAAAAACAATTGTTTTTGTGTATCGATCATGTTTTCATTACTTGATGGAATATCTTAATGGTAACAGCATTAAGTCATGCGCATAAAGTCAAATATCCCGAATTAATCCTCATTAATTTGAAGTAATCTGTAGTGGTTACAAATTAATTGAAGAATTGATATTACATTGATGTACTAGCATATCACAGTGCAAAATAATTATTTAAAGTATTTGTGAGTACACAAAAGAAAGAGGTTAAGAGTACGAAAAGTATCCAAAGGTACGCGTATCGTAAGTAAATTTAGAAATCTAAAATCACAAAGACTAAGAACTTTACATATGCATATTAGTGAAATGATAACATTTGTAGTATCAAAGAAAAAAAATTGTTGTTTTGTTTTTTATTTATTTTAAAATATTATGGGCCAAAATAAAATTGCTGTACTTACTTTCAATTAATATATATTAAATAAATTACCAGTCCTTCCAAATCGTTAATTTAGGCACCTTTAATGAGGTAAGGAACCCAGGCACTTAGGCTTTTTATCTTTGTTTGGTGCATTATTTGGGAATTCATGAGTTACGCCACTGAGTAAAGTGAGCTATAACGTGCACGGATGCAGACGACGAGAGTATAAAATTTGATGCGTAAAAGTTGATGCTTCGTGTTCATAAGCATAACGAGAGACCGCGACTATTGAATAACCCTGTCAATTACTCTATTTCATGCCTTGCTACACTAATTGACAATTAACGTTTCAGTTATTTTGGTACATGGTGTGCAGTAATGTAATAATAACGGCGTGTTTATTGCTAATGCTGTTACTGGCCAGGATACGCAATCGTTATTTATCGATATAAAATTAGAAAGATAATCAAACGGGAATCGCCAGATTTATTAATATAGCCGGATCATCAGCTCCCCTTTCACCTAACACAACCATATACACAATTGTTTCCCTCTCGGATCTTTTGCTCTGCATTGCCTCTCCTGGTTAGTAACCAGCCTCGGTATCCATATCGACAACATTATTCGGGGTCCGTTATTGCCCTGGAATCGGCCTGTTTTCAAGTTAAATAAATAAAAGCGGTTTTCATATGAGAATTTGTAAACATGAAAAAGCTACCCTATTCAAATTGCAGATACATACCCCAGCAATTCATTAGACTGGTTAAGTGCAATATATCAGTTTTATGGACTAAATTTTGGTTGTTAAAACAGCTACATTTACCCAAAACCATCCACTTGTTATTAGGTATTTTAAACGTTTATTTGGATTCGTAAATTACTAATAAAACATGATAGCTTCTGAGTTCCTGATTAATTTTATTCAAACATTTCGCCGAGTGCTACTATCGGTAGTATCTTCATTAACTAATAGTTAGTTCTCAGCAGTCCGTCACCACTGAAGATGTTAACAGTAGCAGCCAGAGAAACGTTTGGAATAAATAAAGAAGGACCATGACGGAACCCAGAAAGCAGGAGAAAAAAAATCCCTGAAAGCCTAAGTATGAAACTAAATTAAATCCAATACGAAAGTAAAATTTATCAGTATCAGTTAAGGGATATAAGAGACCAAAAATGATAATGCCAGCTATAGGGTGTATGTACATCGTTATAATTCTTATCCCTTGACGTATCGCATTTTCAGGATTTGATTTAATTTTGAAATTCGTCGAACGATTTCCTAATGATTCTTCAAAATGGTAGAATAAATACGGATGTTAACGATAAATAGATAAATGAATATTGTAACGAATTTTCTAGATCAACTTATTTATTTAAACAATTATTTATTTTACACTTACACACTACTTAAAACACTTAAACACTAATGCAACAACTTATTTATATGACAAGGTAAATGTGTTATTTATATCACTCAGTATATCGTATTTATATTACCATTCTACTATCAACTATAAACCGTGACGGTGTACTAAACTGTGTCTCTAACTATACTGCTACTAAACTATACTAAAACTAAACTAAAACTCTTCTTGACCGTCGACAACATAAAATTTATAGAGGTATCGAAGGTTCTGGAGTAATCAAAAACGATCTTCTAGTATTTTCTTGAACTCCTATTATGTTGTTGTTTACTTATTTCTATCAAAGCGCCGACCGACGACCGTATTCGAGGAACCCGTCTTATCTGTTTCCGGAACTCGCCGCCGCTCTTGTACACACACATACAGGCTCGTTACAATATGAAGACATCAACAAGACAAGATAAATATACGTAAAAAAGCATAAATTTTTTATGATTACTTTTAAGCGCAGTACGCAGAATATTTACAGGATTACTTGTAAGGGAGTTTGGGTCGACCAACCATTGGGGGTGTATAAAGTATATTCACCGTGGTAACTATTATTTTTTGAATTGTTATCTTTGTCTAAGAATCGTTCGGAATCAACAGTGTAATTCAATGCCAGTAGGGGTATTAGCCCTCGGAGTAGTTGTTTCTGCTGATTCCATATTTATATTAATTATTATTCCTTTGACGTTTCGCATTTTCAGCAATTGATTTTATTTCGAAATTCGTTGAACGATCTAAAGATTCGTCAAAATGACAAAATAAATACAGGTGTAAAACGATAAATAAATAAATGAATATACAAACATCAACAAGACAAGATAAGGATATGTAAACAAGGAACAAGTTTTAAGGACGAGTCTTAAGAGTCAAGTGTTTTTTAACGTAGGTGACAGATGCAACCACCGTGAAAATCTTTAAAAGTATCACTGAATATCACGTCGATCCATTAATTTTAAAAACGCTAGCTTCAAAAATGAACTGTATTTTTTTCAGAACATGTTATATGCAGTGTTATGATGATTAGTTTTACTACGTTAGCATACACTGCTATTATGAAACGTTAAAAATCGCGCATGAGTGTAATAAAAATAGTTCTAATCGTCCATTTTGGCATAATATAATTTAATAGGTATAACCTGCATAAAAAATGAAACATTTTTCATTAAATAATGAGCTAAAGTCTATGTAATAACTTATCATCTCATTTATATGATCAGTATTTATGGTAATAAAGATTGTTGTTTATTTCTAAAAAAGTTCTGGATAGGTAATTATTTAAAGCGTTTCATAGTTATACTGATCTGGTTAATATGCATAACATTTTATAGGAAATTGTGTTGCGACCTCCTATCGACGAATGAACATTGTAACTGCCCATTTGATGCAATTATCTTGTCAAAACTGCCTCTCAAACTCCCGTTAAACGAATATATTTAGTGCACAAGTACAACTATCGTACAATTTCGCTTGTAAATTTACCTCGGACTTCTGATGCAGTTTATAATGTGTATCCAACTGGCAATTAATGAAAATTACACGATAATGAGTTAAAAAAAAGTTCTTAGGTGCAGAGTTGTTTTTGAAAAGTTACCAAATGGTTTTACCAGTATGGCATTCAGTCCCTGAAGGAGGTACGTTTGTTACTGAAAAATACTTCAGATGCTTAGTGTCGTGTTTTAACTTTTGGCTGTTGAGTTATTTACTGTGTTATATTTGACGATCTCAATATGTAAATTATTTTACTAGAGACAAGAAGTATGTTAAAAAATAGTAGAAAGGTAATAATATGTGATTGAGGTGGGGTTATGTATGTATTAGAAAATTACAGGAAAGTCTCTATACAGTAAATTAATTAATGAATGACTTTGACCCTTAAACGAGGTTGTTCACTATTTAGAGTACCTATAGGTAAAAGATATCTTATACGAGGGTAAATTAAATATAAACGGTAATTTTGTAAAATAAATTTATTGATTAATGGTACACACCAACTGAAAATTTTACATTTTTCAATGTAGTCACCTCCGTACTCTACACACTTTTGCCACCGATTTGGTAGCTTGGATATTCCTTCTTCATAAAAAGTTTGAGGGCGAGTTGTCAGCCAATTGCGCAAATACTCCTCTAGTTCTTCATTGCTGTCAAAGTTTTTACCTCCAAGTGATTCTTTCAAGGGCGCGAACAAAAAATAATCGCAGGGTGATTAGTGATTAGTCAGGGCTATAAGGAGGATGCTCGAGGGTTTTTCAGCTCATTTCATTCAACTCTTACGGAAGTGTCCTTATCAAAACTGTGGTGTGTGGCCTGGCGTTGTCACGAAGGAGGATGACGTCGCGAATGGGCATACCCTGTCGTTTGCTTCGGTACGATTTGCGATTTTTGTCGTCTGTAACACTGTAACAACTCAGAATAGTAAGCCGCATTCACTGTTCGTTGATCGTGAAGAAAATCAATGAATAAAACTCAAACAAACCGTTGAGTTAAAGAAAACAGGCGCAAGCACTTTTCCGACTGAGAGACGGGTTTTAACTTTGACAGGACACCCTACATCCTTTCTTCGCCATTCCTTACTCGTCATATTTGATTCGAGAGTGTAGTGGTGGACCCACGACCCACGTCTCATCATAAATGACGATACGCCATACGCCTCAAAAAAACTCCCCTTCTAGTCGAAATCGATTCAGACGTCTTTCAGTTGCCTTGCGTGAAAATATTTTTTTGGATGGTACTCCCCCATTCTACGGTAAATCTATATACACATATTTTTGTATATATCGTGTTTTGGAATAGTCAATTTTCAATAGTCATAATGCACATGACAACTAATGTTTTCTAATGCTCGAGGGTTCTTAACTTTTTCTATTACCAGCAATGTGACATTATGGATTTGTAGATCCTAATAATGTTACCCTCTGTTTCTCTGTCGTTTCATCTTCCGCCTTATTTTTTGGCTATTTTTTCTGATGACGAAACGTAGGTTATCTCAAGAAGGAACTTCTAAATTAGAATGATTGGATTTAAATTTATTTGAAGTTTTTTTTTCTGAAATGTTTTCTTTAAATGGCTCTATTAAATCTGGATGTGTTGATTGTTTCTCCTCCGTAGTTTTTCAAAATCATGTGCGACAGCGTTTTTTAAATTTTTTGCAGCCAACCGTTGCTGGCATTGAAAGGTCCTGTTTAAAGTTTTGCATACAAAATCTTTGCCTTTCCTTTAATCATGTCTCCATTAACGGGTTGATGTTATTCTCTTTGTTTCAGAGACCACATAGAAAGTGCTTTTTCCATTTTTGATATTTTTAATGTATGTATTTTGCTAACTAAGAGCATATTTTTATTTTTGTTAGATCTTATTACTTGCCCACACACCTACGCTCTCGGTTCAATTTAACAAGTCGATATCTGTAGAGTTTTGCAGGTATTTGTCTATTAAAAAGTATTTACAATATCTACAATATTCACTTTCTTATAAAAACTATGACCGGGTGAATCGATGTGTGGTGCGGTGTGTTTTTATTAACTATGAATAACTTAAGGGTGGTAAGAAGTGGAAGAAATAGAGAACGGAAGAGGCGATAAAAAATGACAGACAGTTAGAATATATCTGGGTATTGATAAAAATATAGGAACTGTAGGTCAGGTCATAAATTATGGTGAGTGATATAATTTGATATTTCACAACAATATCCTTACTATAAAGGGACCTTGTTAAACATTACTAAATCCCACAATAGGTAGAAAATATCTACAAATGGCATTCACTACGCTGTCTGCATTTATTTAAGCGAAACATTGTTAACAATCAAAAAGAAATGTTCACTTTAGACTCGCCATCGTTATTAGTGGATTTTGCAAATACGTAGTACCTACCAGCTACCATAAAGCATTACTTGTTGTTATTTTGGTTTCATTATTGTACTTGAACTGTATATATAAGTTTGCTACATATTTTGTAATTTTAGTAACAATAATTTCTCATGATGGCCCGCAAGGGTTGAAAAAATATTGTCGAAATCAATAAAAAATTTAGTGAAACGTAACCCAGTGTTTCGTTACTCAAAAATCTTAGTTTTTGTCAAAATATTTCACAATGAATGCGATGCGTTTTGAACCTATTTCAATTACGAAAACTTTAAAAGGGTTGTTTAAGATATAAAGACGGATGCGTGTTACAGCAGCTGCAGCGCAACCCTCGTTGCGTTGACACATATTAGATGCAAGATTAGAGTGTGGATTTAATTAACTCGTTTTATTCGGAATTTGTGCGGTTGTGTGGTCCGCAAATGTGTTTGCTCGACCGTTACGAATCGTGAATACGTGCAAGAGCCGAGTGCCTTTGAATCATTGCGAATTGCGGAATTGGACTTAATTGGCTCCCGTTTAGTACAATTTGTGAATGCTCTTTTCACAACTACTTTGCCTCCAACTCGTAATCTCCAGCCAACTGCACGCGATGTCTTTGCTTGGAAAGAACATTGTTTTAATAAAAGGCGATAAGACCAAAAAGATTGCAAAGACCATGTACTAACTGAATAACATAAACGGTGTAAAAACTCGACTTATTGTTTGTCTTTGCATCTGGGAGATATTACATCATGAAAAAGGAGATTTTGTGTTCATAATGTGGCCGAAATATAAAGTTTATATTTTTAGAAATTAAAAGATTGATCTTTTGATTTTTCAACATTTTCAACAAACAAATATAAAGTAGTATGTTTAATTAGGTGATTGAAATGGATTATTTCACCTTTGCACAGATGTGCCACTTCTTTTGATTCCTATGGGGGAATCGGTGCAATAAACGGACTTCGTGTTTTAATTGTTTATTACACCCAACTATTTACAAACTATATACACTAATTTTATGGAACGTCGTGAAGGCTACTTATATACGAAGATTAATTGATTATGACGAATTGATTGAACTATATGTTATTTATGCTATACGTTTATAGAGATCTTGCTGTAATTGTTGCTATATGTTAAAACGTACTAAAGATGATCTCTTATAAACGTTTGATATTTTTATCTAATATGTTGAATGAATGAATTGATTGGAACTGATCTTGAATGAATGAATCGTATTGAATTGATCTTACTGTATTATGTTAACTATATTATATATGAATTTAAGAACCGCCCCTAGAGGAGGGGTGGTTCCGATGCACCGACACTTGAGACAACAAAACAAACAAAAAGGATGGAAAACCGTAAATACAAGAAATGCAACATTGTAATCTATGTGTCGATGCATCATCTACGTCCTCGAAATGGACCGATGGGACAAATTACCCCCAATAAATGTATAAACTAACTTAAACTCTAGATGCACATTTGAACACAAAGAAAAAATAATACAATGGGAGACGGCAATACTAAAAAGGGAAAAAATACTATACATACTATTATAAAACCATAAATGGCAGAAGAAATAAACGGACAGCAAATGCACATGGTAACACAACAAAAATTTTGAGACGTAAAATAAATGCGTGACCGACAGGACCAATAAATTACAAACAAAAATGAAAAGTTAAATCCGAACATAGTAAGCAAATCAATACCCCGTATAGAAGATATGGCCGATTGATGGCTACCAATGATCGAACTGCCATTCATGTTATATCCGTGGCCCATGGGTCTTCTAATAAAATTATATATTTTTTCATGTTTATGGTATTTAAAGATCAACAATGGGACATTAATTTGTTCTAGCAGTAACGCGCGTCATTCAGTCATTTTCAGCTATTCGCGCTGGTGGGCGGGCAGTCCCTCCGACCTACACTGTAGTGCAAAGACGGAGGGTAGGGCGTAAGGCCCTCTTTAGCCTCCTTTCAGGAATCGTGGAAATGGGTGGGTGGTATGATTAGGGAGAGAAAGATGAGATGGACGAAAAGAAGATAGAGGGAAGTGAAAGGTTTATCTGGAGTATTACAGCCCCAGTGATCCAAGTGAACTAGTGACCTCCCGAATACTAAGCAATGATCTAGAGTACTATATCATGCCGCTCAGTGACGATTCTGAAGAATACCGCGAGTCTTATATATACAAAAAGTTTTAATCGTTTGACAACGAAAGTTAGGATTCAGGGCGTAGTATTCTCGTTTAGTAATCATAAGGTCGTTGGTTCAAGCGTTACAATGGACACTTTATTCATTCGGTTTTAACAACCGGGCTGTTCTATTTGCCTATGCTTGTCCGATTATTGTATGCCATCGCTGAACCCAAATTAGGTTCCAGGCATCAACCATTAAAAGACCAGTCGTAGTTGACATGACTGTGGATAGATTGCCTGGTACCTAATTCTGACCCAATTCTTAGCCGTTCATAAAACCCCATAAGGGGAATAGAAGACTGCTTCTTATATTTACTTATGTACCATTGATTTTGGTTTTGTACAGTCCAATGTTTTGTTATTTTAATGACCAAAAATAGATTAACGGTGTTTAATCGTTCGAGTAATATCAGAAAACGATTGAGAGCCATTTGATTACTGAAACTTTAGTTTGAAATGCAAAATTGCGGAATAAAGAACACTTCTATAAATATATTCAAAAAAGAAGGAATTAAAATCCTTATTCGTCTAAATTTTAAATATGTGCCGAACCTTTGTAAGCAAGCGGTAATGAGGACAACAATCTTTGTGGCTTTTGGTTCGTTGTGCCTACTTGGTAGGACGCGTTCAAAATGTGAGATCTTTGATCTTAAAATTTAGACGAATAAGGATATTAGTTCCTTCTTTTTTTAATATGTTGTATTTTCGTCTAGAAATCCATCGGAATCAACAGTGTAATTCATTGCCGGTAGGGGTATTAGTTGTTTCTGTTGATTCCATATTTATATTTATACTTCTATAAGTATTATTTATTAGATAATGTTCTTTTGGTATTGAATTGGATTCTATGAAAACTTTAATTATATATCGATTATTATATTATATTTAAGAAAATTTAACGAATGGTTGGAAGCAGTTTATTGAACCATCAGTACATTTACTTTCGCATTAAAATACATTTCACATCGTTTTCGTAACACGTAAAATCGGTTGTATGGAACGAGTGGTCGTGTAATTTGCGGTAAAATGTAAAAATTGTAGATTGAGCGGTCACTTTTTCCATCTCATTTAAATATGTCGATTTTGCGGTCAAGGTAACATAAGACTGTGGAATATGCGGTCATAAATTCGAATACCAATAAAACACAACTAACATCATGGAGCTTAATTTGTCAATATTTGTTTATAAAAATATACATATATAAATACATTGTTATATGAAATATAAGAAAAATAAGGAAGTATACATTATACACGTGAAACTCTTTTATAAATAAATTGTTATTCTTAATCTACTCTTATAATATAAGACATTTTCTTTAGAAATAATAATAACCGTTGTCATCATCTTCATACAACTTTCTCACCTTTTCAATCCTCTTATCCAGGTGGATGTATTTCCTTTTTCGCTTTTTTCCGTCTAAATTTAATTCCAACCTCATTATTTTTTATTCAGCTCAGCAACCTAACCGAGCCTAACTTAACTTAACCTAACCAATTTGTTTTCAAAAATAGAGGTGTACATTATACACGTGAAACGCTTTTTTGACTGCAAAATCGACAGGTAAATTTTACCCTTCCTCCATTTTTACATTCAAGAAAGATTTGACTGAAAAATCCACTGACCGTTCGATAGACTGACCGCAAATAGGAGGACACCGACGGAGTAGGAGAAGGTGGTGACTAATAACTAAGAAATACATGAAATGATCTGTTTGTATTTTACCGACGACGACGACCATCCCGCAAAGATTATTGCCGCCGTTATCGCTTGCTTACAAAAGTTCGGCACATAAAAATGTCGAGGGATGAGGACGATTTGTTATTGGCGAGTGCGAGGTTTATAATCCTGCATTCTATAATTGCAAAAAAAAGAAACGGCGACCTAGGCGTTGGTGGGTGACAAAGCCATTTAAAAATAGAAGTGTATTTAGTGGCAGTCATCTATTGAAGGAACTTCAAGATGAAGATGGATGACACCTCGTCAGCACCCATTCCCGAATGCATGGTCCCTTCATGTCGCATCTCACGACGAAACGACGTTAACGAACTTTCTATTTTTCTTTTTACTTCACCTTCTTCAGATTGCAATTCTTCTGCAATACTTTTCCATATATCTATTTTAAAATATTTATTAGTGGGATCCCATAGCACGGGATTTTGCCTATAGCACTCTATTAACCTTAAATTTAACTCTTCGGTCCACTCCATCGTTCTTTATAAATATTACAAATAATTATTGCTAATAAAAGAAGATCAGAACGAGAAATTCAAAAAAGAGCGTATCTATTCGTATCAAATAGAGACCAATGACTGAACACTCGAAGCATGCAACAAATCCTGTCCAGACCAAATCAAACTCTCTTTGACGTACCGCTCGAGTAGCGAACCCAACCGAACGCCAACGCCAAGCTTGGCAACCGTTGGGTTGCGTTGGGTCGCGCCGTACACACCGATTCCAACCCTTCCGAATCGCTACCACATGTGCCTTGGTTTGCGTTGGAAACTCGGTCTGTACGCGGCTTAAAGCCATAAATGCCACTTGCAGGCAAATGCAACATTTTAACTGAACCGACAATTCATGCTAATATTTTAAAGTAAACATACTCTGAATCTGAACAATGTCTATAACTAGCCTTCATGTATCGGAAGATGACCGACTATCCTATCTCTTCTATTTCTTATTGACCGTCTTAGCGCCTATTGTTTGCTTACTTTTTCCTAAAACCCTGTGCTATGCTTTGTTTTATGTCTTCACCAAATTTACCATCCTGAGTTATCTGATTTCCTCCAATTTTCATATTAGCTTTAATCCCTTCTTCCTTAGATACAAACTAATATTTTGTTATATTTTTATTTGTCTTCAATTCAAATTCTTTTGACATTATTCTAAAGATGTTTTTCTAATTACGTAACAAAATCTTTATGGTTTGCTTCTGTTCCTCGTAAAGGTCTTTGCAGAAACAGTTTCATTTTTTATTTTATTATCACAACTAATCAAGACTATGTTACTTTTACTATTAGTACTGAGGTTAATAAATGTCATAAGTACTGCAAATTCCGTACAGTTATTACATCGGTTCTGTAAGTAGCACTTCTGTCTGCAAAATTATTGTGGATTATAAATCAAGCCAATTAAGGTAAAATAATAACTACCTTACAGGGAGTTTTTCGTAAAAAGTGTAGGTAGTTTCGCTATGGCCAGTCTGCATCGTATTTAATAGGTTATTATTAAATATACATTTATCACAACTGACAGAAAATGAAATTTTGTTATTGTAAAAGTTGAACCAGGAAATTAACACGAGCACCACTTAAAGTTAAACATAATGTATCTAAAGTGTAACATGCAATTTATGACCTATATCAAATGAACTCAGTGGGGACATGTAGTACTGTTAAATTTGATCTCGATATTCGTTCGTTACTTGATTTGATATCTGTCGTAGTTAAAATTGGATCTCATTTGAACGTTTATGTGTGCGAAATCGTTACTTTTTTAATGATCGACATAAATTATTATAGTTAACAGTTTATAAATGTTTATCACAATTGAAATATCAACACCATGATTTACATCCCAATAATAAATTGCATTTGTTACGCACCTTTCTTTATTATTCGCGCGTATATCAATTTATCTATAAACTATTAAGCCATTGAAGGAATAACTGCTTTCAATATTTTTTAACAGATATTTGATGGTTTATTTGTTGATACATATTTCAATGACCTCCCATTTGTAAAGATAAATTTGGCACACGGAACGTATAGTACGTATAACCAGCGTAAGGAATGCTCCAGTTCTGTCACAAACAACTTTTATCTCCTAACACCACAAATTATTCGCTTTCAGTCACTGTCAGTAGATAGAACGTATCTGTTATTATTTTTCTTCCGAATGCATTTTTTTGTTTTCATGGAAGAGAAGAAATCTTCAAAAGCTTTCCTTGATTAGTGTCGGCTTCCCGAGGAAAATGTCTTCGGACCTTCTGATTAAAACCACTCTAACACATGAGCTAAAAAGTCCCGGATCTATGACATAGATGGCGCTTGTTTTATTGCATGGACCTCGTTTTCAGTTAATACTAACCTTCAAAAGAGAGCTGTTAAAATTTCATGATATTCTATTCATTAGTTTGTGAATTATAGTGCTAAGAGTGACGCTACTTTTGTTATTTTCAAAACAATGGCTAACAGGGTAACAATTTCGTGTTTTAATTTTACACTGTTTCTTAAAAATACTGTTCAAGCGAAGAAGCGAAGCAATGGCTTGAAAAGTGTTATGGAGACCCCACTCCATCGGAAACAACCGAAACAAAATAAAACGTTGGTTTGCTGACTTCAAACGTGGTCGTAGAGACACTGATGATGTAGAACGCAGTGGACGTCAGCAGCCAAATGAGGCGGTAACACCAGAAAACATAAAAAAAGTCCACAAAATCGTTTTGAATAATCGAAAGTGAAATGGCGTGGGTTAGCTGACATCGTAAAGATATCAAAAGAACATATTGGCTTTATGTTATATTACATGAGCATTTGACTATGAGAAAGCTGAAAGCTCTGTTCAAAGTGGGTGCCGCGTTGGCTCACTGTTGACCAAAAACAAGAACGTTGATTGAACATGGATCCATCACTTCACTCTTGAATCAAAACGATCGTCATCTGAGTGGATCAGTTGCTGAACTGATATATCTCGTCCAAAGCTCCTGAAAACTCAATAATCGGCTGGAAAGGTTAAGGCCTCGGCCTCGCTATTTTGAGATGTGATGTGCGTGGTGTAATATTCATCGACCATCTTGAGAAGGGAAATAGCATCAACAGTGAATTGTAGTAGTTATATAGCGTTATTGGAGCGTTTTAAGGGTGAAATTGTAACGAAACGACCGCATATAGGAAAGAAAAGAAAAATTGTTTCATCAAGACAACGCACCGTGTCACAAGTCATTTGTCATCAAAACAATGGCAAAATTACATGAATTGAACTTCGAATTGCTCCCACATCTACCATATTCATCAGATTTGGCACCCAGAGACCTGGCTGTTCGCAGACCTCATAAAAATGCTCGCCGGCAAGAAATTTCTCTCGTATAAAGAGGTTATCACTGAAGCTGAGCCCTATTTTGAGGCAAAAGATAAATTGTAAAAACGTGTTTTCTTTGTTAGGCCCGGGACTTTTTAACCCATGTGTTACCCTAGGCTGTTCTAGGACCGTTCTCGAATGCATTCTCCCTTTATTTGAGTGGAGGTTTTGCCTTACAGTTAGAGCTTTTCTTAACCTTGCTGATCCGTACATTAATAACCTTAACAAGTATCTTAAATTAGCCAACTCTCCTGTATATTTTTAATTTGTAACAAAATATTGTAATTTAAATCGTTATGGGCTTTCTATGGTACTATAAATTAGTTATCATTCTTTAAGTGTAACAAGTTTCTCAAATGAAATTATGGCGCGCTATAAACTACTTGTGCATATTATTTATTACGAATTAGTTATTTTGATTAACACCAATTAAAATTACAAATTGCATGTTCAGCCAATAACCTAATATGTTGGTCACGGGAGACATTAATTTACCAACAATACTATATAAAACGGCATGTAGTAAATAATTCTGACACCTTACAACTTTCAATATGCAGAACAAAACCATAACGTGATACGAGCACTCGAAAAATAATCGCGCCATTTCCTTAACAGTTGTTAATAATGAATACTGGCAAGTACTTACAGCAAACAATAAATCTTTAGTACATTATGAGTCCATGGCCTACGCGGAACACCTAATAACACACGTTTGTATGCACTCATTTACATTATTTTCCTACTTTAATTCTTCTCAATTGTTCAAAAAGATATTTACTAAGTCGTTCATAAATTATACTTACAGCAACAAGTAGTTGTCTTGTAGTAAGCTTTCAATTACGAGGCGCAGAAATTCCGTACGATACAAAAAATCGATTTTATTAAATTCCTTGGAAATGTACAGGGTGTTTCGATTATATTTATGGAGCCTTACTCGCCACACATTTTTTAAATATGTATTTGCTTATTATTTTTTATTAAAATATTATTTGGTCTTCTTGTATGTAAATATAATTATAAATATTTCTATTCTGAATAGTATTCTTTTATACTATTTTATTGCTACTGTGCAAACAACTATTCAATATTTTCTATATACCTTCCGATTATACTCTTTGGAAATTACTTTATTTCTTTTACTTTCCTATGATCCTTTAACATTCAGATTTCGCTTACTAACAGCATGACATCTATGGTCCCTGTTCGTTTTTAATTGCATTTTAATGTTGGGTTTCTTTGTCATCTAAAGGTCTTTAAACTTTCATACAACTTCGTGTAAATATTCTATTCAAATCTCATCCCGTTCTGATTGGCTCCCTTCTGTAATAAAAATTCATCTAGCTCCTCCCTAATAGTTTTTTTAATGTTTTCTTTTCAAAAACACTTCACTTTCTATCTGCTCTCTCTACATTAAACATTCCGTTTTAATTAAAGTTGTTATTGTTTCAGTTGTGTTTTATTTTATTTTGGTTTAAACTGATAATGTATTTTTATCAAACAACATTAACAACAAAATACTATAGCAAATTCCGTTCTAAAACTAGAAAAAATCGTCGATTTTCGATATCTATAAGGTAAGATAGATAAGTTACGATGGAAAACGAAATCACTGGAAACGGTAAATTTGGAAATTCGAAAAAGATTCCGTATAGGTGCAAAATGTGGACGGTAGACATGGCGCGGCGCCAGATGTGGTGTTATAGGCGGATAATGAAAATATCCCGGATAGAAAAGAAGATGAAGAGGTATTGAAAAGAGAAGGAGAATGAAGGGCGCTAAGAGAGAGATAGGAGTGTGGAACACCTTCTAAGATATGAAGGGCTAGTTGTTAGAAGCAGGAACAGGATTAAAGAGGAAAAAATAAAGACATAAATTAGATTACTGTTCATAAATAGTTAATGACGTGGTTTGTTCCTATGATGATAATAATTCTTATCTAACTGTAGCGGTTACTTTAATTTTATATTCTCAGAATATAAATAACCGCTACATCAAACACAAAATCAAAATATGAACACCAACATCAAATACAATAAGCGATGTCTACAATAAAACACAACACCGAAGTACAACATATAACAAATACTAAACAACATCAGGCGGAAATACAAAATAATAGCATGGGTCCGATTTGTTGACGACATATTATGTAAAACAGAAGGAAATCCACACAACGACATTCTAACATACATCAACAATATCGATAAACATATCCAATTCACAATAGAAGAAGAAAAAAACCAACAGACCAATTACCTAGATTACACCTTCAAAAACTCGTGCAACAAAATAGAATACAAAATATACCGAAAACACACACAAACAGATGTAATAATCCCTGCAGAATCAAACCATCCAAAACAGCACAAAGAAGCAACATTCAGAAGCGGTGTACGCCTAGAAACAACACCAATGAATGAAAAAGACTACAACACAGAACTTAAAATCATCCACCAAATCGCCAAAAACAACGGATATAACAATAAAATAGCAAAACGCATACACAACCAAATAAAAACAGCAACAAAATCCTCAACAAAAAAAGAGAAAAAAGAACAAAAAATGGACCACATTCACATATTTTGGCCCTCACACCTACTCTATAACAAAATATTTAAAAAAACACATCAAAATGGCATACAAAACATTTAAAAAATAAAAATAAAAATCAAGAATAAGAGAGAAGATTACGACAAATACAACAGATGAGGGGTATACAAATTTAAATGTAACACATGCGAAAAGAACTATGTAGGACAAACAGGCAGGAAAACAGTACAAAGATACAAAGAGCGTATAAAATCTTACAGAGAAGGGAAAACCGATTATAACTACGCCACTCATCTACCTCAAAACCTACATAGCCCACGTCCTATAGAAGAAACTCTCACAATATTACATCACGCTCCAAAAAGAGAAAACTAAACATCTTGGAAAATAAGGAGATATATAAAAGTAAAATAAAAAACACCATCATCAACGTACAAATAAATAACACCTTAGACACCATATTCACCCCCCTCAAACTCATCGCTCAGAACAGTATAAATTCACACCACCAAACAACATCAGATCAATCAGCTTGATAATGCCGAAAGGCGAAACGAGCGTCGCTGCAAGAGAAATAAAAAAAAATTGCCAAAATTTGTCAAGCGAATTTGGTAAGAAGAAACTATCAAGTATAAATAACTTTAAAATTACAAATTTGGAAACCCAAATAGTACCAAGAATGAGATCATTAGTGAAACCTAGATGAAATTGGTTAGTGGAATGTGAACGATAAAGGTAATTAAGGTAACATCACAAACATCGTCATTATGGGGGTTGAACGACTTGTCCAGTATGGCGAATTGAGTTCAATCAATATATTTATATATAATCTCAAATTTTAATAATGGCAAAGTATAAAAGTGCTGTTGGGAAAATTAAAAGTTCTACAAACTGGAATTGTTAATAATGGATCCCATGTTTACAAAATGAATATACATCTACATACTACAATTTTTGGGAACGACTTTACCGAGAACTTTTTTAATTTTTTGAATGGCTTTTACCTCTCGATTCGAGTAAGCTTTCGCATGAATCACCTTGTTTTAATTCAACTTAAGCAGTATACGTGTACTTCAAGAGCATCCATTATAGAAGCGGACGAATCTAAATTTCAACGGGTGTAGGGTAGTAGTAAACTGCAGCAGTCTTATTTTATAGTTCATTGGCTCGGATAATTGGAATGATTACCAGTGACCTCTAACCTTACCATAACCTAACCTAATATAATCACCGTATTCTCGGGAAATTTCAATATGGAAGGCAATTATGCATTTTATGACCTGCTGCAGTTTATACACAAGTGCAAAAAATTTTGCTGCAATTTACAAATGGTGACAGAAACATTCCTCTGTGTAACTTTTTAAATTTTTTTGTGGTATTCTAGTTTATGGAAAAACTCGTAAATAAGTAAATAAAGCAACAATAGCTGCAGTAATTTTATATACCTATGATTTTTCTTTACAAAATTACTACAGCAATTGGAAATTGTTCAGATCATAAAATATCTACGTTTGGGATATATTTGCGATTTTATACCGCTAGCGCTCGTAAAATTTAGAGGCAAAAACAGTAGCAGCAGTAAAAATTCAAATTATTGCAATAATAAATTGATAGCAGCGATTCAAATCCGAGAGTTCAATCTCTTACTGAAGCTATAAACCCTTTTATGAAATTAAACGCAAAATTCTTTAGATTCATTTGAATCGTCATTTACGATTGAAATGGTTACATATCTTTAAATTAATTGATTTCATATAGCATCAAAAATACAATGAAATAACTGCCGGGATGATGTTTATTTATTTGAATGTAGTTTTTTAAAAATTAAGATAAATCGTTATTTTATTAAGCGAAGTGGTATATTTTTCGTGTAAAAAATAAAATACCGTGTTTATAGTTAAATTTATTGGACATTAACTATGATAGTAACACAGTTGGTTGGTACTTTAACCATTTAAAATGAATAAATAAATACAATTAAGCCAGCCACGAATTCTAAAATCGAGTATAATTATTCTGTAAAAGTATAACTTTTATCATTAGTTTTTGTGAGTTGAATTTTCTACTTAATTACTGACTAGATGGGGATTTAAACTCCTGCAACTCCATAATAATAAATAAAAACACAAGTGTTTGGTTGCAAAAATATTTTATTGTCACCACAATAATTATTTCGGTACACTGTGCCCTCTTCAGGTGGAATAATTTTATAAACGAAGATAGAAGTACTAAATTACATATATAGGGGTTGGCGTAAATTTCTGAAATAAACCTACGCTTGTACTTATAATAATATTGTTTAATGGGTAAACATTAAGAAGGGGTGAGTTACAAACTTCTAGTTGGTCGTTTAATGTTAAATCTTTTTTATTTAATTTATTAATTTCCGAACTCTACTAACATATAATAGGTTCCTTTCGTTTGTTGCCTAAATGTAATATTTTAACTTCCTCATTGAAACTATGTTTTTGTTTGTGCTAATGTGCTGTATAGGTTAATTTTACAATTCTATTCTTAAAACCACTGAGGTGTTCTGTCTACCCGATTTTAATTGTCCTAAGAACGCTTTATCAAAATCCCCATACTCTAATAAATAAAACTCTGATTATGAATATTTATCTGATTTATCTTTGTTATTTTATTTTTGTATACAACTTTTGAAAGATACATTGAGAACTGTAAATTTTGAAATATGTTATATTTTCTGATTACGTTTGAAATGTTTTCAATGAATGTGAGTAGTGGTATGAATTTATTTTAGTATGTGGATATCCTAAATTTAAGACTTGTTTGTTTAATTTTTTATTTAATAGATTGATTGGCCTGATTTCCAATAAAATATTACATTTAGGCAATAAAGGATAAAAACGTAATTTACTAAAGAGTTTGGAAATTAATAAATCTAATAAAAAAAGGATTAGCATCAATCGACTAAATAGAATATCCAAAATAGAAGGCATTAAAATCTGAATATTAAGGATCAAAGATCCCACATTTGGAATGCGTCCTACCAAGCAGGCACTACGAACCGAAAACCAAATCCTACAAGCGGTATCGACCAATTAGGTCCTATCATCTTTGATCCTTAATATTTAGAGTCTAAATTTTAGACGAACAAGGATTTAATGCTTTCTTATTCGATATGTTATCTTCGTCTAACAATCTTTCGTAATTAACAGTGTAATTCAACGCCGGTAGGGGTATTAGCCCTCGGAGTAGTTGTTTCCGTTGAGTCCATATTTATATTGACCAAATAGAAGTTTGTAATTCACCCCTTCTTAACATTTATCCATTAAACAACATGTATTATAAGTAAAGGTGTAAGTTTATTTCAGAAATTTACCGCTACCCTTGGATTTGTAATTTAGCATATATGATCTGGCACTTGTATCTTACTTTGTAAAATTCTTCCACCTGAAGAAAGCACAGTGTGCCGAAACAATTATTGTGGTGTCCATAAAATATTTTTGCAACTAAAACATAGTATAAAAAACAGAAAAATTGAAAAACTTCAAAATCCCCCAAAATAGTCTGCTTGTTTCATTCGATGTAACAAATAAATTTCCGAATATCCCAATTAGAGAATGCCTACCTCTAATAAAAGACATCCTTAATCAAAGCAGTATACACATTTATTATAAAAATAAGCTTATTAAAGCATTTGAATTATGTCTTAGCCAAAATTACTGCCAGTACAATAAACAGATTTTTGTACAAAAATCAGATTTAGCCATGGGCTCCCCACTAAGTCCCTTATTAGACAATATATTATGCAATCAACATTAGCGAATTAACACATTAAATTTTGGTATAGGTATGTGGATGATGTTATAGCGTGTTTTTCAGGAACACACCGACAATTACACTCCTTTTTAAATTTTATTAATACAATTTACCCCAATATAAAATTTACGTTAGAAATTGAACAGAACAACAAAATCAATTTTCTTGACCTCACCCTACAATATTCAGATAAAATTAATTTTGATATTTACAGAAAACCAACATTCATAGACGTAACAATTCATAATAATTCAAATCACCCTCTTTCACACAAACTTTCAGCATATAAATCTATGATACACAGTGCTTTTTCAAAGGAAAAATTAAAACATGAGCTAAACATCATTCTAAAAATTGCAAAAAATAATGGTTTTGATCCAAGAACAATTCAAAATTTAATACGTAAAAAACAATTTAAAATAATATGCCAGTCTATATACCCATACATAAAAAACAAAGAATGGAAATACATATCATTGACGTACATTGGTAATATTTCAATAAAAATCGCTAATGTTCTATCTGCAAACGACATAACAGTTAGTTTTAAGACAAACACTTATTTAAAACACATACTTTTTAATTCAAAAGATAAAACTGACAAATTTGAAAAAACTGGAGTTTATAAGCTGTTCAGAATGTTATTCTTTTTACTTAGGCCAAACTGGAAGGTCAGTTAGAACTCGTTATAACGAACACTTTAGATTATTTATATTAAGAAAAGATAATTCCAATTTTGCAAACCATTTTTTAGAAACGGGCCTACTATAGAAAATCCTAAAAATATTAATAATCTAAATAATGACTTTAAATATTTTAGAATCCTTAGAAGTATATAAAGCATCAAAAATTTCCGAAAATAACCTGTTAAACGACCAGGTAGATTTGTACCAATCAGTATTATTCAGTACATTTAATAATTAATAGTATTTCCAAAATATATATAAACACCACTGTACGTATGTTTATATTCATTCAATTTGAATCATTTGTTTGACAATGACAAGCTATTAGTCGAAACTATAGTCAAAAGGATTTGTGAATATAAGAGTGATAATAAACAAATTTGTGTTTATTTATTTATCGATAAGATGAATTATCACAGAGTAACGGCTGAATCAATCCAATTTTTAAAACAATTGTGTTTTTATTTATTTTCTACTTAATGTCATCATAATCTAAAACACCCTGTAGAAAAAATGTAGTAGTCCTGCACTTGTACGTCCTTATGTGTAAGTTGCAACGACCTCGTGGGTCATTGCAATGGGCACTACCGCGCCATCGCCATGAGCAACAGCGGGGTGCCATGTTTATGTAGTCGGCAGTTACAACGCCCTGGGACCGCACCTTCGGGGGCTCCACCACGTACACATACTTCACCGCCTGTTCCAGGTGCACGTTATCGTTTATCCTGTGATGCCGGTGATTGATAACACTAATAAGCTACCAGTCAACTTGTCCAGCAGGCCAACAGAAACAGACTCTCTCTTTTGCGGTCCACGAATACAGCGCAGACGGATTTTTGATGTATCGAAGTAAGTGCGCGTTGGCGAACAATACGACGATAGAGTTTCCACATTAAAATGAATTATAACGATTACTGTTTCGTTACCTTGTCCAGAAAAAGAGAAAATGCTTGTTATTTATGTGTTATTGTCTTGTTTTCGAACTACTCATATCGCTCCTTGCTTGCGAATGTAAATTAATAACATTGCACTTAGTGGCGTTTGAATGCATTATAAGATTAATAAACCTGCTACTTAACAGGCAGGCTGAAAAGTTCGTAGGCTAGCATAGAGAAAAATATTTTTTTTTGATACAACGATTATAGCGGTCATACAATTTTTCGATTCCATTCTTATAATACGATTTATCTTTAGCCCAAAATAGGCTTCAGTTTCGGCGATTACCAGCCTCTTCATCGGCGCGAAATTTCGGTCCAGCGAGCATCTTTCTGAGGTCTGAGAACAGAAAAAAGTCGCTAGGGGTCAGAATAGGAGAGTACAGTGGATGCGGAAGCAATTCGAAGCCCAATTCATGGAATTTTGCCATCGATTTCATTGATGCATTGTCATGATGAAACAGCACTTTCTTTTTCTTCAAATAAGGCCGTTTTCCGCGATTTCGTCTTTTAAACGCTCCAATAGCGCTACGTAATAGTCGCTGTTTATGGTTTTCCCATTTTTAAGATAGTCAATTAATATTATACCATGAGCATCCCAGAATATTGATGCCATAACCTTGCCAGCCGACTTTTGCGTCTTTCCACGCTTTGGAGTCGTTCATCACGTGCAGTGCAGTCAGCTGACTGTCGATCTGTCGATTGGACTCCTATGTGAAATGATGGAGCCATGTTTTATCCATCGTCACATATCGACGCAAATTCAAAAATTCGGATTTATTACGATTGAACAGCTTCCAGCTCCAAACACTGTTTAGAATCATCGATCCGTTGTTGTTTTTGATCGATTGTGCTTTCGCATATCCAAATATTCATTCACGATATGACCATGACCAACACGTTCCTTTGATATCTTTAGGGTCGGGTCTCAGCTATGTCAGTCAACTTCACTTTACGATTATCAAAAATTATTTTGTGGACTTTTTTGATGTTTTCGTTGGTAACAGCCTCTTTAGGGCGTCCACTGCGTGCATCGCCCTTGTATGCTCATTTCGCCTCGTTTAAATTTAGGAAATCACTTTTCTATGGTTGATTTTCCTGGTGCAAAGTCCGAATAATGTTTATCAAGCCAAGCCTTGGTTTCAACAGAATTTTTTTTCGCCAAAAAGCAATGCTTTATTAACACACGAAATTCCTTTTTATCCATTTTTTCAAACAAAGTTCTTTCACTGAAAATGCTATAACCCAGATACTAATAGTGCAACAGCCGTCAAATTTATACACGTGTCTTTTGAAGGTTAGGGCTAACTAAAGATCATATGGATTTGATACTAGTAGCATCATCTATGCCTACGAATTTCTCAATCCGCCTGTTATGCTGAAAATTTTGTATAATAATAACAGTAAAAGTTTTATCTGAACTGTGAGGTACCCTATAGCCCTATTTATCTGTAAATATGCTTAGATACTAATGTTTTATTATATTGTAATTGAAAATCTTCGGAGGAATTGCTGTAGAAATCTAAAAACATTCTCGGTTCACATTTTTCATGTTTCTCGATTCTACTCAGAGGACACATATTTTTCTTTTACGAGAAAACCAAGAGCATATTATGTACAAAATTATTAGTGTCGTTTATAACTTTTACAATAATAGTGGGTAAGTTTATGGAAGTTGAACGACTTAGAGTAATCCGTATTGGAAGTTTGAACAACGACCACCAAAGTACGGAGTACCCACGTTTGAACATGTATGTAGCTCTTACATATATTCAATGGCATTTTGGTTAAAGGATTTGTAGTAATATAATACTTAATAGAAAAGGTTAAGCAATTCGTTTTATTGATCGGAAATGAAATACTAAAGTTTCAGTAATCAATAAATTCTTGAAGTGCAGTAATCTCTTTTGTATTTAAATATACGGAGGTGTCCATCAATCCTATAAACATTCATTAACAAGGAATTGTTCTACTCCTGCAATGGCTTTTACTTGGTGAAAGTTATCATAACTGATTAAAACAAACACAAATTTTCACAGAAATTTATTAATATCAACAATTGTAACATAGTAGCTTCTTCAGGATATTCTGAAGTTTGTGTTTGTTTTAATCAATTGTTCTACTCCTATTAGAGAAACTGGGGTCATTACTGGAAAAGTGATGATGATGAAATAGGGATATACAGTTTCAGTTTGTGGTTCAAAGCTACCGTTTATATTGAAAACCAAATGGGATATCTTTAAGAATTTCACGTTGTCGATGCAACACAATTTAGCACTAGCGTTGTAGATCTTGCATCGACAACGTGAAGTTCCTAAAGATGTCCCTTGCGATAGCAGACGAAACGACAAACACTTTTGACATCACCATGATCCGCCATGAGGACTTCATCAAAGACACGGCTAGAATTCGGAAATTCAGTTTTCAATCAAAATTTTCTATCACGGTTTCTATTTTCTATATTTTCCGGCGTGGTGTAGTGCTCTAGATCATTGCTGAGCATTCGGGATGTCACCGGTTAGACGTTTCGAATCCGGGTCCGGCTGCTCTGGTACAAATTTTTTGTTTTTTCCTTTGATCACTTAGGCAAATGCTGGGGCTGTAATATTCCACAGATAATCTTTTACATTTCTTCTGTCTTTATTTCGTCCATCTCATCTTTCTCTCCCTAACCACGCCACACACCCATTCCCACGATTCCTGAAACGAGACTGAAGAGGACCTTATACCTTACCCTTCGGATTTGAACTACAGTGTAGGTCGGTGGGACTGCCCGCCCACCAGCACAAGTAGCTGGTGGGAATTAAACACAAAAAAAACATTTTGTTTTGTGGTAAACTTCGATATTGTGACGGACGTGGCGTTTTGGGTGGAATTGACCCGTGACGATTGCAAAAATAGAGTGGTTTGCCCATGTCGCGTTCTATAAAAATCGAGACAACTACTAGATCATTCGATTTGGTTTGAGAGTAACCTAGCAACGTCCATCAAACTATATAAGCGGCAGTGATAGACGATTTAGAACAGTTGACGGAGAATAGTTGACAGGTGACGTAGAACAGGAGTTGAGAGAAATAGAAGTTATCGATGAAAGGTGTTTACGAGAGTTGTAGAACCGAAGTTGTGTTAAATAGTTAAGTTTTGTTAACAGAGCTAAATAAACGGGTTTAGAGAAAACGTAACAATATAAAACCTTGAGATTAACAAACTGATAAAAGATTCGTAATTTTCTTATTGGTTCAGTGAAAATTTATGCGGCAATGAGGTTAGTAGACAAATGTTGTCAAGCGTAAAATAACTGTGATTGTATAGGATTCCATAACGAAATGGCAAAAATAGCCTTCCTTCCCTGTCTTTCACATACTCATCGTTTGCACAATTTAATTTTAGATCTTCTTAAAACTCTTTAGCCAGAACGCTTTTGATTTTACAAATTGTCCGTTCTCCGCTGCCTACTGCCTCTCGTTCCCTACGTGGCAGTTTATGTGGCCATATATTATGTTAATACATTGTCTTTATGGTAGTAATGTTGTAGTTGTTCGGGTCATAGCCGTATGCTTTTCCAGGAGGTTTATAATATCGGACTCAGAGTTGTGCGTGGGGTTGTTTTGTTGGGACGGCGGTGATGCGGCGACGGCCGTTCTGTTCCGTTGTTTTATACCGGAGCGGTCAGTAAAAATGGTGTAACCCGCTCTTGACATTAATTATCGACCGCTCATACCACTTTATCGCCACTTGTTTGCTTTATCTTAATTTTCATCTGAACGGTCGCAACGCCAAAAGGAACAACCGTCAAATGTGAAATTTAAATGTTCTACAAAACAACCAACCCGTTTGGGATTAAGTTTTTGCTTGTTTCAATAAAACGTAAAACGTTTTCGTAAAATACTGACATCGTTTTATCTTTCTTGTTACATATGTGCATGGGACTGCAAACTGAGCCATAAATGTTCACACTTATGCATTTGTTTTGGCATTTTTATAGTGATATTAAGATTTGTGCCAATTGAATACGTTCCCTTATGATTAAACTTACCATTGTATTTCTACCGTGAACATAAATCAGCTTTTAGGGCCAATATTTTTAAAATGAAATGAATTGCCTGTCCAGTGTCAAATTGTTTAGGTTGGACAATCGTAATCGTCAATACGCCCTTGATTGATTCGTTTTGAAAACGTATAAATACTTTGAAAGTGTGTGTTTGTCAGTTGATTCCATTTCAAATTTATATAACATTTTGTAAAAATTAAACTTTGAATAGTGCACTTTTTGTGAAACATTACAAATCAAAGAGAAAAGAAGAAAAACAAATAAAGTATAAAAAATAAATATATTTTGTGTGTGGAAAGGTACAGAACGTCAATTAAATAATTTCTTATCATGTTTAAACAGTTTAGATAACTCTATTACATTCACGATTGAAAAGGAACAAAATAATAGTCTAAACCTTTTAGATCCAAAGATTTCTAAAGTTTCAGGTGAATTCCAATTCAGCATCTATAGGAAACCTACCACTACAGACACCATCATCCCATATGATTCGTACCACCCTTTGCAAACTAAATATGCAGTATTTCATTGTTTACTACACAGGCTAACTTCTATACCTCTTTCCCCTTCAAATTTTAACAATGAATTAGATATTATTAAATACATAGCGGTTGCCAATGGTTATCATTCTAACTTAATAGATAAGATGTTAGCCAAAATAACAAAAAGTCAAGCTAATAAATTATTGTATAACAACGTCGTAATTGATAAAACTATCCCTTAGTTTGGTAGTGTAAAATTTGTTCAAAATATTAGTAATAGATTCAAATACAAACTAGAGAATTCTTTTAATTGTAAAATCATAGAAAATAGTCCAGTAAATTTAAAATCCATATTATGTAAAAATAAATCCATTGAACCCTCAAAAAAAGTGGTGTTTATCGTTTAGGTTGTAATTCGTGCAATGCTGAGTGGCAGGTCTATTAAAAAACGCGTTTCCGAGCATAATAACGCCATTGGATAAGATAAAAATTTTACATTGTAACATCCCAAAAAGCAGGAAACTGTCTCTCCTTGAAAATTTAGAAATAAGAAAAGCTGTTCATAATAAATGTAATCTTGTAAATAACCAACTAAAATTAGTATCGCATAATTCCCCTTTGATTTTGTATAAATTATAACTTATCCTACCCATCACGTTTCTTGTAATTTAATAGTATAATTTGTTTGAACACATTTTACATATTTAGTAACCTTTTGTATTTTTTAGTTAATGGTCGAATCGACCGAAATAATATTGTCGAGACAAAAAATTTTCGTGAAACTTATTTGTTTTTCTTCTTTTCTCTTTGATACCTTTTTGTGTTATTGGGATGGAGGAAAAGAGATAAACGGGTGTTGGACATGTACTAATTTAGGATTTCGAAACGCAGTTATTTGATTCCATTTTTCTCTTAATTTATTGACGCAAGTTTAGTAAAATAGGCAGCAATAGTTGATGAATCCAAAGTTCCTTAGATATCAAGATGAAATGATCCAGTGTAACCTCACTGTTATATCTGAGGTAAATCAGGCAGACCCAAATCAGTGTCTCTTCTGTTAAGTCTACTGGACTTAGGAACATGCGGTACCAAGTTGTCCCTTTGTCATATTAAACTGTCTATCATGCAACAGCGGCTCTGAGAACTAAATGTGGAGTATAACTGATGTATTATGATCAAATCAATTGTAATTATAAGTTAAGAATGTGCTTTTGTTCTTAGATACTTATTATTAGAATGACGATTGACAAATTAAAGGCGGGCACATTGCAGGTACTACATTTTTGTAGCTTAATATCTAGTAAACTTATTAAAAATCAGCTCTACAAAAAATAAGTACAACACAAAAATGTCAGTAATAAAAGAAATAGATTTTATAGTGACATTTTTATGAAACATTTTTAAATAATGATGATGATGTCCTAGTTAATTTTGTAGGCACAAATAGACAAATAGACAGTTTTTTAAAATTTTTAAATGACATCCACCCGAACATCAAATTCACAGTAGAGTTAGAAATCAATAATAAAATTAATTTCCTTGATCTTACAATAACAAAAATAAATAATAAACATAATTTCTCCATTTTTCATAAACCAACACACACAGTTATCAGCAATAAGTCATGTCACCAAATACAAAATAAATTATCTGCCTTTCATTGTATGCTCAACAGATTAGTAAACATCCCTATGACCACCGAAGATTATAAAAAAGAACATTCCATATTTAAACAAATCGCAGTTCACAATGATTATAACATACAATTAATAGACAATATGTTAAACAAAATACTATATAAGAAAGCAATAAAAATAATATACCCCTTAAAATTGAGAAACCAAGATACAGAGTGTTAACATGTTTAGGTAAACAAACCAAATGTATTTCATCTTTATTAAAAAGTCTAACTATAACGTAGATTTTTAAACTAATAACTCTTAAAGCAAATTACTCAAGAATAACAAAGACAAAATTGTTAATAAAAACAAATCCGGTGTTTATAAAATTTCATACAGCTCATGTAACAATTACTATATAGGAAAAACCTCGAAATTTCAATATTAGAATAAATGAACATAAAAAATCCTACCTTAACAAAAAAACAGACTCAAATTACGCAAACCATTTAATAGACCATGACCATGTTTTTAAAGATAATTTTGAAATTTTGCATTCCATATACCATAATAGTTTTAAATTGTCATTTCTAGAAATACTAGAAATAAATAAACATAAAAATAGTGATAATTTAATAAGTGAACAAATAGAATTAAGTACATCACCACTGCTGAACCTCTCCCCTATCCTCACCCACCCCAATTGTAAAACAGATTAAGTTTCGTGTAAAACTTCTGAAGAAGCCGCAGTGCGCCCGAAACACGTATTAAGTGATTATACAATTATATGGAAATTAACCAAATTAGTGTTTTACTAATATTCATAATGAATTTCCATCAAGTAAATGTAGATTCAGTTGTATTTAGATAAGAAAATGATTTTAAATTTTTAAGGGTGTTAGCCTATTCTCTCGAGTAATTTTAACACCCCAAAATATAAAAGCATTTTCTCATCTACATTATTATTAAAAATATTAGTATGTATGTGAGGTGAAATAGTCATTGGAGCTAATATAAAAATTGGAACCGAAAAATTATACAAAGCCGCCGATTTTTAATATTTAGATTTAGTCAGATGGTAAACTCTGATGAGAAGAGAGAGAGCGGTAGAAACATGAAATAAAGAATAGTGTAGGGTCGAGTTGCTTTTAAGAAAATGAAATCACTTCTATACTTTCGAAAAGTTAAACCTTTTTGTGTTTCATTCCCACCAGCTACTTGTGCTAGTGGGCGGGCAGTCCCTCCGACTTACACTGTAGTGCAAAGCCGGAGGTTGGGGCGTAAGGCCCTCTCTAGCCTCTTTGCAGGAATCGTGGGAATGGGTGGGTGGTGTGGTTAGGGAGAGAAAGATGAGACGGACGAAATGAAGACAGAAGAGAAGTGAAATTATCTGTGGAATATTACTGCCCCAGCACTTGCCTAATTGATCCAGAAAACTTGGACCAGAGCAGCCAGACTCGGGTTCGAACTGGTGACCTCCCGAATGCTAGCCAATGAACAAACGCCGCTCGAACGATTAATCAAGAAATTAAAAGAATGTTATTAAATGTATACGTTTGACGCACGGCTCTCTGTGGATGCGAAACGTGGATTGTGGATGTAGCAGAAAAGAATTATTCAAATAACGTTGAATTTAAAGATATTGTCGCGATTTGAACCTTACTAGGAATAGCGAATGTACATCGAACTTCCGCCGAAAATTTCATGGATCATAATGAATAACAAATATCGAGAGCGAGCGTTTTGTTTCGCCAAGCTGACCAAAATTCAAAATTTGTGATGACGGTTCCCATAATAAGTACTTGTTACGTTAAGAAATGAATTTGGAAAAATTAGTACCAGAGGATAGCCATGTATTCATTACAAATAATAATAAGTTAATTTACTACACAATAATTACAAAGTAGACACTTTTTTTCTTTTTCCACATTCAGCGAGGTTAATTCCGATCACATCTCGCTGCTCACGCTACCGCAATCAGGATGTTTCCTTAACAGGCAGGCACAGCATAAAATCGAAAACAAACAAAAGGACGAATGTTATTTGTTCGTGTACGTTTGTGTATACATGTATATGCATTATACGTTCGTTGGCAGGTTATGTGTGTGCATGTATGTATGTATGTGGTTGTTCGTTTTCCAGAGGCGAGGAAAAATATACGGGACGGATTGCCTTCGGTCCTAAATTAATATCTGCCGGGATGACTTCTACGTTTTGACAAATAGCGAGCCTCACGTATTTGTATATTCAAGACAAGTAGCTGCAGGTGATACAGCGGAGAAACAAAGCACGCATTTCTCAGATACGCGAAGATACCGCGTCAAACAAGAGAAATTGCTGCCGCTTAAAGCGATATCCAACCGTTATTTGCCGTCTACTGCGGCCATTGTTCCCATGTGTTTTCTTTCTTCTTCCTTCACCTAACTTTTCTCGTTGGTCTCTGCTTTACCCAACTGACTGTTCATTGTTCATTGTCAGCCCGTTCGTTTCCTACAACAGTACGCGATACAATATTTGCACATGCATACATACAACGCTCTGCTTTATGCCCGTGATTTATTCCTGTTTTCGTCTGTTCACAGGTTTGGTAATAGAAATTTTCGACAACCATAAAAGTTTTTGACACAAGATCCATGAAAAAAATTCGTCTACTTAAGTAGAATGACTGTAGACGTTACAATAATAAAGTGAACAATTAGAATTAGATGCGGTATAAAGAACTATTACAGACACTTTCAGATTTGTACCATTACCTCAGCTGTCTGTGTGGGCAAATAGGCCAAATGCCCCCTTAAGTTCAAAGATCAAGAACATTGATATCCTAAAAACTTATCTTAATGAGACGATACTTCAAGCTTACACTAAATTAGTAGGTAGTTGGTGGTTCTGTAAAATTAATGTTATTATCACCATAACTGTTTAGTTTCAGTTCCACAGTAAGTTTCAATCAAATTGTTATCCAGAAAAAAAAATCGTGGGAATGGGTGGGTGGTGTGGTTAGGGAGAGAAAGAAGGAAATCACAGAAAAACTTGGACCAGAGCAGTCGGAACCGGATGCTAAGCAATGATCTTAACCACTAGACCATGCCGCTCTGTGATCCGATCAACCTCCTTGCTGTCTTGAAATAATGTTAAAGAAATAGTATAGATTGTTAAATTAATTATATACTAAATGACTTTTATTTAATAAATTTCCTCAATAGTTTTTCCTCCGAGCACCGAGTTTCTTTTAAACATGTTAGTTAGAGCACGTGGTTCTTCTGGGATTTTATGGAATAACAAGTTGAATTGTTGGGAATGATTTAAATAGTTCTCCACGAAAAACATTGCAACTTATCTGTGGTATCCTGATTCTTATAGACTATCTGTACCGATGGCGTTCACTATACCATCTATACTATTTCTTTAACATTATTTCAAGACAGCAAGGAGGTTGGTCGGATCACAGAGCGGCATGGTCTAGTGGTTACGATCATTGCTTAGCATCCGGTTCCGACTGCTCTGGTCCAAGTTTTCTGTGATTTCCTTCTTTCTCTCCCTAACCACACCACCCACTCATTTCCCACGATTCTCGGAAGGAGACTGTAAAGGGCCTTACGCCCTACCCTCCGGCTTTGCACTACAATGTATGCCTCCCCGCCCACCAGCACTAATCTGTGGCGGGAATGAAATACCTCGCGGGTCGGACCAGCCCACACCTGTGTGTACAGCGTGCTGAAGAGAACCAGATAGTTTGAAATCGATCCACTTTTGACAGTTTTGACAAATAGATAAATTCAAAAGGACTTTGTTACACATTAATGATCTGACAAATAGTGAAAAATCTATACACAAGTTTTTTAATTTTTTTTTTAATTTTAATAACTTATTGATGTTATTGACAGCACTATGACTAGTTTTGTAAAAACCAACCTACAGTGAGAGTAAATGCCTTTGGCACATTATTATCTATTATTTCTAACCAAGTCGAATAGTTAAACTTCAGAAATCAATAATTTCATCTTTACTAAGATTGTTGTAAAAATTTAAATTCATGTTCCACGTTCATATTTTGTAACCTGGCACATGACTTGAATAAATCGAGATCAAGATTAAAGTTTCAGGTCAGTTCGTTCAATTACTTATGCAAGTAACAAGATAATACGTCCCTATTATTGAGAGCATAATTTACACCGGGAGCGAGTAGTTCAGCGGCAAAAATTCACCGCCGCCTATAATTAAACTTGCATAAACGCTCGTAACGCAAGCTCAACTGTCTCGTAATGAGTTGCGTCCACTGATCTGATCCAAGCTGATTTCATCCGTGCTGCCAGCCTCGGATCATGAGCGGTAAATTCTACCGGAATTCCCCTCGGGGAATAAAATGGCGGAAACGATGGACTCTGGCTGCTTCTAATTGCAACTGAAACGAACAAGAGCGGCACGGACCGTTTTTCTTTTCTTTCTTTTTTGCTCCAGCCAATTTTCTGGTTGTTGTTTCAGAAAACAAAAAGCTCAGCTACATTTACAAAGAATCATCAGGAACAATCTCTTTTATAAAACGTACCTACCCAGTTGCGAGGCCTTTAGAATTCGATGTTGTATGTTTTAAATTTATTCTTATCCGCTGAGTTATTTAAAAAGATACAGTTAGTTACATAAAATATGTAGTACTAGCGTCATCGCAAAGCTTATCTTCCTAACCACAAACTAACCATTCAATTCCTAAAAGGGCGCCTTACAACCAACTCCCCGCCCCCCACGGAGAGAAAAACTTTTTTGTTTTTGGTTTTATGAGTTGGTAATGACCTACACCTACTACTACTCGTTATAAAAATATCATACCTACTGTAAAATATTATACATGCACTATTACTCTATGAAACATAATTTATTACTGTAGGTAAATATTTTAAATCGAATAGTTGCAATCACGTATTGCAATTATTATTACATATGCCTCAATATATCCTATTTAAATCGCCACTTTAAAGGAATACGTTTGAAAACTCGTCAGTTTTGTTTCACTAGATTAACCATTATCAGGAATAACTAAGTAGTCCTAATACATTAATAAATAAATTAACGACGAAAAATTCGTTTTGTTTCAACTGTTTATTATAACAAACTCTTACAATTGTTTTGATCAACAGATCATTATCAAAGAGACAGTTTTAAGTAGAAATGCTAAGATTAGAAGTTATTACACGAGTATATATACCTAATCTTCCTTACGACTACCTGATATGGAAAAACCTTTACTTAACTATAATGACGACAACGACAAGGGTGTATTGTGCGAATATATTTCGGTTTGATTATTTACTAAGTTATTTTTCTTATTCTTCAAGGCCTTTTGAATTTCTAAATTTTACAAAAGGTTAAGCAATTTGCCTTTGTTTTGAAAATGTAGTACCTAGGCGTTGTCTTCATCTAATACATGACTATGAGAAGTGCAATTTTCTGGGAAAGCCGTACTGCTAATTTTGTTTTTTATGGAATTTTCATGCTCCCGAACGCAGCTTTTTATGGCTCTCCCGGACTGACCAATATATAGTATGTGGCATTACAATTTTTACGGAATAGTTTATAAATCCCACTTTTTAAAAATGTATCTGCTCTTTCTTTATTATTGACTAACAGATTCCCTAAATTGATATTGCTGACCTCAATAATGTTACAACCAGGTTTGTAGTTACAGCCTTGGATGTAATTTAAGATATAATTGTAACAGTTTCTTTTAATAAACAGTTGAAAGAAAACGAATTTTTCGTCGTTATTTTAATTATTTAACATGTTTCATCAAGACTGCACCATTAACAGCCTTTCTTATACTAACTAATACATTAAAACAACATTGCACTTACTATAGTTTTATAATTAAACTTAACCAAATATTTGATCTGTTCTTATTTTTCTGTATTGCGTTTATTAAGTCATCCTTTGGATGGACAGCAGTTTGAGAAGTAGCAGGGAAGATTTTATGTTTTTATCATTTTTTATGACCTCTGAAAATATGATGGTCCATCTTTCCCAGTTTAACCCTCAAAACATATTTCGTATTAAACGTGCCCTTTCATGGCTTTCAGTCTAATCAGAATACGATAAAAAACGCAATATTTTCTTCATCCATGTATATATAACGTACACATATATCTGTAGATACCTACAAAGTGTACATTTAGGATCAACGGTACGGTGTCATTTGGTCTAATAACGTCCCATGATGGCTTTCGCCCCGTTACGTCAGTGTCGTCACTGCGACACCTTCTTTCTTTCATTTTATTGCCTTCATATATTTCACAAAATATCTGACCATCTTTCCGGTTGGCAATTTATATCTGGCGCATTATACCGTCGACATATAACTCGGGCTTACGCCCGTTCGAAAAACGAAATCTGATCCGTAAGCGCAATGAATACAGAACGCCAGCTTTCGAATTATGGACGTGTTGACGTGAAATAAATTGACCGAAATATTTATGTATTCGGTCCAAACCAGAAGACATAAGCAACGGGGTATGTCAAACAGGTATGTCGGTAGATACGTATGTACATGATGTATATATTGGGAAAGTGCCAAAAAAAATAATTAACGATACGCCAGTGCATCAGGGTCGTCCCCATACCCCTCCTCTCTTTTTTTCTGGGCGAGACATCAACAAGATCGAATCGAATGTCCGTATCAGTCTGAAAAAATTGGTGATTAATGAATTAACTCTATTTATTAGCACACAATCGGTATTTCATGAAGTATATGGGAAAAAATATTGAATAACCCCGTTTTAATTTCAATTACGATAAATAGTAGTGCCACTTTCTTTAAAGTTTATCTTTACATCATTACCTAGGTAGCGGAGTTAAAAATTCTTAATAATTGTTTTTAAAAAAATGTGTATCAACTAAAATTATTTAAAGTCTTGCGTTGAAAATGCAAATTCAGCATTTGCTAAACACCTTTTAAATGAAGGTCAAAGTCTTAATAACAATTTTGATATTTTACATGTAAATAATTAACAATCGACAAAAAAAATACTTTATTTATAATAGGTAGAGCATTAAAGAGAATGTTTAGATAGGTACTTTTTTTATTGTATAAAATTCACAATAATTATTTCGCAACAAAATAATCTAAGAATGGTAAATTATTGTTTGAATCATAAGTCTGTTTTGCTTCTAAGAGAACATTTTCTAGAAAGTCGGTCTACTACAAAAATACTATGACGAAAACTGTCGCAATTAGAAAATTAATCACATGAGGATGGTTTGATAAGTGACTTTTAAAGGAAAATATCGGTTTTTTGGTAAGAAAATCATTTTATTTTCCTACATAATCTCCTTTTAGCTCCATACATTTTGTCCATCCTGTTTCTATTTTTCTTAATTCTTTCTAAATAATAATATTTCTCAAGGCTCTCAAAATAAGCGTTTGTTTCCACGATTACCTCTTCATTCGACCCAAATCATTTACCGCCCAGGCATTTCTTCAGGTTTTGAAACAGGAAATACACGGAGGGAGCTAAATCCGGAGAATAAGGTAGATGTCGTAGCAGTTAATAGCCCAATTGATGAAATTTTTCCATGGTGACTACACACGTATGCACCCGTGCATTGTCCTAATGGAAGAGTACATTCTTTGTGGCTAAATGCGGTCGTTTCTGCTTCAAAACACTATCAAATCTGTCCAGCAGCTGTATCTCTGAATAATATTTGCCGTTGATTGTGTTACCTTTCTCAGGGTAATCGATATGAATTACATTGCGCACCGCATGAATCCCAGAAAACTGTAGCCATGTTAGCCGATATACTCATCTTGGTGCACGTTAATCCGTAGTAACCTTCTTGTTTCGATTGTTGCTTGATCTCTGGTCTCTGGTGTGGCATGATGGATCCATGTCTCATCTACGGGAATAAAACGGCGCAAAAACTCGTTTTAATTGTGGCTGTATATCTCCAAATACTCCTATGAATGCGGTACCCATCGCTCATTGTGTCGACAGCCTTTTCATGTCCAAATATTTAAGCACTAGATCAGTTGAGATGCCTACAGCCTGAGCCAACTTACAACTCACGCACTTTCAACCTTTGATCGTTCTAATATCATTCCATGGATTTTGTCAACGATTTCTACCGTAACAGCTTCTTTTGGACTCTCTCCGACCTAAACATTCGGTGTCACTTCTATTGTTGCAGCCATAACGAAACTCCATAAACCACTTAACCATTGAAATCCACGGCGCCCATAGTGTTTATCAAACCTCTCCTTGGTTTCTTTAACGGATTTTTGCGCTAAAAGTAATCAACACACGAAACTCACTTTGTGGAAATTAACGAGGTTAGCTGCTTTCAATGGCTGTCAAACATTAAATTAACGTCGCAGCTTGCTCAAACCTTTATAGTAGTCTACCGATAGATGGTACCTAACGGAAACAGTATTGCCATTACAGTTACTGCGCGGGAAATTCAGAAAATCGCGGACTTATCAATCCAAGAGTGCTGTTCAGCCTCACAAAGTTACAAATAAGTAAATTATTCGTCACAAACTAACTAACATAGCGAGTGTCTTAAAATAATAATTTATTTGTATAAAATTGTTTTATAATTTGATGCAGAAATGTATTTATCACATTTTAAAGGATTTCCTGGTACTAAATAATAATAATTCTGGTTGAAATGAACTTGTTCATGACCTAAATGTTTCGCATTAACCTAGACGTAATAAAATCAGTAATAAGGAAATCATTTAAATTACATAAAGTTAAGAAACATTTTAATTGTAGACGCGTCGCGAATTGAAAACGCTGAACACTGTGGCCGCATGGCACATATCAAGTTAAATGATCATGACGATGTATAATACAAATAAAAGTAAAACTTGACTGAAATACATATTAGATTAATACTAGTAATGAAAACGAACATTTTACGACAGAAAGTAATTGAATTGATTATAGTGCTTACTTTTATGACCACGTCTTACAATAAAACTGCTAGTTCTTAATGCAGAAGTTTCTATCAGCCTAATACACAAACATTTAAGTTTTCAAACAACTTAAATAACTTTATGTTATTGTGAAACTTTTATATAAGCTGATTAACAGAATCGATGAAAGCTTCCAATTCATGTACCATTCACCTCCATTATATTATCAAATGGACTCCTAAAGCAGAGCCATTTCGGTTGGAAAGTCAATTTTTCATTGTGGACAAAGTGAAACAATTCAGAAAGGAAACTAAAACAATGAAAATACAAAGGAATCGAAGGAAGATTGGGTTAGATACTTCCATTAACTTGAATCCTTAATCGATTTCAAAGAGAATAATGCGGCCATTTTTATTGTTTGTTGGTTTTAACAATCTTTAGAAAAAGATTACTTAGAAATCAATAAAACGGAACACTAATGGGATCATCTGGGAATAGATCGGACTGTTCGTAAAGTCTTTTAAAAGACATTTCATACCTAAGAACGAATACCCTCATTTCGTTTGTCATCGGGGTCCTGTAGATACTCAATTCAGAACCCTTACAGTTTAGATTTGTCCTTCCGATGAAATTTAGTATACGGACGTAGATTGATGACCCAAAGCGGAAATGATGAAATTTTTGGAAAAATAATGTTTTGGATCCCCATCCATCAAGTTGAACAAAGTGTATCTACGTAATGGTTATGGATGAGGTGTTTCTAGATAGAAGTTCTATAACGAAGCAAAAAATGTTTGAGGATCTTTCGATTGTAATCCTTCAAATATTCCTAAACAGATTATGTTCGTTACGTTTAACTTTTTTTTATGTGTCTCCCTGCCACTTCCTGTCAACACTATCTAAAAATTTAGAAAAAGATTGGAAGTACGTTTTGATAATTACCTTTAACACCTAACTAAAATTATTTTAAATATAAATATCAATATAAATATGGAATCAACAGAAACAACTACTCCGAGGGCTAATGCCCCTACCCGATTCTTAGACGAAGATAACAATCCAAAAAAGAAGGTACTAAAATCCTTTAAAAAAACATTTTAAATATAGATACCTTAGACTCGTTGAGTTTATATGTTATAGGTAACGAAGAAAATAAAATACCACTGAACCAAAATAAGTATATAATTGACTAAGAAATTTAAATGTAGACTAGGAGTAAAAATGAATATAAAATTGAATTAAATAAAGAATTTAAGTTGTTGTCAGGAAGATCGAATGAAAACTGTATGTTGTTTTTAAAATAATATTGTAGAGAAATGGATAAGAGGGGAGCTAGAAGTTTGTTAGTCATACTGATGTTGTCCTTCTTCGGGTGTACAGGCCGTCGTCGGTTGGAATTGCTTCCTAACGTTTCGCTAGCACGAGTGGCGAGCTTCTTCAGAGGTCTATCCATTTTCGCTGTTGGTTGTAGACTGTTCCTTTCTCCTACGCAGATGGTATTTATGCCTGTGGGTAGGGGGCGGAGCTTGTTCCGCTTCAGTAGATTTTGATGTGTCGATTGGTATGGTTCGTGCGTTCCTAAGAGTTGGGTTCCAGATCTGATTCAGTCTAAGGGTCTCCTCCTTCCTGTTGAAATTATCCGGGTGTTTGTGGATTTCTATGGCTTCTCTGGTCAGTCTGTTTTAATAGCCGTTGACTGATGCCAGCAAGGTGCAGCTTTCAAAGAATATTTTGTGTTCTCCGTCGTTCGATGTGTGTTCGGCTACTGCTGATTTCTCAGTCTGTCCTAGTCGGCAGCTGGCTTTATGCTCTTTGAGTCTTGTCCCTACAGATCTTTTAGTAGTTCCAATGTATACCTTGCCACAGGAACAGGGTATGCGGTAGACTCCTGAATTTGAAAGTGCGTCCCTCCTGTCCTTCGCTGATCTGAAGGTTTGCTGGATTTTCTTTGTCGGCTTGAAAATAGTTCCAATGTCGTGCTTCTTCAGAACTCTGCCGATTCTGTCCGTGACTCTCGGAACATAGGGGAGATAAGCTTGAGTGGTGGTGCGTTGTAATTTGGTTTTTCGGGATCTTGATGTACTTGAGCTCATTGATCTCTCGATCTCCTTTTTGTTGTAACCATTTGCTTGAAAGGCCGTCCGCAGGTGTTCCAGCTCTGCCTGCAGGTCCTCTGGTTCACAAATCCTTCGAGCTCGTTCCGTTAGCGTTCTAATTACTCCATATTTTTGACTCGGATGATGGTTAGACATAGCGTGTAGGTATCTGTCCGTGTGAGTTGGTTTTCTGAATACTGTGTGGCCTAATTTGTTGCCTCGTTTCTTCACTAGTACATCCAGTAATGGCAGCTGTTGGTCCTTTTCAGTCTCCATAGTGAACTGGATACTGGGATGCTGACTGTTAAGGTGTTGTAAAAAGTTGTCGAGTTCCTTCATGCCATGTTTCCAAATCATTAATCAATTTGTTTGTTAGTCATAGTAGGGATGAATTTGAAAAGGTCGATAACATACAATACTGAAAACCAAAAGCACCAAAGAAACCCATTGTAAAATTGTTATTAGGAAAAGTAATAATTATAGACGGCATGCTATTAGTACAGAGAGTTGAATTGTTAAGAGCAGAGACGTGTTTATAACTAGACTGTGCCTTACGTTTATAAAGTGATACCATTTGGGTAGGCAACACATTTTGCGAATTAAGGGACAGAAACGCGAGAATTATTAAGAGCGCTCGTAACTTCACACAGAAAGTTTGAGGCAGTTGAAGTGTTGAATGTAATTATTTCAAATAAATGTTGTGCGATACTATTTTTCTTGTACATAGGGTTTTGTGAACACTTTTATGAACTATTGTTTTGTTAAAGTAATATAAAACTAGTTTAATATTAGAACAATATGGTTACATATTGTTATGCATACGGTTGCCGTAAATAGAGTTCAAACGGTTCTTCGATTTAATTTCATGTATAAGTACAATTTAAACATAACACACACTGATACATTTGTAATTTCTTCGAAGGTTCTCTAAGGATCCTGAATTAAAGAAAAAATGGTTGAACGCAGTAAGGCATGAAAGTTTTTCACCGTCAAAATATTCAGTTGTTTGCAGCAAACATTTTAAAGAAAATGACTTTTTAATATCCGTTGGAAAAAGAAAATTAAAGGAAAATGCTGTACCTAGCGTTTTTGATTTTCCTCAGCATTTAATTAAAAAAGTAGTACCTAGACGTAATAAATGAAGTATTTGAATGAGTAATATATTTAAACCATAAAATCAGACTTTGTAAAATACATGTAAATAGTAGTAGTAGTACCGTTAATATACATCATTTTAATCACAGTCATCACGTCTTTTTTATAAGCTTCATACACTAATCATCCACCCAACGAGAAATCTACTTGCCTTACTAATTAACTTTATTTTCACTTATAGCATATATATTATTGTAAACAACACTATTATTATTTTTTTAATGAAGTTTATGTATGTGTTCAATATATTTGGTTTGTATGTTAAATGCTAATGTAAATGATTTTCAATCTTTAAAGTCCGTAAATTTCCGTTTAGCGCATGGTAAACTTAAATGTGTGTCCCCGAATGTGCATTGTTGGTTGCATACCCAAAGTACATCATTTTCTAGTACAGAGAATATTGCTTACGCTCGGTCCATATTATAATCACGTCTCTGGTTAAGAGAGGAAAGTACTGAAGCAATTAAATTGTCGTTAAGCGAAGAATAGATACAGAGTAGGTAAAGAGCAAGTATAGTAATAGAATTGTAAGAAAAGAATATTAACATGATAACAATATGATACACTATACAATAGAAAAAAATTTGAATATGCCATAACTACATTACATCTTAACACACCTGAAATAAATTGCAATATAAACAGAGTTAAAATTGTTGACTGCGGCAAAGATAAAATGAGTAAAAATAAATGTAAATTAAATATCGCCACAGTACTGTGTTAATTTTTAGGTGATTTAGTCGAAATTGGTGAATAGCTACAGAACTCCATTGTTGTGTATCTGTCGCATTCGATCTTGATTTATTAATTATTTTAATTTTGGATGCGAAGAGAACTAATAATTACACAGGTCAACAAAATCAGAGGTTAAGAAGAAGAAAAAAAAGAACGGCAAATAGTTTTGACGTAACATGAAACGTTGTGTGGTAATCAAAATGCTTCAGCATGTCAGGGTCTTCATATATACTAACCTTCTCAAAACTCAAGTAATCCAGTTGTTGTCTTTTTATGAGCGTTACTACGTGTAGGTCAAAACAAAATGAGAGACTTGTCATTTCCGAGGTATATTTTATACTATTTACTGTATTAGCACTTACTTATTGAAACTCCATTTAAATAATGTGACTAAAGTAGTCTTTTAAAATTTTAAATTTTTTGTTTTGGTTGTCCACAACCACCTTTTTGCCACACTGGGGCCTCATAAGGTACATGGAATACAATATTACATTTTGCTTTTAACCCTTAAACACTAACTACCAACAGAATTATACTAAAGTTGAGAGGGTGAACTAAGATGTAAATTGAGTAGTGGTGAGTTATTTATTTCTGTTTGATAATTTAGAATTATTTTTAATCTATTATAAGTATTAATCTCTAAACTTTCTAGAAGAGTTAACTTTTAATTTTTATTTACAAAATGTAAAACTTTAAAGTGGTCGTCAAATTAATGATTAAAATCTATCAAATATTCAGCATATGCTGAATTATAGTTTTTAATGTTATATAATCCTGGAACGACCAGTTTGCCCAACACTGCATTTCTCTAAATCATTCCATCAATGAAGATAAACTTTCTATCATACATCTTGAAAACAAAGGATATAAATTAAATTTCTTAGAAAAACTAGAATTACAAAAGGCCATTAACCTAAAAGTAAATATTACAAATGATCATGTTTAAGGTCTGAATAGTCCCTTATTTAAATGCATTACAGACATCACATAATTAGCTGTTTCAAAATAGACCCTATAAACATATAAATCGCTGTAATTTTAGTTTTAAGTTAGTTTCTAAGATTAACTCTCAGATGATGACATCACATGTCCAAGCAATTGTTAGAAGTTTTTAATAAATTTTGTGTAAAACAACCATTTTGTGTTTTTCTTAACTTATTAACAATGTTCATTGATTAATTTATTAAGTATTTATTATAATTTTTGATAATAAAGATAGGGCTAGTTAATACTTTTAGCTATTCAAGAATGTAACGTTTATAATTATATTTATATTTAACAAAAATACATACCTTAGATATAGATATTGTTTTGCAGTTTTGATTTTGGTGCAATGTATTAACCACTAAATTTATGTTTTTTTATAACGTGTTGCTGGGATTATAAAGTGAAATGAATGATTATATCTTTACTTTCAATCTATACATTCTTGTGATAAATTCATCCCTGTTGAAAATATTCCAATCGCATAAAGATACTTTAACAATGAAAAATGAGGAAACGGATCAAGTTACAGAATATAAATTTATAGATGTTCGCAGAAGTTCTCACTCACAATATTTTGTGCGCGTTTAATCAACGTAGCAGTGGAGTGGAAAGTATGCCTACCGCGTTTCCGCCCGACTCAAAGAGTTATGGCTTAACATTAATTCAAACATAATAATAAATCTCACGTTCGTGGATCTGCTTTCCACAAATTAATCTTTTTGCTAATCCTGTTTGTAATTCCGGATGATACACATTTTAATTACATACATTTACAACAAATTTAAAAACAGAAACCAGATATTTTTCATCTTCCTCTGTGAAATAATTGAAAGTATACCAATCATCATAATATCAAAAAAAAGAAGGAATTAAAATCCTTATTCGTCTAAATTTTAGGATTAAAGATCCCACATTTGGAACGCGTTCTAGAGAGGCATATCCCACAACCGGTTTTGACTTATTGGGTTTCATCAGGTGGACGCTGGCAGAAAGGCCCCTACAGGCTATATGATAAATATAAATATGAAATCAACAGAAACAGCGACTCTGAGGGCTAATACCCCTGCCCCTTTTGGAAGTCTTTCGTATCTTCGTCTTACAATTTTCCCTAATAAACAGTGTAAATAAATGCCGGTAGTGGTATTAGCTCTCGGAGTAGTTGTTTCTGTTGATTCCATATTTATAATTATTAGAGATCGGATTATATGCACTAAAAAATAGCAAGTATATGCATGCAAATTTGCAACAAAAATCATCAAAATACGCACTATTGTATGCATTTATATGCAAATATGTGCGATTATATTTTGAAAATTATTTCATTAGTAAATGATTAGAAACACACAAATAATTCACGTTAACATGTATTTATTTGAAAAAATATTACATTTTACTAATACAATTAACCCTTAGATGAATTATAATTATCCATCACTAAATGCTTTTCTAAATTATCCATAGTGAAACTATGACGTAGGTCTGTTAGAAAAAGTTTGTAAACAAAAAAAGTCCGTTCTACTTCACATGACGTTACAGGTGCGTATTTACAGTGCGGTAAGAGATCGAGCGGAATTTCTACATTTTCTGTTTCTGGCCTTTCAAATGCCATTTACATCAACTAATTTTTTAAACCCTAAATTTTTATTATATACACAACTAAACTTATCTTTAATTTTATTTGCTTTATTTGAACAACACTCTATTTTTTCCTTAGCAGTGATAAAAGCGTTTACACTTTCATTTAGTGGCAGTCTTCTCATTTCAAATTTTTCAATATATCTTGATAAAAAACAAAGTTGGTTTCTATATAAACTATTTCATTTTTTACTAGATCTATTTAAAACATTTTTACATTTGGTAATGGCTGCACTTTCGGAAGAATAAAATTCTTAAATTATAGTTTTAATTTTTTCAAAATTTTTTGCATAAAACTATACACAATTTAATCAAGTTCCCCATCTTGTTGAGATAGGTTCAGGAGGTAAAGGTATACCCGGTAGTTTTTCCTTGTAAAATTGTACTCTCACAGGAGCTTTAATAAACACTTTCTGCACATTAGCAATCAATTTATTTACCTCCGGGTATTCTAATCTAACAGTTTCTGCTACTCTATTTAAGGCATGTACTAAACACGTGCAACAAATTAGATTAGAATAAATATCTTAAGATTTTCAGCTGCTTTAATGATATATGGTGCAGCATCAGAAACCATTAATAGTATTTCAGTAAGAGGAACTTGATTGGGGAGATACAAATTCCTAAGACTTTCATTGATAAATCTGTCAATAGTAATGTTGTTGGTTTTGTCTAACTGTTTTACCGCAATTAAAAAATATTTTACTGGCGAGTCTGTTCCTAACGTTCCAATAACTAAATTTGCTATGAACCGTCCTTTCAGGTCCATAGTTTTGTCGACCGAAAACCATACTTGTTACCCAATTATGTCCATTTCTATCTCATTAATCACAGACGAATAATTTGACTCCACATACTTTTTCGTAATGTGGAAGAACTCGGCACGTTTTGTTCATTAGAACAAAGTTTCAAAAAATCTTGAAATTATCCAATTTTTATAATGGAATATTGCAACGGACCAAAAGATTGCAGAGGTCTACATGAAATTTGTTGGTCTTCAATTGAACGACGGCGACATGTGGTTGTAAAATCTGTTGCACAAGAGAATTGGATGATCTGTTTTTATCCTTGTGTCCTTTCGTGTTACATTGTTGGTCTAGCTGAAACTTCTTTTCGCACGGAACCTGTGAAAAATAAAAGAAATGTTAGTCTACATAGATATAATTAAATCACTTTTTAGGTAATAAATAAAAATAAATGGGTTCATATTATCATACAAATAAATGAAAAAGCTTTTATATTTCAAATTAAAATAAAAAATAAAATAAGTCTTTGGATAACTTACCCTATTGTTGCAAATAGTGCATTTCCCAGAAAAGGTGTCCACTATTAATAATTTTAAATTCATTTCTGCCAGTTATCCACTTTAATAATAAATAATACTGCTTTTTTGTTTTACCCTTGGAATTTTATTAAATCTCGATGTTAGACTGTAACATGTTACACTGTTACACCTTACTCTCTTGAGAAAGGCTTAAATCAGCCGAAACAATTGTCGAGATTTAATAAAATTTCAAGTGTGAAACAAAAATGCAGTAGTATTTATTTTCTTTCTTTATTTATAAAATGTTTCACAAAAAAAACAACTGCGAATACTGTTCAAGCTAACAAATATTATGTCTGAAACTTTAAATACTATCTACAAATTAATTTGTCAAAAACAATTATTATGTTTTTGGTCAGCAATTTATCGAGACCACCAGACACGGATCGCGATTTTGCTCTTGTTAGAAGGTCATCAGCGTGCCATAGTCAGTCTCGACAAATTACTGACCAAGTTGTAATGTTCCGTAAAGAACAGTTAATATAATAGTAACATAGAGGCAATTGTTGCCATCTAGTGGATTTTAGCTGCTACAGAAGATATTAAACTGGACAAGGCCTCACTGAGGTATTTAAACTTGTCCAGTTGAATCAACAACAATTGCCTCTATGTTACTATTATATTAACTGTTCTTTACGGAACATTACAACTTGGTCAGTAATTTGTCGAGACTGCCTATGGCACGCTGATGACCTTCTAACAAGAGCAAAATCGCGATCCGTGTCTGGTGGTCTCGATAAATTTCTGACCAAAAACATAATAATTGTTTTTGATAAGCTTTACGTGAATTCACGTATGTAGGTTGCGTTGTTGATTCAACTGGACAAGTTTAAATACCTCAGTGAGGCCTTGTCCAGTTTAATATCTTCTGTAGCAGCTAAAATCCACTAGATGGCAACAATTGCCTCTATGTTATTATTAAATTAATTTGTATTGGAAAATACGTATAGATATACCTATCCTATATCGAGGGCTACAATTGGATAGAAGTAGGAACCGTACCTAATGTATTATATAATGTTTGTATAGGTAATTTAATAAGAAACCGGAGGAATGTAAATAGGTATGTCATTAAAAAGCAATTAGCGAAACGGTAAATAATAAATAATAGACGCTTAGATGTTACAAGAAAGACATTGTTAGATATTTTGTAGAAAATAAGTAGAATTTTTCTAAAATATGCATTTATTTGAAATTATTAAAGAACATCAAAAATATGCTTGCATATATGCTGTATGCACTTTGCATATAATACGAGCTCTAATAATTATCATAATAGTTGTCGTCGAAATCCTTCATTTCGAGTTGTCTCGTTTGAGTTACTGGGTTTGATATGTTTTTAGACCTGAAAGTTGGTTTCTGTTATATTACTCTGATTACGGTGTAAGGGTATTTTTAATGCCTTCTTTGCATGTTTCCTTGTTTTAAATATTAATGCGAAGCCCTCAATGAATAAAATATAATAAAATAAAATATTAGTAAAATATAAATATAAATATGGAATCAACAGAAACAACTACTCCGAGGGCTAATACCCCTACCGGCATTGAATTACATTGTTGATTCCGATTGACTTCTAGACAAAAATATAACATATTCAAAAAAGAAGGAATTAAAATCCTTATTCGTCTAAATTTTAATATCAAAGATCTCACATTTTGAACGTGTCCTACCAAGTAGGCACAACGAACCGAAAGCCACATCCCACGACCGATTTCGACCTATCGGGTCTCATCAGGTGGGCGCTGGCAGAAATGCCTTTACAGGCTATATTATAAATATAAATATGGTCGTGGGATGTGGCTTTCGGTTCGTTGTGCCTACTTGGTAGGACGCGTTCAAAATGTGAGATCTTTGATCTTAAAATTTAGACGAATAAGGATTGTAGTGTAACCTACCCTGGCCTATTCGATCGTCATATAATTTACCTACGTTGTTTATCAGCTGTTGTCGGTTCGATACACTGGCTATTTATGTAATTTGGAAGGGTTGTTAATAGTTGTTAAATGAAAGACAACAAATATGTGACATCCTAACTTTATTATGAATGAAATGATTCAAATACCAGGGAAATCCCAGTAATATTAAATTTTAAACAAAATTGATTATTAACAATATTTATTTTATTGTGGAGGCTTTTCTTTATCTCTCAATTTTCAAACATAGATAATTTCCTACTTTTAGATATATTAGTGTGTAAAATTTTAGTATTTTTGACGTCTATACTGTGTTAATACAAAGTACAATGTTCTAAAATTCCAGTATGCAAATTATTTTTATTAATACTATTTAAATGTTCTTTTATACTAGTTGAAAAAGCTCTACCAGTTTGTCAAATATAAATTGCGTCATATGAGTCTCAAGCTAATATACACCACTTTTTTCCAAAGGAGTCGTTTTCTTTTTATTATTGACTAATATAGTTCTTAAAGTGAATTTATTATTTTCAACAACAGTTAAACCAAAATTTTTTAATTTGTGTTTATACTTATTACTAACAGATTTTACAAAATGTAAAGAAACAAAATTCTTATTAGAGTTAATACTAAAATCGTCATGATATAATGATTTTCTAACTAATTTTTTGTGTTTTATTTTATTATTAATATGATGTTTCACAATAAGTGCACCTTAGAAAGTTTAAATTTAATAAAATATACTTTTTTGAATGGTTCAATTTATTTGGATGACAATACCTAATTTTAATTTAGTTCATTTTTTGCATTGAATGGAATTAAAAAACAGGGAATAAATATTAAGAATAAGATACAGTTGTTTTATTTGCATTCATCACGTTCATCTTGGCAAAAAGTAACTGTTCCAACAGTTCTTGAAGGAAAAAAATAAAAATAGCATTAAAACAGGACGTAGTAGTGGGATTTCCAAGGAAAAGTCCAGACAAAAGCCTTTGTAAATCAAAGTTTCTTTTCTCCTCATTCGTTCGTTGGAAAGAAGTTGGCTCATTGTCTGCAAGACCCTTTTGAAGAAAATAAAATCGCAAAAGGAACTGTGCATTGTGCCCAAAAAAGTTTTATTACAAGTCCGTTAAATGAATTGGAGTGCGTGAAAGAATTCCAACAGGATAAATGAACCTTCCTCGCTTTCCGAAGTAGCTGCTGTGAAAAACGGAAAGCAAAACGAAAAACGCAACGCTCTAACACCGGGAAAACCTTTTATTAATGATCCTTTGGAACTAATTTCCTTTTGCGACTGCTATCGGGGCCGCAAGAAAAATGTTCGTCGGAATGTAAATGTTACTGCGTTATATCAATTTACAGCTTTCGCCCTGGGTAAAATACGGGATCTTCTATTTTAAAGGAAAACGTCCGGATCGACAAGATTGATACTAGGCATACTCCCTCTCCTCCAATTCCGGATAACTTTCACACTGAAACTCACCAGAACTGCTATCTACCAACGTCAGCGTAAAGTTTTAAATTTTAGAACTCTCTCAATACAAAAAAATCAATAACTTAATTAAAAATGCAAATTATATTCTTCAGTGAGTACGAAATGTAAATAAATAAATGTACTGAAAATCTTTTCCACAATTTTAAATTGCACATCGCTAGGAATATGCTAAAAAGTATACGGAAAAATGCGTTTCCTTCTATTTTTAAAACTACAGAAATTAAAATTACGAAAATTGCTGGGTATCTAGAAAATTTTACTATATAATAAAATCATAGGGATCTTAATTTCTTGACGTTTTTACTAAATTTATAATATAGTTAAATGTCTTACATTTGCATTTTCGTATGCGTGTGTTTTTTTATTTCAGAAGGGTCATTCATGGTTATCAATAGTTTTATATAATACTGAAATATTACTAAAATAGGTACCATTATTTTCATGCAGAAAGTCCTCCTTAAAACCTCGGATATGCTAAAGTTTTTAGAAACACAATTAAGGAGCCTAATGTAAGATTTACCTGTTGCATTCTTGCTAGGCACTACAACAAAAATTTTATGAAATAATTAATATAAATAAAATGAACGTTAGTATATCTTTGTTAGCAATTATCCATTAAAAGTAACGAATGCCAGAGTACCTGTAAAATGTTTATTCCCATTTATATAATCCAGAATTATTTGAAATCTACTAATTTGAATGCCAGATGCTGTACTTGTAATTTAAATTATAAACAATGTAAATTTACTACTTCTAAAGGCCTCTACAATAAAAACACTGCTGCCTAGAAACAAAAGTATACATAATGTGTATAATCGAAAACTGACCAACATGGTCGCAGCTATCCAACTTGTTTTTCACTTTAAGTTTGATTTAGTATAGGTGTGAATTTGGAATTTATAAATGAAACACAATTTGAGCTTTCGACACTCTGAGGGGAAAAGCCCATGGCAACCCCTCGTAATTCTTTTATTTAATAGTAATATAAGCGAATTGCAACGAAACGACCGCATATGGCAAAGAAAAAATTTTTGTTTCATCAAGACAACGCATCGTGTCACAAGTCATTTGTCATCAAAACAATGGCAAAACTACATGAATTGAACTTCGATTTTCTCCCACATCCACCGTATTCTCCAGATTTGGCTCCCAACGACTACTGGCTGTTCGCAGACCTCAAAAAAATGCTCGCCGGCTAGAAATTTCGCTCGAATGAGGAGGTTATCGCAGGCCTATTTTGAGGCAAAAGATAAATTGTTCCTGAAAAGTGGTATTGAAATTTTAGAGCGGTGCTGGAATGATTGTGTTGCTCTTGATGGAGCCAATTTTGAACAAAAAAACGTGTTTTCTTTGTTAGGCCCGGGACATTCCAGCCCATGTGTTCATTAACAATTATTTAAGTAAGTTCTTCAGCTACTGAACATAATATACAACACAGCGCAAACCTAAAAGATGAAAGAAACGTCAATCGATACCCGCAGAAGTCTAAAATATTATTGATATTGAACGATTAAATTCAGAATTACAATCAACATCTGCGGTAGTTTACCAAACCCCATTACATTTGAACATTTTACTTTTGCAGACCATCGTGTATAATACAAAGTAGAAATAGCAATATATAATATAATTAAACAAGAGGGTAAATATATTTAAAAAGACGAGGAATATGTTTTGTGTGATATTTATGAGTTTTGTTCGGTTGAAGTATTCTCGATTGGTAAGTGCAATTCACCGATAAGAGTGCAATAAAAGAGTTGTTTCGTACACATTCGGTATTCTCAGAACGTGGCAGAAAATCACAAGACCGTTCCAACATAGGGTTCGAAATTGACCGTTAAAAACTCAAACCGCTCCACTTTCTGCCTCAATTCGTTTCTTTTCACTTCACTTAGTTTGAAATATAAGAAATATATGGAAATTGCTTCATGTTGAAAAATTGGTTCCCACGAAATGAAACAGAAAAACCGTTCGTGGGTATATCGTGATAGTAGACTAACAAGAAGTAATGATCGAAATAAACATAGTGCCAATATTTTTAAAATTCAAAAAAGCACAAAAGTATATTCTGTTATGCAAGTCGTTAAATTTCTACAAGACTGAAAAGTGACATTTTCTTATTGGAAATAGAGGAAAATTGAAAAACTCGTAGGCAGCGTGACTCTTTTAGAAATTCTTTCTCGGAATATACAAAAATATGCTTTAGGGATAAAACTTTACCGTTATCGATAGTTAAAACAGATTTTGATTTGAAATTTGAATATGTTAACTATAGCGTTGAAAACTGAGGCCTGTATTAAAGAAATTGAGAAAAATATTCATTCCTGATGACGTTACATTTTCTTTTTCAAGACTCTGAAATCTACATTATTCGGTGAAAGTGAATTTTAAATAGGTTATCTGCAACATCACAAATAACACCTCTTTTTGAGAATAACACAATAAATACAAATTAGGATTTATTTCTAATAGATTTAAAGTTCCTTTCCTAGGAGTTTCAAGGTAATTTGTCTACCTCCAAATTTGCTGTTTTTATTAGTAAAAGCGAGTTACAGCGTCGCAAAGTCAAAATTGTGGAAGTCTATAGAAATTTTTTTTTAGGAATTCGTTCAAGATGTATTATGCAAAAGTCTGGGCTTCTTGGTATCGAAAGATGAGTTCAAATCTAACTTTGAATAATTTTGGACATTTTTATCCTGATATAAATTTTTCTTTAAAGATTGGATTGATTCAGCCGTTACTTTGTGATAATTCATCTCAACGATAAATGAATAAACACTACTTTGTTTATTATCACTTTTATATTTAGAAATCCTTTTGACTATAGTTTCGACAAATAGCTTGTCATTGTCAAACAAATGATTCAAATTGAATAAATATAAACAGATGTACAGTGGTGTTTATATATATTTTGGAAATACCAATAATTATTAAATGTACTGAATAATACTGAGTGGTACAAATCTACCTGGTCGTTTAACAGGTTATTTTCGGAAATCTTCAATGCTTTATATACTTCTAAGGATTCTAAAATATTATGTTTAAAGCCTTTATTTACATTATGAATAATTAGACTCCAGTTTTTTCAAATTTGTCAGTTTTATCTTTTGAATTAAAAAGTATGTGTTTTAAATATGTGTTTGTCTTAAAACCAACTGTTAGGTTGTCTGCAGATAGAACATTAGCGATTTTTATTGAAATATTACCAAAGTACGTCAATGATATGTATTTTTTTATGTATGGGTATATAGACTGGCATGTTATTTTAAATTGTTTTTTACGTATTAAATTTTGAATTGTTCATGGATCAAAACCATTATTTTAATTTCCGGAAATAACCTGTTAAACGACCAGGTAGATTTGTACCACTCAGTATTATTCAGTACATTTAATAATTAATAGTATTTCCAAAATATATATAAACACCACTGTGCATCTGTTTATATTCATTCAATTTGAATCATTTGTTTGACAATGACAAGCTATTTGTCGAAACTATAGTCAAAAGGATTTCTAAATATAAAAGTGATAATAAACAAAGCAGTGTCTATTAATTATCGTTTTCTTTAAAGACTTCAAAAGAGAAATTTTATATTTTCACAAGGGTCTGCTGTTTGTGACTGTGCAAGCGAATTTTGTACTTTTTTGAATACATGCTTAAACATTACAAAGCCACGTCTGTGTGGAACAATTAATTTCCTACAACTTTAGAAAGTTTTCTTTGATATTTCGAAGTAAATAAATACTGTTTTCTTTTTTTGTAGGTGAATTGGGAATTTTCATCGAAAGGAACATGATGACTGATAACAACAACATCATACCAATACTGGAAAAATAAAAATGGCTGACCATTAAGGATCAACGAAAACCAAATGTGTGAGTAAAGTTTACATTACAATTATAACTCAGGAAAAAGTATTTTGTACCCAAGAGTGTTTTTTTTGCCATGGTTAAAACGGATTTCAAATCGATTTTTAATTGAACAAGAGAACTTGCACCTATTAATGATTATAATAAAAGGCAAATTATTATCTATCCCTCCAAGAACTTCTTTTGCATGGGATCCTTAAAAAAATTAATCATCACTACTGCTTCAATTCATATTTAATTAATACAAAATGTAATACAATATTTTAAATCGAGTATTTGCAAATTGGAATTATTCATTCCTTATTAGTCTTATGCTGCATTAATTTCCCTAAATTTTAGTGCAAACGGTTAAGAAATAACCGAATAATTCCTTTTTAATTTTCCCCCTACTTTGTTGCTTCTGGGTAAGTGGCGCTTATTGTTTACTTCCGCATTCCTCGAGCACCTGTTCAGAATTTGACCTAGTTTTTAATCAATTAACATAATGGCCGCCAACGTAATGGCCAATCAGATGCATCTATTTGCATCCAGACGGTTTATAACAATTAAACCTACATACCTGAATTAGTCACCCGCGATGCCGTTGAAGGGTGTACTTCGTTACATCAAATTTTAGGTTATAATTACGCAAAAAGTGTGTATTTATTATTTTACTCTTTAATATTACATTGTTTTGTTAGTAATTAATAGTTAAAACGTCTACTAAAAAGTAATTCCTTTGAAAATTGTTTTAAGTTCTTTGCATTACATTCTAGGCGTTAGGCTACATATAAACTATTGTTTCTAGAAGTAAACTAAGTTTAAATTTAAATTGATTGCCACAATAATTTGCAAATTGGGCCAAAAATAGACAATTGAATACATCCACAATTGTTTGAAATCTAACCATTCTTTGTTTTTTTTTTTTGTTAAACTTTCTTTAATAACTCAAATTATTTCTTGATTAATGGAGTACATTTAAAAAAATAAGTTAAATAGATAACTGAATGCAATCTTCATTTATTTAAAGAATACAGAAGTAAATTATACTTTACATGTTTACACTAATATTTATTTTATTCCCAGCCCCAGCTATGTTTTATATTATCTAAATTTTCTCTTCGAGCTCTTGTAACAGCACTGGCCTCTCCTTTAGCAACACACTTCTTTCTCTGTTCCCTTTTTCCTTTCTTCATTAGTTCCTTCTTTACCCTATCTCTAATTTCTTCTGGGGCAATTGTACTTGCACAGGACCTTACACTAGCACTCTCAAAATGATCGTCATAATAGTAATCGGAACTAGTAACTGAATCATGTCTTTCATGTGTTTTACAATTTTCGTTCTTTAGTTTAAAATAATTCTCTTCGTCTGTAGTTCCTACATTTAAATCTTCTGAACTTTTCCCCTTATTGGAATGCAATTCATTTAATATGCCACACTGTTTTTCATCAAACTTTTTGTTATCTTCAAGAAAGGTTTTTGTTAGTTCCTCTTTATCTTCAACGTTTTCAGGCTCTAGATCAGAATCACTATCAATTCCTAACTGTATGTTAATATCTCTTGCCATTTCCTTCGTGAAACCTGAGCATTCTATCTCTGCATCTAATTTATCGGATCTTTCGATGTCGGAAAATTTGGGAAATAATTCACTTTCATAACCGAATCGTTTTTTGAAAAATTCTCTAATACATTTTACATCTCTGTTGAAGTACCTGCCAATAATTTCATAATTTTAACGTATCAAGGATATTACATAACATAATTAAATTTTATAGTTTATAAACTAATTTGCTTGAAACTAAATTTAACTTATTTTTGCTACAACCTTGTAATTGGTAATTAAATGTAATATTAGCCATTAATAATTAAATCATGAGAATAAAAAGCTAAAGTTTTTAAAATTTTAAATATAAATAAGTAATTTGTCATCATATGGTGTACTTATGATTAGTTATCAAGTACATTTAACTGGTTGAAAATAAGGATTAACATCGAGTGTAATCTTAATTAAAATCTAGGTAACACAGCAAAAACATAATAACTAATTAAAAAAACAGTTTCTTACATTTCTGCATTAGGATGTAAAACAGACACCATTTGTGGAAAGTCAATAACAATTGGTATTTCATCATCTGTGAGCATGATATTAAATTCATTAAAATCACTATGAATAACACCAGAATCAGCCAAACGAACAATTAAATTCATTAGCTCATCATACAGTCCTTCAACATTTTTTACTTCCATTACATGAGTTCTATTAGGATAAAAAGGCATTAAGGTATAGTTTCAGTTTCGTAATAGGTAATAAATATGCATATCATTATTTACTTACAAAGGTGTACCAATTATAAGGTCCATAATAACACAATGACGATTAAAATCAATTGGTCTAGGGACTGGAAAACATCTGTCATACAATGCTTTCATATAAGCAAATTCTTTTGTAGCAGATATTCGTGATAAATAAATCCATGATGCAACTTTCCTATGCTTGTGATAGTCTCGCTTTTCTTTTATATTTCGAAAGCAGGTTCTCCCCAGTCTACAAACAATCAAATATCATTTGCTACACTAATTTTAGATAAATAAAGAAGGGCACAAACCTGTGAAGCTTAAGACATATCTGATTACCTTCGGGATCTCCTACAACATATATGTTACTCTCCTTACCAACACCTATTTGGTTTCCAAATGAACCTATTACGTTACGTTTTGTGAGTGTTTTTAAAGCTAAATAGTCGTAACCCATATTGGTCAACCTGTATCCATCATCTGTAATAATGGTAAATGATAAGCAAATTAATTGGATACTATATTAACGTTTTTACATTTCTTTCCACGCTCGTAACTTAAAAGACGATGTTTGCATAAATCGCGTAATAATTTATGAACGCCTCCATGCTGCAAATTAGCAATAGAAGCCACCAAAGCACCTGGTACAAGTTCATGGTTCTTCATACCCATTTCGATCTGAAAAATTAATAAAAATTAGATTAAATCACATGTATTGACACGTATTCTTACAGCTGTAAGAACCCTAAAATCCTCTGGAGTTAGATACCTCATAAGAGAAACGTTTAGTTTACCCATTATGGTTAATTTATAACATATAAAGTTGAAAACACCACAAAAATTGGCATGTGCAAGTTGAGGTTATATTGATTGACCAGTAACGTAACATCGAACTATTTCTACATCGAAAAGTTCTACGTGTACTATTTGTACGTCGAGCTCACGTTTTTTAATGTTTTAAAAATTTCAGACATTCCTTATCTTTGAAATAAACATTCGAATTTCAAGTTCGATATACACCAAGAAGTAAAAAAGAGAAATATGTATATATATGATCTTTAATTCAAAAGCTATCTTTGGTTATTTTCAGTATTTTGTTTATTTTATTATTTTTATTTTGTATAAAGTACACATATCTTGAAATCTAAAACTTAAATAATGGTAATAAATTGTTAAATAATGTTTCCATGCCTATGTTTGTGAGGTTTTTAGTAGTATTCAAAAGTTAGACGCCTCGAGTAAGGAACTATGTACTTTTTATTTTTTAAGCTCACTAAGTCATTATCAGCTCAGATCCATTAACTAAAAATTTCAGTCGTTAGTTAATATCAAATTATTTTATCAATATTGTGGTATACATTTCCACTTTAATTTTCAATTATAATTATTATTATTTAAATTAATTGAATAAAGAATTTTCTATTCTATCACTTTATAATTGCGTCTTGTAGATTTATAGATTACTTTTTTACTCAACCGTGTATATTAGTTAATTTTTTCTGTTGCCCTTTTCTGGTGATTTTAATACGATGAGCATTCTACTCTTATCGCATTTTTTTGTGGTTGTTTGAGCCAAGGTCAAACCAAAACGTATCACATTTAATACAATAGTCACATTCGAATGTTCCGTCCTGTTATAGATATTTACGTTTCTTTAAGAGATGCAAAACTTTGCAATGTTTTATGTTAAAAGTGCCAAATATAGAGGTTTGAAAAAGCATTTGTGGTGAGTTCAACTTTTGAAGTTGTGTTTTATGTAAATTAAGTATTTGCGTAGTTATAAACAAAATTTGAAAATAATAAAAGTAATTTCGTACATGGTTATTCTGTTTCTCATAATCAGTATAAGAAAATAAAATCGAATTGTTGAGATTGATGCATTAGTAGATACATACTGCTATTTTATGACATTATGTAATTAATATTTATCGAACTTTTACAAAATTCATTAGATTTGTGTTTTTTCACTATCGTTTAAGATCGACGTGCTTTAATCTGCTTGATGTACTATATTATTATAAACTATAAATGAAGATCAATTTTAAATTTCTACAAATAATTTTTTTTTTGTAAAACTTAACCATTCCTTCGGTTTTTTAAGGCTTCTTCAGATGCATAAATTAATACTGAACTAACAGACGGACGTTTATTATTATATTAATATTCTAAAGGGAGGGGGCAACAAAGAAGTTAAGTAAAGGTGAATAGTTGAAGTCATTCAGGAGTACACTTGTGTTCGGTTTACTTTTTTCAAGTGATTCTAGTAGGGAAAGTCGGTAACTTTTGTTTTCTAATATAAGATTTCGAGTTTTTCAATAAATTTATGATTACATTAATTACATTAACGCATTTAAATTTGCCTCTACTAAAAAGATTCTCCAAAACATTTCATTATTAGATTTATGATTTTCTGCTTTGAAATGTTTGGTGTAACTAGAGCCTTGCTTTTGTGTTCAAAATATCTTTTATGCTCATTTAGTCGTAGTTTAAACGAAAGTATTGTTTGACCAATGTTGATGTTGTTACATTTCTTTTTCAATTGCCTCCTTTGTATTTCAAAAATGTTAACCTAATGTATTGTTTGCGTAAAAAGCTATCTTAAGACAAATTTAAAACTCGAATTAAAATTTTTGATAATTAAAGAATGTTCAAACGTGAAAGTTTACTTTCATTTTGAACCATACGTACTAAAATGTTGGAAATTTAGTTAAAGAAAAAGAAGTGCTAAAAAGAACGGTTGCATTACACAAAGAAAATTATTTACAAACGTATTTACACTTCCTAAAACCAGTACATATTACAAATTTAAAAATTGAAAAATATAAGAAGACAACTTAACGATATTATCAGCACTACTACTACTACAATTTTTGTCAAAATTCATGTGTGCATTCTTCTGTTTATAATTTATGCATATTTTTTGAGTAGTAGAAATTACTTTTCTTTAATTTAAACCGCACTCAGAAAATCTTGCCCCTATGACATTTTCCACTTATTTATACATTAATTTCACCTGTTATAACTTTTAGAATAATTATTTAACTGGTCGAAAATTCACGTGCGCCTTTATATGTTTGGAGTTTTTACATAAAGTTTATCTTGTAACAAATAAATTTCACTTTTCACACAACTGTACTCAAAAACTGTTGATACTAGGAGATTCTCCACTTATTCCTGTATAAATTTCACCCTTCGATACTTTCAAAATAATTGTTTAACTGGTCGAAAATTCACGTGCGCCAGTCTTTATTTAAAGCATTTAAATGATTTTCGTTTTTTAATAATTTCATTTTCTTTAATTCAATCTGCTCTTAAAAACTGTAGCCACATTTTTAATTGCATTGGTCATACTTTGTTTTTACTACTTAAATTGTATCGTTTAGGTACATCTACCAGTCACCAAACAGGGTGCCGCAACTACAATCGAGCAATTAATTACAGGATCATGTTTTTAAAGACACTTTGAGAAATGTGAGTTTTTTTTATGTGTTTGCATCAAAACTTTTCTTAAGTTTACAATCTTTTAAACTTTTTCGTCCTTTTTATTTATCTTTTTTGCTTACTTTTATTTATTTTCGTTGCCTTCGTTTAAATTAAAACTACTTTTCTTTTATTGAGATTATCTTTTTCAGCACATCCTTTTCTTTTTATTTTCTTTAACACTTTGTTTAGGATTCATTTTCTTTACTTTTCGAATATTTCTTTTTATTTACTTTAACACTTCTTTCAAATTTTTATTTCCTTTCTTATTTTAGACTTATTTGTAGATACTTCATTTTTCCCTTGAATTCAATTTTTTTTTTCAAATATTATCTTCTTTCAGGTACATCTTCCAGTCGAGCCACCAAGCAATCACATCAGCAATCGACCACTTCCAGGATCACCTGGATGCGCTTCAGTAGAGGTACGCTTTTAATTACTCTTTTTGTTTTAAATATTTAATTTATTTAATATTTTATTATTTTAATTTTTTTTAAAACTATTTATCTCTACTTATCATTCTGTTCATTTAACTTAAATGTTTCTTTTATCAAATCACATCTTATTTTACTAACTTCAGCATTTTCTTATAGAGGAACGTCAATCATCGTAGGATCGTCATCACCAGTTCCTGGACCAGTTCGAGGACATCATTCATCGCGGGAGAACAACGAGGGACCATTTTTAACAGGTGCGAATAGCTCCTAACGGTAGGGGCCATTTTCCAATGGCTGGAACCGTCTTCCAAGGGTAAGAAATCCCTTCCAACATCAAGGATTACCACTCAATAGGTAAGACTTATCCCTTCGCGAACAGAAACACCTTCCTGTGGTTTGAAAATGATCCTATCCGTAAGAGGGTCGTACTTGTACCGTTTCTTTCATAGAAATGATCATCTTCAAGCAACTTGAAAGGAATTTCTGTTCGCAATGGTGTAAGTCAAACCTCTGAAATGTGATCTAAGTTGTTGTAAGGTACTTCTAACCACTTGGAAGGTGGTTGTTACCACTTGGGAGGTATTCAATCCTGCTAAAAATGGTCCCGCGTGCGGACAGGGGACCCGTGTCCCCCACCGGCGTCGAATTTCAAAAACCTTCGATGTAGGGATGCACCATTGAAAAAATAAAAAAATTGCCATTTTTAATATGTATCGTTTTATTATTTTTTTAAAATTACAAAACACCCCCCCTCTGTTTCTTTCTCATTACCGACCCGACCCTACCCTTCCCAGTTACCGAACCACCCTACCCCCGCCCCCCACCTGCGGAATCCGCAGTCTTCCAGGTCCGAAGACCCCATAATTGGAGGACTACGAAATTTTCCAGAGTTCCAAGTGCAAAAACGTCAAATTTCAACGATTTCAAAGTTTAAAGATCCCAAAGTAAAAAGACTTCAAAATTGGAAAGACCGCGAAGTTCAAAGATTCGAGATTAAAAGTTTTGCATTACTTAAAGTTTTTTGAATTCGAAAATTTCGAAGTAAGAAAACGCCAAAGGACATTTGGCGTTTTCGAACGCCTGGATTTTCGAACCCTGGAAACAAACCCTCAAGTGCAAAGACTTCTTATCCCGAAGTCTTCGAACTCCGCAGACTTACCAATTTCAAATTCTCGCACCTTGGGATCTTCGAACTTCGAAGTCTTCAAAGTTCGAAGTTTTCGTACCTGGAAGTCCTGGAATTCGATGTCTACCAACCCTGGAGTCTTAGGACCCTGAAGTCTCCGGATCCCGAAGTCCGCTGACTCGGTCCCTCGATGTTCTAGGATGTCCTAGTGGTCCTGATGTTGTCCTCACTAAAAAGGAAAAAGAAACAAAAGAAATAAATATAGTTAAACATAAATACACAAACACTATTGCTAATTTCCACAGTTTTTTATTGCTCTTAACAATTGTTTAACCGCTTTGGGGCTTCGTCAGAAGATACTTATTTTATTTACACATTTCTGTATATTTAAGGGTGGAGTTAAAGGTGGAGATGAAGGAATTGGCCAAAGATTCAGTAACTATTTAGTTCTATTTCAATTCTTCCATCTCCACCCTAACTAACCACCCTTAAATATACAGAATTGTGTAAATAAAATAAGTATCTTTATGTTCAACATGAATTTCCATCATGTAAGAGTAAATTCGATTAACTATATAAATATAGTTATGTAAAGAAGTTATAAGGAAAAGTTTAGATAAAAAATAAAAATGTAAATTAGGAATAAAAAAATAACTTCTGAAAATAAGGAAATATAAGGACTTCTGAAAAATTAAAATGATAACTAAATATGTCTTACAATTCATTGATTATCCTTGCTTTAGCTGAACTGGGTCGATTGGACTGTGCTTTGACTACGTCCTCTCTTCTTGAAGTCCTAGTAGTCCCGATGTCCTGCTTGGCTCCACGTCTCTACTGGGTTCGATCCATTACTGTTATCTGGCTGATCCTGATGTTCTGCCGTGATTACTAAAAAGAAATGATTTTGGCAAGGCCTTAATGTAAAAAAAAATATTTAAATAAACTTAAACTTAATATAAAGAATTATTATTATGAAAAGTTTCAAATTAATAAATAAAAGAAAATTCAAAATCTAAATGCAAATATAGTGAATTAAAAGAAGTAAATTTTAAAAAAATGTTTTAAAGTAAAAGGAAAAAAGTCAAAGTTAATTGAAAGAGAAGTTTTGAGAAAAAGTTGATTGAAATCAACGTAAAAAAATGTTGAAAGGATGTCGAATATGAAACATCTCAATAAAGTTAAAATAATTTAAAAAAAAATAAGAGAAAAGTTAAGGTAAGTAAAAAATAAAATGCAGACAAAAAGATAAGTAAAGTATTTAAAAAATCTAACAATAAGAAAAAGAAACAAAAATATTCTTTGGGTTTAGTATTCCTTGCCTTTGGTAAGCTGGACTGATAACATCGGTTTTGCCTGTTCGCTTCGACTACGTCTTGTATCTTCTTAATGTTCTGGAAGTCCCGATGTTTCCTACTAGTATTCAACCATCAACCATCTCCATTAAGTTTGATATCCATCAACAATTCTGTTAAAAAATATTTGAATTAAGTTTAGTATAAGAATTAAAATAAACGAAAGATTTGAAAAACAGTCTTAATGAAAGAGGTTAAATAATGTTACAACCAATTAAATATAAAGAATGTTTTTTTAACAAAAGCTTTAAGAAATATTAAGAAAAATTCCAAATTTAAATTTAGTCAAACTTAAAATTTTTACTTTTGTTTGATGTTCCTCACCTTGGCTAAGATGGGGCGATAGAACTGGCATTAACTAATACGTGGCCTACGACCAGATGAGCAAGGACGCCCTGGTTTAAAATCCAGCACACTGAAATAATATGAAAGTTTTAAAAATAACAAGATCCAATCAAAAACTTATTGTTTTATTTATACGAACAATCAACTTTTGTTTAGGTTTACTGTTAATCTTACACAGTTAGGTCAGAGACTTCATGAAGTATAATTTGTTAATTAGAAAAACAAAGTTTTTATTGACAAAAAAATAATATGTAAAAATTTATTAAAATTTAGTGGTGATAATGGTCTCCGGGTACAGATTGACATAAAGATAAGATCTAAAACTACCTATAGTTTATTCAAAAAAAGAAGGCATTAAAATCCCAACTTGTCTAACTATAAAGGATCATTGATCCCACATTTCGAACGCGTCCTACACAGTAGGCACAGCGCACCGAAAGCCATATTCCACGACCGGTTTCGACCTATCAGGTAATCTAAAAGGTTTGACACAATAAACGTAAAATATTAAATTTTAATGTCTAGTCTAATAGGAAATATTTCACACACAAATCTTTTAAACATTAAAACTTGCTTAGTCTTAATTGCAAGTTATAAAAAGTGTAAAATAAATCCTATTTTTAATATTGTAATGTGCAGTCCAAAATAATTTTTGACTGTAACTTGAACGAAATAGTTTAAATAAAAAATTTAAGAATTTCAGAAGTATTATGGATACTTGGTCGAAACAGAACTCTAATTAGTTAAAGAGATTGATTCATCGGTGATGTATTTGTGAAACATTTTAGAAATAATGAAAAAATACAAAAGAACTGCTTTTAAATGTTTCAATGTTTTATTGTAAAAACTCTACATTCACCCGAAACATATGTAGAGTTTATACAATAAAACTTTGAAACATTTAAAAGCAGTTCTTTTGTATTTTTTTATTATCTCTAATTAGTGACTAATCTAACACGATACAAACTGAAATTGAAATTGTAAAATTGAAACTTAATAATTTATCAAATTCCATTAAAGTTATGTTACTTACTTTCGTAGTCTCTGATTGTAATGGATAAAAGGGCTGATGTACATTCTATGGTGGGTACTGCTACAATGATTGTCCAACAACATACGGTGTGTAGGGTTTCTTTAATATTCCTGTTTAAATTAAACAATATTTAAATAAAATTAAATTAGGCTCTATAGTGAATGATTAATGTGCTAGCAAAACAAGGACAAGCTTGTAATTTAAATAAAACGTAAATGTAGTTTAAATGGACTTGCAATTCATATATTAGAATTACAAATAAAAATTTTTTTAATATACCTACTTACACAAATAAATTTTTTTTCTCAAATTTGCTCTATAAAAAGTCCTTTTTAAGAAACGCTTACTAAAATTAAAAATAAATAAATTAGTTACCATATATAAGTATATCAACATTAAAAGTTTGAAAAGTTGTAGCGGGTTAAGAATGCGTTTTCCGCCTTGACAGAATGTGCGTTTTAAATGGGATGGAAACATTGTTTGGGAAACTATAAATATTTTACAGATTTTATTCTCTGATTGAATCGACGAAGCTGTTAATTCATACAACTCCACAATGAAATAAATCACAAATATGTAAAGGTTGCAAAACATTTATTGTGAATCCACAATAATATTCCACCGTATAGCGGCTTCGTCAGGTGGAATGATAATCTTCCTAATTATTGTCTTATTTAAAATTGTTAAACAAGGATTCAGTTACATTCAAAAAATTCATTAAATAATAACAATTGTTATAAATTGAGTCCTCGGAAAAAAAGAAGTAAGCAAAATGCTTCATATTTAAAGGACGACTATATACCGAGTGATTTGTATTGCTAACAATAACAGAAAAGGTATAAAACGCCTTCTAACACTACAAACATTATTTATTGGTAGCAATAAAATGTAGATTTCGACTACGAAGTCATTTTAAACAGCAAACTTAAATTAAGAACATTTTATTTTTTATTTTTTTATATATCACTCCCACCAGCTACTCCTGCTGGTGGGCGGACAGTCCCTCCAACCTACATTGTGGTGCAAAGCCGAAGAGTAGGACGTAAAGCCCTCTTCAGCCTCCTTTCAGGAATCGTGGGAATGGGTGGGTGGTGTGATTAGGGAGAAAAAGATGAGACGGACGAAATGAAGACACAAGAGAAGTGAAAGATTATCTGTGGAATATTATAGCCCCAGCATTTGCCTAATTGTTCCATGGAAAGCACAGAAAAACTTGGACCAGAGCAGCCGGACCGGTGACCTCCCGAATGCAAAGCAATGATCTAGAGCAGTAGACAGGATATACAGGGTGTACGTTTTCAACCTGACCTCTAGACTATCGTCGGACTGAATTGGAATATCGTTTTGAAATTTTGGTTGAATGAGTTCACAAAACGCCTACCATTTTAAAATATTTTTGAATTTCTATCACTTCTATGGAAGTTGACTTCAACTTTGTTATTTTAAATAGAACCCCCCTATTTTTTTTACATTTCTGGATTCCCCATCAGAAATAAGGGTACATTTGATAATACAGCCCTACCTTTATTCTAAACGGTTTTTGAGTTATTCCATTTTTTTTTAATTATTGCGTTTGCCGCTTTACTTTTATCGCGGTTATCTTCAAAAGTAATTGATGGTATTTAATGATTTGTCGACATGTTCTTAATATTTTAGTAAGGTATTAATTTGTCCAAAAATTTTTGAAAAAAAAAAACAAAAATGGAGTTAAAACATGTGTTGAATATCATAAACCAGAAACAGAAAAACAATGACAAAATTATTCTACAACAATTGTTCGAATTGTTGTCAATTAAGGATTTAGATTGCTGTAGTGATTCGTTCCTGCAATTTTTCAATATTTTCTACTGGTGTTTCTTAAACTGCGGCTTTTAAACTACCCCAAAGAAAAAAATCTAACGAGTTTTAAAATGTTTAGAAGTTAATGGACAACAATTCGAACAATTTTTGTACAATAATTTTGTCATTAGTTAAATAAACTTATTTGTAAAAATAAAAAATTGTATTAAATAAATTTTCTCATATGATATCAATTTTAGATGCATACTTTTTTATTGAGGAGTAAGTGGTTGATATAACTGTAAAAAAAATTATGGGCTGCTACTTAAAGAAAAAGAGTTTTTTTCATTTCTAGTTTATGATATTCAACACATGTTTCGACTCCATTTTTGATTTTTTTTTTCAAAAACTTTTGGACGAATTAATACCTTACTAAAATATTAAGAACATGTCGACAAATCATTAAATACCATCAATTACTTTTGAAGATAACCGCGATAAAAGTAAATGCGGCAAAAGGAATAATTTTTTTAAAAAATGGAATAACTCAAAAACCGCTTAGAATAAAGTAGAGTTGTATTATCAAATGTACCCTTATTTCTGGTGGGGAATCCACAAATGTAAAAAAATAGGGGTTCCAACAAAGTTGAAGTCAACTTCCGGTATAACCAGAAGTAATAGAAATTCGAAAATATTGTAACGAGCCTGTATGTGTGAGCGGCGGCGAGTTCCGGAAACAGATAAGACGGGTTCCCCGAATACGGTCGTCGGTCGGCGCTTTGATAGAAATAAGTAAACAACAACATAATAGGAGTTCGAGAAAATACTAGAAGATCGTTCCTGATAACTCCAGAACCTTCGATACCTCTATAAATATTATGTTGTCGACGGTCAAGAACAGTTACAGTTACAGTTACAGTTTAGTTTAGTACACCGTCACGGTTTATTGTTTACAGTTGATAGTAGAATGGTAATATAAATACGATATACCGAGTGATATAAATAAGTGGTAATATAAATACGATATACTAAGTGATATAAATAACACATTTACCTGGTCATATAAATAAGTTGTTGCATTAGAGTTTAAGTGTTAAGTAGCGTATAAGTGTTATATAAATAGTGTAAAATAAATAATTGTTTAAATAAATAAGTTGATCTAGAAAATTCGTTACAATATTTTAAAATGGTAGGCCTTCTGTGAAAACTCATTCAACCAAAATTTCAAAGGATATTCCCATTCAGTCCGAAGATATAGGGGTCAAGTTGAAGACGTACACCCTGTATATAAATATATGTATATATATAAAATAAAATTTAAGTTTACTGTTTACCATTGAAAATGGCCACTTCGTAGTCGAAATGTACTTTTAGTTGTTACCAATACATATTGTTTATAGTGTTAGAAGGAGTTTTATACCATTTATAAAATAAATACAAGTTTCAATTTCAAATTCAAGCCCAACTTTATGAATGAGTTCAAAAGCTAAAAAAATCATATATTTATTTATAAAAATTGTTCGGGCCTGCTGCAACCATAGATAGCAAGTGCCTTTTAACGACCGAATTACCGCCAAAGTACCTTTTTTTTTTTTTTATTTAGTGTTTAACCTCGAGGAGGGGAAATCTTCATAGACACCCCCGAAGATAGGGGTAGTGTCGGATTCTTACCGACTAAAACCCCTCCTCGAGAAGGGAGTGCAACCCGAAGGTTTTTCATCCCTGGGGAGGTTGGGATCGGGAAGTGGGTTGTTTGAGGTGTTGGGGGGGATAGGGGAGGGGGTGTAAGAATTGTCAGGTGACCCATCTCGAATATTGGATGGGTACTCGCGCTAAATAGCGAAGCTAGAATTTGAGCGGGATTAACGGCTCAGTGTAGAAGGTGGCAAGGCCTTCTGAAGCGGTCGGTAGCTTTCGGGGCGAAGTTGGAAAGTGATGAGATGGACGGGTTTGGGTGGCCTGAGACTGAGGCCCTGAGATTTGCTGCGAATTTGTTTGCAGCCTCGGTAAGTGAAGGGAGCCCAGTTTCTTTCAGAATTTGGAAATTTCTGACGAACCAGGGGTAGCCTAATGCGGAGCGAAGGATCCGCATGTAAGTGCCTTGAAGGGTTTTGAGTCGACGGGGTTGGCAGCCCCAAATTGGAATGGCGTAGGAGCATATGCTCCTGATTATTGCGTTGAACGCACGAATTTTAATTTGGTCGGAGATGAACCTATTTTGGAAGAAGGGCTTGAGTGAAATAAAGGCGCCCATGGCCTTTGCGCGGGTGGCTTGCATGTGTTTACGCCATGTAAGTCTCCTGTCGAACACGACGCCGAGGTAGGTGATTGAGTTGCTCCATTTGATGGGGTGGTTGTTTATAGTGATGGGCGGTGTACGGTTCCTCCGCGAGAAGAAGATTGCTTCCGACTTGGCTTCGTTGATGGAAAGTTTCCATCTCTGATACCAGTTTAGGAGCAGGGGCAGGAAGGCGTTGATTCTAGCGGTACAGTGGGCTATAGTTTGGCTAGAATTGACGAGTGCGATGTCATCAGCATAAAGTGCGGTGACGATCGAAGGGTGATTTGGCATGTCAGCGCAGAAAATATTGAATAGTAAGGGCGATAGTTTGGAGCCTTGGGGGACGCCAGCCGTGACTGGTTTGCTGGACGAAATGGCGGAGCCGACGCGAACACGAAGGGTTCTGTCGGAGAGAAATGAACGGATAACCCCGATTAGATAGTGAGGGGTATTAAGGCTGATGAGTTTAGAGATGAGTCCTTCGTGCCAGACCCGGTCGAAGGCTTGGCTTACGTCAAGAAGTAGCATGGATGTGTGGCGGCGTTTGTTTAAGTTTTCGGCTATGTGTTCAGACACGCGCAGAAGTTGATGGCCTGTGCCGTGATGCCTACGAAAGCCATATTGGAAATCGGGAATGATGTTGTTATTATCCACATGCTCGAGAAGCCGGGTTAGGAGGATGGATTCGGCTACTTTACTCAACGAACTGAGCAGGCTGATGGGCCTGTAGCTGGACGGAGAGCTCAGGGGCTTTCCTTTCTTGGGGAGGCAGATGACGGTGGCTTCTTTCCAAGCCGTCGGGAAGTAGTGGAGTACCGCCAAAGTACCGAACGAACCTGCTTTCTATGCTTCTCAAATGCACAAAATAGTGGGAAATAGTTACATTTGTAATACTCATTAAAACCTATTAACTTAAAACTATGCACATTCTTTTGAACAGAATACATTATAATTATAATTTTGAAGCGACTTATAGAAGGAATCTTCAGTTAAGTATTTAGAATTGCTAAATTGAACAGACTCGAATTATTAAAATTTCAAAATTTATTTAAAGTAATTTAATATAATAAGCATGAAACTATAATGTCGCATCGTCAATTGTGCACAAATTATTCCTTTTTAGTTCTGCTAAATTAACATATATAATGCAGCAAGTAATTCTGCTGCAACAAAATGATCAAAAAATTGTTATTTGCTAAACAAATGCCAATAATAGTTGTGAAAATATAGTATATAAGAATTTGATCCATTTTTTGCTGCTAAGATAAAGATATTTTTCAAAACACTCACCACTTAAAATTATTAGTACACAAAAATCACTTGATAATAAAACACTTGCTCCAGTTTTTATTGAACCATATACATACGACACAAATTTTCCGATTTCTACGCAAACGTATTAATTTTCACGTAACTTGACCACGACATGAATTACAGTCTACTAAAGGACAGAATGTATCATCGTTGCCGATGATCTTGAAAGACTGCTGGCGCAATCGGCAAGCATGGAACGGAGAGCTGTTGAACTAAAACTCGAAGTTTCGAAGAATTTTAAAATAATGGGACAACAAAACATAAATTAACCACTAATATAAAATTCGCAGCGTTTCATTTGATAATCCTAAAAGTATGTATTTGTTTGTTTGTTTGCCGATTCATTGTGAAAAAGCACTTAAAATTTATTTAGTATAAGATTGCAACTGTAAACTCTGGAAATGCGTCAAAAATAGGGTATGATGCACGAGTAATTGTTTCCCTTGAGAAAATGTTCATCAGGATTTTCAATTTTATTATTTTTTTTCTCAGCAGTATGGGCTCTGCCATTAATTTTATTTGTAATATTTTTAATTTCAAGGAAAGCAACTTCTCGTGCACTGTGCTCCATTTTTAATACAGTCCAAAATTGAAGAGTGTAGGCTTTCACGGCCGGCGTCTAATTCTGATAAAGGGTTCTCCTGGCTGATGGTCCGTGGTCTGTTTGGATGTTCTCTTAACGTTTCGTCTGCAACTGCGGCAGAACACTACGACGACTACCACACCGCCTCTGAAGATGTCTGCCGCAGTTGCAGACGAAACGTTAGGAGAAAATCCATCAGCCCGGAGAAACGTTTATCAGAACAGTCCAAAATGTTTTTACAATTTAATATTGGAGAGACAGAAGTGTTAAGTGTTAAGAAATTGTTTCCAGACTAATTAATAAACAATAGAATATAGCGTGATTTATGCCAGAAGCAAGTTATTTGAATTATACTCTTTGAATTACACTCTATACTGCAAATATGTAGTTTGAACGGTTTAGATTTTCTGATTTTTTTGGAACTTCTGCAAAATGAATAACTATAAGAAACTTCTAATTGTAAGTCAAATATCTCGCTTCTGACATAAACAACCTATATTTTTCTCATATTTGAATTGTACGACCCCAAATTAGTCTGAAAATAATTTTTCAACAAGATCGAGGACAAAAAGTTTTTTATAAATTTTTTGATACGATTGTATTCGTTTACGATTTATTCTTTGTTACAACACATTACAGATATAAATTCACAAGCATGCCTTAAACAGATATGAGAAAAACCGGTTCACCTCTACATTGACCTTGGCGCGATTTGTTCAAGATATACGATTCACGACCTTATTGTCTTCTTGTAAAAAATTGTACACACACCCAATTAGATAAATAAACTACGATGTTATTGTTTAAATGTGCTAATAAATTTTATATGTACAGAATAGTTTTTATATACTATTTGTTCTTCAAATTGATTAAAACATTATTGATTAATTACTATTTGTAGAAGAAGAAAAAAAGGATATTTTTTACAGTTCAATTAAGTATATTAATTTTCTTGTATTTTATAATTTTACCTACTCATTAATTAGATATTAGGGACACAATTTAAATTTTAAATATTTAAAGTAAAATACTATTACAAGGTAGTGATAACAAGAGCGAAGGTAGTAAGTCTTCATGTATAGTTTAAAAAAAATAACTAGTCATACAATCCAAAATTCCAAGATATCTACTTGCTGCGCCGAACAACATTTGTGATTTATACAAGAAAAATATATGTATAGTAATGGTCAAAAAAGATGCTAAAACGATAATTTCAATTGAAAATCTAATGCAATAAAATAATCAAATAAATTGATTGGACAGAAAACATTTAAACAAAATTGTGAAACATAATCAGGAATTTTTATCTAAAATTATTTAACGCTAATTGCTTAATAAATAATAATTGATTTCACTTAGAAGATAAGTTACTAATTTATCTATGTATTCAGAGCTATGGAATGTTGGTAATATAATTGAAAAATTTTGGTTTGAATCAAAAGGAATAATAGCATCTGTAAACGGTTTTATTTGTGGTATATACTATAATTTAGTTTATTATTAATAATATTTAAATTTCAGTCTTGAATATTAAGTACATAATTATTATTTTCTATTTCAATCGTGAATTGTAATCCTCTTTGATAATGACCAAGAGGTCAAAACGTATATGTTAGTTTCTGATAATTGGAATTACCTCCGGGCTGAGTTGCCGTGGTGGACTTTGACATGGTTTGCCAGACGTTTCGTCCTCTACTACGGAGGACATCTTCAGTGGCGTGGTCGAAGTCTTCTCGGCGATGAATCTGCGACGAATGATTCGTCACTTCGACCACGCCACTGAAGATGTCCTCCGTAGTAGAGAACGACCACGGCAACTCAGCCCGGAGATAATTCCAATTATTGACACCGGCCGCGAAAGCCTACATTCCACTATTAGTTTTCTAATAATAAAATATTGTGTGAAATATTCTGATTTTCATAATCCTCTTATTTTATATATTATTATTATTTTTAATAAATAATTATTTAAATTAAGGAGAAATCAAAGAACTGAATATACTTTTAACAAATAGAAAGTGACTTCAAAATTAATTAAGAAGGACTTTTTTAGGCCGCAGTCTTAAGACTAGGAGACTTTTAGCTCCTAAGCTTGATCACAATAATACAAAAAGCACAAATTTTATATAGAGAGTATTTGTTGATTTCAAAATAATTATAAACTTCAACTTTATATTTCGATAGTTGTGTGAATGAAAGGGGTCGCAACTTATAAAATGCCCTGCCACTCTATTCCGTAAACTTCTTTTATGTTTTTAGTTCTATTGTCTAAATGGCCTGTCGGTTTGTCTAATGTAAACTTTGCGCAATTTTCACGTTGTAAATTATAGACACTAAATTTTCAACCTTAAAACCGTTAATATTATTTGAGGATCTTGAATTTTGGTCTTGTTCTTCAATAAGTTATGCAGAAATGACCATTCTTAGTTTCTGTTCTCATTAATTAAGCTGTATTAAACAATTAAAACCAAACGTAAATTACTTTGTTTTATCACTTTATTTAGTTGCTATCTACGCTACTATAGTTTCGATACAACGAGTATCATTATGAAGCGATTTTTAATGAATGGATACAGGTACCTGTTGAAGGGTTTATATACATAAATGGACTAAGGGTAACTAGTAATATTATAAAATTTTGTACAGAAGTGTTGGTCTAAATGTATTTGTTTGTTTAAGATCATTTTGTTTGGGTTTCTTGTTGCTTTATGAATTTCTATTGCTTCTAACATATTGGATTTAAATCCTTTTACTGTAAGATGTAGAACTTCAACATTTTCGATGTCTAGGAAGCAGTTTTTACTATTGATGCAGTGGTTAGCGAAATTAGAGTCCGTTTTTTGTAGTTTAAAGGATCGGAGGTGTTCGTTAATACAGATTTTAAACTGTCTGCCAGTTTGACCTTTATAGAAAGCATCGCATTCAGGACATGTTAATTTATAAACTCCACTTTTTTTGTAGTTGTTTATTTTATCTTTTGAGTTGAAAAAAATGTTCTTTAGCGTGGTAGCTGATCTGAAACCTACGGTGATGTTATGGTTTGAAAGTGTCTTAGCGATTTTTAGGGATACATTACCAAAATACGTCAGAGAAATTCTCTTTTGGTAAAGGGATCGTGAATGCTCGGTGGATCATGGATCACGTCGCAACCCTTAGATATAGGGTCATTGTACCCACAAGGGATGCAGCCGATGGAATTTTGATTAGTAACTAGCAATAAATGGTACGTGACAAACAGCAAATATTTTTGAAGATTATAATGTTTATGATTTGTCTGTTACTCACGAGTTTATAATCAAAGACGGCAAAATAAACTATCTACCGAACATTATGAAATTAAGGAAGTGTTGTAGTTGTCTTTGTGTACTTAATATCAACAGTCGGCTGAAGAGGACCTAATCAAACGGTCCTGTAACGGCTTGAGGGGGAGAGGTTTTAGTCGGTAAGAATCCGACACTATCCAGTCGCACGGACGACTGGGTGTCTTTGGAAGATTTCCTCTCCTCCCCGAAAAAAAAAATCAACAGTAGGAAAAATACCGCATCAATATCAATGTGCTTCTTACTTTGTAACTATGAAAGTTTAGTTGCTTTGATTCCTTTATTTCAAATATAAATATAAATATGGAATCAACAGAAACAACTACTCTGAGGGCTAATACCCCTACCGGCATTGAATTACACTGTTGACTCCGATGGACTCCTAGACAAAAATATAACATATTCAAAAAAGAAGGATTTAAAATCCTTATTCGTCTAAATTTTAAGATCAAGGATCTCACATAGGTCTATCTCCGATAGGTCGAAATCGGTCGTGGGATGTGGCTTTCGGTTCGTTGTGCCTACTTGTTAGGACGCGTTCAAGATGTGAGATCTTTGATCTCAAAATTTAGACGAATAAGGATTTTAATTTCTTCTTTTTTGAATATCCTTTATTTCACTTTCACATCCGAAACATCAATCTCTATTTGTTTATCTATAAATTAAAAATAATGATTACTTTTGTTGCGGCACCGATTCTATTCCTTTCCATGTTTTGTCGTCTCGTTTGGACATGGAACATCTAGTAGACAAGCAGAGGCCACTTGCCACATTTACAGTTTTAAAAATACACACATTCAGCTTGTCCCACATTTGTATTTCCATTGCATGCCAACTTTTACTAGTCGTTATGAGACGCTATCCGAAAGACGCCGACGACCGACGTCTTGACGCTTTCGGCAGACTACCTCCGAGTTTTAATAACTGTTCTGTGAACGAACTGTTATCCCGGGTTGTCCAGGAGGCACGTGTACTATCTAATTAATCATTATACGCTTCAGTTAGAAAACATATCCCTAAGAATGTGACAAGTAAACAGTCTCGATTGATTTGTGTAAGTGTATTTGGTTTGTTAAAAAAAATAGTGATATAAATTAATAAAATGTGAAGTTTTACATTTTTATGAATTCATTTAAAGAGGTGTACTGCTCCCGTTTTTAATTAACAATTTAATGTTAAGTTCCGAATTTCTACAATGATGAAGTATACAATTGGAGGAAGCATTCATAGGATCAGGGAATTTGAATTGGAAAAGGTAAACAACAAACAACAAAAACAAAAAAATATTAACAATCAAAATATATGTCAATTTAGTTAGGTATGAAGTTTCTATTAAACAAATAAAATAAATATTCCCTCATGATCAATATATACTATACGAAAACATTTTTCTAAGGTATTAAATGTAGAGGAATAATTAGGTTCTTCAATTTTCAAAACATGAATTCAGTGTATCTTAAAACAATTAAAATTGGGATGTAGCTTAGCATTTCTTTACCCCTAACATTTAAGAAATATTGGATCTTCTGTTACTTATTATTTAAAAGAAATGGTTTTTACAATTACTTTTTGTAAAATAAGTAAATTAATATATAATACGAAATTAAAAATACAAACGTTCAACTTATTACTTTACCCACTTAATTATATTGTATTGTTGATTAAGGTAAGAAAGTATCACACTTAATTTTTTTTAATGTGTAAATGATTTATTAATAATTTATTTATTAATATTCATTTTTAACAGGGTCATAAATACACAAGAGAATCCCTGTTTTTTAAGGAAAGAGAAATACTTATGTTTGTTTGGGTTTAAATCACCTATTTTCATTTTACAGTTAGATATTTAGATATGAAGTAGATTGATCTGCCCATTTTTATTAAAACAATTGAGTTTGATACAATAAATACTCTGGTTGTAAATTTCAACAGGTTTTTTAATTTTTAACTTAACTATTATTTCGCCAAAGTTTGTATTCTAAGGAAGTTTTATGGCCAACTTTACAATTAGTGTTTTTATTTGTAAAAATAAAATAAAACAAATAACGTTTCACCAAATTTATTATAGTCGACTTAAATTTCGATCGATAGTGATCATTATCAAGAGTGTGCTTAAACTAAAATTAAGAACTAATGCTAACAATTTATATGCAAATTACATATTACAAAGGAGTAGTGGGGAGTTAGATGTATTTAATTCGGTTTGAAAATTAACTAAGTTTAATTTTTTGCTTATGGCTTTTTTGATTTCTAGATTCTCTAGCATGGTTAATTTCCTATTGTTATTAATATTCGAGTGTAAAATTTTTGTATTTTCAATTTTGATCGAATTATTAGAATTGATGTAATGCTCCGCGAGACCTGGTTTATTAACTTTTTTATTTATTGAATAATAATGTTCTTTAAATCTGGTTGCAGTAGCTCTCCCACTTTTTCCGATGTAAATTGCATTACAATCATTGCAATTAATTTTGTAAATACCACTTTTTGCTTCGGGTGGTTGAGATGGTTCATTTTTAACTAAAAGTGTTTTTAAGTTATTTTTATTCATTTCGATGGCTTTGAGATTAAATTTTGATAATTTATTTTTGAACATAAGTCGAGTATAATAAATTTGATGAAACGTTATTGTTTTATTTTATTTTTACAAGTTTCATGATGTTTCAGAAACGTTGCACTATCGAATGTATTAGTGTGTTTATTGCTTCAAAGTTATAACGAATTTCAGCCAAGCGTTGAGAGACTCAGATATATTAATTAAAACAATTATTTACGAGTAGAAAATGGAAATTAAAGAGTTAGGTAGACTGCTACACATTTGTATATTGTAAAAGTCTTTTTTATGGAAAGAGTAAAATTTCTTGACGTCTAAATTTAGTATTTTCTTTTTTTAGTTTAAACATCCTAAACGATCATTATGCTACTGATACTTTAGTTCAATTCCTTTCGTATCTAATTTTCTCAGTTGTTATCTTTAGGGAGAAACAAAATAGATTTTTTCATGAATGATTCAGGTAATGTTAAATATATTGTAAATTCACTTTTAATGTAGGTAACCTACTAATTTAAGTAAACTACTTTCCAGAAATAATAATAATTGCGATTGATTATAATAGTAATATTGAGCATCAAACGATGCCAAACTAAACTTTGAATTAATTTAGCAAATTGGTCATTATTCTCTATTAGCTTGTTTTTCACTTTCTGTGATTATAAACACTGCTTCTGTTTCCGAATCGGGAATCAATGACTTCCTTTTATAATAAACAAACTAAAATAAACGTTAATATTTTTAGTCAGAAGAGAAAACAAACAATAGCAAAATAAGTGACTTATGTATTTATCGTATTTTAGAATATTAGAATCAATATCAGTCTTATTTTGTAAATAATTTAGTTCAAATCATTTAAGGTATAAATGTCAACGACTTTGAGAAATATTTTCCCACTAAAATGTTATCGTTCACGTTAATGTACTATTCACTGAAAATACGAACAAGTAGTCGAGTCTTATTAACTTCTAAAAATAATTTCTTCGCTTTTTGAACATTCCAATTTAGCAGTAACTTTAAAAATACTGTTTGTAGCACTTTCATAACGATTGCTAAACGCGTGTCAAGAATTCAATCTAATGTTTCAATCGCAATGCACATACTTATATTTAACTAACGAATGATTGAGCTGCGGTCAAAAGTAAGTGATATACAATAAATAAAATTTCCGTTTATTACTTATCACGAACTGTGTTGTGTACGTCCCTTAGAGCACTGCCAACAACATTGACTTTAGAGATGTTTTTGAAAGATACTTTATGTCTGTTGCCAATTTTGGGTGTTGATCCTTTAACGATAAAAACTAAATAGAAATCAAACTGCTCCATCGCGAGTCCGACTCGCACACCAAGGATTCAGTAACATGAAAAACCTTAAAAAGTATTCTAATCATGATCAGGAATTACTGTTCTCATCATAGAGATCGATAATAATCAAATTCTAATTAGAAAAAGAAAAACGCAAATGTTTCTGCAGTTAAACTTTATTATACTCGACAATTGTCTTATTAAAATGTTTCTCCAAGAATGCACCCACGATAGTTCCAATTCTAATTCTTTATTTTGAAGGGAAGCTTTCAAATATTTTTGAAGTTACTCATAACTTTTCTGTATTGTACATACCGAGCGGAGTGGTCTAGTGCTGTAGATCATTGCTTAGCATTCGGGAGGTCACCGATTCGAAACCGGATCCGGCTGCTCTGGTCCAAGTTTTCTGTGGTTTCCTTGGATCACTTAGGTAAATGCTGGGGCAGTAATATTCCACTGATAATCTTTCACTTCTCTTCTGTCTTCACTTAGTCCATCTCATCTTTCTCTCCCTAACTACACCACCCACCCATTCGCACAATTCCTGAAAGGCGGCTGAAGAGGGCCTTACGCCCTACTCTCCGGCTTGCACTGCAGTGTAGGTCGGAGGGACTGCCTGCCCACCAAAACGAGTAGCTGTTGGGAATGAAACAGAAAAGTTTTTTTTTCTATTGTACAGGGCTAAGCGAACATAAATGGTCCAAATTTTGCAAAATAGTGTATAACTTGCATATTTATAACAATAAATATTTTCGGAAAAGAGAATACCTTGGCATACTGTAGAAATAAAAATAAAACGAATCTGATCCGTCTCTCCTAGTTAGAGAAGGAGAGTTGGACCACGAGGGGTAAGATAGAGAATCATCAAATATTTAACGTCTTTGTTCATAGAACTGGCGCAAGAAATGTGAGAAATGTTACAAAACTATTAATCATCACACATCCATATTACGCACAATCGTATTATAGTCCTTTGTTTTATTGCAGTCTCCGTTGCTTCCAACGCATTTTTAGTCTTTTGGACTACTTTTTGTCTTTGAATTTGCGGAGGACTTAATAACGACGAAATAAAACTAGATAACGAATAAATAACTACAACAAATGTTAACAAAAATAACAAAGACTCGCGTAGGTATAATTAGATTTGACTGTAGAAAGATTCGAGAGGAACTAAAGAGTTTAGAAAAATTGAACTATTTTGAAAACTGTAAACGAGAAGAAAGAGGAGCAGATAGAAGTGGGGTATCGCTAGAGCGGAATTTGAATAATTGGAAAATACTAGAGATAAGAAATACTAAGAAGTATATTACAGTACCAACCACCGAAGAAACCCGTCATGAGAGTGCAATTAAGAATGAATAGGGAGTACAGGAGTCATGCGGTTAGTAAGTGAAACTGAAATATTAATAAGAATTATCGGAAGGTATAGTAATAAAAAGGCAGAATACAAAAGAATTGAAATAGAACATTTTTAATATTTACAAGAAGACATACAAAAGAAATACACTTATTACAAAAGAAATACAATACAAAAGAAATTGAATATGATAGAAATGCAATGTGAAAGAAATAAATTTGAATGGAAACACAAAGCAATTAAATAAATAGAATGAAATGTTAAATCTAACCCGAACTATATAATAGTGAATTCGGAGAATACTTATTTGATATTGATATATTTTTTAATCCTATTTGAACTATGTGACGGTATCCGCCACACATTTATTTTCCATATTGTCGTATAGTGACTACAATTTGTAAAAATATATTATTTTTCTCATTTAGTCTAAAATAGATTTGGATTAGTTTACGAAATACAGAAGCGTTATTCAAAATTTTGTTATATTTATTGATATACATTCAGCAGAATTTCCGTTGCACAAAACCACAATGAATGTGGATCGTGACCAAGTTCTAGTTGTTGAAAATGCAAATAAGCACGATATGGAGTCCTATAAAGAGTTAAGGTAAGACATTATCGAGGAGATTAAGTAAATCCGCGAAGCCATCAAGAATTCTGCGTGAAAAGAAGGTCCAGGCTTCCTTCGAGTTCAAGGTAGTGCTTTTCCAACTTATAAATTCCCAGTTTCGTTCTTGGCTCTTTACTTATATTATCTGATTCAATTTAATTTCTTTCAAACTAAAACAGTAATGTAAAGAAAACACTCGGTAGTTTCTCGATATTTATTCAGATTGAGTCCTTGACGACAGTCTTTTCGGTTGTTACACCATTCTCAAAAGAGTATCAATGTATACTAACTATTAATTACTACATCTAGGTTTTAAATACTAAGGTTTATTCTAGCTCTTAAAAGTGGGGATAAATGGAATTCTGTTTGGTCATTCGTTATTAAATTGTTATTACAACAAATTAGTAGTAGTAACAAATGACCAAACAGAATTCCATTTATTCCCACATTTAAGAGCTAGCATAAACCCTAGTATTTAAAACCTTGATGTAGTAATTAATAATTAGTATACATCGGTACGCTATCGAGGATGGTGTAACAACCGAAAAGACTGTCGTCAAGGACTCAATTTGAATAAATATCGTGAAACTACCTAGTGTTTTCCTTACGTGACTATTTTATTATGAAATGTTTCACCAAGTGGCCAACAACCGCAGTATCTTGATCAATAATTTCTTTCTTTGATTTAATCATTTGTTCCGTTCATGTATTTATTTTTTAATTAATTTACCAACAGTTGTTTACAAAAGGGAAAATGGCAGTTTTGTTGATCAACCTGTCGCAAGCTAAGCGACCCCCAATCTACAAAGTCTTGAGGAGACATCCTCGATACAATATCGCTACGATACTCTTTGTATTCTTTAATTTCTTTGTCTGTCTTGCTTCCAATTCGTTTCTTTTTACACAAATTTAATTTGGGTCTGCGTATCAGCTGAAACAACTTTTAACGGATGATCAGCATAAAAATTGGGTTCCGTTGGACTATTCGGATATAGAACCCTAAAAACGATTTAGCGATTTTCAGTTTCTAGAAATGAGCTGTATAAATCTTGTTCCAGTTTTACTCTCACTATTATTATTGGGTTCAAAAGTTTCTCGAAAATAACTTGACGACAGTGTTAAGAGATATCCATGGGTTGCAGGTTGCTGCCGCGTTTCTAAAATTAAAATTGTCTTTCGAAATTAAATTTGTTTCGCAACTTTTGTGTGAGCTGAGTGAGTGAGTCAATTTCTGTCCTTCCTGCTTTACAATTTTAGCAACTGTATCAAACACAGATGTAAATATTGTAAACGAAATTCATCTCATAGTTTTATTATTCATATCACCCGTAGCCAAATTGATATTTGTTATTCATTTGTAACCTAAATCTATAAATTTTATAAAGCTGAAGTTTTGTTTTATGTTTTAAAGCAAAGAGATATATATATATATATATATATATATATATATATATATATATTAAAATCCGGTCACATGTTTATTCGATGTGTTTCGGAAATATTACAGGAAAAATATATTAATTACCTATTTTTTACATTAAGAGATCTTTTTTTTTATGTACACCTATTTCCTCATTGAGTGGGGTGAATGCAGAAGTTTCCTGAGAATGCAACAGAATATTTTTGAACCTTTTGATTTTAACCTCTCCGTTAGAACGCAAATATTTTTATCTATTTCGTGAAAGATCTATAGTTAAGATACTTAACAGCTTAGTTTTAATATAACCCATGGGTTGAAAAGTCCCGGGCCTACCACATAAATGGCGCTAGTTTTATTGCATTCACCTCTTTTTCAATTAGTGCTAACCTTCAAAAGACAGCTGTTAAAATTTCATAATATTCTACTCATTACTTTGTGAGTTATTGTGCTAAGAGTGACTTTATCTAGCTACTTTTGTTATTTTCAAAACAATGGATAACAATGGTAACAATTTCGTGTTTTAATTTTACACTGCTTCTTGATGGGAAAAAATACCGCAAGTGTTCAAGCGAAGCAATGGCTTGAAAAGTAACATGGAGACTCCGTTCCATCGGAAACAACCGAAACAAAATAAAACGTTGGTTTGTTGGTTTGCTGACTTCAAACGTGGTCGTAGAGACAGAGACACTGATGATGCAGAACGCAGAGGACGTCCAAATGAGGCGGTAACACCAGAAAACATAAAAAAACACAACGATGATGAATTTTGAATGATCAAAAAGTGAAATTGCGTGAGTTAGCTGAAATTGTATCGCATGAGCATTTGACTATGGGAAGGATGAAAGCTCTGTTCAAAGTGGGTGTCGCATTTGCTCACTGTTGACCACAAACAAGAACGTGTTGATGATTCTGAGTAGTGTTTGGCCATGTTTAAACGTAACAAACTGGAATTTTTGCGTTGATATGTGATATATGTCGAATGGATGAAACATGGATCTATCACTTCACTCCGGAATCAAAACGATCGTCATCTGAGTGGACAAGTGGACAGCAACTGGTGAACCTCGTCTAAAGCACCCGAAAGCACAACAATCTGCTGGAAAGGTTATGACCTCGGTATTTTGGAATGTGCGTGGTGTAATATTCATCTACCATCTTGCTATCTTGAGAAGGGAAATACCATCACCGGAGAATTGTAGTAATTATATAGCGTTATTGGAGGGATTGAAATTGCAAATAAAAGATCGCATACGGCAAAGAAAAAGATTTTGTTTCATCAAGACAACGCACTGTGTCACAAGTCATATGTCATCAAAACAATGGCAAAACTACATGAATTGAACTGCGAATTACTCCCTCATCTCCTTACTACCTTATTCTCCAGATTTGACTCCCAGCGACTACTGGATGTTCGCAGAACTCAAAAAAATGCTCGCCGGCAAGGTTGCAGCTGAATCTGAGTCCTATTTTGAGGCAAAAAATAGATTGTTCTAAAAAAGTGGTATTGAAATGTTAGAGCGGCGCTGGAATGATTGTGTTGCTCTTGATGGAGATTACGTTGATGAATAAAGTCAATTTTGAACAAAAAAAACGTGTTTTCTTTGTTACGCCCGGGACTTTTCAGCCCATGTGTTGTGGCACAAATAAGGAAAACCTGATGTTAATTAGCATTTGTAGCAGTTTTGACATCCTACTATTGGTCCATTCCTGGATATAGCCTTCAACGAAAATTATAACGAACACTGTAGTAAAATTAATTTAAGAAAATTTTTGAAGTAACTTTTTTTCGTATGACACACTGAAAATCTTCAAAAAGAACTATTTAAAATAATAGAAGTCAGTTTTAATGATTTTGTTCAACAAATACTGTTTGAAATAAAGTTGATTGATCAATTTTACCCATATTCAATACTTTTTGGTTGATCTGTATCACTTTTTGAATAAATAAGGTCAAAGACAGACCTATCGTGTGCGCGTTACATTTATTGATTACCCTTATTCAACTTGTACTTATAGCAACTAGATATAAACATTTTTTCAGTTCAAATTTGACTTGATTTTTTTGTGTTAATTTTAGACAAGACCAACACTTTTTCACACAAAGCACATGTCGATGTTTATTTTTAGTAGTGTGTGTTAGTGAGTTTTCTTTAACTGCTAATCCTACAGGAAATCAGGAAGTTCCGGCAGCGTTCGTCCCGAAATAAAGTCCTAAATGGCCGCTGACCTTTCTACATATTTACATTGTTTATTTTTATTTTCTTTTCTTTTTGTTCTCTTTGTTTGTTTTAACTAGATACTTACCAATATGTATCCTAATTAATACAGTACAAGTACTTAATCGAAACTACCAAATGTGGATCAACATAAACAACTACTCCGAGGGCTAATACCCCTACCGGCATTGAATTACACTGTTGATTCCGATGGACTTCTAGACGAAAATATAACATATTCAAAAAAGAAGAAATTAAAATCCTTATTCGTCTAAATTTTAAGATCAAAGATCTCACATTTTGAACGCGTCCTACCAAGTAGGCACAACAAACCGAAAGCCACATCCCACGACCGGTTTCGACCTATCGGGTCTCATCAGGTGGGCGCTGGCAGAAAGGCCTTTACAGGTTATATTATAAATATAAATATGGAATCAACAGAAACAACTACTCCGAGGGCTAATACCCCTACCGACATTGAATTACACTGTTGATTCCGATGGATTCTTGGACGAAGGTATAACATATTCAAAAAAGAAGATCTTTGATCTTAAAATTTAGACGAATAAGAATTTTAATTCCTTCTTTTTTGAATATGAAAAAACTTGTTCCTTTTTACGAGAAACAGCAAACTTTTTCAGACGCTACGCCGGCGTGTATTGTACAGTGACGTCACTAGTGCGTCATTAATGTCACTTATCACCGACACACAAGTCGATATTGTTTAAACTATTCATTCATATCCATTTGTTACAATACATAAAAATTTACTTTGGCAAACTCAACATTTATATACAAATGTATATATGTAAATGGAACAAAGAGAAGTGTATTTTTGTAGAAGGTAGGCGTTGGACAATTGCAAGGAGGAGCATTTTTGAGTTAACACAATGTTATTCATGTGTTATTTTTTATTTTACAGGAACCTTTTCTTTAAACTATGATTTATGACACTTCCTTCCTACTTATAAATTTCAGTTTCTTACTAATGAGCTAAACGATTTTAAAACTTTATTTGGTGTATATGTTTAAGAAATGTTGGCGCCAAAACGTATGCTATATTTTCTCAGAAACAAAGCTACCCATAAAACGGATATCTCACGAGCGCATTACACTTTGTTTTGTAAAAACCGTTTAAGAAAGAAACAAGTTTAACTTGCAAAAATACAGTTATTGAACTATAAGCCGCCTGATTATAAAATCTCTCAAAACTTATAGACATCTGTAGATTAAATATCAAGTTTGCAAAATGTATAATTGCCTGTTTGTAAGCAAAATTTTTAAATATTTCGAAAAAAAAACACCTTAATTAAGGGAAAAACATTATGCAATAAAATACTTGAGGTAATTTAAAGTTTATATTAAATCCTTAAACTGAAAATAATTCAATCACTCATGTTTTAAATTCTAATAATTAACCCTCCTAAAACGTACTATATCCATATGGAATACTTAAATAAATAAATAAATAAATATTAAATAATTTCTATTAAACTGGTTTTGGTGCATATTTGATGAAATATGATAAATAATAAAAATAATATGAAAAGTTTCAACAGTGTATTTAAAGAAAACTTCTTACAATTGTTTCGAAGAGATCGTCATTATCATGGAGTAGGTAAATTCTACGGGCTTTTCCGAACATTGTAATATTAGCGGACATACTTTAAACTTAGATAACATCGGACAAAAAAGCAAAAGATTAAATTTACTCGAAAATCTTGAAATTAAAAAAACTTTATCGGATGGAAAAAATGTAGTAAATAACCAGAAAGAATTGTGCTCAAATAATACACCCTTACTGTTATCTAGAATACAATAGTTTTATTCTGAGTTGATATTATGATGTTCGAAAATTTCATGTAGGCTAGTTAGTTGTTACAGGTATGTTTATGTATGTATATTTCCAGAATCCCATATTGGCTAATTGATTGTTACAAATACGTTTATGTATGTATATTTGTACATCTTGTCATCTTTGATAATGACGGTCTCGTCAAAACAATTGTAAAAGGTTTTCTCTAAATAAATTGTTGAAACTTTTCATATTATTTTTATTATTTAAATAATTTCTCTTATTAGGTAAACGTGTTGGTCCTATAAATAATTTACTGAGGACTTTGCCTTTTTAGACTGTCCCGATGCACATTACAGTTTAATAACTATTTATGTATACATGTATTGAGTATTTTAGAAAACAACATAAGAAGACAGTTAACAATATTCTTGTTGCTAAACCATTCTGTGTTTTAATATTTGGTTCTACTTTTGAATACTTTCTGTATTGAAACATATGATTCATTTAATGAGTCGTAGGCAACATTGAATTAAGATTCATGTTTACATAATAATTAATTCATTGTTTTGATGTTGCAAAACAGCGATGGTGTTGGCATCAATACCAAACAACATAAACGAAAATTAATTAAACATCAAAAATATGGAACATTAACTAACAGCACATTGGGCCGTGCCATTAAAAAAACAAACACACTTGGATTGCTTTAGTACCAAAGTTATTATATTAGTTAAACATCATCTCTAAAATTAGAAAAATAATAATTATTGTTTCATCAGCGATTTATATCTGCATTATGTGCCACGTTATGTCAGGGTTTATGGATATAATAACGCAAATGAGTGAAAATTTTTGAAAACACAACAAGTGCAACTTAACCACAAAAGAAATAATCAGAATAGGTTAAACTTAGATTGAAAATTATAGAACAATAAACAGAAGTCAATCAATAAAGGAGCTGTTTTCTAACTTCCTTGTTCTAAATTGTTGATAGTCAGTGTATTTGTTATTTATAGATGACTCTAAAATAAAACAAACGAAAAACAGAACTTTTCATGTATTTGTTTAAGTATGTACTGTTAATTTCCTAACACATAACTTTCTACAATTTTTTCATTTTCAATTTTGCTTTATCAAATTTATCTTTATTGTTTTCTATAAATTTTCCTAGCAAATGGTTAGTTTTGTAAGCAATATTAACACCAAAATAAGGTATTGTATATTGGGACCTAAATAAGTTATACTATTACATTTTTAATTGATTGTGTTTACTTGTTAAGTTACACTTAAAATTTAGAAGTAATTAGTGATGTTTGAAGAAGCCAAAGCTTAGCGAAACACATATAATACCTTAAATAAAACATTTATTTGTGAAAATATACCTACTGTGTTTCCTTGATTTTGGATTGTCAATCGAACAAATATGGAAGCATATGGAGACAAGGATTTAAATATGCATTTACAAAGGATATTTTTGAGACACTGACTTCTGGACATTTGTCATCATTTCAAATAGGTCTTCAGACCTTTTTTACAAAGTGTAGCAATATCAAAGTGATTTAGTGTTAGAATTTAATATATTTGTGGCACCAATTATTATTATTATTATTAAAATTTCACATTAAATTTTTAGTTTTGGCTATTTAATTGTTATAACAACATTGTAGGGCATACATTTTAATAAAAAAAGACTTTTTCACATGCCAACTGAAATTTTATGACCATATTAATGTTCCTTAAAGGAGCATCATGGTTTAAATTATGTACATAAATACATGCAAGTATAATAAATCTAATGAATTCCATGAAGTCCCACACCTTTCTTGAATTCTATTTATACATATGTATGCCTAGGCACATATATTATGTATATGTGTGTGTAAACGGCTTCATGATCTACAACAGAACCATTGTCTGCCAAAATCGAGAACTCGAAAATAGAAAATGCTTTGGCTCTTCCTGAACCCAAAGTTTATCTGCTCAATTAAAATCCCCATTTACACTTGCACGCTTATACTAGGTTTCAATCATTTCGAACACAAGTCCATCATCAAAAACAAAACCCGGACCTTTGATGTTAACCTTTATTATCGACATTATAAACAACACACCTGATGCACATATCTTTTTTTGATGTTTTAAAAAAGATTGTTTCAAGAAATCAACACTTGAACATTATCTGCAACACTAAAAAGAAACAAGCGCCATATCAAATACTTTGTTGTTAAATTTAACAATTTTAAAAGTTGGACGTCTATTTAATCTACTGCATTAAAATAAATAACATAATTTTATTAGCAATCTTCGGAGATAAAAATGAACGATTTTCATTTTGTCTTCTTTACACATTTTTGCTCATAAATCACAAAATCAGGTTCAAAAAATAAAATGTTTAGATAAATTTTAATGCTCACTTTTCAATGAAAAGTAAAGTATTTTATATAAAATAGGTGGCGGCACTGTGTCAAACAGACTGACATATCAACACTAAAATCTCATCCTAAGGTTTTACCCTTAACTTTTTTGGCCTGAAACCTTTAATTTAGGCACAAATGTTAAAAAACGGCGGTAATATCTCGAAATAAGTTTCCTATTCCTAATGTTCGTAAAATTAAAAAAAAGTACGCATTAAATTGTTGAATTAAGAACGTAAGCAATCCAGTAAAATTTAATGTCACACTTGTGGTTTTATTGAATCATTAATATATTCATCTGTGCCCATTAAAAAGTGTAGATTTTTAGGTAAGAACGCTTTACTCATACCTTTAAACTAAAATTTTTAGATGCTTCTGAAATACTCTCAATTTTTTTAATTATCTAGCTTTTGTAAATGTTTACCAAAGAAAATACGTAACAATATACTATTAAAAAGGTTCTTAGTTTTATATTTATTTATTATAGATTATTAAATTTTACGCTCAGATAAATGCATAAAAAGCACTAAAAATAACTTTTTATTGTAAAAACCTTGTGGCATTTATAAAAATTGGATAGATAAGGCCTTCAGCTCTTGCAACTCCATGATAATCACAGTTTAAAACAAAAACACACGTTTATTTATTGCAAAAAATTGTTTTATTGTCTCCACAATAATTATTTCAGCACACACTGCCTTCTTCAAGTGGAAGAATTTTACAAACTAAATTACAATTAGAACTCTTATATATACTTACTAACTTACAATTTGAAAGGTAGGGCTAAAATGTTTTAAATATTCAATAAAGGTGAATTACAAAATTCCAGCTAGTCGTTCAAGATGAGTTTTTTTATTTTTTTTATTCCTATATTTGCAAAATGTAGTACTTTGAAATTTTCATTGAATTGATGTTTTTCATCAACATTTTGCAAATAAGGGAATAAAACATATTTTTTTAGAAAAATTATAAATAAATAAATTGTGTAAAAATGTAAATATCTTGAACGACCAGCTGGAATTTTGTAATTCACCTTTATTAAATATTTAAAACATTTTACCCCTACCCTTCAAATTGTAAGTTATCTTAACGATAAATGAATAAACACTACTTTGTTTATATCACTTTTTTATTTACAAATCCTTTGACTATAGTTATTGTATTTTGAAATTATACTTTGCTGATTTGTGGAAATGAGGGTTACATTTGAGGCCATTGCTAATACTGTTTCTTAGAATGATAATAATAAATACATGTGTAAACAAAAATAAAAGTAGGTATGCCCTTCGTTAACATTCTGTCGAAACTGCCAAACGTATATAGCGATTTATAACTCATTGGTTGTCAATAGCACGGTGTAGACAGCTTCGACAGAACATTAACCGTCCTATCTGCTGCCTACAAACAGCGTTTGATGAATAGATACAGGCAATGTTGTGAACGCCATCTGTATCTATTTGCTACTTATATGTGTGAATTATGTTAAAATACTTTTTATTTTATGGCAGGTTAATTTAGCTGACGAATTCGATATTCTCCAAATAGTCGGAGAAGGGTGGTTTGGAAAAATTTTGCTTGTTGAACACAAGGCAACTGATACAGAAATGGTTCTAAAAGCATTGCCGAAACCGTACACAGCCCTTAGGGACTTCTACCGGGAGTTTCATTACGGCCTGCATCTCGGTACTCACAAAAACATAATCACTACGTATGACGTTGCCTTCGAAACCGCAGGATTCTACGTATTTTCACAAGAATATGCACCACTAGGTAAGATTATACATTTGTAGAAATTTTGGAATTTGTAAAATCAATTGGATTAAATGAACGTTTGGTTCGAATCCGGCTCGAAGGACCACGACGTTCGTCTAAAATAAACATTTTTCAATTAAAATAATTGTTATTATTTCAGGTGACCTGACATCCAATGTATCAGACACCGGAATAGGTGAACTTCATTCCAAACGAGTGGCGAAACAACTGGCAGCAGCCCTTGAGCACCTTCACATGCGCGACTTAGTGCATCGCGATGTTAAGTTAGACAATATTTTAGTATTTAAATCAGACTTTTCTCGAATTAAATTATGTGATTTTGGGGAAACGCGAAGAAATGGATCAAATGTCCTTCGACGAAACGAATGGTTACCGTACGCTCCTCCAGAAGTTTTAGAAGTAAAGACTGACGATAGCTATAAGTAAGTTTAGTGAATTTAATAAAAAAAATTTCTATCTGATTTGATCAGTCGATGAGTGCGAAGTATTTTAAATCTAAATACTTGGAAAACATTTTAACAAAACATACAGTTAATGGAAATAGAATAGTAAAGGAGACTGTGGTAAATTAAATAGAATAAAATCAAAGGGATTCCCCCCTGTACACCACATACTTTTTTAAATAGCATGTGGGCATTACCACAGAACCAGTTTCGCGTTTATAATGCCCATAATAGAAGTGCAAAAAGCACGTATCCATGCAGGGGTTAATGTATTTTTTAAATAGCTTTTGAATCTTGTACAACATATTAGTCTTTTATTTTTCAGGGCAGAAACTACTCATGACGTTTGGCAATATGGGATAGTGATTTTCGTATGTTTGACAGGCTGTCTTCCATGGCAAAAAGCTGCTTTGGACGATCCCCGATATGTTAGATACCATTCATGGCAATCTAGCGCTATGCCATTGAAAAAGCAACCAAAACTGTTTAAACTTGTTTCATCCAAAGCACTTAAATTATTCAAGAAATTCTTAGATCCTCGAAAAGAAAGGCGACCCATAAGCTTAGGAGAAGTTCACAGGTTCCTAGATGACCGATGGCTTGCCAAAGGGATCATGGAAAAGAACAACAACCTGGCTGTTGACGACGATGGTTTGTGTCCTTCCATGTACAGTTTCCACAGCAGTCCAGAAGAAAAGAACAAATTGCTATTTACTTTAACACAATATGGTATAGAGACTACTGTTGATCGAACTGCAAAAAAGGATAGGATAAGGCAATGGATTCAAACAAGCGTGATTGAAGAAGAAGATGAAGAAGAAACAGCATCTGAAGAAAACGTTATGATAAAAGACAATGAGAGTAATCCTATTGGCGAGAGGGTGAAAGAAAGGGGACCCATCTCCGAAAATAGTGTGAGACGAAGGGAAAGGAGGATATCCACCATCAGTTCTAGGAGACTCTCGGATATTTATATTCCTCCCATCGATCCTAGGATTCCCCTTGAACAACAAAAAGATAAATGGCTTTCAATGAGGAACTTATCAAATTTGGACGGTAATTTAAAGAAGGAACATTTAGTAGAAAATGGCATTAAAGAAAAACCTATAATGAATGATGGTTATCCAAAACTGGTTAACGGAGCCAAGGATTCGCAAATGTCAAATCGAAATTCTGCAAAGGAAAATTTTCAAAAGGCTAACTACAGAAGAGAAGCGTCTCCATTAAGACATGAAATACATGTTCAAATACCGCAATCATCTAAACTATTTGATGTGTACTCGACATATTACAGTGATAATAATAATCAGAATAATAACAATAATCATTTAAGGAACGGACATCACAAATCTAATGGAGTACAACACAGAAGAGATAGTTCAGAAAGTCAAAATTCTAGTCACTCCAGTCGATAAAAAAAGGGTTAGATAAAATTGTGAAATATTTTACATTTTACATGAAATACATATAACAAAATAAAAATTAATGGAAACACAAATTTTTTAGTTGCAAATTATATTTTTATTGCCTTCTTCAGATGAAAGATTAAATTAAGAGTTAAGAAGGCACAATATAAATACATTTTGCAACTAATAAATTTGTGTTTTTATTCATTATTATAGAGTCAAAAGCCCCGTCTGTTCAGTATATAAAGAAATGTTCCTTTTCGTATCGGTGGATAAAAATTATTGAATAATTCTTTAATTAAACAATGTCAGAAGGTAGTATCAATGATACTTTAAGCTAGAATTATCTTTTTACGTTGACCAGGAACAGATTATATACTTGTACATCGTTAAAATAATTTGGGATAATTTTTCATCCTAAAGCCCAACAGCCATAAGTTAATCTTAATTTCCACGGGTCAAAATCCTTGGATGACCATACGATCTTTTCAAACTTTGGAGTACAGGAGGTGCGGAGTGTGAAAGTAAAATATGGAAGATTAAACACACTAAAGTAACCTATCCCAATCCTGATCTAACCTGACCTAATCTGGAATAGTTGGGATTTGAGATTGTAAAGATTTTGGCCCTTGTGGCTATTTGGATTTTGGAAGCTACTGTATCTTTTTACACCTATACATATTTGTTAAAGTGTTAACATGCTACTTCACAAATACAAATAGTTACAATTACAGTAAATCCGACAAAAAATCTAAATTTAACTGAGAACTCTACGATTCTTTTGACTAGTTTTTTTAATAAAATTAGTTTTTACTGTCAATTTGTATTCAGTTTCTCGTTTTGCTATAATATCCCTAACGCAAATCTGTCAATTTTAATGATTCATTACCGCAAACCTTTAATGTTGTCCGCTACATAAATGTAGCGGTAATTCCAATTATTATAATTGTATTCCTAATTTTCTATTGTTTTCATATTATGTAGAAATACTATATATACTAAATCGACTACTTTTCATCAATTGTCAAAAGTATACATCTAATATAAAAATTTAACGACAGATCATATAATTTTTTTGAACATTTTAATCTACAGTGATATGTAAATTTTAGGTATATGAATAATAATAAACTTTTTACCTGCACCATTACTTCTAAGTTGTAAATAATATGTACTTAATTTGTACAACGGTGAGTTTAATAAAATTTTATCTAATAAGCAATTTGCTTATTGTTTGAAAATATTTGAATGGAACTACGACATACAAAATTTTTATTAAACTTGTTTTCTAATTGTTTTCAAATACGAAATCCCAAAAAGCTTTTAATAATTTTTCACTGCAAAATTAATATTTTTAGATTTTTCAATTTGTAGTTTTTTAATTAAATAGTAAAATGTTTTGAGAGTTGGAGGTATATTGACGAGGCATGTTTTTTAAGTAAGTACCGTTTTGATATAAAAAAACTTTCCTTAATAATTTTAGTTGTAAATGAGACACTGTACTTTGATCTACATTTTTATATATTTTAACCACCAATATTAAGGTACGTGTAGCATCGTATTATAACATTTTGTATACCACCATCATAGAAGCCTGCTGCCTGATTTAACAACCACTGTGACATGGTTTTTTTGACCTCATCATCATCGTAGTTCTGACCACTCGGATAATTCTTCAAATGCAGGAATATGAGACGATAGTCACTGGGCGCGAAATCGGGACTGTACAAAGGGTGATCAAGTTGCTTCTAGCTAAATAATCGTCCTCAAACGGCTAATGTATTCAGGATCACCCTCCGTATAGTCCTGATCTAGCGCTTACTAACTAGCACATATGCCAGTATTTGAAGATCGCGACGCCGATGAGGAGGTATAGTAGATGTCTAATCAGGCAGCAGATTTCTATGAGAATGGAATTCAAAAATCCACTATCGTCTTTTAAAAACCGACAGTTTTTAAACAATGATAACAGAACATTTTTACCTTAGATAAATAACCATAGCACAAATATCTGCTCATTAATAACGTATCTTGTGTACATGGTATATTATTAGTTTACTTTCTAGGATAACACACCAAAATTAAATTTAAAAGAGCGATTGCATAGCACTCAGAAGTTATTTTCCATAATGAAAATGTGTTAGCCAAACATGGGTAATCCCAAAGCTGTGAAGTTCGCCGACTTAGACAGATAATAGTGCCAAAATCTATTAAATCAAAACTAAATTCCTATATTTTCCACGGCAATTTTCATTTTAACAGGAACTTGGACAGTTTCCAAAATTTTATTAGCTTATAATTATATAACTTCAGTTTTGTAGAAAGAAATTGAACCATAATCCTACAATTTCTAAAATTATTAATCTGAATGCGATTGTAAAATTACAATTTATTCAAGAGTATATATCTGCAAGTCACGATAACATTTTGTAGCTACATTGTTACTATTTATTACAAAACATTTCTGATATACCAAAAATAATCGATAAATAAATCGAAGATTGTACTAAGTCGCCATCTATGTACCAAATGCTGCTACATGATTATAGTCGTAATGATTCCTTTACTTATCGTAACAATTTCCACATACTAAACGAGAAGTATGTAATGCATTTATTATGGCACGCAAACCATAAATCAAATGTAATGGGAATTGACAATAAGTTTTGGAATTATTATAATATAAATATAACAAAATCAAAAAATAACTTACCATAATAATTTTTATCTACAGCTACATGTCTCAATTAACTATAAAATATTTAATTAATTTTATAGAGAAGTATAATCATTTAGTCTGTCGCTAACACCACAACCAATCAGAATTAACTAACACTTCAGTTATCTACTTTTTTTCTATAACACTAACATCACTTTTTGTCCAAGAATTCAGTTGATAATTTTCCTCGACCATTTGCTTTAATTTTATTTATCTAATGTAAAGAATAATATTTATCACCATTGAAATAAAATGCTATTTATTAAATAACAGCCAAACTTCCACACACGTTAAGCAGAAATCAACTAAGTCACTGATAGCTCCGAATATTGAAACAACACTAAACCCATCTGTCTGAACACTACATCGCGTGCTTGGTTCACCAATAACAACAGGGGATGGAACGCTTGAATCGAGATTAGAATTGTGAACACATTTTGTTTATAGTATGAAGTTAGTTAGTAATGGTAATTAAATAGACTTTATTTAGCTACATACATACATTTATTTAATATTCTTTATTAAAGCAAGAAATACAATACAACCTTAATGTTAAAAAATATTTACTTACGTTGTATATAAAATAATCATAAACACTATCACAAGAGTGCCGATTATAATAGATAACAATTTCAAATAATAAATATTAAAAATCACAATTAAGTCCCAAAATATATACATTATACACGTCGTATTATTCACCGACTAAGTGGTCGAGAATTATTGTTTTTTAATCTGTAATTGTACAATTAGATTTTGTTATAAACTCTACGGAGTTTCGGGAAGTCTTAAAGCTACATACTGTTTATGTAATCGTTGTTTACAAAATTCGTAAAATTCAATTTCCATTGTGAAATTTCGTCTTACGATATCTTTAACTTCTTCACTCACTGGTGGCTTGAAAGTGTTTTTGTTAATTGTGTGATATTTGTTGATCTCATCTGTAACAACAAACTCAAATAAAGGAATTCAACCGATGAAAAAATCTTGAATTAATGCTTGGAATAATTTTTTTGAATAATTTCAAAAATGTTTTAGTGATACGTATCTATCAAACTTTTATTTATATATTATTATTTAAATAATATCGTATACAACCAACATAATTAATACTCACTCCAGTAAACGTCAGAAGCTCCTTCAAAAAATCGAGGAACATAATTTTCAAAAACTGTTAATGTTTTATTCAAATCTTCCAAAACACCCACGACAGCATAGTGCCTCTCTACCGCCATTTTGGCTCTTTCCAAAGCACCCCTTGTATTAAATGGCGTACATTCATCGGCATGTCCACAAAAGAACATCGACTGTCTTCTGTGATCACCTATTCCTTCCCTTGTTTCCCCTTTTAGGTATTTGCATTCTCTATCTCCAGACAAAACGCACGTTTCGAAATCCTGAAGCAAAAATCATAAAAACTTTATACACAATTTATTTTTGTGTAGGTTTCTTTGAAAGTTTCAGTTTTTTTTCAGCACCAACCTGCTGTAGTATATGTTTACAAATCGTTTACAATAAGAGTACAAACCTTTTTCAGCCATTTTGGATCAGGAAGAGGAATATCTGGGAAAGCTAATTTTCTTTCCACGTAATACCATGGTGCTCTAACATAATAATACCAAGAAATAACTCTTTCAATTGGATCTCTTACAATGTTAATGTAAATCGGTTCGGGAAAGCCAAACCTAAAACAAAACTCATTTTTAAAATAATTTACACGCTATTTAATATCAATATAGTGTTATAAATCAAATAAAATCTTTTACACTCGAGTGTACTTTTAAACATAATAGTTTACCTGTTTGTGTATAAACTTACTCGCTAAAATTTGTGAAACAAACATGTTTAATATACACCCCAGGTGGAGTGTAGATGGAGACCAGGGCTGCCAATCTTGCTTGATCTTCAGTGTCCATCCTTATGGTTTCCACACGTTGTACTCTGTCCTGGTTAAAGCCGAAATCATTTCGAATACTTAACCGCTTAATTAGCTCCATAAACATCTGAGATCCAACTTTTGGCACCCTATTAAAAAATACGATTTCCTGTTGGGCATTTCTCGTATTATTAATCTGGGACGGTAAAAGACTTGTCATCTGAAATTAAACAGAAAAAATGTTTCAATGCGACTGAAACTCATGTGCCAAATGGTTTGGAATCAGTACAATTGTTTAAAAGTCTCTTTATACAGAATTTATGAATTGAATATGTAAATTTTATTTTTATCCGAATTCGCTTGAATGTTAACGTTTCTAGTTGGGTCTTCCATTGGAAAAAGAAATATTAAAATAAAACAGAAGAAAATGAAAAATACAACAAATCAGGAGCATACAAATTGAAATGTAACACATGTGAAAAAACTACATTGGACAAACAGGCAAGAAAGTAGAACAAAGATACAAAGGGTACTTAAAATCCTACAGAGAAGGAAACAACGACTCTAACTTAAAAATCTACACAGTCAGGGACCCATAGAAGAAACACTAACAATACTACATTACGTCCCAAAAAGCAAAAAACTAAACATCTAATAAAACATTGAAATATACAAACATAACATAATCAATATACAAATAAACAACTCATCGGTTACAATACTCGCCCCACTGAAACACACGAAATAGTATAAATACGATAACAAACATTATCAGATTAATCAGCTTGACAATGCCGAGAGATGAAACGATCGCCGCTGAGACAAATACCAAATTCGCATAATGGAAGACTCAACTAGAAATGTTAATATTTGTAAGTTGTTTTTAGGAAATAAACGGCTGGTGTATAGTTAATTGTTAATAGGTATCAATGTTTTATGGTTGTTAACAATATTAGATTGTCTATTTTCTATATTGTACGGCCTGCAAACTTCTTGTTGTAAATACTATCGGCTATGAGTAGGTGGGTAAGCAAAATCTACTAATATTAATTTTGTTTTTTAGTGGGAACATAATGAGTCTAAGTGGGTGAGGTAATTGAAGAAACCGATAGTTTGAAATGTGCCAAAACGAAGTAAATTCCATAGAAGATAATGGATAAACGGAATATAATCATTTATTGAAACCCCAACCTTTAAATAAGTACAATCAATTACATTCTGTTGTTGTTTCTGTATAATTGAAATACACCTATAATCAATTTTCACAGGTATCTGACCAATAAATGGAACAAAACTGATAAAAGCGTCCTACGATTATATTACAACCGTTTACAGCACGTCTCACTGCATTTACCTCATTCGTAAACCTTCAATAAGTAATTTTGTGGAAGTACAAGAAATACTTTATTGAAATGTATCTCTAATTGTAACACAGTATATTTATAGGCGTAGCCGAAGGTGCCACTAAATTATACTTGACCAAAAAAGGTACAATCGATCTTGCCACTGACCTAAGAAGGTCTTTGAAAAGGTACAACCGATTGTGCCACTAACACCTAATAGGTAGAAATTATTCTAATGAGAAAGGAAAGTACTTTATTGATATTTTATGGCATTTATTTAACAGTAATTAATAAGGCCTTATAACTACATACTTATACATTTATCAATCAACAATTTTTTCAACGTAAATATGTTACACATTTCACATAGTCGATGTTCGATATTGTTTTGTTTTTATATTTTTCACACAATTCCATGATAGTTTTCACTTTACTTCTTACGGAGGCATCCTTAATTTTGAAAGGTGTTTTTAAACTTTGAATTTTGACATAAGTGTCAATTTGAAATTCTTTTAACTTCTCGACAAATTATGTAATGATGGATGAACTGTGTAAAAATATTCGTTAAATTTTGAGTGAAATGATCCACACGCGTTTGTCGTTTTCGTAACACAAGGACCACACTACTTACCACTACCTTATCAGGTAGATGAGCACCCTTTTATCTGGTGGCAATATGGGTTGTTTACTTTTAAAACCCCAATTTTGTAGCAGGTAGATCTTTATTTTTAGTGGCAACTTCGGTCCCACCGATATTTATATTAGTTACATCCCTCCTTTGAAAGGATGGGATTTAGCGTTGTCAATTTAATTATGGCGATCCTCTATACAGCAACCTAACCTAATCTCACGATATATAGTACCTCAATAAGCCAAGGCATAAAAACACACATTTACAACCAACATATTCTACCGAGAATTATTATGCCAATATAGTGAATTGAATCAAATAATTGAGGGAAACACACTTAATTTTCACTTAATACATTATTAAATTCTTTACGATCGTTTCACTCTACAAGGGCATCTTTAGAAGAAGTATTAATACAAATTTGCTTACACTATTTCTTAAATACTATTACAATGTTGATGGAGGTGCATCTATTATTTTATCCATAATTATTGAGATATATATATTTTCGATTTCATTTAATAATATTAATGCTATTTTTCATGTGTTTTTTGATTTCTAAGGTTTCCGAAATGTCTAGTTTTTTACCTTTCTTCTCTTGATGTAAAGTATTGAAATTTTCTTCTAAATTAAATTTATGTTTTTTGTTATTAACGTGGTTCATGAATGATGAATTTTCATTTTAATTTTTCACGTGTTCTTGAATTCTTTCTTTGAACGCTCATCCAGTTTGTCCTATGTATATTGCATTGCAACTATTGCAATTTAACTTATACACTCCATTTGAACTTATTTTTTCGTTTTTGTCTCTGGAAATGTAAAAAAACTAGACATTTTGGAAACCTTAGAAATAAAAAAACACATGAAAAATAGCAACTTAATATTATTAAATGAAATCGAAAATGTATATATCACAATAATTATAGATAAAATAATAGATGTATCTCCACCAAGATTGTAATAGTATTTAAGAAATAGTGTAAGCAAATTTGTATCAATACTTCTTCTGAAGATGCCCTTGTAGGGCGAAACGATCGTAAAGAGCTTAATAAATGTATTAAGTGGAAATTAAGTGTGTTTCACTCAATTATTAAATTCAATATGATTTCTAATTTCCATAAAGTAAAGGCAGAAACAATTAGTTATTATGCCACCAATTTAACCATTTTATTGACCGTATATTACCAACGACAGACAATAAACAGTCGCATTAATCCTCCGTTTCGAAGTTGTCGCTGTTGAAAGTTTTGAAAGAGTATTACAATTGAAAGAAGGTGTATTTGGCAGAATATTGAAGATAACTTAAAAAATATATTACCGGCAGTTGGACAGTTCCTTTCTGAACGACATAGAGTTAATTTTGAATAAATAATAATAAATTAAGTAATTTTTTCATCTACCTTCTTCAGTGGGATAGGGTTATATTGAGTGAATAAATTTTCCAACCTTTTTAATTTACTCAATAATTTAGAGGCAGGGATAGAAATATTCATCGAACTTGCTTGAAATGTGCTTAATATCACTTTTCCAATACATCTTTCGAGTGTTTAAAACTAAAAGACTTTCTAACGAATACTGAGATGAATTATTGTAGATACTAATACAGAAATTTCCTTTAAGAACAACTTTTCAACCACATGTGAAGTGTCCTGTTCAGTTGCCACGTCTCCAACTCATGTAAATATTGTAGGTTTTGAAAATAGTTAGGTAAAAAAAACTAAAATTACCAATAAAGTTTCCTTGAAATGAAGTCAACTTTTTCTTTCGAAAATTGTAAACTAATTACCTACATTTAATTAATTTCCAAGCATCTTAATTCCCAGATAATTGCATCTTTTTAACTGTGCCGTGAGAAGGAAAAAAACACGTGACTCGTGTACAGGAAATTGAAATAGTAATTACCTCTCCTGTGCTTTGTAGTATCTTCATCATTGCTCTACCGCCAGTTAGATGTGATGGAGCACTGTCTCCTGGAATAAAAGATAATTAAGTTAATTAAGCGGTCTTCTACTTATCTTCCTTTCTAAATCTCAATTTCTTAAATCTTTCGGTTTTCTAATTCTCTGTAACTGGTAATTTCCGGCTGATAAGAAACTGTGTTTCTTTCATAGACGGCTGATAAATGTGTGAAACGAAGGGATACAGTAATGGCAAAGTTCAGAATACGTGCTGAATGTCTTTAAATCTAATAAACATAAATATGGAATTAACAGAAAGATTTACTCCGCAGGCTAATACCCCTACCGGCATTGAATTACACTCATGATTCCCAAAGATTCTTGGACGAACATTACATATCTAAAAAAGAAGGCATTAATATGCTTCTTCGTCTAATTATTATGGATCAAAGGTACCACATTTGGAACGAGTCTCACTAAGCAGACACTACGAACTGGAAGCCAAGTCCCACAACCGGTTTCGACTGATATTTATCATATAGCTTGTAAAGGCCTTTTTACCAGCGCCCACCTGATGAGACCCAATAAGTCGAAACCGGTTGTGCGATTTGATTTGATTAAATGTGGTATTTTTGATCCTTAATTTTAAGACGATCAAGCATATTAATGCCTTTGTTTTTCAATATGTCCTTAAATAGTTGATTCATACTCAATTTCTCAATAATATTACTGTACATAATATAAAAATTGGTCACTAATAAGTCGAAGCCGTCGGATGTTGTCGCGATTTCGAACTGTTTGGTTCTCATCAATACTGCTGCCTGAATTTAACTATAAATTACATGCTAGGTATATTTAAAGCAAAATGCAATACCTATATAAAATACATCTTTAAAATAGAATCTTATTCAACCTGAAGATAGTATAAAATGATTTTAATTTTGCATTAATTTGTACCTACTATAGATTACCTCAAATTAATGAGGAAAGTTTTATTACTGTTGTCACGCCCTCTCCAGGAATCGAACCTGGGACCTTTGGCTTTACGCGCCAATTCTCTGACCATTATGCTACGAGAGGTGACAGCAGGTAAGAACCACAGTAGTATGTATAAATTAATTCAAAATTAATTTCATATTAATGTGTTTAAATTTAACCTCTACTAAAGAAATATCTAAAAAATATGTCATTATTAATGATTAGTATAATATAAAAAAAAAACAACTACTGGCTTCTCAGAACATTGCTATGAAAATAATTACAATTTAGATTTAAACAATATGAGAATTCTGCATTTAGGAATTAAAAAAGCTGTAAACAATAACAAATTTTTAGTTAATAATCAAACAGAGATGTATACAAATTCAACACCACTATTACTGTCAAATTTATAAATCTGATGTATTTGTCCTTTAGAATGTGCATACGTATTTATAAATAATACCTAACTGGGCTTTATGTGACGTCACTAGTTATTTACTACTTAAGGGTTGGATATTTTTAATTGTTATGTACTTGTAATTGCTCATTGATAATGACCATTTGGTGGAAACAATTGTTAGAGTTTCTAATAACAAACAGTTGAAACTTCTAGTGCTCTCTTTCGTTTTATTATAAATTCCTAATTTATTAAACGAAAAAATATTTTACTCATTTTGTTAAGACGGAAGCCGCCTGTTTTTATAGATTGTTTAAAAGTTTATCAAGTTACCTGAACCGTGAACGAATGGTCGAGTGAAAGACAAAAGAATAAGACAGTAGAAGTTCTAATTACCAAAAAAAGAACTAAAGAATTGTTTACTATAATTAGAAACAGGACTGTGTGTTAATTTGAATTACCTTATTATGCATACAAATATCAGATCCACATAACAGGTGTTTGGAGAAATGAACTGTATCTATTGTAAACGTACCGCAGTACCAGGGAATATACAATAGTCGTTAAAGTATGCAGAATACGTATCAAATAACAATAAATGAACAGGTATGTAATCTATATATACATATCTATATAGCCTCTAGAAGTTGAAAATGAAATTAGTAACTTAAAAAAAATGAATAAATATATAGATAGAACGTGTTGTAGTAAGTATGGTGGTGACATTGACAGTAGCTGGTATTCAGAAATAAATTTTGGTAAAGGCTAATAAACGTTAAGTAGGTTTCAAATAGATTGATTGTATTTTTGACTAAGCTTGTTAGTATGTTTGGACGATTATCGATTGTTAGAAAGTAATTGATAATTGCAATTAGTCGGAATGGAATATTAAATTAAACTATAGAGGATGCATTTTTTTGTGAAATATGGTCTGAATATATTTAGTCAAATAAAATACGCTATGGTAAGTTTCACCAACCTTATTATTGTTCTCGACAATATTGTTTCGATCTATGTGCTCATTATCAAGAGTAACGTTATACTGACAATATGAATCTTACATGCTCATTTATAGATAGCTTAAAATAAGGGGGGATGAAAAATTGTCTAGTTCTAACTGATTATTCACAATATTTTCTGATTTTCTTAAGGCTTTATCTATTTCCAAATATTCATACAGAGATAATTTTCTACTGTTAGATGTGTTTACATGTAGGTATTTGGTATTTTCTAAATTTAAATGATGGTTTAAGCTAATACAATGTTCACTAATTCCTGATTTAACATCTTTTTTAGAAATCGATTTTACATGCTCACTTATCCTAGTTTCAATGCCTCGACCTGTCTGTCCTATATAGAAAGCGTTACATTCATTACAAAATAATTTATATATGCCATTATTTTGGTTTCTATTTGTTTTTGTTTTGTTGTTAATTAGTAAACTCTTTAAATCCTTATTGTTACACTCAACGGCTGAGATGCTTAGTTTTTTGAGAATGTTTTTGAATTTAAAACTTACATTTTTTATATAAGGTAGAGAACAAAAGGTGTTGTTTTGATATGCCTGACTATTATTGTACAAAAAGAATGGAATAATTGAAGAAATAACCGATTTATCAAAATAATCGCCTAAACTCAATTAAAATTTTCTAGTGTGTGGCATCCTCTCACTATTCTTTACCCCTGTAATATTACTAACGTGTACATTGATATCATCAAATAAATATAACAAAAACAGGCATTTACCTGATACAATTTGGTTGGTACTGATAAGATCTTCTGGTTGTAGTTTCACTTCCATTTCTCTTAACTTTGTGCTTAATTCTCTGGTATGAATGAAAAGGAACAATGTCGTAGAAATGGCCATCAACGCAATTAATTCGCTTGTCCTGTAACAACAGAGAAACATATTATAACTTTCAGTTCACTAGAAAACAAACATTTAAGCAACAAATTGTTTTAATCACATAACAGTATTCCAGAAACTGCACTGTTTCTAAGTTATAACTAAATACCTTTGTCTTTTTAGTAAAGTTCTTTTCAAAAAACTACATTTAAAAATCTTGTATTGTATTATAAAGTAAATAGTAAATAGTGAAAATGATATACATTTTGGATTTGTGTTACAAAAAGGTAAATATTGGTTAATATTCTAGTCTTTTTCTTTTAAACACTGGCTTGCGTGTTTCTTGTTCCAATATTTTAACAATTTGCAAAACAAGTCAATTTCAAGATATCATAAATTACCAATAACCAAGGATCCATACTCCATTCCTATTTCACGAATCCTAATTGTATTTAACCATTAATTTTAATTTCTAAATAATTATTCGTTTCAAATTGGAGCAAAGGACTAAGCGAATTAAAATACAGAGTATAATTAAAGGTTTTGGACAAATTTCATCTACGTGATTTTTGAAATCAAAAGGTCAAAAAAGTTTCTATGCACATATGTTCATAGATTCTTAGTTAAGAAATTTAACAACTGATTCTTAACCAAGGATGGTAGTTTCCTTTTCTTGAGCGTTTTACGGACGAAGCAAATTTTTCAAATGATGTCATAATTAATTTTTATAAAGACTATATCAATGAACTGAAGGGATTCTTATGCGATTATTCAATTAAAACATTTAACGTTTGGGGTGGCATTGTTGGTGATTATTTGATTGGACTGATACTTTTACTAAATATAAAATGGGAAAAATTATAGAAATTTTACGGAAATTGGTCTTCCCCTATTAATTCATTATTATCATTAAAAACGTTCCATTGGAAATACGACCGTAGTTATGGTTTATATAATAACAATAAAGAGTCAATTGCTGCCATCTAGTAGATTTTAGCCGCTACAGAAGATAGACAAGGCCTCACAGAGGTATTTAAACTTGTCCAGCTAAATCAACAACGTAGCCTACATACGTGAATTCACGTAAAGCTTGTGAGCTTTTAACAAGAGCGAAATCGCGATCCGTGTCTGAAGTTTCGATAGATTTCTGACCAAAAGCATAATGATTGTTATTGTTATGGTTTATGCATGATTGTGCCCCAGCCCATTTTAGTGTAGTTGCTAAGGAATACCTTAATAATATAATAAAAATGAGAATGGTTGGATTGGCCAGTTGCCAGTCGCCACAGCGTTCTCTAGAAGCCTTTAAATATTGTAACTCCATAATACATAAATAAATAACAATAATCTATTATATTTGAGATGATCTTCATCACTTGAAGAACGCATTGTATCCTGAAATATATATTGTGGTATAATAATTTTATGGAACTCATCTGTGTTATTATTTATTTGTGATTAAAGAAATACAATATTACTAATGACAAATCTGAATTTATAGATACACCAATTGTTGATTTCTAAGAGCCACAATTTAATTAAAAGTTTTTCCCTAACTACCTGTATTTCTGCCTGCGTCTATACGACTATTAAATATAACTACCCATGAACAAACCCATTACAAATTACAATTGTAGAGTGTTTTAATATACAAAATTGAAACATTTAGAGGAGTTTTCATATGTTTAATTTTATATTAAACCGGAGGATGAAAATTTAAACAATTCTTCTAATGGTTAGTAAAGTTTAGTATTTGTTAATTGTAACATCTTAAATAGGCATAGGAACTTTTTTGACCTTTTAGTTTCATAGATCACGTTGGTAAAGATTGGCCAAAACCATTAATTACACCTTGTGCAGTGATATTATACAGAACTTATTCGATCACTCATACTGCCAAAAATTACGGGTAAATTAAACGTTTTGCAGATTAAAAAGATATTTATGACTTACGTTCATTCTATTTGATTACAGTTAGATCAATGCATTTACCTACAATTAATTCTCAGGCGTTGCTTCATATAGACTATGTTGGTGACGTAAACGCAATTTTTCAATTATTCTACAGTAGCTACATACACTATAGATTGCAACATGGAAACTAAATTAGAATAAAGCAAAATGTATCCGGTACGGTAAATATATTTTATAACAAACGATTATGAAAGAAAACGATTATTGCAGATTTTAATTTGCCTTGACTGCTTTACCGAGAACCATTTGCTACTGTATCCACCGGAACTGACCCCGGGCAACTTCCTCTTCCCAATGCTCAAGACGGAAGGACATTTTGGTGATGTAACAATAATAAGATGCAACGTGACCGTAACATTTTGTTGCAGTTTGGTCAAGCAGTGGCGTTCGATAGAATGTTACAATAGTATTTTACTAAAAAACCGAACTGAAACTAACTAAATTCTGAATATGTAAAGACATACAAAATTGAACATATTTTCAAAGAGGGTTTTCTTTATTGTGACATAAATGCACAAATTCAGCTAGGCCAACTTTGCTACATATTGTGGTGGCCCCTAATAACTTAAATCATTTTTGTGTTTCATTCCCACCAGCTACTCGTGCTGGTGGGCGGACAGTCCCTCCGACCTACACTGTAGGGCGTAAGGCCCTCTTCAGCCTCCTTTCAGGAATTGTGGAAATGGGTGGGTGGAGTGGTTAGGGAGTGAAAGATGAGACGGACGAAATGAAGACAGAAGAAAAGTGAAATATTATCTGTGGAATATTACTGCTCCAACATTTGCTTAAGTGATCCAAGGAAACCACAGAAAGCTTGGACCAGAGCAGCCGGACCTGGGTTCGAACCGGTGACCTCCCGAATACTAAGCAATGATCTAGAGCACTAGACCACGCAACTTGGTAGCGATCGGATGAAGGTAAGACAGACGGGGATGTTCTCCCGAGTAAATAACAGGCGTGTCGGACCAGAAACGGACCACTGATCCCTGTGCGCTGTTCCGATTAAGCAACATAAAAAGGAAAAGTGTTCTGTTGTCATCAAGAAAGAGTTGCTAACTCTTTCAGGTGCTAACTGGTCATCGTTGGGGTGATTTATGACCATTTTATACCCGATAACCAGACGGGTTATTGTCATCCTGTCAAGGACTTTTTGGTCAGGTCAGTTACTTCACACCAGACTTTGCAGGCACGTCAGAACACTTTATTTTGTTTTGTTCCCTTTTCTTGTTTGTAACGTTACTTTTCTGTTTTAAATTTAACTTGATTTCATGTTCATTAAAATTTATTCTTCGAGCCCTGAGTATTATTTTGACTCCGAACTCACTCCCTTTGCTCAACAACTTTGACATAGATGTTTTAGTCAACACAATGTTAATGCCTTTTCTTAAAAAAAAATAATACTGCCACTGTTTGTAGCTCTACATGTATGTATAACTTCCGACATTACAGGAATCACACATGTAATAGGATAATTTGTAATAAGCATAAGTTGCGCAATCTTCTTTCCATATGACGTCGTTGGTTAAATTGTATGAAATGTGGTCAATGCATATATATCAGGTATATCCAATTGTAAGAAATGCTAGCGGAATATTATGTTTACTTTGCGAAAGCATTTCAATTCAATTAGCGTTACTACATTCAAGAAAGTATAATTGGAGACCTTGTTATGTCAGAGAGAAACGGATAGAACTAATTAGAATATTCGAGAAGATTGTCTTGAGCACTTAATCGATAATATATTTTAAACAATTAGGCTTAACATTAAATGCAAAGAAGGGGTTTTATCGAAAGTAAAGGGTAATTTATTCTACATTTTGAATAACAGCACAAAACAAGAAAATTGCAATTGATAGTTTATTTAGCTACTCCACAATTGTTTCGGACATTTTCTATAAATTAGCAGTTGTAACATTATTGTTCTGTGTTATTCTTTATTAAGATTTCTCTTCGTGAATGCACCTACAATACTTTAATTCTAACTACATATTATATGTAAGCTATCAAAATAACGAATTTGATGCCAAAACAAAAAACATTCACCGATCCTAAAACCCGATGAAAGTAGCTTTTCTGAGATCTACAGAAAGTTGAATTTTGGTCACGTAAAAAATAAGTTAATAGACAAAAGCAACTTACAGAGATTAATTAAGATGTTTCATTAATATTTAACAATGTCATCCTAACTAAGGATATTGATTTATCAAACTTATATCCTTTAATAAACCCGCTGAAATCTACAGAAAGTTGAATTATGTTTATGTAAATAAGTTAATAGACAAAGTTAACATACAGGAATTAATTAGGACGTTTCATTATTTTTTAACAATGTAAATTTCTAATTAAGTATATAAATTCATCAAACTGAATTAGTCGATTTCTTTTAATAAACCCGTTGAGATCTACAAAGAGTTGAATTATGTTTATGTAAATAAGTTAATAGACAAAAGCAACATACAGGGATTAATTAAGACGTTTCTTTTATTTTTAACAGTGTTCTTTCTAATTAATTATATCGATTTATCAAATTGAACAACTCGATTTCTTTTAATAAACCGGCAAGTAAGCAAATTTCTACAAATGACGTTTACTACGTTGATTGTACTTATTAATTAATCTTGCTACTATCGAGTAGTATCCAGCAGCGTGGTTTAGTGGTCTTGATCGTAGCTTAGTATTCGTGAGGGCAGCAGTTCGTTTCCGGATCCGCCTGTCCTAGTGCAAACCTTTCTATGCGATCTGTGGATCATTTAGACAAATGATGGAGCAGTGATATTTCACAGATAAACTTTAACCTCTCTTCTGCCTTCACATCTGCCTTTCCCTAACCGCCCATTCTCGCGATTCTTAGATCCTGTCTAAGAGGGACTTCCGTCCTTTCTACCAGCTTTGCACTTCAGTGCAGATCAGAGGGACTGCCTGAACACCAGCATTGGTAACTGGTGGGAATGAAAAACCTGAAATATTTGTAGGTTAGTGGATATTTTACCACACTTCTTTAATATGTACTCACTTTCAACTGAGCGCGGACCAAGAACTTTAAGAGCTTTAACAGGCGGGCTGAAAAGTTCGTAGACTGATCCATAGATGGCGCTACTAGTATCAAATCCATATGATTTAGCTAGTTAACCCTAACCTTCAAAAGACGCGTGTATAAATTTGACAGCTGTTGCACTATCAGTATCTGAGTTATAGCATTTTTAGTGAAAGAACTTTTGTTACTTTGAAAAAATGGATAAAAGGAAATTTCGTGTGTTAATAAAGCATTGCTTTTTGGCGAAAAAAAAATACTGTTGAAACGAAGGCTTGGCTTGATAAACATTACAAACAATTCCGAAAATTTGCAGCAGGAAAATCAACCGTAGAAAAGTGGTTTAATAAATTTAAACGAGGCGAAATGAGCACCGAGTACGATGCACGCAGCGCAGTGGACGCCCCAAAGAGGCTGTTACCGACGAAAACATCAAAAAAGTCCACAAAATAATTTTTGATAACCGTAAAGTAAAATTGAGATAGCTGAGACCCGACCATAAGATATTAAAAGAACGTGTTGGTCATATCGTGAATGAATATTTGAATATGCGAAAGCTCTGTACAAAGTGGGTGCCGCGCGAGCGCGAACTCACAATCCACCAAAAACAACAACGGATCGATGACTGCTGCAGTGTTTGGAGCTGTTCAATCATAATAAATCCGAATTTTTGCGTCGATATGTGACTATGGATGAAACATGGCTCCATCATTTCATACCGGAATCCAATCGACAGCAGCCAAGTAGACTGCACGTGACTCCAAAGCGTGGAAAGACGCAAAAGTCGGCTGGCAAGGTTGTGGCATCAGCATTCAGTATCCTGGGATGCTCATGGTATAATATTCATTGACTATCTTAAAAAGGGGACAACCTTAAACAACGACTATTACGTCGCGTTCGTTATTGGAGCGTTTAAAAGACAAAATCGTGGAAAAGCGGCCTCATTTGAGGAAAAAGAAAGTGCTGTTTCATCAAGATAATACACCGTGTCGCAAATAAATAAAATCGATGGCAAAATTCCATGAATTGGGTTTCGAATTGCTTCCACAACCACCATACTTTCCAGATCTGGCCCCCAGCCACTTTTTTCTGTTCTCAGACCTTAAAAGGATGCTCGCTGGATAGAAATTTCGCGTCTATGAAGAGGCAATCGTAATCACCGAAACTGAAGCCTATTTTGAGGCTAAAGACAAATCGTAAATATCGTTATAAAAATGGTATCGTAAAGTTGTATGACTGCTATAATCGTCAAACGTTGTATCGCCCTCGAGGGGAACTATATTGAATAATAAAATCAAATTCTATCAAAAAAAAAAAAAAAATTTTTTCTGTGCTAGCCTACGAACTTTTCAGTCCGCCTGTTGGTTCCGATTCACTTTTATTCATTTAAAACAAATAAAAGAACTTTTTCATAGAGTGAGATTACTGTACCTGATGGTGTGATAAATGAAATTTTAATGTCAACATTTACATAATTCAACTTTATCTTATTATAACCCTAATATAACGTATGTAAAAAAATATGACTTAGAAAGTTATTTTTAATTGCTTTTTCTTCTTATTTTTGGAATTTTATCACGTCTGTTTTGCAAGCTGCAAGTGAGATGATAATTATCGAAATTAATTACCAACAAAAGATAAATAACCTACGTACCTACATAAGTAACAAGTAACAAATAGAGAGAAAGTATTTGCTATTAAAATGCTTTATGACATCGTTATCGTGTCATACGCGTATCTATTAAGTACTCACTCCTGTTTCAAAAGAAAGTATAACATTGCGCATTGATTTATTCGTTTATTTAGGTGCTTATTAGCAGTTAACGTTAGTTAATGTGAATTAATGAAGATTGTCTGATTTAATTGGCCATAATGATGATTTCACCTTGTCTAATAAACTTCCTAAATAATTATTTTTTATATAAATACTTATAAAAAATGCAAATTTGGCAATAGAGTGAATCTTCGGATTTAAGGCTCTTTCGTTATCCAAAGTTGAAACCACGTAACTCGAATTTATATCTACGTTATAATAAAATCATCGTCATCATCATCATAAGGTCGTCAAACCAAAGATCAATCGAATAATAACGATATCGAAGGGACTAAAAACCGATAGTTGTAACAACCGGTGTTACTTTAGCAAAGCTTCCTTAATCTTTGTATGCTTCGCTGTTCTTGCTCGTTTCATTATCAAGAAATTGATGTCAAAAGTGTTTCTCTGTTTTTCTAAATAGTTGAAATTTAAACTTTCTACGGTACACTTTTTGTGAAGCATAGTACATACCTTATTCAAAAAACAAGGAATTAAAATCCTTATTTGTCTAAATTTTAAGATCAAAGATCTCACATTTTGAACGCGTCCTAACAAGTAGGCACACGAACCGAAAGCCACGTCCCACGACCGGTTGTTGTTTCTGTTGATTCCATATTAATATTTATATTCATAATATAGGCTATAAAGGCCTTTCTGCCAGCGTCCACCTGATGAGACTCGATAGGTCGAAACCGGTCGTGGGATGTGGCTTTCGGTTCGTTGTGCCTACTTGTTAGGACGCGTTCAAAATGTGAGATCTTTGATCTTAAAATTTAGACGAAAAAGGATTTTAATTCCTTCTTTTTTGAATGTGTTATATTTTTATCTAAGAATCCATCGGAATCAACAGTGTAATTCAATGCCGGTAGGGGTATTAGCCCTCGGAGTAGTTGTTTCTGTTGATTCCATATTCATATTTATATTTATTATATATAACTTATTAAGAAATAAAACAAAATAATGTTTACACCAATTTATTAGTCTACTCGATAATTGTATTCCTAAATATTTTCAAATTTAAAGTATTATTATAATGCATAATCTCCATTTAATTAAACTTTTTGGACTTAGAGATTATGCATTATAATAATACTTTAAATTTCAAAATAGTTAGGAAATCAGCTTATACAGATACTGTCATACCTTTTAATTCTTATCATCCTAAACAAACAGAACAGGCAGTCTTTCATTCCTTCATTCGCAGACTTTTAAATGTGCCATTATCAGACAAAGATTTTAAAACAGAACTAAGCATAATAAAAATTATAGCCAAAAATAACGGTTTCAACTCGTCTTTAATAGATAAGATAGTAAATAGTAAATAGTAATCTTAGTAGTAAGTAGTAATCTCGCAGACTTTTAAATGTGCCATTATCAGACAAAGATTTTAAAACAGAACTAAGCATAATAAAAATTATAGCCAAAAATAACGGTTTCAACTCGTCTTTAATAGATAAGATAGTAAATAGTAAAAAATAAAAAATAGTGTCAACGTTATTATATAATAACAGCCTGGAAACGAAAACAAAGCAACGCTAAACTTTGTTAACAATTTAACATTCAAAATAAAAAACAGACTAAATAAATTCAGTTTACAGGCAGTACAAACCAATACAAAAACCCTAAAAAATCTCCTAGTTAACTATAAACCCAAAAAAGATATAAGAGAAAAGAGCGGTATATATCAGTTATTTTGTCAATCATGTAATGGTACCTATATAGGACAGAGTGGAAGGGTAATATAAACACGCCTAAAAGAGCATCTATACAGTATAAATAAAAGAGAACAAAAAACAGGAATTGCTAACCATTATGTAACTTCCCACCATAATTTAGATATAGACCACACTAAAATACTCCATTCAAGTATCAAAAAAGGCAAAAAACTAACTTCACTAGAAAATTTAGAAATCAAGAAAGTCCAAGACGCAAAATTAAATTTAGTAAATAACCAAACAGAACTTGACTCGATACATTCCCCACTTCTCCTGCATAGGTGGTAGGTAGCAAGTATAAATTAAAAGCCACACTTTATAAACTTTAATATTAAGTAAATACTCTTGATAATGGTAGTATCTACCGAAACTAATAAATTGGTGTAAACATTACTTTGTTTTATTTCTTAATAAGTTATGGTTGAAATTGTCGAGGGTGATACATCATATTCCTTTGTAAAGTATTTGTATGGAATTCCGCTCTCCAGTTTTGATATAATACGCGATTTTTCTTCGATATTAATTTGTTTTCTTTTTCTTTACCATATGTTAAAAGTTTCACAAATAATTTAACAATATGTTTTGGGGCGTCTTGTGTACAGATAAGTAACAAACTGACTGAAGAGATATGAAAAGGCGGACTCTGATTATTCTGCATGCACATGCATTTTGTTTATGAGAATTACAAAGGACTCTAAATTCGACACGTTTTTAATTACTTTTGCTATCTTTACAGCCATTGACCATTAAACTGTTACCTATTCAAATTTTTTACAGTACAGCCGGTCGTTCTAACAATTATAATTTTCCAAATATATTAGATAAAAGTAGTAGCTTTATCAGATATGTAGTAATAAATAATGTTGTAATAACTAGTGTTTTTAATAAGGCGGTCGTATAGCATTCAGCCTGAACCTATGATTTTGGTCAATATAACCGGTATGTTGTTCCAAACGATGTCGTCGTAAATCGTTTTAACTGTATCCCACATTTATAACTATATGCGAACAGTAATTTAATCCATTAGACTGAGTCTACAATCAACAGCGAAAATGGATAGACCGCTGAAGAAGCTCGCCACTCGTGCTAGCGAAACGTTAGGAAGCAATTCCAACCGACGACGGCCTGTACACCCGAAGAAGGACAACATCAGTTCATCAACTGGCCGCGAAAGCCTTAATCAATTCCTCATGTTTATCGTCTCCACTTTTTATGGTTGCTATAGCCATATGCTTCTTTTATTTTCGCATCCTACTTTTTTGTCATAACTTTAACTTGCAGAAGTCAGAGACGATATTTTCAGGAATAGCCTCGAACATAACTTCGGGTCTCAACTGGAAAGGTTGCACTTAACCTAGACTCTATAATTTTTAGCTTTCAGTTTTGAGTTCTTTATCCGAAGTCAATGAAATCTATCCCTCTATCCGTCTCTCACAATATCTATATCTATCTATCTCAATAATAACGTAAGAGATAATTGGTTTAGATTATTAAAAGAAGAAAAATAAAAATTTCAGTCCCAGTGATGAATAATTTAAAAAATTGCGAGACTTTGACAATATCTGTTCCGGCTGTTTTTCAAAAACAGTTTAACAAGTACAAAATTAAGTCTAGTTTGTGCTCTATTATGCATGGTTACACTATAAATAATGAAAAAGTTATCAATGATCATGTTACAGAACCCTCAGTGCGTATTATAAATCGAAGTCGTGGTACTTAAAAGTAATTTATCAAATTGCTCCACAAAAAAAGAGGCCAACAGAAATATTAACACGGAATGTATTAGCTAACGGTTCAAAGTAATTGGTAAGAAAATGTCTTATTAAATGAATTGTATAGAACATCTATACCAAATACAGTTAATGTCTTTTAGATTTGTATATAAACCTTTGAATATAGAAGTCTGAGATGTAAAAGGTAATGAGTAGGTAGCGTTAAGATGGTGAAAGGGCAATTTTGGCTTTCTTCTCGAGTGGCCAGTTTTTAACTGTAAATCTCTTTAAGTATCTTATTATAAATAAGCTGTCTGTGCTGACACTGACCATGTTCTACTGATCAAAATAACAATGGTGGAATGCCATATGATAGAACATTATCTAAGAGTAGAAGCATTCCGTTATGAACCACAGTTTTCATGGTATAAAGTCGGAAAATTCTAATTTTTCGAACTCATTGATTAAATGATCCCATAATCCCCATAAGTAAACGGAAAAATCAAGTTTATTTTAAAATGCAATGAGTGAACCTAAGTACCTTTCATAATCAAAACTCAGGAAATAGTGTTTGACAAGAACTAGATGTTTTTGAGTTGCCCTAGACTACAACTTAATGTAGGCCAAGTGATTATTTTATAGTTGTTTAAATGTAGATAATAGATTGATTTTATAATTAATCTTGGTGGTTCTTTTTATACATATATTTACAACATATACAGTTTATTGATGATAGTCAGAAAGAACCTTTGATGATAGTTTATAGATAGATATTTCGAACTTAACTTAACTTTGATTGCTTGATTTGAACTGGTTGAATTGATTAATTGAACTCTCGATTCGAACTCTTTGACTGAAGTTATTGAACTCTTGTAGTTGAACTATCGTTTCTTTGATTAGAAGGATAATTTATGCACTAGTTGGTAAGATGGAAAGGGATGGAGGGTTTGGTTTAGATAAAAGAGAAGAGTGATTAATGGTCAAAAGTGACGGAGGTGGAGATTTAGAAAATTGTCGGTGTGTCTGTACAGGAATGTAAAAGTTATCGGAATTTGGAATAAATTGACGGACGTTAGGACATACGGATAACAGTTGTAGTAATAATGTTTACTGCAAAATTTATGGTAGGTTTACAGAGGTGCGATTAGAAAGGGACTCGAGGGATACTGCAATTGAAAAGGAGCGGAAAATGATATTGAAATAAAATTAATAAAAACAATCAAACGTAGCAGTTGACCAAAGGTAAAGTTCTGACTTTCACAAAAAAACGGGGGAACAAGATAAATAATTATTTCATATAACAGAATAACTAGATAGTCGTCGAAAGACGCAACACTAGATATATTGTAAATAGTTAACTCCGCTTTAACAGAAGCCAAAAGGATTTTACAATTCCTAACAATATGATTTACAAGTCATTGTATTCTGTGCTTATGAAACATTGCTTTTTGATTTTATCCAGAGTGAAAACGACTTATATTTTCTACTTTTGCCATTTTGATTTACATGAGTATACAGACATATCAAATAAATAAAACACTTTGAAACAATTATGTATCAATAAATAAATTGGCGAAACAGTGCAGTTGTTGCAGTCTCTATAACAGAATCCTTTAATGTAAATATTACTTGAGCTTGGTTGATTTGCCTTATAACCCATTTATTAACTAACTCTAAAGAAACATTGTTCAAATTTCCAGTAAAATGATTTTCAGATGAATAACTGTTTCTACGAACAGAGCCGTATCACCAAGTATATTCCTCGACTATGGCTAAGATATGTGGACGATGTATTTGTTGTTTTAATTTAAATTCTGGTAGTCTTACTGATTTTCTTGCTAAATTACATTCACGTTAACCTTTGAAATGGAAGAAAATGAAAAACTAGCATTTTTGGATGCTTTGATTATAAGAATTTAAAGTTGTAGTCAATATAAAATTGCTAGTTTTACTTTCTTTGTAAATAGGTTACGCAGTTTTCCTGTAAATAGAGATAGGTTCCATAAAGAACTTTGTGCCATTAGGAATATTACCAAAGACAACGAATATAATTGTAATATATAATAAATTAGTCAATATGATTAAAATTAAGAATTTCATTTCAAGATCCTCAACTTTTCAAAAAGACATCAGTAAAAAAGTTTATTACTGTGCCACACAAACCAGGATTTACTCGAGGACTCAATGATATTTTTGATTTTCAAATAGTCTACAGTTCCAATTTTGACTCTCTTCGAACCGTTCTTGGTAACCCTAAGAATGAAATTTCTTTTCTAGGAAAGTGAAATTTGTTATAAAGACTGTAATATGAAATATGTTGGACAAACTAGACGCTCTAATCAAGTTAGGTTCAAAGAGCACTTAACTATTGCTAGGTGCGGTAGAACAGAAAACATAAGTGTTGCCCAACATATTCTTACAGAAAATCTTAAATTAGTTAAAAATTAGAAATTGACAGCTTTGAAAATATGTATATTTACAAAACTAGGTTAAGCTTTCTTAACAGTGGCAAAGGTCATATCCGTAGTTCTCCGCTCTTTAATTTACATTAATTTGTTTTATCATTGTTTTGTAAGGTAAGACTAAGCTGGACCATACATCAGTATTTATACTAGTTAGATTGCCTTTAGTTTATAGTTCTCTTCTCTTCAAATAATAACTATAAAATAAAATTGCTTTCAAATGTTTCGAAAATTACTTAATTACAGCATTCTACAGCTATTTCAGTCGATTAGGTCCTTATCAAGAATAACTGATTTCTGGTAACATTGTTACCGAAAATTACTTTGAGCTATTTACTCTGTTCTTCAACGCTGCCGAAGCTTCTAGACCCCTTGGTTTGAAAATGAGTGATAGACATGGGAAAGGAAGTGATATTGAAGGAAATTTCGGATTCAGCACATCATTAATTCCATTTTAGTGAAAAACATTAAAAATGTTATTTGTAATGTTCCGCTGTTTTTTATATATACTAAATCTGTATAACGAAAACTATAAAAAATATAATGGTCAGCTAAACAGTAATTTAAATGAATGGTGAGAAAAACATCCAAAGTGTCAGATTAAAAATAACAATTTCAGAACGAGTATTAGGTAGACATTCTTTTACTTAAAATATTCAATAAATATTCAAATTATATTACCTGTATCTATAAACTTCCTTCATAGGAAATGAAAAGCTTTCATGTTTTAATTCAATTTCTAGCAAAGGCAATTCCCTAGGCTCTTAATCATTTTATGTTGTAATAGGTTTCAATTAACATATGTCTTTAAATGCAAGAGTGAGAGAAAAATTGGCATGAAGACAAATTTAATGCATTCGATAAAGTTCCTTGACATGCGGTACTTGTTGGTGTGATATTAGTTTTCGAAGTTATATTTAGCCGCCTTCACTTCGACGTAAACGGACTTTCCAAAACGGAACGAGGTTGGGTGATCAAAAGGGAGTGTATATAGGGAAGTGAAAGAATTGCGCTGAATTTATGAATTACTCTCAATATAAAGTGAAAGAGAACGCTTTCTCTAGTGACCACTATATATATATATATATATATATATATATATATATATGTATATATGTTGTATGTTTGCGCATCTCATTTTTTCAATATAATTAATTCCAATGAAATTAGCCGTCTTTAATGAAATGCACATAACACCCATGCATACACAATGTTACTGTCACAAATACACTATACACGGTGTTACGAGAAATTTACCATTCCTTCTTTATTTTATAAAATTCTATGACATAACAAGAACTAACTAATCATACGAGGGTGCATCAAATATAAAGAAGCCTTTTTAAATAGCGTGCCGGATAGTTGTTCAAGGCGCATCCGGGTGTTAAGAATTTGAAATGGGGATATCAGGTGGCACGGAAATAACGCGTCATATTGCTGAATTCGCTTGGTTAATAGCTATCACAATGAATGAGAAAGAGGTGCATAGCAGCGTAGCGCAACGAATTATTATTAAGTTTCTTACATGTGAAAACTTGAAACCAGCTGAAATTTTGCGCAGATTGCAAGCATAATTCACAATTCGGAAATGAAACGCTTTCGTGGCCACGTGTAAAAATTTGGTGCAAAAAATTTAACGATGTGTGTAATCGTAATCGTGTCGAAATTATAAATCATCCTTGCCGTTCACGCACCAGCATTTCGCCGGTTAACATTGCACGCGTTAGAAACATCATTGAAGCACAGTGGCGTGGCGGTTCACTATGCTTTAGATAACTGGTGAACTCGGTATCAGCTATGGGAGTGTCCACACAATCATAACGAAAAACTTGGGATTCCGAAAAATTTCAGCTCGTTGGGTTCCAAAATTGCTGAGTGAAGATTAAAAAGCTGCTCGAGTTCGCATCTCTCAGGCGCTTCTCACTCGATTTAGAGAGGAAGGTGATTTTTTTTGCACAAAGTTGTAATTTGCGATGAGACGTGGGTACACCGTTACACTCCAATATCAAAACAAGCAAGCATGGAGTGGCGGCGCAAAGATGAATCAAACCCAGTGAAGCCGAAAACATGGCTCTCTGCAGGTAAAGTTTTAGCCACGGTTTTTTGGGACTGGAGAGGGGTACTGTTGGTCGATTTTTGACACAAGCGAAGAACCATTAATGCAGTCTACTACTCCCTGTACTACTGACTTCTCAATCAGGTAGAACTTGCTTATCGCCGAAAAAGGAGGACGCACCCCATTCGTGACGTATTTACTTTTGCACGATAACGCTAGGCCTTATACCGCAGCTTTAACGCAGGCCCAAATCGATAATATGCCGTGGACTCAGCTGTAACACCCTCCATATAGTCCAGACCTATCCCCTTGTGATTTCCACATGTTTGGGCCCCTCAAAAATCACTAGGTACTTCATATGTTTGATCATAAATTGAAGTTAAATTTCTTTCCAATTGGATTATGACTTGTTAGATATTTTAAATAATTTGGAGAAGCAGGAGTATATAAAAATTACTTGAAACGTTCTGATTAGTAGCTTAAGCTTTTACGGTCGATGTTCATTGTTACAGAAGAATTTTGCAGACTTGATGGTCATGAACTTGCAATCCTCCTTCGTATGCGGTTCTTTAATTGGAGATGTCTCTCTATCGATTATTATTTGGATCTTAATACTACAAACTCTCAGTCCGATTGTCACGGGACTACAACCATATGTTTGATCCAGCAATAACCTTGAGAATGCCTGCCACAGGCCGGCGAAACAATGGAAAGACATTTCCAGGGACTATTTAGAGAGACCACCGCTACCAGTTGACAGCAGATAAATCAATTCGCTTTTCAAAAATATTGAATAGAAATTGACTTACTGTCTTTTTTATATTTTAATGTTTTTTTTTGTCAGATAGTTACCCTTTCTATGGATTGTGCTAAACAAGAGATATCAATTACTTGCACATATATATCGACAGATGGCGACATACTAGCACCTTGTTGATTTTAAGTCATCATGTGGCTTCAGCACGGAAGTTTAGTCAGTAGTTTATCTATTGAAACAACTTATCTAGGGGAAATTTAAGATACCATAATAATTTAACTGATCTGTGTACCATTTTTATTAAAGATTTTGCTTTGGGCAAGTAGCATCCACTTCTGGATTAAGTATTAAACCATGCTTCTCTGTTGTCGACCTGTTTTCAGAAATTAGACAAAACTTAACCGACAATGTCATCCATGTTTTTAGCAAAGACTCTGATATGGATCTATTTTTTTAAGAGATACAAAATTTTATAGGAAGTCTTTAAATGTAGGTAGTCAAGTATTGAGAACCTAAGTCATTATTTATAACATATGTTCCACCTTATTTCCGCATTGTAATACGTGGCATATTTCGTTAAATAATTGGTCCAAACAGTCTCTTAGTAAGTAATGTTACTATATGTACGTTGCCGCTTCTAAATTGAGGTTGAAACTTCAATAATATTACAAAATAATAGTCAGGTGCATTTACAAAAATTATTCAATACTTTAAATAATCGTTTAATATCTTTACGAGTACAGGAAGTACTTAAACGTCGTACCAAAGCAAGCAAACGTTTCACGTAATTAATACTGTCACACTTATACAATAAACAATATTTTGTTTTATAAATCATACTACGATTAACATTAAATATAATATATACAAGCATATATCATTTAATTGCATGTATATTTATTTGCTTGCCATTTTACTTTCTCCTGTACTCTAAATTCCTTGGACATCCAGATCTACTGCAACACTAACCGCAGGAGAGTGCCTTCATCAAGATATTATACGTACTTAGAAAGTAGTTATTAAAATGCATCAAATTTCCTGTAATAGATAATAATGCACTCTTACTATTTATTACCTAACCTGTCCGTCCCTATGATATTTAATACGTATTTATGACAGATTTCTAGCAATTAAAAAGGTATTAAAGTATATAGGGTACTTCTAAATTATCTTCGGCTCCAAGTGTACACTAAACAACGTTGAACGCTGCAGTTATTGCTCATTTGTCATCTTCAGACGTGTACCTAATAATATTACATTAAATATTCCTTATTCCACCTAACCGTAATTATGTATTTATTATTTAAACATTAATAGATGTAACAGTACAATTTTCTTCATGTGTCAAGTAAGTGACATTATATCGCCATCTACTGATGTTTACTGTTAACTGTAGTGTTCGGTTTCTCAAAGAAAGACAAAGATACTTTCTCAAAGAAAGACAAAGATACTTTTAGGACAGCATATTTCTATCAATAAAATATTTACGATTTAGGGTAACTTATCATGTTCACAAATTGTTAAAATTGTAAGTTATTCGAAGCAATCTCTGCCTGTGTTCTATGAAATTTGTGTAACAAGCATCGGCACAATGACCGATGTACGTTGATGTATGTATTTCTTCTATTTATGAACACATTTAGTCAGTCCTGAGGTAAAGGGATTTTAGTTGTAGGTCCGAGGACATCTTCCTCGGGAATCTGACACTACCTAGTGTTTCAAAGATTTTCCGTCATCCCCGAAAACAAAAAAAGAAGGTCAACAGATAGACGTCATAAATTCATGATTCAATTACTATCTATTCATTTTTCCGTCGCTTCAATGTATACATTTTTATTTGTTCGATTAGTTTATTTATTTAGTTTCACGACAGGTAAATTTTGTAGTTATTTTTATATATATCCGTTTTTATAGTGAATTAAATTAATTCTTGAAACAATTTGAAGAATTGATTCGATTTACTGTGATACAGTAGTACACCCGGAAGAGCAGCACAATCCGCGCTTTTCCTTACATGTTGTATTTCATAATGTTATACAAGACGTTGCCACGGTACCTACATGTTTGTAAGAAGAAAAATTAGTTTGGAAAGATGCTAGGGCTGGGCTATCAATAAATTTTAACAATCGATTATTACATATTAGAAAATGATTGATTATTGCGAATAACTAAAGTAACTCTTTAACTCGACAGCCTAATACTTAACTGCCAGCTTCGCCTTGAACTATTTGTTCTCATCAGCTTTTACCATTGTTTTTCCAGTTATAGGTACCATAATTTTTATAGTTCTTTAGACTCTCGTGTCAGGTAATTAGTAAATTGATAAATAAAACTGGATAACAATAACGATAGCAACAACAACAATATATTTAATAACAAGAAGACGGAGGGAAATGGTTTTAACAAGCGGAAGATTCAGATCGAACTGGAAACAAAAAAGAAATCGAAATTGTGAGGTAAGAGTAGGGTACCAATAGAGAAGTACAAAAGCATGGAAATTTTTGAGACGAGAAATATCAAGAGATATGATGAAATTGAGAAACGACCCAAATCACCGAAGAAACCCATCGACACACATCATGCGGTTAGTACTAGAAGTTGAAATGTTAACAGGGATTATAGGAAAGTACATTAATAAGTTATTGGCTCAGATGGATAGAACACAAAGACATTATTTACATATTTACACAACATGCATATATACAGGGTGTTCTAGTGGATGTCGATCGCTACAGTTCTTTACCTATAAATAAAAAACTTTGATTTTTATATACAATGTAGTGTTATCTAATATTCCTCACAAGCAAATATTGTTCAAATTTGGTAGGCACTTATTAATCTTTATGACAATATTACGGAATGAAACCTCAAGGCACGAGCCTACTGGCACGTAATTTCTAAATAACATTAACATTCAATAAAAACTTCTTCTGGGTGGTTACTGTTTAGTTTCAGGTGTGAAATTATTAACTGTAATTGTTTCCGTTCGTTTCACGCCAAAGATTTGATTTAATTCATACTTTTGATATATTATTAAATTATTGCTGTGACTAAACATCGGTTCTTCTAACTGAACATACTCATAATTACTACAGATATGAAGGAGCACAAATTGATATGTGTGTGTGTGAGAGATAGATACTGTTAGAGTAAGGATGAAGGAAACAGCGAGTGCAAGGACAAGACGGTGGGACCAAAGTTGCCACTAAAAATAAAGATCTACTTGCTACAACATTGGGGTTTTAAAAATAAACAACCAATCTTGCCACCAGAGAATAGGGTGTTCACCTACCTAATTAGGTAATTATAATTATCCGGTGATATATTGATATGAGTAATTAATTACAATTATATCATAAGTAAGAATTAAGTAACTTAAAAACTTCTTCCGGCGATAAAAAGGTTAGGGAATGTTTTTAAGTCGTACTGTATATTTAATGTCAATATAAAAACAAAACAATATCGAACATCGACTATATAAAATTGGTATCATACTTACGTTGAAAAAATCGTTGACTGATATATGTATAAGTAAGTATTTATAATGTGTTATTAATTACCAAATTACATATTAATGAATGCCATAAAATACGAATAAGGTATTTTCCTTTCTCATTAGAATAATTTCTACCTATTAGGTGTTAGTGGCACAATCGGTTGTACCTTTTCAAAGACCCTTCTTGGTCAGTGGCAAGATCGGTTGTACCTATTTTGGTGACGTATAATTTGGTGGCACCTTCGGCTAGGCCCGGACAAGAGTATAGTGGAAAGAGCAGGGGGAGAGGGTTGTGAATGCATGTGTGCGGTCCCAAGTAATCGATAGGGTACAGACCACCCCAATACCAGTAAGTCATTGAACGCGTGCGTGCGTGGACGTGGTCGACCGGGTTTTATTTGTTTTGTGTGGTTTACTGTACTTTATTTATCTTTATTTGTTAATTCTGTACTATTAATTTATTTCATTGTCTATTAAATTTTATACTCAATCCATCAAATCAACCGCTTCGTTTACAAAAGTAATCCGACATGTGTAATATCGTTAGCGCTATTTTAAATTAATGCTACGGGAAAGTCAGAAATGATCCTCTATTTCCCGACTGCGTCTGAATATTTTTAAACGTAGATTACGGTGAAATGATAACAATCACGGCAATGAAGAAAAGTGGAAGAATGATGTGAAAACGACATATCTATAGGATCAAACGACACTTAAAGAAGGACCAGAAAACAAATCAAGATAGAAGCCTACGAATGCGGTTATGACCATCCAGTCTAAAATTCCTTGGTAAACAAAAGAATTAAATACGATAGCAGAGATTACCAATAACACGAAGTCTTTGAAAGGAGAGAAAATCAGTCCAAAGGAATTTTGGTATAGATATGCGGACGTCTCTTGCAATACCAAAGCTTATCAGCATGTTATTGATTTAGTGGTCAAAATAAACTTTTATTATTATTATAATAAAAATGTTTTCAACAAATTTTTAACTAGAGATGCCTGCCGTCCGTACCCAAATGGTAAGTTTGTGTTCCATCAATAGTCTGAGCCATCACATTCTTCTAAGAAGATCATGGAGTTTATGGACATAAATTTCAAATACGTATATATTTATAAAGAAAATTGTATGTTGAAGAGTTGTGATGGAGCTTCGGTAGTGGTAGATAAAAAGGAGGCTTTAGAAGAGCAGAATTGATGAAAGATAATGATAAAAAAAAGTATTGAAAAAGATTCCTAAAGAATTCATTAATAAATCTACTGAATCCTGGCCTAAGAGAATATATAATGTCTATAATAATAAATAAAGGAAGACACACTGAGTGAAATATATGTAAATTTTATCAATTAATATTGTTGCCAATAATTCTTGGTTTATTAAACCTCAATGTTTAGCAAACTAATATATTTTATAATATGTACAAACGATTTAACAATTGAATATCAGCCATCAGTTTAATTTATTACACCTACTTGAAGCAACGTTATTGAGTTACTGCGTGTGGGCAAATTATTCAATATTATACGAATTGTATTCTTTAGTTCGTAGTATTTCTCGCTCTAATGCGGTCTGATTGGTAGATAGTGATAGGTGTGGGGAACACAGATCCAATCAGATCGAGTTAGAGCGAGATAGGAAGTCCAGATTCACTTCCTAGCTGAAGCACCCTTCTATAGTATTATATGCTCAATTCGGTATTGTCTTCCGGTCTTTTTGACCGTGGTTCGTGGATTTTTACTTCTCCAAACGTTTCCTCCCCAATCCACTTAAGGTGCCATCAGCAAGGATTGGCGAAACGTTTGGCGAAGTAAAATTCGACGAACCACAGCCAAAGAGCACGGAAGACAACACCGCATCGATATACGCCAGCCGTGAAAGCCTAAAAATTACAGTAATATATGCTATCTCTATGTATTGATGATACTATCGCCCAGTAATTTTACAGTACCTTACTGTTACACCTTATAATTTAATTACATGATATTATCAATTCCAAAAAATGACTTAAACTATGGAAATCCCTCTATTTATTTTCGTCTATGCTTACTGCGGTCATTACCCATTGCATCCGGTGTAAATAAAACTTCATTAAACATGTATAATTGTTGCATTAAGTTCAACAGAGCATTTTTCCGGTTATTATTGACTTCGGCAAATGTGTTGTGTTGATTTATATGCCGGAATTCGTTGATGCATACATAAATCATGTTATTGTACTTCTTCGTGCTCGACAAAGGCATCATTCCCGGTTCATTCAGTTTCCTTTTTAAATTTAAATTCATTATTTAATATAATAAAGTTATAAAGTTAAGCATAACCGTGACATTGCCAACACATTGTTCGTAATTGAGAAACGAAGCTGTTTTAGGGTTTCAGCAGAATTTCACTTCCTTTATTTATTAATAAAACGGTTTTTTTTAAGTGAAAGCATTACCAATTGAAGATCAATCTTAATTGTATGTATTATCCTGAACATTTGCGTAGATAATGTGTTTTATGAATGTTTTTGGTTTCTTAGCGCTTACTTGCTGAAACTCCACGTTATAATTAATCAACCAAAGAAAACACTTTTGAGAGTTTTACTGACCACGACGATCGTTTCACCACACCGTGGATTCATCAGGTGGATGAATATTATATCACATGAATATTATATTATTTATCCGCTTGATGAAGCCACGGTGTGGTGAAACGGTCATAGTGGCCAATAAAAATAATTTTTGAAACTCTCAAAAGTGTTTTCTTTGATTGCTTAATGTTCTGTCTATTTATGGTACTAACGTATTGGCAAGTATGTAAGGTAATTTTATAATTAAAAATCTCATCGTAAAAGAATTTAAATTACGTGACTATTAAAACGTCCAACTTAAAGATGTAACTAACGCTTTAGGCCTACCATTGATATCCAGGATATTGTTGTTTAATCGGAAATGTCAATACCCTCATATAGTTGTCGTAAAGCCATAGATTCAGCTTTCGTAATGAAGAAACGGCATGGTTAAAATGTAAATGATACCAGTATATATAATATTGTTACGTACTGTTAAGAAGACAGTATACGCCCACCCTATTTTTCTGTTTCGCATCCCACAAGATGCCAAGTGTTGTTGTATAAACCCCTGTATTTTCTTTTCTAAGTTTTCGCTTTTCAGTGCGAGTGCCCACCCAACCATCTTCGCTTCTTCCCTCCCCTCCACTCAAGCCTCTCCCCTCCCAACCGAATCCTACTCCCACCTCTTCTCCCGGGATGTAAAACCTCTGGATTGAGCTCCCATCTCGAGGAGGGGTTTTAGTCGGTACGCGGTATGGCGAATTCGACGCTCTCGGAGGTGTCTTTTGAAGATTTCCCCTCTTCGAGAATAATCAAAACAACAAAAAAAAACTTTTGTAAGCATTCTTAATAACTTACTGTTTCTTAATAAATCTACTATTTCTAAATGGAGTTTTTGTGGTAGTTGTTGAGTTCCTTTTCGCTTTAGAAGTTACTTAGTAAAGTTCCCAATTGCTAAATAAACTTTAATGTTCGTACTTGCGAACTTTTATCAATAGTGACTAGTGAATCGAGTGAGATCCGAACGAATGAACGTTTATAAGTTCTTTATTCTCGTTCCCCTATTCCCGGATCTTAACAGTACAGGTAAGCAATCTACGAGAAACATGAATATCTGTAACGTGGGTTGCCGAGATTTTTAAAGAAAATACTAGAAACTTCGAGAAACGTCACTATAGAACCTTCTAAAACAAATGAAGTTACTATAAATTAGCTTCCGCGAAGTCGGCCGGGTTAATTCTAATAACCAGACGATAGAAGACGAATAACAAACATCGGAGAAATGAAATAGTAGGCGAGAGAATTATAAATTGTTCACTGTGGTGTTGTTTGATAATTAATTAGCGAAAATAAATAGTTTGATAACGACAGTTATATTAATTACGTGCTATTGGTAACAGTCAATATATTTCGTAAAAAATGTATTTAATATGAAAATGTACTGCAGTTTGTCATCGGTCGCTTGGTCACCCATTTCGAACAAAAATTTCTACGTTAGATGTGGTCACATTCTTTAAGTGGTCCTTGTTACCCATAATTCATTACTGTATTGTATTCACAAAAGATAAATCCAAAATTGCTTTTAAAAATGTATTCTAACATGCCGACATCCTCTCATTTAGACGAAAAGTTTCAATGGTTTCTTCCGCTGTTCTGTTCCGATCAGATAAATTGGAAATAATTATTGCAGACCAGGTACTTAATAAGTGATCGAGATACTGCGGTTGTTGGCCACTTAGTGAGACATTTTTAAAATAAAATAGTAAGGTAAAGAAAACACTCGGTAGTTTCACAATATTTATTCAAATTGAGTCCTTGACGACAGTCGTTGTGGTTGTTACACCATTCTCAAAAGAGTACCAATGTATACTAACTATTAATTACTACATCTAGGTTTTAAATACTAAGGTTTGTGCTAGCTCTTAAAAGTGGTAATAAATGGAATTATGTTTGGTCATTTGTTACTAATTTGTTATTAAACAGTGCTTTATTAATTTCGACCATTTCTAGTAAATTTAACAATCTCCCTTATGTGTGTTGTGAATTAATTTGATATTATATTGGTCTAACGTATAATTATTTACAATACAATGTTCTACGAAGCCGCTACAAAGATATTTTTGTGAAATTGATTTAAGATGTTCTTTCATCCTAACTCCTAGAGCTCTACCAGTCTGTCCTATATAAATAGCTGGGCAATTTTTACAAGATATTTGGTAAACCCCACTCTTTTTTAACAGTTCAGTTTTTTTCTTTGTTATTCACTAATAACATACTTAAATTTATTTTATTTACACTTATTGTATTTATGTTTAATTTTGTTAATTTATTACTTATACTATTGGTTAAATTTGGAATGTAATTAATGTAATGGTAGCGTGTTTTATCTTTTGTGCCTGGCATGGTATAAAAATGTTTTAGAAATAATTTCTTTTGTTTTTTCTTTATAGGAATGTCTATAATATTTTCATTATACCCATTATTTCTGGCTAAAGTTTTTAAGAACCGAATTTCTTTATTAAAGTTATATTTGTTTAGAGGTAAAGTTAATAATCTATGTATGAAACAGTGGAACGTGCTAAGTTTAATATTTAATGATTGTTTGGAATTGAAATGTGGTATGGTATCAGTGTAAGTAGGTTTTCGATATACATTAAATTCAATTTTGTTATTCTTCCTAAGTGTAAGAAATGGCGTAAATGTGAGACTTTCTTTTCTGCGCAAGTAAATAATAAATAAGCTGTCGGACTTGTAATATCCATAAATATTAATTTGCTTCACACGTTGTCCGAGTCGTATAAAGAAATCTATAAATAAATTTTCTACAATTATTATCTCTTTTCATACTCTAATTGTAAAACTAAATTATTAACAAAAACTTGTTATGAAAGCTTCTAAAATTGTTTCTACTCTAATAGAGAACACCATATACTTTTGATAATGACAGGGTACTGTTTAGACAATTGTCGAGGTTCTTTCACTAAATTAGTGGTTTTGTTTATACTTTCTATTTATTTGTTGAGTTCTTAAATTTTTAGTGAAAATTTAATTTTAACTTCATACATAGGATTTCGACATTTTAGAATTTAGTTCGTCTTTCTTGTGTTCATTAAACCTGGTCTTTAAACTGGCCCAACTACAGAAAATATTGTTGTAAATTATTATATAATTTACGGTTGCATCTTTTCTGTGTAATTCTGTAATACTCTTCACCACTATTATCTATCTTTATACCTTGTATTTCACCCTCTGTAATTTATGACCTACAATTGCCTACAATCCTGTATCTTCATCAACGCCACAGCTATCTCTATCTCTTATTACTGCCTCTTTTCTCCCTTAAGTTAAGTTAGTATTAAGTAAATCGCCTCCAGATAAACCACGTGTACCCGCACCCTCACAATCACATATTGTACAACCGCACCGATTGTGAATAATCCCGTCATTCTTTCAATTTCTTCCCGCACCTGATTGATACCAAATGTATATTTTGTAAATAGTGTGATTGGACGTTACAAACAATCATTTGTGTATTAATCACCAATTTAATACCTGCAACCCTTTAATTAGGTTTGTCAGGACGTTTCATGTTCTACCATCGCACCCTTAAGTTCACTTGAGATTTATCGAGTACATGATACAAATATTGTTGGTTGCTTCCGCGGTAGGATAACTGTAAAACCTTTTACAATATTTAAAAAATTTGGGTTTCACAGTTTTATTATTAGAAACTCTAACAATTGTTTCAACTTTATACGATTATCTTCAAAGAGTTATTTAGAAACTAACTTAAAACTAAAAAGATATGCAATTTATATCAATATATTTTGATTGAAGAGGGTCACTTATAGGTCAATTTTTTGTGAATGTGCTGAAAATTGGACTGTTCAGGCCTTCTGCGTTATCATTTATAATATTTAAGAGAATTTTATGCTACAAATAACAAAAATATAATAAATTAAAAACCGAAACTGAAAGAAGCAAATTTGGTAAAATTTAAAAGAGAACTTAAACTAAGTTATATATGTAAATCATAATATCTGTAGATCTTAGTTTTCTCTTTTCTCCTTTTCTTTTTTATAATAATCACTATAAATTATAAATTTAAAATTAATATTAGTTATGTTTTGTCGTGTTTTACATTTGTTTTATTTTTTATTTATATTAAGTAATATTAAACTATGTATTGTCTGTTTATATATATATATATATATATGTATGCTAAATAAAGTTCGCATTATTATTATTATTATTAATTTATTGCTTTTTGTATTTCTAACGTTTTTAGGTACCTAGTTAAGTTTATATCTCTCATTTTCTATGTTAATGATGGAAATACTTTCATCGTCAATGAAATGTTTTAATTAAACACAGTGATGAGCAAGGTCTGTTGAGGGTTTTTATGTATTATAGATTTTTATGTTCTTTTAGTTTTAGTATTAAGTTAGTTTTTAACTATCTCTCTGAAGATGACTGTTACAAAGACGAAACTATTGTTAGAGTATCTAATAATAAAATTGTGGATCCCAAGCTTTTGTGTTATTTTAAAATATTAACGAAAATATTTTCTATTAATTGTTGAAGTCATCACATATTGAAACTTATCCATATTGAAATAAATCTTCTTCTTCAAGTGAAGATAATACCAATTGTATTATCTTCACCTGAAGAAGCAATAGTTATAGAGAAACAATATTGTAATGATTTACACAAATAAACTGATTTTATTGAGATTTTACAAAGATTAGTGGTTTATTTCATTTTGAAAATATTTTCCTTTTTGGGATTCTGAGGCAGGGCTAGTTTGACTTAAATAGTATTTTATTACACAAAATGATCATGATTCTTCCATTGTTAGTAAGAAACTACGAGACACGTTATCTTCTAATTTTAAATCTTTAGTAATATGACTATTTCTTCTTTTCTCATAAACTTGAAGACTCTTTTTAATTTTCTTTAGAGTTACAAGGGCAATTACGTACTTATTATTAATTATTAGCTGCCGTTGACAAACTTTAGCATATGTTAACCATATCTGCATTACTTTGTGTAGTTATCATGTACAATACAACAATAAAAAAAAACATTAACGTTATAACAGTGTGGAATATGTTCGTATATTATAGCAAAAGCTTCATTAATTTAGGTATAATAATTTTACGCCCTGGCCATGGCACGATTATACATTCGTATGTCAAGAGAAGTGGAGATATTATCTGATTTTTGGAACAATTCTATCTACGTACAGCTATTTATTAATGAAGTAATATTATACTAGACACGTATATAAAGGTAAGTAAATAGCAACAACGTGAGACAGATTGTGGGTCAAACGTAGTAACAGCGGTCAACGTTATTGCAACAGCAGAGTTGTCCGAGACCTTGTGCCCTCTTGAAGTGCGACCGGTTCAAAGAGAATGAATGATGGAGTCAAGATTATTATACGTACTCACTAAACCGTTATCTTTGTGAGAGCACTAAAGTATTTTAGAGAAAACGGTAGAAACATCAACTTCTAGAAGTTTGAAAAAGTATAAAACTTTTGGTTTCGCGATAATGACAGTCTACTTTCCAAACCACGTGTTAGATTTTTTAAACGTCTTTTATTAAATAATTATACACTCTTCCTTAACACTAATGGAATCTATTTTAGTATGTGTTCCTAAAATAAAACAGTTTATAACGCGACAGAAAAGCATTGAATGTTTATTAATGTCGCGTAATTTTTCTTTTATTACAAGCTATAAAGTAAATAAAAAATAAATATTGTACAATCAACTACATAAGAAATGTTAGCATTAAGATTAGTTATATACTATCAAAGTTAGATCTTAATTGTATAGAAGAGAACAAATTAAACTTACAAAAATTGTTAGTAAATAATAAAACTAAAATCGACCCGCTACAAAAAAGCGGAGTTTATAAAATAAATTGTAATAACTGCGATGCAGTTTACATAGGACAGACAGGGAGACCTGTCACTAACAGACTAAAAGAACAGGTTTATGAAATAGAAAAATCTAACAATTGTACTGGCATATCTGAACATTGCTCCTCTAAAAAACATAAAATAAAATTGAAATTAAATGAAACATTAGAAATCAAAAAATGTATACAGAACAACGTCAATATTGTCAATAATCAAACAAAGATGAACAATCACAACTCACCCCTACTCTTCACACAATTTCTCAATTTAGAAAGTATAAATAGCCATAGAGCACATTCTAATATTTAGTACCATTACTGTATCTTATGATTTTGGCTTAACAGCCGAGACGATTTCGTTAAGAATATTCAATAAAAGTTTGTGAAATTTTACCCAACGTGTTTTTGTACTCATTATACCTTAATTAAGCTATAAAGTATTGGTACTGATGCTATTTTTCATCTACATAAAGATATCTTGATTTAATATTTATTGAGGCAAGTCCTAAATATTATCACCATAGCAATAAAAACACCATTAGAATTTATCGACCTGTTCTTAAGTTACAGGCAAATATATTTATATCTTTAATTATGATAATATTAGGTCAGATTGAAATCTTCCCGAGATGATGAGTTTAGATAAGAGTGAAAACAGAATCCGAATCTGCTAAATGGAAATCTAGTAATGATAACAGACCGACGAATATTTCTACTTTATGAAAATATAATTAAAATACTCAAGTTTCAAAAAATATATTGATAAAGTTCACTATAATTTGTTTGGCTAAACCTCAGCTTCGATCTTCACGTGAAGAAGTTTCAACAATATAAAGATTTCTATTTACATAAATACGAATGCAAATAAGTGCAGTAAATATTTTTGACAGATCTATTTCAAACATTACTTAATTTATTATTTGCCTTGACAAAAAGAAAAGAAAATCAAGAATTAAATAGAATTGTCTGTTTATTTAGAAGGTTTCAATAACACAATTGAAAGAAATCGCAGAATTAATTGCTTAAGCACGTTAGGATTCTAAAGTATCCTAATACCAAAATTAAAAAAATGCAATTTTTGGCCTTTTGATAGGATTACAACTTGAACTAAAAGGACCAACCACCCATTATAATAAGCCTTTAATTTTCCCACCACATCAAGGCTTAAAATTTTTGAACTGCAATACGGGAATGTTACTAATCTGTCTTTTTTGATTTCAAATTAGGTTATCTTGAAATTTTAATACTTTAGGGCAATTCTGAAGCCAGATTTGATTTCGCCTTTGAAAAATACATCGAAAACTATTACCCTTATCGTGATTTTTGTATTCAACCCGCCATAGTAGTGGGATACGACAATGAAAAATTAAAAAATAAATCGAAAAATAAGGAAAGCATTAGCACCTTGCAGTTTCAAAAAATCCTATAATCTGAAAGTCATATGAACGTCATTCAAATTCAACGACAAAAGATACCTCTCTCGCTTCTTTTGTTCTTTTATTTCACCTAGTAACCGTCACAAATAATTTTTGGAAAAAATTTCTAATTTTATTTTTTCCTGGTAATTATTATGCAACGTTATTCCAGTAAAATTCAAGTAAAAGGTAAGTAAGGTAAAAAGTTACCGCTTTTGTATCTATGTCGGTATAAAACTAGCTTGTAAACGAGCGATGGGAAAAGATAAAAAGTTAAGATGGTACATAACGGTAGGTAGTGCTGTGACAAACTAGTTCAGCGTAATAAATTGTAGTGTTGTGCTCCAAATGTTAAAAAAAAAACAAATACTTTTGTACACGGTGTAAAACCAAAAGGCATGATAATTGATTTGTGTTGACGCCAACCTGTGACTTTAAAATATAATTGCCAACCAAGACCATCATAATCTTCATGAGGAGAAATGGAACATGGAGAAACTCAGTGTAAACAAATGCGTTGACTAAATAAACAAATAACAAGTTGTAATAAATATGTAGGTACAACAACTCTTTTTTTAAGAATAGATACATTATGTTTTATGTGTTTAAAATCCATTCATTGATTTATATTTTATATGCAAACCTAAGGTGAATACAATGGGTCATTATTTAACAATAGACAAATTGTAGAATTATAATAAACATAGTTGTCCACTGTAGTTTCAATTCATTCTGTTTTTCATCTCAACAATAATGGAAGGAAAAAACACGTTTTAAATACCTACGGGTATAGTACTTTCATTATAACTTGGCGGTGTTCACCTGAATCTTTTTAATGTTTATTGTTATCTTCTATAAAGATTGGACCTTTTTTCTAGTAGTTCTACACTATAATGTGTTGAATTTCATAAAAGCAAACGATGAAATATTTGATGGTTTCTTCTTACCAAATTCACTTAGTCTATACGTGGTTTGTTGGGTTGTCCATTTGGCGAATTTTGTTTATTTCTCTTGCAGCGACGATCGTTTCGCCTTTCGGCATTATCAGCTTGACACGACAAACTACGTAATAGTCTAATTTAGCTTTAACAAATTGTAGTTGCTTCCTTTTCAGAATTGTAACCATGCTTAGTGTTAACTAGAAGTAAAGCAATTAAACTTCAGACAACCTTATAAACGATTTCGTAAAAGACTATAAGGCAATCATTTCAAAAAATATATATATAAAAAAGTAGGATTTAGATGAAGTAAAACAGAAAACGATCGCCGTATTCTTGCCGAGAAGCATGTCAACAAACCGTAGAGGAATGTTATTTTCTCTATACTCACGAAAATCTTAGTCTGATAACAATGCGTGTAGTCAAGAGAATCCATATTAATTATGGTCCATGCAGATACCAGCGAAAGCTTTATGGAGAATGCTTTCTTTACTTAGGTCCGGAACTATAACTGATGACCATCAGTGACATATATAGCGATAACTAAAGTGGTTGAGAGAAAATTTAATACCAAAAATATACATATATATATATATATATATATATATATATATATATATATATATATATGAATATTTGGTTTTGTGGGCCTAAAGATACAATACGAACTTTTTTTATATATATATATATATATGTATATATACACATATTGTGCCTATTTATAAAAAAGTTCGTATTGTATCTTTAGGCCCACAAAACCAAATATTCATATACCATATTTTCTAATTACCATCTAATATACACCCAATGAGGTCTTTACAATTAGCTACGAATGGGGACGCTGCGTTACATTTGCAATTAGGGGCCCTAAAGCGGAATGTGGCATGTCTAATGCCAACCTCTTGACTACCGAACTAAAAATTCTTATCGGGTTTGTAATTTAAAACTGTACGCCGTTGGTATGTAATCGCATTTAATATACCTTGCATTATTCTCATTGGCCGGCGTGGGCTCTAATTATTCATTTCTCAGTGCACTTCGAGCACCCCACCTTTATTGCTTTTGTACCAAGTTAAAATGCATAACAGTAATTGATTGTTGTTCGTTGCTTTGAGATTTCTTACGGTAATACAGTCGGCAACCATCGCCAAACCATAATGTAATGCTATGTACATATATACCTACTTTATTGTAAGTCTGTAGTATCATTAGAGAAAGCCAACATTTTTAAACAAATGAGATATTAACAATAAATTGAATAATGAATAGATTTATTACATACGAAGGAAAACACGCCAATCATTTACTTTATTAATTTACTTATGCAATTGGTAATTATTGACTAATTGTGAAATACAATTTAAAAATTTTAATGAATCAAAACCAACATCCATTGCTGTAAACTAAACCAGCACCTATATATTTCAATTGAATGGAGGTGACTTATTGCAACAGTGAGAGAAGCTATCATTAGTTAACTATTTTTAACTTCTTAAAAAACACAAAATAAAGATGCATGTACTTTTTATAGTTGAAGATTCTAGTCGTTGAAACATAATAATTTTATTTTAAAAAAATACGCATAAGTTTCAAGAAAAAATATATTGTTAAAAATACACACTACAATATTGTTTCACCACACAGTGGCATCATCAGGTGATGATTTGACAACTTACATCTTAATAATATGTATTTATACTTATAGCGAATGGTAGGGGTTAAACATTAAGACCACTTAATGTTAATATTTAAGAGTGGGGAGTTATTTACCTCTACTTGATATTTAATATGTTGCCTTTTTTATTGTATTTATTAATAATTTGATAGTTTGGATCAAAATTATGTTTATTATTATTAAAGCACAAAAGATGTTCATTTATACGTGTTTGAAAAGACCTACCAGTCTGTCCTATATAAACTTTTGGTTGATCTTTACAATTTAATAAATAAACTCCTGAATTATAGTTTTTTTGGGGTTTTACATTTGTTGTTTAAGATATTTACCTAACAAATTACTTGTTTTAAAGGCTATAAAACTATTATTAATATATTGAATTCTTTTCCGAATTGTTAATGAAATGTTACTTAAATAAGAGATAAAGTTGAATTTGGTCTTTATTCAACTGTATTTCTTATGTAGGTAACAGTTCATTAACAATTGGAAAAAGAATTCAATATATTAATAACAGTTTTATAGCCTTTAAAACAAGTAATTCGTTGGGTAAATATATCTTAAACAACAAATGTAAAACCCGAAAGGACTGTAATTCAGGGGTTTATTTATTAAATTTTAAAGATTAACCAAAAGGTTATATAGGACAGACTGGTAGGTCTTTTCAAACACGTATAAATGAACATCTTTTGTGCTTTAATAATAATAAAACAGATTCGACATATGCCGAACATTTAATTAATAATTAACATAATTTTGATCCAAACTACCAAATTTTGCATATACAAAATAAGGGCTACAAATTAAATCTACTTGAAACCCTTGAAATTAATAAATACAATAAAAAAGGCAACTTATTAAATGATCAAGTAGAGGTAAATAACTCCACACTCTTAAATATTAACTTTAAGTGATCTTAATGTTTAACCCCTACCATTCCCTAAAGTATAAATACATATGATTAAGATGTAAGTTGTTAAATTTTTTCTTGAAACTTGAGCGTTTTTTTTAATAATATTATTATGTATGTACTTATTAGGTTTCTATGTGAAATCGTTTGTGTCGGATAATTTTAAATTCTTAATTGTTTTTTATGTTTTCATGCACTTTATACTACATAACGGAAGGATTTGAACAGTAACTGTGATCTCTTTACTTCGGATTACGAACTTTCAAACAAAACGTACTACATTGAAATGAGTTCACTATTTACTCTTCCGTCTCCTAACATTACAAATTTACGTAATAAATTAAAAAAAAGCCTATCTTAGGAATTTAACACCAACAGAGCAGCTGGTGCATTAGATCACAAGGGTAACTAATGTTGCTCCATTCAAATAAGATATCAAAATACTAAGAGAGAGGCAATATGTCGCAATCTATCTAGCAGCAACAAATACACTATCGAGCAAAAGTATAGCAACTTTTTGAAGAGAAAAAGATTCCGTTGGTTTCTTCGTTGCTGTTTTAAATATTCCATCCTACTTTGGTATCATTGTACAATATAATAAAAAACTTTCAAAACCATTAGTTGATATTTCCGCCTTTCAATATTTTATTTAATGAAAGGAAGGAAAATCATAGCAAATATAATTGTTTATTTAATTACAGGAAAAAACAAATAGGATTTAGTTGGATAGTTATGAAAATAACAATATGATAAAAGTATTCGTTTAATAATTAATAGGACCATCTCCATTGTTGATTATAGCCTTTTGAAAACGATGCGACATTGATGAAACTAAATTGTGGTCCTTAATAATAGGCATATTCGTCCAAACCTCGATAATTACATCAATTAAAAATTGTTTTTTTGCGGGGGGTGGTTCCCGATAGGATTGGGGATGATTACTTTAGATCATTGTACTGTTGGAAAATCAATTACAAAAACATCTCCCACTCAGCTTAGGGCATCATACCGTTTCTCTTTACCAAACGATCCATTGTCCCCCATTCCTCGAAAAATGACCCCATAAAAATACACTACCGTCCTCATACTTTATTCTTGGTGTAACATACTTTGTGTTCTGATTCGCTATGAATCGTCCTGAACTGCAACTTGATGAAGTCCAGGTATTTGTGTTGAATCTTGATTGAAGTAGCGTTTATAAGTCGTTTGAATTAATGTCTTTGAGCAGGTTTTATTTATTTACACTTTTTACAACGGATAATACTGGTAGCACCTACCGGGAAGCGTTGCGTCACGATTGAGTTGTCGTTTGAATATTATTAATTGATTAGACTTGGTGGTTGATATAAGTTAAATATAGCTGATAGATAGATAGTTTAATATGAATTGATATTGCTTGTCTTGATCTTTTTTTAGAAAAAGGTTATTTATAGATTTTAAAATAAATTGGAAAGGGATGGAGGTGTGATTAAATTTGATGAGAACAATGTAGCGTATTGGTGTATGGTTATAAAGGTGACAGAAATTTGATAGAAATTGACGGACGTTAGGGGGTTGACAGTTACAGCTAGAAAAATTATTGGAATTTATGGGCAATTTATGGTAGTGCAATTAGGAAAGGATTTGAGACTAAATTCACAAAGGAAAGGAACTGGTAATAAATGAACAAAGGAGTTAAAAATCATCAATTAGAAAGTCAGCGTGAAAACGTAACGCATCTTGTAATGATAATAAATCAGTTGGTGATCCAAAGGACGCAACAATTCTCGTATTAACTGGTTCTCTAAAACACGGCTTATCATTTTTGTTACAAGTTTCATCGTTAAATAAATGTGTTCCAGTTTTTAACTGCCCGATTCAAATATGGTCGTGCAAATTCAAGACTGGCACGACGTTTTCTTTCAGAAATCAAAGGTATCTTGGCTGGATATATACTATTGTGTTTCACTTCAACCAATCTTCGTTGATCAGTCCTGGTACATACTTCTAATTCAAGTACTCAACAAATATTCTTGGTCCTGATTTTCACGGATCTCCTTGAGATCTTTATTTGATTCTCTTATCTATCGACAATATAGATCTTTTAGACCGTCCTATAACATACACGCTTTTGTTGTAACGTGCAATATTTTGGACTCAATCAATTTGAGTAATAGAAACTATATACTTTTTTGCAATTTTATTTCTGTAAAGATACATCCAATAAGCTAATTAATTCATACATACTCTTTTTTTACTTGTAGACCCTTTCATTCTGCACGAAATCAAAAAGTTATTTAATTTCACTTGATGATATTTTACGTATTATACCAAAATAAGGTCAAATTTGGTCAAATATTTAAACGACTTACGAAAAGACTTACAGGGTCTTTTTTTAACAGTTTCTTTACTTTTGTCGACAAACTGTCGCTTCCTTCATATGATTACTGATTTTTCTTTTAACTTAGATGATGTATTTTTTGAAGGAAGATGAATATTCACTAAATTAGTTCTTGTTAGAATTTTTCTTTAAACGTTCTTGAGACGACGTGTATATTTAAATGTGGAGATGTGTTCACAATTAGTTACTTGTTGGTGTTTCAAACCACGCATTCATTCACAAATTTGATACTCATATTGCAACTCAACTCAACAAGCTATTTGTGCAGCGATATGCTTTTTATCCCGTTTTAAGACCACTAACGTGCCAACTAGCGCTTGCGATTTAAATTGCATTCTCCAGTTTAATTATAACTTGAAACTGTAAAGCGCAGTTAGAAAATAAATACACACAGAGATAGCTGATGGAAATAATAATTTTGGATGCAGAAACAAATTTTTATACGCGAAAAACCATGACGACATTTTTACATCACCTAGGCATTAGGTACGACAATTATAATTAGAAATAAATAGCCTTTGTTAGATGCTTATGATTGGCAATTTGTAGTTGTAGTCCATTAAAACGTATATTGAAATAAAGTAATGATAAAGTTGATGGTTAGTGACTACATAAAAATATGAAAGACGTAGTTGAAATAGCAGTTTCTAAAATGTGTCTTTTAGTTTTATCATCCCATCAGAAAAAGCAAAGAGCACAGCTGCGACTGTGCCACATCTGAAGACGTAAAAACACGTTTATTATCTTCTACAGATGGCGTTCACTACGCTGTCTGCGTGTATTCACGTCTATTATCATTATTTTTCGTAATTTTATCTGCTTTCAGTTTCATCCTATACTTCATCTTGAAAATGACAAAAAAAACAATGATTCGGATTACTAAACATCTATGAATTTAGGTAAAATGCATACTTTCTTTCAGTTTTCTTTATGTCAATTAATAAAAAATCTAGGAACTGTTGTTACAAATGTAAAATAATCACACAGCCATAATATACATAAAATACATTTCATCCAATTGTCTTTTCTCTGTATTTGACTGTAGTACTTGTTGCATTCGTTCTCTATATCGCTAAAACATTACCATTTTTTAGTTAGTTTTGTCATTATTATTCTTACTTTCTTATTTAATAGTTATTTTTGTTTTTATCCTCTTGGTTCCAATTCTTTTCTGTTGTCAATTTACACTGGTGAAGACAGAACAACTTACAGATTGGTACGGCCTCTTTTAACCCTAGTGCAGGTACAGGGAAACCTGAAACCTGGTCACAAGCTTTACCATTTACTTACTTCTTGTATTAGTTATTCCATCTTTACTAGATAATCTGGATGGACCTCGTGAACAATATCCTGCTTTTTCCAAATTTCTCTTACGTCGAATTCCTGAGCAGTGTTTCTTTTTCGTATCATTTAATCTGTTGGGATAATTTTCTCCATCCAATCATAATCTGGCTTAGTCTAGAACTTTTATATTAAAACCGCCCGCCAGATCCTTACTCTTCATCGACACAGACAATGGATACCATAATACGAGGCATGTTTTTTAAGTAAGTACCGTTTTCAAATTCTGCCGGCGCAGCGCTGCGGTCAGCGTTCTGCGCATGCACACTGATGTCATTTTAGTCTGATTCGCCCTTACTTACATTGTTTACTTGAGTTGTGTGTTTATGATGCCTCCGATAATCGTGAGTCCCGCCGACTGTGATGTCCGGGCTGCTATACGATTCCCTAGTGCTAAAGGACTAAAACCGATTGATATTCATCGTGAGATCTGAGATCTGTGCAGTTTACGGACAAAACATTATGAGTGATGGAATGGTAAGGAAGTGGGTGAGAGCATTTAAAGATGGCCGCACAAATGTGCATGACAATGCCCGTCCGCATGTGGCTAATAGGACCAAAGATCTCATCACATCTTTTCACTGGGAAACTCTAGATCATCCTCCGTACAGCCCTGATCTGGCGCCCAGTGACTACCATTTGTTCTTGCACTTGAAGGAACATCTAGGCGGTCAGTGTCTTCAAGACGATGACGAAGTCAAAACAGTTGTAATGCAGTGGTGGTGATATAAGTCAAGCGGCAGAGTTCTATGAAAAGGGTATTCAAAAACTGGTCACTGGTCAAACGTTATGAGGATTACCTCAATACTGAAGGAAATTATGTAGAAAAGTAGATTAAGGTACAGGTTTTCATATAAAAATAAAATTATTAAGATACCATTGCACGTTTTTTATTAATCTCAAAACGGTACTTACTTAAAAAACATGCCTCATATTAGAAACAAAAGAAATTGTTTATTTTGTACCATGTTTTACTATATCCCCCTTAATGCTTTTGACAATGAAAATAAAATATTGTTTTTGTATTGTATTTTCGGTGAATTTAACATACACGTGCTTCAGAATTTCACGCTTTTTATTGTTAATACGCAAAGCACTTTTGATTTTTCAACTTTTTGCTTTATATGCACGAATCAGCAAGAATAACAGCTATAATAAGTAAGATAATTTTTACGATGCTTAGACATTTTGTCTTATTTTTTACCAGCCCCTTCGTTTTTTGCTGACCATAGGCCTCCTGATCGTAACGTAATTGATTTCGTGAAAGTCGTGAAAGCTTGAATAGCGAACACTTTCAGGTCATTACTTTTAATGTTCGCTTAATTGAACTTGCACGTCTTTCTTTTGTATCACTCCAGTTCTTACAGTACGTTTCCGCGTTTGTTCAAAGCGAGATGTTTTGTAAACCACGCCAACAACTGCATTTTTACACTGTTACGCAATTCCAATGACTGCAGAACTAGATTGAACTACCATTATTAAAGAAACAATCAAAACATGCCATTACTAACAACTATAATTCTTACTTATCGTATACACTATACACAATAACAATATACAATAAGACATCTATAATGAATTGTATTGAATTAGAGGATACTTGATGGAAGTCTAACATACTGGAATAAACACACAGTTGATAACTTCCACATCTTATTAAATAAACTTGACACGTGTTTCGCCAACACTATGGCTTCTTCAGAAGTACAAAATCTACTTAAAACTACCTAAGAGTAGATGTTTATAAATAGAGTGAGGGAAAAGATCTAATAGTGGTGAGAGGTTTATATCTACTTGGTTATTAAGTAATATGTCTGTATTTTTATATTTGTTAATTTGTTTAAATTCTAATAGTGTAAGTTTTAAACTTTTATTTTCAATGTGTAAAATTTTTGATCTAAATTAAATATATGGTTACCTTTTAACACATGTTCACATTATACTATTAGAATCAAAATAAATTAACAGATATAAAAATACAAACATATTACTTAATGACCAAGTAGATATAAACCTCTCACCACTATTAAATCTTTTCCCTCACTCTAATGAAGATGCACCACCCTATTTATAGACGTCTACTCTTAGGTAGTTTTAAGTAAATTTTGTACTTCTGAAGAAGCCACAGTGTTGGCGAAACACGTGTCAAGTATATTTAATAAATTGTGGAAGTTATCAACTGTGTGTTTATTCCAACTTCTATAATGAAAGAAATTCATCATTAGGATAATAAAAATATGTGTTAAGAAGGCCATATAAGCCTTTACGTATAATAATGTTCCTCGGGAATCCGACAAACCCAGTTGGGCACCTTTTTAAGATTCCCTTTCCTCCCGAAAACAAAAAAAACAAAATAAGATTCAGTACAAAGTATCTGTATCATTCGATAATGGCTTAACAGCCGAAACGATCGTCAGCAATTGTTAATTAAAGTTTGTGGAATATCCTAAAGTGTTTTTGTACTCACTTCACCAAATGCTATTAAAAAATGTTTCCCAGTGATTGCACCACAATTAGCATTAATTACAATACTATTATTATTGATTGCAACAACATTTTTGTTGTGTTTTTAGCAATTTCGTATAATTAAAGTGCATTTATGCTGAAAATCTTTTCTGATCAAGTGTTAAACATTTTCCAGTGTTATCGGGCAATTCTATTTGTAAAAGTTAGAAAGTCTAATTAACGAACCGCAGCATAAAGTATTTACTGATTTATGAGAAAATTTCTTCTGTTGAAATTTTCAGATTAAAACCAGCATAGTCTTGTGACTTTCAGTTTAAAACTTCCGTTAACATGATCAACATTTAGTTCCGATAGCTATTGTTCTTGATTCAACTACAACGCTCTATTTAATTGATGCTGGTGGTCGCCTGATTGTAATGCTCTAATAGGTCACTACTTATTGTTATTATTCAGACTATTAAAGTCATTTTATTATTATCAGAAGTATTTTATCTCGAGTGGGATAAGATCCAGTTATATTATGAGACTATTGAAGAATCATTTTCGTTTCACCCGAATGAACAAAAGAATGACAGTTGTTTTTAATGTAAAGTTTAAAATTGATCACGTATACTTACTAGATCCACATATTGAGAATTCTAGATTAATTCAAAAATCTTATCTTTATACTGTATCGATCTATGTGTTTATATAGAGATACAAAAAAGGTAGATCTAGGTAGTCGATCCAACAAAATATAACAAAATCCTACAGCTTTAGTGCCTACAAAGAGTCGTTTTTCGAATAATAAAAATAAAGTCAAATATTGTATGTTGGTTTGCAAAAACGATCACAATACTATTAATTGTCACTAGTTACGAAAACTCAAACATAAACTTCTCAGGCCCAATTTATACTACAGTTCAAGCCACGGTCTGATCATGGTCTGGTCACAGTCAGATCAAATTTTGTAGCATGCGTTTTATATTCCCAATATTAGATACGGTCAGATCACGATCTAGTCGATTGATCGCGGTATTGCTCTCCGTTGCAAATAAGCCGAAAGTGTGTACGGACTTTGGTCAGATAATGTTCAAAATAGTCGTACTACGGCTTTTTCGGAATCTTTTTTGTATAAGCATGAATAAAGAAAAAATCAGAATGTTTTCTTATAAAACTTGTTTCTATGTAGGTACTCGTGAAAAAGACTCATTATATGTAGTTTTTATGTTTATGGATATTTAAGAGATTTTTCAGAAGAAGGTGACCACTAACTACTAATATGTAATGTGATTAAAGAAATATCTTTTAAGGTTTTAAAAGTTTTGTTTTTATGGCCGCAACGACCGTTTCGCTACACTATGGCTTCATCAGGTGGATGAAATACAATAAATAAGATTACATTTTACCTTTAAGCCTTCAATACTAGTTACAAAATTATACTAAAGAATTAAAATGTAAATTTATTTATTTCTGATTGATAACTTATAATTATTCCTAATCTATTATAATTACTAACCTCTAAATTTTCTCTTTGTCTTAACTTTTGACTTTCTTTTGCTCAATGTAAAATTTTAAAGTTGTCGTCAAATTTATGGTTAAAATTTACTAAATATTCAGCATATGGTGAATTACATTTTTTAAACCTAAAACATTTGTAATGTTCTTTAATGCGTTCCTGAAACGTCAACCAGTCTGAATATATAATTACAGTTGGCATATTTTAATTTATAAACTCTAGATTTAAGTTCCTATATACTTGAACTTAATCATTTCTAATAAATAAGTCTAGATTTTTTACATTTAGAAAATAAAATTCACCGAGCGGCGTGATGTAGTGGTCTAGATCATTCCTTATCATTCGGTAGATCACCGGTCCGAACACGGGTCCGGCTGCTATGGTCCAAGTTTTCTCTGGTTTCCTTGGACCATTTAGGCAAATTTTGGGCAGTAATATTCCACAGATAATCTTTCACTTCTCTTCTATCTTCATTTCGTCCATCTCATCTTTCTCTCTCTAACCACACCACCCACCCATTCCCACGATTCCTAAAAGGAGACTGAAGAGGGCCCTACGCCCTACCCTCCGGCTATGCACTACAGTATAGGTCGGAGGGACTGCCCGCCCACCAGCAAGAGTAGCTGGTGGGAATTAAATACAAAAAAGTTTCATCTTGTAGAAAGTTTAAAGATTAGTGCTACTAATAACAGATTAGGAATAATTCTAAATAATCAAACAGAAATAAATAACACACCACTGCTCAATTTACATCTTAGTTCACCCTCTTAACTTTGTATATATGTATATATATATATATATATATATATATATTCAAATTAATAAAATAGAAGGCATTAAAATCCTATTTCGTCTAGAATTTATATCTTCGTCTAAGAATCCATCGGAATCAACAGTGTAATTCAAAGCCGGTAGGGGTATTAGCCCTCGGAGTTGTTTCTGTTGATTCCATATTTATAATTGTATTTCTCTTAACTTTAGTATAAATAATGCTGTAACTAGGATTGCAAAACGTAATTATATTTATTGTATTTCATCTACCTGATAAAGCCACAGTCTGGAGAAACAGTCGTTGTACACAATAAATCCAAAAAATTGGAAACTTTAAAGGACGTTTCTTTAATTACATTATTTAAAATGGAATTTCAACAAGTGAATAGCCTACTGATATGTATTATGATACTAACAAATTGATAAAGTATGGGACACAGAAATCATGCAGATTTGAATGCAATGTTATATAAGAAAGCACGGGTAATATGGATATTAAATTACATATTTCATGAATATATCATCATTCTTGAGAAATGTAAGTGTTGTCTTGTATAAGACGTCGCCGTAGTTAGCATGCTAGCAATCATAAGATTATACTGTAACAGACTGGCAATCTAAAGAACCTAATGATCTGTTATTTAGTTAGTAATCTTATATACCTTCTCATAAAGAAAATGCTTTGACGTTTCAAAAGGTTTAATATAAAAAAGACCAAATAAGTCGAAACAAGTTACATATTAAACCTTTTGAAGCATTACAAAGCGTTTTATGAATTTACATATTTAAAATATGATTCACAAGAAGCTCAGCAGTGAGACAGTAAAATTTATTATGTACTAATACGTGATCATCGATACTTCTGGTACGTATTCTCGGTATTTATTACAAAATCAGGTGAATCATTCGAAAGGTGCCGTAGATGTGAACGAAACAAAAATCATCTGCATTTGTTGATGTTAAGGCAGATAAAATTTAATTTAAATTAATTTATAATCAATCTCTGCTTTCCACGCAGGAGTTTCAAATAAAGGAAAATAATGCCATTAAGAATAGTTTATGGCTTTGACAAAAATATTAAAAAATACCCATAAATATATAATAAAAGAAACAGCATTTACGATACACATAATGTGCTACTGTCGAAATTAAACACTTACTTTCAGGATTTAACGTTAAACGGTATCAGAAACAGCAGACCAGAGACAGAGCCCAACAGTCAGCTAGTTCAAAAACAATATTTTATTTTCATTGTCAAAAGCAATTAGGGGGGATATAGCAAAACATGGTACAAAATAAACAATTTCTTTAGTTTCTAATACGAGGCATTTTTTTATTAAGCACCGTTTTGAAATTAATAAAAAACATGTAATGATATCTTAACAATTTTATTTTTAGATGAATGCCTGTACCTTAATCTACATTTCCACATAATTTCCTTCAATATTGAGGCACTTGTCATAACATTTGACCAGTGACCAGTTTTTGAATACCCTTCTCATTGAACTCTCGCCTGACTTGTATCACCATCACTGCATCACAACTGTTTTGACTTCGTCATCGTCTTGAAGAGGCTGACCGCCTATATGTTTCTTCAAGTGCAGGAACAAGTGGTAGCCACTGGGCGACAAATCAGGGCTATACGGAGGATGATCTAGAGTTTTCCAATGAAAAGATGTGCCCAAAGAGATCTTTGGTCCGATTAGCCTCAAGCGAGCGGGCATTGTCATGCACATTTGTGCTGCCAAATTTAACTGCTCTCACCCACTTCCTTTCCATTCCATCACTTATGATGTGTTGTCCGTAAACTGCACAGTTCTCACGATGAATATCAATCGGTTCACTAAGGAATTGTATAACAGCCCAAACTCCGGAATTCACAGTCGGCGAGACTCACTATTATCGGAGGCATCTTAAACGCTCAGTAAACAACGTAAACAAGGGCGAATCAGACTGTAATGGCGTCAGTGCGTAGGTGAGAGATGTAGGTACTCGGTGCGCATGTGCCGAATACTGATCGCAGCGCTGCGGCGGTAGAATTTCAAAACGGTACTTACTTAATAAACATGCCTCATATATTCATTTGTATTTTGGACGATCAATACATTTCCATTTGTATACTAATTTAAATCTTAATATGTAAATAAGTACATAAATGAGAGAATATGTTAGCTGTAACTAACTGTAAAGGGTTTTTTAGTCGACAAAGGAATCCTTGAAACAAATAAAATACAAGAAAACCTTATAATATACAACGTAGCATATCACTCCTTAATTCGTTCTTTTGTGAGTTTATTTGCAGATGACACCTTGATTTCTGTATTTGGTGATACTTTGTGAGATGTAGTTGATATTGTGGATGGAGAATTAGATATATTATACAAATGATTATGCGTGAATAAGCTTAAATTAAACTCTACCAAGATAAAATATATGCTGATAGGGTAAAGGAATATGTGTAATTATACTATTGAATGCCAAGTAAATGTATCTACCAATAATATAAGAATAGAAAGGGTAAAACTATGAAATATTTGGGGGTATTTGTGGATTCTTGCTTAACATTTTCTGAACATGTATATTTCATATGCAGGGAAATTGGGGAAAAAATAGAATTTCATATAATTTATCATACTGGACCAAGAGGTTACTCTTTAACACAATTATTTTTCCTCATTTTATTTATTGTTCATCTTTACTTATTTCTTGTACAAATATGGAGATACAAAAACTGCAATTATTGCAAAATAAATGTATGGGAATAATTCTTGGTTGTAATAAATATACTTCCATCAATATAATGCTTTCTAAGTTAAATTGGATATCGGTACAACAGTTAATTAAATGTGCAAATATTACAATAATATTTAAAATTAGAAATGGCTACTTTCCATTATATTTTCAGAATTTATTAATAACGAGATCCGAGTTCCATTCATATAATGTAAGAAACAAATTGGACTACAATATCGAATTTATTAGGACAAATAATCAAATATAAAAATCATTGTTTAATGATGGAATAAGATTGTTTAATGATTTACTTATACATATTAAAAATATTACTAACCTTGGAAATTTCTCCCGCTCTGTACCACAATTTTATAGTGATTGATATATAGTCTAGAGTATATGTAAGTGAAATTATCTATCTAAAATTTTCTGTAAATGTAAATTAGCTAATAGCCAAACAAAGACAATGATTTATTTCTTTTTTGATTTTTTAATTAAAAGAATGAAGTTGACAGAATTTTTAGGATTGTAACATCATCAAAATCAATTTGTAGAACACATGAAGAGTTGTATTGTTTTAGTTACTTGTTTAATTAATAAACAGGTAAGGAACTGCTTAATACACTATTGTATTTAGGAACGTATATTTAGACATTTCTCTATCTGTTGCAGGTGATGCGGCATCGGTATTACTAGCCAGCCATGTAACGGAATAGATAGCTGATGAATTCCTAATTACCGTGAAAGGAAGGTAAGACAAGTTCAATGCTATTGACACACTGACATAATAAAACGGTTCGTAGTTTTCCTTACTTTAATCACGTCCTAACAATTTTATCGCTTTATCGCACATTTCGACCAAATGCATTTATTTATGTTGCCGACTGACGCTCGTGAAAACTAAATTTCTGCACATTTACCAAAACATATCAATTTATCTATAAATTCAGTAATTAATTAACTCATGAGCTGTGATACTGATAACTTGTGAATAGTTTAGACCATGTGCGCGTGAAGGAAACACAAAACTATGTTTACCTCCACGAATACTAATTTGTATACGACCTGTTAATTATACCTTTTGAATATTTAACACATATGCTGAAAAGTCCCGGGCCTAACACATAGATGGCACTAGTTTTATTGCAGTGACTCTACTTTTGTTATTTTCAAATCAATGGATTAAAAGCAATTTTGTGTTTTAATTTTATACTGCTTCTTGATGGGAAAAATACCGTTCAAACGAAGCAATTGTTTCAAAGATGTTATGGAGATTCCGTTCTATTGGAAACAACCGAAACAAAATAAAACGTTGGTTTGTTAAAACGTTCCTTCAAACGTAGTCGTAGAGACACTGATGATGCAGAACGCAGTAGACGTCTAAATAAGGCCTTACCGAAAAAATCCACAAAATCGTTTTGAATGATCGAAAAGTGAAATTACGTGAGTTAGCTGACATCGTAAAGATATCATATCAAAAGCACGTGTTGGCTTTATGTTATATTTATTACATGAGCGTTTAACTATGAGAAAGCTAAAGCTCTGTTCAAAGCGGTTACCGCGTTTGCTCATTGTTGACCAAAAACAAGAATGTGTTTCTGATTCTGAGCAGTGTTTGGCCATGTTTAAACGTAACAAACAGTAAGAAAAACAAATTTTTGCGTCGATATGTGACAATGGATGATACATGGATCCATCACTTCACTCCGAAATCAAAACAATCGTCATGAGCTGAAAAGTCCCGGGCCTAACACATAGATGGCGCTAGTTTTATTGCATTCACCTCTTTTTCAGTTAGTATTAATCTTCAAAAAACAGCTGCTGCTAGCTGTTAAAATTTCATGGTATTCTATTCATTAGTTTGTGAGGTGTTGTATTAGCACAACTCTTAGGAATGACGCTACTTTATTATTATGAAAACAATGGATCAAAAACACTTTCGTGTTTTAAGTTTACACTGCTTCTTGATGGAAAAAAATACCGTTCAAGGGAAGTAATAGCTTGAAAAATGTTATGGCTCCAGTGACTCCGCTCCATTGGAAACAACCGAAACAAAATAAAAGGTTGGTTTTCTGACTTCAAACGTGGTCATAACATACAGACACTGATGATGAAGAACGCAGTGGACGTCCAAATGAGGAACACTAAAATACCAGAAAATATTCACAAAAATCCACAGAATCGTTTTGAATTATCGAAAAGTGAAAATGCGTGAGTTAGCTGACATCGTGATGATATCATATCAAAAGAAAGTGTTGACTTTATATTGCATGAGTATGTGACTATGAGAATGCTAAAGCTCTTTTCAAAGTGGGTGCAGCGTTTGCTCACTGTTGACCAAGAACAATAACGTGTTGATGATTCTGAACAGTGTTTGGTCATGTTTAAATGTAACAAACCGTAATAAAAACAAATTCTTGCGTTGCTATATGACAATGGATGAAACATGGATCATCATCATCATCACTTCACTACGGAATCAAAACGATCGTCTTCTGAGTGGACAAGTGGACAGCAACTGGTGAACTTCGTCCAAAGCGCAAAAGCTCGTCGAAAGTACAACAATCGGCTGGAAAGGTTATAGCCTCGGTATTTTGGGATGTGCGTAGTGTAATATTAATTGACTATCTTGAAAAGGGGAATACCATCAACAGTGAATATTACGAAGCATTATTGGAGCGTTTGAAGACCGAAATTGCAAAGAAATGACCGCATATGGCAAAGAAAAAACAATTGTTACATCAACGTACCGTGTCACAAATCAGTCACAATAATTAAAAAATGACAAAACTACATGAATTGAACTGCGAATTCCTCCGACATCCACCGTATTATCCAGATTTGGCTCCCAGCTACTACTGGCTGTTCGCAGACCTCAAACAAATGCTCGCCGGCAACAAATTTCGCTCGAATGAATAGTTTATCAAGAGTAGAAGTATTTGTACTCTTGATAATGGGGTGACACCCGAAACATATGTCGAATCGTTTAATAAATTGGTGAACATCTTATCTTGTGTTTAATTTTCTATAACATTAATAGAGATGATTTAAGACGGACGTGTCCTATGTTTTAATTAACCGATAATAAAGAACAGAGTCTCTTTGAGGCTTTTCAAAATTAATAATATCTGAACAAAACCGACGTTAGGGCTTTTTGGCTTTGTCAATATAACAGTTGAGATCTGACCGGGAACAAAATTTTATAGGAACTTTCAACAAGAACCTACATTAGGAATGTGCAACGTTTCTCAATTGATTTAGATTAAAAGAAAATTTGTCAGTTTCTTTGTTATTGAATTTATAACTTGGAGACACGAACCCGGGATCTATGGCTTTACGCGCCAATGCCTTTGCCACTAAGTGACAGAAGTAACAACACAACAGTCCCGGCGAGGGTGTAACACCAGTAACAGATTTTTCTTCATTAATTTGAGGCAATCTGCAGTGAGTACAAATTAATTCAATAATTAATATCGCATTGATGTATTTAAATTTTATTCCTACTAAAAATTCTTCAAATATTTGATTATTAGAGAGTTCTATATCCAACTGAAATGTTTGTAGTGTAAAATAGAACAACTAGCGAAGTTAGATTTTAATCCTATATTAAATGTCATCACGTTAAACTTAATTGATTGTTTATTAAAATTTATCAAGCTATAAATTTAATATCAAAGAACGTAACCAATTTTCTTTTAAATTAATTAATGAATGTTGTACATTTCTATTGTATGTTCATATTGTGCTGAACTATGCCTCCTTTTCACGTTTGTATTTTTGTTTAGATTATATACTACGTAGCCACATTGTAAATTAATCAAGTAAACATTTAAATACCAACAAATTTATAAATGTACTTATGCAAATTTCAATTGCTAATCAAAATCTATACAAAATATCAATCATATATTTGTTTTCTAATTACATGGTGGCATGCATTTTTTAAATTGTTCGATATTGTTTGTTTATTAACCCAACTAGTAATCAACTGCATTCCAATTACTTCTACTATTACTATGAGCAAAACATTCTAAACAATTTTATTCGGCTGTAACGCCCAGAACAAATTCTATTTATTTGTACTCAATCAACTGGTGCATTGTAATTTTTTGTAACTAAATGGTGTAAAATTAATATAATATTCCAATTTGACGCAAATTAGTCCGATAAATAAGCTATTCTTTTTTAACCCACACATTTGATTAAATTAATATTTGCTGGATTTTAACAATTATTTAAATTACTACATAAAACATGCTACACCATTAAACACTTCAGTTATATCCTCTTTATTATCAATGCAAGTACATTGAAAAGACCTTTCTCTTAAAATAAGTAAATAAAAACATTAAAATATGTTTACAATCCGGTAGACCAAATAAAAACAGACGCGATCTACCACCACATCGGCAAAACTTAAGGCCTTTGCATTAATACCGCACCAATGCGTGAATCGAGATCTTGACGCAGACAGTTTTACACTAAATACGTTAATGCGACACAAAAAACTTAACTTTTTCGTGTTTCGTTCCCACCAGCTACTCGTACTGGTGGGCGGGCAGTCCCTCCGACCTACACTGTAGTGCAAAGCCGGAGGGTAGGGCGTAAGGCCCTTTTCAGCCTCCTTGCAGGAATCGTAGGAATGGGTGGGGAATGTAGTTAGGGAGAGAAAGATGAGACGGACGAAATGAAGACAGAAGAAAGTGAAAGATTATCTGTGGAATATTACTGCCCTAGCATTTGTCTAAATGATTCAAGGAAGCCACAGAAAACTTGGACAGAGCAGCCGGACCCGGGTTCGAACCGGCGACCTCCTGGATGCTAAGCAATGCTCTAATGCGATTCTAATTATTGAATTAATTTATACTTACTACAGATTACCTCATACAATGAGGGAAAATTTTGTTACTGTTTGTTTTGCCACGAAGCTACTAAGATTAAGTTACAGAACGTCAGAATCAATGTATATTATTATTAATCATTAATAACAAAATATTTGAAGAATTTTTAGTGGGAGTAAAGTTTTTAAATACATTAATGCGATATTAATTATTGAATTAATTTATACCCACTACAGATTACTTCATACAATGAGCGGAAAATTTTTTCGAAAATTAATTGTTAATTATTAATTGGTAATTGATAATTAATTGTTCGGAAAATCCCGGGTTCCGGTCCCGACGGGGGCGTGACAACAGTAACAAATATTTCATTAAATCTTTTATTATGCCAATGACCCCCTATAATCAGACGCAAATACAAGCAGCAGAATTGCCCTCCATCCTGAGCCAAAATCGTTTTATTATTATCACTACCTGTCTACAAGAATCGTTATCACATAGTGGATTATATTGATGGGGTATTCAATTGGTTTTTCTAGAATGTTTGTGATAAATTCTGAATTCATCAACAATAACATAAAAATTACAGATTAAATCGTTTTTTACTAACATTAAATACCTACATGTTTGTATTTAGTTTCCTTAAGAATATTATTTAACTGCAAATATTACATTTGGATTACACAAAATTTTGTTGATGAAAAATTATTTTACAGGGAATATACCGCCCTCTACTAATCATTACTGCTTGCTGGGATTGGTAAGCACATGAAATACCACATTTATCAGTAAATATCAATAGATGGCGACATACTGTCTAAGATATGATATTATATCAACTTCATCTTACGGAACTATTTTGATTTGGTCAGTTGTTTATCGAAACTACCCATGTTGTGCTGGTAAGAACTAATAATATTAAAATTAACTATGGTGATGTTGTGATGAAACATTTTTAAAATTTTAGAAATCAAATAATGGACAGTAGATAGTAGAATGATGGTTCGGGCTTGTAGGCCGTGGTCGATTTGAACGGTTTCGTCCAGACGTTTTGTCAGCATCTGCGGCTGACATCCTCAGTGGATGCTGCGTTGACTACGCGGGACAGATTATTAAGACCGACTGTCAGTCGCTGCTGAGACTTCGAGGTATAATCTTCGCCCGCGTAGTCAGCACCCACTGAAGATGTCAGCCGCAGTTGTTGACGAAACGTCTGGACAAAACGGATCAAATCGACCACGGCCTACAAGCCCGAACCATCATTCTACTATGAATTCCGGCCGTGAAAGCTTATGTTCTTAGAACAGTAGATGTTTCAACAAGGTTTTTTATTATTCAATGGACAATTATTTCAACTAACAAGTCATTTTCAAGAGTACATTGTCAATGTATTGTATTAAAAAATCTTGTTGAAATATCTAAGTACTGTCTGTTCTTTTATTGAATTCTCGAGAACTAATAAGTTCGAAATCGCGATCCACATCTGATAACTACGATATTTCTGACAAGGACTAAATGTTCTTTATTAAAATGTCATCCAAAAATGCATTTAATAACCTAATAAGCCTTTCAACATTAACGGTGTCATCCTCAGTTAAATAAATCTTGGGTGTCGGGCCGTATATTATACTTTTAATCGTATTAGTGTCTCGCCGTGGTCGAAATTAAACTAATTTGCTTTCAAAACTTTTATTGGTAACCACCAATAATATTATATCACCACACAGTGACTTCCTCCGGTAGAAATATAATAACTTAAAAACTTTAAAACTTTCGGTGTTTGATTCCCTCCAGCTAGTCGGAAAAATCCGGAAGGTGAAAGCAGTGAAAGATTATCTGTGGAGTATTACTGCTTAACCTAAGTGATCCAAGGAAACCACAGAAAAACATGTTCTAGAGCAGCCGGACCTGGATTAACTTAAAACTCAATATAAAATTCTTAAATACTAAAATAAAAACGGGGCTGGATAAAGTGGGAGAACAAATTACAAACACTACAGATTTAGTACAGGGGAGTGATTGACTTTGTTTTGATCATTTAATATTAAACATAATCTATTTTATTTGTTGATCTCCATCAAATGATCAAAACGAAGTTAACAACTTCCCTTTACTAAATCCTTCGTATTTATAATTTGTTCTACCACTTCATTTCCCCGTTTTCATTTTAGTATTTAAGGATTTTGTATTTAGTTTTAAGTGTACCGAGCGGCGTGATCTAGTGCTCTAGATCATTGCTTAGCATTCGAGAGGTCGCCGGTTCGAACCCGGGTCCGGCTGCTCTGGTCCAAGTTTTCTGTGGTTTCCTTGGATCACTTAGGAAAATTCTGGGGCAGTAATATTCCACACATAATCTTTCACGTCTCTTCTGTCTTCATTTCGTCCGTCTTATCTTTCTCTCCCTAACCACACCACCCGCCCATTCCCACGATTCCTGCAAAGAGGCTGAAGAGGGCCTTACGCTCTACCCTCCGGCTTTGTACTGCAGTGTAGGTCAGAGGGACTGCTCGCCCACCAGCACGAGCAGCTGGTGAGAGTGAAACACAAAAACAAAAAGTTTTAAGTCATATTTCCACTGTGTGGTGAAATAATATTATTGTGGTTTATCAATAAAAGTTTTGTAAACTTTTCGCTTGAGTTTATTGTCATTATGGAGTTAAAATAAATAACAGATTCGTCGATTAATTAATTTGCTTTCATTTAATCGAATTAAACGTTTGTTATGAAGAAATCATAATTATATATACTACAAAATTAACTTAACTTAACAACTTTTGACGCTTTAAAATAATCACACCCATAAAATTTTTACAATCGGAACAGTTCGTATTTATTCAAATGTATTCGGATCTACCCTGTACCCCGGTCTGCCTGTAATTGGATAAACCTACGGAGCTATTAAACTCATACTTATGTTTAAAAACGCCCACTTTACTTTTATGTGCTAATCAACATATTACGTATAAAGATAAATACGTTCTTTGCTTGCGGTTGTTACCCCTATTACTTTCACACTAAATTAGTTAACATCATATTTATTTTTTTTACAGCTTGTATAATGTAGGCAATTACAATATGATTCTATCAAGTGGTCTTCAAACAAAGCAAAAACCTTCTGTTTCAATGTCAATTAGGTACAACCGGAAATGGATGCATACAACAAAATAACAGGTCTATAATATGACAAGTTTCCTATTGTATGTTACACATGTTATAAAAAATATTTCGAAATTTATTATTTACATGCATGTATTAGTCGAAACAATAAAGCTGTGTCATTTACTTAAAAAGCGTAAAGTATTTCTACATCAACTTTTCCGCAGAATTAACAGTGCTTACGATAAAAAAGTAACGAAAAAAAAATTAAATGTGGGGACAAAAGAAGGTTGGTTGTGAGAATTACAAAAAGCGAAAACTATTTTAGAATTCCAGAAATGTCTTATATCATGGTGTATACTAGGAAGAACTTCCAATTTATATCACAAAGAAAAAGATCACAATCAATTACAGAGAAAGTTAAGAGAAAATTAAAAGAATAGTCATATTTTCTTATGATATTATCATTACCAGCTCTTTGATCACAACTTCCCCATGTATTATAAATAAGCTACTAATGCATTGGAAAGCATGGTATATTTACTGTAGGAATAAGTGATATTTACCGAGGTTTATTATTGAAAAAAGTCATTGATAGACGATCTAACGAAAATGTTCCGTATTGTTCGAGATTTCTTCAGTTTGGCGGGTTCATTGTTCTGCGAGACGAAAACCGGCCACCAAATACCGGTTTAGGATATGTAATGTTAGGTATGGAATTGAAAACACCCTGTACATGAGTTGGTGGAACAGAAGACGACAATTTAGACCAGTCAGGTCAGGGCATGTTTGCCGGAAAACGTTCAAGATTATCACATGTATAATATACTCTTGTATCAATGTTAAAATGATACGTTCGATATTGTCGTGCCTGAAGAATAAAAGGAAAGACAGTGTATTCTTAACCAGACGAAATAATACATCAATTAAATTGAATATTTTCTAACACTAATAATGCACTACAATGTTCTTGAATGTTTCTAGAGTGGTCCTCAGCAAAAATGTTATCGAATATCATTAGGATTGTCCTCAGATATAATGAATTGTACCGGAAGGATCGAGAACGTTCTGAAATGTTCGAGTCATTTCCTTTTGACCCTATATTAGGGTGTTTTCATATATTTCAATCAAAGGGTTGTTCTCAGCTAGTCTATACATCTATACATTTATACATTTAAATAAATTTGGAGTGTCTGTTTGTAATAGTAAAATAAAAAATTTTTACTAAATGCATATGGATGTCACGGCACATATACCAAAATAACATTTTTTTAAATTTTTGCCTAATCTATGAAACGGCTGGACCGATTTTGACGGCATTTTCATTGGCGGATAGCTAATGTAATGAGTAGTAACTTAGGCTGCTTTTATTTTAGAAATTAATTATTATTAATAATAAATAGTTATTAATTTCTAAAATAAATTATTAATTTTTAAAATAAAAGTAGCCTAAGTTACTCCTTATTACATTAGCTATCTGCCAGTGAAAATCTCGTCAAAATCGGTCTAGCCGTTTCAGAGATTAGCCGGGACAAACAGACAGACAGACAGACAAAAATTGTAAAAGCGCCACCCGCCACTTAATATCAGAAAGACTGCCTGTCGCGCGGGCTCAGAACGAGCGAGCGGGCTATTGCTAACAGTTGTGTCTCAACGACTTCGTTTACAATTTTAAAAATATTTTTTTTGTTAAATTTCACGCAGACGAGGTCGCGGGCACAGCTAGTATGATAAATATATAATGCGAGGAAAGGTAGCCAAATCGGGTTTGAACCGATCTAACTGGTGCATATAAATATTCTAGTTAGTATATGATAGATGTAATCAACAAAAGAGTTAATTAATGATGGTTATGGTAATAATAATGTACACGAAACAATATACCGTTAACTAGAAACCGTAAATGTAACGAGATATTTTATTTAATTCTGATCAAACAAGTAATACAATTTCATATCTTTTTATCCATTCTCACATTTATATGCTTTCTAAATAAGCTGATTAAGAAGAATTAAGGTTATATTAATAAAATTATAGTGATATCTACATGATTTTATATTTACAACAAACAACATCTGTGAGGAGAAACTAAAACCATGTAATAATGTTGCATTTGCCTATTTTGCATGTTATTAGAATATATTTTAACATGTAAATAGTGTGGTTTCTAATATATATTTTCTTTAATTTGCAAGTTACAGTATTTACATTTTTTAAAGCTTTCTTCTTCAGTAAATTCCCATTCGATTCATACCTTTTCGAGACATTATATTTAAGATTATATTAAACATAAATAATCTTTTACTTACTCAAAAATTATAATAACCTTCTTCTACTGTTTATGATATTAAAACTAACCATGGGAGTGTTGTGATAAAATATGTTTACACTGAATAAATAGACGGAAGAAGTAGATTATTTCAACAAAATATTAACTAATTTTAAAAATTGAAAAACACAAAAAGTTTCAAGCTTTATATTTGTATTCACTACAATTGCTTCGCTTAACTTAAGCTTCTTCAGGTGAAGATATAACAAAACTTGTGATTAGTAACTACGTTATCTACTAAGTAATAATAGTATGAATGCTTTCACGACCGGCGTCAATAGAATTATGATAACTTACTGGGCTTTTGGGTTGTGGTCTATAGGCTTTTTCGTTGCCTGACGTTTCGTCAGCGGCAGAAGCTGACATCTTCAGAAGCGCTTTTTTTGTTTTATACCACCAACGCTTCTGAAGATGTTAGCAGCTGCCGCTGACGAAACGTCAGGCAACAAAAAGCCTATAGACCACGACCCAAAAGCCCGGTAGGTTATCATAATTCTACCTACTAATATTATGGTGGGGGAATTACATATTGACATTTTATAATGGAGAACTTTTTACATCTAATTAGTCGTTCAAAATATTATTATCTTTATTATATAGATTAATTTCTAAACCTTCTAGTAAATCTAATTTTTTACCTTTATTATGAATATGTAAAATTTTAAATTCTAGATTAAAATTAGGACCGTTAGTAATTAAATGATTTGCGTAAGCCGAGTCGATTTTTTTATTTATAAAACACTTATAATGTTCGCGAATACGAATATCAAAAGAACGACCAGTTTGACCTATATAGACTTTCTCACAATTAGAACAACTAAGAAATAAACACCTGATTTTGAGTTATTAGGTGTTTTACATTTGTTATTTAAAATAAATTTGCCTAAAGAGTTATCTGTTTTAAATGATATAAAACTATATTTCCTATTTTAGCTTGAAACATTTTGTGTTTTTCAATTTTTAAAACTATGAACCAGTTTCAACAAGCTAAAGCTTCCACAATCAACGGAATATTAACTAAATTATTCAAAAATAATTTCGACTAAGTAGTCGTGTATATCTAAACAACTGAAATTTCTAACAAATTCTACATTTACGTATTCATCCGGATGCATAAAGTGTGTCGCATGTGATAAACAAGTAACAATTTCTCATCTTTTCTATCACATAAATTGAGCACTAATTTGCATTTCATATACATATGTACATTTTTAAATCATAACTTAAATTAAATTCATGATATTACGGTGACACGACCTCACTCAACATTTCTACATTTTGGCTATACCGGGGCATGCATAAATAACTCGAGGTATTAAGTGGATCTACAGGGTGTCCCAATACACAGAGCAATCACAGATTCTTGGGATGATCATAATCGTTTGAGTCGAATTATATATTTAACCGGCCAAACCCGATTTTAGGACAAACTAGTTTTGCCTAAGCTAAACTAGTTTGTCCTATACACCATAGGATTAACTAGTATAGCTTAGTCCAAACTAATTTGTCCTAAGCCCGATAGGATAAACCAGTTTAGGCTAGTCCAAACTGATTTTTCCCGATATAAATACGCACACGCTAGGATAAACTAGTGTGGCCTAGTGTAAACATTGTAGTATATCTAGATAAACTGAATAAAATACTCCGTAATTGGAAAAATAATCATTTTTATTAAAACCATAATGATTCGTCGTTAAAAGTTATGGATAATTGGTAATACAAACAATCATACTATAACAAATAATGGGTGTTTTTTAATAGAAGCAATAATCATATCTCAATTATTAAAATTGTTATTTATTTTTACATGGAGTGCTTTGGTGGCACTTTGAATTGCAGAGTATCATTGCCTTCGTGCACTGGCCTCTGTTTGTAGAACAGTTTTTTTTGCAGCTGCATCTCACAAAACCTATCTATTTGTTTTTCTTCGGTTATTCAAAAACACTTTTCGATTTCAATAAAATTTGGCATGGCTTTAAAGTACTAATTGCTGATACATAAATTATTTTTATGAAAAAGCGACAAGGGTAAAAATTACCCCTACCTAATAATACCTAACAATTTTTATACTGGATTCTGAAGCTTCAAAATTAGCTTGGAACACCACTAGAGCAGCTATTCAATGTGTTACCATTTCTCACAATAAATTTTCAATATGGAGGTCATAAATACCTTGATTTCTACAACTTAACCTATCTTTTTCAAAATAACGCTATCCTGTAATGAATCTGTAACGTTTTTGATCTTGTTTGACGACTGTTAAATATCATCAACTTGGTTTTTAATACCCCCGGCTAAAAAATCACAAGGTTGGAGATCTGGTAGAAATGATGGCCAATAAATAGGATTTTCCTGCTCTCTGTATAAGTAATCAAACGAAAACGGATTTCATTTGGTACCTTTACCTCTAACAGGCTACTTAATCAATTATATATAATGTTACGTCCAGACACTCAGGATAGGTTCAAAAATCCTGGATGGTCGTCGAACAAGACGTTGTTGTTATCACAGTACGTTTTAACTGCGCGTTTCACTTAATTATTACAAGAAAACAGTCACTTTAGCACCAGGAACGTTGCCTTTAAATGCAAAGTTAGGGAAATCCAGAATAATGAAACGATTCTAAAGGTCTTAGTTCGATTTATATCGGATACTACTTAATTACTCGCGTAATAGTATACCAAATAAACAATAACGAACTTTTAAACTTTTATTAAGACAGGTCAAGAAAGTACACGAAGTATAGTGACTTACTAACTAACTTAAAATTAGGACAGGCGCTTTTATATGTCACCCATATTCGAAAGTAAACATTACTACTAATTAGATACATTACAATAATTATATAACTAATTGATATATGTACTTATAGGTTAATAGATAAGTTCAGTTAATTGACTTATTTTGATCTCAAGCACCTGTGCTTGCTCTATATACACGGTTTTTTGATACACCCTGTATAGTCACATTAAACACGAAAGGAAATTTTATAGACATTCTGACCTCCTTCCGGAAATGCATTCACTTATGAGCTAAACGAACGACAAACCTCGCCAGAAAAAGAATAAGATAATGACGAAGAATCAGCACATTTACCTAAAGAAGACCATCGTCATGTGACGGTCAGCGAAGAGAAATTCATCTCATCGTTTATAATAATAACCACAGCCCACATGTTACGCCAGATGAAATTAACATGAATGCTGGATTAAATATCTACATTTGGCGCTGGAAAGTTAACAATAAAGTGAAACAAGTTCTGCTGTAGTTTTATGTCGACAAGTTCGAAGACATCGGTAGACTGACCGACAGTATTGCGCTTTCTTTCTCGATAAATTCCTAATAATTTATTTAACTTACCGTTAGTATTGTTTCAAAAATAATGCAAGGTGCATTTCGACGATTGAGTAATGGTTGGAAATTTGAGAACGAGTATAAATTAAAAAAAGTTCAAAAATCTAATCTTCTTAAAATACATCTCAAAAACTTAACTTTTTTGTGTTTCATTCCCACCAGCTACTCGTACTGGTGGGCGCGCAGTCCCTCCGACCTACACTGTAGTGCAAAGCCGGAGGGTAGGGCGTCTCAGTATTTGCATAAGAGATCCAAGGAAACCCACAGAAAACTTGGACCAAAGCAACCGGACCCGGATTCGAACCGGTGACCTCCCGAATACTAAGCAATGATCTAAACCACTAGACTACGCCTCAACTACATCTCAATAAATTTTAATTTAGTAATAGCCTATACCTACTAATAGTAGTTGACAGCTCTTTCCGTTTTAGTTGGCCCACTGCATGGTTTTCCTAAAATTGGCAATCGGGAAGCAAAAATACTAATAATATGTACTACATGAACTTAGGATAATTTATTTAACATCCTTAGCATCTGTCTATATCTTATCAATCTATTTACGAAGCTAGTTAATTGTATTTTGAATAGTGTCAGTCCTTATTGTAAACAATATTATCGAACAGGTATTTAGGTATAAGTACAAAATTTGCTATATATATACAACATAAATATTCCGTTCTATTACCTGTGCCTTTGGTTACAGTTTATAAGGGAAATGCATTGTTATTGTCAACTAAGCGAATTGCAGTTTATTACCTGACCATTAATTCTGCAAAATATAATCATTAGGTCTTTCCAGGGTTGGTAAGGTCACCACCCTGATAACACACCACGTAGTTCTAATTGGTTTATAAATCATTTTAAGTAGGGATGATAAGTTGGATGGTAAGATTTTTAGGATGTAACTTGATCATTTTCTCATTTCTTTCGTAACATATCTTTTTTGCGATCGTTCAAGATTTTAATTTGCGCGCTGATAGTTTTAATATAGTTATTATTTTATTTGAAATCGTGTTTTAGTTCAATCGAGTGCACTAGTCCTTCGGGTATTTTTTGATGTGGTACAGCAGTACATCGATGAGCAACACGCAACAGAGTCTTCTATTTCTACTTGGTGAATAATAAAGTTAATCAACAAATTGAAAATAAATAGAAAAAAGATGAACAAGCGTAATATTTAAAAACGATTTCAATGTTTACTACAAAAAAGCTTCGCCTTTATAATTTATAACGGCCAAAACTATACAGGACATAGTACCTATTACCCAAACATTTGCAAAATTCTACTTCAAACGAACCCCATATTTCGTGAGACTTTTGCTTCGCCGCAGGAACATCTATAACAGGATATTACAAATAATACTTTGGAGAATTTTGGTGTTTTTCTAAAAACATTAAAACCGGTACAATAAAGTTGCTAATTTAGATTGCATAAGCCCTGGTAATTAATTTAAAATAAAATGTAACAATTACTGGTTTTTGATGCTATCGAAAAAAGTAAGATTTCATTAGTAATGCATTTTGTGTTACAGCATAAAAACATGGAGACAGCATTTAGTACGATCGCAACTGATCCTACAATAGTAAATAATTCTGGATTTCCTTTCTCGTTCTAACTCGGTCTAGTTAGTGGAGACATCCAATTAAGCCGCGTTAGAACGAGAAAGGCGAACCATAATTATTTCCTATTTCAGGATCACTGCTATTGTAGTAAATGCTGTTTCCATGTTTTTGTGCTCCAATATTTTAATACCTAATTAGCGAGTTGTTAGCTTTTGATATTCTATCTAGTCTATTATGGTATTTAAGTGAATAAATTTGTTTACAATTCGCAATCAAACATTTGAAAAAAGTTTGGTTACCGGAAACGAAAAATACATTATTGAAAGCATGATTTAAGTTTGTTACAAGCTATAAATTCAACTAAAATTAATTAAACTTGCGAAATCACAATTTAGAGTGGCCTAAACTGCACTTTAAACTAATTATTATGCCTATAATTCGAGTTGCATAGGATAAATTGAAACATCGTTAAAATAGGGCCTAAAGTTCAATGAACGTACTAACAACATTTTTAATTGAAACAGGCTAATGTTAGGTTAGGTTACGATGTGACAACCACAGATGATTTGATTATATAACACATGGGCTGAAAAGTCCCGGGCCTAACAAAGAAAACACGTTTCGTTTTGTTCAAAATTAACTTTATTAATCAACACAATCATTCCAGCGCCGCTCTAACATTTTAATATCACTTTTGTAGAACAATTTATCTTTTGCATTTTTTTGAGTTCTGCGAATAGCCAGTACTCGCTGGGAGCCAAATCTGGAGAATACGGTGGTATGGAAATGTGGGAGCAATTCGAAATTCAATTCATGTAGTTTTGCCATTGTTTTGATGACAAATGACTTATGAGACGGTGCTTTGTCTTGATAAAACAATTTTTTTTCTTTGCCATATGCGGTCGTTTCTTTGAAATTTTAATTTTGCGGCCTTCAAAGGCTCCAATAAAGTTACATAATTACTACAATTCAGTTTCGGTGGTATTTTCCTTCTCAAGATAGTAGATGAATATTACACCATGCATATCCCAAAATACTGAGACCATAACCTTTCCAGCCGATTGTTGTTGTGTTTTCGGGCGCTTGCACATTCCTAATGTATGTTCTTGTTGAAAGTTCCTATAAAATTTGGTTCCCGGTCAGATCTCAACTGTTATATTGACAAAGCCAAAAAGCCCTAACGTCGGTTTTGTTCAGATATTATTAATTTTGAAAAGCCTCAAAGAGACTCTGTTCTTTATTATCGGTTAACTAAAAACATAGGACACGTCCGTCTTAAATCATCTCTATTAATGTTATAGAAAATTAAACACAAGATAAGATGTTCACCAATTTATTAAACGATTCGACATATGTTTCGGGTGTTACCCCATTATCAAGAGTACAAATACTTGTAAATATTTCTACTCTTGATAAACTATTCATTCGAGCGAAATTTGTTGCCGGCGAGCATTTGTTTGAGGTCTGCGAACAGCCAGTAGTAGTTGGGAGCCAAATCTGGATAATACGGTGGATGTCGGAGGAATTCGGAGTTCAATTCATGTAGTTTTGCCATTTTTTAATTCTTTTGACTGATTTGTGACACGGTACGTTGATGTAACAATTGTTTTTTCTTTGCCAAATGCGGTCATTTCTTTGCAATATCGGTCTTCAAACGCTCCAATAATGCTGCGTAATATTCACTGTTGATGGTATTCCCCTTTTCAAGATAGTCAATTAATATTACACTACGCACATCCCAAAATACCGAGGCTATAACCTTTCCAGTCGATTGTTGTACTTTCGACAAGCTTTTGCGCTTTGGACGAAGTTCACCAGTTGCTGTCCACTTGTCCACTCAGAAGACGATCGTTTTGATTCCGTAGTGAAGTGATGATGATGATGATCCATGTTTCATCCATTGTCACATAGCAACGCAAGAATTTGTTTTTATTACGGTTTGTTACATTTAAACATGACCAAACACTGCTCAGAATCATCAACACGTTATTGTTCTTGGCCAACAGTGAGCAAACGCTGCACCCACTTTGAAAAGAGCTTTAGTATTCTCATAGTCATATACTCATGCAATATAAAGTCAACACTTTCTTTTGGTATGATATCATCACGATGTCAGCTAACTCATGCATTGTCACTTTTCGATAATTCAAAACGATTCTGTGGATTTTTGTGAATATTTTCTGGTGTTTTAGTGTTCCTCATTTGGACGTCCACTGCGTTCTTCATCATCAGTGTCTCTATGTTATGACCACGTTTGAAGTCAGAAAACCAACCTTTTATTTTGTTTCGGTTGTTTCCGATGGAGCGGAGTCACTGGAGCCATAACATTTTTCAAGCTATTACTTCGCTTGAACGGTATTTTTTCCCATCAAGAAGCAGTGTAAACTTAAAACACGAAAGTGTTTTTGATCCATTGTTTTCATAATAATAAAATAGCGTCATTCCTAAGAGTTGTGCTACTACAACACCTCACAAACTAATGAATAGAATACCATGAAATTTTAACAGCTAGCAGCAGCTGTTTTTTGAAGATTAATACTAACTGAAAAAGAGGTGAATGCAATAAAACTAGCGCCATCTATGTGTTAGGCCCGGGACTTTTCAGCTCATGTGTTAAATTATCATGCAAGCTTTTAAGGGACATAACCTACGGCGAAACGATTACTTATTGTGTGAATGGATCGCGAAAGGTAGAATTGTATCTACCCTCAAACATGCGACTATTTTACAGTAGCATGTCATTAGTTCCATTTGTAATATTTGCCTTGCAGTCAGATCGTCATTCCTAATGTTCATCGCATCATCATCATCTTTATCGGATTCTCTAAGTGGTAGACTGTCTGAACAGGAGTTCAGGAACTAAGATGGCACTTAATGGTATGTGATCCATAGTTGGAGTATATCCATAATATTATATCACTGAGGAAACATGAACACATGGGCTAACTGTTTGAGCACCTTGAATACTTAATGCTTTGGACATATCTCATTCGTACACTTTCTCGTTCACTTCCTGTTTAGAGGCGAATCACGGTGGTGTCCATAACCGTTTTCTTCAGCATAAGCTGAGAATAGATCATTTAGTAACAATTTAATTCTCATGTAAATTTAATTTATAGAAAAATTAATTATCTGTAAAAGAAGCTACACTACTTATGTTTTTAAGCTTTTAACATTAATTATCTCGATAAAATAAAGTCAAAAGAACTGTATCTGTTTCCGCATAAATCATTGAAAAACGCGTTGTTTCAGTTTGTTATTTACGATTGCCCTAAAACAAGTTAACTGCATGACCTTTTTATAAGTGGTACATAATCATTCTTTCTTTCTTTCGCTATAGGATCATTACTGTAAATAACAGTTCTATTTGTATTTGCCATTTAATATACGAGGCATGTTCTTTAAGTACCGTTTTGAAATTCTGTCGCCGCAGCGCTGCGGTCAGCGTTCCGCGCATGCACACTGAGTACCTACATCTCTCACCTACGCACTGAGGCCATTACAGTCTGATTCGCCCCTTGTTTACGTTGTTTATTGAGTGTTTAAGGTGCCTCCCATAATTGTGAGTCCCGCCGACTGTGAAGTCCAGGCTGTTATACGATTCCTTAGTGCTAAAGGACTAAAACTGATTGATATTCATCGTGAGATCTGTGCGGTTTAAGGACAAAACATTATGAGTGATGGAATGGTAAGTAATTTGGGCCGTGCAATCCAAAACAAAAGATGTGTGGCAAGTTGAGCAAGGGCATCGTTTCGCTATATGACAATGCTCGTCCGCATGTCGCTAATCGGACCAAAGATCTCATCACATATTTTCACTAGGAAACTCTAGATCATCCTCCGTACAGCCCTGCTCTGGCGCCCAGTGACTACCATTTGTTCCTGAGGAGGGTATTCAAAAACTGGTCACTGGTCAAACGTTATGACAAGTTCCTCAATATTGAAGGAAATTATGTAGAAACGTAGATTAAGGTACAGGCTTTCATGTAAAAGTAAAATTATTAAGATATCTTTGCACGCTTTTTATTAATTTCAAAACAGTACTTGCTTAAAAAACATGCCTCGTATAAAAGATATGTATAATAAAATACCGTTAAGGGGTTAGATATTCGACATCTCTTTATCCTATTAATCAAAAAGTCAACACTCTTGTCATGTACGCATTATTTGTCATGACACCATTGGTCTATTGTACAATTTTGACATGCGACCTTTAACATCGAGTATAGCAGGAGCATTTTAATATTAAAAAGACTTTTCAGCTGTCTGTTGTCCCAATATTCGAATAATTCATTGATATAAAAGATACTTTGACAAATTCTTATTACAGTCTTATCCAGTCTAAAGATTAAATTCTCTGAGGAAGTCTATAAATAATATTTTGCTTTTGATTACACCTATAAAATGAAGAAGTATTTAAACTGTAAATTTCCACTTTTGGCATTAAGAGAAAATTTAATAGAAGTCCGAAGAGGAAACCTACAAGACTAAATTTCATATTTTAAAAAAATACTATAACCATTAGTTTTAACCGAGTCAATTTAGGAAGGCGAAACAAATAATTAGAACAAAATAGCATGAATTTACCAACTTATTCCCAACATTTGGTAATTCACAATGACCGTATCTTTTACTTTAAGTATGACTGTAAAACAAAGTACAAAAATTGCTCTTTTTCAATCTAGAAAACTATTGTCGGCTTCATCTTCCTAAATTAGCCCATGTAGGAAGATATTATGTAAGACTCATGCTAAAAAAAATTGGGAAATATCTAATAGGCCCCAATAAACTTGTTGTTGTTGTTTGAAAATTAATGGAATGACAAACCATTATATAACATACTTTTATGTTATTTAACTTGCTATTGAATACACAATACTCGTCCTTTCTAAAAATATAAGTCAGTATTATTAAATATATGCATATACTATTCGTTTGGTCTTACAACATTTCAATTCTTAGAAAAAGTAAATCAGGTATTCACCTGTCAAATCAGACAAGTAATAGTGAACGTCAACAAATAGAAAAGGAAATATTTATTTAGACGCTACTACTACTACTACCACTATCACTAGTATGAATTATTATACACACGTCCTTGCGAAATAAATCAACAACTACTGAAAGTTTTGCGTAGAGACAATTTACGATCCAATCAGATCTATTCAATTTGGAGCGTCTGTCTTCCTGAGAAGCATTTTTACGGTCAAATGAAGTGAAAGTGTGGAGAAAGATAATAATATGGTTTAACCAACACAAATATTAATTTTAACACGTGAATCTCCACTACTGTATGTTTGTTCTTCATTATTTTATCAAACATACCCACTCATATAATACCTGATGCAGAACGTTGTAGGAAATTTGTAGACGTATATTTCTGTTTGATTTTTTTAACCGCTGTTTAATTAAACTTTACGGAATTGGATAAAATTTTTACCCAATCCAAGTAGCTTTCTTTCCTAAAATTAATAATAAACAGTTGTTGATGTTATAATTTACAAATAACAGATATGCTTCTATATATTTATTTATAAAATACAATGGATTAAAAAAATGAAATGAATTGGAATCTGTGTTCCTTGAGAGTTACAAAACAACTAAACTAAAAAGAATATTCGGCATATTCTTAAACCTAATAATAAAAGTTTACCTGCTAGGCAAGGTCGGTCAGGCAATACGACTTGTACTTGTCGTTTATTTGAACTAAGAAAAATATATCTAAATACAACATTAAACCGTATACTTAACTAGTAAACTTAACAATTGAACAGGCTATATTGTGGTAAAATTCAGTCATGATCGTGTTTCGTAACCGTATACTACATTTCTTCTAAATAGTTTTAATATTGAAGCAATTTTTACTACAATATTCGTTATGATTTTTATTGAAAGTACATTCAGGAATTCATTCAGACTTTGAAAGCAAATATCTCATCACAAATCATTAAAATCATAAGGTTCTTAACGGATTTTAGGAGGCTTACCTAAAGACACCCCTACTCAATGGTGTTAGTGAAAAGAACAAATTGAAAACACTTGTCACTCCAAAAAATTCTTTATCCATAAATTCTGTGTCATCAATTACATCCATTTTACTTAATATATATGTAATTTAATAGGATGAGATCGATACTAAATAAGTTACTGACGTTTAGCCTTAAGATATGAGTTTTTTTCAAGAATATAATATAAATTAGAATATTAGCTTTATATTTAAACTTTAAAAAACATAATCAAATTTTCTTGTAAAACATAAAACAGAAACTAATATGCCGAATAAACCAAATACTGTATACAAAATTCAATGCAATAACTACGATATGAGTTACATTGGTCAGACAAAATACCTGTATATATCAGATTCAGAGAACATAACATTGATCACAGGAAGTGGGACTGCACTCTTATTAAAACACAATAGTGAAACTGGGCATATATCGAATTATTTATACAGAAACAAATTATAAAGTTGATAGAGTTGATAGTTTGCGTATCGCATTCTTTGTGAAACATTTTAAATAAAATTGAATATGGATATTTTGAGTAACAAACAAACATTGGGTTACGTTTCAGACAGACAGGTAGAGTCATAAAAACTCGGCTTAAAGAACATGTGAATAAAAAGAATAATACAGAAATAGCTCAACATTGCTTATATTTCAAAGATAATTTAGACCAGTGATTCTCAACCTTTCCTTTATTGCGCCACACTTAACGATTTTAAAATTTGTCGGCACACAAAGAAAAAGATCAGTTTAAAAATATTTACTTATCTGTGATACACTGCGTAAAATATTTTATGATAATAATTGTAAATGTGTGAAATAAAATAGTATGTACCTACTACAAAAATAACAGTACGTTTATGAAGGGATTAATTACAAGCTTGTCGGTTGAAATTAAGATATTTTCATTAGGCCCTTATATACTTGAATGTATGTTATTAAAAATAACAAAAATGTTGATAAGTAAGCCAGTTTAGTGCATCATATTTTATCTTCCAACAAATGAACAAACTATTCATAATTTTTATTTTGTTAAAAAAACATTTTCATTTCGTCTTTTAATTCCAGCACACGAAATAAAACTCTTCCTCTGGACAACCACCTTACTTCCGTATACAGTAACAAGAATTCTTACTTGGCTTTCATAGCTAGGAATAATCTACTAAATAAGCGACTTTTTAATGGTTGATTTTATATAAGTAACCATTTTAACACATTGTTCCAGAAATTTTTCAATTCCGATGACAAATATTTTGTAACAAGTGCTTCTCGATGCAAAAAACAATCGGTAACTAATATATATCCACCCCCATTCAGTTCTTTAACATGTGCTACAAATCCTTTTACATGTCCAGTCATAGCTGGAGCACCATCTGTACAAATGCCAGTACATGACTTCCACGAATCTTTGATTTCTTTAATATGAACTAATTATATCAAAAATATGTTTGCCAGTTGTAAAATTAGGTAACTCCCGACAACATAAAAATTGATGAATTATATCATTTTCCTGAATAAATCTAACGCATGCAATTAATTGAGTTTTTCCTGTAATATCTGTGGTTTCGTCGATTTGTAGGACAAAATTTGAATTTGTAAGAGTTTTTGCAGTATTTTGCTGAATATATTGCGACATATCTTTAATTCTGCAATACGGCTGCAGCAACGGTCTCTTCGCCGCTATGTAAAACGCCTTACTATAAACGCATGCATTTATTCCTATTGGTTTGAATAAAACGCTATGCTCTCCTCTGCGCTCTCCCTATGTTCGCCGCTTCATTATAATCCGGCACTAAGAAAGAACGCGTTGCAAAATAAATAATGAGATAATTTAATTTTTTTTAAGGATTTAAATATCTATTCCTGTTAAAAATATTTTTCTTTTTAAATCATATTATTTAATAATATTAACATTATTATATATCTAAAATTTGGCGGCACACTTTTAGAATTTCGGGGCACACAAAAGTGCCGCGGCACAGTGGTTGAGAATCACTGATTTAGACACTAATTCGATTGAACTTTTACATTCTGCACAAAAAGGTCGTAAATTGAGTTTGCTCGAATCTTTGAAAATTAAGAAAGCCATTAATAGTAAGCAAAGTATTGTAAATAATCAAATTGAAATGTTCACTTTGGATTCTCCGCTGTTATTGGACCTTCAAAATAGATAATCACTACCTGCAGTTAATTTGTCCCTTTGCTTATTGTCATCCGTTTATAAAGGTCTGTTACATTATTTACATCTTTAGTAACACCATAGCTCTTGAGAATGACTCGCAAGGGTTGAAACAATATTGTAGAGAAGAATAAATAATTTTTTTCGTAAAACGTAACCCAGTGTTTGTTTGTTACTCAAAATACCTATATTCAATTTTTTTTTTTTGAAACAAATTATTGTAAACGTCTATTCTTAGAGGACTCCTTTGTTCTCATACAGGCAAACAAACCTATGAATTCTCGTTCAGATTTGGAAAACAACTTACTATTAAATATCTACTATATTTTTTACAACTTAAATTAAATTCAAACATAAAATAAATAAACAACTAAAAACCACATTGGCTTTGATTCTGCACATCATATAACAAGGGGAAGAATATAAATTGTATAAGGGTTGCTAGTTAGCTACGAAACCATAAATAGTGGACTCAAATACGCCTAATCTAAGGTTAGCTTAATGTTTCGATTTTAATTGTTCTTTACTCCTCAGTAATATACTGAATTGTGATGTTGAAAATATAAAATATTTTTCAAATTTTCCAAAGTATCTTTTAGTGTATATATTTACGCCCTATTGATGACATTTATGAACGTAGTTGTAGCATTTTTGATGATTAAGTTGTTCATCAATTATATCCAAAATTAAATTGTCAAACTTAGCAAATCTTGTAAACGAGGTTCCGAATAAAAGTAAAACCAATTAAAAGTAGAACGAAATAGAGTATACATAGCACACACGCAGTGATTTGCTTTGACATTTAAAGGTATGCCCTATTCTTCTTACACCAAAGTAATAACTGCCTTAATGTATGTTAGATATCGGTTATGAACATGAAGATTAGACTAGAGCAGCGCTTAAGGATTAATTTAGAACTTCAGGTACCTACAGATAGATACACATCGGGCTTTAATTCCAATCCTTCCCTTTCTTTATATCCCTTCATGCTTGTTTGCTTTTAATTTTCTTAGTTTAACTAGGCGAACATTAAGACAGTGAAACGTTCTTGTCCTCTAAATAAGAAACACGACAAGTTTGCTGACAATGACCCTAAATACTTTCAATATTAATATTACAAACAGCAAGAAGTGTAATGCTACAGCTGTTATTCATGAATAGATAATAATCATCTTATAATAACAAGAAAGTACAGTAGCCTATACTGATTTTAAAATTTTATATTAAATAGCAGAATCTTGATTAAAATCTCTTTGCAAAAAATCATACAAAGGATGTTCTTTGACATTGATTTATAAGACGCACTATTTTTAATAAGCCAAAGATTAAATAACACTGTACGTACATTATAACAATAAAATTATTGAATTATCTCTCCCTTTACTTAATGAAGATCTACGATTAACCAAATTAAATGATTAAAAACACAAGTTTTCTGATTTTACTACTAAAGTACTGATTCGATTGCTAAATCCTCGTCTATGAACAAGTCAACGTTTGCCGAAATAATTGTGAAATTTGTGAAAAAATTCCAATGTTTTGTTGTCTCTGATTTTCAAATTAAATTATTAACAATAAATTGAAATAACATAAAATTTAAATATTTTATATCAGTTTATGGTATTAAAAAATTGAAATATGTTAGGTAGATACATAGTTCCAAATTACTTCAAAAACGTTGAGCGTATCAAGTATTTCATTAATTGAACTCAAATTTTGAAATTAATTATGTTCTTTTTTATGAACGAAGCAAATTGAAGACGTTATAATAAATACCTTTTTTTAGGTCAATTGAATCAAATATTAAAATAACTACGGAACTTTAAGGAGAAGAAATACATAAATTCAAACAGCTCTAAGTATGAGATTAAAATAGAAACTACAAATTATAAAATTTCCAACACACTATCTTGAAATAACATTTTTAAAATAAAATTTTATGAAGTACGAAATAATAAAGTGACAAAAAGTTCTGGCATTCTTTCTTATTAAACTATTTATTCATAAATATAACTCATTAAGTTTTGTGGTTGCTTACTGGACTGGTAAATTATTTTTACTACTTTAACTATGTAATAAAATTTGCAGTTTTTTTGCAACATCAGGTATATTTTCTATTTCTTTATCAAAACAAACTAAATAAACACTGAAACCCGAAACAGGCGTTCCGACATTGATGGTTTCATTCTCAAAAGAAATTAACTAAATAAAATTTATCATTGAGAGACCGACGCAGTAATATTGTTATTAATTACACTATACACAATTCTTTTTTAAAAAAATAATAAATCTTCACGGCTTTGTCAAAAATACCAAAGTCCCAAACAATAACACTATTCTAAGTTTTTTAGATACATTCCTTTGATTTTCAAGAAAAATGACAAGATTTTCAAAAAATAAAGCTATAGATACCTTTTGGGCAGCAACATTCTTCTTTGTCTCAACATTCGTTCTAATTTCTCCATATTCACTTTATTTAACAATATAGTCTTGTGTTACAGTTCAATAATTTCTTTTCTTTATCACAGAATCAATTTAATTATTCAAATGGTCAACTTGACAACGTTACCGGTTTACCCGCTGAATACAAATCATCCTTGTAAAAGTATAAACAATGACCATAGAAATAAATCACGATCGCGGAAAGATTTCCAATTGTTCATACGTGTCGGTCAACTGAAAAAGTATAATTTGAAGTTCGGTGGTCTTATAATCCGACAATCTAGATCAAAGTACGCGCCATACTGAGAGTAGAAAGGCGCGTGTCCGGCTTATGCACGGATTCTCCCCAATGCACGCCTACTGCGACGAAGATACACTTCCGTGCATGGCCTACTCTTCAGCTTCCGAACCTCGTATTATTGCTAAACTACATAGAAAACACGGCGTCAACCTAGCGCCTTCTCCGACTAGATGTAACGGTACATTTATACCTAGGAGACAGGCAGAGGTTTACAGCTGTTGATATATACCGTAATTAAACAGAGTGTTCACTTTTTACGTTACATTATTTCATGGTTAGAGTAAAATGACATTTCTTTTCGATTTTCTTTTCCTTATCAGAACGTTGCCAATTTATTTGGAACAGTTACAAAAGGTAGTATTAAAAATGGCCCAAATAATTTTTAATGCACACTACAAAAATTAGTCACACAGTAGATTAAAGAAAATGAAATACACCGACAAATGCCAAAAAAAAAAATTTATATGTCAATATAATAGAAATATTTCTTGCAGGGAGTATCTGTGTTCCAAAAATAAGAAACGGTTTGGTAGAAAAAAGTACGTACCTGAACTGTATTTCTGCTTAAAGACTGATTCAATTTTTTAAACAATTATAACTGTCAATAACGGTTCTCCGGGCTAATGAGCCGTGGTCTGTTTCGTCGGTAATTGCGGCAGACATCTTCAGAGGCGGTGTGGTAGTCGTCGTAGTGTTCGCTCAACAAATCCTTTTGACTATAGTTTCGCCAAACAGCTTGTCATTGTCAAACAAATGATTCAAATTGAATGAATATAAACAGATGTACAGTGGTGTTTATATATATTTTGGAAATACCATTAATTATTAAATGTACTGAATAATACTGAGTGGTACAGTACAAATCTACCTGGTCATTTTTATTTTGTATCCGAAAATACCCTGTTAAATGACCAGGTAGATTTGTTCCACTCAGTATTATTTAGTACATTTAATAATTAATGGTATTTCCAAAATATATATAAACACCACTGTACATCTGTTTATATTCATTCAAATTGAATCATTTGTTTGACAATGACAAGCTATTTGTCGAAACTATAGTCAAAAGGATTTGTAAATAAAAAGGTGACAATAAACAAAGTAGTGTTTATTCGTTTATTATTAAGATGAATTATTACAAAGTAACGGCTGAATCAGTCCAATTTTTATAATAATCGCGATTAGTTTCTCACTTATCCAATACATAATAATAAGAATTAATATTATTATTGTTTTGTGTATCGCAAAATAGCTTACAAAACTTCTCGATACATCCCAGTCGGAAAAAATCACTCCGATTATGTTGTACTGCCCACAGCTTTCTTACTTGAGTAAGGGAGGTGAAAGGTGGTTTGGAAAATTAAAACGAATATCCAAATTGGAGAGGAACACTAGAAGAAGAGGAACCAGGAAGTCGGATAACTCAGGATGGAAAAATGGTAGCAGGGTCGAATTTTCTGTGCTCGTGCTTGATTAATTTAGAAATTCAAAAATATTATTCCAAGTGGATGCCTGGAGTACGGTTCCGCATATAAAATTTAAAAACGTTTGAGATGTGGTGTTAATGGCGGTTGCTGAAAATACAGTGAATATAAAAGGTAAAAAATGAGAAATCTTTGGAAAAATCAAGGGACCAGAGGGCACTTTGGAAGTTAATAGGAAGAAGGAGAGATAGGAAAGTATAGAACACCTCCTAAAACATGAAGAATTAGTTAAAGGAAAATAAAAGGAGTAAAGAGATAGAGATGGAGATTAGAATTCTGTTTGTAAATATCTAAAAATGTAGTTTTAGGGAAATGCGAAGATTGACTCAAGGTAATAAGGAATGGAAGTGAGTGTCCAAGCAGTCTTTGAACTGACTACCCTAACAAAATATGGCGTATGTCACAATCTTCTTATTTAGTCTTTGTTACCATATTTCACATTTCTGTATGAATTGTACTTGTATCAATCTACTGGCCTATCAACACCAAACACCTCAATTTTAATTTTATTTATATATTTATTTCATTTCTTTTTCTTTAAACGAAGAAATTAGAAGCGTTAATAATGTGATGTCAAAGGAGAACAGCAGCAAGGATAGGGAGATAGAGGACTAGTTAGAGCCATACACGAAACAGAAACAGGAGTACAGACAGCCAGAGGAATAATACATTACATTTCTGTTCTCAAATAGTTAAGGATGTGAAATGTGAATATTGGCTCAAGATAAGAAGGAATAGAGGTGCGTGTCCAACCAGTTTTTGAACTGATGACCCTATGATTAGTGTTGGGAGAATCGAATGATTTTCAGAATCGAATACCTTGTATTCGAATACCTTTGAGAATCGAATGAGTATTCGAATCCTTTTGAGAATCGAATGAGTATTCGAATACAAAGAATCGAATACCTTGCATTCGAATACAAAAATACGAATCATTTAGGTTTTAAGGTCGAGACTAGCGATTGGGGTCATTGGGTTCTGTAATGACTGATAACTGTTTTATGACAAAATTTTATTGCAAATTGCAACCCATGAGGTGGAAACATAAGCTGTTTCACAAAAGGATACAGGGGCGTAAAACTAAAATAATTTTGAACAAAAACTGTGACTTCCTAGTTTGTACTAAGGTCACAGGTCGTAATGCAAGTATGACCAACTAAAAGAGTAATGCAAGAAGTAATTGGTGTAGACGTGAAGTCAAAATAAAAATATTAAGCTATAGAGCAAAACCTTATTGGTAATTATAAGTAGCATTTACAATTAAAAAACGAAATATTGGTTAAAAGCTGAAAGTTGCAATTAAGGAGTGTGAATGGGGTTAATTTAAATTTTACTGTTACGATTTTCGTTCACACGTTTATGTCTACTTGTCCACATCCCTTGCATACACTTAAAGGTTTTATATTTGTATACACACCCACCAGTCGAGTTATGTGTGTTATATACAAAGTTCAACACGACACGGTGGTCTTGTATTGAGAACATATTGTATACATATATACCTAAAAACTTACAATTAATTTATTTTGACATATTTACAGCATAAGGCAGTTTTAAACTAGCCTGCATAGTTTTTGAAGGATTACCTATTCTTTGTCGACTATTGAAACAAGCTATATCGAAAGATAATAACGTGTCTATAGTAATTTTTAATGATTTTTTTAATTACGATATCGTACGATGTCGTTTTAGTTATTTTTTGGAACAATGATTACCTACATAAATTTTGTTATTTTGACTATTATACGTAATGTACGTTAAAATAAGAAAAAAGGGTGGAAATATAAAATCCAACATATGCTTTGTCATCACGATCGCAGTTAACCGACCCGAATTGTGTAGATTTATTCCGATTCAATGTTACGACCAGAGACGTGATTATGACTAGACTGCGCCTTGCGTTTATAAAGTGATACCATTTGGGTAGGCAACACATTTTGCGACTTATGGGACAGAAACGCGAGAATTATTAAGAACGCTCGTAACATCACTTAGAAAGTTTGAGGCTGTTGAAGTGTTAAGTGTAGTTATTTCAAATAAATGTTGTGCGACACTCTTTTTCTTGTACATAGGGTTTTGTGAACACTGAAGTATTTTTTGTTAAAGTAATATAAAACTAGTTTAATACTAGAACAATATGGTTACATATTGTTGTGCATACGGTTGCCGTCAAAAGAGTTCTAAAGGTTCTTTCACTTCATTTCATGTGTAAGTACAATTTAAACATAAGACACACTGATACATTTGTAATTTCTTCGAAGGTTCCTTAAGGATCCTGAATTAAAGAAAAAATGGTTGAACGCACTAAGGCGTGAAAGTTTTACACCGTCCAAATATTCAGTTGTGTGTTGTTTGCAGCAAACATTTCAAAGAAAATGACGTTTTAATATCAATATCCATGGGAAAAATAAAATTAAAGCAAAATGCTGTACCTAGCGTTTTTGATTTTCCTTAGCATTTAATTAAAAAAGTAGTAGATACCTCGACGCAACAAACGAAGTATTTTTTCAGGGGAGCAAAAGTAAGGAAGTAATTGAATGAGTAATATTAAGATAAAGAGTTAATTTAATTTTGTTCTAAAATAGTACCATGAATACCCATGTTAATTGACACCTCTCGCATATCTTTCTCTAACTTACGTCTTCTCATACTTCTTTCTTTCTTTTCTTCTCATGATTAACATACTATTTTTCTAACTTTCCCAACAGAATACACATAATGAACGACTATACATACCTTACATTTTTTTTATTAAGAATAACTCACGAAACGTATCTTATCAAATTCAATATTACCAACTATTATTTGAACCATAAAATCAGACTTTGTAAAATACATGTAAATAGTAGTAGTAGTACCGTTAATATACATCATTTTAATCACAGTCATCACATCTTTTTTATCAACTTCATACACCAATTATTCACACAACCAGAAATCTACTTGCGTTACTAATTAACTTACTTTATTTTCACTTATAGCACATATATTATTGTAAACAAGAGTATTTTATCTTTTTTAAAGAATGTTTTCAGTATATTTGGTCTGTATGTTAAATGCTATTGTAAATGATTTAGAATCTTTAAAGTCCGTAAATTTCCGTTTAACGGATAGGAAACTTAAATGTGTCCCCGAATATGCATTGTTGGTTGCATACCCAAAGTACATCATTTTCTAGTACAGAGAATATTGCATACGCTCGGTCCATATTATTATATAACCACGTCTCTGATTACGACGAACGACGATTCTTCTCTCGTCTCTCGCTTGACGAACTCGAGATTACTCGGTATTACCGCTTTTGATTATTTTTAGTATTCGAATCAGAGTATGTATTTGAATACTTCGTTGAGAATCGAATACTTCGATTATTTGTATTCGAATACTCCCTTCACTACCTATGATGATTACGAAATATGTCGTGCACGAATAATTATTATTGTAGGTATAATAAACCAACACAAATTCAGGTCAATTGATGTATTTTTGGGTTTCTACAAAATTTTATTTGAAATTGAAATACCCATCTAGAAAGGACGGAGGCTTAGTTCCATAACTACCCCATGTGTGCCTTACCATTGCAAAACAATTAAAAAACATTACCCTTTTATGATTTAATTTAAGTGACACTTGATAAAATAATAAAATACGCAACTAACTTTTCCAATGTTTGTTCAAATTATTTACAATTGTTTCGCCCAACATTGGCATCTTCAGAAGACATATGACTCCGCATGTCTTCATATGTCTTCTGAAGATGCCCATGTTGGGCGAAACAATTGTAAAAAATTTGAATAAACAATGGAAAAGTTAGTTATGTATTTTATTATTTTATCAAGTGTTAAGTATGTTTTTCCATAAAGTAACGGCAGCAACAATCAATTTTTTCATTTAAGTGTTTTTTATGCACAGCTAAATACCTACATAGGTATTAAATAACAGCGAAATAGTAGAAATCATTAAGGAAAGACAATGTACTAACTTTGTTTTACAAGTTACCTAACAGTTGCAAGTAATGTTTAAGTGAATCATGCGTGTCTGCTACAGTATCTGTATTGTAGGTCCTTAATATTATTAACTGTACATGTTTGTTCTATTGTGCAGATTTCAGGAAAAGTACCTACTACAACAATTTCAACGTTAATGGACATAATTATGTTCCAGACACCGACTTTTATAATCTATCAGAAATTCCTTTTCCTTAAAAAGCAAAAACAATTGCTGTCTTATATTCTTTCTTGTTAAGGTAGAGAAAAATGCTATGAATCTATATATAGAGTTAGAGAGACTGTTAAGTCAGTAGAAAATATGTTAAATAAACTAAACCAATAAAAATTCAATAGAAAAAGTGCGAAGAAAATTTGAGAATTAATTTTGAAGGAAGAGCTGAAGAATTGAAATTGTCACATATGAAATTGGAATACAAGCTTACATGTATAAAAAGCATATATACATATTCATTATATATATATGTCTATATATATATATATATATATAGATATATATACCGAGCGGCGTGGTCTAGTGGTCTAGATCATTGCTTAGCATTCGGGAGGTCACCGGTCCGGCTACTCTGGTCCAAGTTCTCTATGGCTTCCTTGGATCACTAAGGCAAATGCTAGGGCAGTAATATTCCATAGATAATCTTTCACTTCTCTTCTGTCTTCATTTCGTCCGCCTCATCTTTCTTTCCCTAACCACTCCATCCACCCATTCCCACGATTCCTGCAAGGAGGCTAAAGAGGGCCTTACGCCCTACCCTCCGGCTTTGCACTACAGTGTAGGTCGGAGGGACTGCCCTCCCACCAGCACGAGTAGTTGGTTGAAATGAAACACAATTTATTTTTTTATATATATGTAATGATTTTAGCATTGCACAAGAACGATGTACGGAAATGGAACAGGTTAGAAGTAGCTTGAACCAGTTCATTCGGGCTTAGATTGCAAACTACTTAACCCTTTTATTATATTAAGGTCATATCTACTCACTTAAATTTGCTACGATTTATAGTAAATGTAATTTCCTTATTTTCTAATGTATACATAAGAATATTGCTATCACCAAGTCGGATATTTAAAGTTGGTCCAGATAAATTTTTATGACCGAGTTTCCAATCCTCGATGCATACTTTCAAGAACTTATTACAATGATTGATTGCTTATATCCTAGTTTAGGTAGGTAACGATTATCTTGCACAATAATTTGCATAAGTATTAGTTAGTTTGTTACAAGAAGGTATTCTTTGAAGAAGTAACAGGGTTATAAACTGGGTCACGCAGTTAAAAACATTGACAGAATTTTTATGCAATAGCTCCGACACATTCTAATTCAGAACAGTGACTTTCAACAAATGTAATATTTGTTGTTAACATTCGCTTTATGAACATCAGAAAGTGTGGTGATGTCTGCAGGGTACGAATAATTAAACATTATTAAGGAAGGTCAAAGGAAATTTCATTTTAAGACCAAAAATTTAAATAATAAAAATTTTTGTTGTTTGGATCCATGAGAAAACTACTTTCTTATTTATTTTAAGTTACTTAATTAGCCAGCAAAAATAGATACAAGACAACAACACTACTGGTAAATAAAACGTTTTATTTTGTGTACTAAAATAAATAAAAGATTAAATTGACGATCAAATTTAGATCATACTTACTATAAAAAAATTAAATCTACTTATGTAATTTTCAAATGGATGTGCCACGTAAAATTAATTAATAAAAAGTTTAATATTATCCCTGGTTCGTTGAGAAAGATATCCGGAAACGTAATAACATTTAAAAATTATGAACCAATCTCTGAAACTTTTCAACATTTCTTTTTAGTTTATCTTTTTTTTCTGCTAATTTTGTAAAAATAAGTAAATTCTTATTTAAAAAATTAGTTTAAAAAATACAATTACAGTTTCAAAAAAATCCTTCAATTGGAGTTGCACCATAGATCATTCTCTTAATATAAAAATTTAAATATAAATATGAAACCAACAGAAATAACTGCTCCGAGGGCTAATACCCCTATCGGCATTGAATTACACTATTGATTCCGATGTATTATTAGACGAAGATATAACATATTCAAAAAAGAAGGAATTAAAATCCTTATTCGTCTAAATATTAAGATCAATGATCTCAAATTTTGAACGCGTCCTACCAAGTAGGCACAACGAACCGAAAGCCATATCCCACGACCGGTTTCGACCTATCGGGTCTCATCAGGAATCAACAGTGTAATTCAATGCCGGTAGGGGTAGTAGCCCTCGGAGCAGTTGTTTCTGTTGGTTCCATATTTATATTTATATTTATAATATAGCCTGTAGAGGCATTTCTGCCAACGCCCACCTGATGAGGCCCGATAGGTCGAAACCGGTCGTGGGATATGGTTTTCGGTTCGTTGTGCCTACTTGGTAGGACGCGTTCAAAATTTAAGATCTTTGATCTTAATGTTTAAACGAATAAGGATTTTAATTCCATCTTTTTTTGGATACATTATCTTAATGTTTTCGGTTCGTAAAAAAAATGGTTTGTCTTTTAGTAATAGACAAAAATACATGACTAAAGCAATACTCGCATTATTGTAAACTGCATGATTCATGCAAAATGAATAAAATTGAAACAATGTTATGTTTACGATGTTGGTACCTGTAATAAATTCAAACTTCATTTAAAAAAACAATATTGTTTATCATCCAAACTTAAATTACTGTACAAACAGCTAGCCACAAATACCGAATAAAACACTGATGTTCTCTACAACTATTCTCGTATCTCTTGTTGTTATCGTTTGAAAAAGACAACCTTTTTTGCACTGACACCACATCTGTTGTTTGTCTGTTGTGTCCTTTAATGACATTGAGTCCTGAGTTGGCTGTTACTACGTTGTGTAAATGTTATTGTATGTGTATGTTTGCCATGAAAGACATTTAGATATTTAAAAACACGTGTTAGAAGTTTCTAATAAATATTTTGTGAAGACATTTTCTAATTTGATTTAAATAAATATTTTTCTTTTAAAAATAGAATTTTATTGTTATTTTCATAGATAAAAATGTTATATATTCCAAATATGTATATATAAGAATGTAAATAATATTCATGTTATGGAAAAAAGAATTGATAATAGTACCAAGCAGTAAGGACGAATACCACCAATAGGTAAAATAATAAGAAAACAAAATAACTTACTATATTAACATTAACTTACCCAAACTGTTGCAAAAGATATGATATCCAGGGAAGACTCCAATTCTTAAAGCTGTATTTTACACGATTTATATTTATTTATATATTTATTAGTTGGTATAAATACACAATACACAGTAATAGTAATAGTAATAATAATAATAATAATAATAATAATAATAATAATAATGATTCTCCATTCGGAGAAATAAATTATATACTATATACTATATATATGATCCTGAAAGAGTGAGGAAAGCCTGACGTGCTCAGGAGCCATAATTAAAATTAAGACTTAAAACTAATACTTATAGGCTAATTACTTCAGGCCTGATGAAAAAAATCATAAACTTATGATTACAAATTAGAAAATTAGGTATTAAATATTATACAACCTGTGAAACTGTTTTGTTTTTATTATCATTAAAATATTGTATTATAGTCTTCTTTTTGCCTTTGTCTGAAATTTTAAGATCTTTAAAACAATTTGGCAATCTATTAAAATATTTAATTGCTGTATATGGACTATTTTTCTCAAATATGGTTCTTTTATGTCTTTTTTCTGGTAATACTAGAAGATTTGCAGAAAGATTTGCTTAACCGACTGTAGTGAAAAACAACACATTTAGTAGCGAACAAATCTTCAATTGTGGGTATATTTTCATTTTTCAATAACTTTATAAATTTATTTTGTAGATTTACGAGTTGTTTCAGCTGAGTCGGATAAGGTCCACCCCAGATTATTAATCCATGATTTATTATACTATATACATACGCATAATAGATTACTTCTAAGACTTTAGAGAAAAAATGTTTAAGATTATAGGCTAGGTACAAAAAAAATCTTACTTTTTTAATGACGTGCTGAATGTGATAATCCCATTTTAGATTATGACCAAGATATTTAATAACTTTGGTTATATTTATTAAAACATTATTCAAAGATATCTCAGTAGAATACGGTACACTCTCATATGTTGTGTTTTAAGTACATTTAAAGTTAATTTGTTTGATATAAGCCAGTTATGAATTCTTTGCAACCTTTGGTTTATGTTATTTTGTGCTTGTTCCCAATTTTCGTCATAAGATAATACGACAGGACAGTGTCATCAGCAACAGCAAATGTATCACTATATCATTATATTTTATTAACATTTTTTTTTAAATTTTACTACTTGCAACTCTATTGGATAATTACATGAAGTAAAAGTCGAAACACGTGATATGTCTGTCAATATTTAAAACCTCATTTGTTGATACATTACACTTTTACTTTCACTGAATGTTAATATGTTTCATACCAACTAACTTTTATTACATACCTACATTAATTTATTTATGTGTATTTATTCGTCTTATATCAGTTGATGCATCTTATTTGCATTATTTATCTATTTTGAGTAAACCAGTTCGTTTTGTTCTAGTGTATGAGTACGTAAATAGGTAATACATATTTACATATCTAATGTAAATGTTCTCACTTCCTTCTTTCAATATTCTTCACGCACGTCAGTTTCTCACCATTAGTACCAACGCCTTTCAGTTAGATTACGCAAAATTAGCGTGCAAACTACGACGAAACAATAAAATTGGATAAGTTGCTCATCAGACAAGTTTTCAGGTGCGAAAAAGACTTTTGTTTTCAAAATTGCAAAATAAACACGTACATTTTTATTATACAATGGAGCAACAAAATTTCAATTTTAGTTAGAAAATGCAGTTCCCTATATAGAATTAAGTGATAAATAATTTTCTTTTCGTTTTTTCCGTTTTGTTAAAAATTGTCTTTGAAATTAGCAGATTTTTCATAATTTTTCTCTTTTAGAGTAAGACAGTAACTAAAATTGAACTATACTTTAAGAAAAAGTGACAGATCTGAATAAAATTCAGTGATAAAAAGGTACCTCACCTTGACTTTTCTTCAATTTTCTTGATTTCTTCTAACACCCTTTTGTCCAATAAAACAAAATTATCTATAAATATAAATATAAATATGGAATCAACGGAAACAACTATTCCGAGGGCTAATACCCCTACCGGAGTTGAAATACACTGTTGATTCCGATGGACTCCTAGACGAAAATATAACATATTCAAAAAAGAAGGAATTAAAATTAAATTATATTTTCGTCTAGGAGTCCATCGGAATCAACAGTGTAATTTAACGCCGATAGGTGTATTAGCCCTCGGAGTAGTTGTTTCTGTTGATTCCATATTTATATTTATAATATAACCTGTAAAGGCCTTATATTTATATTTATAGTATAGCCTGTAAAGGCCTTTCTGCCAGCGCCCACCTGATGAGACCCGATAGGTCGAAACCGGTCGTGGGATGTGGCTTTCGGTTCGTTGTGCCTACTTGGTAGGACGCGTTCAAAATGTGAGATCTTTGATCTTAAAATTTAGATGAATAAGGATTTTAATTCGTTCTTTTTTTAATATAATTTATCTAGACCCCTTTAAGTATTCTATAATGGATAGGATTGAAAAAACCCTTTTAAATAGAATACTTTTGCATAAAAAAATAATTACTCTTAAAAGTGGAAAAGTAATTTTAAATTATTGAATAAAATATTGTATAAGTATCTGAAATGAAAGTAAAAGCTCGTAGTAAAGTAATACTTGTAAGTAATAATTAACAAATATTTTTTCATTATTAGTTAAGTAATTTTGTATAATTTATGTATCTCATAATGATCAAGTCAATATGTAAAAACCAGGGAGATGAAATCTTACTCTTATACAATTCCGTAAAAACGCTTTCCTAATTTTCCACCACCTCTAAGACATCTACTGGTTTAAGCGACAAACATTTATTTTGTGTTTTGTATACTACTGCGACATCTTTTACTCAGTATTTAAATCACGCACCTACTATACAGTTTACAATACGTTTTAAAAGAAGATAATTGTAAATAATAGCAAAAACTAAGAAACAAAACAGACAATAATTTTGGAACGGAATATTAAATCAAACAGTTACAATTATTATCAAATTTCCGTCAAATAGTAAATAAGATAATAGTAATTCTTTTAATTTATATAAATACACTTTTAAAAAGTAATTTAAATTTACTAAAAAATAAGAACGTTACCCATGTTTATTCAAATCTTAATAATATTATTTAAAAAACAACCCCTAAAAAACAAAACTATATCTGACTGACAGACAACCTCCTGCCTGAACCGGTGTCGACCTAGAAATTTGAAAATTTGAGAAACTATTACTTGGATAGTCTAGGGCTGCAGTAAGGAAGTATTTTTGAAATTCAATTCCTGAAAGCATTAAAAAGGGGTGACAAAATTTATATAGAGGAAAATATTTTTTTTCAAACACGATATTGAAGCTTTTTTATGAACTATTTAAAAGTAAATAATACAAAGTGAAGATGTATATAATTTTGACGAATCTAGCTGAAAATAATACGAAACTGACGGACATTCTATGTAGGTAAAGGAGGAGATATTGCCTCGATATTTATTTAGATATGTTTATGGTAAAGCCTTGAATAAATATTCTTAATCTAAAGATAATTAGATGTTTTTTAAATCAGCCTACTTTGATTTATACTTACAATAAATGGAAGAAGGGGAGACTGGGGTCAGTTGGCATAAGGAGCTAGTTCTCACACAGCCTCTATTTTCTACCAGAAAGGAGTTATATCACTGTCATATGTAAAGGTGCACCGTCCACCCTTACTTCAGTCCGTATGTACCAAGATATCCTTATTAGAAAAGGACCTTGTTGGACATTACTGAATTCCACAATAACTAGCAAATTTCTACAGATGGCGTTCAGTTTGCTGTCTGTATTTGTTTCTTCTCATTACATCAAAAAATTGAAAAATTAAAAATCAAAATATACAGGGTTCTTCGAGTTGATGGGCTATTAGAAGTAAATGAATTAGTAGAATGAATTCAATTCTGAAACTTGGGCTCATTTGCTTATTGTTTATGCCGCTTCTTCTAAAAATATTTTCCAGTTCGATTTACATACATTTATACCGGAAGCATATGTTAACTTTCTTATTTTAAATGGAATGATATACTTTTTTTACATCATCCGAATTCATGCATATATTATAGGAGGACTACCCCGCAAATATTGATGGATTTTGAGTTATTTAATTTTGTCAAAATTTTTGACATTTGCACGTTAACATTTAAAAAACCGTAATTCAATTCATTTTTGAGATTTTACGTTTTAACTCGTAACAATTATTTATAACTATTCACATTATCGAGAAAAAAATGAGGTTTTCAACTAAAATGTACAGGGTGCTCACATTTTGTGATCAAAGTTGGTCAACTTCAAACAAGTAAAGTCAATTTTTTTAAATAGAATGACCCATTTTTGACTGCATATTTGAATTCCTCATTAAATTTGGGTCTATTGAAATGGGACTATCGTATACCTTTGTTTATACTTTTTGACAAAATTTACAATTTGTGAAAATGTTGCTTTTTTACACTGCTTACGTATAATGTTAATGAAAGCAGTGTGCTTAAAAAAAGTGCGGAGAGCAACGACAATTGAACTCGAACAAAGAATTGTGAAATATTTATATCCAAATGGCGGACATATTGAACATTTAATGTAATTGTAATTGGTTTTCTTTTTTAGTTATTAAGTAATGTTTCGATTTTAATTTTTACTAAACATTTATAATGATCAGTAAATTTTGCATTTTCAACGATCTTGGGAAAGTGTGAAAATAGGCAAGAAACTTATTTCATTATCTTATTTGTCTACAATTGGTTTCGTGTGATTGTTTTGTTTTACGATACCATTTTGTAGAAAATTTGATTCAATTCTTTTAATTTTTTTTCCAGTCATTCTCGGTTTGTTTGCAAATTCTTTCTGTAATTTTTCCACATTCACCATGTCAATAAAATAAATTTAAAATATCTTGAGTAGTAGTAATAGTAGTAGTAGTAATGTAAATTATTCATTGTGGATGTTTTATTGCAACAATTCAAAATTGTGGGTCTGGAAGACGGCATACGCTTTCTGACACTTAACAACAATTGATTGTTTAACTGTTCCGAAATCACAGCACACTGCTTTCATTAACATTATACGTATGTAGTGCAAAAAGCAACATCTTCACAAATTTTAAATTTTATAAAAAAGTATAAACAAAGGTACACGATAGTTCCATTTCCATAGACGCCAAATTTAATGAGGAATTGGAATATGAATTCAGAAATTTTTTATTTAAAAAAAAATGACTACTTCTTTGAAGTTGACCAACTTTAATCACAGAATTTGAGCACCCTGTACATTTTAGTTAAAAACCACATTTTTTTTCGATAATATGAATAGTTATAAATAATTGAATTACGGTTTTTTAAATGTTAACGTGCAAATGTCAAAAAATTTGGCAAACTTAAACAACTCAAAATCCATCAATATTTTCGGGGTAGTACCTCCTATAAAATATGCATGAATTCGGATTTTCTATCGGAAAATGTAAGAAAAAGTATGCCATTCCATTAAAAATAAGAAAGTTAACATCTACTTCCAGTATAACCGTATGTAAATCGAACTTGAAAATATTTTTAGAAGAAGCGGCATAAACAATAACCAAATGAGCCGAAGTTTCAGAATTGAATTCATTCTACTAATTCATATACTTCTAATAGCCCATCAACATGAAAACCCCTGTATACGCCCTACTTCATATAATATACTAATTTTATTACATTTTCATTTAATTATTTTAAAAGAATTAAATTAATTTTTTGTGTAAATGAATAAATTGTTTTAAACGTACAATTCAAAAAGAAAAAGGAAAGTGATGTAGGGCAATGTTGTGAAATTAAATCATTCTGTTTTAATGTCAAACATTAACGGCTATGGTCTTTTGTATTCTCTATAACAAAAATATCTATAGCGAACTAATAGTAGGTTCCTTCAGTTTTGTTATAGAGAGTTTATACTGTATGCATAAATAGATAATATTTACACAATATTTTTCCTGTATTTCAGAATATGTAGATAATTCTTATATAATTATTAATAAATAAAAAAGTATCATCTTTTGTAATAAATATATCGACAGACAATATTATTTCTACGAAACAATCGAAAGTTTAATTTACAATAACATAAAATACCATGTACGTCCAAAAACATTTAAACAAATTATGGTTAGCTTTATATTTCATTTTTCTGTACGTTCAGGTCAATTTCCGAATTTTAGAATATGTTGGGTATAAAAAACACAAAGTAAACAATATTTAATCAATTCAAGTAAGAGGTTCAAGGCTGAACAAGTAGACAAGTTAATTTGTGATAAAATTAGTTAGTTCACTGAAAGACAGTGAATTATAACAACTTTAATGTAAGTAGTGTGCGAAATAAGTAAGAGCAATGCCCCCAACCCTCTACTATTTTGAGGCAAGTCCTGCTGTTCGAAGTGTCCTGTTAACATCTAAAGCCCTTGGAATGAATCTCATATTAAAACCAGTAAACATTCTAATGAATGAACATCTCCGACCCGAATACTTAAAAGTAAGAAAATTAACATCTTTTGTTTAAAGGCTTTTCTAATTTTATCGAATTTTTATCATTTTCGTAACCAAAAGATTGACTAGAAATATACTAAAAATTATTATAAATTAATTAATAGTATACATTTTGTAAAAAATATTTTAAAGATAGGATAAAATTTACTGGTACTTGACTCAAATCCTTAATAAAATAAAAAAATGAAGTATTTTAAACTTCAATAACGTTTATTGCACTTGACTATTGTTTAATCACACTGTGTAATAAACGTTATTGAAATTTAAAATACTTTAATTTTTTATTCTGAAAAATATTTGTTTTTGGTGTTATGCATTTGTTTAGTTTATTTAACTATTTTTAATACTTGAATATAATATATTTATTTATATACTTCACAAAATCTTATTTCTATTCATAGTAAGAGCCACACCTCAATATGAAAAACATTTATTGTATCAAAATAACTTCCAGTAATTTGATAAAGATATAAATATATATTTGTTTATAAACATGTAAAGTTATAATAAACAATTATTGTAGTGCCATATTAATATATCAATTGTATGATATTCATAAGCAATATTATTCTTTTGCAAAATTAATTATCACTACAAAAACTTTTTACTAGGTATTTTTTTAAAAATATATCGTATTTACCATATATGAATAATATTTTTTTAGAAGCATATTTAAAACGCATATTTGCAACATTGATTATGTAATCTGTTATACAAACGTTTATCTTGTTATTGTTAAATAACTATAAAAAAAATAAGTATACAAATTCATCAGAATCAGATCATCGAAAAGACAAAAAAAAAGAATGTCTAAGGGTCAGATTTTTGAAGGGCCCGGTAAACATGTTAATTATATTTATTCTTTTGTATTTTTGTGTGCTCTGTTTTTTGTGGGAGGAGGCATCCGGTCAAAAGAAAATATCTAGGGTCTTAAAGTGTGTTAATCCGACCCTGAAGTGCATAAATTTCTACTATACATATCATACAGAAAGTGAGCAATCCAAAAATATTTAATTTGAACTTAATATCAATAAAAATAAAACAACAATTTCAAATGTTTACTTAATTTAATATGTACTCGACATATGTTTTGGGCATAGCCCATTATCACGAGTAAATTATAAACTATAATTACAACGTATTATTCCTATTATATATACCATAACAGTTACAAATTTAACTAAATAGTAGAGGGTTGATGTTTGGCCTAACTCAATTTTATTGTTGACTAAATTTAATTTTTATCTAAAACCTTCTTAATTTCTAGATTTTCCAACATGGTTAGTTTCCTGCTTTAGCTTACATTGTTTTGTAGTGTCTTAACATTATCTACATCTATAGTATAATTTAACGAGGTACAATGGTCCGATATGCCAGTGTTTTGATGTTTTTTAGTGACATATACACATGTTCTTGTAAACGTAACTTGCAAAATATGTTAGTTAACAATAAAAAAGTAATCCTAAAAAGTGGCGTGTATCAAATTTTTTGCAAAGATTGTAATGCCACTTACATTGGTCAAAGTGGCAGAGCAATAAAAACACGAATAAAGGAACATGTGTATAGATAGTGTCACTAAAAAACATAAAAAACTGGCATATCAGACCATTGCATTCGCTCAATAACACTATAGATGTAGATAATGTTAAGATACTACAAAAAAATGTAAACAAAGCAAGAAACTAATCATGTTGGAAAATATATAAATTAAGAAGGCTTTAGCATAAAGTTAAATTTAGTCAAAAATCAAATTGAGTTAGGGCTAACATCATCCCCTCTACTATTTAGTTGAATTTGTAACTGTTCTGGTATATATAATACGAATAATACGTTGTAATTAGAGTTTATAATTTACTCGTGATAATGGGCTATGCCCGAAACATATGTCGAGCACATATTAAATAAGTGAAGCATTTGAAATTTTTGTATTACTTTTATTGATATTAATAACCATGTTTCACAAAAAATGCACCTAAGACAGTTTAAATATTATTAATTTGAACTTGTATAACGGAGTGGTGAACGTCATCTGTAGAAATTTATTACCAATAGCGAGATCAATAATGCTTAAGAAGTCCGTTTTCGATTATGGATATAGACTTATAGCAACTGTCTACGGCGTACTGATGAGAAAAATTGTGTTCGAAATCTCAATTCACGTCTCATAATTTCAACAAATCACTGGCCAACAACTATCGTATCAATTTAAAATAAAACCAATATAGCATCAGGAGATTTTAGAAGATAGCTGTTCTATCAAAGATGGTCATTCTATTATCAACAAACAATACTAAATTTTTGATTTTATCTAGTAATACAAATCATTATTGCCACACCACAGATCCTGTTTACAGATAAATCCACAACATACAGTTCCTACATTGGTAGATGAAGATGGTTTTTCGATTTGGGATAGTCATGCTATCAATGCATATCTCATTGGAAAATATGGGAAAGATGATTCCTTGTATCCAAGAGACCCTAAGAAAAGAGCTATAGTGGATCAAAGACTACATTTTGATAGTGGAATCTTATTCGCGAGATTGAACCCCATTATGGTAAATAAAAATAAATTAATAGACATTTAGAAAGATAATGCTATATTGACTTTTATTTAAGAAATGGTTTTAGCTTTCTAATAAAATTGAAAACCTTCATATGTTGTTTCATAAACGTCTCCCTTACAATTTTATATCACTGTTCCACCCTCGTAGGTCGTACCGCAATCATTTATTGTCTAAAACTATGAGCAAAATTTGGGTTTCTGTTAAATACCTGTAGTTTCAGAAATTATCCTAAACAAAGAAACTTTACATATTTCTCATATTTCAATTTGAAATTTTCAATTTCCTATATTGAAGAAACAATCAAAATTATCTTTAAACGTAATTCTCATTTCCTTACAGAAAGAAATTTGGTTTGGAAAGTCCAAAGCTATTTCCAAAACACATCTTTGTGCTATAAAAGAAGCGTACTCATTTTTGGAGACTTTTCTATGCATTGAAAACGAGTTGTATATTGCTGGAAGCAGCCTCACAATAGCTGACTTTAGTCTTATAGCATCTGTTACAACAATGGAAATGTTTGTTCCAATTTGTCCACAATTACATCCGAAACTGACTGCTTGGATCCAGCGAATGGAATCACTACCCTACTATAATTCAGCCAATCAAAATGGACTTAACGTCTATGCAGAAGAAATGATGAAACGATGCGGATAATATAATCAATATTTATATTAAGTATGATACTATAAAGTCATTTACTTCTAAGTTAAAAAGGGAATATGAAAACAATTGTATTACGTCTATTCATTATTTAATTTCTAATAAAGAAAACCAGAGGAAAATTTCAAAAATATTTTCAATTATTCACAACAATTGTTTCACCAAAACATTGGCTTCTTCAGGCGAAGATGTTCTGAATAAAAGTCTTTACAAAATAAGCTTAAATACTAGATGCTAAATTTAATGGGGTGAGTAACATCGAAAGGAGGGGTGGATTAAACCTTAACCATTTTATTATTACTATGGTTACCCAGTTAGATTAAACAAAATATTCCACAATAAAACCTTAAATTCAATTTACCCGGTTATTAAAATCAAATCCAACAAGTACACTTAGATCACATAACTTAGGTGATATTTCCTTTAATATATCGCGTGAATTGAAAAAATGAAATAATAGAATTACGTCCTTTAAAACCAGTAATACTTTATCCAAATATATAAAATATAATAAAGATAAATCTAATAAACAATCAAAATCTGGTGTTTATTTACTGGAATGCGAAGACTGTGATCAAGTTTATGTGGGACAAACTGGCAGATCCTTCAAACAAAGGATTAGTGAACATAGGAGATGCTACACCAATGGGCATGTTGATTCTATATACGTAAATGTACTGCGTAGTATTTAAGCTTATTTTGTAAAGACTTTATTCAGAACATCTTCACCTGAAGAAGCCAATGTCTTGGTGAAACAATTGTTGTGAACAATTAAAAATATTTTTGAAACTTTCCTCTTGTTTTCTTTATTTGACGTGGAGTTTCAACAAATAAAGCCTACTACCCTTATTTATTTAATTTCTATTTGTCATTGTACGTTATTTATATGATTTAAATAATAAATGGTAATTTTTAACATTTAAAGTGTTAAGCTTATGAATACTCAATTACTCGAATATATATGTTTTCTTTTCTTTCCAAATTTTCCGATTTAGAAAGAAAAACTAAAATTTTCTTTCGGAAAGAGTTACGTTCTATTAATATACGTAGTGTGTCCATTAAATGCGAGAAGTGAAGTTGTATGAACTCTATTAAACAAAATTTGGGATAGATCAATCATAACCCTTTCAAACATCTATCCATTTGTTGTAATGTATAGTTCTGAACATCTCTGGAGGTCCGCCACTGGTGCCAAGCACCAAGATGCACTCCGTGTCCGAAACCATGGAAGAAGTTCGTGATGGCGTACAGACATAAAAATCAAACTCAATCGTAAGGCAAAGTCCACTCTTTTGAGGTTAGTTCGGGTGAGACTTTTTTGGGAACAGCACAAAGTGTAGGCCACACGTGCTTTTCATCATCTACACATCGGTGAGAAACTAATGAAAACTGTAGGCGTATCTGGCAATACATCCGCGGAGACAAGATGAAGTTCTCACCACGACGCTGTTAAAATGTTAATGTATAATTTTGAGAAACTTATATCTACACTCGAAGAGGTTTGTGATCCAAGCAGTAGCAGATGCAAAAGAAGCATCATCCAAATTTTTACCGACGTTGTATGACTACAGTTCCTTATTTACCTTTTTTTTTGGTGTGGTCCTAAAAGCAGTGAAACAAACGCAAAAGTGTATACAGATATGTAGGCTATCTCTGGAAAAGTTTGCGAGAAAAATAAAAGATTCTAAAAAATATGGAAAAAGATTTGGAAATTTCAATTTCAAGAGGAAATTCTGAAAATTTACTCTAGAAGAATATTTTACGAACAAGAAGAAGATCAATATAAAAACATAAGCTTTCACGGCCGGAATTCATAGTAGAATGATGGTTCGGGCTTGTAGGACGTGGTCGATGTGAACGGTTTCGTCCAGACGTTTCGTCATTAACTGCGGCTGACATCCTCAGTGGGTGCTGCGTTGACTATGCGGGGGAAGATTATACCTCGAAGTATAACGAAACGTCTGGACGAAACCGTTCACATCGACCACGTCCTACAAGCCCGAACCATCATTCTACTAAGAAGGAGATCGTTACATAGTAATGGATAACAACTTCATAATGTGGTGTTGTGCAATCTAAACCATTTCTCGCGTTAACTAAAAAAGAACTTCAAGTATTCTTCCTATTCTGACAAAAAATTATGATTAATTTTCTCTAAAAATTTTGGTGATTTTATGACTGAGGCATCACTTGAAAGCCACCAGTATTTCCCGGCACCTAAGGAGATTCAAAAGCCATAAATCATCGTATGCGTACTAGCAAAGCTTAATCCCTTTAGGGCGGGGATAATCGGCCGGTAGGCAGAATGATAACTGCTCAGCAAGATTCAGTAGCGTGTGGCAAATAGTTGCAAATTAACAGTGTTAAGAAGGGGTTATTGGGGTAAGTAAATTAGTTGAATGAATTAACTTGTGTTCCGTGTTCAGTACTTTTTCTCTCAGTAATACACGCCGCTGAACTACAAGTTTATTTTAATTTATAAGTAAGGGAACTATAGTTTCAAACATAAACTCCTGCACAATCTTCTTGTTTTGTTTTTCTGGCCATAATTCACATTTATGTCTGCATTATCCTTGCATCAATCTACTCGCCCATCAACATCAAATACCTCAATTTTAATTTCATTTATATATTTATTTCATTTTTTTATTCTGTAAAAGAAGAACTTTTAACTTCGCTTGTAATGTAGTTCCAAAGGAGAACAACAGTAAGGAAAGGGAGAGAGGGCTGGCTAGACGTATTATACGAAGCAGAAACTGGAGTAAAAAGCACCAGAGGAAAACTAGATTATATTTTAGTTCTGAAATAGTTAAGGATGTGGAATGTTCTTGTTTATGGGACACGCGAATTTTGGCTCAAGTTATTAAAGAGTGGAGATGCATGTCCACCCCGAACCTATGATGATGAGGTCAATGTACTCGGGATTGAGCTCATATTTTTAATTGGTTCTATCTATAAACAATAACTTAACTGTACGAATAAGCTGTATATTTTATTAATTAACTGTTTTATCAAATAAAGCCTAACTATTCATTAAATATTATCTTTACAACATTTAAATATCATTATTCCAATTATTGTGTATTTAATATTGCAATAACTCACAAAACGCAGTATCATTTTAAACAAATAACAATGCTGAAGTATCCTTTTTTATCATTTTTCAATAAAACTTTTTATTTTTAATTAACAGTGGCAGATCAGTTAGAACTTTCGAAGTTATTGGTATTATGGTTGGAACTACAGACAATATAAACTTAACCTGTTAATTTCTGTTATTAGTTTAATTAAAAATTACCCAGTTCATGGAAAATTAGTGCAAAATTTGGTTTATACCTTCGATTCTTATTTTTTCATTTAATTGAAAGTGGCTGTTTTTTTTATTAATAAAGCGTACAATCGAATTAATAAGGAGGAATAAAAAGTGAGCAAAGACACATAAAAAGATCAAAAAATTATTTACTAATTCACTACGATTTATTCATTTTTAAAGAACCATATAAAAACAAAAGTTATTTACAAGAATTACCATTTTTAATATTGAAAGCTAATAATTGTAGTCCCTTTTGTGTTTCGATTTTTAATTGCCAACTGATAATGTAAGTAATTAAAACTGTTTTAAGTAATTAAAACTGTTTAGGCATTCAATTAATGAAACAATAAGCAATTAAAATTCACTACTACACAGCAGTGACGCTGGGACTAAGAAGAATTTATATATCACTATATAATTTCCTTTTTTAACAGAATAGAAAAAGACGTTCGATTTTTAATGAGATCTTGTAATATAACAATGTTAACATTCTGAAAGTAGATACTATGGCTAGTTAAATAAGTTTTGTAACATCATTCATACACTTTAGACTTTTTATCTCCATCTAAAACATCATACGTGTTATCAAACAACAGTGTTCACAACTGAAGCCTCAGTCAGGCTACCACCACCACCAAAATCTGTATTCTTCCAAGTGAATTGACACACATTATTAAGTATATTTTTTAAAATCATCCTGTTTACTCGATAAAGCATTGATTCCTTCATAATTTTTAAATTGGCCTCTTCAAGCCTTAATCAAAGTATTTTAACGTCTTTTACCTCTTATTCTCTTCATTTAGGTCAACTAAAACCTGATTAAGTATTTTTGTTTACTGTCGGTCTGCTTATTGTTCTGATGCAACTAAAACTGCACCAATGCATTATGCAGTGCACATATAATGAAAACTGGCCTCCAGTATTACACCAATACTTGATCCAACAAAGTGCACAAGTTGTACCTGCATCAAAAATATCTGAAATCAACTTGGAAGTGATCCCATCTCCTGCGTAATATTCGTCTTTCGTGTTATTGTTAACAATTTTCTTCGTAAAGTAAGGTGTTGTGAAAATAAATTCTATTTACTTTTGCTTGGCAAGTTGTCTCATACAACTTTAACGTGTAATTTAAATAGACCTACGAGCCACCGTCGCTGTAACCAACGCCTTTTTGATAACCTCGTATTATTTTAAGTGCAAGGGTCAGTAGGAGTCAAATAAAGGAAGTTCATTATTATTATTAATAACAATCGCATATTTCTACTGCAGTAAGAAACTATATTCATTATATTATTGTACGTGATTGAGATGGCACCGACACTTTACTATGCGAATGCCAGCTCTCCGTCTAGGGGCGTACTCCTTGCAGGAAAGGCCCTTGGCATTAACTTTGATCTTAAACCCATAAACGTATTTGAAAAGGAACAACTGAAACCCGAATTTATAAAGGTAGGTAAAGGGATTTGTTTTTTATCATTAGCTGTCTTTTATGTATCGTCAATTGTCTGTCAGTTCTTGTCTTAAATAATTAAATGATCGAAATAATTGTTGCGATTAGAAGAGATTGAAAATTATTCACTTAGAATGCGTCTTCGATTTTTCGAATCATTTTATGTTTTGATTGTCGATAATATTAGAATTTATAATTTTGATTTATTAATAAATGTACCTTAATTATGTATGTTGTTATATGACTATTTCATTAGATCAATCCACAACATACACTTCCAACTTTGGTTGAAGAAGATGGATTCATTTTATGGGATAGCCACGCTATAAACGCCTATCTAGTTGGTAAATTTGGCAAAGACGACTCCTTATATCCAAAGGATTTGAGAAAAAGAGCCATTGTAGATCAACGTCTTCATTTTAATGATGGTACATTGCTACCCAGATTTTTGAATATTTGCGTAAGTGTTCAATTGCCCTGTACCTACTTATCCCTTAACAAAAACTTGAAATAATTGCTCGTAAAAAAATGCATATTTTTCTTAATTGAAATTCATTAAAATCGCAAAGTGATTGACCAACCCGAGAAATAAAGATTGAAAATAAAATAATAAGAAAATACAAAGAGCTCAGTATAGAAATAAATACATGTTTTTATGGTTTTATATGTTATGACGTACTGCCATCTCTTGCTTATCTCATTATCTTGTATGTTTAATATATATATATATACTTGCTTAATAACTGTTTTATATATATATATATATATATTCCAAAAAATTGTAATAGCATGTAATACGTAAATTAAATTTATCTAAAGTTTAGATCAAACTTTAAATGTTCAAAAGTATATAACAAATTCCATTTCATATTAATTTTAATATTCTTAGAAGTTATTAAAGAAATTAATAATGACATTATGTTGATCCATTCTTCCGTTATCATGTAATACGAAAATTTATATTCTGCTATAAGTTGAGCTGGGCTGTCATCATTTTTACTTATTTTTGTTTTAAGTATCCCGTCCTATATGCAAATGCCACAGAAGTGACCAAAGACCAAAGTGAGAGTTTAAAGGAAGCTTATGGCTTCTTGGAAACCTTCCTGGCAGGAAACGAGTACGTTGCAGGCAATCAACTTACCATTGCTGATTTCAATATAGTCGCACTTCTTACTAACACAGAAGCGTTTGTACCAATTTGTCCAAAGACATTTCCACGAATTGATGCATGGTTCAAAAAAATGGAATCCCTTCCTTACTTCAAAGAAGTTGTTGAAGATGGAAGAAAACAATTTGCTGAAATTATTAAATCCAAACTTGCTTAATAACTGTTTTATACGTTTTTGTATCTTTTATGTACTATTTATCATTTTATAAAACTATAAAATGAAAAACAGATGTAACTATTTTAAACATTAAAGTATGCATAACTTTTAAAACTTTAAGGAGCACTTTATGCTTATCTTTTCACACAGACGTTTATACTTTTGGGAGAGGTTCATAGAGGAAGAAATAAATTACAACGGTCACTTCATAGTAACATATACAGGGTGTACGTTTTCAACCTGACCCCAAGACTATCTTCGGACTGAATTGGAATATCGTTTTGAAATCTTGGTTGAATGAGTTTTCACAGAAGGCCTACCATTTGAAAATATTTTCAAATTTCTATCACTTCCGGTTATACATCAGTTTTCTAGTTTATGATATTCAACACGTTTTGACTCCATTTTTAACTTTTTTTTTCAAAAATTTTTGGACGAATTAATACCTTACTAAAACATTAAGAACATGTCGACAAATCATTAAATAACCTAATTAACCTAACATAACTCAAAAAATGTTTAAAATAAAGGTAGGATTATATTATCAAATGTACCCTTATTTCTGATGGGGAATCCAGAAATGTAAAACAAATAGGAGGGTTCCATTTAAAATAACTTCCGATATAACCGGAAGTGATAGAATATCGAAAATATTTTAAAATGGTAGGCCTTCTGTGAAAACTCATTCAACCAAAATTTCAAAACGATATTCCAATTCAGTCCAAAGATAGCCAAGGGTTAGGTTGAAAACGTACACCCTGTATATAATGATAAAATTGGTTTCTTCGTTAATATGAGAGAGAAATCATATCCGTCTATTAATATGTACGACATTTGATAAGAAATATAAAGGAAAACATAATGAATTTCAAAATGTTTTATCTTTTAGTTTTTGCAAAATTAAATAAACAAGGTGTCTCACTACTTGAATAAAGATTCGGGCTGTGGTCTAAGTGAACTATTATCCAGACGTTTCGTCGGCTACTGTGTCTAACATCTTCAGTGGTAGTGCTGCGTTGACAACGTAGAGGTAGTTTGTATCTCGAGTGTGCCGAGTCGCTGCAGCTGACCGTGCAAGAAATGCGTAATCGATTTCGAGACAGTACTGCACACCATCAAATCGCTCGCGTAAATACATTGTAATAAGACTTTCGATAATTAAAACACGGTGGCAGCATCTAATACTATAGCAGCGTACTTGTGATAGGAAGTGTTTCTGGACATCCTTTCTCACTCTAATGCGGCTTTATTGGTAGAGAGAAATATGGTTGGAGAAGGGAGATCCAACCAGGCCGAGTTAGAACTAAAAAGGATGTCCAGTTACAGTTCCTTTCGTCTTAAGCACGCTGCTATAGTATTAAATGCTGCCATCATGTTTATATGATGACCGACAAGAACAGAAGTAGAAACTCCTCTCGTAAATGTCACTCTTTTCAGTAGAAAGAGAACACGTACAGTTGCGTAATCGTTCTCGTTTACGTTTATGAAAACTTGAAATTAAATAGGAAAGAAGATGTGCTAAACACTGAACTGTACTTGCGGTTTGTGTTGGTTCCGTGCTTATTGACATCACCTTCTTGGAAATGATAATGGATATTCTCAACCTTCTTAGATACGTTTGGAATATTCTAGGAACGATCAATAAAAAGACAATAGTAATACGGGAAGGTTGTAGAACATTCTAGAAGGAATGCTGAAATCTATAAAAACGGCTGCACTGGGCGGACCGAGTCAGTTTGTTTACACCGTGCATTGACAAGTGATAGGAGCGATAGACAGGCGATAGTCATAGAGTGGCGGCAGTTGAATGCGAATACAAGTAGTGGCGAAGAATACGGCGGCGGGAGAAATAGGTTTACTAGTGTGAAAAATTGTGTAGAGTTGTGTTAATTAGGATTGTAGTTAATTTAATTTTAGTTGTTAATAAATTTCATCGTTTTCGTTCGTTTAATTGTGTTTTCGTAACTGAACACGTCACAATATGTTATTTATATAATTTCGGATAAAAAATGCAGGACCGAAATTCATTAAACTCTTTATCCCCACTGCTGCCACGAGCACATCCTCTGGTGCTATAACCAATTCTTTCAGCTACGAGTCAGCACTTTCATTAAGGGTCGAGCTTTTTGAATTGGAACGCAAATAAATTTGTGAGATGTTATCGAGTGCTTCGGCACTCCGATCACCTACATACTCGCACATATTCCTGTATTCGCATATATCGTTATTGCGATAAGTAACAGTGACAATTATTGTTTTTGTTTCAAACAGCGGCAACATAATATTTTCACAATTTATATAATATACAAAAGGTGGGGGAATCGCGGAAAACTTTCCTATACTACTTATAACACAACATTGCATGATATTACAGTTAGTTACAATAAACAGATATTAAAATAGAAAGAAAATGGCTCCAACTCTGTATTATGAAGAAGCTAGTCCACCAGTCAGAAGTGTACTATTAACAGCCAAAGCCCTTGGCGTCAATTTTAATTTGAAACGGTTGGTTCTCTTTGCTGGAGAACATAAAACACCAGAATTTCTCAAGGTCAGTTAAAAGCAATTAAAGAGTAAATTATATACTAATTATTATTTTGATAATTGACGTTTATTATTTAACAGTTTGATAGCATTCTAAATCATCAACAATTGTCTCCAAAAATATTTAAGCACAAATACTTGTTGCGTGCTATTAGATGAATAAATTATTTATTTATTTATTTATATATATATAGTCAAAGATTCGCGAACCGACTCGTGTTTGTAAAATATATACACTTTAAGTTGCACGTTGTTATTATTTATTTTCACATAATGAAATCGGCATAGTAACAGTGTAGAGGGGATTCTAAATCTAGAGTTTAAAACAATGACCATTTATACTGCATTTTGTAATTACAAAAATTTTGTCTTAATGAGCCTTGTTTTAGTGAAAGGCCTCCTTTGGCTACGTGAAGGTTTTATAAATTTTCTAAGTTGTACATTGATTGACATTTGTTTAATGTCTACGTCTGGTATGCAACTTTAACCATATATATATAATATCACGTACTGTACTTGCGGTTTGTATTCGTTCAGTCCTAATTAACATCACCTTCCTGGAATAGATAATGGGTATTTTCGACCTTCTTAGATACGTCTGGAATATTCTAGCAACGATCAATAAAAAGACAATAGTAACACGAGAAGGAGTGCTGAAAACTATAAAAGCGACTGCACTGGGCTGACTGAGTCAGTTTGTTTTCATCGTGCGTTGACAAGTGACAGGAGCGATAGAAAGGCGATAGTCATAGAGTGGCAGAAGTTGAATGCGAGTACAAGTAGATGAAGAAATAGAATATATATATATATATAGGCTGTACACCCCACTGGAGCTTGGCCGCATTTTCATGCTTTCAAAATCCTAGTTGGTTGAATTAGTCCCATCTTTCTTCATTTGCACATTATGTGGTTTTCTCACATTTTGACCTTGTTCACTACTTCCTTCCATTTTCTTCTATCCGTAGCTATACGTTTCCAGTCCTTAACCTTTGCTCTTCATAGATCTTCTTGTACCTCACCTAACCATTTTTTCTAGGTCTTCCTCTTGCCTTTTTACTTCCTGGGTGCCATTCCGTTACTGTCCTCATATTTGTCTCTTGCTCCATTCTATACATTGTTTTGCTAAAAGAACTATATCATCAGCATAGGCTATTATTTGGCCAGTTCTCTTTCTTAAATTACCCCTTTTATTAATATTTATTGTTATGTATTCTAAGGCCAAATTAAATACTTTAGCTGAGAGGCAGTTTCTTTGCCTGACTCCTTGGTTTATTTTAATTTCTTCCGTATCTCCAACATTTGTTCTTAATTTTAGTTTGGTGTCATTCATCGTCATTTTTATAAGCCTTATTAATTTATTTGGTAATACAAATCCTGCAGTGCTTCTATTATATAGTTCCTTTTTAGCATATCAAAGGCTTGTTAGAATTCTGTGAATATCAATTCTAATTTTATGTTGTAATCCTTCATCTTTTCTATTATCTGTTTAATCCTCTGTATGGCGTCTACAGTAGACTTTTCTTTTATAAATCCTAGTTAGTATTCGCCGATTTTGTTACTTTCTTCTATGTAGTAATCTTGATGGTATTTTATAAACATTATTTAGCAGTGATATTCCTATATAATTATTACATATGGATTTATCTCCTTTTTTGTGAATTGGTACCACTAAGCCGTTATACCATTCTTTTGGCATCCTTTCCGTCACCCATATTTCTTCAATTATATTGTATATTTCTTCATGAAGCTTTTTACCTCCATATTTTATTAATTCTATATTCAAGTTGTCTTCTCCTCGAGCTTTCCCATTCCTTGTTGGTTTAATTATATTTAGAACCTCTTCATATGTAACTATTTCGGCTTCATTGTCTTCTTGCTGCAATCTATTCAAGTCTTCTTCTTCGTTCTCATCTGTTGTTAATATTTCTTTGAAATATTCTGCCCATATTTTTTTGACTTCCTCTTCACTGTCTGCTTTTATTCCGTGTTTATTTTTTATACTATTTATTCTAATTTCTCCACGATTCTTCTGGCTATTTATCATTTTATAGAAGTTTTTTAAGTTGTTACTCTTACTTTCTGATTCTATGTTCTCCATTCTTTCTTCTATCCATTTCTGTTTTACTCGTTTGATTATGTGTTTACTTACCTTCCATCGGTAAACATACAACTCTTTATCTTCTCCATTATTCGTTTTATTCCATCTTCTTCTCGCTTCATTTTTTCAGTCGATTGCTCTTTCGCATTTCCCATTCCACCATCCGTATTTATTTATTTATTTATTTATTTATTTATTTATTATTATATAATTGGAAAGAATACATAAAAAGGCTTTTTTTATTTAATTTTAAATAGCAATACTGTATATTATAAATACTATACTAAATATTATAAATAATATATCAATGTAATCATCACACAATACTCATCGGACTTTTTTAAAATTGTCTTATCAAAATGCATACCTGAATTTATATTAATTGCTCATGTTCATGTTGTAACTTCGTCAATGAACACAAGTTATCCTAAAAAATACCCTAGTGTTTATTAATAAATTGTCAAAACAATTAATGATTTAAACTAATAGGTTAATAAGAAACCAATATTTATTATATAAATATTATATATATATATATATATATAAACATACTAAAGACAACCTATATTAAAAATATACCAAAAGTTACAGTAAAATGAAAACAAAATATAATAGCAGCTAAAATAAATTTAATAAGGGGGAATTACTTATTCATTTAATAATGTGTTGCTGTTTTTAAGTCTATTTATCTCTAATGTTTCCAAAACATTTAACTTCCTTCCTTTATTCGATGCATGTAATTAAATTATGTTTTTCGTTAGCTAAATTATAATAAGTTATCCTTGTGTTCTTTTATGCGTCTCTTAAAGACTCTACCAGTCTGGCCTATATAAAACCGCAATTAGGTTTATATACACAAGACTTTTGACCTTTATCTGTTTTACTTTTATTGTTTTTAATATAATTATCTAAGCTGTTGTTAGATCTAAAAGCTATACTGAATTTGAGTAAATTCGATTTTTACTTATTTGCCGTGTCGGTTCGCCAATGTATGTAAGTGGATAATAACGGTAATTTAAAAATATGTAATACATCAAAGTCAGAGTTAATTTTATTACAGTTATTATTAAACTATAATCGTGGACTTTTTCAGATAAATTTTGAAACTAAAAATGTGTGTGTTATATTTATTTTATTAAATTCTAAATTATTTAAATTTTTAATTAACCTTAATCACTCCTTCCAGATTAACCCTCAACATACCATTCCAACGTTAGTAGAGGAAGATGGATTTACATTATGGGATAGTCACGCAATAACTCCATATTTGGTAGGAAAATATGGTAATGATGATTCTCTTTATCCAAAAGACTTGAGAAAAAGGGCTGTAGTAAACCAAAGACTCCATTTCAATAACAGCATTTTATCGGCCAGACTCACCATTCCAGTGGTAAGATATATATGTTACGGTCAACTCAAATAAATTAAATACAAATATGGAATCAACAGAAATAACTACTCCGAGGGCTAAAACCCCTACCGGCATTGAATTACAGATAGACCCGATAGGTCGAAACCGGTCGTGGGATAGGGCGTTCGGTGCGTTGTGCCTACTGTGTAGGACGCGTTCCAAATGTGGGATCTGTGATCCTTTGTCCTTAGACGAAAAAGGATTTTATTACCTTCTTTTTTATTTATATCATCTCTTCAAACGCAAAAGTCATATTGTAAAAGTTCTATTTTTTGCTTTCTAAACGCGTTACATTTAAGAGCAACAACCTATAATATGTAATCTGGTAATAAATTTCTCTAAATATAAATATAAATATGGAATCAACAGAAACAACTACTCTGAGGGCTAATACCCTACCGGCTTTGAATTACAATGTCGATTCCGATCGATTCTTAGACGAAGATATAACATATTCAAGAAAGAAGGAATTAAAATCCTTATTCGTCTAGATATTAAGATCAAAGATCTCACATTTGGAACGCGTCCTACCAAGTAGTTACAACGAACCGAAAGCCATATCCCACGACCGATTGTGCCTACTTGGTAGGACGCGTTCCAAATGTAAAATCTTTGATCTTAATATTTAGATGAATAACGATTTTAATTCCTTCTTTTTTGAATAAAATGAATTTTTCGTCATCTGGTCCTTTTTTTCTAACTCCTCTATAAATCACTCAAACTAACCACATTCCACATAGGAATTTACTCACATTTCTGTATATTTTATGCCATTCAATGTTTTCATTTTCCAGAAAGCAATTTTTTACAAGAATGCCAAAATATTAACCCAAGAACAAACTGATGCGTTAAAAGAAGCTTACAGTTTTCTAGAATCCTTTTTGACTGGTCATGATTATATTGCTGGGGATCACCTTACCATAGCTGACTTCCACACTGCTTCAGTACTGACAACTGCTTCACTTTTGGTACCGGTATCTCCCACAAATGTTCCACAGCTGACAGCCTGGTTACAGAGGATCGAGAACCTGCCATTCTTTAAAGAAGTTAATGACAACGGACTAAGACAATTCGAAGCTAAAATCAAATCTAAACTCGCCGCAAATTGACATTTTAAACAAATATTTTATTAAAATGAAATCGAAGTTAATAAAACTTATCAAACGGAGTACTTTAGTATCTTTTCTTTTATTTACACGATACCGTTAGTGTCTCAGTAAGTTTTGAACTGAAAATTCTAGCAACAAAACACACAAGTTGGAATTTTATTCATAACACATTTTATTTAAATGGTAGATATATATTGCTAAATTGGTTATTTTTCCAAGATTTAATTGACTTCTGATCAATGGATACTTCGGTTGGCCTAATTCTTTAGCTTCTAAATTACCAGGTCTCAAATTATACTTAATAGTCATCCAATAATTTATTTTATATAACGTCATGTTTTGTATATTATGTAGAGTGATTTCTATTTTGCAAATTCCTTATTTTTAATTTGTTATATATATACTGTATATGACTTAGAAATTCCTATATTTGTAAAGAAATGTATGGTATGTAGGCCCATAACAAAATTTCAAAATATCCGCTGTCTACTAACATTTTTAAATTGTCGTCAAGGTTAACAACATTTTAACTAGGCATCGAATTAATTTACCTAATATTTTTTAGTCTCAAATTGTAACAACTATTTATTAATAATAAAAATAATATGAAAACCTTCAAAAATGTATTTAAAGAAAAACTCTTACAATTGTTTCGACGAGATCGTCATTATCAAAGGGTAGGTATCATGTTTCATCAAATATGCACCAAAACTAGTTTAATAACTATTTATTAAATTCTTATATACACAAATCTGCTTCATTAACTAATTTTATTTCTACTCTACAATTGTTGAGAAATTGAATTAACCTCATGACGTAGTTTACATAAACCAAACCGAAAAGAAAATATAATTGCTGAAGTTAGCAACATCAGATTCAATTCACTTCTACTGTAACAATTGCTAACTTCAAAAATTATATTTTTATTAATTATTAATTAACCTTAATCACTATATATATATATATATATATATATATATATATATATATATATGCTATGTCCGGAAATTGTAGGTTAAGGCTAGTCAAGTAGTATGAACGTAGGTCATAACTTAGTTTGTATGGTATATAACGTACGTTCCAGCTTATTTCCTTTTGTAAAGTGAAATAGTACGAAAGGTAGAAAACGTGTCGAAGTCTCTGTGAACGGTTTATGCTTCAATTTGTATGTTACCATTAAATTGGTAAACTACTGAATGGATTTTGAAGCAATTTTTTTAGTTACACGGAATATCATCTCTTTTTATCTACTAATTAAGATGCCGGGATTTTCACTCTTATTAGAAACAACTAAAAGAAATTTGGATCGTAACAAATAAATTTAAAAATTATTATATCTGCAACATCATTTTGTAGAACATTAAGGAAAATTGCTGAGACAGTAATATATAGGGGTTTTCAAGTTGATGGGCTGTTAAAAGTATATGAATTAGTAGAACGAATTCAATTATGAAACTTGGGCTTCTTTGGTTATTGTTTATGCCGCTTCTTTTAAAAGTATCTTCAAGTTCGATTTACATTCAGTTATACCGGGAGTAGATGTTAACATTCTTATTTTAAATTGAATGACATACTTCTTTTACATTTTCCGATTGAAAATCTGAATTCATTCATATTTTATAGAAGAAACTACATCGAAAATATTGACGGATTTTGAGTTATTTAACTTTTTTCAAAACTTTTGACATTTGCACGTTGACATTTAAAAAACCGTAACTCAATTAATTTTTGAGATTTTACTATATAACTCGTAATATTTATTGATAACTATTCAGATTATCGAGAAAAAAAAGTGGTTTTTAACTGAAATGTACAGGGTGTTCAAATTTTGTGGTCAAAGTTGATCTACTTCAAAGGGGCATAGTCAATTTTTTTTAAATAGAATGATCCATTTTTGACTGCATATTCCGATTCCTCATTAAATTTGGCGTCTATTGAAATGGGACTAACATATATCTTTGTTTATACTTCTTGAGAAAAATTACAATTTGTGAAGATTTTGCTTTTTTGCACTGCATACGTATAATGTTAATGAAAGCAGTGTGCTGTGATTTCTAAACAATTGAACAATCAATTGTTGTTACGTGTCAGAAAGCGTATGCCGTCTTCCAGACCCACAATTTTGAATTGTTGCAATAAAGCATCCACAATGAACAATTTAGATCAAAACTACAGCAATCAAGATATTTTAAATTTATTTTGTTTACATGGCGAATGTAGAAAAATTACAGAAAGAACTTGCATACTTGAAATTGAACATGCAAATTTGAACATCCTTTACATTTTAGTTAAAAACCACATTTGTTTTCGATAATGTGAATAACTATAAGTAATTGTTACGAGTTATGAAGCAAAATCTCAAAAATTAATTGAATTACAGTGTTTTAAATGTTAACGTGCAAATGTCAAAAAATTTGAAAAAAAAATTAAATAATTCATAATCCATCAATATTTTGGGGATAGTACTATAAAATATGCATGAATTCAGATTTTATATCGGAAAATGTAAAAAAAAGTTTGTCATTCCAGTTAAAATCAGAAAGTTAACATCTACTTCCGGTATAACCGGATGTAAATCGAACTTGAAAATATTTTTAAAAGAAGCGGCATAAACAATAACCAAAGGAGCCCAAGTTTCAGAATTGACTTCGATCTACTAGTTCATATACTCCTAATAGCCCATCAACTTGAGAACCCCTGTATATTCCACAGATAATCTTTCACTTCTCTTCAGTCTTCTTTTCGTCCGTCTCATCTTTCTCTAATCATAATCATCACCCACCCATTCTCACGATTCCTGAAAGGAGCCTGAAGAGTCCCTTACATCCACCCTACCTTCCGACTTTGCACTACAGTGGAGGTCGGAGGGACTGCTCGCCCACCAGTACGAGTAATTGGTGGGAATTAAATACACAAAAGTAGTCCATTAAAAGACAAGGCTAGAATGCCTAGCACCCAATGATGGTCCAATTCTTGACCGATTATAATAACCCACATGTGTAGCAATTTAATTACTCAAATCCTGCGAATGCAGTTTTTCTTGATTTTGCTATTGTACACCCACAGTTTGTATTTGTTTTTACTGTTTTGGAACCAATTTTATATTTTTATAAAATCAAGACTAGAACAGCAACATCAATATTATTCTTAACGATTTTGTTGTAGAATTGTGCAAAAATATGTTGAAAACAAAACAAATCATACACAATGACTATTTAAATGTTAAAATATGTAACGCTCATTCATATAAAATTACCACATAAATCAAATAGCTGTTTCATCGGAAAACGGAATTCCTTTTTGGTATTTCCAACTGTGCTCTAAAACTAGATGAACCGGTTGATAAAACTATGCATGACTTTCGTTTTTCAATTCATTTGCCGCTAAGAATCTCCATTATAGCCTTTTACATTATTAAAGCATACGTTATAATGGTGGGGAGTTGCTAAGTCATTCAAAAATACAAATAAAAGTATGGATCGGAAAACTAGCGTCGCAAAACTGCGAGAGTCTTCAATAAGTGCGTTACGCGGTACCTGACACTTATTTTTGATATTTTAATAGGAAAAGTAAAATAATGGCCCCTAAATTGTACTACATCGAACTCAGTGCTCCAGCAAGAAGCGTACTGCTTACAGCAAAAGCCCTTGGCGTTGAGTTAGATTTAAAACTGTTGAATTTATTTGCCGGAGAACATAAGAAACCGGAATTTTTAAAAGTAAGTAGTTCCAAAATAGTTATTATCGAAATTTTATATTTAAAGTTTACTTATTCCAAATCAAAACAATCAGTCAGCCGCATTACTTTTTTTTACTTGAAAACTTACTGCATTATAAAACTATTTAAACTGTCTATGGTGCAATTATGATGAAACATTTTTAAATATTTTAATAAAACACAAAGAAAGTTTCAACAATAAGGTTTATTAAACCCTTACAATTATTTCGGCCAACGGTCCATTTTCAAAGAGTACAGATTTGTTACTAAAATTAAATAAATCTAGCCGATAAATATAAAGAGATGAGGGTAATACGGAAATTCCTAGATGCGGGTACCTACTCTGGTTAAATCAGTTACAATTTGTATAAAAGTAAAGGTGAATTGCAGGTCGACTGGTTTTTCGGAGCACTGCATAATCAGTAATCACTATCTAGATGATAAAAATGTAAAACTACTACACAATTATGTAAAAAGTAAGAAACTGAGCCTTCTCGAAAATTTGGAAATTAAAAAAGCGCTGAATAATAATAAATTAATAGTTAAAAACCACACTGAATTAGAGACCAGCAATTCACCTTTACTTTTATACAAATTGTAACTGGTTTTACCAGAGTAGGTACCTGGATCTAGGAATTTCCGTATTACCCTCATCTCTTTATATTTATCGACTGCATTTCTTTAATTTTAGTAACGAATCTGTACTCTTTGAAAATGGCCCGTTGGCCGAAACAATTGTTAGAGTTTAATAAACCTTATTGTTGAAACTTTCTTTGTGTTTTATTAAAATATTTACTGCATTATATAAAACATGCCACAAAATTGTCCTTAAATAATTATTGCAGAATAATAAACAAAAATTTTATTAAAAACCAAATAGAATAGAAACCAAAATTTAGGACAAAATACATTCGAATCTGTCTGAAAGTTATTTTCTTCTCAGAAAACTATATGAACTAGATTGAAAGAAAAATTGACAGGACCGTTTTTACAAGACGTAAAATTCTATACAAAAAGGTTTTGAATATTTCAACTTAACAGTTCAAGTATCGTTTTCTGCGATCATGCGTCCCAACAATAATTATTACAAGTGCACAATTACAAATAAAAATCTGAAAACAATATGAATGCTTTATCCAGACCTATGTAAATTACTAAAGTACTAAAAACGTTATCCAAGTCTTTGAGTTCGTCATTTTCAAGACAAAGAGAATAAGGAAATGAAGAATTTAATAGCTATCTGGTATTCTGTCTTTCAGATTAATCCACAGCACACCGTACCAACACTAGTGGAAGAAGATGGATTTGTTTTATGGGACAGCCATGCTATCACCCCATACTTGGTAGGAAAGTACGCCAAAACTGATTCGCTCTATCCAAAGGATTTGAGGAAAAGGGCAGTTGTAGATCAAAGGCTTCATTTTAATAACAGTGTTCTTAATGTCAGGTTGGCCGCTCCAGCTGTAAGTATTTCATGTAGAGAAATCTCCTCTATCTCTCTCTCTATCTCTTTCGATTCAGTTTGATTAGTAGATACCTATTAAACAAAGAAAAACTGACCCTTATTAAAACTAAGTAAATTTTATATGAGCGGACACGTGTTTCGCCCACTTCACGAGAGACTGTCGAGAGTCTCGTATTGATAATGCCTACGTGTGAAGTGGGCGAAACACGTATCCGCTCATATAAAATTTAGTTATTGGTAATTAAGTTGAGTCTTTATTTATTTAATTATTCTTTTACCACAGTCTCCTATTTTCTACTTAGTGGATACCTAGTTTTCAGTAAACCTCCCTTGTCTAACGCATGAAATACTTCAGTTAGAGGTATATGTCAGTAGATGGCGACATAGTCTCATAACTATATATTAAATCAACTTGCTTTTAAAAACAGTCATCGCTTTAGTCGGTGACTTATAGAGAACGTTGATGAGACCTAATAAGCTCGAAATCGCGATCCACGTCTGAGAGTTTCGATAAATTATTGATCAAGAATTCACACTGTTGTTATTCACTTTTTCAGTTTTTACTAAACATATGTAATTTTTTGAAAGGGTATTGGAGTTTCCTACATATTAATCTGTAGTTCCACTAAAAAAATATAATTGTATTAACTCTTTTTAGAGAGCATTTATCTTCGCCAAAGCCAAAGAAGTGTCAAAAGAACATGCTGACGCCTTAAAAGAAGCTTACGGATTTTTAGAAACATTCCTGGATAGCAACGAATACTTTGCTGGCAATCAGCTCACGATAGCCGATCTCCACATTGCTGCAACTCTCACGACAGCAGACATTTTCACACCTGTATCTCCTTCAGAATTTCCAAGAATTACCGCATGGTTAAAAAGGATCAAGGCTCTTCCTTATTACAAAGAAGCAAATGAAAAGGGATTGCAATTGTATCAACAATTAATTAATTCAAATCGTGCTTAAATGTGTATCTATTATTACCTTAGAGCATAAAAACTTGGAGACAGCATTTAATACTGCAGCAGTGGTCCGACTATAGCACAGGGGAAAGGGAGATCCAATCTGGCCACGTTAGAGTGAGAAAGTCGGACCACAATAATCTGCTTTTTCGAGATTACTGCTATAGTATTAAATACTCTCTAAGATTATAACTTAAATACGTATTTCCTAACTGTGCAAATGTTTATTGTGAATGGTTTGATTGTATTTATATGAAATATATGTCTTTGTATTTGTTAAATATATATAGACACCTTTTGGATTAATTTTTTAACAGAATATGTTTTATATGTACGAATAAAGCACCTGCGATAACAAATACTCATTTTTATGTCAATACGATAAGGACAAAATTTATCACAGTAACCGCATTGTTTGCTAACAATTATTTTTTCTTCACCATATGTTAAATTGAGTAAAAACACGTAACGATATTTCTATCTATCTTACAAAAATTTTCCAATTTGCATTTTAAAAATGTTGAAGGTTTATATAAATGAAATCTAATATTTCAATATATTTAAAAAAATGTTAAATTAAAAACATTCTTAAGAAATTGAAATAAAAATCAGAATAATCTTTTCGCCAATTTTGAGAAAAGTGAACTAATGAATTCTTCAAACATTTAAATAGAAAAAGAAATCTAAAAATGCAACCTAAAAACAGAGTTATAAAATACTTTTACCTAAGTGTAGTCAGCTTTAGGTTTATAGAAGAAAAAAAATTTAATAAACTGTACCAACCAGACGGTTTAATTGTCCGCATAGAACAAGATCTATCTTTAATTAGGTTAGTTGGTGTTTTGTCAGATGCTGATGAGAATCAATCAGTTCGAAATCGCGAAACACGTCCCGCAGTTTCGACAAACCGCTAACCAAAAGCATATTTTATTAAATAATAAAACGAATAAAACACTTGGTATATTCTTCACAGGTTTATTGATGGAACTCGACAATTGTTTCGACAAGGGTCTGTCATTATCAAGAGTAAGCAGAATTACTAAATATATATATGTGCCCAAAAATATTTATAGTGAATAATAATAATGGGGAAATTTCATAATTACATAGTTTGAACAAAAGTAAAGGGGAGTTGTTTGAATATGTTTCTATTTGGGAATTTACAATGTTATGTTTGTTGTACATAGCTTTTTTAATTTCTAAATTTTCAATATAGTTTAATTTCTTACTTTTTGGTTGTATGTGTAGTATTTGAAAATTATCATTAATATTGTGTTTATTTGAAATGCAATGTGTAGAAATACCTGTACAGTTGTTGTTATTTAAGATACTTTTTAAATGCTCTTTTTTACGAGTGTTAATGGATCTGCCTGATTGACCAATGTACACAGCATCACAATCATAGCATTGAATTTTATAAACGCCGCTATTATGTAGGCATTTAGGGGATCAAATTTTGGTTTATTATTGACAAGTAGTTTTTTAACAGTATTTTTATTGGATACAATGGCTGCGATACCTAATCTTTTCAGATGTGATTTTATAATTTGACTGGTTTTTTAACGTAGTGTGACGTGTTCGGTCACGTAAAACTCGAATATACAGTATGTCCAACAAATAACAACGTTTATTGATAAACAAATTTAACAAAACTAATTACAATCCAACTAGTTATACAACCCAAATAACTTCGCACAAAAACAATGTATCGCAAAACTGTCACTAAATCAAGTCACTTATCGCTCTTCAAACTTTCTCGCTTGTTTCGCTGTCAACGCTCGCTATCAACTGACTGTAGTTTGACAGTCGCCGTCGCTTATATACCTCCAGGCCAATTTTCCAAAATGTTCCATTCTTTTCTCGAAGGTTCGAGATTTTTCCCAGTGTATTTTCTGTATTTGTGTTGATGTATTCTTCTGGAATGTTCTCGATTCTTCTAGAGGGGCCCAGAAATCTATTTTCCCGTACAAAAAGATGTTGTTTACCGAAATCGTAAGTACAAATCGTGACACTGCCCCCCTCTTAGAACTGATCGTCCCGATCAATGTCATGACCTTGGTACGGAGCTAGACGATCCAGGTGAACGATCTTCATCTTGGCCTTCGGTCCTCGTTGGATTCGGTAAACAACATCATTTAGCCTTCGGACTATGGTGTAGGGTCCTTCCCAGCTTCGTTGCAACTTCGGCGAGCGGCCTTTTCGTCGGACAGGATTATAAAGCCACACTTGGTCCCCTTCTTTGAATCCTGTGCTGTTGGCTCTTCGGTCATACCTGGTTTTCATGCGGTCGCTCTCTAATCGAATTTTGTCACGAACGGCTCTGTGGATGGTATCGAGTCGTTCCTCCAGTTGCTGTGCGTATTCGGTAGCTGAAGATTGACGATCTTCCGGATGGCCAAACTTGATGTCCATTGGTAACTTCAGCTCTCTTCCAAATACAATACTGGCTGGTGTTCTGCCGGTGGTCTCATGAACCGCACTTCGATAAGCCAACAGGAACAAAGGTATATGCCGGTCCCAGTCTGTTTGGTGATCTTCAACAACCATTCTCAAATTGGTTTCTATCGTCGCATTAAACCTCTCGACCATTCCGTCAGATTGTGGATGTAATGGAGTGGTCCTTGTCTTCTGTATTCCCAGCAATTCACAGACCTCTCGGAATACTGCGGATTCGAAATTCCGTCCCTGGTCAGAGTGAATCTCCATCGGAACTCCATAGCGACTGATCCATTGGTTTACAAGTACTTCAGCGACCGTAGTAGCTTCTTGATTAGGAATTGAGTAGACTTCGGGCCATTTGCTGAAGTAGTCCATCACAACTAAGAAGTATTTGTTGCCAGTTGTCGTCATCGAAAAGGGTCCCGCTACGTCCAATGCTATTCGTTCGAATGGGGCTCCAACGTTGTATTGCTTCATTCGCCCACGGCTTCGAGTCTGAGGTCCCTTGGCTGACGCACATGTTGGACACTTCCTACACCAGTTTTCGACGTCTCTTCTACACTTTAACCAGTAAAATCGCTCTCGCACCTTCTCCAGTGTCTTCGTTACTCCAAAGTGTCCTCCACCAACACCTCCATGAACTTCCGTCAGCACCTCGTCGACTCTGTTCTTCGGAAGGACTATCTGATGTCTAGTTTTAGTCCCGTCAGTGCTTTCCCAAACTCGTTTTAACACACCATTTTCGATGACGAGCGAATCCCATAAGGCCCAGTAACTTTTCGTGATCGCACTTGTGCTACTCACTTCAGCCCAAGTAGGTCGTGCTGCTCCTTCCTTTTTCCATCGCAGTATCGGTTTTATGTCTTCGTCGCTGTCCTGATCTTTTGCCAGTTCTTCACTCTGCCAGTGATCTTCGGGTTCCACAATCGTCTGATGGCATCTCGTCAATTCCATTGGCTCCTTTTTCTCTGCGGCTGCACAATGCTTGCAGTTCTTCGAGCATGGTCTTCGCGAGAGGGCATCGGCGTTACCGTGTTGTTTCCCAGGTCGATGTTCGATGCTGAAGTTGTAGACTTGAAGCCGTTGTAACCATCGAGCCAATTGTCCCTCAGGGTTTTTAAACTGCAACAGCCACTTCAGAGATGCATGGTCCGTCCTTAAGAGAAATTTTCGACCATAAAGATACTTGTGGAAATGTTCGAGGGTCTTCACAACTGCTAGTAATTCTCTACGGGTGACGCAGTAATTTCGTTCTTGCTTAGACAGCGCCTTGCTGAAGTATCCGATTACTTTCTCTTTTCCATCTTGCATCTGTGACAGTACGCCACCAATTCCCACATTACTGGCATCGGTATCGACGATGAAGTCTTCGTTAAACTGCGGATACGTCAGTATCGGGGCTTGGGAAAGTGTAGACTTCAGTGTTTCAAAAGCTTGCTGGCACTGCTCTGTCCATTGGAAAGGGACACCATCTTCTGTTAACTTGTGAAGCGGCCGGGCTATATCTGCAAATCCCTTCACAAACCGTCGGTAGTACGAACATAACCCCAGGAAGCTTCTCAAATCGCGCTGGTTCTTCGGAGCAGGCCAATTTATTACGGCTTCGGTCTTGTCAGGATCGGTTCTTATTCCTTCTGAGGTAATGACGTGGCCAAGATATTTCACCTCCTTACAAAACAGGTTACATTGCTTAGGGCTGAGTTTTAACTTGGCTCCTGCAAGCTTTTTAAACACTTCTTCGACATTCTTGAGGTGGTCGTCGAATGTTTTTCCCAGGACTATCACATCGTCTAAGTACACAAGGCAAATCTTCCAATTGAGACCCTGCAGCACGGTTTCCATCAGTCGCTCAAAGGTGGCGGGAGCGTTACATAGACCAAACGGCATAACATTAAAGTGCCAAAGTCCATAACCAGTCGTGAAAGCGGTCTTCTGTTTGTCTTGAGGATCCAGTTCGACTTGCCAGTACCCACTCTTCAAGTCTAGCGTCGAAAACCATTGGGCACCAACCAGGCTGTCAAGTGTGTCGTCGATTCTGGGTAAGGGATAGCTGTCCTTTAAGGTCACTTCGTTGAGCTTCCTATAGTCAACGCAGAACCTGGTCGATCCATCCTTTTTCCGAACCAATACTATCGGAGAAGCCCATGCACTTTGGGATGGTTCGATTAGCCCCTGTTCTTCCATGCTCTTGACCAAGTTGTTGACTTCCTCTTGTTTAGCCCACGGAACTCGTCTGGGTGGCTGTTTGATAGGGCGAGCTGATCCCGTGTCAATTCGATGATGCGTCAAGTTCGTTCTTCCCACGTCGTCATCTGATAGGGCGAAGACGTTTCGGTATTTTCTCAGCAGTTCTTCGCACTTTTGGGTTTGTTCGCTGCTGAGATTTGTGGCCGAACGCTGCATTAATTCGCGAAGAACGGTTGGTAAAGGTTCGTTTTCTGCCATTGGCGCTTCGTCTTCTACTTCGCACTGGAGGATGGACACCACGGGTTCAAGAACTCCTACTTCCATGCCTTTACACAGTTTCTGCTCGAAGTCTTTCAAATTAGCTACCCTGACAGATGCGGTCGGCGTCCCAGTTCGGATAAGTGTTCGTCCTATCAGTATGGCTTTTTGTGTCAAGTCCGGGTTGTTGGCTTCTACGATGCCCACCAAACCATCAGCAGCGTCGCCGTCGATGTTTATTCTTATAACTGCCTCGGATCTAGCAGGTATTAACTTGTCTTCCGCTACGATGACCCTTCGAAGACTGTACTCTTTGGCAGGGTTTGTCATAACCAACTCTTCTTTGGAGATTCGTAGAATTCCAGAGCCCAAATCCAGATTTATCTTATTTTGTTCTAGAAGGTCCAGTCCGATAATTACATCGTCGGCTTCATCGGCAACCGGTGCTCTGTGTCGAAGACATACTCCACCCAGGTTCATCTTGACGTCGCATTCTCCTCTAATCGGCGCCGTCTCTCCAGTAACCGTCGTCAAACGCAGCTTCCTCTGTAGGGGTCGGATTCTCCATTCTGGAACGATGTCCGGTCGGATTATGGTCTTCGAAGCTCCCGTATCGACCACCATTTTAACATTCTTGTTGTTGACGTAGCCGTTGACGTATAAAGACTTGCTTCCGTTTAATTGGGAAACGACGATTTCTGGTGGGGCTTGGTGAGGTGAAGCCAACTTGCGCCCCTCAAAGCTGGCTGATCTTAGTTTCCCGACTGCTGTCGATCCGCCCGGCGTTCTTCGGCTGGACAGTCTCGCTGCAAGTGTCCATATTTCCCGCATTCCCAACATCTAGGCCTTCCTTTGTTGCGGCTGCAGTCTCGGGAAAAGTGACCTATCTTCCCGCATTCCCAACATCTAGCTGATTCTCTTCTGTCGCTGACGGTGGTCTTCTTTGCACTTTCGATGTATTCTTTAATCAGCTTCGCGACATCGTTCTTGCAATCGTCGTGTTCAATAGCCGTTTGGCGTATTCGTACATGGCCTTTGGAAGCTTGCTTCGCGGCTTCGAATTCCAAGGCGTGAGCCAGTGCGTCACTCGCAGTTTTATGGCGGGCCATTCGAAGAATCTGCTGCAAGTCGGTGTCCCTCACGCCATCGACGAATGTTTGAACTGCAAGTTGGTCTGCGAAGTCCTGCGGAGCGGTAGGATAGGCCAGTGCAACCAAGCGTTCTACAGCGGCTTCGAACTCCTGTAAGTTTTCGGATGATTTCTGGTTGCGACACTTCAGTTGGGTTTGGTACACTTGTTGCAGGTGTTTGTCGCCATATCTCATTTCCAGTCGTTCCATCAGTGCACAGAAGTCTCGTTGTTGGTGGTCTGGAATGCCCTGAAGAACGTCCAATGCTTCTCCTCGTAGGGCTATGACCAGCGCCGTTGCTTTCTCAAAATTATTCCAATAATTTGCTTCTGCTGCTGCCTCGAACTGTCGCCTGTACATAGCCCAAGAAACTTTTCCATCGAAAGTCGGTGGTTTAATTCTAACTGCTCTCACAGTCTCTTCGGGCTTCACTTCGCTAACCGGTCTTGATGTCTCTAACTTCTGACGCATTTTCTCTACTTCTTTTTGTATTTCTTCCTCCATCTCGGCTTTTAACTCTTCTTTTAGATCTTCTTTAATTTCGGCTGTTACCCCCTTTAACTCTTCTTTTAGATCTTCTTTCATCTCAGCTCTCACCCCCTTTAACTTTTCTTTCAGATCTTCTTGTTCCATTTTTAATGTCTTGAGATCTTCTTGTATAACTTCCTGTCGTAATTTTAATTCTTCTTGGCCTGCTTTAATTTCTGTCTTCATTTCTTCTTGGCCAGATTTTATTTCTTCTTGCACAGCTTTCATTTCATTCTTCATTTCTTTTTGTCCTTCTTCTATTTTATTCTTCATTTCTTCCTGTCCAGCTTTCATTTCTTCCTTCATTTGTTGCAACATGGAAAGCAGAGCACTCATTTGTTCGTCCATGGTTGCTGACTGACTTCGGGTAACAGGCATAAAGCTTCAAAAATTCTTCTTCTCCTCTTCAAGACCTCTTCAACGATATCCCACTCCTGACACCAAATGTGACGTGTTCGGTCACGTAAAACTCGAATATACAGTATGTCCAACAAATAACAACGTTTATTGATAAACAAATTTAACAAAACTAATTACAATCCAACTAGTTATACAACCCAAATAACTTCGCACAAAAACAATGTATCGCAAAACTGTCACTAAATCAAGTCACTTATCGCTCTTCAAACTTTCTCGCTTGTTTCGCTGTCAACGCTCGCTATCAACTGACTGTAGTTTGACAGTCGCGTCGCTTATATACCTCCAGGCCAATTTTCCAGAATGTTCCATTCTTTTCTCGAAGGTTCGAGATTTTTCCCAGTGTATTTTCTGTATTTGTGTTGATGTATTCTTCTGGAATGTTCTCGATTCTTCTAGAGGGGCCCAGAAATCTATTTTCCCGTACAAAAGGATGTTGTTTACCGAAATCGTAAGTACAAATCGTGACAGTAGTGTACGGAGCAAAATACTTTATTGGAAGGATTCTGAATAATTTGAGGGTTATAAAGTAGTAGGCGTGCTTTATTTTTAAGTTTTTGGTTTAAGATACTATCGACGATTTTGGTATCATAGCCATTGTTTACAGCTATTTGTTTTATTGTATCTAGTTCTATTTAATTTTTTTTTTCGTTTAAAGGGATATTTGTTAATCTGAATAATGCACTGTGGAAGAAAGAATGTTTAATATTATTATAATAAATTCAAGAAAATAAACACTTGGTTTTGTTTCACTATTTTTATTTGAAAAATCTCTAACATATGTTTCGGCTATTATGCCATTATCAAAGAGTTTTAAAGTAACTAAATCAGAATGGGTAAAATTTTTTCTTAAATAGACTGAAATACCTGGATTTTTATTAGTGATAATATTATTCTAAGTCTTCTCTACCTGTAACAACTTTTAATAAGGGGGAAACCCCAAAATCTATTTGGTCGTTCAATAAAATTTTGCTATTGTTATTTGCTCTTGTAATTTCTAGGATTTCCAGTAAATCTAATCTTTTACCTTTATTTTGTGTATTTTACATATTTTATATGCTGGTGCTGAAATATAAGAGACAACTGGACGCCAGTCAATATGTAAAAAACTAAATTTACTATTACCATCTGTTTTAGAATTTAATCCTACTTATTCAATCAGAAACAGTATAGAATTAGTTAATAAATTAATAAATATAAAAATCCCCAAAAATTGCATTTTAGTTTCATTCGATGTAAAAAGTTTTTTCACGTCAATTCCCACAGATGATTTGATGAGTATATGTTCAAAATTATCCGTTAATTCAATGTCACTAAATGATACTCAAAAAGAAGAAGTAAAACAAATCTTGAAAACCTGCTTAAGTCAAAGTTATTTTAAATTCAATAATATTTTCTATTTACAAACAGAAGGCCTACCAATGGGTTCACCACTATCCCCGCTCTTAAGTGAAATCTTTATGAATGATTTAGAAAACAATTTTTTCAATACGAATAAAAAAATTTTAAAAAATGTTTTGTTCTGGGCTCGATACGTAGATGATGTTTTCTGCATCTGGTAAGGTACTGAGAGACAATTAGACACTTTTCTAAATTACAAGAGCAAATAACAATAGCAAAATTTTATTGAACGACCAAATAGATTTTGGGGTTTCCCCCTTATTAAAAGTTGTTACAGGTAGAGAAGACTTAGAATAATATTATCACTAATAAAAATCCAGGTATTTCAGTCTATTTAAGAAAAAATTTTACCCATTCTGATTTAGTTACTTTAAAACTCTTTGATAATGGCATAATAGCCGAAACATATGTTAGAGATTTTTCAAATAAAAATAGTGAAACAAGACCAAGTGTTTATTTTCTTGAATTTATTTTGAATAATGTTTCACCAAGAGTTAAGCCAGAACACAATTAATATTATTAATATTATTAGTTTGGTTAGAGGAAGAAGGTATAGGATCAGTAGTGGTGGGCTTACGAAAGATACTAAATTCTAACTTATGATCTTTTAACTGTAACATCTAGGAAATTAAGTGAGTTGTTTACCTCTTTTTCCAAAGTGAATTGTATTTCTCTATCTAAGCTATTTAGGAGTTTAAAGAATTTCAGAACCAGACCATACACAAAAAATACCATCTGCGTATTTATAATAGGAAAAAACATTTCTAAGAAGAATATCTTTGAGTTTAAAAAGTTTTTCTTCGAAATTGTTTATAACGATTTCCGCAAATATGAGCGAAAGGGCTGAACCCATGGGGAGTCCATTAAGTTGTTCTATGAAGTTATCATTGAAGAAAAAATAGCTTTGTTTGATGCACACGTCGACTATGTTAAAAAGTTCTCTTTGTATTTGTACAATACATAAAACTGTTTTGGTCAACCAGTGTAGTCTTTATTCGAGTCTAAAGGCCGTCGACCGCGAAAGCCTTAACCAATTTGTCACTGTTTTGGTCTTTCTGTGTGCTTCAGGTTTCAAACATATCTACTTACACCTGTAAATTATGTAAATACAGCTAAATAAATACAATGCTTGCGTAATCACTTATTATTTACTATGATTTTGCAAGTCATCTTTGTTTTATGAAGGTCGGTAAAGGAAAAAGACGGTATTTATTTCTAGAAACCGGAAATAATATACTCATTGTAAATAAAACCTAAAGCGCTGATTATTTTTAACTCACTTCTAAAAATAGAAATTCATATCGTTAACATAAAGTTTACTGGCAATTTTATTTGATGACAGAGACGATTCGAAGAAAATAGCACATATGCAAGTCATCCAGATGGAGAAGATAACCATTACATCGAGGTTGATAAAAAAAGTACACAAACCTGCTCAACACAAACCTGATTGATCCACCAAAATTTTAACGTTCAGCGGCTTATTAAAGGTTGCACCGTGGCATAAACTTGTGCATAAGAGATGTTATATCTATTGCTACTGGTATTTTTTTAAGAATAAATTCTTCGAATAATTTCAATTGAATTGTCTTTTGGATAATTATGAAACATCGTTTAAATTAAATGAAAATATATATAAACAAAATGCTTTTAGATGTTTCAAATATGTTTATTAACACACTCTACATATGTTTCGACTTCCGAAGTCTTTCTCAAGAGTAATAGATATTTACTATATTTAAACTGTAACTTAATGTTATTTATACAAAATTCAAAAAGTATTTATAGTTAGTTAGGTATTGCAAGTAATAAGATGTACAGGTACAAGTATATTAGAGGTAGTTATACAAAGGTATAGTTATTTAGGGAAAAACCCTTGTCAGGTTGTAATTCTTCAGAAATTGGTCAATCACCGGTGTGTCTTGGAACTCGGATTTATCATGTGTTATGTTACAATTATTTCTAAAGGCTTTATTAATTTCGAACTGCTCTAAAATATTTAAACGTTGACCTTTATTTTCTATATGTAATAGGTTGAAGTTATCTCTGTCGATTTTATGGCCATTTTCTATGCAATGCATCATACACGCAAGATCAAAACAGTCTTGGCAAATAAAACTTTCAACTTTTCACAGTTTGATTCACAGACTATTACATTTCCCATTAAGCCAACAGAATTATAAGAAAGAACTTGACATTATAAAAATTATTGCTAAGAATAACGGATATAAAACTAAATTAATTGATGAATTGATTAGAAACAAAAAGAAAAAACTAATTTTGAGCAAATTTTATAAGTGTAAAAAAGAAGACAAACAATTCAAATTAATTAATTATACTAGTAATAATAACAACAAAATTTGTACTGAATTAAAAAAATCAGGAATAAAAACAATTTTGATCAATAAAACTAATTTAAAAAGCATTTTAACAAACAACAAACAAAAAACCGATAAATTACAAAAAAGTGGTATATATAAGCTGATCTGTAAGGATTGTAATTCTTTTTACATTGGTCAAACAGGTCGTAATTTCAACATACGTTTAAAAGAACACGAAAAAGATATAAAAAACAAAAAGGTATCTACAGGCATAAGCCTACATTGCCTAGAAAATGGCCATAAAATTGACAGAGATAACTTCAACCTATTACATATATAAAATAAAGGTCAACGTCTAAATATTTTAGAGCAGTCCGAAATTAAAAAAGCCTTTAGAAATAATTGTAACATAACAAATGATAAATCTGAGTTCAAAGACACACCGGTGATTGACCAATTTCTGAAGAATTACAACCCGACAAGGGTTTTTCCCTAAATAACTATACCTTTGTATAACTACCTCTAATATACTTGTACCTGTACATCTTATTACTTGCAATACCTAACTAACTATAAATACTTTTTGAATTTTGTATAAATAACATTAAGTTACAGTTTAAATTTAGTAAATATCTATTACTCTTGAGAAAGACTTCGGAAGTCGAAACATATGTAGAGTGTGTTAATAAACATATTTGAAACATCTAAAAGCATTTTGTTTATATATATTTTCATTTAATTAAATTCTTCGTACGTAAAATGGCCCCAGTGCACCATCAAAAAGTGTCGTGATTACAGGAAAAGCACTCAGTATCACATTCGATTTAAAACCTATCAATTGGATGAGTGGAGATCATAAAAAACCGGAATTTATAAGGGTCAGTTAAATTAATAATGAGTATTCCTTTAAGTCAGTGATTCTCAACCACTGTGCCGCGGCACTTTTGTGTGCTGCCAAATTTCAAAAGTGTACCGCCAAATTTTGCAAATATATAATAATGTTAATATTATTAAATTATATCATGCTGGCAACATTTTATACAGATCGAGATAACGAAGAGCAATCTTTGGTGTCGGCGACATTGGAGTGACGTTGCTACTCTGTGGATGTGAAAGACTAGGAGTAATAGAGAATAGTAGAGTTTTTAACTATGGTCAGTCAGTAAAGAAAAGTTACTTTGAAATTACGAGTTTTATTGTGCCTACAAATTAGTTTTTCTCACAATCATTTAAAAAGAAAAATATTTTTAATATGAATATATATTTAAATCCACAAAAAATAAATTATTTTATTATTTGCTTTGCAACGCGTTTTTTCCTAGTGCCAAATTATGATGAAGCGGCGTGCATAGCAATAGGAATATGTCTCAAGTCGGCGCACACTTGCCACTTCTGCGTACAAAACGTGTTGTTTTAGTGATAGTTGGGATTCACAAGGTGTTGCATAGTAGTTACTGCACCTTTTCTTTCGTTAAAATTGGCAAACGTATGTGATTCGGTTTAATATTAATTTATTTGCATGTAGTGTTAATTTATAAATTTGTAAACTTATTAACTTTGCAGTACACCTATCCCCCGATTTACACGGTACTTGTTTTACACGTTTTCGCTTTTACACGGTTTTCCAAATAAGTTTTTTTTTGTTTTTATCGCACTCTACTAAATGCTATTGTGATTGAACACGTGCGCTGTATACACATCTCACGGGGAATCCCGAGCTTATGTGCTGACTTGCTGCACACGCACACTGTGTCTGTATTAAGTTTTATCTACGGAAAATTGTATTTGAGTGAAAGTTTCACAATTTCAGAAAGGTTTAATTTTCCATATTCATAAATTACAAGTGAGTGCATAATTTAGATTATTATAAATTCAAAGGTAATATTTGAACCATTTTTTTTTAAATGTTTCGATAATATTATTTTTATTTTATCAGATCCTTCTGAAAATGGATAAATGGTTAAAAAGAAGAAAGTTTAATGATTATAATAGTGATAATGATAACGTTAGGGACCAAGGTAATGAGCCAACCCCCGGCACAAGTAAAAATACTTCTTGCTCAAAAAAATACGTTAATAATGAAGAGGAAGAACTCATTTTGCTTTCCAATAATCGAGATTTAATTTTAAAACATTCAGAAGAATCAATTAATTAATTTTGGATTAACATCAGATGCGATAATCCAATGATAGCCAAAAAAGCTTTAAACATATTATTACAATTTTCCACATCTTATTTGTGTGAATTCGGATTTTCAGCATTAGCCAACATTAAAACTAAAAAAAGATCAAGATTGTTAAATGTAGAAGACGATATGAGAGTAGCATTGTCATTTTTACGACCAAATATAAATGAAATTATCAAAAAACATCAAGCTCAAATTTCGCATTAAAAATATTTTTATTATTAGCTTGTAATTAATCCCTTAATAAACGTTTAGTTATTATTGTAGTATATATTAGTTTATTTCGTATATTTAAAATTTTTGTCATAAACTATTTATGCAGTGTGTTGTAGTAAGTAAATAATTTTTATCTTTTTCTTTGTGTGCCGCCAAATTTTGAAATCGTTAAATATGTGCCGCAACAAAAAAAAGGTTGAGAATCACTGCTTTAAGTTATACTTGCTGTGTTATGTATGTACTCATGAGTACGTATATTTTGAAAATGACAACGAGTAGAGGTTAACGTAAAATTAAAACATTCAATTCGTTCCATACTCATTAGCAATTCTTTAGAGTTGTAATATAGCAAAGTTTCATTTTGGTACTACTTTTGTTAAGTTTATAGCGGTTTTATGAATGGAGAAGATTGAACATCGCGTTCTTATATTATTTGTTCAAGAATGAATTAACGCCAAAATAAAATCATGAAGATTTGGTGGAGACATTAAAAGAATCTGCTGCGGCGAATAGGTACAATAGTTAAAAACAAGTTAGTAGAATTCAGACGTACTCAACAGGGCATTGAAAATGGTTTACGCAATGGACGGGCATCAATTTTGATTACTGAAGAAAACATTGATATACGTGCATCTTGATTACGAAAGACCGCAGACGGAAAATTAGGAAATTAGATGATTTGATGATTTTGTGAGCGAACTAAAGCTACGATTTATAATGAATTGGGATTTTTGAACTGACTGCAATTTGAATACGGTGGCTCCCTTCAGTCAAATAAAAATCTTTTAAATGATTTGTAATTTCAGATGGAACAACAATTAAAACAATGAAGCAAACCAGGATCACTGCACCGTTAAGTCAAACAAATAAAATAAAGAACGCACAAGGCTTCACAATATTATTTAATCGCGTAAACCTTCAGCACGAATTTAATCTAAAAAAATTACATACGAACATATCAAAATCTAGAAAAATATTGGTTTTAGAAAACTTACATATAACTCCCCTCTAATTTTATATAAAATGTAACCCTAAGTATAAATAGTAACTGATAAGAGTAGACTTTAATAATCTTTACACATTTATCTTAACAAACTGATCGAGTTTAATTAAATAAACTTCCCGCATATTTGTTATTTTATCTGTTTGGTTTACTCATGTAGTTTCATAAAAATTGCACCGAGAATAGTTTGATATTAACCGTAATTAGACCGATAATAACAGCTTCGAAAAGAAATTACCAAAGAAAACAAGATAACACATATGCTGATAAGTCCAGAACCTAACAAAGAAAACACGTCTTTTTGTTAAAATTGGCTTTATTCATCAACGTAATTTCCCTCAAGAGCAACACAATCACTTTTTTAGAACAATTTATCTTTTACCTCAAAATAGGTCTCAGCTTCAGCGATAACCTCTTCATTTGAGCGAAATTTCTTGCCGGCCAGCATTTTTTTGAGGTCTGCGAACAGCTAGTAGTCGCCGAGAGCCAAATCTGGAAAATACGGTGGATATGGGAGCAATTCGAAGTTCAATTCATGTAGTCATGTAGTTTTGCCATTGTTTTCATTGACTTGTGACACGGTGCGTTGTCTTGATAAATTTTTTTTTTTTGCCATATGAAGTCGTTTCTTTTTAGTTTCAATTTTGCGGCCTCCAATAACGGTATATAATTACTACATTTCACTGTTGATAGTATTTCCCTTCTCAAGATAGTCGACGAATATTACACCACGCACATCCCAAAATACCGAGTCCTTTAACCCATAACCTTTCCAGCCGATTGTTGTTGTTGTGTTTTCGGGCGCTTTGGAGGAGGTTCACCAGTTGCTGTCCATTTGTCTACTCAGATGACGATCGTTTTGATTCTGGAGTAAAGTGATTAATCCATGTTTCATCCATTCGACATATATAACATATCAACGCAAAAATTCCGGTTTACGTTTAAATGTGACCAAACACTGCTGAGAATCATCAACACGTTCTTGTTTTTAGTCAACAGTAAGGAAACGCGGTACTCATTTTGATAGTCATAGTCTCATATTCTCATAGTCAAATGCTCAAGCAATATAACATAAAGCCGACACGTCCTTTTGATATGATATCTTTACGATGTCAGCTAATTCACGCAATTTTACATTTCGATTATCACTTTTCGAAAACGATATGTGGATATTTTTATGTTTTCTAGTGTTACCACCTCATTTGGACATCCACTGCATTTTGCATCATCAGTGTATCAGTGTCTCTATGTTACGACTAAGTTTGAAGTCAGCAAACCAATGTTTTATTTTGTTTCGGTTGTTTTCATTGGAGCGGAGTCTCTATAATACTTTTCAAGCCATTGCTTCGCTTGAGCGGTTTTTTTTCCCATCAAGAAGCAGTGTAAAATTAAAACACGAAAATGTTTTTGATCCGTTGTTTTGAAAAGAACAAAAGTAGCTATATAAAGTCACTCTTAGCACAATAACTCACAAAGTAATGAGTAGAATATCATGAAATTTTAACAGCTGTCTTTTGAAGGTTAGTACTAACTGAAAAAGAGGCGAATGCAATAAAACTAGTGCCATCTATGTGCTAGGTCCGGGACTTTTCAGCCCATGTGTTATCCATTTAAGAAAAGCTTTGTTCCACCATGACAACTCACACCCACGTGCATCCTACCGATCGTTGTTGAAATCCATAATTGTGTGTCATAATTACTACTATGTTCTCCTTATTCGCCCGATCTAACCCCATCTGGTACCTCTTTCACAATATAAAGATACGTTTAATCTATATACGATTTGAAAACGTTAACTTATTTTTAGATAAACCCCTAACATACCATCCCAAGATTGGTGGAAGAAGAAGGGTTTGTTTTATAGGACTGTCATGCGATTACATCGTATTTGGTAGGAAATATGACAAGGAAGATTCCCTTTATCCACAAGATTGTAGAAAAAAGGCCGTTGTGGATCAAAGACTTCATTTTAACTGCAGCACCTTAGGCATTAGAGTTGCTGCTCCTGTTGTAAGTAGTGGTAGTTTTTCAAATAGCAACAAACATTGTATGGTCATCGTACGTTTTCTTCGGAAAAGCAATGACAAACTACCGCAGTTTACAGGGTAATTTTCTCAGTTCTGAGATATTTGCGGATGCTTACTAGAAGTGGACAACGATTGAACGAAACCTTCATTTGAACGACTCTTAAAAAGGTTGGCATGAATCAATTCACTGCGTACGGTATAGCTTGTTCAAATGAAAGCTAAGTAAACATTAGTACGTAATACTCTTTGTGTATAATGAATCAATTTATATTTCCTTCAAGAGGGCTATACTGTTTGGATCTGCCAAAGAATTAGCCAAAGAAGATGTGGATAACTTGAAAGAAGCTTATGGTTTCTTAAAAACATCTTTGGATGGTCATAAATACATTGCTGGAAATCAACTGACTGTCATTGATTTCCATGTTGAAACTAATGTAACGACTTAGTAAAAGTTTGGTAGCAGTGACTCCTTCGGAATTTCCAAGATTGGAAACGTGGTTATAAAAAATTGAAGCTATTCCTTATTTCAAGGAAATCAATACTAATATAGTAAAATTATTCCGTCAACTTATAAAATGTAAACTTTTTCTTTTTTAATGAAAACAAGATATACCTTCACCTGAAGAAGCTTAAGTTAAGCGAAACCATTGTAGTGAATTTAAATAAACATCTTTAAACTTTTTGTGTATTTTAATTTATTAAATTATGAGTCAGTTTCAACAAGTAAAGGCTTCCACAATCAACAATTTAAATGTAAACTTGTATAATTACCTTACATGCAAATCGTTTTATTTTAATTGTGATGTGTATGTGTATGTTTGTAATTTTTATTTGGTAAATACAACTGATGCGAAATTATGCTTAACATAATATCTTGCTTAATTTTTTCTGTTGAATAAATTTAAAACTATTTAAAATGCATTGTTTTTTTTTAATAAATAAATTCGCAAAGATTGGTTTAGGATTTTGCTTCAATAAAACCTGTAACGCGTGTATTTAAAACCAATTTTTGATAAACAAGTAAAATTAAAAGAACAGTAAAACAATGACGAAGTCAAAATCTCTTTCTATGTATATTGCGGTGCTTACAGATTTGACTGGGAGTTTTTAATAATTTCGCCCATTAAGTAATATTTACAGTAACCAAATTATAAAAAATACAGACAGCGTAGTGAACACCATCCGTAGATATTTGCTACTTATTTGTGGGATTCAGTAATGTTAAACAAGGTCCTCTTCTAATAAGGATAACGATTTGTTGAACTGAACCCTTTAGCATAGCTAACTAAATGGTAAGTACGTAACCAGAACGAACAAAAAAAAAATATGTTTTTAATTAGCGTTCTGTCGAAACTGCCAGATTTGAAACTCATTGGGTTTCATCAGCACGCTGTAGACAGTTCCGATAGAACACCAAACAACCTACCTGCTGCTTATAAACAATGATTAAATCATATAGATACATAGATTATGAATGAAGAGCAAAATAAATATGGATTTTAGCATTGTCATGCTTACACATGCTTAAATAAACACGATAATGATAACAACGGTAGATAAACGCATTTATTTAAGGAGAGTCTTGCATCGATTAATACCAGGCATGTTTCTTAAGTAAGTATCGTTTTGATGTTAATAAAAACTTGCAAATATATCTTAATAATTTTATTTTTACATGAAAGCCTCTACCTTAACCTACTTTTCTACATAATTTCCTTCAATATTGAGGCACTTGCCATAACGTTCGACCAGTGACCAGTCTTTGAATACCCTTCTCATACAACTCTGCCGCCTGACTTGTCAACTGTTAACCGCTGCATCACAACTGTTTCGACTTCGTCATCGTCTTGAAGACGCTGCGCTGACCGCCCAGATGTTTAATCAACTGCAGTAACAAATGATAATCACCGGGCGCCAGATCAGGACTGTACGGAGGATAATCTAGAGTTTGCCAGTGAAAAGGTGTGATGAGATCTTTGGTACAATTAACTACATCTTTAAATGCTCTCACCCACTTCCTTACCATTCCATCAGTTTTGTCCATAAACTGCACAGATCGGTTTTAGTCCTTTAGTACTAAGGAATCGTATAACAGTCTGGAATCCGTACTTCATGCTTGGCGAGACTCACGATTATTGGAGGCATCTTAAACACTTACTAAACAACGTAAACAAGGGCGAATCAGACTGTAGTGGCGTCAGTGCGTAGGGGAACGCTGACGCAGCGCTGCGGCGGCAGAATTTCAAAACGGTACTTACTTAAAAAACATACCTCGTATTTATTACTATTTATAACATGAAGTGTGTTTTGATTTGAGTGATGCTAAACGAAATACCTACCGGTAGGGTTTATACCCGGCACTTTCCTACTGTTACTCCGAACAAATGCGCGGTAAATAATTCGGAAACAACAGTAAAAACTCATATTTACAATTATACAATTGTAGATTACTTAGTACAATTATATAAATGATTAAAGTTCTACTGGCCTCTCAAAGATGAAAGATTTAGGTCAGATAGCTCCTGAAAAAAAAAAATAAAACTATTTCCAAATAATTACATATTAAATATTGAATAGTTTCAGCCGTTACTTTTTGATAATTCATCTTAACGATAAACACAAAAAAGCTACTTTGTTTATTATCACTTCTATTTACAATAGTTGTATAGAAACTAACCACCAATTTCCATCCATCGAAAATTTAAAAATAATGCATATTGATAAGAAAGCCTCAAAAACTGATACAAATAATATTTTGAATGACCAGATAGAATTATTCACAACTATTTACGACATTTAGGTAACAAGCGGCAATCCTAAATTGTTGTTATCTTATATACCTGTATACCTTCTGTTCTATATTAATTCAATTTGAATCGCTCGTTTGAAAATGATAGTATAATCTGTCGAAACTATAGTTACAATTATTGTAAATAAAAGTGATAATAAACAAAGTAATTACATATTAATTTCAGAAAACGTTTCTCTTTGGTAAATCAAAAGGGATTCCTGAAAATATGTCAGCAATATCAAGGAAGTTTATGCGTATCTAGGTTTCTTAAAAACGGAAATTTTGTAACGGGTAATCCGATTTCCACGGTTTTGTACCAATGGTTCCAAATGAAATTCTTAGAATTACCGCTTGGGTGGCAGGAATTGAAATACTTCCATATTTTAAGGATGTCAACAACAATGGTTGAAAACAGTTTGAGGCTTATGCGAAATGTAGACTTTCATTACAGGAGTGACAATGAAAAATTACATATGCATGAAACTTTTATAGTTACCGGTTTGATTCAAAAGTAGTCTAAAGATGATCAATAAATTGTGAAATTCAGTTTTTTTCAATTTGTGTTCTCTTCTCAACATAATAAACATAACAACCCACCTCGCAAATAGATATCTTTGAATTAAGTATGAATCTAAGCCAAGGAGAGGTACAAAAAAAAACAATTTATTTATAAAAATTTAACACCGACATTGTTAAAACTCTTAACAGTTACACTATCACGTCAAGGGTTGTGTATGATTATTTGAGGTCGGACCACTTACCCTCCGATGGTTACCAAACCGTACATCTGGAGGTATTCTATAAGCCCCAAATCTTTTCACTTATTAGTAACAATAATAAATACCTTTAGTACCGATAAATGAATAAACACTACTTTGTTTATTATCATTTTTTTATTTACAAATCCTTTTGACTATAGTTTCGACAAAAAAGCTTGTCATTGTGTTTATTCATTTATCGTTAAGATGAATTATCACAGAGTAACGGCTGAATCAATCCAACCTTTAGTACCTTTTAATTGTAAACTTCGAGACAAAATAAGAAAATCCAAAATACAGAAAATTATTATTCTAGTGAAATTATTACCTTCTTTTAATGTATAGAAATTCAATATCAATATTTGATAAAATACAGATTAACTACCGAAATGAGTACTTTGTTTAACCCAAACTACTCACATGGCATTGTATAATCCAATAAACACTTATTACCAAAAAATAATTGATAACAATGTTTGAGCAAAATGTGTATTTAAAATGAAAAAATTATTTAAAGAATAGCTGACACAGTTGTAATTAGTCGTAATCTACAAGTAAACACTTACATAGTTTGATACGCAGGTATCATAAACCTTTTAACATTGTTTCCATGTACACGTATATAATTTCGTTATAATTGTGGAAATCAGTGGAATGATCAAGCTTTAACAAAACACATTTTTCTTGTTATTACATATTTCTATATGTACTTCATGGTCAATATACAATTTATTAACGAAAATGGCTTTATTGTTTTTCGAAGTATTCTCCATGATGATCAATATATTTTTGCAACACAAGTTGTGCTCAAATGACAAAACATTTTGAAGAAGGTTATATCTAAAAGGGTCACACTTTCAATTAAAAACGTCACATGCCATCTGTAAACACTTAGTATTGCCAAGGCTCGAAATATAAATAGCAACCCTCGTATATCATTGAAACCACTTCTATATCTACAAATCATAGATACAAATCCTTCAGAAGATAACATATATGTTATTTAGGTGGAAGGGATAATAAAGATAAAAATAATAAACGTGAAATGATGTTCCAAATCCAATATCAATTATTATTGGAAGCTGTTATAGGGCACGCCAACAGTGAAATTAAACAATAAAAATGGCTCCTACACTCTATCATTCCGAGCATAGCGCTCCCTCGCGAAGCGTTTTGTTAACAGCTAAAGAATTAGGACTGAAATTAAACGTGAAACTACTAGATATTGCCAACGGTGAGCAACTCAAGCCAGAGTTTTTAGAAGTGAGTAAATATTTGACGTAGATAATAATTTTAATAATAATGAGGATATTTTTCTGTGCCCGTTCAATAAAATAAACAAAACTTTAGTTAAATCCACAACACACTGTACCAACACTGGTAGAAGAAGATGGATTCGTAATTTGGGAAAGTCATGCAATTAATCCTTATTTAGTGAAAAAGTATGGAAAAAGTGATTCGCTTTATCCCAAGGATCTTAAAAAGAAGGCTATTGTCGATGTAAGGCTTCATTATGATAACAGCACTTTAATTCCACGACTTTCTGTCCCAGTTGTAAGTAATAAACATTGTATAAAGTACCAAACCGCTAATTTGTTGCAATACTCTTGTTGTTGGTAAGGTAAAAATTATACGCAAACTTGTTATTGGCAGGTCGATGTAACCATCTTCTTAATTATTTCGTGATAAACTAAATGAATAACGACTATTGAGTTCTTGCCAGTATTTAATTAAACCTACCTAGTATAAGTTCGAAATCGTGATCGGCATCTGGTAGGTTCTATAAAATACTTACTAAGAACTTAATTTGTAAAAATAAAATAAAACAAATAACATTTCATCAAATTATAATAAATTTATCATTATCAAGAGTGTACTTAATTATTGGATTAATTTATATCCACTATAGATTACCTCATACAATAAGGGAAAATTTTCTTGATGTTGTCCCGGCGGGGGCGTAATATTTAATCTCAAAGTCATAGAAACGAGTAAAAATAATTTAAAAACACTTTTAGTTAAAAATAAACCATCTCAACCACCCGAAGTAAAAAGTGGTATTTACAAAATTCATTGCAATGATTGGATATAGATTTAAAGAACATTAATAAAACAGGTCTCGTGGAGCATTGCATCAATTCTAATCATTCGATCAAAATTGAAAGTACAAAAATTTTACACTCGAATATTAATAACAATCGGAAATTAGCCATGCTAGACAATCTGGAAATTAAAAAAGCCATAAGCAAAAATTAAACTTAGTCAATTTTCAAACCGAATTCATTACATCTAACTCCCCACTACTCATTTGTAATTTGTAATTTGTATATAAATTGGTAGCATTAGTTCTTAATTTTAGTTTAAGTACACTCTTGATAATGATCGCTATCGATCGAAACTTAAGTCAAGGATAATGAATTTGGTGAAACGTTATTTGTTTTATTTTATTTTTACAAGTTTCATGATGTTTCACAAACGTTGCACCATCGAAAGAATTAAGAACTTAATGTTCTTTAGTATTACAATGTAATAACGTAAAAACAATAACACAAAGCATCAAAATAACACATTATAGTAAACATTACGATTGTTTCACCACACAGTGGCTTCATTAGGTGATGATTAATAAACTAAATGTATTTTTTTTGTATATATTAACCTCGAGGAGGGGAAATCTTCAAAAGACACCCCCGAGAGAGTAGTGTCGGATTCACCGTAGTGCCTACCGACTAAAACCCCTCCTCCAGAAAGGAGCTCAACCCGAAGGTTATACATCCCAGGGAGAAAGGGAAGGGAAAAAGGTGTTGGGTTTGGAGGAGGGGTGGGAGAAATCGCAGGGGGTTTTCGGTGGCCCACCACAGATGGTTGGGTGGGCACTCGCACTAAAAAGCGAAACTAGATTTCTGGCGGTGAGCGGGTGGGGGGTGGCTGCTCATTCTAGAAGGTGACAAGGCCTTCTAAAACGGTCATTTGGTTTGGGCACAAAGGCAGAAAGTGCCGAGACGGACGGGTTCGGGTGACCCGTCACTGAAGTGCGAAGGCTCGCTGCGAAATTGAGTGCAGCTTCGGGGAGTGAAGGGTTTCTTTCAGAATTTATGAATTTATGACGAACCAGGGATAGTCTAGTGCGGAGCGAAGAATCCGCCCAAACTAAATGTAATATTACAGTGCAATTTATATAAGCCTACGTCACAATGTAACGAAGAGAGGGAAATTATAATAACACAAAAATAATTCTAAAATATTTTTAACAAAGGAGAATGATTACTATCAATTTGGTCATTAAGATTAATGTTTTGTTTATAATTTTTATTGATTTGAATATTTTATAACAAATTTAGTGTTAAGCTTTTATTTTTGATATGTACTATTTTATAATCACAATTGAAATTATGATTATGACTATTTTACTTTTTATTAACAAAACGATTATAATGTTCATTAATTATAATCTTAAATGTAGAAATTATTACAATCTAGGCAATTTAAACTATACACCTGTGACTTTAATTCTAGTTTAAAATTTTTACATTTATACCCTAGCGAATTGTTAGTTCTAAAAGAAACCAAACCATTATTTATATATTTAATTTTATTTCCAATTATTGTTAAAATCATCCCCTGTTTTTGTTGAAGCTTTGTGTTGCTTTTAACGTTATTACATTAGTGTTCTTTGATAATTATTTAAACTCTACTTTGATTTTCAAATAACTGACAACGTTTATTTGTAATAACTTCAGAAAAATCTATTTACTGGCAAAGCTACAGAAATTCCCAAAGAAGATATGGACAGCATAAAAGAAGCCTACAAGTTTTTGGAAATATTCTTAAAATGTGGTGATTATGTAACTGGTAGCCAGCTCACAGTTGCAGATTTTCATATTGTCACGTCTATAATTTCTGCTTCCCTTTTCGTTCCCATTCAAGCCGACGAATTTCCTCGAATATCCCTCTGGATTAAAAGAATGAAAGCATTGCCTTATTTTAGAGAAGTCAACGACAATGGAATAAAACTCTTCGAAGGCTTAGTGAAATCCAGACTTGAACAAGTGAAATAATTTTATTTACCTGTTTAGTAATCCTCAAACAGACTTACTTAATATAAGACTGTCGCAGTTGCTTTTGTTAGAAAGTTAAATATAATTAAAAATAGTAGAAAATAATGGATACCAACCGCGAAATCCTAACCCACCATAAGTTCTTAATTAATGTAAATTTATAAATAATAGAAAATATTTTAATGTGGTATTAATTTCAATGTACTTCCAAAAATCCTGCAAATCATTGTGTTACCTAATATTATTCAATTTTTACTATCATCATTAAATTAAATATGAATCAGCTCGAAATTTTAACAGATCATTTACTAAGAATTAGCTATTGATTCGGAATACCAGTCGACCAACATTAGTAGCACTAAAAAGTTCTCTTTCTCTAAGGTCTACACCAACATCATTAATGTTAAGTGGTATTTCTATTTATAGAACTATTATAAAATAAAAGAGAGATAAACTGTACAGTAATATTTCTGTTTTAAACACATCGTATCGGTTACTGATGGAAATAAAGGTTTAGGTAAGTTGTTATTTAACAAGTTAAAAACAATTAGTCAATGATTTCAATGATGAAAAATGAAAGTGCCTGAAGCAGTAATATTAATCTGATTCTTACGAGGAAGGAATGAAGCAGTGAAAATTTTGTTAAAAAAATATTATCAATGATAAATATAGTTTTGGGATCAAGAGAAACAACTTCTCCGAGGGCTAATATCCCTGCCGGCATTGAATTACACTGTTGATTCCGAAAAATTCTTAGAGGAAGATAACATATCCAAAAAAGAAGTCTTAAAATCCTTGTTCGTCTTTTTTGGATATGTTATCTTTGTCTAAGACTCTTTCGGAATCAACAGTGTAATTCAATGCCGGTAGGGGTATTAGCCCTTCGGAGTAGTTGTTTCTGTTGATTCCATATTTATATTTATATTTATCATATAGCCTGTAAAGGCCTTTCTGCCACCGCCCAGCTAATGAGACCCAATAGATCGAAACCAGTTGTGGGATTTGGCTTCGGTTCGTTGTGCCTGCTTGGTGGGACGTGCTCCAAATGTGGGATCTTTAATCATTAATATTTAGACGAACAAGGATTTTAATGTCTTCTTTTTTGGATATATTATCAATGAATTGTAAAATTTATTCTTTTTCATTTGCATCTACTTAACATGATGAGCTTAAAAACGTACCTCTCAAAACTTAATATTTAATTATATACTCAAAATTAAGAAAATTCGGTTGGCAAACCGGACAGAAAATAAATGATTATTATCATTCTAATGGAAATATTTGTCCTGCCCTGATAACTTTAAGAAGTTATTCAAAGTAGATTAACTACCGCAGTTATTTACCTACTTTAGGTGTTGTAACAATCCAATAAACACTTATGATCAAGTAATCTTCGATAACGGTGTTTGTGAAAATCTGTAGTTAAACTCAAATTATAGATAAATAAAAAAAATCAACATTCAATATCGAAAATTCGTATAACCGACGTAATTCTTATAATTTGTATCTATTGTATCTGCATGCAGGTAGGTAAGTACTCAATAATTTTCCTTTCCTTATAACTAACTAAATTAGCGGTATAATAAATTTATAACAAATTACCTTATCATTCCCTTGTTATTACTTACTTGTTGCTATTTCATCGGTATTTTAATTAAACTATAATGTTTACTGATAAGATTAGAAGTATAAAATTTAAAATCACAATTTTAACTTTGATACGATTATAAACAATAAAATACTTTACGTTTGGTGGGAATTAAAAATGTATTTATAACGTTTTATTATCGCACAACCTGACAGTTTAGATCACCTGTATTGATAGAAAAAAAAATGGCTATTACATTGTATTTTACCGATGCCAGTCCTCCTGCAAGAAGTACCCTTTTAACTGTAAAAGCATTGGGGTTAAAAAATGTCACTTTTAAACCTGTGGATTTGCTGAAAAAGGAACAATTGAAACCCGAATATTTAAAAGTAAGTAATTCTCCCTTTAAAATAATAAACAATCACAATTAAATTTTTATATTTTATTTTATATTCTACATTCACTTGATGGAAACTTATTTTAATACATAGTAAGAAATAAAACACTAGAAATTTCCACAATTAAAATTTTAATCTAGTATACATTCAAATATCTTTTAACTCCTTTTAGACTACTGATTAAAATTATAAACTATAATGAATAAGTTTTGTCTATGAAAAACTTAAAATAATCATGATAGAAATTAATATATTTTTCTACAATATTCACGTTAATATTTTTCGTTTTCTCAAACATAAAAACAATTATAGTAAGTACGGTAATTTATCCATTAAAAACAACATTAAAAGTAATGTTGTTGATTTTTTTTTGGAATTGTTTGGAATGTTCATGTTTATTTAAAAGTATTTGTTTTTATTGATTTATTGTATTTATTGAAATATTTTTCACCAACTTATTTCAAACTGTAGTTTTCACGATATAGGTATTTTTGGGTATATTTTCTGATGTTGATACAATTTTTGGATTTTTGCATCACTATTATCAATGTATGCTTCCTTATTTGTTAGTTTCGTGGTAGTAAATATTTAGTCATATATTGTAAGTATTAAACACCATTTTACAGTTAAATCCTCAACATACGGTTCCAACCTTGGTTGAAGAAGATGGTTTTATACTTTGGGATAGTCATGCAATTAATGCATATTTAGCTAGCAAGTATGACAAGAATGGTTCTCTCTATCCAAAAGATTTAAAGAAAAGAACAGTTGTAGACCAAAGGCTTTATTTTAGTGGAAGTATATTATTTCCAAGACTTGCTGTAGCGTTTGTAAGTCTATTTTATAAATAATATAATAATTAAGATTAAATTTCTTATGGTTTACCTAACGTTTATTCCAAATATGTATTTCTGACTTCGATTACTTTATGTTAGAAGAGTATTTTGCTCAGTCCAGAAACGGGCATTCCCCAAGAAACCATTGACGAAATAAAAGAAGCTTATGGTTTCTTGGAAAAGTTTCTAGAAAAGGAGGAGTATATTGCCGGAAATGAGCTCACCGTTGCAGACTTCAGTATTGCAACGGAAGTTACATCCATGATTCTTCATCCACCTTCACCGGATGAATTTCCACAACTAACGGCCTGGATTAAAAGAATGAAAGATTTACCTTACTTCGAAGAAGTCAACGAAAAAGGAATAAAGAAAATTGAGGCAATTATAAACTCAAAACTGAAACCTACTTGAAAAAGTTTGTACTAAAATATTTTTGTTTAAATAATAAATATAATTGACAAATAAATGGTCCTTTAATCACTTTAATCCAAATATGAAGTATTTTTTCGTTATTAAGAACAGTCGTGTTGATTGAAATTTGAAATTTTATCCGCGACTTCGAACATGTGAAACTACAGTTACAACTGTTTACAACGACATCGTTTAAAACAACATACCGGCTATATAAACGCCTTATTCTTCGAAATATTATATCTGTTGAAACGACCAGGTGGATTGTAAACAATTTCAACATGTAACAGTATCCCCACACCTGATACAGTATAATGGACAATGGCTGTTATTATCGTAAAAGTAAACAAAACTTTGTTAAAGCGACACCGGTTTTTACGACCAAATATGAGTACATATTGACCATATTCAGGAACTGAAAAATCCCTGAAGAAGGTAACGTTGTTACCGAAAGATGCTTCGGGCGATTTGTGTCGTGTTTTGGCGTTAAGGCTTGCTATTTACTGTGTTCGATGATGTAACATATAGGCTGAAAAGTTCCGGACCTAACAAAGAAAACACGTTTTTTTGTTCAAAATTGCCTTAACTCATCAACGTAATCTCCATCAAGAGCAACACAATCATTTCAGCGTCGCTCTAACATTTCAATACCACTTTTGTAGAACAATTTATCTTTTGCCTCAAAATGGGCCTCAGCCTCAGCTTCAGTGATAACCTCTTCATTTGAGCGAAATTTTTTCCGACGAACATTTTGTTGAGGTCTACGAACAGCCAGTAGTCGCTGGTAGTAGTCTCCAAATATGGAGAATACCGTGGATGTGCAATGTGGGAGCAATTCGAAGTTCAATTCATGTAGTTTTACCATTGTTTTGATTGACTTGTGACACGGTGCGTTATCTTGATAAAACAAAGTTTTTTTTCTATGCAATATGCGGTCGTTTCTTTGCAATTTCGGCTTTCAAACGCTTAAATAACGTTACATAATTTTCTTTGTTGAAGACATTTCCCTTCTCAAGGTAGTCAATGAATATTATAACACGCACATCCCAAAATACCATAACCTTAACCATAACCTTTCCAGCCGATTGTTAAGCTTTCGGGCGCTTTGGACGAGGTTCACCAGTTGCTGTCCACTGCTGTGCCAGATGACGATCGTTTTGATTCCGGAGTGAAAAAATGGATTCATGTTTCATCCATGGTCATAGTTTTATTTTGTTTCGGTTGTTTCCATTGGAGCGGAGTCTCCATAACAATTTTCAAGCCATTGTTTCGATATTTGAACCATTGAACGGTATTTTGTTCCATCAATAAGCAGTGTAAAATTAAAACACGAAATTATTTATGATCCATTGTTAGTACCAACTGAAAAAGAGGTGAATGCAATAAAACTAGCGTCATCTATGTGTTAGGCCCGGGAATTTTCAGCCCATGTGTTAAATGTGTAATTTACACTACATAAAACTACGAACTTAATTTCCATAATATAAATTAATTTTACCTGACAATTGTTTCGCCTTGTTTAAGGCTTCCTCAGAAGTGTTACAATAACTATACGAAAGTTGTTATGTAATGTTTATAGGGGAAGGAGTTACAAAATACTTCAATTATGGTGGGCTGTTTAGGTCGATTGGGTCATTACAAAGTAATTGTGAGTTTTTACCTTTTTTAATTTCGAGGGATTCCAATAATGGAAGTTTGTAATTTTGTTTGTATAATAAACGTTTGTATAATATTATTTAATATTCGTTAAAAGTATAACCATCCTCAATCCTGTTTGGCGTAATTGGAATTTAGTTTTTGATAGGTACGCCCGGTTTGTCCAATATAAATTTTATTTTTACACGAATTACGGTTTACTTTTTACACACTTGATAAACTATCCTTTCTGGTTGGATCTTTATTATTAGTATATTAATATGTATTAATGTAACAACACACATACTATATTTACAACAAGCAAATGTAGAAACTATTAACAATATGTCATCTATTCATTTATATATGTATTACAAAAAACAAATGGCTCCGACGTTGTGTTCTCTTAAAATTTCTCCTCCCATAAATGCATTAGATACCATTGTAATTTGAAATAAATACAAATAATGGAGAATTTTCGAAGGTATTAATCAGGAAATGAGGCTACAATAAATATTTGTCTAAACAATTTTAGTAACTGATATATGTTACGTATTTACTTATTTTTAGGTTCGATGAACTAATTTTTTTAACGAAATTAAGTAACAAAAATTACTTACTTCATAATTTTATGTTAAAAACATTTTATAAATCATATTCAAAAAAGAAGGAATTAAAATCCTTATTCATCTAAATTTTAAGATCAAAGATCTCACATTTTGAACGCGTCCTACCAAGTAGGCACAACGAACCGGAAGCCACATCCCACGACCGGTTTAGACCTATCGAGTCTCATCAGGTGGGCGCTGGCAGAAAGGCCTTTACAGGCTGTATTATAAATATATTGAATATGTTATACTTTCGTCTAGAAGTCCATCGGAATCAACAGTGTAATTCAATGCCGGTAGGGGTATTAGTTGTTTCTGTGGATTCCATATTTATATTTATATTTATATTTATAGTATATCCTGTAAAGGCCTTTCTGCCAGCGCCCACCTGATGAGACGCGTTCAAAATGTGAGATCATTGATCTTAAAATTTAGATGAATAAGGATTTTAATTCCTTCTTTTTTGAATATGTTATACTTTCGTCTAGAAGTCCATCGGAAGCAACAGTGTAATTCAATGCCGGTAGGGGTATTAGCCCTCGGAGTAGTTGTTTCTGTTGATTCCATATTTATATTTATATTTTTATAAATCAATTAACTGTCACAAAACGATGAACATCGTTAACTTTTAAGATAAGATTATCTGGTAAAATGATTATAAGTAAATCTACAGAATTTTACGTTATATCCACATAATTTAACAGATACATCAATATAACTTAATTATAATACATTAATATAATACTAATTTTAGAATTATTTTTTACATACTAAATATTACCTCAAATTAATGAGGATTTTTTTTTGTTACTGCCATCGCGCCCTCCCCGGGAATTTTGGCGCCAATGGTCTGGCCACATTAAATTGATAAATTATTTATTTATTAATAATTTTGAGGTACGATAATTTATCAGTACTTAATAAAGGATGATGAAGTAAGATTTAATGTGACGAAAATTTTGTTAACAAATTCAATATGCACCTACGTCAATAGTTATAAGTAATCAAAGTAGCCTGCGATTAGCAACTGACATTTCTAAAACTTTGACAAGGATTAAATTTTTTGTGGAATGGGAGACGCCGAAAAAGGCAAATCAACATTCACAAAAGTATGCGCAACATGCCATACAACAGAAAGTGGTGGAAAGCACAAGGTCGGTCCGAACTTAAACGGGATGTTCAGTAGGAAGTCTGGAACTGCACCAGGATTCAATTATTCAGATTCTATGAAGAGCAAGGGCGTTAGTTGGAATAAGTCCTCTTTGAACGAATACCTTTCAGATCCCAAAAAATATGTCCCAGGTAACTAGTTAGAAAGTAAAGTAAAGTAAAATGAAATTGGAGACTCATCCCTAATACCACACACTGTTTAATAAACGGACACGTGTTTCTCCCACTTCTACTGTGGGCATTATCGATGTCTGAGTCTCGCGTTGATAATGCCCACAGTAAAGGTAGGCGAAACACGTGTCCGTTTATTAAACAATTTGTGGTATTAGGGGTGAGTCTCCAATTTCATTTTACTTTACTTTATTGATTGTACCACGTCTCCTTTGTTCTATTAGTTAGAAAGTAATTTTTCTATGTCGATAATATAAAAAATGTACTTGTGACACACAAATGTAGAAAATTCTGTACATCAAATTGTAGGGACTAACCTACGTATAACGAGTTAAATAGAATGACCAAATTAACTTACAATCTGTAAATCCAAATGTAGCAATTCGAACAGTTATTATTAGTGCTATTAAGACATTCTTTGGTGCAAGGATTGTGAAATATTATGTAAATTTACTACGAAAACGCAATTTGGATAGTTTCGCTAATTCACTAAAATTGGTAAAACCACCGAAATTGTGTTTTCTTAATTATTATTAGGTTAATGAAGCAATTAATTATCAAAAATATAAAAAGCACTAGGCTGTGTTCACAAATTTTTATTGATACAAATCAACAAATATATCGGCCAACGCCACTTTCAAGAGTACAAATACAACTATTCTGAGTACATACAGGATCATTCAAACTGAGTGGTACATTAGACGTTTTAGGGAAACTAAGCATATTACATATTTGAAAATTTAGGAATAGGGGTTATCAAGGATGATCTATTTAACTAAAATAATTTCAACTGTCGAGCAATTCCGGTTATACCGTTTATGTTGAAGTTGATGTCAACTTTCTTATTTTAAATGGAATGGTATACTTTTTACGATGAACCTTCTGTATGAAACATAAAATTATAAGGTAACTGTGAAAACCAACTTGTATGCCTACCTACGATGAATAGTTTGTGAGATAATTAAATTTATTGGAAACAAGATTGTACCGCAACCCAAACTATAAAAAATCATAACTTCCATAAACAATGACTTAGAATGTTGAAATTTTTACTAGTTATAGCCAAGTCATAAGGCTAACGTCATGCCAAAACTAAGCTTTATAATCTGTTTATAAAAAAAATCCAAAGTTTAAAAACTTTAAACACGAATAACTTCATTTTTATCAAATGGAACCTAGCATCTTTTATTTTGTCATTCGATTCCAATAAATTAAATTATCTCAGAAACTATTCATCGCATAATGGGCATACAAGTTGGTGATCAAAGTCACCTTACAATTTTATGTTTCATACTAACTCATCGTAAAAATCTACCATTCCATTTAAAATATATAAATATAACCGGAAGTGTCCGACAGTTAAAATTATTTTATTTACGTAGATCATCCTTGATAACCCCTACTCCCTACTCCCAAATTTTCAAATCTGTAACATGCTTAGTTTCCCTAAAACATCTAATATACCACTCAGTTTGAATGACCCTGTATATAACAATACTTAGTAGTATCGTTATATCTGTACTCTTGAAAATGGCCTTTGGACGAATCCATTATTGAGTTTTACCAATAAAAAATTGTGAAAACATAGCTAGGTGCTTTTTTATATTTTTGGTTCGTCATCATGTTTCACAATGATTTTACCATTCAAACTTCAAAATTTATTAATTATTAATATATTATTGTGTATGTAATCTATTGGATGTTTAACGCCCTTAAGTGTTCATATAAGTAGTCGTTTTTATCTACGACAAACCTATTAAATGATAACGATTTTCCAGAAATAGAAAAGTATTAAATTATCTTTTGAATGTTAGAAAATAGTAAAAAATAAGACTAAGATTGTGTTGAATCCGCTCATGGTAATGTTTCGTAGCTCTTTACCAATTCCCACGTTTCTATTGTTATTTTAAATAATATCCTTTTCCAGGAACCAAAATGACATTCGCGGGATTAAAGAAAGCTGAGGATAGAGATAATGTGATAGCTTATTTGGAGAAAGCATGTAAATAGTTTCCTGTATGGTTTTAAACGAAATCTGACGACCTCAATATCGCAGCTGAAAACAATAACACAATTCATTGTTATTTAGATAAATAAACGCTCTTTCCATTAAGTAACATTATCTAATAATGCTCATAACAATTAGGTACGAAAATTTCGAGATTTTTTTGTAGAGGTGAATATCAATACATTAATTCATAAATTAATTTTTACCTACTACAGATTACCTCAATTGATTAAGGATTTTTTTATTACTGCTATTACACCCTCTTTGGGAGTCAAACCCGGGACCTTTGGCTTTACGCGCCAATGTTTTGACTACTAAGCTGCGAGAGGAAACAGCAGTAACCACGACGAACGTACTTACAAAGTAAGTCACAAAATCGTCGAAATTAATGTATTTATCGTCGAAATGAATGCACAATTTATGTATTTATTAATTAATTTAGACAATTTTGTGATTTTGTAGGTACGTTCGTCGTCGTTACTGCCATTACCTCTTGTAGCTTAGTGGCAAGAGCATTGGCGCGTAAAGCCAAAGATCCCGGGTTCGATTTCCGGCGAGGCCGTGATGGCAGTAAAAAAAGATTTCCCATTAATTTGAGGTAATCTTTAGTTTGTCAAAATTAATATCACATTAATGTATCACAATTAAGTTATATTGCGGTATGTGTTAAATTACCTGGATACAACGTAAAATTCTGTAAATTTACTTATAATCATTCTTACCAGATAATTTTATCTTAAATGTTAACGAAGTTCATCGCGTTGTGACAGTTAATTGATTTATAAAATATTTTTAACATAAAATTCAGAAATAAGTAATTTTTGTTACTCAATTTCGTAAAAAAAATTAGTTCATCGAACCTAAAGATAAGTAAATACGTAACATATATCAGTTACTAAAATTGTTTAGACACATATTTATTGTAGCCTCATTTAAAGACTGTACGTAATATGATACGGAAAACGCACACAACACAAACAATATAGTAACTATAAGATTGTTCATAAAGTTTGATCGCTACGTCACCTCGATCATTTTGAATAAATGGCTAAAATGATTTATATGTAACAAACAAGATGAATAAAATTATTTTTATGTTGCATGTAACTGCTTGCTAATAAATTTACATTCCAATCCTGAAAATTTTATTTAGAATTTACCCAGAAAGGGTTAGTATATTTTTCTATAGAACACTTTAAAACCATAGCATTGAATTGTTTCGACATTTACTTGATAAATCCATAATTAAAAAATAAAGCCACTCGTATATAATTTTCACAAATTATTTATTTGGCACATGTTTCTCCTAAACATAGACTTCTTCAGGCAATTGAGCACTTACTAAACATTTCAGCAGCACAGTTAGAAAAGGGCTTCTAACTTAAAAATCACTAACGTCAGGTCTGCTACAGTCCTTATATAAATTTTAATTCTACAACCGACGATTCAATAAAAACAGGGTGTTCGATTTAAAATTCACAAGTTGTTGTGGTCTGAAAATTGAAAAGAGTAAGATTGAGATTAGTATTAGAAACAGAGACAGGAGGTACCGGAAGATAAAAAACAATTTAAACTCGCGTGTCAAACTATATACCCATACATTAAAGATAACAACCGGAAATATACAGTGTTTTTCAAGTTGATGGGCTATTAGAAGTATATGAATTAGTAGAATGAATTCAATTCTGAAACTTGGGCTCATTTGGTTATTGTTTATGCCGCTTCTTTTAAAAATGGAACGACATATTTTTTTTACATTTTCCGATAGAAAATCTGAAATGCATATTTTATAGGAGGCACTACTCCGAAAATATTGATCAATTATGAATAATTTATTTTTTTAAAAATTTTTCGTTTTCTGACAATTATTAACAATTGATTGTTCAATTGTTTCGAAATCAGAGCACACTGCTTTCATTAACATTATACGTGTGCAGTGCAAAAAAGCAACATCTTCACAAATTGTAAATTTTCTCAAAAAGTATAAACAAAGGTATACAATAGTCCTATATCAATAGACGCCAAATTCAATGAGAAATTCGAATATGCAGTCTAAAATGGGTCATTCTATTTAAAAAAAATTGACTTATGCCCCTTTGAAGTTGACCAAATCAAACAAGAAAATTTGAACACCCTGTACATTTTAGTTAAAAACCACTCTTTTTTCTCGATATGAATAGTTATAAATATTTTTTACGAGTTATAAAGCAAAATTTCAAAAATTAATTGAATTACGGTTTTTTAAATGTTAATGTGCAAATGTCAAAAAAAAATTGAAGAAAATTAAATAACTCAAAATCCATCAATTCAGATTCTATCGGAAAATGTAAAAAAAAAGTATGTCGTTTCATTTAAAATAAGGAAGTTAATATATACTTCCGGTATAACCGGATGTAAATAGAACTTGCAAATACTTTTAAAAGAAGCGGCATAAACAATAACCAAACGAGCCCTAGTTTTAGAATTGAATTTATTCTACTAATTCATATACTTCTAACAGCCCATCCACTTGAAAAACCCTGTATGTCTCTAACATATTTGGACAATAGCTCCATAAAAATAGGTAACATTCTATCCACAAATAATATAATGGTCATATTAGTAAAACACAATTCGGTTACAAAAACTATTTATTTTAAAATCTCCACAATAATTATTTGCGCCACAGTGTGGCTATATTAATATAACAGTTAACTTTAAACCGTACAAAATAGAAGAAACTATTTTTCAATCCTAAAAATACAAGTAATAAATTTGATAAAACAAGAGTTTATAAACGTAAATGTTCGGAATGTGATGCTTTTTACCTAAGCTAAATGGGAAGATCCTTTAAGATTCGTTTTGACGAGTAGCTTTGGTCCTATAAACTGTATAAAACAAATTCAAATTTTGCAAATCATTTTTTCCAATCAGACTATAAATTTGAAAATCTACAAATAATACGTATTGATAATAAAAGTTTTAAATTAAATATTTTAGAAGCCATAAAAGTTTATAAAGAAAAGATTTCTGCCGAAAATGAGTTGTTAAACGAGCAGGTAGACTCGTACTATTCAATTCTGTTCAACATGTTCCACAGATAATTTTTCACTTCTCTTCTGTCTTCATTTCGTCCGTCCTAAAGTTTTTTATTTACGTTATTCTCACTAGAATCGCTTAATAATGACAACCGTGTTGCCGGATCTATAGTCACAATTTGTGAAAATAAAACGATAGAAAACAAAGTTAATTGTTTTAATAATTATTCCATCATAATAACTTGTTGTCTCAACTTATCCAAAAAAATTTTAACTATCACCACAATTCCTATGCATCCAATCTATGTTAAAATAATAATATTCACGGAAAATCTGAAACAGTTTAGTGATCAGCGCATATTTGATAACCGGTTATCATAAATTTTTATTGTAATATTGTTACGATGGAGTGGGGCACTGCATCTACGATAAATACCGCATATTTCCATCAGTTGCTAAGTGACGTTAACAACTAACATTTAAAAATATTCGCTGCTATTTACAATAGTTTATTTTCAATTGTTGTAAACGTAATGGCTCCAACGTTGTACGAAATCCCACCAAGTCCTCCATGCCGAGCCGTTTATCTTTTACTGAAGGCAATTGGTTTGCAAGTCAATTTGAAAACTGTAAACCTTTTTACAGGTGAACACAAAACACCGCAATTTACCAAGGTAAGAAGTTAAACCATTAGTATGCATAACTTTATTACTTAACATATGTAACTAAGAACTTTATTGTTTTCATTTTAAAGTTTTTCGCAAAAAATCAAAAATTCTCCAAAAAAAAAACATTATTTTTAATATCCTGAACTAAGGGAAAAACCTCAGAAAATATGAGAACGTTTTATTAATACTATGACCTGAAGAATTTTGGATGTTACAAAAACTATAGGCGATGTTACTCAGTGGTATTTTTTGTTAAACTTATTACGAACTATTTACTATGGTTTTACAATAAATAAAATTTTTGTAATTAAAACATTGTGTTTGTTATTGTTTTTTTTATTATTCTTTCGGTTTTAAAATTCAGTTTGTTTGTTATCGGTATTACTAACTAAGTAGATTTTATTTTGTTGATAAAATGCTAAAGATGTTAATGCGTATCCCCTCTTCTAAACTAATGTTACTACAAATATAAATATAAATATAAATATGGAATAAACAGAAACAACCACGCCGAGGGCTAATAGTCCTACCGGCGTTGAATTACACTGTTGATTCCGATGGACTCCTAGACGAAAATATAACATATTCAAAAAAGATGGAATTAAGGGGAAATGTAGTGAGTTTAAAAAAAAACTTTAGAGACAGAATTTCTATTAAAAGTACCTAATATTTGATTTGAAATTTGGGTTATCCATAACAGAATTTCAAGGCGACATAAGTTCAATATTTCATCACATTTGACGATTCAAGGAAAATTCTTTTCAACTTTCAAAAATTTCAAAACTAATTATTACCTTTATGATAAATTAGCATTAATACGGTTCAATAAGTTATAACTGGATAAAATAGTTTGTCAATCAGAATGTAGTGTAAAGAATTTGTTGGAATTTGTTAAAAAAACTAAATCACTTATAAACTATAAATATGGAATCAACAGAAACAACTACTCCGAGGGCTAATACCCCTACCGGCATTGAATTCTTAGACGAAGATATAACATATTCAAAAAAGAAGGAATTAAAATCCTTATTCGTCTAAATTCAAGATCAAAGATCTCACATTTTGAACGCGTCCTACCAAGTAGGCACAACAAACCGAAAGCCACATCCCACGACCGGTTTCAAATTGTAAGATCTTTGATCTTAAAATTTAGACAAATAAGAATTTTAATTCCTTCTTTTTTGAATATGTTATATTTTCGTCTAGGAGTCCATCGGAATCAACAGTGTAATTCAACGCCGGTAGGGGTATTAGCCCTCGGAGTAGTTGTTTCTGTTGATTCCATATTTCTATTTATATTCATATTTATCATATAGCCTGTAAAGGCCTTTCTGCCAGCGCCCACCTGATGAGACCCGATAGTTCGAAACCGGTCGTGGGATGTGGCTTTCGGTTCGTTGTACCTACTTGGTAGGACGCATTCAAAATGTGAGATCTTTGATCTTAAAATTTAGATGAATAAGGATTTTAATTCGTTCTTTTTTGAATAATTTTTCTACATTTTTTTGTGATTAAAATAATTACCATTTCAAAGTAGTTAACGTTATTAATTTAAGATTTCAAGTACAAATACATATTTTAGTGACCGCATTTAATTGAAAATGACCTATCTAATTCTATTACATTAAAAGACTTTACATTTCTTGTTTTCATGCTTGGTACCCTTCGACTGATTGGAGTGTATTTTATTCAATTCTGAACTTTATTTAAATATAAAAGACACTATTCTTACCTATTAAGGGTAGAAGCTAAAAGTACTTTATATATTAAAACTAACTGTGGTGGTGTTGTGATGAAACATGTTTAATATTTGAAAAATCAAAAAAAGAACTGTATGATAAAAAATCTTGTTGAAACATCTACTGTTCTTTTTTTTAATTTATTTTATATAATCGATTGTTGGATTGGTCGGATACTTGTGAAACATTATTTTAATAATTAGTTTGTCATGAGAAATACATTGTTATGTTGAAACAATATTGTAGAGTTTACAACTGACTTTCATTCCTTCAATTATAAAAGTATTTTATTTGATTCTATTTCAGCTTAATCCTCAGCAGACTGTTCCAACATTGCAGGACGATGATGGATTTGTTATTTGGGACAGTCATGCAATAATGATCTACCTATTGGAGAAATATGGTAAAAGTGATTCCTTATACCCAAAATGCCCCAAAACACGAGCACTTATAAACCAAAGACTTCATTTTGAAAGTGGAATTCTATTTCCAAGATTACGTGCTTTAACAGTAAGCCAATCTTAAAATTGTTCTATATTTACTTCTTTTACTTTATTTAGTTAATCACTAACCAATTGAAAAAATGGGAACAAACAAATACAATGTTCATTTTCCCAGTAAATATTTAATAATTTTGAAATTTATCCTTCTTTAACAAACAAAAATTTTTGTATCAGAAAATTTCTTTTTATATATATATTACAATTTTCAGATTAAAATTTTCTTCCACAACAGTAAAGAGCTTCCACAAGAAAAACTTGATGACATAAAAGAAGGCTATGCTTGGGCAGAATCGTTCTTGGAAAATAAAAGTTATTTCGCTGGAGATAATTTAACGATTGCAGATTTTAGCATCGTATCGACTATTACAAGTCTGATGTTTTTTGTACCCTTAAATTCATCCAATTATCCAAAATTAAATTCTTGGCTGAAGAGGATGGAAAGCCTTCCTTACTATAAAGAGGCAAATCAAGAAGGCACGGATCAACTCCATCAGGCTTTGAAGCAAAAATTACAAAATTAGACTAAATCCACTTGTTTACTTCGGGGTTTCCAAACTTGTATTCTTTATAATTGTTTTTTTACTAATAAATGTTTGTATATCTGGTTTTGTGTTATCAATAAACACAAAAATAATATTTGACAATGGCCCCGTAGCATATGAATATTTATGCTGTAAAAACATAAAAGTACAAATAACATACCATTTCATCAAGATTGTCCAACGACTGCAGAGATCTAGATGTAGCAAGTACAATTTAATCATGAAATCCAGAATTTTTTAAATAATTTGCCTGTTACTATACATTAAATAACTCAAGCCTTTTCCTACACTAATCTCTGTCCATCACTTCACTAAATACTAATGTTCTACTGTGCTGGCGTAAAGACGAAGTTTTATAAGGTAATTTTGTGGAGCTATCTCCTCTCGTGGTACAAGGATATAAAATTAAATCATCATTAAAACACTTAATTAAACAATGGAAGTAACTAACGCGCCTACTTTTAATATTTAGGATTTTGTCGTTTAACCGGAATTTTTAATTAAAAAATAACCGACGTTTTGATGTGTTGAGCGTGTTTATTAAATGTCAATATTCGAACGCCGTAGTGTAAATAATTTATTTCCCCTAAACTAGTAATAACAACATAACGTACATTATTGCCATTAAACTATTGTTTTTACGTTGGTTTTGTTTGAGTCAAAATTCTTAGGTAGTTCATGATTTGGTAACTGTGTTGGTTTGCCTGACTCGTTTACTTTAATTTCATCTTCATAAGATAAATAACTCCCAAACTACTACCTACAAAATAAATTAATTATCCATTATTATTAAGTCCCATTTCTTATAAGGCGAAGGATGCGCCCTATGCCAGAAACTCTGTTGGCATTTAGTCAAATGGTACATTTCAGATGACAGCGGCGTGTGCGCGAGCATGAATTTTGCTTGGCCCGTAATCCTGACGTAGTAGCTGCGTCGAGCATGGGAAGTGCACTGATAAACGCATGCTAGATTGCCAGTTTCCGACTGACCAGTACGAATAATAAAATTGATATTGTTAGGATCCTCTTCATAAATTAGTTTATCAAAATTCAGATTCTTTCTGTTGGGACATGTGACGGCTGAAAGTTACGTTCTTTGATTTAAAAAGATATAAATCTACGAAATAACTTTATTCAAAGAAAAATACAAAAAATGCATACATATATATGTTTTGCTTAAGGGGATGTGCAGAAAAGATGCATACAATTTGTCCAGGCTGTCAAAGCCAAAACCCGTCTCTCAACCGGAAAAGTGATTGCCACTGTTTTCTTTGACTCAAGGGTTTGTTTAACTTTTACTCATTGATTTTCTTTACGATCAACGAACAGTGACAACAACGAATGACTTACTATTATATATATATTCTGAGTTGTTACAGTCGACAAAAATCGCGTATTGAAACAAACGACGGGGTATGCCCATTTAATACGTCATCCTCCTTCACGACATCGCCAAGCCACACATCGCACTTCTGACATGGAATAAACTGAAATAAATGGGCTGGGAAACCCTAGAGCCTCTATAATCCTCCTTATAGCCCTGACATGTCACCCTGTGATTATTTTTTGTTCACGCCCTTGAAAGAATCATTTGGAGGCAAAAGATTTGAAAGCAATGAAGAAGAATAGGAGCATGTGCGCAATTAATTAACAACTAACCTTCATACTGTTTATGAATAGGGAATATCCAAGCTTCCAAATCTGTGGCAAAAGTGTGTAGAACACAGAGGTGACTACATTGAAAAATTTCAAATGTTTTGTTTGTGTGTACCATTAATTAATAAATTTATTTTACAAAATTACAGTTTATATTTGATTTATCCTCGTATTAGCTGAGTCATCCCTTCTCCTTCTATGTAAGACGTAGTAGGTTTATGTAAATTTTAAATTTTAGTAATTTTATTTGTACTCTTGAAAATAGTCTGGGACTGAAACAATTGTTGAGTTTGAATCAATAAATTACTGAAACATTCCATTCTGTTTTTGTTAATATTAATTATTATTATTTATTTTCTACTACAAAATGAATACACATTAAGTAATACCTATCCTATCCTATAAATTACAGGTGAAATGCGTTTTCATGATGACATGCGTTTAGTGAGCAACCTTGACTGAACTATTGGAGTATGACATAATAATTTATCACTATAATAGTCAAGAGCCTACGTTAGCCACTTCAAGGCTTAAAAGTAAAACTCGCTAGTGCATCTATTATACGTTAGGAATCCAAATATACCAACAACTAGAGAGTATAAATAACATTAAAACATGGCTCCAACCTTGTACCAAATTGCCGGAAGTCCACCGTGCAGAGCTGTGTTTCTATTGTGTAAAGCAACAAATTTTAATTTGCTTCACAAACGAGTGAATCTTCTTGCCGGAGAACACAAAACACCAGAATTCACAAAGGTAAGAAATATAACAATACAAGTTTTTAACTGTAAAATACTTAAAGAAAATAATTACTCCCAAAATAGAAATAAATTTCCATAAAAGTTATTTTTTTTAAATATAATGTGTTCTAAAGAAATTGTATACTTCTCAATTGCGTATGGGTCCAATGATCAACCTACTAATATGGTAATAAGTGTAATAATTATTAAGTTGTTTGTCGCAGAAATTATAATAATTCGCTGTAGTGTCGTGCTTTAAACTTTTAACTATAAAAAGAGTATAATTTTTACCCTTAGTTTTCCCTACGTGCGCTGTTGGATTTTAACAATTTAGAAAACATTTTCAATTTTCGAAGATAATAGCGACACAAGTAAACAAACTTTGTTTTTTCTATTAACTAATATATAAAATTATAGCTAAACTTTTTGGTGTATGACATCAAAAAGGCAAATCGTCATCAAAATAAGCAGAAAACCCTAATATGTAGCTTGTAATAATTACACAATTTTCTTAAATACAGTACTGTAAATAAGAAATAAATATTGACTATTATAGGTATATATACAACACAACATATTCTTATCATTATTTTGAAAACATAGAAAATACTAAACATGTATCTTATCTATTCGTATCGCTGCCATTGTTAGATACCAGATAATCATTTATGATATAATTGCTAGAATGTGATATAATATAAAGACAGCGCCAGCGCCCACCTAATGAGACCGGATAGGTCGAAACTGGTCGTGGAATATGGACTTCGGTGCGCTGTTCCTACTGTATAGAACCCGTTCCAAATGTGGGATCTGTGATCTTTTATAATTAGACGGAAAAGGATTTTTTACCTTCTTTTTTTTAATTGTTATCTTCGTCTAATAATCGTTCGGAATCAACAGTGTAATTCAATTCCGGTAGGTGTATTAGCCCTCGGAGTAGTTGTTCCTGTTTATTCCATATTTATATTTAACATTGAAATCACCTGCGTTCACGTACCACGTTCATGGATAATTTTAATTGGTGTAGGTAAATAGTCTATCTAATTCATTAATTGAATATTAATTACCCGTTGGTACCACCGTGTTCAACCAAATTTACGGTGGGAAACTTTTGAAACGTCATTTTTCAAAGTTGAAACATTGATTTTATTTTATTTTACTAAATATCTATTAGGTTCTCTAAATTAGCAAAAAAAACATTACAAAATGGAACAGCTGTAGCATTATAAAAACTAATAAATCAAACACGATTAATTTACACAATTTTATTGGTAATACCACAATAACTATTTTGCTCTACTGGGGCTTCTTCAGGTGGAAGATGCTATAACATTTGTCTAAATATATTTATAATTCGCATTGTACAATACTTACACTAAGTACTTGAAAATATCACATTACATGCTTGCTTGACCTTAAGGGCTTTAAGAAGATACGTACTTGTCAAACTGAATCTACGATACGGTTTATATTATGCGATAGGCACGCAACCAAATTAACTTCCTAGTCAGAATGTCGATATGTAATATAATATTACATCAACTTCCTTTTACACAATAACCTTCGGTTTGGTCAATCATTTTATCGATGCTATCTACGATGTGCTGATGAGAGCTAAGTCGTTATTCCCATCTGGTAATTTCGATAAATTTCCGACCAAGAACTAAATGTTCTTTTCTTTATTGTATCTAGACTTGTCAGTACATTCTCTAGAAAGTACCTATAAACACAAATAAAACTGAAATTTTTTTGGTAATAACGCACAACCCGACTTAAAATGTATTTGTGATAGTAGCATGCACACCATGAATTTTCTTATGTAATTGAACAAATTTAATTACGAAGGGTTCATCGATAAAAACCAAGATTGAATAAACATAGAAACAAAAATGAATGTCAAGAGTCTAGAATATGTATTGTACAAACTATTTATACGTGGATGGCTTAATCATCACTTATTTATTATAAAAAATCAATGTACATTTCGTCTTCTTACGGCATCACAAGGAGTATTATTACATACTAAAGAAGTAAGTTAAGTCTGTGCATAACATTTGTGGGCGTTTCCTTTTTTGAATCTGTCCTTATCACCACTACGAGGTGGCGGGGAACCATTGGGATAAAATTCATAATTTACGTTTTTTAATTAAATAAAGAAAGACTCACCCTAATTACCACTAACTAAATTTTATATGAGCGGACACGTGTTAATAAGATAATGCCCACGTGTGAAGTGGGCGAAAAGATGTGTCGGCTCATATAAAATTTAGTTAGTGGTAATTAGGGTGAGTCTTTCTTTATTTAATTAAAAAACGTAAATTATGAATTTTATCCCAATGGTTCCCCGCCACCTCGTAGTGGTGATAAGGACAGATTCAAAAAAGGAAACGCCCACAAATGTTATGCACAGACTTAACTTACTTCTTTAGTATGTAATAATACTCCTTATGATGCCGTAAGAAGACGAAATGTACATTGATTTTTTATAATAAATAAGTGAAACCGCTCCAAGTATATTAATTAAACTACTGTATATAATGTTTTACCAAGGGTTATCGGCTGATTACCTTCTTAACAGACTTAAAACTAAATTATAAAAAAGTCCGAAAGATGGTCAACGGTGGCGAATTTCTAGGAACTGGAACATTTGCAAAATTACCAACAATATTTACAAATGTTGCATACTAAGTGAAGGCAACAAAAGAACACGATAGCTCTTCGCAACAGAAGCACGAGTAGCTGGTGGGAATTAAACAAAAAAAATTTTAAAGTTTAAGTTTAAATTTTAGAACCAGTCTTGCGTTGATAATTCTCACGTTTGAAGTGGGCGAAACACGTGTCCGCTAATAAAAGTGTGTTAGTGGTAATTGGGGTGAGTCGCCTATTTTATTTATTTGGATTTACAAATATTGCAGCCAATTTTACCAGATGTTGAAAGATTTTATGGCCTAGTTCATGCGGACAAACCTTAAAGATAAAACTATACCCAATTCACATAAATAATTAAAAACATACAAACCGGAAAATGGTAATGTTTCCGAAACAGAAATGCATATCTTTATTTTTAACAAAAAGGTTACATTAAAAGAATTGCAAATAATTTACTTTTACTGATTTTTCGAGGGGTCGCTTGGCATGCAAGAGGTTGGTGACGATACCTATCTGCGATACACTATTATTTGATTTTTGAGGTTAATGCATTTCAAAATCCTGATGTACAAGATCAGATTATAGTTCAGCGATAAAAAAACCTTAGAACTAAGTACTCTCTTAATTATTTTTGTTCTATGCGTATTCGATTAAGAAAAAGATTGAATAAAACAAATATTTATTGGTCAGAGAATAAAAAAGAAGGGTAAAGTAAATGAGGGCTGAATTAGAACTAAAGAATTTTTAATTTAAATTATTTAGGAATAATGAAGGTGGAGCTAAGGGTTGTAGATAACAGAAGGGAACCAATGGTAGGAGAATATGATTTGGAAATGCCGAAGATAGAATTTATAGAATTAAGACGTTGAACCCAAATCACCAAAGAAACCCACTATTAAAAAATAATTACAACAAGTACAGAATCACAGGTGTTATGCAGTTAGTAAATAGAATAGAAATATTGCAAGGGATTATAGGAAAACACAGAAGTAATTAAGTTATTGTAAGAATAGATACAGCACAGGTAAAGAGCAAGTATAGAAATAGAATTGCAAGAAAGGAAGACAATACACATACAATACAGAACAATAAAATTTACAATGACAACAACACAAACATACAAATACAAAATAATATTTACAGAACTATAAACACAAATAGAAATTTAATTTTTTTAAATAAAAGTATATCAAATTGCCACACTATTTTAGTTTTTCACGTCACGTAGTAGTGCTCATAAAAAACCAAAAAAATTCTGTTGAAGTTTCTACCTCGCAAGTGATACTTTTGATCTTAGTTTTCCGATCCATGTTGACCTGTGTGTTATTATTGTGCCTTCAATTTTTTGTTTAATAAACCAAAAATTGTTTCTAATATTTTTAGCTTAATCCATCACAAACCGTACCCACCCTTCAAGATGATGATGGATTTGTTGTTTGGGATAGCCATGCTATTATGATATACCTTTTAGACAAGTATATCAAAAATGATTCTCTGTACCCCAAGGATCCTAAGAAAAGGTCAATTGTAAACCAAAGGTTATTTTTTGAAAGTGGTATTCTTTTCCCAAGATTACGTGCATTAACCGTAAGAGAAAACGATTTCGTACTAAATGGATAATTTTTTGGCTTTTACCTATTTCAGATAAAAATACTTGGTGAAGGAAGCAAAGAAGTACCCGAAGAAAAACTTAATGACATCAGAGAAGCATTTCGTTGGGCAGAAATATTTCTAAATAAAACGAATTACTTTGCTGGAAATGAATTAACGATTGCCGATTTTAGTATAGTATCTTCCGTAACAAGTTTAATGTATTTTGTCCCTCTTACCCCATCTACTTATCCCTGTTTGTCTGAGTGGCTGAAGAGGATGCAAAGTCTCCCATATTATAATGAAGCAAATCAACAAGGCGTAGACCAATTATATCAATTGTTGAATAGTAAATTATAAAAATAATATTGGTCAATATCTTATCAATCAAACGAATAATTTGTTAATCAAATTGCTCAAATAAAAATTAAATTTAATGTTAATAAATACCGAATTGTTTTTCTACCAAGATGTATTGGATTTATAAAATAATTTATTAAAATGGATATAAAACTATCAAATTAAATAATGCGGGGAGCATTCAAACTTTATCTGTAATACGGTTATAAATTTTAATGAAGTAGAATTCTGGCTTGGCTCTTGGTGAAACGTATTTAAATATAAAATACACAGTAAAAGTTTAAAATAAATTTTATTTATAAATATAAATATGGAATCAACAGAAACAACTACTCCGAGGGCTAATACCCCTATCGGCATTGAATTACACTATTGATTCTGATGGACTCCTAGACGAAGATATAACATATTCAAAAAAGAAGGAATTAAAATCCTTATTCGTCTAAATTTTAAGATCAAAGATATCACATTTTGAACGCGTCCTAACAAGTACTCACAACGAACCGAAAACCACATCCCATGACCGGTTTCGACCTATATTTATAATATAGCCTGTAAAGGCCTTTCTGCCAGCGTCCACCTGATGAGACCCGATAGGTCGAAACCGGTCGTGGGATGTGGCTTTCGGTTCGTTGTGCCTACTTGTTAGGACGCGTTCAAAATGTGAGATCTTTGATCTTAAAATTTAGACGGATAAGGATTTTAATTCCTTCTTTTTTGAATAAATTTTATTTGTATTGGTACAAAATTGTTTCGCTATACAATAGCTTCTTTAGGCGAAGATAATACAAACTTAGTCTACTACACAAGTATTTATACCTACGATGACTATTAACAGTTATGGGGTGGTAGGGGTAGGTAACAAATTTAAATTTAACAGTGAAGAATTTGTGATTTCAAGTTGGTCGTTTAAAAAAACATTTTGTTTACTGAATCTATTTATTTCTAGTTATTCTAATAAATTGAGTTTAATTCCTTTATTTTCAATATGTAAAATTTTGAAGTCTTTATTAAAATTATGGTTAAAATTAATTAGATATGCGTATGTTGAATCAGTTTCTTTATTAATAAAACTTTTGTAATGTTCACGGATGCGAATATCAGAGGTACTACCTGTTTATCCTACATAAACATTTTTACAATCTGTACAACTTAATAAATAAACACCTGACTTGGCTCCCTTAGGTGTTTTACATTTGTTATTGAGAATAAATTTACCTAGCGAATTGTTGATTTTAAAGGAAATAAAACTATTATTTATACACTTTATGTTTTTACTTATTTTATTGGAAATATATCCTTTGGAGAAATACTCGCAAACAAGTTTATAATATCAAATGAAATTAATTTACAATTGGTAGGTAAACATATTTTGGAAATTTTAATAATAAGATCAAGGGAGTTTTTTACAGCAAAAGTTGATTCGAATTTAATGACTTTTATTAATTCTTGAATTAAAAATTTAGAAAGTTTAGAACACGGGGCTTGCAGGTGTACTACTACTGGTCTTATGCAATTTTATTAAACCGTATAATTTGTGAGTTAAAGGGTGCATCAAAGTTAAACGTTTTTCTAAAAAATCATCAATTAAAAATCTGGAATCATTCAAGATATATTTTAACTGTTTTTGAAATTTGGTTGTGGGATCAACAATCAACAATAATAAAAACCCAAAACTTGGCGTTATTCGCTCCACAATTTTAGGTGATGTTTATATGAAGAAACAGAAATATAACAACTCAAGTAGTAACATACATACACTTAACGTTCCTAATAGCTAACTCCAAAAACGGGTACATAATAAAATCTGTATATACATTTGTTACCTGTTTATCTTGTATTATTGTTTTATTTATTTCTAAATATTCCAGAAGATTTAACCGTTTGTTTTTATTGCAATTATGTAGAAGTTTGGGATGTATAATTTGCGACGGTTAAGTCAAAATGTGACCTCAGGTTAGCATTTTAAGATATATCAACATAGAAACTCAAAAACTACAATTTTTAGCCTTTTTGAGAGGATTACTATTATAGTAAGATTAAGGACACAACTGAAATTATTTCCGCCATATTATCATCATTGAAGAGTTCGAATCGTTTGAAAAAGAGATGCATTTGTTAATTGATAAGAATGAGGATGATAAATCTTCTTGATAAATATTCGCATGAAATCGTCAATGGGAAAATCTAATGAAATGCAACAAAATATTAATGAATTGCAATGAAATCAACGTAAAACCCAAATGTAATTTTATGTGGAATATGTACATGCCACTGTGACCTTATGCACTGGTCGCCACTATTTGAACGAAGTTTAATAACAATAAAATAAAAATAGCATATTTTTAACAACGGAAGATATTTATTTTGTAAAACATATTAACAAAAATAAACAACATTAAATTTAAAATGAAATAAAGTTAAGAACTCAGAGTAAAGTGACAATAAAATAGTGTAAGTACAACCCTTGTTAATAGGATGCATTGTAAACGAGTTAGTTAAATTATTAAATAAAATAAGTTGTATTAAACAGCTATTTTACAATAAGTACATTCATTATATGATAATAAAAAGAAACATAGTAAAAGAACAACTGATTAGACCTCTTTTTTATCCTAACTTATTATGATCCGCCACATATTTGACAATGCCCTGCACAAACATCGCAAGTTCTTTTTGCCTCTTTTTGCCCACATCCATAACCTAAAGGGAAAAAATATATCAAAATGTTCATGTAACGTTTTAACACGAAATCTTACATTCAATTTGAATAAATTACATACAAGAAAACAAATTTAGTTATGTGAGGCTGAACTGAATAAATACAAAACCCCAAAATTCCATATAAAACATTTAGTAACCTACAACGTGTTTACACAATGTTATCGAGAATGACACCATGGGTGTCGAAACGCATTTTAGGTTACGAAACGTTCTACGAAGATGAATCAAATATAAACGAGCCTTTGTTCATAAAACATTTATTTTGAAAAGTTTCACAAAACCACAAATTTCTCTATTTTTCGACATATCCCCCGTGTTTGCCTATACATTTTTCCCAACGCATTGATAATTTTTTCATCCCGTTTTCATAAAAAGAAGCAGGGCGGGTGTCTATCCAGTTGCGTACAAACGCCTTCACCTGTTCATCGGTCTGAAATCGCTATTCGCTCGCCTCCTAGTGATTCTTGGTTCTTTGAGGGGCCCAAACATGTGGAAATCACAAGTGGATAGGTCTGAGCTATATTTAGGGTATTCCAGCTGAGTCCAGTGCATTTCAATGGTTTGGACCTGCGTTAAAGCTGCTGTATGAGGCCTACCGTTATCGTGTAAGAGTAACATATCACAAATGGGGTGCGTCCTCCTTTTTCGGCGATAAGCAAGTTTTACCTGACTGAGAAGTCAGTAGTACAGAGAGTAGTAGACTGCATTAATGATTCTTCGCTCGTGTAAAAAATCGACCAACAGCACCCCTCTCCAGTCCCAAAAAACCGTGACTAAAACTTTTCCCTCAGATAGACGTGTTTCGGCTTCACTGTGTCGTGGCGGTCCCCTTCAATAAGGTTTCTAACGCATGCAACGTTAATCGGCGAAATGTTGGTGCGCGGACGCGAGGATGATTTACATTTTCCACACGATTACGCCCATCGTTAAATTCTTTGCATCAAACTTTTACACGAGGCCACAAAAGCGTTTCATTTCCGAATTGTGAATTATGCTTGCAATCTGCACAAAATTTCAGCTGGTTCCACTTTTTCACGTGTAAGAAACTTAATAATTCGTTGCGCAACGCTGCTATGCACCTCTTTCTCACTCATTGTGATAGCTATTAACCAAGCGAACGTAGCAACACGACGCATCGTTTCCATGCCACCTAATATCCCCACTTCCTAACGCCCGAATGCGCCTTGAACAACTATCCGGCGCACAATTTAAAAAGGCTCGTTTATATTTGATCCACCCTCGTATGTTGAATTTTTTATTTTTGTGTTTTATTCAATAAATCCAAAATACGTCTCTTAATAAATAATATATGTAAATAAAATAAAATTGTACCTCATTGTGATTGGCTTCATCATTTTGGTGGTATTCTGTTATACACAAATTCGTTATAAGACTAAAGGCAAAAACAGTTACATTACTGTGTCTTGCTGTGATAACTTCGTGCACGGTTGACATGCCAACAGCATCCACACCTATAATTCAAAAACACTGTTAAATATATGAATAAAGATATAGATCCGTGCTAATAGGCTGTGGTCAGAAGGAACTTGCAGATCCAGAAGTTTTGACTGCAACTTCGGCAGTCATCTTCAGTTAGCAGCTTGATTCCTAGATCGAAGGTTGTACCTCGAAATCTTACTAACAGTTGGAATTAAGCTGCCCACTGAAGATGACTACCGAAGTTGCAGTCGAAACGTCTTGATCTAAAAGTTCCTTTCGACCATGGATCTCGTCTTTGTTTATTTGATTCCGGCCGTAAAACAACATTATATATGCACACTATTGCGTAAATGTGTAAGAGGATTATAAGACGAATAAAACATAAAATTCTTCTAAGCACTTTCATTTTTTATTATATGATTGCTGTAATATTTACCCAACATTCCCAGCATCTTTAATTCGGCTACTGTTTCGTAATTTGGCCCTCCAAGACATGTATAAACGCCTTCATGTATGTTGTCTCCTAATCCTACTTCTTTGGCAATTTCTTTGGCTTTCTGGATTAGTTCTTTATCATAGGCTCTGTTCATTGGCGGAAATCGGGGACCAAACCTATCATCGTTGGGTCCTTGCAATGGATTATTGCCGGCAAAACCCATTAGGTTAATATGATCCTGGGGAATAACGGTTTTTGTAAAAACAAGTCATGATAAAACCTATTACTAAAATAGTCTACAGTACACCGAGTTTAATAAAATCATAAGCCTAAGGTTTTTAAATAATACCAATGAGAAAACTTTTTTTAAAACATTACTGCATTCAACGGTACATTAAGCCCACGAGTCTTTTAAAAAAGGAATAATAAATTTAAACTAATGGTGAGTTTCTTGTATTTAATAAAATTACCTTTACAATCATAATGTCACCAATATTGTAATTCTTGTTCAGACCGCCAGCAGCATTACTTGCTATCAGGTGCGTAATTCCGAGAAGTTTCATAACTCTAACAGGCATTGAACATTTCCACAGAGGGTAACCTTCATAGTAATGAAACCTGCCTTGCATACAAACTACTGGAACGTTTGAAAGGTAACCAAAAACCAACTGACCCACGTGTCCTTCCACGGTGCTCAATGGGAAATTGGGAATTTTCTCATAAGAAAATGCTATGCGATTTTCTATATTGTCAGCGAGCGATCCTATAAAACGAAAAATAATCAAAGAAATGAAGCGAAAACCAAAACAGATTATACAATGTAAACTTTAGTAACGATACTTAAAGAACAGGGTATTTTCCTTCGTTACAAACGGCTGACCAGTAATCTTATGGGTTATAAGGTAAACTATCCAAACTTAAATAATTTTACAGTAAAATTGCGATGGTGTAAAACATGTAGACAGCACATAATGTCGTGTGTCCTGAAATACCAAGTAATTCTGGGCTTCCTTTCAGGCTCTAACGCGACCTGATTGGTTAAACGAGATATGACCACAGAAGAAACAGCCAATCACGCTGTGTTAGAGCAAGAACAGAGGTCCAGAATTATTTTCTATTTCAGGATCGCTGACATAGTATTAAATACCGTCCCCATGTGTTGATGCTATAAGGTTTGAACCCAGAAATACGGCAGTTATTCACATTATAGATTTTTTTGACATTAACAAATGTTATACTTAATTTGTAATAAACATACAAATATAAAAACAAACAATACATAATTAAGAAGACAGTAACAAATACACAAAATACTAATTAAACATATTTCTTGCCAAAAAAAATATATAAAAATTTTTAATATTAATAGAATCAAAGCTCGGTTTTTTATGAAACATTTTATCAAATAATAATAAAAAAATAAAATTGCAAATAAATGTCTCAAACAGTTTATATTAAAAACTCCACATATGTTTCGGCTTATTAAAGCTTTGTTCACGAGTATAGAAATGTAATACTAAATATTAATGTTACAGTACAAAATATTAAAACCTGGAACAGGGTTGTGAAACCATTGTTTGTTGGAAAACACAAGTAGTAATCGATAACAAGGTATTTCTTAAATTCATGTTGGTCATTTGTAATATTTTGTTTAAGTTTTATGGATTTTTTAATTTAAAATTGTTCGAGTAAGTTTAACCTTTTTCCTTTATTTTCTGCATGTAATAATTGTATATTTTGAAATTTGCGCCTTAAATGATGCCCATAGTTTTATGTATAGATGGCAGTAAATATTTTTAAAAGTTTTCTGTGTCATTTCCATTTACATATATATTCCAAGTATCGTGTTATAATTTAGGATGAAAGGAGATGTCGCTGAGAGTCGTGCATCTATTTATATAGTCTAGGTGTCTATCTAACGGTGAATACATAGCCGAATAAAACAAAAGATATCTCCAGCAGATACAACTAAGGAAGTACCAAATATATCGGGGATTTACAGCAATGGCGCAACAGCATGGAGATGTATCGATTTTCCAATGCCAAATTAAATTTGTTCACAATATACGGAGTTCTATGAGCATGATGTATAGATTCTGATGAAATTATGCTAGTTTTCCGTTATACGTAGTTTACATCATCGCAAATCTAGTATAGCTGTCAGAGGATATTTTTAGTAATAAAGAATTTCATTATAAACAGCTTACACTACACTTTTAAAATATTCTTTATGGTTATTGAGTAAATGAAAGTTTTAAAATTATTTTTAAATTGAGTTTTTAGAATTCAAATCTAAAAAGGAAAAATTATATTATAAACCTAAATTTGGCATTCGAATGATATAGAACATATTTATAGTGTTCATATATTAATTCACTCTACATATCGTAAAAAATTAGTAACAATCGTGGTATTTGACAATAAATTATGCGAACGTCTTGAGGACCAAATCGGGTATCGAAACTATCCATATATTACATTTTTGATAAATGACTGTCAGGCAACATAAATTGCTTTGAGAGATAAAAACTTATATTCAATTTGTTTGATTCTTTTTTCTTCCTTATCACAAAACTCTAGAAAAGCGTATGACATTAGTCAAAACCGTGATTAGGTTGACGTATTCTCATAGGAAAATTTCACTTATAAATGTGGTATTACCAAACATTTTGAAAGATATTAAGAATCATGACATTTATGGTGAATTTTTTACTAGAAAATTTTTCCAATTATTTTTTGAAACGATAAAGTTGTTTTAATTTTTAGGCATGAAAATTTTACTCTCAATACTTCAAAAGAAGTATAACTTCAAAAAGAGAAAACAAAAGATAGTAAAGCAGATAATAACCATATCCTAATGCCAATACCTACCTAACCCAGATCCACATATGATTCCAACCTTTGGCCGAAATGGAACCCTATCGGACAAGTATTTCGCTGTGTCAACCAAACATTCATAAGTATATCTGAAAAAATTAATAAAATAAGATAATCGATTTTTTAATTTTCTTAATAAAATAATGAACTTACAGGTACAAACAAAATATATTTAAAACAGATTCATCCTAATTACGACAAAAAGTGATAATTAGAGTGAGTCTTTTATTTATTTATTCTATTACCAGTCTCCAATTTCTACTATTATATAAACCAAAGAAGTATCCATTTATACCACACACTTAACTGGAAAATGTGAAAATTTGTCGACACTGTCTCATAAACTATTCAGAAGTTCGAAGAATGCTTTAAATCACAAAAAACTTTGAACCGTATTTATTATCTATTTGTCAAAAAATGACAAATTAAGACACATCATTTAGATGTAAAGCTATAATTGTGGTTGGGCTGATCACAAAAAAATACTTGATAATTTGGTTATGTTTCACGATGTTTTAAAAAACTGGTTTGAATATTTGAGAAATTCGATGTTATCAATGTCTGGTGAATGCTTCATTTACCTTTATCTTATGATAGGGTAAAAATCCTCAATAAGGCGTGGCTAGAAAAGGTTACAAATGGTAAGATATTAGAAAGAGTAACAGAACATAGGGCGCTATGAAAATCAATAAGAAAAAGGATGATAGAATACTTTTTGATATATGAGTGGCTAGGTACTGACGTATTAGAAGCATAAATGCCAGTAAAGAATGGCAGAGGAAGACCTAAATTATAATACTGTTTACAAATAGATGTTCTAGTTTTAGGGAAATGATAAGATCTGACGACTCAATAATAAAAAACACATGTTTTCGAAAATCCGTCTTAAATTTAATTAAACAATTTTTTTTCATTCATTAATAAATTCATTTAATTCTCTAACTAGGTACTTACTTCATAAACTTTGTACAATGTAAATATTTTAGACATACTAAAGATTTTATCTTTTACGTATTCTACCAACATATTACGGGTTTATAATATTATTTAGTATTAACACATTTACTTTAAAGATCCAATTAATTAACAGTGTTATCGTATGGAAATATACTTTTATGTGTGATATTTTTAATGGAATTCTTACATATTAATTAAACTCTTAGTAAACAATGTGATAACAAACAACAATTAAACTACTGCCACATATCTTTAGTATAGGATTAAAATTGGGAATTTCGGTGAACGTCATACCATTCATTCCACTCAAAATATTTAAAAAAATTCTTTGCACTAGGTTATCTGATTTAGGATATAAAAAGGTGGGGCAGAAGCTACATATTAATAAAAAATAAAATCGCTTCAAAATTTTGACAAGTAACTATGACAAATTTCAAGAAAGAAGTATTAATTATTAAAAATATAGCGTTTAATAATAACTATAAGCCGAACATTGTAGACATAATGATCAATCGAAAACTTAACAAGAAAGTTCAAAAACTACTATTTAATTATAATTTTAGTATAAAAACAGATAAAATTTATTGTTTTTTGCAATTTGTCAATAACGTAAGTTCAAAATTCAAATCACAACTTAAGAAACTAGGAATTACTACAATAGAATGTAATGGTAGGACATTAAAAAACATGTTGGTTAATGTTAAACCTAAGAGCAATATTAAACAAAAAAGTGGAATTTACAAATTAATTTGTACGGATTGTAGTGCCAGTTATTTAGGACAAACAGGGAGGGCAGTAGATACTCGTATAAATGAACATTTAAATAGTATTGAAAATTCTGACAAAAAACTGGCTGTTCAGATCATCGCCTAAGTCTAGGACATAAGTTAGACAAGGAAAACACAAAAATCTTGCACACGAATATAACAAAGGGTAAAAAGTTATCGCTTCTAGAATGCTTAGAAATAAGCAAAACTTTGTATAAAAAAAGATGAACTTATGAATAACCAACTAGAATTAGTAACCTACCCCCCCCCCCTCTTATTTTAAGTAGACTATAAATACGTGATTTGTTTAGATTTATGTTTAGTAATTTGTAATATTCTTGATAATGATCACGTAAATCGAAACGATATTGTCGAGTACAATAAAGAATTGGTGAAATTTTTTCTCTTTTGAACTATGACTGAAAATTTACATTTTCTAATAATATTATCCTACTTAGAATAACCAACCATAGCCTATGTATGGAAAAAATATGTTGTTCTAATTTAGTAAAAACTTACACTCAATTTTTCATCGTTTAACCATTAAATACGATAAAACTAAAATCATTAGACGCAACTCAGTACAATTTTATCTAAATGTTAGTTTCTCCTTGAAAAACTAAGCTAGATAGGAGAAAATGAATAGGAACATTTTTTAAAGCATAATATTTTCAAATACATTAATGCGATATTCATTATTGAATTAGTTTATACCCACTACAGATTACCTCATACAATGGGGAAAACTTTTTGTTACTGCTGTCACAGCCTCGCCGGAACTCGAACCCGGGAGCTTTGGCTTTACGCGCCAATGCTTTTGCCACTAAGCGACGAGAGTTTCTTCATTGTATAAGGTAATCTATAGAGAGTACAAATTAATTCAATAATTAATATCGCATTAATGTATTTAAAATTTACCCTTACTAAAAATTCTTCAAATATTTTATTCGTAATATTTCTTACGAAAAAGTCTGGTAGTATGTAAATATGTAAAATTAAAAGTTTAAACAGTAGAGCGATTCAGTGTGTTCAATTAAATCAAAAACTATTATAATTGCGAGTGAATATTTACAAATAAAAATCTACAAAAGATAATGTCGCATGTAGACCCACGAAAATTATGAAAACTAATAAAGTTAGTTATCTACTATCAATTAATCCAAACTTGCTTATTCATTAAAGAAACCCAGTAACCTAGAAGTACGTAGTAAACATATTATATTTCAGCTAATAAGTTTTCCATTCTGTACATATATGTTATAATATGTTTACCTGTGCACTATATAGTTTGTATCCATTCTATAGATTATTTAAATCATATATATATATATGTATATATATATTGATTTTTGTAGCAGTAGTAGTGGTAATCTAAATCATTCATTGTGGATGCTTTATTGTAACAATTCTCAAAATTGTGGGTCTGGAAGACGACATACGCTTTCTGATACTTAACAACAAATGATTGTTCAATTTTTTCGAAATCACAGCACACTGCTTTCATTAACATTATACGTATGCAGCGCAAAAAAGCAAAATCTTCACAAATTGTAAATTTTCTCAAAAAGTATAAATAAAGGTATACGTTAGTCCCATATCAATGAACGCCAAAATCAATGAGGAATTCGAATATGTAGTCAAAAATGGGTCATTCCATTTAAAAAAAATGACCACAAAATTTGAACACCCTGTACATTTTAGTTAAACACCACATTATTTTTCGACAATGTGAATAGTTACGAATAATTATTACGAGTTATAAAGTTAAATCTCAAAAATTAATTAAATTACTGTATTTTAAACGTTAACGTGCAAATGTCAAAAATTTTGAAATAAATTAAATAACACAAAATCCGTTAATATTTTCGGGGTAGTGTCTTCTACAAAATATACATGAATTCAGATTTTCTATCGGAAAATGGAAAAAAGTATGTCATTCCATTTAAAATAAGAACGTTAACATCTACTTCCGGTATAACCGGATGTAAATCGAACTTGATAATATTTTTAAAAGAAGTGTCATAAACAATAACCAAATGAGCCCAAGTTTCAGAATTGAATTCATTCTACTATTTCGTATACTTCTAATAGCCCATCAACTTGAAAAACCCTGTATATATATCGCCCCGGCTTATAGTTATTGTTATTACTTTTTATTTAAACCTTTGTTTGAAGCAATTGTTTTAAACTATTTTATCACCAAAGTTTCCATATCAACGTGATATAATAATCACATTTTAACACATACGTGATTTTTAAAATTGGAATGCGTACAAAATTTTATCATGACAAACGAAACTAGCAATTTGAAATTCTTGTATTGTCGATAAAACAGGTTTTCCTTCTTCGATAAACGATTTTTTTCAACAAGTTTCCTATATAGTAAAACAATTAACAAATATACACTGATAATTAATCAAACGAAAAGTTGATAAACGTCACGATCCACGCCTAGTTTATGTTTACATATCTTACGATTACACATTTAGATACGATTAATTTTGTTTGTAAATATATAAATATTATCCATACAATTACAATTATACGAATCACAAAACAATTGATTTTATACTTATACAGGGTCATTCAAAATGAAAATTTAAGGTAACTTTGATAACCAACTTATATACCTAGGATGAATAGGTTCTGAGATAATTTAATTTATTTAAAAAAAGATTGCAATCCAAAGTATAAAAAATCATAACTTCCATAAATAATGAAAAGCTAATATTTTTATGATTTGTACAAGGCGTTCAGAAAAAAAAATCCAAAGTTTGAAAACATCAAACACGAATAACTTCATTTTTTCAAATGGCACCTATCATATTTTATTTTGTCATTCGCTTCCATTTTTTATCCGAATACGAATTCATCGTAAAAAATATGCCATTCCATTCAAAATAAGAAAGTTGACATCAACTTCCGCTATAACCGGAAGTACCCGACATTTGAAATTATTTTAGTTAAATAGATCATCCTTGATAACCCCTACTCCCAAATTTTCAAATCTAATTTTCTTAATTATTATTAGGTTAATGAAGCAATTAATTATCAAAAATATAAAAAAACACTAGGCTGTGTTCACAAATTTTTATTGATACAAATCAACAAATATATCGGCCAACGCCACTTTCAAGAGTACAAATACAACTATTCTGAGTACATACAGGGTCATTCAAACTGAGTGGTACATTAGACGTTTTAGGGAAACTAAGCTAAGCGTGTTAGAGATTTGAAAATTTGGGATTAGGGGTTATCAAGGATGATCTATTTAACTAAAATAATTTCAACTGTCGAGCAATTCCGGTTATACCGTTTATGTTGAAGTTGATGTCAACTTTCTTATTTTAAATGGAATGGTATACTTTTTACGATGAACCTTCTGTATGAAACATAAAATTATAAGGTAACTGTGAAAACCAACTTGTATGCCTACCTACGATGAATAGTTTGTGAGATAATTAAATTTATTGGAAACAAGATTGTACCGCAACCCAAACTATAAAAAATCATAACTTCCATAAACAATGTCTTAGAATGTTGAAATTTTTACTAGTTATAGCCAAGTCATAAGGCTAACGTCATGCCAAAACTAAGCTTTATAATATGTTTATAAAAAAAATCCAAAGTTTAAAAACTTCAAACACGAATAACTTCATTTTTATCAAATGGAACCTAACATATTTTATTTTGTTATTCGATTCCAATAAATTAAATTATCATAGAATCTATTCATCGTAGGCATACAAGTTGGTTATCAAAGTCACCTTAATATTATATGTTTCATACGAATTCATCGTAAAAATCTACCATTCCATTTAAAATAAAAAAGTTGACATAACCTTCCGGTATAACCGGAAGTGTCCGACAGTTAAAATTATTTTATTTACGTAGATCATCCTTGATAATCCCTACTCCCAAATTTTCAAATCTGTAACATGCTTAGTTTCCCTAAAAAGGGTAATGTACCTCTCAGTTTGATTGACTGTATATTTTCACGGTTCACATTTTTTTTGCAAAAGAACTATACAGGGTTATTAAAAGTGAGTGGTACATTAGACGGTTTAGGAAAACTAAGCATGTTACAGATTTGAAAATTTGGAGCAAAAGGATGATTTTTCTATTTAAAGTAATTTCAACTGTCTGCCACTTCCGGTTATACCGAAAGTTAATGTCGACTTTGTTATTTTTAATGAAATGGTACGAATCCGTAAGAAGCTTAAAAATTTAAGGCGGCTTTGATAACCAATTTGTATGCCTACGATGATTAGTTTCTGAAATAATTTATGTTGTAAAAAAAGATCGCTAACGCAGCCCCAATTATACAATGTCATTACTTCCATAAAGGATGACTTAAGAGTGTTGAAATTTTTATAGTCAGTCTTACTGCTAACGTCATACCGAAATAATCAAATTCTGACGTACCAAATTCAAAATCAGATGAAAAAAAAACATTCTTAAGAGTCTGTGATTTTCGACGGTTTTAAAAAATTTTGAAACTTTCTTTTCATCTGATTTTTAATATTTAGCATCTATTATAACAAAGTAAATAAATATTTCGTTTCATTGCTAATTTTTAACAGCTTCACTAGATCAAGTTTTACAAATTACTTATTTAGTATTTTTTGTGCAAATTTTAGAATGTTTTAAAAATCATTTATTTTTTATCCAAATGGTCTCCAAATGATAATCTCACATTATTTTATGGTGTTCATGAAAATATAACACAATATGTATAAATAACAATAACAACTTCTTCAGGTGAAGTGTTCAACATTACTTTGGAAACATTTTGTGTTGTTTTTCTTTAATTTATTATTATGAATCAGTTTCAACAAATTAAGGCTTGCATAATAGATTATGTATAAATTAAATGAATAGTTATGTATTTTAGTAATTTAAAGAGAGAATTCATTTGATAACTTCTCAATTAGAAGCTCTTAAAACATATTTGTTGTAAATCTTACACGAACTTTGCTAACAGAATTCAGGAACGCATTCTGTCAACGATTTTCGCGACGGAATGTTTTTAAAAACCAACCTTTAACGAAACTCACCTCAATGGGGTAACCGAGAAAATTATTTAAATACCCTTTTCTCCCTCTTATGGGAAAAATTAATCTTAATCAGACAAGAATTATAAGCATTCCTTTTTAATTACTTAAAAATATATATTGTTAATCTTTATAATAATAAAACGTGTTGAACGTACGTGCTATTGTAGGTATGTATTACATGATTGTTGAAGTATTCTTCTTGTTCTTCATCGCCGCTATCATCGCTATCGTTGTTTTTCTTGATTTCTTTTGGTGGCTTAACAGCGCCATTGGTCACTTTTTTTAAATCAGCACCAGTCATATTTTTCTATTTTTTTTAATATGTAATATTAACCAATAATAGCAATAATGTAAGTACAACGTGTTTTTTCGAATGCAAAGTGACAAAACTGGTGTTCATGTATGCTTCAGTCTTTTATAGATAACAACTCTGACGGCTATTAAGATCCCCCACCAAAAATGCCGACACTTGATAAATGCAGAAATTAAAAACATACGAACACTGACATACACGTATACTAAAAAATCGCATTTTCAAAAATACTTTGGTTACACTAATTAGGTAAATATTTGATTGCTGCAATTACCACTTCAGATTATTACATAAAATTATATTATTGACTATAAGCTTACGAAAACATGCACTTTTGTCACAAATTGAACGAGATTTTTGTAATCTAAAAAATTACGTGACAAAATCCCAAAACCTTGGGATAAATAGGCATATTTTGTCTCTCTTTGTCAGTAGATTACTTAGATAAGGTACCAATTATAATTTTGTTACATCCCCAAATTTACAGTATTAATATTCAACTGCTCTAACATTAAAAATTTAAAAAAACGCAATTAATATTTTTGAACAATTAGGTACACTAACTAATTGATAAAATTGGAAAAAGTTTTCATAATAAAATGCATAAATACAAGATAAAATAACGTTTCCAATTTTTTTATGCTTAATTAAACAGGTCATTACGGTCAAGAAGCTAGGAATAGATATGTCATTTCTGAATTAGCGATAAAACGCTGATTCTGATTCTGAATATATCCTCACAGTTGTCCTAAAGTACTGAACTAAATTATTAACTTTTTCCTTTTGTTTCACTTATAAATCCTCCCAAAAAGACCAAAAACAGCATAAATAAATAAAATAACGACGAAAAATTCGTTTTGTTTCAACTGTTACAATTGTCATTATCAAAGAGAGAAATGCATTTCTATTTAAAACTGTCTCTTTGATAATGATCTGTTGATCGAAACAATTGTAAGTTTCTTATAATAAACAGTTGAAACAAAAAGAAATTTTTCGTCGTCATTTTCTTTATTTAACATATTTCATCGAGACTGCACCATGAACAGCCTTTCTTATATTAAAAACAGCATGATTTGAGTTTTGGGGTTAGGATATTTTAAAATCCTGATATGCTGATATAGTCTGAGGCTACATTTGTTGTAAACGACTTCCCTATTGTTGGTTTCATTCTCAATTCCTGATTTCGTTGACCTAACATGTTATGTTATTATTATACAATACATAGAACACTTTCCAGAACATTTTACATGTGCTACTATTGAACAATACAATAATTTTGCACCAACAATAAATATCGTAGTTCGATGTTAAGAGAGAATGTTTAAAAAATAGTGGGCAAGATATAATGAAAACAATATACGTAATAATAATAAATCATTAGCAATCTTTTATTAGATGATAATTTCACAAAATACATTTTGGTAAAAACTGCAGTCTCTGAGTCGTTTTTTAATTTCCTTTAAAATTAATTACAAATACAACATCATTTTCTTAATATTCCAATATGAACTCACACTTCAATATTAATTATTATTATTATCAAATAAGAATCATTGTATTGTAGCAACAAAGTTGGCGATTTTAAGATTATTAGGTCATGGACGTGTTATTATTGTAAAACTCGAAACGTATCTGCAATGTATAGAATATAAACAGTCGTAAACCAAATAGTGTTGAAATAAATTTGGGTAAATAAATTAATAAATTGATCCCGATATTTACCTTGAGTGTTGACCAGGAAATTCGGGACAAATTGCAGTTATCAACACATGAACCACGCTAAGAAAGATATGTTTAAGTATAAACTGTCAGTATTTATTAAACTATTCGCGAAACTAAAAGATATACAATTTATTTATTAAGTGTTGTCAATAATATGGTCACTATGGCTATGATTCAAAATTAAAACGAGGAAACTATATGTATAATGCACATGTATATCCTCTATATTTTTATAATATTACATTAATTTTTTGTTTATTAACTAAAAACAAATATTTTATTATTGTCTAAAACACATATCAGATATATTCCATACTAAAAGTAATTAATAGTAATTAATTTGTAAAGTATATAAAGTAGGTATTTTAAAGAAAATTAAAACGCAATTTTAAATTTAAGAATACCATAAGTAATTATATTATCACTGTACACCATTATTATAAATATTAAATATGTATATCGATTGGCAACAAACATGTTTGTGTAAATTAAAAGTAATAGTGTCAATATACTAAAGCGAATGATTTTGTTTTTCTTTCTGTTACAAATAATGACTTGGATATTGAGCAATGAGATTTCTTAAAAAGTGTTTATGCTTATTTGTAAATGGCAAAACATTCCTTAAACTAATGTAATCAACGTCTAATTTATTCGTTTGAGGATATAACGCATAATTTATTATGTATTTGTGATGACACCATTTAATACTGTAACAGTGATCCTGAAATAGGAATTAATTGTAGTTTGCCTTTCTCGCTCTTACTCGGCCTGATTGGCTATCCGTTTGTAAGCCGTACCTCCTCTCACCAACCTAAGAAATATTTCATTAGGTAAGACAACTGAAACCAGAAGAGGCTCATTAGATAAGGTCACAATTTTTGAGGAATATATTTCATAGCAAAACTAATGCATTTTAATCTAATAATAATCCCATTAGAACTTTAAAGATTTTCTTCATTACTTATCTACATTATCACTTTGATTAAATTTATTGTTTTTGTGCAGCGAAAATAGTTATTTTGAACGTAATACCGATTAAATATTTAATGTTTAGCAACCTTTCTGATAACCATTAGGTTCGCTGTTGTACTATGTCTTCACTTTTTTTTTTTCTTTTAAATATTTGCTAATGCAAGTCAGATGTTATCGAAAACTATAAATTGAAAAAAAAACAATTGCATCACCCAGTTGGGGGTCTTGTTATTATATGTTGATCGCTACTTGCTTGTACTGAACTTTTATCAAATGTTTACACTTGATTGTTTTCTAGAAACGGAATATTTGAGTTAACTTATTAATAAATAAAGAGCTACAAGAAATGTAGATGTTACTTAAACGTTAAGTAATATATTTATTTTAATTTGATAAAACGAATGGATTATGTAAATTATATATCATATAGTGTAAATAAAAAACAAAATATGTATGATGTAGAATCTACTTTATTAATGTCCAAAAACTTACTGATTTTATAACTTATGTGTTACTAGATTTACGCTAGAAGTGTATCTGGACCTCCTTTCTCGCTCTAACGCAGCCGTATCTCTCTCTACTGCTTCGCCATAGGTTCATTTTGATAACTCGATATCATTCATCGAAAAGGACCTTGTCAAACAATAATGAATTCACAACTAGTGGCAAATTTTATAAATGGCGTTCACGACGTCGCCTATGGTTATGCTTTGAAAGACAGCAAGCAAATTAGACGGTGTTCTGTCCATAGACAATGGATTCTGTTGGAACCGTCTACAGCGCATCGTCTAGTTGAGAACCAACGAGTTCGAAATCACGATCTACGTTTGATGGTTTCAACATTATTAATTAAAATTGAACCATTTACTTTTCAATTTGTTGCTGTCTAAATTACTCTGTCATTTCGTATAAACCCAAATACCATCAATAATTCCGCTATCAGCAGAATCGACAAAATTTTTGCTTATAAAATCCTCTAATATTACACTGGTCTGCAAAAAAATACATTTTTTTTCTCCTGATTGTTTTCATGCATGATAACGTCATATTTGGAGCTCTAAACAAAGAATTTAACATGCAAATGAATAAAGCACATAGATTATAAATATAATATCCATTTTATTAAAAAAAAACGATATTATTAAAGTAACAACAATTACAAAAAAGTGAAAAAATATTATGGTCTAAGTTTTACATCGAAAAATGCTAATTGTACAGTCACAAGTTATAGAAATATCAGTATGTTTATCTCATTATGGTAATATACAGAGACGTGATTTTAACTAGGCTGCAACTTGCGTTTATAAAGTGATACCATTTGGGTAGGCAACCCATTTTGCGAATTAAGGGACAGAAACGCGAGAATTAAGAGCGCTCGTAATTTCACTCAGAAAGTATGAGGCAGTTAAAGTGTTGAGTGTAGTTATTACAAATAAATGTTATGCGACACTATTTTTTTGCACATAGGGTTTTGTGAACATTTTTATGAACTATTTTTTGTTAAAATAAAATAAAACTAGTTTAATATTAGAACAATGTGGTTACATATTGTTGTACATACGATTGCCGTGAAAAGAGTTCACATAATGAACTTCACATACCTTAGATTTTTTTACTAACAAAAACTTACGAAACATATTTTATCAAATTCAATATTACCAACTATTATTTAAACCATAAAATAAGACTTTGTAAAATACATGTAAATAGTAGTACCTTTAATATACATCATTTTAATTACAATCATCACATCTTTTTTATCAACTTCATACACCAATCATCCACACAACGAGAAATCTGCTTGCGTTACTAATTAACTTTATTTTCGCTTATAGCACATATATTATTGTAAACAACAGTATTATTCCTTTTTAAAGGAGTTTAATTATGTTTTCAATATATTTTGTTTGTATGTTAAATGCTGTTGTAAATGATTTTCAATCTTTAAAGTCCGTAAATTTCCGTTTAGCGCATGGGAAACTTAAATACGTGTCCCTGAATATGCTTTGTTGGTTGCATACCCAAATTACATCATTTACTAGTACAGAGAACATTGCTTACGCTCGGTCCATATTATAATTACGTCTCTGGTAATATAATTCAAGTTATTTTGTAGTTTTTTTTTCATCGTTTCCATTGGAGTTTCTCGGCGAATCGACCAACAGAAATCAGCAAGCATTGCTGCTGACGATTTTCCATTGTAGCGTCTTTCAGTATGCATAATATCTTGATTAAACCTTATAAGAAGAAAGAAGCTCTGGAATAGTTTGTCGGTAGTTGTCAGCTTTTGTATTACTAAGAAAATTATGAAATTCTGTTTTAAGATATTGAAATCCTGCACCATCCTTGTTCATAACTTTCACAAAGTTTTTCATCAGTCCCAACTTTATATGAAGTGGTGGCAAAAAAATTTTGTCACTTGGCACTAGAGGTTCTTGGGATACATTTTCAAGTGCAGGTGTTAAGCTTTTTCTTTGTGGCTAAATTTTTACTTTGTAATGTTTGTCTCTCGCGCGACTGTCCCACTCACATAAAAAACAGCAAAACTTGGTGTATCCTCCTTGCAATCCAGTAAGTATAGCGACAACTTTTAAATCAGCACAAATATTCCATTGATATTCAGAATATTCTATTTTTTCAAGCATTACCTCCAAATTTGCATAATTTTTTTTTGTTTGTTGCATATGCAAGAGGCACTGATGTGTGTTTATTACCATTGTGTATTAAAACGGCTTTCAAACTAATCTTCGACGCATCAATAGAAAATCTCTATTCATCATAATTTGCTGTAAAACTCAGTTCTTCAAGAAGCCCTGCAGCATCATTACAACATACTAAATCATTTTCTTTTGAAAATCAAAATTTTCTTGCCTTGTCCAAAAAATGAGACTCTCGTACTTTTATCTAACAAATTCCACTGTTTCAATCTTGATCCTAGTAATTGAGCCTTAGATTTTGATAGCCCCACGTCCCTAACAAAATCATTTAAATCAGATTGTTTCAGAAAATAAGGTTCTTTTCATGGGCTTGAAGATCCAGATAAAGTGTATAATAGTGAAGATGTACAGGTACAAATGAAAGTCCATTGAGGCTGTAGACCAGAAGTATTTTTATTTTCCATCTTCTCGCTATTTTTTACAACTAGCGAAAACCTATTTCGTATGTATATACATTGTTCGTAATATCGAAAAATCTAGACGTGATAGAAAAAATCGGCCAACGGAAACACATTCAAAGAATAAAAATTTTCTTATTTATGACATAATTGTTTGAAGGAGGATTTTGTTGCAGACCAGTGTTATCGATTGTCAGTTACTTTTATCATTTTTTTTGTGCTTTGCCGTTCATTACGAAATAACAATATTTATTTTTATTCAAATATTGGCTCAAATTATAAATTTATCTGCTATATGCAGCATGGATGGATATTTATAATTGTTGTAATCCTGTGTTTTATTGGGTATGATGAAATATTTGTAAATTATTTTATAACCGTTTATTAATGTGTAATATTAGTTATTTTTATTATATTAATTTATCTTATGTATTATGATGGGTTTTCCCGTAAGTATTTAAGTATTAAAAGCATTTTTATCTTCTAAGATAAAAATCAGTTACGTCTTTTATAACATGTTCGTAAAACATTAATTTTGAAAAGTTTCACAAAAACACAAATTTATCTATTTTTCGACATATCCCCCTTGTTTCTCTAAACATTTTTCCCAACGCATTGTTGGTTTTTCATCCTGTTTTCATAAAAAGAAGCCTTCACCTGTTCATTAGTCTGAAATCGCTCGCCTCCTAGTGATCCTTGATTCTTTGAGGGGCCCAAATATGTGGAAATCACAAGGGGATAGGGATTGGTCTGGGTTATATGGAGGGTGTTCCAGCTGAGTCCAGTGCATTTCACCGATTTGGGACTGCGCTGCGTTAAAGCTGCGGTATGGGGCCTAGCGTTATCGTGCAAGAGTAACACGTCACGAACGGGGTGCGCCCTCCTTTTTCAGCGATAAGCAAGTTTTATCTGACTGAGAAGTCACTAGTACAGATAGTAGTAGGCTGCATTAATCGTTCTTCGCCCGTGCAAAAAATCGTCCAACAGCACTCCTCTCCAACCCACGTCTCATCGCAGGTTACAATTTTGTGCAAAAAAAATCACCTTCCTCTCTAACTCGAGTGAGAAGCGCCTGAGAGATGCGAACTCGACCACCTTTTTGATCGTCACTCAGCAACTTTGGAACCCAACGAGCTGAAATTTTTCGGAATCCCAGATATCTGAAGCAAAGTGGCGTGGCGTGGCGGTCCCCTTCAATAAGGTTTCTAACGCGTGTAATGTTAACTGGCGAAATGCTGGTCTGCAGACGACGAGGATGATTTACATTTTCGACATGATTACGCCCATCGTTAAATTCTTTGCATCAAATTTTTACACGTGGCCACGAAAGCGTTTCGTTTCCGAATTGTGAATTGTGCTTGCAATCTGCGCAAAATTTTAGCTGGTTTCACGTTTTCACGTGTAAGAAACTTAATACCAATAATAATTCGTTGAGCAACGCTGCTATGCATCTCTTTGTCACTCATTGTGAAAGCTATTAACCAAGCGAACGCAGCAATACGACGCGTCGTTTCCGTGCCACCTAATATCCCCACTTCAAGTTCCTAACGCCCGGATGCGCCTTGAACAACTATCCGGCGCGCAATTTAAAAAGGCCCGTTTATATTTGGTCCACCCTCGTATTAAGACGCCTCCTTAATAAAATTCAATTGTCATATAATGCCCTCCCCTTAGAAGCAATTCACTCCACTTTTAGCATTATAGACATGTTAAAAATGTATTTGTAATAAATATAATGTCTACGGATAGAGAAAGATTAATTTTAAAAAATAGTGTCTTTTTTATAGGAACTCGTTATGTTGACCCTAACACTAATTAGAAATATAAATATAAATATGGAATCAACAGAAACAACTACTCCGAGGGCTAATATCCCTACCTGCATTGAATTACACTGTTGATTCCGATGGACTTCTAGACGAAAATAGTACATATTCAAAAAAGAAGGAATTAAAATCCTTATTCGTCTAAATTTTAAGATCAAAGGTCTCACATTTTCAACGCGTCCTACCAAGTAGGCACAACGAACCGAAAGCGGTCGTGGGATGACCGGTTTCGACCTATCGGGTCTCATCAGGTGGGCGCTGGCAGAATGGCCTTTATAGGCTATATTATAAATAGAAATATAAATATAAATATGGAATCAACAGAAACAACTACTCCGAGATTATGAGACCCGATAGGTCGAAACCGGTCATCCCACGACCGCTTTCGGTTCGTTGTGCTAACTTGGTAGGACGCGTTGAAAATGTGAGACCTTTGATCTTAAAATTTAGACGAATAAGGATTTTAATTCCTTCTTTTTTGAATATGTAATATTTTCGTCTAGAAGTCCATCGGAATCAACAGTGTAATTCAATGCCGGTAGGGATATTAGCCCTCGGAGTAGTTGTTTCTGTTGATTCCATTTTTATATTTATATTTATACTTATAATATAGCCTGTAAAGGCCTCTCTGCCAGCGCCTACCTGATGAGACCCGATAGGTCGAAACCGGTCGTGGATGTGGCTTTCGGTTCGTTGTGCCTACTTGGTAGGACGCGTTCAAAATGTGAGATCTTTGATCTTAAAATTTAGACGAATAAGGATTTTAATTCCTTCTTTTTTGAATATCTAAAACTAATTGTTTAAAAGTTCAAAGCGTCCATTTTAAGAATTTTAAATTATCCTGATAAAGCTGAAATGATCTTTTTTTAAAGAGCATTTATACAATTATATGCCCCTTAAAAGAACACCCGGTATAGCTTATTATACAAACTTGTAAAAATACACTTTCAGACGTACACTCAGTAAAAATAGTGAAAATGTAATATTATTGTTACTTATTATATTAAGAATAGCAGGTACTTGTTATAAAAGACATTCTGTTAACAAAAAGGTACAATCATGTTGTGGTTTTAAGTTCAATAAATTGTGCCAAGAGAATGTACCAGCTAGTACACTCTCGAAGAAAGGAATAACAGGACAGCTTAACGTTACATTAATTTGTTTCGGTTTTAACATAAAAATTCCTACCAAAGTGCAATGTCTCTTCTTTAGACTTCAATTCACTAATCACCTCCAATACAAACTGATCAGTGAAATCCATGGTTTGTATATTAACATAAAAAGGAAAAGAATTAGGAGTTTCCCAATTTACAAGCTGGATCATTAGATGTATTACGGATAATCAAGGCATAATTTTTTTAACGAAAACCACCATTGATAAACTGTGGATTTCTTCATTTAACAACAACTGGAGACAAGAAATTTGCATCAACATTTTCTTTATAGAAAAATTATCGTAATAAATAAACACATAATAAAATAACTTTAAATCAGCCTTTTTAATGTTGTTGTATGTCTTGAAAATAAAGTTATTTAAAAAACAACATAATATATTTTAATGAATTAAAATCCTTATTTCTGCTTCTTGTCTACTACAACATATCGAAAATATCTTTTCAAAGGTAGAATTAGGATTAGGATATGTAATAGATTTCTTAAGTAAAATTACATTATTATTATGCAAAATTTTACATAACTCTATGACTAAAAGTACAAATAATTAAGTAATTGCAAATTCTGAATTTAAAATTTGTATTTATAGATATATTTTGAATTTTGCAAAAATATTAGTTTGGTGTTTCAAATATAACACCTTGTATATAGTTTTTATTGACTATTATATTCACTACGATTCTACCGTTTTAATAACAAAAAAGAAAAGATTTCACGCATTTAGTATCTAGGGCAGCCTCTCCCATTCAATTTCCGATAGGAACATTTCCAGGGATAAGGTAATTTCGTCAATATGTTGAGAGAAATTGTAATCCAACAAATAATTTCTACAGAGGCACCACTTGGAAAGTATGACATAATTGTGAAAAAACTTTAGCAGTCAAAAATAGATACAATGATAAATTAAATTAAAGGCAATATGTAACTAAACCAATCATAAACTCAGAATTACCACTTTAAATATTTTTTTATTGATAGAAGTGCTACAAGTACAAGAAAAAAACATATATTCATAAAAGGGGTTTGATTTACCCTTCCCATTACGTTTCATGTCAAAACAGGAAAACATTTAGCAAAGGTCAACATACAAACACAACAGAAACTTTATAGGTCAATGAAATAAATGCGAACATCAAATTTAACATAATAACCATTAAAAATGCAGTACGTTATCCTTTCTGTGTTTTTTAATAATAATTAATAAAGGAAAATCAAAATAGGCTAAAAATTAAAAATAAAAATAATATGAAAAGTTTCACCAATGTATTTAAAGTAAACCTCTTACAATTGTTTCGACGAGACCATCATTATCAATATTCAATTTCATAAAAAATGTAAGCAATAAAATTAAACTTAGGTTAAAAACATTGAATATAAAAACAGTAGAAACTAATAAAACTAATTTAAAAACTTTATTAGTACACAATAAATATTAAACTTTAATTGTAAAAGTGGTGTCTACGAATTAAATTGTAACCAGTGCGATGCTATATACATAGGCCAGCGTGGCAGAGCCTTAAAACATAGAATAAAAGAACATGTAAATAGCATAAAAAACCATGTAAATTCTACGGGCTTTTCCGAACATTCTAATATCAACGGACATACATTAAACTTAGAAAACATTAAATTAATTCACGTCGGACAAAATAGCAAAAGATTAAATTTACTCGAAAATCTTGAAATTAAAAAAGCTTTATCGGATGGAAAAAATGTAGTAAATAACCAGAAAGGATTGTGCTCAAATAATACACCCTTACTGTTACCTAGAATACAATAGTTTTATTGTGAGTTGATTATATGATGTTCGAAAATTCTATGTAAGCTAGTTAGTTGTTACAAATATGTTTATGTATGTATATTTGTACATCTTGTCAATAGGTACTTAACCGGTTAGTTTTAACTTTTAATTTAGTTTGTTTTACCTACCCTTTGATAATGACGGTCTCGTCGAAACAATTGTAAGAGGTTTACTTTAAATACATTGGTGAAACTTTTCATATTATTTTAATTATTAATCATGTTTCATCAAATATGCACCAAAACTAGTTTAATAAATATTAAAAATTAAAGCCCAAAATACATTCGTGTTAAAAATTTTCTTGTAATATAAATAATACTTTTCCAAGTTACGGTATTTTGATAAATAATTTGTATAATATTATAATGCAATAATAAAACAAATAAATAATAAATAAAGTGTTATTTCAATGTCAGTATGCCTAATCCAAAAATGCAAATAAATTATATAATTTACAACTGTCCACTACCCCAACATACAACGAATAATTATTATTTAAAAATAGACAAAAATTCGCAAAATAAAATATAAAGGAAAATAATTAAACACTGTGTTGTTTCAATACACTAATAGTGTCTCTAATAAGTACACTGTACCATGTTGCAGACTCTGTATCTTCGAACTAACGAGGGCTATTTATTTCTGGAATGTTTTACTGAATGTAATTGAAAAATTACACGACTACAACTACTTATTTTACTACCTCCACTTATTGTATTGTATGTATGTATGTAATGTCATGATTTGAATGAATCCGTATATTTAAATATATTGTCTAACAGGTATATTGTTAAATTTAAAACGTATATTACAAAAATGAGTTTATTATTTATTATAACAATTTTTTAATGTGAAGCTTATAATAGAAGACGTACTAAGTTAGAAGAAATTATATTGAGTAAAACACAATTAAACATTTCACAAAATTTTTATTTTCACTATTATAGTTACGCTACACTGTAGCTTTTTCAAGTGAGTAATACATAGTACTGCTTATGTTTACACAAAACATCCTATTTATAATCTAACTTAACTTAAGGGGTGGGTTTTTTTATTTTGAATAAGTTTAATAATGGTGAATTATTTAAATCTATCAAATCGTTTAGTAATAGATCCGGATTATAATTTTTTATTTTATTAATTTCTAAAGATTCTAGAACATTTAATTTTGTACTTTTTCCTAACACATGTAAAATTTTGAAATCTTGATTGAAATTGTGGTTTTCGGCTAGTAAGTGGTTTGCATAATTTGAGTTCTGTTTATTGTTTTCATAAGATTTTTAATGTTCGTTGATCCTGGTAATAAACGATCTGCCTGTTTGGCCTATGTAACATTTTACTAGGATGATAGCGTTGGCTGGTCAATTATTAGAATAAATTGTTACTGAATTCAGTACGAAACATTTTCCACGTACTTATCCAAAGGAAATCCAGTAATAACAATCAATATCACGTTTCGCCTTTACGTTAGTGTAAGGCTTCTTCTGGATAGAATGAAATCTACCATGAGGACCTCACCCCTTACACCAAACTGCAAAACGTCGGTATTGTTTGCTGTAATAAAATACTTTGAAATTCTATGGCAATATCTTGAAAAACGGATTGGATTTCAATATCTCGATTGCTAATTATTTGGGGGGGGGGGGCGGTCCAGAATTGGGAGAGTCACAGTCAGTCGAAACCCCATGAGTAAAATTAATGGTCAGGTAAAGTTAATAAAAAAAACTGGAAATCATTTTATAAAAAGCTCATGACTGTTATAAAAGAATTGTTTAATAACATTACTAGTTATAATAATTAGATCTTATCTGCAAATCGAAAATCAAACGTTTTATAATCCACATTACTAATCCTATTTTCGATGTAAACATTCAAATCTTTTGTTTCGGCTGAATATAATATGAGGTCAAATCGATCGTCACCTGACGAAGCCAATATTTGGGGAATCAATATTGTAATGTCTACAAAATAAAAAGTTATTTGAAACTAATTGTTTATTTAAATTTTCAACATGGTTATTATGTTTCAACATGTTTTAGCTTCCACCATTAATTATGAATACAATATATAATTGTAAGATTGTAAAATTCAGATTAGACCTGAAGGGTCGTGGTCTAAATGCACGGTTACATCCAGACGTAGCTTCAAAAATAGGCGGAGTTGCAAAAAAAACCAATAAAAATTAGTCTTAGAACTTTGGTCTTTCATTGTCCTCCACTGTTTATTTCCTTATCTTGACAGTTGTTTCGCACTACAAGAGCATCTTCAGAAGACAACTGATTACAATAGAATAGGTAACTGAACACTTTGTGGGGTAACGAAATTGGTGCTTATGTATCGTAAAACATTGCTAAGAGTTAAAAATTGTTCAGCTCATATTTGGTTCATTAAACAGTGCAAAAAACTTAATATAACCCCGGACTTTATGAAAATTAAGTGCAGTTATTCATCTTCGGAAGCCGCTGAAGCTATCAACATTGCCAAGAAAATGTGGTTACATTGTATTAAATCCGTTACATCTTCAATTTGGTCCAAGATTAAAAACTTAAGTGATATCCGTTCTACTAGTGATAAAATTAATCTTTTAAACAGAGGCTTAAACTATGCCCCCAAAAACAAGCTCAATAAAAGAGATTTCAAATCTTTAGGCTTAGATTTAGAGTTAACGTTAAATAAAAATAAATAACTGATTTGGATCCTAACAATTCTGATCACCTTTCTGAATAGGTAACTTTTCTGAATATATACATTATTTAATTTTGTGAATTCGTAATGTTGAAGCCCAAATTGACTAACCCAAAGTTATGAAGTTTGTTCAATAATTCAATAGATTTGGTAACTATTCTTAATATATAAGTCTATAATTAGGGTTAATTGGAGGGGGTAAATTCTACTATTTTATTTAATTTTGTGGGTTCGTAATGTTGAAATCTAAATTGACTAACTCAATGTTATGAAGTTTGTTCAATAATTAGGAGTGAAGTAACTTTCTGAATATATTATAGTTGTCCTTTTAATAAAAATCTCTTTCAAATTTCCAAATTAACTATTTGCAAGCACAGACGTGATTTCTATTTGCTAAGAATGACTCGAGAGGAAAGCTCGGTCTCTTAGGTTTCTTTATACAGAGTTAACATTACATTGTATTTTCAGTTATAAAGTCAAGATTTAAACACTCTGTATGAGTGTGGAAATGGGCGCGGTACGCAGAAGCGGTAACGCTACACGGTGAGTGACAATGGTAAAACTTTCATCATTAAACTTCCTGTTACCATAGCGCAGCAGAGCTGATTTTCTTATAACCAACAACAACGCAAAAGTTCTATTAGGTGCGAGCGCTCCGGATGAACGTCGTGATAGAGTGTAGTGGATACGTCTCACAACTAGTTACGTTTGCGCGCTTTTTGAAAGCTGTAGTCGCGTGGTCGATTCTATACAGTCTCGGGTAACAAGTTCGTTTGAAAAAGTGAAACTTCGAGGATATGTTTATTCCCGTGACTGATAGGGAACGACAAGATTTTTTATGTAGGAACGAAAGGAAATTCATTCCAGGGTGAGGAACACAATAATATTAGAATATAAAACTGTTTTAGACACATAATATTTAAATAAAGTTTATAACTTAATTACAAACACAAAAGAAAAGGTAGAAAAATTTAGATGAAGTATCAATCGTCATTGTTTTGTAGGTTCTTAGTATACGTATATTACATAAGCTTTTATAAATTGTATAATCTATTTAAAAGCAATCTTTACATTTAAAAAGTACTAATATTAATACAAGTTAATATTTATTATGTACTTACCGATAATTGGAAAAACTCTGTTGTTCCATTTACAATAAGAATGTATCGAAGATATCCAAATTTGTTGTTTTTCTGAATTTTCGGTACTTTTTTGGTTTATTCGTAAAGAATTCAACCCACAGCCATATTTCAAATTTAAATTCTAACAAAACCATTTGAGTTGGAGCATAAATAAAATTGTTAATTTTTGTTGTTTACCTTGCTTTTCCTATAATATCGAATCATGTTGATAATAAATCGATAGATAAAGTATGTTTAATAAATTTGCCATTCTATAAGAGACTAATCTCAAATTTAACATTATAGAAATATAACATTCCTTTTAAAATTGCTTAGTATGCAATAATCGAAAGTGATTTTATGTCAGCATATTTTTAATTCGGCAGAACATTATCAGAAATGTCTACCAATAAATTTAAACGTTTCAAATTTTCAATATTCCTGTAGATTAGAAAATAAACTTTGTTCTGCAAGTCTTTTATTTAATTTTAAAAAATCTCATGGAAGAACGTAAATTAAAAACTTTTATTTTCCAACTTTTCCCCTAGTTATTACTTCAAAACTTGAGTAACTATTCAATTGAACTGAAATTCTTCAGTAAAACGTTTCTATCTATTCAGTCGTATAACATCGTATTAATAAAACTATCGATATTAAAACAAAAAGTGGATTGACTGGTAAAAAAAAATAAAATGTGAATTTGAAATGCAATTTGTTGACTATTTTTAGTTTTCAATTATCCGATTCCGATGGCTTGAGCCCAAAAAAATATACCGGTAATTAAGTTTCACGGATATTTCTGTATTTAAGCAGACTTCCGCATTCTAGAAAGCACGCGATGATGTAATTGGTTGGATCACAGATATTAATTTTCACAAAAGACAAATGGCTTGTAGCTAAGCTTACATTACAATATTAAAAAAGAACACCATACACGATGTCCCACTATAAAATAATAATAATAATAATAATATAATACCTATATACGAGACATGTTTCTTAAGTATGTACCGTTTTGAAATTAATACAAAACGTGCAAGGATATCTTAATAATTTTATTTTTACATGGAAGCCCGTACCTTAATCTACTTTTCTATATAATTTCCTTCAATATTGAGGCAGTTGTCATAATGTTTGACCAGTGACCAGTTTTTGAATACCCTTCTCATAGAATTCTGCCTCTGACGCCTGACTTGTTAACTGTTAACCACTGCATCACAACTGTTGTGACTTCGTCATCGTCTTGAAGACGCTGACCGCCCAGATGTTTTTCCAAGTGCAGGAAAAAATGGTAGTCACTGGGCGCCAGATTAGGACTGTACGGAGGATGATCTAGAGTTTCCCAATGAAAAGATGTTATGAGATCTTTGGTCCGATTAGCCACATGTCAACGGGAATTGTCATTCACATTTGTGTGACCATCTTTAAATGCTCTCACCCACTTCCTTACCATTCCATTATTGATAATGTTTTGTCCGTAAACTGCACAGATCTCACGATGAATATCAATCGGTTTTATTCCTTTTGCACTAATGAATCGTATAACAACCCGGACTTCACAGTCGGCGGGACTCACGATTATCGGAGGCATCTTAAACACTCAGTAAACAACGTAAACAAGGGCAAATTAGACTGTATTGGCATCAGTGCGTATGTGAGAGACGTAGGTACTCAGTGCGCATGCGCGGAACGCTGACCGCAGCGCTGCGGCGGCAGAATTTCAAAACGGTACTTACTTAAAAAACATACCTCGTATAATAATAAACTGGATCGAAAATCAGTTTTTATTTAGTGGTATATTAATACGATTTCAAAAAACATCAAACAATATCTTAAATTCTTCTAGGTAAAAGCTCTTGAAAGATAATTCTCAACAAAAAAATATTCTTAGACTTAATTACTTGCATTTTATAGGGCGCTGATTTTTTTAATGAAATACACTATGACTAGATTACCAAATATATTGTGATATTTTGAATCAAGTAATTTTTCATTTAAGTCAATGTTCACAAACTTGTGCAGGTTTAAGGTAGTATTCGAAATTTATTTCATAGACAACATAAAATATTTTAATGTTAAAAAGTGAAAATATTAGAACAGCAAACAGGTGATTATACCTTAGATGGTACGAAATTTTATAAATTAAAAACGCACTCATTATTGAATAAGTTGTTAACAAATTAATGATCTATTAGAGTTTGAAAACAACCCCCTCTTAAACCACAGTCTGTTAAACCAACTTGACAGTATTTAAAGAAATTGTTCGTAATTTGTAGGCTTGTAATTAATACAAAATATAGTTATAACGTACTCCTGAAGATGCCCTAATAAACCTATATCTACACAGTCTTTTAAATTATTTCAAGTGTTATTACTTTTACAGAAAGCATTACATAATATATTGAACATAAAAATTATAATGAATACTTCCGATCATTTTATGTACTTTTAAAAAAATGTAGATAATTATTGAAGCTTTCCATGTCGTGTATAAAATATTACAATTTAGCAAACTATTTATATAGAAATACTAACTGCAGTTAAAGCATCCCTATAAATAAAATACTTTAGTAACCAAGTTGCATTTAAATTCATCCTTTTGCATATCAATTTCTAACTATCAAGTATTATCGTTTGGAAGCTTCAATAGGTACGTCCTATTACGTAGTTATAACGTCAAAGTTAAAGGAATGGGTGCACAATATTATTTTTGTACTTCTGTTGTGTGCCTCGAAATCGATAAAATCTATTGTGGGGCCGAGAAATAGGGAGATAAAAATGAAAGGGAAACCGAGAGTTGCAACCCTAAAGCACTACCATCAGAATAAGGACATAAGGAGTGCAATATTATAACCAGCGGTTCTCAAACACAGCACCAGACTACAACGGGCTTTAAAATTAGACATGAAAAATATTTAAAAAGACAATATCTTTTAATTAGAACGAAACTCATTTGAAATTCTCTTTTTTTATATTAATATTATCGCAATTTTAATATATATTTATACTATAAATAGAACTTGCGGTTGGAAAATTTTGAAACATCTTTTAAATATGATTAATCACAAAAAAACGCTTTTAAATGTTTCAATTGAAAATTTACAGGTCATTTCTTTACCTCGGCAGGATTTAGTTGAATACCTACACTAAATTAAATTGTATCCCATATTAAATAAGGAAAATAAAACGAAATTTAAAGAACAAAAACAAGAAACTTTTCTTACTACTCGATTACAATATTTGAGGTCATACATGAGGTTACTTTAAATAAAATTTAATAGTTTAAACCTTTTCGCTATTTGAATACTCTTTCATATTACACATTTTATTATAATTAACAAAAACAGAGTTGTAATAGCAAAAGTTAATTAAATCGAAAGAAAGTTTCATTGTTCAAAACAATAAGTAAAAAAATAATTTAGAGCCTTAAGAATTCGACACAGAAGTATACCTGACACAAATCTAGTAAAGAATTGTAATTTTACGGTAAATGTTTTCATTAATTCGGTTCATAAACCTTATCGAAATTCTGAGTAAGTATACTTAGAGAACATGACTAATAAAAGAAAAATCTGTGTTTGGACAATTGATAAAGGAGAGCGAAAATGTGTGGGAAGAGGTTCATCAAAATTCTGTTTCAAGAAAAGCGGGACTATCCCCCCATCCCCTTAAGATTCGACCTAGGAGCTGTGCTCTTGAATTAGATTCCCAAATTCTAGAACCTCAAACGATTTAAATTCCGTAACCCTACAATATTATCGTTTTAAACCACTTAACTAAACCATAAATAACTCCCGAAAACCAATAAGTTGCATGTCCGAAATTAAGTCCCGGGGGGGGGGGGGAGAAGAAGGCGATCCCCCTATCGCCACTCCTTGATGTTTACCTTTCACTAATAATAAACCACCGATCGAAATCTTTCAATGACATTGAATTAAAACCTTCATTTGTAAAAAGAAAACTTTTAAGTGTTTCATTCCCACCAGCTACTCTTGTTGGTGGGCGGGCAGTCCCTCTGACCTACACTTTGGTGCAAAGCCGGAGGGTAGGGCGTAAGGCCCCCTTCAGCCTCCTTACAGGAATCGTGGGAAAGGTTGGTTGGTGTGGTTAGAGAGAGAAAGATGAGACGGACGAAATGAAGACAGAAGATAAGTGAAAGATTATCTGTGGAATAATTACTGCCCCAGCATTTGCCTAAATAATCCGAGTAAATATCTCTCGACCTTTATACCCTTCAAAATGAAAAATGCTCGATTCCTTGAATTTCGTTGTTAGTAGTGTAAAGTTCAACAATAAAGTTGTAACCACTGATTGAGAGCCATTTGCCGAGAATTTGCACACACGTATCGATCTAACAAGAACTGAATTTAGAGGAATGATAAAATCCACTAGAGTGTACATGAAATATAGTAATTACCTCATTCGTTTTATAACCAACTGACATCTATTCTCTGTACTTACTAAGTTCTAGGTCACATTTTCAGTTGCGCCAACTGATGTGGCAAGTTTTGTTGTTAGATATTTGATTTACAATTTACTAATTGGAAATTTTAGTTTTACGAAAAAATTAAATTGATTATTTAACAATTTTTAGTTAAATAGTTTAATGGTCATAAACCTTTTATGTTTTTTAATTCACAATGTAATCCAAACCGACGGTAGATCTTGAAAAGCAGCACTAATTGTAAGAATCCTTACTAATACTAATGGAAACTTGACTCCACAATATTGTAATAATATTACAGCTTTAAGTCGCCTATTTAAAATATTTTTTATCATTTAATGTCAGAAAATGTAGTTTCTAGGTAGATATAATTATTTAATATGAATGTTAAGTCAAACAAACGTAAAAAGAACATTTTATTGTTATACGTACTTAAATAACTTAAAAATACATGGTGTCTATGTCACAGCATATTCCCAATAAATCGACACTTTCCATTTTCAAAGTCAATGCTGTTTTCTAAAGCAATTAGCAGGTTGACTTCCGCAAAGCGGTTATCCCCAAATGGCTCCAAAATTTTTTTGGAGGTTCTGCTCACTCTTGTACCACTCATTGGTGGCGCAAACGACATTTTTATTGAACAAACAATTTTTTGAAAAATTAACTTTTTTTAGAAAATTTTCGACGTTTAGAACTCTTATTAGAGAATATATTTCTTTAGCTTGAATAGTATACGCAGTTGGTTTTTTGTAAAACAATTTATAAATCAAGAAAGGAAATAAATAAATAAATAAACTGCTTTTTTGTTTCACACTTGAAATTTTATTAAATCTCAACAACACTTGTAACAATGTAACATCTTACTCTCGAGAGAGAGGCTTAAATCAGCCGAACCAATTGTTGAGAGTTAATAAAATTTCAAGTGTGAAACAAAAACAGCAGTTTATTTATTTATTTCCTTTCTTTATTTGTATATATTTCTTTGTTTTGATTATTATTACATCAAACGTTTAATGGCGAGTCGAGACGCCGAGACAATTTTTTTACGTTCTGTCGATGAAAAGTTCGATGATGATTCTCAATTTTAGTTAGTTGGAGCTTTTCCAAGTGAAAGCAGCCAATATAGTATTTCGTATAAAGCATTATTCTACAAAATTTTCAACCTTAATTTGATTTTTTTAAATTCAGTGCTGGTTAAAAATTTAATAGTGTTTTTCTTTTTTTTTTTCAAGTAAATTAATATGCTTGTAATTATATTTAGTGAACTCATGGAACAAAAATATAATTCTTTACCTTGAGTAAATTTCTCTGCACAAGAGAAACCATGCTACATTGGCTTCTGTACATTGGACTTAACGTACGGTTAGGTTAGGTTTAGTTAGTGACTTGCATTGCGATGGGTTATTGGTGGTAGGAGAGGCGCGGGGGGTCGTAGGGGGGCCGAGCCTTCCCACTGTCGCCTTATAATTTCTATACTTTAAAAATAGTTGTATAAGGATTGTTGCAAGAAGAAATTTATAAAAAAAGGTAAATTTTTTTAATAAAAAAGTCGTTTGCGCCACTAATGAGTGGTACAACAGTGATCAGGACCGTCGTGAGGAACCGCCTAAAAAAATTTGGAGCCATTTGGAGGTAACCGCTATTCGGAAGTCCATCCCAGTTAGCTAAAGTACGGTACGGCACTTGACTTTTAGGTATACTGGTAACCTTAGTTTAAAAAAATTGTTTCAACTTTGGTACTACCTTTTCATTTAGGTCATAATGTAATCTAGTTTCGTTGATTAATCATCACAAAATCGTCAGTGCTAAGAATAGTAGCATTGACACGCACCTTCAATCCATCCTGTTCTGTGCCAATCGTAGCATTTCCCTAAAACTACAACATCTCACACCCTTAACTATTTTCGGACAATTATCTAATATAGGTCTTTCTCTGCCTTCCATTATTAAAATAAGTATCTTTACATTCAATTACAGAATAAATTCATCATTCAATCATATTCGATTCAAACCATTCAAAAATCAAACAACAATCATTTTAGTACATTAACATATAGCACTAATTACATCAAGATCTCTCTAAACATATAGTATTTAATAACATATAGTTTCATATAATAAATCATAGTCCATAGTCATTTAGTATTTTCGTAAAAATAAGTAGCAATCACGGCGTACAATAAAATTACTGTGTATATAGTTGTAAATAGTTTGGGTGTAATAAACTTTTAAAACACAAAGTCCGTTTATTGCATCGATTCTCCCATAGGAATCAAAAGAAGTGGCACATCTGTGCACCGGTGAAATATTCTTATTTCATCAACTAATAAACAAATACTATTCAAGCTATCAAACATATAATTTTAGTAATCTTTTTCGAATTTCTAAATGAATCGTATGCAAGGAAGTGTTTTTTTTTTGTTGTTAAAATCGACTCTACAATGCCCTGATTTTTTCCTGGATATTAAAAATCGACGACTTCCCTGCTTCCACCTCCCTTTACATACTAATATTTTTTATGTATTTTAATTTCATACTATTCTGTCAATTGTTTGATTAGTTCATTTATATTTTGGAAAACGCCTGGGCGGAATTGAAAGTAGCGATTTATTCAAATTGGCTACAACTATATTAACCTGAACTCCCAGCTAAAACGTGGATTAATTATAAACAAAATAAAAAAACAATGAACAAACTGTGTTTGACTAAACGTAATAACACGCATATCTAGAAGCAAGGACAAATTAAATTCCAATAATAGTTTTTTTGTACCGTTTGTCCTTGATTATCGTTATGCTATTCTGGACAAGAAACATTGTTTCTGGGATATTGTTTACAATCAACCATGTGAACAACCATATACCAGGGTTATAATAAATTTAATAACAGTTATAACCAGCACATTTTATTAAAAAATTAATTATGTTAGTCATACATATAACAATAGATAAATTTTATATTGGAACATTTTTAAAAGGAGATGCAATTTTCATCAGTAGACATTTACAAACGAAAAAGTAATATTCATTCAGTAGATTTTCGTTTTTATTAATGCAACTTGAAGACGACAACATTTTTGCCCTATTTAACCAAAATCACCCGGTATATTACAAAAGCGTTAAATGTTACAAGAATGCCGTGCACCTAAAATACACCCCTGTGCTGTTTTACCATCATTGTACCTGGTACGGAATCCCTACCTGCCTGTTTTGGAATTTTCACGCAATTAAGAGATAGTTTTATAATAACATATTCGTAAAGCTAGAGTCTAAGTTCAAAAAGACATTGGTGCACAAACATTGCAGAAAAGTTTACAGTTGTGTAACAAATACAATAAGATAACTATAGATATTATTACGTAGTGTAAAATGAATTATAATACGAGATCTTCATACCACAAGTGTCCATGCCGTTTTGGATACAGTGGTCTATTATGTGAAGATAGGTAAGGTAAATAACTGAGACACCAACTAAATCAATTTACTTCATGTTGGTCGATGATTTATCGTAACTACCTATGGCGTGCTAAAGATAACTAGTAACTTCGAAATCGCGTTTCATGTCTGGTATTTCGATAAATCACTGAACAGGTTATTGGAGACAACTAAAAATATGATTGAATTCTCAACACTAATATTATAGAGCAATTAAAGATGTTGACGCTGTATTCCTAATTGTTTTCAAGATCCCAATGATAAAGATAGAATTTGCAGGAACTTGTAAATCACACACAAATCAGAAAAGGAAATTTAAAAACATTTCAAAAAGCTTCAAAGTACTAATAGCGACAATAAATTCCACTTAAATACACAAAACCATTTTTTTTATTTTTATAATAGATATACTGGCCACTGTCCAAATATCAAATTTCATTTCGGAAAGAGTTACGGAGCAGATACAAAAGAAATTTTGGAAGTAGGTGACAAAATAAATAAAATTGATAGACGTCATATGTTATTATTAATTGAGGTTTTTAGGAATTGCGCGATCACACGGCTATAAGAGACATTTATACGAAAAAATATAGAGAAGAAGATTATTCTAAAGATGTTCTCAAACCCATTGAAAAAAGTAAAGGCCAGGCTAAAGATCCCATACTTGACTACAAATACAGAGCTCCAAAGTTTATTTTGGGTTATACAGGTATTACAAACAAGTACTGCTGCATGTGATAAATTTTCCTTTATTTTTCCGATTTCTATCTGTTTAAGGTTTTATACCTACAATGACCTTTAGATATGGAAAGACTTTTGGGCGTGCAGCTGACGACAGTTTGTCCGAATTTACTGAAAAGCAAAGGCAGTACAGGAAGAGGAAAGATGAAGACGAGAAACGTATAAGAGCCAGAAGTGCTCCTAGATTGGCCCCAATTAGATCCGAAGACCAAGTTGATAGAATGGTAAAAGAATATGAGGCACGAATCACTTATAAAGGTAGGTAAACCTCATTTAGTTAAGTATTAGTTTATGAAGATATGTTACGAAAAGGGTTAATAATTGTTTTGTTGACTAACAAGCGACCCCCAATCTACAATACCTTGCGGAAGCATCTTCGATACAGTAATACAATAACAACATAGAACCAATTGCTGCCATCTAGTGGATTTTAGCCGCTACAGAAGATATCAAACTATACAAGGCCTTACAGAGTATTTAAACTTGTCCAGCTAAATCAACAACGCAGCCTACATACGTGAATTCACGTAAAGCTTAATAATAACAATTATTATGCTTTTGGTCAAAAATTTATCGAAACTGCTAGACACGAATCGCGATTTCGCACTTGTTAGAAGCTCATCAGCGTGCCATAGGCAGTCTTGATAAATTACTGACCAAGTCGAAATGTTCCATAAATAACAGTTAATATAGTAACAACATAGAGGCAATTGCTGCCAATTGATGAACTTATAACAAGAGCGAAATCGCGATCCGTGTCTAGCAGTTTCGATACATTTCTGACCAAAAGCATAATATTTGTTATCAGTAATACGATATTAAACAGAGCTTCATACGTAAGCTAGCTAAATATAGACTTTGGGAACATTTCCCTTATGGGCATCTAATACATTCTGAGTTAGACAATGTAAATAACATCACTACGCCGTTGCTAATATAACCCTATTTAGTTTTAATTAGCCACTATATTAAATAGGACTCCACATTGATTTATTATTCCAAATTTAGTGTCTTTAATTTTGTTTTTCAGAAAAAGAATTATCTCCGGAATGTCCTCCTATTTCGGGATACACAGGACATATCCCGAGAGTAAAGGCTAGTGAAGAATCATTATCGCAACGTTACAGTACAGCAGTTAGAAAAAGTCTCGAAAGATTGAAGGAAGAAAGAAAAAGACAACATTACTTTAAGGGAATTCAAGATGATATAGACTGCGCCATTAAAGGCCTTAACAAACAGTGCCTTAAAGACGATTGATAAAACGTTAAAACGGTAAACATTAAAAATACATCGCTTTAAAACTTTCATTTCTCATTTTAAGGATGAGAGACAGGAAAGTGGCACATATTGAAAGCACACACGTTAACAAAAGTAATAATAATAATTATGATGATTTAGTTTAGAATCTAATTGTAAAATAAATTTAAAAAAACCCACCAATGATAAAAAACTCTTCATCATTCAATTTATTTATTTATATGTAGGTGTTCAACAATATATTTATTTACAATTAGTTTATTGTCCATGTTAAGTTAGTACGTGTTTTTTTACTGATGTACTTTTAAAAAATAAAAGGTTGAAAACATTTTATGGAAGCTTTCACTTGTTGAAACACAGAAAACATAATTAAAGAATTAAAAATACACTTGGTTTCAAAATATTATATTTGTAGACACTACAATTGTTTCAACAAAGGAGTTTATCAATTAAATCTTTTAGACTGTGACAAAGTGTATTTAGGACAGACAGGTAGATCTTTTAAAGTTCGTATCAAAGAACATTGGACTAGTTTTACAAATTAAAAACCTGATTCTACGTATGCGGAACATTTATTAAAAGAAAGCCATAATTTTAATCAAGACTTGAGGTACTTGACATTGTCAACTTATTTGCCCGTTCTAATGTGAAGAATAAAGGAAATCGAAAAAAAAAGACAAATATTTTAAAATGTCGAAGAAAAAATTGGTAAACAAATTCCCGTCATGTCTACTTATTCATGTATTAGGTAACAATAAATTTATTTTTAGTCAACCTGTTATTTATAACATATTGTAAATTTTTGACAACTAATTTAGTCATTTTACAATAAGTATTAATGAGTCTCCTATCGGTGACATTTTATATCGCAAAAATGATTTCAAATTCAAAAACAAATAGTAAAATTAATTCGAAGTCAAAAATTGCACGAAAGACCCATTTCAAAAGAAAAACTGCCTCACACAAGCGCTGGAGCTTTGCATCTCTGAAAAATATTTTTAACAACATTTTACCTTTTAAATTAATTAAAGAAATAATTAAAACGATAATTAATGAAGATTTAAATCAAAACATATCGCTTTTATTCCATTTTATTCCAAGAACTTTATGTATTGGAAATTATGAACTATCATTTGACAGCAATAGAAATATTCATAAATTGGACGTACTCATTTCAATTTCGGAAAATCTGAGAGGGTTTCTACAGAATGCGAGGTAAGCTACATAATAAACGAAACATTATTTATTCGATGAGTTCTCACATTAAACATGAAACCTTAAACGCTTAGCAAATGGAAAAAACTGCATCAGCATCAGCATCAGGCAATAATAACAGCGTTAAATAAAAATATAAATATGGAATCAACAGAATCAACTACTCCGAGGGCTAATACCCCTGCCGGCATTGAATTACACTGTTGATTCCGATGGATTCTAAGCGAAGTTATAACATATTCAAAAAAAGAAGGCATTAAAATCTTTTTTCGCCTAAATTTCAAGAATCACAGATACCACATTTCGAACGCGTCCAACACAGTAGGTACAGCGTACGGAAAGCCATATCTCACGACTGGTTTCGGCCAGCGCCCACCTGATGAGACCAGATAGGTCGAAACCGGTCGTCGGATATGGCTTTCCGTATGCTTTAGGCGAAAAAGGATTTTAATACCTTCTTTTTTCAATAATAACAGCGTTATTTGTAAAACCTGTTATTGAATAATGTAAAAACACATACGTTTACGTGTTTAATTTATTATTAATATTTAAATCTTGTTTATTAATTTTACAGTTTAAGCATTTCATTAAAAGTTTCATTTCTTTGCTATTAGTTTGAATTTTTTTCACCCTTACTCGCAATACCTCAAAAAAAAATTTATATATTATAAATATAAAAATTTCCTGAAAACTATATTTATCTAAAAAAAAGTTATAGCATTCCTCATCTAATACCCATCTCAAGCCGCCACTGTTGAAATAAAATTCCAATAAACTTGCTGACATTTAATATTCTTTTATATTGAACAATCCTCCTATATAAAAACACGTTTATAGATTTGATGAAACGCTTGAAGAAAGAAATTATTTCATTCAATGTGATAATAAAGATAATTCCCGACGTTATGCAGCACTCTTGTGGGATTGGAATAAAAATCCAATTGTAAAAAAAGTTAGTAATTCCTTCTGTAATATTAAAAATCAACGAACTAAAAATAATTAAATTTCGATCAACTTTAAGTTCAGGACTACTGGATTTATAAATTCATTATTGTATTACCCGTTCGTGCAGAAAATTCACAATGGACAAAATAATATTTAACTTAATTACCTATGTCAATACATTTCAGAAAGGAATTATATTTATCGAATATTGTATAAGAAAAATCATCCAGAAAATGAATTTCATGGATCTTGAAGTTCTTTTAAGAAAACTCCTGGTAAGTATTAATTTTTGTAATTATTTTTGTGGATCCTTAAATTAATAATATGTATATTCATTTTTCTGTCAATATTTTAGCCATCGTCTGAAGTCAAGATTATAAATGAAGAAAACTTTAAAAAATTCCTTATCAGTCAAACACAATATCGAATTATGGAAAAAATTATATCGGCAATTCATGAATGGTACTTGACAATGGTATAGTACCCATGAAACAAAGTATTTTTTAAATTCATTTTTCACCCTTTTAAATATAATTGATTATTATTTATTTTAGCCTTTACTCCTTGATCTCACAAAATTTACAACATGGGAAAATTTGAGGAATCTAAACGCATTTCTATTAGATACTGATATGTTATATGATATACTGTGTAATATTTATTATGGAAATAAACAGCATTAAATATTTATTTACAATATTACTTTTATCTACCATGTTTGCTACAATTTGTAAAAGATATGGGAATGGTCCTAAATATTAAATCACCTATTTACACAGCCATGGAATGTTCCGGAATATTTCCAGAAACTTTCGATAAATTCCTTTTATTGTCTATAGTTTGCGTATGATTTACGACTCTGTTATCGACTTTCGGCAACGTTATTAAAAGGTGCCACCGTGTTGATCGCCGGCTGCGGCATTTGTTTATAAAATATGCAAAAATCACCGTCCCACAATTATTCCAGGATTTCGAAAAATAGACGGAAAAGTAAGAACTGTAAAATGAACTAACTTTATAACCATAAAAAAGTAGTAATACAATTAGAAAACATATCTTGAATTTAATAAATCAAACTAAAACTGTTCTAAAAACTAAAAATAAAGTTTTTTATTTATTGTTTTTACTTTTAATCATTAAAAATTCTCTTCTTTAAGAGAGTACGGTATATTTAAAATAAATTTGGACTACTTTATAAAGTTCAGATCAGTTCTCTTACCTGCAGCTCGTTGATGCGCATATTTCAGCACATACTTCCTGAATATCCATCGTATATAGCAACAAATGTTTCCTTTGAAATGTAAACAGATTTTAAGGTAACATAAAATTGTTAAAAGGTCAATAACCATAATGATTATGTATTAAGTATATTATTTTTTTCTATTCCAATAAAAAACAAAATGAAACAACCTGTGAAATCTCGTTATACTTTTTAGTTATTTGTCGAATCTCCGACTTCAAAGATTGTTTTTCATTTATTATAACCACTTTATTTTACTATTTTTACTTTACCATTAAAACAACATTGAACAATACGTTACACTTAGATTAAGTAGATGATAATTATGTAGAATTTATTATATATGAAACTATAATATGAAATAATGTAATATATTTGTATAGTATGATTAAGTGTTGATTGAAAGATTGCTGATTGCAGAATGTCTCATGTTGTAGGCGAACCCGTGAGACACAGCATTAACCTTACACCAAAATGTAAACCGAAAACTGTATCAATGTTTATAATATAGAATCCGGACGGGACAGAACACCCATTAAAGATCGCGCACACTATACCTGCACGGACCTGCACGGATCGGCACGATGCAAACCAGTAAAATTTGCTAGTAAAGGCGCCCGTGTTGTTTAATGGAGTAGCGCACATTACTCCAGCACCAGTACGTACCGTCACCAGCAACGACCGTCAGAGCAGGTCGTGTCGGTCGAGGTACAATTCTGACCTGCAATTTCTATGCCTGCAAACCTGCACAGGTCTGCAAACACAGTACGTGCATTTTACTTCGCTAGACTTTCAGGCACACTCGTTAGCTCAACTGAAAGGTATGTAGTTTTCGATTCGAACATTCAAAGGCCAATAGTCATCCTCAATCCTTATCCCTAATCTAATAAGGCGAATAGTATTGGTTGTTATTGTGCTTAATATGAGTGAAGAAAAACTTATTATATCGGTAGAAAAGTATCCAGAGCTGTGGGATATTAATCATGCATTTTATAGAGACCACGAAAGAAAGAATACAATATGGGAGGAGATAGCAAAAAATAATTTCGTAGATAAAACAGGTAATAAATATTATATTAATTTATTTATTACTTATTATCACTTAACTGATGGAGTTATTTGATTATATTTGTTATTACTTGTCGCATCCTCTTCTTACCATGTCTGTTTGCCAATGTACAGCCCCATTCTCGAACATGAAATACTCTGCAAATTTGTCTCTAATTTCCATAGCTAAAATTTCCTCCGATTCTATTAATATGTTGTAGACCCGCCATTGGCGGGGTGGTGGTTTCCTCCTCCTCTGAGGTCCAGTAGGAAATATCAGTGCGCAAAAAGATGTGGAGCCAACATTTTGCGCCAACCACAATATTCATGTGTTCAGGGGAAATTTGTAATTTTCTTTGATATAGTCGGAACCTTTTGGCCAAAATACCGAAAGAATTCTCCACAATTCCTCTACCTCTGGAATGCCGATAATTATACACTTGTTTTGTTAAGATGGATTTCAGTTGCCTCCGAGGGTAAGGTCGCATAAGGTGCTCTTGAAAAGGGAATCCTTCATCTTCAATAATAACGTGTGGTACAGGCTCAATACGATAAGGAAAAAGTTTGTCATCAGGAAAATTTAATTTCCCGGTTGCTATTTTTTCCCTCGCAAAAATACTGGCATCACTGTCTTTTCCATAACCATCTACACTAATGCTGATAAACTTGTAATCAGCATCAACTAATGCCATTATGACGATACTAAATGTCTGCTTGTAATTAAAAAATAACGATTCAGATTTTGGAGGTTTATCTGTAACAATATGTTTTCCATCAAGAGCCCCGCAGCAATTGGGATAGTTCCAGCGTATTCTGATTTTTTTTTAAATATTTTCCCAATTGTTCTTTGGAAGGTTCCGGCATTACAATTGGCACTAACTCTTTCCATATAGCTTTATAAGTGGTGTACACTATTTTCCTTATAGTTGATTCCCCTATACGGTAGCTGGATGATATTGTTTTGAAGCTGTCTCCGATTGCGAGGAATCTGAAAATGTTCATACATAACATATTACGAAATTTTTTCTTATAGGCAATGATTGTAAGAAGAAATGGTTTACACTAAGAGATGGTTTTAGGAGAAGTTTGAACAAAAGAAAAAACTGTTACCGGACAAGCGAGAAAAAAATAAAGCCGTACAGGTTCGAAAAACAATTACAGTTTCTCCACACTTGTTTTGAAGAGCGGTCACAATTAGCAAATTTAGATAGCCTCTCAGAAAGTTATAAAAACGAGGATGAAGAGTATACACCAAATGAAAATCTGGCAACTGAAACTAGGGAATCAGTAACTCTTCCGTCCTCACCTGCAGTTGTACGGTCACTGCACGGAAGTATTTCGAGTTGTACATCATCACATAAGATAACAGCTAAAAAGACGCCCATCCGTGCTGCAGAAGTACTACAATCATATTTAAATCGAAAACCTCCATCGACCTGCGTAGACCAATTGTCGGCATTTTTTCAGTCCATGGAACTTAACGTTAGAAGTTTTCCTTACTCCCTACAGATTGAGGCAAAACAGAAAATTTTCACAGTAGTCACTGAGTTGGAACGTCAGGCTCTATCATCTGCCACTGATACAAGAACGAAACACAACCAAATACTATTTAGGTAACATTTTTATTTATAGATATAAAAATAATACATACATTATACAGTAGAACTTAAAAACACTGTGTAAAAAGAAATCAAACACATTAGGTACGATCAGTAAGAAAACTTAAATATTTAGTTCTATGAACAAATTGTAACATTGGTTGTTAATAAATATTTAATTTACGTTTTTTAAACATTCTATTCTTTCTTTACGAATGTTTTCCATTTCACAAACTTTCTGCCAACATCCGTTATCAAAGCGATTTTTTCCATCCGACAAACACTTCAATCTGGCCAATACAAGTAGATTGTGAAGGTCATCAGCGGATGCCTTTTTTGCCTTTCTCATCTGAATAAATTCCTCCTCTATCACCTTCAATAATAATAATAATAATAGTAATAATGAAATTGTAGCAAACGTCGTTAAAATTAATATTTGCTTAAGATTTACCTCTTGAGCACCTTGAGGGAGTTCGTAAGTGTCACTATTATGTCTCGCATTCGTTAAATATATTCGAAGTTTGTTAAGAATTTCCGGCTTTAAATATTTTTTTATTGCATCGACAGTTTCAGGAAATATGTCGATTTGATCGTCGGCAGGTTGCAAAGGCATTTGAAAATCGCTCTGAAATTATTAAATAGATATCTCAATGCAGGTTAGGTTGGGTTTGGTTTGGTTAGATTGGATTAGGTTAGGTTAGGTTAGATGATGGAGATAAGTGAATAATGTAGGCAAATCCCAGCAGTCCTGTATGCGAGATGAAAAATAGTAGTGCTCTCTCTCTCTCTTTTTTAATAACACTCCTGATTGGCAGGCACAGCTGATTATCCACACCACATGCGCATAAGCACCAAATAAAAAGAGGTAGATGATGTATTTTCATTTTCTGTTTCTTTCTATTGACTTAACACATTTCCAATGGCTCGGCTACTATAATTCTATTATCTCTATGGGTTAGGTTAGGTTAGGTTAAACAAATAGATAGACAGAGAGGCGAATTTGGAAAACATTTGGTAAATTAATTTGAACACACCTACTGTTAAATTGGGCGATTTCCTGTTAAAGCAAACATATAAATAAATAATAAATAAATAAATAAATAAATAAATAAATACTGTCTGCAATACATACACTGCCAATTAGATCTTCACAATGGCAGCACCTGAATGGCAATTTTTTCATATAGGCCCACTCAATTGAGGGAATCGATTAATCAGATTTCCCATAAATTGAAAAACAGGCCAAATTCTCTCTTTGAAAAACAAAAAATTAAACAATAAAACTTACGGGCAGAAGACTTTTTTCTTCCGATAAAATAAGCATTGGTATGTCACATTCGTATTCCATTTGATAATAAACAAAATCGTATTCAATTTTCTGATTTCGAATAGCATTAGAAAGAGCTCTAACATTGTGAACACCTGTTGAATTCAACTGTCCTGTTGTAAGTAAAGTTTCATCGAGAACTAAATGAGTATTCGGACTTAACTGTAGTAAACCACTGTTTAATCTATTGTAATCGTAGTTTTTCCTTCAAAATTGTCGATTAAATTTTAATTACTACGACTAGAGTATTTAAATTACAACTTACCTTGGAATTAATTTTGCTTCGTTAATGTTGCTAATCGACATTTCTAAATAGTGGCTTTTTGGAAGGAACAATTCTAAAATACTGTACAGTTCTTTTACGTATTCTGGTCGTCTCTTAACAGGAATGTTTGAAATATTTAGTGAAAATTTTCCTAGAGCTAGCATATCGGCTCGTAAATAACTAAAAGACGGATGCAAACTTAATTTAGTATATTAAAAAAATATTAATTATTTAAATTAATTTATATTTGCCAAGAAAACGTTTTCACTTTGATCGGTACTCGTATAATTCAGTATCTACCAAAATCAACTTATTATGTATGTATAAATGCTATATCTAGTACATTATACCGGGTGTCCAACCGGACATGGTCTAGTGGCAAGTCATTATTTGTTAATAGTAAACATAGAGAGTTTAGTAAATGGCAAAAGTAATGCAGAAAATTTTAAGTAGATACATAAATAGAAGTATAACTTCTACCTACATGTAACTCTTCTTTTGTTTTCAGGACTATTGAAAATCTGTTTCACCACTTTCATGTTAAGTTTTTATGTGCTTTCTAATGATGCAGCTTTTATCTTTGTCATCCAGCTGTACCGTGAAACACAGACTAACTTTAGTTTCTTTTATAGATGCCATATTGTACTTTTCTATACTTTTTAATTCAGCTATATTTTCTGAATAATTTCATACATCACACACCATACTGGAATAATCATATTTCTATTACTACATTTACAATTCTCTGTTTACGAAGAATACCTAATAATAATTAAATACCATAAGGGAAATAAAACTAATTGACATTTTTTTTGCGACATTGCATTTGTTTTTCCATAGCACACCATTAAATAATCGATGATTTAAATAAAAGCGAATTCGATTGGTATCTAAGCAACTTCCAATTCGCTTTAAGTTTTAATAGATAATTTTCTTAAAATTTAGTATAGCGGTATTTCTTGTGATATACCAAATTATTTAATTTCAATTACAATTAACTCTCTATTTATCTATCAGCCAATGATATCCATGTCAATCCATGTGCGACGAGACACCCGATAAACAAATGTTCGTTTATTTTTTAATTTCTAGTTGCCACATTGTGTGTTCTCGGATGCTGTGACACCTTATACACCGAAAAAAATCCATAAAGATTTTGTTCGTTTTTTTTGTTTATGGAAGACTTTCATTCCATATATGTAATTTATTTATTTTTAAGTTGATCGTGCATTACTTCTTATTAAATCAGAGTCAAAGTGATAAAAGTTTTTTATGTTAGTTATTACTTACATTTTTGAAATCAAATGACATATTAAATACTCAGCTGCCAATTCGTCTCCTAAGAGCAACGAGGTAAAAACCAATAAAAGTTCTTTTTTGGCTTCAAACATGTTTTTATCGTCAAAAACACTGGCATTATTATGCAACAGAGGATTGCTGTGTTTCATTTTTTTCCAACTGACGCAATGGATCCTTGGAATTAAGGAAGCGGGAGGATGATGTACTTGTACTTCCATTTCATTCTCAAATTCGTTTTTGTCAAATTCACTAAGCATCGGATGTGTTGAAAGAAAACCTACAAACTCTATCATCTCATTGAGTACCAACGTTTCGGAATCGTTGTAGACTTTCAATAAACACGTTTTCCCTGCACGTTTAGGAATTGGATAGTTTAAAAGAATATCCTGAGATATTTTACTTGAATCATTTTTAGGCTTATTGCCTTGTGGGGAGCAAAGCTTTTTAGCACTGTCATCGACACGTTCGGTCGAAGTCGACTGATCTACTTCCATCATTTCTTCGTTTTCTAATCTACGTTTTCCAGATTTGTTTGAACAATCTGCTTTTGAAATTTCCACTGGGTTATTTTGTTCACTTTCAAGCTAATTTTGTTAAGGATGTACACAATAATTTACTTACAAAAATAATTATTATTTTTAAATTATAATCATTTTTAAAGTTGTAAAGCTAGAAGGATTTAAGATGCGGTTTTATAAGTGGATGATGACTATACTATGAATAAAAAGGGTTAGAAATAAGGAAATATTGGATGAAGTAGCTGAACAGCCAATAAAACTAAGGAGCAGAGGAAGAACTAAATTAGATTACTGAACACAGTAAATAGCTCAAATCCCAACGCAAAAACACGACACTAAATGTCCGAAGCACTTGACTGAAAGAACTAAAAACCAATATAAATACTGGCTAATGTTATGGTCCAGTTATGGCTTAGTCTAGTCTCAAACGCAATGTTCAATGGACCTTACAATATAATATAGTTACAACAAATTAAGTTAAACTAAATAGCGGAGAACTAGGGATATGACCTTTGTCACTGTTAAGAGAGGTTAACCTATTTTCATAAATATACATACTTTCAAATTATCAAGTAGGTAATTAGTTCTAATTTCTTTAACTAATTTAATATTGTCAATATCAATTCTATAATTTTCAGTAAGAATGTATTGGGCAACACTTGATTTCTCTGTTCTACCAAACCTAGTTTGAGCCAAATGCTCCTTGAATCTAACTTAAACAGAACATCTAGTTTGTCCAACATATTTTTTATTACAGTCTTTACAACCAATTTCATGGGATTTGCGCTATTTCCTGTGTTCTACAACACCGCCAAAGTTTCATCAGTCAGTCATCATTAGATTACTGTTCCCAAATAGTGAGGGATGTCGGATGTTCTAATTTTAGGGAAATGCGATGATTGGCTCAGGATAGAAAGGAGTAGACATACATGTCAAACCCTCTTGTGACAATGATGATTAAGCTCTGATGTTGTGTAGTTTTAGTTTCAATAGTTTCGGAAATATGAAGGGGATCGAATTCTTAGTTTTATAAAAACGCGTAAACGGAAATTAGGAAGGGGGAAACGCGTGTTATATAATTAATGCCACCTACAGTTGGTGCTTAATTAGACAGAGAGAAAGAGAAAGAACACAAGCTGTCAATCAGTCGATCTTCTAACCTTCGGCTTACGTTGTGAAATCATTATTTATAATATAATTTTCTAACAGTGTTATAGGTGTTGTGTGATAACAATAATTCGTTGTACAATTTCATTTTGCATAAAGTATGCATTAATAAATAATTTCAGTCAATAATGGAAATTATAACCAATAAAATTTTCTTGCTGGGTACTTGGTGAAACATTTTAATATAAATAATAACAAAAAATAACACCTCGTAAAATTTTGTGGAATTTATAGGGGGGTTCCAGTTGAGATCTTACCCTGGGAGCCGTAGACCAGAGCTAAAATTCTGAATATACCAACAAGCAGTACATTTGTATTGTCGTCTTGACCATAAATGCAATAAATTATTAAAAAAACATTTACTGAAAATATTAATAGCCTCAATTTTATACTGATGAAAATGAAATCTAATAAGTTTATTTATTAAAACATATTAGTTAATGAAAAGGATACTGCTTCTGCCCAAGGGTTAAGTCCCGGGATGGATATAACAACATAAGTACTTCTTTCTTTTGTTACATTTTTAGGACTATCTCTTATTATATTTTCATTTTCCTTGAAAAGTGCATATTACATTTAATGTTATAATAAATAATTAAAGTTCCTAGGCCATTTACCAAAAAAAAATTAGTTCCGCGTTATGAATAGGTAACATTAAATCGAAATAGTTTTATAAATACGTTTCTACTAAACGAGTTTAAAAAATAAGCAATAACAAAAATAGAATAACAGTCAAGAGGTGAGTTACATCTATACGAAAATATTTATTGAGAAAAACTTTGCAATAAATATTTTAAACGAAAAGCTATAAATGTATTAAAAGCGTCATATTATTAAAATTCAGCTCTGATTAGCTCATACGTATAAAATAAAAATATCAAATGTACGATACTGCATTAATTGTACATTAAATGACTATGTAATGTAAGAAAAAAAAAACAAAATTTGTAATTATGTTACAACGAAGATAATTTATCCAATAAAAAGTACAACCGCTTTCAGAATTAAAATAAAAATAAAAACAATGAAGATCCTACATTAAGCAAATGATAAATAATTTAATCATTATTTAAATTAATTAAATATATATTTAAAATGCAACAAAAGCATTATTTAGTTCAAAATATATTCAGAAAATTACCTGAAACTGAATCACATCTACATATTTGCCATTTCTCATACAAGTTTCATCTGTACCTACTTTACTAATTTCGAACTTTTCGAAATAAAACTCAATATCATGCATATCCTGAATCATTCCACGAAAACGAACAAGTTTCTTATTTTCAAAATAGTATGAGTTTTGAATGTTTACTAATGGTATCTAAAAATAATTATCTCCTTAATTTGGTATTTAATTAATAAAACAGACATTGAATGAACTTACAGTATTCCATACTGCTTCTTGCAACAAATGGTTTAGACACTCATTTTCATTACTATTAAAATATTCAGGAGTCCATTGTGAAATATCAGTATTTACCGACATATTTAATTCAACAAAATTTAACAATAAATTAACTATTTTTCCAGTAAAATAAATTTTCTTCTTGACGAGAAACTGTTGAGGTTAGTTGATAGAAAATAAACAAAATCCGCCAAATAAGTATAGTGGCACAATTTACAGATGCAGTAGATATAAAAAAAAAGATAACTAATAAATTATATTTATTGTATTTTTATTTTGAAAATTTAGTAATACTAAAAAGGATCGTATAAAATCAGATGCTTTTTTATTCAAATAAATATCTGTTAATTTTTGTAATTCAAATATAAGAATAAGCATATATCTTTCATATATATCTGCTCACCAGTCACTACTTTTTTCTATTATTTTGTTTTCTTAAGTCAAAAATATGAGGTTAAAAACACAGAAATGGATTCAAATTTCTGCCATACGAAGCATTTATTTTTAATTTTTCGGTAAAATTTGCACATTTCTTGAATAGAAAACAAAATGAATCAAAAAGTTTCTCATATTATGACCATAGCTAACAGTATCATTGGTGTTGGACTTTTAGCAATGCCTTATTGTTTTAAACAGGTAAGTATGGAATAACACAATTAATTTTAACTCATTTTAATTTTTATTTTAGTGTGGAATATTACTGTCTCTTTGTATTTTAGTGGCAAGTAACGCAGTTTCACGATTATCTTGCCATTTACTTTTAAAATCTGCAATTATCGCTCGTCGAAAAACGTTTGAAAACTTGGGTAAGAATAAAAAGTTTATTAATATTTGCCAGACCTTATGTTTTATGTATTCTAGCATTTCATGCTTTTGGATCATTAGGAAAGTTTATAATTGAAATTGGAATTATTGGTTTTTTACTTGGAACATGCATTGCCTTTTTTGTTGTAATGGGAGATTTGGGACCAGCAATTATTACAAAGGTTTCTGGCACACATTCAACTGACACCATACGTACAAGTTTGTTAATGGCTTTAGCTCTTTTTTGTGTCTTGCCCCTTGGTTTATTAAGAAATGTTGATAGTTTAACAAGTGTCAGCACTGCATCAGTTGGATTCTATTTTTGTCTTGTTGTAAAGGTTTGATTATAGAGTATATTTTTAAGTAGATAAATAACATAATGGTAGGTTTTTCATTTTAGGTAATCACTGATGCTGGCCCACATGTTTTTTCTGGTGACTGGACTTCCAAAGTTAACTTCTGGAGACCTGCTGGTATATTACAATGTATGCCAATATTTACAATGGCACTATTTTGTCAGACGTAAGAATTCTTCTTTATATATGTACCTATTTTAAGTCCTTTTCAAATTATAGCACCATTGAAACATTAAATAGTATTATGAATGAACATTTTGCAGGCAAATTTTTGAGATATACCAAGCTATTCCAAATGCATCTTTGGATAAAATGAACGAACTGATAAGAGCAGCTGTTAATATTTGCACTTGGGTGTATATTTTTGTTGGCATTTTTGGATATATTGCTTTTTGTAATCAGCCCTTTACTGGAAATATCCTAATGAGTTTTACCCCTTCCATTATTACTGACATAATGAGCATTGGATTCGTTCTTTCATTGGCATTCAGCTTTCCTCTTGTTATATTCCCTTGTCGAGCTAGTTTATATTCCTTACTCCACAAACAGGTAATGAAAACCTCTTCTTTTTTTTTATAAAACATGAAGTCCCATGCTCACTAGTAGATTTTAATTCTTTATGGGAGATCATCAGAGAATGCTCAACCTAACATACTAAATTATGATTTCAATCTGAAAATAATGTTATTTTTAGGCACATTCATCTCATGAAATGACTAAAAATTACATTCCAGAAGGAAAATTTAAATTTTTGACCTTCATTATCGTTTTTATATCCCTCCTAACGGGCGTGCTCATTCCAAACATTGAATTAGTTTTGGGCCTGGTTGGGTCAACCATTGGCATAATGATCTGTGTGGTATTCCCTGCTACATGTTTCATATGTATTTCTGTGAAAAATACCAACGAACGTATTGCTGCTCAAGTATGAATTAAATATATGTATTTTAACTATTGAATAACGTTATTTTTACAATTAGGTGATGTTGTTTATCGGAATTATGGTAATGGTTTTGGGAACTTATGCTAATCTTTATGCAATAGAACAAACCACAGTTGTTATTGGCACTTCAATTGATGAAATACAAGAGCCAGCAATTTTAAAGATTGTTAAGGAAGATACTGTCCTTCGCGATAATGCTATAGATATTCCATCGGGTAAATTATAATTTATTAATAATTTTCGCTACAATTCGAGTTTAGAGTCTAATATGAAGTTTTTAGTTAAAACTCCTGAAGAAAAATCTGCAGATACCAATGCGGTAAGACCGAAAATCGTTCAAGAAACTACAGATAAAGCACCTCCTCCTCCTTTACAAGAAGTTCGTCAAGAACCTCCTCAACCAGTCGAACCAGAAGATGTTCCCAAAAATGAACCTCATCAAGTACAAGTCCTAGAAAAGGAACCTGTAAATATGATTTTGAACCAACAGAATAAATCAAACGAAATTGACACATCTGATGCTAAACTCAAGCAGGAAGCAAATGTAGATGAAAAGAAAAATATTGAACCTCTCCCAAAACAAGTCTTGAAAAATACACAGCCTATAAATCAAGCAGATAATGGAGAGCAAAAGAAAGAAAAACCATCTAATAATGAAAATAAAAATTCAGAGAAAAGAGACGAAGTCGATATTGACGCAATTAGAAAAGAAGAAAAGGAATTGATGGATCAAGATAAAGAAAGACTGAATGAAGAAAAGAGCAAACTTGAACTTTTGAAAACGCTTAAGAAACAACAAGAAGTCCAAAAGCAACTACTGGAAACTCAGAAAGAACTTCTTGGTCAAATAAAACAACAAAATATAAAAGAAGACACCAAACAAAACGAAATAGTCGCTGCTAATCAAGAGGAACTGAAAAAAGCCGTTAAAGAAATCGAAAATATAGCAAAAAAGGCAATTGAAAGTCTTAACCAGAAAAAAGAAGAGAACCAAGTAGAAGTTAGAAAAAATATATCAAATGATAAAGTTGAACAGCACATAGATGGAACTAAAGAGGCAAAAGAAAGTAAAAGCCTGAAACCAGCAGTTAAAGTAAATCAATCAGAAGTTACTAAAAGTAAACAAATTGCAGAAGAACAAAAACATGACGATTCCAAAAATAATATAGAAGAAATTTTAAATCATAATCCTCCTTTAAAATTAGTAGAAACAATTCAAAACCAACAAGAACAAATAATAGAAAAGAATAAAATAATTCCTATGCCATTGGTTAACTCCCAAATTTATAATACAGGAGTTAATAAGGGATTTGTCCCACTTTTGAACAAAACTAGTCTGAAAAAACCCAACGCAGTAGAAATAAATAAAAAAGGAACAAGTATCTTAGACGTTTTAAAAGGATCGAACATTGCCAAGAATAATACAAAAGGTGACATGAAGAATATAGTTTTGCTAAATCAGGATCAAAAACAGGAACCAAAAAAAGATAGAGAAAAAAGGGAAATAGAAGAAAATGAAGATATTCCACCAAATAAAGTTTGCCAAAAAAATGAAAATGAAATAAACTATAAAAGAGAGACTTATGAAAAGGAACAAAATAAACAGAATTTAAATGTGGTCTCAAAGAAAATTAACGAGATCGCAAAATTAAATAATGAACAAATTACTGCAGAAAAACTAACGAATGAAGATATATTAAAAGGAAACGATAAAAAAATTGAATTTCAAAAATTCGGTATGCAGAAACCTTTGATGAACGACATCGAGTTACCAAATATAAACGATGTTAATTTGTTAGCAAAAGACATAGGACTTCGGTAAACTCATTCAAAAATTCATTTTTTGTGATTTAAACTAAAGGCTGTATTATATTTAAGACGTTTACCATAATAGCATAAATTAGATGTATTGTACATATTTTTATTTATGTAAAAAAAATATATAAGTAACTCTTAAATATTAAAAAATAAATCATTAATGCTACCATTTTCTTTTATTATGTTTCTTGTCTTATTATAAAGTTTTTACACTTTTTAAACTAATATAATTAATAATTTATAATAATTATGTTCCCTGATGATATAATGCTTTCTTTATATATGAAAATCCAATAAAATATAAAAATCAACAATACAAAAATGACTTAATAAAACAACACATCTTTATTTGAGTAAAAAGGGTATCTAATAAAAACATAATTAACACATTTCTTCCTTTTTAAAGTTCTTAAAAGTACTACAAATAGATTATTATCAAAAGTTATGTTAAGGTATAATTAACTGCATGTAGTCTCAGTTATAAGTCAAAAATTAAGGGAATTGTAATGATTAATGATCATTAAGGTGATAATGAGTTACACCTAAAAAAACAATTTAATTTAGCAAAGCTGTTAAAAATTATCAATGAAATAAAATAGACTTTAAAAATTAACAATCGGATGAAAAATAAAGAAGTTCCACCATTTTTTTAAAAACGTCAAAAAGCATGCACTTAAAAAAACTTATTTTTCATTTAATTTTTAATATTCAATATCTATTGTGTCTCATTGATAATCTTTAGTAAAACTGTTAAAAATTATCAATGAAATAAAATAGACTTTAAAAATTAACAATCGGATGAAAAATAAAGAAGTTCCACCATTTTTTTAAAAACGTCAGAAAGCATGCACTTAAAAAAACTTATTTTTCATTTAATTTTTAATATTCAATATCTATTGTGTCTCATTGATAATCTTTAGTAGCTTCATCAATCAAGTTTTGCAGATGTGTCACGTACAATTAGTTATTTACTATTTTTTGTGCAAAATTAGTTTTTTTAACAGTGTAACTTCCGAACCTCTTTAAAATCAATTTTTTTTATCTTCCATATTTTGAACAATTAAAACAATAAACCGTAATTTCAAGTAGACCTCAAAAATAATCACTCGAAATGTACACGCTATAAAACTATATGGATATTATAAAAATTGTCTTTAATTATCACGTTAAGGACGCCACTGCCATATTTGTTTAGAATAAGTAAGCAAATTTTTGTGACAGCTATGTATAATTTGTGCATAACCTGTTCTACAACATTGCTATTATTTTTATTTTAGATTAAATGTGTAGTTAATAGCTAGGTTTATTAGTTTTCATTTAGCAGTTTATTAAATTTTTTATTGATATTCTACAACTGTAAATTTTCTGATAGTTATAAAATGAAGTAAGTATCTAAGTACCTTCCTTAAAAAAAGTTGTAGATAAATCATCTTCAAAAAGTAATCATGAATCGAAAGCCGTTTGCCCGTTTACATATAGTTCAATTTCAGTGGTCCCCGACTTAATTCATCACAAATGAATGGCAACAGTCACAGAGCTTATAGCATGAATCGTATGCCACCACCAGCACGAAATACAAGTACACAGCATGATGACCTGATTAAATTTATTTACGAATCGTGGCATAGAGTTTCACAAGAAGTGGACAGAAACACAGGCCAAACTGCAGTTTATTATCATGAGCAAGAACCAACATCTTTAAAAAATTTTGAACCTTTTGATTTAGAGGCTTATTTAGGACAGCGATCCGTACAGAATCTACACAGTTTGCAAAATTACCATCAAACACAACATTAATTACATAACTGGCCTGAATTGTTACTAAATAGTGTACATGTTACTGTCCCTTTTTTTCAGTAAAGGCCTTACGTAGAATCTGATAATTACTATTCTTATCTTATTCAGAAATAAGTGAACCCTTTTAAAAATGTAATGAAATGATTTAGAGATAGAAAAGTCACCATGCAGTGTGCCTACCGAATATTGTCGATTCTTACCAAACAATTCTGTGCAATTGCTTTTTTGTCATATTCTTTTTTATGAATAACAATTGCACTACACAAGCTGCTTGTGAAAAATTATTAGCAGTAATAAAATCATCAGCTATAAAATTATAAGTCGAATGTTGCAGTTCTTCGTACCAAACGAATTCGAGGGATTTCGGAGTTATTCGATTAGTTTTGATAAAATTCAGTCAACACTGCATGGTGCTTTGTATCTCGAAACCATCATAACTAAAATTCTGCTCAAAATCTCGGAAGCAAAAGGATAGAAACGAGGTCACAGTTATTATTTAAAACAAATTAAAATTTTGAACTGTTTAAATATTTTTTACAACTTTACTTATAAGTTTATTATTTACAAAATAAGTAGGTATATTTAAAAAAAAAATACTACTATGAAATTATTAGTTTGAATTCGTAACATATATTTTTTTAATCCAGCATGATTTGACTTATCTAAGATTTAAGTAGTTATAATATATTTAAATTATGACCAAACTGAAAGAATATTGTATAAATATACGAAGGAAATGTAACAAAAAGTTTATTATGTATTCTATGTATTTATTATTATTCCAATTTAATGTAAGATTTTTTAAGTAATTTACGTTTATTATTTTATTTTACAATCTATCAAACTGCATTTCTTTTTATAGTAATAAAAATAAATAAATTAAATATTCTTACTTGGAGTTTGTTTGAACTAAGTAGATACGCACCTACTAATACATTAGTTGAAAACGCTCATTAATGCATACTATTTTAATCACAAATTAATTACGTAGAAAATGAATATTTTAGTACTATTTGAATTATTTCGCCCATAGCAGAACAGGTAGCGTCATCTATTAGATGTTAAATTGGTTGCATTAACTTTTACATCAAAATTTAACACAAAATAATATTAAATTTATTAGCAGATATATGAGAAAAAGAAAGAAAATTTATTTATTTAGAACAACAATTATAATATTATAAACTGTTAAGCAAATGAAGCATTTAAAATTGTTACAATTAATAAACACAGTAATACCTTATCAAAAAAATACTTGCTTAACAACTTTTAGCTTTAATCTCCATTATCATACGATTAGCCTTTCTAAAAAGATATTTTTTGAAATGAAGAAATTTGATTGAAAAGAATGTTTAGTATTTCAGTTTATCTCTAGCCTAATATAGAATTTAGATTATTTAATAATAACACTTGTAGATAAATATTTAAATATTAATTAAATATACATACAACTACGAAGTAATAATTTAACTTAATGGTACTTAAAGTATGATGACATTTTTATTTATATTCACTTGCCTCACAACAATTATCACAAAAACACGATTCTTTTTTCAACAAGTTTACTAAAGTTTCTAATCTTTCTATTCGACTTTCAGCACCACTTATATCATTTTGTGTTTGAAGTTCCATCTGAATTTTTTCTTTTCTCATGGTTTTTACAACATCTTGTAAAATGGCGTTTTGTTTTTCTAATTCGTCAAATTTTTGGTGTTTTATTTCACCACAAACGCCGCTTTCTGTACCAGTCATTTTTAATTGTATTTCCGAAAATTTATTTTTCCATTTTTGAGCCTCTATTAAAGCATTTCCATATATTTTACTGGCTTCCGATAACTTTTCTTTTAATGATTTATTTTCGATAGTCAAATTATCTGTTCTATCTGTAAGTTTTTTAACTTCTTCGTTTAAAAGTTTTAGATCTTCTTGGTATTTTTCTATTTCCGATGAGGAATTGAACATACTTTGCTCTAGTTTCAGGCAAGTATCCTTCACTGTTGTCAAATCCGATGTTAAATTGCTTCGAATAGTTTCTAAGGATTTAAGTTCCTGTTCAAAAGCAGTCTTCTCACACAAATATTTTTCTTCTATCTGCCTCAATTTGTCTTGTAGTAGCAAATAGTCATTAATTTGTTTTTCTAAACGATCAGTCAAATTCGTTACCTAAAAGACATTTTTCATCAAGAGACAAATATTTTTCCAATTTAAAGGTGTAGCATGTTATTTGCTACTGTCTACATACATTAAACACTTAATAGGTAAAATAAATTTGAAATAACAAGATTAAAATTTTATTATTTATTAAAACAGTGAATTTTGTTTTAATTACCGTACCGTCTGTTTTTCAAATCGTAACTGTTCTTCGGAACTCATTAACTTTTTTTTAAATTCATATTCCTTTTCTTGCAGAACTGAATCAAAATGTTGTTTCATTTCAAATTCTTTTTTTCTCATTTCTCTTTGGTGTTGATTGATCAAAATTTCATTACGCTTGTTTACTTCCTGTAGATCTCGATTGAAGCAATTAATCGATTCTTGATTGATAACTTTTTGTTTTTCTACATCCTTCTTGGTTTCTGTAAGTTCTGACTCTAATTTGTAAATTTTACAGTGCAGAGTTTGTATTTCTGCAATTTTTCGTTTGATAACCTCTTGCAGTTTACCATTTGACAAATTAAGTCTAATGAAAAATATGGATGCTTAACAAAATAAATTAATTTTAAATTATATTATTACAAATTTAGTTTTTGACAATTACACTGACCTTTCAATTTCTTCTTCCTTTAATTTGATTTGATTTTGGTTAAATGTAAAATCTCTCTCTAATTTCATTAAGTCTTGAAACAATTTACTATAATTAGTCGTGCTATACTCCATTGACGCATCAACATTAAAATAGTAATACATTTTTGACTTATTTGCCGGTGTTAATTTTTGAACAGTTAAAGTCATTTGACACTAGCTTACTTTTTACCTTTTTTGTTTCATTACTTTAGTCCATTTCTGTAAAATAAATAAATCAATGGCTCTACTTGAACGTTGATACTTTAATTAGTAGAAGGGGTTTGTTTTTAAATTGAAAAAATTAAACTTGTGTACATTGTCCAGCTTAATTTACACAAATCTATTCAGTTAGAGAAATGATGGTAAAAAAAATAATTATTAAATAATAATTCAAAATAATTCATGAAATAAATAATAAACTTGGTATTGTTTCACTTTTTTATTAAAAATACTCTAACATATGTTTCAACATATAACAAATATAAATATGGAATCAACAGAAACAACTACTTCGAGGGCTAATACCCCTACCGGCATTGAATTACACTGTTGATTCCGAACGATTATTAGACGAAGATAACAATCCAAAAAAAGAAAGTAATAAAATCCTTTTTCGTCTAATTGTAAATAATTTTATTACCTTCTTTTTTTTGGATATGTTTCAATTATTATGCCATTATTAAAGAGTTGCAATGTAACTAAATCAAAATAGATAAAGGGCCTTTTTTCAATCCCATTATCTCAAAACTCCTTCAAAAAAAGAAACTATTATTTTAAAACAGATTGCAGCTAATAATGATTACAGTACCGACCTTATCAATCAAATGAAAGATAAAAAACACAAAAAACTATTATCGAACCAATTCAACCACAATACAAGAAGAAAAACTGGCAATAAATTTTGTTTTATTAATTATATACCTCAAGTGAGTACTAAAATTCAAAATAGACTACAAAAACATAATATCAGACCAATAGTAATAAATAAGAAGAATTTTAATTCTCTATTAGTAAACAATAAAGAACGACAAGATAAAATAGAAAAAAGTGGTGTATATGAAATTAAATGTAAGGATTATGATTCCAGATATTTGGGTCAAACTGGTCGTTCAATTAAAACACGTTTGGTTGAACATCAAAAAACAATAACCCAACAGTAAAAAAATACAAACCTAGTAAACCACAAAATAACCATTTATTAGATATAAGTAGTTTCAAATTGTTACACACACAAAGTAAAGGTAAAAGGTTAAATTTACTAGAAATACTATAAATTACAGGAGCAAACAACAATAATAGAACCATGTTGAACAACCAAATAGATTTCGGGGTTTCCCCCTTATTAAAAGTTGTCACAGGTAGAAGACAAACAGGATAATGTTACCAATAGCTTCCAGTGTAGTTTATTTAAAAGTAAATCTTATTCATTTTTTGATTTAGTTACATTACAAATCTCTGATGATGACATAATAGCCGAAACATATGTTAGAATATTTTAAATAAAAATAATGAAACAATACCAAGTGTGTTATTTATTTTATGAATTATTTTGAATAATGTTTCATCAAGAGCTAAGCCAAAACACAATCAATATTATGGCTAATCCTTTTAAACAGCGTTCATGTTTCTAATTAAAAACGTATAGATATTGCTTACTTCTACATATTGTTTGAAAAATTAGGTAAAATATATTGAGATAAAATCTATTATAATCAGCAACAAGAGTTGCATCTATTGAGTTCAAAGTTTAACCGGACAGGTATAGAATGAGAATTGCACAAATCATTTGAGCAGATTGTGCAATGTCCAATTTTCTTTTTAAATTTTTTCTTTATGCGTTTACAAAATTTTTTTGATCCACATCCACGAAAAGCTTTGTCTTTTATACTGTAACTTGCGCAGTTGTGATTGCAGTCCATTAATTCGAACGGTTTTGTACAAGATCCTCTTCGAATATTATCACTGCAGTAATAACAGAGCAATGCCTCTAAAAAATCAATCGAAATTTGATATCCTCGAAATTTAAAAAAGTATATAAATCTTACTTGAAACATTACCGATCATTAGCAGTAATAATAAGACAGTGCACAATGTAAATAATCTCAGACCAAACATTTTCTTTACTGGACATTTTTCTTTACAAATAAATATAAAATAAAACGTAAAAAACAATTATTATTCATAGGACAAACTTGACAAATAATTAATACGTAATTGGTTTGACTATTTTAATTGTCAAGAAAACTTTTTCAATGTATCAGTTCTATAGAAATATAAAAAAAAAACTAAAGCAGGCATAGTATCCCAAAAACAAAAATCCAATTTTGGTAGGAAATAAGTAATATTCTACATATTTGTAAATAATTTATTGCTACATATTGAACATCAAAAACGTTACAAAAATACAATGATAATATTGTTAAGAAGATAAATTTAAATTTATTAGGTATTATTACAGTTGAACACAATTTAGTTTTTTATTTAGATTACTCCATTGTTTAACATAAATTTTTATATATTATAACATTTTATTTAGATACTTCTTTATAGATAAGCATACATAGTTTTGTTTATTGAAAATAGAGAAGAATTATAAGTACTTTGTTTTTATTATCTTTTTTACACATATATTATAGATACCATTATCTATATACGCATGAAAATTTTTATATCAGTGACGGCTTCACGAAATTAGGGCACAGCAATAACGTGACCCACTTAATATGATTGACGAACAAATTCTTTTTCACAGGGTGCATTAAATGCGTGACCTGGACAATCATTGATGTTAACCAATTGAAATGTTTAACGTCATTATCACAACAATTGTTTACGGTATATATAAACTCAGTTTACACACAAGAATTATATTCCTTATATTATCAAAAGATATAAGAAGGGGCACGTCCCATTGCACACCTTACTAATAACCGCCACTGAATTTAATTACGTTAAATTCAAGACAATTAAAAAATAAAACTAAAATGATAATAGCAATAATTTCGTAATTATTTAGTTTGATATAATATACAGTAGTTCATTTAAACCTTTTTACTTATTACTTATATAAATACATAATTTTCATCTTTTGGTGTTCCAGTTTCCGTATAAATGACGTTTTTATTATTTTGATCATTACAAATATTAATACCAGCCCTCTATAAAGATGTCTAGGGGTCATTCTAAGTTAGGTAATTAAATTCGCACAATTTTGAGCATAAATTGTAAGGAAACTCATCAAGATTATACTCGCGGTTCCCAATATTTGAAATTTGTAGTCTTCGTTCATTAGATAATAACGATAAGACAAAAAAATTAAAATTTTAAATAATTAAAACAAGTAGCTACTTATAAATGAAAAAAGTTTTTGTAAAATTTTAATTGATGATTTCGTTATTACCGTTTAACAAATTCGTTGCTTCAGGGGTCTCTGAACTTTTTAGCCTATGGGGTTACACTGCCTTCTCCTTAAGTCCCAAGTACAGAAACGTGATTAGACTGCGCCTTGCGTGTATAAAGTGATGCCATTTGGGTAGGCAACCCATTTTGCGAATTAAGGGATAGAAACGCGAGAATTATTAAGAGCGCTTGCAACTTCACTCAGAAAGTTTGAGGCAGTTGAAGTTTTGAGTGTAGTTATTTCAAATAAATGTTGTGCGACACTGTTCTTCTTGTACATAGGATTTTGTGAAAGTTTTAGACGGTCAAAATATTCAGTTGTTTTCAGCAAACATTTTGAAGAAAATGACTTTTTAATATCCGTGGGAAAAAGAAAATTAAAGCAAAATGCTCTACCTAGCGTTTTTGATTTTCCTTAGAATTTAATTAAAAAAGTAGTACCTCGACGCAACAAAGGAACTATTTTGTCACAGGATCAAAAGTAAGCAAGTAATTGAATGAGTAATATAAAGATATAGAGTTATTTTAACTTTGTTCTCCAGTAGTACCATAAATACGGACTTGCAGTCAATCCCGTCAACTTCAAAAGTACATCATGAAAGGTAAATTTTGATTTCGCTGAAAATCAGTAGTACGTTCAATTACCCATTAATTTAGTTTTTAACCGTTATTATTATCGCTTAGGTTTTAATGTATTTTGAAATTTTTACATAACTCTAGGCAGTACGCAAGTTGAATGTAGATATTTTTATTAATTAATATTTATATTTTTGTATGTTAGATATATTCAAAAATTTCAATTAAAGGTTTAAGTTTATTTTTGTTGCTTAATATATTATGTGTATTATTAGTCATAGTTCAGGTTTATTTAGATACATAATTCTAATGTTAATTCTAATAATAATTCTAAAGGTCTTATGTTCTCATATATATATCTCGACTTAATTTTTGTTCAATCTTATCGCTCAATTTTTTTTTCTTGTCTGTCCGTCACCCTAAATTCATATGTCTACTGTCGCCTGCTTCTTATGCCTAACCACCTACCCATGTCAATTGATACCTCTCGCATATCTTTCCCAACAGAGTACACATAGCGACTTCACATACCTTAGATTTTTTTACTAACAAAAACTTACAAAATATATTTAATCAAATTCAATATTACGAACTATTATTTAAACCATAAAATTAGACTTTGCAAAATACATGTAAATAGTAGTACCGTTAATATACATCATTCTAATCACAGTCATCACATCTTTTTTATCAACTTCATACATCAATTAGCCACACAACGAGAAATCTATTTGCGTTACTAATTAACTTTATTTCACTTATAGCACATATATTATTGTAAACAACAGTATTATTCTTGTTTTAAAGAAGTTTAATTATGTTTTCAATATATTTGGTTGTATGTTGAATGTTATTGTAAATGATTTTCAATCTTTAAAGTCCGTAAATTTACGTTTAGCGCATGGGAAACTTAAATATGTGTCCCTCAATGAGCTTTGTTGGTTGCATACCCAAATGACATCATTTTCTAGTACAAAGAACATTGCTTACGCTCGGTCCATATTATAATCACGTCTCTGCCCAAGTACCAAGACGCAGCTAACCCATCATAACAATATGCATACTCTAATTTTGAATTACGAGCAAATTTTCGTATTGAAACTAGTCAGCGACTCCAATTCTGATAGATTTTGAAGTTGAAAGTTTGTGAGCTTTAAAAATAAAATTTGAGTCACGTATTTCAGATTTTGATCTAACACCAAATGATTTCAAGGTTTTTCACAATTCTTTCAACGACGATATGAAAATCGTTAGCCCATGACTTTAAATGTATGAATGTAACTGATTTGCCGTGTAGCGATTATTTTTAAAGAAAAATATTTAAAGACATAATTGCTGGAATTTTATGAATCTTCCACTCACAGAGTTTGATCTTTTGTATAAATATCCTGGTGGCTTTTGCCGCTTTCGGTACTACCTACTTATCTGTATGAAAAAACATTTTCGAAAATGAAATATATAAATATATATAATTGACGAGTATTTGAAGTTTAATTAATCATAATTATGTATGTTATTTGATAAATTTTTTGTATGATCTAATTACACGGTAAATTTTACAAAATAATCAAAATAAACTACTGCGAGACGTTCTTGGTCCGCGGGCTGTGTTTTGGAGACCCCTGGTTTATATTAATAAAAAGTAGATCATAACGTTATGCCTTACATAAATAGGTTTTATATACCCTGTAATATTGATTATACATAATTGGTGTTTGCTATTTAAAAAAGGTCTTATTTTGTAATTACCGTAATTAATAAATTATTTCAATAAGGCACAACTAAATTTCTAAACTAAACTCTTTTGGTTCCTCAATTGTGACTATGTCCACATATAAATAATACAACAAATAACAATTGAAATGCTCAAAAATTCAATCTAATTAATAATAAATTAATATGTAAATATTTATATACTTAAGCCAATCGTAACTCAGAAATCCAATATCCAGATTTCAATTTATTTTCCTGATTTTGGAAACATTATTTTTATGCCGACAAATTGAACTAATAAAAACACCATATAAGAACATAATAGTGTTAAGATTCTGGCTAAAGAGCCGTGGTTTAAATGAACGGTTAGGTCCAAACGTTTCATCGGCAACTGCGGCTAACATCTTCAGTGGTACTACGTTGACACCGTGGGCGAAGGTTATATAACTCACTCAGACTTCCTGGTATAACATTCACCCACGTTTTCAACTCAGTACCACTGAGGAAGTTAGCCGTAGTTGCTGACAAAACGTTTGAATATAACCGTTCGTTTAGATTTTAATTTTAATTCTACTAATAAAATAACAATTAAAAATAGCAGAAAATTGTTTCGTCTGAAGTATAAAGGTAATTTGTTGTTTAATGGAATAAATATGATACTATTTGTATTGATTTAAGATTTACTACTTTTCTTTTTCATAATAATTAATAAAGAAATAAAATTTTCAAAGACTTCTAGTTTCCCTTTTCATTTGATTGGTCAATGACATAAGCCAATATTATACGTCATTATACACCTTTCTTGGGTATAATTTTAAAGCTAAACTGTAACCTTGTATAGTGTTATTTAATTGCTTTGTAAATCTGTAATTACGAATATATTATACTTATGTTATTTTTAACGAGTTCGTTACGTAGTTTTTTCAATTTTGTAATTCTTATTCGTTTATTTTAAAATAATAAAGGTGTGCTTTGAATAAGAGAATATTATTTTGAACGTTTGTAATTCTGGACAGAAAAGAAAAGCAGTTGGAGTCTACTACTGCTTGAAATCGCTTTATTTTTTTAGATAACAAATGTCATTCGAGTTTGACAATTTGTTCTATTGATGAACTATTTTTTTGGATTGTATAGTTAAATCCGTCCGCTTTTCTTTCCGGTCCCACACACTGCAAACCATTTTTACACTAATTATGAACTTTTAATTGTTGTATTACCAAAAAGCGGAGTTTTACAGTTTACAATAGATATTACAAAAAATAGTATTAGAAAATGTATACAGCTGTAAAAACATTTACTAGTTTTATTGTTATTTCTACGTTTACATCTGTATGTATTATATGAAGTGTAAAATGCACTCTGCAATGCTGCTTTGATACATTTGTTCGATTTTAACATTAAACATTTAGACATTGAGCCACTCGGTTTGGTCCAAATATAATATGTAACATTTATATAATGTAAGATATAACGTATAAATGAATAATCGATAAACCTTTGTTTGCTATTACCACCCCTTATAAATATTTTTCTACTAGCAGTAATGACTAAATAGTGCGTGTTCCTATTGATTAATTATATTAAAACTCAATAACAACAACGGATTAATTAATAACTTTCTCGTTTCTGAACCGTTTTGTCGTATATTAATCATATTATTTAATTCTTTATTTGTAATTTGGTAATAGTAAACAAAATCCTACGATTTTGTTTTTGACTTTATAACACTTTATGCAATTATTTGTAAGATGTTGCAAAGTAAAATTCAGGAGCGGATTCAGAAGTTTTCATTAGGAGGCGTTGGTGAAACGGGAAAAGAAGTTGTGTGTTTCTAATTGTCTTCCGGAGCAGTGCTCTAGAACGGTGCACCCAAATTCCAGCAAAATTCAAAAACCCAGCGAACCAATACATTAAACCCAAGCAATTTAAACCCCGCAACCTTATGATCTATGCCTTTTAAACCAGTTCATCCAAACCATAGATATCCCCTAAGTAAACCTAAACTTTTTAATCCTCACGACCCTATAACGTAAGCTTTTTAAATCTGTTCGATTGATATGTAAATAAATTACCACAATGATATAGATAGCTTTAGAGCGTTTGGATAGCCACCCCTCTCTCGGATTATGGTATTTAAAAAGTTTAGATGTGGGAGTATTTATGGCTTACATTAAGCGATATAAGAAGTTAAAACATTTCGGTTATTGGGTTGCGGAGTCTAAATCACTTGAGTTTTGTATTTTGGGTCCTGCATTTAAGAGCACCGCTCCAAATTAAAGTCGTTAGGGGAGAGGGTTGCCCCTATCAGCCCCCGGATCCGAGCCTCGTAAAATCTCAATATCTCAGTACTGTTTTTATTAAATTAGTTTGTACTGGCAAAGAATGTAAACTAATAAATAAGTACTTACAAATATATTGTTGTAAACGAATTTGCCTGTTATTAAACGTTTAAAACTTTTATTGATAACGAAACAACATAATTTTAAATAACAAAATATAATTACAGTATTCTGCGTAATTATAACCTAAAATTTAATGTAACTAAAAAAAACTTTTGGGTGTTTCATTCCCGCCAGCTACTCGTACTTTTGGAGGGCAATCCCTCCAACCTACACTGTAGTGCAAAGCCGGAGGGTAAGGCGTAAAGCCCTCTTCAGCATCCTTTAAGAAATCTCGAGAATGGGTGGCTGGTGTGGTTAGGAAGAAAAAGATGAGATGAATGAAATGAAGACAGAACAGAAGTGAAAGATTATCTGTGGAATATTACTGTCCCGGCATTTGCCTAATTGATCCAAGGAAACCACAGAAAACTTGGACCAGACCTCCCGAATGTTATGTAATGATCTAAACCACTAGACTACGCCGCTCGATATTAATGCAACGAAATACACCCAACAATAGCATCGCGGGTGACTATCTTAGAAACGCACTTTAATTGTTATTAACCGGCTCGATGCGTCTGATTGGCTGATACGTCGGTGGCCATTCTTTTAGTAGGTCAACTTCAATGCATCCGTACCTACAGGAATTCAGAAGTAAACGACAAAAACGCCACTAATAATAATTCGAGTAGTTTAGAAAGGGATAATTTAGTTATTTTTCAACCGATTTAGACGCAGTTTTCATTAAAATTTAGGAAATTAAACGTTACTTGCTTAACACTAATAGGCAATATTTAATTTTAATTTACGAACACTTGAACAAAAAAAATATTTTAAATTTTACTTTAGGTTCATATTCGATCAATTTGAACTCAACCACTGCTCAGGGGTAATTATATAAGGATCCCATTTATAATAAATACATGAAGGCAAATTGAACATGAATTTATCAGTAAATTAACAACAAATTATATTAATCAGAGAAATTCAGGATTTATAAACGCACGTTTTACTGGAAAAAATAAAAGTTTTAATATAACCTTTTGCTTTTACGAGTTTGTTACAATTTAATTTTTAAACATTTGCATAAAGTGTTACTAATCGAAGAGAGTATCTATATAACATATTTGTCAATGTTATTGGTGGTGTTGTATCGTTAAAGTTATTGCAATGTACAACTGTTTTTCACACTTGTAATTCTTAGGCCTGGACTATTAGGATTGCTGTTATTATCTGTGGTGCAGCAAGTTTTAGTTCGCATTATCATTAGGTCAGTTCTTATGCTCGGACGTCTGACATTTGGCGTTACTACTCCGCATGCATCGCTTAACCTGCGTTTAACAGACAAAGTATACTTTTTTGCATGTGAAGGGAGAGCTGATGGCGGTAACGGACACGGAGAACCAAAGTTAGCACTTACGCGTTTATGATGATTCGGCGCCATTTCTAACGGCAAATTGGCATTAAGGAATAACTGATAAAACACTTCGTCCACCTTGTAGCTCCTTTTCGCAGAAACTTCCACAAATGTGCAACATTCTTGGTTCGAACAGTAATTCTTCGCTTCTTCTGGCGTGACAGTTCTTAAATAGGAAAACGCTATCGTAAAGTATCGTAAAGTAAAGTGTCATGTGGAAAATAAATGCAAAATTTAGAATCAAGTTGGCAAATAAAATAACTAAATTACATCTTCTGCCGCATCCATCTCACGTAGACCTTATACCTTATGTCTCTTGCTGTTAATTTAATGGTAATTACGCCTATGTGTTTCTGGTCACCCCTAACGCCATTTTGTAACATCCTGCTTAAATTTTACTCAAACTTGCCAATTTATTCCAACCCCACACATCCACTCCATACAAACCTAGGTACCACTCCAATTAAAAAATTCGTAAGATAAATACAGTCTTCACCCCTATTTCGGAATTTGCACCAGGAAAATCAACCGTAGAGAAGTGGTTTGCTAAATTTAAACGAGGCTAAATGAGCACCAACGAAAGTCTTAAGTGCCGACGAAACCATCAAAATAGTCCACAAAATAATTTTTGATAACCGTAAAGTGTAGTTGATTGAGATAGCTGAGACCCGATCCTAAAGATATCAAAGGAACGTGTTGGTCATGGTCATATCGTGAATGAATATTTAGATATGCGAGTGGGTGCAGCGCGAGCTCACAATCGACAATCGACCAAAAACAACAACGGATCGATGATTCTAAGCAGTGTTTGGAGCTGGGAGCTGTTCAATCGTAATAAATCCGAATTTTTGCGTCGTTATGTGACAATGGATGAAACATGGCTCTATCATTTTACACCGGAGTCCAATCGACAGTTATCGAGTCAAGTGGACTGCACGTGAGAACCGACTCCAAAGCGTGGAAAGACGCAAAAGTCGGCTGGCGAGGTTATTGCATCAGTATTCTGGGATACTCATGGTATGTTATAATATTCATTGACTATCTTAAAAACGGGAAAACCATAAACAGCGACTATTACATAGCGTTATTGGAGCGTTGAAAAGACGAAATCGCGGAAAATTTTGAAGAAAAATAAAGTGCTGTTTCATCAAGACAATGCACCGTGTCACATATCAATGAGAACGATGGCAAAATTCCATGAATTGGGCTTCGAATTGCTTTCGCATCCACCGTACTCTCCAGATCTGGCCCCCAGCGACTTTTTTCTGTCCTCAGATATCAAGAGGATGCTCGCTGGACAGAAATTTCGCGCCGATGAAGAGGTAATCGCCGAAACTGAAGCCTATTTTGAAGCTAAAGACAAATCGTATTATAAAAATGGTATCGAAAAATTTATCGCCCTCGAAGGGAACTATATTGAATTATAAAATCAAATTCTATCAAAAAAAAAGAATTTTTTCTATGCTAGCCTACGAACTTTTAGCCCGCCTGTTGTTTGTTCTTGAATATCAGAAACATAAATATCTGAAGATCCAGTACAATCCCAATGTCCTCACACTTAAGACAGCAGTAAATATACATGAATCTGATGCTACACCTAACTAAAGTTTTCAAAAATTAATTAGGAAAAGAGACATAAAATTACCTCATTTCTTTATCGCATTTGTTTCCTGCAATTACCATAGGTACTCTAGGTAAATTTTTCTTCCTTGCCATGCCCCCCGTGCTCGATGCTGCTGCTGCACTTAATTTCGTTTCCAAAATTTGTTCCCTTAACCTTATTGCTTCTTCAAATGTGTCACGACTATCCATACTGAAGACTATTATAAAAATATCACCTGAAATTTAAATTATTTCAACATATTTATGGTAATTATTGTTAATAACACAGATCAACGAGGACCAGAAGACGCTAGGATAAATAATTTTCGACGTACTTTACAACGATGATTCCGAATCTGGCATCAATTTTGCCACAGTATCTTCAGATTTTGTTAAATCTTAATCTAAATATTCGAATGAGGCTAATTCAGCTTGTTTGGTTTAAATATTAGAATTTCTCGAAACTGCAAACTGCTGCTAAAGTTTTTCTGTGGTCATATTTGTGTAGTGTTTATATTATTTTTTCAACTCTCCATCGTTGTGAAGAGTTGAACACAAAAAACACAACAGGGATAGTTATTTTCGATGTATTAGTCAAGAGTGAAATCGAACCTTCAGAATTGCTCTAAAATATTTAAATTTCAAAGATACCCTAATCTCAAATCCAAAAAAGCGAAATGAGCAACATTTGTATTTTGGAATTAAAATATTTCAGAATCTTGGTGTACTCGGGAAATTATGAGGTCAGATTCTAAATCAGCGATAAAAGATGCTTCGGAAACGGTTGTTTTGTCTTTTTATTAGGTTTTAATCCTCTCAAAAAGGCGAAAAGTAGAATTTTTTGAACTTTGGGGTTGCAATATTTTAAAATTCTGACGTTCTCAGATAATTCTAAGGCTATATATTGGTTTTAGCGTAGTAAGTTATGTCGTATATATCTAAATCATTGATTTCGTTGATCTGTGTAATTATTCGTAAATAATAACATTATTTTTTTATTATCATAATTTTTTTCATTATCATAAATTCATCTCAGCTGCACTTAGATATGATACGTTATTTATTAATTCAAATAATTTAAAATACCTTCCTAATTTCGCAACCAAACTATAAGATACTTATTTATTTAAAAAGGATTGTAGAAGATTGATTGAAATTGCGAGTATTAGGTAAACACAGTTAAATGAAAATCGTACATGTATGTATAAAGCTGTGTTTGACGCTAATTGCATATTGTTCGTTAATATTCAACTATCAGACATAACCAGTGTATTAACTTGATAACGGTAATATTATCATGGCTACAGGTAGATAGTTGTCATCAAGATAAACAGAATATTAGGTAATAGACAGAATTAAATATTTAATCGTATTGACATAAACAATCAATACATTTTTATTGTCGCTCATGGATTAGGGACTCATTAGATATTTATTGAAATAATTAAATAGCTGGCCCACTTGAGTACATTTACAGTTATGTGACAAGAATATTGATTATTGTTTTCAGAAAAACGTATATTTTGTTTTTGACACAGACTACAGACACTTACGTACCCCATCCAACACAGGACAGGCAAATTTCGATTAGTAAATTTTACCGTGTTGGTGATTTCTGTAAGAAACTGACTAAAACCCATGACTTTTCATTAATTCCTGTGAAATTACTGAATTGAATTCAATAAAACTTTCGTGGGACCATTTTAAGGCCATTTCCCAAACACCAAATAGAGGCTCTTCCGTATCCTTCTATGAAAATGGGTAAAAAATGAGGAATAATGTTGACGAAAACATAAAAAGTTTGAATGAATCAGCTAGAACCAATTTATCTAGGACGAACTAAGAACAGGCTATACCTGTAAGAAAAGATAATCTTCTCATAGCAGGAAATGGATGATTCCCCGATGTGTCCAAAATATCCAATTGATAAATTTCTCCACGTATTCGGTAAAGTTTCCTATGAAAATCTTCTATAGTGGGCGTGTAGTTATCATCAAATTTTCCACCAAGAAACCTTTGAACCAAACAAGTTTTTCCCACTCTGGCCGATCCTTAAAAACGATACGTAACATTTCCTTCAGGCAATAATTTGTTTATTAAGCTAGCTTTCAACGAATGAACATTAGGGAACTTTTTGTTGACTGATGTTCTTCCTTGTTACAATGAGTAGAAACTGGGTTATCCAAGCTACAAGCCTTTAGAAACTGAAGCAACATGTTGTCATGTAGCTACTAAGCGTACTAAAGAAAGGTGATCTACGTGTGTCCAAAATTCTGTATAAATGTTCAGTACTTATATAGGACGACTAAAGGACGATACAAATCATAGACAAGCTATTCTAGTTGTATTGAATCAAATAATTGAGTGAAACACACTTAATCCACTTAATACATTTATTAAACTCTTTACGATCGTTTCACCCTACAAGGCCATCGTCAGAAGAAGTATTGAAACAAATTTGCTTACACTCTTTCTTAAATACTATTACAACCTTGGTGGGGATGCATCTACTATTTTATCTATAATTATTGAGCTATGTGAATTTTCGATTTTATTTGATAATATTAAGTTGCTATTTTTCATGTGGTTTTTGAGTTATAAGGTTTCCAAAATGTCTAGTTTTTTACCCTTCTTCTCTTGATGTAAAATATTGAAATTTTCACATGTTCTTGAATTCTTTCCTTGAATGCTCTTCCGAAGAAGAATTCAAGAACGTGAAAATTTATAATGAAAATTCACCATTCATGAACCATGTTAATAACAAAAAACATAAATTTAATTTAGAAGAAAATTTCAATATTTTACATCACGAGAAGAAAGGTAAAAAACTAGACATTTTGGAAACCTTAGAAATTAAAAAACACATGAAAAATAGCAACTTACTGTTATTAAATGAAATCTAAAATATATATAGCTCAATAACTATAGATAAAATAGTAGATGCATCCCCACCAATATTGTAATAGTATTTAAGAAAGAGTGTAAGCAAATTTGTATCAATACTTTTTCTGAAGATGCCCTTGTAGGGTGAAACGATCGTAAAGAGTTTAATAAATGTATTAAGTAGAAATTAAGTGTGTTTCACTCAATTATTTGATTCAATATGATTCCTAATTTCCATAAAGTAAAGGCAGAAATAATTAGTTGTAAGAACTGTTTCCATCTCATTTGTTTCTCCAAGTTATCGTCAACATTTGTCACCGAAACATAAAGAAATTTTTGTAACTTTGTGAAATATTTTCGAGAACAAACAACAGCAGCAAACAACACAAAAGTTCCTCAATGTTTATTTGGTGAAAACCTAGTTTTATTATAACCACATACATTCACTGATAAAATACCAGCCTGTAAAATTAGATTTGAGAACATTAATTATCTTTTGAATGAGGTTTTTACATATGATGGAATTTTATATTTAAACACAAATATACGATAAAAAATTACGAAATAACTGTACACATTTTCAGTAGGTTTATTAAATGAATAATTTGAATTATATCAGTGTTGAATCTCACAGCAATCTGATGGTGCCCTTATGGGGCAAACCTTATGCAATCTTAATTGTTTATTGTATGCTATCTTTGAAAATAAAATACATAAGTATTCTTTTTTTAAAGATTAGTGGGTATGTGATATTTGCACGAGTAGAAGAAAATCAGTTAACTTAAAATTAATAAATAAAAAGCAGTTAAAAGGACAATAGTCCACAATAGGTAAAAAACGCTTATAATGCTCAATCCCCAAAATTTTCATTTTAAGTTCCATTCTTCTTCTTTGCAATTCTAATTTAATTAATTTTCGTTGTAAAAAGAAACTAATTATATAGAGCACATTTAAAAACGACAACATTTATTAAAAGAAAAAGAATACATCGATAATAAGAAGCACAACAAAATAGTTATGTTAATGAACTATAACAAACCTTTTTTAAAATTAAAATATGCAATTAATAAAGTCTACTGATTTAGAATGGATTTGTTTTGCGAATGTTCATCAACATATCATCTACACATCAATACTAAATTAATACAATAGAAACAAATAGTATAAAAACACTACCTAAATTAAAACAATACATTACAACACAAAAATACTTTCAGATTTATTTTTACCTAGAACTATTAGTCTATAACAATTTTTTGGTGGTGGTACTTGATCATCGCAAGAAGTCGAACTTGCAGGACTAGCTCCAGGACCGGAAGTGATTACGGAGGTTGCTTGATCTGAAGGAGAACTTGCACCCTTTCCTTTAGAATTGTCCAAAACACAAAACCAATTTGCACAGGAGCTCCAATTCATTGTGCCCCCTTTTAAAAAATTTGTGCATCGTTTAGATAAACTTTTGGCAGAATTGATGGAAATAGTGGGAAATTCTCCGTTTCATCTTTTCTTACTTCAAAAATTTAGAAACAGAAATATTGTTTTATATACTTTAATTGAATTTGATATAGAACGCAAAAGGTTACACACGATTTTAAAAGAAAAATCGTTCGGTTATAAAAAGTACTACAAAGGGTTATTCTATACCGACACTAATGTTATCATTAGATTATTTTGTTTATTTGTACGACTTTTAATAGTTAATTCTACCCTAAATAAGCTCAATAAATAATTAAGCAATTAATTCGGCACCTACTCCGCTACTACATTGCAACCTACTGACATATAAATATGTGTGTATTGAAATCCCAGACGCCAGGTGCGCCAGACATTGCCAGACGCTTTGAACAGGCGCCCTGGTTTTTCCCCCACCTTTACATTTTAAATCAATGGAATCCCCACTCAATCGGTTACGAAGGTTTCTATAACATACATTTCTCTATTTGAATGTTTGTGTTTAAAAAAGAAAAACGTGAAACTATCGAAATGTCAAGTAGTAACCAACTAGTCAAGGTTATGATCGAATTATGAGTTCGTGTCGTTTAAAATAAATCGTTAAATTGTTCAATTCAGTCGCTAAGTTGTGGTTGATAAATATAAATTGCTTCGTGGAAAAAATCCGTTACGTTGAAGTTCATTAAACTTTACCATTTTGCACGTCACCATTATTCGTTATCGTTACCAAAGGAAGTGTTATTTGAACGAATTGAATGACGTTTTTGCTAGCAAATGACGTAAAGTGTAGATGACGTTTCATGTACTTACTCAAATAATTGTAAATGCTAAAATGGGTTTTGTACTTCATAACTCATTGACACTAATTTCACCCGGACCTTAGTTAATTCCAGTTATACTGACACAATCTGTAAACCATTGCTCCATTACATTAAATTTGGATTGAGTCTTATCAGTGTTAGAATGCAGTGAAAAACATTATTTGTGCACCACATAGTTACAGATAAAAATTTAAGGAAGATGACACCACCACCTGCTGAAGAGACTGTGAAGAAGAGGTCCCAAGATGATTATGTGTTTGGAAAAGTCATTGGAGAAGGCAGTTTTAGCACTGTTTACTTGGCGAAAGATATACACACAAATAAAGAATTTGCAAGTAAGAATGGATATTTTTCATTAAGTGTATGTGTTTCTAATATTTATTACTTCTTTCAGTTAAAGTGCTAGAGAAACGTCATATTATTAAAGAAAATAAAATGGAGTATGTTATGAGAGAGAAAAAAGTGCTACAAATATTGGGAAACAGCACCTATTTTGTTAGATTGTACTGCACATTTCAAGATGGTGAACGACTGTATTTTGTGTTAACGTATGCCAAAAATGGAGACTTTCTTACTTTCCTCAACAAAACTAGTTCATTAAATTTAGACTGTGTAAGGCACTACGCAGCTGAGATAGTTTTAGCATTAGAGACACTTAATATAAAAGGTATAGTGCATAGAGATCTTAAGCCAGAAAATATTTTGCTGGATGAGAATTGGCACATTTTAATAACAGATTTCGGTAGTGCAAAGATTCTTATTCCTTTGGAAGGAGAAAAGAATGAAAGTGATGAAGAAGGTTCTCAGAAAAGAAGAAACAGCTTTGTTGGAACAGCACAGTATGTAAGCCCTGAAATTCTGACTGACGGTAAAGTAAGTTTTGCATCTGATCTTTGGGCTTTTGGTTGCATACTTTATCAAATGGTAGTGGGTTTGCCACCTTTTAGAGCTGGTAGTGAATATTTAATATTCCAGAAAATCCTCAAATTAGAATATGAATTTCCTACAGACATTGAAACCACAATACAGGATTTAATAAAAAATCTTTTGATTTTAACACCAGATAAACGACTAGGTGCTAATGATTCAAAAATATACACAAGTATACGCCAACATCCCTTTTTCCGTGATATAAATTGGGATAATTTGGGTCCTGCCCCAAAAATTTTATCTTCTGAAGCAAGTGCCCTTGGACAAAATCAGCCAGAGATCCCTGAAAATTTGCAACCTGGATTGGATGAGAAGAAAGAATCTATGTTGCATGCAGAGATATTTGGCTCACCAATGACTACTCCTACCAGAAAGAAGTCACAGACAAAAAATATTGCAGATTTGTCTGAAGAAGAAATCAGGAGGAGATTGGAAACTCAGAAAAGTGACAAATGGCATAACTTAGTTGAAGGAAATCTTATTTTGAAACAGGGTTTGGTTGATAAGCGAAAACGGCTGCTTCCTAGGAGGAGGATGTTTCTGCTGACATTAGGCCCACATTTGTACTATGTTGATCCTACTACTATGATCCTGAAAGGGGAGATACCCTGGAGTCCTGATATTAGGACAGAGGCCAAAAATTTCAAAACCTTCTTAGTACATACAGTAAGTTACAATTATCATACAGTAAGTTATCTTAAACTTCAACTATTTGTGTATTGAATTGAAAAAGATAAATGTTTTTAATCATAATGAAATATATGGTAGCAAAATCAAACATTTATGATATTGAAAATAATATTAAAGAAAAAATATGTATTTTTTCATTTTATTTCTTTGCATTTTTACCTCCAATTGTCCATCTCATACACCTGTACTACTTTTTTTTTAAGGAAATCGATTCACTCATGAGTAAAGAATTAATTATAAAAATATTTGTTCAAATAGTTAGTTTTAAATAATATTAATGTGTTAATAATTAATATTAATATTATAATTTACTATTTTTCAGCCTAATCGTACATACTACCTTGAAGATCCTGATGGATATGCTTTGGAATGGTGCAAAGCAATAGAGGAATTAAAAATTCATTATTTTCCAGAGTCAAAGACTTAGCAAAAGCATTATATAATGAACGTTTAGTCAATATTTCTATTTATTTTCATCATTATTTATTCTGTTGCCAATTTAATCAATTGATTGGCTACATAAATATCAATGCAAGACTTAAATATAATGCAGTTAACTAATTTACAGTAAAACAGCATTTCAGAAGGCAGGTTCTTGTAGATGTTTATAGAGTTGTATTTATTCGTTTAGTTAAAACTATTATATAGTAATTAATTATGTAAATTCGAGGGTTATTAGACAACTGGCTTATTCATGAAATGTTTGTTGATTTTCTAGTTTTAAAGATTAGGGAAATATTGGGTTAAAAAAGAACAATTACATGAAACGGCCGGTATTCAGTTTTTATTAATAGGAATGTATTTTCTTATACTTATATTTAACTGGTGTCGTGGTTGTTAAATATGTTAATAAATAAAGTTTTTACTAAGAAACATTCTCGAGTCGGTGAGTTAAACAGAGGGATGAAAAATGACGTCTAACTAGGAAATTAGGCGTCATCTTCACTCTCAATCACAAATGTTAACCAAAAGATCAAGTAAAACTAAATAAACAAAGTGCCCTTTCTACGGAATGACTTTAAATTAATAATTATTTAATTTCTGCGCTCTATTCTAACTTCGACATTTATTTATATTCTATACTTCATCATAATGGTTACCTCCTTTCTTTGCTGTGTTTGTATTTATTATTTCTTTTATGTTTGCATTATTAGATTACATTGTGTTCTGGAAGTAAAAATAATTGCTAATTTAACTTCTAACATTGAAAAAGACAAAAGGCCATTGTAAGGTAAATTCTTGCTGTATGTTATCCCTGTTCTAACTAATAATTTCACCTAATATAAAAGTAATGTCGAGTAAAATAGATTTAGTATTAATTAACATGGATAAACATGTTTACCTTTGCAAAATATGCTTTTCTATTAAAAATAACCATTTCATTAAAATATAAGTAAGAATGTGTTTTTTGAGTTAAAATCAGTTTTCTAAACAAATACATAAACCATTTTTTTGATATTTTATGTTGCAATAAATTATTAATAAAAGTATTTCTTAACAATTTTTTATGATAAAAACCAAAGCATTTTACCAAAATATGAAAACTTGAAAAACAAAAATCATTCATTAGCAATATATATAATTTTGTCAACTATCCTCTATCTTATTTTATTACTTTATGAAATACAGAATAAGGAAGATGGTTCTAATAAACTGTAAAAAAGCTTTATAGCTATGCCTATTAGAAAGTAAGTCATCAAAATATAGAATGAATTTTTGAAAAATAAAACCTGGCATGTTCTAAGGATTAGTTTACATTTTTTTAAATTAGTGTAATACTGGCTTTTAAAGCTTGTAATTTTACTTAGGATTAAATATGTAGCTTTTGATTTTATTTTTGGTTTAGTTTGGGGTAAATTCACCATATTTACCTGGCAATGGTTTTTGGTATAAATATTTTTGAAAATCTTGTTGAATTGTTATTAACAAGTATCAATGAAAAACTTCTGTGATATGTTTGTAATTTTCATGTTGTTTGCTCTTAGTTCCAATTGAACAGTCGAATGTAAATAAATTATTTACTACATCACAGATAAAAAACTAATGAAATTATAGTGGCGTACTGTAATTACATTTTTAATTTCAAAATTGTAAACAATTTTGTACAGATTTACTTCATTGTAGCCTAAACATTAAATAAAAATATTTTGTGTTGTATTATTTGTGACTTTTCTCCTGAAATAGTTTGAGTACAAAAATAATCAAAATTGTCTGTTAACGTTTTTATAAACTCCCCACGAAAAATTTTGAAAATATGTAGGTAATTTCAGAATTGTGTTGGTACCGTGATGTAACCATCTAAATGTAACTAAAATACGTGTGGCAACAAAATGGCGAATACTGATTGCTGTCGTTCGTTTGAATAATGGGTGTTTTTATGAACAGTCGGTAATTGTTTGACAATTAATTGTGTGTTATGTTTTTACAAGAACAGTTTTGTGTTGATGCCGATTTTATTATGAGTGGGGTAAGTTTTTGTATTGTGATGCACCACTAACCTACGTATTTTTGTATCCCCCGCCCACTCAGCTGTTAATACACATGATAATGTTGTCGAAGGTATTTTTGTGAGAATTTGCTTTTAAAAAAGTTTCATTTTGAATGTACCGAAAACTTTCCGTGCCTATGCTGCTCTTGATTCTATTTTGAGTTGGCAGTGTCTGCATTTTGTGTCACTGACTAGCATTTTCAGTCCAGGTGTATCCATGAATTTGTTTTAGTTTCGATGTTTATGTTTAAATCATAATAAGTGACATCATAGTATATTTTAAGAAACGATACAATTCTTTTGGTTACAATAATTATGTTAAACGTAAGCTATTACAATATCATGTTGTCAACCAGTGGAGCTTCTGCAGATGGTTAAAATAACTGTTCTCTAATTTAATGTTCATGATGCAGCCGGCGTTTATATTGATTCAACAAAATCTATTGTTTTCATCCATTATTTTATTTAAAAAACTTAATTTGCGGTTGAAATGTGAACACCTACACCGATCGAATATTAATTGTTAGATAAAATATTACGAATTTCTAAAGGTTATTGTTGTACGTAATTGTATAGGTATTTAATACTTGTAATTCTTACATAGGTAGATCTTATTATATGGTTGATAGGTACGTAGATAATAAATTCACTTACAAATAATATTCTATTTTAATTAGAATTTGATGAAAACCGTTCCTTGCAATTTACTCCGAAATACGAGGTACACTCAAGAAGCAAAGTTCTGTTTGTACCATCATGTTTATTACGAGGTGGTTTCATAAAGTATGTGTCTTAGGTGGGCGATTTGTGTTTGTATTATCGGCTTTTTTGATAATTATTGCATATTGTATAAATTTTTGATTAGTACATAGTGACAACAAAAATCATTCTAAAATTCTTTTACCTTATCGGTTTGTTGGGTGTAAGTATATGTTCGAAGGTAGGGGTGACGCTTTTATATATACAGTAAAAATCTGTTATAACGACATCGAAGGGACTACTAATATTTGGTCGTAAAAACCGATAGTCGTAACGATCGGTGACGCTTTAACAAAGTTTCCTCAATCTTCGTGTGCTTAGTTGTTCTTATAGGTTTCATTTTCAAAAAGTTTTCTCTCTCTTTCCAAATAGTTGAAATTGTTAAGTGTAATACACCATACTTCTTTGCCAAATTTTGTATAACTTGTATATAAATAACTCAATAATATGTTTTGGTGCGTTTTGTGTACAGATAAGTAACAAAATGACTGAAGAGATATGAAAAAAGAAACTTTTTTGTCTTCATTCCCATTAGCTAGGGTAGGGCGTAAGGCCCTCTTCAGTTTACTTTCAGGAATAGTCGGAATGGGTGGGTGGTGTGGTTAGGGAGGGAAAGATGAGACGAACGAAATTAAGACAGAAGAGAAGTGAATATTTTTTTGTAGAATATTACTACTTCAGCATTTGCCTATGTATCCAAGGAAACTACAGAAAACTTGGACTAGAGCAGATATGAGAAAGCGGGTTTATATTACACTGCATGCTCGTGTATTTTGTTTCTGAGAATTATGAAAGACCGTAAACTTTACACATTACTTTTGCGATCATAGTAGCCATTGACTATTGTACTGTGTCAGATGTGGATACTGTTATCTATTACAATTTTTTATAATACAGTTGGCCATTCTAACAGATACAATTCTCCGAAGATATTAGTTAAATGTAGTTGCATAATGAGCAATGTTTTCTATAAGGCGGTCATATATTACTCAGCCGGGATATATGGTTTTGATCACTACAACCGGTATGTTGTTCTAAACTGTATTTCAATATACAAATTTCTATTATACTATTAATACCTAAAAGTGAAAATAATAGTTTTACAATGGTAGAGAAGGTAACGTCGCAAACCTAACCTAACCTGACATAACCTAGCCTAGCCTAACGTAACCTAATTACCTTTTTGGCACGGTTTTTAATTATGTTACATTAGATTATGTTGGGTTAAGGTATGATTAGGTGACATTATTTTTTTTTGCATGATAACACCGTGATTTTGACTTAAAAATACTGATGTGTTCCAATGGTACATTTTGGTACGCTTAAGGGACGGAAGCATATTTTTCCTGTTTCACGATAGATATTGTATATTTAGATTGCTGGTAATATTCAATATCATATAGGTGGGTACATCGCTGAATTATTATATATATACAAGAAGGTCTCCCCACCTTAAATCTTCTAGTTTCTCCCTAGAGATAGCCTTTGGTAGGTAAAAAGATTTTTGGTGCGATTTTTGTCTTTAGCCTCACTTATGCAGAATTACCAAAATTTTTTATTATAATAGAAATTGCAGTTACTGTCAATTTTACGATTCTTTTTTTTATCAATTTGATAACCATGGTTAACTTACCACAAGTTAAACAGATATTCATATTTTGTTAATAAGTTGCAACTACACTATATTAGCTCACGCAACAGCATCCATTCAAAAACTTTGTGCTAATCCTAATTGAATCCACAAAGATCGAAACATTTCAACTAAGACCCAGCTCATTTATTCAGCAACTCCATTTTGTTCTAAAGTTTGAACACAGGTTTGTATTTTCTCAGTGCCAAGTTTCCTACATCAAACTCTTTATCATTAGCAGTATTTCATTCCGTTATCTGACTGATTACACTTTATGGTTTTGCCCTTTTGTTTTTCCACCATACTCTTATATGATTTGAAAGTTTCCATGACATCGCTCATGTTATTCAAAAAATATATCTCTATAACGAAGAATTGAGTACCATTTTCACCACGACCTACAACATCAGAATGGGTTGATTTCACCAATTCATTGCACGGAGGATTACTTTTTGAAAATAGTAGCTTACAGGCATTTATTACAGTTTGTAATTAAATCAGTCCTACTTGCAATCCATCCACCTCATAAGTTCATTATCGGTAGATTCATTAGACATGATGGCGTAAGTTGAATTCTCTTGCACGTAATGTAAATGACCAGTTCTGTTAGCCATTATTGTAACCCGACCTTTAGGACGGACTTGTTAGTTTAGCAGAATCCTTATCAAAAATCACATGATGACTCTGATTTGTTATCTTAGCTACTGACATTAGACTAAATCGGAGATCATGAACAAATATTGTCTTCTTAAACATTTAATTGTTCAATTCAGTATTCATTGGAATTTTAACTGTACCAAAACCTTTAACACTTGTTGATAAACTGCTGCATAACATTAGAGTTTTATTGACAGACTCTAATTCATAACAATCTTTATCATGAATCTAATCTAAATCAAATGTATTTAGCGCGTGCATTATTTTAGATTTAAATGTACCAGTTAATGCGTACAGGTTCTATACCTCTGCAGGAATTATGTCTGGTTTCAATAAACTAAACGAAAGGTGGCAAGTACATCCACAATCCAATAACTAAGTATTATCGTTATTTAGCTCATCGTTCAAATGACTTATTCCAGTGTGATTGACTTCTGGAAAAGCTAATCATCCGCATCAAATCAATACTACTTGTTTTGAATTAGATTTTGACTTCATTGGACATTGTAGTGCTTTGTGTCCAAATTTATGACAACGAAACGGTTGATTTTCACTTCTTATCATGTTTGTTATCATTGTCCCGATTATTGTTTTTATCTTTGATCTTCCATTTCGACTTATTGGTCCTACAGCACCAGCTAGGACAGTAGGATCTGATTGTGCCTCTTCCAAAATTGTAACTTTCAAACTTTCTGGTGAAGCGAAAACTCTTTTTGGCAAACTCTGTAATAGCATGATAACCAAGATATCATTGTGCATAACAATGTTCATAGCCTCAAGTTTGTTTTCTGCATCGAAGAAACAACCCAAATGTCAATCACATTATTACAATCATATAATTCGCTTGTAATCAATTGCTTCAACTAGACCAGCTTTTTTAACGGACCTTTAGAGAAATAAGCAGACATTAGCTTTATCCAAATCTCATTGGAAGTATTGCATCCACGAATGTGTTGGAGTTCAGATGCATCGATTGTCAATACTAAATCAGATTTTTCAACCTTATCCTGCTGCTTTTCCGAAGCTGCTCGTTCAGAATCAGGTATCAAAAGTTGGGTGATTAAAAAAAAAACATAAATTAAATAAGTTGTTAATTTGTTGAAGAATTGAAAGGAAGAAATCTACGTGTTGCTACAAATTTTCAAGCCTACAATATTTCTAATTCGCCTCCCTACGGAACCTATTATCATGTTTACTTCATTACGTTTGTTTGTTGCTTTCGTAACGAATTAATTTCTATTTTGTGCCCGATTTTGATCTCAGAAGCAGTTATGACTAATTAACGGTAGTGGAGTTTGGCTCAATAAATAAAGTCATTTAAAGGTGTCGTCTCGACCAAAAGATAATTAATTTTCAAAAACTGGATTTAGTATTATGCAAAACACTACATATTATACTTAAGTACTAAATAGCGCGCGCGCATGTGTTGCTTACACATGCGTCATTCGTATTTACTCTTGTCGGGTTGGTGAACGTCGGGTGCTGTCGCTGGGATGGCGAGCGTATCGCTCGGGCGTCGTGACGGACGTCCGTTAGTAGCTCGCCGGTAGCGCCTCGACGCCAGGCGTCCGTTTCGCGGCCCAGACATGTGACGCGAACTCAAGATGCAGCAGCAACAGCAGCGTCTGGAGGCAGGCAGCAGGCACGCATAGCCGCCCGCCGGGATTACCGAACCATGCCCGTTAGCACGGGTGAACCTCGCGCCAAGCGCTGCAAACATTGCGACGGTAAAAACATGGCAACAGTGGCGATTAACTGCGTTACGTTGCGTGACAATTTTATCGCTTACCTCCTTAACTAATCGGAATGTCAACCACCGGCGCTGTCACCCCGCTGCTAGACCTACGAGAGATTGGCCTAGGTGGTTGCGAGTACGGTTGCTGGTCTGCGCGCGCAGCTCTGAGTCGCGCGACGATCATCGTACACCCGAGTCCGCTCACGTTTTGTGCGTGCAGTGTTGCCGATTAACGGGCAAATAACGTGCGACATAAGGGAATTACGAGAAATGTATTCAAGGGTGGAAATTTATATTTTACGTGATTTTTCTCACATTCGGATATAAGTCGACCAATTTGTAGTGAGTATATTATCTAAATACGAAGTGCTTAGAGGTAAATTAAAATAAATTAGATTAATTACGGATATAAGACCCTAAAATTGTTCAAAGTATTTTTTTAAAATCTTTTATAATGTGGTTTATTGTCATATTTATGAGATATACATACCTGGTGTAATTATTACGATAGGTGCGTTTTAGTAAACAATTCGATGAATGACAGGATTGTTAACTAAAGGGCTTAGACATATGTTATTCCGAAATTATGAAAAATATTATGTTATTTGTCGTTTTGAAAAAATATTTTGGTTAGATATCTAGAAAATTGCAGCAGGTATGACATACGTATGACACTAATTAAATAATAGCACTTCATTTATTATAATCTGTAGATACAGTAATTAACTAAATGACAATTCTATAAAGCTAATCGGATTAAATAGTACGTGATATATTTACTCAGAGCGTTCGTGATGAGATCCAGCATGCCGTTTTCGTGACTGTCAAGGTATATTTTTCAGCTTTCTAATAACGTTCGTGTTTTGTGAAGTTGCAAACTAACTAACCAACCAACCCTTTGATGTAAGTTAGCCCTTTGTATAAATCGCTTATAGTATAAATACAATTATGAGTTTCTTTCCTTCTTAGTTAAAATGCCTGTCTAACAGAAGTTGTGACGTGTTTTTGGTTTTAAAGTTGCATGGTTTGTTAGGTTTATCCCCTTCTCATGCGTTGCAACTCGAGTGTTAACAAAAAGAGTTCCCAACTCGGGCGTCATCGCCTTATCAATTAAGTAATATAACAATTTAACCATCTCGTTCTGTTTACATATCAGATATATAGTATATAAAACCTTCCATCACACTTTATCCAGGCTTAAGACTGGCAACTTTGCTGATATATTAATGCGATGTTAATTATTGAATTAATTTATATCCACTAGAGATTACCTCATACGATGAGGGAAAAATTTGTTACTGTTGTCACGCCCTCGCGCGAGGGCGTCTTTAAAAGTTTGCAGCAAAACAGCTTAACAGCAATCATAATGCACCACAGAGGGGTGCAGTTCGATAAGAAATAATAATGACATAAAACTCGAGATTGACAAAGAATGCATGTCTAATATAATAACAGGCTACCACCCGCAGTGTACTAAATTGCAATCGATAAAACACACCAAACGGGAACTTATTATCTCTCTGTTTTGCACGACGTCGAAGTTGAAATCATTTCAGGTAAAATTTTGACGATGCTCGAGTTGCAACCCGAAATGAGAAAATACCGTTTGTTAAATATATAGTAATTGTGAGATGCCATTGTTTTTTATCGAGTGTCAATTTTTTTTTGTAATTATTTTGAATATGTGTATGTCGTTTAGAACAATTTTTTATTGAAGAGTGATAAACAGGTTTAGGGAGTGGTTGATATATTTGTCAGTTGTCACAATGCCCAATAGAACCATTTATTTTTTAATTTAAATCTACGACTAAATTGTTCGTTAGGTAATGCCAACTTGTCGAATTTGTTGGCTACAAACAAAAATTAATTATTACCTTTATATAATTGTAAGTACAATTAATATTCCTCCAATTTTGGTAATATGTACTTATACTTTAAAATTTAGAAAAATTGGTTATCTTTCAAACTATAACGTTTTGTTGTATCGAGATGTAAACTTATTTGGTCGTTCCTAACCTATCCTAACCTAAGCAAACCAGCGATAACATTTTCCAAACAACCTTGATCGATTTGATCTCAAAATTCTAGAGAATATTTAAACTAGGTAGTATGCTGGGTGCTGGGTTTTAGATATTGAATCGTCTCTGTTATACTAGCTTAACAAGCAAATCTTGATGTGGGGTAACTTGGCCCCATCATTTAGAAAAAAATAGTTGTGCTGAGTTGTGGTGCCGCCTACTTATTTTTAATAAAATTATGTTAGTGCACTATTTGTTTTGTTGATAACGAATTTTGCAAAGCAGCACATTAAATAAAGTACAATTTAGCACAACTGTTTTTTTTCCAAATTTTATGATAGTTTCTTCATCAATTTTTAATTACCCGATTGATTTTAATGTGTATTTGTCACAGTTCCAAACAAGTGACTTTCTCATAGATACCAAAATGTAAAATATGTATATATTACACTAAATCATGGCTTGATTGTTACTCACTAAAACACCTGAATAATATTTCTGGTTATTTCGATTCTTGGTCCACCAAGATTTCCGTTATGTTACTACTTAATGGATACTGTGTTACTTGGATCTTCCATTGAAAATACTTCTACCTGTATGATTTTTTTTTTACTTTACCTTGACAACTTCCTTTGATACAGCATTGTCCGATTTATTATCCAAGCCGAGTTAGGTAGCTGGTTAGTAACATAGGTGTATATATACACATTATACATGTACATATATATATATATAATGCGGATGATACGGAATGTCTGCCGGATATTAATAGCTATCCTAAGATAGCGTTAGCCGTGAGCCTTGGATAGCGTACCGTTTGATTCCCGTTTCGGCTTCAAAAAGATCTTTAAGTTAGTGACTTGGTCGTGATTTAAAGAGCTGTGAACCACTGTACTACACATAATACATGTATGAGATTGGAAAAGGACGGCTTGATGGGATTTGATATGAAGTCCAAAAGATGAAGGAAGTGTATTGAAAATCTTTTCCTTAATATTATATCGTCGCAAATATCTAATATTATCTGTTACCTAAAAAGAGCAAAGAAATAATGATGAAAAAGAAGCATGTTGAAAATAGTTCTTCTAAAACTAGTCCTTTACACGTTATTTCATCATATTTGCTTCACATCACTTCAAATATGTTATCAGTGAAACTTACAAATATAGCCAACATTTTCTATAAATAATTTCTATGCAACTAATTACGTATATTATTGCTAGCGTAACGTTTTTAATCACCATCAGTAAATTAGTTTTATTGATTTTCGTTGCACTGTAGCTATAACTTATATCTATGACTGAATATTATTGACATTTAAACACGCCCAACACGTCAAAATATTCGCAATGTTGAGTTTGAAATTCTGATTAAACGAAAATATCTTGGATATCGAAACCAATTTCATCTTTTACTTAGATGATTTATTGGTCAGCTTATTCCAAAACGTATCATCAGAGGAGATAGCTGCACTGATTTCTATTACGTATCTACGCTAGATCCATAGGTATTAACCCATTATTAGCCGACTAAAAATTTTTGTTAGAATATGATCGGAACCTGGTCAGGCATGTCTCCCGTGTCTGATGAGGATGAAGTAAGGCAGATGAATACTGAGGAACTATCTGATTTGAAACTGATAATGTTTTCCTGGCCAGGATTTCCTGATTTGGAACTAGTAAGATTTTCCTGATACATACCGAGTGTTTTCAAAAACTTGATATACGTAACTAAAATAATATTTATTACGTTTATATAAAATGGCATATTTATATATTATATAATGAAATGATATTTATATATAATAATAATCTACAGTGGCCGGCACCTAAGGAGATTCAGCGACGGTCAGATTACAGGTAGCTGGGCGGAAACTTTTAGCATAGCAATAAATGAAAGAGCCAATAAGAATATAGCTGGACCGAAGCGTCAATTTGTAGCTTGTAGTTCAGCAGCGCGTATCACTGAGAGAAAAAGTACTGAACACGGAACACAAGTGAATTCGTGTTGTCCTTCTTCGGGTGTACAGGCCGTCGTCGGTTGGAATTGCTTCCTAACGTTTCGCTAGCGCGAGTGGCGAGCTTCTTCAGAGGTCTATCCATGTTTGCTGTTAGTTGTAGACTGAAGAAGCTCGCCACTCGCGCTAGCGAAACGTACACTTCAGTCTACGACCAACAGCAAACATAGATCGACCTCTGAAGAAGCTCGCCACTCGCGCTAGCGAAACGTTAGGAAGTAATTCCAACCGACGACGGCCTGTACACCCGAAGAAGGACAACACCAATTCATTAACTGGCCGCGAAAGCCTTAATCAACAAGTGAATTCATTCAACTGATTTACTTACCTTAACAACCTCTTCTCTAAACTGTTAATTTGCAGCTATTTGCCGCTACGCTACTGAACCTTGCTGAGCAGTTATCATTCTGCCTAAAGGGTCGATTATCCCCGCCCTAAAGGGGCTAAGCTTTGCTAGTGCGCATCCGATGATTTATGGCTTTTGAATCTCCTGAGGTGCCGGGCACTATACCAACATATTATATAAGGTGTTTTTTTTAAATCGAAGGACCCTACGGGCGTCTCAATCTTTTGCGTTGCAATGTGACTACGCCTTTAAAATAATTTTGTTCTCCAGTGGATTATCTAGATTGCTATTTATTTTTCGCCGAAATGCCTTTGTAAAATAATCAAAATTAAATAAGAATGGTTGGCTGGATGGGTAACCGTTTTTTGAGCTTTTTTTGATTATATTCTAAATGCCGTATTTTAAAAACTGGTCGAACATTCTTATTTCGCATAGTAGGAGTTATAGATTGATAGTTTTTTGAAGGTTCACTCCAAACCACAATGCTCTATTTTAGATGGATTAGATTTTATCATTTCTTTCCTAAACCTCTGTAAAATGTTTAAGTCAAATATCTCATTTCCAAGATAAACGACCTATTTGTTTTTGTAATTATTGAAGTTGGGATCGTAGAAATAAAAAAAAATAAAAAAATATAGGTCATTAATGTCGGAAGTCTTATCGATTTAATTGATTCTATTTTTTATCAGATGGATAGCCTTTAGTGTCATTCGTTACATACCCTGAAGGGGTCCTGATATGTTCTCAGGCTGTACTTGAAGTAAACTTCAGTGGTGTATTTATAATGATAATACGATAATAGTCTATAAGTCTATAATAGTATATAAGTAGATAATGTTTTTAAAACGTATTGCATTCAACGCAGTTTTATCAAATAAACGGTTATTGTGATATAGAAATTTATCTAAACCACTAGAAATTGTTTTTTATTTCTGTTGACTGACATAAACTAATAAAACATAAATAACAACAAAACAAACTGTTCCGTTAACTGCTGAATATATTGACTCGGAATATTACTTTCGTCAAACCTGTACTTTTAAGGGAATAGAACAATAAAGATTGATTTTGTGATCAGTATTAAATTTATGTGGCAAATCACCATCAAACAACATTTCTGATGTTAATTTGGTTAGAGTCCACCTGACTAATGGCCTTTTTCATGCATCTAATCCAAAAATATAAAAAAAATTCCTTCAATCCTGACGTCATTGTTGTTTTCGTTCTTTTGAAATAAAAATAATTTTGAATGAGATAGAGGACAAGTAATATCTAAACTCTTCAATTCTAAAAATTACACGCCCTTTAATACTAAATCTGAATTTAGTTGTTGAACATTTTTTAATAAACAAATCAAATATCGTTTTTTATATTGCTTTAAAAAAGGATTTTTGTTAGTAGTATGTTTGGTATTACAGATGTACAAAGAGTGTAAGAATAATAATAATTTACGATTCGGAAGATTATTAGTTTTATCATCTTAAAGTACTTACCTTTTTAAAGAAAAGTAGTTCAGTAATAAAAATAGGAGTGTTTTGGCACAATATGAATTTAATATTTTTATCTGTCGCTGACTCAATTTCGTTTTCATTTTTTTTATATCTAAAACGGTCATTAGCGTTTATAAATAGACATTTCTAATATAGCAATAATAATTAAATGATTTGGTTAAAGTGCCAAATTTTCTAAGCACGTTTTACATTTTGTCAAGTTTTTAGGTCGTTTATTTTTCGCATTTTCCCAATTACATTGTAGGTGAGTCCGTATCAATTATGAAATCGCGAAAGCTCTAAAACATTCTAGGAGTTTTGTAAAGGGTATTTTCAGTTGATGCCAATATTTTTTTATATTATTATTCTGATCGAATCTTTAATAAATATTTTTCCAAATGTTTTAGACTTCATTAATCAATAATAACTTAATTTAACCTATTCTAACTTAATTATTGAAAAGGTATGAAGGTTGCACTAAAGATAATACAAAGGTGATCATAGCTTTTCCAATGAATGACAGACATTTTGCTATTATAATAATTGTTCCTCTATACTTTACGGGGTGAATTTCAAAATTAGATAACCACAGTTTAAAACAAAAACACGTTTTTTGGTTGCAAAAAGTTTTTTATTGTCTCCACAATAATTATTTCAGCACACAGTACCTTCTTCAGGTGGAAGAATTTTATAAACTAAATTACAATCAGAACTCTTATATATACTAACATACAATCTGAAGGGTAGGGGTAAAATGTTTTTGTTCTAAACTGTGATTATCTATCATGGAGTTGCAAGAGCTGAATGCCTCATCTATCCAATTTTCAAAATTGATTTTGTATGTATTTATCCTTCGATCCTTGCGAAATAATACACTTACTCCAATGATTCTTCTATGAATGTGTTCATATGCGTTTTTTCCCGGGTGAACCAGGTTAACCTGGTCTATTCATATGCCGGGCGCTTAAAACAGTTTTGCATGTCCCTTGTCTACTTCCTGTACCATGTATATGAATATATCCACTATTATAACGTAAAAAAAATGTTTAGGACAATAAACGGTTAATGTTAAATTAGTTAAGGTAGATTGGATTAGATTTGATGACCGAGCGGCGTGGTTTATTGCTCTAGATCATTGCTTAGCATTCCGGAGGTCACCGGTTCGTACCTGGATCCGGCTGCTCTGGTCCAAGTTTTCTGTGGTTTCCTTGGATCATTTAGGCAAATGCTGGGGCAGTAATATTCCACAGATAATCTTTCACTTCTCTTCTGTCTTCATTTCGTCCGTCTCATCTTTCTCTCCCTAACCACTCCATCCACCCATTCCCTTACGCCCTACCCTCCGACTTTGCACTACAGTGTAGGTTGGAGGGACTGCACGCCCACCAACAAAAAAAAATTTTTTTTAGATTTGATGGTAGTAATTTTTAATTAATCTAAAAATTGTAGTTGGACAACAAAAATATGAATCGTTTTCTGTTGTGCCTCAAGTATTACATAGATTGATGTGTAAATAGTAACATGATTTTTAAGCACCTTTTTAACAAATGTATAAATCGAAAGTTAGTAAGTACACATGAAAAATGCTTTTATTAGAAACGTTTCTCTTGGCAGGTTGTACTCTCTGTGTGACAGCAAATATTTACTACTGTCTATTTTTGAATTGAATACATGGATTTCTTTGCACAGTCAACCGCAAAAATATGGGACACCATAATCTGCTTTGCGTTTCCAAAATATAATTTATGCATTTTGATCGCCATTAGTTTGTACTGCATTAAATCGGGTAAACAGAATCGAAGTTCACTTCTATGATATGTATTAATATGTTATGTTGTTCTAATATGAACATTTGACATAATCACCAAATTTCTGCCTGCTTTGTAAACATGTTTATGTGTTTGTCTTCAAAATGTAGTGGGTATTAAACATTGTCGGATACTCTGGAACGTGTTTCGTGACCCACATTTTCCATATAAAATACACATATTTTCGAAACAACTCGCTATATACCTCGTTATTATCATAAAATTTAAAGACTCGGTAGTCGGAAATTTATAAAACTTTTTTGAAACATATAAAAGCTACTTTTTGTTCTCAGTATTATCATTATTATCATTTGGAAATGTTGGACAAGGTGATGGGAAATTTAACATGACCTAGGTCAGTGTTAGAAGGGGTTTATTTTGGACCCAGAAAGGAATGACGTTATTTATTTAAATTTTTTATTTGGAAATAACACAAATTTCTGTAAAAAATCAAGACCCCCCCTCCTATGTCTCAAAGAAAATATTTATTTTGGATAGTTTGTGTATAGATATTATCCAGTTAGTGCACCAACTACTTATTCAAAATTAGTTGCTAAAGTAAAAACCATAGGGTCAGTATTAGTTAACATTTTTGGGTGGTTTAAGTACTTTATCCACAAAAAATGAACGTAGAAGGATGATTCTCCAGCCCATTAACTGTATATTTAACAAAAATAAAAATGTGCTCTTGGTTAGCGCTCTGTCGAAACTGGCAGATTATCGCGATTTCGAACTCGTTGGTACTCATCAGCACACCGTAGACAGTTGGTTGGTGTACTACCGGAACTTTGTTTTTATTCGTTAGATAATTCTGAATACTTTAAGTGACGATATTGATGATATGAATCATTGAAGCAAAAAGAGATTCAAAAAGTAAACGTTATTTTTCGAGAAGATTGTGTTTTTGTTGGACGTTCGCGGGTGATGTCATTATGCGAAGCTCATAATTGAATTGCGGCCAACTAAGATCGTTACGTATCTCGCAAATTTACCTCACACTCGGATAGGGCATAATAAGATCCACAATCGGCCTGTTAACACGTTACTAATGTAGCACTGCTGGTTCTAGTTGGCGTTGACCAAAATATTCGCCGTGTGGGCGATTATTAACAATGCCTCCTCCATCGCAGACAGAAACATTAAATTGCATCTAGTTCGCTATGTACATTGTACAGTAATCTCGACTATTACGAGAAAGACAGACAGTGACGGAGGGAGAATGAGAGGGAGAGTACCTAAAAAAACACTGCAGTGCAAAGTAGGGCGTAAGGCCCTCTTCAGTCTCCTTGCAGGAATCGTGGTAATAGGTGGATGGTGTGGTTAGGCAGAGAAAGATGAGACAGAAGAGAAGTGAAAGATTATCTGTGGAATATTAGTATTACTGCCCCAGCATTTGCCTAAGTGATCCAAGGAAACCACAGAAAACTTGGGCCAGAGCAGCCGGTGACCTCCCAAATGCTAAGCAATGATCTAGAGCACTAGACCACGCCGCTTGGTACTTTATGCATCGGAAGGGGATGATTTTTACCGTAAACAACGGTAACGGGCAACGGCACTGAACAATGACTTTCGTCAACTACAATAGTATGAATTTTTCGGAAACTGAACCTTTGTCGTTCGCCTTGCTACATGACTGGGTCGATTGTAGTCTTTGCTGTTACAAGTTTTAACACAGGGGCTGACTGAGAAAGTCCAGATTCTAATTCAAAGATAAAATATATTGTTTTTACTTTTTACTTCCTTAAACTTTTTATGTTTTGAGGTTAGGATATCAAAACATCCTGACATCCTTAGGCAAACTACATGACCTATTCCATGTTCACCTGTGTTACAGGTTACAACGTTTTAAGTGTAACTAATGAATAGTTTCCAACTTATTTGCCCCGTTGTAATTATGAGGTGGTTCGAAGATACGTAGAATGCGTGCCGTATATCGTTGATAAAATACAATTTCTCAATAATGTTAGTGTATGTTTTTTTATTATGATGCGTTCCATTCTGATTTTAAGTCGTCTGTAGTTATGTAAAATGCATTAGCGTAAGTTTATCAGAATCATAAATCTCTGCTCAATTTGTTTTATCGCAGGCGGTTTTAGTAACTGACGCTAATGTCAAGTGCGCCATGACGGTAATTTAAAAGCAACTGTCTTAGACTTGTTGGTGTTGCAGTGCAGTGCAGTTGTTACACGATGTCTTGTATGACAGTTTTTGAGCAACGTTTGCAAGTATTTATGGTAGGGTAATTGAGCGGGTGTCTATTTAGGTCTTTTAAAAAGTAAGAAGGAACTTTCGTTGTTGAATTTTGGCATTCTGAGTCGTTATCAATGTTATCAAACCGTCTCGGCCCTAAAATAATTCTGATTTTAGTCTGTAGATAGCATGTGCAAATACAGTTTTATTCTCAACACATCAATGTAACCTCAACTCTTGATTTAATTTGTACCGACTACAGATTACTTCAAAATTAACGAGGAAAACTTTTGTTACTGCTGTCACGTCCTCGCCAGTTAACGAACCTGGGATCATTGGCTTTAAGCGCCAATGCCTATCACTGAGCTACGAGAGGTAACAACGACGATCGTCACAGAATCGTCGGAATCAATTAATCAATATCATATTAATGTATTTAAATTTGCCTCTACTAAAAAGATTCTCTAAAATATTACATTATTAATGATCAGATAATATACATTGATTTCGACGATTCTGTGAGTTAGCAAGTATGTTAATTGTTATTGCTGTCACATCTCGTAGCTTAGTGGCAAAAGTATTGGCGCGTAAAGCCAAAGATCCCGGGTTCGATTACTGGCGAAGGCCGTGCGCGACAGCAGTAACAAATTTTTCCTCATTAATTTGAGGTAATCTGTAGTCGGTACAAATTAATTTAAGAATTGATATCACATTGTGATGTATTTAAAACTTATTTCCACTAAAAATTCTTCAAAATATTTCAGTTTTATTGCCTTTTTTGTTAATGGCATAAACATGTTCGGAAATGTTTCTTTTAATAGGTTTTCCTTGGGCTATTAATTTATTCGATAGATCTTGAGAAATACAAAATTTTATATTCAAACAAGTCGATGAACAAAAAATTTTCTTTATTGGAGAATTTAGAAATAAAAATAACACCTAATACTCATGTAAACTGGTTTAACAGTCAACTAGAATTAGAGACTTCCAATTCCCCACTTCTCCTACACTTGACGTATTATCGAGGCATTTACATTAACATTCCAGTATTCCAGTATTCTTTGCTGTATTTTTATTATCATTATCGTCATAATCTGAAGTACTGCTACATCGTTTTCAATTCTAAGGGTAATTGTTGCACCGTTGAAAGTTTCAATTCTGTCAATATCTGCCGATGACATTCTTTGACTAGAAAAAGAATCTGATTTTCGAAAACTAGAAAGTAAGATAAGTCAGGATGGAAAAAGCGATAGAAACATAAAACAAAGGATGCCCACGGTCGTGTCGCTTTTAACAAAAATAAAACATTTATGTGCTTGCTATTTTTTGGTTTATTGTCTGATGTTGGACATAACAAAGAAAGTATGGTAAGCGCATCCGCCAAATCTTCTTGTTTGTAATGCTCTCTGTTGCCATATTTTCTTTAAAATATAGTGTCTTTTGAAATAGTTTTTCATATGGAACACTCGACATTTCAAGTTCGATTTTCGCTAATATTATTAGGGGATATAAGACATTTTTGGTCTTGGTGTTTTTACAGCCGACAAACTTCAACACAGTTCTATTATAAGAGCCTTTGATGGCATAAAATTAATATATATTTTCCTAAAATTTACTTTATATATGTACATACGTACGTAGATCTTAGGATCTGCGTTAAAATAGTAATTAAAGCATAACCATGAAATAATACAAAGAAAGAGGTTAAGAACCGTAGCTGTGTTTGGAAATAAGCTCAGTGAGCAAGGTCATAATAATATCCATAGTAGAAGAAACTTTTTAAGTAAAAAAAATAAAAAATAAGATCAAACTGTTACATGAGATCTTTTCAGGGAATTTGATTTGCTACAAAATTTGTTCATTTTTATAAATATAGTTTTTGAGATACAGGTGCCCAAGTCCTTAAACTTTTTTGTGTTGGAGTCAAAATATCGGGGAAAATGTTGAGGTTAGGATAATAACTCTCTGAGCAAACTTGTAGAATCTTGAAATTTATCTTATATTTTCTCATATGTTCAATACTTTAGTGGATACCTACCTGTGTTCAGTTTAACCTGTAGTATAACGTCATTAAACAACATGTACGAAGGTTATGGCTACTAATACGAGGGTAAATCAAATATAAACGGTAATTTTGTAAAATAAATTTATTGATTAATGGTACATACAAACTAAACATTTAACATTTTTCTTCAATGTACTCACCTCCGTGCTCTACACACTTTTGCCACCGATTTGGAAGCTTGAAAATTCTTTCTTCATAAAAATTTTGAGGGCGAGTTGTCAGCCAATTGCGCACATACTCCTCTATTTATTCATTGCTTTCGAATCATTTGCCTCCAAGTGATTCTTTTAAGGGCGCGAACAAAAAATAATCACAGGGTGATTAGTGGTAGGTCAGGGCTATAATGATGATATAATGATGCTCGAAAGTTTCCCAGCCCATCTCTTCCAATTTATTGCTTGTCAAAACTGCGGTGTGTGGCCTGGTTTTGTCATGAAGGAGAATGACGGGATGACGTCTTGAATGGGCATACCCCGTCGTTTGCTTCGATTTTTGTTGACTGTAACAATTCAGAATAGTAAGCCGTTCGTTGTTGTCACTGTTCATTGATCGTGAAGAAAATCAATGAGTAAAACTCAAACAAACCCTTGTGTCAAAGAAAACAGTCGCAAGCACTTTTCCGACTGAGAGACAGGTTTTTGCTTCGAAAACCATTTGGCAGCCTTCATCCTTTCTTCGCCACTCCTTACTCACCATTTTTGCTTTGGGAGTGTAGTGACAGACCCACGTTTCATCACAAGTCCTGTTGTCGAAATCGATTCACTGACCTGACCTGTTTATTCGTTTATTTTCGGCCAACAACTTTGGAACCCAGCTAATTTCTATAAAGTCAAGTTCATCAGTGATGGTGGATTGAACACTGCCATACCTGTACTCACTTTACCCACTTCTGATGAGATTTGTTCAATAGTTAAACCGGCTGATGGTGATCACCTTCAACAAGCTCTCGAACAGCACGCATGTTGTCCTTTGTGAGACTTTTGTGTGGGCGTCGATCATGATTTTTATTATCGACACGTCGACACGTTCTCGCCCATCCCTTAATTCTCTGTTCTCTGACCCACGTACACATTACACTCGATTCTGAGACAGTGTAGCATCCCTACACTGTCCCCCATCCTTCAAACGAGTGAAAATTTCCGATGGTTTAACATTCAGCCTTCATTGGTTTTGTTGTGTAACACACGAAGGTACCTTACGCTCATAGCTCAGTCATGGCTGTACTGCGGACAGAACCTAGCGCAGCTGCTACCTAAGCCGGTTTCCCCCTCCTCATTAACAAAACAACACCCGAGCATCGAATCCTCTAGATCGGAATTACGTGCTAAGCTAAATAGTAAAATTACCGTTTATATTTGATTTACCCTCGTATGAAACAGGTTATGTTGTTTTGTAGGGTTCCTTCCCCGAAGGATCTATCAGAACCTAATTCTTGTAGCAACACCTTTAAACGATATGAGATATTTACTTGAAATTAACACATAATATGTAAATTCTTGGCCCAGAGATGGAATTCGTATTGAAAGTTTTAAAAAGGTTTATTTGAAGGAGGTGCACTATTGATACTGATGCTCTATTACGGAATAATCTTATATATCTTCTTTTACAAATATAATGGTCATGGATTTTTGTTGAGGTTAATTTCAATACATTAATTTGAGGTAATCGGTTGTGGGTAAAAATTAATTCACAATGTATTAAAATTTCTCGCCTCATAATTTTTAGGGGTTTCCATAGCAGTTTATTCCGTCATTCAGTTTCATGGAAAACGACTTTGTGAACGATTGAGGATTAAGAGTTTATTTTTGAGTATAAGTTTTTTTGATATAATATAATTTAGGTACCAGCATAATAAAGAAGATTCGTGGTGATTCGTTTAAATTCTCCTTCATTAAGGGTGCATATAAGTTAATACTAGTACTAAATAATTAAATAATCTTATTAAAAAAACCGAAGCGGCTTCGAAGGTCTTTTTTTACTACTGCTGAGTAATACGAACTGCAAATGTTTTTGCCAGTACCGTCGTACAATTAGACGAAACATCTAATCTTTGCTGTATGGTATAGTGTAGGTGTAGGTTACACATTTGGGTTGTATAACTGATGCTACGTGACGTAAAATTAAAATTTACAGCGTGCCTTTTTCGTTTCGCAGAATTTCATTGGTTGACGTACAAGAAAAAGTAAGGATAATAGGCAGAATTTATGGAAAGGAATTTTTCGCGCCCGCTCCGACGAAAAATATTAACGAGGCGAACGTTTGAAGTTTAATATTGCGAGAAAACTCCGGCTGAATTGGTAAACTTTGAATCAAATGTTCTTTCCCGTTTACCAGCCTTTTTTACTGGTATTGTTAACATTAGGAGATCTTATGTTGTACGTTTGCTTGGTAAAATAACTAGCACAGAAATGATGAAGTCTATGAGGATAAGAGCGAGTTTGAGAACTCAGGAACGTGGAATTTCTAAATACGGATACCCCACATAATGTGAGCTGCATATTAATTATCCTGGACCGCCGTAAAGCTTGAACAAACTAAACTTTCGGTTATAGAAACGAATGTACATTAATAAATTTTGAATGCAAATCCCCAATATATTTGGTACTTCTCCAGTCTCTTTATCTAGACAGTTGTTGTTTTATTCACTTTAGATATGTATATATTATATTATATACAGCCTAAGTAATTTTTGTACAGACTCTACTGTAAATGTACAATTATATTTTGGCCTAGAATGTTGATAAACAATGTAAAACGTTAACAGATTTTGGTTATAAACACAAGAAAATAATAGAAAAGTTTCACAGACTTTATTCGAAAACTCGACATACATGTTTTGGCCGATGTGGCCATTTACTAGAGTAAATTCATACGTTTAAAGCTTGGCCTTTACTGTATATAACAGTTTACAATAAGCTAAACAGGAGGAGGGGTGAGTTGCAGGTGGAAAATTGCCTGCTTTTAGGAATTGTTTGAATGTAAAACTTTGATTGTATTTAGCGTTTGGTTAAGGTTTAAACAGTGCTCAACTGTAGTATCTGATAGAACTTTTTTGTAAGAACAAAATTAAGTTCTTGATCAAGTAATTTATGGAAGCTACCAGACGTGGATCGCGATTTCGATCTCATTAAATCTCATCAGCACGCCATAGACAAATTCGATAAATTACTGACCAAATCGCTGGAGCTCGGTGTAAAGCGGATTTAAATAAGACGTTGATATGGCAGTACGTCGCCATCTACCTTCTTTTGTTGCTATTACGTATGTAAGTTTCACCGCCGATTCAGTTAGAGAAGCCCTTGTCTAACGTTATGAAATACGGCAATAGCAGCAAAAGAAGACTGACCAATGTAAGTTGCATTACAATGAGCACAATGAATTTGTGTGATTTTTTTTGTAGTAATATTTATATTCTCTAAGTTCGTGAATTTTAAATAAAATATTCGGCTTGCAAATCATGAATAAGTAGGATCGCATTAATTTTTCAGAAATCAAATAATTTGTTTATGTTTCTCAGATTATTGTTAGTAGTGTTTTCAAACGACGTCATTAAATTCTCGTATGTTATTATTAAGCAAGAATTGTTTTGTGTTTTTGACGTATTCACGGCAGTGGGCGTTCACTGGCATTTTGACGGTAATTTAATTTGTTCAAACTTTATTACTATTTTTCACGTATCTATCGCATTCCTCGTGCAAATGAGTGTTCCCTATTAACAATAATTAACAACTAGAATGATTGAAAAAAGCGAAGAAAACGAGACTGTGGTATGGAAATAATAAAAATTACAACACTTTAAGAAAAAAGAATTTTCAACGCAAGATTGACTGACTGCATTGTGATTTTTACTAGAATGATTATCATTACTGTGAAGTAAATTTAATATATTCGTATTGTTTGATGTTTGTGAGTTTATTTAAACCAGAATTTTTAATTTAATTGAAATTTGATAATTAATCGCCTCTCGATATGACTCTCTGCTATTTGGCTATTCTGCTAGAATTTATTTGATTACTGATTAATTAACAAATGATGTTATTATTCGAGTATTTGATGGTATGTTTTCGTTGTTTTCGGTCCAACAGAGGATTATGTTTTGATTTACATAGGTAGTAAAAGTGCTGCATTACAAATTGAATAACTCGTAAAATCGTTGTTTTTCTGTTTTAATTCGACGAATGTCATTTAGCTGTGTGCTATTTTTCGTGCCCACGCAAGACCTTGCTAGGCCGGCCTACTTGTTTTTTGTTTTCTATCATTCGAAGGTACCCAAGTTTCTCTAGGATTTCTGTCAATCATTGGTCCAACACATCTGACAGGCCGCCGTCAGATCGACGCGTATTCTCATAAATTTAAAAATTACTCAAATATATTTGACACTTTTCTTTCATAAAAGCCAGACAATACCTAACATTTGATGTGTTAACATATTATGCGACGGCATGGGCCTAATTCGAAGACGTAGCGCAACTTTTGGAGGAAAATCATGGCGTTCAACTTTGGAGAATTTGAGGTTATAATCTATTTCCGTAACAGATATGCATTGGTTAAGTAACAGTGCTGCTAATAGGAATGAGTACTAATTAATAATTTAATAAGTGAATAATATGTTAACAAAACACTTTCATTTATTAAATTAATTTCAAAATTTATAACAAACAAACAAACAAGATTTCAAATCTCTAGCACATTTCATTTTACTTTTAGAGAATCGTAGGTATGTTTACATTTTAATGTATTGATACTAGTTGTATTGCTGTTTTATTTTAAGAAATATTTGTGAACTGCAGTAAGGTTTTTAAAAATATACAAACCGTTAAGTAAACTGGAAATGCGTGTTTCTCATTTTGATATTTTGTAATAAATTCTTACTTTTCTGTTTTTGAGTCCTTTCCTGCAATAAAAAAATTTACGCCTACTTCTATCCGATTCGTACCAGTGAAACATTTTCACAAGTATCAAAAAATTATTATTTATGTAATGTTGACTAATCCCGTTGCCTGTCACTTAGCGTTAAAGAATATGAAAGTGAAAAAAAAAATGACGGATAACACTTTAAAAATTAGGTCACTGAAGCTTTTTTTGTCACAACACCAACGCATTCCCACTTCCGAGGTTACGACGAATAAACCTGGTGTTTATTTTTTTTGGTATATATTTTTTGTGAAAGTTGCATTCTCATTTACTACATACATACACTCGGTATATGGCAACTTTCTTAAAAACAGAAAACAAAAAACAAAGTAGGTAAAAAATACGACAGAATCTAAGAAGTTTCAAAACTAAATAAATTTATTCCAGAGAGCTTCCAGTCGTGTATGTAAAGTGATTTATAGGTAGGAATTTATATACTGTCCAGACAAATGTTTCTATTGTGGGGCTATTAACTTTTGCTCTCTGTAGAAAACATTATGTTATTGTAGATTATTATATCCTTCGACAGGCGAGTGTTTTTGTAGTTTTACATACGAGGGTAAATTAAATATAAACGGTAATTTTACTATTTAGCTTAGCACGTAATTCCGATCTAGAGGATTCGATGCTCGGGTGTTGTTTTGTTAATGAGGAGGGGGAAACCGGCTTAGGTACAAGTCGGCAAACATAGGAACAACGAGGTGACCACATTGAAAAATGTTAAATGTTTAGTTTGTGTGTACCATTAATCAATAAATTTGTAAGAACATAAGTTGTCACGGCCGGAATTCATAGTAGAATGATGGTTCGGGCTTGTAGGCCGTGGTCCATGTGAACGGTTTCGTCGGCAACTGCGGTTGACATCTTCAGTGGGCGCTGTGTTTACTACGTGGGCGAAGATTATACCTCGAAGTCTCGGCAGAGACTGACTGACTGAAGATGTCAGCCGCAGTTGCCGACGAAACGTCTGGACGAAACCGTTCATATCGACCACGGCCTACAAGCCCAAACCATCATTCTACTACAATAAATGTACTTTACAAAATTACCGTTTATATTTGATTTACCCCCGTATTTTTGGGCATTGAAAGTAAAATTGTAGCATGCAAGGGAAGTAGCGTATCCATAGATACCGATGATTCGACAAGTTAGCAGCGGACAGAACTGGTGGCTTTGGTCTCGGCGGTCGTCGCTACTTGCTTATTGTGGCTAAACGAATATGTAAAAGCAAACTTTTTTAGTTCTGTTTTTAGAATGGTAGAGGGCTGTTGTCAAATGTTACTTTAGAGAAGTAAATAGCAATGGTAAATGATTTTATTGAACTACTTCGATTTACAAGCTAGTTTATGATTACCTTTAGTTTATATACTATCGTTCCTAAAAACGTTTGCCTGTTGCATAAATAAATAATTTATCTTCGTTCTTGGATTCTCTAGTCTCCACAGTCATCACATGTTAAAATTTTGTCCTATGCGACCCTAGGACTACGGCTATAAACAGTAGCAACAAAATCGGAACATTAAGTTTACTGAAAGTTGTTAATTTGTGCCGCCTAACTAAATGAAATGAAGTTCGGTTACTTCCGGTTTTACCGGAAGTTGTACCTATTCCAATAGGTAACAAACATGAAATTTCAGGGCTTCTCTGTATGTTTTGGATTTATTGCATCGTTCGTCGTGAGCTTATTTATTATGTATGCATTTATGAATTAGATACTGTAACAGTTTCTGTATTGAATCGATATAGATATTATATATTTAGATTACGCAAGGTGAGAAACCTTGGCCTTGATGGTGCCAATGACAGATCACAAGCACCTGCTTGTTTATTATTACACAGAACAAACATTGTTATTAAATAATAATCATTAGTGCGCGCCATTCGCATTTACTGACACATGTATTAACTTCAATATGTACTTCTATCCACCTACATACATACATACATGAATTTTATTACGTACGTTTATTATTTATGAAATACCTACAGTAGTCTTGGGAATGTTTTTTTTTTTCTGTTGGCGCAATTTCAGGTAAAATAAGACGGGTGGCGATGTGATGTTGTAAATACGTGTCGAAAAAATGTTTACACTATCTAAACCTGCGCATATATTATGAAGGATTCATGTTTTGAAACATTTTGGTATTTTTCCCATCAAAATTATTTCAGTGAAAATTTAAAATCGAGTAGTTAATTATCATACTTAATAAAACTTGTCCACTAAGCTGTTCCGCAATTTGATATAATATTAAGGTGTCTATCTATGGCATATTAATGAGGACTGATAAGTTCGAAATCGCGATCAACGTTTGGTAGTTTTGATATCGTAAATTACCATTGAAATAAAGGGGACGTGTTAAATTTGTGAGCGCAAGTGTGCGACTAGTTCCGCTGCTGGCGGATGGAATGCTGTCGCACTTTTACTTACAGGCGTTTATGGATGGATATATAGGTTTTATTAAACAGCAACAATATTACAGATATAATTTTAAAATTAAATTAGACATGATAAAGGAAAATAGTTTTGTGTAATTTATGTCTAATAGTAGACTTATCACCCAATAATGGAAAGTTTTTTTTTCTTGGTATGCGATTGAATTCTGAGATTCGCATAAGAATTAACTATAAATTTAAGGACCTGACTTTTATGTAAATCTTCATGTGCATCTATGACAGGATGTGGTGGTTTAATAATGATTGTTAAATTATTAATAAAATGTTCTATCACTAGTACCATCATTAGTTGTTTAAAATTGCGTTCATGCATGTATTGCATCTTCACTTCTGCTCTGAATACTTTCTCGATATACTGAATAATATTAAACACGACTTCACTCCGAAAATACAATTTTCCTTGATTAATAAATTTTGTAAAATCAATATGGGTATTTAATTGAGCACAATAGTCGTGGTCTTTTTGTACCTCCTTACTAATATTTCCTTACAATGTTTGCAAGTATTATTTAAAAATAGTTTCCTAATAATAAAACCCGCAATATGATATAAAACATTTTCTTGAAAATACGTTAAAGAAGTATTATCTACACAAGACATTAATCTGTAAAGTTTTTCGTCGGTGCGAATGTCTTCATTATTCACTTGTAAATTGTTTTCGGCATTTCTACCGATTCTGCTTTGAAAAAGTGGTGTTAAATTGAAGTCGCTGCCTAAACAATTAGAATTAATACTGGATTGAACACTATTATTAAATAAAAGCTTTCGCAGTATCCATTTAAATTTCAGCGCATTTGGGTTATCATTAAATCCCCCATGTGAATTCCAAATGATTTTGCGAACATTTGTATGTTAAAAAAAAATAAGAGGATTTATTTCCCGTTGTAGAAGTTCTAAGGAGAGCTTTTCAAAACTAATCATGTTCATTAGAAATCCTATTTCAAAAGTTTTTCGTCTAGGCCATTTGCTTTTAAATTTAAAATATAATTTTTCATTTCCTCAAAAACTTTTTGCCCATAATGCTTATTTTTTAAAGACATGTAAATTACCGACCAACAACTTAATGTTCGTCGATATGGTAGTACGTCGCCATCTACCTGCTTTTGCTGCTATTGCTGTTTTTCATAACGTTAAACAAGGTCTTATTAGGATCATCTTGTCTAATTGAATGGGCGGCGCAGCTTATATACGTGATAGGACACGAAAACCAAATTAATAAGAACAAAAATAAGTTAAATCACAATAAGAAATAAAACAACGGTAACGTTTCACTATTTATTTAGTCTAACTCGACAAATTTGTTTCGGCGCAATCCGGCCATTAACAAGAGCAACAGATGATTACTAAGTTTAAACCCCTACGTTATCACTGTTCAGACTGCGTGCTATTACACATAGTTTGAATTTTAATCTTAAAAAAGGGGAAATGAGACGCATAGTCGTTGAAATGTGGTAGGAGCATCTGTATTAATAACAGCAGTTCATGTACCCTTAGACATAAGGTGGTAGGGGTATCGTATGTTCAACGAAAGGGTACGTAAACGAATGCGTGGACAGTGCATGGTGGGTGATCTGCAAGTATAGAGGGATGTTCAGACTTGTGTTTACCTGTATTCAAACTTGGGGTACATTTACCTGTTTGTAAAACATCCCAACAATAATTATCATATTGAAAGATTTCTATTTGTATATATATTGTAAATAAACGTTGATTAAGTAAAGTTCGTGTTTTCGAATTTATGTGCATCGAATATCCATCATCTTTCGTGTGCTCCCTCATAGGAGATTAGAAGTGGCGCGTCAACGCAAAACATAATAAAACAATCACTATTTATGTAGTCAAAAGTTGAAGAAAAGGAGAGGGGAATTGTAGGTAGTTAATTCGATTTGGTTATTTACTAAATTAATATTATTGGAAACGGCTTTTTTGATTTCCAAATTTTCTAACAGAGAGTTTTCTAGATTTAGGAAAATTATTAGTATCTAAAGAGTGGTTGTGCGTGATGCAATGCTCGGCCATTCCACTCGAATTACATTTTTTATTTTTTATCGCTGCGGAGTGTTCGGCGATGCGCTTCGAAATTGCTCTTCCAGATTGTTATATGTGGCATTACAATCTTTATAAAAAATTTGGTAAATCCCACATTTATTAGCATCGGGAGTTTTTCCTTTGTGGTTCACCAGCATTGCACCAAGGTTAACGGAGCCGTTTTCAATAATTTTGCAATTGAATTTTTTCTGAAGGAGAGATTTAGAATATATACTAAAATTGTTGACAAATGTAATTGAACTAAAAATGAGTTTTTGCTGGCAAAGGGGGGCACTGTTGTAAAGTAGACTAGATATGTGTTTTTAATTTTTTGTTTAATAATTTTTCAACTAAAAGGGGTTGATATCCATTAGATGTTGCAATATATTTAATTATTCTTAAGTCCGTATTGAAATCTGAGGTGGATAATGGTATATTAATGAGTCTATTGAGAAGGCAGTGAAATACCGCAAGTTTTGTTTGTTTTGGGTGTGCGGAATTTGAAGGTATTATTAAATCTGTAGTGGTAGGTTTTCGAAAACTATTAAATTTGAAATTATTTGTGTCTTTTGATATGGCTATATCCAGGAAATTAATGCCGTTATTTACCTCATTTTCTGTTGTAAACGAAATATTATTATTTAAAGAATTTAAAAGTATTGAGAAATTATCTAGCTGTCGTTCGGTACCTTTCCAAACGCAGAAAATATCGTCTACATACCTGTGCCAGGTATGAACCAGTTTTATTAAAGGGTTATCCAAGTTGAAAAGTTTATCTTCAAAAAACGCCATGAACACCTCGGCTAGCACTGGCAATAGAGGAGACCTCATAGGGAGTCCTAATTGTCGGTAAAACCTACAATAAGTTGTTGATCAAGTAATTTTTCGATCTTGTTAGATCTCATCAGCTCGCCATATGCAGATTCGTATAAAGCTTTGCAGCTAGCTCCAGCGATTTGGTCACTAATTTATCGAATCTGCGTATGGCGTGCTGATGAGATCTAATAAGATCGAAATCGCGATCCCTATAAAATACAAACCAATAACTAATTTTTGTTCTTGTTAACATAATGTTCTTTATAGTATAACGCATACAGGCTGCGTCGAAGATTCATCGTGAGGGGTAGCACCTAGGTACCCATCGTAAAGTCCTTGCCAAACAATTGAAATCTACAATTAGATGCGAGAATCAATATATGACGATATACTGTCCTTCCATACCTTGATATTGTATCATACATTTCCTGAAATATTTGTTGTGGGATTTATTGAACCTTTTCTTTTTCAACTAATTTTATGGAAGAAGAAAAACGGTAAATCAATTATGTGTGATTGAAGTCAAGTTTCCAATGATTAATTTTTTCGGGAATTTGCACAGTAGATCTCGATTCTGTTTTGTTGAGCGTTGCGACGCGAAACGGTCTGGCGTGACGTGACGCGACGCGGCATGAAAAGTAACATCCGGGAATTTTTCAACGATGCACATCAACTCCTTTATTTGTTTTCCTGAAAATATCGGGACTTTTGATTTTAATGCGATGCGACGGAGATTCGTCGCCGACGTTTTGGCATCGGCCCCGTAAACAATCATAATAATCGAGGCGGTCGCGGCCGCATTTCCTGTACCCGTATATACGTATACATAACTTTGCTTGCACATTTGATTTTCGGCATTTCGATTTTTAATGAGACGACGCGCTTTTGTCACACTCCCATCTCTGTATTCACGTACTTTTGATGTTTATGGTTTCCAGTTGTTTTCACCTTTAATCAATGAACATAACACTTACAAAAGATTGTCTATCCTATTTTATATTTTGCTACGAATAAACAAACTGACCTACTTTAAGAGAAGAAGTTTAAGCTCTACTAAATTATAAAATATACGACAGCCGCGCATCATGTGCGTGTGCGATCTAATGCTAAGCAGTTGTCGGCGGGGAAGTCGCAGGAATCCATTCTAGTCATAAAATAAAACTCATAACCCTTACAAAATTTCACTCATGTGTTCGTGTGTGCAATATATATCGGCCAATCTGGCAGAGCTATCTCTATTAGGATAAAAGAACATTCAAACAACATAAACAAAAATGGTTTACAAACCGGAATTTCAGAGTATTGCATTTTGTTTAAACATAATATCAACACAAACAATGTTAAAATATTACACTCTAATATTGCTAAAAGTAAAAAATTAACGATGTTAGAAAACATATTCAAAAAAGAAGGAATTAAAATCCTTATTCGTCTAAATCTTAAGATCAAAGATCTCACATTTGTAACGCGTCCTACCAAGTAGGAACAACGAACCGAAAGCCATATCCCACGACCGGTTTCGACCTATCGGGTCTCATCAGGTGGGCGCTGGCAGAAAGGCCTTTATAGGCTATATTATAAATATAAATATGGAGTTAACAGAAACAACTACTCCGAGGGCTAATACCCCTACCGACATTGAATTACACTGTTGATTCCCATATTAGCCCTCGGAGTAGTTGTTTCTGTTGACTCCATATTTATATTTATAATATAGCCTATGAAGGCCTTTCTGTCAGTGACCACCTGATGAGACCCGATAGGTCGAAACCGGTCGTGGGATATGGCTTTCGGTTCGTTGTGCCTACTTGGTAGGACGCGTTCCAAATGTGAAATCTTTGATATTAAGATTTAGACGAATAAAGATTTTAATTCCTTCTTTTTTGAATATGTTAGAAAATTTAGAAATAAAGAAATGTTTTCACAATAAAGAGAACATTGTAAATAACTAATTAGAACTAGGACAAATTTCATCCCCTCTTTTATTTTGTGAACTGTAAATGTAAATAAGCTGATTCGTCACACATTAACTTTAGTAATTATACTCTTGGTAATGGACTATGCCCGAAACAATTGTCGAGGAATTTTAAATGAATTAGTTTTATTAATTATTCGTGTGTGTTTTTGTCATAATTGTTACTTTTTGAAATCATTCTGTTTTTGTTTTCCGATTTTTTTGTCTATTTGATTTTTTTATACCAAGTAAATGGTCACTCAGGATTTCGATTATGATGAAATAAAAGAGAGATGTTGTTGGAAATACGGAAAGGTTTGTGAATGAATTTTTGATTTAGTGAATTTCGGGTACGGCTTGTCGATTTTTCGATCGTGCTCGATCGCGTGGTCGGATATTCGGAAAGGGCGCATGCCGATTTCGATTTTAAACTTTTCTAAAAATGTGCCGTTATTGGCAATGCGTGGTTGATCTGCTCATAAAATCATTTCGTGCCAAATCATTTTGGAGTTCGTACGGTGCATTATGAATGAATTGAGTTATTTTGAGCATTCGAGGATTGCAACGTAAATGAACACATATAAACCTAATATAACTATTATTAGAAGGAAAAGGAGAAAAACCTATTAAGTACTGGGTGTCACATAGAAGTACAAAACATGTACACTATGTCCCGAAGAATTTCTTAAATTTGTAATTGATAATTGTTCAATAATTTCATATCGAATTGAAATTATTACTTTATTCCAATTATACCTACACAATGATCCAGGAAATAAAATCAGGCAAAAACAAAAAGGGGAGAACTTTAAATCATATCCGAAGTACTCACGTGTACAGTTATCTTACGATTAGAACTTTTTTTTGTAAGTATTGGAGCCGTTTTTTTTTTATTTCTGTCACCTAAATCTCTATTTGCCAAGAAATTTTCATATGGTGACGTAAATAGCTCCAATAGATTTTATTTAGACAGTCGTTTGTTCGTTTTAGCTATTTTTGGTTTAATCACAGTTTACATAGTTGTTTTTGTTTTTTGAACAATTTGGATTTTTTCGGGGTTATACCGAGAACTATAAAAAGTAAGGCGTTATGGCATGAAACAGTTGTCTAATCTTAAAAGGATGATTCAAACATTTATTGTAGTTATTTAGGTCAACACAAACAAATTCCGTTAAAAGGAGGATAATAGCAACGAAATAGAAAAAGATCACAATTTGAAAACTAAAACATGTTTAATTTTCGACTTGTCGATTGCTCTCTTAGAGTGTTTATCTTCATAACTCGGATTTTTCCTGATGGGAACTTTTCGACTTTGAACTATCTATTCGAAAAATTGTTCGAGTGAATGAGACAGTAATTAGGTAGCTACATTTTCTTGGATTTGGCCCTCAGATTATTTCAGTGACGCCAAAAGACTTCCGCAGTTACGAGAAGATTTGTGTTATTTCGGTATTTGGCGACTTGTCTGAATGTTTGTTGTGAAAAGGACGAGACCATGAGTAAACTTTCCTGGTGCTGATAGGTTGAGTAAGGCAGACAAAAAAATAAAAGCTTTAAAAGCATGTTGAAGGACGTATTTGTTCAACAGCTTTTTTATACTACAAATTTCTGTTTATTCGCAGAATAATTCACGTATATTGGAATATATATAAAACAAAAATTAAATCCATATATATGAAAATAAAGCTTTTCACTGCAGTGATTTTCTTAAATTCTCACTTTATATATTGTGCAACCGAGGAATAAAGTCTTCACATTTAAATAAAACGTTGATATGGCAGTACGTCGGCATCTACCTTCTTTTGCTGCTATTATATTGGAACTATTAAATCTGTTAATGCTATTAAATCCGTTTTACATCGAGCTCCAGCGATTTGGTCAGTAATTTATCGAATCTGTCTATGGCGTGCTGTTGAGATCTAATAAGATCGAAATCGCGATCCACGTCTGGTAGCTTCGATAAATTACTTGACCAAGAACTTATTTATTGTTCCTATTTTGATACATTATTTATTTCCTTTTCTCTGTAAAACCTCGAACGCACATTGCGAAACTACGTGCGTTGCATGTCGTGCGACACTCCACTTCAGGCATGCATGATTCAATAAGCACGTAAACAAAGTCTAAGGATATTCCCTTGAATTTGCTATATCCCAAAATTTATTCGAAAAAATAGCATACTGTGTGGTTAATTTGCTGAAGGAACATGTTTGCTACAATTCCTTCTCGCTTTTCCTAATCGTCAGTCTTTTGTTTTGATTGCTGATGATTTTTATTGAAGAAAACGATTGTTGCGATTGACAATCCGTCAAAATTTATGCGTATAGTTCGCTTTTAGACTAATTGTGCCAAACTAACATGAATAAAGTTAGAGGGAGAGTTACAATTGGTACCTCACCTTTCAAGCTCAGAAGCAACATTAAGTAACTGGATTTGAATTATCAATACGTCTTCATGCGTTACATAACGTTTTGGTTCATCCTCAAACCATCAGACGTCGTTTACAAGAAGCGAACCTTCACTTTAAGCATAATCTCACAGTATTTCCACGAAGTTGGAGAAATCGAGGGCACAGAGTTGTTTTGGGCAGATGAATATCTGCAATGTATACGACAACAACGGCCTACTATTCTTTTCTCAGACGAATCGAGATTCGGAATACCACCATATACCCGACGATTGGGAGTTTGCTCAGGAAGGGTACAGCTACAGTAATGGTCTGGGGAGGAATATTGGGTAGGAAAACATACCGAAGACTTTTAAATTCGTCAACCCCGAATGTTATATCAAAATCATTCTTTAGCCTGTTGTACCATTTGCCGGAGCAGTTAATAGAAATTTTATGCCTATGCATTATAAATGCCAATGCCCGCTCTCACACGGCGAGAGTTGAGACTCTGTGTATTATGAATACAATCTGCGGATCCCATTGTGTCTTCCTAATATTGGAATCTCCTTCCACAAGAGGATGTAGAGACATTCTTATTCTGTCGATGTCTACTAGGTGCAGAGCAGTTTTTGCTACAAGGGAAGGTACACCTTTGTAGTAAAAGTTCAATTTTTCCTTGCTAACTTCACGTTTTTACGTTAAGTCAGAAAGGGAGTAGCTTTTCAGATTACTATTTTCATCTAACAATTTCTAGTAGTGCGTGTTTACGTTATCTATATTGTTTGCAAAACAATTGAATTTGCAAAAAGAAAATATCAAACTTGATTCAAAAATTAATAAATTCCCAAAAATACGTAGATTTTGTTGATGTAAATATTTAACATTTAGTAAAAAGGAAACAAAAGTTGTACCAAACAAAAACAGTTTAAGTGTATATTTAGGTTAAATCTGTGATGTGGCGCACGTCACCAAATATATGTTCGCGGCTTATCATTGAACTTAATCATTCTCATTAGGGACATGCGAGCCCTGGTTGGTACAAATTCTACAATTCTTTGGAATACTTTCTATCGTATTTTTTTATATAACAAATGAGTTCAATGTGATGTTGCTAACATTTTTTCAAGTGGTCGAAGATGTAAACATAATCTGTCAATAAGTATTACTGTTAGTAAGAGCCTTAACAGTTCAAATTAAATGTAATAAATAGGTTTAGTAAATTGTCTTGGAGAAGAAACATTTTTTTTTTATTTCCAACTTACAAACCATCAGGTAGGTACTGATGGTTTGTAATATTTTTTTATTGTCGACCAGATGGATTGTGAAATGAGCTATATTACAAATTTTAGTTGAAATTACGTCGCTCTGGGTATATATCACAGTTGATGAAATTTTTAAATGCAACGTCTTGGCACCAATTCCTGCATTATCGAAAAGCAAATAGTGAGTCATATCGCGTGCCAAAAATAACTTTCACGACAGGTCAGCGCGTATCTTGTCGGACTATTGAATCATTTTTGTTTTTTCTCGAGTAAACTATCGAGTAAAAGTTTTGTCTGATCGAATTTTTGGTCAAATAGAATTTCGTCCTTTGTTTTGTTACTATCAAGTAACATGCACTGTTGTTTTATTTCAATATCTCACAAGGATCCCACAGTTAGTATATTTAAAGTAAAAAATATTTGCGCTTACTGTTATGGTTGTGATTGTTTTTTTTAAATCAATACCATGGAGGTTAGACTGAAGCAGAACGATCGGTATTTAAGAAAATGTCTCAGAAATTTGGAGAAAATAGTGAAGAGCTGCGGTCGCTATGTTGTCTTAATAACAAAAAGAGCCTTTTTGCTATCGGCTATATCGACATCCATTCTTAATAAGCAAATATGATTGGTAGTAACGAGATGTTCATTCTTAGGTTTGGTCGAAAAATACAGCTAATTACATAGACAAGTAATAAATAAATGGCTTTATTTTTTCTGTAATACGGTAATCGCTACCCTCCTTGTGATGTACTTTTTGCGTAATTAATTTTGTAAGTACCACGTGTTAAAAAATAATGAGCTGCTGGGTATGCTTGGAAGCAATGTAATTAGCGTAGTTGTAAAGAGAAATACTTGTGCATGATCGTTGTGAATTCCAAGAATTTAGTAAATAAAAGCACTGCTTAATTTCCACACTTATTTATTGAATCCTTTACAATTGTTTCGCTACTTTGTACCTTCTTCAGAAGGTAACCGTGAATGTTTGTGTGAATGTGAATTATTCACTGTTACCTTCTAAAGAAGCTACAAAGTAGCGAAACAATTGTAAAGGATTCAATAAATAAGTGTGGAAATTAAGCAGTGTTTTTATTTACTAAAGTCATGAATTTCCATCAAGTAAATCTATTACTTATATTCCAAGAATTAATTGACAATTTGCCAATGATTCTTTTGAAAACAGAATCAACTGTATTTTAAGGGTTTGGTTAATTTTCCCACGGTTCATGTACCATCAATAACGGGACCATTCCGTCTAAATTTGAACGGGTTCGATTGGTTTAATGTAACATTTTAAGAAAATTTTAGAGTTTTGTGTTGTGGAAATGGAATCTTAGTGGCAATATTGGCGTTTCTGTTAATAATTATATCTTACATTGACCTGAAATAGGGACTCGTTTTTTCTTCAAAAAGTTTATGTGTGGTTATATGCTTTTTCAACATTCTTAATTTCTTGATATCAGATACGTAACAAGCGGTTACACATTTGCTCATTGCCTCGTTAGTTGTGACGTTCAATTAATGAGTCAATCAGAAAATGTTAAACAGAGAGGAAACCTTCTGACCATCTGTTTTCGTTTTCTCCCTTCGTACTCATTTTAGACTCACAGAAGCACATCATTACTTACTTGATCATTCTGTTTTTATTACAATGTTCTGTTTTGCTGGCGTCAGTTAATTGCAAGTAAAAATTCGAAAATCTGCGTCTTGTGGATTAAAAGAAAAGGAAGAAGAATTATTAAGTGGTGCATACTCGTATAGGTACGTACATACTAACATAAATACACACATTTCAGTTCCTGCATTTATACGTGCTTTTAAAAATAGGACGGCTCGAAATTCTTACTTGCTGTTAGTGGGATGATTGCTGCAGTGTTGTTTTTTTTTTGTTTCGAAAGGGGGCGCTTCTTTTGGGGTCAAAGGTCGACGAACTAACCGACGAGTTTTATTTTTGTTTGGAAACGTTCATTACCTTTCGTTGAATTCACTCCTTAACAATAAAATTGGACGTTATATTGTCAGTGTGTCATTAGTTGACGACTTCATAATAGAAGAAGTGTGACGTATTTATTATTCATGAAAATACTATTGCAATTGTGGATTTTTGTATTGATGTATTTTAATAATCTACCTATGCGCGGGCCAAGTGAATATTGTATCTATAGCAAAGGTTTAGTTTATAAATGCAATTATGCGGTAAAATGCCCTCTAGCGATTTTGATATGAATGTATTTCCTTCCCACGTCTGACTATTGGTGCTAAAATGTCTTTTAACTCGTGATTTTTATGGAGTTAGTCGTAAAAGTTGCGGTTATTTTACGTTTCTTTTAACGCAATATGTTTCAGTATTATACCACTAATAAATATTTACAATCGTTTTTATTAAATTTCAAGGCACCACATTGGAATATCATATAATTCGATCGCCTTGTGCATTTATAGTTGTATATGGGTGGCGTTAAGTTAAAATTCTAATGAATGGGTTGCGAAGTAAAACTTTATCATTTTCAGTTATTCTCTTTGTATAGCATTCCGCCTGTTTCATAAAATATTTAAGTCAGTGCGAAGACATGTTGGACACGCATCTCCACTCCTTATTATCCTGAGCCAGTCTTCGCATTTCTCTGAAATATTTGATTAGAGAACATTTTACAACCCTTACTATTTGCGAACAGTAATCTAATCTAGGCCTTCCTCTGCCTATTTTTATTCCTACTCCTGCTTCTAATGTACTTTTCACTAGTTCTTTATATCTCAGAAGGTGTCCTACTTTCCTTTTCCTTATTGACTTCCTTAACGCCCTTTCGTCTCTTCTCTACCTTTTTTTAATACCTCCTCATTTTAACTTTTTATATGCAGAGCATTTTCATCAGTTGCCTATAACACCACAATTTTTTGTTTTCTGTCGTGCCACTATCCAAGTGTATGTTTGGAGCATAGAAGTAATTTCTTTTTGTTAAAAACGACTTGATCATGCTCTATCCTTTGTTTTATGTCTACCGCTTTTTCTATATTGATATATCTTACTTCCTAGATATCGAAAATCAGCGAATTTTTCGTCTCCAATTTTTATTATAGTTTTAACCCTAATTTCACGTCCCCTTAGAAATTAATATTTTCGTTTTATCTTTATTCATTTTCATTCCATGGTCTACTGTCAACAACACTTCCATTTAATTTAAGATTGTCTCCAATTCCTGTCCTACTAGATATTAAACCTAATCATGTCCTTAAGTAGCTGTCATAGTGTACAAAAATATTTAGTGTTTAAATTTTAAGTATACAGATATTTTAGTACAGCTATTTGTATATAGATGGCGGATATTTTAATGTAGTGTATATACGTACGATTATAGGAAAATAATTTAGAATATAGTGTAATTATTTCTTTAAACAATTGATTACATAAACAGTAATAGAAACTAGATATTTTCACTAAACTTTATTTGTTTTGTTATAAAACAAAAACCACAACAATTAAAATTGTCTTATTTAATGAGTACTCACCGTTTGATGAAACCTAAGTTTGGCGAAAGGATTATTATGGGTTTTGAATGTGGTTTACCAAGGATTTTCATCAAGTAAAGATCAAGTTAATCAACTAATTGATCATATGATGTTCAATCTATTTCAATCAATACCAATCAATTAATTATCGTCATAATTATAGAATATTGTGATAAACTAATAATACTACGCTAATAAGCTAACATATGTACGTTTGTAATGGAAAACTATGCAGCTATCTCCTCAGATGATAATACCTTCTGTACATAGCTGATTGTTAAAACGTTTAACTAAAGGATATAACTAATGAGTGAACTTAATTTCAATATCCATGATGTTGTCGTTTAATTAGAAGAAGAATTAGCCTCGGCAGTCATACATCTGCCACGATTAAAATGTACAAGTGCTATGTATCTTTTATAATGATACCTGTCCGTCCAAATTTGGTCGGGTCCAACTAGTTGATGATAAATTTATTTAATTAAGCCGATCACGACAGTAACTGTAACATTTTTTTTTATTGCTTGAATAGTTATGAACATTGTGATTTTGTGGTCATTGGTGCCTCAATCGCTTACTTTTACGAAGTTATTATCTTTGTATCCCTGCAACAGTATCCGAAAAATGTCTTCAGTGCCGGATTTGGTTATTTGTTGGCATAAATTACTGCTTTCTGCCAGTTTCTTGGAAATTGCGAAACTATATATAACATAATAGCTCCGAATTTATTAGCCTGCTGATTTGCAATTTTTCTTGTACTTTACCGCGATGTTTTGGTGTAATGGGCCATATATTCATCCGGCGTGACGGTTTGTGTTAATTAGTTGATGCATTTACACGTTCCTACTTTAAATACACACGTATTCATTATTTAAAAAAAAGGTTTTATTTTAGTTTAGCCGAATTGAAAATAATTAAGTACGTGCGTAATTTGAATAACTTTTAGTACCATAAAAATCTAAGGTATGCATTTTTCCGATTTCGGCATTCGATTCTGTGGAAGAAATTTTGAATAAAAAAAGGAAATGACGAAAGATCAAGGATATATAGTGTGTACCGGCCTTTAAAGTTCCGTTGTTTCTATTTGGTTGAAGAACCCTAAACATTGAATAATAAACAATACAAAAGAAGAAAACAAATAAAACGTTACATGATATCTATTCAAATTTTATGAATACCTATCAGAACAATCGTTTTGATATTTTTGATTTTGTTATTTGCATAATAAGAGGTTGGACGGAAATTTCGGAACACGGACGCTGAACGAGTTTATTGTTTCAAATTTTGAAATTGTACAAGTGAAAACTACATAGCAATTTATCATGCGATACAACAGCTGCAGTCGGCGAATGTTTTCCTTTGAAACACGTTAAAATTTAAAGCCCAATTTCACACTTGAACTGTTTGTCAGCATTTTTTTGCATTTCCGATGCCAAATTTGATTCGTTTGACAGATTCAGTATTTGAAACAAGTACCAATAGCTATTAAGACCACTTTTAAGAAACACGAATAATTGAACATTTTAAGATTTAACTACTGGAGTAAGTAAGTAGTAGTAAATACTCCAACTGTCTGTCAATGTTGTGGCGAAACATGTTACAAAATAAGAGTTGTGAAAATCTTAAAGTGTTCGTATTTAATATGGATTTTCATCAAGTAAAGGTCAAAACAATTCAACATTTAAGAAAATTACAATAATGTAACAGGCGGACTGAAAAGATCGCAGGCTAGCATAGAAAATTTTTTTTTTTTTGATAGAATTTGATTTTATTATTCAATATAGTTCTCTTCGAGGGCGTTACAACGATTATAGGGATCATACAATTTTTCGATACCATTTTTATAATGCGATTTGTATTTAGCCTCAAAATAGGCTTCAGTTTCGGCGATTACGATTACCTCTTCATCGGCGAGAAATTTCTGTCCAGCGAGCATCCTCTTGAGGTCTGACAACAGAAAAAAGTCGCTGGGGGCCAGATCAGGAGAGTACGGTGGATGCGGAAGTAATTCGAAGCCCAATACATGGAACTTTGCCATCGATTTCATTAATTTGTGACACGATGCATTGTTTTGGTGAAACAGCACTTTCTTTTTCTTCAAATGAGGCCGCTTTTCCGCGATTTCGTCTTTTAAACGCTTCAATAACGCTACGTAATAGTCGCTGTTTATGGTTTTCCCCTTTTTAAGATAGTCAATGAGTATTATACCATGATCATTCCAGATCCCAGAATACTGATGCCATAACCTTGCTAACCGACTTTTGCGTCTATTCATGCTCAGGAGTCGGTTCATCACGTGCAGTCCACTCGGCTGACTTCTGATTGGACTCCGGTGTGAAATGATGCAGCTATGTTTCATCCATCGTCACATATCGACGCAAATGCAAAAATTCGGATTTATTACGATTGAACAGCTCCAAACGCTGCTTAGAATCATCGATTCTATCCGTTGTTGTTTTTGGTCTATTGTGAGCTCGCGGCTCGCGCGGCACCCACTTTGTACAGAGCTTTCGCATATCCAAATATTCATTCACATTCACGATATGACCAACACGTTCCTTTGATATCTTTATGGTCTCAGCTCAGCTATCTCAATCAACTTCACTTTACGGTTATCAAAAAATATTTTGTGGACTTTTTTGATGAGAAATTCTCTCTTGAGAATGACCTGAGAAGATTGAAACAATATTGTGGAGGTTCAATACAATTTTAGTGAAACATACCCAGTGTTTTCTGTTTCTCGTCCATGTTTCACAAAGAATGCGATTCAAACTCTATCAAATTTATTAAAAAGTTTTGTTGCATAGAGCTTTATTCTCTGATGTATAATTTTGTATTTAAAGTGTAAAATTAGTTTCGGTCGCTACGATTTTGACAAAGGTGCTAATTTGTGTGATTTGTGTGAGACTATTTGTTATTTTTCTCAGATGATTCCCGAAAATTAGAAAAAATCGGCGCGGCTGTTGTTTGTTCACTGACCCAAATCCTGAAGCATAGCTGACAGTCGTCCAGTTAAGTAGCTGGTTACGGTACTTAATGTTGATTGTTTTTTAAGATATTTCTGGATGGTCTCCAAACCAAAAGCGTAGCAAAAATCACCTACTGCCGTTTTGTGTATAAAGTACACGCTATTGAAGTGGAATGTTTTTAATTAACCAATTTGTTTGAATCATATAACAGACGCCGCACATTTCGGTTTGTTTTTGAAAATAACACTTTCAGTACACCCGCAGAGGAATTTTACGAATAAGAAAAATCCCTGTTCTATTACTTAGTAGTTTTTAGATCATCAATAATTCTTAGGTCCCAACATACGGAGCAATGAATTTGTTACCTAGTAAAAATTTAAAATATTCATATTACAATTAACATTATATTTATTATAAATTTTTATGCGCTCTCTGTAACTCATGATCAGTAAAATGTAAATCAGTTTTTCATGAAAATTTTTCATTCAATAGAACTGCTATGAAACAGTCCTAAAAATCATTTAAAAATATTCACAATCAGAATTTGTAGATCATTTTTAAGATAAATCATAAAGGAGACCGCGGTAATTAAAAAACTAATAGATAATTAGCACATATAATTTGTAAAAAAACGGACGAGAGTGTTGATATTGCACACATTTGATTTGGCAAGACACGTTTCCACTTTTCTAAAATTACCTGTGGTAATTAGGGGTGAATATCTTTTAGTTTTCTTTTGATCATCAGATTGTGTGGCAGTTTTACAACTATCCAGAAAGTCAGAGAAATCGATGGGTCACCTGGAAACAGGGAATTAAACTGAATATTTGATAAATTTCGAATCTAAAAGTATGAAAACCAAATACATTAAACCCAACAGTTATTAAAATTAATGTGCTGGTTTAAGACTCATTGACTATTCAATTGATGTGAAACCATTAACAAAAATATGCAAAAACCAAATACACCAAATCATTTTATTGCTTTTTTGCATAAACATGGTTTGTTGTTCGCATTATAACTGTTACATCATTTTGTATGAAACAAGTTTTAATTTTGTTCCTCATTGGCACTTCGGTGTTATATTAATATAAGATAAATAGATTGACCTACCTCAAAACTGTACCAATTTATGTGAAACGATTAACAAAAATATGCGAAAACCAAATATACCAAATCATTTTATTGCTTTTTTGCATAAACATAGTTTGTTGATCACATTATAACTGCTACCTCATTTTGTATGAAACAAGTCTTAATTTTGTTCCACATTGGAACCTCGATGTTATATGAATGGACAGACTGACCTACCTCAAAACCGTACCAAATATCTCAAGTGAAGGAACGAGAAATTAGAACACTAATTGTAAAATCTATAAATTATGTTTATGAAATTTTTCATCAGAGAAATTTGGTGAAATAATCAGGGAAAAATCAGGGAAATTTTTCTTTTTCCAAACCATGTTGACTATTCAAATGTGGAGTATTGTTTTATTACAGAGACCGTTCCTTTGTTTGTAATGAATTTTAATCAGTATATCGGTTATAAGGCAAACCAATCAAGTTCAAATAATGTCTACTTTGCAAGGAGTTTAATGAATGTCGTTATAGAAAGTTTACTATTTTTTCCGTTTATCTATATCTGCGTATAAAGATGCCCGTGATTATGTATGAAATCGTGAATAGAAAAGTTTATCTGGCACTTGACCGTTTTTTTTCTTTTTGTTTAATTATGTGTTTGTATTCATAAATCATCGGTTGAACAGATGTTTAATTTTGAACATCACGATTTTTGACACATCGAACATGCAACGGTAATTGACGTTCCATGACCCAGATTGTGACCTCGTAATCGCGAAAAACGAATCTTTTGTTGTCGGAATATATTATGTATTTTGGTTCCGTTGCGGCTAATTTTATATTTGATTTCGATAATAATTCCCGTGAAACTGTGGCAGTAGTGATGAAATTCTGCCGTTTCGACCTTGTCATGCAGAAATAATAAAAAAAAGCAAGCAGGCACCCAAGCAAGCGTACTCTTTCCAAGCTTTCTAAAAATATTACGCTAGTGCGAATGTTTTTGTATGTAGAGCGTCAATAACAGTTCGAATGTATATACAAATTGTCAATATATTACAACACATTAGTTGAAGAGGAAAAAAAACAGGAAAAACACACAGTTTTCTAAGTATTATAATAAAACTAGATGAACCCGTCCAAATTGCATAGCGCTTTACGTGCACCAATCAAGGAAACCGTTCCTGCCAGAGCCTAATCTGAATTCAAGGTGCATAGCTTTTCATCATTTCTGCATAACACTTCAAATTATATTCAAAAAAGAAGGAATTAAAATCCTTATTCGTCTAAATTTTAAGATCAAAGATCTCACATTTTGAACGCGTCCTGACAAGTAGGCACAACGAACCGTAAGCCACATCCTACGACCGGTTTCGACCTATCGGGTCTCATCAGGTGAGCGCTGGCACAAAGGCCTTTATAGGTCGAAACCGATCGTAGGATGTGGCTTTCGGTTCGTTGTGCCTACTTGTTAGGACGCGTTCAAAATGTGAGATCTTTGATCTTAAAATTTAGACGAATAAGGATTTTAATTCCTTCTTTTTTTAATATGTTATATTTTCGTCTAGGAGTCCATCGGAATCAACAGTGTAATTCAATGCCGGTAGGGGTATTAGCCCTCGGAGTAGTTGTTTCTGTTGATTCCATATTTATATTTACTTCAAATTATTATTATATATGAATTAACCGTATTATTACTAACCCAACATAACATTTTTAATCAGAATTCTTGAAAAATTCTATGGAGTTGGCCTTTACTATATGAAAGTTGATCATATTGATTTTTCTTTTGAAATAAAACACTTGAAAATTAACTTTCACTAAAATTGTATTTATATTGAATCTTGACAAATTCGTTTCAACCTACAAGGTATAATACCTTCTTCCGAAGATGACCTTTTGGTTTTATTTTTAATCAGTATGTAAATCAGGTTTATTGCTTTTCGTTACAATGGAGTTGTATTTATTATAAATAATTAGAAGTAGTTTCACTTGGTAGATGTCGCAGGTAAAGCTAGTAATTTCCTAGAAATGATGATGACGATACCGAAAAGATTGATGAAGTAAAAGGTGCTGAAACGAAATGAAAGTTTTTTGCTTGCTGCTAAGATGTTTGACTTATTTTAAAAGAAACTTTGATAATTCTGAGAGATACAGTGAAACATGCTCTGAATATTGCTTTATTAAATTCCATAAACTAGAAGCCTTTTGGTATAATTTATTAAAATATATAAACTAGAAACTGAGATATAATCAGAGATTCTGCAGAAAAATAAATACAACCTTTGAAGAATTTCCAATGAGTAAAAATTCATGATTTAGATGAATCAAAACAAGTTTTTAGTTTTTCGTTGTTATCGTATAACACTTAAAAATCATGAAACTGAGTAATTTAAATTTTTTTTATGATTTATCAGAAGATGAAATTCGTAGATGATTTTTATAGGCTATGTGCTACAGGTCGTTTAGTAAATTAAGAATGAAATAGGTGTTCGAAACAATATTTTTGTGTAGTTTGTTTACAATAAAAAACACCTAAAGTATAAGAAGTTGTTTTTATTATGACCTTGTTGAAAAGCAATTAAGTGAACTATTTTTAACAAAACGTAATCGTAGGTTTTACAACCAGATCTGGCATCTTGTCGAGTGGAAATAAACTAAAATGTAGAAAAGGATCTATGGCTGGTATGCATAAACTTGAGTGCTTAGTATAACTTCACATTTTTAAAGTAGCCGCTCTATTTGATATCCATAAAATATGAGTAAGAATCTCGTTTCGCTAGGATCTAGTCGCTACTTGAGGTCCGTAATAAATTAGACCCATGCGACAGCGGACTAAGGCCGTGTTAAACGTTGGGCCGAGTGCATTACTACTTTCCATGAGTAGCAGACCCGGAGTACGGAGAGTTCTGTCCGCCGTGACTGTATTGAGGGGATCGTCACGCAACACTATGAAATATTCTCTCTAAAGTCCAAACCATAAATTCTGCACTAATCGAATTAACATAAGTGTTATAAAGACGCCAAGCGACAGGTCAGACAATCCATATCTTATGCTAATTAAATGGAAAATGGAAAATTGCATTCAGGATTATTAGAAAATTAATATTAAGTACTCAAATTACAATAGACGTCGTATTTCCTCTTTCTACAACTTTTAATCGGATGATACTGAAAAAAAGTTTTTTTTGAACCAGTGTAATGTATGCAGAGAATAGGTAATTAAATATTCTATCTGGACGTTGTTTCAGAAAATGCAAACAAATACTCACACAGAACCTTTTTGTGCAGTGAACCGATCCGCGCCCTTCGACCGAAATCTAATGTGACATCACATCAGGTCACTAGATACCTAACGGTAGCAAAAACGCGCTTTTACATTAGCCCATATACAAGGCATGTTTTTTAAGTAAGTGCCATTTTGAAATTAATAAAAAACGTGCAAAGATATCTTAATAATTTTATTTTTACATGAAAGCCTGTACCTTAATCTACTTTTCTACATAATTTCCTTCAATATTGTCATAATGTTTGACCAGTGACCAGTGACCAGTTTTTGAATAACCTTTTCATAGAATACTGCCGCCTGACTTGTTAACTGTTAACCACTGCATTACAACTGTTATGACTTTGTCATTGTCTTGAAGACGGTGACAGCCCAGATGTGCAGGAACACTGGGCGCCAGATCAGGGCCGTACGGAGGATGATCTAGAGTTTCCCAGTGAAAAGATGTGAAGAGATCTTTGGTCCGATTAGCCACATGCGGACGGGCATTGTCATGCAGCAAAACGATGCTCATTCTCAACTTGCCACGTCTTTTGTTCTGGGTTGCACGGCGCAGATTGGTCATTGTCTCACAATAAGCTGCCGCATTGATTGCCTCATTACGAGGCAGAAACTCCATAAGCAATACTCCTTTTCCTCCTTTTCTGTCCCAAAAAACTGAACATGATTTTCCGGGTAGAAATTGTTTGCTTAAAACTTCACTTGTGTGGGTGAATCTGGATGCCGCCATTCTATGGACTGTTGCTTTGATTCTGGTGTGACGTGGGTCACCCATGTTTCATTACCCGTAACAATTTGGCTGAAGAAATCATCACCTTCGTTGTGGTACCACTCAAGGAAAGTCTGAAAAAAAAAACTGCCTAAACGTTTGGTTTCGTGCACATTCGTCAACATTTTCGGTACCCAACGTGCGCACAATATTTATTTAATTTAATTGAAGTGAGGAAATCTTAAAGCGTCTGCTTTCTCGCACCTTTTCGTCCACTTTCTGCACCAAATCTTCATTAACGACTGAACGCACCCACTTCGTTGTTCATCATGCACATTTGTGCGGCTATCTTTAAATGCTCTCACCCACTTCCTTACCATTCCATCACTCATAATGTTTTGTCTGTAAACTGCACAGATCTCACATCTCACGATGAATATCAATCGGTTTTAGTTCTTTAGCACTAAGGAATCGTATAACAGCCCAGACTACACAGTTGGCGGGACTCACGATTATCGGAGGCATCTAAAAAGCTCAGTAAACAACTTAAACAAGGGCGAATCAGACTGTAATGGTATCAGTGCGTAGGTGAGAGTTGTAGGTACTCAGTGTCGATGCGCGGAACGCTGATCGCAACGCTGCGGCGGCAGAATTTCAAAACGGTACTTACTTTAAAACATGTCTCGTATTTTCTGCACGAGCGAGACTGCCGCATATTAATATAAATATTATGTGAAAAAGTCGACAATTTTCATCTATTGATGTCCGACAAACGATATTGTAACCGATAATGCGGAAACGCTCTTACAAGTAGCGAATTAGTCAGATGTTTTCTACATTTTCCGCGCTGTTTTTTGTAGTTATTGTTTCGTTTCGTGCAGCACCTGATTAATGCGGATTCTAGATGGTTTGTTTGTATGCATAGTTTTTTTTTTTGAATATGCTCTAAATGTCGGACAAAACGCAGGTTGTGCGTTTTATGCTTGGAACGTATGCAGTTTATTTTTTTTGTTTTGTAAAGGCCCCATTTCAAGGCTGGAATGTTCGGGAGAGCGAGCAGCTGGCCGGAATTGCATTGCGATCAAATGGAAACGCGTTGGTTTCCCGGACAATTTACGAGGTACCGGCAAAAATTCCAGTTTAAATATTAATCGGTCCTGACGCTATTTCGTTTGCAATTGGATCGAATGATAAATTTCGCTTTAAGAAGAACCGATTTGAAATTAATGGTCAAGTGTAAATTGAGCTTGTACGATTTACCGAAGCGTATAAACATACCGGGTGTTTAAAATGCAAAAAGAAAAGAAAAGGAAAACCTGCTCTAATTCGTTGAATTTTCACTACATTTTCAGGAATTTGTCGGTATTTTATGGATAATTAAAATAAAATAATAATGATAATTAACTTTAAATTGAAACACAGAATAATTTCACCAACTTTTTATTGAAAACTCCTGAAGTTTCGGTCACGCGACCATTTTCAAAGGAAACAGTAAATCTTATACTTACTACTACTTATACGTATAAGATTTACTCTTTACATTGAAAATAGTCGCGTGACCGAAACTTGTCAGAAGTTTTCAATAAAAAATTGGTGAAATTATTCTGTGTTTTAATTTAAACTTCAATATTATTAAAATATGTTTCACAATAAATGCACCCCCGTCAGTGTTAAGTGTATTAAAATAAGTAACAGGAATATATAGGCGCAGTAATTGAACCATATTCGATCGAAATATATATTGTTTTAGTTTAATCATGTTCTTTTACAATAATTCTACCATTGAAACTAGAGAGTATGAATAATATTTGTGATGTACAGTTCCCGGCACCTAAGGAGATTCAAAAGCCATAAATCATCGTATGCGCACTAGCAAAGCTTAGCCCCTTTAGGGCGGGGATAACTGGTGAGCAAGGTTCAGTAGCGTAGTGGCAAATAGTTGCAAATTAACAGAGCAGAGAAGGGGTTGTTAGGGTAATTAAATCAGTTGAATGAATTTACTTGTGTTCCGTGTTCAGTACTTTTTCTCTCAGTGATACGCGCCGCTGAACTACAAGTTGACGTTTCGGTCCAGGTATATTCTTATTGGCTCTTTCGTTTAAACGTCTCCGCCTACCTACCTGTCAATGTGACCGTCGATGAATCTCCTTAGGTGCCGGCCACTGTATCTATGGTGGGTGCTTGCAAGTTGTTTGAATTTAACATAAGATTATCTTCACTGCTACTATTTTTAATCTAATATTTACCCAAATATATTTTAAATTTGACGAACAAAGGGGGATACAAAAAGTGTTATCACCTAACATAATTCTTATTTCTATCTCCTGCTGTATTTCAGGATTGTGTGATAAAGGAAGTAAACAAGTATGGCTATCAAACATTGTGTGGACTTTTTAAAATATTCTTCTAGTTCAACGCCACACTTATCAACTAGAGAATAAATAGGATAATTTGGATGAAGGTGAGTTGTTAACATTACAGCATACTTTGTACGAGTGAAGAAAAAACGATAAAAGTAAAGGAATGTAGAGAAAAGGGAGTCAATGCACTCGGGTATCCATTGTAATGTACCGCATGGCACAAGAGTTTGTGGATGAAACTATAATGTCCATCCGCCTCTCTCTACGTCATAGTTCTTAATAATTGTTAATATTATGAACTTCAAATTTGGCACAGTTAAAGGAAATCAACTAATATATACATATGTGTGCGATTTGTTTTACAAGCTTGTACGATACATATTATATATTTATGTGTTTGTTATTTGTGCAGTTAAAGTTATGTAATGCAAACGGTTGTTGTTAAATTGAAGCATAACATTTGGCCGCGCGTATGGTTACAGTAAAATTTAAAGTCACACTTATGTTTGAAGTCGTAATAAATACATATACATACATACATACGTATATATACACATAATATTTTATAATAAAAATTTCGACGTGCGCCTTTAGCATTTTCAAGTATCTCATAATTTTTAAGGTTAATTTTGTATCTCGAGTCTATTTTTGAAGTGTCATGTATAGTAGTAATGTAATAATTTTTAACAACGTCTATAGACCATGACATCAACAAGTACCTGTTGTACTACCTACATGTAGTTAGTTATCAGTAGATATCATTGCGTCTTCCAAATGTTATATTTTTGACTTATTAAATAGATTAGTCTTTTAATTATTGTAACTTCATAATAAATAACAAAAACACATATGTTCTGGTTACAAAATGCATTCATTAAAATATAAACTACTAACCTAAGGGTAGGGGTAGATAAATCGGCATACTCTAAATAAAAACTCATTTGTTAAACTTTCACAAAATACTTATTATCAGTCTGACAATTGTTTTGACTACTACTCGCTCGTTTCCAAAGAGTAAGTACAATCTTACTAAAGCTAACATAAAATATTTATAAATAGGACACACTAAATAAAAATAATATTATGGATAAACGCAAACCCGAACATCTCAGAGGGCGGTTAATAACAGCGAGGTATTACCTGAATATATTCTGTTTGGTTATTGACCAGATTCTTATTTTGTTTAAGTGCTTTTTTAATTTACAAATTTTCCAGTACTCTAGTTTGTACTTTTATTCTGAATATGTAAAATTTTTATGTTTTCAAGATTAATATTATGTTCGAAGGAAATGCAATGTTCAGATAGTCCGGTATTATTATATTATTTTTTCTTGTTTTCTTATGTCCTTTCACACATGTTGCATGTGTCTATCCTCTGAATATTTACAAAGGAGGATTAAAATTATTTAAATAAATTTAGTGGAATGTTTATAAGAACGGTAATAAGTCCTTGGTCAGCAAATTTATCGAAATTATCAGATGTAGATCGCGATTTCGAACTTAGTTCTCATCAATACACCATGCGTAGATCGTTAAATTACTGAACAAACCGAAGTTATATGTAAAAAGAAGTTGATACAAAATCATATTACAACCAGTACATCGCCATCTACTGATATTTACTGCTAATTCTGCATTTTGTATGTTTGATGCGGGCCTTACGAATGTATCTAGTTGACAAACTGAATCTACGACACAGCTTATATTAGGTGATAGGCACGTAAACTTATATTCTTCTTCTTAATTTGATTTGTGTGTCTGTTATGTAATATAAGCTGTGTCGTAGATTCAATTTGTCAAGTAGAAATATTCGGCAAACATATGAAATATCACAATTAGCAGTGAAAATCAGTAGATGGTGATATAATACCTTTAATGTGATATTAGAAAGTTTAGAAATAAATAAGTAAATAAAATAAAAAAAGGTAATGCTTTAATAGAGATTTGCAATTCACCACTTCTTAATCTTTAATTAGTTAACATGCATGTATGAATCTACATATTATACAATAACCAATACAGCCGATGTTAGTTAATTTCTGTAATCTTTTGAGAATATGTGTACCTATTAGATAACGATTAATGATCCCTTATGGCCCTTTTGCGTAATGAGGTCATGGTCCTTATGGAAATTACTCTGGCCGAAGTTCGTCGAATGAAAATGGTTTGTTGAGAGAGTGGTGCGGTTACAATAATAATGCGAGAACCATTTCAACTTCGAAAGCTATTTCGTATCTAAATGATTGTTTCAAATGCTTCACGTTGTTGTACACGTGATATCAGCAGCGGTAAAGCGGGTGTTCTGCAAATGTTTACTTGCTTATTTTTTTAAGTTAGCCATAGAAGTATGAATATTTTTCCGAACCTTTGCAAAATGGATAACGATGAAAAAGTCAAATATCTCGCGTCCATTTCTGATTTTACGATTATCCTAGAAACAACTTTTCCGCAAAATCGGGGAAGAAAAATTATTTTTTCTGAAAAGTTGTTTCTAGACTAATTTGGTGTCGTAGAAAAAAAAAAATGAGAAAAATTTTCATTAGTGTTGGAAGCTAGATAACAGGAGGGCTGGAAAGTTCGTAGGCTAGCAGAGATTTTTTTTAATTTTATTAAATTTGATTTAATTATTCAATATAATTCAGATTTATTACGATTGAACAGCTCCCAGCTCCAAACACTGCATAGAATCATCGATCCGTTATTGTTTTTGGTCGATTGTGAGCTCGCGGCTCGCGTGGCACCCACTTTGTACAGACCTTTCGCAATTCCAAATATTCATTAACATTCACGATATGACCAACATGTTTCTTTGATATCTTTAGAGTCGGGTCTCGGCTATCTCAATCAACTTCACTTTACGGTTATTAAAAATTATTTTGTGGACTTTTTTGATGGTTTCGTCGGTAACAGCCTCCTTGGGGCGTCCAGTGCGTGCATCGTCCTCGCTGCTCATTTCGCTTCGTTTAAATTTAGTAAACCATTTTTCTACGGTTGATTTTCCTGGTGCAAAGTCCGAAGTCCGAATAATGTTTATCAAGCCAAGCCTTGATTTCAACAGAATTTTTTTTGCCAAAAAGCCAAAAAGCAATGCTTTATTAACACACGAAATTCCTTTTTATTCATTTTTTCAAAGTAGCAAAAGTTCTTTCACTAAAAATGGTATAACTCAGATACTAATAGTGCAGCAGCTGTCAAATTTATACACGCGTCTTTTGAAGGTTAGGGCTAATTGAAAATCATATGGATTTGATACTAGTAGCGCCATCTATGCTAACACCATGTTTTATGTCAAATAAATGAAGTTTGTCTCCTAATAATCATATATAAATTATGATTTTCGGATATTTTCCTTTATTTGTGCTATAAGATCATCCGTCTTGTCAAATCCCAAGATTGTAGCTCTACGGGGAGCACCCTATCGGGTTGGATGATCAGTCAGATTGTCCTCGGGTTTGGTTTTTTCGTTGGGAGATGCGCAATCCTAAAATGGGTAATTACAGCAGTAGTCCCAACATTTTAGCAGCTCTGATTAAATCATTCTTAGGACCTTTTATGATTATAAACTAACCCTTCGAAATGTTTCGCTAATTCACAGTTGCAATGGCAATAAATAGTGAACTGGGTTGGGTATTTTACAGACCATTAAACGCAATTATAAATTAAATTTTATCATGTTGGCACACTGGTACATAAAGTTGGGCCATTAAGTTTTAATTTAATTTCTTAGCGCATAAGGATAGTAAAATTTTCGATCTGTTTCTCATCAGCAAACAATTGCCAAACCACTCAAATATTTTATGGTGTGTAGAAATTTGGAATAGGTGTAAGTTAATATATGTTTAAACTGGTGGATGATACATAACCATTGGCATTTGAGTATGTATTTTAATTCCGTACTTTTCAAACAATACACAATTTGAAATTTCAATTTTTTAGTTTTTTCTTTAAAATATGTATCACTGAAAAGCGCCACTGTTAAAAAACGTTTATTTGATTTTTGTACCACCAGAAAAAGAAAAAATATGTTAAGCACTGCCTTAGAAAACGTTTTCTTTGTTTTTAATTTTTTTTTGGAATATTTTACTCCAAATGATTTAAAGTTGTAGTAACTAGTGACACACCTTATGAGTCTTAAGTGGAAAAAATATATTTTATTTTAAGTTGTCGGGATTTGAAACTAAATTAATCCAAGATTTCATTGTATAGATTTTTTGATTTAGTGTTAATCTTGATAGACAACTGTCCTGTTTCCTCAGAATAATGAGATCTAAGATAGGGTTGAACCCGTCCGGGTTGCCCCGGAGCTAGGGTAGCTTGGTGAACGTTCGGATAGGGTCTTGGGTATAGTCTGGATTTTAAAAGTTCCTTTGTCATATGCCTGCCATTAGGCCACACACCAGGGCCACGGTCCCGCTCATTCATATTAAATTATTAAAAATAATTATTCAAACAAATAAATACCATTACGTAGCGTTATTAGAGCGTTTAGAAGACGAAGTCGCGGGAAAGCGGCCTCATTTGAAGAAAAAGATAGTGCTGTTTCATCAAGATAATGCAGCGTGTCACAAATCGTTGAAATAGATGGCAAAATTCCATGAATTGGGCTTCGAATTGCTTCCGCATTCACCGTACTCTCCAGATCTGGCCCCCAGCGACTTTTTTCTGTTCTCAGACCTCAAGAGGATGCTCTCTGACAGAAATTTCACGCCGATGAAGAGGCAATCGTAATCGCCGATACGAAGCCTATCATATTTTGAGGCTAAAAACAAATCGTATTATATAAATGGTATCGAGAAATTGTATGACCGCTATCATAGTTGTATCGCCCTCGAAGGGAACTATATTGAATAATAAAATCAAATTCTATAAAAAAACATATTGATTAAAATTTATTTGAATTATATACACTACGTATTTGAATGTTCCTCGATTAGAATACTTTATTACTGATTACTGATTACACGATTACTGAGCTTAACAGCAATCCATTTGGTTACTATAAGCATTTGATTTTCAGAATCGGCTCCATATTCTCTTGAACTTGTTTAGGGTTTTAAAGCTCAAAAATTCTCGGTTTTTGAATTTCTTGTCCTGGTTTATTGATTTTGCAGATAATAATCCCCTACTTTAAGATTAAATTGCAAATCAGAGCGATCCATAATATAACCTTTAATAAAAATTAAATAGACAACAACAATAATAATAATTTTAAAAAAATGAAGAACCCATTCGGTAAAAATTCTTTTTTTTTTTAATCCCGGCAGCCTAATATAACTGTAGAAATAATGCGTTGGGATGACATCATTGGTTCTTTCGTGACCTCGATAATGATAATAATAAAGACCCACTCCTTTGATATTTACCTACCATTTCTCAATTTCTCTTTTTCTCCGGTAATATTTATGTTTTTGCAAATGAGTCATACTTACACACATGTTATAGTTCACTACGTTACGTAGGTTGCTTTCATACATACATACATACACATTATTATCGATACGTTTTTCAACTGAGCAGTTAAGACTGGTTTATTATGCAAGGATGGCTTTGGAACTATATAAACTCCATACCCAATTATATTACTGGTATACCCGCAAGTTTAAAAATTAGACATATGGCGGTGGGCAGTTGAACTGTTTACCAATTTTTTTTTCAGTATTGTATCAACGCCCACTTCGTAAGTATACGAAGACACCGTTGATATGTTTGCTCCCGTGTAACCCACACATTGCTCAACATTCGCGATTTCTTTCCTTCTTAAAATAAATCGTTCGCAATCTTCTTTACGACTTACATACACAGCAGGTTGTGCGCGGTCAGTTATACGCAGGCATTACTGACCGAAATTTTTATTTTGCACAGGTAAAACGGTGCTGTATGTTACGATATACGGACATGTTTTTCCATATACTAGTATAACCCATCCAAATTTGAACGGATGGGTACCTTTATCTTTGGTGCATAACGTTTACACTTTAATCACGGCAATCCATTACCGCCAAAACCTAACCTAGTACTTCAAAGATGCCAATCATATATATATATATATATATATATATATACAGGGTCATTCAAACTGAGTGGTACTTTAGACGGTTTAGGGAAACTAAGCATGTTACAGATTTGAAAATTTGGGAGTTGGGAGTAGGGATTATCAAGGATGATCTATTTAACTAAAATAATTTCAACTAAGCTTTAGAATTTGTACAGGACGTTCAGAAAAAAATCCAAAGTTTAAAAACTTCAAACACGAATTACTTCATTTTTTTAAATAGCACCTAGCATATTTTATTTTGTCATGACGTTAGCCTTATAACTTGGCTATAACGGGTAAAAATTTCAACATTCTAAGTTATTTTTATGGAAGTTATAATTTTTTATAGTTTGCGTTGCGCTGCAATCTTTCTACTAATAAATTAAATTATCTCAGAAACTATTCATCGTAGGTAGGCGTACAAGTTGGTTATCAAAGTCACCTTAAAATTTTATGTTTCATATGAATTCATCGTAAAAAATATACCATTGCATTTAAAATAAGAGAGTTGACATCAACTTCAACATTATTTTAGTTAAATAGATCATCCTTGATAACCCCTACTCCCTACTTCCAAATTTTCAAATCTGTAACATGCTTAGTTTCCCTAAAACGTCTAATGTACCACTCAGTTTAAATGACCTTGTATAATTATATAAGCAACATTTTCTACATAAAATTATGCCAGAAATTTTCTCTATTATTTACTACTAAAAGTTCGGAAACAATCTCTTCGTAAGTTTGACTCATAAAATACAGGACAAATGCTCTTTACAGGGTTTGTGTGGTCCTTGAATAGGAGAACGAAAAGGACGATGTGTAACTTCGATTGATTTCAAAGAAAATTCGAAGTACTTTTCTCTTAAAAGTACCTACCTTTCGATTTCTTCTGCGAAGGGATTAGTAAAAAGTTATCCCTTTAGTAGTGTCTTTATTGATCGTTTTAAAGCTGCTAGAAGTAAAAGAAGATTCGGATATTACGTGCAAAACAGCAACCCTCTTATCAGATAAGAGTCATTAGTAACGTTGTACGCTCGACTTACTTTATTTGAACTAGTTTAATGGCACTCGTTCTGTTGATTTGAAGGTCTGCAACTGTTTCTAATGATTACTAACATTTCAATGAAAGTGTAGGGAAGTAAATTGTTTTAAAGAACACTTTTCGCGAGCTGCTATTTTTCTCATATTATAATCAATTAACGCGGATTTACTGGAGGTTAATTTAATTATCGTATTATTAATAACAACAATATATTGTCGCGTACAGGGTAGTAACTTCTGTAACTTTAACATCTGCATGTTCTTCTGATATTATTATTATTTATCGAACTAAAATATGGTGGTGAACTCCAATCTTTTCGCCAAATTTCTTCACCAAACTCTAACGACACTACTCAGGCCTGATTTGTCTAGTCTATTGGACTAAAAAGTTGGAACTAACAGACCTTGACAGGCCCGTGCGGAACCGTATCCCAGGCTGGGCATCCCATCCTCCACATAAAATTAAAAACTTTTTTGATTTCATTTCCACCAGCTACTCGTGCTGGTGGGCGGACAGTCCCTCCGATATATATTGTAGTGCAAAACCGGAGGGTAGGGCGTAAGGCCCTCTTCAGCCTCCTTGCAGCAATCGTGGGAATGGGTGGATGGAGTGGTTAGGGAGAGAAAGATGAGACGGACGAATTGAAGACAGAAGGGAAGTGAAAGATTATCTGTGGAATAATTAATGTCCCAGCATTTGCGTAAGTGATCCAAGGAAACCACAGAAAACTTGGACCAGAGCAGCCGGATCCGTGTTCGAAGCGGCGACCTCTAATGATAAGCAATGATCTAGAGCACTAGACCACGCCGCTCGGTATCATCCAAATTGCGTTGCTTAATTTATAAACAGCCTTTAAGGGCTTTTTGAACATACTTAACTGAACATGTACTTCTGCCGAAACTGTAAGATGACGTGGATTGCGATTTAGGACTTGGTTTTCATCAGCACGCCGTAGAATACAGATTTAATTAACCACAGACAGCGTAGTAAACACTATTAGTATAGATTTGTTTCTAACTGCCGGGTTATTAATGGTTTTTTACAAAGTCGTCTTGTTTTTTGATGATTTGAAAATTTTGTCACAATTTGTCGTTATCTCACACTCTAGTGCGATAAGTGACTATAAACGTGTATTAATTTTATGTTAATTGTAAATGACCATTAGTAAAATTGAAGTTGATACAACACTTTCGCCCTCAAAATCTTTACAACATTGAAATATGGAGGCTGCATGCAAAATTATAGCAGTGTTCTTAAGATAGGAAGCGTATCAGGATGTCTGTCCTCGCTCTAACGCGACCTGATTGGTATAGAGAGATACGACTGGGGAAGAGAGATCCAATGAAGCCGCGTTAGACCGAGAAAGAATGCTCGGATACATTGCCTATTTCAAGCACGCTGCCTCCATGTAATTACGTTTCAAGTTGGAAACGTAACCATAACCTACGCAATAGGAGAAAGTCTCGATAGCCAGTGGAGGAATAATAATAACGCAGCTGGCAACCCTATTATTATCTATTCGGCTGCTTTGCAAATTACTTACGAGATAACAGAAGTAGCAACAGAGAGAGAGAGAGAGAGAGAGAGAGAACGATCGTCCAGTTGGCATGATTCGGTCTCGAAGCTTACTTCGCGAAATAGCACGATTCTGTCAGATACTCCTTCGCACTAAGTAAATATAGACCGTCCGTCGTGTCGATTCGACTCGATTTTAGAAATTAAACACGTAATAACTGTAACGAAAGCAACCGTCTGTCACGTTGCTATTGTACTTACTGCTATGGTACTATGCGTTTAGATACTTTTTCAAAATAATATTATCTGTTCGTTTCATACGTATAGCACTGACCAGCGACAATAATGAGTGGGTTATATGAGTAATGGATCCAAAATAACACCTTGTAGAATAGACTAACTTTATGCCTACCCATTTAACCAATGATTCAGCAAAGAAATATAAATATTTAATAAAAGTTAAGCGAAAACATTTACTATGTTAATAGCTACTTGTACGTGCCAAACCTATGTTACTATTCTTTCTTTAGCGCTTTTGTTACATATAAGAATTCTTAATAAGCAGCTACAGCATCCGATATTGCCGGAAGTAATAGCTAACATCGTTTTGACCGGCGTTGCCTGTGTAATATATCACATTGAGGAAATTTCGTGAAAATTTAGAAACATTATATGTTATAAAGTAGTAGAACTTTCGAAAACATTCTGAAACATTAAAAATCTCCTCTTAACATATTGGTTACACTCACTAATACAGTAACGAACTATACCGGTGGGTGAAAGATGACATAATGTCTTAGAAAGTTAAGGAATTTTGGAAAATTTCAGATGTTACGAAATTTTGTCGGAAGTTCTACCACTTTTTTGTTTCCAAATACCCGGGCGTCGATTCTGCTCTATTCAATTTCCGAAAGCGGACGTGTGTGTGTGTATTTTGTGATACTCTTTCTTAATGGATGAGGAATAGAGATCGACCAAATCGTATAACCTCTATGGGGCTGAAGGGATCGGTTGTGGAGTAATAGCGGCATGCACAGACAAACCATGCTTACTTTTATCATAAAATGAATTAATTGGCAGTAAAATAGTAACTCAGTACATAATTAACAAATAAGGATAAACAAATAGTATATTTAATAAATAAATGAAATACGTTCACGCACGAACGAATGACACGACACGACTACTACTCTTCTATTTCACTATTGGGGTGGTCTGCACCCCATTAATCGCGCGGTACCACACACGTGCATTAGCAACCCTTTTCCTCTGCTCTTTCTGTCTGACTCTCCCTCGTACTCGATGTTTCTTTTCACCCTTACTGTAATAGTGTCTTCATTTCTATCTCTAACACTTGTGTTCCTATATGGGTTGATTTAAATATCACTTTTTAGCATTTTAGGTAGAGTATTGTGAAAATACCATAATAAAAACGCTACTGTTTCGCAATTAACAACCTTATAAAACAAAGTCAGCACAAATAACAGACAATAAGAAAAAATATATACAAAAAGACGAAACAATGCAAAAACACAAGACACAAAATATATAGGTACATACAATGAAAATAAGAAAGGAATTTATACAAAGAGAATAATATAGACTTATATGAGCAGGTTGACTGGAGAATTAATTTTAGGATCAAACTAAACTTTTTGTGTTTCATTCCCACCAGATATTCGGTCTGGTGGGCGGGCAGTCCCTCCGACCTACACTGTAGTGCGAAGCCGGAGGGTAGGGCGTAAGGCCCTCTTCAGTCTCCTTTCAGGAATCGTGGGAATGGGTGGGTGGTGTGGTTAGGGACAGAAAGATGAGACGGACGAAATGAAGACAGAAGAGAAATGAAAGATTCTCTGTGGAATGTTAATTCCCCAGCATTTGCCTAAGTGATCCAAGGAAACCACAGAAAACTTGGACCAGAGCAGCCGGACCCGGGTTCGAACCGGTGACCTTCCGAATGCTAAGCAGTGATCTAGAGCACTAGACCACGCCGCTCGGTAATTTTAGGATTTAAATGTTGGGGTATTTATCCAGTTGAATTGTTAGTAGAAAGAGATATAATATTCAAGAAGGACTGGTACTGACAGTAAAGTTGAAGGTACGAGTTTATAGACATAAAAGTGACCAGTATAGAATTTTGGGAAAAGTAATTAAGGGAAAGTCGAGCTATTAGTAAGGGGTGCATGCAGGTATAGGTGAAGTTGAAATTTTAGGTAAAGGCTAAGTTAGTTATGAAAAAATAACAGATATATACAATAGATTCTTCTTCGCCTGAAGAAGCTATTGTATAGCGAAACATATGTAGCAAAGTGTTTAATAAAAGTTCTTGAAATATTTTTCTATTATTTTTCCATTATGAATATGTTTCAACAAGTGACGAATTCAACAATCAACAGTTTAAGTTAGTGATAGTGGAACAATAGAATTTAGGTAGAAAGGAAACAAAGGCATGCGCAAGATAAGATGTTGTAAGTCTACAAAGTCTACAAATAGATTTAGAAAATAAAGATGGATATAAACGAAATAAAAATAATATTTATAAAAACAATAAAAATAAATATTAAACATTAATTAAATCACTACAACTTTATCAGTTAAATAATACGTCAGATTGAAAACATAATTCCATAATTCGTGTTAAAAAACTAAACATAGTACTGTCATGCCCATCTTATTGGAAATGGGAAAAGCTAAAAATGTTTTTTCTTCATTTATTATTGATAAAGTTCAAAACTTCTTTAATAATTTGGGTGGGATTTAAAGTGTGTTGTTTTATATTAGGGAAGCGGATAAACATTTCTAATTCAATTTATTACTTGTATTTTAACAGGGAAGTTGTTTTTGTCAACGATGGCATTATATTTGTATGTGGGTGTCAACAAGTGAATTATTTATGCTATAAAACAATTTTGCCAATTTCCTTGAAATGTCCGTTTCAATGGAGCAAATTTGTCTTTCACCCTGATAATTACAAGATATTGTGCACTTTAGTGTACGCGATTGTTACAAATACTCATAATATGTGTGTAAAAGCAATTTGAGAAAATATTTAACTCACTTAAAACTATATTGTGTGTCTCTATGTGACCTAGAGAAAATTTAGTAGTACCAATTTAAATACGATTGTTAAACATGAAAGGTAATTTGAATTAAATTTTAACAGTTACCTAATGTCGTCGCGTCGAAGGATAACATTTTGATTTAATGTTTCTTAAACAAACATTTATTTGAAAAACGGCTTTAACAATTCTGATGAAATTTTGAGGTGAAAAATTAATATGTCAAGATTTTTTATCTGGAAAAACTTGTTGTCGTGTTGTCAAAATTGTGTAAATATTCTTAAGGAAGTACTTATTTTAGTTCAGCTATTAGTCTAAGGGTGCGGTGTTCGCAATAAAGTATCTAAGAAGAATATTCCGTCCCTTTCTTATATAAAAATATTTTATCATTAAAAATTATTCGCGATACGAAATACGCTCAATTGTTAAAGCGTTTTAATTTAAAAGTGGTATATGATAAGTATGATTTCCATCTATAAAACTGCAATGTTACACTGAAATCGATCTACAACTAACTAATTATAGTAACACTCAACATAGACACAAAGTGTTTTGTTTAGCGGTTTCAAGGGCTGAAAGGAATTTTATTATTAATACTACATGAAAAATGTACGAATCAAATTGGTAGATTACATACACAGGTTAACGTAGATAAGGATGTTATGACAGCTAGTTAGTCTTATTTCGCAGGTATATTTTGTTCATATCCTTTATTGTTGAGGCATCTACTTCTTGAAACTTCATTTTAATAAACCAACAGATTTAACTTTCAAAACGAATTTCTTATTTTCACGACGTTGTTTCGCCGCACTGTGAATTCTTCAGGTGAAGATATTACAATAAGAATTAAAAAAAAAACTTTAAAAAAAAGCTTTTTTGTGTTTCATTCTCACCAACTACTTGTGCTGGTGGGCGGGCTGTCCCTCCGACCTACACTAGTGCAAAGCTGGAGGGTAGGGCGTAAGGCACTCTTCAGTCTCCTTTCAGGAATCGTGGGAATGGGTGGGGTGGTGGTTAGGGAGAGAAAGATGAGACGGACGAAATGAAGACAAAAGAGAAGTGAAAGATTGTTTGTGGAATATTACTGCCCCAGCATTTGCCTAAATGATCCAAGGAAACCACAGAAAACTTGGACCAGAGCAGCCGGACTCGGGTTCGAACCGGCGACCTCCCGAATGCTAAGCAATGATCTTGAACACTAGACCACGCCGCTTTTTTTTATGTTTTCGTGAAAGAGGGGAAATCTTCGAAAGACACCCATCCGTCCGTACGACTGGGTACTGTCGGATTCCCGAGGAAGGTGTCCTCGGACCTACCGACTAAAACCCCTCTACTTCAAGCTGCTCTAGGACCAATGGAGTCGGTCCTCTTCAGCTATATGGAAAGGAAGGTGCGTTGATTGGGATTTATTTGGTTTTGGGATTATGTAGGGTAGCGTAAGGTGTGTGGATAGTAATGCAACACAATCTTATATATGTACGTGCGCAGTACAGAACTAAAGCGGGGGGGAAAATTTAAAGTTAAAAGTTAATGTAATAGTAAATAAAAGTTAGGAAAGTGTACTTCGACTTACGCAGAATATTTAATTAATTGTAATAGTAATAGTTTAAAATATTACGTACAGAAAACAAAGGATCAAAATTAAATCTCTTGGAATCGTTGGATATAAGTCGATATTATAAAAAACATGTAATATTAAATATTATATATATATAAGATTATGTTTGTTAATTCTTATTGTAATCTCTTCACCTGAAGAAGCCACAGTGGGGCGATACTATTGTAGTGAAAATAAAAAATTCGTTTTGATAAGATTAACAGAGGACTGTGTCGGCACTAGATGGAACATATTTAATAGGACAAAAGATGAAGAAACACTCGGGGAAAATGTTCTATAAATTTATTTCGAAACTCTATACGTATTTCGGCAGTTATGCCATCGACAGGAGTTTAGTAACAACTGAAGCAATAAACTTAGGTATAATATTACAGTGTATGAGGGTTAATTACTGGTTTTTCCTATAATAAACATCTTAGGGTTTAATAGCGGTGATTTGCTTAAATCTAGTTGTTCGTTTAACAAGTCATCTTTATCTTTTAATTTCGAATGTTTCTAAAGCGTTTAATTTAGTTCCTTTATTAGCGAAATGTAAATTTTTTACATAATTAGGAATATCCTGATTTTGAAAATGATGATTATCTTTTAATAAATGATTGGAAAAATTAGAATTTTCTTTTACTAATATATAGCTTGCAATATGCTCTTTGCAACGGCTAAGAATGCTCCGACCAGACTGACCTATATAATAACATTTACACTGTTTATAATTAATTTTGTATACACCACTATTATGCAAAGGATCTGATTTACACTTGTTATTGACCAGAATTTGTTTTAGTGTATGATTATTATAAAAAGCAACTATTATGTTATCTCGTTTTAAATTTTTCGCTATGTTTAGACTGGTACTTCCTATATAAACTATTTTCCTGTAAGTTAGGTCCTCTTTTATAGGGTTGTAGGGATAAATTGACTTTAAAATAGTTTGTTTTTGTTTTTTTAGAGTATCTTATCAACTATTTTCGTATTGTAGCCATTGTTTTTTCCAATGTTTTTTATAATATTTAATTCTTCTTTACAGTTTTCTACAGAAAGCGGAATGTTTAATAATCTGTGTATGAAACAATTAAATGCTGATAATTTTGTTTTATAAGGGTGGTTTGAAGACGCTGGAATTATTGTATCAGTGTAGGAAGGTTTTCTATAGATCTTAAATTCTAGTTTATTGGACCTTCGTATTGTTAAATCAAGGAAATTAAGTTCACTGTTAGATTCCATTTCCATAGTAAATGTAATAGTTTTGCTTATGTTGTTGATATATTTAAGAAAGTTATCTAATTCTCTGTTTGTTCCCGTGAATATACAAAAGATGTCGTCCAAATAGCGAAACAATCTAAAGGCAGTTTTAGCGTAACTAGATAATAAAATTCTATTTTCTAAATCATGCATACGGAGTAGTCTAGTTTATTGGTTGTTTTGTCTTTTTTATTTGACGTTGTAATCCTCTCAATGAGGCACAAAACTGCATTTTTTAAGTTTAAGAAAACGAATTAGTCCTTCAAGGGAGTGGTTAAGTTGGGTGGACGGTAGGGCTTACGACCAAAAAAATTGAGTTTTATATTCACCACTACGTATTCTCCCCCTACATATTCAAAAACTAATAATTGCTGTCTACCAAAAATGTTAATCTATGTACCGATTGACTGGCCTATTTGTTATTTAAGCATTTAAGTGCCTTATTATATTTGAACACATTATTTCGTTCAGATTACAAAATTGCATAATTGACCGGATACATGCGAGGTAAATTCGTCGGGACCATTAGATTTCGTTATGTTTTTCGGGTAGTGAGAATTAGTAAAATCAGGCCAAAGAAGTTCGAAATAGACACATTACATTGAGAGTTGTAAAGGTGCGTTAATTTAGAGCACGTTAAACTAACTTTAACGAGTTAATAAAACGCGGAAGATGTAAATTACCATTGCCTCTAAAATAACAAACCGTTCGAATCATCATGCACTCGCACTAAACTACATAATATACTATACGAGAACTACATATTCACTTTTTTATCTTTCACAAATGGCTCTATAATGGGTCGGAGGTGTCAAAATAAATCTGGCACAAATGGAAATATAGGTGTACATTTTTAGAGCCCCTGCAAGTCTCTCTACACTTCCATGCTCATACATTGTCATACGCCTACACATTTCTCCGAATGCATTTAGCGGGCAACACAGCAAATGGTGGTAATATGAATTGTGTGGATCGCAGGGATTAAGGGTGTCGCGAACTTGGCCAATACCAATTAATCGTAATTATTCCTAGATTTATGCCGTGGCAATACAATAAAGCAATTTTAAATTAACAAACACAAATATAGGTTACAAATCCTTATTAAAATTCACAATGATTATTTCGACACACTGTATATTCTTCAGATGGAAGAATGGTTATTTAAAACTAATTACAATTGCTATTTATCTACCTTTATTTTAGACATGTAAAATTTGAAAATTTCCATAAAACTCATGATTGTAATTCAATAACTATTCCGTGTAAGTATAGACAGTGTTTTTATTTTTATTTTTAAAACTTTTTTTATGTTCATTAATACGTTCAAAGAACGATCTACGGGTTTGTCTATGTAAGCTTAGTCACAATCCCCACAATTCAGTAAATAAAACAGTCATTTTTATTATCTTTAATAAAATTGCCTAAGGTGTTCTTAATTCTAAAAGAGACCCGTCAAGCTACAATGTTTTTAATGGTTTCCTATTTTAGTAGAAATGGTACCTAAGTAAGTAAGACTAGTATAGTTTGAATTTTGTATGAATAGACTAAATTTAAGTTCATTATCTAAAAATTGTGTAATAATTAAAAGACTGTAACCATTATTCTGAGCTAGCTTAAGAATTCTATGGAATTCTGTATTGCAATGTGATCTATCCATCAGTCTGTGTAGATTAGAGTGAACAAATGCCGAGCGGCGTGGTCTAGTGCTCTAGATCATTGCTTAGCATTCGGGAGGTCACCGGTTCGAACCCGGGTCGAGTTGCTCTGGTTTTCTGTGGTTTCCTTGGATCATTTAGGCAAAACCTGGGGCAGTAATATTCCACAGATAATCTTTCACATCTCTTCTGTCTTTATTTCGCCCGTCTCATCTTTCTCTCCCAAAACACACCATCCGCCCATTCCCACGATTCCTGAAAGGAGGCTGAAAGGGGCCTTACGCCCTACCCTCCGGCTTTGCGTCACAGTGTAGATCAGAGGGACTTCCCGCCCACCAGCACGAGTAGCCCTTTATGAATCACTGAGTCCTGAACTCCTGTGGCATGTGCGCTCCCATATTCGACTCTTCCTGACACATCCCGTCGTCATTTTCATTTGACTGGCTTGACATTCCTTTTGTATTCATACATACCATTCATTCTGCAATCACACCGCCTAACCTAGATGTTCCTATCTATAACCTTGTTTGTAATCTCTTTACATCTGCGAAGAGAAGATTAAAATGTGAGCACCGTTATTTAGGTTGAAGTATTAGTTGATAATTTCTTAATCGTACTGCAAAATGTCAAGAAGAACAGGTAAATCATATGGTGACCTTGTCCAATATATATTACTTCACAAACGTCTAACGTTTGTTTTAACTTCTTTTTGTTTCTTCCATTGAAATAAAAGCAGTGCGACTTCATATGGTGTGGAAAAGCAAGATGATTGTATTCATTGCGGAAACGACTTAGTGTACCTACAAATAATAACGACTAACGATCACGCGTCTTCCGGTTATTTTGCGTGGTAATAAATAAGCTTGGCGGTATCAACCTCTTCAGATGAGGAAGTCGTGAAATATTATTAGAATAATACCATAATCGGTTACTGCTGTGCTCTTATGTGCCGATTTCGTCAGTTTTTTTACTTGCACAAATGGATTTTGAGTTTATGGCGTGTTAACTATTACATTACATAACATTACTGAGAAATTGCGTATGGTCTAATTATTCAACTACACACGGAACGTATTCTATCTTTTGCACTACCTCATATTACAACGGGAAAATAAACTGGAACGTATGTTATGCAGCATATAAAGTTAATAATGACGTACGTCCACCCTATTTGAATGCATATCTACTGTCCTTTTAGGCGACAACTTTCTCGAAAGAAGTTGTCGATCGGAATAATAATAAATTTGATGGATTTTATTGAGAATATTAAAATTAAATTAAAAAAAGTACGAAAAATTCAAGAATGAGTCATTCTTAATTAGATTCAGCATGTCTTGTTTGCCACTACTGGTAAAAGAGAAGTTGACAATTTGTTTTTACTGTAAATCTTACAGGAAAACAACATGGACACGGTATTTAATACTATAACAACGATCCTGAAATAGCAAGTAACTCTGGACCTCCTAAAAATTAGCTTTAAATGAACAAATTGATTGTAAAAACTCTCCACTACTAAATATCTTGAATAGTCCTTAACGTACCCAGTGCCCTCTCTCTTAGCTTACTCGTAAGACCTAATAAAGTTCGTCAAATCTTCACCTGACGGAGCCAATGTTTAGCAAAACGATATTCTAGTATCCACAAAATAAAAAGTTATTTGAAACTAAGAGTTTATTTAAATTTTCAACATGAAAGAGATGAGTATAAAACGATCAAATACAGAGGAATTATTGAAGAAGGTGACAGTCAGAGCTGAACATGGATCGAGGAGAAACCATTGGTGTGAAATGTATTATTTTGACAAAGTTATGTCAGATTATAGTGGAAGAAAAAGTATGTTTAAGAAAATGTATAAAGCAATACTGTATATATACGAGGGTAAATCAAATATAAACGGTAATTTTACTATTTAGTTTAGCACGTAATTCCGAACTAGAGGATTCCATGCTCGAGTATTGTTTGGTTTATGAGGAGGGGAAAACCGGCTTAGGTAGCAGCTGTGCTCGGTTCTGTTTGCAGTACAGCCATGACTGAGCGCAAGGTACCTTCGTCTGTTGCACAAACACAATGTGCATAATCATAAAGTTTTTAACCAATGAAGTCCATCGGAAATTTTCACTCGTCTGAAGACACAGTTTGGGGATGCTATACTGCCTCAGAATCGAGTGTATACGTGGGTCGTGGGTCACAGAATTCAGGGATGGGCGAGAACGTGAGAACGTGTCGAAAATGAAAGTCATGATCGACGCCCAAGAACAAGTCTCACAAATGACAACATCGGTGGTGTTCGAGAGCTTGTTGAAGGTGATTACCATCAGCCGGTTAACTATTGAACAAGTCTCATCAGAAGTGGGTAAAGTGGGTATCAGCTATGGGAGTGTTCAATCCATCATCACTGATGAACTTGGCTTTAGAAAAATTAGTGCTCGCTGCTCATTTGGTTCCAAGGTTGTTGACCGAAAATCAAAAACAGGTCAGGTCGGGATCAGTGAAATAACAGTGACTTATGAATCGATTTCGTCATCAAGGGGAGTTTTTTTATGCGTATTGATATCGTCACTTGTGATGAGACGTGGATCGACCACTACACTCCCGAATCAAAAATGACGAAGAAAGGATGAAGGTTGCCCTGTCAAAGCCAAAATCAAAACCCGTCTCTTAGCCTGCTTGCGACTTGTTTTCTTTGACTCAAGGGAAGTTCTACTCATTGATTTTCTTCACGGCCACCGAACAATGAATGGGGGGCTTACTAGTCGAGTAGAGTTGTTACAGTCGACAAAAGTTGCGCATCGAAGCAAACGACGGGGTATGCCCATTCGAGACGTAATCCTCCTTCATGACAACGCCAGATCACACACCGCAGTTTTGACAAGGATAAAATTGGAAGAAATGGGCTGACTTGTCACTAATCATCCTGTAATTATTTTTTGATCGCGCCCTTGAAAGAATCACTTGGAGGTAAAAGATTTGAAAGCAATGAAGAAGTAGAGGCACATACTCCTCTGTGCACAATTGGCTGACAACTTTCCCTCAAACTTTTTATGAAGAAGGAATATTCAAACATTCAAATCGGTGGCAAAAGTGTGTAGAGCACGGAGGTGACTGGTGACTACATTGAAAAATGTTAAAAGTTTAGTTTGTGTGTACCATTAATCAATAAATTTATTTTACAAAATTATCGTTTATATTTGGTTTACCCTCGTATAAGTATAAAACGTAAAAAGTCGTATCTAGAGTAAATACCTTGTAGGTAATAAATAGATATAACCTGAAAGCTATTGATACATGATAAAAAAATATTTGTCTACATAGTTTTTTACGGGCTGTTAAATAATGATTAAACTACATTTGCTTCAAATGGGTTGACGTTCAAATTCTATTTAAATTGGAGCAAAAAATCTATAACGAGACAGATAATAAAACTCTATAACAATGAAAACGTGTAAGCTATTTTATTGCGGTTATAGCATCCCATGTTTAATTTATTGCCAACACGGTGGGAGCTTTTTTATTTTATTATATGAATTGTTCGAATGCTCGTAACGCACGAAATGAAAGCAAACGAAACTCCCACAACACGCGAAAAATGTCCGAAAAATTTTTAATCGTCGTAAATAAAAAAAAAAAAACGAAAAAGTAAATTAGCCAACGAATTTCCAAGGTTAGCGAATTAACAACGATCTTGTTCATTAAGGAAGTTATTTATAATTGCAAAGTGTTTTGTATGGCCCACTTAGTAGCTTCCCTGTATAAATAAACTGACTAATTTTATTTTAGTTCTGATCTATTAATATAAACAGTGTGTAAACATGGTCGTCACTGAACCTGTACGGCATCATCTGTGTAACCAAATGACATGTCGTTGTTGCAACGAGACCTACGTTCTACATTCGAAAAAATTACAACATCAACACAACAATTATTAGACCAGCTAATGAACCTTATCTTCTCATTTAAGTTTACGTTTCCTGTAGCACGCTGATATTTTGAATTACCGACGTTGCATACTACTTTTGATGGGTAGGTTGAATTAATGTTTTTTGATTATGGTTCCATATCCAAAGAGTGGAACGGAACCATATTGTTGAGGCAACACCGTTGTCCTTCTGTCAAAGGCTTCCTTCTAAACTAAATGATGTATCGATTTGAGATACACACAAACATCATATGCAAATCGTTGGTCCAGTAAAGCTATAAGAGAGGGTTACATACAAACAGGCTACATGGTAATTATGATTGTACCTATGCTTGTAGGGTGTAATTGTAAGCAGAATATAAATACGATAGATGGCAACTAAATAACGAGATTGGCCTGAGATATGTGATTTATTACAAATAAACTTACTTTCAACAAACTCTCCATTTATATCTATACACTGCTGCATACGTTTTTTTCCATTGTTCAAAACAATACCTTAGCTAAGATAACTTACCGGGCTTTTGGGTCGTGGTCTATAGGCTTTTTTGTTGCCTGACGTTTCGTCAGCGGCTGCGGCTGGCATCTTCAGAAGCATTTGTGGTTTGGTCAGCTTTCGATCTCGAAAACGTCTGATGTCATTAGACCACGACCTAAAAACCCGGTAAGTTATCTTCATTCGATTGACGCCGGTCGTGAAAGCCTACATACTACAATTAATATCTTAGCTCTCATCATTTGTCAGTCTCTTCCACAACTCTGTCCGTATTGTTTTTACTTGTTCAACAGGTAAAAGTCTCACGGTGCAAATACGGAAGATGATGAAGCACCGAAATGCCCTTGTTCGCTAGAAACTGCTCCACAGATAGGCCATTGAAAGCTGACGCGTAGTTCTCGTTCAGAATCCATGACTTATTCTTCCACAAATCCGATCTTTTCCTCCTTACTCTTTCCCTTAGCTTGATTGTGCCTTCTTTGTAAAAATTCTCACTAACTGTTTGACCCTTAGGCACCCAGACATGATTATTGCATTTTCTTCCATTTCGTCTGTTTATTCATTTTTGGGACCAACCGATGTACTGTTGATGCTTTGCTTCTGAATCATGCTGGAAAAACCAAGTTTGTGATGATTTTTGTGAGCAAGTCTGGGTGTTTCGTGTGACTTTTTGTTCCTGATGAGGTTTCTTGGCACCATTTTTGGACAAACTTTTGTTATGTTTAATTCAAAATGCAAAATTTGTCTTACTGTCTATTTGTTAATGTTTACCATATCAGACGTTTCCCTCACAATTTAATTAGTTTTCTGAACGATTACTTAAGTTCTTGTAGTCACAGGTCGACCAAGACTTTCATCATCATTGACCTGTTTCTCGACCTTCAGAATTTTAATTGAATCTGTCTTTAATCTTAAATATAGTTATTTGTCTGTTTAGCGGCATTTCTTAATCGTTAACTGCATAGATTGTCGAGATGGTGAAGAATGAATCGGTTTGGTGTTCCGTTGACAGATCCCGTGACACGCCCTTTTCGTATTACCAAGTGTTTTTTTTTTTGTTTAAACGGCAATTTTTTCAAACAGCCCCCTGTTAACGTTCGGCGAGCACAGCTGTTGCTTTTAAATTCCGCAATTTCGTAATTTACCGATCTAAAATTAGTTACGTGCACACTGTTTACGAATTTCTTCGGTGCGTATAAATTTCTGGCTATTTCAACGGCTTCATTAATCTCCACAACTTGCAATTTCTGTTACAATTCCTAGTTAAGAACTTTAACATGTTTATTTACATGTTTGAATTGAGGAATATTCATCGTAGTTTTTCGAAAGTACATTTATTATTATTAAGGACAAAGGGTCATGACACAGGACGCATTTGGGAATTTTGATCTGTAAATAAAGTCCCATTTCTTAAGAATTATTTATATCCTACTTTTAGTTTCTGGTTTATTCTTTTTTATTAACGTGACATGTCGCGCTTTGGAATTAGACTCTAAAATGACCATTACCGATGTGGTGTATGTATGGGCTTGCCTGATTTATCAAACTTGACACTCGTACATATTATTTTCCCTATCCTCTAAAATTAACTGTTGAAGGAGATTAGTCGCCGTAGTTTTCTAAAGTTCATTTATCTTTCATTTTTAAAAGGAAAAAAAGGACCTGAAAACAATTTATAGTCGGGGATGCTGATCTCCGAATAAAAAAATCTCAAATCATCATATATACGATTACAATAGTTTTTAGCAGTAACCACGCAGTTAATCTGTATAAATTTAGTATAATTATACTGATATTTTTTTCTTATTGCATTAAAACTATTCTGAATTAAAATAATCCATTAGTACAACATTTTTTTATTGAATTTGATCATTATGCTGCTATCTACTAATAATAACATGTACCACGAAGCTCACAGCGACTATTTCTGCACTACACCGAGCGTCTTAGTACTTTAGTAACTCTGTGATACAGTACAGATGTTGCAGCGGTGTACGTTCATGGTAGGACGAGTAATCACTCGGGCGTACCAACTAGTTATATGTACTATGGTTTTAGTTTATTTTTACTTGATTAAATATTACGCCTGTCCCTTTAAGGGCTTGTCTAGTCTATAATGAAATAAAGTTGACAGCCCTATATTATTGAAAATTTTGAAAGCATCGGTATTTGAAATTGACTGTCGTATATCCAACATTCCAAAGGGTTTTTAATTTATTATGGTTTTTGATATCCAAAAAATTCTGTATTTTGAGTAGGTATAGAAAGGTAGGCTAGCTTTACCGATGCAGGGCAGGGCCTCCTATTCTATTGTTGCGGTTATTCATTTTGTCCTGCATTTCTTACGTTAAACAGACGTGATTCTTCTTGATCCGAACTTGGGTTTGGTTCTTTAACGCATCACGATCGATCTCAATTACGAAATTCTGTTAAAAACAAAGTGCAGAAGTAATTGAAATCTATTAGTCATTGACGACACGGTCCGTAATCCCAGCATATAAATCGCTGCTTCAGTAATGGTATCTGGCATCGATCTCGGGCACGATCACATGGTGAGGTGTGAAAATAAATCGTTCGATGGGTTTAAAGTTTCTGTTGTTGCCGTCGTCCATCGTCGTCTATATTTTTTTCGATGTAGCCGAGTACCCGTTTGTCCGTTTCTTCTCTCCACTTGTGCCGAATTTAATTTTCTCGAAGTGGTGACCCATTAGTGAGCGTCGAGGCGCGCGAGTTTCGTTGGCAGATGTCGCGCATATTAACCAATCAGCCTGGTATGTGAAGTCAATGGCCTAAACCTCCAATCCCTAAATAGTTCACCCTACTTTCGTTTCGTATTGAACCGATATAATGGCATCTATGTATGTATATATAAGCGGTACGGACAACATTCGACATCGGACATTTCCATAAACCATAGAAATTTGTCTATTTCGGATGGGGTCCAGACAGCCTGCAGCGGGCGGTCTCTTGTCTTTGTAGATCTCGAAATCATTTTAATATCGCTCATATATGTCAGGATGTTCGGTTATGATTTTTGGTTACTTACCTTCCCGGGATAGGTTTAATTATTGGTTACTTACAGCGATGTCTGTAAGGTAACAGTTGAAGATATCGACATATAAATTTAAATCCAAAAAAAGAAGGTATTAAAATCCTTTTTCGTCTAATTACAAAGGATCACAGATCCCACATTTTGAACGCGTCCTACACATAACCGAAGCTATATACCACGACCGGTTTCGACCTATCGGGTCTCATCAGGTGGGCACTGGCAGAAAGGCTATATAATAAATATAATTTTGGAATCAACAGAAACAACTACTCCGAGGGCTAATACCCCTACCGACTTTGGACATTGAATTACACTGTTGATTCCGAACGATTATTAGACGAAGATAACAATCCAAAAAAAGAAAGTATTAAAATCCTTTTTCGTCTAATTACATTGTCGGTAGGGGTATTAGCCCTCGGAGTAGTTGTTTCTGTTGATTTCAAAATTATATGTATATAAATTTAATTTTATATTTATTTACCGATTGTTCTACTACCATCAAAGTAGCGTCTAAGAGAATTCAGTTCAATGTCACATGTACTAAGTGACAAACCTTCTCAATGAATATGTATGTGTATTATTTATCACTGATTTGATTGTTTAAAGCGACTCAACCCTGCGCTATTCTTTATTTTTAGTTTATAGCTTTTCCCATCCTGAATGTTACCTATAAACTCCTAGATAGACTTGTTCTTTTCCAATTCTGAAGAACTTTGTTTTTAACTTTTTTATTCCAAAAACAGAAACATGCACTTACTGAAAACAGAAGCAAATATTTTCGTTTACGTATTTAAAAATAGTATCACCGTACGGTGCTGCTTCTACTAATCGTGGTGTAAACTCACCCCAATCAGTGGACAGCGGCGACTGCCGACCCCAGAGACACCTGCTAGGATCCCGCTTAACTTCTGTCGCATATTATTAAAAACGTATCATAACTTAAAAAAAACAGCATACTTCGACCTAGCGCCTCCGCCAGGGTGTCCTGGCTAACGGTTTAAGAACTGATGCCAAACCGAGATTATCTAATAGGTAATTTATGTCGGCAGGTTTTTAGTCCAATAGGAGAATCTTGGCGACGTTGCGCACGTATGATGTATTTTTTACGTTTTATAAAGAAGCTTTCGTTTTCAAACACTAACTTTACGATTAAAGCATCTAAATATTTAAGTCATGTCGAGTTTTAGCGAAGTAAACAGCTCCATTACGTAGTTTCACTTGATTTTATATTTCCACGTCAAGCCGGCAAAAATTTCCGGTCCTAAAATTGTTTTTGTTTTTTTTACGAAACACGTAAAAAATGCATTTAAACAAAAAGTAATTATTGTTATGTTACACTTGTGTATGGGCATAGACATTCTTTAAAATTACGGGTACTAAATGAATATTGAAGGTTAATTGGAAAACAGTACCGACTCAGATTTTTATACTTACTCTTCTTAATAATGAAATATTTTTGAGAATTTTTTCCTCATTAATTTGAGGTGAATTGTGGTGGGTACAATTTAATTCACATTAATTCGCATTGAATAGTGTTCTTTTCGATTTGGCTGTTATTTAATTTAATTATTAGCTGTATTATTATCGGAAAAGTTGGGAGAGGTACAGGGGGCAGGGGGTCTAATGTTTACAGTCTGTGTAGGATAAAGTGGGAACTAAAAACCTCAAAAATTCTAGTTGGCTATTAACTCACTCACAATCGGTTAAAGTTATATATGGGGAATTTTATTAATTTTGAAATCTTCCACTACAGATAGTTTTTTGCCTTTTTAGAATTTAGAGAATTATTTTATTATTAGAACGATTTTCTGAAAAATCCATTGTACGAAGCATGTTTTTTAAGTAAGTACTGTTTTGAAATTAATAAACAACGTGCAAAAATATCTTAATAATTTTATTTTTAAATGAAAGCCTGTACCTTAATCTACTTTTCTACATAATTTTCTTCAATACTGAGGCACGTGTCTTAACGTTTGACCAGTGACCAGTTTTTGAATATCCTTCTCATAGAACTCTGCCGCCTTACTTGTTAACTGTTAACCACTGCATCACAACTGTTTTAACTTCGTCATCGTCTTGAAGACGCTGGCCGCCCAGATGTTTCTTCAAGTGCAGGATCAAATGGTAGTCACTGGGCGCCAGATCAGGGCTGTACGGAGGTGATCTAGAGTTTTCCAGTGAAAAAATGTGATGAGATCTTTGGTCCGACTAGCCACATGCGGCCGGGCATTGTAAGGCACATTTGTGCGGCCATCTTTAAATGCTCTCATCCATTTCCATACAATTCCATCAATCATACTGTTTTTTCCGTAAACTGCACAGATCTCACGATGAATATTAATCGGGTTTAGTCCTTTAGCACTAAGGAATTCACAGTCGGAGGGAATCACGTTTATCGGAGACATCTTAAACACTGAACTCAAGTAAACAATGTAAACAAGAGCGAATCAGACTGTAATGGCGTCAGTGAGTAGGTGAGATATGTAGGTACTCAGTGCGCATGCACGGAACGCTGACCGCAGTGCTCCGGCGGCAGAATTTCAAATCGGTACTTACTTAAAAAAACATGCCTCGTATTTATTGAATAAAAATGTTTTCATTATGTGAAGAAAACAAAAGTGTTAATAGAGATAGTTATAAGTTATATTTATTATCTGCTTTAAGAAGAACTCTGAAGACATAAATAAATAAGCAAGCTTTACAGTACAGACTTATTAACAACCGTTTTTGAATAGAGTTCTATTCTATCTAAACTTATTCAAAGCTACTCATCGGTTTTCAAGTATAATTGCATCGATCTAACGAGAATTTATGTGGAGAACAAATCTTAGAGCATACTGGATCGATCTATTTATTGAATATTATGCTTTATAAGAGGGTTTCAGGTAATCTGTTGAATGTTGGATTGTGATATAAAAGTACTATGCATAGGTATATGCAGAAGCTCTCAACGTGGGTGACATTTCAATTTTCCTTTGAATGACTATGCAATTAATAAGTCTGCCAGATTCTTTGTTTGATGACCAATTTCTACTTGACATGCCAATCCGAATCGTTCCTATTCAATTTCCTTCGCTAATTATTTGATGGTTATCCATCTGAAAATCGATACGAACAGAAAGGATTAGTTTACGCCGGGATCGTCTTCTGTGATTGTTTGTATATTATCTGTGTATACTGTATTCGTATTTATACAAAATAAAGAATAATTACCACAAGTAATCTTGAAAAACGGACATGTGTTTTATCCACTCGGAGTGTGAGTATTATCGACGATACGGCTACTCATACATATGGAATTTGTAAAGTTCCACAAGTATCTGAACCAAACAAAAAAAAATCCTACCTTTGACATTTTTTATTAGAAGCTCAATCTTCATCAAATACTTCCAGATTTTTTTGCTTGAAGTACTTAAGGTTACCCCAATTAAAAATTAACTTAAAATAAAGAAGCAAGACTTGGTAAAGTGTACTAGAATAATTTATTGTCTCGACAATATTGTTTCGAGCTATGTGCTCATTTTCAAGAATATACTTATACTACACTTAAACAATACACAAATCATAATTTATAGCCTACTTAAAATAAGGGGGGAGGAAAAAGTTTCTAATTCTAACTGGTTGTTCATTAAATTTTCTGCAATATTATTGAGACAATAAATTATTCTAGTGAAACTTTACCAAGTCTTGTTTCTTTATTTTAAGTTAAATATGTTTCACAAAAAGTAGACCCACCAAAGTTTAAAAATAAGAAATTAGTTCAAATGTTCTAGAGTATGATCAATACGATCATCCTAATCAGCTCCTGGTCAGGGTACACGACGACATTCTTTAATCCAGACAACTGATCAGCTCCTTGTCATGATATGATACTAAATACTTTAGTACGGTCCTGGAACATTGCTTTTGTCTGGCTGCTATCTGATGTCCTCAACTAAATCATTATACAGAATTAATTTTTACACTTGAACCGGTCCATATGTAATATTTTTATTAAAAATTTTATAAGAAATTCAGTAATTCACCTTTGATCGGGACCATGTATTTAATATTCTGATCTCAGAACTCAACTGTCAGATAGAATCTCCTTTTTTTGCTTATACCGACTGTATACATAAATTATAATGCACTAGAAAGTATTTTGTTTAAATTTTGAAAATTATATTATTATAATTATTGACAGAGTAGTGAACAACAACAAGACAAAACCTAATCCCCAGTAGATTCGATAACCATATCCGTTTCTGAAAATAATTTATAGGCAGGATCAATACGAAAGTCTTATCTGATCCGGATTTAAATCTGAATATATATTTCTAGTCTGGAAAGTTTTGTATGTTTTCGACCGAATCAGTTACTAGTTATTAGTTAATTTAGTTGTGCGTTGGCAATTAATTTAAGTTTTAAGACAATTTTAAACCTTGACTAATTTTTCGTAGTTAACAAATTCGTAAGGATTGCTCTGTCGGATAATCATGAAACATATTCTTCAAAAATATATAAGACAAAGAAAAAGCTTCTTTTTTATGTTTCAAAGGTTTTTATTAAAACTCGACTATCGTTTCGGCTAGCGAAGCCGTTTTCAAGAGTACAAAACAAATACTGAACTTGACGGGTTAAACTAGGTCTTATAAATGTAAACCCATCAAATAAAATAAAATAAATAGAGGTATACGATATACAATAGATACCAGTAATTGGACAACCTATTGTGTGCTTATTGATGAGAAATCTAAATATGTATCTATTAATAAGTCATTTCGAAAAACTGACTGTAAGTTTGTGATGTTATCGTTTCGTTTAAAAGCTTTCTTAATTGATTAAGGCTTTCGCGGCCAGTTGATGAAATGATGTTGTCATTCTTCGGGTGTACAGGCCGTCGTCGGTTGGAATTGCTTCCTAACGTTTCGCTAGCACGAGTGGCGAGCTTCTTCAGAGGTCTATCCATGAAGAAGCTCGCCACTCGTGCTAGCGAAACGTTAGGAAGCAATTCCAACCGACGACGGCCTGTACACCCGAAGAATGACAACATCATGCTTTCTTAATTTATAATTCTTCTAATAAGTTGAGTATTTTTCCTTTCTTTTCAGCATGTAATAATCTAATACTATTAATATCTAAATTATGACTGTTTTCTACACAGTGGGTGTTAAAGCCTGTAGATTTTTTATTATAATTAATGTCCCTAACATGTTCTTTTAGTCTTATTGATAATTTTCTACCCGACTGGCCTAAGTAAAAGGCATCGCAATCATTTACATTCATAAGACCTAGTTCAACCCGTCGGATTCAGTATTTGTTTGTACTCTTGAAAAAGGCTTCGCTAGCCGAAACGATCGTAGAGTTTTAATAAAACCCTTTGAAACATAAAAAAGCAGCTTTTTCTTTCTTATGTATTTTTTAACAAATTCGCTTAACCCAGAGTGTATAAATTGCCCGTCACCTATTTGTTAAACATATTAAAATTGAACGTACAAAACACAAACTTTTAGTTACAAATTTTTTTATTTATTGTAATCCACAATAATTATTTTGCCACACAGTGGATTCTTCAGGTGGAAGAAAACTAAATTAAAATTTAATACAGAAAACCATAATTTAGAACTAAATAGAATTTACCAGATTGGATACAATAACGGATATAGCTTTTCGATTATCACAAATATATTAAACCAAAAAATTAAAAAACAAACTGTAAATTCCATATACCCGATTCATAAAAACAACAAAAAGACTATTTATAACAGTTTAACATACCTAGGCTCTTTCTCAACTAAACTGAGTAACTATATAAAAAATTTCACCAAGAGTATTATTTCATTTAGAACAAACAGTATCTTAGGAAAATTCGTAAAAAATAAAAAATATTTTAATAAAAAAGAATTAAGATCGGGTGTCTATTTGCTTAAATACGGCGATTGTGATAAGGCATATATAGGCCAAACAGGTAGATCCTTCCTTGACAGAATAAAAGAGCACAAATATAGTTATGATAAAAAACACTCTACATCAACTTACACCGAACATTTAATAACAAACAACCGCAGTTTCAATGAAGAACTTAAAATTTTACATTTTGAAAACAAGGGAAAAAAATAAAAATATTAAAGTTTAGAAATAAACAAATTAAACAAAAAAGGCCTTATTTTAAACGACCATTTAGACTTAAACAAATCTCCCTTACTAAATTTAAATCTTCAACATTCAACTGTTTAATTTTCATCCCTTCCTCTTCGTTAATTTTAGTACCTATAGAAGTCGGTCTGTATTTAATTTTAATTTAGTTTTCTTCCACCTGAAGAAGCCACTGTGTGGCGAAATAATTATTGTGGATTACAATAAATAAAAACTTTTGTAACTAAAAGTTTTTGTTCTACTACGTTTAATCATGGAGTTACAAAGTATAGAAGCCTCATCGATTCAATATTAAAATTGTATGTGTATAGCTCAGATGGCAGTAGAAAATTACAAAATTCTGTGATTTACTGCCTTATATTTTCCAGGAGAACATAAAGAAATAAAAAAAAAGAAAAACTTTAAAAGAAAGGTGTCATTATATAATTTGGAATTTTCCTGTTAAATGTCTGTATAAAAATATTCAATAAAAAGAATGCAAAAAGGTTAATGCTGGCATCGTGATTGTAATAATAAGTATCAACTGTCTTAGATCACGCGACTGTATAGACAATAATTGCAGTCAATAGTTACTTTAAACTATGTAATATACTTAATGTAATGTGGCGTTATGCAATTATGCATTAGTGTATGTACATATTGAAAATGTATTGATTAAAACGTCGGAAAGTAATTTGGCAACTGCCCTCACGATAAACGCCAAGTCTTGCCAGCATTCTACAAATCAATTTCGTCCCATACCTGCGCCTGTTTAGTAATTTATGACCTAATAACGATGGCACCCTCGCGAATGATTTGTTTGTTATTATTCGTGATCGTAAGCTTGTACAAATTTACAAACACATGTTTAGTTTTACAGGTTTAACTCGTTTAACGTCGTTTTTTTAAGCTTGATGTTTTCAAATTACTTTAAATAAAATACGGCTTCCCACATATCCGTGTAGCACAAAGCAGAAGTTTAAATGCCTTTTGGGGTTTTGATTGAACTTTTTCCACCTTTTAAACAATTGACATCAACGACTTTGACTTGGCGATATAGAGTTTACAATTTGCAAATGATTAAGTCTTACGCTGCCCTCTAGTGGTAAAAATCCACGTTACAATGTAGCAGTGATTCTGAGACATCAAATAATATTGCTTCGCGTTTCTCGCTCTACCGCGACCTGATTGGCTGTATTTTCCCCACCCATGTCTCTTTACCAATCATGCCGCACTAGAGTGAGAAATTCGAACCATAGTAGTAGTAATACTGTCTGCGTGTTTTTATGCCCTACGCTTATATTTAATTATTAAATAATTGAAGAATGATAGACTTGACTCTTGTGTCTTTTGCCTCGCATTGATAATGAGTACTAGGGGAAACACGTGTATAGTCATTAAAGTACGTTGTGGTAAATTGGGGTGAGTTTTTCTTTTATTTACCATAATAAAGTGAGTAATTTAAGTAACAAGCAGTTTATTTGTACCATGAACTTGAAATATCGACACGTTGCAGCAATACAGGTTATAAATTTGTAGTACGGTTCCATGGGTCCTTCTTTTGTGGTTGTTTTATCTTTCCTAAAATACGAGTCTAGAAAATTTAGACGGGGAAATCATTTTCACCAACATCATGATAGGCAAACGCTGGCGCTCTACGAAAGAAAAGAGACAAGAAAATTAATTCGGCGCGACATTTGTTGAAGTTTCCTAATAAAAACCTGGCACCGATGTTTCTTGGAACGGCGCGGCGTCGTTGATCGCGCGACATTCACATGCGGCTGTCGTTATACAACAATTCCGTTCGTTTGCCATTTAGCGCGGCCATCCGTTCACTTGGTCCTAATTGATTCAGGTTCCAATCGGAAGTGGACGACCGGAAAAATAAGACTTGTTCCAAATGGTACGCTGCCGTCTAATTTTAATCATATTTAATGGTCCCGATCATCGAGCACACGTGTTCTCTAATGTGTAGGTTAGTTAAACAGAGTGTTTCATTTCTCGTTTTTGAGACTAGAATGGCATTTTTTCCAATTACGAAATGTTACTTCTGTAACTTCCAAAAAGAGGAGTAGGTACGGCCCTGTCGTATAGTCGCCACCCTTATTTAAACATTGAAAGGAAACTATGTAGTAATATTACATGTTCATACTCACCGTTCAGCTACGCCTTTCTGGACATGAGCTGTAATATTGAATACTGCCTGTAATAATTATTTAACAGAGATTCGGAATTATTTCATTTCACCCCCTTGTTTTAATTCTACGCATGCGCTGCTCGATCATGATATCAGCATGGCGGATTCAAGATGCTTGTTTCTGAATCACCTCCTATACACTGTTAAGTATGATCTTTTTGTCTAAAATAATTCAACAGGCGGGCTGATAAGTTCATATGATTTTTAGTTAGCCCTAACCTTCAAAAGACGCGTGTATAAATTTGACAGCTGTTGCACTATTAGCAAGTATCTATGTTATAGCATTTTTAGTGAAAGAACTTTTGTTACTTTGAAAAAATTGATAAAAAGGAATTCCGTGTGTTAATAATGCATTGCTTTTTGGCGAAAAAAAAACTGTTTAAACCAAGGCTTGGCTTGATAAACATTATTCGGACTTTGGACTTTGCACCAGGAAAACAGGAAAATCAACCGTAGAAAAGTGGTTTGCTAAATTTAAACGAGGCGAAATGAGCACCGAAGACGATGCACGGAGTGTACACCTCAAAGGGGCTGTTACCGACGAAAAATAATTTTAGATAACCGTAAAGTGAAGTTAAAGTGTCACAACGTGAATGGATATTCGGATATGCGAAAACTCTACAAAGTGTTTGCCGCGCGAGCTCACAATCGACCAAAAACAGCAACGGATCGATGATTCTAAGCAGTGTTTGGAGCTGTTCAATCGTAATAAATCTGAATTTTTGCGTTTGTGTCGATATGTGACGATGGATGAAACATAGCTCCATCATTTCACACCGGAGTCCAATCGGCAGTCAGCCGTCAGCCGAGTGGACTGCATCTGCACGTGATGAACCGACTCTAAAGCGTGGAAAGACGCAAAAGTCGGCTGGCAAGGTTATGGCATTAGTATCAGTATTCTGGGATGCTCATGGTATTATATTCATTGACTATCTCAAAAAGGAGAAAACCATAAACAGCGACTATTACGTAGCGTTATTGGAGCATTTAAAAGACGAAATCGCGGAAAAAGCGGCCTCATTTGAAGAAAAAGAGAGTGCTGTTTCATTAAGACAATGTACTCTCCAGATCTGACCCCCAGCGACTTTTTTCTGTTCTCGGACATCAAGAGGATGCTCGCTGGACAGAAATTTCGCGCAGATGAAGAGGTAATCGCCGAAACTGAAGCATATTTTGAGGCTAAAGACAAATCGTATTATAAAAACAGTATCGAAAAATTGTACGACAGCTATAATCGTTGTATCGCCCTTGAAGGGAACCATATTGAATAATAAAATAAAATTCTATCAAAAAAAATTTTTTTTCTATGCTAGCCTACAAACTTCTCGCCCGCCAGTTCAGCTGAACTTTGTTATTTTAAATGGAAAGTATATTTTTTACGACAAATTCGTATAAAGTATAAAAATTTAAGTGACTTTGATAACCAACTTGTATGCCTATGATGAATAGTTTCTGAGATAATGTAATTTATAGAAAAATGATCGATATCGCACGCAACCTAAATTATAAAAAAACTTGTTGTAAACTTTCTAGAAAAGAGTATTTTCCCTATCGGGATTATATTGTTTGTTTCGCATCTTTAGCCACCATCTTGGGTCAATATAACCTGACGTGAATTTATCACTCCTCGGATACCGGAATGGAAAATCCGGTGATCTTAGCTCGTATCCGGCAAAAAATTGTATCGAGCTGGATTTGCTTCCGGTCTCAGACCCTTCAAGGTAGATTTCTTTTTCTTTTCTTGAATTCTTAACGTCGTCAACTTTCCACGTTTTCCATCATTTGATGAATTAAAACTGATAACGCTAAACTATGTACCACAAATATGCAAATGTAAATACACTTTATATAAGAGGCTCTGAAATTTATTTACTTATATGCAAGAGATGATGAGCATATGGCTGTTTACTCTAGATATCTAAATAAATCCTCAAGGCAGCTTGTGTACATTATATACAGGATGATGAAAACTTGATGGCCTATTGGACTTCCGAAGCTGAAAATTTGACTATGAGATTTTCATAAAAATGTTCCATTAAACCTTGACGATATATCTAGTTATCTAAATTTATATAAATAGAAACACTTGAATAGTTTCGCGAATTACAACGGTGACAATGAAAGTTTTTGATAATGCTCTTTAGAATTAAATAATGCCATCATCGAATCACTTCCATTTATAGCATTTTTTTTTAAGATGGAATTATATATTTCACGTAAAATTAAAAATCGGTCTGTTGTTTAAAATAAACATGAATAATATTTTATAATTTAATTTTTCTCTATTTTAACGAGAAGATGCTTGTTTGACTGTAACCGTTTAAGAATTTTTCAAAAGAAAATAAAAAACTTCGTCATCCAGAACTGAAAAAATAGAGAAAAATTAAATTATATAAAATAATAGTCTTATTGTGTTATCTTAAATAAATTATTTTTATGGAGGATCATTGATGTTTGTTGATCAGTTAATAGATGTTTTAAGAAAAAACGTGAAATAAATAAGTTTAAAGTGTATAGTTCATCAACAAGTGCTGTGGTTTTTAATATGCAAATATGAGACATTAATTTAACTCGTCCAAATTTGCAAGGATAAGTACCGTTATCGATGGTGCATAACATATCGTGACGATATTCCGGAGACGGCCATTTAGTCATAGCTACTGCCACATCCCATTTGTGACCCTATGACGACAGAAGATTGACATTTCAACACGTCAAAACATGGACGATTTCTCTATTCTTCAATTGTCAGACAATTCCATAATTTTGTACCATGAGAGGATGTAGCTCCACAAAATTACCTTACAAACCAACCTAACATATACGCTAACACCATAGTACGTAGACCATTATTAGATACTGATGGTGCCCTCTTAGTTTGAACCTTTTAACATTTACACTAAAGGTTTTGTAATGCAGTTTCTTACAAGCAAGATGATGGCCATATGGCTGTTTAGTGTTTGTTCTAAATAAATCCATCTTATGATAGCGTTAGTGAGACCTTTATTTCTAACAATATCTCAGTTTAGTCGACGATAAAAGTTATTAGCCCTCATAATAAATACAAGAGCGAAGAAGGAAGCATTCGCGTTCGCGTCTGTTAAGGAGAAACATGCGAAGCAGAGGCTGCAAACAGCCCACTTTAATGGCCTGTTTTATTAGACTCGGTGGCTGTTAGGATGTCGACGCGTTTGTTTCATCGTCAGTCTGACTATGATACGCGCGTCGCGGCTTCCTATAATGGCAACCTTCTACAATACAATTCCCCGACGACGGTATTTTCACCGCTTCTAAATGGTTTTGTTTGTATGCAAAAAAAATATAAAGCTGTACACTTTGCCGTTGTTCGCAAGGCGGCATTTTTTTATATCATTTTTGTCTCCGCAGATGACAGAAGGGTATAATTAACAGTGAAAAATAACTATCTATTAGTACCTTGTGTTTTGTCTGTTTGCACCGAAACAGGAATTAAATAATAAAAATAATAACGGTGCATGATTGATGAGGGCGGAGATGAAAGAAATATTTTTATCTACAAGTTTGTAATGTCAATATCGTACTTAACGTAGTTGAATCATGACAGTAGCTTTCAAAATAAGTTGTTACCGAAAAATAATTGTTTCACTTGAAAAATGGGTATATCTTATCAAAGATCAACCGATTATGAGAAAGTAGTTCAAGAGTGGCTTGGAGTGATTGATAAGTTAAGAATACAATTAATTATTTAGTGATTAAGTTTGGTTACATTTGGTTATTAGAATACTTCACTAAAACATATGTGATGTTTAAGAGGGCTAAGCACCAACTGTGCCTAATAGGCACATTTATCAATTGTCTTCGTCATCATCACAAGATCTTTAGTTGGAAGTGTGGTTGGACACGCTGGAGGTGCGTCTCCAACTCTTGATCCAATATTCCACATTTCTAACGATTTGCGAGTAGTAATCTTACTCTGCCTCTCTTTACTCCTATTTCTGCTTCTTATACGTTTCTAACCAACCCTTTATGTTTCATAAAGTGCCCTCATTTGTCCTCTGTTCTGGTTTTCCAATATCTCCTTATTTCTAACCAATCCTTCTGTTGGCATGAATCTACAAATTGTGTATTTTGAACAGCTCGTATGGACGCATGAAATGTAAATTACCAATACGCCAGTTACTTTGCAATTATATGAGTGAATAGATGTTGTTGGTCAAATTTTATTAACTAATTTGTTTATAAGTTTAAAATGATAATATTTACCGGAAATTGGAGATTGGAGTTTTTAATTCTGATTAGTTTTTAATACACAGGCTATTTTTCATGAATAATTAATTTGTTTGTAAGTACTTTAAAGTTAGCTATCTAGTTAAAATATCAAAGAAAAACTCGAAGCTTCTGGCAAAAAAAAAACAATATTCTCTGCAAGTATGCCTTCGAAGTGAAATTTACTTTGATCCTTAATCCAAAGATAATTAAAGACGAGGAAATGGCAGGTTAAAGAAGCCTAATGTTTTAACAGGAATTTTTAAATATAGAAAGCATTTGTACATAAATATTATTTCGATTATATTATCTTTGTTTACACCTTAACCTTGAAAAATTAAAACAATTTCTTTCATAAGTTCTAAAATTGTGGAAACAATCAACATTTATTATTTAAGTTTTAGACACTAATTTTAATTAATTTTTTATTTTAAATACCTTTTCCTAAACAGTAATTTATATATTTTTTTAAAATTACTAAATACAAATTACAGTTCCTTAGTTTCCACTTCAAATCAGTTCAGTGTTCGTATATAATCTTCAGAAACATAAAGGGCTTGTTAGATACGTATAAGAAGATATAAGAGTAAAGAAAGGGCAGAGGAAGGCCTAGATTAGATTACTCTTCGCAAATAGTTATAGGGGTGGGATGTTTTAATTTTTGGGAAATGGCTCAATATAGGAAGGAGTAGTGGTGCGTCTGATACTCTATGACTTCCATATGCATGAACTTTACATAATACGAGGGTGGATCAAATATAAACGAACCTTTTTAAATTGCACTCCGGATACTTGTTCAAGGGGCATCCGGGCGTTAGGAACTTGAAGTAGGGATATTAGATGGCACGGAAACGATGCGTCGTATTGCTGCGTTCGCTTGGTTAATAGCTATCACAATGAGTGAGAAAGAGGTGCATAGCATATGGCAGCGTGGCGAAACGAATTATTATTGAGTTTCTTACACGTGAAAACGTAAAACTAGCTGAAGTTTTGCGCAGATTGAAAGCACAATTCGGAAATGAAACGTGTAAAAGTTTGGTGCAAAGAATTTAACAATAGGCGTAATCGTAATCGTGTCGAAAATGTAAATCATTCTCGTCGTCCGCGCACCAGCATTTCGCCGGTTAATATTGCACGCGTTAGAAACCTTATTGAAGGGGACCGCCACCCCACGCCACTGTACTTAGGGCGCTTCTCACTCGATTTAAAGAGGAAGGTGAAAACTTTTTGCACAAAATTGTGCAGATGAGACGTGGGTACACCATTACACTCCAGCATCAGAACGAGCAAGCATAGAGTGGCGGCACAAAGATGAATCAAATCCAGTGAAGCCGAAAACACCTCTGTCTGCAGGCAATGTTTTAGCCACGGTTTTTTAGGACTGGAGAGGGGTGCTGTTGGTCAATTTTTTGCACGAGCGAAGTACCATTATTACAGCCAGCCTACTGCTGTCTGTACTACTGACCTCAGTCAAGTAAAACTTGCTTATCGCCGAAAATGGAGGACGCGCCCCATTCGTGACCTGTTACTCTTGCACGATAACGCTAGGCCTCATACCACAGCTTTAACGCAGGCCCAAATCAGTGAAATGCACTGAACTCAGCTGGAACACCCTCCATATATCCCAGACCTATCCCCCTTGTGATTTCCACATGTTTGGGACCCCTCAAAGAATCAAGAATCACTAGGAGGTGAGCGATTTCAGACCGATGAACAGGTGTAGGTGTTTGTGCGCAACTGGATAGACACCTGCCCTGCTTCTTTTTATGAAAACGGGATGAAAAAACTACCAATGTGTTGGGAAAAGTGTATAGACAAAAAAGGGGAATTTGTCGAAAAATAGAGAAATTTATGTTTTTGTGAAACTTTTTCAAAGTAAATGGTTTATGAATAAAGGCCCGTTTAGATTTGATCCATCCTCGTAGAATCATTTTATTAAAACTTACCTGTTTGCATTTGATTTTTCGAATACATTTTCCATAAAAAAAATTACGTTTAGTTTTAAAATATTTTCAATATTTTATTTCATCTTTTGCGTATTCTACTTTAAATACTTTCATCGTAACAACCATTTTCGACCAAAATAGAGGCTGTACAATATGGGATTACATGAGACAATTGTCGGTATTGAATTTAAATTGGAAGCATTAAGTTATATGCACAGTAGATGTTTTGTTTTTCATTTGTAAGTAGGTATATAAAGATATAATTAGTTACTGTAAATTCGGATATTAGTTATAATATAATCATAAGAATTTTATAAACATATTTAGCCAAATAATAAGACGATGCTATGACCCAGATAAAGTTTGTGCCTAGGTTAGAACGAGATTGAGTTAAATTTGGAAGTTATAAACAAGTTAAGAAACAACAGATGGTTCAGAGCGATTGTATAAACATCGTTTGATATTAATCATTCTGTGTGCCGACTCAATGATGATAATGAAGATTATGCGAAGCTGATGTTTCTACTCGATTTTTGCCTTAGTTTGAGTTTCGGCCGCACAACGAAACAAGAAGAAGAAAGTTAACTGATGAAATCGAATTCGAAAGCATAATTTTTGTAATGTGTGTATTATATATATATATATATATATATATATATATATATATATATATATATAAGCTATTCCGTATTCCAAATTTAGACTGATGTAGATGGTCCATAGCATTTTACACAAGTCAACTATAACCAATGGTACATAGCACTTCGCACATACCAATTTTGAGGCACGAAACCCTAAAAAAATATCTTAATATACGTAACCTATAAAGATTTACAGAAAAATTGTTAGTATGTATCAGTAGTTAAACAATAAATTAAAAATAAATTTGTCCTGATTGGTTTAATGTTCATACAATATACTACTAGAACTGTAGAATCGGAGTGAGATTGAAACAATAAGAAAAATAGATCAGCAGTAACGGCATTAATTCGATAAATGGAAGCCATGTGGCGTTACGTTCTACAGAAACGATAACAATGGCAATGCGTTGCGTTTACGCGAATGAAACAATCATACCTACGGTGTCGTTTTATTGTATACAAGAATAGACTTTGAAACAGAATGTACCTAAAGACGAGTAAATTATATTACGTTCAGTCTCCTATGACGAATAATTTTCAAACAATAGTTTCTTGACTTTATAATAGAATACTATCTGTACCACGTATAAAGTTATTGAGGGATTAGTATGACCTGGTACATAGTATTTACATTTTAACAATAACATAATGATTCCGTTGATGGACATTTAACCCCACCACGGCCACACCCTATCAATTTAATGTATGCTGAATAGAATACCGAAGTTCATGTATTCCCGTTTGCACCGAAGCATGTTAAATAAGTACAACATATATTTAAGTACGTATTTCTTATGAGGCAATAACGGTTTCAATCGCAGGTTAAGTCACATTTAGAATCGAAACAGATCCTTAACATTAAGCGAAGGTTGCTCCGGGCTTAAGCTAGATTTAAGCATGTCTTAACACTTTCGACAGTAGTTCGGTATTTTTCGTAAAATGTGTTTAAAATCGGGGAAGTTACACTATTATGTATATTTGGTAGCTGGTGCATAAAGACCTGGTGCTTCGACAGGAATAAAAACGAGACTATCATTATTAATACGATATTAATTACTGAATTAATTTGTACCCACTACAGATTACCTCATTATTGAGGGAAAATTTTGTAGTGGGTATAAATTAATTCAATAATTAATATCGTATTAATGTATTTAAAATTTACCTCTACTAAAAAAATCGTCAAATATTTCACTATCATAATTGTTGAAATAAAAAAACTAGTGCTGTGCCTATATCAGAGAAGAATACCCCCAAAAGATATTTTCTGTATTTTCTTATGTATCTTGTAAAAAACGTTAATTATGTTTTTGTTTTAATAAGAATAAAACTTGTTTCTAGTATTACATAAATAAATCATTGCTTGAAAGTAAATGTCATTACAATCCTTTTTGTCATTAATGACGTTGCATATGTACTTTATACAAAAATTTACCTGTGGAACTTGTCTAAACGCAATATTCTTTTTTAATCATATTTTAAGGTAATATACGCCCAAAAAAGTGTTTTTTAACATGATTAAAGAATCATTCACTTGGGTTAACTTAAACGGCCATTGGCTGTAAACAACCCTGACAGCATACAATCATAACGATACAACTCCTTTAAATATGTGGAAGTTTCTTCACAAATTTAAAGGACAACTAAACAGTACTTACTTTAGAAATAGGTAGGCAGAGTACGGTGCAAAGTAATTGGAAGTTAAGTAAGGCTTATGTTACTGGTAACATGGAAGTAATTAAGGAAATGTTTCTGCCACAGGTTTTTGAATTTACTATACTTGAAATTGCACGCGCTCTTATTGTGCAAGTCTCCAACTATTTACGCGAAACATCTTCCTTAGCAACAACTAGGGACCTTTACGTGTGTCGTGTATAGTTTTATGTATTTTATTTTCGTGTTATTTATATTGTTTGACTACTGTCGGTAATATTTTCGTCCGCCCGCGCGGATTTTTTGGCAAACGCTTTTATTAACAGTAGAAACGTCTTTTAGCCGAAAAACAACGAAATTTACGGCTCCACTCGTAGCAAGACATTATCACATCGATTTTATTTTTTTAAAGCGACTTTTAATCCATGCCCTATCAGCATAACTGCGCCAATTTTGAAATTTTGTTTATGTACTACTTTCGTCTGTCAATCTATCATCTGAATTGGTAGTAAAATGTTTTATTGTCGTATTAATTTACTAAACTAGAAATGACCAGCTAATAGATAATTGCTACTGATAGTTAAGTAGCTCATAAAGTCTTACAAAAATTAATGGCATTGTTATTACATACATAATGAGTGTATTGTACCTAGTAGTAGCTAAACACAAAATTATTTGTGTGCTTATCTACTTATACATAAGGAAATATATTGGTCGATCCAGTATATAATAGTTATTGTCAATTAAAACTTTTTTTAAACAGGGTGTTGCCTACATCAAGTCAGTCTTTGAAATATGTTACATAGATTATGCGTAAAATAGTCAGGTTAGATAAATTTAACGATTTTCATATATAATAACTCTGCATTCTTACTACATTACTTGGTGTTTGAAGTTAAACTTCTGTTTATACTTTAATTAATGTTGTTGATAGTGCATTCACTGTGAAACATTTTAATAATACTGTTCAATAAATTATATTCCTAACATAAGCAACAAAGGAAACAACAAATTAGCCAAATTAGGTGTGAAGTGCATACAGATTAACAAGCTTAATTTACAGAAAATTATCACTAACAGTAAATCTATGTTCAATTCTATAGACAAAAATGGTGTATATAAAATAACGTGCGATAATTGTGATGCAGTATATATAGGGCAATCAGGTAGAGCGATCAAAACCAAACCAAAGAACCTGTGTGCAATAGAAAAATGAATAAATCTGAACATTGCATAAATTCAAGTCATAGTATTTCAGAACAGTCGATCAAATTATAGCACAATATCTCAAAAATTAAAAGATTGAACTTATTCGAAAACCATAGAAATTAAAAAATACTAAAAAGATCATATAAATATAGTTAACAATCTAATAGAACTTAATACAAACAATTCACCCCTACTACTAGTTCACTACCCCAATCTTTAGACTAAGAACACTATAAATTCTTGTAAACCTCTCAGTTCTATTTACTATATCTTTGATAATGGCCTAACAGTCGAAACGGTCATCCGAAGACTCCAATAAACTTTGTGAAACTAATCCAGTGAGTTTTTTTATCCATTAACCCAAATATTCTGTTTATACGTTGAGAGTAAAATTTTATCATGCAACGGAAATTGCGCGCTTAGACACGCTTAGAGGGTTTAACAATATGAAGTTAGCGACGTGGCTAGTTTGAGGTTAGAGGCAGAAAAAAGCAGTGTTTATATATATGTATCAATATGTATATACTTGCTAAATAAATATGTAAATAGAAGTATAACTATATAAGTCCCCACACCATCTTTCTCTCTTTTTTTTGTTTGAACAGAACAGTTGTTTTTTGCTGATCTTTATTGAAATAGTTTAATGTTAAAAGCTCATAAAGATGAAACCCGCGAAACATAACAACTAACACCAATGTCAAATGGCAAACGTAGCAAGTTGGCAAGACTGGCGACTGAATAATATAAAAAACATCAATAAAGTAAAAGCACACACAAGATATTGTTTTACACTATTTTATTAGAACTACTCTTACAATTGTTTCGACTGATTATGTCATCATCTGAGAGTTGTAAAGAAACTAACTTAAGATTAAACAGTAAGGTCTATTTATGCCACCCCTCCTAATTAGCTAATGTTTGTGATAGATTTGAATATAGGACTATTTAGCCCTTCCGTTAAATCATTTGTGATACTTAAGTTTGAATTTAGTGCTTTTTGAATTTCAAGTTTTTCCAAATAACTTAATTTGTAACCTTTATTTTTTAGGTGAATTACCGATAATTTATTATTATTAATAGAGTTTTTCAATGTAATACAATGTTATGACAGACCAGTGGATAATTTGTTGTCTAAAATTGATTTTTTATGTTCTTTTAGTCTTGTTTCAAAGTTACGGCCAGTTTGTCCTTAAATCTTCAAAACTTTAATAAAGAATTGAATGTAATAAAAACAATAACGATAAACAATGGCTATAGTTCAATCTTAATAGATAAATTATTGTACAAAAAAAAACAGATACTCAGATAAAAAAGCCACATAATTTTGTTTTAGGCTGTTATTAAATCAGATTTACCATTTTTAATTTTTATTTATTCTTTTCGGCTAATCGCAATAATTAAAATATTGCGTAAAGCGCCTAAAAACGCGTTTTTTCGCCACTCGTAAATGACATGTTTCTTTAATCTACGTCTGTTTGTACTTATTCATTAGAGGCTGCTTAATGACAACAAGTATCTAGTTTATCGGTGTTCTGTCGGAGCTGTATATCGCGATCAACGGTTTGACGGTTTCGACAAAATACTAACTACCAAGAACTATACTATAATACACAGAAAAAGTACAAAAAACATTTCAGCTTTGGGCTGCATCCAGCAGTTGCATTAAGATAATTTTTATTAATTTCGGAAAAATTAATACCAAAGCAGATATGATTTCTCTGAACGAACATTCGCACTGATGTTTTTTAATAATATTCATTGATTCCGAGGTTGGATAATCGTGAAACATCTTCAATAAAGTGAAAACACACACAAGATATTTTTTTAGACTATTTTATTAGAACTACTCTAACAATTGTTTCGATTGGTTAGGTCATCATCTGAGAGTTGTAAAGAAACTAATTTAAGATTAAACAGTAAGGTCTATTTATGCTACCTAATTAGCTAATGTCTGTGGTATATTTGAATATAGAACTATTTAACCCTTCTGTTAAATCATTTATGATATTTAAGTTTGAATTTCAAGTTTTTTCAAATAGTTTAATTTGTAACCATTATTTTGTAAGTGAATAACCGATAATTAATTATTATTAATAGAGTTTTTCAATGTAATACAATGTTATGACAGACCAGTGGATAATTTGTTGTCTAAAATTGATTTTTTTTATGTTGTGTAGTTGTGTAGTCTTGTTTCAAAGAAACGGCTAGTTTGTCCTATATAAATCGCATCACAGTCATCGCAAGTAATTTTGTATATATCCGATTTCTTTAATTTATTTATCTTATCGATTTTATTGTTAATTAGCAATTCTTTTAAACTGCTTATATTGCTACTTATTGTATTAATTTTAATATTTCTTAACTTATTACATATTTTTGGACTAATATCTTTATAGAATGGAATGGGAAACCACTTTTCCTTTGTGTGGTGGTGAGACTGGTAAAATTGGTTAAGTATCCTCTTTTTCTGTTTTTTTTGTACAATAATTTATCTATTAAGATTGAACTGTAGCCATTGTTTATCGTTATTGTTTTTATTACATTCAATTCTTTATTAAAGTTTTAAAGATTTAAGGACAAACTGGCCGTAACATTGAAACAAGACTAAAAGAAAATAAAAAATCAATTTTAGACACCAAATTATCCACCGGTCTATCACAACATTGTATCACATTGAAACACTCTGTTAATAATGATAAATTATCGGTTGTTCACTTAGAAAATAATGATTACAAATTGAACTATTTGGAAAAACTTGAAATTCAAAAAGCGCTGAATTCAAACTTAAATATCACAAATGATTTAACAGAAGGGCTAAATAGTCCTATATTCAAATCTATCACAGACATTAGCTAATTAGGAGGGGTGGCATAAATAGACCTTACTGTTTAATCTTAAGTTAGTTTGTTTACAACTCTCAGATGATGACATAATCAGTCGAAACAATTGTAAGAGTAGTTCTAATAAAATAGTGTAAAACAATATCTTGTGTGTGCTTTTACTTTATGGAAGATGTTTTACGATTATCCAACCGCGGAATCAATTAATATTATTAAAAAACATCAGTGCGAATGTTCATTTTTCCGAAATTAATAAAAAATATCTTAATGCAACTGCTGGATGCAGACCAAAACTGAAATATTTTTTGTACTTTTTCTGTGTATTATAGTATAGTTTTTGGTAGTTAGTATTCTGTTGAAACTGTCAGACGTGGATCGCGATATACAGCTCCGACAGAACACCGATAAACCAGACACTTGTTGTCATTAAGCAGCCTCTAATGAATAAGTACAGACAGACGTAGTGAACGTAATTTATAGTGGAATCGCGATCCCCGTCTGATAATTTCGACAGACAACTGACCAATAATTTTTGTTGTATTGTTTTCTATTCCTAAAACTATTGAACGTAAAATAAAAATACAGTGTTAATGGAACAAATGATCAGCATTCTGTCAAAAATTTTAGACGTGATTGCCATTTCTAACATGTTGGTTTTTTCTCGTCAGCATAACATAGACAGTTCTGACAGAATTCCGACTAGCCGTAACTGCCACTGAATAACAGCGAGTGTTACGAACATTTATGTACTGTACGGTAAACTCCATAGAACTATGATTTAATTAATAATTACCAAAGCCCTTTGTACGTAAATTGAACTGATTGTGAGTGAAGATATATTAGTGGATGTTTCGCACAAAGTAAATCAAGCGGTTAGCATCTAGATTTGTATGTATCGTTATGTTTGCAAATGTGTTTCTTTCTTGTATTCTTGGCCATTATTTTGCCTGCCAATGTATTATCTTAATGTCAGAACAATGCGACAAAGGCCTTGTCAATGTACACCACTGATTAGTTTTAATTATTATTCTCGGTAGATAACTATAGTAGTACAGCTCTTTAGTAGCATAATAGACACTGGTAATGCATTTAGATTTCTCCACTCTTATTTATTTTTATCATGTGTGTTTACATTGTACCTTGTTAGACCGTATTTGGTGTTTTCCAATTAAACTTGCATTACATAAGTAATCGAGTACCGAGTAACCCCTACCTATCAATGCGTTCACCTTTTTCTTTATAATCGTTGACGTGACAGCCATACAAAATCGGTTTCTTTCTTATCTTTATTAATTCTATAAGGTTGCTCTTTGTACAGCTGTTGTGTTGTCCAGTGCACATCTGTTTGTTCATGGTAATTTATATATATGGTACCTACCTTGACATTGCTTATTACACAATTCACAAATTTGCCAATAGGATTGGGCGGCTAAATGTGTAAACTTTGTCTCCTTATTATATTATAATTAAAATAAATAGTGCAATTGAATTATTTGATTATAGGACAAAAGATGAAAAAACACTCGGTGAAAATGTTCCATAAATTTATTTAGAAACTCTATACGTATTTCGGCAGCAGTTATGCCATCGACAGGAGTTTAGTAACAACTGAAGCAATAAACTTAGGTACAATATTACAGTGTATGAGGGTTAATTACTGGTTTTTCCTATAATAAACATCTTACGGTTTAACAGCGGTGATTTGCTTAAATCTAGTTGTTCGTTTAACAAGTTATCTTTATCGTTACAAAGAGCTCTTTTAATTTCGAAAGTTTCTAAAGCGTTTAATTTAGTTCCTTTATTAGCAAAATGTAAAATTTTTACATATTTAGAAATATCTTGATTTTGAAAATGATGATCATCCTTTAATAAATGATTAGCAAAATTAGAATTCTTTTTTACTAATCTATAGCTTGCAATATGCTCTTTGCAACGGTTAAGAATGCTCCTACCAGATTGACCTATATAATAACATTCACACTGTTTACAATTAATTTTGTATACACCACTATTATGCAAAGGATCTGATTTACACTTGTTATTGACCAGAATTTGTTTTAGTGTATGATTATTATAAAAAACAGCGGTTATATTATATCGTTTTAAATTTTTCGCTATGTTTATATAGAAAGTCCCAGTCTAAACATAGCGAAACATTTAAAACATAACCGCTGCTTTTTATAATAATCATATACTAAATAAACTCCTGTCGATAGCATAACTGCCGAAATACGAATAGAGTTTCTAAATAAATTTATGGATCTTTTGTCCTATTAAATATGTTCGATCTAGTGCCGACACAGTCCTCCGTTAATCTAATTATTTGATTATGTTAGGTTTATTTATTAGCCATATTTTGTCATAATTTAATCCAAGTAGTTGTGGAAATAGGAAATAATGGCATCTGCTTCTGGCAGTACTACAGCCATCTAGTGATATCAGCTGTTAACCGAACATTTCATATGTTAGACAGTGGCCTTATGCCTTACTAAGGTATCTACTTCTCCAAATGAACCGACGATGCAGCCTGTACAGTATTGCAATCGACCAAAGCGAAGAAGGGGCTCTTAAATCAAATTGATTTGCTGATTTGGTTATTATATAGACGCGTATGACTTGTTGATAAGATTAAAATCGCGATTCACGTCTGGTAGTTTCTATAAATTACGACTAATTTTTGTTGAATTGTGCTTTAGAAAATTAATTAAGTTTTAAATTAAAAAGTGGTGAGAAAATCATCTAGCGCTCGGTTAACTCATTTTCTACTAATTATTGAAATATGATGATTTTCCATTATTACTCGCATAGTGTTATTAAAATTCATTATTCCTTCTTGATTTCCAGACAGTGTGGCTCCTTAATACAATATTTCTGTACATTGTCGTCAAGATTTTCTCAATCTGATGTAAAATAAATGCTGTTAACTAGGTTGATTTACCTTCTTTGGTTTCAATTAGTAAGTGAGTTTCTAACGTCACAAATATGTGTAGGTACGTCCCTACGTATACCTATATTGGACATTCAGGTTTTGCTATTGTATAAATTATATACTCCTTTGTCTACATATTTATAAACTAGGAAAGAAATCTGCACCGATACGATTCTCCTGTTGTTGAGAATCATCGTATCGGCAAAATATTATGAATTGCTTGATTTATTGGGTAATTTGTTTATGCAACGAGATGTTTATGTATATTAAGTAACCGTTATTAGAAATCGCAAATTATATAAAGACCTTGAAAGGCGATCTTAAAATTGAGCGTTCGTTCAGAATCTTTTTATTGAAAAGCTTAATAAGAAACGTTTGTTTTTCTTCTTCTGCTGTCTGTATTTTCTTAGCAACCGATAAATTCGATTTCTACCATAATGTCTGTTTGTGCAATAATACGCGTGATATGATTGTCTATGTAAGTAGTAATATGAATAATAATTTAAAAACCCCTTGTAACATTAGAAGCCATAATAGAAATTGATGGACAAATTTAATTAATAATAAACAAGAAGTATTGATTGCTATTTACTTGAAAGGATTAAGTAGAAGTTTTTTGTTGTTTATTTTGCTTTCTGATGTTCTGTATTAAAAGGGTTGGAGTGTACCCATATTGTTGTGATAATCGTGTCTATTCACTTGAAACAAGACATAATTGTTTAATTTTCTCAATAAAATCAGATAACTAGTTATAATGTAAAATAATAATAATACATCACATTCCGCGTTATGGAAGTATCGGTGGATGAGTCGATTGTACTTGGTCGACCAAGTAGAAATTTAAATACACTAAAATTATTAATGTTCTTTCTACGAATTTTCGAAGTGAAAATTTTCGTTCATATCTTAATTAATTTTATGTTTAAATTAAATTTAAACTCAGGAACGGGTTATGGATATTCTATTCGTTTTAATTATAAATTTACTGAAGTATCAACCCTCAAATACATGCTGATATTTCGATCTAATCTCCATTACTTACTGCGTCAACTTTAGACTCCGTAAGATGTTTAATTTTCCTCTGTAAACACGCTGTATTGTGTTCTTAATAATCTAAAATTCCAAATCACGTCTCCTTTCGATGCTATCCCGATTAAGCTGTGTTTACTGTTTAAATTTATACAAATAGTCGATCAAGTTGCTTGTATAGGCGTAATTGGAAAATTCCATTCTTTTTGGGCCATTCAAAAAATACCTTTTTAAATTCGCAAATTAAGTAAATACTGTAATTATGTGGAATTTAGAACTTGGGTTTATATTAAAATTTTAAACAAAAAAAACAAAACATGAATTTCCGTTTTCGATAATATAAAAATTAGTCTTCTTTAGTTACAACTGTATAGGGATGTACCTAGGGGTGGGCCATGGCGTACGCGTTGATAGTTATGCCCTGTGTGCTGGCCCACCCTAAAAACTAACTTTATGCACATTATGCAAGGCATTCTGTATTCCGCAAAAATGAAACTCTAACAGCGATTACAGAAACATGTCATTTACCAGCGGCGAAAAAACGCGTCCTTTGGGCGCTTTACACTATTTTTTAATTAATGCGATTAGCCGAAAATGACAAATAAAAATTAAAAATGGTAAATCTGATTTAATAACAGCCTAAAACAAAATTATGTGGCTTTTTTATCTGAGTATCCTCTTTTTCTGTTTTTTTTTGTACAATAATTTATCTATTAAGATTGAACTATAGCCATTGTTTATCGTTATTGTTTTTATTACATTCAATTCTTTATTAAAGTTTTAAAGATTGGCTGTAACTTTGAAACAAGACTAAAAGAACATAAAAAAATCAATTTTAGACAAAAAATTATCCACTGGTCTGTCATAACATTGTATTACATTGAAAAACTCTATTAATAATAATTAATTATCGGTTATTCACTTACAAAATAATGGTTACAAATTAAACTATTTGAAAAAACTTGAAATTCAAAAAGCGCTAAATTCAAACTTAAATATTAATGATTTAACAGAAGGGTTAAATAGTTCTATATTCAAATATACCACAGACATTAGCTAATTAGGTAGCATAAATAGACCTTACTGTTTAATCTTAAATTAGTTTCTTTACAACTCTCAGATGATGACCTAACCAATCGAAACAATTGTTAGAGTAGTTCTAATAAAATAGTCTAAAAAAATATCTTGTGTGTGTTTTCACTTTATTGAAGATGTTTTACGATTATCCAACCTCGGAATCAATGAATATTATTAAAAAACATCAGTGCGAATGTTCGTTCAGAGAAATCATATCTGCTTTGGTATTAATTTTTCCGAAATTAATAAAAATTATCTTAATGCAACTGCTGGATGCAGACCAAAACTGAAATATTTTTTGTACTTTTTCTGTGTATTATAGTATAGTTTTTGGTAGTTAGTATTCTGTTGAAACTGTCAGACGTGGATCGCGATATACAGCTTCAAACTTCAAACTACTAACTTTTGGCCCATGTAAAATAGCTAACTACGTTCATGCAACTATACAAAAATTGTGATGGTATACGTGCTGCCACCTAACGTTGCTACTGACACTACGCAAAATTCTTTTTTTTGTCACAGATTCGTGTATAATTTAAAGGATTAATTTTCGCCCGCTTTAAGAGGGAGTCGTTGTAAGATCACGAAACTGCTTAATTTGTTTACAATTCTACTTTAGTCCCTTCGAGGCGGAATTAAGTTCTCGTGGACCGATGCTTCCTATAAATATTTACCATTTCCTCGTGCTAATAGAATTTACGGCTCAGCAATTAATTAAATATTAATTTCTTCGCAACGGTCGTACACATTTAATCGAACCCGTCGTACGACGGGACTGAATATAAATGAAAGAATTATTGTAACTATTGAAAACATCGGCCAGGCACGCAGGTACTTTTTTAAGTTAACGGATTCGCAATTCGCAAATCATCAGCGCTTTTTAAGCTTTTTCTCGTGCTAGACTCTTTTTTATAAGCGCGATCCACGGAAATTAGATTTCCCTAATAAAATTTTATTTCGCTGGCAGGCCTTGACGGGATTTATATCCAAGAAAAGGCTATAATAAAGGGTCCATTTTTACCTATTTGTCTTACATTCATTGGTTTTTTGTTTGAATTTCAATTTCGCAAAATAATGCTTCATTATCTTAAGAAAAAGGTCGTATATTTTACGAGCACAGAATCCCACGTGTTTGAGTGAGTTAACAGCTTCTTCAGGATTTAAAAATGAATACCTTGTTGTTATAACTGTTTTTTTTTTTTTTTAGTTATTTTATCCTTAATGGGTTTTCAACTTTGATCACTTGCCAGCGTTGTTCATAAGAAATATAATATAAAATAATAGTATAAATATAAATATAAATATGGAATCAACAGAAATAACTACTCCGAGGGCTAATACCCCTATCGGCATTGAATTACACTGTTGACTCCGATGGATTCTTAGACGAAGATATAACATATTCAAAAAAGAGGGAATTAAAATCCTTATTCGTCTAAATATTAAGATCAAAGATCTCACATTTGGAACGCGTCCTACCAAGTAGGCACAACGAACCGAAAGCCATTTAGACGAATAAGGATTTTAATTCCTTCTTTTTTGAATATAAAATAATAGTTGTAACCCTCATGATAGAAAATCTGTATGTATTCGTTTTTTACTAATTTTCGTCGATATTGGATCTTTTACGAACATTACCAATTGTTAAAATGGTACGTTGTTCATGGGCGTCAATTGCAACATTAGAAATATGTAAGTATACGTGCATTTACACACGTAAATAAACGTATGTATGGTTCATTTTGCGTATTTGCATTTTAAACACAATCAAGCAATTTAACCGTACACATAAACAAACTTCACACTTTGATGTTTTCTTTGCTTTGATAATGGCAACCGAACTGCAATTCCATTATAATGCACTCTGATGTATACAACCAATTTAGATGTAAATAAAATCAAGGTTGCTTTGGTTATTTACCACTAAATTATTATTACATATTTAATTTTAATTTTATTAGATTTCAAGATTTAATAGATATAAAGGAAATTATATTGTCGTCTACTATTTCTTGTTTAACAGCTTTTTTTGTATCTACAAAACAATGTTAATTTGTATATTAAAAACCTTGCTTAACACTTTTAATAATAACTATTACTAAAACAATTAGTAGGATATTTTTAAACTGGAAAAATAATAAGTAAGGCAATACTTAAAGTTTGAACGGTAGTAGTAGTATCGCGGTCGATGGCGCATAACACTTAGATTTTAACTATGGCGTTCTGTCATTCCATAACCTAATAGTTCCGTCGGCGGGCATTTATCCACAACCCTATCTATTACCATGGGATAAATAAAATCAGACACAATACTTTGCAGTGTCATTCAATTTATTACTATTACTGATTGGACCGGTTTCGACTTACAAAGTTATCATCAACAGTCCTAAATCTATTCATCTAGACATGTAAATAAAATTGGAGTGTCTGGTTGTAATATTAAAATAACCACTTTTTACTAAATGCATATGGATGTATACACGGTACATATACCAAAAGAACATTTTTTAAAATTGTTGTCTGTCTGTCTGTTCCGGCTAATCTCTGAAACGGCTGGACCGATTTAATTATTATTATTAATAAATAGTTATTAATTTTTAAAATAAAAGTAGCTTAAGTTACTCCTTATTACATTAGCTATCTGTCAGTGGAAGTCCCGTTAAAATCGGTCCAGCCGTTTCGGAGATTAGCCGGAACAAACAGACAGACAGACAAAAATTGTAAAAGCTCCTCCCGCCACTTAATATCACAAAGGCTGCCTGTCGCGCGGGCTCATAACGAGCAAGCGGGCTATTGCTACGGTTGTGTCTCAAAGACTACGTTAAAAATTTTTAAAATAACTTTTGTTAAATATCACGCGGACGAAGTCGCCGGAACAGCTAATAAAATAATAAATTTTACAGATTGAGTGACAGACTTTATTCATCCCATAATTGTGGATTGTCACAAATTTAAAACCATAGAGATTTTTTTTTAAATCTATCTATTACCGTATGACGACCGAACATTTGCATTTCAACATGTCAAAACGTTGGTAATTGATAATTAACAAATTCCGATTAAAATACAACACCCTGGATATCGAAAGTAGACCACAGGCTTTAGTTGGTTCCATTATTTTATTAGTAATTACATAATTTTGTATCATTAAAAGAGATAGCCCCACAAAATCACCTTACCAACCTATTACGGTTATTCTGGAACCATAAAAACCAAGTTTTAATTTGAATTTTTCGGTCAGTTTTCCTATTATGAATGTTTAGAGCAGTAAGAATTCATGGTAACTTCACCAAACATTCAAACTAGATAGTTTTGAAACCATTTCGTAAAAGGGAAATAAAAAATAAATTTACGAATAATTCATCGATTTCCTGATATTGCAATAGATCCTTAAGTTGAGTAATTATCATTAAGAAACCTTGCATAAATGCAATTTGTTAACTAGCCGAAATGCCACATGCTCTACTGCAAACAGGTAGATTAGAAATTTTAATTTAAACATTTTAATGAACTTTTAATAAGTTATCGGCGAGCCTCTAAAATGAACAAGACTTTTCTTTTAGTTTCTTCTACAGGGATTTTCTCTATTTTAGTTAAACATTTTTTGGAGCATTGAGAGTAAAATTTTAGCATGAAACTAAATGATAATTCGACAGTATGTTAAGATATCGAGCGGCGTGGTCCGGTGGTTTAGATCATTGCTTAGCATTCAGGAGGTCACCGGTTCGATTTCAGATTCCATCGATTTCAGATCCGTCTGCCCTGGTCTAAGTTTTCTGCGGTTTTCTGGAATCATTTAAACAAATGGTGAGGCAGTAATACTCCGGATAATTTTTATTTCTTCTCTTCTGTCTTCATTCTTCATTTCTTCCTTAACCACAACCACCCATCCATTCCTACGTTTCCCGAAAGGAGCCTGAAAAGGTCCTTACACTTACACCCTACCCTCCGGCTTTGCACTACAGTGTAGATCGGAACTGCTTGCCATCAGTGTGAGTAGCTGGTAGGAATGAAACACCCAAATGTTTAAGTTTATATTGTATGTATAAAGTTCAACTAGTTGTTTTTAATAAATACATAAGTAGTAATTATATATATATATATATAGGCTAAATAACTATGTAAATCTACATAAAGTCACATAACATTTTTTTATTTCTATTTCTGTTTTCCGTTTCAACGATTATGTGTATATTTAAAGTTTGTCGTACGAATTTACAAGCTGCTAGTCCAATTAATTGCAGCGAGAACTTTGAAGTACATTTTGGCACACTTTTCAATTGTCTAAATATAGATTCTGGACTATATTCGGTGTAGACATGCCTGTAGTACTTATTAACAATAATATTATTTTATATTATTAAAAAAAAGAGGCTCTGAAACAAATGGTTCAAATTAAAGATTGACGTCAAACTTATGACACACCCATCTCTTTGATCCAGGGATCAAAATTAGGTGGCCCACGTTTTGATTCATATCAGTGGGAATAATGTATGTATTGTACTGGACAATTCGAATATACAAATTTCTTTATTGACATAAAAGTTTCATATTTTTTATGGCACTAAACTTTACATGTCTTTGTATTGTCTGTTGAATTCATTTGTTTAATATAACGTATAGATAGGAGAATCTCTATTGTATTTTGTTATTTCCTGAAATTTGAGTTATGGAGTTTCCACTTTATTCAAATATTTCAGATGGAAGTTGCTTCTTAATTTGTTCAAGATAATACGAAAACTGTCTCTTTGAAGAAGCAGATGTGGGTTCAAGTTTTTGTTGTTGGACACGTCCAGTGGCTATAGTTTCTCTCAATCTGTTATCTATTTTTTTTGCAAGTGGACTCGCCCATTCGCAGTTCGTTGTATGCAACCTTTCTTTATATCCATTTTCCCGTCTGGCCATCGTCGATGATCGTAATAATTGTTTTGGATCACGATCAAGTTTATTGAAAAAAGCTGTTAATTAATTCACCGAGATCCGGTTGTATGCCAACACAAAACGCCTACCACGTTGTTAACCATCGCTACTCAACGTAGAGGTATACCATGTACTTACCTACGTTGCGTTGTGTGGATTTCAGTAAGTCCGCGACCGTCCTTGTCATTACGTATCTGCGTTTGTGTATGCGCCAGCGTGACGTTTCGCGCCTCGTACCTTTCCGCCCAAACAGAATGTTTACAAGGTCCCGAAAAAGAACGAAACGTTATTGTTGTACGGCTCGATGGACCATCTGCGACCACGTGGTCGTACAACCGTTTTACAACAAATGACCGCCTAGGATTACAGCATGTACGGTATTTTATCTTTTTCTTTATGTTTATACGAAATAGTAATTTTGAAGATAAATTAATATTTTTATTATTATTTATAAATTTTGCTGCTGTCTTTCCTTCTTTGAAATTTTTATTTCAATATATGTTTGACTGGAATTTTTTGGTTTCTCCAACTGCACATTTAATCTTTGTATGGAATTAAATAAAATAAGTGATATATTTCACGGCAATTACGATACGAATTCTAGCAGAGCTCGCAGATCGTAGGTAGTTGCCAAGGTGTAGGTTGAAAATCTTGATTCATAAATACATATTATGTTAATTGTATCACACTAGCTTACACATACACTGTGAATCATTACGGGAGTAATTGGTTTAAAAATAAACAATTGATTTTATCATTTTGTTAGTTTACATTAATGTTTGAAAAAAATTTCTTACGATTCGTCATGTTCCTCTAATAAATACGCATCTTAATTTATAATTGCTCCCGTTTTTCTGTAAATGGATATTAAAAGCTTTCTTTGGACGCAAATCATAAATCTGGGTCTTTTTTAGTAGGTACTTATAATTGTTTAACATAATCGTTGTAACATGAAAAATTATTTTAATCAAAATCATTTTGAGATTACACAAAAATAAGCTGGGAAGATTAGGATAACTGTGATTAAGTGAGAAGCTATTAAAAAATTTTGAAAAAAATTGAAAATGGCAAAGACATAATGCTATTAAGGAAGTCTTTTACAGTTTAAAATTTTTTTTGTTTTTATTTACAATGCCATTGTATTTCATTCACCTGATGAAGCAACAGTGTGGCGAAAGGGTCGTTGTGAACAATAAAAACATGAATTTTGAAACTTTTCATTAATTACATTATTTAAAATAAGAGTCTTAACAAGCAATTGGTGATACAGTGAATGGTAAAGACATTTTCTTTATCGTTTAATGTTTCTCAATTCTTGTGGGTGCCAGACGAGATGTACGAAACAGCTAGCTTTTCTAATAATAAAACTGTGCTTTTATGAACAATTCGCCGTAATCTAATTTTTACGGGGAAGAGCGATATGACAGACGATATTTTTATCACGGTAGTAAACTTAAGTAATATGTTCGTTTTCGGATTGTTCCAGAGTCTTCCCATCGGAGCGATTCCGGATATTGGCAGCTACAGTTGGATAAGGATTTAGTTGATACGATTGCTGCCATTTACCCGGAGTGGTTTAAAGAAAACGGCAGCAGTAATAATAACTGTAGCTCAGGGAGCAGCAACAGTAGCAGTAGTGGTATTAATAGTAGTGGTGGAAGTAACAACTGTAGTGTGATGGCGGAAGGGGGACAACGGTCTCCCCCGAGGGACTCCCCACCCAAGGCGGTCATTGACACTACGCCACTGCTTAATTCGTTGGAACATAATAAAGAATGTAAGTAAACTTTTATGATTTTCGATAAGATTAGGAGTTAATAAATATCCAGTCGATAAATAGAGAGCTGTTGACCTATCGGTTTTCTACATAACGAGGGTAAAATACAATGTTGGAAAGAAAAACGTACTGGAAAAATCTATCAGCTTGATTAGATTACGTTTTCTGTTTTCTTAATACTTGTGATGGTTAATGTTTCGTAATACAGTAATATATTTGGGAATGCAAAATACAACTAAGTTTCTAATTCAACTTTGTAATAACCTTCTGTTTCATTAAAGGGTTGTAAATAACAGAAGATTTAAGATTACTTTTTATAGCTGATCATGAGACTTGATTATAAAACAAGAGCACGCGTGGAAATGTGGGGGGCATTAAAGTCCTCCTAGGGGATATATTTAAATAAATTGAATTTTGTGGAAACCTGTCAAATGCTATTTTAGTCGAGCAACATTTATTTTATTTCATAATAAAATAATAAACTTGATGTTCTGCAATAAGAATTTTGGTTGTAACAGTAAAATAAACTTAAGTAAGTAAATTAATAAAAGTTTGGAATATTAAATTTTGTTTTAATATCAACTTTTGGAATTTGAGATAATTAATGGCAAATATAATTAAAAAAATTGATTACCGAATATGATTCTACATTGGAAATAGATAACAAAACACAAACTGTTGTTTTACACTTTATTATTAGAAGACTCTAACAATGTTTCATCATCAGAGAGTTGCTTAAAAAACTCAAAGACAACAATGTCTAAACAATTGTTAGAGTCTACTAATAATAAAGTGTAAAACAACAGTTTGTGTTTTGTTATTTATTAGTAATCATGTTTTACAATTATCCCATCGCAGAATCAACTACATTGCAAATTTGCCAAAAAAAAGTATATATTTGACAAAACTTATTTTTGTTTTCGATCATTCATTTATTTAGATAGGTAAATATGGATGTTTTTTTTTATTGTCTATCATGATTATGGCAGTCGCCAAAATGTTATGTTAATCAATATAAGTTACATTTCCACTCCAAAATGTGCGTATTTCGAGCACGTGTTTCATTAAATCACCCGTAATAGTGTAATTTCTTTACAGTTTCTTATTATACATACTTAAGTATATTTGGATGTCATGTTTATGTTACAGTCTTACTAACATAATTTTCCAAACAGTTAACGAAATGTTGGACGACACTCGACCTTGACATTTATTAAAGTTTTATTTTAATTTATTTGACATCAGAAATGATCCACATTAAGTGGAAAGATATTAGTTATGGACCACTTTGTTCGCCAACAATCTTTGGATTATGTTGATTCTAAACAACAGATGGCATGTTTTTTAATTTCATGAATTCAAACACATATGCCAATTTTGGACAAAGCTAGACACTACGCACTCCAAAAAATCAAAGAACAGAACCCTTTCTTAAAAATCGTTTAAGGCAGAATCTTAAAATTATAACTTTTCATTAGTTACCATTCAAAAATTTCTGTGTAAACATTTTACGGGGTCAGATCTTAGAGCATTAATACGTAGAGGCAGTGTACAATACTATAGCAGCGTTTTTTAGATATGAAGTGTATCTGGACTTTCTTTCTTGCATTCACACTATCTGATTTGTAAAAAGAGGTACGGCTGGGAAAATAAATCCAATCAGCCCGCGTTAGAACAAGATAGGAGGTCCAGAAACATTTCCTTTCTCAAGCACTCTGGTATAGTACTTATTGTATGCTGCCTCCATGTTTTTATCCACCGAGCGGCGCGGTCTAGTGCTCTAGATCATTGCTTAGCATTCGGGAGGTCACCAATCCAATTTTTTGTGTGGTTTTCTTGGATCACTAAGGCAAATGCTGGGTCAGTAATATTCCACAGATAATCTTTCACTTTTCTTCTGTCTTCATTTCGTCCATCTCATCTTTCTCTCCCTAACCACATCATCTACCCATTCCCACGATTCCTGCAAAGAGGCTGAAGAGGTCCTTACGCCCTATCCTCCAGCTTCGCACTGTAGTGTAGGTTGGAGGGACTGCCTGCCCACCAGCACGAATAGCTGGTGGGAATTAAAAAGTTTTTTTTTTGTTTTTATCCTTTAAGGGGCAGACCGCATAACAGTTCATTGGAAAGGATTAGTGTAATATGCTGAAATACATATTTTTAAATTTTTATTTTATTTCTGGTATTGTTGAATATTTTAAATTTTATGATTTCTGGTAAATTTGGTAATTTTGTAGATGATAATTTAGTTTGTTCCAACATATTCTTTTTACTCACAAATTTAACATTCAAGATTTTGAATTCTCGTGTGGATTTTCTACACGATATTGTAGTCATGCAGTAGTTTTCCTATAGGATTTAAATTCTTTTGTGATGAATGGTAAGTTCAGGAATATCTAAAAATATAAATAATTTTAAACCAAGTTAGGGAAGGGTGATTTTCAATTTGACTTACATATTTCAAAATTTTTTAGTTGGTTAACAAACCAACTTATATTTTTATAAAATAGAAAATATATAATTTATTTATGAAATTCTATTTCATGCCCAGAAACTTAGATAGATGCAACAAGAGCATTCAAATTTCTATTTCTTTTCTTTTTTATTAATAAATACAGTAAAACAAAGATTTACATTTTTGATCGTTGGTTTGTTAAAACGACTCAATAAAAGAAATATACGTGCAGGTGTAAAAATGATTATGTGCACTGTTTATAAGTAAGACAAGTAAAAAATTAGATGTGTTAATTAAGGACTAGGTTGAAGTTGACTGGATGATGTTTGCAGAGAGTTAGTGATGTTTAGTGACTCTCGAAATAAATCTCGTTTAAAGGGTTTTTACAAACAAAATCTTAAAGGTATAAAAGAAGTAGGAGAATCGTTTCTAAGGATTTTAGTTTAGTTTTGTTTTAAATTCGAAGTAAGGATACTAGGAATTTAGGGAAAGTGACCGTGACGAAGGTAATTGGCGTAAAAAGTGAAACTGGATTGGATGTAGAAAATTAGACATGGAAAATATAAAGACAAGAAAAGAAATATTTATAAAATATACAAAATTGACAATTAAATTTACAGCTCTAAGAGAGGCAGTAGACGTCACAGATTTACTAATTAAAACAGTGAATTGAATTCTAAATTAATCCTAAAACTAGTTTCTACCCTTAGCTGTGAATAGATCATTTGAGATGTATTCAACATGACGATTTTGGCAGAAAAGCATAAAAGCAGGTGACAACTTTTACCAAAATACATTAGGTCTTTTTTTGTGTTTTTAACAAGATTATTTTTTAGTGAGACATTTTAAAAAGAAAGTGTCTCCCCACCCTAATAGAATAGATGATAACTAAATTAAATCCTGCTCTTACAAATATTTTTGTGTTCATTAAAAACATTTTATTTTAGAAAATAAAAGTTTAGTAAAGCATGTTTTACAATTTCGTGCAACCAATATTTTTAAATGTACTTACAAACATATTACTTTTACCTTTGTAATTTTATTTTTTTTAAATAATATATGTACATAGAAATAGATATATCTTAAACGGCCCACTCTAGCAGTGTTACAACCTTGTGTGTTGTATTAAACAACAGAATTATCATAGTAATAGGTAGTACTCAATTTTTAGTGAGAGGTTTTAATTGCTTAAGGAACTGTCAGTGAAATAATATTTATGCATATTAACGAAAAATTGTAACAGAATCGTAGTTGTTATCATTGAAGGAAATCATTATTACAATGCCCACACGTATCCTTCGATTTTAACTAGCAATCGGTTTTAAATGACATCCTAAACTAATTAAATATTCCTTTATTACCTAATAAAAGCTTAGGTTAGTTTAATGCGTTATCAAACGCGTTATTGGAAAGTTGAATATTTTATATATTTCGAATGAATGAATCCCGTTGTTGTAGGAGTTGCCAGCCAGTTTTGGATCTTTTAATTGATGTTAAAGCAGGAACTATCCATAAATTATTCAAAACCGACAAAATTTGTTTCTGTTGCAAATGTAATATTGAAAAATATCGATTTAAAATATCTATTGTTATTGACTAAATAATAAACAAGAATATGGTCAGATGCAACATAGTAAACAATCTCAAATCATTCAATACGTAATAACGAATATAATTCTTTAATAACGTAACAGCGTGCGCATTCTATACTAGGAACAGGATTAGACTTAAAAAATGGATCATTTCGTCGTCCTTCTAACAGGCGGGTTGAAAAGTTCGTAGGCTAGCATGGAAAAAACTTTTTTTTTGATAGAATTTGATTTTATTATTCAATATCGTTCCCTTCGAGGGCGATACAATGATTATAGCGGTCATACAATTTTTCGATACCATTTTTATAATATGATGTCGTTAGCCTCAAAATAAGCTTCAGTTTCGGCGATTACCTCTTCATCGGCGCGAAATTTATGTCCAACGAGCATTCTCTTGAGGTCTGAGAACAAAAAAAAGTCGCTGGGGGCCTTGGTTTCAACAGTATTGTTTTTTTCGTCAAAAGGCATTGCTTTATTAACACACCAAATTCTTTTTAATCAATTTTTTCAAAGTAACAAAAGTTCTTTCACTAAAAATGCTATAACTCTGTAACTAATAGTGCAACAGCTGTCAAATTTATACACGCGTCTTTTGAAGGTTAGGGCTAATTAAAAATTATATGGATTTGATACTAGTAGCGCCATCTATGGGTTAGCCTACGAACTTTTCAGCCCGCCTGTTACTATTTGTATCCGATTTAATTTACACTAAATATTTTTTGATTGGTCGAAGCCTTGTAGCTGGTACTTTTTCAATTCGATCCTATTAGTTAGTTCTTTGCGAAAGAATACTTCTTTTCATTTAAATATGGATCAGTCCAAATGGATTTTCAGATATATTAATTGTCTTAGAAGTAATCCACTAAGGCCAATAACACATGTGGATACTGTATCTCGGATACAGTATGTGAGATACAAAATTTAGCAAAGAAAATAACGGCTACTGTATCGGATACCTGTATCCAAATTCATTTGCATGTTCAGTGGCGTAGAAGATAGACGTGGAAAAAAAATTCTTTTGTAGCATTTAACAAAAAAATTAAAAACAAGAACAAAGGTCTATGTGGATCCATCTAATAGTAGAATATTAGGGGCAATCAAGAGAACCTTTGTTTTGTTGTATGGACAATTGCTGCAAGGTTGATCAAAATTTATTGGGAAATATGCATCCAGCCCTGCTATTTTTTGTTTTGCCAGAATATTATTTATGGGATGTGTCCCATAGATATGCATTTGGCTCCACCAAACTCATAAACATTTCGTTGTCGTACGGAAGTAATTTTTTCTCGCGCAATCGTTTGAAAATGTATCTAGGTCTGAACAGCTTCACATAAAGTTAAGTTCTCAGATATAAAATTTGAATTTTGTATCTGCAGTTTAGTTGCGTATGAATGGCTTGATATAAATAATATATATAAGCTCTCAGTTACAGTATCTATGTGCGTCAGGGACCTGAGTCTTCCAAAGTGAATTTTAGAACATCCAAACATTAAAGCGATCCTTACATAACCTAAAAGTTAAAAAAAAAAAAACAAAAAAAAAATGGTACCAAGAGCAACAGGGCACCTTTACTGGGCCTATGATGCCTGTATATGTGTCAATTGTAATGCATTACTACTTCAAGAACTGACTCGGCTAGAGGTAGTTAAATAAAAAATTTACACATTTTCGTGTTGTTGACACTAACGTGGCAAAAAGTTGTAAGCAAAATTGTGGTCAAGCTGATCATTTGGTAAAATATTTTTCAAATATTATTCATCATTTTATTTGAAATAGTTGTAATCCCAGCAAGGCTTCCATACATGAATATCCAGAAAGTTGATAATTTTTTTACGGTTTTTGTTCCGATTGTGTTTCAACTTGCATATACAAAATTAAGTCCTGATTATAGTTTATATCTCAATGTAGATTAAGGTAAATTAGGATGGTACAGAACCCGCAGTGTGTTGGAATTGGGTATTGATTTGGACAATTCAGTTACAGCGTATCTTTTTGGAATCTATGAGTTTTTTGAAGACTAAAAAGGTACAACATTAAAAGAACATGAAGTACTATAAAAATTCGCTGTTTGTCTGATGTAGATTATTACGTTACATTAGTTATTTGAGTTATATGTTGATTCGGTTTTGTTACTTCAATTTTTGAATGAGTCTAAAATCACATTCAGTTGGCTGAACTTCAACCCCGTGTTCTCCTAAATATATTTTATCGTGAGGATTATTAAGAACGCGTTTTTTTTAATAATAGCGTGTTATATATTATTTGAATATATGACAGCAAAACTATAATTAATATCAATAATCGATATATTAGACAATTTGAAATTATATTTAATTTTATGAAGTCAGTATAATATTTAATGCAATTCGCTTGCTTTATAACAATAAGTTTGCACGTATGGGCATTTTTTTGCACGATAAGAGTAGATACTATAGAGCGATATCTCTGCGTCATGTGATAATAAATTGTATTAAAACAAAAATGACTAAATGAGTATAATTGTAATAAATACAATCAATAAATACGTGTATTATATCATTCTGATAACATTAATAACTATAATTATTTTTCGCGTAATCTGGTAGTCTGCGTTTGTTTTGTTTATGTATAGCGAGAAAAAAAAACATAATTAAATAGAAGAAGTGTGGACGGAACAATTGAACGCAATTACAATTAATTTGAATGAGTAATTATTATGGTCTTGTAAAGTACTTAAGTGTTTGTGTGTTTATGACCGCCACTTGTTTCTATATCGTCCCAAGTTGCACGTACCTGTAAATCTAGATACCTATTTCTTTAATGAAAAATCGTCGCGTAGCGATCATCTGGAACAGATTTAAATAATCCGTTTCGCCCACGAGCCATAGCGGCGAGAGTCCCACACGTGGTTGTGCAAGATTTTCCCGTCTTTATTGTGACATTTTTATTAAGCGCGATTTAATTTATTCACCTTGTTTTTGACTCGGTCTGCAGCCAGTGTCGATATAGATAGAAACGACGGCGCATTTTCACTTTCTGTACAATTTTGTACACCCACAACAAATATTATTGAACAACAACAAACAACGTCAACGCCAGTGTCTGTTCCAGTCTTAAGTAGCCACTCGATCGTGTATACTATACTGTAGACCGTCCGATCGGATGTGACCGTCACGTCCTTCCTGAAACGTGGGTCGAACACGAAATGTTCACATTTTTTTCGTTGCTCTCTTAAAATTAAGTAAGGCTCACATGTGTCATTACAGCGCGATCTTTATTTGTTACAGCCCTGAAGGTGAAGCTCATGCTCAGGCGTCCTTTCGATCAGCTGGTCGCCCAAGGAATTATGCCACGTAAGTCATATTTATCTCCCACTCTTTCTCTCTCTCTCTCTCTCTTTCTCTTTTATTTTTTCTGGGTAGATGTGTAGGTTTTTCTTTTTCACTATAGCTCACAAGACACCGGCTGCATATCATGGCCAGCGACGACAGTTGGAACGTGCGAAAACTGGCGATATCCTCAAAGCGAAGATCCAACAACGTCCATCCAGGCAAGAACTGGAAAGGAGACATATATTGGACGAGGATCGTGGTCATTTGGATCCCAGTTTGGTTGAGAAACAGCGTATGTTAAAAAAGGCTCGCTTGGCAGACCAGCTCAATGATCAGTTATCGCACCGTCCCGGACCTTTGGAGCTTATTCAGAAAAACATATTGCACACCGAGGAACCGATCGAAAATGCCGTAAAAGCTGGTCGCATACCGTATAAAGCCACATGTGAGGGTCAATTGAACAGGCCGCATCTTCCCCACAAATACGTGACGTTGGAAGACGACTCGCAAAGCTCCGAAGGTGATAGTGTTGTCAGTCCGAGTTCTTCAGATGTAATCGAGACTGCCGCCAAATCCGCTGGAATAGTTGTATCACTTATACCTGCAACAGAGGGAACGGTAGTGGTCACTACAACAACGCCAGTGTTTAATAAAGACAATAGTGAAGTAGTGTTCGCAGACTTGAGCCGTTCCGGGAACGCGTCGGTGTTTTCTTTGAATTCCGTGTCCAGTCCCGCCGCGTCCCTCGTGTCCTCTACTTCCACACTGAGTCCGTTGTCCTCAGTGGCTAGTCCGGTGCCTTCTACACAGCCCTCTACACCCGCTCCGCCACCTTTACCCCTTTCTTATACTCCCCGACCTGTGCAACCACCCTCCAAAACTGATGCACCGGGAAAGGATAAAAATCGCAAAAAGTCTAAGTCAAAGTCGATACCAAAAACTCGCACAATTAAATTTCACGAGTACAAAGGTCCACCGAGCGCTCAGAAAAACAACTCGTCGAACAATTCGAGCAATAATTCCACGGGAGAGAGTTCTTACGACTTGTTATTGCAGCAACAAACGTTACTTCTACAGTTTCAACTCCAGCTGCAACACAAATATCCACAAATTATTCTACCTGCTTCACAGAAAAATTGTAACGATGGATCTTCGACGTCTTCGAGTGCACAACATAACGGTACAAATGGCACCGTCTCAGAACCGACTGCTGCGGTTAAATTGGTTGGCAGATTGGAGGACATGAAAGTTAGCGATTTGAAAGCCGAATTGAAAAGGAGAAGTTTGCCCGTATCCGGCTCGAAACCGCAATTAATTGAAAGGCTCAAACCGTTCACGGGTAATAACGAATCCTCCACTAGCTCAAGTTTCTGCTCTGAAGCACCAACTCCTGGTTCTGTAACATGCGAATCGAACTATTCGCAAGACGACAACGACTCTCCTCAAAGTACTTACAAAGACGACTCTACAGAATATATGGACGTCCATGATCCCAAGAGTCCACCTGCGCCTGCTTCGCCACCTCAACTGCCGCAACAGCCAACCCCCCAATTACAATCGAAGGACGACATAGTGAGAGAACAGCAGAGACAGATAGAGGAATTGCAACGGGAACTGACGTTGTCCCAATTGAAATTACAAGCTGCTACCAGAGCAGAACCTAAAGCTCAACTCATCGCTTTGCAGAAGCATTTGCAAGCTCGTCAACAGAACCAGCAGCTCAATTTGCAAATGCAACAGCTGCAGGCGTTGCAGGAACAACAAAGGATTCAGCAGGAGCAACACGTCGCTTTTCAAAATCAGAAGAACTTGACGGGCGACGTAATACTTAATGGCAACGATGCCGCCCTTGTACTTAATCAAATTATCCAAGGGAAAGCGAAAATTATCAACGGACACAATAGAACTAGTTCCTTCCCTGGTTTTCTGAATACCATCGTCACGACACCTGTAATTAATGCTCCTGACATCAAAATGGAATACAGCGAAAGCAGTAAACCGCCGCCGCCGGTGTACGAGGAGGCTACTAAACAGCTGAAGAAAGGGAAACATATTAAGTCCCAAACAGTTGACGATGTCCTAGAAATACTCATTAAAAATGGCGAGCTTCCTCCCAGTGCAGCTAACGATCCTCAAACGCCCAGTTCTGCCGACATCAAAACCAACGAGCCCACGTTTACAAACAATAACTTATCAAATAATAATAACAACAGTAGTAGCAGCAGTAATAATAATAATAATAACATTGCTATGACGAGTACTCCAATGTCAGACGTTGACCCAAATAGTCCAGAAGCAGCGTTGGGCTTAGATCCCAATGAACTATTTGACACGCTGGACACTTTGGAGAATATGGATTTCAGTCAGCTGGTAATGGAATTGGGAGGTCAACAGAATGAAAATGGAAGCAATGAATCGGAACAAATGCCAATTCCGATGGACACCGATGATTGGTTGGACTCTTTACTTCCGAAAGAAACTTCTAACAGCAAACAAAACTTTCTAGTGAAACAGGAGCAGGATTTGGGTGGCTATGATCCACTTCTGGGAACGGCATCGGATCCTTTTGATCCCTTCTGTTTAGAAGAGTATCGATCACCTGCCGATTTTACAGCTGCTCTTTCATGGGACAAATTGGACTTCGCAGCATAGTTTTAAAGTATATTCATTCATTAAAAAAAAAGAATAATAAACGACTCTATTCCAGTGATGTGTGACTCGATTTGGTAAAAGAAAGACATTCCAGAACGGCCGCCAAGATCGCCTTTGGGCGCGGGACCAGGGCGGCCTTAAACGGCCAGGGAACACATCATAATAATAATAATAAAATTAACTAATAATAATAATTGTACATATAATATATTTAGGAAATAGAAGTTAGCAGTAAATGCTGTACAGGTTGTTTTGTGACAGAGTCGCGTTTCTTTTTTCTCTCTTTTTTCTTTTGTTGAGTTGTTCGGATGTTGAACTTTGATTTTGTTGAGTAATTTCAAATAAGAACGAGGTGAATCGTGGGGAATGTTTAGTGTTGGTAACATTTACAAGGTAAGAATTTTTCTTTCTCTAGCTAAATTTAAATTTATCTAGTCCTTATTTTTGTTCTTGTAAATTGTAGGTGCAATTTAGAGTTTTTTAATTATTTCTTTTTTGGATTGTAGAATTGGAAATTTATGTTTCATTTATTATTTGGTAGACCAATAGAGTTAATCCTAATTCAATAATTACTTATTTTGACGTAGTAACTTAATTTGTTTTTCTTTTCTTTGTGAAATATTGTTATTTTTGGGCAAGAGACTTTAATTTAACAAAATTACGAAGTGGTACCTTCTGGAGAAGAAAATCGAGGGGGAGGGATTTTTTACAAGCTTCATCAAACCTTTTGGGGGTAGAGAGGCATTTAGATAAGCGCATTTTCGACGTTAAAGTTTATAAAAACTGCTACTCATGTATAGTGTCACTAAAAATATTTTGGAATAAGACTTTGTCGTTCAATTTTTATTACTTATAATAGAAAATTACAAACTCATTATAACGATTAAAGTTCTGATCAAATGTGAAATTCAACTGGACGTTTTTGTTTTTTTCAAAATCACAGGTTTTAGTTTATGTAATGTAATAAAATTCCTGGGTTACTACAACTCCCTCGCTTCTTGTGGAGGTAGGGGATTCTTGTGACGTTGATATATTCCCCTACGGCCTTGCCTTTCTCTGAACGTACTTCAATAAATATGTAGTTACTTACGATCAACAAAAAATTCTCCTAGAAAAGCAACTTTGAAATGTGTAGAATATAATTTAGGTCTAGAAAACAAAATTGAATTTCTGATAGGGACATACATTGTGACCTCTGAACGCTTTCCCTTTTGTTTTATGCATGGGAAAGAATCGTTAAATTTTCGAAATTATGTAATAAAATTATTTTACGTTTTATGTGGTATTAAACACATATTTATGTAGTTTACATTTTCCACGAAACACCTTGTATATAATTTTATGAAAGAGCACCTTTACCACACAGATGTTTGGTATTCGTGCAGGTAGAGATATTCCTGTATGTGTGATTAGCATATAAGTGAGATGCCTTATTATAATTATATTATACAATATTACCATTTGTAATATGCTTCGTGTTACATCACCCGGTACCGTTTGCAACATTTTATTTTGCTATTTGCCATGTTACTTTCAAACAAAACTATATTATACATACATACATTATGTGGGTGAACTACAGCTTCCGCTGTGAACTATTGATACAATATATCTATTGAATTATGATCTGTAATTGTTTTTTTCTTTTCAATTTGTCGAATATTGACCTTTAACTCTGTCATCAACTTGGCGAAGTCAACAAAATAGGTAAGTTAACATTTTCTGCAATTTTTGTCTTCTATTACGAAAAGCACCCCATCTTGTATAAGGGATGAGCCCAGCAACAAGTAGCTTTCCTGGCCGATTTTTAAGAAAAAAGTCCCAGTCACAGTTCAATTCGCACTGAAAGGGCTAAGACTACGTGTGTAATAAGTTCTGAGGAAGTCTGCTTCAGCTGCCGACGAAACGGGGGAATTCCAGCTAACGACCATCAACTCCAGAAAATAGATTCATAATAATTCTGTATTCACAGTTTTGGTCATTTTTTAGTTTAGTTTAAATATGTAAAGATTATTTCAGGAATAAATCCTTATTATACACTTTAAACGTTTTCGAATTTATTGATTTTGAAACCGTCATTGTAAACATAAGACTGTACAAAAAAGAATTAATTTTTTGATTTTTTTTTGACACAATGCAATTAACTACGACTGTATTATCTTTGATGTCAACCTAATGAAAAAGAAGGTCGAAATAAGTTTAAATAATTACTCAAAACCAATTAAACAAGAGCGATATTAGTACATTTCTGTAATTTCTTCTTTGAGTGGAGAAGGTCTTCTAAAATTCTCGAATTGACTAAACTGTAGTGGAAGTTCATCATAATTTTAAAGAGTGTCATTTTATGTGAAGTAATCAAAAAACGTTGTTTATCAAAATCTTATAATTCGTGATTTAGCTATTATTTAGTGTAGGTACCTAATTATGTTCACCATATAGGTTTTCACGAAAGTTAAGATGTGTATGATAAGTTGCATAAGCTGTTGATTTATATTCATTATTTTTTAGGATCAAAGTTATCGATAAAGGATTTACACCGAACAGTGCGCATATTCAGCACGAAGTGATCGTCGGGTTTCGATCGATCGTGGACGGGGTTTTGTCGTCGAGATCACGCCATTTGTCTTGAGCATGCTAAAGACGGTGATAGAGTATCTTACAACAATTTCATTAAACAATTAATTACTTGTAATATTTTTAATTCAATAAGTAGTACCTTCAGTTTTCAAAATTATTTTACACACTTAGCAGTCTTTTCTCTTTGATATAGTGTAATGATGTAATAATATTTGCGTAGAATGTTTTGACATGTTGTAGCCTGCATAATCTCAGAAGCTTAGAATTAGACTACATTTCTTTAAAATGGAAGTAGACATTTTTAGACAATTATTTCAGACAGTTCATTGGTTTAGTATCTCATTTTCATCTTATTTTCTATGTCTTATCACCTCTAAATCATCTATCACTAGCTCTCTAGCATCAATTGGTCAATCGGTACGTGTTATTTATTGATATCGATTTTTTCGCGATTGGATGTCGTAGAAGTGAATTTAAAAAATAATTTCGAGCGATCGCGTAAAATTAATAACAGACAATGTGAACTAGAATGTGAGTGTAGTTGTGGCGAAATCAATCATGAACGAGAACAGGGCGGTAAGTGTTTTGTAATAACATATTTTCTTTTATTTTAAATCGCATTTTTAAATACAAGGTTATTCAAACTGAGTGGCACATCAGGCGTATTAGGAAAACTAACCGTGTTAGAGATTTGTAAATTTGGGGGCAGAGATTATTCAGAATGATATTTCAATCTATATATATTTCCGGTTATACCGGAAGTTGATGTAAACTTTGTTATTTTAAACGGAATGTTATATTTGTAACACTATTTAAACTTTGTTCGGTGCACTTATTGTGACTTTATTTCTCAACAATATTGTTTCGGCCAATCGGTCATTCTCAAGAGAGAATACAATGATTACTGAATTTTAAAATATCTAACACTAAATTATAATACTTTAAGGGTAAATGGTGGGGTAGGTTACAATTTATGGAGGATGAGCGGGGAGCAATAATTGCAGTGCAATATATATAGGACAAACTGGAAGAGCGTTCAAGGAAAGAATTAAGGAACATTTGAAAAATTACAATGAAAATTCATCATTTATGAATAATATAAAAGATAATAAATATAATTTCATTTTAGAAGAAAACGTTAAAATTTTACATAAAAAAAAGGAAAAAAAATTAGACATGTTGGAAACTTTGGAAATCAAAAAACATATGAGAAATAATAACATAAATTTATTAAATGACATAGAAAATGTGTATAGTTCCGTAATAATAAATAAATTAGTAGATATAACCCCACCACAATAGTAAGAGTAGGTATATAAGAGATGTTGTAATAATAGTTTGTACAGATACTTCTTCTGAAGATGCTCTGGTAGGGTGAAACGATCGTTAAGATGCATTAAAGGTATAAAGTGGAAATTAATAGTGTTTTATTTTATTTAATTTTTTTAAATATTACAATATGATTCCCAATTTCCATAAAGTTGAGGCTGAAACTATAACCTACCTACTCTATTTACATTTTTGTCATTTACCCTTAAAGTATTATGATTGAGTGTTAGATATTTAAAAATTTAATAATCTTTGTACTCTGTCTTAAGAATAGCCGATTGGCCGAAATAATATTGTTGAGAGGTAAAGTCTTTTAAAAAGTGAAACCTTCCAGTGTTTAATTTAATTTCATATTTTTAACGACGAATTCATATGAAAAATAAAATTTTAAGGTGACTTTGATAACCAACTTCTATGCGTACGATAAATAGTTCCTGAGATAATTTAATTTATAGAAAAAAGGTGGCTACCGCAACCCAAACTATAAAAGATCATATAACTTTTGTAATAAATGCATTAGAGTGTTGAATTTTTACTAGTTATAGTCAAGTCAAAAGGCTAACTTCTTAATTAATTGAATTGGCTATTACTTGGTGAAAGTAGTACATATTAACTGATATAATGACATACACAAAATTTTTCACAATTTTTTATTGTTATCACGACTATAGTTTCACCTAAATCACTTGAAAAAGCTACAGTGTAGTGAAACTATAGTCGTGATAACAATAAAAATTTGTGAAAAGTTTTGTGTGTCATTATATCAGTTAATAAAGGCTAACTTCTTGCCAAAATTGCGCTGCATAATTTTAGGCAGTTTAAAATTTCATACACGAATAACTTCATTTTTTCAAATGGCACGAACCATATTTTATTTTATCATTCAATTTCTTTGTTTATCCTCTTGCGATACATTTGGATGTTTCCCATTGTTTTATTTGAAAAAATAATAAAAATTATTCAAAAATGATAAATAAATATTCGAGAATACAACACAAGCTTGAAGGGGCGCATGTAAATTGCAGCGGGCTATGATGACACTCGTTCATGACATTTCGGTTTCAATACTTAGTGTCTTACACCAACCATTCCTTGAATAAATTCTAAGGTGAAGTTCCGAAAACTCAAACCTCCACTTCGCTTCAAATTTTTACCATATAGGTACCTTCTTTAGCGAAAATGAATTACATCAGACGCCCGAGAAATGCCGACAAAAAAAAGGATTTCGGACTTCGCAATCAAGAAAATAAGGATTGAATTAATTTATTAAGCTTTGCAAATAGGGTATAATGTTCTTTTGTATTTCTCCGTAAATCTCAACATACTGTCCGTCTATAATTGTATTCAGTAACATATATCAAACTTTGTCGATCCATAGACCGATTTCATCTTCTAATGCAAATATGTTGCTTGTATCTTTCAATTTTATATTTCCTGGCCCTTGCATTTAAAGATTCAGTTTACTTTGTTAAATTTCAACACGTCGTTGTCATTTATTTAATTTAAATTTTTATGATAATTTTGCGGGTCACTTCGGGTACATTCAGGAACCAGCAGTGGTCTATGGACTAACGCCTGATTAGAAATGGAAGTCAGGTATACGCTAAAGTGTGTCAGGCTCTAATAAGGTTCTCCTAAATTTAGGAAAACCTAATTATTACCTAATAAGTTCCTCACAAGGATAGTCGAAATACGGTATCCCTGAACAATTTAGAATTAAATTATCGTTAGGAATAATTGAAAGCATTTCTTAATTGTAAACATTTGGGATTTCTCGACCAGAGTAAGGAAATCCAAATATTAATCTCATCCAGGGATGACATAGGAATAATTTTTTTATATTATATATACTTTATCTGAGCATTGAGTTTAATTTTCCTAACGGAGCTCACAATGGAGCTCACGAAACACTAAATAATAAATAGTAACAAATTAATTAATTAAATAATAGTTGGAGTGGATAAAATATGATGGTTTTTGCAGTATGCTGTGTAAGGGTGATCGATATAAATCTGTTTGCTCATTTAATAAGTTATTATTTGGACTTTTAATTGTTTTATTAATTTCAACTGTTTCTAATATATTTAATGTAAATCCTTTTTCCATGATGTGCAAAATTTACTGTTGTATCACAAAATATAGCGAGAATTCATTCAGTTTTTTATTGTGATTATGATTTACGGACAAAAGGAAATATAAAATATCCCTTCTTGTTTCATGGGATGGGTGGTATTTATTTAATTTATCTTATGGTGGCAGACGAGGAGAAGTCTAAAATTAGTAAAAAAAATGAGCGTTGTAATTATGACTTATTGAACTAAAATAAACAATAATATTAATTATTCTTCCATAGGAAGGGTACAATTTCTTTATTTTATCATACCGGGGGAGGTGGATGGGAAATCTAAAATTAGTAAAAATGTGTTTGATGCTGGAATGACCCGATCGATTTTCATTTCAAATAAAAAGATATTCTAAATATAAATATAAATATGGAATCAACTACTCCGAGGGCTAATACCCCTGCCGGCATTGAATTACACTGTTGATTCCTATGGATTCTTAGACGAAGATATAACATATTAAATGTGAGATCTTCGATATTAATATTTAGACGAATAGGGATTTTAATTCCTTCTTTTTTGAATAAAAAGATATTCTGTATAATTAACGTTAATATAATATATTATCATATAGACCTATAGGCTTTTTTGTTGCCTATAGACCACGACCCAAAAGCCTGGTAATTTATCTTAATTCGATATATTATAATATTGTAAAAGGGGATGTGCACAGATTTCTTTTTAAAGGAAATCACAGATTATTACAGTTTATAAATTAAAGTTTATAGTTAAACAACCAATACCGATCAATGGTAAGTTAGGGTGGTATGGAACCCTGGGTGTGCAGCATGTCTTACACTTCGCCAATTTTATTATATAAGCTTTATTGTCTTTTCTAATTCTTACCATTATTGCCAAATCCTTTTCTCCTTTCAAGAATTCCGGTATTACGTCTCCTTGCTAATCCTCCCACAAAAAATATTTTAACCCTTTGGCGTATTTCGACTTTTAGATGTTCCTCAAGTTTTCCCCTTTATTAATTCATTATTCCTTTGTTTTGCCATTTTACTAACATTTTCTTTCTCCTTGTCGTATTTCCTTTTTATACCAATTCACAATAGTTTTTTCCTCTGTATCTACTTTCTTAGGTATATCTCGATCTTGCAAACCCTTTTAATTTCTCTTCATATCTTACCACCCTTATTTTTGTTTCGTCTATTGTTCTGATTTAAAGAAAACACTTCAATAATAAAAACAGAAAGATTCTTTTATTTACCCTAAATAGTCCGTTCAGAAGTTTGTACGTTTCCTGCGGAGATCGTCAAGATACTACTGTAACGAGCCTGTATGTGTGTGTACAAGAGCGGCGGCGAGTTCCGGAAACAGATAAGACGGGTTCCTCGAATACGGTCGTCGGTCGGCGCTATGATAAAAATAAGTAAACAACAACATAATAGGAGTTCGAGAAAATACTAGAAGATCGTTCCTGATTACTCCAGAACCTTCGATACCTCTATAAATATTATGTTGTCGACGGTCAAGAACAGTTACAGTTTAGTTTCAGTTTAGTTTAGTACACCGTCACGGTTTATAGTTGATAGTAGAATGGTAATATAAATACGATATACCAAGTGATATAAATAAGTGGTAATATAAATACGACATACCGAGTGATGTAAATAATTTACCTTGTCATATAAATAAGTTGTGCATTAGTGTTTAAGTGTTATATAAATAGTGTAAAATAAATATTTGATTAAATAAATAAGTTGATCTAGAAAATTCGTTACACTACTATTAAATTCAAAATGCTGACACTAATATACAAGTATGTACATTAAATACACTAACGCAAATACATGAAGTATATAAGATGGCATAGGTATAAACATGAACAAAACGAATAATGTAAGAGACGAAACTATACAAAAGGTAAACATAGACAAAAATGATAATACAGATGGCTACAATGAACTATATACAAATGGGCCTAGTTATAAACATCTACCATTTTAAAAATTGGATTGATTCGGCCGTTACTTTGTGATAATTCATCTATATATGAAACGATAAATGAATAAACACTACTTTGTTTATTATCACTTTATTTATTTACAAATCCTTTTGACCATAGTTTCGACAAACAGCTTGTCATTGTCAAACAAATGATCCAAATTGTTTATAAATATTTTGGAAATTCCATTAATTATTAAATGTACGGAATAATACTGAGTGGTACAAATCTACCTGGTCGTTTAACATGTTATTTTCGGAAATTTTTGACGCTTTGTATAGTTATAAGGATTCTAAAATATTAAGTTTAAAGCTTTTATTTACATTATGAATAATTTTAACATGTTCTGTAGTAGGAAACTGATGGCCTGTTTCTAAAAAGTGGTTTGCAAAATTGGAATGATCTTTTCTTAATCTTAATGATCTAAAGTGTTCGTTATAACGAGTTCTAAATGACCTTCCAGTTTGGACTAAGTAAAAGGAATGACATTCTGTATATTCTAGCTTATAGACTCTAGTTTTTCCAAATTTATCAGTTTTATCTTTTGAATTAAAAAGTATGTGTTTTAAAAATATGTTCTTCTTAAAACCAACTGTTAGGTTGTCTGCTGATAGAACATTAGCCATTTTTATTGAAATATTACCTAAGTACGTCAATATAATACATATTATTTGCATTCTTTGTTTTTATGTATGGGTATATAGACCGGCATGCTATTTTAAATTGTTTTTTACGGATTAAATTTTTAATTGTTCTTGAATCAAAACCATTATTTTTTGCAATTGTTAGAATGATGTTTTAATTTTTCGTTTGGACTGAAAAGGCTCTGTGTATCATAGAATTATATACTGCAAGTTTGTGTGAAAGAGGGTGATTTGAATTATTACCAATTGTTACGTCTGTGAATGTTGGTTTTCTGTAAATATCAAAATTTATTTTATTATCTGAATATTGTAGAGTGAGGTCAAGAAAATTGATTTTGTTGTTCTGTTCAATTTTTAACGTAAATTTTATATTGGAGTGAATTGTATTAATAAAATTTAAAAAGGAGTGTAAGAAAGTAATGTCTCTACTAATTTTGATTTTGTTTGTGGCCGTGTCTAATAGCCTAAAAGCTTTTGACTCTTCTGAATAGCCTACAAACACGAGCTTTTTCGCTTTTTCTCGAAATTTATTATCGCACTGTTCTGTAGGTATGTGACAATAAACCTCGCAGCCAAATATTTTCAAATTTGAGACATCTGGAAGCTTTGCATACCACAACCATTTTGCCACATTTCTCTCTCTCTTTTATAACATAGTCCAGTGTAGTTTTTTCAAGATATTAAATCTATTTTATGCGTTGTCAATTTTTTCTACTTTTTTATACTTCTCCCAACTCCGTATCTCTACCCCATAAAAAAACACACTTTTGATAAAATTATCAGTCTTGTTATTCTATTATTTTTATCAATAATATGTCATATTTTCCTATTATTATGTAATCAACGTTAATTAATGAGGTTGTAGGTTGTAGCCTCAGGACACCTCCTACCTGTTCACCTGTTATAGAAACCTTTTCATTCCCTTATTACAATTTTAAAGTGAATTAAATGCGTGGAATACGTTGCTCAATTAAATCGTTCACGTCACAAGCAAATTAAGGGCTAGTTGAATTAAATTCTGGATTGTAAATTGGTGTAAAGTTCCTGCAAATTGCCCACGGGAAATTGGAATGGCCGAGAAGGAGGGATTTAAATACACATGAATAATCCTGTTAAACGCGTTATTCTTCGTCAGATAATATCGTTAATTTAATGTCACTAATGGCCAATATGTCTTCTTGATGGCAGATAACATATCCTAAATTAACTTTATCTCATTTGCTAATCTTCACAAAGAAATTGTTTCACATTTGCTTGCATCCTCTCTGATCCCAAGTGAGACCAAGTAGCAGACGGATTATGTTGAAATTAAGTATAAAACTGACATTCATTTATCTATCAATTCAAATATAAAAATTAGTCAAGTAAGAATTGGACTCGTGCACTGTTAGCAATATACGCAATTAACTGAAATATGCAAACAATCTAGAAAACAGAAACATTTTCTAGATGTAGAGGAAGTCATTAATTATAAAAAAAATCGAACATATCCAAAAAATTAGACATTAAAATCTTTGTTCGTTTAAAATTAAGAAACAAAGGTCCTATATTTAGAACGCGTCCTACCAAGTAGGCACTACGAACTGAAAACCAAATCCCACAACCGGTTTCAACCTATTGGGTGTTATCGGGTTGGCGCTGGTAAAAAGGCCTTTACAAGCTATATGATAAACATAAATATACAATCAACAGAAACAAGTACTCCGAGGGCTAATACCTAGGTGTATTGAATTACACTGTTGATTCTGAATGATTTTTAGATGAAGATAACATATCCAAAAAAGAAGGAAAAATTTAGACGAACAAGGATTTTAATGTCTTATTTTTTGGATGTTATAGTAACGAATTTTCTATTTCACTTATTTATTTAACAACTATTTATTTAGTCGCTTAAACACTACTAACAAACTTAAACTAGTTATTTATCTGACTTTATATCACTTTGTATCTCGCCGTTGAATATTTATGTTACGTGTCCGGAAATCGACTGTCTCGCTGACCTTTTTTTTTGTTTAGATTTAACTCGAGGTGGGAAAACCTTGCATAGGCACCCCCTGAAGGGGGGTAGTGTCAGATTCTTACTGATTAAAAACCCTCCTCGAGTGGGGATTATCAACCAGAAGGTTTTAACATCCTCGGGGTAGATGTGGAGAGGTTGGGATAGGGAAGTGGATTGAGGAGCGGGCAGAGTTTTGTGGGGGGAAGGGATAGGAGTGTTGGGTAGAAAGCGTTCGAAAGACGGTGGTCCACCTCTGATGTGAAGGGTGGGCACTCGCGTTAAAGAGCGAAACTAGGTCTCGCTGACCCGGAGAGGAGGATATTTATTTACCGAAAGAAATTGTTAGAAAACACGCGAAGATATTTCGACTGCTTTTCAAAGAAAACGACTTGTTATGACAACAGAATATTCTCGAGCGTCTATTGTTCGGTATCGATCGGTCGACATGAAACGCACCGCCTTCAGGGTGAGTCAGCGCATACTATTTTCATCTAAGAATCTTTGGGAATCAACAGTGTAATTCAATGCCAGTAGGGTATTAGCCCTCGAAGTAGTTGTTTCTGTTGATTCCTTATTTAAATTTTTGGACAGTTTTCTAGGGGTATGAATTCCCTCAATGTACTTATCGACACATTAATTTGTTAATAACAGATTTTAAATCTACTGCTTCTATGAATTTCGAGGATTTACGAAGTCACTTACATAGTTTTAAAATTCTTCGACCGATTTAACTAATATTTTCAGACCCAAACTGTATTCCAAGGCTCTTCTCCGATTGAATTATTAATTAGAATAGCTATTTAATTCAATTTATACTTTTAATTTAGTATTATTTCTTGTAAATGAAGTACTTTTCTGTTATAACCGTTTTACATTCAACTAACCGTTTATAAGTTTAGGAAGATGATAACATTTATTGTTCTTTTTTTTGCTATTGTTCTGAAAATCATTATTTACTTTTTTAAAATTTGAGCTCAAGTGGATAATAGAAAATGAGTGAAAAATCTGTCACATGATAAAATATAAATAAAATTGTTTAATAAAAAATATTTCAATTTTCATATTCTAATGACGCGATCTTACTATAATACATTAATTGCTTGTTGCTAGCTTGCTTGTTTAGTAATTTGAGTTCCATTACATTTGTAACGTCTCACGATTTTAGCATTGATTTTTGTTTGAAGTCTCAAGCAACATTTCCATCTGTTTTGTAAACAAGTAAATGTTTGTTTTGAATTTATTTGTGTTGTAGAAAATTTGCTTATGTTGACGTTGCCTTTCCTTCAGATGAGTAATTGCTAACTTACCCCTAGGGAATTGTTCTCCAATTGAAATCATCCACGTGAAATAACGTATATCTGTATAAGACGGATTTATAAGTTTGTTTTTTGAAATGAAAAACATCTATATATATACAATGAGTGATATTACTGTTTCGTAGCCGATTACCTGTTTGACCTAATTAGTCCAAAATTAGTGGAATATAAATAGGTACTAAATATTTTTAGTTTCTCAATAGTTTTCTAATTTTCGAGATAGTCTTGTTCAAAAATGGAATAAAAAGAATTATTTATAAATTTTTTATAAACTTTTTTGCTACAGTGTTAGTTTTCAGTAAAATAAATACTTTAAAAGCAAATGTCTGGTAACTAAATAAAGGGCTAAAATAAACGTTGTCTGTTTTTTATGTAAGATGGAGAAATAGCTGACGTAAAACATAGGCAGACCTAACTAGATCTCCAATAACGGGACTGAAATACAAAATATATCTTTCTTTTAAATTTTACGCAGTTACGTTGAAATTGTACATCCTTAAAGCAATTTTAATTGTCCCGAAAATTAATGAATGAACAGAAAAACGCCTTGTTCCCAATATATTAATGTCTAATTATACAAATTAACCTGCACAACATGTGATAAAAAAATACATCGGACAAATTGGAAGGATAATTAAGCAGTGGTATAAAAAGTGCCTAAATTCATATAAACTAAACAAAACGGACTCTAATTAAATTGTACATCCTTAAAGCAATTTTAATTGTCCCGAAAATTAATAAATGAACAGAAAAACGCCTTGTTCCCAATATATTAATGTCTAATTATACAAATTAACCTGCACAACATGTGATAAAAAAATACATCGGACAAATTGGAAGGATAATTAAGCAGTGGTATAAAAAGTGCCTAAATTCATATAAACTAAACAAAACGGACTCTAATTAAATTGTACATCCTTAAAGCAATTTTAATTGTCCCGAAAATTAATAAATGAACAGAAAAACGCCTTGTTCCCAATATATTAATGTCTAATTATACAAATTAACCTGCACAACATGTGATAAAAAAATACATCGGACAAATTGGAAGGATAATTAAGCAGTGGTATAAAGAGTGCCTAAATTTATATAAGCTAAACAAAACGGACTCTAATTACGTCGAACATCTAACCAGGAATAATCACGAACCAGGCCTTATTGAAAAAACAGTCCAGGTTCTACACACAATCACAAAAAGCAAGAAAATGAACATTTTGGAAAATTTAGAAATCTACAAAGAAAAATTAAACAACAACATTATAAACGTACAAATTAACAACCAATCCGAAGCCATCTTCCAACCGCTACGAAACGTATATAAGTGTAAAAACCGGAGCCCATTACCACCGAGCGGCGTGGTCTAGTGCTCTAGATTATACATTCCCACAAGGAGCCTGAAGAGGGCCTTACGCCCTACCCTCCGGCTTTGCACTACAGTGTAGGTCGGAGGGACTGCCCGCCCACCAGCACGAGTAGCTGGTGGGAATGAAACACAAAAAGTTTTTTTTTTAGCCCAGACGCTTGATAATGCCGGAAGGCGAAATACGTGTCGCAAATACGAATACATTAAATTCATCAAATCGGGAAAAATCAACAAAATAATCAGATTAAAATTATATGTTTCCTTATGCAGGGTATCCGGAAAATCCATAATAATCCTTTAACAACTATTCTATAACAAAAGAAGCTGAAATAATTAATTATTTAAAGGTTACTTGTTGTGATCTCGTTATGCAAATAACAACTAACAGTTTTTCATATTTAAAAAGAGACTACGAATATTTCGAAAGGTGGAAAGTTTTATTAAGGTCACATATAATATTTTTTTATAAGAGGCAAGCGCTCATTTCATTTGAGTAATCTTTGCTGAGTAATGCCCTATATCTCAGTTTTATGTATAAATTTTAGCTCTTGAAATATTTCACAGAAACTTCAAAGTCCATATTTCCGCTTTAATAGGATGTGGTTTAAGCTCACATTCATGAGTTTTTTGCATTTATTAAGCTTTAGCGTTGAAACACGTGGACATAATGGACGGCGACATTAAACCTGATAATAAAGTACAAAGTAGAAGCATAAAATGCACCTAATAGTCATTTTTAAAGAAATTATGCGAACTATGCTCGAAAATGACCGCGTACAATTTTGAGATAAGTCAACTCCTCGGTAAATTGGTTTTTCTAGTTTACTTTTTGCTTTAATCTACTGTGAAGAGACTAAAATGTGTCCAGAATAATAACGAAACTAGAGACACGCTTATAATTAGAAGGTCGTCAGTCCGAAGATTGGTTAGACACGTATCTTCCTTCCTATCCTGAACCACGTCCCTAACGATTTGCGATTGTTAATCCAATCTACGACTTCATCTGCATCTTTTTACTCCTGTTTCTACTTCCAATATATCTTTCAACTCTCCCTTCATATCCTATAATATTTCGTACCATCAAATCTCTGCATTTTCTTATTGAATTCTGTAGCACAGGTTGTTCCCCTACTTTTCCAATATCTTCTCTTTTATCTTTTTTTTATAACAAATTATCCGTCATTTAGACAATACTGCTGTTTAGCGAGGTTAAAATACATCAATCTTATTTCAGGTACATCATCTAAATAACAGATGGGCTGAAAATTCCCGGGTTTAACAAATTAAACACCTTTTTTTTGTTCAAAATTGGCTTTATTCATCAACGTAATCTCCAACAAGTGCAACACAATCATTCCAGCACCCCTCTGACATTTCAATGCCACTTTTATAGAACAATTTATCTTTTACCTCAAAATAGGCCTCAACTTATAATATCAGCGATAACCTCTTCATTCAAGAGAAATTTCTTGTTGAAGAGCATTTTTTTGATGTCTGCGAACAGCCAGTAGTCGCTGGGAGCCAAATCTGGAGAATACGGTGGAATTGCTCCCATATCAATTAGAAGTTCAATTCGTGTAGTTTTGCCATTGTTTTGATTGATTTGTGACACGCTGCGTTGTCTTGATGAAACAATTTTTTTTTCTTTGCGGTCGTTTCTTTGCAATTTCAATTTTGCGACCTTTAAACATTCCAATAGCGCTAAATAATTAGTACAATTCACTGTTGATGGTATTTCCCTTCTCAAGATACTCGATGAATATTACACCACGCGCAACCCATCCCAAAATACCGACGCCATGACCTTTCCGGCAGATTGTTGTGCTTTCGGGCGTTTGCCTACTCAGATGGCGATCGTTTTGATGCCGGAGTGAAGTGATGGATCCGTGTTTCATCCATTATTACATATCGACGCAAAAATTCCGGTTTGTTTCGTTTAAACATGGCCAAACACTGCTCAGAATCATCAAGATGTTCTTGTTTTTGATGAGTAAACAACCGTAAGCAAACGCGGCACTCACTTTGAACAGAGCTTCCTCATAATCAAATGCTCATGCAATATAAAACCAACACGTTCTTTTGATATCTTTACGATGTTAGCTAACTCACGCAATTTCACTTTTCGATCATTCAAAACGATTTTGTAGATTTTTTTAATGTTTTTCTGGTGTTAGTGTTACCGCTTCCGCATCATCAGTGTATCGGTGTCTCTACGACTACGTTTGAAGCAACGTTTCAGCAAACCAACGTTTTATTGTTGTTTCCGATGGAGCGGTGTCTCCATAACACTTTTCAAGCCATTGCTCATTGCTTCGCTTGAACGGTATTTTTCCCATCAGAAGCAGTGTAAAATTAAAACACGAAATTGTTTTTCATCCATTGTTTTTAAACTAACAAAAGTAGCTAGATAATGTCACTCTTAGCACAATAACTCACAAACTAATGAATAGAATATCATGAAATTTGAACAGCTGTCTTTTGAAGGTTAGTACTAACTGAAAAAGAGGCGAATGCAATAAAACTAGCGCCATCTATGTGTTAAGCCCGGGAGTTTTCAACTCATGTGTCAAGCTCGGCTACAGAAGCTGTATTGACGCCTTCGCTATGGTTACTTTTCTCCAGTTTGTTATTAACGTAAACAACTAATGCGCCTTGATGTTTATTATTTTGTCAATAATCTTTTTTCCATTGATAATTAGGTTTGTCAAAAAAAAAAAACACAAAAGCAGAATCAGCGTAAGTTGGAGTTTCTTATTGCCTTCCACAGCAGTACGACGACGGTGACGGTTTGTTCAAAGATTGAACTGGTAATTAACTGTTGTAGCTCGAAGGTAGACAAGCGTTGCAAAAGTTAATTAACTTTTTTGAAATCCTTAAAATTTAACGAAGTACGTTTAAATTCAAACTACTCCAGGCGATTCGACGAAGAACAAGAAATATAAGGGACCTTTGTGTGTAATATTTGAAAATTTTGTGAAATGTCAAGGTATGTAGGTGCGTTGATACTCATGAGGTCATAGTTATTTATTTTATTTTCCGTTTCTTTTATTTATTCCCAAAAAACCCTTATCCCTATAGGATGTTATGACGTAATGAGCCTTATTGGCTCCTTATTTTTATGTAAACAAGCAACTCCTGGGGGCTTATACTGGTTATTTTTGGTGTTTGAGCAGCTCTTTATGTTTTATTTGCGTCTTTCAGATAAGATTTTTAATGAAATTACAATTTATTATTGAATTATGAATTTGTACTTATTTCAAATATATTTAGACTTTAGAAGACCTGGCGCGTCCACCATTTGTTTGTTTTAACTATTGCTGTTAAATAAAACACAATTTTAACTTTCCACAATATAGTATATTTATACTTTATACTTGTTTCGCCTTCTTAAGGATTCTTCAGAAGTAAACTTAAAACTAAATATCGAACGAACTTAAATATATATACTTATTCTAAGGGGAGGGGGTACGAAAGAGATTCAGCAAAGGTGAATTATTGAGATCTAGTCGGTCATTTAATAGTGTATTTGCGGTTTTTATTTATTTATTTCTAGTGCTTCCAAAAAGGTAAAGCCGGTAACTTTTGTTTTCTAAATGTAAAATTTCGAAATTTTCATTAATAATATTATTTTATTCATTAAGGTATTTTGCGTAGTTTGAGTCTTGTTTATTGTTTTCAAACGATTTTTTATGTTCACTGATACATTTTTTGAAGGAGCGACCTGTCTGACCAATATAAATATTACTACATGAATTACAGTTTAATTTGCGAATACCAGACTTTTTTTATCAGTTTCATCTTTATAGTTTTTAATGTCTTCCTAAAGTGTTATTTGTATAATAGGCTATATTGGGGTTGTTATTATTAAATACATTTTTTAATTTACTTGTAGGGTTTTTTAGAAATTGTACGTAAATATTTTTAGTTAAAGGGTATATAATTTTAATTGCATGTTTTAGTTGATGATTATTTAGTAAGTTCATCATTTTATCATTATAATTATTTTTTATAGCTATTTGTTTAATCATATTTAATTCTTCGTGAAATTTAAAGCTATCCATGGGTACATTAGGTAATTTATACAACTTACTAAAAAAGACATTTTCTGTCGAAAGGTTGGCATGATTGATTGTTAAAAACTAAATCTGTTTTCGTCGGTTTACGATATATTGAAAATGTATGTTTGTTACTGTCACGTACTTATTTCAAGATCTAAGAAATTAATCTTTTCGGTTTGTTCTTTTTCCCTGTAAATTTAAAATTGTTATGTACATTATTTAATTGTTTCAAGAAATTTTATAATTGTCTGTCGGTACCTGTGAAGCAAACAAGTATACACATACATCAACATACCGATAATAATAACATTTGCTAAATAATTGGAAATTTTGAATGACCGTACTTTCCAGGTTAAACATAAATAATTCTGTTAAAATAGGGCTTAGTGGATTATCCATAAAAGACTGTCTTTACATTTGTAGACATTATGGTTAAATTGAAAATAATTTTGTTCGATACAAACCGATAACAGTTCCAATTTTTCTTTACAAATAACTGGATTAGTACAATTATCTTTTAGCATATTTTCTATTATTTTGAGTACTTCTAAAGGCGGAATTGAAGAAAAAAGATTTGTTTGTCGAACGTTATGAATTTACATTCGTCTGGCATAGTAGTAGTTTTAATTTTGTCAACCAATTGTAGTGAATCTGTAATAGTAAAATTATTCTCAAAATGACAATATGTATTTAAAGTTTGGATTAAAAATTTTGATAATAAAAAACACACAAGTACATTATTTAATGACCAACTGGATCTCAATAATTCAACTTTGCTGAATTTCTTTCCTACCCCCCACCCTTAGAATAATTATACATAAGTTCGTTCGATATTTACATTTAAGTTTACTTCTGATGAAGTCTTAAGAAGGCTAAACAATTGTTAAGTATAAATATACTATATTGTGGAAAGTTAAAATTGTGTATTATTTATTGTGAATATGAAGTTCCATCAAGTAAAAGTAGATACAGTGAATCATATTACTGTTAGTTACAAAATAATTCATGCATGAGTTTATCTCTTCACATAATTGAACAAAATAAATAATAATCATTGTCTAAATAAAAATAAAAATATGTTCTTGGTTAGTATTCTGTCCAAATTGCTAGACGTGGATCACGATTTCGAATTTTTGGTTGTCATCATCACGTCGTAGACAATTCCGACAGACCATCAACTCAGCTACTTGCTGCCTTTAAGCACCGTTCCATGGATGTATACAGACAGCGTAGTGAACGCCACCTGTAGATATTTGTTACCACGTAGTTGCAGCTGTGCCGTAGGTTTAGTTGAACAAGTCATTATCCTTATTTGAAATGTACATTGTTTAACAGTACTGAATCCCAAGTAAATATCTACAGATGGCGTTCATGACGTTGTCGGTACTTATTTATTAATCAGAGTTAGAGGCAGTAGGTAGGTTCGTTGGTATTCTGCTGCAACTGCTTAACTCTATTATTTATATTTGTTTAAAATATTTTTGAATTGCTTTTTTAATTTTTTTTAATTAATACTATATTCGTCTTCTTATAGTCTTTAGATGTTCAGAGTAGATAAAGTGGAAGAGCAGTGGAAACTATACCAAAAGAACACGAGTATGGTATTAATAAAAACTAAAAAAAAAAACAGTATATGATGAACCGCGCATTCTAAATGTTTTATTGATAGTGGCAGTTTGTTATACTCTTACTACCATTTTTTTCTTGCTTTTTTTACACACGAAATGCAAGAAAAAACTATTTGTATTTAATAATTTCCTACTTAATTATAATTTTCCTGAATTGGTTCATAAAAATCGGCCCCAAGTATTTAATAAACATTTCCGATTGAGTTACATGTTATTTGCATCAATATCTTCTGTTGGGCCTCCCTCAAGTTCCACAAAACTGTCATTTTGTCATTTTTACTAGGATTCATGCCAACGAAAAACAGTAACATTAGAATGCGATTTTCAATCTAGTATTCAGTAGAAACTGGCGATTATAACAGTGTGCCATTAATTAAGAGGATTCTTTAACAAAGACTTAGGTATCAAGTACCATAATAAATAATTCCGAAGGTTAGGACCATTAGAATAAGTTCGAGTGGGTAGTGAGATGCTCCCCTCCCCATCGTACAACCTGTCGATTTTGCACTAACGTTGATGTTAAATAATTTATATCCGACGCAAAACTGGGAAAGTTATTTCGTTGTAATACAAAGATCTCAGAATTGTCGTTACCTACTAATTGAAAAAATCGCGTGAATTTGGGAACACTGCTTATGTAACACGACGACATTACGGAAAACGCGTGACTCGCCCTTCACGTTTTCAAGTGCTCGTTTTTTTTTATTGTCTTGAAGTCGAAACTCGTGTAAATCTACCAATAAAAACTTATAATTTCCTTGATTTCCTTCGATTTGCCAATAACAAAACTCTAAACATTTAAAAAATTTAGTTGAATCCGCGTTGAATCTAGTGTTCAAAAACGGAAATCTTTGATCGAATACTTGGCAGTATATTAGTCTGTAATAATCTTCAAAAGACTCAAGAAATGATTTACGTAATTGACAGTTTTTAATCGTCGTACATTATTCGTTTTCTTTGCAAATTCACTTCCTCTATTTCAAATTCTTTAATTCTTCATTACTCTGGGTCGCAGCTACCTATCCCGGTTAATGTAAATTGCTTACTTCAGAACATTTCATTACAATTTTTCTACATCTTCTCAACTTTTGAATCACACGACACGACATATAGCTCTAAATGCTACTATATTAAATAAAATACAACCGTTTCACAAGACGTATATTTAAATCGAAAATTGTACAAAAATAGTAGCTTATACAGGGTCATTCAACTGAGTGGTACATTAGACGTTTTGAGGAAACTAGGCATGTTACAGAGTTGAAAATTTGGGAATAGGGGTTGTCAAGAATGATCTATTTAATTAAAATAATTTCTACTACCGGAAGTTGATGTCTTATTTTTAATGGAATGGTATATTTTTTACGATGAATTCGTATGAAACATAAAATTTTAAGGTGACTTTGATAACCAACTGATATTTATAAAAAATGTAATCGAATGACAAATAAAATATGATAGGTGCCATTTGAAAAAGGGAAGTTATTCGTGTTAGAAGTTTTTAAACTTTGGATTTTTTTTTCTGAACGCCTTGTCCAATTATAAGGCTTAGTTTTTGGTATGACATTAGCCTTATGACTTGGCTATAACTAGTAAAAATGTCAACATTCTAAGTCGTTTTTTATGGAAGTTATGATATTTTATAGTTTGGGATGTGGTGCAATCTTTTCTCCAATAAATTAAATTATCTCAGAAACTATTCATCATAGGCATATAGGCATACAAGTTGGTTATCAAAGTCACATTAACATTTTATGTTTCATACGAATTCATCGTAAAAAATATACCATTTCATTTGAAAAAAGAAAGTTGCCATCAACTTCCGGGATAACCGGATGTGTCCGACAGTTGAAATTATTTCAGTTAAATAAATCATCCTTGATAACCCCTACTCCAAACTCCCAAATTTTCAAATCTAGTTTCCCTAAAACGTTTAATGTTCCACTCAGTTTGATATATATACAAGTTAAACCTAAGAGGTAGGGTGAAATTTCAACATGTTTAATAATAAATCCGCCTGCTAGTTTTCTGTTCTGTTAATTTTCAAAGAATCTAGAGCGTTACTTGTCTGTCCCATATAGCAATTAAATTTGTAACGCCTGATTTTTGTGACTATAAATGACTATCAAACGCGCGTGTCAAGTGAGCGTAGATTTTTCAAATGTCATATCCCGGATGTCGATTTGAAATAATTTTTTAAAAAAAAATTTCTGGATGGATAATTACCACCGGCGGTCCTGCCTTGGTGATTTATTTATTTATATTGATATTGGTTCAATAATGGAGAACACCTAAGAATAAGTGATAAATTTGCCAGTCATTTCCCTAAAATAAAGTCACTTGTATGAAGTTTGAGAGGGAACGTGATTAGTGAGCCCATTTAGTAGTGTTTAGTGTCCCTTCGAAGAATAACGAAGCAATTTGCATTACATCAATTATTCAACCTTAATTGCAATTTGCCTCGGCTTTAACTTCCCAACAATATAATTCTGTTCTTAATTGTAACCTGTTCGATGTTCGTTAACTGGTTACGTCATAGTTAAGCTTCCAATTTCTTCGGTAATAGGCAGGTCGAAGTTTCGATACCGAACAAAGTGTATTATGATAGTCTTACTTGGTCACTTTTCTTATTGCGAATGTGAAACGTAAATACTTACATTAAGTGTATTAATTATATAATATAGTGCAAAACCACAGTTAACAAATGAGTAAGGAATTTCTCTGTGCAATCAAAGTTTTTGCTTTTGATGTAGAAGTATAATTCCTGGTTTCTAGTGAAAACCCATTCTAAATTGCTATATTTTAGACGGTTTACATTTTATGAATATATTTTTGCAACCTCTGCAAAATTGATAATGATAAAAAAATTCTAGGTGAAAATTCTCGCTTCCTATACAAACGACTTATTTTTTGCTGTAAAATTGTTTATGGACTAATTTGGGGTCATAGAACCTAAAAATGACAAAATAGTGTGTCATTTATCTAGGAAGAAAGGTATTTCTTATGGTTATCGATTTTGTAGAGTTTTGGAAAAAGCAAAACACGTGGTTTGGTTTATAAAGAGGGGGAAACGGGCTTAGATAGTAGTTGGGCTCGGTTCTGTCCGCAGTACAGCCATGACTGAGCGCAAGGTACCTTCGTCTGTAGCACAAAAATATTATGCAAATCATTAAGTTTTTAACCAATGAAGGCTGAATGCTAAACCATCGGAAATTTTTATTCGTTTAAAGGATGGGCAACAGTTTGGGGATGCTACACTGTATTAGAATCGAGTGTATATGTGTACGTGAGAGAACAGAGAATTTAGGGATGGGAAAGAACGTTTCGAAAATGATTAAATGAAAAGTCATGATCGACGACCAAGAACAAGTCTCAGAAATGACAAATGACAACTTCTGTGCTGTTCGAGAGCTTGTTGAAGGTGATCACCACCAGCCGGTTAACGATTGAAAAAATCTCATCAGAAATGGGTATAAGCTATGGAATTATTCAATCCATCATCACTGATGAACTTGGCTTCAGAAAAATTAGTGCTCACTGGGTTCCAAGGCTGTTGACCGAAAATAAACGAATAAACACGTCAGGTCAGAGATCAGTGAAAGACTTCTGAAATGATTTCGAGAAGAAGGGGAGATCTTTTTGAGTGTATCGTCACTTGTGATGAGACGTAGGTCCACCACTACACTCCTGAATCAAAAACGGCAAAAATAGCGAGTAAGGAGTGGCGAAGAAAGGGTGAATGCTGCGACTGTTTTCTTTAGCTCAATAGGAGTTTTACTCCATGATTTTCTTAACGATCAACGATTAGTGACAACAACGAACGGCTTACTATTCTGAATTGTTACAGTCGACAAAAATCGCGTATCGAAGCAAACGACGAGGTATGCCCATTCGAGATGTCATCCCGTCATCCTCCTTCATGACAACGCCAGGCCACACACCGCAGTTTGGGTAAGGAATAAATTGAATGAAACGGGCTGGGAAACCCTCGAGCATCATTATATCAACATTATAGCCCTGACTTGTCACCCTGTGATTGTTGTTTGAAAGCAATGAAGTTGTAGAGGAGTATATGCGCAATTGCCTGACAACTCGCAACTCGCCCTCAAATTTTTTATGAAGAAGGAATATTCAAGCTTCCAAATCGGTGGCAAAAGTGTGTAAAGCACGGAGGTGACTACATTGGAAAATGTTAAATGTTTAGTTTGTGTGTACCATTAATCAATAAATTTATTTTACACAATTGCCGTTTATATTTGATTTATCCTCGTATGTTTTGGTCAGTTTAACAAGTGGATATTGTTAATCGAAAAGGACATTGTCAAACATTAATGTAGTGATAATTACTGACAAATTTCTACAGATGGCGTTCACTACGCCGCACTGTCTGTAATTATTCCATTAACCATTGTCTATTATTTCGACTTAAATTCATAAATACGTATATTTGTCAAATGAAGCTCCTAAATTTATCACGACGGATGAGTACAAGTGATGCATTTCACACATAAATAAAATTTTCTATGTTGACATAGGTACGTTCAAATGCATATAAATAAGAATTTTGTTTTGGTAAATGCTTCGCAGTCTCGGTAAACGTGTAACCGACAATGATACAATGATTTATTCACCAGTGCAGTACTATTTGCAAAATAAGCGGACGGTTATAACACTTCAGAATTTTAAATTCCACTCAACAAATCTCACAATCGCACGAACACATGTATAAATGCATACATGGGTGTACCATGTATCTTGCAGGTACAGCTGACAGGTTTCTCACCAACTTGTTTCCGAATTAAATTACATTTTGTAATGTTTCAAAATGAATTTTTACGTTTATATAGTCAGTTGTCATCCTCAAACTATATATTTCTAAAGTTGTTGTTTTCGTGGGGTTTAATTGTTATGAATTAAATAAAAGTTTTTGGTCAAGTAATTTATTGAAGCCACCAGACGTGGATCGCGATTTCGATATTATTAGGTCTCATCAACATGCCACAGGCAGTTTCGATAAATTACTGACCAAATCGCTGGAGCTCGGTGTAAAGCGGATTTAAATAGAACGTTAATATGGCAGTACGTCGCCATCTACCTGCTTCTGCTGCTATTGCCGTATTTCAAAACGTTTTATAAAAATTGTTTATTTAATATTGAAATGTTACTTCATGCGTAGGTACTGAAAATTTCGATACTACCAACTGTGAGCAGGTAAATTAAGTAACAATAAAGGATGAAATTTGAAATAGGTAATAAAAAAGGTTTGTTGATTGTTATTGTTTTCTATTTGGCTCTGGATTTTCGTCAAGCAATGGTCAAAAGTTCTCTAAATTTGAAAGAAAATTCAATCGTAGTATCTGTAGATATAACATGAATTCTCGATTTTCTTAGATTGTACCAGTTAGTGCCGAAAGTAATAATGAATGCTTTTAGAATTTTCCTCTTAATAACTGTTTCTAAAAGAGTTGCTTTTTAGATCTTCAAATAATGTTATAATTTATTTGTTTATTTATTTAAATACAACTGCCAAGATAGATTGGTATTCAATTATATAGCAGGAATAGTATAAAATATGAATAAAGAACAAAAATAAATTTAAAAAATACAACAAATTTAAGATATTTGTAAAATATATTTCCTTATATTATTCTTACAAGAACAAAGGATATCAACCTGATTTTCATGAAGATTATAGTTTGTGCACATGACATTTACGGGTGAAAATTTGGTGTTGATACTTATATATAGCTGAATGTATTTTTTTCTATCTAGGTACTTAAAATGCAACTGTTTCACGCGATATAATACGAGGGTGGATCAAATATAAACGGGCCTTTTTAAATTGCGCGCCGGACAGTTGTTCAAGGCTCATCCGAGTGTTAGGAACTTGAAGTGGGCATATTAGGTGGATATGACGCGTCATATTGCTGCGTTCGCTTTGTACAGATCTATGACAATGAGTGAGAAAGAGGTGAATATCAGCGTTGCGCAACGAATTATTATTAAGTTTCTTACACGTGAAAACGTGAAGCCAGCTGAAATTTTGCGCAGATTGCAAGCATAATTCGGAAATGAAACGCTTTTGTAGTCAAGTTTGGTGAAAAGAATTTAACGATGGGTGTAATCGTTTCGAAAATGTAATTCATCTTCGTCGTCTGCGCACCAGAATTTCGCCGATTAACATTGCACGCGTTAGAAACCTTATTGAAGGGGATCATTACGCCATTATGCTTCAGATATCTGAAAACTCGGCATCAGCTATGGGAATCATAACGAAAACTTGGAATTCCGAAAATTTTAAGCTCGTTGGTTCCAAAGTTGCTGAGTGAAAATCAAAAAGCTGCTTATGTTCTCATCTCTCAGGCGCTTCTCACTCGATTTAGAGAGGAAGGTGATTTTTTTTGCACAAAATTGTAACCTGCGATGAGACGTGAGAACACCATTACACTCCAACATAAAAATGAGCAAACATGAAGTGGCGGCGCAAAGATGAATCAAACCTGAAGTGAAGCTGAAAACACGTCTGTCTGTAGGTAAAGTTTTAGCCACGTATTTTTTGGGACTGGAGAGGGGTGCTGTTGGTTGCTATTTTGTACAGGTGAAGAACCATTAATGCAGCTTACTGCTATCTGTACTATTGACTTCTCAGTTAGGTAAAACTTGCTTATCGCCGAAGAAGGAGGACGCGCCCTATTCGTGACGTGTTACTCTCGCACGAAAACACTAGACACCATACCGCAGCTTTAACGCAGGCTCAAATCGGTGAAATGGACATGATTCAGCTGGAACACCCTCCATATAGCCCAGACCTATCCCCTTGTGTTTTCCACATTTTTGCGCCCCTCAAAGAATCAAGAATCACTAGGAGGCGAGCGATTTCTGGATAGACACCCGCCCTAATTATTTTTATGAAAACGGGACGAAAGAACTATCAATGCGTTGGGGAAAATGTACAGACAAGCAAGGGGGATATGTGTATGTGGAAAAATAGGGAAATTTGTGTTTTTGTGAAACTTTTCAAAATAGACGTTTTATTAACAAAGTCTCGTTTATATTTTATCCACCTTCGTATATTGTAGCGGAATTTAATTTTCTGTGGTGTATCGCGTCAAACTCTAACCATCCTTACTAAAAATTTTGCAGGCATTTGTTGTTAGAGATATGCAATTTACAATATCTACAATATTGTCTTTTTTATTAAAACTATGGCGCGGTGAATAGATGTGGTGCGGTGAATTCTTATGGATTATCTACTTAATACTGACTAACTTAAAGGTGATAAGGAGCGGCAGAAATAGAGAACGGAATAAGGGGGAAAAAAAGAACAGAGATAGCTAGAATACAGCTGGGTATTGAGAAGAACACAGGAACCGCAGGTCGGGCCACAAACCACGGTGGGTGCATGAAGGGGACAAAGACAGACAAGTGCCGCAACAAGAAGAAAAAAAAAGAAAGAAAAAGGCAACAACCCCGACATTTTACAACAATAACTTAAAAGTTTTTCATTAAAAAATACCACCAGCATTCAGTTACTTTTGCTGTTTTCTCTTGCAATTGTTATTTATCTTTATGGGTCAAATACTTCGATCCTTTACGTCATATATGTCTTGAAAGCTTTAAGCTTTTCGATTTGGGTTATGATCAATCGTGTGTATCGTAGGAAACCGGAAGCGAGGATCAAAGAAAAGGTGAAAAGCATTTCAACGTCCAGGTTCGAATGATGAGTACCCACAGCTTAAAACTTCAAACCCGTTAGCACTCTGAAATAATGTTCTTTTCGAAAGGGATCGTGGAAGGAATACGATGCCCCGGATTAGAATTAAATCTTCTCTTGTATGTGTGCAATGTTTGGATGAAGGAAAGTGTACAAATAGCTTTAATTGTATTTAAAATAAAATTGATGCGTCTTCTGTAAATAATCCAAAAGTACACCATTATTTAAATATTTCTAGAACTGTTATTTTAGATCGTTTAGAGGACTATTTATTATAAAAGCAAAAATATTTTAACTGCATTTAAAAAACAAGAGATTCTATTATAGTAGAATTAAGATTCGGGCTAAAGGACCTAACTGTTTATTTATAACATAACACTTTAATAATTTCAATTGAATTGTCTGTTGGATAATTGTGAAACATCGTTTAAATTAAATGAAAATATATATAAACAAAATGCTTTTAGATGTTTCAAATATGTTTATTAACACACTCTACATATGTTTCGACTTCCGAAGTCTTTCTCAAGAGTAATAGATATTTACTAAATTTAAACTGTAACTTAATGTTATTTATACAAAAGTCAAAAAGTATTTATAGTTAGGTATTGCAAGTAATAAGATGTACAGGTACAAGTATATTAGAGGTAGTTATACAAAGGTATAGTTATTTAGGGAAAAACCCTTGTCGGGTTGTAATTCTTCAGAAATTGGTCAATCACCGGTGTGTCTTTGAACTCGGATTTATCATTTGTTATGTTACAATTATTTCTAAAGGCTTTTTTAATTTCGAACTGCTCTAAAATATTTAGACGTTGACCTTTATTTTCTATATGTAATAGGTTGAAGTTATCTCTGTCGATTTTATGGCCATTTTCTAGGCAATGTAGGCTTATGCCTGTAGATACCTTTTTGTTTTTTATATCTTTTTCGTGTTCTTTTAAACGTATGTTGAAATTACGACCTGTTTGACCAATGTAAAAAGAATTACAATCCTTACAGTTCAGCTTATATATACCACTTTTTTGTAATTTATCGGTTTTTTGTTTGTTGTTTGTTAAAATGCTTTTTAAATTAGTTTTATTGATCAAAATTGTTTTTATTCCTGATTTTTTTAATTCAGTACAAATTTTGTTGTTATTATTACTAGTATAATTAATTAATTTGAATTGTTTGTCTTCTTGTTTACACTTATAAAATTCGAAATCGACTTTTGTATAAATAACATTAAGTTACAGTTTAAATTTAGTTTAAAGACACACCGGTGATTGACCAATTTCTGAAGAATTACAACCCGACAAGGGTTTTTCCCTAAATAACTATACCTTTGTATAACTACCTATAATATACTTGTACCTGTACATCTTATTACTTGCAATACCTAACTAACTATAAATACTTTTTGACTTTTGTATAAATAACATTAAGTTACAGTTTAAATTTAGTAAATATCTATTACTCTTGAGAAAGACTTCGGAAGTCGAAACATATGTAGAGTGTGTTAATAAACATATTTGAAACATCTAAAAGCATTTTGTTTATATATTTTTTCATTTAATTTAATAACACTTTAGATCGAATGTTAATTCTACTGTGGATTACGGTCGTGAAGGTCTATGTTCTCATATATATATATAAAAAGTATATCTGATTCAATTGGATAAGTGATATGTACACCTTTCCTTGCATTGGAAAGGGATTCGAAAAATTGTTTGTTCAAACCTATTATCATTTCTGTTTTTGGATCTTTAATCTATATCCATATCTATAATGTAACAAATGGGCTGAAAAGTTCCGGGCCTAACAAACAAATACGTTTTTTTTTTTGTTCAAAATTGGCTTTATTCATTAACGTAATCTTCATCAAGAGCAACACAATCATTCCAGCACCTCTCTAACGTTTCAATACCACTTTTGTAGAACAATTTATCTTTTGTCTCAAAATAGGCCTCAGCTTCAGCGATAACCTCTTCATTCGAGCGAAATTTGTTGCCAACGAGCATTTTTATGAGGTCTGCGAACAGCCAGTAGTCGCTGGTAGTAGTCTCCAAATCTGGAGAATATGGTGAATGTCGAAGCAATTTGGAGTTCAATTCATGTTTTGCTAGTTTTGCAATTGTATTGATTTCATTGCCATATGCGGTCGTTTCTTTGTAATTTCAATTTTGCGGTCTTCAAACTGTCCAATAACGCTATATAAATACTACAATTCACTGTTGATGGTATTTTCCTTCTCAAGATAGCCAATGAATATTACACCACGCACATCACATCCCAAAATACCGAGGCCATAACCTTTCCAGTCGATTGTTGTTGTTGTGCTTTCGGGCGCTTTGGACGAGGTGCACCAGTTGCTCAGATGACGATCGTTTTGATTCCGGAGTGAAGTGATGGATCCATGTTTCAACCATTGTCACATATCGACGTAATAATTCCGCTTTGTTACGTTTAAATATGGCCAAACACTGCTCAGAATCATTAACACGTTCTCGTTTTTGATGAGCAAACAACAGTGAGCAAACGCGGGGCACCCACTTTGAACAGAGCTTTAGCTTTCTCATAGTCAAATGCTCATGTAATATAACATAAAGTCAATACGTTTTTTTGATTTCTTTACGATGTTAGCTAACTCACGCAATTTCACTTTTCGATCATTCAAAATTCATCACCATTGTGGATTTTTTTATATTTTCTGGTATTTGGACGTCGATTGGGTTCTGCATGATCAGTGTCTCTATGTTACGACCACGTTTGAAGTCAGCAAACCAACGTTTTATTGTTGTTTCGGTTGTTTCCGATGGAGCGGAGTCTCCATAACATTTTTCATGTAATTGGTTCGCTTCCTCGCTTCTCATAAAGAAACAGTGTAAAATTAAAACACGAAATTTTTTCTGATCGGTTGTTTTGAAAATAACAAAAGTAGCTAGATAAAGTCACTCTTAGCACAATAACTCACAAAGTAATGAATAGAATATCATGAAATTTTAACAGCTCTCTTTTGAAGATTAGTACTAACTGAAAAAGAGGTGAATCTAATAAGACTAGCGCCATCTATGTGTTAAGCCCGGGACTTTTCAGCCTACGTGTTATATCTGTCAAATTTTATCACAATAGGTGTATCTATACTTGTGTATAATTGGGTAGTGGAAGGGCTGTATTTCGGCTTATATTTTATTAGTTGGTCGTGGAATGTCGGGACTTTTCATTATGAGACGGTCAATTACACTGGAAGGCTGCTACATTTCTAATGGTACAAAAACTTCACCAGTGAAAGCCTCATTAGGAGGATACTATTACATACTATAAATCAAGCCTTGTAAATAATTGCGGAAAATCCTGTGCTAACTATATTAAGGATGTAGTTCAGCTAATGTATAGTGTATTAACTTCACTGCTTTCCCTTTTTATTTTCCCATTATATACGTTTTTGGGGTTTACAAATGTCATGTTCCGCTTGTTCCTGGCTCCATCTTGCTTAAATCTTTTGTGACACTCGTACAGTGATAAATATTCGCAAAACTAACCGTAATGCGAATGATATATCCAATTTATTTTCGGTGAATTGATCCGACGGAACTGTATATCCACTTATATATATATATATGGGAACGAAAATTGATGAAAATATGTTATGATGTTATACTTTTATATACTGTAAAGCAGTGACTGCTCGTGAAGATACTATGTAATGGTGGAGAACTGTATTCAGTTAAACGTCTGTGAAGAAAGCGAATGCACCGATCACGTAAAATAGAGCCAAAATTAATGTTATAAAATTAGTGAAATTTGGGACACTAAAAGTAAATTTTATATTCATATTTAAATTGATAATTTCTTGTAAATAGATATAAAAATGTGTTGTATAAATATTGCGGGACACAATCAAAACAAATATAAAATAACAGGCGGGCTGAAAAGTTCGTAGGCTAGCATAGAAAAAACTATTATTTTTTGATAGAATTTGATTTTATTATTCAATATAGTTTCCTTCGAGGGCGATACAATGATTATAGTGGTCATACAATTTTTCGATACCATTTTTATAATACGATTTGTCTTTAGCCTTAAACTTTGTACAGAGCTTTTGCATATCCAAATATTCATTCACATTCACGATATGACCAACACGTTTCTTTGATATCATTAGGGTCGGGTCTCAGCTATCTCAATCAACTTCACTTTACGGTTATCAAAAACTATTTTGTGGGCTTTTTGATGTTTTCGTCGGTAACAGCCAACAGCCTCTTTGGGGCGTCCACTGCGTGCATAGTCCTCAGTGCTCATTTCGCCTCGTTTAAATTTAGCAAACCATTTTTCTACGGTTGATTTTCCTGGTGCAAAGTCCGAATAATGTTTATCAAGCCAAGCCTTGGTTTTTTGGTTTCAACAGTATTTTTTTTCGCCAAAAAGCAATTCTTCATTAACACACAAAATTCCTTTTTATCCATTTTTTCAATGTAAAAGAGTTGTTTCACTAAAAATGATACTAATAGTGCAACAGTTGTCAAATTTATACACGCGTCTTTTGAAGGTTAGGGCTAACTAAAAATCATATGGGTTTGATACTAGTAGCGCCATCTATGGGCCAACCTACGAACCTTTTCAGCCGGCCTGTTAACACTCTCTCTCTCTCTCTGAGCCTTATATTTTAGCTAGCCCTGGCATTTCTTGGTGTACTCATATATTGTTTTTGTACATTTAACCTCTTTATTTTTCAATCATTAGATCTATCGTGTTATCCTCCAGACTGCCCCCCTGACCCCTCTATTCAATTGTGAACATTTTAAACTTATTAGTTGCAACCCTTTTACTTTTTTGCGGTGTCAGAAGTGTATAGATGAGGCTTTTAATTCTTGTAGCTCAATTTAAACAAATAAAAAATTCTTCCACATACAAATAATTTAATTGAACAATTATTATTTCAACATCACAATGTTTTCTTCAGATGGAAGCTTAATAAACTAACAAATTGTATATCTTCCTTATATATTAATTTATTGCCTAAGGGTTGGGAAGGGGAAATTGCTGCTATGAATTTTTAATTAGATATTAAGTAGAGGGGAATTACATACTTACATTTTGGACATTTAAGGCAATCTTTTTTTAATTTAATTTTTTGATTTCCATTCTTTCTAATAAATTGAGTTTTAGTCCATTATTTCCTAATTTGAAATTTTCATTGAAGTGATGTTTTTGTTCATATTAGTATTCTATTAAATTATCATATTAAAAATTAGTTACATGTTTTTTTTTAATTCTATCTTTAAATGACCTACCAGTTTGTCTTACATGTGCTTTTTCACAATTTCGACAATTCCAATTATAACTGAAAAACTTTTTTTATTTGTATACAATGTAATAAGTGGACCAGCGTCTCCAACTCCTTTCGCATTTCGGACCTTATTATGGTTCATATCTTTTCATATTCTCCATTTCTAATATAACTATGTAAATACTCATGGTTTATTTACTTTCTGGATTTAGTCTCTGTATAAACTATCAGCAGATTCCCGTGTGTTTACTCATGGTCGTCAGTGTGTCCAAGGACTAAAACTAAATAAAATTTGATCAAAATCTACGCAGTAGTTTTCGTGTGATACGTGCCTAGCGACGGTCCTAGTTATTAATTTATTTATATAGAATATTACACCTACAGTTTTATTTTCATAAATTTCCTGTCAAACATTTATTTTTTTTTTTAATTTACTGCTGTATTGTCCAGAATCCTTGCCTTCGACGACAGTTAAATTTTTCTTAGAATAACATCTGCTAGTGTACATCCTTTTCTATCTGTATTCTCCTATTCCTTTTTAAGGCACTATCAAAAACAAACCCTCCTTCAACCCCTAAAAATGCAATCCAATCAATTGTCCAATCAACTATCTGAACCACACCTTTTTTACCTCTCTATCTTAATAGTTTAGATCTTTAAAAATCAATCCGAGTACCAGAAAGATCAGTATAAATATTTATTAAAATGTCCAAGTCATCACCAATCAATCTTCAAATAATTTCAATGAATTTAATCAAACGTACGCTTAGCTCCTCTAATTTCAAATTTCTCCACCAACTGTAAAGGTATTATTAAAGTGTGTAAAGTTTTTAGAGTGTTTTTTAACAAAAATAAAACACTCAGTTTCAAGAAAAAAATTTATTGTGACACACAACTGTTTCACCACACACTGGCTTCATCAAGTGAAGACTTACGAACTTCAGAATAACAAGCAGTATATATATAATGATCCTAGTCGCAGAAGGAAGGGGTGTAAATTAAAATATATTTAATAACGGTGAATTGTTATAATCGATTTGGTCATTTAACGATAAGTTTTGTTTAAAATTTCTATTTATTTCTAAACTTTTGTAGCGATCTGTATAGATATATTGTAAATTGATTTGTAAAAATTTTGTGTAAATATTTTGTATGAAGTTACTAACATCCTTGAGCATGTCTTTTCTACAAATTTGTATTCTACTGTCTTGCCTTTTTCTTTTAAATACAATATTAGTAGACATCAAAAATACTACACTTTCTAGACAATTTAATTTATGACTTTTATTACAAATATGTAAAATTTTAAATTCTAGGTTGAAATTATAACTTTCACTGTTTAAATCTTCAGCATAAGCTCTGGTGAATAACCTAAAGAAAATAAATCAGGAAAATATAGCTTATGTTGTTTGGGATGTAACAAGGTCTATGTTGGACAGACTGGTAGGTCTTTCAAAACTAGAATAAAGGAACATTACAATAGTTTTATTAATAAAAAACCTGATTCAACTTATGCTGAACACTTAAACAGTGATAATCATAATTTCAACCTAGAATTTAGAAATAAATAGAAATTTTAAAAAAAACTTATCGGTAAATTACCAAATCGATTATAACAATTCACAGTTATTAAATATACTTTAATTTACTCACCTCCCTTCTCCGACTAAGATCATTATACATATAGTGCTTGTTATTCAGAAGTTTGTACTTCATCACCTGATGAAGCCACTGTGTGGTGAAACAATTGTTGTGTGTCACAATAATTGTTTTTCTTGAAACTAAGTGTTTTATTTTTGTTAAATTATGAAGTTTCAACAAGTATCAGCTTATTCTCTTAATATTTTATAGTGTTTCTAGATAATTCATAATCGTCATCTTAGCAAAACCAATCCATAGATAACTCAAATATCAAACAACAAAATGAAAAACACTTAGACTTCGTTAAGTTGACGTGCAGGACAATTAATAATTTCTTAAAATTGCTTTCATTCATGTGTTAAAAATATCAGAATTTCTATGTTATTGTGTTACGAAATTACTTGAAAATAAATGCGGTTTTGTTTTCAAAAATATGTACGAAAGTTACATAAGTATATATTCCTTATTACCAGCCTTTGCTGCAACATACGTATATTCTTTGATTATTTGTATATTCGAATACAACGGAAATGGATTCCAGGAAAACAGAATACATGCTTAAATACAGCACAAAAACAAATTACTTTTGAATGTATGATATGACTCAAATTGCCTGTCTATTATACAAAGTATTTTGTTTACTGTATAAAATATGAAAAATGATCACGATGCTTCCATTCAGTTTTATTTTCTTTAAAAGCTTTGTAGTAGAAATAAATGTTTTACCATCTTTTATGTCGATTTTTATTTATCATCAATAATCGAATGTTTGGAGAATAAAAATAAAGAATATTCGGAATAAATAAATAATAAATAAATTCACATTGATGTATTGATTTTTATTTATTTAACTTTTGATCTATTCATTTTTAATACACATAAATTTACGTAAATATTCTGATTTTTTTAGTTCCCCCACATTATAAGATTTCTCTCTGTAATTTCAGTATAACAGCCTACTTATACCGGGTGTTTCGAAATAAAATCGGTTAATACCCTGCTTATTTATAGATATAAGGGTAAGTCCACCGTTGCGAAAGTTTTTATGAATAATTTAGAAAACAAAATTAAAAAACACCCCCTTTGTAAATATTTATTACGTAAGAGATGTAGACGACATGTTGATTTATTTTAATGGTTCAAATGGACAATTAAATATGTTTCATGAATTTATAAATAATTTACATGCAAATTTTAAATTTACCATCGAATTAGAAGTAAATGAATCAATCAATTTTTCAGACCTAACCATCACACGTAAGCCCACAAAGACTCCGTAATACACGCCAATTCATTTTAAATAAAAAAATTAAAAAACAAACTGTACAAAATTTATATGTCAAAATTAAATCCGAAAAATACAACAGTTTCACATACTTATGTAATATTTCAACAAAAATTGGTAAATGTATTATTAAACTAATATTAAACAATAAATGTAAAACTCCGAAAGAATTGAAGTCAGGAGTTTATTTTTTAAGTTGTTTAGACTGTGACAAAGGTTACGTAGATCAAACTGGTAGGTCCTTCAAAACACGTATTAAAGAACATCTGTATAGTTTTACTAATAAAAAAATGGATTCTACATACGCAGAACACTTAATTAATCAATATCATAATTTCAATTTAAAATATAAAATTTTACATATACAAAACAAGTGTTTCTAAATAGACATTTAAATTTATTTTAAGGGATAAACAACCTGTAAATTTCTTGTGAGACTTGTATTTATTATGATTGTAGAATATAATTATCAATTGTTAGTTTCTAAGAATTCTTTATTTTAATTAAAATTGTTTAAATATAATTATATCATTACCTAATGTCATTGCAACACATTATTAAAAAAGATTTTTCAAATTATGATGCTAGCTTTGTAAGGTAATATTGTGGGGCTATCTCATCTCATGATATAATATTATGAAATTACTTGACTATTAAAATGTCTAATGTAATTAAAGGATGCTACTCCTTTCGATATTCAGGATGTTGATAAATCGGAATTTTCAATTAAAAATCATCAACGTTTTGACGTGTTGAAAGTTATTTAGATGATAAATAAATTCAGGTACACACGGTACAGTGCGAATGGAAAATGATTTCTGTTCGTTTCATTATAACAGTTTTATTTTTTTGTACGAATTATGTGAATTGTACCTCCTAAAACAATGGTTGCTTTCAAACCTGGAGGTTTATTAATGCCTTTTTGTTGTTGTTAGTTTACAAGAAGTTACATAGTTTTACTACAATCACTGTAAAATTATTGGAAGATTGCCTACTTTTGTCATCGGTATGGTATCGAAACCAGTTGTGGGATTTGGCTTTCGGAACGTAGTGCCTACTTGGTAGGACGCGTTCCAAATGTGAGATCTTTGATCGTAATTTTTAGATGAATAAGGATTTTAATTCCTTCTTTTTTGAATATGTTATATCTTCGTCTAATAATCGTTTGGAATCAACAGTGCAATTCAATGCCGGTAGGGGTATTAGCCCTCGGAGTAGTTGTTTCTGTTGATTCCATATATATACATATGTTTAGTTAGTTTAGTTTAGTTTAAACATTGTTTTAAGTGTATTCAAGTAAAATTGATGAACTAAGTCATAATTAACTTTGTATGGTGTATAGTGTATATAAACCATATAACATACATTCCCTATTTTCTAAGTAAGATTTTCACAGTAGATTACCCTAACCTCGAGGGATGTGCTACAAAATGGAAAGTTGTAAAGTTTTCCTGTTGTCGAAATTGAACGCGGGTCTTATCTTGGATTTCTCAAAGCCCAACTTTCTTAATTTTTAATTGAAAAGATTGTTTTTCCTTTGTTGATTACTTAATGCTTCTGGAATATCGTTATCACCAATGAGTACCTATCGTATAATTATATACATTTACATTGTATTTTAGTATATACTGACGTTGTTTCTTAACTCTATTCAATTACTTTGAGAGTTTCGAGTTAGTAATATTCGGATTCTATTTTAATCTGTCCATTGCCGAAACTGATTTCGAACCGTTGGTTGAAGCCGTTCATTTCTCTTTGTGGTAAATACATCCATTTCACCTGTCCAATCAACCGGAGGAAATTGCTGGCCAAACTCTATTCAGGTCTCGACCAAGAAAATAAACGTAACTACATCCCACAATCCCTCTCATTGTCCGTTGCATATATCTATTCGTTCCATGATCCCTGACACTTGATGTTATTAACCTGCTTCCGGTTATAATTGCTGCAAGTCTAGGTTGCGAGTTACGATGAAATCTAGTCATTAATTTCCAACACAATGGATCTTCATACATGGGATTTTATAGTAGCTACAAGGTACAATATCTATCTATTTTGAAGTGTTGATGAGTCGTGTTCAATGAAAATTTAACAGGAGAAGCAATCAATTTTGCATCAGAGCATAACTTTATTCGAAACATACCGGTCAACTTTTTTATGTAAATTCTTTTAATAGCAATTCAAGTATATACTACCATGTAAAGTAGATTCCAGGGAGTTAAATAATAAAAATGGCCCTGACAAAAGCTGTCAGTTGTTCTTTTTAAATAATCTTTAAACATTACAATTTACGATTTATCGCGAAAACCATCAGAGTAATCGTAATGTCCAAATGAGATAATAGTTGGAGAATTGCTGAACCTTTAAATGTTTATTCGTTAAAAACCTCTGAAAAATTGTTATTCTCTAAAAGTTCGTAACTGAAACTGAGAAAACAGATTCGTACAGTAAATTGTAAAAGTTTAAACTTTATTCTTGTATAGCGTATATAAATAGTTTAAACTTTCGGATTTTTGTTAGCATTTTGTAATCCTACATCCCAAACTGTCTTACATTTCAGATTTGTTTTTTTTTTTTAGTTATAATCAATTTCAAAGTTGGATTTGCTTTAACATAAATAATTCATTCTCATCCTTAAAGAATTAGGTGCAATATAACCTTTCCCAGTTTTTACGATCAAACCATCTTTTCTGCGACCTTCCTCACTTTTATCCTTTTTTCAAAGGATCAGCAGAATACCAATCATTCTTATATGAGCCATTAACTCAAGACTTTAGATGACCTTGAAATATTGTTTGACGAAGACCTGATTTGGTTTTATATGTGCACTTAGGGAAATCTCGTTGAAAACGATCGTTTACTCACATTGTTTTCATATATGTATCGCATTAAAAATTTTTTTATATGTAGATTGATAAATTAAATTAACAGACGGGCTGAAAAGTTCGTAGGGTCAGCCTACGAACATAGATAGCGCTACTAGTATCAAATCCATATGACTTTTAGTTAGCCCTAACCTTGAAAAGACGCGTGTATAAATTTGACAGCTGTTGCACTATTAGTATCTGAGTTATAGCATTTTTAGTGAATGGACTTTTGTTACTTTGAAAAAAATGGATGAAAAGGAATTTCGTGTGTTAATAAAGCATTGCTTGGCTTGATAAACATTATTCGGACTTTGCACCAGGAAAATCAACCGTAGAAAAGTGATTTGTTTGCTAAATTTAAACGTGGCGAAATGAGCACTGAGGACCCGAGGACGATGCACGCAGTGGACGCCCCGAAGAGGCTGTTGGCTGTTACCGACGAAAACATCAAAAAAGTCCACAAAATAATTTTTGATAACCGTAAAGTGAAGTTGATTGAGATAGCTGATTCGGATAGCCTAAAGATATCAAAGGAACGTGTTGGTCATTTCGTGAATGAATAATTGGATATGCGAAAGCTCTGTACAAAGTGGGTGCCGCGCGAGCTCACAATTGACCAAAAACAACAACATATCGATTATTCTAAGCAGTCTTTGGAGCTGGGAGCTGTTCAATCGTAATAAATCCGAATTTTTGTGTTTGCGTCGATATGTGACGATGGATGAAACATGGCGTCATCATTTCACACCGGAGTCCAATCGACAGATCGACAGTCAGCCGAGTGGACTGTACGTGATGAACCGACTCCAAAACGTAGAAAGACGCAAAAGTCGGCTGGCAAGTTTATGGCATCAGTATTCTATACCCTGAGTATCGCACATGATATAATATTAATTGACTATCTTAAAAAAGGGAAAACCATAAACAGTTACTATTACGTAGCGTTATTGGAGCGTTTAAAAGACGAAATCGCGGAAAAGCAGCTTCATTTGAAGAAAAAGAAAGTTCTGTTTCATCAAGACAATGCACCGTGTCACAAATCAATGAAATCGATTGCAAAATTCCATGTGTTGGCCTTCTAATTGCTGCCGCATCTACCGTATTCTCCAGATCTGGCGCCAGCGACTTCTTTCTGTTCTCAGAGGATGCTCGCTGGACAGAATTTCGCGCCGATGGAGAGGTAAACGCCGAAACTGGAGCCTCACATACTTTGAGGCTAAAGCCAAATCGTATTATAAAAATGGTATCGAAAAATTGTATGACCACTATAAACGTTAATCGTTGTATCGTCCTCGAAGGGAACTATATTGAATACTAAAATCAATTTCTATCAAAAAAAATAATTTTTTCTATGCTAGCCTATGAACTTTTTAGCCCGCCTGTTAGAAATGGGGTTTGTAGTAAATAAACGACAATAAACAGTAAAGAACACTTCGAAATATTTTAACAAACGTTTATTCACCTCAACAATTGTTTCATTCAGACGATCATTTTCAAGAGTACAAAAATAGTAACTACAGCTAAAGGTTACAATATCAATATACATAGCAGTAAATGAAGGTAGGGGTGTATGCACAACTCAGGTCAAAAAATTATAAAATCTATAAAACAAAAATGTAAAAACTCTGAGTTAATCATTTCCAAAGCGGACAAAGGTAATACCGTTGTAATTTTAGATAAAAAAAACATACATAGACTAAATGGATATACTTTTAGATGACAATTGCTATACCTTAATTGACAAAGACCCAACTCACAGGTTCCAAAATAATATAATTAAAACTTTAAAGAATTGAGAAAATATAATAGCCAATAATGAAATTTGGATAGTTTGAAAATTTCGGTAGGGGTAGTAGCCCTTGTATCTGTTGATTCCATATGTATATTTCTTCAAAAAATGTGTCTAGGAAGTATTTTAATGATATCTATACGAGACACCGTATTTTTTTTACATATTTTATTCACGTTAAAAAAATCGTTTTTTTAATGGAATTATTGATAATAATAATGTTCTTTATAAGCTACTTTGTGAACTTATCGTTGCAAGATAAGGCAGTTACGAGTTGTCTATTATGTAAGTTTTACATCATAAACTTTAACAGAAACAAATAAAGAAAAGAGTGTTAAAATTTGCTAGTTTTTGGTGTCGAATTATTCTTGGAAAATGTTATTATCTTTCTATCGGGGTTTCAATTGTCGAAGTTCTTTGTCTATTTATTTTATGTAAGTAAGTTAAGGTAGGGATGTCGAGGGGGAATTACACGAAAATATTCGAGTTAAATTATTTCTCGGAAAAATAAGGCGTACTCATAACACCGTCATATCTACAACATTCATTTTCTTTTATTTTTCTTTTCGTCTTTCCTAAATATTAAGAAATCATTTTGTCTTTACGTTATAAGTCGGGAAAATGCCAGGATATTCAAAAAGCACGTAAAGGACATAATATATGGCGAAAATTTTCTAACTGAATAAATACAATCAAACTTCAATTTTTAGAATTTTAATTATTAAATAAACCATAAACAAAATACTCATTTAGTTAGAGCAGGGCAAAGCCCCATCAGGAGAGATACAAGCCCAAAACCATTAATGAATGTGCTTTGGTTCTTGCTGTCCTAATTACATTTTAAAATCTTCGAATTACCAATAACTTCGAATAGTAATTAGGTTCAAAGGACTGGGCACTTGCGAGTAGGACTACGAGCACAACATAAATGAATTGCATTAAACCAAAAAGGCTTCACGAACTTCGAAAATATTAATGCCTTTTTGATGTTTTTAGTATGTTCCAGATTATTTTTATTACCTGATTTAAAGTGACAGGGCTTCAAGCACTGAAACGGCTCTATGCAATTTTAATGAGCTTCAAGTCCTTGGAATTCAAATGACAAAACACTTTTATAAAATAATTCGTTTACAAGTCGTTAGGACCTGTTCACGAAGGGGTTTGAACTACAGTGCTTTTAAGCCTTTGAAGGGCTGGAAGCGCAAATCGCTATAGCTTTTCGCAACTCTGATATCAGTAAATATACAGAATAAGGAGAAAAATAAATGTAACTGATTTAATCACCGCAATTCAATTAACTTAATGTTTCAATAATATTTTATATTATTGAAAAAATATTTATTTTCCATTGTTTTCGACGACTTCGCGCCATCAATCGGGTTATATACGAATACCATCGCGAGAAAAACTTCCAGACTTTGGCGATAAAGTCACTAATGAATTTTCGCACATCAGTGCAGTGTTTGGAAGTGGCTGTTCTTCAAAACGTACTGCACTGATCGGAACAGGTGACATGCGGATGGGACCAAGTGATAATGTCTCATGCAGGAGAACTTCCCAGGCCAAGTTTAAAATGATCTGCCGCGTAGCGCAAGCAACAGGAAGTCGAGCGTTATCATGGAGCGGCATAACTTCTCTGCTTCCTTGTCCAGAAAATAGCCTTTTCTCATTAAGTAGATAGCTCCCTCAATTTGTTTAATTGTCGGCTGCACTAACTGTTTGACTAGTTTCCAAAACCACATTATAAATCACACCCTTCATAACACATCGTTTTGATGTGGATTTTTTTGTGGAGTCTGTGACGTTGGCTGTCCAGGATACATCCATAGTTTTGTTTTTTTTGAGATTACAGACAGATATTTTTCATATTGTGTCATAGTAGTTCATAATAGAACTTAATATCATTATAAAAAACACTTCTGCAGACATTATCATACCCGCTGATTCGAACCAATTTTCAAACATAAAACATTCAACATTCCATAGTCTACTACATCGTTTAATATCTATTCCATTAAATAAAACAAGTTTTGAATTAAAACTCGATACAATTAAATACCTAGCTTACAAAAATGGCTAATAATATGTTAAACAAAAAACTTAAAAATCAAGTGAAAAACATGTTATACAGCCAAGCAAACACAAACAAAAATAAAGAAAATGTTTTTTGTTCCATTACTTTCATACAAAATTTAAGCAATAAAATTAAACTTAGGTTAAAAACATTGAATATAAAAACAGGAAAAGTTAATAAAAGTAATTTAAAAACTTTATTACTACACAATAAATATAAAACAGACTTTAATTATAAAAGTGGTTTCTACGAATTAAATTGTAACCAGTGCGATGCTATATACATAGGCCAATGTGGCAGAGCCTTAAAACATAGAATAAAAGAATATGTAAATAGCATAAAAAAACATGTAAATTGTACGGGCTTTTCCGAATATTGTAATATCAACGGACATACATTAAACTTAGATAACATTAAATTAATTCACATCGGACAAAAAAAGCAAAAGATTAAATTTACTCGAAAATTTTGAAATTAAAAAGGCTTTATCGGATGGAAAAAATATAGTAAATAACCAGAAAGAATTTTGTTCAAATAATGCACCCTTACTGTTACCTGGAATACAATAGCTTTATTGTGAGTTGATACTATAATGTTCAAAAATTCCATGTACGTTAGTTGGTTGTTATAAATATGTTTATGTATGTAAATTTCCAGAATCCCATATCTGCTAATTAGTTGTTACAAATACGTTAATGTATGTGTATTTGTACATCTCGTCAATAGGTATTTAACCGGTTGGTTTTAACTTTCAATTTAATTTGTGATAATGACGGTCTCGTCGAAACAATTGTAAGAGGTTTTCTTTAAATACATTGTTGAAACTCTTCATATTATTTTTATCATCTTCATAATAGGTTTTTCTTTTGGTGTTTGGCGAGTAGCGAAGGACACGTGTTCATTAGTTGACCATTATTACATTTGGGAAGTTCGTGTCTAATTTATCTTCCTACTTTTTCTATTTTTCCCATTACATTTAATCGTTTGTGAGTAGCAATCTCTTTTTGGGTTTGCGTTGAGTACTTGTCGAGCAATTATTGCATGACCGAGAGTAATTTCATTAGATGGAGTTCGTTATTCTTTTAAAACTCAGTAGTCTCGATAGAGGACACCGTTCCCATAACAATAGGGTGAAGATCTACAAGTGGTTTAAATTACACGAGACAATTTCGGATAATCTTTAAAGTCCAAATGTCATGTTTTCTGTTGCCGACGATTTGACCATGATCATACTGAATATCTTAAGGACTTCTGATCTATATACGTAATAATAATTCGTAACTCCTTTCTATCTTAAGACTGATACTATAACATCCAATACTCCTAACTGTTTATGAACATTAATCTAATCTGTTTTCTTCTACCCCTATTTATTTTTACTTTTGTTACTTATATGACTCTAACTAACCCTACGTGTTTCAGATCGATTCCTACTATCCCGTAACTCCTTTTTCTTCTACTTACAACACCACATATCAAAAACCTTTAACATTTTTTTTCCGCTGCTTCCACCGTTCACGTTTTGCCCCATAGGCAGTCGTACTCCAAACATATACTTTTAATTATCCGATCGCGAGCACAGAAGTGATTTATTTTTGTCAAAAGCAAATTGAACGTGTGTTATTCCTCGTTGAATTATCTTTATCGACTTTTCCATTCTGAATTATCTAATATACAGGGTTATTCACGCTATACGGCACGGAATATTATGGCCAAAATACGAGACTCAAAAAGTTTAACTTTTGGGTTATATGGGGTCTATCATGGCTACTTTTTAAAATTATTTTCATATTATACAGGGTGTTCCAAATGCCCTAAATGTATCAATGTTTTTTTAAATGGAACCCCTGTATTTTATTGCATTTTTGGATTGTCCGATAAAAATAAGGGTCTGTTTTGACAAGGACCTTATGGTTTTTTAAATGATTTGAATTTTATCAAAATCTAACCTAATTTTCATATAATAAACTCGTCATCTTATACAGGGTGTCCAAAAATTAATACTACTTAAGTAAGAACTTTAAGGGGTTGTAACTTGATTAATTTAAATGTAACGCCATATTTTTTAACAAAAAAAGTGACGAAAAAATAATACAAAATTTAAGTTTCAAAAATTATTTATTTTATCACTACGATCACTGTGGCTTCTTCAGGTGAAGACTACAATAACATGAACAATAAAGACAACCCTATATATATATATACAACTATAGAGGGGCAGGGAAATTTTTGAATTTTAAATTTAGTGACGGAGAATTATTTGTTTCTAATTGATCGTATAAAATTAGGCTTTTATTAAAATATCTATTAATTTCTAGGGACTCTAAAAATTTAATTTCTGTCCTTTGCCTTCTACTATATATGCAAGACTTAATAATCATTATTAAAATTATGATTACAATTAATTAGGTGCTCGGCATAAGTCGACGTACACTTTTTTAACTTAAAACTATTAAAATGTTCTTTAATCCTATCAGAAAACTTTCTGACCGTCTGGCCTATGTAAACATTTTCACAATCTCCACACCTTAACAAATATACTCCTGAATTACAGTTCTTATCTGTTTTGTCCTTACAATTTTTAATAATTTTGCCTAATGAGTTATTAGTTTTAGATTTAAATTACTTAAATATTTACTAAGTTTTTCTGAGATAAAAGATTTTTCTTTAACTGGTTTAGGGTAGATTGAAAATAATAATTCTTTTTTAGTTTTACTTTTAAGAAGATTAACGATTATTGTCTTAGGATCGTAGTGATCAAATAAATAATTTTTGATGCTTAAATTTTGTTTTACTTTTTCGTCATTTTTATAATGAAGTTTCAACAAGTAAGTGTCGATACAATTAAATATTTACTTTATGGTTATGAATCTGGCCAAATTCGAATTAATATAAATTATTATACAAAAGGAATATAACGTATTTATATTTTCCATGTTGTGTGTAGTAGGTATTTCAACATAACATTGAGTTCCGAAAAGTGATGGACAAAATTTATCAAAAACTCGTTATGGGATTTGTAGTTTTCTTCAATTATTGCGGTTTAGTTAGATGATGGTCAGCTTTTTCAATCGCGGCCGTCTCGATTGCCTATTAATTTTGTGCGTAACAATAAGTTTCATTGGTAATGTACGATCTTTTTTTGTGACAAGAATCGATCGTCACGACCTTAGGACGCATGTGCGGCACACCTGACTCCCTTTTTGGTCCCAATTCATCTCGCGCCTTCGCATAAAATTCCGAGCCCTCGTTGAGGATTGTAGTAGTTGTCCTGCGTGAAAGCGAGCCACATTCTCTCTCTAACAGGACTCGGAGTTGGTTTACCGTGCTCTTTACTTTACTTCGCGTTTCCATTCGTTGTTGTCGAATACACCGCCGGTTAATAACATACATAAAGAGAGAGAGAAAGACGAGCGTCGCAGTTGGTGAAAGAGGTAAGTGCCACTTGACCTCTGTCTGTTGTTTTTCGGCCCTTTATCCTGTTTTTTATGTCCGAATTGAAGGGTTGATGAATTGGAAAATTTAATGTATGAAGTTTTGACGGGGAATATACGCAGAATAAAAATTATTACCTACGCGGTTTTTAACTTTGTCAATTTAATTCCTTTACCAAATAATAAAATAGAAAATAAAGGAATCCTTTTGCTTTATTAAAAATTTAGTTTTGTTGTTGTTTTATAAACTTTGCAGTTTTTATAACTGAAAGAAATAGTTTCACTTTTACTAATTATTTCATAAAATAAGTACCTGGATGATTCGTTTTTAAATAATGAAACTTTTTTGCAAAAAAATAGTTAAAATATTCTACAATAACAGAGTTCTTCTGCTTATAATTAAAATGGTGGGTATTTGAACGAAAAACAACGCAATTCAAACAAATTTTGTTATTTGAAACCTTTCTTCTAAATAATAATCCCTGTAATTATCTTTGCTGAAACGTTGTCATTTAAATAAGGAAATGGGATTTATCAATGTTTTTTAGTGTTTGACTGAACGTTTAGAAATATAATAGAGTTAAAGTATATTAATTAATTTAAAAGATTATTTTCGGGAAAAAAATCAGAAACTTTTACTTGATTATATAAAACATGGCTATTGTTGTTGAGTTAATATTTAGTGTTTTCAATTTTGGTGTTACATTCTAATACAAAAAAAAAATAGTTTTAGTTACTCTATTTTAAACTTCTAATCATATTGTGTTTACTTTTTTTAACATACTAAAAATAAATAGTTTAAATCCTTTATTGTCCTTTTAACCAGATAATTTTGACAATTTATGTGCATTGGGGACAGTTACGTTTTAATGACACATTAGTTCTGTTTGGAATGAACATTTGCTTGCCGAATTTTCACTATTACTTCATTCTTCTACTGTTATTTATGTTGTGTGATGCTGATATTTGGTGGGATATTGAAAACAATTACATTAATGATAAGTTTAAAACGTCGATAAAAGTTTTATGATTGTTGTGTTGGTTACCTCGGTAGGATTTTACTGTTATCGTAAAACTTGTTGATATACTGTTATACTTCGGATATTATGCTGATGAGCGGGAAACTCATATAAATTGATTGAAGAAGGGGGTGTGTAACAGTAGTAAATGGATTTATGCACAAAAGGTATTTTCCTGAAAATTGTAATTTTATTTTTACTTTTGTAGGGTGAAATTCAAATAGTCAGGAAAATTAAATGTAATTTAATTAAAAAAATATGAATAAATATATATGGATTAAAACATGAAACTAAGTAATTGTTAAACAATTATAATAACAAAAATAACTAACAATACTAAATTAGGAATTTATGGCTTGACTGATCCGAGATGACTTATCTGAAATAAATAAACAAAAACAATATGTGAGCAACCAATTAAACGAAAATCACAATCATAACGACATAAATATAAATAATAATTCACGAATTTGCAATTCAATCATTTTCAGATCACAGGTATTAAGGGTCAACTCGCGAAATACCTCAACGGAAATATAATAAGCTAGTAAAGAGTTATCTACCATGGTAAACAGTGCATGCACTCACTTCAGGTACTAAGGGTCAACTGGCATCATACTCAAAAACAAAGCACTAAGGGTCAACTCGCATAGTGCTCAATTAAATTGCAATATTAATTTATAATAAATAAGAAAATAAATTATAAATAATTTAGTAGTAAAATTGGTCACCCAATGAATCAACTCACCTATTATTTGAAAACACTGACACTTTAGAAAATTAAAGCACAGATGAACAATATCAAACAAAGTATAAATACCTATATTGATAGCTTACGAAAGACTGACTTATATGGAATAGTTCTCACGAGAGCAAAGCCCGTGTTTATAAAAGAGCTGGATATTCGGGCCTTATCGCACCGTTCATATAAACAAAGTCAGGAGAATTGGAGTTAGCGTAGATTAAATAGTTACAGCCAAAAGTTGGATCTGAATATTACAATGTGAATAGAAAAATTCCTTTATAGAAATTACTTACTTCTTACACTTTTTTAAAAAACATATATCTGCACATCAAAAACAGTTTGAACATTTTCAATTATTAATACGTATCTGTCAAAAAGCAAAGGCGTGTACTTGATGATTTAGCTATGCGTGAGAAGAAACAGTTTTTAGAATGGTTCTTTATTTAAAGTTTTGGAATAAATTGTTTGACAGTAACATATCTCTGTTCCGATTTTTCGAACACATTATCTTAAGAAATGGATCGTGTTTTGTGAAGATCCCGTGAAGGTTGTAGGCTCAATAATCCTTCAAGATGACGACCTAAAAATGTAACTTGAGACACTTCACTGTTATTTCTCTGCCTGGCTGTCCGTCTGTTTTTCGGTATAATCCCCAAACGGCCGAAGCTATCGGTTTTAATGAGCTTTCTGCAACGGGAAGGAATCCTTTACCGACCACAAGATAACCATTAGTTCTCTTCAATGGTCAAAACAATTTCAAATAAATCGCACGAAAATCGTTGTGGTATTCGCGAGATTGAGTACCAAGCGAGCAAACTAGCAGAATTGCATCAGTTCTCATGGCATGTCGAAATTGAAATCATGTATAAACGAAAACGTTTGAATAACCGATTTTTTGTGTGATATTCTCATTGTTGAGATTATTCGAGAAGAAAAAAAGTTGTAATTTTTTTATTAATCCATAAAATAAATCGTCCTCTACAATAATCTACATTTACGCACAGTCATAATGTATTTTTATTACTACACCCGAGATTTTGTTGAAAATTTAGGCGTAATAAAAACAACTAACCCTTTTAATATTACACAATGAAATGTACGTGGTTCATTGAACTTACCAATTACAGGAAGGTTCTCGTTCTGCCTGCAAATTAATGCTGGAACCAACAGTACCATGCTTGTAAAAAATATCCTAATAATTGTAGTAGAAGGAACGCAAAAGGGGATGTATATAATAAATAGCGTAGTCTTAGTGGAAAATGTCTCTTTTGTTCAATTTTTCGTGTGAGTGCTACTTCTACTTCTTCTAACATTTTTCTTTTTCTCTCTAGTCGTTTTGAACATATGCATTATACCCTTTTCGTTGACTATTATTTTCGTAGCTGATGTTCTGAACGTTGTCGTCTTTGGAACTCGATATATGTATGTATGATTTACTATGCTCTAAACATGGACCAGTATTTGCTTTTTGTTTGCAACTTATTTTGTTACCCCATTTTACAATAATGAAGTAGGATTTTTATTTCATATTTATTTATTTACGATATAAATATAAATATGAAATCAACAGAAACAACTACTCCGATGGCTAATACCCTTACTGGCATTGAATTGCACTGTTGATTTCGAAAGATTCTTAGACGAAGATAACATAACCAAAAAAGAAGGCACTAAAATCCTTTTTCGTCTAAATATTAACGATCAAAGAACCTACATTTGGAACACGTCCCAGCAAGTAGGCACTACGTTCCGAAAACCAAATCCCACAACTGGTTTCGACCTATTGGGTCCCATCAGGTGGGCACTAGCAGAAAGGCCTAATAACTAAAATTAAATCGAAAAAAGAGGGGGCGAGCCACAAAGAATATTACGTAGGATTAATAACATTTAGTAGTGGTGAAAATCATAGGATTTATAAATTTAGAAGAGGTGAATTATTACCGTCAATTTGGTCATTTATAATTGATCCTATTTTTTGTTTAGAAATAAATAAATTAAATAAGTTAGGATTAATTATAAATGACCAAATTGATGTTAATAATTCACCTCTTCTAAATTTACAAACCCTATAATTTTCACCGCTACTAAATGTTATTAATCCTAGGTAATATTCTTTGTCCCTCCCCACTATTTTTTCGATTTAATTTTATTTAGTAGGTACCTATATGTGATTTTGTAAATAATTTTAGTTTAGTCATTCTTCCACCTGAAGAAGCCAAGGTGTGGCGAAATGATCATTGTGGTCAATAAATCATTTACTTTACTTACTTAAAACTTGGTGTTTTATTTGTATTCGTGAATATGGAGTCACAACAATTAAAAGCTTCCTCGATTGAACAAATTTTTGCTTTATTTTATTCAAATTAGCTAATATCAGGATCCCACGACATAAATAAATAAAAAATATCAGTGTAGATATTGTAAAGAAATGCTAATTCAAATGTAGCAAAATAATAATCTGTGTTAGTTTTGAGAACAGATAATTATGTGATACCATATTTTCAATACGAATTCTGGTGGAGTGCGTATAAGTACCACTGACCATACTTTGAATCCAGAATGGATACCGTGATTACAATGAAACATTGTCGATTACAATAAACCATTAGTGCATACAAAGTAGGTCATCAGCGATATAATAATACTATCTCTTCTCGATGATATAAGCGGCCAGAGTTTCATTTTTTCAAACATAATGAAGCCCTGGATTACAAATGCCTTAAAAAAAAAAGAAATTAATGATATTGACTTCAACTAAATTTTCCTTTCATTTCCAATATTACTCCCTAGTTGTTTATGGCCCATATCCAGTGGCGATTCGTGCATGTCAACAGTCAGGAGGCTAACCCTGCTTTATCAATAAGTTGCATTTTTTTTTCTATTTAAGCCTGTGAAGTTGTGCCGGTTAATGTTTATAAACATTATCAACGCGACAGTATCAGACATTATATGCCCATAATAAAAGTGTTCGAAACACGTATCCGTATTTTTAAAAAGCTTGTGGTATACAGGGGTGATTCTTTTTGATTTTATTCTATTTAATTACTACAATTTTTATCTAAAAGAGCTGCGAATAACGAAATAACGATCTATTTGAATACATACAATATTTATTAACGAATACTCAACAAATAAGTAACAAATTTATAATTATCGGCTAACAGTCATTAAGAGTGATGGCAATTACTTAATTGACAATTAATAGCGAGTCTTCTGTATATTTCATTTGCGAAAGTATTGCAAAGTTTCGCACTGTTCATACTACAACTTGTGGATAAGTGAATTAGCAGTCGTATCATAGAATGGCTCGTTACTATTATTGACCAAATTTAGAATGATCAGATCAAAAGAAAAAATTAAACTTTTGGGTGTTTCATTCCCACCAGCTGCTCAAACTGGTGGGTGGGCAGTCCCTCCCCTCAGTAAGCTACTCTTCAGCCTCGTTTCAGGAATCATGTGATTGGGTGGGTGATGTGGTTAGGGAGAGAAAGATGAGACGGACGAAATAAAGACAAAAGATACGTAAAAGATTATCTGTGGGATATTATTACCCCATTATTTGCCCAAGTGATCTAAGGAAATCACAGAAAACTGATGACTTCCCGATTGATAAACAATGATCTAAACCACTAGACCACGCCGCTCTGTAGATTACATATGAAAAAAAAATTATGGTTCATTCCCACCGGTTACTCGTGCTGGTGGGCGGGCAGTCCCTCCGACCTACACTGTAGAGCAAAGCCGGAGGGTAGGGCGTAAGGCCCTCTTCAGTCTCCTTGTAGGAATCGTGGGAATGGGTGGGTGGTGTCGTTAGGGAGAGAAAGATGAGATGGAAGAAATGAAGACAGAAGAGAAGTGAAAGATCATCTGTGGAATATTACTGCTCCAGCATTTGCCTAAGTGATCCAAGGACACCACAGAAAACTTGGACCAGAGCAGCCGGACCCGGGTTCGAACCGGTGACCTCTCGAATGTTAAACAATGATCTAAACCAATAAACCACGCCGCTCTGTAGATTAGTTATGTTAGATCAGATCTTTTTATATATCATTCTCTTGTCGATCACCTCGCGCTTTGCGGCACGCCTTTTATCAGACACCCTTTTTTGTCGGCAGCTCATTTAACTGAATTGACTGTAACCGTAACGTAACCGTAACGGTGGTATATTTCATCTGACCGCCACCGAACCGTGACCAGACCGTAGTGTGAATTGGCCTTTGACCTCCATTCTCTCCTCTGAGAAGATGCCTCTGCGTCACATATGTTATTCCAGATGAGTATAAACAAAAATATAGAAGAAACGTAAGTGTGGAAACTGAGTTTAAAGCTCACAAGAGCTTTACGCGTCTATTTTCTCTAACTAAAAATCCGTTTTCCGAGCGAAAAGAATTTTACTGACCAAACGTCTGAATCGTAAATGCAGTTTACATCTGTAGTTCTCCTGAATTGCAACAGCACTTCAGAAGCCGTTTAAATAAAGAATCTTCTTGAGAGGATAAAGTGGATTTCACTTCAATACTCGACGGATTGGCAAACGGTCTCAAATATTTAAAGTTTTCTCCCATCATCTGACAAAAGGTTTTAGCGAGTTTTCGAAATAGATAATTTATTCGATACCAAACAAACTCAGGCACGTAACTATGTAGTATCGATTGGATTTTAAATTTCCGTTGAAACACCTTAAGAAAACTATTTATAGTCAATTAATCCTAGGTAGCTTTACTTCTGAAGAAACTTCAGTGTGGTGAAACACGTGTTAAATAATTTAAATAAATTGTGGAAGTGACAACTTTGTGTTTTTGTTCTCACTATGTTAAAAGCTTATATCAAATATCCGCTAATTCAATAGAAATAAGTGCAACCTACCCACAAAAAGGTAAAAGGTTAGGTTCAGTGAGATGATTGTTTGAATGTGGTTTTAAAAATGTAGTTGTAGCGTGGGACTACTTTACACGTTATCTTTTATCTTTTAAGGTTCCCTTTCACAAATGGAAAAACGTAATATAACAGGCGGGCTGAAAAGTCCGTAGATTGACCCTACTAAAATCAAATCCATATGATTTTTAGATAGTCCTAGCCTTCAAAAGACGCGTGTATAAATTTGACAGCTGTTGCACTGTTAGTATCTGAGTTATAGCATTTTTAGTGAAAGAATATTTGTTACCTTGAAAAATGGATAAAAAGGTATTTCGTGTGTTAATAAAGCATCCAAATTTTTGCGTCGACGATGCCGTGTGACGATGGATGAAACATGGCTTCATCATTTCACACCGGAGTCCAATAGACAGTCAGCCGAGTGGACTGCACGTGATGAACCGACTCCAAAGCGTGGAAAGACGCAAAAGTCGGCTGGCAAGGTTATCGCATCAGTATTCTGGGATCTGGAATTCTCATGGTATAATATTCATTGACTATCTTAAAAAGGGAAAAACCATAAACAGTGACTATTACATAGCGTTATTGGAGCGTTTAAAAGACGAAATCTTTTTGAAGAAAACTAAAGTGCTGACTCATCAAGACAATAAAGTAGATGGAAAAATTCCATGATATGGGCTTCGAATTGCTTCCGCATCCACCGTGCTCTCCAGATCTGGTCCCCAGCGACTTTTTTCTGTTCTCAGACTTCAAGAGGATGCTCGCTGGACAGAAATTTCGCGCCGATGAAAGCTAAAGATGAATCGTATTATAAAAATGGTATCGAAAAATTGTATGACAGCTATAATCGTTGTATCGCCCTCGAAGGGAAGTAACATATATAGAATAATAAAATCAAATTCTATTAAAAAAATATATATTTTTCTATGCTAGCCTACGAACTTTTCAGCCCGCCTGTTACATCACTCGCGAGTCTTTCCTTCCGTCCTTCTGCCCAAAAACTGTTTACGGAAAAACTTGAAAATTGGAATACTAACATACAAATTTTTGGGCAGGTGGGATTGTGAGCTCAAAATAAATTTTAAATGGTTTTAATGTATATATAAAATCTCCATATATAACCGAAACCGAAAAGAACGCGATTGTCTGAAGTTTACCTTCATTTAGTAAGAATTTTATTGGAAGTACTTATTCTGTCATAGTCTTCAAAAAGTTTTCTATTTTCTGTTATAAATAAACTTTTGATATTGTAGTGGGTTATGGAAAAAAATACATCACTCTAAACTCTTAACACACTTCTCAGATTTTTTCTATTGTTATTCCATCAGGCATAATAATACATGGAACTTTATTATTGGTATATGCCTATGTTTTATTTGGTATATTTCAGTTAGATACTAGTTTGACAACGAGTAATTACTTTTTGCTAACTTCACCCCATTCCTGTCAGATTTAATGATACCTAACTTACTTACCATTTTTATATACGTTTCTCTCGAGATGGAGGGATTAACATCAGTGAAAAACTTGTTTTTCTTTGGCGAGACGAAAAATTCTAAAAACGCTTCTGGTGTTTTTTTCTTCCACCTACTTTGAAACTTTTTCTTATAAGTATCAGCGTTTTTACCTGATATTTTAAAAACTTTTTCTCTGCTACTAAAACACTTTTTTATATTTCCCTACCTGGATATGTATTTTTTAAAATTTAATTGTGAATGCCCTAATATGATGTTTTGAAATATTTATGTCGAAGACAGTAAGCAAAATTAAGCATTAGGCTTTCAGAAAATGACTGGTACAAATAACTAACAAAATTTAACATTATCACCGACAGTTTTAGACATTTAGGCGTCTTCCAAAACGCATTGCAACATGACATTTCACAATATTTTTCAAAAATATTTAGTATTGTTTACTCTTAACAATTGTCGAGTTAAATAAAAAATTTTGGTGAACATGATTTTTGTTATTATTTAATTTAGGGAAGTAATTCGCCATGGACTCTTGGTGAAACATTATTTAAACAAAATATGAGTAAATTATACACTTGGAGGTGTTTTACTTTATTCTATTGATTACTCTATGTACATTTACAGTACTGTAAATACTCCTGATGATGCCCTAGCAAGGCGAAATGTACATAGAGTAATCAATAAAATAAAGTGAAACTCCTCCAAGTGTTTAATTTACTCATATTTTGTTATTATTTAATATTTACCATGTTTCACAATAAATGTACTATTGAAAATTTGTTATTAAACATATTTTATCTTTAATTTTGCATTTGTGTAATTTAATTTTTTGGGTAAATGGCTAGGTGATGGGACAGTCAGTTGGGCGTGGGGGCGGAGGGCGGTAGACGTAAAAGTGAAAATGAAAAATAGAAAATTTGGAAAAGAAATTAACCTAATCCTAACCTAATCTAATCTAATGTAATTAGTTTTTTTTTTAAATTCTTTTTATCTTCTTTTTGTGGGTTTCCAGCTTATTGAAGAACGGGGTGGCATCATGTTAAAATAAGCCTAAGCGCCAAACGTCTAGGCTTATGGCAAAACGTCTGAAAATGTCAGTCATATTGTAAAGTTTCGCTACTTATTTATAATGTTTTTATTGTTTCCTAAGTCATTTTCTAAAATCCTCGGTGTTTATAGAATGCCTAATTTTGCTATATTCCTACAATATATAAATATATGAAAAGAAAACTGATGCATTGGGCCTCGTTAAGCTTTTTCATTTTGAGCTCGACAGAGAGAAAATGGGATGCATTTTTGTTGCTCTTCTCAACAATTTTTCATTTCAAGCTTACAGAAGCTGTTTGTTTCTTGATATAAAAACGTCATTTGTTCTTGAAGGAAGATTTAAATTTATTGCCACAACACGTATTGTACCATATAACGAGAGAAATGGGGCAATTGTGCTAAATGAACTACATTTCATTTTTAATATCGAATATAACTTTATAAGTTTTTAAATGGATACAAAAGTTTATAATATTCGTGATCGGGCTATTAAAAGGAACGGATAAGTGTGACATTCTAAATTGTTTTTCTTTTTTCGTATATTTTCATTGTAAAATAAAAGGTATGGGATTTAAAATTAAAGCAGAGTCTCTTCATACGATTCCTACCCTATACCATTTACCAATCGTTATAGATTCCTTTTGTAATAAAACTAAAAGTATTTCAAGTTATCAACAGTATGTCGTCATCCATTGATATTTACTGGTAACTGTAGCATTTAAAATGTTTGACAAGGGCCTTAGGAAGGTTCCTACTTGCCAAACTGAATCTTCAACGCAGTTTTTATATGTGATAGGCATTAAACAGTAAGTTCTTAGCCATACATTTATTGAAACGGCCAGATGTGGATCGCGATCTCAACAGAACAGGTGGTTCCGATAATTCACCACAAAGCAAATCGGTGGAACTGGTTCGACCAAAGTTACAATAAGCTGTAACTACCTGACCATTTTAATGTTCTGGATATCGAAAATATCCAGGATAAGACGTTTAATCGGATTTTTTCATTAGGAATGATGGATTTTTGATGTGTCGAGTGTGTTTATATTGGGTTGTATAATTAGATGATGAAATGAATTATTTCATCGGTGTACAGATGTGCCACTTCTTTTGATTCCTATGGGGGAATCGGTGCAATAAACTGACTTCGTGTTTTAATTGTTTATTACACCCAACTATTTACAAACTATATACACTAATTTTATGGAACGTCGTGAAGGCTACTTATTTACGAAGATTAATTGATTATGATTGATTGATTGAACTATATGTTATTTATAATATACGTTTATAGAGATCTTGCTGTAATTGTTGCTATATGTTAAAACGTACTAAAAATGATCTCTTATAAACGTTTGATATTTTTATCTAATATGTTGAATGAATGAATTGATTGGAACTGTTCTAACTGTATTTACTGTATTATGTTTGTTATCTATACTATATATGAATTTAAGAACCGCCCCTAGAGGAGGGGTGGTTCCGATGCACCGACACTTGAAACAACAAAACAAACAAAAAGGATGAAAAATCGTAAATACAAAAAATGCAACATTGCAATCCATGTGTCGGCGCATCATCCACGTCCTCGAAATGGACCGACGGGTCAACAAATTACCCCCAATAAATGTATAAACCAACCTAAACTCTAGATGCACATTTGAACACAAAGAAAAAATAATACAATGGGAGACGGCAATACTAAAAAGGGAAAAAATATGATACGTACTATTATAAAACCATAAATAGCAAAAGAAAGAAACGGATAGCAAATGCACATGACAATACAACAAAATTTTGAGACGTAAAAAAAATGCGTGACCGACAAGACCAATAAATTACAAACAAAAATGAAAAGTTAAATCCGAACATGGGTCATATATTAGTTAGTGGCCATAGATATGCTGTGGTAGTGGCAATCGTCTGCCGGCGGACCCTACCCATGCTATGTACCATCGATAAAGGTACCCATCCGTTTAAATATGGATTGGTTTCAACTTGTATGAAATTATAATTACAGTTAGCAGTAATACATGGATGCCAATTATGTGATATCCGGTGTAGACGTTTTTTTAAATGACTATCAATGCCGTGCTGATGAGAACTAATAATTTCGAAATCGTTATCCGCATTTGGTGATTTTATTAAATTGTTGACAAATAACCTAATGTGCTTTATAAATCGAATTTTAGTCCGAATAAATCGAATTCACAGCTGTGGTCTCCAAAATTTTTGTACGTATATTGTGCCTGATATGTGTTTAATCGTTTCGTTTGTTTTGTTGTCGAATTCGAAGATTAATCTTTAGCAACTTTCTTTAGTAACTCAGGTAAAAAAGACTAGTTTTAAATAAAAGCAAAAAACATTCACCAGTTTCCAAACGAACTCGTTATTTCTATTGAAGATAGATGGTATGTTGGTTTGATGGCATTAATCATTCATTACTTCTATCTTTCCAAAATGTTTTTTTTTTCAGTTAAACACTTTCTAAGTTTGATTTTATTTTGCCAGATTTTTTATTTCTTTCCGTATGTGCTAAGGTTTGGTTTTCTAAACTAAATTCCTTTCTGACGTAAACAATTCTCTAAATAATACAAATGCGGATGAAGAATGGATGTCTAAAGTGTTGTAATATTGTAATTTAATCTAACTAAAAGGGAAGTACATAAGTAATGTAAGTAATTGCATTGCAATTCATGCGATGCCTGTTAAGTAAATGTAGCTCCTTATTTCATCAACGGTACAGTGGCCGGTACCTAAAGAGATTCAGGGACGGTCAGATTGACAGGTAGTTAGGCGGAAACTATTAGAATAGCAATTAATAAAAGAGCCAATAAGAATATAGCTGGACGGAAGCGTCAACTTGTAGTTCAGCGACGCGTATCACTGAGAGAAAAAGTACTGAACACGGAACACAAGCGAATTCATTCAACTGGTTTACTTATCCTAACAACCACTTTTCTACTCTGTTAATTTGCAACTATTTACGACTACGCTACTGAACCTTGCTGAACAATTATCATGCTGCCTACCGGCCGATTATCCCCGCCCTAAAGGGGCTAAGATTTGATAGTGTGCATCCGATTATTTTGGCTTTTGAATCTCCTTACGTGCCGGGCACTGTACAGTGGTCTCTCAAATGGATGGTCAGTTTTTAGATGTGGAAATAGGTTCTCGCTTAGAGGTGGGAAATTTGTGTATTGGAAAAAATAGAAAACGGAAAATTAAATGCTTGTTACGAATATGTCGTACAAATATATGTTAGTTTCATTTTTATTTTTAGGTGTAATTACGTTTGATTTGAATCTTTAACATTTCTATTCGGAAAAAATATGATAGCAGCGTAACACAAAAAGGGAAATTGAACTGACTTTGGTATAAAATATTGTCTCCATGTTTTTATGCTCCAAGGCTACATACTCTAAGCATTTATTTTTCAAGGCACACCATTAAATCAATGAAATATATACACAAATAAAATTGAAGTGTCTGTCTGTAATATCGAAATAACTGCCTATTTTTAAACGCATGTATTTAACATAGAAACGATTCTTAAAAAAATGTCCGCCCGTCTGTATAGGTTAAACTTCGAAACTGTTAAGTCGACTTCAAAGGTACATTACAGACATGAGGAGGAGGTTGTCAGAATAATTTGAACACCCTATATACGCTACGGTGTTCTCAGCTATCTTTTAAATAAACAACTTGAAATGCAATATAATTTGTATCTATCAATTTTGCGATCTGTTTCCGATTTAATATATATCCTTCGGTTTTCAACTAAGAAACGATTTTTATAACAATCTGAGACTTACCTACAGGTCTGTAAGATTTAACATTATAGAGGATTGTCCGTTTTTTTTTGTCTGCCGTATACTGAACCTGCTTTAATATGAATGTTTCATGTATGAAAAAGAGAGGACTTTTGTAAAAAAGTGTATAACTTGAATAAGCGTAGACAGCAGTAGAAATTTGCTACTTTTTGTCGGATTTGATGTACAATAGGATATCTATCGACTTGTCAAATTGAACCCACGCCGTAGTTATGTACGTGATATACGTAAGCAACAAGAACAATATGTTGTTGGTCAGAATTCTTTCGGAGTAGCATGGCATGATTCCAAGAACATATTTTTTAATGTGTCACTTGTTTATTTATGAAAATACAAATGTGAAAAAATATATAAGGCTACAATATGATTAGGAATTACTTTGATATAATAGTCTAAACAATAAAAATACACGTTCTCAAACTGTCATATTAAACTGGATCGTCGCTCCTAGTTAGGGAAGGAATTATTGAATTAACTTGTATTCACTACAGATTACCTCATAGAATGAGGAAAATTTTTGTTATTGCTGCCACGCCCTCGCTGGGACTCGAATCCGGGATCTTTGGCTTGACGCTCCAATGCTTTTGCCACTGCTGTCACCTCTCCTGCTTATTGGTTTGAAGGCCGCAAAGACAACTCACCGTGTCACAAGTCATTTGTCATCAAAACAATGGAAAAACTACATGAATTGAACTTCCAGTTGCTTCCACATCCACCGTATTCTCCAGATTTGGTTCCCAGCGACTACTAGTTGTTCGCGGACCTCAAAAGAATGCTCGCTGGTATGAAATTTCGCTAGAATGAAGAGTTTATCGCTTTATCGCTGAAGCTGAGGCCTAACATACTTTTAGGCAAAAGATAAATTGTTCTACAGAAGTGGTATTGAAATGTTAAAGCGGCGCTGGAATGATTGTATTGCTCTTAATGGAGATTACGTTGATTAATAAAGCCAATTTTGAACAAAACAACGTGTTTTCTTTGCTAGGCCCGGCACTTTCAGCCCATGTGTTATGTGATTATAAACAAATCGACTGTCGACACAATGTCAGAAATGTCGCGAATGATCCATTTCTCCTACCATTCCATATCTTCTGCCTTTACTCTAGGTATCGGGACTTCAATGGTATTGATAAACGGATTGTATCCTATTCATTCAATCACTCATTTTCCGCCATCCGTTTGTTAAAGTTTCGTTTACATTGAGTTGCAGCTGTTCCTTTCGTAAGGAAACCGGGAAAGTTTTTCCAGAATAAAATTAGCGTCTTGTCGAACCGTTCGCTTATTTATCAAAATGCAGCAGATGAGTTCTGCTTCCAAAAGCATTCGGAACAATTTGCAAGTTAATAAGAATTTCTCATTCCGGTTAAGCGGTTGAAACGTCCAAATTTACGTTCAATTTCATTCAGACCCTCATTAGTATTCTACACACAATTAAATGAAGAGGAAACCTTTAAATGCATTTAAATTTTGTACAATATCTTAATCCCCTTCTACACCACATTTCGTGCATGAAAAATATGAGTAGAAAGTTGAAAAGTTTTTAAAAACTGTATTCTTGTTTACTTTTAATTCATAAAACTAATCTTACCTCAAAACAAAAATAAAAATTTGCTTTTGATTAGTTTTCTGCCAAAATTGCCAGACGTGTATCGCGATTTCGAACTCTATGGTTCCCATGTTATTAGTTTATCCTCGAGGAGGGGAAATCTTCAAAAGACACCCCCAAAAGGGGAGTAGTGTCGAATTGGCTGAAGTGCCTAGCGACTAAAACCCCTCCTCGAGAAAGGAGATCAACCCGTAGGTTATGCATTCCTAAGACATTTGGGAATGGGAAATGGATTGATTATGGGGGGAGCAGAAGTTTTTGGAGAGAAGTGAAGGGAGTTGGTGTCCCACCATGCATTGGTTGGATGGGCACTCGCCCTAAAAGAGAAATTAGAACTGAGCGGGAAGTGACAGCTCATATTAGAAGGTAACGAGACCTTCTAAAACGGTCGTTTGGTTTAGGGGCGAAGTCGGAAAGTGTCAGTAAGGCCCTCTTCAGCCTCCTTTCAGGAATCGTGGGAATGGGTGGGTGAAGACAGAAGAGAAGTGAAAAATTATCTGTGGAATATTACTGCTTCAGCATTTGCTTATATGATCCAAGGAAACCACAGAAAACTTGGACCAGAGCAGACGGATCCGTGTTCGAACCGGTGACCTCCTGAATGCTAAGCAATGATTTAGAGCGCTAGACCGCGCCGCTCGGTTAACATCAACAGCTACGTTTATCTAGTTCAACTTGACTGACGTCACACTACGATCAAGGCGAAATGATTGCACAGAAATGGTAAGAGTCGTGGACTCGAATCCGCCGCCAATAAGGGCTGAGAGCTGCTTACCCATCCACCATGCTCACCCTCGGAAACTCCCACAGACTACCACTACACTGACAAATAAACAAACTTTATGATGATTTGGATGACGTGGTGGCCGATGTCAAAGCGTGGGTTGCCTCTAAGAACTGTAACTTCTTTCCCCGTAGAATTGGTCGATTGTCGAGCAAATAGGAAGCAGTTATTGACGTCGACAGTGAATATCCATCAGAATAATTTATTGAACATGTTTTTTGTCAATTATTATTATTGTTTCTATTGAATAAAATTTGTCAATATAAATAGTTATTTTTTATGTACCACACTAATTATAATAAATTTTATTACAGATAATTACTTCAAATGTTTAATAGAAAAGAATATTTTAAATACGGAAAATGGAAACTAATTCAGTAACAGGGTTAATAGTACATTTCTACTGAAAATTTCAAAGTTAAGAGGTTCAATTAGTAGGAAAAACCTGAGATTTTCACTTAAATTTTTTTAATAAAGAGTAGAACCGCAACAATCGTTTTCTCAAATATTGGTTTTATCACAGGGTTCTTCATAGTAATTAATATTATTACCAACTCAACATCTGACGAGAGTAAAGTTTGGAAGGATAATTAAATCAAAATAGCTGCCAGTTTCAATTTTTTTCCTGACATTAAATAAGCAAACTACAATTTTTAGTCAACCTTGAACAAAAAAGTTTCGTGTTCGTTGAGTAGCGACGAATAAGAACGAATTTTGAGCGAACAAATAAAAGTTGCGGTAGTGTTTCGATAATTTATTTACATATGTACATAAATTGGTCACAACAGAAGTCTGTTACCAAGTAAAAGCTTACGTCTCAATTTTTGTACACTATTTTATAACTAACCACCAGCGCGTCTCTTTCCCTCTGGTATAAGACGACCAAAAAGAACTGTATGAATGTAATAAAAATTGAAAAGTTAAGTCTGCTAGAAACTATTTATTACTCTTCAGCCGCTTCGCCACCCTTGGAAGTGCAGGTAGTCGAAGGCTTTCGAAGTTTTGTGATAAATTCGGCGGGGAAAAGACGCAAAAAGTTAAATATTCTATTTGCAAATTCTACAAACTAAATGTTTGATTAGAGGGTATGTAGCATAGCCGCTACAAAAGAAATAAAACAAAGATTAAGGAAGGGCGAGTAACTCGAAAAAGATTATTTAAAGTGCATGCTTGGAGTACGACTCTGTGAGGGTAAGAAACGTGGATTGTGGGCTTAGAGGAAAAAAAATTTAGAGCCGTTTGAAATGTGGTGTTATAGACAGATAATGAAAATACCGGGAATAGAAAAGGTTAGAAATGAAGAGGTATTTCAAACAGTAGAGGAACAATGGGCACTACGACAGTTAATAAGGTAAAGGAGAGATAGGTTAGTAGGACATGAAGAGCTAGAAATATCGATACATTTAATATAATTACTTGTTAAAAAAAATTCTGGTTAATATGTAAAATTATCCAAGCCATGCGATTGTTATGTATCTAAATACATATGCATCAGATTAAGAAATTTGATGAAATTAGTGTTAGAAATACAAAGAAATTGACTGTAATTATCATGAAACATTTTATTATATGTATATATATATTAAGTATATTATGATACACAATTTTAGGTTATTCGATATTTTACGTTAATTCAGTACGAGAATGTATGCGAATGGTGGAACAAAAGTTATAGGAGCTGTATATTACCGTTCAAAATTCTCCGCGCTCCGAATTCATCTGTACCTAATTTCGAATTCCAGGATGATTGGAATTTTCAAAAGAATGCAAGCATTGTCAAATATTTATAGAGCATTGTTTCTCAATCCACGGGTCGCAGTTAATCGGAGGAAATAAAGACCTTTTTGCTTATTCATTAACAAATAATTAATTATTGCAACTTGTTTTTCAGTTAAAGTAAAATTAAAAATATATTTGTTACGTTGTGGTATAAGATAATCTAATGGAGTTATTTAGAAATAAACTAAAAAAAAAATTACTAAAACTCGAAATTCCACATATAAATGCATAGAAACCTTAGATCTTAGTTTCCAATTGAGGATATTTGAAACCGCCACAGTTTTAAATAACTAGTTGAAAAGAAAAAGTTAGAAGCGTTTGAGATGTGGTGTTATAGGCGGTTGTTGAAAATACCAAGGATAGAAAAGATTAGAGAACAGGAGATATTAGAAATCAATAAGGAAAATGAGAGATAAATTGGTAGAACAATCTTTGAGACACGAAGCGCCAGTTAGAGACCTACTAGAGGCAGAAATAGGAGTAAAACGAGGCAGAGGAATGTCTAGATTGAATTACTGTTCGCAAATAGTTAGGGATGTTGGATGTTAAGGTTTAGCGAAATGCGAAGATTGGCTCAAGATAGTAAGGTTCAAATTTGGACAGATGGGTATCGTTCTCGATAATCCACCATACCATAACCTACTCTAAAAAGAAAAACTTTTTTGTGTTTCATTCCCACCAGCTACTCGTGCTGGTGGGCGAGCAGTCCCTCCGACCTACACTGCGGTGCAAAGCCGGAGGGTAGGGCGTGAGGCCCTCTTCAGCCTCCTTGCAGGAATCGTGGGAATGAGTGGGTGGTGTGGTTAGGGAGAGAATGATGAAACGGACGAAATGAAGACAGAAGAGAAGTGAAAGATTATCTGTGGAATATTACTGCCCCAGCATTTGCCTAAATGATCCAAGGAAACCATAGAAAACTTAGACCAGAGCAGTCGGAATCAGGTTCGAATGCTAAGCAATGATCTACAGCACTAGACCACGCCGCTCGGTCCATAACCTACTCTAATCCCATGATACCATTTATACCTGTCACCTAGTACTTTACGTATGCTAATCAGGATAATCTTTCTCATCATAACTTAACTTATCCTTTTGGTACATAGCACTTTACGTATTCCAATCAGCAAAATCTTTCCCACCATAACTTCCTCTACACCCTTGGTGTATAGTAATTGTCTTTAGACGTTGGGACGCTTAGGAGTCGATGTAACATTATGTTGGAAAGGATTTCCTATGTATTTAAATCTAGTAACATAAGTTGGTTAAGATAAATGAAAAAATTGAAATTGCTGTTAAATTTAGGTACAGTTAAATCTAAACTGTTAATTTTATAATAAATTCTAAATTGTGGCGTGTATTGCCTGAAATTATATCTAGGAGTAGGTATATAATGTATATAATAAAAATGAGTATAGCTTGTTTTTCTTGTTGCAATTCTAACGCAATGCAAATGTATACAAAACTGAAAAAGATTTTTCCCTTTTATATATATATCCATCTATAGGAGCTATTGATCTGAAAGTGTTCGGTTGTAAAGCGGAACCTGATAACGCGATTTTAGGCTAATGGAAATCGTTTACTTAAAAAGGAATGCAATAAGTTCCATTCCCTTTGGTTTATGTGTTTCGGGACTGCTTTTCTACGTGCGTTGCTCTGTCTGATTTGTTCATAGAATTTTAACGAGAATGGAGAGACAGGGTAATCTAATTCTGACTATTAAACCTTTTCAACTTGTGTTAAAGAACCTCCTACTATCACTCATTCTGTTAGAAACACTAAACAACCAAAACTCAGTTAAAGGAACGAATTAGTTTTTTGTTATATACGTAGTAATGGGATAGTTGTAAACCATTCTCAAATAAGTGCCTAGTAGAAACTACAATTTTTATGTTGGTTTCGTTTATAAACGATTTATCCTTGAAATTGTTTCAGTCTTTTGATCATTTGAAGATTCTCTTTACTGTTTTAGAACTAGAATTGGTTTTTTAGTAAGCTTAATATAAACAATATTAAGACTAATAAAACTGATTTAGGAACATGTCTCGTTAATAATAAACGGAAATTAGACACCAAACATAAAAGTAGAGTTTATCAACTCAATTGTAGTATTGAAACAAACAGACAGTAGATAACTTCCACAATTTATTAAATAAACTTGACACGTGTTTCGCCTACACTGTGGATTCTTCAGAAGTATAAAATCTACTGAAAACTACCTAAGAGTAGATGTCTATGAATAGGGTGGTGCATCTTCATTAGAGTGAGGGAAAAGATTTAATAGTGGTGAGAGGTTTATATTTACTTGGTCATTAAGTAATATGTCTGTATTTTTATATTTGTTAATTTATTGAGATTCTAATAATGTAAGTTTTAAAATTTTATTTTCAATGTGTAATATTCTTAGATCTAAATTAAATATACGGTTCTCTTCTAACACATGTTTGGCATAGTTAGAGTTGGGTTTTTTATTTCTATATGATCTAAAATGTTCGTTCAAACGAATTCTAAAGTTTCTTCCCGTCTGACTCATATAATTTTTTTAACAAGAACCGTAATTGAGTTGATATATGTCTGGTTTTGATAATTTCTCTACTTTGTCTTTATTATTCTTTATGTGTATGCTAAGGTTATTATTCGTTTTTGTATGATACATTTATATCGTTGTCTCTGAGAAATTTATTAATTGTTAGTGATGGTTTCCCTATGTATGTTAAAAGTTTGAATCTTTTATTTGTGTTATCTTTAGTGAGCGGAAAAATGTTTGAAATATTTTGAGTGTATGAAATTTTTTGTAGAAGAGTGTCAATTATGAGCGGGTTGTAATTATTGTTTATGGCAATTTGTTTAATTAGATCCAATTCTTTATTATAGTCTCTTTCTGACAAGGGAATTTTGATTAGTCTGTGTAACATGCTATAAAATCCTGAGTGTTTGTGTTGGTAAGGGTGACAAGATGAGTTGTGTATGAAGGTTTATGGAGTAACTGTAGTAACTGTGCTGCAATATATATATACATATATAATAGGTCAGACTGGTTGCTCTTTAGACTTCCGTTTTAATGAACATCTTACTAGCATAAAAATTAAAAGTTATACTAAAAATATTTTGGAAAATTTTCAGTAGAGGCAAATTTAAATACATTAATATTATATTAATTATTGAATTAATTTATACCCACCTCTCGTATCTTAGTAGTAAGAGTATTGGTACGTAAAGCCAGAGGTCCCGGGTTCTATTCCCGCCGAGGGTGTGGCAAAAGTAACAAGTTTTTTCTCATTAATTTGAGATAATCTGTAGTATTCATTAATATTTGGAGGTGGGAGTTACATTATCTCATTTCAAGTTTTAGATATCGTATTTTATTTTATAATGTAAAAACTATTTATATATTTATTATTTATTACCCTTTGAATTTAATGTTTTCCAAGAATATTAGTTTCTTAACAATCGTTGTAATGATTAAAAATAGATAACGTAGTTAACGCCATCTGTAGAAATTTGTTAGTTATTTTGAGATTCATTAGTGTTCAACAAGGTCCTTTTTTAAATTTTTTAATTTGCTGAATTAATTAATTAATTTAAACGAATCTTGTGAATGTTGTAGTAGCAAGAACCTTTAGAGCACTAAATGCAGATATATATTAGCTAAATCTTCTCAAATCACTTTGTGTAGTCCGTACTTACTACATAGTTACATTAAGTAATCCGTGGTCCCCTTTCGCTATCTAATACTGCAAACGAACTGCATCACACTTTGCTCGTAATATATTGGCTTCATTACCGCTTTAATTGCACTTTACATGAGCAGTGTAAATCATTTTGCAAGCGTTCCTATAATGATATCCTCGAGATAGCATCTCTTGAGAATACCTTCGACACGACACGACATTTCTGCATCTTGTTCAACCATCAACTCAAATACGTGTACTGACTTCAAAATACATCAGAAGAACGTATAGTCTGAGACCTCAACTTTTATGAAATGAATGCACATAAAACATTAAAGTACTCTAAATATAATCGCTTTTGTGGGGTTTCGTACCCGAAACGGCCTTAACTAACTCCCTGGTATATTATTTTACGAAATGAACGAATGAAATGTACGACCCACATAAAATGTTTTCCAAAAAGTTAAAAATAGATTATAGATAATTTCAGATATTTCAGATCAAAATAACAACGTATGGAGAAACTTCCTGGTTTATGGCAACGTCAGTACTAATATAGGAAATAAATTAAAAGAGTTTAAGGTAATATCAGCTTATTTTAATAACTCAATTTTAATCAAATTCCTTGTAAATAATAAATTAAACAAGAAACCAGATAATACTGAGGGAAGTGGTGTATACAAAATTAAATGCTCACATTACTCAACTATCTACATGGGAAAGGGCAAACGGTCAATTGCCACCCGCTACAATGAACACATTCGTAATGCTTTGTTCGACGTACATAATTCAGGACTTCCTCTTATTTAATAGACAACAACCACACTTGTTTAAAAAATAATTGAGAGCTGTTAAACCATCCAAAATAAGGGATTTCTTTTATATCTATACGAAATTTTGGAAATAAAAAAGCGATATTTAATTGTTGAGGCATTTACTTATTGACACTTTATGATATAATAAAGAATGAAAAATACACAAATAAGTTTCAAAAACACAATTTATTTGACCACTACGATCGTTTGACCATACTGTGGCTTCTTCAGAAGAAAACGATTTCATTAAACAAAACCCTATAAAATGATCAACCAGAGTTTTGGTAACAATCTATTCTTTAGATCCTAAACAAATACTACCTAAGCGCCCTAGTAATAAAAAAATATATATTGTTACCATAACTTTAATATTTAATAATACTCCTGAAGATGTTCAAATAAATTTATTGAAACATCTCCAAGTGTATTTATTACTATTTTATTGTTATACGTTCATACTAAAAACAAATTTTTGTTATAACCTTTTGAGATGTGGTATAATAGGCGGTTGTTGAAAATGCCGTGGATAGAGAAAGTTGACAATGAGTAGGTATTATTGAAGTTAATAAGGAAAAGGATAGATATAATGGTAGGAAAACTGTTTTTTGAGTTGTGGGGCTAGATAGAAACGTAGTAGAGGCAGAGATAGTAGTAAAAAGATCACAAGTAGTTAGAGATGTGGAACGTTATAGTTTTAGAGAAATGCGAAAATTGGCTCAACATAGTATAACGAATTTTCTAATTCACTTATTTATTTAACAATTATTTATTTACAACTATTTATTTAATCATTTAAACACTACTAACCAACTTAAACTACTTATTTATCTGATAAACAATAATGCACTTTATTTATATCACTTTGTAATCTCGCCGTTGATATTTATATTACGCGTCTGGAAATCAACTGTCCCGATGACCCAGAGACGAGGGTATATATTTACTGAAAGAAATTACTAGAAAACACGCGAAGATATTTCGACCACTTTCCATAGAAAACGATTTATTATTTCAATAGAATATTCTCGAGCGTCTATTATTGTCCGGTATCAATCGGTCTCAACATCAAACGTGCCGCCTTCGGCGTGCGTCAGCGCTGATCGATTCATCGCACGCACGTATACGTTTGCTACAATAGGAAAAGTGTTTCCATACAGTCTTCGGACTGACTTTATAGTGATAAATATATAATATAGAAGGATTATTTTTAAACTGATGTGTAATATTTTTGATTATGATAGGAGTTTTTTTATTTGTTTACAATTCCCCCGCCGCCCTTGCTTATCATTTTACTCATTCTTATACAAATGAAATTTTCCACTTATTAGGAATATATGGTGTCGGGAATTCACCCTTCAAGACCACGGCAACCCAGCTCAGAAATCATTCTACAATTAGACCCCGGCCTACATCATTACGATAAACTATTGTAAAATTATAATTTAACAATGCTTTCTCTATAGATTGGATGATCTAGAAAATAATTCTATAAATATGAGGCAAAACAATTAGTTCGGTACACTCATCTATCTTATCGAAATAGTTAAATAGATTTATCGAGTTGAAATGCTAACGTAATTTTATCTGCACGTATCTGATTGAGTAATTCTTGTATAAACAGACAAGAAATATTTTTCACAGTTTATCAAAGATTTAATAAATGTGCCAAAGCTTTATTAGCTTTCACATTCAGAATAATTATTTGACAAACGGAAACGCAAAAAACCAATAAATATTGGTCGTTCAATGTTTTTATTTTAATAAAAATTATTATGCTTTTACTCAGAAATTTATCGATACCACCAGACTTGGAACTTGTTAGAAGCTCATCAGCGTGCCATAGGCAGTTTCGATAAATTACTGATCAAGTCGAAATGTTTCGTAAAGAACAGTTAATATAATAACAGCATAGAGGCAATTGCTGCCAATTGATGAACTTATAACAAGAGCGAAATCGCGATCCGTGTCTGGTAGTTTCGATATATTTCTGACCAAAAGCATAATAATTTTTATTATTAAGGTTTACGTGAATCCACGTATGTAGGCTGCGTTGTAGATTTAGATGGACAAGTTTAAATTCCTCCGTGAGGCCTGTCTACTTTGATATCTTCTGTAGCGGCTAAAATCCACTAGATGGCAGCAATTGCCTCTATGTTGTTATTATATTAACTGTTTTTATTTTAACATAAAATATTACAGAGGTAAGGTACATGGAAAGCATATTTTAATGAAATTTATTACGTTTATTTTAATCCTTATGTAATTAAAATCTCAATATCTAATAAAAATAAATGACCCAGCTTTAAGATGCTAATTTAACTAAAAATTTTATAATTTGAAAAAACCAAAGTACGTTCGGGAGATACTTTGCAGAAACAAAAGCGGGATCACCAAACGAATTACCACGGGTTAAACACTCAGGTGCTCCTGGACTTACCTCTCTGATCCAATTCAGAGTACGAAGTTCTCAGATAAACAAACAATGAGCCACAAATGTTGAAATAAAACGTACTATAAAAGGTAAATTGAAATGTACTGCAGTTACAAAGAAAGCCCTTGTGTCACTGATTACAACCTACGCTGACGTTAAGTTCTTTTCGAAGATTTATTTGACAGAAATTTTAAACGTATTTGGATTGATTAAATAAATAGGAAAACCAAAAGGTTAGAAGCGTTTGAGATGTGTTTCATTTAAGCAAGATGATCAACTTAATCTTCATTATTTAATTAGTTTACGTGCCTGTTAGGTATGTGTATATTGTGTGTGACAAGTAGATATGCCATTATATATATATCATACTTCATTAAATATTACAGTTAGCAGTAAATATTTATAGATATCGATATACTGACAGTTGTTTGATATAGATCCACTTGGTTGAATGAAACAACTTTATATTGAACAAAATAAATGAGTAAAACATACTTAATTTCCACTTAAAACCTTTTTTGAAATCTTAACGATCGTTTGACCCTACTAGGGCATCTTTAGAAGAAGTATTGGTATAAATTTTGATTGCACTATTTCTTAAATACTATTACATTCATGGTGGGAATACATCTACTACTTTATCTATAATTATTAAGCTATACACATTTTCAAATTCATTTAATAACACTATGTTACTATTTTTCATATGCTTTTTGATTTCTAAGGTTTCCAAAATGTCTAATTTTTTGCCTTTCATCTCTTGAAATTTTCTTCTTGAAATTAGCTCAATAAAAATGGATAAATTAGTAGATGTATCCGTATATCTAGTTGGTCGTTTAGAATTTTTTTTATTGTACTTCTTTATTTCTAAACTTTCTAGTAGATAAAGTTTCAAACCTTTATTTTAAATGTGGTTTGTTCTTAAACACTACTTTAAGGGGTGGGGGGCAGGAATAATGTTTAGTAACGAGGAGTTACCTACATTTAGTTGTTTATTTATTAACAAATCAGTACAGCTTCTAATAAAGATAATTTATATTTTTTGCTTTCGAAATGTACAGCTTGAAAAAATCCTCAATAAATTAGTGGTTAATTTAATAGAATGCATAAATGCAGTCTGTTTTTTAAGTTATATATGATCTTTTATGTTCGTAAAATCTAGTTTTAATGTTTCTATATGTCCTTCATATACAGTGCATATCACAATCACAGTATACAGTTTGGTAAGTTGGTACAATTCTAAAGTCTTGTCAGAAATCATGAAATCCTGTAGTTAACGGTAAATATCATAGATTGCGACATATTAGCAGTTACTCGAAAATAAATGCCAAACATTAGATTCATTCATTACTGTGTTAATTCCAAATGAATTCATAGATGAATCGATAAATTTAAACTCATGTATCTCACTTACAATTCATTTTGAATACTTTGACAGTAGTAGGCGTTACATGTTGAAACTGCATTATCACGAAAAAATTAAAAAAACAACCAACAAAGTTTCAAAATAATTTTATGTCTCGCAATAATAAATTCAGTCTACTTGATAAAATTTTTAATAAACAATGTACTCTTCTCTTCGATTTCATTATTTAGGTTTATGAACTTCATGTCGCCGTGAAATTAAAAAATTAATATGTCAACCGATTATAAAACTCATTTAAATAATGCCACCTAAAGACTTTTCAAAAAGTTTTCGAGATATGAACCGCAAGGGTATTTTTTTGTAAGCCAGTTGCAAAGTTTTCAGACGATTTATTACGCCAATGTAAGGTTATTGCGACAGATAAATCCTCACTGAATAAACCGAGTGTTAGTCTACATTCTGAAACAATTAGAAGGTATTTATATAAATTTATTGCAGCACTTACTCCGTGGATAACTAAAAATTAACTTTTCTTCCAAATTAATATACTTATTCAAAAAAACGAAGTGATTAAAATCCTTTTTCGTCTAAATTTTAAGGATCACGGATCCCACATTTCGAACGCATCTTACACAATAGGCACAGCGTACCGAAAGCCATATCCCACGACCGGTTTCGACCTATCGGGTCTCAATCAGATGGGCGTTGGCAGAAAGGCCTTTACATGCTATATGATAAATATACATATAAATATGGAATCAACAGAAACAACTACTTCGAGGGCTGATAGCCGTACCGGCATTGAATTGATTCCGATGGATTCTTAGACGAAGATATAACATATTCAAAAAAATAAGGCATTAATATCCTTAAAATTTGGACGAAAAAGGTTTCTTTTGTAAATGGTCATATACTTCGATATCTATATAACATATTATAAAATATCAGCTAGGTATGGACGTGTTGGGTAGAAATATGTTTTAAATACGTGAATAATAAAACAGGGTATTGTTTTAATGTACTATTTAATTAGATGTTTAACAATTATTTCGACTTAAAAGTCATCATCAAGAGAACATACGATACTAAAATAAAAGGTACAACGACGTCATTTAAATATCTACAAATTTCAATGTAACGCATACGTTTGACTAATATAATTGACATCTAATCACTATGAAGTCATTAGAAGAATTGTTTTTCTGAAAATAAAGTTTTGTTTGGTTATCAACAATATTTTTGTTAAGATTTAACGCATTTTTAATATCTAAAAGCCCTAACAGATTTCATTTTTACCTTTTTGTTGATTATTGATATTATAATTTGTATTATGGTTCTCTTTAAAACAATGTTGCGAATGTCCGGTATTTTATTGTTGTTGTATTCTTGGTGGTGACTGTTTAGTTGAAACAATTGTTGTGTATCTTATTAAGCGGTTATTTATGTTCTATTTTATCAACTTTATTAAACGTATCACCTAAAACAAATCCAAATTTAATAGACGAGTCTTTAAACTCGAAGTCAAATTGCGGAATCAATACAACTAATGTAGCTTCTGAAATTTGTTTTTTCTGTTATTAAATGTTTAATTATTATAACTTTCATAACAAATCCTATATCACATGAGGAATTAGTAGAATATTCCTCAATTGCTTTTATATTTATTGAAAATTTTGTTTGCCAGATTCCAGAAGAATTGTGTTAATGATGAAATTATAAACAAGTCATTATCTTCTAAGGGGCTAATTGGCATCAAAAAAATGCTTTGATGTTAAACAATCGAAACATAATAAGTTTCATTGTTATGCAAACAAAACGTTTATAGGAACTGCTTGGATTAATTCTGGTACGAAGGCAGGAAATAATGCCAAACAATTATGTACTTAATAATAAATTTCGCCAAAATAAGTTTACAAACCTTATTTAGAATTTAACGTTTGTACTTTCTGATTATTATAAATGTTACGATGACAACTAAAAAACTGAATGACCCCACTTAACCAATAGGATCTTTTATAGTTTAATTATTTCATGGAGGTTATTATATCATTTTTACTGTTGTATGCATTTTCCGTTAAAATGTTTTCAAATTCTAAATTTTCATTAATTGTTTCCAATTACCTATTAATAAAACAGCAAGTAATCCAGGTCTGGCACTATTAATGCTTGCATTTTTAACGACCATCCCTTATTTCAAATGCGTACATCACATTAGTACCAATACTTTATACGTATAATATGTATTTTTTCAGAAATGACCGGGTAAGAAAGCGTTTTATTAATATGTACACAAAAGAAATTTATTTTGTAGTCTATTTGAAAGTTTCGGGTCCTTGACATTCCTATGCGTATTTTATTTCTAAACTTTCACATTAAATTATTTTAAAACAGGATAAATTAATAAAATTAATTAATGGAGTATTAATTATACAAGGGAAGTTTTTGGCATATATATTAAAGGAAGGACAGTTTGACATTAATGGAGGCTTCTACTCTTAAATTCTCTTAAATCCCTAAAACCAAACAGAATGCCACATGATTGATAATGATTTTTGACGGATTGTATTTTTTTAACAAATGAGAATACCACAGGGATTATTGCCATATTACAAACATTACGAAATATGTACGATATAATATTCTCTAACTAATTTATGCTTTACTTTTCACGGAAAAGTTTATAAACAAAACAAAATAAAACAAGCGTTTCATGTTGTTGGCGAATGTTTGCGAAATTTTAAGTCAATTTGAGCTAGTAAATACGCCGCTGGGCTGTTGATTATATTTAATTTGACTATGCACATAGGGTTTTAACACTGTTTACTAGACAACTTTTAATTTGTTCACAAAGCAGCAATAAAATTCCTATAACTACGTTTATAAAAATAAAATTGATACCTGGGTACATTTACAAGTGTTTGAGATGTGGTGGTATGGGTGGATGATAAAAATGCCGTGGATAGAAAAGGTTAGAAATGATGCGGTAATAGAAAGAATATGAGAACAAATGTCAACAAGAATAAGGAGAGATATGTTGGTAGGATACCTTCTTACACATGAAGGGCTAGTTAGAGACATATGAATGAATGGATATACGGTACATATACCAAAATATATTTTTTTAATTTTTTGTCTGTCTGTCTGTTTGTTCTGGCTAATCTTTGAAGCGGCTGGATCGATTTTGACAGGACTTTCACTGTCTGATAGCTAATGTAATAAGGAGTAACTTAGGTGACTTTTATTTTATAAATTGATTATTATTATTAATAAATAGTTATTAATTTCTAAAATAAATTCTTATTTTCTAAAATAAAAGTAGCCTAAGATACTGCTTATTACATTAGATATCTGCCAGTGAAAGTCCCGTCAAACTCGGTCCAACCGTTTCAGAGATTAGCCGGAACAACCAGACAGACAAACAGACAAAAATTGTAAAAGCACCTCCCGCCACTTAATATCACAAAGTCGCGCGAGCTTATAACGGGCGAGCGGGCTATTGCTAACGGTTATGTCTCAATGACTTCGTTTAAAATTCTAAAAATTCGATGCGGACGAAGTCGCGGCCACAGCCACATACAATAAATTTAAACATTTTTCGGAAATGAACCACCTATTTCAGAACGTAGCAATCTGTTATTAGCACTTTTATTTATTCGTTTTTAACCATTGAACAACATTATTTTTCGGTGCTTAGCTGATTATAGTTTGCCATGGTTGGGTTCAAATTAGGTTTTTCGCATCAACCATTAAAAGACCAGTCGTGGCTAAATTGCCTGGCACTCAATGCTGGCCCAATTCTTGGCCGCTCATAAAACTCTATAAGGGATGGTCTTTAATTTAATAGTCTTTTTGGGAAATTGTAAGGAAAATAAATGAAACAAAGCTAGTGGATTCAACAGAAACAACTACTCCGAGGGCTAATACCCCTACCGGCATTGAATTACACTGTTGATTCCGATGTATTATTAGACGAAGATATAATATATCAAAAAAAAAAGAAGGAATTAAAATCCCTATTCGTCTAAATTTTAAAATCAATGATCTCAAACTTTGAACGCGTCCTACCAAGTAGGCACAACGAACCGAAGCCATATCCCACGACCGGTTTCGACCTATCGGGTCTCATCAGGTGGGCGCTGGCAGAAATACCTTTACAGGCAAAAATATAAATGCCGGTAGAGGTATTAACCATCGGAGTAGTTGTTTCTGTTGAATTCATATTTATATTTATATTTATAATATAGCCTGTAAAGGCCTTTCTGACAGCGTCCACCTGATGAGACCCGAAAGGTCGAAACCGGTCGTGGGATGTGGCTTTCGGTTCCTTGTGCCAACTTGGTAGGATGCGTTCAAAATTTGAGATCATTGATCTTAAATAAGGAATAAGGATTTTAATTCTTTCTTTTTTGGATATAATGCTATTGGTATATTATTATTTAGTAAATGAGTGTTTCAGTTATGAAAAGTAAAATAGACTCAAATTTTAATTAAAAATAATTCCTTTTTCGCTTTATAGTAATACCGTTTATTAGGGATAGCAACAATGTGAAATGTACGAACGTTCTACCGATTTTTGAAGCTATTTTTCTTTGCACTGAGAACGATTTGCTAAGTTAGCGTGAAATTAGATGTAATAAGAAGAACGTGGAACATTGCGACAGAAAGTAAATTAAATTTGAGATTAAAAAATCTAGAACATTGTCTATGATAAAGCGTTCATAGAGATGTTTACTGCTTATTTTAATTTCACTGATTTTTAGAACCATAAGAAAAATATCTTACAAAAATGGGCTCATTGTTTATTTTAGTTTGGAGAAAAATGCAATAATACTTAAATCTTAAATCCGAATTTGTAAAACATTATATGAAAATATAAGTGAGTTCCATATTTGATTATTAAGAGAGTATTATAAGAATACTTTATACCATTGCAAGTTAGATTTTGACTCAGTATAATAATCCAAAAGAAGAAAAGAATCGTTAATAAACATCACAAAATTTATTACGAAAAATTTGTAAATTTACATTTCAACTACTAAGTGTTCATCTTCAGTGTACTACTTTAATACTAACAGATAAACAAAATTAATTAATTAACTAATATAATAATTAATTAGTTAATAAATACCAGTAATTTGTTGCAACAGGAGCTGTTTACATTATTAAGTATAGGAAATACCAAATGAATTTTGATATACATCATTTAAATAACCCTCTCATCTGGTTTGTGTCAAAAAACTTATAAAGTAGTTGTAATTTTGTTTATCTGTTAATATAAATAGTACACTGAAGATGGACACTTAATGGTTAAAATGTACATTTGTTTATTTTTCAAAATAAATACGAAATTTGTTACTCATGTTGAATTTCAATTAAAAAACACAATGTTTCAAATAGTTTTATTTTGTAGACTCTAGAATATTGTTTCGCCAAACATTGGCTTCATCAAGTGTTGATTTGTCAAACTTTTTTTCTTACACACTATTTATATATAATATATATATATATATATATATATATATATATATATATATATATATATATATATATATATATATATATATAATGTATGTTATCCAAAAATATATAATAAGGATAAATTTTGTACAGAGTTTGCTGTTTAATTTTTTTATTTAAAATATTGTCGACCAAAGCAGGCGAGTAACCATTATTTTGCGCTATAGCGTATATTCTTTTTAATTCTAAGTTAAAATTATCTGAATTTAGGGGTACATTGATCAGTCTATGGACAAAGGCATAAAAAGCAGCTCTGATTCTAATAATAGATATTTTTTACTGTAAAAGTATGTTACCAAAATATGTCTTATGTTTTAATTCACCAAATATGTTTATTAACCACTGTTAGCCTTAATCATCATTAGCTTTTTCTGTAATCCTAAAGCTGTAAAATGTCCTTCGGTAGCAGGTAGTTTTGGCTACTGAATTATTGATAAGTGCGTAAACGTATTTAAACTGTCATGTTCCGTTAGAAGGATCCTAAACGTTGACAATTATTATCTCGACAGTCCCCTGCGGTTTTGGAATATCCCACTTGACATTCAGACAAAGAAGAATCGATACTCGCCCTAGAACCCGAATAAGGCTTACAAACCCAAGATATTAATGCAAATGTTTGTACCAAGAAAGGTCATGATAAATAGAGCACCATATACGTAAACATAGTTATAATAAGTTATAAGTTGAATATTTATTGTATTGACTCAAAAGAATTTTATCATGAAATCCTAAACATTTATCAAATTTAAAAAATGTGTTACTCCAATCCAATTTACTACAACACTTTAAAAAATTTGGACACGTGTTTCGCTCACTCACGTTGTGAGCATTTTCAACCGCAGTCTTGCGTTAGTAAGACATTTTTTGAATTTTTTCATTTCTATAACACAGTCTCCCTTTCTTTGTCTTTTTTAAATAATGATATTTTCTAAGTATCCTTTGATCTGGATGTTTATTCTTTTGAAGTTCATGGGTTAGACTAACGTTTTCTATAGTCAAAATCTAAAACAAAGTTAATGGATAGGTTAAAGTTTCTTATACACTAAAACAACAATTTTTATGTTAATGTAATATCTAATAATACTTTAATATTTTAGAAGGAACAAATCTAAACGACGAAGTTATACATAGATAAGTTAAAGTTCCCAGACAATTGTAAAAGCTTTAAGATTTTTAACTTACTGAAAATATAACAAATTCTATTTATATCAGTTTGGATTTTTGTTAAGTAACATATTTTGTATTATAACAATATGAAAACGAGTTTGTTTTGAAATAAGGACTTTGTTAGATCAATTCCTTCATCCACTAAACCTTTACCCTGTGAATTTAGTCAATATACTCGTTTTGGAAATTTTTAATTTACTGAAGCTGAGGGTCAAATGCTTTAAATGCAGTTTATTTAATTTATACCAGAATTCATAATTGCCTAAAGGGTAAAAGAAATATGAATTTAAGATAGTTTTGATAGTACTTTAGTACCTATCTTAGTACGATTAAAAAAAAAAGTTGCCTCATCTGAATATTTATCCATTTGTGGAATTTATACATAATTACATACGTGCAATGCACTTTTAGCTTAAGTAAATTATCATGTAGAAGGATGTACTAATTTCTATGATGCCAGCGTAAATACGTATGTAATGGAAATAGGCGTAGCTATCTCCTATGATGATACGACATTCTGGAATTAGCTGAACGTCTAATTTAACGGGCGTCTTAGCCATACATTTGATAATCAGAATTAAAGAAAACAAAAAGTCGCGAATTTTGATGTGTTTCCGGCGGCATTACATATTGTAAGTATTAATGCGACTACTTTTAAAGACCGTCGTTATTTTTTTAACGTCTTAAATTGTAAAAAAAACAATAAAACTGTTTTACTGATGTTAATAATTAGTAATGTTATTAATTTGTGGCATACTAAATTTAAATAGAAGACATTGGTTGAATTTGTATGTTTTTCTGTTATTTAAAGTACGATAATGGATCTCATATAAACGAGCCTTTGTTCATAAAACATTTATTTTGAACAATTTTACAAAAACACAAATTTCTCTATTTTTCGACATATCCCCCTTGTTTGTCTATATATTTTTCCCAACGTATTGGTAGTTTTTTCATCCCGTTTTCATAAAAAGAAGTAGGACGGGTGTCAATCCAGTTGCGAACAAACGCCTCCACCTGTTCATCGGTTTGAAATCGTTCGCCTCCTAGTGATTCTTTATTCTTTGTGGGGCCCAAACATGTGGAAATCACAAGGGGATAGGTCTGGGCTATAGGGAGGGTGTTCTAGCTGAGTCCAGTGCATTTTACTAATTTGGTCCTGCGTTAAAGCTGCAGTATGAGGCCTAGCGTTATCGTGCAAGAGTTGATACTTCACGAATGTGGTGCGTCCTCCTTTTTCGGCGATAAGCAAATTTTACCTGATTGAGAAGTCAGTAGTGCAGGTAGGCTGCATTAACGGTTCGTCGCTCGTGCAAAAATCGATCAGCAGCACCCCTCTCTAGTCCCAAAAAACCGTGGCTAAAACTTTACCTACAGACACACGTCTTTTCTACTTCACTGGGTTTGATTCACCATTACGCCGACTCCATGCTTGCTCGTTTTGATGTTGGAGTGTAATGGTGTACCCACGTCTTATCATAGGTTACAATTTTGTATAAAAAAATTCACCTTCCTCTCTAAATCGAGTGAGAAGCGCCTGAGAGATGCGAACTCGAGCAGCTTTTTGATCTTCACTCAGCAACTTTGGAACCAAATGAGCAGAAATTCTTTGGAATCCCAAGTTTTTTGTTATGGTTGTGTGGACACTCCCATAGTAGATTCCGAGTTCACTAGATATCTGAAGTACTGTGAACCGCCACGCCACTGCGCTTTAATAAGGTTTCGAACGCGTGCAATGTTAACCGGCGAAATGCTGGTGCGCGGACGACGAGGATAATTTACATTTTCGACACAATTACGATTAGCCCATCGTTAAATTCTTTGCATTAAATGTTTACACGTGGGCACGAAAGCGTTTTATTTTCTAATTGTGAATTGTGCTTGCAATCTGCGCAAAATTTCAGCTGGTTTCACGTTTTCACGTGTAACGAACTTAATAATAATTCGTTGCGCAACGCTGCTATGCACCTCCTTTTCACTTATTATGATAGCTATTAACCAAGTGAACGCAGCAATACGACGCGTCGTTTCCGTACCACCTAATATCCCCACTTCAAGTTCTTAACGCCCGGATGCTCCTTGAACAACTATCCGGCGCGAAATTTAAAAAGACTCGTTTATATTTGATCCACCCTCGTATTATGCAGCTGGATGAAATGCATGCTCCAAGGGTAGAGGTTAGGTTATGGTGGGAAAGTTTTTCCAGTATACAATACGATTTTTAGTATTTTGATGGTTTACCTGTTAAATTAAAAAATTGTTAAGAAACGTGCAGGTATCAGAGATCCTAAAAGATGTTGGTAATATCTATTCTACGATCCTCGTATGTTATTAGCATCGTTTGACAATTTATCAGCGCTGAAATGCGCTTCATTACTGCAACATTCACTTCGCGTTGCGGTTATGAGCGATGCTTTTTAATTAAATGTGAAAGGTTCAGCGTCGTTGTCGTTGATCTAACAGCCAAAGGATTATTTCCTGAAATCCCAGATAATACCTTTCAAAACTATATTCCATTACTAACTCGCTGTACGGAGTGAATTAATATCACAAAAGATAAGTTAGGGATCTAAATAAATACGTAAAGTGGAGTTAACAGAGTAATATTCCAAAAAAGAAAAGGACTTATGATCTGTTGATGATAAGTTCAGAATGTTACAAAATAGACTCGTAGAAAGTAGGTGCAAGTGCCCGCCTGACAGAAATGAAATTCGGCTTTAAATGTTAAAATTGTGTTTTTGGAGGTGGTCAGGGTCAGGTTCAGCCAATAGATGTTAAAACTATCACATGTTTGGTTTGGTTTATTGTTCCTAAGTACTGATTTTCAGAAAGATGACATATTGTTACTTCTATTATTTAAATTAAAACAAGAAACTTCTATAATTACGTTGCACCACATATTAAACTAGTTTGCATGCGATGACAGCTAATATATACCCTTTTAATTATTACACTAAAGAAATGTAATTGCAACTACGGCAAGAACAAACTTGACCAGTATTACTAATATCACAGAAAAGTTTACAAATAATAATTAGCAAATTACTACTTACAGCTCGGCAAACATAGGAACAAGTGTGAAAAGTTCCCGCCCATGGATGCGCGTGAGATGCGCGGGAGATGGAATGCTTGAGGTAGGGAGGGAACTCACTTCTGTTAGACCGTTTAGCGAGATAACATTCGGGCGCACCAGAATTACCCCTGTCGGTTGTTGTGTTATTTCTGTGTTTTGATCGTTGTTAGTATTGTTTTTACTGTTATGCGTAAACAAAAATACACACATAGACATTGTTCTCTCACTAATTACAGATTTTTTTGTATTTCAATACTGTTTACTGTAATGTATATTACATAAACTTGTTTTGCCGTTTTATATGCTTTTTATTGGTACTCAATTGTTTCAATGTAATCAATCATTTGGTTAGTAATTCATGTGCGCCCTTTTGCGTATTTCGAGGAGCCGTGCGAGAAAGCTTGCGTATTCTGCCGTCCTTCTTCCTCCGAATACTTTCTCTGTCTTTCGTTTGCGCATCACCGCTGTTCCTATGTGTGCCGACCTGTACTATTATGTTCAATTTGCTGAGTATTTCCCATCGAATTTGTCACATAACATTCAATAATGCCCTCGACTACCTGCTCTTCAAATGATAGTAAAGGTGTGCTAAGGCTGAGAGATATATTACCTTTGTAAATTAATATCAGCGAGTTTAACTTTCAATTTGAGTTTAGATTTATAGTTAGGATTTTTAACGGTTTAGTTATAACATATTGCATAAATATAATACAAACTTGATGATACTTAATAAGAACAAAAATAAGTTCTTGGTAAAATAATTTATCGAAGGTACCAGACGTAGATTACGATTTCGATCTTATTTGATCTCATCAGCACACCATAGGCAGATTCGATAAATTACTGACCAAATCGCTGGAGCTCAGTATAAAGCAGATTTAAATAAAACGTTGAAATGGCAGTACGTCGCCATCTACCTGCTTTGACTGCTATTGCCGTTTTTCATAACATTAAACAAGGACTTTTTAGGGTATCATCTTATCTAACTGAATCGGCGGCGCAGCTTATAACATCGTACTTATCAGGAAAATCTGATGTTAGTTTGGACAACTTACTTTGGTTAGGAAGACCTAATGAGACATTGATATGTATAAGATTAGGTTATCCTACCCTGAACCTGACTTGTTCCTGAAAAGGCATCCCTTAAGTGGCATGCCATACCAACGCCTCAAGAGGTCCAAAAATATATTCAGGTTGTGTCTGAAGTATATTTTAGTCGGGACGTTTTATAGATTTCCAAGTCTCAGCGTTTTATGAAATACCTAATTTTTCTATGCCTACGACATATATATATATATATATATATATATTATAAAAATTTGATTACAAATCAGTTAATCGCCCTGAAATAATAAGATTAATTAAACCTTCTTGTTATATTGTATATACGAAGGTTGCTATTTATATTTTGAGCCTTGGCAATACGATGTGTTTGAGCACACCTTGTGTTGGTTACAGTGACTTAAAATTTTTATCTCGGCGACAAAATGTAATTAACTCGTGAACCTTTTCGCGCGATGACTTTTTACGACTTTCGACGTGGATTATCGAAACAGTAGTGCATCGATCAACTTACTTCGACTTTTGGCGATGGAGCCAGCAACTCATCCTTGGCCACTATGAAACGCTGGTATATACGTGGCCACAGTTCGCGTCAAATACAATCGCGGTGCATCGAAAGCTCTGTATGCATATGAGTCCGAAGCAAAACAGCAATCCACCGTATGTGTCTTTCAAGACGAACCAAATCCGAAAAAAGTCATTTGTGCGCGAAGCGCTTTGAAGCAAATGATCGATTGTTTCTTTGGTATAACTGGACATGTGGCAACCGTGCCGTTAGAGCAACGTAGAACGGTGAATTCTGATCTGAATGGTACACAACCATTTGTTTGATAGAAGTGCTTGTTCAAGTACGAAAAAAGAAGTGGCAATGAAGGATCGTTCTTCATCATGACAATGCAAGCTCTTAAACATCGGCTGAAACAACCACCTATTTGACTCGCCAGAACGTCGAATTAATGGGACATGCTCCATACAGCCCCGATTTGTCACCAAATGATTTCTTCTTATTTCCATATATCAAGAACGAATTGCGTGGCGCCTAAAGCAGCCGGCAATGCATTCAAAAACCATGTTTAGGACAAAATCTCAATCGGAGTGAAAATAGTGTTACGAAAATTGGTTCGAGCGCATGCAAAAGTTTATTTATTGATCATCATTGAGAATATTTCAATAAAGCCATTTTCGATAATAAATACATTTCATTATTAGGTTCAAAATATAAATAACAAATGATATGAAGGATTTGATACATTCGCGAATTACCTTAACTAACCCTAGATAATAATAATGTTTTATTAACTGATTTTTGACCCTATATAAGTTCTGAATATTGTTTTATTTCAGGTACATCCCCAGCTGCCCTTTCATTTGCATCTCCTTCATTCTCGGAATGACATAAAAGGTAAGATTAGCATATCACAGCCTACTTGTAACGAGTATGCAGAGAAGGAATTTACATTCGCCAAAATCAGCATTAGGCGTTAGCTCGTGTCCTCCATATTATACGTATTTTGGAATAACAGGATGGTAATAAGTATGCCTACAACAATTGACAAATTTCACGAATAGAAATTATTCTTTAGTCTCTAATAGTTGTTTGTACTGTTTTTCGTTGTTATCAAGACGAATCCATAATAACGGCTTATCAAATAATAAATCAATAATTGTTAGATGCAAAATAACAATGCATCTTTTGAAACTCGCCAAGTGTTACACTTCTTATACGATTTTAGATATTTTTATCCTCTGGTGAAAGGCATTATTACGTTAGATTGTATTTATGAAATAAGGATCCGTTTGATCTGATCAGTATGTCACGGGTAAAGTTAGATAAGAGAGTAAACCTAGGTTTATCCGGGTAAGCTGCGTAATATCCCACTCTTGAGTAAAATCCAAAATATATTTGTAAAGTTGGATGCACCATTAAATGACTTATATAACTCAATATGTTATTAAGTTATATCTGAGCTTGTGTGAAGGGTGTCAAAAAAAAACTGAAATCTGTCAGAATAGGAATTGTGGTTTGGTTAGGTTAGGTAAAGCTATTAGAAATCTTTGCAACTCGAAATGTCATAGCAGCTTGTCTTGTTTGAACAAATAAGTACTCGTGAGTAGATTATCTTTAAGAGAATACAGTATTAGAATTCTAATTTCTATTTTTAAATGTGTTTTTTCAATTAAATATTTTTTTCAAACATTAGTGGCCTTGTCATTTATGGTGCATCCTACTTTAACCAAGCGAAAGCGGATAAAACGCGGTTTACCCAGGTAAAGTCCGAAACGTATATAATTCCAAATATATTTTGGACTTTCCCAAGAGTCTTGTGTATTACGTAGTTTACCCGGGTAAACCTAGGTTGATCCGTTTATCTAACTTTACCCGTAACAGTACATTAAAAAATTCGGAAAAAACTGGATAAAACAAATAAATATATTAGTCTAAGGCCATATAGTAACAAATAAACATTTACAGTTAAAATACAATAAAATCCCAACCAGTATTTGTATAATACAGTATTAAATAACTGTCAGCTAAAAAAGTCGAACTTCATGTTTTTATTCATGTTCGAATGTTTTCGTTTTGGTGATGCGATCCCTCTCTAGTTTTTACAGCTTCAGTCTATTTTGGGATGTTAAGATAAATAAGTTTTTTTGTCCTATTGTCAAGAATATCGTCTTCTAGAACGCGCTTTATCCACTGATCGTATTTGTTAGAAAAAGTAAAGCATGAAATTTACATTTTTGTCAACCAAATCTGTTAAAAGGTTCAGTATTCAGGAAGTTAAGTATTTCCTCTCAGACGGTACAAAGGCAATTTACGTTGTCCTAAAAGGCACTCAACCAACAAGGTCTCCCTTGTAAGGACGTCAAATGGGGAAACGGATGGAAACCGACGGTCGGGATCGTCACCCACTGGTTGCGCTTTAAATAACATACATACACAGCCTCTGTCGTTTTGTCTGTTTTTGCAATGCTTTTGTATTTACAATGTATGAAACAATTAATATTTACCCTAGGCACCACCAGAATCCGGTGCACATGAATTGAGCACAAAAACGATTAATAAGCATGAACTGAGCACAAACGGACGCCTGAATTGAGCACAAAGATTTTATTACCTGCATGTGTTAAAATAAACACTCGAATTGAGCACAAGCCATGTTGCCAGCTTTCTTTTAAAATATATGTAGGGATTGAGTTCTTTTTGAAGTAATAGGTAGGTAAACAAGTAAATTTTCTAATGGAATGTTGTAACAAAAAACAATATTTAAATAATTGATTGTATCCGCCGTTACTTTATGGAAATTCATTTTTAATAAATAAAATGAACAAAATTCAAATTTTGTAATTTCCACTTTATTATTTTAATTGTCTTTACAATTGTTTCGCCCTACAAGGGCATCTTCAGAAGATATATTACTGAATAAGCTTTAAGATGTTCTTATATATATGTACAATAGGTAACTTAGTCTAAAAGTGGTGTGGTAGGGGTGATGTTTACAAGTTTATTTAATATTATTGATTGATATACATTTTCTATTTCGTTTAAAATAATTTCACTGTTTTGTTTATTGTGTTTAGATATTTTTCGTCTTAATTTTTTTTTTCAACTTGGTTAGATTAGGTTAGGTTAGCTGTAGAAAAGGCAGTCCAAATAAATATCGTAACCATACACCTACAGCTGACTTTTCTTTGTAATCGACTGATAAACCAAGTTGTTAAGTTTTTCTCCACCTATAAACCTTACAAACCAGTTATATTTGGCAACATTACAACGTTAATGTTGTTCTTATAATAGTTATTTTTATTTGCTACCTGTATGACCCCTATGCTCAATTCCTTTCATGATAAACAAACCCTCGATAATTACTTGTTTACCTGCTTACACTCTGTGCTCAATTCGAGTGTCACCCCAGAATCAAGCGAAAAAGTGAGTGATAAATCGAGGCAGATGATAAAAGGATGTGTTTTTATGAGCCTGCTTATATTATTTCATTTACTGTTATGTTTTTATAAACTATCGATGAAAATTGAGTATTAGAGTAAGGTAGTGAAATTTCTTGGTATTGGATTAATAACACAGGCCAACGAACGAAATCAGGGATTGAAAATGAAAACAACAAATGGTCAAAATTTAGCCTCAATGTTACCGCCAGCACGTCAGTTTTTAAAGTATCTTAATCGCAAAACCTAAAACATACAAGTGGTAACTTTCAAAGTACTTTTTGTCGTTGAATCTGAATGTACTCTCAGAATTGCCTCAATACATCAATGTTTCGAAGTATCTCAATATTGAAATATTTTATAGAGAACATAATTCTCTACCAAACGATAAATTTTACAATTTTAATATTTTTTACAATTTGTTTTTGTAGAATTAAATTAAAAATAAAATGTTTCTCTTCCACGTAGCACGTATCCTAATATGTACCCGCTTATGGCGTATATATTTAGACATTATTCGGTTCAATAAATGTGTAATACAATAACTGATTGTCAATTGATACGTGGCAGGTCCGCTTCACTGGGTAAATACAATTCTAAAAACATTATCTGCTCAATACTGTCTGTTTAGATGACAATAACGATAATAATAAAACAAACATTGCATTATTCGCAGTGGTTAGTCATTTTACTGGGCATACCAAGCTAACTGTAAATAAATAGCAAGTTGCTTTCGTTTCCATGAGATGTGAAAAATGGTTGTTACGATGAATTTGAAATCGAAGTTACTAACGATAAATGAATAAACACTACTTTGTTTATTATCACTTTTTTATTTAGAAATCCTTTTGACTATTGTTTCGACAATGACAAGCTTTTTTGCCGAAACTATAGTCAAAAGGATTTGTAAATAAAAAAGTGATAATAAACAAAGTAGTGTTTATTCATTTATCGTTAAGATGAATTATCACAGAGTAACGGCTGAATTAATCCAATTTTTCGAAGTTACTAACTACATAATGGCTTCCTATTGCCGTGAAAGCTACACTGGAAAATGATAAGTCTAATAATAATATAATAATAAATACTTTTATTATTGTTTATTAATAAAATGGTACTGTTGTTTAGTGTCAAATTCGTATAGGGTTTACATAGGGGAAAATCGGATAATTTGGGGTATAAGTTGACAATATTATTCTATATGAATGTGGTAAAATTTTGCTTGTAGTAATCTGCCAGTAGGTATTTATTATATTTTATAAAATTACTTGTATGTAAGTAATTGGACGAACCTTATTTTGTGAAATGCCGATACATGAATTTTATGCCATAAACATTTTGGTAGTTTATTTTACTTTTAGTGTGAGGTTTATTGTTATTGGCTTATATTATTATTGTACTTACAGAAATATTTCCGAAATCTGCTGTCACGTAGGCAAATTCTTAGAAGCACAGATGAAGGTTTATCCTATTGTTATTGTGCACGTATTACAGTCAATAACCTTGTTGTTGGGAGGGATAATTTGTTGATTTCAGAATCTACTTTACAAAAATTTAAGTTCGATTTAATAGTTCTTTGTAGACTCGCTGAGAGTAACTTGTTATTGATATTGCATTTTGACAAGAATAAAATTCAATTCGTAATATTTATAATAAGTTAGAATAGTTCGTAGTTGTAATTTGTATAATAAATTCGTTATATTTACAACTCGGCGTTTTCTATAGTCTTTTGAGTAACAATATGTGGTACAATTTTACAAAAGATTCGAAGCAATAATTTGAATATTTCGAACGTAAAAAAACAGGTATGAAATCTAGTCGATTTGAGATGTGGTGTTATAGGAGGTTGCTCAAAATACCGTGGATAGAAAAGGTTAGAAATGAAGATGTACTGGAGACAGTAGGAGAGCAAAGGGCGCTGTGGAAGTCAACAAGATGAAGGGGAGTTGATATTGTGTGACACCTTCTGAGACATGAGGGATTTGTTAGTGACATATTATAAGCAGAAATAGGAGTAAAGGGGAATCAAGGAAGATCTGGATTAGACTACTGTTCGCAAATAAGGTACCTGAGACAAATAAGGTCCACATAATTTTTCTTTTCAAATTTCTGTTAATAAAGGTCAATATTAAGATATGTACGTTCCTCAATGAAAGTTTATTCTCCTCTTAAAGCAACTATGAGGCATGTTTTTTTAATTAAGTACCGTTTTGAAATTAATAGAAGACGTGCACAGATATCTTAATAATTTTATTTTTTCACGAAAGCTTGTACCTTAATCTACTTTTCTACATAATTTCCTTCAATATTGAGGCAATTGTCATAACGTGTTACTAGTTTTTGAATACCCTTCTCATAGAACTCTGCCGCCTGACTTGTTCACTTCACCACTGCATCACAACTGTTTTAACTTCGTCATCGTCTTGAATACGCTGACCGCCTAGATGTTTCTTCAAGTGCAGGAACAAATGGTAGTCACTGGGCGCCAGATCAGGGCTGTACGGAGGATGATCTAGAGTTTTCCAGTAAAAAGGTGTGATGAGATCATTGGTCCGATTAGCCACATTTGTGCGGCTATCTTTAAATGCTCTCACCCACTTCCTTGCCTTTCCATTACTCATCTTAATCTTTTGTCCGAAAACTGCACAGATCTCACGATGAATCGATTAAATCGATCGGTTTTAGTCCTTTAGCACTAAGGAATCGTATAACAGCTCGGATTTCACAGTCGGCGGGACTCACGATTATCGTAGGCATCTCAAACACTCAATAAACGTAAACAAGGGCGAATCAGACTTTAGGTTCTCAGTGCGCATGAGCGGAACGCTAATCGCAGGGCGGCGGCGCCAGAATTTCAAAACGGTACTTACTTAAAAAACATGCCTCGTATATAAAATACACAAACAAAATGATAATCAGAAAAATATTTAGGATGTGTCAAAACAAAATCATCCCTGGGCATTATTGCATACACTATCATTAATTAAAGACCACGGACAGAATTAACAAAAAATGAACAAGAATTGTGTGCCTGTTAGTTAATTGCCTTCTTCCGGTTGACCGAGGTTATTTAATTTACTATATTATAGGTGTTTCCAGAAGATCGTAGAACGAACAATTTGTCGTATATTCTTTGAATGTTCTCAAATTTCCCACTGATATTGGAACAATCACCTTGTCACGTGCTAAAACTGAAAACGCTATGTTAACAATACGATATCGGTCACTGTTTCCAAAGACAATCAATATCTTTGCTTATTTTTGGGCACGTCCTGGATTCGTGGGTTACACTTTACGCTGAGTTAGATGAGGGTTTTCTCCATTAAATTTAATAAACTGACAAAGTTGGTGTTTTAGCATTTTGCAAAATCAAATAATACGTGCGGTAAGTTCTTCTTACTTTTCAAAGGATAACACACAGCGTCTTCCTAATCGGCTCTTAATCCTTCCAGTTTTAATGTGGTTAAGTAAAGTGCTCCTCGGTATTCCAAAATGGATTGAATTATTAAATTGAGACATTTTTAGCATGCCGTAGAGATTCTTCATTCCAAAAGGCGCGTTTTTGTATTTTATTAGCGCTTTTTTGATGCCTATATGAAAATTACAATTTAAAAATAAGACTCGCAGGCAGAGTTTAATAACGCCCAGAGTGAGCTTTAATCTAACCACTTTGACGGGACATATTAAGAGCAGTATACAGTTTAGTTTATAAGGTGTTAAGTAAAGAAGAAACTTGACAGGGGAAATTGGTATGTGAATTTGAGAGACAATGCCTTGATATGGTTTATTTAATACAAGTAAAGAATAAAATAAAGTTGCTTTTGTATGTTTATGTTTATATAGTTTATTGAAATCTCTACAATTGTTACGACAGATAATGTTTCTTTCAAGAGTAATAGATAAAAACTAACGTTCGAATGTGTACAAACCCTTAAATTGCCTGATATACAAACAAACAAATTGTGGGGGTGTTCGACAAGAAATATTGCCTGCAAATCGCAGGTATTCATCAATAAGTGACAATTCATGAATCTTTGGACTGACGACTCTATGATGATAATGTGGCGATATCAGCCCAGGTATTCCAAAAATGTTTAGAAATTGTACTTTTAATAGAAATAAGTATTGTAGTATGTAGGCTTTCACGACCGGCGTCAATCGAATTAAGATAACACATCTTCAGAAGCGTTTGTGGTTTGGTCGTTGTCATATGACATTAGACGTTTTCGAGATCGAAAGCCGTTACAACGACGAAACCACAAACGCTTCTGAAGATGTCAGCCGCAGCCGCTGACGAAACGTCAGTCAACAAAAAAGCCTACAGACCACGATCCAAAAGCCCGGTAAGTTATCATAATTAGAAATAAGTATTTTTAATTTTGTATTTACATTTAAATTTCCGCTTTTTTTGGGGTTTTTGTAGTACACATCCCTACCATACTCGTAAATGTCTGACACGGAAACGTTAGATAAACGTTGAGAGAATAATCGTTTAAAGCTTTCTATATTGATTATTATTCGCCCTATATTTTAACTAAATTAACACGCGTTTGTTATAACAAAATACACTTACAGGGTTGCTATTTAATAATATAACTCCGTCGTCGTCTTCAATTAATTAATACCGTCGTCGTCGGGGTCTCTTGTTCTGACAGTTACACTAAATGACAACAATTTATATAAATACCCGTCCCATTGTCACATGTTTTTCAAAAAGACTGTCGCATCGTTGCTCCCCTCGCTAGACGTTATCCCATTGTTTATTGCTGCAACGTCTCATCACATCGCAAGGAATCCCCTGTTGCGAACACTGGAACGGCATTCGCTTTCACCTTCCATTTTCATACGGTCCATTTTTCATCTCTATCCACTTGTTTCGAATAAGCAATTGTTCCAAATTACTGAACAGACGGTGGGAGTCGTGCGGAAAGTGTATTTTTACATCGGGGTCCATTTCTCAACCCAGAACCACTGTTTTATTGTGTTTGTGTATACAAGCGGTTGCGACATGTACAAATGTTTGTCTTGTTAGATGAACGTGTTCGAACGAGGCATTAACGCTGCCACTGTTTGAAGAATGGCTAATGTAACAGTACATAATACTAGTTGGACACAAAAAAATAAATAAAAACTTTGAAAAATATTTCAAAAATATTTCAAAAAGAACACCTGGTTTGTTTCACAGATTTTATTATTTCTCTGTGGTGTTGCGGGTGATTATTTAATACTATATTTATTTAAATAAAACTTGATGATGGTTGATTGATGGTGTTTAATTTACAGACGGTTAGTAGTGAAAATGATGAAAGAATAGAAATGAATTTAATATTGAGTGGTAAAAGATGAGCAAATGGTTGTGACGAGTATTATCTGTAGCGGCCGGTGAAGAAGTGTTGATTTGAAAATATAGAAAGTTAGTATTTAACGGTAAAGGTTATTTATTGAAAGCATGCCGAGGGTAGCGAAACAAGAAGCGGTAGTTTTAGTAGGGATCGGCAACGGTACTTTTTATAATTGACCGTTGCAAGCGATCGGTGACAAGGGACAGGAATTTTGGATTGTGTGTGAAAGATAGACAAGAAAAGAAAGCTGTTTCTCAGAATTAAAAAAAAGGCAAGACAGTAGAAAACATGTTTGAGAAAAGGCATGCTCAAGGGTGTTAGTAATTTTATACAAAATATTTACACAGGATAATTTATACAAAAGTAAAGAATTTTTATGTACAGAAATGAATATTTTTACAATAGTGGAACATAAGTCCCCACATCTCTAACAACCGTTTCGGTTACAACACCATTTTCAAAGAGTATTAAATTACTAAATAATATAACATAAATTTGTTTCTTAAACACTATCGTTTTCTGTCGACCTGAATGTTTACATTTAATAAGTGAGATACGTCGAAATCTAATTGGTCATTAACGATCGGAAGACCTAATAAGTTGGCTTTGTTTATTTCAAATTTTTCGAACGTATTAAGACGTTTACCTTTACTACATTGATGTAATAATTTTACATTTTCTGTATCTAAAGAATGATTAAGATCTATACAGTGTTGGGCTATACCCGTACATTTGTTATTTTTAATAATTGATTTTTTATGCTCGTCTATAAGAGTTTTTAAAGAACGACCAGTCTGACCTATATAGAATGAATTACAGTCTTTACAATTTGTTTTGTAAACTCCCGATTTGTACAATATATTTGTTTTTTCTTTATTGTTAGATTATTTTTATTTACACAAATAGTGTTCAAATTTTTTATCTAAATTGGGTACAAAATTAATTAAACGGAATTTTCTATCAAGTTATAGTAGGTACAGCATAGAATTTACGGATGATTAACTTATTACATTAGAAGAAGTTAATGTCATTAAATCTTTAGCAATTAATAATGGTTAAAATGGTTAAAAATAAAAATGCTTCACTGATTAACAAATTAATAAAGGAAAAACGTAAACATCGTCAATGACCAATTAGATTTCGACGTATCTCCCTTATTAAATGTAAACATTCAGGTAGGCAGATAACCCTAGAATTTAAGAAAAAAAAATATGTTATATTATTTAGTAATTTAATACTATTTGAAAATGGTGTTGTAACCGAAACTACCGTTGGAGAAATAATAAAAATCTGTGAAACAAGCCAAGTGTCCTTTTTGAAATATTTTTCAAAGTTTTTATTTAATAATGTTTCACCAAGTGCCAAGCGAGTCTACTATTTCAATTATACTAGTTAGACACGTTCAAAATTGAACTGTTTGTGTACATTGGACAATAATCCAACAGCCATTGAAAGATTTCGGAAAGGTTCGTTTACTATAGACAACTTGAAATAATAAAACATAATATGACATAGTGTTAGTGAAACTGCAAGGACATTTACGATAATTTTGCTACTGCGCAGTACATGAAATAAGCAAAACAATCCTTTAGGCATCCTAGAATTATTTTAAGTCTTTATTTTAGCATTAGTAAAACCCGAACAGGTATAGTTAGTCATAAATAGCTTTGCAATGTGCAAAGATGTTTAATGTGATTGATATATTGAAAGCTAGTTAAAATTTAACAAATAACACCTATATAAGAAAAAGAGGAAGAATCGTCGAAAACTTCACAAACATTTTATTTTAACAAATATACAGATGTGTACATTTCGACCACCGTGTGGTTATCATCAACGTAATGATAACAATAAAATATGAAAACAAAATTAAATATAATTTATACATGCTTGGACACAAGAGAGATGAGGGGATTGTTCAAATGGTGTATATCGATATACATTAGGTTTTCCTGTTTTTTTTTTTAATAAGATCTCAAATATTTATTGCAGATTATTGTTTTTTAGATGGAGAAAATGTTCTTTATATCTAGTGTGGTTATTTTTTTTAGTTAAACCAATATAAATTTTGCTGCAATTATTACAGCCGACTTTATATATGCTTGATTTATTTTTAACATCATCCTTGTCTTTTGGGATCTTTAGCAAATTACTTAATTTATTTTTATTGTTAGAAAAAATAAATAAGGCATCTATAAAATCAGCTGTAATAGTTGCAAGAAAATTAATATTGGCTTGTGCAATTCTAAAATTCATCTGCTAACTTTTTACAGTTTTAATACTTTAAAATATAACAAAGACGTAGTTATAAATTACTCATGCTGAGTAGGTTTTTATAATCACATTGTGTAATATTTGTCCTGCATTATACAATCCTAAACATTATCTGTATTTAATGCACATTTGCGTTTAATCATTGATATAAGCAGTTCTATAGCGTAAAACCAAGAAAATATGTCATGGTAGTAAAACATGTTTTCACAATTTTTTATTATTATGTATAGAGCGTTCGGTTATACCAAAGAATAATTTAATTCTCATCAAAATAGCGACTATCATCAAACTGAAACTGTCAAATTTGTGTAGCTAGGAGACCAAATACCAAATAATATAAATAAACTTTTTTTTAAAAAGCAGGAATTTCTTTTTTCCGATTTTGTTATATATTGTTTTCTCTATTTGTATCATTTTTTTATAATTAGCTGATAGAATGGTAAGCTTTTGTATTCAAAACTACCCTTTTTCTATTCCAAACTGCATTGTTAATATTCCAGCGGGAATGCATATCTGTTCATTGTGGTCAAGCTGGAGTTCAGATTGGAAACGCCTGTTGGGAACTGTATTGTCTAGAACATGGAATCCAACCTGATGGACAGATGCCATCAGATAAATGTGTTGGTGGAGGTGATGACAGTTTCAACACTTTCTTTAGCGAAACTGGAGCGGGAAAACACGTTCCTAGAGCGGTATTTATGGACTTGGAACCAACGGTTATAGACGAAGTGCGAACTGGAACATACCGCCAATTGTTCCATCCAGAACAGTTAATCAGTGGAAAAGAAGATGCCGCTAATAATTACGCAAGAGGTCATTACACAATTGGAAAAGAAATAGTTGATCTGGTACTAGATCGCATTCGTAAATTAGCCGATCAGTGCTCAGGTCTCCAAGGGTTTTTTATTTTCCATTCATTCGGAGGTGGTACTGGCTCAGGATTTACATCACTTCTCATGGAAAGGCTGTCCGTTGACTATGGAAAGAAATCTAAATTGGAGTTTGCTATCTATCCAGCTCCACAAATTGCGACCGCAGTTGTTGAGCCGTATAATTCCATCCTTGTAACACACACAACACTGGAACATTCAGATGCAGCATTTATGGTTGACAACGAAGCACTTTATGATATTTGTCGGCGAAATCTAGACATAGAACGACCGACGTATACCAATTTAAACAGACTGTTGGGACAAATAGTGTCTTCATTAACTGCATCATTAAGGTTTGATGGTGCATTAAATGTAGATTTGTTGGGATTTCAAACGAATCTAGTTCCATATCCACGAATCCATTTCCCACTAATTACCTACGCTCCTGTTATTTCAGCAGAAAAAGCGTACCACGAACAGCTGTCCGTAGCAGAAATAACAAATGCTTGTTTTGAACCGGCAAACCAAATGGTTAAATGCGATCCACGTCATGGAAAATATATGGCGTGTTGCTTATTATATCGAGGCGACGTGGTTCCAAAAGACGTGAGTGCGTCAATTGGAGCAATTAAAACAAAGAGAACAATTCAGTTTGTGGATTGGTGTCCAACAGGATTCAAAATAGGAATAAATTACCAGCCTCCTACAGTTGTTCCTGGCGGTGATTTGGCAAAAGTGCAGCGTGCTGTGTGCATGTTGGCAAATACGACAGCAATTGCTGAGGCTTGGGCTCGATTAGATCATAAATTTGATTTAATGTATGCTAAGAGAGCTTTCGTTCATTGGTATGTCGGTGAAGGTATGGAAGAAGGTGAATTTTCAGAAGCTCGTGAGGATATGGCGGCTTTGGAGAAGGATTTTGAAGAAATTGGAATGGATTCTGGAGAAGGAGAAGGCGAAGGAGAAGAGTGATAGCTAAACCCGCATTAATTCTGGCTTAAATAACAATAACAATTTAATAAGATCAAACCTACTTCAAAGTTCTGTGTAATCATATAAAAATACAGATTTATCAAATGCCTGAAATGCACAATTTTTCTTATAATTTGTCTAAATTGATAGAGGTACATACTTATTTATATTTTTATAACTGTGTTGGTATCACAAAAAGTTAATGATGGAGCGTTTGTTCATGACAATTAATTTTAGTTTTGATAGATTTCTGACATTTATTTTTTGAAATTTGTCGTTACCTTTGCGTTTGTTTTCATACAATGTGTATGTCGTAGTTATTACGGATAATTCGTTTCTTATAATTCCGTCTAGGTGATCATTCTGCTAGATTGTTACGGGTACATATAGTATTTAATTGATTCTACCTTTACTTGATGGAATGCAACGAATTTTACATAAGGCAAACGGATAGATCATTTCAAAAAAGAATTGAAGCACATTTAAATCCTTCAAACATTTAAAGGAGGACTCTAAGTACGGTTCACATTTGGTTACACAAAATAGTGTTTTTAATCCGGAATTCAAATTTTTGCATACTAAAGAGAGGCTATAAGTTCAATTTACAAAAAAATAATTTAAATCAACAAATATAAAAATAAGAACGTACCACTCAAAGAGCAAATGTATCTTCTCCCTTTACTGAACCTACAACCTTCACCCCCAGCATAGTTATATTCACTTCTATATACAAGTAAGTTTAAGCTACATCATGTTTAAAAAACTTGTAATTTCTGTAGAAGCACAAAGTGGCGAATCGATTGTCAGGTGAATAAACAATTGTGGAAGTTACTAATATGTTCTATTTATACAGTTGTATCGAACAACGTCATCGTGTGCCTATATATAATGTCGTTGTGTAAATATGTAAATCTTTTGGATTATGTTTCTTTGTGTGTTTATGAAATATTTCTCAACATTTTCTTCTAAAGCTTTTGTATTTCTATATCTGTGTCAATAACTTTTATTACTGTATTTTCCTATAATCCCTACTAACATTTCAACATTTCTGTTCTTCGCTGTCCTTTCTAATTGCTCTTTAATACTGGGTTTCTTCGGTTATTTGGGATCAACGTCTTAACTCTATAAATTCTATCTTCGTCATTTCCAAATCATATTCTCTTACCATTGGTTCCGTTCTTTTATCTACAACCCTTAGCTCCACCTTCATAATTTTCTTAAATTATTCATATTCAAATTTCTTTAGTTCTAAATCAACCTTCGTTCACTCTTCTTACTTTCTAACAGTGTCTAATAAATAGTTGTTTTACTTAATTTTATTTTTAATTTTTCGAACACGCATAGAACCAAACAGTGTTACAAATTGCATCAAACAAAACATTAGCTAACGTTTAATTATATTACGAAGGACAATATGTAATCGCAATTAAGAAAACAACTGTTAAGCGTTGCAACTTTGTCACCACCATTTTAGTTAGGAGCAAACTACTCAAGTCCTTCCTAATTGGTTAATAACACTGATAAAACCATTTTTTTAAATAAAAACTGATAAGTATCTCTTAACCTATTTGTTTGAGGTAATAACACGCAATTCAAAATATAACCACCCACTGCATCATAATCCAGCAGAAACGTTACTTAGCAGCTTCAGAAATACCTAGATGAGATTGAAATATAACGCAACTCCACACGGAAGTAACACATCATACGAGGGTGTATCAAATATAAACGGGACTGAGTTTTTTAAATTACGGGGAAGTCAGTGACCTGGTAATAGTAGATGCGAAGATGGCCTGTGCCACTAGGAAGAAGGGAGAATCAACCGAAATTCGCTCGAGTCGCTTTAGTACGAAAAGAAACAATGAGTGAGGCAGAAGTGCATGTCTCCGTGGAGTAACGGATTACTATTACGTTTTTGGCCAAGGAGAGGGTAAATCCAACCAAAATATGGCGGCGATTACAGGCACAGTTCTGGGACAAAACCTTGTCAAGAACTCGGGTAATTGCATGGCACAAGGAATTTTCTGAAGGCCGTGAAAAGGCCGAGAACGAGAGCCATGCTCGCTGCCCAAAGAAAAGTGTGACCGAAATAGTGCTTTTTGATCGAAGGAAAAGGAAGAAGCAATCGGTCAGAAGTGTCATTCTCCTACATGAAAACGCCAGGCCTCGTACGGCTAATGCCATAGGGCAAAAATTGGTTGTATTAAGCTGGGAAACGCTGGAACATCAGCTATATAGCCCCGAGTAGTCCCCTTGTGACTTACACCTTGTTGGGCCCCAAAAAGAAGCGCTTGGAGGTCAACGTTTCCACGAGAACGACACAGTGAAAGCATTTGTGCTCCAATGGTTACAAGAACGTCCGAATAGTTTCTACGATGATGGCATAAAAAAGCTCTCAATTCGATGGGAAAATGTATTTCTAGGGCGGCAGACTACGTGGATAAACAGTATATATATCGAACTCTAATTAAAAATATATCGCATTTATATTTGATACACCCTCGTATTTCTACGAAACCATGTAGCTTTAGCCTTTGAGTTAATGATGTACCATTGGTAATAGCTATCGTTGAGTTTTATTGAAATTATCTCGTGCATATTCCTCTTCTGCTGAGTTATTTATGCTTTTATTTCTTGAAAATATATCCTGAATGTTTCTGTATATTCTCAAACCTACGCTAAGTTTTGTGGTCAGAATTTGTAGTATCTGTTGTGTATTATAAAATAGCCTTAATGCCTCCGTGCAGACATTTACGGGGACACATAAAATCAAAAATACATCATGATTGTATTTAATCATTGATATAAACAGCCCTACACTGTAAAATACATAAAATATGTCAACAATAAAAGTTGTTTTTACCATTTTTTATCATTATGTACAGATAGTTCGGCAATACCACAGAATAAACTAATTCCTATTGAATAACAGCTGCGATCAAACAGAAGCCCTCAAATTAATGTAACTAGGAGACCAAATAGTAAATAATATAAATAAACTTTTTTTGAGAAAGCAAGAATTTCCTTTTCTCGTTTTTGTCACAATTTATTTTCTCCATTTGTTTATTTTTTTTGGAACTAGCTGATAGAATGGTAGGTTTTTCTATTCAAAACTACCCTTTTTCTATTCCAAACTGCATTGTTAATATTCCAGCGGGAATGCATATCTATTCATTGTGGTCAAGCTGGAGTTCAGATTGGAAACGCCTGTTGGGAACTGTATTGTCTAGAACATGGAATCCAACCTGATGGACAGATGCCATCAGATAAAACTGTTGGAGGAGGTGATGACAGTTTCAACACTTTCTTTAGCGAAACTGGAGCGGGAAAACACGTTCCTAGAGCGGTATTTATGGACTTGGAACCAACGGTTATAGACGAAGTGCGAACTGGAACATACCGCCAATTGTTCCATCCAGAACAGTTAATCAGTGGAAAAGAAGATGCCGCTAATAATTACGCAAGAGGTCATTACACAATTGGAAAAGAAATAGTTGATCTAGTACTAGATCGCATTCGTAAATTAGCCGATCAGTGCTCAGGTCTTCAAGGGTTTTTTATTTTCCATTCATTCGGAGGTGGTACTGGCTCAGGATTTACATCACTTCTCATGGAAAGGCTGTCCGTTGACTATGGAAAGAAATCTAAATTGGAGTTTGCTATCTATCCAGCTCCACAAATTGCGACCGCAGTTGTTGAGCCGTATAATTCCATCCTTGTAACACACACAACACTGGAACATTCAGATGCAGCATTTATGGTTGACAACGAAGCACTTTATGATATTTGTCGGCGAAACCTAGACATAGAACGACCGACGTATACCAATTTAAACAGACTGTTGGGTCAAATAGTGTCTTCATTAACTGCATCATTAAGGTTTGATGGTGCATTAAATGTAGACTTGTTGGGATTTCAAACGAATCTAGTTCCATATCCACGAATCCATTTCCCACTAGTTACCTACGCTCCTGTTATTTCAGCTGAAAAAGCGTATCACGAACAGCTGTCCGTACCAGAAATAACAAATGCTTGTTTTGAACCGGCAAACCAAATGGTTAAATGCGATCCACGTCATGGAAAATATATGGCGTGTTGCTTACTATACCGAGGTGACGTGGTTCCAAAAGACGTGAATGCGTCAATTGGAACAATTAAAACAAAGAGAACAATTCAGTTTGTGGATTGGTGTCCAACAGGATTTAAAGTAGGAATAAATTACCAGCCTCCTACAGTTGTTCCTGGCGGTGATTTGGCAAAAGTGCAGCGTGCTGTGTGCATGTTGGCAAATACGACAGCAATTGCTGAGGCTTGGGCTCGATTAGATCATAAATTTGATTTAATGTATGCTAAGAGAGCTTTCGTTCATTGGTATGTCGGTGAAGGTATGGAAGAAGGCGAGTTTTCGGAAGCTCGTGAGGACATGGCAGCTTTGGAAAAAGATTTTGAAGAAATTGGAATGGATTCTGGAGAAGGAGAAGGCGAAGGAGAAGAGTGATAACTACACTGGGATTAATTCATGCTTACATAACAATGACCATTTATTAAGATGAAAACTTTTTCCATGTTGTGTGTTTATATATAATTATGCATTATTTATTAGGTGCCCAATATACACAATATTTTTTAGAGTTTGTCTTTGTTGATGCAGGTACATCCTTATTTATATTTTTATAATTATTTTGTGTCCGATAAAGTAAATGATAGAATGGGTTCTTATAACTGAATTAAGATTATTTTTCAAGGTACTCTAAAATTTAATTTTTGAAGTTTTCCATTTTTCTCATGTATTGAAATATTACGTTCCCCCTCATAGAGAGTTAATTATAGAACGGTTAATTTTTAGGGGAAATCGTCACTTCAGGTTTTAGGTCTATATACCGTGGTTGGTAATTTTCTAATCTTACTGCATGTATATTAAAATTCTGATAACTTTCTAAGTTTAATTTATTAAAAATATATAACATGAAAAGTCATGAATGGTTATGTCAATTCTGACTCTGTTGCTAAGTGTATTTTATGAGCAGGGTTTATAACATTTTTTGTGCATTGCAACAGTTCCTTCAAGCGTCCGTTCAAATGTCTAGAGAGGTGTACAATCCTAAAAATTCTATATGGTAAAATAGAACGCGTTTGCATTTATTGATTTGTATAGACCTTACATAATCTCTCCTACTGTATAAAACAACAAAATATGTCAATATCAAAAGTTATTTTCACTGTCTTTCATTATTATATAAGCAGCGTTCCGTAATACCATAGGATAATCTTATTCTTATCGAGATGGTGACTGTGATAAAAGTGATACTGTCAAAATACTGTAACTAGGAGACCCAGTTGTAAACAATATTAGAATTTTGTTTTTTTTTTTAAGAAAGTACGAACTTTTTTTTCTCGTTTTTTTACAATTTACTTTCAGCTTTTTGTTTTATTTTTTTATTACTAACAAATACAATGGTAAGTTTTTGTAATCCAAGTTACCCCTATTCTCTTTAAAACTTAATGTCAATTTTCCAGCGGGAATGCATATCTGTTCATTGTGGTCAAGCTGGAGTTCAGATTGGAAACGCCTGTTGGGAACTGTATTGTCTAGAACATGGAATCCAACCTGATGGACAGATGCCATCAGATAAATGTGTTGGTGGAGGTGATGACAGTTTCAACACTTTCTTTAGCGAAACTGGAGCGGGAAAACACGTTCCTAGAGCGGTATTTATGGACTTGGAACCAACGGTTATAGACGAAGTGCGAACTGGAACATACCGCCAATTGTTCCATCCAGAACAGTTAATCAGTGGAAAAGAAGATGCCGCTAATAATTACGCAAGAGGTCATTACACAATTGGAAAAGAAATAGTCGATCTGGTATTAGATCGCATTCGTAAATTAGCCGATCAGTGCTCAGGTCTTCAAGGTTTTTTTATTTTCCATTCATTCGGAGGTGGTACTGGCTCAGGATTTACATCACTTCTCATGGAAAGGCTGTCCGTTGACTATGGAAAAAAATCTAAATTGGAGTTTGCTATCTATCCAGCTCCACAAATTGCGACCGCAGTTGTTGAGCCTTATAATTCCATCCTTGTAACACACACAACACTGGAACATTCAGATGCAGCATTTATGGTTGACAACGAAGCACTTTATGATATTTGTCGGCGAAACCTAGATATAGAACGACCGACGTATACCAATTTAAACAGACTGTTGGGACAAATAGTGTCTTCATTAACTGCATCATTAAGGTTTGATGGTGCATTAAACGTAGATTTGTTGGGATTTCAAACGAATCTAGTTCCATATCCACGAATCCATTTTCCACTAATTACCTACGCTCCTGTTATTTCAGCAGAAAAAGCGTACCACGAACAGCTGTCCGTAGCAGAAATAACAAATGCTTGTTTTGAACCGGCAAACCAAATGGTTAAATGCGATCCACGTCATGGAAAATATATGGCGTGTTGCTTATTATATCGAGGCGACGTGGTTCCAAAAGACGTGAGTGCGTCAATTGGAGCAATTAAAACAAAGAGAACGATTCAGTTTGTCGATTGGTGTCCTACAGGATTCAAAATAGGAATAAATTACCAGCCTCCTACAGTTGTTCCTGGCGGTGATTTGGCAAAAGTGCAGCGTGCTGTGTGCATGTTGGCAAATACGACAGCAATTGCTGAGGCTTGGGCTCGATTAGATCATAAATTTGATTTAATGTATGCTAAGAGAGCTTTCGTTCATTGGTATGTCGGTGAAGGTATGGAAGAAGGTGAATTTTCAGAAGCTCGTGAGGATATGGCGGCTTTGGAGAAGGATTTTGAAGAAATTGGAATGGATTCTGGAGAAGGAGAAGGCGAAGGAGAAGAGTGATAGCTAAACCCGCATTAATTCTGGCTTAAATAACAATAACAATTTAATAAGATCAAACCTACTTCAAAGTTCTGTGTAATCATATAAAAATACAGATTTATCAAATGCCTGAAATGCACAATCTTTCTTATAATTTGTCTAAATTGATGGAGGTACATACTTATTTATATTTTTATAACTGTGTTGATATCACAAAAAGTTAATGATGGAGCGTTTGTTCATGACAATTAATTTTAGTTTTGATAGATTTCTGACATTTATTTTTTGAAATTTGTCGTTACCTTTGCGTTTGTTTTCATACAATGTGTATGTCGTAGTTATTACGGATAATTCGTTTCTTATAATTCCGTCTAGGTGATCATTCTGCTAGATTGTTACGAGTACATATAGTATTTAATTGATTCTACCTTTACTTGATGGAATGCAACGAATTTTACATAAGGCAAACGGATAGATCATTTCAAAAAAGAATTGAAGCACATTTAAATCCTTCAAACATTTAAAGGAGGGCTCTAAGTACGGTTCACATTTGGTTACACAAAATAGTGTTTTTAATCCGGAATTCAAATTTTTGCATACTAAAGAGAGGCTATAAGTTCAATTTACAAAAAAATAATTTAAATCAACAAATATAAAAATAAGAACGTACCACTCAAAGAGCAAATGTATCTTCTCCCTTTACTGAACCTACAGCCTTCACCCCCAGCATAGTTATATTCACTTCTATATACAAGTAAGTTTAAGCTACATCATGTTTAAAAAACTTGTAATTTCTGAAGAAGCACAAAGTGGCGAATCGATTGTCAGGTGTATAAACAATTGTGGAAGTTGCTAATATGTTCTATTTATACAGTTGTATCGACCAACGTCATCGTGTGCCTATATATAATGTCGTTGTGTAAATATGTAAATCTTTTGGATTATGTTTCTTTGTGTGTTTATGAAATATTTCTCAACATTTTCTTCTAAAGCTTTTGTATTTCTATATCTGTGCCAATAACTTTTATTACTGTATTTTCCTATAATCCCTACTAACATTTCAACATTTCTGTTCTTCGCTGTCCTTTCTAATTGCTCTTTAATACTGGGTTTCTTCGGTTATTTGGGATCAACGTCTTAACTCTATAAATTCTATCTTCGTCATTTCCAAATCATATTCTCTTACCATTGGTTCCGTTCTTTTATCTACAACCCTTAGCTCCACCTTCATAATTTTCTTAAATTATTCATATTCAAATTTCTTTAGTTCTAAATCAACCTTCGTTCACTCTTCTTACTCTCTAACAGTGTCTAATAAATAGTTGTTTTACTTAATTTTATTTTTAATTTTTCGAACACGCATAGAACCAAACAGTGTTACAAATTGCATTAAACAAAACATTAGCTAACGTTTAATTATATTACGAAGGACAATATGTAATCGCAATTAAGAAAACAACTGTTAAGCGTTGCAACTTTGTCACCACCATTTTAGTTAGGAGCAAACTACTCAAGTCCTTCCTAATTGGTTAATAACACTGATAAAACCATTTTTTAAAATAAAAACTGATAAGTAACTCTTAACCTATTTGTTTGAGGTAATAACATGCAATTCAAAATATAACCACCCACTGCATCATAATCCAGCAGAAACGTTACTTAACAGCTTCAGAAATACCTAGATGAGATTGAAATATAACGCAACTCCACACGGAAGTAACACATAATACGAGGGTGTATCAAATATAAACGGGACTGAGTTTTTTAAATTACGGGGAAGTCAGTGACCTGGTAATAGTAGATGCGAAGATGGCCTGTGCCACTAGGAAGAAGGGAGAACCAACCGAAATTCGCTCGAGTCGCTTTAGTACGAAAAGAAACAATGAGTGAGGCAGAAGTGCATGTCTCCGTGGAGTAACGGATTACTATTACGTTTTTGGCCAAGGAGAGGGTAAATCCAACCAAAATATGGCGGCGATTACAGGCACAGTTCTGGGACAAAACCTTGTCAAGAACTCGGGTAATTGCATGGCACAAGGAATTTTCTGAAGGCCGTGAAAAGGCCGAGAACGAGAGCCATGCTCGCTGCCCAAAGAAAAGTGTGACCGAAATAGTGCTTTTTGATCGAAGGAAAAGGAAGAAGCAATCGGTCAGAAGTGTCATTCTCCTACATGAAAACACCAGGCCTCGTACGGCTAATGCCATAGGGCAAAAATTGGTTGTATTAAGCTGGGAAACGCCGGAACATCAGCTATATAGCCCCGAGTAGTCCCCTTGTGACTTACACCTTGTTGGGCCCCAAAAAGAAGCGCTTGGAGGTCAACGTTTCCACGAAAACGACACAGTGGAAGCATTTGTGCTCCAATGGTTACAAAAACGTCCGAATAGTTTCTACGATGATGGCATAAAAAAGCTCTCAATTCGATGGGAAAATGTATTTCTAGAGCGGCAGACTACGTGGATAAACAGTATATATATCGAACTCTAATTAAAAATAAATCGCATTTATATTTGATACACCCTCGTATTTCTACGAAACCATGTAGCTTTACCTTTGAGTTAATGATGTACCATTGGTAATAGCTATCGTTGAGTTTTATTGAAATTATCTCGTGCATATTCCTCTTCTGCTGAGTTATTTATGCTTTTATTTCTTGAAAATATATCCTGAATGTTTCTGTATATTCTCAAACCTACGCTAAGTTTTGTGGTCAGAATTTGTAGTATCTGTTGTGTATTATAAAATAGCCTTAATGCCTCCGTGCAGACGTTTACGGGGACACATAAAATCAAAAATACATCATGATTGTATTTAATCATTGATATAAACAGCCCTACACTGTAAAATACATAAAATATGTCAACAATAAAAGTGGCAATACCACAGAATAAACTAATTCCTATTGAATAACAGCTGCGATCAAACAGAAGCCCTCAAATTAATGTAACTAGGAGACCAAATAGTAAATAATATAAATAAACTTTTTTTGAGAAAGCAAGAATTTCTTTTTCTCGTTTTTGTCACAATTTATTTTCTCCATTTGTTTATTTTTTTTGGAACTAGCTGATAGAATGGTAGGTTTTTCTATTCAAAACTACCCTTTTTCTATTCCAAACTGCATTGTTAATATTCCAGCGGGAATGCATATCTATTCATTGTGGTCAAGCTGGAGTTCAGATTGGAAACGCCTGTTGGGAACTGTATTGTCTAGAACATGGAATCCAACCTGATGGACAGATGCCATCAGATAAAACTGTTGGAGGAGGTGATGACAGTTTCAACACTTTCTTTAGCGAAACTGGAGCGGGAAAACACGTTCCTAGAGCGGTATTTATGGACTTGGAACCAACGGTTATAGACGAAGTGCGAACTGGAACATACCGCCAATTGTTCCATCCAGAACAGTTAATCAGTGGAAAAGAAGATGCCGCTAATAATTACGCAAGAGGTCATTACACAATTGGAAAAGAAATAGTCGATCTGGTATTAGATCGCATTCGTAAATTAGCTGATCAGTGCTCAGGTCTTCAAGGGTTTTTTATTTTCCATTCATTCGGAGGTGGTACTGGCTCAGGATTTACATCACTTCTCATGGAAAGGCTGTCCGTTGACTATGGAAAGAAATCTAAATTGGAGTTTGCTATCTATCCAGCTCCACAAATTGCGACCGCAGTTGTTGAGCCGTATAATTCCATCCTTGTAACACACACAACACTGGAACATTCAGATGCAGCATTTATGGTTGACAACGAAGCACTTTATGATATTTGTCGGCGAAATCTAGACATAGAACGACCGACGTATACCAATTTAAACAGACTGTTGGGTCAAATAGTGTCTTCATTAACAGCATCATTAAGGTTTGATGGTGCATTAAACGTAGATTTGTTGGGATTTCAAACGAATCTAGTTCCATATCCACGAATCCATTTCCCACTAGTTACCTACGCTCCTGTTATTTCAGCAGAAAAAGCGTATCACGAACAGCTGTCCGTACCAGAAATAACAAATGCTTGTTTTGAACCGGCAAACCAAATGGTTAAATGCGATCCACGTCATGGAAAATATATGGCGTGTTGCTTACTATACCGAGGTGACGTGGTTCCAAAAGACGTGAATGCGTCAATTGGAACAATTAAAACAAAGAGAACAATTCAGTTTGTGGATTGGTGTCCAACAGGATTTAAAGTAGGAATAAATTACCAGCCTCCTACAGTTGTTCCTGGCGGTGATTTGGCAAAAGTGCAGCGTGCTGTGTGCATGTTGGCAAATACGACAGCAATTGCTGAGGCTTGGGCTCGATTAGATCATAAATTTGATTTAATGTATGCTAAGAGAGCTTTCGTTCATTGGTATGTCGGTGAAGGTATGGAAGAAGGCGAGTTTTCGGAAGCTCGTGAGGACATGGCAGCTTTGGAAAAAGATTTTGAAGAAATTGGAATGGATTCTGGAGAAGGAGAAGGCGAAGGAGAAGAGTGATAACTACACTGGGATTAATTCATGCTTACATAACAATGACCATTTATTAAGATGAAAACTTTTTCCATGTTGTGTGTTTATATATAATTATGCATTATTTATTAGGTGCCCAATATACACAATATTTTTTAGAGTTTGTCTTTGTTGATGCAGGTACATCCTTATTTATATTTTTATAATTATTTTGTGTCCGATAAAGTAAATGATAGAATGGGTTCTTATAACTGAATTAAGATTATTTTTCAAGGTACTCTAAAATTTAATTTTTGAAGTTTTCCATTTTTCTCATGTATTGAAATATTACGTTCCCCTCATAGAGAGTTAATTATAGAACGGTTAATTTTTAGGGGAAATCGTCACTTCAGGTTTTAGGTCTATATACCGTGGTTGGTAATTTTCTAATCTTACTGCATGTATATTAAAATTCTGATAACTTTCTAAGTTTAATTTATTAAAAATATATAACATGAAAAGTCATGAATGGTTATGTCAATTCTGACTCTGTTGCTAAGTGTATTTTATGAGCAGGGTTTATAACATTTTTTGTGCATTGCAACAGTTCCTTCAAGCGTCCGTTCAAATGTCTAGAGAGGTGTACAATCCTAAAAATTCTATATGGTAAAATAGAACGCGTTTGCATTTATTGATTTGTATAGACCTTACATAATCTCTCCTACTGTATAAAACAACAAAATATGTCAATATCAAAAGTTACTTTCACTGTCTTTCATTATTATATAAGCAGCGTTCCGTAATACCATAGGATAATCTTATTCTCATCAAGATGGTGACTGTGATAAAAGTGATACTGTCAAAATAATGTAACTAGGAGACCCAGTTGTAAACAAAATTAGAGTTTTGTTTTTTTAAGGAAGTACGAACTTTTTTTCTCGTTTTTTTTACAATTTACTTTCAGCTTTTTGTTTTATTTTTTTATTACTAACAAATACAATGGTAAGTTTTTGTAATCCAAGTCACCCTTATTCTCTTTAAAACTTAATGTCAATTTTCCAGCGGGAATGCATATCTGTTCATTGTGGTCAAGCTGGAGTTCAGATTGGAAACGCCTGTTGGGAACTGTATTGTCTAGAACATGGAATCCAACCTGATGGACAGATGCCATCAGATAAATGTGTTGGTGGAGGTGATGACAGTTTCAACACATTCTTTAGCGAAACTGGAGCGGGAAAACACGTTCCTAGAGCGGTATTTATGGACTTGGAACCAACGGTTATAGACGAAGTGCGAACTGGAACATACCGCCAATTGTTCCATCCAGAACAGTTAATCAGTGGAAAAGAAGATGCCGCTAATAATTACGCAAGAGGTCATTACACAATTGGAAAAGAAATAGTTGATCTGGTACTAGATCGCATTCGTAAATTAGCCGATCAGTGCTCAGGTCTCCAAGGGTTTTTTATTTTCCATTCATTCGGAGGTGGTACTGGCTCAGGATTTACATCACTTCTCATGGAAAGGCTGTCCGTTGACTATGGAAAGAAATCTAAATTGGAGTTTGCTATCTATCCAGCTCCACAAATTGCGACCGCAGTTGTTGAGCCGTATAATTCCATCCTTGTAACACACACAACACTGGAACATTCAGATGCAGCATTTATGGTTGACAACGAAGCACTTTATGATATTTGTCGGCGAAATCTAGACATAGAACGACCGACGTATACCAATTTAAACAGACTGTTGGGTCAAATAGTGTCTTCATTAACAGCATCATTAAGGTTTGATGGTGCATTAAACGTAGATTTGTTGGGATTTCAAACGAATCTAGTTCCATATCCACGAATCCATTTCCCACTAATTACCTACGCTCCTGTTATTTCAGCTGAAAAAGCGTATCACGAACAGCTATCCGTACCAGAAATAACAAATGCTTGTTTCGAACCGGCAAACCAAATGGTTAAATGCGATCCACGTCATGGAAAATATATGGCGTGTTGCTTATTATATCGAGGCGACGTGGTTCCAAAAGACGTGAGTGCGTCAATTGGAACAATTAAAACAAAGAGAACGATTCAGTTTGTCGATTGGTGTCCAACAGGATTCAAAATAGGAATAAATTACCAGCCTCCTACAGTTGTTCCTGGCGGTGATTTGGCAAAAGTGCAGCGTGCTGTGTGCATGTTGGCAAATACGACAGCAATTGCTGAGGCTTGGGCTCGGTTAGATCATAAATTTGATTTAATGTATGCTAAGAGAGCTTTCGTTCATTGGTATGTCGGTGAAGGTATGGAAGAAGGTGAGTTTTCGGAAGCTCGTGAGGACATGGCGGCTTTGGAGAAGGATTTTGAAGAAATTGGAATGGATTCTGGAGAAGGAGAAGGCGAGGGAGATGAAGCCTGATTAATTGTGTTATGGTATACAGATAACTTTATGGTTATGATATGTAATTGAAACACTTGAATTACTTTCCTTTTAGTTAACAACTTTTGAGAAATGCACGGAAGTATTACGAAATTCTAAATATTAATATTAATTACAAGCATTTCATGTGGAACTCATCAATAATAAATTGTGTTCATAATTTGTAATATTCCTATAAAATCTACAGACAATACGCCATTGTCAAATTCATGAACATACTAGCTGAGATGTATCAGTAGAGAAGATTAATTTATATTATCCACTAAATTACGGTTTCAAAATGTAATTTAGTTAGAAATTGGACTGGCTAAGCTTGCAATCTACGAACTTTTCTGGAATTCTCGAGCGTACCAAATCTGACTGGGCCACATGTTAGCGAAGTATGAAGCATCACATAATAGTTGTTTTACTCTGTTTTATGTATTTGCGACGTTCTAAATGTACATTTATTATTATGAAATGTACCTAATGTAACTAGAACTAAAGTTTATTAATAATATAATTCTTAACAAAATAGTGAGATAATAATGAATAAATGACGTACAAGTTGAAAACACTATGTAAGGAACCCCTATAAGGGCTTTGTATACGAAGCGAACAAAATTGAGTAAATTGATTTTTTTACCGATATTACCAGAAAAAGAAATCAATCAAGTGCGAGATTGATACGCCCGTTGGAGATTATGTATCTTACCAAATAATAACTTTTTGTATTTATTAATGTATATATACACTTATTCAAACTGAGTGGTATATTAGACGGTTTATGAAAACTAGGTGTGTAAGAGATTTGAAGATCTTTGAATAATTTTGGATTTTTATTTTAGCATGACGTTAGCTTTAAGTGTTGACTGCAACTAGAAAAAATTTCAACACTCTAAGTCTTTCTATGGAAGTTATGTTTTTTTTATGGTTTAGGTTGCGAAAATGATATTATTTATATATGTTTATATGAATTTCGCCAAGAAATAAAAAACCCCTGACCCTCTAGGAGCATAACCTTTAAAACACATTTATTTACGATAACGTATAAAATGCTAGTGACCGAAACATTTCCCTAGGAGAATCGCAATTACTAATTGATTATTATTCACATAAATGGAAGAAAATTCTTTTAGTGTTCTATAAAAGAGACCCTCACTAATTATTTGTTAAAAACATATAAATATGTCGTCATTTCATGAAGTTTCACTCATTTAAATAAGTGTAGTCAAAGTGATTATAAGAAAATCTAGAAAGTGGGAGCCGTCATCAAGTACTATTGCTTGACAAAAATTTATACCAAAGAAATACTCGCCGACCTGCTGGAAACTCTAGGGGACGCAGCTTCTCCATTTTCTCCATCTTCATATTAGCGTAAGGAGTTTAAGTTGGGTAGAATATTCACGGAAAAGACGCCCATTTACGTTCCTGACTAGCGATATTGTTACGTCAGAGCGAAGACTGACAGTCGGTCATCTAGCTGTGGTTACAAGGGCCCATATAGCAGCAGTTAAAGAAGTTTTACCAACGAACTGCAAATGTAAGAGATCTTTGCATGTTGGGTAGCGACAATAGAAATCAAGGAGCAAAAGTGGATATGAGTTGACATTTCAAGGGCTAATCTTGAATGTTACCAAGCTGATAAAGAAAACTTTTTGTAGCGGTTTTCTGACCGTTGATGGACCTGGATACATCACTTTTATCCCAAAACAAAACAACAGTCGATCGCTTGGAAATGACCATCTTTACCGATACCGAACAAATTCCATGTGTCAACTTCGACACAATAGCTTATGGCGTCCATTTTTCTGGGATATATAAGGGCTAATTATGGTAGATAATTTGAAAGGGTAGCCATTGTTACAGGCTTTTACTAGTTTTACCATATAAGGAGGTTGTGAGAGACCATTAACGAAAAGGAGCGGGCTAAATTACCAGCGAGACTCTCGTTTTACCAACAGAACACATCTGCAAACAAAGCTTACGTTGCAATGGTCGCCATTCAAGAAATAGTTTTCGACCCTTTCGAACATCTGCCCTATAAATGATGTTGTCATTCTTCGGGTGTACAGGCCGTCGTCGGTTGGAATTGCTTCCTAACGTTTCGCTAGCACGAGTGGCGAGCTTCTTCAGAGGTCTATCCATTTTCGCTGTTGGTTGTAGACTACAAAATGGATAGACCTCTGAAGAAGCTCGCCACTCGTGCTAGCGAAACGTTAGGAAGCAATTCCAACCGACGACGGCCTGTACACCCGAAGAATGACAACATCATTTCATCAACTGGCCGCGAAAGCCTTAATCAATTTGTCATCTGCCCTATACTCCTAGTGACTTTTATTTGCCGCGGTTCAACGAACAGCTCCAGGACAGGGAATTTGAAGAAGATAACAAGGTGATCGATGCTGTAGAGCAGTGTTTGGAGGGTCAAGACAAAGTTTATTATGACCTAATCTTATCCTAAGTAATGTAGATATTGTTTAATAAATATTAAGTTCCGGTTTCGTGGTTGTTGTTCTTTTGTTAGTATCCATTCTTTTACTTCTTTTTTAAATTTTATTTGTTCTTTGATTTGTTTTGTTTTCTAGAAAAATAGAATTAATTTTAAAACGGAACCGTTGGTTTCAATTTTCGCTATCATTACGCGCGTATATGACAAAGGTTGAGGAAAACTTATCGTAAATTATTGTATGTGATGTTGAACTTTGCAAGTTTCTATAACCTTCTGTAAGAAGAGATACACATTGAATCTGTTTATGCAAATTGTTTTCCAAGAAAATAGAACTAAAAGCACCCCTCCGTATGATGTTACTGTTCGTATTTATAATTAACTTCCCAGAATAGGGAACTTATTCAAGTCCTAGAATGGAATTAAAAATCTTCTAAAGGCGTAGTAACCTCAATATGCTATAAACGAAATTTTATTGAATTCGATAATGGCGTTGTTTCGTTAATGCAAAAAAATGGAGTTTATAATTTATTTAATTTATTAATACTAGAAAATTGGTTGTGTGGTTTTTAAGGGTTGCACATAGTCAGTTATTTATATGAATGGAATGCATTGGCATCATTAGCAGCTTTCGAGGGTGTTCTTAGTAAGGTCATTGACAGTTGAATAATACAATTACAACCTACTATAAATACAAAATAATATACTTATACAAATTTAAATAGACTAGGTCGGCCAAGTGGTCTCACTAACAGCATTGCTGAGGTTCGATGGTACAGTAAAGTTGGAGCAGGATTTTAAACGAATTTGGTACCATACTCACAAACTTATTTTCTTTTTCTGACTTATGCCTCTGTAGATTCAGTTGAAAAACCATACCATGAACTAAGTGTATCGGATAAAATAAATGCATGCTTTGAATCAGTACATCAAATGGTTAAATGTGATCCTTGTTATGGAAAATACATACTTGGCAGTGTAATTTGGCTAAAGTTTACTAGACTGTTTAAATGACGGCCAATACAACAGCCACTGCAGGAACATGGGCTGGTTTAGGTCATAAATTCAATCTGATGAGCATTCGTTCACAGGTACATTGATGAAGACAAAGACATGGAATAAAGTAAGTGTATTGAATCGCTCGAAAAATTGACAGGACCAAAAAAGCATTTCGAAGAAATAGAAGTTAATTATGGATAACGGAAGGCGAAGAAGAAGACCAATGTTCACTGAGAAATAAATTACGATTGAACCATCCAACTAAGCCTGAAAGTTATAATCCACTCATTTTTCTCAGAATTCTATTATACAGTGGTGTTAGATATTGTTATAAATGTGTACAGGCTCATAGATATGTACTTATGTATTTATTATATGAAGGTAAATCAAATATAAACGGTAAATTTACTATTTAAATTAGCACGTAATTCCGATCTAGAGGATTCGATGCTCGAGTGATGTTTGGTTTATGAGGAGGTGAAAACCGGCGTAGGTAGCAGCTGCGCTCGGTTTTGTCCGCAGTACAGCCATCACTGAGCGAAAGGTATCTTCATCTGTTGCACAAATCATCATCATAAAGTTTTTAACCAATGAAAGCGCTAAACCATCGGAAACTTTCACTCGTTTGAAGGCACAGTTTGGGGATACTACACTGTTACATTGTCTCAGAATCGAGTGTATACCTGTATCGACGCCCAAGAATAAGTCTCACAAATGACAACATCTATGCTGTTCGAGAGCTTGTTGAAGATGATCACCATCAGCCGGTTAACTATTGAACAAATCTCGTCAGAAGTGGGTAATGTGGGTATCAGCTATGGGAGTGTTCGATCCATCAACACTGATAAACTTGGCTTTTGAAAAATTAGTGCTCGCTGGGTTCCAAGGTTGTTAACCGAAAATCAGGTCAGGTCGGAAATCAGTGAAATATTTCTGAATCGATTTTAACAAGAAGGGGGTCCACCACTACACTCCCGAATCCAAAATAGCGAGTAAGGAGTGGCTAAGAAATGATGAAGACTGCCCTTTCAAAGCCAAAACCAAAACCTGTCTCTCACCCGGAAAAGTGCTTGCGCCTATTTTCTTTGACTCAAGGGGAGTTTTACTCATTGATTTTCTTCACGATCAAAGAACTGTTATTACAGTCGACAAAAATTGCGTATCGAAGCAAACGCTGGGGTACACCCATGCCAATTCCAGACGTCATCCTCCTTCATGACAACGGAAGAAATGGGCTGGGAAATCCTCGAGCATCCTTCTTATAGCACTGTCATGGACTTGTCAAAGATTATTGATTGATTGATTGATTATTTTTTGTTCCCGCCCTTGAAAGAATCAATTGGAGGCACATTTGAAGGTAAATGTTTTGAAAGCAATGAAGAAGTAGAGGAGTATGTGCGTAATTGGCTGATAACTCGCCTTGAACCTTTTTATGAGGAAGGAATATCCAAGCTTCGAAATCGGTGGCAAAAGTGTGCAGAACACGGAGGTTACTGCATTGAAAAATGTTAAATATTTAGTTTGTGTGTACCATTAATTAATAAATTTATTTTACAAAATTACCGTTTATATTTGATTTACCCTCCTATGTACACATTTAGTAATATTCTAATAAATATTGGTTTTAATTATGAAACTGACAACACACCTAATTTCTTGTTTCAATGAATCCATCTAGTGAACTGTAGAATTGAATTTTGTAATCAGTTACATAGTTTAGAGCTTGATATGTATGAAAGCAACTCTAAAAGAAGTTAACCAGTTAATCAAATTGACGTAGTAACTGATATTTAAACTACATGAGTACCTAGTAATTTTTTTTGGTTTTGGTTATTTTCGGTCGCACCTTTATGTTTTGTGAAGTTGTATTTTGTATGTGTAGCGTATGAAGTTAATATTTGGGTTGAAATTTGAAGGACTTCATGCAGTTACGTTACATTGTTCTTGCGAGGAATGTGATGACGTAACTATTTGTTTTATTCGTCATAAATGTACTCGGTGAACTAAAAACCAAAATACTACAACTATCTGGTAAACAAATCTATCGAAAAATAAATGCAGTAGCTGTATGGTGTTGTGAGAGACGTAATTCGTGTTGACTACTGAACTCATCTTATATGCAAGCAAACAGATTCAAGCAATATTCAATTCAAATTCAATATGAACATGTCACATTCCCTTATTTTAGCTGACAAAACACTAATAAATAAACAACCGAAATATGTTACCAAGGAGATTTACAAATAATTTATTATAAAGAAGTCAGTTTGCCTTATATAATTCGTGCGTTTTCATTATTCATATATCGTCTTTATTCCATTCGTTTTACATAACCTTATACAATGGTAAGACCTGCAGCATACATTTATAAAATACGCGATAATAATACTTAGCATATTTTAGCGTGAATGCATATCTGTTCATTGTGGACAAGCTGGAGTTCAGATTGGAAACGCTTGTTGGGAACTTTATTGTTTGGAACATGGAATCCAACCTGATGGACAAATGCCATCAGATAAAACAGTTGGAGGAGGTGATGACAGTTGTAACACGTTCTTCACTGAAACAGGGGCTGGTAAACATGTCCCAAGGGCTGTGATGATGGATTTAGAACCCACTGTGGTTGATGAAGTGCGAACTGGAACATATCGTCAGTTGTTTCATCCAGAACAACTTATCACCGGAAAGGAAGATGCTGCCAATAACTATGCGAGAGGTCATTACACAATTGGAAAAGAAATTGTCGATTTGGTTTTAGATCGCATTCGTAAATTAGCTGATCAATGCACAGGTCTTCAGGGATTTCTCATCTTCCATTCATTCGGAGGCGGCACGGGTTCCGGATTTACGTCCTTGTTGATGGAGAGGCTTTCCATTGATTACGGTAAAAAGTCAAAACTGGAGTTCGCAATTTATCCAGCTCCTCAAATTTCAACAGCTGTTGTTGAACCATACAATTCAATTCTTGTAACGCATACAACATTGGAACACTCAGATGCAGCCTTCATGGTTGATAACGAAGCAATTTATGACATTTGCAGAAGGAACTTGGACATTGAACGACCTACTTATACAAATTTAAATAGACTGTTAGGTCAAATAGTTTCCTCATTAACAGCGTCTTTGCGTTTCGATGGTGCATTGAATGTAGACTTAATGGGTTTTCAAACGAATTTAGTACCCTATCCCCGGATTCATTTTCCACTCTTGACTTACGCCCCGGTCATTTCAGCGGAGAAGGCGTACCACGAACAGCTTTCAGTAGCAGAAATTACGAATTCCTGTTTTGAACCAGCAAATCAAATGGTTAAATGCGATCCGCGTCATGGGAAGTACATGGCTTGCTGTTTACTTTATCGCGGTGATGTTGTTCCGAAAGATGTTAATGCAGCAATTGGAACAATTAAAACGAAACGCACAATTCAATTTGTGGACTGGTGTCCAACGGGATTTAAGGTTGGTATTAATTACCAGCCACCTACGGTTGTTCCTGGCGGCGATTTAGCTAAAGTGCAGCGCGCTGTTTGCATGATTGCGAACACAACAGCTATCGCAGAAGCCTGGGCTCGTTTAGATCATAAATTCGACCTGATGTACTCTAAAAGAGCTTTCGTTCATTGGTACGTCGGCGAAGGAATGGAGGAAGGGGAATTTTCTGAAGCACGAGAAGACATGGCTGCACTGGAAAAAGATTTTGAAGAAATAGGAATGGATTCTGGAGAAGGAGAGGGCGAAGGTGAAGAATGATTGCTAATTTGGCGTTTTTAAAATGGAGCTTTCCGGCAAGTATGAATATTGTGAATGCATACTTTATATAAGTAATTATACAATCGTATTTTAACATTTTTATACATTTAAATAACCTAAGTTTTAATTTATAATGTACTATTTGAATATATGTATTTATTTGTGTATTGATCAAATAAAAATAAATATTTATATATAGATATTTGTACATTTTACAACCCTTGCGTTAATTACATCAATACCATTTTCCATCTAAATGAACTAAATAATCTTTTATGGTGCATCTTTCAAATAAGATAACTAAGCAGAATAGGTTACCACAAAATAAATAATAAGGGTAAGTTCGCTATCTAATTTCTGAGATACTTATTAAAAGAGAAATTATATGTAGGGTATTTAGCATTAGTAACCATTATTTCATGCTACCTTCTTTGTATTATTGGTAAATGAAGTTTTCATAGTTGAGATCTGCTCTTAAATTTTGTTTTAGTACATTTATTTCACCATTATCAGGAATAATGAGCCTGATAATTATTAAATAAGGCATAACGGTCGAAAAACAAATGTCGAAATACAATCTTTTTGTAATTTTTTATCTATGAAAGTTATGGAATATACAAAGTCACGTTTACTGTTGTATAATGTTTTTTTTGAGTATTTTAAGAAAGTGGTTTCCATTAAATTTGTAGCGATCAAGACCCTTTAGAACACCCTGTAACTATACTTGTTGTGTAAATATGTAAATAATGTCTTTGTATTCTATCGTATTCTATCCATCTGTGCCAATAACTTTTATTACTATACTTTCCTATAATTCCTGCTAAAATTTCATCTTCCCCTACTAACCGCAAGGCATTTGTCCTTCGTTGTCCTCCCTAATTACCCTAAGTCGCTGCTCTATTTCGTCATGTTTGTTGATTTTTCTCGTTTCAAAATTTTCCATGCTTTTGTACTTCTCTATTGGTACCCTACTCTTTTCTACTACCCTTTCTCTAACCTCACAATTTCGATTTCATTTTTTTTTTCATCTGACTAATTAGTTCGATCTGAATCTTCCGCTTATTAAAATCATTTCTTTCCGTCTTCTTGTTATTAAATATATTGTTGTTGTTGCGATCGTTATTGTTATCTTGTTTTATTTATCGATTTACTAATTAGCTGACACGAGAGTCTAAAAATTTATCTATAAAACATGGCACTGATTGGATAAATCCTTCAGTTGATTTGCTATTTTAAACTGCATGCAGAATTCGTTAAAATAGTGACAACCATGTTAACAAAATATATTTGAAGTCACATATCCATCAAGCAATTTTCCCCAAAGTGAGACGTTGCCAGGATAATTCTTAACTAATTTACAAAGACGATTTGTTCCATTGATACATTTCGTCAATTTTTTATAACTTACATATCATTTTATTGATCCATTTCTACAACAATGGTAAGATCTAAAATACAATTTATAAAATACAAAAAAACAGTGTACTTTATTGTTGGGAATATGCCTTTCAAATCATTAGGGCTAATCTGTAGTTATAACTGGAAACGCCTGTTAGGAACTTTATTGTTTGGAATATGGAATCCAACCTGATGGACAGATGCCATCAGATAAAACCTTTAGAGGAGGCAATGACAATTGCATTACATTCTTCAGTGAAACAGGGGCTGATAAACATGTCCCCAGGGCTATACAGATGGATTTAGGAATCACTGTGCTTGACGAAGTGCAAACTGGAATATATTATTAGTTGTTTTATTCACAAGTGGGAAAAACTAGAAACTGGAGTTCGAGATTCATCCAGCTCTTCAAATTTGAATGCAGCCTTAATGGTTTATAATGATGGAATTTATATTTGTAGAAAAAAATTGAACTTGAACTCCTATCAAAATTTAAAAAAGACTATTAAACCAAATGGTTTGTTCAGAAATAGTAGAGGCATAAATATTGATATTATCGCATAATTATGTAGTTTCAAACTTATGGTTAGGGTACTATTGGCCCTTCATCATGTGGAACTGATTGATGAAATGTTGTGTCTAGCAATAGTAAATAAAACCGTTATAATGGAGAAGCGATATGGCTCCAGAAAATCGGTAGTGGTTTCGGCAGGTTCTTGTTAAACCTTCCCCAAAAAGAATATTTGCAGTGATAATAAAAATTAAATTACTTTAGGGAACAATTGCAAATTTCGTCTTGAGGAAAGATTGTAGAAAAACTCCTCGAAACCCAAAAAAACAACATTCTTCGAGTCCTTAGAATATTGCTGTGAGTATAATTTTTTCATTTGTACTCACTAAATAATGACATGCTGTATAAACTACAAAATCAAGTTGGCAATATAACATATAAATACGTTGCTTAGGTAATTCATTAATGATTTATTTATATACAAGACGATAGTTTGTTTTCACATTTCGTTCGCACTTATTTCAATTTTATTTCCATTTTACAATTTATTTATTGTAATCTGAGACAATGGTAAGTCCCTTATAACCCAAAAAGAAATGAGATATAAAAAAACTTTTGCTTTTGTAGCGTGAGTGTATCTCAATTCATTGCGGACAAGCTGGAGTTCAGATTGGAAACGCTTGTTGGGAACTTTATTGTTTGGAACATGGAATCCAACCTGATGGACAAATGCCATCAGATAAAACAGTTGGAGGAGGTGATGACAGTTGTAACACATTCTTCAGTGAAACAGGGGCTGGTAAACATGTCCCAAGGGCTGTGATGATGGACTTAGAACCCACTGTAGTTGACGAAGTGCGAACTGGAACATACCGTCAATTGTTTCATCCAGAACAACTTATCACCGGAAAGGAAGATGCTGCCAATAACTATGCGAGAGGTCATTACACAATTGGAAAAGAAATTGTCGATTTGGTTTTAGATCGCATTCGTAAATTAGCTGATCAGTGCACAGGTCTTCAGGGATTTCTCATCTTCCATTCATTCGGAGGCGGCACTGGTTCCGGATTTACGTCCCTGTTGATGGAAAGGCTTTCCGTTGATTACGGCAAAAAGTCAAAACTGGAATTCGCAATTTATCCAGCTCCTCAAATAGCAACAGCTGTTGTTGAACCATACAATTCAATTCTTGTAACGCATACAACATTGGAACACTCAGATGCAGCCTTCATGGTTGATAACGAAGCAATTTATGACATTTGCAGAAGGAACTTGGACATTGAACGACCTACTTATACAAATTTAAATAGATTGTTAGGTCAAATGGTTTCCTCATTAACAGCGTCTTTGCGTTTCGATGGTGCATTAAATGTAGACTTAATGGGTTTCCAAACGAATTTAGTACCTTATCCCCGGATTCATTTTCCTCTTATGACATATGCTCCCGTTATTTCGGCTGAGAAGGCATACCACGAGCAACTGTCCGTACCAGAAATTACGAATTCCTGTTTTGAACCAGCAAATCAAATGGTTAAATGCGATCCGCGTCATGGGAAGTACATGGCTTGCTGTTTACTTTATCGCGGTGATGTTGTTCCGAAAGATGTTAATGCAGCAATTGGAACAATTAAAACGAAACGCACAATTCAATTTGTGGATTGGTGTCCAACGGGATTTAAGGTTGGTATTAATTACCAGCCACCTACGGTTGTTCCTGGCGGCGATTTAGCTAAAGTGCAGCGCGCTGTTTGCATGATTGCGAACACAACAGCTATCGCAGAAGCCTGGGCTCGCTTAGATCATAAATTCGACCTGATGTACTCTAAAAGAGCTTTCGTTCATTGGTACGTCGGCGAAGGAATGGAGGAAGGGGAATTTTCTGAAGCACGAGAAGACATGGCTGCACTGGAAAAAGATTTTGAAGAAATAGGAATGGATTCTGGAGAAGGAGAGGGCGAAGGTGAAGAATGATTGCTAATTTGGCGTTTTTAAAATGGAGCTTTCCGGCAAGTATGAATATTGTGAATGCATACTTTATATAAGTAGTTATACAATAGTATTTTAATATTTTTATATTTTAATTTTTAATGTTTTATTTGAATTTATTTATCTTATGTGAGAAACAAATAAGAATAAATATTTATATATAGATATTTGTTAATTTTACAACCCTTGCATTAATTACCTAAAGACTAAGAAAAATACTTTGTTTATAGCACATGAAACACCATGTTTGTCTAACTAGCAGCTAATGAGTATAAACTTTTGGGTAAAGGTTTCGCTAATTTATTGGTAAATTCTCAATTCTATTATCCCGATAGCTACGTCATTAACAAGAGTAATAAGAAAATAATACTATAGTATAATTACAGAAACCGTTACCCAAAAGTTATTTTTATACTCAGTATCTGCTTGTTACGTAAAGACTACTTTCTATCTCTTATTGAGTTCTTGTATGTTGCACCTAACATAAAATAATAGAGATAATAGAGCTATCTAAAAAAACTATCAATTATGACTATGTTTGCTATCTCTTTTACCAGATGCTTTTTTAAATTGATATTCTAAATAATCTATTTACTATTATTAACCTTTATTTTGAGCTACATACTTTGTGTTTTTGCAAAATGAAGTTTTTGTAGTGGAGATCTATGCTTTAATTTTGTTTTGGTACATTTATTTCATATTTATGAGAAGGTCGTCATTCCGAAAACTGCTTAAGCACAGACCTACGCTCATTTGTATCGTGCATAAATCTTCGCATTTCCCGTAGACCGGAACATCTCTTAACATTTTGCGAACAGCATTGAATAGATGTCTTCGTCTGCGTGTGTATTACTTTTCCTGGTTGTGGTACCTATTTTTTCAGCTAGCTCTTTACGTCTAAGAAGCTGTTCTCCTATCCCATCTTCGTTTCCTTATTGAATTCCATAGCGCACACTGCTTTACCTTTTCTAATAGATGTACATGTTTAACCTCTTGTATTCACGTTTTTTTTATCATCTATCTATGACACTACATTTCAAACGCTTCCGTATGGGTAAATTGTGTTTTGTAGAAGCAATAAAATTATGATCTCCATCCAAAAATTAAATTGTTGCGCTGAACATAAATGTCGGAGTTGGAAGATCATTTGTCTTTATCTAAAGGTAGTAGCACCTGTTATCAAAAAGTTGGTGACATCAGTAGAACAGATAAATTTATAAACTTTGTTGTATATAATTTCTCAAAGCTCTTTTATAGATAGCACAATCCAGTTGTCTAATACTTCTTTTGCGTGTAATTATTAAAGAGTTGTTTCTGACAAATTCGGGTAGCTACTTTGATTTTTACGTTTGTTGTTGCCGCACTCAGCTTTTTTAGTTCGCACGTGCATTCGCAGGTGGGTTGTTCGAAACAGTCTTGATGGAGACACTGAGAGTGAAGGAACGCTCTCCAATAAATATAAAACAATTTAATTTCTTTATATATTATGTTGAATATATTTTAGTTGTGCTAAAATTGTATTATTTAATATACAGTCCACTCAAGACAAGTAAAAATTTAAGTTAATAACTTATCCCAACATCGAACGTCAGCTTCCGACCAGCAAAAAGGGAAACCATCATCCGAGTCAATACACTAGTAATTATTTTAAAACTATTGATATTTGTAAATATAAATATAAATATAAATATGGAATCAACAGAAACAACTACTCCGAGGGCTAATACCCCTACCGGCATTGAACTACACTGTTGATTCTGATGGACTCCTAGACGAAAATATAACATATTCAAAAAAGAAGGAATTAAAATCCTTATTCGTCTAAATATTAAGATCAAAGATCTCACATTTTGAACCAAGTAGACACCACGAACCGAGAGCCATATCCCAGGACCGGTTTCGACCTATCGGGTCTCATCAGGAGGGCGCTGGCAGAAAGGCCTTTACAGGCTATATTATAAATATAAATATGAACAGTGTAACTCAATTCCGGTAGGGGTATTAGCCCTCGGAGTAGTTGTTTCTGTTGATTCCATATTTATATTTATATTTATAATATAGCCTGTAAAGGCCTTTCTGCCAGCGTCCACCTGATGAGACCCGATAGGTCGAAACCGGTCGTGGGATGTGGCTTTCGGTTCCTTGTGCCAACTTGTTAGGACGCGTTCAAAATGTGAGATCTTTGATCTTAAAATTTAGACGAGTAAGGCTTTTAATTCCTTCTTTTTTGAATATATTGATATTTGGTTACATTGGGAATATCATAGATATTTTTTTGTGTATATAATATACATATATGTTTCCTACCTACAACTAGAATCACAAGAGTAATATTATTAAAAGCAGACCTTTTCGTTTTTTACACTATTGTTCTATAATAAATCATTTCAAAGAAGAAAATTTCACCACATTCGTCGTAGGTGTAAACAAATGAAAGTTTCCCATTTTTCTTGTATACCACCACCACTTAGAATAAAGGGAATACTTCAGTATTTCAGCATCAGCGAAATATAATGGGATCTTGCGAAAGGTTACACCTGTTTTTGCAAACCGAAGAAGCTGTCATCAAAAAAGAGATAATAATTTTTAAAATATCACTTGTTACAGATAAAAGGAAAACAAATATACATTTAAACTAAAGAATGGAATAATTAATAAAACACAGTTCAAATGTTCACTAATTTATTCAAAATTCCTCGACAATTGTTTCGGGCATAGTCCATTATCAAGAGTATAATTACTAATGTTAAAGTGTGACGAATCAGCTTATACACATTTACAGTTCACAAAGTAAAAGAGGGTATGAAGTTTGTCCTACTTCCAATTGGTTATTTACAATGTTCTGTTTATTGTGAAGGCATTTCTTTATTTCTAAATTTTCTAACATCGTTAATTTTTTACTTTTAGCAATATTAGAGTGTAATATTTTAACATTGTTTGTATCGATATTATGTTTAAACAAAGTGCAATGCTCTAAAATTCCGGTTTGTAAACTATTTTTGTTTATGTTGTTTGAATATTCTTTTATCCTAGTAGAGATAGCTCTGCCAGATTGGCCGATATATAATACATACATACAATATTAAAGATTGGAAATTCGTCTCCATAGTTTTGTATCCACATAGAATTCCCGCAAGGCGAGACAATTCGATATTTTTCAAGATTATGTGTTGCAATCAAAACAATGAAAATTTGAATCTGGCCATATTCATGTGGGTAAGCAAGCTTTTTTGAAGTGATTTTGGTCTGATGTTAATTGTAAAGGTTTGTTCCTAAAATACGTATAAACCAGTGATTTTCCCACCATCATACAAAACAGTCTCCAATTGTTTCGAAAAATTTTTGTTTGGGCCCCAATTCTAAAAATTTACCTAGTAAACAAAAGTCTCTACACATTAATAGTGTACATCGGATTTCATTTAATTTAACTAATATTATTAACTGTTAACACTGTGGGGGTACAACTATTGTGAAACATGTTTAAATATACAAAAGTAAATAAAACCACGTAGAATATTTTACCGATTTAATATATATCCTAACCAGTTTCGGTCACACGACCACTTTCAAAGGATTAGAGTGAAATCTTATACTAAATTTTAAAAGCTAGTACAACAATATATATACTTAATATTAATTGCTTAAAATGAGTGGGGAGTTTACAAAATCTAACTCCGTATGTTTATTGACTAAATTAAGATTTTGGGACAGGGCTTTTTTAATATCTAGCGCTTCTAAGGGTGACAATTTTTTGCTTTTTCTGATACCACTATGCAGTACAGTAACATTTTTTATATCCAAGAGGTGGCTAGATAAGACACAATGTTCTGAAAAGCCCGTTTTGGAGTCCTTTTTGTCTATACTTTTTACATTTTCAGATATTCTAACGTTGATTGCCTTACCACTTTGTGCAATATAGCAAGTATCGTAATGTATATTATAAATGCCACTTTTATCCAATACATTTGGTTTTGGTGTGGTTCTTGAAAGTATTAACCTTAAGTTGCACTTGTTATTTTCGACAAGTATTACATTCCATTTGTTAAAAACATTTTTAAATTTAATTTAAATGTTATTAATGAAATTGATAGACGCGAAGAAAATCTCCTCTCGTCTTCTTTATAACAGTATGTCATCTTCAATTGTAAATAACAAAATGTACGCGTCTATCAAAAGCCCTGTCCCAAAATCTTAATTTAGTCAATAACCATACAAAGTTAGATTTTGTAAACTCCCCACTCATTTTAGGCAATTAAGATTAAGTATATATATTGTTGCACTAGCTTGTAAAATTTAGTATAAGATTTTACTTTAATCCTTTGATAAAGGTCGTGTGACCGAAACTAATTAGGATATTTATTAAATCGATGAAACATTCTACGTTGTTTTATTTACTTTTGTATATGTTTCACAATAGTTGTAATTATTGAAAATTCACCTACAGAATATATTTCAAGCTGTATACAGAGTGTTCAATGAAAAAATTTAGATCCCAAAATGTTAGTATGCACTAAAGTCAAAACAAGATTGCATTTTATTTCCTAAATTGGTCGCAATACCTTTCGTTTTTAAAAGTTAACTACGTGGGGGAACTCAGGGCATGATGTATAAAACAGTCGGCAGAATGATATTTTTTATTTTCTCCGTCTAAATTGTGGTGCCATCTAAAATAGCTAACAAAAAAATACATTAATAATAAACTGTTTAAGGTGCAAATATTGTGAAACATTGTAAATATAAAACAACAAAATATTTATGTTCACCAAACTTTTTATCCCATTAAAATTAATACTAAAATAATTTAGTGCTAAGTAAAAATTTATACTACGGTAGCTGACTTAATAGTAGTGGGGAGGTGATTTGTCCTAATTATAACTGGTTGTTAACAATGTTTGATTTAATATTGATGGCCATTTGAATTTCTATGTTTTCTAACATGCTTAACTTTTTACTTTTAACAATATTGGTATGTAAGATTTTGTCATTATTTACATCGATATTATGTTTGAACAAGGTACAGTGTTCTCAGATTCCTGTTTTTAAACTATTATTGTTTATATTATAAACATGTTCTTTTACACGAGTGGATATCGATCTATCTGATTGACCTATGTATATGGCATTCCACTTTTTTCCAGTGGTTTCATTTTCTTTTTATTATTTACTAACAGGTGTCTTAAGGTAATATTATTATTTTCGACTGCAGTTATAACAAATTTTTGTAATATATGTTTGTATTTATAACTAATAAAGTGAATAAAATGTAACGGTACAAATTGTTTACTGGAAAAAAGTACATGCCGAAAATGGCCGTCAGAGGTAGGTAGTCGCTATGGTTTATCCATGAAAGTTGTCGACTACCGTACAAAGTCAAATTTATTGTTATGTAATGTTTTGCCCTAATTTACCCATAAAACATTATTTTGGTTTGATAAATTTTGTAGTTACCTTGCGTTTATAAATAATGTACAAAACCTTAAAAACGTGACAACCTACTTAACAAAATAACTTTGAAAACACATTTCCGTGAAACCATCTTCATACAAAACACTATCTGTTCTTCAAACTGGTTTAAAAGATATGCATAAACATATCTACTAAACTACTCTTTTGTAAATGACATTTTGCTGTATATAATACAAAATCAAATTGGCAGTGTAACATATAAATACGTTGCTTAGGTAATTCATTAATGATTTATTTATATACAAGACGATAGTTTGTTTTCACATTTCGTTCGCACTTTTTTCGTTTTATTTCTATTTTACAACTTATTTATTGTAATCTGAGATAATGGTAAGTCCCTTATAACCCAAAAAGAAATGAGATATAAAAAAACTTTTGCTTTTGTAGCGTGAGTGTATCTCAATTCATTGCGGACAAGCTGGAGTTCAGATTGGAAACGCTTGTTGGGAACTTTATTGTTTGGAACATGGAATCCAACCTGATGGACAAATGCCATCAGATAAAACAGTTGGAGGGGGTGATGACAGTTGTAACACATTCTTCAGTGAAACAGGGGCTGGTAAACATGTCCCAAGGGCTGTGATGATGGACTTAGAACCCACTGTAGTTGACGAAGTGCGAACTGGAACATACCGTCAATTGTTTCATCCAGAACAACTTATCACCGGAAAGGAAGATGCTGCCAATAACTATGCGAGAGGTCATTACACAATTGGAAAAGAAATTGTCGATTTGGTTTTAGATCGCATTCGTAAATTAGCTGATCAGTGCACAGGTCTTCAGGGATTTCTCATCTTCCATTCATTCGGAGGTGGCACGGGTTCCGGATTTACGTCCCTGTTGATGGAAAGGCTTTCCGTTGATTACGGCAAAAAGTCAAAACTGGAATTCGCAATTTATCCAGCTCCTCAAATAGCAACAGCTGTTGTTGAACCATACAATTCAATTCTTGTAACGCATACAACATTGGAACACTCAGATGCAGCCTTCATGGTTGATAACGAAGCAATTTATGACATTTGCAGAAGGAACTTGGACATTGAACGACCTACTTATACAAATTTAAATAGATTGTTAGGTCAAATGGTTTCCTCATTGACAGCGTCTTTGCGTTTCGATGGTGCATTGAATGTAGACTTAATGGGTTTCCAAACGAATTTAGTACCTTATCCCCGGATTCATTTTCCTCTTATGACATATGCTCCGGTTATTTCGGCCGAGAAGGCTTACCACGAGCAACTGTCCGTACCAGAAATTACAAATGCCTGTTTTGAACCAGCAAATCAAATGGTTAAATGCGATCCGCGTCATGGGAAGTACATGGCTTGCTGTTTACTTTATCGCGGTGATGTTGTTCCGAAAGATGTTAATGCAGCAATTGGAACAATTAAAACGAAACGCACAATTCAATTTGTGGACTGGTGTCCAACGGGATTTAAGGTTGGTATTAATTACCAGCCACCTACGGTTGTTCCTGGCGGCGATTTAGCTAAAGTGCAGCGCGCTGTTTGCATGATTGCGAACACAACAGCTATCGCAGAAGCCTGGGCTCGCTTAGATCATAAATTCGACCTGATGTACTCTAAAAGAGCTTTCGTTCATTGGTACGTCGGCGAAGGAATGGAGGAAGGGGAATTTTCTGAAGCACGAGAAGATATGGCTGCACTGGAAAAAGATTTTGAAGAAATAGGAATGGATTCTGGAGAAGGAGAAGGTGAAGGTGAAGAATGATGATTTGACGTTTTTAAGATCGACGTTTTGTGTCAACTACGAATCTTGTGGATGCATAGATAATTAAGCATACAATGGTATTTTAATATTTTTATATTTTAATTTTTAATGTTTTATTTGAATATATTTATTTATCTTATGTGAGAAACAAACAAAAATAAATATTTATATATAGATGTTTGTTCATTTTACAACCCTTGCATTAATTACCTAAAGACTAAGAAAAATACTGTTTTAATAGCACTTGACACACCATGTTTAACAAGCAGCTAATGAGTATTAACTTTTGTGTAAAGGTTTCACTAATTTATTGGTAAATTCTCAATATCATTTCGACAGCTACGTCATTAACAAGAGTAATAAATGGTATAATTAGTGAAACCCAAAAATTGTTTTTATGCTCATTACCTGCTTGTTACGTAAAGACTATTGTCCATCTCTATTACTGATTTCCATTTGAACTAAAGAATCTTGTATGTTGCACCCCAAAATAAAATATGAGAGATAATAGAGCGACCTTAAACGGAACCAATTATGACTATGTTCTCTATCTCATTTAGCAGATACTTTTTGAAATTGAAATTCTAAATCTATTTACCATTATTAACCTTTATTTTGAGCTACGTACTTTGTGTTTTTGCCAAATGAAGTTTTTGTAGTGGAGATCTATGCTTTAATTTTGTTTTGGTACATTTATTTCATATTTATGAGAAGGTCGTCATTCCGAAAACTGCTTAAGCACAGACCTACGCTCATTTGTATCGTGCATCAATCTTCGCATTTCCCGTAGACCGGAACATCTCTTAACATTTTGCGAACAGCATTGAATAGATGTCTTCGTCTGCGTGTGTATTACTTTTCCTGGTTGTGGTACCTATTTTTTCAGCTAGCTCTTTACGTCTAAGAAGCTGTTCTCCTATCCCATATTCGTTTCCTTATTGAATTCCATAGCGCACACTGCTTTACCTTTTCTAATAGATGTACATGTTTAACCTCTTGTATTCACGTTTTTTTTTATCATCTATCTATGACACTACATTTCAAACGCTTCCGTATGGGTAAATTGTGTTTTGTAGAAGCAATAAAATTATGATCTCCATCCAAAAATTAAATTGTTGCGCTGAACATAAATGTCAGAGTTGGAAGTGCATCTTTATATATTGTCACACTAGGTTGTAAAATTTAATATGAGATTTTACTTTAATCCTTTGATAAAGGTCGTGTGACCGAAACTAATTAGGATATTTATTAAATCGGTGAAACATTCTACGTTGTTTTATTTACTTTTGTATATTATCAACTGTTGTTAAATAATACGAAAGATTGTATCAATTGTGATTATCGAAAATTCACCTACACAATATACTTCAAGCTGTATACAGTGAAAAATTTCAGATCCCAAAATGTTGGTATGCACTAAAGTCAAAATAAGATTGCATTTTATTTCCTAAATTGATCGCATTTCCTTTCGTTTTTAAAGTCAACTAACTGGGGGAACTCAGGACAAAATGTATAAACCAGTCGGCAGAATGAGATTTTTTATTTTCTCCGTCTACATTGTGGTGCCAAAATACATACTGAAAATGGCCGTCCGCGGTAGGCAGTCGCCATGGTTTATCTATGACAGTTATCGACTACCGTACAAAGCCAAGTTTATTGTTATGTAATGTTTTGCCCTAATTTATCCATAAAACATTACTTTAGTTTCATAAATTTTGTAGTTACTTTGCGTTTATAAAGCATGTACAAAACGTTAAAAACGTGACAACCTACTTAACTAAATAATTTTGAGATCACATTTCCGTGAACCATCTTCATACAAAACACTATCAGTTCTTCGTTATTCGGATTTAGATATAGGGCATGGAATAAGGTGTTTTATGCAAGGGAACGGTAGTGCCAACTTAAATAGAATGAAGTTGTGGTGTCATAGTTGCTGACTTGAGTATCACTGGTGGCTCATCTTGTGAAAATATTGACGCAATGTAGTTTATGGACCAGAGTTTAGCAAGAATATATACAAAAACTATAACGGAAATATAAAATAACAAGAGAAGGTTAGTGGTGGTTCCGGCAAGTTGTTGAACCATTATCAAAAAAGAATGTTGCAATGGTAATAAAAATTAAATTACTTTAGAGAACAATTGCAATTTTTTTCCTGAGTGATGACTTTTCCAGAATCTTTTGAAACGACTGAACCGTTCTCGACTCCTTCGAATTTTGTTTCTGGAATATTTGTGCCATTATTACATTACATCAACAATCCGACAACATTCGACATTCATGTTACCGTATCCTCTAGAGTGTAGACTCTAGATAACAAGAGGTAGTCCAAAATAATATGTAGAAGAGAAAGGTTGTAATAAGCAGTACATAATATTTATACACTAAACATATATCACGAAGAACACAAGAATGAGACAAACGTTAACCAAGCTATAAGTTACTTGAAATGCTAGAGATAGCCAGATTTATAGCAGCAAACTTGTTTAAAAGATATGCATAAACATATCTACTAAACTGCTCTTTTGTAAATGACATTTTGCTGTATAAAATACAAAATCAAATTGGCAATGTAACATATAAATACGTTGCTTAGGTAATGTATTAATGATTTATTTATATACAAGACGATAGTTTGTTTTCACATTTCTTTCGCACTTTTTTCGTTTTATTTCTATTTTACAATTTATTTTTTGTAACCTGAAGTAATGGTAAGTCCCTTATAACTCAACAATAACGAGATATAAAAAAAAATGTTTTTATAGCGTGAGTGTATCTCAATTCATTGTGGACAAGCTGGAGTTCAGATTGGAAACGCTTGTTGGGAACTTTATTGTTTGGAACATGGAATCCAACCTGATGGACAAATGCCATCAGATAAAACAGTTGGAGGAGGTGATGACAGTTGTAACACATTCTTCAGTGAAACAGGGGCTGGTAAACATGTCCCAAGGGCTGTGATGATGGATTTAGAACCCACTGTAATTGACGAAGTGCGAACTGGAACATATCGTCAGTTGTTTCATCCAGAACAACTTATCAGCGGAAAGGAAGATGCTGCCAATAACTATGCGAGAGGTCATTACACAATTGGAAAAGAAATTGTCGATTTGGTTTTAGATCGCATTCGTAAATTAGCTGATCAGTGCACAGGTCTTCAGGGATTTCTCATCTTCCATTCATTCGGAGGTGGCACGGGTTCCGGATTTACGTCCCTGTTGATGGAAAGGCTTTCCGTTGATTACGGCAAAAAGTCAAAACTGGAATTCGCAATTTATCCAGCTCCTCAAATAGCAACAGCTGTTGTTGAACCATACAATTCAATTCTTGTAACGCATACAACATTGGAACACTCAGATGCAGCCTTCATGGTTGATAACGAAGCAATTTATGACATTTGCAGAAGGAACTTGGACATTGAACGACCTACTTATACAAATTTAAATAGATTGTTAGGTCAAATGGTTTCCTCATTGACAGCGTCTTTGCGTTTCGATGGTGCATTGAATGTAGACTTAATGGGTTTCCAAACGAATTTAGTACCCTATCCCCGGATTCATTTTCCACTCTTGACTTACGCCCCAGTCATTTCAGCGGAGAAGGCGTATCATGAACAGCTTTCAGTACCAGAAATTACGAATTCCTGTTTTGAACCAGCAAATCAAATGGTTAAATGCGATCCGCGTCATGGAAAGTACATGGCTTGCTGTTTACTTTATCGCGGTGATGTTGTTCCGAAAGATGTTAATGCAGCAATTGGAACAATTAAAACGAAACGCACAATTCAATTTGTGGACTGGTGTCCAACGGGATTTAAGGTTGGTATTAATTACCAGCCACCTACGGTTGTTCCTGGCGGCGATTTAGCTAAAGTGCAGCGCGCTGTTTGCATGATTGCGAACACAACAGCTATCGCAGAAGCCTGGGCTCGTTTAGATCATAAATTCGACCTGATGTACTCTAAAAGAGCTTTCGTTCATTGGTACGTCGGCGAAGGAATGGAGGAAGGGGAATTTTCTGAAGCACGAGAAGATATGGCTGCACTGGAAAAAGATTTTGAAGAAATAGGAATGGATTCTGGAGAAGGAGAGGGCGAAGGTGAAGAATAACTATAAATAATGATCAGTGGTTAGAAATAATTGCATATAAGAGCAATCGTCCATATTATTTATAATTGTACTGTTCAGAACTGGAATGTTCTTTAATTGTTGACAGTGCTACATAGGTTTATACAGTAATGAGAAAATAGAAATACACTTTTTTCGTGTTTCGTTTTAATTAAATTAGCATTAATTTTTATAGGATTTTAAAACGAGCAAAGGCTACATAACTTTTATTATTTCTGTCTCGTGAATACATTGGGATAGATATAGATAATTTTGCGTGATTATCTAGTTATATTTTTTAATAAGCATTAGTTTCGAATGTACTGACTTATCGTATTACAAGTAGTAATAGGAAAAAAGTATGGTGACAGGTAAATACTCTCATGGAATGCAAAGTTGTAAGTTATAATTTTTAGATTATCAGCAGGCTGAAGTATCAGTGCCTGTATATGTAGCAAATGTTAGTTATGTAACAGGATCTGCTAGATGTTATTAGGGTATTTTAGTCGCGAGTGTATGTTGATCCATTGTGGCCAGGCGCTTGTCTAAATTTTTAAATTACTTTTGGGAACTATTGCCTAGACCCTAGAATATGGAATCCAACCTGATGGACAGACGGCATCAGATAAATCTATTGGAGAAGATGATGGCAGTGTCAACACTTTCCTTATTTATCGATTCGAAGCCAATTCGATGAAGCACTAACTGGAATAAACCGTCGATTGTTCCATATAGGAGAACTAAACACCGAGAAAGATGATGCCGACAAAAATATTTACTCTGGAGTGGAGGTCGTTATACAATTGGAAGAGAAATTGTTGATTTTGCTCCTCTTTGAATATTACCTGACCTATGTATAGAAATTCAACAATGCTTGATATTTCAAAAAAGAAAAATTGGATTGATTCAGCCGTTACTCTGTGATAATTCATCTTAACGATAAATGAATAAACAAAGTAGTGTTAATATTTCATTTATTTGCGTCTAATTAATGTAAATTTATATCGTTTGATGTAAAAAATCTTCTCCTTCAGTACCACCTTTAGAAGTAGTAACTATAATAGAAACTATACAGGAGAAAAACAAAAACGAATATTATTTTATGAAACGGAATAATAGAATTACTGTCAATATTTCTACAACAATATTATTTTCAATGCAATGGAGAAATATATCAAAATAAAGAGGGTTTAATAATGGGTAATCCCCATAGCCCGCTACTCGCTGAAATATTTATATCCAACATACAAGAGTCCATTAGGAATTTCCAGTTATTTAGCAGCTATTTATATTACTACATTGTAGTTTGTTTAACCGGATCAGACAGCCAATTAAACCAATTTTTAGACCAAATAAATAACGTACATCCTAATATAAAATTCACAATTAATGTTGAGAAAGACAATAGAATTAATTGTTTCGATCTAACGACTTTCAAAATTAACAACAAACATAGTTTCGCAATATACCACAAACCGACACACACATATATCATTATAAATAACTCTTCTCTCCACCCACAACAACAAAAACTAGCAGCCTTTTATTATACGCTACACAAACTTATGAGAGTCCCTATGCACCGCGATAATTACGCGAAAGAATTTAATATTGTTAAATATTTTCTAATAAAAACTGATACAATACCGATATAGTTTCGAACCTTTTAAATAAAATTTCATTAAAAATATCGTTGTCTAAAATTTACCCACTAGAAAATACAAAAAGCAGCACATACAAAAGAATAACATTTTTAGGCAAACCCTCATTAAATATAAAGATGTTACTAAAGAAAAATAATATTAACATAGCATTTAAAACCGAAACGATCGTTAGAGAAATAGTAAAATCTGTGAAACAAGCCAAGTGTTCTTTTGGATATATTTTTCGGTTTTTTTTAAATAAAAATAAAACTCCACTGAACAATAAATCTGGTGTGTACAAATTAGAATGTGGAACATCTAACAAGTTATATAGGACAAACTGCCAAATAATTTATTACGCGTGTTTTGGAGTTGTTGTAGCAATCGTGTTAGTGGACTGTATTTTGTTTGTTTGTTTATAAATAACGTCGAGAAATGCACTAATCGAAGTTAACACACTAATTTATTAAAGGACTATTAAAAGATATAACAACTATAAATCACATTTTACAGGCAATTCTACTATTTAACACGTGCTCTCAGGTATCGATCATTATGGATAAATGTTCATGCTAATAACGCTCTCATGATAGTGATGCCACAAAGGCACAGCGCCGCGTACCTGCATGCAGTTCATGGACGTAGTTTATACAACATAAGAAACAATAATAAAATGCATAAACAACGCGAATAAACGAACATAAGAGGTTATTTAAAAAACTAAAAAATGATTCCAACTACGCGAACTATTTGATTACTTAAAAACATACATTTAATCCAAATTTTAAAATAATGCATACTGATGGAAAAAGCTTCAAATTGTATATTTTGGAAACCTTAGAAATCAATAAAAAAATACAGTAAATATAAATATAAATATAAATATGGAGTCAACAGAAACAACTACTCCGAGGGCTAATACCCCTACCGGCATTGAATTACACGTTGATTCCGATGGATTCTTAGACGAAGATTTAACATATTCAAAAAAAGAAGGCATTAAAATCCTTATTCCTCTATGTATTAAGATCAAAGATCTCACATTTGGAACGCGTCCTACCAAGTAGGCCAATGCCTCTATCCCCAACCTAATTAATCACCCTTAAATATACAGAATTGTGCAAATAAAATAAGTATCTTTGCATCTTCTGACGATGCCGCAAAGGGGTGAAAAAATTGTTAAGAATAATAAAAAGCTGTGGAAATTAACAATAGTGTTTGTGTATTTATGTTCAACATGAATTTCCATCAAGTTAGAGTAGATTCGATTAACTATATCTAAATTTTCATTGTTCATAATTGAATATCAATTAGAAGAATGATTAAGGAACTCTATTGTTCCCATTAATTCGCAATCAATATTACATTCAGGAATATTTTAATCAACTCCCTATTGTGTGTCTTTCGTTTGGATTGTCAGCTGTTATCTCTCCCTGATAGATTGCTATCTATATTGGAATTATTAGATTACAGCTCAACATTCGATGTATATGTAATCGAATGTCATCGCACAACAGGCGAAAACATACGTAGCGTAGATTGGCTGCTGATTTGTCATCGGAACAACTACAAATAATACATTGAGCTTCGCTTCGATATAATTTGAAATGCAACTGTTATTATACTTACTTTTAAAGCAAAAACTGACGAGAAGTTGATGTTTATATTATAACTGACACAATTATCGTCTGATTCAACGAAAGCATGTCTACGTGACAGGAATTGTATATACAGGGTCATTCAAAATGAGTGGTACATTAGAAGTTTTAGGGAAACTAAGCTAAGCGTCTTAGAGGTTTGAAAATTTGGAAGTAGGGGTTATCAAAGATGATCTATTTAACTAAAATGATTTCAATTGTCGGGCACTTCCGGTTATACATTCTTATTTTATATGGAATTGTATAGCTTTGACGATGAATTCCTATGAAACATAAAATTTTAAAGTGACTTTGAACTCGTATACCTACGAAGAATAGTCTGAGATAATTTAATTTATTGGAAACCGCAACCCAAATTATAAAAAAATCATAACTTCCATAAGAAATGACTTAGAATGTTGAGATTTTTGCTAGTTATAGCCAAGTCCTAAGGCTAACGTCATGCCAAAAATAAGCTTTATAATTTTAACAGGATGTTCAAAAAAAAATCCAAAGTTTAAAAATTTCAAACACGAATAACTTCATTTTTTCAAATGGCACCTAGCATATTTTATTTTGTCATTCGATTCCTTTTTTTGTGCTCTTTGGATCCATCTCCATATTTCTTATTGTTTTATTTAATAATTTTGTTTTTTTTTAAATAAAGAATGGAAAACATCCAAACGTCAGGTGGAAGAAATATTTTTTTCCACCTGAAGTAACCACAGTGTGGCGAAATAATTATTGTGGATTTACAATAAAATGTTTTGTAACCGTTTACTCTTGTTTTACTTTATTTAATATGGAGTTACAAAAAGTGAAAGCCTCATCCATATTATTTTTAAAACTAAACAACTAAAATATTTCTGTTTACATTTAAGATACTTTTTCTTATAAGACCTCAACAATGTAAAAAGATAATAGAAAAGATTTCTAATAAATCAACAAGTACATAATAAATTACATATCGCAGTCCCATTTATCATTCTCTATTAAGTACATAATAGAATAAGTGATCAATCCACGATGCAGTTATTACGTACATAACCAAAAATAAATTTGATTTTCGTTTTCATTATCGGTAACTAAAAACAATATTTCCAACGCGGCTTAAGTAATTTTCTTTCAGAAATGGATACGAAATCGAATTGTCCTAATGTAGGTGACTTATTGTATTATTTGTTGATTTATGAAAAGGAAATTTTTCTTACCATTTCACATTATTTATTCCACTGTTATGTATAAAACTGTAAATGTGTATGTAGGCGAATTGTTGCTGTATTTGACACGATTTTTTTGTTTCAGGTACGTGTTTCTGCTTTTGATTGATGTGGATAAGAAACAGAGAGGTAAGATACATCGCAAACTTTTCCTTAGCAGGTTAGTTATTATTTTTTTGGCACCTGTAACCGCGAAATGTGTCGACAAAAGGTGATAAATAGCCTTTAGTTAAATCCATTTTCCACAACAAGCCGACTTGCTAAGTACGATACGATACATAGGTACATGCTAATTAATGAATGAATTGCTAATTTGCAGTTTAAATATTATATTCATGGGCGATTGAATTCATTTTCAGGGTGAATTCGTTAATAATACAGGCTAAATTAGTTACACCACCCTTAGATGTTTTAAATAGAAAGCCACAGTTAATTAATAAATGTCAAATTGTATTACAACGCATTTAATTCGGTTACAATTAGCGATTTCGATGATTAATTGCTGCCAATATATGTTTATGATTAATTAAGAAATTACAGGACCTAAAAAGAGCTAAGTGGGAAATAATGAGGAGCGTGACCCAATTTTAAATTTATTCTTTATACCTGAAAATTCCACCCCAACCGATTAATTATATTCTCAACAATAGCTGAAAAACGTAAAAATATTAGTAATGATCATACAAATAACCAATTAGTGGTAACCCGTTCTGTCTGTTGCAAATAGAAATCGAAACAAAGGTGTATATTGTACAACATCAATTTGTGTGGTATAATATACAAAAAAAAAAATGTTTCGTAGTGAGCGATCAGCCCCTTCAACTTACATTGTAGTGCCGGAAGGTTGGGCGAAAAGTCTTCTTCAGTCCCCTTTTTAGGAATCGTAGCAATGGGTGAGTGGTGTGGTTAGGGAGAGAAAGATGAGACGGGCGAAATGAAGACAGAAGAGAACTGAAATATTTTATCTGTGCCATTACTCCCCTGAATTTGCCTAAATGATACAAGGAAACCGTAGAAGAACTTTTAGGCCAGGACAGGCGAATCTGGAATCGAACTGATAATCTCCCGAATCATAAGTTATGATCTAGATTACTAGACCACTCCTCTCGGTGTGTAATATGCTTAACACATCTATATTTTCTATGAAAACGATTTAAAAAAGTTAGTTAAAAAATTGGTCTAGAAGGTATCAAACAAAAAAAAATATCTGAAAGAAGAAAAATCTGTCTAAGAATTATAGTGAATATTATGAGGTATCATTTTTCCTAGGTATAATTTTGAGTTTTTTTTCTGATTTTTGCTTGTTTTTGGTTTAGGGTAAAGTATATATAGATATGTAAAGAAAATACATTTTTTAATTTAAATATCGCGCCGCTCTTAAGATTGTGCCGCTTTGGAGGGGGGCGCTTAAATCGGAGTAATAAAGCATGGTCAGTGCGGATTAAATATAGTCTTAAGTATCGTTATGATTACCACGCTGACGCTGGCAGAATAAAAAAACGCAGTGCAAGTGTAATCCAATTCATGTGTGATATTAATCCAAAATTTATTAATTATTGTAAATGGGAACGACGGTTAAAATAATAAACTTTGAATGTCGTTTGTTTGTTTTCAGGTAGGAAATTGTATTCAACAGTAGAATTAGCAATAAAAAAAAACTTTGTTTTCAGAGCAACACGTGAAGGTTATTTAACCTATAAATCATCCCAGGAAAATTTTATTAATGAATTAACATTTGTTATTTTTATTATTTAGTGTGGTGCACAGTGCCGCATATGTATCACGTGCTTCAAATATAAGTGTAAAATTGTCGCACTATTTTGTTTAACCAGGAAAAATGATATTCACTGGAGAGTACAACCAAGCATTTGTTATGTACTTTTGGAAAACATCAGTATTAATTGCAATGAAGAACTTCTTTTTCCAATTTTTTTATATGATACATCACTATGCAACCCAAATATTTCTTAGATTACAATTAAATGAGCTTTGCAAAAATTTGGATAGGACGTATTACACATGTAATAAAATAAGCCCCAGTCAAAGGTCATTTTAAAATTTGTAATTATTGCCTTTTTCATTTAAAATATGTGTGTACAAAACGACAAGAGCAGCTTGGGTCGAAGGTGCAATGGCCATAGCCATATAAAGAGTAAACAAAAAATGACAAACGGGGGTAGATGTAGCCAGTAAGAAGTATGGTATATCTTCAAATACCCCAAGAAGACACATTAAGAGTTTCGAAGAATATCCTGGCCGATGTCCAACTCTACGCAAAGAATATGACAGAAGGCTGATCTCGTATTTCATATAATATTTTAACGTTTTTAAGAAATGATGTATCATACATTCTGAATTAAGGGCGACCAGTTTGATGACCTGAGCTTTTAAAACCAATTATATGCTCAAGGAAACGTTTTTGTCTTATTCCAACTAATTGTTTAGCAAAAGAAGTAAGCGCTTGCTCCTGCGACGTTAAATCCTAACTTCCATTGATGTACATAAATTGCTTAATTTATAATGTTTGTTTGTGGTTACTTCGTAGCTAAATAAATACACACAAACGAACTTAACAACTACGTTGTTGTTTTCTAGACAATACGATTGATTTTCTATTTAAATTAACCTGACTTTACAAACACAAAATCATAGATAATACAATTGTTACAATTGTTACAATCGAAACAATTCGTGCGTATTCAGATCTGATCTGGATACTTTCGGGCAGAAACAGATGCTCGCTTGTCATGGGGACGGCCACGGTTCCTTGCTGATACAAAATATTTGTGTATTTATTGCCTGCTTTATCGGCTACATATACGATTTGTTGTTATTTTGTGTACATCTATGCCCCTGGTTTTATAATAAATACCTTTGGAAATGGGGTATTTTGAGGTGAAAATCCAAAGAAGATTTTAATACTATTGAATAATTTTCTTTATATGTACACGCCCTTTTGAAATATCTTTACTTTTTATTTCATACTGTCTATCGTACTAGTTATACTTATATTTTAACGTGTATCGAACCTTCCACACGCAACTGTTTATACGAGGGTGTATCAAACATAAACGGGATTGATTTTGTAAAAAATTCTAACTATATTTAATTATACTTTGATACATATACTATTTTTATACATAGTCTCTCGCCCTAGAAATACATTTTTCTCATCGAATTGAGAGCTTTTCTACGCTATCATCCAAGAAACTCTTCGGACGTTCTTATAACCGTTAAAGCACAAATGATTCCATTACATCGTTCTCGTGAAACCGTTGGCCTCCAAGCGCTTCTTTCAGGGACCCATAAAGATAGAAGTCACAAGAAGACAAGTCTGGGCTGTATGGCGGATGTTCCACCGTTTAATTATACTTTGATACATATACTATTTTTATACATAGTCTCTCGCCCTAGAAATACATTTTTCTCATCGAATTGAGAGCTTTTCTACGCTATCATCCAAGAAACTCTTCGGACGTTCTTATAACCGTTAAAGCACAAATGATTCCATTACATCGTTCTCGTGAAACCGTTGGCCTCCAAGCGCTTCTTTCAGGGGCCCATAAAGATAGAAGTCACAAGAAGACAAGTCTGGGCTGTATGGCGGATGTTCCACCGTTTAATGATACTTTGATACATATACTATTTTTATACATAGTCTCTCGCCCTAGAAATACATTTTTCTCATCGAATTGAGAGCTTTTCTACGCTATCATCCAAGAAACTCTTCGGACGTTCTTATAACCGTTAAAGCACAAATGATTCCATTACATCGTTCTCGTGAAACCGTTGGCCTCCAAGCGCTTCTTTCAGGAACCCATAAAGATAGATGTCACAAGAAGACAAGTCTGGGCCATATGGCGGATGTTCCACCGTTTCTCAACCTAATGCATCCAATTCTTGCCTTGTGGCATCGGCCGTATGAGGCCTGGAGTTGTCCTAACACTATGCGTCTCCACATAAAATAAACAAAGAATATAACGTAAACAGTTCAAATTCTGGTTAGACTGAATATTCAATTATAAAAGAAATGCGATATAAAAGATAATTATGAGAATAATTTTTGTACATGTATTACTCGTGTAAGAAGTAAGTAATTTCTATAAAGGAATTTTTCTATTCACACTGTAATATTCAGATCCAACTTTTGGTTGTTACTGTTTAGTCTAGGCCCGAATATGCAGTTCTTTTATAAACACGGGCTTTGCTCTCAGGAGAACTATCCCATATAAGTCAGTCTTTTGTAAGCTATCAATATCGATATTTATAAATTGTGTGATATTGTTTATCTGTGCTTTAATTTTCTAAAGTGTCAGTGTTTTCAAATAATAGGTGAGTTGATTCACTGGGTGACCAATTTTACTGTTAAATTATTTATAATTTATTTACTTTATTTATTATAAATTAATATTGCAATTTAATTGATCACTACGCGAGTTCACCCTTAGTGCTTGAGTCTGATGCGAGTTGACCCTTCATACTCTGCTAGTTGTTATAGAGTGGGTACCATGCGAGTTGACCCTTAGTACCTGAAGTGAATACATGAACTGTTTATCATGGTAAATAACTCTTTACTAGCTTATTATATTTCCGTTGAGGTATTTCGCGAGTTGACCCTTAATACCTGTGATCTGTAAATGATTAAATTGCAAATTCATCAATTATTATTTATATTTATGGGGTTATGATTGTGATTTTGGTTTAATTGGTTGCTCACATATTGTTTTTGTTTATTTATTTCAGATAAGTCATTCCGGACCAGTCAGGCCATAAATTTCTAATTTAGTATTGTTAGTTTCTTTTTTATTATGATTATTTAACAATTCGTTAGTTCAAGTTTTAATTCAGATATTTTATTCATTTTTTTTTAAATTAAATTTCATTTAATTTTCCTGACTATTTTAATTTCACCCTACAATCGATACATCATCTCTTTTGGATCATAATTCCAACAAGTACCTTTAGTTTCAATGTTCATGTATTACATAATATAGGAATTTATAATTATTTATCGTACAGTTTCTTAGGAGCACTCTAATTTTCCTCCAATATTTCTAAAAATAATTCTTATCAGATAAATATTAAAGCACCACGTGTCTGTAATACGGTTAGGTAGCTAATAAAAGGATCGAACCCTCGCCAATTAATATTCAAGTAATTAATTAGTGAGACATCTAAAAATACCAATTTGCATATTGATTATCTGTCTTATGTCAATATTTGTAGCCATTATCAATACTACTATAATCAAGCTGTTATATTTTCCTCAAACTGACTCACGTCCTTTATTGATTGCTGAGCTTAATATCGTGAATGGTTACCGCTATCTACTTACACCAAACACTGTAAACATTTATTACAAAGCATCACTTTACTATAAGCTTTGTAATACAAAGTAGGTGTTTTACAGAGGAAAGAGGATCTGATTGCGAATAAATTGAAAAAATATATACTTCTTTGTACTAAATTGATTTGAAAGTCCCATTTAATAAATAAATATATTTTTCATGTTTAACAATATTGGCTTACAAAAAGAAAAAAATTAAATTTGAATTCTTTTTGTACAAATTCAAATTTTAGCGCAAATGATACGCTTCAGTGAGCTTACTTACCTTCCGGTTTTGAATACTTCTCATCTCCCCTGTCGTTTAAAGATTTGGCTGACCTTTTTGATAAACCTACCACGCGTTTCCTTGATTGGTTTTCGAATTTATGTTCAGTATTTTAGCTTTTTATGGGAGGTTGTTGACTTGTATGTTGTTTCTGACTGTACGTTATTTTATTTAGGAAACAGAAGAAACGTGAAATGGGTTCCATTTAAAAGCAAGAATCAATTTACGAAATTACCAGAGAATACACATACACCTATTTGCTCGTGGTTTTTCTTTTTTATTTTAAAGAAGACAATCAGAAAAAATATACGGAGTGTCTCAATACAATGTTTAACTGAAGGTCTTAGCCAGAGTTTATGTGATTTATGAAACGAAAAAATCAAGAAAGTTTGTGTGTTCGAAAATGCTTACTGTATCGAAGATCGGCGCCCCCCCATGTATCGAGATGCTTTCTCAAGGTTTCTTACATTGGGGGTCGCTTAGCCTGCGAAAGGTTGATCAACAAAATAACTATTTTGCCCTTTCGAAAAGGTATATTAACAAACAACTGTTGATAGCGTGATTAATAAAATAAATAAATGAATAAATGAGCGGATGATAGAGTATACCCGTTGCTGGGAATTCGGGATACATCCAACGCTAATGCTCCTCATACACGACGACTTTCTGTACTCGACACACCCTCGGACTACCTCTTCACTCGCTTACTTGCTTAACTTTTTTGTGATTCATTCCCACCAGCTACTCATGCTGGTGGGCGGGCAGTCCCCCACACCTACACTGTAGTGCAAAGCCGGAGGGTAGGGCGTAAGGCCCTCTTCAGCCTCCTTGCAGGAATCGTGGGAATGGGTGGGTGCTATGATAAGTGAAAGATGAGACGAGCTAAATGAAGACAGAAGAGAAATGAAAGATTATCTGTGGAATATTAGTGCCCCAACACTTGTCTAAGTGATCGAAGGAAACCACAGAAAACTTGGACCAGAGCAGCTGGACCCAGGTTCGAACCGGTGACCTCCCGAATGCTAAGCAATGATCTAGAGCACTAGATCACACCGCTGGGTCTCTACGATAATAATTTACCCTGACTCTTTATAGTACCCCCACATAGTGCTTATTTGCATTTTAAACAACTACCATTTACAAAATATTATTCTTGGTTGAAACTCAATTGTTAAATTTACGTATAACTTCTGAATCAAACATCTTTAGACACATGGATCAGGAGCATTTCTGTCCTTTTGGTTACATCCTACATAAACAGATTGCAACCATTATAAGGTTATTATTCTCCATTTGAAAGTAATTGGAATAAAATTGGGCACTGTAGTGCACAGCCGGAGGATAGGGCGGAAGTCTCTCTTCTGCAGAGAGGAGAGAGAGATAAGACAGATGAAATGAAGACAGAAGAGAAATGAAACATTATCTATGGAATATTAATGACCCAGCATTTACCTAAATTATTGAAGGAAACCACCGATCCAACCTCTCGAATGATAAGCTAGCTACGATCATGACCTGTAGACCACATCGCGTCTCTCGGCATAATCAATGATGACCTTGTGACGCTACAAAATAGAAAAATCTTGAATGTATCATTTTCACCAGCTGCTAGTACTGTTAGGCGGGCAGTCCTTCTAACTTACACTGTAGTGCAAAGCCTTTTAAGAATCATCGAAAAGGACAGGTAGTGAGTGGTTATGGAGGGACTAATGAGACGGTTTAAAGGAAGATGGAGGAGAAGTGAATTATAAGAAAATCACAGGAAAGCTTAGGTCAGGGAAGGTGGAGCCGGAAACCTGTAGACCACGTGACTTTGTGCTATGCTGGGGATGAAGGTATACATATATGCACGTACATCAGAGATGAAAGCACAATGTTGATATCTCGGTAATAAAGGAAGGGAGGATAAATTATTTTCTTCATAATGTCCCAATTCATTATACTTTGACATAAATAAAGGTATTTATTTGCTCTGATATATTTATTGAATGCGTCTGCACTATTTCTTGATGGTATATCATTTTGTAAACATATATACTATTCATTGTATTACGTAGGTACAATCTGTCTAAGTTATGTAACAAATAAACGAAACTGTCTTAGTACATAAAGGTATATTGTTATATTTCACTTTCCCCTAATAATAATTCACGGATTGTTATATAAATGAAGTGAGCATAGGTAAAATTGCTTTACAGAGGAGCAAATGGCAATTTCAAACGTATCTTTCGAAAATTCGACGTAACTTGTTTACGGCAGTTGTGCTTGCAATAAATCTTGACAACCACGGTGCCTCGGGCTATAACCTATAAGCAACCACCGTTACAGGTTCGCGTCCCTTGCTAATAATACGATTCTGGTGAATTATTCATGAATCAACTCTAGAGCAAACTACAAAACTTCTTTATCTCCAGGTAAAATCGAAAATTCCAAATTATGATCAACATATTATCGATTCTTAAGATGTACATTAAATCTTAAAATTAACGCAGTGACACAGCTGCTTAAGCCGAGCATAAAATGAGACTCAGCTTGGTATCGTACCGTGAGTCACGATGGATTTTTCAATCACAGTACACACGAACATGGCAAATTGAATCGCAGTTTTTTTCGCGCAGTTTATTACTTCAGCTATTGCAAAAGTGGATAAATTGCCACCGTTACGTCCATTTTGAGAACCGTTTCTTTTATTATAAGGGATGTTTCATCCACGATAAGGGTGGAAAATTTTTTGTGTGTATTAGCAATCCCTAATACGAAGTTCATTCTCATCTTTTATAGAGCTTAATTCTACTCGTCCATATACTGTCACATAGTGCTTATAATTTATAACGTTATCTTATATTTTCAATAATTAAAAAATAGATTCGTATCCAAAAAAGAAGGAATTAAAATCCTTATTCGTCTAAATTATAAGATCAATGATCTCAAATTTTGAACGCGTCCTACCAAGTAGGCACAACGAACCGAAGCCATATCCCACAACCGGTTTCGACCTATCGGGTCTCATCAGGTGGGCGCTGGATCATTGATCTTATAATTTAGACGAATAAGGATTTTAATTCCTTCTTTTTTGGATATGTTATACCTTCGTCTAATAATACATCGGAATCAACAGTGTAATTCAATGCCGGTAGGGGTATTAGCCCTCGGAGTAGTTGTTTCTGTTGAATCCATATTTATATTTATATTCTTATAAATAGATTCGTGTTAATTAACGAAACATGGAACAATTATTCAAAATTTCATTATATTTAATCATTTATAATGAAATATTAATGCGATATTAATTATTGAATTAATTTATACCCACCCACCCATAATTAATATCGCATTAATGTATTCATTGTATTTATTGTTATACATTCAGTGGAATTTGCGTTGCACGGAACCACAACGAAAATGGTTTTAAAAAATTTATAAGCATTATGTGGCGTCCTATCGAGAGCCAGGTAAATTATTATTGAGGAGATTAAGTAAGTCTGCGAAGGCGTGAAGAGGTGGTCTGGGGATCAGTCGAGTTCGGGAAATCGTCGTGTGCGAGGGGTACTGGCGTTGGGTGTGACCCTATCCCGAATGCTCACAGACGGATATACTCCATCATTCTCCAGACAAAACCAGGCAGGACTTAGGCACCCAGTTTGAGTCTTGACTATTAATTTATAATATTTAATTTAATTTATTTATTTTATTTATTTTATTTAACAGTTAGCTGTTTTGTTGACCAACATCTCGCATGGCTAGCGGCGCCCGATCTACCTTGAAAAGGTATCTTCGATACAATACCATGAAGAGTCGCTGTGACTTTCTAACAAACTACGATACGCAGGTCACGATGAGCGTATTCTCCTTGTGGTTTACAAAATATCGCCGTGACTCATGTTACGTCACAAACATGCGTCTCATTTTACGCTGGGCCTTACACTTTCTTCCGTTTCTCATTTAATGAAATCAATATTCATCCCTCGCGATTGCTGCCTCAGAGATCTACTTACAATATAATTCGATTAACTTCACTGCTGTGCTCTGCTTAATTGAGAATTATCATGAAGTTGATTCCCGCAGACGTTTCGACGTTTCAATTAAATCGCTACTCTCTCACGTTACTTGCCGATGAGAAAAATCACCACTCGGTAGGGAGATGGTCGATTTCCCGGTAGACTTGGTTCTGAAACATCCAGACAGTAAACAAGTTCGCAGTCGGCAAAAAACAGCGTTTTATTACTGACGATGAAACGGACTCACAGCTTCCATCTCTAAAGCATTTAATAACATTCCCTACGATAACTTTCTTAATTTCTACTTTCAATGAACGCTACACTGTCCCAAAAGAATTCGTTTCTTTTAATATAAAACTGTAAAAACAAAAGCATAAAAGATATAAGAAGATAAAGGAAATGAGGTGAAAATATAAATTTATAAAGGGAAATTTAATTGAATTGTATTGTTAGATGCCGGTGACGTCATTTTTTTATGTTTATGTCTTCGAGCTCGAGCCGTGAGCTTGTCCAGTCTGAAGGGGTGGCACATTCCTTTTGCAACATTCGGGCCTGGCGTATATACTTAAGCTTGAAACTATTTTTTTAATCTCTTTTATTTCCAGGTTATTTACTGTTTATATCAATAATAATAAATATAAATATAATTATAGAATCAACATAAACAACTACTCCAAGAGCTAATACCCCTACCGGCATTGAATTACACTGTTGATTCCGATGGATAGTTAGGCGCCTCCTGATGAGACCCATAGGTCAAAACCGATCGTGGGATATGGCTTTCCGTACGCTGTGCCGACTGTGTAGGACGCGTTCGAAATGTGGAATCTGTGATCCTTGAAATTTAGACGAAAAAGGATTTTAATGTCTTCTTTAAAAATCAATAATAATAATTTTGTGGTGGTTGTATTTTAATTGTTAAAGAGGACCTAAATCTTACAGTATAAAGCTAGTTACGACTAGTGTCCGGATTTGTTTTCTTTGTATGTTTCTTGTACAATAGAACGTTGTTTAATTGTTTATACAAATGCATCTATGAAAGGGAACAAAATACAAGCTTTTATTGTGCATAACTTAATATTTTTGATTTTTGTCGCATATAAACTTTGTGTTTGGGAGAGTGGATAGGACACACACTTCCGCTTCTTCCTATCTTGAGGCGATCTTCTAATATAGATCCTACCACTCTTTACTCCTATTTCTGCTTCAAGTATCTGTTCTTCTACATTTCCAATACTTCCTTATCTGTATTTTCTAATACCACATCTGAAACGCTTCTATCCATTTTATCTTGTCATTAAGTATGAATATTTAAACATAAGTACAAAACCTAAATCTATTTATAACTAAAATTAAAAGATTTATCGTGCGCGTTCAGTCACAAACGAACGTATCCGAGACCGAACTACGTTACATACTATCATTAAATAAGCCATTAGACTTCGGCTTTCAGCTTTTGTTGTTATTGTTTAGACCACGAAAGATATGTCGTATCTAATAATTTAATAAATTGTGTAGCTTATTTTACAAACATCTGCCTCAATAATCGACAATCATTTGGCCTATTATTAGGATTTTACGTAGTTAAGAATAACAATAGTAGTACGTGTTTTTGACTGACAATCGATGATACGAGGGTAAATCAAATATAAACGGTAATTTTGTAAAATAAATTTATTGATTAATGGTACACACAAGCTAAACATTTAACATTTTTCAATGTAGTCATCTCCGTACTCTACAAACTTTTGACATCGATTTGGAAGCTTGAATATTCCTTCTTTATAAAAAGTTCGAGGGTGAGTTGGCAGAAGTAGAAGAGGCTTCTTAATTGCTTTCAAATCTTTTGCCTTCAAGTAATTCTTTCAAGGGCGCGAACAAAAAAAATCATAGGGTGATTAGTAACAAGTCAGGGGTATATGGAGGATTATAAATGCTCGAAGGTTTCCGAGCCCATTTCTTTCAATTTATTCCTTTTCAAAACTGCGCTGTGTGACCTGGCATTGTCATGAAGGAGGATGATGTCGCGAATGGGCATAGCCCGTGGTTTGCTTCGATCCATGATTTTTGTCGACAACAACAGTGTAACAACTCAGAATGGTAAGCCGCGTTTATTGTTCGTTGATCGTGAAGAAAATCAACGATTAAAACTCAAACAAACCACCCTTGAGTTAAAGAAAACAGTTGCAAGTACTTTTCCGGCTGAGAGACGGGTTTTGGTTTTGGCTTTGACAGGGCAGCTTTCATCTTTTCTTCGCCACTCCTTACTCGCCATTTTTGATTCGGGAGTGTAGTAGTGTAGTGATAGACCCACGTTTCATCACAAGTTTCAAAAAAACCTTCCCTTCTTGTCGAAATCGATTCAGAAGTCTTTCACTGATCTCTGACCTGACCTATTTTTTATTTTCGGTTGGAAACAACAACAACCTTAGATCCCAGCGAGCTCTAATTTTTCTAAAGCCGAGTTCATCATAATCAAGTGATGATGGATTGAATACTCTACTCCCATAGCCTATACCCACTTTAGCCACTTCTGATGAGATTTGTTTAATAGTTAACCGGCTGATGGTCATCACCTTCAACAACCTCTCGAACAGCACGGATTTATTGTTGGGCGTCGATCATGACTTTCATTTTCGATACGTTCTCGCCCATCCCTGAATTCTTTGTTCTCTGACCCACGTATACACTCGATTCTGAGACAGTGTAGCATTGTAGCATCCCCAAACTGTGCCATCAAACGAGTGAAAATTTCCGATAGTTTAACGCCTTCAGTGGATAAACACATTATGATGATGCGCATTGTGATTGTGCAACAGACGAAGGTACCTTGCGCTCAGTAATGGCTGTACTGCGGATAGAACCAAGCGCAGCTGCGACCTAAATTGGTTTGCCCCTCCTCATAAACCGAACAACACTCGAGCATCGAATCCTCTATATCGGAATTACTTGCTATTCTAAATAGTAAAATTACCGTTTATATTTGATTTACCCTCGTATGTTAGCACAGCAAACGTGCCGCTATAAACGGGCTTTTGGTTTAATTTGTTTACACAACAAGGGACTGAAATGGAACATATTATAGATAAAAGGATTTTTATATACAAAGAACTTTCATTTCATGCTTCTTTATGAAATGGTTTCTTTTGGTGAAACGGCTCTTATCAAAACAGTTCTTAAAGTTGGAAGCAGATGACTAAGGTTGAATAACCGATATATTGTTCTCTTGTCAGCAAGTTTGCTTCGACGTTATTCCGAAAGTCAGAATGATAAAGCCAGATCCCGTTCTGAAAAAACGATAGGGAATCGTTCGGAGACGCAATTGCCAAAGTAAGTTTGAGCGGAGTTCGTGACAATGGCGCTTTTAATCATTCGGGGAAACCAATTCCGTGAGATACAAAATTATCGGTCACGCAAACTCCGACATCCCACACTAAAGACAATAGTACCACGCATATATGTGTTATATACGCACCAACCTTCTCCTAATAAACTCCGTGTCGGATAGCGAAACCTTAAAGGATATCGTCATTAAACGGAACAGAGTTTTAATTAATTTACAACTAAATTTAATAAATAAAAAACTGAAGTTTCAGGAATAACTTTGTTTAATTTCACTAGAATATTTTGCACCCCACTATTACATCATCAGTACAATATTGTACCTAATGAATCTAAACAAAATTATTCTTGAAACTGCAGTTTTTTATTTATTAACTTATGGACATGTAATTAGCAAGTACCCATCTTCTACCACTAAAATATCATGATTTAATTGTTACACAATTAGTATCATCACTATATAGCCAATAATGTGCTAATGATGTGAGTGTAGGTGCTTTGTAATGTAAATCGGTGAAGCTATGTCTACTGGCAATACAATATTTTCAATTAGTTTAATAATCGTCTAATAAAAGAATGGAACTAACTAATGCGCCTATTTCCGATATTCAGGACGTTGTCGTTTCGTCAGAATTTTTAATTGAAAACCTTGAATTTTGGAGATGTGGGGCGTGTTTAAATGTCAGTGTTCGGACATACATTTAAGTATGATATTGGCTGTGGCTAAATGTCTGATGATATTTTCCTATACGAACAACACCCTTTCACTGCCCTCACTCTCCCTATTCCTTTTTCTAATAAGAAAGAGAATATAATATTTGTATGTTTTTTTGATTGATGTATGTAAATTATTACGAACCAGTGGTGTAGGTTAGGTTATGGTGGGAAGGGCTTTCCTAAATGGCGTATGTAAAGTGTTATGCATGAAGGGTGTAGGTTAGATTATGGTAGAGAAGGTTTCCTTGATTAGGTTATGTAATGTGTAGGGATGAATAGGATGAACCAAGGGATAAGTTACGGCATGAATGATCGCCATGATAAAAATGTAAGACAACGGTACTTATCCGTTCAAATGTGGACGGGTTCAACTAGTATTGAATGAATATTTGTACAAAGTGGGTGCCGCGCGAGCTCTCAATCGACAATCGACCAAAAACAACGGATCTATGATTCTAAGCAGTGTTTGGAACTTGGAACTGTTCAATCGTAATACATTGGAATGACTTCATCATCTACACACCGGAGTCCAATCGACAGACCGACAGTCAGCCGGGTGGACTGCACGTGATGAACCGACTCCAAAGCGTGGAAAGACGCAAAAGTCGGCTGGTAAGGTTATGGCATCAGGCATCAGTATTCTGGGATGCTCATGGTATAATATTGATTGACTATCTTAAAAAGGGGAAAACCATAGCGACCAACAACGACCATTACGTAGCGTCATTGGAGCGTTTAGAAGACGAAATCGCGGAAAAGCGGCCTCATTTGAAACAAAAGAAAGTGCTGTGTGCTGTTTGATTAAGACAATGCACCGTGTCACAAATCAATGAAATCGATGGCAAAATTCCATGAATTGGGCTTCGAATTGCTTCCGCGTCCACCGTACTCTCCAGATCTGGCCCCCAGCGACTTTTTTCTGTTCTCAGACCTTAAGGGGATGCTCGCTGAACAGAAATTTCGCGCCGATGAAGAGGTAATTGTAATCGCCGAAGCTGAAGCCTATTTTGAGGCTAAAGACAAATCGTATTATAAAAATGGTATCGAAAAATTGTATGACAGCAATAATCGTTGTATCGACCTCAAAGGGAACTAATAAATCAAATTTTATCAAAAAAAAAATTCTACGCTAGCCTACGAACTTTTCAGCCCGCCTGTTATTCTGCATCTTAAACTAGCTTATCTTCCACCCTCCTTTCCAGAATGTGTCATGAATCAGCGAAATTTCTATGATATCTCCTAAAAGCAGAGTTGGTATATTTCACCCTATATCGATATGGTTACTTTGAGTTACATGTTACATGACGTTCTTTTACTATTGGTTTTCATAGTGACATATGTTTTGAATACACGCTATTATATATTAGCTAATCTTAAAAAAACCCAAGTTCTCCTTTCTTTGTTTCCATACACCTACCTAATTACACTGAATATCAAGCAGATGTTATTTTACATCGTGTCGACTGAAATGACGCAGTTTGTATGTAAAACTGTTTTATTACATTCCGTAATTTTTTCCAAGTGTTTGCAATAATTTTCACTTAATCGCCTGTAAAAGTCGAGTTAATCAAGACTGTACAATACGGTCGATCGTGGAATTAACAGTTGCGTGCGTATGACCTATTTGAGACTGTCGTTCGCGTACGCGATAAGCATGAAATTGAGTGCGCTTACTGGTGATAAGAAAGAGAAAAAAATTCACATTATGTACAATGATAGTAATAAAAACTTGTAAATACTTAAAGACGGACGAGGCGTGACCGAAAAAGTTGACGGCTTCGTTAATAATTTATACAAATACTCGTACGGTAGGTCTGAAAGCAGAGACCATTATCTAAATTGTAGCGGAGGAGGTTTGCATGTGACAAAAATATTTATATTAGTACGATTTTCATTCTACGTTCCGTCATGTCATCAGGCAAATAAAAGCAGGGTGTAATGTATGTGTTAGCGTAAAATCTCATAATCTACATTTTCGTGACATCGCTTGATCGCGGGGGGGTTTGCGATCAGTCGATTTAAGGCCTAAATGCAATCTCACAATGCGATATTACTAAATAATTCTAGTAATTTCATGATAAAAACACAAACTGAGTAGATATTCACTACTAACTGTAGAATTTAGAAATGCAATACTACAATTAGCAGTAAATGTACATAGATGGAGATATACTGGCAGTCACTTGGCATTAATTATCTTACTTGAGTGAAGTAACTTCAGTTTGATTGACCGAGCGGCGAGGTCTAGTGCTCTAGATCATTGCTTAGCATTCGGGAGGTCACCGGGTCCGGCTGCTCTGGTTCATGTTTTCTGTGGTTTCCTTGGATCATTTAGGAAAATGCTGGAGCAGTAATATTCCACAGATAATCTTTCACTTTTCTTCTGTCTTCATTTCGTCCGTCTCATCTTTCTGTCTCTAACCACACCACCCATGGGTAGAATGGGTTCCCATGATTCCTTCAAGGAGGCTGAAGAGGTCGTTACGCCCTACCCTCCGGCTTTGCACTACAGTGTAGGTCGGAAGGACTGCCCGCTCACCAGCACAAGTAGCTGGTGGGAATGAAACACAAAAAAGTTTTTAAAAGTTTTTTGGCGATTTATTAGTGTGCGGCATAGTCTTAACATTCAGGAAGTCAGCGGTTCGAATCCAGTTCTAGTTGCTCCGCTCCATGTTTTCTTGATTTCCTTGGATTACTTAGGCAGTGGTGGGGTAGTAATATTCCGCAGATAACCTTTCACTTCCCTTCTGTCTTGGTTTGGTCCGTCTCATCTTTCACTCCCTAACCACACCACCCACTCACTCTCGCGATTCCTGAGAGGAGCTTGAAGAGGGCCTTACACCCTACCCTCCGGCTTTGCACTACAGTGTAGGTCGATTAAAGTCATAACCTCGCCCGCAAGAGATGAAAATAAATAAAAAGAAGTAAACAAAACAATTAAAGTTCATGCTCTTACTTAATTTTTCACATGTCTAGAAATAAAAACTCATACGATATATTAAAACAATGAGTTTTGCGTTTAAACGTTCTGGTTTATACTCTCACCCCCTTGCCTTACTTCACTTATTATTTAAAAAAGTTTCGTCATACCACTAAAGTTATATAATAAAATTTCACGAACACACAAGCCGTAGTCTGGGGTTTTGCGAAAATGCTATACGATTGCCTTTACGCCTTGTACATAAAGATATCAGCTAATACTGGAGATATTTCCATTCCCATGGGGAGTCCCTCATTTTGTATATACATTTTATTTTGGTCTAAACATACCTGTAAACAGTATAAAATTTCTTCCATAATATATGGGTTAACCTTGTTTTGGGTTAACATTTGTCTAATCAGATCCGGTAATTCGATTTTGGGAATCGAACCGAACAAGTTAGTGACATCTAAAGAGATAAGCAAATTATCAGGTTTTACTTTTACATTTGAAATTTCATTTGCAAACTTTATGGAGTTATTAATACTGAAGCTTTCATTATTTGAAAATCTAGAAATTCAAAAATCATTATATAAAAGCAGTTTTTGGTAAGCAATCAAATTGAAATGTGCAATAACTCAACCCTACTCCTCCTATGTAGATTGTAGGTATAAATGTTCATGATGTTAGTTTTAATTTTAGTACACTTTGTACTCTTGATAATGATCCCTACTGGACCAAAGCAATATTGTCGAGTTACAATAAATAAATTGGTGAGACTTTCCAACTTATATTTATCAAACTAGTTTATAAAGCTTAATTACTGCGAGATTTAAAAAATATTTAATTTGTTTCTTTTATCAAAACAATTGTTCCAAATTGGTTTTGTTGTTAATCAAGACTTGAAAACATCGGCTTCCTTATTATCATTAAGGGGCGTTCTGTATGATCCTAGAATACATTTAAATAAACGTTAAAGTTCGATAGTGACATTTTTTTCTCAATTTCTACCTTTTTAAAGCTTTAAAAAGTTAACTAAATTTTATCTATTGTACATTTATATTAAATTGCCTTCTTCTGAATTTACAAAGTATTACAACATTCATTTTTAAACTTTTCTTTCATAATACCTACATTCAAAAAAAGTTAACTAAATTTTATCTATTGTACATTTATATTAAATTGCCTTCTTCTGAATTTACAAAGTATTACAACATTCATTTTTAAACTTTTCTTTCATAATACCTACATTCAACTAAGGTAGATATATTACTATTTAAAATATTTTTAGATTTCCCTGTTTTGCCTTGATTTCTTTTGTTTTCATCTGAATAGGGATAAAGTTAAGATAATTTGTGAATATTTTAGATTCAGATGGTTGCAGAAATTCCATCTAGAATTCTTTTACTGGTACTTAATAATTTAAAAAGGTTCATATATATTATATAAATTGTGGAAGTTACAACTGTGTTTTCATTTTCAATTCTTATTTATTACCAAAAAGCAGCAAGAAATAGTGGCTTCAAACCACATTTTACAAAAAATTGGTTTTACGTTTAACGAAGCAAAAAATTTATTACAAGAAACAATAAATCTCAAAAGATCCCTTTAAGCATAGTTTTCTTTATATTTTATACATAAAAGATATACATATAATCAAGGATATATATTACTAAAGTCTTCATAAAGAATCTTTGGTACAGTATTCGTTAAAATATTCATTAAAATTATTATATAAGCTGCAATCAGAGTTTTCTAGATATTTTGTATCAATAATTTCTAAAATAGACGGAGATGTTCGAATAACAACTTTGAAAGCAGTTTACTTTTGACTGAAGGGTTGAAATCAAGAAGCCCTTCGAATATTTTCGTTGCCTTTGTAATAAAGGTAGGGAAAGTGCGGAAAAATTCATTCGAATACATTTTTAACTATTTGGTTAGAGGGGTTCAACAAGTCGCATGATTTCTTTTTTTGATCATCAATTTATGTCGGTACCTACATAAAACTTCATCTCAAAATTTGTAACAAAACACTGATTTGACGTATTTCCATTAAATTATATTGTAACGTTCGGGGGTTCAACAATTAAAACTCGAAGACTTTTAAACAGGAACAACAATTTATTTATACTAATATTAATTGGAATTGGAATTTTCTTTTAAATTTTATTTTAATTTCTTGTTCAATTCATCTTCAAAAAGGAACGTCTCCGGATCACAGCCATCCTTTTTTAATGCCTCCTCGAGCTGCCGCTGAAGCTCCGCCTTGTTCCTTCGTCCCGCTCCTCTAATTCTCTTCTTAGCTCAGCTACTTTTAATTCACATAATTTCTTAGTCATCGTAATGTCTTTTACAACCCGCACTAAGTCTTCAACAATCACGTTTAACCCCACACCTGACACCAATTGTAACGTTCGGGGGTTCAACAATTAAAACTCGAAGACTTTTAAACAGGAACAACAATTTATTTATACTAATATTAATTAACTTACTACCAATTACACTATTTATTTAGGTACAATTACTGTCTGTATAGCACTTCTCACTTTTCTATTTATTTGCTACGCGTCTCGATTTATTTCCGATATTATTTTCACGACCTTCAATTTATATCTGCACTCTTCACGACCATCAATTTATATCTGTACTATGAACTTCTGAACTGAACTGTCCTCGGCGATCGTCATTCCGCTTATATACTGTTCCGTTAAATTTCCGGAACACTCCCGAGAAACAGAAAAGTCGGGACCATTTTGTTTTTCGCCGAAATATCGAACAAGTTTCCGCGAAACACAAATACACTAACATGTACTCAGTTGGTACGCACACACTTGCAGTTACGATATACACGTCGAGGCTCGACCGGCTCGCTCATAACATGGGCACTCGACCGCACACAAGCAAACACGCACTCGTTACAATATTTAATTTGAAATACGTTTCGCCGGCACTGCGGTTTCTTCAGAAATTTGGTATAAATTCTATCAAACACATGCATAATTTGGAACATAAAATAAATATGAATGGTCCTAAACCACTTCGCGGTATTATAATGAAACTAGTAAGGATCATGCAGTCAACTGAGACTTTGGCCTATTTTCTTTCGTGTCCCGGATTGTAATTTCTATGCCTTCAGACTCAGATTATCCGGAGGTATGCGGATGTACTTATTAAGAGTGCTTTTAATTTGCAAAACAATTCTATTCAAATAGAAGCAGTGTACCGCTCAAGAGTATTAAGGGTTTTTAATCGATATTTACATATAAATTGTTTTCCTACCCTTCTACTATACCAATGTACGAATATCTATGTTCATTGGTTCGTAAACAATCATCACATTTCCATGTCCATCTGTTAATATCGCCTCCCAGATAAAGTACGTTTTGTTCAAAACAAGTCTTTATTAAGTATCTCTATTTTCAAAAATTCGAATGCGTATCTGATAATGACATAAAAAATGTATGTGTAAGCTCCACTGGCCATGAATTCGTCTCCATCTGGCCATAATATGAAAATTTTGTTGGTACTTAATAGCAAAAACTACATTTTACTATAGCTAAAGGCATGTAGTTTTCTTACCAAAGTTTCATAATACTTTTCGGATTCAAGTAACGAAATAATCTCACAAATTAAGTCTGAAAACGTTTTGGACGATTTAGTACCATTTTTCATATTGTTTGCAGAACCACAGCTTTTTTGCCTTAAAAAATCCAGAAACTCAAAAAATGGCAATAAAACGTCAAAAATGTTTTCAAACCTGTGTTTATTAGATTTTTCAGTAATTTACCTGGCATATCTGTCGTCACTTCGAATACTAACACATGGGCTAAAAGTCCCGGGCCTAACACATAGATGGCGCTAGTTTTATTGCATTCACCTCTTTTTCAGTTAGTAATAACCTTCAAAAGACAGCTTCATTTCAGCTCAATTTTATGATATTCTATTCATTAGTTTGTGTGTTAATGTGCTAAGAATGACTTTATCTAGCTACTTTTGTTATTTACAAAACAATGGTTCAAAAACAATTTCATGTTTAAATTTTACACTGCGTTTTGATGGAAAAAATACCGTTCAGACGAAGCAATGAAAGCAAGCTTGGAAAGTGTTATGGAGACTCCGCTCCATCGGAAACAACCGAAACAAAATGAAACTTAGGTTTGCTGACTTCAAACGTGGTCATAACATAGAGACACTGATGATGCAGAACGCAGTAGACGTCCAAATGAGGCGGTAACACCAGAAAACATAAAAAAATCCACAATGATAATGAATTTTGAAAAATGAAATTGCCTGTGTTAGCTGACATCTTAAATATATTGAAATAACGTGTTGACTTTAACATATATTGCATGAGGATTTGACTATGAGAAAACTAAAGCTCTGTTCAAAATGGGTGGCGTGTTTGCTCACTGTTGACCAAAAACAAGAACGTGTTGATGATTGTGAGCAGTATTTGACCATGTTTAAACGTAACATACCGGAATTTTTGCGTCAATATGTGATATATGTGGATAGGATAAAACATGGATCCATCACTTCACCCTGGTATCAAAACGAACGTCATCTGAGCGACTGGTGAACCTCGTCCAAAGCGCAAAAGCTCGTCGAAAGCACTACAATCGGCTGGAAAGGTTATGGCCTCGGTATTTTGAGATGTTCGTGGTGTTATATTCATCGACTATCTTGAGAAGGGAAATACCATCTACAGTGAATTGTACTAATTATATAGCGTTATTGGAAATTTGAAGGCAAAGAAACGGTCGCATATCTTATTAGTTCTTCGTGTCTCAGAAGATGTCCTACCAACCTATAGCTAATAATACCTCCACAGTCGCCTATAATATCACATCTCAAACGCTTCTAACATTCTCTTTTTTTGCCGAGTCCGTCAGTCCACGTTTCGACCAGAACCACTCTCTTCATTTGTATACGAAAAGTATTATGAGCTATGTGTATGAAACTACAAACATACAGTGGCCGGCACCTAAGGAGATTCAGCAACGGTCAGATTGACTTTTAGCATAGCAATAAATGAATGAGCAATAAGAATATAGCTGGACTGAAGCGTCAACTTGTAGTTCAGCGGCGCGTATCACTGAGATAAAAAGTACTGAACACGAAACACAAGTGAATTCATTCAATCACGGTTATAAGTCCCCAATTATATAAATATAGGAATAATAGGTAATTTAAAGATTATTAGGTGTGGTATGCATAGAAATAAGTTGTTGACAAACAAAATAAAGGTGAATGAACAAAACCTGATAATATGAATTACAAATACTGATTTTAAAAGTAGATAACATAAAAACTTTTAAACACATCATTTATATTGTCTTGCAGCTTTTAAAAACTTTCAATAAATTCACTATCCTCGTCAGTTAATAATATAATAATAATTAGTTCTTTAGTTGACACATCAATTATTCTTTCACGTTTCAGGTATTCCAATTCTAGTTTAATGACATGACTACATCTTTTTTCCAATCTTCTGAATTTATTTTGGCAAATTGTTCTTCTGTATCTTGGATTATAAAAGGTGGTCAGTTCGTCTTTAGAATAGTATTTGTTTTTCGGCCTCAACTTTTCAACCTTTACTAGTTGAAGTTCCTAAAACAGTTTCACATTTACAAAAATGTGGTTTGAATATTGCTTACAAAACTAAATTTTCTATAGGTAAATTTATAAAAAAATAATAAAGATAAAATTAAGAAAGAATACCAATCAGGAGTTTACAAGTTAACCTGTAGGACTTGCCAAAAAGTGTATATTGGGCAAACCGGTAGAAACTTTAGAAAACGCTTGTCAGAACATAAACACAGTTATATAGAAAACAATATTGATTCTACATACGCCAACCACGTCACAGAAGGACACCTTTTTAATAATAATTATGACATATTACATTTACAAAATAAGTAATAACTACTCAACATCTGAAGAAGTCATTGTTTGACGAAACGATTCGTCACGTTTTTAAATAAAGTTTGTGAAAATCATAAAGAAGTGTTGTTTTAATATGATTATCGATTTTCATCAAGTAAAGGTCGAATCAATTCAATTAAAGAAACTTATTTTTCTTTTGGAATTTATATATTTGTAAAAGAAATTGTTCGAATGGTATCCAAAATAAAGCGAAGAAGAATATCTTTGGCACTCATTTCCCAGAAGTTTTAAGCATACATCTCACGTAATCCTCTAAAACTTCATACATATATTTTCAATATAATCTTTTGCCATGCTTTTCAAACGTCTACTTCAAAATGTTACTGAGGACGAATGTCTGAATAATATTGTAGTTGTTCCATTTTTTCTTCAGAGGTGTAGAACCTTAATTTTAAGAAATGGAATATTTCAAATACCTATGTGCTCTACTAAAGAAAGTTTAGATCCACCTGCTAAAAAAATTCGCAAAGAAAACGAAAAAGATACTCACCTAAAATTGTTGTTAAGCGTTTCCAGCAAACAACAAAGCTCTACAATTATTGATTTAACTAAATAATTATAAGGAATATTTTTATTTCTAAAAGTTAGTCGTTTAGTATTCAAATCGAGGTTGAGGATCAGTTATGTAATATGGTACAATAGAAAGTTCTAAACCTCGAAATTCTGTGCTGACTTTTATATTTCCATTTTTTGATTCATTAATTATGTCTATTTTCCTCTATTCCATTAACTTCGAATTATACCTTCAATTTGAGCTGTCTGCTTTCGACAAAACTAATAATGGAAGATTATGAAAAATGTAGGGAGGAAACCATTAACCGCTTAAGTAAAATATTGCCTGACATTCTATCATTCGATCCAAGGTTTTCATGACAGATAAAAAGAAAATTTCTGTATGCAGTATCGTTACGGTGGAAAATGCACTGCGGATATTTTAGTGAGTAAATAAGGTTATATGCTAGCGAGATGCCTTTTTGAGTATATACTTAGAAAAATAGGTTGCTACAAAGTTGCATGTGAGTACTTTTCGGAAAACAAACCTTGATGTATGACATATTCGAAGCTAACGTACATTTTCTGTTCTTCGTGACTATTCCCCAACCGATTTTAATGGATCAAGATGTTGCATATGGTTTTGTGTCGTATATGTGCACAATAATTAATTTCGGATTAAAGACAGTATATCGTCATCTACTGATATTTACTGCTAACTGTGGCATTTCCGATCGACAAGTTATAGATGCTACCTATGGTGTTCTGATGAGATCAAAATCGCGATCCACATCTGGTAATGTTCTTTTTCAAACCAGAAAAGAGATTAAAATCCTTGTTCGTCTAAATATTTAGGATCAAAGGTCACACATTTGATTACACTGTTGATTCAGAAAGATTCTTAGACGAAGATAAGATATCCAAAAAAAAGAAAGCATTAAAATGCTTGTTCGTGTAAATATTAAGGATCAAAGGTCCCACATTTAATTACACTGTTGATTCAGAAGGATTCTTAGACGAAGGTAACGTATCCAAAAAAAGAAGGCATTAAAATCCTTGTCCGTCTAACATTAAGGATCAAAGATTCTATATTTGAACAAGGATTTTAATGCCTTCTTTTTTTTGGATATCTTCGTCTAAGGATCCTTCGGAATCAACAGTGTAACTCTATGCCGGTAGGGGTATTAGCCCTCGGAGTTGTTTCTATTGATTTCATATTCATAAATTTCCTTTATTAATTTGGTTTGCGTGCTTTTCACTAAATACGAGCTGCGTTGTTGATTCAGTATGTAAAGCAGATTCCTTCGTAAGGCTTTGTAAAACATATGAAATACAACCTTTAACAGTAAATATCAGTACATGGAGATGCCTTTAATATGATATTCAATCAACTCCCTTTTACGAACAGCTTCGGTTTGATCAGTAATTTATCGATGCTACCTGTGGTGTATGATGATGATGGTGCAAATCGGGATCCACATGTGATAATTTCGATAATATTTTGACCAAGAACAAAATGTACTTCAGTAATTTTTAAATTATTTGTACTTTATTTCAATTTGGTTTATAAAATAAAAAATTTCGATTGTTTTATAATTCGAATCGATGAAGGCTTCAAATTTTGTAACTTCATAATCACATTTAATAAAACACAGATGAGTTACAAAAGGTTTTTATTGATATAAATTATTATATATTGATTAAAAACAACAAAGATCCCACCAGAAAAGAAAATAAATCTGGAATTTATAAGTTAGATTGCGGTAGTTGCAGCAAATCTTACACTGGACATACTGGAAGAGCTTTTAAATATCGTATAAATGAACACAAGAAATGTTATGAAAACAAAAATTATCAGTCTACTTATGCTAATCACCTGGTTTCTAACTCACATAACTTTAATGATAACTAAGATACTACATATTGAAGCTAAAGGTATTAAATTGAATATACTAGAAACTATGGAAATAAATAAATTAAATAAATTAGGATTAATTTTAAACGACCAAACAGATTTGAACAATTCTCCTCTACTAAACATTTAAACTTTTCACCCCCACCCTTATAATTTAGTATTTACGTCGACTTGTAATTAGTTTAAGTTTATATTACTTCACCACCTGAAGAGGACATTGTATGTCGAAATAATATTATTGTGGTATCAATAAAAACTTTCTGTAACTCATCTGTGTTTTATTAAATGGTTTTATAATTCATTGTGCTATCATATAGGTAGGTTTGTAAGGTAATTTTGTGAAGCTACCTCCTCTCATTACACAAAACTATGAAGTTACCTGACTATAAATACATCTAACTAAAGGCTGGAACTTCCTAACGCAGCTACTTTCAATGTCCAGGATATTGTCGTTTCATCAGAATATTTAATTCAAGATGACCAACGTTTTGACATGTTGGGCGTATTTAAATGTCAATTTTCGGTCATCGTAAGGCCATAGGTAGAATGCAGTAGTGGCTGTGGTTAAACTTTGCTAAATTCAAGTGCTTATGTTTACCAATTAAAGTTTAGTTGACCTTATGAAGTTGATACAACAATTATTTCTCTTATCATTATCTAAGCAAACTTCAGGGAATTATCGATTTAAGTTACAGGCGTAGTCGCATTCAGACAGCTTAACGAAATTAGTTTGAGTTTACCAAGCGAACTTTACCATATGTTTAGTCTATAATTTTCGATTTGATGTGCAAGTAAAGGAAAATGGTATTATCTTACAAAGTCTAACGATGTTCACAAAACAGTCACAAGAAAGACAAAGTGTTTGATAAACTCTCCGTTAAAAATATTCGTTAGTTAATTAGTTTAAGTGATTATAGTTGTTTGCTTAATACCTAATTGTATAATACTACTTAATAATAATAATTACGCTTATAATATGTCATTCCAACTGGACTTATTTTCGTATACTATGATACTGATTTCTTTTTCAAATTAGCTTTCTTTTCTTAATGTGTGTAGTTTATTTAACGAAAATGTATCTATAGTATTGTCACGTGAAGGCAACCAACCATACGTGAGACATCAAGATCTGTAGTGAGGGTTGCCTGGATTCCGAGAGCGATAGAAGACAAATAGCGAATAGTGAAGAAGTGATTTACTGAGCGAGCGAATTGTAAATTAATAACAGTGGTATTGTTAAAAAAAAATAATTACTAGAAATAGACAGTTTGTTTGATTTTGCAATAGTGTGTATCGTTAGAAAGTACTTCATTCATTAGTAGTTTCACGGTGAAGGTGAACAACCTTCTCTAACATCCCTTTTGGCTTTAGATATGCTAATTTTTCATCCAAAAATTACAAGTCTTCTTTTATAGCGCCGGTTAAGGAATTAATACGTAACTTTTTTACCTTTCTTCTAGAAGAAGTTTTATTTTTAAGAAAATTTGTTCCCTAGCAAGGAACAGGTGGATTAAATTTCTTACATCATTATCCTTCTCATTTTCTACATAAATCATGGAGGACTTAAAATGAATAAGTTTAACTTTCCTCGAGGGACTAAAAGAGAACAATTCTAAAAGGGAGGAGGTTTTGCGCCAAAATTTCCTAAATTAACCTATTATTCCATACACAATTACTTTTAATAAATCAAATGTTTTGTACGCATTTTGTATTATTCATTATTTAGGGAACAATTTAATAAATGAATACTTCGTTCAGGATGATTAGTCTTTGAAAGTCGCAATTTGAATGCGTAAAAGTGACTGCAACACAATATGTTAATTAATCTTACATAACTATACTTATTGTAAGCGTTACAATTTGTTTATGGTTATTGATAATTTCGAATGTGATGTTACGCAATCAACGGTTATTTGTATTATATTACACATATTTGCAAATAAAACATTAATAAAAATCTGTTTTGAGAGATTTCCATAATTTACTTTACTTTTTAATAATATTAATTGATTCCGCGGTTGGATAATTGTAAAACATCTTCAATAAAGTAAAAACACACACATTATATTGTTTTACACTATTTTATTAGAACTACTCTAACAATTGTTTCGACTGATTATGTCATCATCTGAGAGTTGTAAAGAAACTAACTGAATTAATTAACTAATTAGCTAATGTCTGCAACAGATTTGAATATAGGACTATTTAGCCCTTCTGTTAAATCATTTGTGATAGTTAAGTTTGAATTTAGTGTTTTTTGAATTTCAAGTTTTTCCAAATAGTTTCTAATAATGTTTTATGTTCTTTTAGTCTTGTTTGAAAGTTACGGCCAGTTTGTCCTATATAAATCGCATCACAGTCATCGCAAGTAATTTTGTATATATCCGATTTCTTTAATTTATTTATCTTATCGATTTTATTGTTAATTAGCAATTCTTTTGAAGTGCTTATATTGCTACTTATTGTATTAATTTTAATATTTCTTAACTTATTATATATTTTTGGACTAATATCTTTATAGAATGGAATGGGAAACCACTTTTCCTTTGTGTGGTGGTGAGACTGGTAAAATTGGTTAAGTATCCTCTTTTTCTGTTTTTTGTACAATAATTTATCTATTAGGATTGAACTATGGCCATTGTTTATCGCTATTGTTTTTATTACATCCAATTCTTTATTAAAGTTTTCAGGATATAAGGGACAATTAATTAATCTATGCAGAAGACTATGGAAAGTACATAACTTAATATTAAAGTCTTGATTAGAATAATAAGGTATTATAGCATCCGAAAAAGTATTTTTCCTGAAAATATTAAAGTCTAGAGAATTTTTCATATTCGTAATTTTTAGGTCTAAAAAATTTAGATAGCCATTTGATTCTTCTTCCATAGTAAATTGAATTTTATTATTAATAGAGTTTACAACTCTCAGATGATGACCTAATCAGTCGAAATAATTGTTAGAACAGTTCTAATAAAATAGTGTAAAACAATATCTTGTATGTGTTTTTACTTTAAACAGAATATGTTCACAGCTAACGATCTTGGCTCCTCCTACTTATTCTTTGTATAGGCTTAATGGAATTAAAGAACGAAAACTGTTTATTTCTGTCAGCAAATGTTTGTTTTTATCTACAGAGAGATAAATAAATAAACTCACTATGTGCTTGCCGTTTACTCTGGTCTTTTTTTTTCTATTCAGTAAAAAGAAAACAACAAATGAACTATCTCAATTTTGTGATTTAAGATGGCCTTTTCCCTTTATAACAAACTAATAGCATCAACCTTACAAATGGGATAAGTACTAAAAGGATTATTTATTACTCTAGTTAATGGGGACTGGTGGCTACGTTCGCAAGGGTGCATACTCTCTACTAGTTATTAAAAATTGAAAGTCATTTATTCCTGTCAATTTCATAACATAATCACATTTAATAAACTTTTATAAGCAAGTAGATTTGTTCCAAGGGAGCCTTAAAGGCGACAGGGAGCTAACAAGGCAAGTACCCTTCGTGGTCGGGACTACCTAAACCCTTGTAGTACATTGCGACGAGCCCCTAAGTCTCGTCGCTCTCACGGTACCAATTTAAACTTTCAAGTGGCTATTGGTACCCCAAAGCAGCTCTCGTTAAGTGGCACACATTTCCTGTGTACGCATGTAAATCAAATATAAACGTAAGTTTGTAAAATAATTTATTAATTAATGGTACACACAAACTAAACATTTAACATTTTTCAATGTAATCACCTCTGTGCTCTACATACTTTTGCCACCGATTTTGAATCTCCACTTCTTCATTGCTTTCAAATCCTTTGCCTCCAAGTAATTCTTTCAAGGGCGTGAACAAAAAATAATCACAGGGTGATTAAAGTCAGGGCTATAATGATGATATAATGATGCTTGAAGGTTTCCCAGCCCATTCCTTCCAATTTATTCCTTGTCAATACTGCGGTGTGTGGTCTAGCGTTGTCATGAAGCAGGATGACGGGATGACGTCTCGAATGGGCATACCCCGTCGACAACAACAGTGTAACAACTCAGAATAGTAAGCCGCATTCACTGTTCGTTGATCGTGAAGTGAATCAATGAGTGATACTACCCTTGAATCAAAGAAAACAGTCGCAAACACTTTTCCGGCTGAAAGACGGGTTTTGGCTTTGACAGCCAAAAGGGCAGCCTTCATCCTTTCTTCGCCACTCCTTACTCGCCGTTTTTGATTCGGGAGTGTAGTGGTGTAGTGGTGGACTCACGTCTCATCACGATTGACGATACATCTCAAAAAACCTCCCCTTTTTGTCGAAATCGATTCAGATGTCTTTCACTGATCTCCGACCTGACCTGTTTATTCGTTTATTTTCGGTCAACAGCCTTGGAACCCAGCGAGCACTAATTTTTCTAAAACCAAGTTCATCAGTGATGATGGATTGATCATTATGAACACCATAGCTAATACCCACTTCTGATGAAATTTGTTCAATAGTTAACCGGCTGATGGTGATCACCTTCAACAAGCTCTCGAACAGCACGGAGACTTGTTCTTAGGCGTCGATCATATCTTTTATTTTCGACTGTGCCTTCAAACGAGTAAAAATTTCCGATGGTTTAATGCCTTCATTGGTTAAAAACATTATGATGATGCGTATTGTGATTGTGCAACAGACGAAGGTACCTTGCACTCAGTCATGGCTGTACTGAGGACAGATATAGATCGGAACGTGCTAAGCTAAATAGTAAACTTACCGTTTACATTTGATTTACCCTCGTATTAACTAACATGCTTTGCATTAATTCCACCTTGACCTGTGCATGCAATCCACTAATGGGTCATATTAGACGTCACGTTACACTCTACTCTCTATGCGCCTTGCGGGAGAGGGATCGCCCCTACATTAGCCGCCACCATATATGCTGACCAACGGACTTTTCTTTACGTCCGGCAGATCCTTCTCACGTTCTAAACTTAACCTCTAGATAGCTCGGAGTTGTATAGCTCCACACACTCGTGCATGAGTACTAAACCTCCGCCTCAATGACAAGGCGAGGGTCCTAGAGGGAAAAATTGATAGCAAACGTTTAAATTGGTGAAACTACGTTAAATGCTGCCACGACTATTTGTCACTTATGAATCTCAGAATTTTGATATTACTTTTTAAAAATTTAAACGTTACGATCAAAATTTTTCAACATATTTCTGTTATACAGTTTATTTAAACGTCCCAGCGATTCGCATTTTTGCACTTTTTCTAGCAGTTACAACCTACACGAGACGCGAATTGAACAGCTGCGTCGTTACTCATTTCATCATTCATATATCTTTTGTTTGAAATATTTTATAGAAGTCGAGAACTTTAATTTCGTTGCAAAATTAAGCTGAACTGCTCTCTGAATTACAGTCACTAGCTTCCAGTATATTGTTGTGCACAAAAGGTCGGATAGTTAACCGTTTAAAATTAGTTTTCAGGATATAATTTCAAACTAATCATTATGACGCCAGTGACGTCGACTCTCTGGTTAATGTTACTTTATATGCTGTTGGAAAACTTGGTCTAAAAGTACGTTCTTTACATAGACAGTCAATTTAAATGAATCCTTCGTAAAGCCTCGGCGAACTTAAAGTACCAGTAATTAAGTTAGTCAGTTTATGCAACTTCTAACTTCAGGAGTTGAATGGAAATTTATGTAGGGTATGTTAAGACCAGTTTACCTTCAGTTTTTCTTTCTCAACTGCTGATATCATTCCCGTCGGAGATTAAACATTACAAATTGCTACAGCATGTTTTATATTCGTTGGTTGAGCCAACAACATACTGTTAACACGTACATAAAGCTTCCAAGTCATTGTTCCTAATGTCTTTAGACATGTTGGTAATCCAGACAAAATCTATAGAATTTTAAAAAAGTGAAAAGAATATCCAGCCTGTTAGATCAATAATTTGAAACAGTTAATACAATGACGTATTTTTGTGAACTATATACTTATACAGGGCTGTTCAAACTAAGTGGTACATTAGAAGTAAAAAATAGGAGACTGTGGTAAAAGAATAATTAAAGACTCACCCTAATTACCACTAACTAAACTGAATATGAGCGGATAAGTCAAGTGTTGCCCAGCATATTTTTAAAATAAATCATCCTATAGGCCCTAAATGTTTAAAATTAATCAAAGAAGTCTCTTACAAATCTGAACTTGACGCTTGGGAAAGTTTATTTATTCAAAAGAATAAAAATATTCTTATGAATTCAGATCTTGGCCCAATACCCAATGCCGTCTTGTTTCAGCTATTGCAATAGGTTTAATTAATTAAGTACTCTTTGACTTATTAATATTAAACTGTTTTACCTCCTTTTCTTCACATTTTTCGATTCTTGAAGCATGCGCATTTAATATTTACCCATTAGGCCTTAACTGCTGTTACTGAACAAGCTTGTTAATTGTTTTTTCATTTTTTCCCTGATTAGGCATGATGTAGTGAATCATGCGTTATTTACATAATATGGTCTCATAAAGGCTGTCTGTATGTACTAACGGTTATTGAACACACACATTCCTTCAATCTATTTCTCTACTTATTTTTCGAAGCATACATTTGTAAAGTTGTCTTTTCCATAGGATTACAACATTGGTTTTTTAAACACTTTACAAATGGCACTGAACGTATTCAAGTTTCCTCCCAACCCTTCTTCTACTTTCGACTATCTTTCCGGTCCTCAACCACCGCCCCTATAAATAGAGATAATTTTAAATTTTAGAACCGAGCGGCGTGGTCTAGTGCTCTAGATAATTGCTTAGCATTCGGGAGGTCACCGGTTCGAACCCGGGTTCGACTGCTCTGGTCCAAGTTTTTTGTGGTTTCCTTGGAGCATTTAGGCAAATGCTGTACTAGTAGTAGGCAGTAATATTCCACACATAATTTTTCACTTCTCTTCTGTCTTAATTTCGTCCGTCTCATCTTTCTCTCCCTAACTACACCACCAACCCATTCCCACAATTCCTGAAAAGAGGCTGAAGAGGGCCTTACGCCCTACCCTCCTGCTTTGCACTGCAGTGTAGGTTGGAGGGACTGCCCGCCCACCAGCACGAGTAGCTGGTGGGAATAAAATACAAAAAAGTTTTTTTTTTTAATTTTAGAACCAGTCTTGCGTTGATAATTCCCACGTGTGAAGTGGGCGAAACACGTGTCAGCTCATATTAAATTAAGTTAATTGTAATTGGGGTGAGACTTTTTTTACTTAATGGTACATTAGAAGTTTTAAAACTTTGTTTTCTTTTCTGAATGCCCAGTATAATTCTGTAGCTTAATTTTGGCATGAAGTTCTCTTTAATCCTTGATAACAACTAGTAACAATTTTAACAGATTAAGTCATTTTTTATGGCAGTCATAATTTGTTTGTTGTTGAGTTAAGTTTTAACATAATTTTAAAAATCATGTTTCCATAAAAATCATTATTTCACAAATAACGAACTACGTCGCAAACATAAATTGTATTTATTAGCGTTGTCATTTTTGTAACAAATATTTTTTCTTTGCAGTATAATATCCAACACCGACATGAGCTTTCTAAGCTCATTACAAGAATACGTCACCAATAGCGTAGCAGGACTCACACTCAACCCTAAAAGGTAAGCCACTATACCTTTTTCAACCATTTATAATAGCAATAGCAGCTACGGCCCATAAAACAGGTTTATGTGCTATGAACGGGCTATTTACGACATACAGACAAGGGTAAATTTAACAACAGTGGCAGATAAGCAAAATTTGTTTTTAACGATCAATAAATGACAAGCAAAGGATTTTATGAATATAATCGCTACTTGACTGTATCAATGTTTTTTTTTTGTCAGAATTATTTAAGAATTGATATTTAATTTTGAAGTTGTAGAGATAGGCTTAGGAATAAATATCTTATTAATTATTGCCCTATTATTTGATGGACGTTAATAAGCCTGGCCTAAAGTAGTGTTTAGATTCTCACTATTTTTACTTCAGTTAGTAATGAACAATTAGTAAATTCTGGCATAATTACAATGAGTACAGACAGCGTAGTGAACGACATCTGTTAAAAAAATCTGTTCTAAAATAATTATTTATTTCCTACAAGCTTTTGTAAACATGTTCATCTGTATTATTCAGAAGAGAAAGAATTCGGACCAGCTTTTCCTTTCTGTTACTTAAATATTAATTCCTTATTTTTTATTTATAATTTTCTCCGGTGGAAAAATAGTGTTTCCTAATTAGAACAAACAGCGACATAAAATATACCTCTCTCTTGGTTAAAAATTTACAACAAACAGCATGTAAGTTACAATTAGTATTTACTAACTTGAACAGCATCCATCCTTTGTGTTTGCTTGAATTCTATAATGTAATTGTGTAAGGCAGATATCAAAAAAGTTGGACCCTTTATGCAGTTCATTTAAATTTAATGAACCAGACGAATAATGCTTTTAAAAAGAAATTTTTTATTCAATCGTCTTACAAAAATATATTCCAAAAGAATTTAGGCATCGGAAGAAATGAATCGGGTAAAGTTCAATAATAATAATAGCTTACGCAAATAATAGGGTGAAAATGATTTTTCCTGGGTGAATTATGATGTAAAATAATAATGTGTTTAGGTAAATATTTCGTTTAGTTGTAAAATTATATTGTGTAATTAACGCATTTAAGCAACAACAACTCTCTCTAAAATTAGCTCCTAATGCGTAATCTTTCCGAGATTTTTTTTTCCAAAACTAATTAGTTAGAAACTAACAGACGTAAAGGTCTCATGTTTGTAAAGGTTAGACTACCGCTTACGAACAACATCAACGTAAATAAATACAGACAGCGATGTGGACGCCATCTATAGCTATTTGCTACAAATTTGTGAGATTCAGTAATATTAAAGAAGGTCCTTTCCTAGTAAGGATATCGACTTGTTCAACTGCACCTACGGCGTAGCTAACTACGTGGTAGGCACGTATCCAGATAGAACAAAAATAAAAATATGCTCTTGGTTATCAACGTATTTCTCAGCAGTATAGGGTTGAGTGGGTGACACACACCGTGCAACGGATGTTGCGCGCGCAATGATAGCGAAAATCCGACAGTATAAAGTTAGCAAAGTCGCTGGTCTCGGCGGTCGCTACTGTTCTCTGATTGGGGCTAGTTTGCACCCCGACCAATAGGAGTAACACTGCGTGGCGATCTTATTTAAATAAGTATTCAAAAACATTAATGGAGAAATATTTTCCGGGCTGGTTGGCCGTGGTTGATTATTTTGGAAAGTTCCAGACGTTTCATCTCCAACTACGGATGACATCTTCAGTAGGATACATTGAAAGATCATAGGATCGTGTGATCGACCAGGGCCAACCAGTCCGAAAAATATTACTCCACTAGTTGGCACCGGCCGTGAAAGCCTAAATTATACATTCGAAAACATTGTTTCAATAAATAATTATTATTATATATCGGCTAAATTAATATATAGCTTCTAACGTATGTACATAAGTGAGTATCTACGCACACCATCTCTTTTTGTCATTATTTGCTCGCCGCATTAAATTTAATTTTACAAAGCAATATCAGAGATCAGATTTAATAGTTGTAATATATCTCTAAACACAAGGGACCATTCCTATTACATCGCTCTCTTTTGGGAATGATTTTCAAAAAGTTAAATTGAATCAAACCTCGTCCATCCACCTTAAAAGTTCCTATTGCATTTGTTCGCTCGAAAGGGTAATTCCATAAGAGCGAAATCACTCAAGATCTGAAAAGTTTCTGTTGGCAGTTCAAATGTCTTGAATGTGAGATCGTACCTGAATGTATCATCTAACATATATATAAATTAGGTAATAATGTATCTACTACATTTTAAATAGGTACTTATAATCGATAAGTAAAATTCACAAAATTACAAAAGTACCTTAAACCAAAACGTTAAGAGAATCAATATGTTGTAATAGAAAATCCATAATTAATTCGCAAAAATTATATCATTTTTAAGCAACGACAAAACTTTACGATTTTATTATTCACTAAATATAAATATTGCTAAGTAAAATAATATTTGTACGTTTTCACAAATATACCATATATATTTAATATCTACGCAAAGATCAAACCTTATTGTAGTTTTTGTTTTTAATATTTATTATAAGGGAAGGCAAAGAAACTTATATCGACATACACATATGGTTTCCCAAAAGCAAAAACCAATACCAGTTAGATGAACATTACAGTGAGTACCGGTGGTTCAGTAGCGGCTCAGGGTAGTTCATATAAGGAGTTTACCATTTCAAAATTAATAGTTATAATAAATAATTGCTTATGCAATCCTTAAAAACAAAATAAAGCATTTTTAACATCGCATTATTTTTCTGACAAACATCTAGTTTAAATTTTCTTATAATGTGTTTTATCTTTAAGAGATTTGTTTTCTTAACGTAACTGAGGTATCGGCCGATTACAATTGTAATTAAAATTAATTGTCCATTAAAATAGCAACACATTTCATTTGTTACTATGCCACTGCAGATCGTAAGCAAACTAAAATACTTGCTCACTTGACAGGTATTATGTGGCATTGAAGATACTCGAAATACAACTTTTCCCACCTCTAATGCAAAGTTAAAGCTGAACGGATCAATGATCTGCCTTTGCTCATCCAACGGCCCGCAAACTATGACGTAATACTACCAAAACACCCAACCACCGTTTTCTTCTTATTATTTTTTATTCAGGAAGGGCGCAATTTTTCTTGGCCTCATTTGAGAGCCACCAGAGCAATGCTTATTACCTCGAGGCTGGGTCGGATTCTAATCCCGGCCAATGGCATTCTTTTCTTTTTCTTCTTATTTTATTTAAAATAAATTAATGGATACTATTTTATTTTTAGTATTATTACTAATTTATTTAAAATATCATTTAGTTTGTAGATAAAGATTGCAACAGGTACTAATTTTCTAAGTCAATTTAATAAAAGATAATCAATTAATCTGTTAAAACGTTAACCAACCAACGATACGAAAAATAAATACGTATAAAAATGTAAAAACTCTACTTTTGTTTTATCCATATCGCACCACCCTCTGGTATAGTTTACACTCTCAAAACACGCAAATGTACAAACCAATCCTCGGCCTGTATCCATGATTTATTTTGCAACACATTATTGCGTAAGAAAGCTATTTTGCAATTTTATAATTTTATTTGCGTAACATACATAAAAAATATATTAATACTTTAATTTTAAAATCACCACATATATAACAGTATGTTGTTCAACATCGTGGTCTATTTTCCTAGACTAGTTATTTTTCTGTTGTGTACGGAAATTTTTGTTTTTGACGTATTGTGACGTGTTCAGTCACGAAAATACAATTAAACGAACGAAAACAACGAAATTTATTAACAACTAAAATTATATTAACACAAGTCTACACAATTTTTCACACTAGTAAATCTATTTCTTCCGTTGCCATATACTTCGCCACTAGTTATACTCGCGTTTTACTCTATGACTATCGCCTGTCTGTCACTCCTGTCATTTGTCAACGCACGATGTAAACAAACTGACTCTGCAGTCGCCTTTATAGTTTTCAGCATTCCTTCTAGAACGTTCTACAACCTTCTCGTGTTACTATTGTCTTTTTATTGATGGTTGCTAGAATATTCCAGACGTATCTAGGCCGAAAATATCCATTATCTTTTCCAGAAAGGTGTGTTAATTAGGACTGAACCAACCCAAGCCACAAGTACAGTTCGTGACAGTATAAAAATCCTTTTTAATAAAGTTTGATTAAATTGTTTTTGAGGATCGCTCCTGAAGTTTGAAAATCTTACAAATAGAAAAATGAAAACAGTCTTTTCCTTCGATATTTGTATTTTTAATAATGTCGTTCCCTTCTACTAACTAGGAATGAAATATTTTCTCCAAATTGGGACTCAAAGTATTTCTACTTGTTATTATTTAAAGTAAAATAAAAATATAAAGCCTTAACTGTAATATTTAGTTGTCGCTGGAAACTTCAAATGTATTATAACGTTCGGGGGTTCAACAATTAAAACCCGAAGACTTTTAAACAGGAACAACAATTTATTTATACTAATATTAGTTAACTTTTAAAACACTAACGAATAACTTATTACTAAACTTAGCTTTACTACCAATTACACTATTTATTTTTGTACAGTTACTGTCTGTATTACACTTCTCACTTTTCTATTTATTTACTACGCGTCTCGATTTATTTCTCACCTTATTTTAACGACCGTCAATTTATATCTGCTCTCTTCACGATCATCAATTTATATCTGAACTGAACTCGGCGATCGTCTTTCCGCTTATATACTGTTCCGTTAAATTTCCGAAACACTCCCGAGAAACATAGAAAAGTCGGGACCATTTTATTTTTCGCCGAAATATCAAACAAGTTTCCGCGAAACACAAATACAGTAACATGTACTCATTTATTACGCACACACTTGCAGTTACGATATACACGTCGAGGCTAGGCCGCAACCGGCTCGCTCACATACATGCGTACTCGAACGCACACAAGCAAACACACACACGTTACAGTATAAATAGAAAATTTAAAAAATCTTCAGCATTTTCTAAATGCGTATATTTTGATCTTCAAATTGGAGGAAAGGTGCCATTCTTCCTTAAGTCCATTTCTCCTACGTTACCCATTGCTGGTCTAATTCTCCTAAAAGGGTAGAAGACATAGAGCAAACAATAGCCATGAAGTGAAATGTTTATACCACTGTTTAGAGATTATATTTACATCGGAATACATGTTTGACTTTGATAATTTACGAACTTCAAGTAATAGTTACCGTTAACAAATTTAATTTAGAGACGAAATAGTATTCATTAGTAATTATCAATGGCAGCAACTTTTTTTCTAATTCTAAAATTTTGTCACAAATCGCAGCACATCAGTGCACACCATGTGAGACGCACATATATGCTTAAATGTACATAAACGAATAAAGCATTAAAGGAGTATGAAATTAAATCAAATACTGGAGGATTTCACTTTTTAAAGACTTTATTTCTCAACAATATTGTTTCGACCAATCGAGTATTCTCAAGAGAGAGTACAAAAATTACTAAATTTTAAAATATGTAACGTTAAATTATAATACTTTAAGGGTAAATGGTAGGGTAGGTACAGAGTTCTTTCTGGTTGTTTACTATATAGATATTTTTATGAATGACTGTCTTAATCTCTAGTTTTTCTAATAGCCATAATTTCCTACTTTTTTCTAAATTCCTATGTAAAATTTCTGTTTGATTTATATTAATATTATGGTTATTTAAGGTGCAGTGTTCTGTTATACCTGCTTTGCAGTCTTTTTCGTTTATCGAATATATATGTTCATTGATACGGTTTTTAAAAGAACGACCACTTTGACCTATGTAAGTTGCATAGCAGGTATCACAGAACACTTGATAAATCCCACTTGTCTCTATAAAATCTGTATTTTCTTTATTATTAATTAACACTGAGACTAGGTTGAAGTTACTTGTTTGTACTCTCTCTTGAGAATGGCCGATTGGCCGAAACAATATTGTTGAGATTTAAAGTCTTTAAAAAGTGAAATCTTCCAGTGTTTCATTTATTTTCATATCCTTTAGAAGAATGTTTCACAAAAAGTGCACCGAACAAAGTTTGAATAAAGCATTGATATCACAATCTTAGAAAAATCTCGAATTATCTCTTCTAGCTTTACCTTAACTAATTTCAACTAAAGCGTTTTTTCATTTGGATTGTAGCTAAACGTTTCGCTTGTTTTATTCTACTTTAATTTTAATTTCCTAAGAATATACAACTCTGCTATTTGATACGAGAGAAGTTTAGATTAAAAAAAAATAACGAGCAACACTTTTCAGCTCTGTAGAAAATGCAAATCCATTGTTCTACTTTTGAAAATTGCCTGGTTTGTTTCCGACACAAATGCATAATACCGTAAAGCTTTTTGAGCGATCTTTATTGTGGAAAAGTATTTTGAATTGCCATTATAACGCTGTACCTTTGGCTCGAGGCAACAAGCGTGTGGGTTTATCCAAGTTGGCGTTTAGCCAGCTAAACATTTATGAAGCGCTGAGAATCTTCAACTTTTTTAACGAAAAATATGTTGTGTTGCGGCGCTAACCAACTTTCTTTCACTTCTGAAGTCAATTTGCATTTATGATGCATGCTAATGCTTTAAGAAAGTTCTCGTTTCCTTCGAATTAATTAGCGCGAGCTTAAACCCCTTTGATATAACCTAAAGTACATAATTTTGTAGTTTATTTACGGTTTGAAAACTAACGATGTCTGCTTCCAATATGGTGGTCACTTTATTTGTTAAATGAAATTACAATGGTATCTTTAGCTACAGATACTTATAGCCAATTTATCCACACCCGTACTGTGACCGTGCTGTATTTTATCGAAGATACCAACTGAAGATATCGGAAAGCAGGGGTCACTTGGCATGCGAGATGTTGGTTAACAAAATAGCTATTTTCCTTTTTCGTAACGTATTTGATTAACTAAATGACTAAACCAAATAAACAAGTAAAAGACGATTTCCCGAACTTGACTACTGAGCGGCGTGGTCTAGTGCTATAGATCATTGCTTAGCATTCGGGAGGTCACCGGTTCGAATCTGGGTCCCGCTGTTCTGATCCAAGTTTTCTGTGGTTTCCTAGGATCATTTAGGCAAATGCTGGGGCAGTAATATTCCACAGATAATTTTTTACTTGTCTTCTGTATTCATTTCGTCCGTCTCATCTTTCTCTCCCTAACCACACCACCCACCCATTCCCACGATTCCTGCAATGAGGCTGAAGAGGGCCTTACGCTCTACCCTCCGGTTTTGCACTACAGTGTAGGTCGGAGGGACTGCCCGCCCACCTGCGCGAATAGATGGTGGGAATGAAACACAAAAAAGTTTTAGTTTTTCCGAACTTGACGGACCCCGGACATCCTTTTCACGCAGACTTCGCAGACTTAATTGATCTCCTCGATAATAGTTTACCCTGACTCTTTATAGGACCCTACATAGTGCTTATTTGGATTGAACCTGGTCACGACCCACATTCGTAGTGGTTCCGTGTAACGCAAATTCCACAGAATGAATAACGTGTTTCGTAAATTAACCCGAATCTATTTTAGAATAAATGAAAATATAATATAATTTTCTAAATTATAAGCACAATTTGGCAGTATTCATTGCTTTTCTAATAGACGTGCTGATATTTTACCCACCTATCACGAATAAATGTGAACGCATTCATTAAAAGAAGGATTGATAAATATTTTCTTACGAACACTGCACGTTCACAATACGGATGCATGTGAATTGGCATTAAAGATTGAGTTATTAAATATCAAATACTTTATTTTACTAAAATGACTAGCAGCTCCTGAGCGTATCATTGAGAAAAAGAATCTGGCGCCCAAATCGTATTAACTATAAAGGAATTTCTTAGGGGAAGAATGTGCACTTATTGCATGATCGACGATTAAAGAGGGCGCTCCAGATGCGTGGCCGAAAGACCCAATGTTGAAGTATCCTCCAGTTGAAGCTGGCATCGAAAAGAGAGATCTAACTACAAATAGGCAGTAAGTCGCCGTTTGTGAGGATTTAATAATTGTGAAAGTTGTGAAAGAAGAACTAGCAACTTCTGTTTGGTCAATTTTTGATGGAAAAGCGTATGCGTCTCGTAGCTGTCGTATCTCAATAAGTAGTCAGTTGAGCGAAAGTATACATATATATATTTCTGAAAACATTGCGGCCTCTTACCAAACTCCAACCTTATGGCCTCACCCAGAAGGAAAAGCACCAGCTACATTTTGGATCGTGTATATCGACCTTTGAATGGCTGTCAGAAAAAGCCGCTAATGCAGGACGCTGTAGTTATTCATTTTCGATATACTGTTCCTTTTCATTTTTCTAATATTAGGACATCATTACATTCACCTACCTTTATGGAAACACAGATATACAATTTATTCGCGGCACTAACATTGTGGATTCATATACGAAAACCATTCATACACTGTGAACTCATGCGGTGTTGCCAAACTGTAAACTGTCTGATTTTTATCATGTTATTGTTAAAAGCATAATATAAATACAAAACGAATATGGTTAATCAAGTTGTTTGAAGGTACAAGGAGCATGTTAAGAAAACCGCCAAGTTTAAAACCAGTTTACTGTAGAATTCATGTACTATATGTAAACGTTTTTTGCAAAATTTATGTAGTGTAAGTGTATTGTAGTGCAATTATTTCAATTAAAGACAAAACACAAAAATAGGTCTACAGTAGATATCTGAATGTTCGGAATACATTTTATCTGTTTAAATCTATTTAATAAGTAAATTAAAAAATAGTGCCTCTGTTTATACACAAATTGCATTATAATATGAATTACAGATAAAAACAAAACTAGGAAACAAAAGAAAAAAGATGCCAATAAAAAAAATTAAAATGAAACAAAAAGTATCGAAAAATAATATTTAAACATTCGAGGGTGCATTTTTTGTGAAACATGATTTTTTATAAAAATAAAATGAAAAAATGAATAACACTTGGAAAAGTTTAACCAATTATTTTTATTGTTCTCAACAATATTGTTTGTGATAATTACCAAGAGGGTGTCTTATTACTGTAATAAGATCGAAACATTATTGTTGAGAAAATATAAAAATAATTGATTAAACTTATCCAAGTATTTTTCATTTTTTAATTTTATTTTTAGTATCTAAAAAAGCTACACTGAATAAATCATTCCTAAAATCTCATTTTTTATGTGAATAGTAGTTTTGCTTTTCAATATTTTCTTCACTGTATTGCATTTATTATAAATTTTTTATTTTGTCATTCGATTCCTTTTTTTATCCTCTATTGTTTTATTTCAGAATTTTTGAATAATTTTGTATTTTTACTTATTATAACTAATTTCACTAATTTTGGCCGACAATTATCAACTACCGCAAATGTTAAAAATCAAACCAAAAACTGTTCTCTTGATTAATTTACGCATGTTACAACAATGATCGGAAACGAAATTTAAAGAGAATACTCCGATTCAGATTTAAGTAATTTATTAAATTAAAATTAAATAAAACAAATCTTATCCTTTTTTTAAATTTATTTTGCTTGTATTATAGTTAGTTGAATTTTGTTTCATTATTTAATTTTAATTTAATAAATTAATTAACATTGGAGTAATCTTTGTAAACATTTTTCGATCATTGTTGTAACATACATAAATTAATCAACAGAACAGTTTTTGGTTTGATTTTTAAAAATTGCGGTACTTGTCTATTCTCCATGGCACACTTTTGTTATGCCAAAATAAGTGAAATTAGCTATTTTTAGTAACAATCCTAAATTTTCAAATAAAGGAATAGGAAATATCCAAACGAATCTAAAGAAAAGGAATTGAATGAAAAAATAAGATATGGTGAGTGCCATTTGAAAAAATGAAGTTATTCATATTTAACGTTTTGAAATTTTGGATTTTTCTTCTGAACGCCCTACACAATTTAAGAAGCGTAATTTTGACATAACGTTAGCTTTAAGAATTGACTATATTTTTCGTAGAAGGTAGAAGTTAAGATTTTGTATAGTTTGGGTTGTGACCGCGATATTTTTTTATAAATTAAATTATCTCAGAAACTATTCATCGTAGACAGCTTAAAAATTTATGTTTCATACGAATTCGTCGTAAAAAGTATACCGTTCCATTTAAAATAAGAAATTATTTTAATTAAATAGATCATCCTTGATAACCCCTACTCCCAACTCCAAAATTTTCAAATCTTTAACACGCTTAATTTCCCTAAAGTGTCTACCACTCAATTTTAATAACCCTGTATGCATTATGTTATACTTATGATTAGTTTTTGCTTAACGAAGCTAATGATAGATTAGTTTGTATTGACCGTTTCACTTAAGTAAAAAAAAAAAACATTTCTCTATCCTCATCTTTTGAATATAACGCCGTTATCAACCCATAAATAAAGAATATAACAACATAACTTTACCTCGTTCTTTGTATGTTTATTTTTGAAAAATGTGTACCTCGATATTTGTATTTTTATTCACATCTAAATGTTTATTACACAGCAAACTTATTTAGAGTAACTATTGTATTCGCTCATGTCAATAAAGTTTTATTTCCTTTTAATCTTCAGTTTATAATATTAATTGCAAACAGAAATGTGCATAGTGGGCCAACTAAGGGATGATTTTTATTACTATAATGTCATTCCCTCTATTGTTTTAATAGTTTTGTCTATAAACAGAACGAGTCGTTTATCTTGAGACAATTAAATAATACTGTTTGAGTCTCATTATTCTGGAAAGTATTTTAGACAAAAGATGTATGCTTTCGAAGGGAATATTGACGACCTTGATTATGACCTTGACATTCCTTTACGAGATAATTTGTAAGTTAATACTACTTTTAATTCTTCAACTGAAAATTTAGAGAAATTCTTTTACAAATTTTTTGGGTCTTTCCATTTCTGGTGTCAAAAATATGTATTTATTTATTATTACAAAAATATGACTTGATTTACAAATGACCTCGAAGGTCAAGTTCAAGGTCACCAGCTGACTTGCCTTTCAAAAACACAACTTTTCTGTAAAAATTATTCGTGAATATATTTGTTTCATACAAATGTTGCGATCAGTGTTTTACCAAAATTATTTTAACTTTCCTACTTTTAAGCTTTTTTCTTTTTAGTTTTATTTGTCTACACTACCGTAACATTCAATTTAGTAACATGTTCGTTGTTTTTATTAATTACGTAAGGTTTAATAAATAATTGTTTTTGTAGGATCGTAATACTATCGTTTCATTAATTCCTTTTAAACAAAATGTACTGGTACATTAAAAAAACTGCCTCAATAAACTAAATATTATGGTGTTGTATGATTGTGTAATAACATGCGATGTTGCCACATAACTCAGTCCACCATGTAAACCTTATATACGCCAAATGTATATCTACCTAGCGGAAAAACGGTGAACTTCAATATACAATCGCCTAACATTGTGGACTCAGATAAGACTGCCTTCTATTTTAAATAACATTAAGGTTACGAGGAATTTCCAACTGAAATAGCGGTAACGTACTTAGATCCACTAGATGGTGCTTAGAGGACAGTAATCACATTCTCAGACCACTTCACCACAGAGAAACAGGCAATGACGTTATGGCCTCAGGTATACTGAGGCCATAGTGTATGGCGGTGGCATGTTACCTGAGGCCGTAATGATAGAATAACAAATATATATATATATATATAGTTTCAGAAACAGAAAAATACTCAATAACAACTTTCAAACCCTTGGAAACAGAATTACTGTTATTCAGAAGAAAATTCCATTACCCTAAATCTAAAATAAATATTTAATCACTTTTTTATTATAATGTATTATCAAATTACATCCAATTGTATTTATGTACGAAATGTTTCATGGATTAAAGAGAACTTTATTCCAAGGTTCATTTTTCTAGCGTAAACAAAAATTCAATGCACAAATATTGACGTAAGCGTTTTAGAGTAGGTAAACACCAGAACAAAAGACCTAAAACGCGATTTCACTTCTTCTACAAAGTGATGCGCGGTTTAAGTGAAATATTATAGGAGACAAGATAATAGCGAATGTGCCTACTCATTCGCTAACGAACAACAAACGAATAATGACAAGCACATATACGGTGATTGCTGTTATATTTTGAGCCTTGGCGATACTAATTATTTATGTTTCTAATTGAAAGTGTGACCTTTTTAACCCTAACCTTATTTAGAACGTTCTGTCATATAAGCACAACTTATGTTGTTTACAGTGACTTAAAAATTTAGTCTCAACGAAAAAATCTAATTATCTCGTGAATATTTTCGTGCGATAATGTTTTACGACTTTCGATGTGGATTATCAAGTCAACTTCATTCGACTTTTGACGATGGTGGCTCATCCTTGGCCAGTGTGAAAAGCTGGTATAACGAATTTAATTGTAGGAGCAATTCGCTCAGGGACGAAGGTCGTGAAGGTCATCCAAAATCAGTTGTTCGTTGTGCCAGAAAGCATTGGTGCTGTGTGCGAACTGATATTGCAAAATCGTCATGTGACTTATCTGGAGATATGTTTTGATGTCGATGTCTACCACATAGTTATGTTATGTTAGCTACCCCGTGAGTTCAGTTTTGAAAATCGCTGTCCTTGTTAGAAAAGAACTATATTGAACACTGAAACCCACAAGGAGTGGCAAATTTATGCAATGCGTTCATTAAATTGAACTGTCTGTATTAATTTTGTGCATAACTTGCTTATTTATAAAAATTAAGTTGCACAATATAATCTCTGGCATTACTGTGGTCTTGTGTAAACTACAGAACACACGTTGATATATTGTAAAAAAATACAAAATCGAAATACGGAACTCTACTCTTTCTTCTAGGTAGGTAGGAGAATTTGACAACTTTATTATAAATATAAATAAAAATTGCCTTTCTGCCAGCGCCCACCTGATGAGACTCGATAGGTCGAAATCGGTCGTGGGAAATTGCTTTCGGTTCGTTGTGCCTACTTGGTAGGACGCGTTCCAAATGTGAGATCTTTGATCTTAATATTTAGACGAATAAACATTTAATTTCCTTCTTTTTTGAATACGATATAAATTTGATTTAAACGTTTATTCTCGTTGTTTTACTGTTATATTCGTTGTGTTCAACACATTGCTTCTCGATGTCGGTAATACGATCGCATTTAGATTAATTTTTTGGATTACCCTTCGTATTCTTCGATTTCATTTGTTATTGCTTTTTCGCTCTGCTTCTAATTATTTTCTTTTATCAATGTGCGTTGATGAATATAGGACGAAGATTTACACAAACTTTTCTAATTCCATCTACTACTACAAAGTACATGGGAAACCTTATTAATAGCTTTTCCTACTATTATTTGCAGTTTATTTCCATTCCCTCTTGTCCAATTTTTACAAAATATTTTCGATAGACCTGCTGAAAAAGGCCCTGGTCTCTCCAATTTTTTTCACGTGGATCTTCGTTGAAGGGAGCTTGACAGAGAAATTTTACGAATTACGTTTCTTTTTCGTGTGTACTCACTTGACTTTTTTTGACGATATAAACTTAAGTACATCTCTTCTACCCTAGCATTGTTAAATAGATAGGAGAGATGGTCCGAACAGTATGAAGGCGGTTCAATAAGTACCCGTGTTTGAAGACAGAGGACGTTCCTGATGGAACTTGGTGTTATCATCGTGTGCTGCCATCTATCAAACGACGTCAAAACAAATTTCAGACTGATTGATAGATTAGTTTGGATTTGGCAGCCTTTCGAGTGAGACGTATGTCGTGATTTGCGCTAAGATGGAAAAAGAGCAATATCGTTTGGTAATTCGCTTTTTTTTGGATGGAAAAAATGCGATGCAGCTTATTGGGACACTTCGCCATCTATGACCACAGTTAGATATTAGTTCAACGAATTTAAATCTGGGGTGGACGAACATCCGTTCTTGGTGAGGAGCGACTAGGACGCCCGGCAGACGTGGTTACCGAGGAAATCATTGAAAAAGTCCACGTCCACGACAGGATTCTCGCTGATTAACGAACGAAAGTGTGCAAAGTAGCAAAGGCCGTAGGTATGTCGACCGAAACGGCAATTAATATTTTACATGATAAGTTGGCATTAAAAAAATTTTCAGCCCGATAGGTGTCTCAATTGCTCACGGTGGACAACAAGCTGATGCGGCTGTTAACTTCGAAGCAGTGTTTAAAGCAATTTAAGCGAGATTCAAAGGTCTTTTTGCGTCGAGTTGTCACCGTTGATGAACAATGGATTTCTCCCGGTGAATCTGCTCCAAAGAAGGCGAAAACGATTCCATCTATGGGAAAGGTCATGGCGACGATTTTTTAGGATGCGAAGGGCGTCATCCTCATGGATTTTTGAAAAATTGAAGGAGACACGGTCGCATTTGGCGAAAAAGAAGTTGTTTTTTTACCACGATAGCGCACCAGCATATTCATCCAAACTGCATGAATTGCTGCCGCACCCCCGTATTAAACCAGTCTGGCTCCCTGCGACTTCTTCTTGTTTCAAGTTTTTTAAATGGTGTATCCATTTCTAACACGGGAACTCATTGAACCGCCCTCGTATATATGAAATGAAGCATTTAGACCATTGTTTCTATGTTATATAATATGGTAGTTTATAAATTTTATTAAAACTTACCCTAAACGAATTTATCGTGATGACAATATAATTGATTGATAGTTGATTCCATATTTATATTTATCATATAGCCTGTAATGGCCTTTCTGCCATCACCTACCTGATGAGACCCAATAGGCAGAAACCGGTTGTGGGGTTTGGCTTTCGGTTCGTAGTGCCTGTTTGGTGGGGCGCGTTCCAAATGTGGGATCATTGATCCTGAATATTTAGAGGAACAATGATTTTAATGCCTTCTTTTTTTGGATATGTTATCTTTGTCTAACAATCTTTCGGAATCAACAGTGTAATTCACTGCCGGTAGGGATATTAGCCATCGGAGTAGTTGTTTATTTGATTCCATATTTATAACTGCTAATATTTAATTGGAAACGAGCCAAATGAGGGAGCATTATTCGCTAATAATTTGGGCAGACATTGATTATTAAATTGAAATGAACCGTTTTTATACGGTACACTTGTTCATTTGTTCAACAACCAATTGTATCCGTTATTCGTGCTTAATTATGTCTAAACAGTAATTATCATTGTCGTACATAAATTGTCTGCTGATATACATATGTGTATATACGAGGGTGTATCAAATATAAATTGGACTAAATTTTTAAAAATTACGGAGAGCTCAGTGACCTGATGGTAGTAGATGCGAAGATGGCCTGTACCGTTACGGAGAAGGGAGAACCAACTAGAATTCGCTTGAGTCGCTTTAGTATAAAAAGAAACAATGACCGAGGCAGATGTGCGTGTCTCTCTGGAGCAACGGATTATTATTAAGTTTTTGGACAAGGAGGGGGTGAATCCAATTGAAATTTTGCGGCGCTTAAAGGTACAGTTCGGGGACAACACCCTGTCAAGAACTAGAGTGTTTGCATGGCACAAAGAATTTTCTAAAGGCCGTGAAAAGGTCAAGAACGAGAGTCATGCTCGCCGCCCTAGGCAAGTGTGACCGAAGCCAAAATTGGGGCAGTCATAAATTTCATTTAGTGAAATTGACGCATAACTCTCTGGGAAATCGTTGATGAATTGACCGCCAGTTACGGGAATGTCCACGGGATCGTCACATATAACCTGAAAATGCCCAGTGTCCACTAGATGGGTTCGAGTTTCCAGATTGTTATCGAAGGTTCACAAGCAATATCAATTGGAGCTATCGCAGCGACACTTCAGTCAATTCCAGAAAGAGCGTGAAGCATTTTTGAATGGTATCAAACATAGGTGCACCACTAGACGCCCGAATAGAAACAGGCAAGTATGAAGTGGAGAAAAAGCGGAGAGCGGGTACCAATGAAGGCAAAGACACGTTTGTCGGTCGGAAAGGTAGTGGAAACAGTGTTTTTTGATCAGGAAAGGTGCTTTTCACGTTGACTTTCTTCATGATCGACGCACGATTAATGTCATTTCGAAGGAAAAGGAAGAAAGAATCGGTCGAATGGATGCATAAGGCTGGGAAACGTAGGAAGATCCGCTATATAGCCCCGACATGTCCCATTGTGACTTTCATCTGTTTGGATCCCTTAAAGAAGCGCTTGGAGACCAACATTTCCACCAGAACAACGCAGAGGAAGTATTTGTGCTCCAATGGTTACAAGAACGTACGAAGATTTTCTACAATGATGGCATAAAAAGGCTCTCAATCGGATGGAAAAAATATATTTCTAGGGCGGGAGTCTACTTAGAAAAATAGTATATGTATCAAAGTCTAATTAAATATAGTTCGAATATTTTACAAAACCAATCCTGTTTATATTTGATTCACCCTCGTATGTAGCGTAAAAATTTATTACAAACTGTTTTCAGCCTTTGATCAATCAATGCATAAAAAAGTAAAGTAATGAAATGTATTCAACTCATTTAACAGCGTGTAACTAACGGTCTTGGCCAAACTTCATCATTGTTATCTAAGAATCCAAAAGGCCAAAAAAATGCTTAATTAAGAAGTTATACGTAATTTTAACAATTTATTTGCAAAGACAGATAGTGAAGTATCGAAACTATCGATGATGTGCTGATGAGAACTGATAAGTTCAAAATTGCGATACACATCTGGTGGTTTAAGAACTTAAGGCACTTTAGAAATAATAAAATTATTTTAATCGACTACTTGTTTCTAAATTTTGATTCTACAATTTTTATAGTTTATCACTATTGTTTAATTGAACTTTATGTCATTGATGCGAATGTTGCAAATTTGCAAACTAAATAATTTTTAATAAAAATATCAAGAAAAGTTCTCTTAGTCTATATATGTACAACACGTGTCAACTCAAATTCGTTCTAGTGGTTTGAATGCATTTTCTTTTATTTCGATTGACTTTTCCATTTTCATAAATAATTCACGCGAGCAACGTCAAATGCAAATACCTGTTGAAAACTTTAAACATATCGAATTGGTTAGGAATAGGTATACCAATGTATAAACGCAGTGAAGCGGCTGAATGTATTCCGAATTTCGATGATGAATTCGTTCTCTTTTCTTCGCAAGTTTCAATGGAAATCTCACGTCAACTCAACTACGTAAAACGGTTGGATAAGTTTAACGCCGTCACATCAACTCCTACGACGGCTTTCGGTTAGAACACGAAGAATCATTTTATGGTGAATTGTGTTTTTATAATGATAAAAGACTTTTGAACGACAATAAACAACATTGTACATTTATCAAAACCTAAAAAAACGAATTCATAAGTACGCTATAAATTTAAAAACACATCTTTTGCTATAATTTATACAATGCGGTTGTTGGTCACTTGGTGAAACATTTTGAAAATAAAGAATATAATACAAAAACACTTGGTAGTTTCACAGCTTTATTAAAAATCTTGACAGTCGTTTCGGCTGTTATGCCATTATCAAAAGAGTACAAAATAATATTAAATAATTACATGATAAGCTGAGCTTAAATACTAGATTTACATGATAGATTTTAAAAACGTGCAAAGATACCTTAATAATTTTATTTTTACATGAAAGCCTGTACCTTAATCTACTTTTCTACATAATTTCCTTGAATATTGAAGCACTTGTCATAACGTTTGACCAGTTTTTGAATACACTTCTCACAGAACTCTGCCGTCTGACTTGCATCACAACTGTTTTGACTTCGACATCGCCTTGAAGACGCTGACCGCCCAGATGTTTCTTCAAGTGCAGGAACAAATGGTTGTCACTGGGCGCCAAATTAGGGCTATACGCAGGATGATCTAGAGTTTCCCAGTGAAAAGATGTGATGAGATCTTTGGTCCGATTAGCCACATGCCGACGGGCATTGTCTTGCAGCAAAACGATGCCCTTGCTCAACTTGCCATGTCTTTTGTTCTGAATTGCACGGCGCAAATTCCTTACCATTCCATCACTAATAATTTTTTTCCGTAAACTGCACAGATCTCACGATGAATATCAATCGGTTTAAGTCCATTAGCACTAAGGAATCTTATAACAACCCGGACTTCACAGTCGGCAGGACTCACGATTATCGGAGGCATCTTAAACACTCAGTAAACAACGTAAACAAGGGCGAATCAGACTGTAATGGCATCACTGCGTAGGTGAGAGATGTAGGTACTCAGTGCGCATGCGCGGAATGCTGACCGGCGGCAGAATTTTGAAACGGTACTTACGTAAAAAACATGCCTCGTAGATGGTATGCTGTGATAGTACCCTAATAGGGTTTTATGAACGGCCAAAGGTTGGGCCAGCATTGGGTACCGGTAATCTATCCTGGCACAGTCACGACAACCACGACTGGTCATTAAAAGGTTGGTACTTGGAACCTAATTTGGGTCCAGCCATAGCAAATGATAATCGGCCAAGCATGGATAAATACTGTAACGTTTGGGGGTTCAACAATTAAAACTCGAAGACTTTTAAACAGGAACAACAATTTATTTATACTAATATTAATTTACCTTACTACCAATTACACTATTTACTTATGTACAGTTACTGTCTGTATAACACTTCTCACTTTTCTATTTATTTACTACGCGTCTCGATTTATTTCTCACATTACTATCACGACCGTTAATTTATATCTAAACTCTTCACGACCGTCAATTTATATCTAAACTCTTCATGTCCTCATTTATTACGCACATACTTGCAGTTATGATATACACGTCGCGGCTCGGCCGCGACCGGCTCGCTCGCGTACATGGGCACTCGAACGCACACCAGCAAACACGCACTCGTTACAATACAATGACCTAGTGGTTTAAATGAACGAATAAAAGTACCTATTGTAATACTCGAACTAGTTACCTCATGATTGCAAGACCAAAATGCTACCCTCTGAGCCCTAAAGATCGTTGTCAAACGTTTATAATTTATTTATTGTATATAAAGCTCACGGTAATCTTTAAAATCGCTTTTATTGAAAATGGCTGAATAGTAAGTTTTACTGCTAGGGTACATTAATGTCCTATTGCTTCCTTTCATGCACTGTACATGTGAAAAAATATTAAATATTACTAGGTAAGACATGGGTTACTGTTTAAAAATGAGAGGTCCAATATGCAATTCTATCATTGGCGAATCATTTCATTTTTTTTTCGACACTAATTAAGGAAAGTTTAGTTTTCTATGATATTCCTCCCCCCTCCCGTTACTGGTCCTCTTTTGCTATTTTATGTAAATATTATACTGCCCTGTCTCTTATTGCAAATTTATTATACGAACTAATGAGCAGTATATCGCCATCTACTCATATTTGCTGCCAACTGCGGTAGTTCAAATGTTTCACAAGGTCCTTACGAAGGTAACTACTTGATAAACTGAATCAACGACGCAGCTTATATTACACTATAGGATCAGCTACGTCATAGGTTCAGCTTGATAGGAAGATGCGTCCGTGAGGTCCTTGAGAAACATTTAAAATACTAAAGTTACCAGCAAATCTCAAAACTGGTACATCTCGAAATTACGCCAACTTGGTTTTACGAAGCAACTTCGGTTTGGTGCTACTTTCCTTAATATGCAAATTTAATTTTCTGAAGTAACCTTCTGTCTTATGAGAGTAGTGTATTTAGGATTCGCTCAAGGGTAAGTTCGTGGGTGAAACTGACGGAAAGTTTGCTCAATTGTCTAAACGGTTCATGAAATCTGCAACGCTTTCCTTAAAGGTTACTATAATTATTACTTTAAATAGCAACATCCTTAATTAAAATGCATGTATGCCCAAGACGCTCTGCTTTCTCTTCCATAGAAATTAGGAAAATTACTTTCATAATTTCAACATTTAACAACAAAATTCTTGTAATCTGACAGCTTTAAATTTTTGGCGGTGTACGATATTTTTTTTAGTATTTCGCAGTCAAATAGCGAAAAAAAAAGTAGTTCTGTATAGATATGCTCTAATATTTACGGTTTCTAGCGAAGGTAGATTTGTAAAGCAAGTCGGTGGAGCTATCTCGTCTAAAAATACAATTTTCTGCAATTAGCTGGCCATTGAAATGTCTAATTAGAGAATGGAACTAACTAACTACAACTTTCAATATCCACAATGTTGTCATTTAATCAGATTTTTTAATTGAGAATTGAGAAATGTTGTTTTTCACTTTTATTAAATTCTAATCAAAAGTTATTTTGAAGTTACGTATATTTAATAATTTGCACAATGTTATAATTTGAGTCATATTTGGTCAGATTTGGAATTGCATTTATATATTTAACTAAATTGCTGATGTGTAGCAATTCTTTTGTGATTTTCACCGTTTCTAATTATTGGGGTTGTGTTCTTTGTTGATATACCGGGTACATTCAGAAAGTTTTGAGCCATGTTGAATCTATTAACATTTTCTAGCATGTAGAGTAATTATCTGAGAGATTTCACAAAAATCTGCCGGATTATATATTTGTTTGTCGTGTGTGTATTTTATATTTACTTCGTTGCATTTTGTTTTTCATTTTTTTTATTATGTGAGATCCAGGTTGTACTCTAGGGACGGTTCAATAAGTACCCGTGTTTGAAGACAGGACGTTCCTGAGGGAAGTTGGTGTTATCATCGTGTGCTGCCATCTATCAAACGACGTCAAAACAAATTTCAGACTGATTGATAGATTAGTTTGGATTTGGCAGCCATTCGAGTGAGACGTATTTCGTGATTTTCGCTAAGATGGAAAAAGAGCAGTATCGTTCGGTAATTCGCTTTTTGTTTTTGAATGGGAAAAGAATGCGAGGAGATAAAAGCAAAATTGGATGCTTGTCAACAACGAGTTGTCACCGTTGATGAAGCCTAGATTCATCACTACACACCAGAAACCAAGCAGCAAACTAAACAATGGCTTTCTCCCGGTAAATCTGCTCCAAAAAAGGCGAAGACGATCCCATCGGCCGGAAAATTCATGGCGACGATTGTTTGGGATGCGAAGGTCGTCATGCTCATGGATTTTTTAGAAAAAGGAAGAACAATCACTGGACAATACTACAGTGAGTTATTGGACTGCTTCAACAAAAATTAAAGGAGACACGGCCACGAAAAAGAAGGTGCTTTTTCACCACGATAACGCACCAGCACATTAATCTGGAGTTGTCGTTACCAAACAGCACGAATTGTGTTATGAATTGCTGCCGCACCCACCGTATTCACCCGATCTGGCTTTCGGCGACTTCTTCTTGTTCCCTAACATGAATAAATGGCTCGCGGGAAAAAAAAATTGGCTCAAACGAGGAAGTCGTCGCCGAGACAGAGGTGTATTTTGGAGAGTTCAACAAATCCTATTTTTTGAAGGTATTAAAAAAGTGGCAGGAACATCGGGAGAAGTGTATCTTTCTAAAAGGGGACTATGTTGAAAAATTAAAAGAAATTTTTTGAAAAAATGGTTTCTTCATTTCTAACGCGGGTACTTATTGAAGCGCCCTCGTGTAGCTTGGGTAGCCTCCCGCATGGGACCTCAGTGCCTTCCGGTGTTATTGACTAACTAAACCAACCATTCTTCAATTTTAAATGTGTCCGTGCAAGTGATTCGTGCAAGGTAGATCTTCACAGAACTTAAAATTCAGTCTTGGCAAATTTTAGAAACAAATTATGCTACACTTTTTTGATTTGCAAGGCTGAGAATATGGGTTTCTCTGCCATGCTCTATTCCCTCGTGAGTCCTAGGTTGAGCCTGGCACTTTTATTTGTTTTATTAAAAATCTTGATTTACTGAGACTTTCTTGGTACTTTTTGACGGTTTATTTAATAAAGTTTGGTGTGACATATTCCCTGTCTTATTTAAATAACATCAAACTCCAAAATCGTTCCCTCAATTTACGTCAGTAGTCAAGTATCAATAACAATACCCAGCCGTTCAAGTTTGGAGGACATAAAATTGTCATCCTGTGTTTAAAAAATAATTAAAGTTGTAGTGAAATTCGCTTATAATTACTCGGCATTTAATGGCATTCTGTTTTTTCTATATCGTAATGGTATTCGATAATTTAGTTTTCACATAAGTGATCTTGTCGATAACTTGCCTACTTTTACATAATTGAGACAAGGAATGCTCGCCTGGATTAGTTAATTAGCTATTTTGCACTTATTAAGTTAGCAATACTATATTATGAAACAAATCAATAATTAATTAATTATGAAGGGCATTTGTGTAAACAAGCCAGGTGATTATAATCCATTAATCACAATTTTTCAACATCAAACGGACAGACGGCAGCTTTAACAGCAATCATCAATCTTGGAGCAAACAGGCGTGCAATTCCCAATAAACTTTCTACCCAAGCCAAGTCATATTTTCTAATTTTTTGTCGTCGAACTTTGGTATGTCAGCCGTGATAAAGCTGCGATCGTACAATGATTTATTTCTAAGTCATCTGCGTAATAAACAAGCTGTCATTGCAACTTATTTAAATTGGAAAGTAACGTTGTCATAGTATCAACATTGAAAAATTACGCTCCATCTAAAAAAGGATTTTGATGTTTTTGGAATGTCCGGTAAAGGTCAATGCCCTTTCGATAAAAATATATAAATTAAGAAAATACATTAATGCGAAATTAATTATTGAATTAATTTATACCCACTACAGATTACCTCATACAATGAGAGAAAAATTTGTTGCTGTTGTCTGTGACTTAGTATGTATGTTCGTAATTGTTGTTATTGTCACCTTCCGTAGCTTAGTGGCTAAAGTATTGGCGCGTAAAGCCAAAGATCCCGGGGGCGTAACAACAGCAACAAATTTTTCCCTCATTGTATGAGATAATCTGTAGTAAGTATAAATTAATTCAATAATTAATATCGTATTAATATATTTAAAAGATTTCGTCAAAATATTTCATAATTAAAAAAATGTTCATTATTAATTATTGGACGTTGTAACGCAAACTATGCTTTAAAAAGCTCCAGTTCTTATTTTGCTAGATAATAATACCAAGTAGTTTTTAAACTTTGTACGCCTAGAAGTACAAGCAAACGTCTCCATATGTAAGTCACAATGCAAAGTTTTCTAGAACGATTCACGGTTTTACATACTCAACCTAATCTAAGCTATTTGTTTGAGGTTTAACTCACAATTTACAATGTAATAATTCACTGCATTATAATCCGCTTAACAATTGATTAGCCGCTTTTGTAACCATCTCTGCTTTTAAAGACGCCTGAGCAGAATTGAAGATTGAAATTTATTTCAATAAGTTGCGATCTTAGAGGATAAACACATAGAAACAGCATTTAATGCTCCAGCAGTGATCGTGAAATAGGAAATAATTGTGGTTCGCCTTACTTGCTCTAACGCGACCTGATTGGTTGTCTCCTTCCTAGCCGTATCTCTCTCTACTAATCAGGCCGTGTTCAGAGCGAGACAGTCGGACCACAATAATTTCCTATTTTAGGATCACTGCTATAACATTAAATGCTGTCTATATGTTTTTGATTCGTATGTGAATTCCTATATCCTTTTGTACTACTTCCTCTCTCATCCTGGAGATCTTTTGAAAATCATACGACACCGACAGATTTGGTATAGTGCGCGGGCAACCAATTCGGCGACTGCGGAAATGCACCTATTGCAGTAGCGTCCATACAGAGTGTGAAATGGCAGACATGCTTATTGGAATACGAAATTTGCTATGTTTTATGTAAATTTACTTATTTTAGATTGATAACATTTTTAATACTCTTTAGTATTGTTCATTTTAACGTAAATTTGCAAAAACGCACACTGCACTCCTCTATATGATAAGTATAAATATGTAATTAACACAAACAACTACTCCGAGGGCTAATACCCCTACCGGTATTGAATGACACTGTTGATTCCGAAAAATTCTTAGACGAAGATAACATTATCAAAATAAGGAGGCATTAAAATCCTTCTTCGTCTAAATATTAAGGATTAAAGATCACCAAGCAGCCACTACGAACCGAAAGCCAAATCCCAATACATTTATCATGTGGCCTGTAAAGGACTTTCTGCCAGCGCCCACCTGATGAGTCCCAATATGTCGAAACCGTTTGTGGGATTTGGCTTTCGGTTCGAAGTGCCTGCTTTGATCCTTAATATTTAGACCATCAAAGATTTTAATGCCTTCTTTTTGGATTTTTTATCTTCGTCTAAGAATCTTTCGGTATCAACAGTGTAATTCAATGCCGGAGGGCTATTAGCCCTCGGAATAGTTGTTTCTATTGATTCCATATTTATATTAATCAATTAGAGTATTATTATTGGATAGTTGTCAGCTACACTTTTAAATTATAGTTACTATCAGTTATGAGAAATGTAATTATATGTTTAGTAAAGCAGCTTGTTGTTTATTACTCATAAACGAATTGAGAGGTATTAGCGGAACAATGTCAAAACCAAGATCAGATTCCGAATTGGCGGCGAAACTGAATTTAAACATAAAGCACTGAAGGAATTTGTGTGACTAATCCTGTGAACGGAGTTATTTTTAAAAATTTATGAAATGAAAAAATCCAACAGAATGAGCACCGACTGACTTCAAGAAATGAATGGTATTTTTGAATTAATTCAGTTTTTTAATCTAATGTTACGTATTTGTCTATAGAAACTTTTCAATTCAAAATTACTTATTAATACAAAGCGTACACATTACTTAGGTAACAAACTTAAAATTGTCGTTGGTTAATGTAAAAGTTATTAAAAATGAATTAGAACTTTTATCAGGAAAGGACATGTACATGCGTTTTCGTAGATACACGACCAGAAATGATTTCAAGTCAAAACAGGGTTGACATGTAATCGATTTTTGAGAAGGATATGGATTATTATTTTGCGTGAGGGCTAATGCAACACGACCAGTCCAACCTTTAAAATGGTAATTAAGCGAACTGGCTTATTCTACGACCTATTTTAACGATTGAAACGAATTACATCGTTACATGAAGAGACCCGAGTGCTTTTGAACTTTAAGAGCTGTCTGTTTTATCCATAAAGCTACAGGTTAAATAAACACTTAAATAGTCTATTCATTTACCATGCTACAGTACATGAAACACTTGTGGTAATCTATATGTTTTTTTTAGAAATTGCAACTGAAAAATTTTGTTCTAGGAAAACTGAAATGTAAACGTTGTTCATAGAATTCATAAATGTTCAGAAAATGTAATTAAATTAGTACAAAAAATGAAACATTTTTAAATGTAAAAGTTTTTTATAGAACGTTTAAAAGCTCGGCAAACGTAATTAAAAGAGTACAAGATAACAGGAATTTTTTAACTCACCAACGTCTGAAATAGTACAATAGTGCGATATATACGAGGGTAATCAGAAAAGTTTCCGACCTTAACTGAAAAAGACAGCACTCGCGAATAACAACTAGGAAATGTAATAAACGGTACTTACTTAAAAAACATGTCTCGTGTATTTCATCTTTAACAAGGCCTTACGAAGATTTCTACATCTATAAACTGAATCTACGATGCAATAGACATGCAAACCAAATTAATAAAAAATATTTAGTTCTTTGTAACGAAATTTGTCTAAATTATCATACGTGGATCGCCATTTAGACATTATTATCATGCCATAGGTAGCACCGATAAAATCCAGTTTGTGAAATCTATACTTTGTTAAGGTCTTCTCAAACATATGAAATACTAGAGTTAGCTGTTAATTTTAGTGCATGGTAATATACTGCCTTTTCAGTGGTATGTAATAATTAAATAACTTTACAAATGATTAATTATGACTAATCTACTAAACCCATATCAGGCTAACGAAGTCGCCACAAATAAATTAATTTACTATAGCAAGTAAATACTTGAAATCCTTAGAACACGTCCAGATATGCTTAAGGACTGACTGGTTCGGCTTTATTTACTGCCTAGTTTTTATCCGCGACTTCGTCTGTATGATATTCCATGTTTCTAATTGTTTATAATTATTACAATTATTTTAAATAACAAATATTATTTCCACAATGTAAATAAGGTAGAGGCAAAACCAATAAATTATTTGAAATAATAAACAACTAGAAAGGTAGTCTTTGTCAATCCTAATCACTTCCTTTTTGTGTCTGTAAAGCCCCATTGAAATTGATTAAGTTGCTTCGAAAATTAATCGGTACAAACAGACAGACATAGATATTGTTTTTCAGCATAAAATCGGAAAGTGCAAAATGCAACTTTCTTTTTATTTCTCAGAAAGCAAGTAGCTAAAATTCTGCGATAGTAAACAGATCAATACAGAAGTTATCCCTTCCTTAAAATTTCTAATAGCTGAAACCTCATTCCCAAAGGGATATCGACTTCAAACTAATCAACTAAGTTATTATCTAAGTTAATGGAATGTTGGGTACATTAATTTTCACTACTTCACGTCTTAAAACTGTGTAATGCTCACCATTGCGGTCTTGAACTAATATCATATTGATCGATAAAGCCTTTTTAGCAGATTTTTATCTTGTATAACTTTTTGGACTCTTTGAGTTTATACGTTATAGGTTACGAAGAAAATAAAATAGCACTAAACCAGAATAAGAAATTTAAATGGAGACTAGTGGGTAAAAATAAATATAAAATCGAATGAAGTAAAGAATTTGAATTGTTGCCAGGAAGATCGAATCAGAACTGTTTGTTGTTTTTAAAATAATATTGTAGAAAAATAGACAAGAGGGGAGCTATAAGTTTGTTAGTCATAGTAGGGATGAATTTGATAAGGTCGATAACATAAAATACTGAAAACCAAAAGTACCGAAGAAACCCATTGTAAAATTTTTATTAGGAAAAGTAAGAATTGTTGACTGCATGCTGTTAGTATACAGAGTTAAATTGTTAAGAGGGATTATAAGAAAGTACTGAAGCAATTAAATTGTCCTTAAGCGAAGAACAGATACAGAGCAGGTAAAGAGAAATTATAGAAATAGAATTGTAAGAAAAGAATATTTACATGATAACAATATGATGATACACTATACAATACAATAACATTTGAATATATACATTACATCTTAACACACCTAAAAACAGAGTTAAAATTGTTGGCTACGGTAAAGATAAAATGAATAAAAATAAACGTAAGTTAAATATCGCCACAACTTGAAAAATAATAGTAGATATAGAATACAATATTGTAGTTACAAAAAATAAAGACATACATAAATAGGTTTTTGATATTTTTACTCAAAAGGAATTCAGCGCAACTCTATAGAATTATGACAATGTTGTTTTTCTACCTGTCCGATGCTCGTTTGCTAAACTATATTTAGCCTAACAAACGAAAATAAATCTTTGTCGATAATAGGAAGTTTCATGAATATTAATACAATGTTACAATAACTGAAAATTGTTTATATTCCTTCAACATATGAAATGAAGCTTTAACAAATAAAACGAATAAAATTGTGAAGGAACAATAATAAATAAACGTAAGCAGTGATTTTTCGCCTATATCTGCAGAAACGGCTTTACCACAAGACATTTTTAATTTAAAAGAAAAAAAGACTGACTTGGTAAACTTTCACAAAATGTTAATTTTTTATTTTGTGAAAGCACACAAAGTGATTTTTTTTTATATTATGCCCATTCACAAATGTTGCACTGTCGAATCCTTAAAATTGAAATTTTAATTGCTAATAACAAGAAATGCTCAATAATGTTACTACTAAGTAATATGATCATGATTCTTCGCAAACAGGAAAATACAATAGCACCGAACTGTGGACCGTTTTTAATGAGGGTCCGAATTGCGGACCAAAAGTTTTCGTTTTCCTGACTAACAGTAATAAGCGACCCAATTGTGTACCAAATCTCAGAGGGAGATAAACTACAGAAAATAAAACACTAAATATGTTTACATGCGCTTATTATTATTATTATTTATATATATTCTGTTACAAAAACTATACATTACCGAACTTATAACATACACATCTTACAAAAACGTATCTACTAATGTTATTGCTCTTGTACTGCAAAATCTTATTTTTGATAAATCCCTCTTTGTAATTAATGGATTTTTTAATAAGTGTTGATTCATTTATATTTGTGGTATTCATTAAAATATAAGAGTCTTTTTGAATGTTTTGTAACGTTTCTACAAAACATTTATATTTGGATGCGAATATGTAAAACATTTACTAAATTTCGCGTGAATTGACTCGCAAGCATTTGTCGTTCGCAGAATGCTTGGAGTACAAACCGAGCGGCGTGGTCTAGTGCTCTAGATCATTGCTTAGCATTCGGGAGGTCATCGGTTCGAACCCGGTTCCGGCTGCTCTGGTCCAAGTTTTCTGTGGTTTCCTTGGATCACTTAGGCAAATGCTGGGGCAGTAATATTCTTCTGTCTTCATTTCGTCCGTCTCATCTTTCTCTTCCTAGCCACACCACCCACCCATTCCCACGATTCCTGAAAGGAGGCTGAAGAGAGCCTTACGCCCTACCCTCCGGCTTTGCACTACAGTGTATGTCGGGGGGACAGCCCGAGTAGCTGGTGGGAATGAAACACAGAACAGTACAATCTGCCCAAATATATGGCGGAGATGTAATGTTTCTTCTATGTAGATATCAACCAAGTAGTCTACAAATTTTTCTATTCTCGCGTCTTCGGCAGGCTTATCGCTCATGAAATCTTCGAATGAATTGCTTGCCCAATGTCTATCACAAACGATTTTGGACTGAATATGAGATTAAATCGCTTACATTCCTTTTTTATTAATTGAAATAGTTTTGTGTAAGCGGTTTGTTGTTTATCTTTTAGCAAACAAAAAGCTAGAGGAACGTATGTTCCATTGGAAATCGTATGTATTGTAAACAACTGCAGGAAGTGTTTCGTGCAGTAGTCAAAGGTACCGTCCATATAAAGCCCATTTTGAAAACACATGAATTTAATGTTTGCTTTCAGCGATATTTATAAAAACAAAACGTTCTTCCTTCATAGTCGTAATGCAAGTTTTTCTTAGAAACTCATGTACTTCGTGTCTTGAATTTGGAAGTTTGGGAGCTAGCTGCAAATGTTTATAATTGATGCATTTACGGATGTTACGTATGTCTTTTGATGTATTAAATCCACACAATTCGTGTTTGCGCTGACTTCCTGATAAATTAGTTTCGACGACCATTCCGAAATGTCTTCTGTGGCATTTCTCTTCACCGAATTACTAATTTTCTGCCGCATAAGATCACTTTCACTTAAATTATGATTATGTTCACCACACTTTCTGGAACATATTGAATTCAGAGTGTAAACCCTTGCATTGCACGTTTTATTAGTACAGCACGATAATACTTTCGTCAGACTTTTTCAATTTTTTAAACAAACGATACTTGAACTTTCCGAATATTAATAGTTGCTTTCTGCGTTCACTTAACATTTGCTGAAAGTGCATTTTTCTTTTACACACTTACTATGCAGAATTTTTGTAACCACTTGGTACTTATTAAAACCACCCCTTCCTTATTTTGAAATTTTAGTAAGTACTATTGGCTGTTTAAAGACGTATCACTACCTACTATCGACCTAGGCATAATAAACTAACAGAGCCCCCGGAGTTCGGTCACAAATAATCATCCTTCCTGCTAAAATTTGGTCCGCAGTTCAGATATCCCCGAAAAATATATAGTACAGTTGGTGGACATCTTTTTGCAATAACTTTCGTCTACTTCGCCACCCTTTTGTTCCAACTCAAGTGTCCACCTTTCGGTAATTCAGTTTACTATACCGAAGACTACATGTGTGTAAAATTTTCAGCACTATCTCGATGATGTAATTAAAAACAAAATAGGGTACTTTCATCCCCACTATCTAGTCCCCTGTTCCTACTGAACTGCCCGCTTACCCCATTATGTTACAGTACTCGTAAAATTTTTCCATATTCGGGTTGACGTTGAAATCTCCTGTCGAGCTCTAATAATAGGTTTCATACTTGTATGAGGTTCAAAAGTTGAAATGAATTGCTAGAAAGTCCTGCTTTTTCCGTAGTTTTAATTTCAATGGTAAAGGAAAGGCAACATATTTTTGACGTTTAATATTTTCTAAACATATTCAATTTAAAGTTAAAAAAAAATTGTTTATGAGTTCCTATTTAAATTCCTTAGTACTGGCCCTTTTAAAGGCGACTTAGAAACAATAAAAAAGTTTCAGACCACACAATTTGGCCCTTCGCATAATTAAAATGAACAGTTTAAAGATACCCATATAGGTTTAATGACTTACTTTAACGAAAAATAATACGTAGGATTTTACGAAAAGCTCAAGATCGAAGAAGATTATTGAGATTTAAATCCGGATCGGATTAAATTTTCGAGATGTATAATGTGATACTGATAAAAAACGTCCACCTTGTATTAAAAGTCGACCGGATACGTTGAACGGATTCGATCTTGATTATAATTTAATTCAAAAATTGTAATCGATACCCGATAAATACCCGATTCGGCCATTAACTCGAGTATGCAGTGATTACTAAAGTCTGTACTAGTCGTCTCGTATTTATTGATTAGAATTTGTAAAAGAGTAGGGGTGAATTGTAAGTAACTAGTTCTGTTTGATTCTTAACCAAATTGACTTTATTTTCCAAGGATTTTTTAATCTCTAAATTCTCCAAAAGTGACAATTTTCTTGATTTTGGAACATTTGTATGTAAAATTTTAAAATTGTTTACATTAAATGAATGGCTAAAATTGATGCAATGATCCGCCATACCACCACGGGATCTGCAGTGGTAGGTTTGCGAAAGATGTTAAAATTAAATTTATTAGATTCTTTTGATACGAAATATCAAGAAAATTAATACTGTTGTTTAATTCTTTTTCAATAATGAAAGAAATTTTAGAATTAATCGAATTTAAAAGTAAAAGAAAATTATCTAGTTGGCGGTCTGTACCTTTCCATACACAAAAGGTATCATCCACGTACCTGTGCTAGATGTGAATGAATTTTATCAGTGGATTTTCCAAATTAAACAGTTTACTTTAAAAGCAGGCCATAAACATATCTGCCAGCACCGGCGACAGAGGCGAACCCAAAACGACAAATTTGTCGGGTATCGATTAAAATTATGAGTGAAACATAGTACCAATTAGATCGGGAAAACTCGGCCGACACTCGGCTCCGTTTAAAGCAATGCGCTCACCGCTGGCTGCCAGCCCGATTTATGCCAACTGCCAACGAATGAAAATCAATAATCAAATCAGTACCACCAAGGAAATGCAAAGTGGTGAGTCGCGGCGGCGATGTTGCGGAATCAGGAAATGGGTCGAGTTTATACGCTTAGAATAAAAAGGGAATCCGAATTTAAAAGATAATGAAAAAATGTATTATTTAATTTATATCATTATTATATACACTGGAGGGGGAGTTATTGACCAAATGATCTAATAGAGGAGCCATGCCTGTTGGTTTTATTTATAATTAAATATAAAGTATTAAAAATGTCGGGTATTCATGTCATACAACCCTCAGTGCACGACTTTGCTGTGTTTTATTTTTAAGTTTTATATTGCACATATTAGCGTTACATGCTTTTAGTCGTTGTTTTCATTGTTGATAGCTATTCGTCGTCTTCGAAGGTGCAAGATAAGTTTTCTGTAAACATTTGCTCATTCGGTTCGCGTTTGTGTTCGCTTTAAAAAGCAACTTTTGATCGAGCTTTCTTTCATCCTGTAAACCGCGTCATATAATTTCCTGTTTTCTTGGAGCTACGATAAGTTTTTCCATTAGAGCGATCGAGTACTTGAAAGCTACCACTCGAAGTATATGTACTACAACAATGATATGAACAATATACATAGATACCTACGAAATTTTAAAGAGCTTGTATTGATGCATTTTTTCGTTAACATGTGTTCTAAAAATAATTCAGTTTCATTAAATAAATTCAAATGTAGACTTTAGCTTCAGGTAAAAAAGAATTAAAATAAAACAAAATCAGACAAAGTTACAAATATTGTTTATTACCTAATGTTTACTTATACTATTAAGTTATATATTATCATAATGAATTTAGTTAAATTCTTTAGTTAAAATCAAATTTTAACAATTTTGCTGCCCAGCATTACCGGCTGCAGTCCTAGTCTCACCTAGTCTTTCTTGCAACGTGAAATAAAAAGACAAAACATCCAAGATAGTAGCCATTTCCGAGGAAACATTTATTGCTAAATTGAAACCTCATAATTTCCTTAGCACATCAAGTGTTTTTAATATTTTAACTCCAAAATCTAAATTTCAGTAATTTGGCTTTGTAACATTTGAAAATAGTGTATCCTGAAATTTCAATATTTAATAGCAATTCTGGAGGCACACTCAAGGTGATTACCCTGGTTGTGTTTTTTGTTTTCGACTTGCCATAGTAGTGCACTCGTTTTAGGGGACAGAACTAGAAATGAAGGTATGCGGCCCTAGAAAAGTTTTAGACTGCAATTTGGATAATTGCTTTTTTCAAATATATTATTTTGATTTTTAATATTTTATGAGATCATTAAAAAACATTTAATTATTAAAACTAACTATGGTGGTGTTGTGATGATACATGTTTAATATTTGAGAAAAAAAATAACAGTAGATGTTTCAACAAGATTTTTAATTATTCACTCGACAATTGTTTCAACTAACAAGTCAATTTCAAGAGTACATTGGCACTGTATGTGAGTATTCAGTATGTGAGTATTGCCAATGTACTCTTGAAAATGACTTGTTACTTGAGACAATTGTGGAGTAAATAATAAAAAATCTTGTTGAAACATCTACTGTTATTTTTGATTTCTCAAATATTTAAATAGGTTAATAAGTAGCGACGATTCTTAATTAGTAGATCAAAAACAAATAAACGTATAGAATCTAAAGGAAAAATTAATTAGGAAAAATGGACACTCTTCTGTACCTAGACATATATTTTGAAATTCTCCCTGTACCTTAACAAAAATTACCTGCTTTTATTAATGAAACTTCACCCCCAGCTAATTTCTCTAACCTCCCTTCGCAAAACGACAGTCGTTTGTTTTCAAACTTAGGTGTTTGCTGTCCTTGTCAGAGTTTAATAATTAAAGATCTAAAATTATACGAGTCTGACGCCTACTACGAAAACAATGAAAACGATCCGATAGAAAACGTTTCGAGCGAAAATGATGATAAGGATTTCTTGTTGATTTCGCAGCTACTTTCGTATTCAATTAAAAAGAGATAATGGCAGAAATACGACGTCCTTAATAAACAGAATGTCAACTGAAATTTGTTTTATTAACTTGTCATATGTCACGTGGTAAGAATATTACCCTCCGTAAGAGGTATTTTATTGAATCGTTTATCCTTGAGTAAACTTGAAATACGAAATAATATTTGGGTTGTCGGACGTTTAAAACACCCTCGTAATATTTACTAGCTTCCGGAGACGCATTCCCAGCACTTAATTTCCCTTTAATTTTTTATTAGTAGGTTGAGTGTCGGTTAGGGGTTGAGGGCTGTTATTCTTATGTTGCGATAAACAAAAGAATTCTATTTCTTGTGATGCAATAAAAGGAAAGGTCTTTAAAATTTCATCAAAAAGTTAATTTGAACCGCACTAACAGAAGTAAGACAATTTCATTACCAATCAAGTTATTCATATAATAAAAAGTTTTAGTAGCTACAAATTTATTTATTTTTTTCAACTTGATACATTTTTTATTTTTACGTTGTATTCAATTACTCTGAGCTTTAGTTTGTAAATGCTGCGGACTATCCGGATTAGGCTTTGAACAAATAGCAAATCCCATTAGAACCTTTATTTCGCGAAAATGTTTATTTGAACAATAAAAAATACCTCATCAAAAGATTCAGCTAAATTTTGTTGTTAACAAGTTATTGTTGTAAAAATATTTTTCTAATTTTGAGAGAAAACTAATTAGTCTGGTAAAATATAGTCAATACATAACTTATAGAGAATAAAAGGATTTCAAAAAGAATTTCAAGGTCGTCCAAATAGATTAATCCTTTCAAAAATTATTGCAAAAATTTTTTTTTTCAATTTTTAATTACTACAAATTTATTATTTGAAATCGTGCGATTGGTCTGGTGGATATTCTGTAAGGATAAACAAGATGGATTCTGTTAGTTAAATAGTTTTCTAGATATTGACATTTGTTATAAAAACAGAATAATTTTGCAACGTCTCAGGGTTTATTAAAAATAGTGTAAACGTCATTTTGAAATTTAGATAGCAAACTTAAAGCCATAATCTAGTTTGTATGTGTCAGTAGTAAACAATCTTAATTGAGAAATATTGACCGGGTTAATTGAATAACAACATAGAGGCAATTGCTGCCATCTAGTGGATTTTAGCCGCTAAAGAAGATATCAAAAACAACATAGAGGCAATTGCTGCCATCTAGTGGATTTTAGCCGCTAGAGAAGATATCAAACTAGACAAGGCCTCACAGAGTATTTAAACTTGTCCAGCTAAATCAACAACGCAGCCTACATACCTGAATTCACGTAAAGCTTAACAAAACAATTATTATGCTTTTGGTCAGGAATTTATCGAAACTACCAGACACTGATTGCGATTTCGCTCTTGTGAGAAGCTCATCAGCTGCCATAGACAGATACAATAAATTACTGACCAAGTCGAAATGTTCCGTAAAGAACAGTTAATATAATAACAATATAGAGGCAATTGTTGCCATCTAGTGGATTTTAGCCTCTACAGAAGATATAAAATTAGACAAAGTCTCACAGAGGTGTTTAAACTTGTCCAGCTAAATCAACAACGCAGCCTACATACGTGAATTCACGTAAAGCTTAACAATAACAGTTATTATGCCTTTGGTCAGAAATTTCTGTAGCGGCTAAAGTTCACTAGATGGCAGCAATTGCATCTATGTTGTTATTATATTAACTGTTTTTTATGGAACATATCGACTTTGTCAGTAATTTATCGAGACTGACTATGGAACACTGATGTGCTTCTAATAAGAGCAAAATCGCGATCCGTGTCTGGTAGTTTCGATAAATTTCTAACCAAAAGCATAATAATTGTTACGGGTTGATTGATTTGTGGATGGAAAAAAATCACTTTTAACAACTTTAACTTAAATTTATTAATTTCTTCACAAACTTGTTTCAACCCACGGGGTGTTCTTCAGAAGAAGAAATTATGTTTACAATAATTTGGCAGAAATACTAAATTTATGTTTAGAGAGGTAGAAGTAAATATTTTGCACACATTTTAACCGTTGGGGATGCATGAACATTCTCTATTTCATTTAATACTTTTTCAACATTTGAATTTAAAAACAAATACACTTAGTTTATGCAGTGTATGTTCAAACAATTATAATAAGAATGAAAATCAAAATAGAGGCAAAAACATATTATTTATCAGTAGTCGCAATTACTTTCAACTTTTGGTACAATGATTTTCGAAAGTAGATTGTAAAGTCTCAATTCAGAGAATCGTCTGTCTTATACATAAAATTTATTTCTTTTTTGTCACTTTTAATGATTAAACTTATCTGCAAAACTGACTTCATATGATTTACGTACAATTTTCCTTCTAGCCAAATGTAAGCCGTTTTCTCTCATGGCTAGAGTTTATAGAGCCAAGCATTTTTCACGTTTTATGTCACAGAAACTTTTACTGTTTGTACTTCGAACTTTGGGTCAAAAAAACGGAGAAGAACTTGAGCTATTACAAAGTAAGAAAAAGAGTTCTAGTTCTAGAAAGCTTTTTTGTAGGTTATCGTCACTAGTGTACTTACAACTGTGGAATGAGGGGTTACATTTAAGTAAGTAAAAGAAAGAAAATAATTTCGTAATTACGTATTTGGGGAATTGCTTTTTAACAAATTACCGAACTTATATAGGTATGTATTTCCATAATTCCCTGGGGCAAACAGTTGAATATAATAATTTTAATAAAATTATTTCATATTTTTGTTATCATAGTATTTCATTTCCTGGTAAGTAGCAGATTGTAAACATTTCAGAAAGTTTTATTTGCTTAAAGGGATTCAAAAGGGAAGTAATTTTCAAAATAATCCCTCAAAAGTTTACCAATACATTTCCGGAAAAGCGGATATACTGAAATCATAAAATGCTACCGTTTTAATTTAGGAAGTACATAACACAACAGAATGTTCAGTCATTCCGTATAAAGCAAATAAAATGTTTATAGCACGTTCAAATTTATAAAAAGTATCTACCTTATAGGGTATTTTGCAATTTAAAACAGAAAAAGAGGTTTATCCCTAAATCTCCCAATATATCAAATTCTTTTCGTTTTGTTTCAGATTCTCTTTGAATAAAGCTGACTCGACATCATCGACGGAATCGAAAACTGGGCCAGGGTCCCGCAGTAGTTCAGGAGATGGAGGTGTCACGCCCGGCTTTCCCAAAGTATTACCAGCCCCCGGAGCTAGTCCTCTGGTTCAGAATCGTCGTCGCAGCACTCTAGAAGCCCTCACACCCACACCACCGATCCGAAGACCGGGATCATTTAGACAGCCACGATCACCGAGAGCTACACCGGAAAAACCCCCTTCCTTTTGCTGCCGGAGGCTATCATGGCCCGATATCGACCACCAAGTGCAATCCGGGTAAGTTAGTCATCATGTAAGAAAAAATACCGGAATGTACAAATTTTACTCATGAACAAGCAGTACAATCAAAATATCGAAGAAAGCAATTTTGTAAGATAATGTTTAATGAAATATTTGAAGAATGTTTAGTAGGGGTAAATTTTAAATACATCAATGCTATATTAATTATTGAATTAATTTGTAATCACTATAGATTTCCTCAAATTGATGAGGAAAATTTTGTTACTGCTGTCACCTCCCGTAGCTTAGTGGCTTGAGTACCGACAAGGACATGACAGCAGTAACAACATATTCCTCATTAATTTGAAGTAATCTGTAGTGGGTACAAATTAATTCACGATTATTTTTAGGTTAGTTATATCTTTATTATATTTCAAAATTAAATTGTAACGTTTTATAAGGTTTTCTTAATAGTACTAAAGTTTTATAAAGAACATTAAGTTCTCAGCAATTTATCGAAACTACCTGTTGTAGGTCAACTATTAGCTCTTATTAACACACCGTAGGTAGTTTAGATAGATCACTGACCAAACAAAAGATGTTCCGTAAATAGGTCCGGCGCGAAATGAGACGCAGCTTGGTGACGTGACGCAAGGTGAGTTACGGCGAGATCTTGTAAACCCAAAAAGAAAAGCGGCTGCGTCGCAGTTTCATGCCGCAGGAAATCATGACTTCTCATTATATATCTACACTCTAATCCAATTACAATTTTTAGAATAAAATAATTATGTACTTTTGAAAATTTGGCATTCAGCTCTTATTTAGAAGTATCGCCAGTACTCGCCAAAAATGTTCCCACCCTTATCCTGAATGGAAAATTTTTTATACTGTAAAAGTCCACCTCCAAAATAAACTTAACGGTGTTTCTTTCAGTTATCTCGTAATGAACGGTAACTCCGGCGTAAAAATGTTATGAATGTATAAATGTTCCTTGTACAATTTTACATAGGTATATTTATATGTCACATTGCTAATATCTGCAGTAAACTGCGCGAATAGAAGTGCGAACTAATTTGCGATGTTTGTCGTAGTGACAACGAATCCACGATAACTCACTCGGTATCACGTTAACAAGCTGCGTCTCATTTTGCGCCGGGCCTAATAAAAATTTACTCATTACTGTTTGCTTTATATCTAAATTACCCTGTAATTATTAGTTCTATGGATTTAGTATATTTCTTTAAAACTGTAATGACAAAACTGCGTTTGTATTGAATTAGCGGATACTTGATGGAAGTCTAACATATTGAAATAAACACACAGTTGATAACTTCCACAATTACTGTGGCTTCTTCAGAAGTACAAAATCTACTGAATACTACCTAAAAGTAGATGTCTATAAATAAAATTTTACAGATTGAAAATAAAAGTTTAAAACTTACACTATTAGAATCGAAAGAAATTAACAAATATAAAAATACACATTACTTAATAACCAAGTAGGTATAAACCTCTAACCACTATTAAATATTTTCACTCTAATGAAGATGATAGATAGATTTATAGACATCTACTCTTAGGTAGTTTTAAGTAGATTTTCTACTTCTGAAGAAGCCACAGTGTTGGCGAAACACGTGTCAAGTTTATTTAATAAATTGTGGAAGTTATCAACTGTGTGTTTATTTCAAAACTGCGTTTACTAACGTTTGATTATTATTTCTTTTTCAACCCTGAATTTAATTTTCATTATTTATTAAGCGATCCCTTTAAACTGCGGAGCCCTGTTTAGTCTAACTATCTATTGGGTAATCTAAGGGTCCTAATATTTAAATTAATATTACATTATTTTTTTTGTTGTTGATATTTTCGATCTTTACTTGATGAAAAACCATCTTAATTAGAAAAAACAAAATACTACTACTGCTGTAGTAAGTACTCACGTCTGAGGAAACCAAAGTTTTGCGAAACCTATTTTACGAATAAAGTGTCTGAAAATCCTTTGTTTTGTTTTTTTTTTAATTGTTTTTTCTAATATTACAAGAAATTAAGTTACTTAGAACCATCTTGTACTCCTCTATTAGTAACTATGTATCAAAATTCTTAATTAGTTTTACACATAAAAGAAAAAGACAACGTAATGTTCATAATTTATTTAATTAAGAACTCGAAAATTGTTATGTATAGTAGAAGTGGGGAAGAAAGGTTCCCTAATTCTAGTTGATTATTTACAATGTTTTTCTGGTTGCGTAAGGCCCTTTTTATTTCGAGATTTTCTAACTTTGATAACTTCTTGCTGTAATTAACATTAGTATTTAACAATTTAACATTATCTAGGTTGATTTTATGTTTATAAAGGATATAATGTTCCGAGATTCCTGTTTTTAAGGATCTTTATTTACATCGTACAAATGTTCTTTTATTCTAGTGGAAATCGCTCGACCAAATTGCCCTATGTAAATGGCATCACATGAATCACATTAGATTTGGTAAATACCGCACCTTTGTTATTTACTTCTAGGTTCTTTAATGTGACAGAATTATTTTCGATGGCTATAAGACCTAGTTCTCGTACATGAACTTTATATTTATGACTTACATGGTTAATAAAATGCAAAGATACAAATACATTTTTAGAATCAAAACTGAGACTATTGTTGTGTAAAAGTTTCCTAACCTTTTTTTTCTTTTTGTTACTAATTAATTTATCTAGTAAAGATATATTGTAGCCGTTATTTTCAGCTATTAATTTAATGATATTTAATTCTTTATTATAGCTTTTTTAGCAATTTGTCACATATTTAATTTAGTATTATATTACTCTTGATAATGGGCAACGCCCGAAACAATTATCTAGTTCTTAATGAAATAAGTGGTGAACATTACGTTGTTTTTTCTTTTATGTGTATTAACAATGTTTCACAAAAAGTGCACCGTAGATAGTTTATTTCTAATTAGTTTTACTTTCGTTACAGAGTTCAAGACACGGACGGGTCATATTTTGAAAGTTTTACAGCCTTAGCATGGCGTCAAGAGAATCAGCGACAGGTAGCTTTGAGGATAGCCGAAACAGCTACCACAGAACTACCACCACAAGATGCTGACCTCGGGATTGCACCTATAGATTATAGCATCCACAACAGTGATCGGGATAAATTATACGTGGACATGTTATACACCATTGCTAATGCAGTAAGTTTTATCATTAATTTATTGTCATTTATAAATTCTTAAGTTGGTATACGCATGGTAGAGTGTCAGTTGGTTGGAATAGAAAAAAGCGACACCGACAGTGTACATTGCACCTACATACTTTCAATTTCGCATGTTTAATAACGGTGCACTTGAACTGAGCACAAAAACGATTAATAAGCATGAACTGAGCACAAACGGACGCTTGAATTGAGCACAAAGTCGTCTATATACGTATCAACGAGATAATTAATTTTCAAAAATTAATAGAGTTTTACCTCGTTCACTGAACATAGTTTCAAAATTTATTGAAGACATGTTATTTATTGTACAAGACAATGATAACTATAATTGCATAAGGGTAGTCCCTTGTTTTTATTAATTTCTCCCGCCCCTTACAAACCAGTTATATTTGGCAACATTACAACGTTAATGTTGTTCTTATCATCGGTATTTTTATTTGCTACCTGTGCTCAATTCCTTTCTTGATAAACAAATCCTCGATAATTACTTGTTTACCTGCTTACGTTCTGTACTCAATTCGAGTGTCACCGTTTAATAATGCCCTCTCCAACACCTACAATCCCAAAATTCATTAATAAACCTATAATATTTCTCCAGCTATTGTGGTCTGAAAAGCGCTATTTTATTTCTTTCATTCTATTACTTGTTCAACAAAAATCTATACCACTTCTAATTGACTTAGAAACTTAAAAGTTGGCATCAAAGTAAATCAAAACATTTATTATCAAATTAAATTTAAGTTATTGGTGCGATTAGAAAACGGTAATACAAATGATTCCTATGTTTTTAATTGACCGATAATAAAACATAGCCCCATTGAGGTATGCAAAATGGACAAAACTTTTTAAAATTTTTTATGTTATCTGGAGAAAATCATAAATATGTAAATATCATAAATACGTAAAGTTTTGTACGACATTCTGGGTTGTCAGATTCACTGATAAAACAGCTGAGATCTCAACAACTGCTAACATCCATAGGAACTTAATGCAAGTACAGAACATTTGGTACGTACTTTGATATTGATTTTATAACTTGTCAGGTTTTATATCTATTTCAATTGAGAAGCTTAAATTTTAAATTTGCTTGTTGTTTTATTTTATATATAAGGTAGAGTTTACTGATACTTGATTGATTTCCGAAGTAATAACAATTTTTCTAAATCTCAATTTAAAATTATTGCACTCGACAATTGTTTTGCCACACTGTGACTTCATCAGAAGTATACATAAACACTTAATCCTAATGTAACGATAAATAAATAGACGTAGACAATTCCCCTTTTTTGAACATCTTCCCCATCCCTATCCCCACTCTTTCAAATAGTATTTAACAATAATTTTATCACTAGAATCACCGAGCGACATGGTTTTGTGGTTTAGATCATTACTCAGCATTCAGGAGGCCACCTGTTCGATTCAGGGTCCGCTTGCTCTGTTTTCTGTCCAAGTTTTCTGTGATTTCCTTGGATCATTTAGACAAATGCTTGGGCAGTAATATTCCAAAGATAATCTTTCACAGCTCTTCTGTCTCCATTCCGTCTTTCTCTCCCTAACCACTACCTGACCACCTACGCCCGCGATTCCTGAAAGGAGGCTGAAGAGTGGTTCACACCCTACCCTCCGGCTTTGCACTGCAGTGTAGATCGCAGGGACTGCCCGCCCACCAGCACGAGTAGCTGGTGGAAATGAAACACCCAAAAGTTGAAAAAAAGAATTACTTTAGGATTATGTATTTATGTATGAATCTGATGAAGCTACATCGTGCGAAACAATTGTCAAGTGCAATAATATTTAATTGAGATTTAGAAAAATAGTTATTTACTGTTATTACCTTTTCGGGTGTAGTTTCTCACGCTGAGCCTTTTTAAGGAATACATAGACAGTAGACATATATTTAAACGAATATAGTATGTTATATACATATCGATTTATATTTTTGCATTTAAATGAGATGTTTCAATAGAAGTGTTCATTTTTATGCATTCATTATAAGTCATTCGAAAATAGAAATCAGATTACGTTGATTTGGGTTCGAGTTCCTGTCAGTAAACGATGAATAGGTAATTTTGCACATCATCTAAAATTGATTTTTTATAACGTCGTTTTTATGCGTCGTTTTTTTTTTTGATGGATTAATCAGCGCCAATTCAGCCAATTTTGTCGGATTCCTCCACACTTAACAAGTTAAATTACGTGCCCCACGGGCGTTTAGTGGTTCCCTGTGAACTCTGACATCATTACAGTAATATTATGTATAAAACACGGATGTAAAGATACGTGCGACAGTAGTTGGACCTCCATCCCAAATGCAATTACGAAAACAAATCCAACACGGTATGTAAATTTCGTACCTATATTATTGCGGTTCGGGAATGAATCATCTGATTAGCGTACTATCCACACGTAATCGTCTGATGGTGTTTACTTAGTGGTAATTAAAGTTCGTTTGCATTTGAGCTTCAATTACCATTTGTCACCATTCAATAGTGCAAAGAGAGTACGGAAAACTACTAAATAACCCCAAATGGCATCGGTGAGCGTATTAAACGAAAAAACAGATTAAAATTGAATAGATTGGAATAGTATGAATACATCAATAAATAAAATACAATCGAACTTCAAAAAAAAATATCTATGGGAAAACCATAATTTAAACATTAACTCTTTAAAGTTCCTCCATTGAAAACCTAAAAGTAGAAAATTAACTCTACAGGAATTTTTGGATATTAAGAAGGCTCTATAAACCAAAAAAATATTGTAAAAATCCAAAAATAATGGTGAATCCTAAACACCCCACTCTTTTGAACCTATAATATGTTTGTACTATAGTCAAGATGACCAAAACAATGGTTGAGTAATTTTTAAATTTTGTTGAAGTTCTATTGTGTTTCGAGTTCCCTAATTACAAGGACGGGCCGAATATAAACGAGCCTTTGTTCATAAAACATTTATTTTGAAAAGTTTTACAAAAATACAAATTTCTCTATTTTTCGACATATCCATATAACCCTTGTTTGTCTATACATTTTTCCCAACGCATTGGTAGTTTTTTATACCATTTTCATAAAAAGAAGCAGGGCGGGTGTATGTCCAGTTGCGCACAAACGCCTCCACCTGTTCATTGGTCTGAAATGGCTAATCGCTCACCTCCTAGTGATTCTTTGAGGGGCTCAAACATGTGGAGTCCAATTAATTTCACCGATTTGGGCCTACGATAAAGATGCGGGATGAGGCCTAGCGTTATCGTGCAGGAGGAACACGTCACGTCACGTCATGTGGTGCGTCCTCCTTTTTCAGCGATAAGCAAGTTATACCTGATTGAGAAGGTTACAGTAGTAGGCTGCATTAATGGTTCTTCGCTCGTGCAAAAAATCGACCAACAAGACTCCTCTCCAGTCCCAAAAAACCGTGGCTAAAACTTTGCCTCCAGACAAACGTGTTTTCGGCATGACTGGGTTTGATTCATCTTTGCGCCGCCACTCCATGCTTGCTCGTTTTAATGTTGGAGTGTAATGGTGTACCCAGATCTCATCGCAGGTTACAATTTTGTGCAAAAAAAGTCGCCTTCCTCTTTAAATCGAGTGAGAAGCGCCTGAGAGATGCGAACTCGAGCTGCTTTTTAATCTTCAGTCTGTAACTTTGGATTCCAACGAATTGAAAATTTTCGGAAGTTTTTCGTTATGATTGTGTGGACACTACCATGGCTGATGCCGAGTTCACCAAATATCTGAAGCACAGTGGCGTGGCATGGCGGTCCCCATCAGTAAGGCTTCTAACGCGTGCAATGTTAACCGCTGTTAAATGCTGGTACGCGGACGACGAGGATCATTTACATTTTCGACACGATAACGATTACGCCCATCGTTAAATTGTTTACACCAAAGTTTTACACATGGCCACGAAAGCATTTCATTTCGGAATTGTGCTTGCAATCTGCGCGAAATTTCAGCTGGTTCCACGGTTTCAGGTGTAAGAAACTTAATCATAATTCGTTGCGCAACGCTGCTATGCACCTCTTTCTCACTCATTGTGTAGCTATTAACCACGCGAACGCAGCAATATATCTTCACTTTACGCCTTGAACAACTATCCGGCGCGCAACTTAAACTCTCGTGTATATTTTATCACCCTCGTATTAAAACATGCTTCATCATCCGTGCACCATCCAAAGTTTAATTTCCTCTGTGGATAGATTAATGATTAATAATAATACATTTATTTTGACGGTATGTGACTTAGTAAGTGCGTTTTTCGTTGTTACTGCTATCACCTCTCGTAGCTTAGTGGCTAAAGCATTGGCGTGTAAAGCCAAAGATCCCGGGTTCGAGTCCCGTGGAGGGCACGACAGCAGTAACAAATTTTTCCCTCATTGTATGAGGTAATCTGTAGTTGATACAAATTAATTCAATAATTAATATCGCTTCAATGTATTTAAAATTTACGCCTACTAAAAATTATTCAAATATTTCATTAATAATTCCTCTGTGGAGTTGCGTGATTTGATGAAAACTTGTGAATGTTGGTTTATGTGATTTATTTACAGAACTGTGAGTATTAAAGAAAATAACTGGATGAACTGAGTGGAATTGAACGTTGAATGAAAAATATACAGTATGGTCGAAACAAGTTATATTATTTATAGCGGTCAGTGAAGAAGTGTTGATTGAAAAATAGCAAGTTAGCATACAAACAGTGAAGGTTATTTCTTCGAAAAATACAGAGGGTGTGAATGATAACGATAGAAAATAAAGCTGTTTCTGAGATTTGAAAAAGGTAAGATAGTGTAACGAATTTTCTTGATCAACTTATTTATTTAAACAAATATTTATTTTACACTATTTATATAACACTTAAAAACTAATGCACAACTTATTTATATGACAAGGTAAATGTATCATTTATATCACTCGGTATGTCGTATTTATATTACCACTTATTTATATCACTCGGTATATCGCAACTGTGTCTCTAACTATAACTATAAACCGTGACGGTGTACTAAACTAAACTAAAACTGTAACTGTAACTGTTCTTGACCGTCGACAACATAATATTTATAGAGGTATCGAAGGTTCTGGAGTAATCAGGAACGATCTTCTAGTATTTTCTCGAACTCCTATTATGTTGTTGTTTACTCATTTCTATCAAAGCGCCGACCGACGGCCGTATTCGAGGAACCCGTCTTATCTGTTTCCGGAACTCGCCGCCGCTCTTATACACAAACATACAGGCTCGTTAAAATAGTAAAAAACAAGTTTGTAGAAGATGTATGCTCAAGGATGTTAGTAACTTTGTCCAAAACATTTACATAGAATTTGTACAAAATGGTTTACAAAAATATATATGACTAATAAGATAGTCGAACATAGGTCCCCACACCACCAATAAATAGTCGAACATTGATGTTCTCAACATCCAAAGGTATAGTTCAAGTTAATGCAATGGTCAGCTGATACCACTAGATTTATCGGTTTTATATTTAATTGACTCTACTCTTACTTGGTGGAAATTCGTAATCCTAAAAAGTTAAAAATCACTTGTAATTTTCACAAACTTATTATAAACTTAATAAGTATTGCACCACTTTGTGGCTGCTTCAGAACAAATTTGTAACTTCTAATGAAACCAGTGGTTAAGTACTTGTTAACTTTGTAATAAATTTGTGGAAATTACAAGTAGTTTTTAATTCATGAGATTATCGTTTGTGCTTTTTACTACGGAAGATATGACTTGAGAGTTTAAAATTGAGGGGAATTTTAAACTCTTCTTTTATTGTTATTTTCTAAATTATAGACTTTAATAGGTAATCTTTTGTGTATCTCGCCTTAATGGCCATATCTCGAAACATTGTTGAAGTTCTCTATTCAAATCTAGTGAGACTTTCTTGTTATTTTTTATTCTGATTTTACGAATGAAAGACATCGTTTCATATAATTTGCACCTTACATAGTTAAATTGATTTGCTACTAACTACTTTTTATTTTTTTTTGTAATTTTGGGAACCAGGTTAGATGTAAGAGTTGGGGAAAAATGACCATGGACTTACTAAGTAATCTTTGGAAGCCAATTTAGTGACTTAAAAGAAATTATATCTAGCTTTATTTGTTTAAGAGTTATTGGACAATGAGTAATGACGACGACAGTTGGCCATTATTCAAATATTTTTGGGGTGGGACTGATCAATTGCTCTTTTTATATTTGTATAGAAATCAAGCATGTTTCATAATGGGCTTATGTGTGTGTTATGTATACGATTATTCTTAATAGAATAGTTTCTTTTTGACTTGGTATTTATCTATGATCGATCGACAAGTGTTTCATGAACTCATTATTCATTTACTAAGATTTTTTTTTAATTTACTTAGTAGAGAATAGTATAATTAATACACTTGGAGCGGTTTTACTTATTTATTATAAAAACTCAATGTACATTTCGCCTTCTTAGGGCATCATCAGGAGTATTATTACGTACTAAAGTAACCATTATAGAAGGTTGTTTAAATGCTGGAGCTAGGTATTAAATTAGGATCTAGGAGGGGATTGTTATCAATATCTAACTGATCGTTTGGCTAAGGTTTTGTATAGCGATTTTGGTTTATTAATTTCCAAAATTTCATATGTGTAAGATTTTTTGCTTTATTTGATGTAATAGTTTTAGATTATCTGTGGTACAGGTGTGATCGCTATTGATTAGATGAGATGAGAGTCACAAACAATGTTTGTTGTACCTGGCATTATACATGTGCACTTTATAGCGGGTGCTAACTGAACTTTATGTCTTTCCGATGTAAATGGTCGGGCAATCTGAGCAGGTAATTTCGTACACACCGCTTTTCTGAGTAACATCTAGATTATTATTTAATTTGTTGTTTACAAGAACTTTGCCTAAATTTAAATTATTGAAATATGCTGGGTTTATTTTTAATTGTCTTAATTGATTTCCTACATTTGTGCTAACCTCACTAAAATAAGGAATTTTTTTCCATACATAATCATTATTACGTGTGATATTTTGATTGGGATAAATAAGATTGTAAAAAATTTTTTGACAACATTTTGTCTATAATATTGGGGTCGTACCCGTTATTAATAGCTATAGTTTTTTATAACTTTAATTTCATTATTGTAATTATCTTTGCTCAATGGTATACTGATGAATCTAGATCCTAAGTTAATACCTAGCTCTAGCATTTAAGCAGCCTTCTGTAATAGTTACTTTAGTACGTAATAATACTCCTGATGATGCCCTAAGAAGGCGAAATGTACATTGAGTTTTTATAATAAATAAGTGAAACCGCTCCAAGTGTATTAATTATACTATTGCATACAATGTTTCGCCAAGAGTTATCGGCTGATTACCTTCTTTACTTAGTAGAGGCTGAGTTATTACTTTTAAAATAGCTTCATAGAAAATACTCAATTAAAGATAAATCGAAAATATGACCAGTTAATGTTACCTCATTTGGAGATGTATTTTTGTTGGAAATATGACATATCAACATGACTTTTGTTTGAAACCAAAGAAGTACTCTAGTACTGCAACAAAAAATATATATGTATCATCTCAATATATAGCTCTGTATTCAAAGTAAGGGAACGATCCGTTTCATCTTCATCGGTTGATTTCACTCAAGTATTCACAATTTTTCTTGTTGACATGTCCATTTAGATGGAAGAAGGGCATCGTTTAAGAAAAAGATCTTATTGAATCTCATAAACCTCTCAAGCATTTCGTCTCTGATCATGGTCATTATAAATTGAATCGACGAGGCTTTCATTTCTTGTGACTCCATAATAATGAAAAAACACATACGTAATGTTTAAGTTACAAAACTTTATTGTAAAAAACCACAATAATTATTTAGCCGACACAGCAGCTTCTTCAGGTGGAAGAATAATATAACTTAAAACTAGGATGCAAACAGACTTATATACTAAAATAAACTAGATAATAGTAGGGGTATATGTTTAAGGGAAGATACTAAAATTAATGTTTAATAGCGGTGATTTATTTGATTCTAATTGATCATTTAATATAGTGCCTTTTTTGTTTAATTTATTTATTTCTATGCTTTCTAAAAGATTTAATTTCCGACCTTTGTTTTCAACATGTGAGATTTTATAAACATCGTTAAAATTATGGTTATTAGTTATTAAGTGTTCAGCATATGTTGAATTTGTGTTTCGGTTTTCATAACTTTTTTGTGTTCTTTTATTCTTTCCTGAAATGTTCTGCCTGTCTGACCAATGTATGCCTTGTCACAATCACCACATTGAAGTAAATAAAGGCCAGATTTTAATTCTTTTTTATTTGTACTTCAATGTGGTGATTGTGACAAGGCATACATTGGTCAGACAGGCAGAACATTTCAGGAAAGAACAAAAGAACACAAAAAAGTTATGAAAACCGAAACACAAATTCAACATATGCTGAACACTTAATAACTAACAACCATAATTTTAACGACGATTATAAAATCTTACATGTTGAAAACAAAGGTCAGAATTTAAATCTTTTAGAAAGCATAGAAATAAATAAATTAAACAAAAAAGGCACTATATTAAATGATCAATTAGAATTAAATAGATCACCGCTATTAAACATTAATTTTAGTATCTTACCTTAAACTTATACCCCTACTATTATCTAGTTTATATAAGTATATAAGTATGTTTGTATACTAGTTTTAAGTTATATTATTTTTCCACCTGAAGAAGCCACTGTGTCGGCGAAATAATTGTTGTGCTTTTTTTACAATAAATTATGCGTTTTCATGGACATTATACTTTAATTACTGTACAATTTGAAGTGTGTACAATGCATTTTAATTATTTTTTGGCCACATCTAAGACACTAGACTTCTTCCGGCTGACGTTTACACACGCTTTATTTTGAGAGCTCTCACAACGTCCTAGGTCCACCGCATCGTAATTGAGTTAAAGTTGAACTTCTGTATCAATTTTGTAATCGTTTAAATTGCTGAAGTTAAATTTCTATTCCCTATATTGCGATGATTACCAAATTTCTGTTTTGTTATTTCAAAAGTATTTGCGCAAGCAAAAATAGCGTTGTGTAGCACTCTGTTACGCAATGGTACTCAATTCCTATTGGTCGCTGTTTAGTTTAGGAGCCCCTCGCACTGTGTCGTTTAATGTTAAAAGCAAAATATCAAAATAACAAAAGATGTCAAACAACAACAGCAGCAGCAATCTTATAGTTTTCTCCGTAAATATTTACCAACTGATTTATACCAAAAATAACCTGCAAGTTTTAATTTCAAAACTAACTGTTGGATCGGAAATATTTTTTCTTTGTAACGTCATAGATTACGCGCAATGATTTTTGAATTATTATGCCCCTCTCTACTCTTTTCACTCACCACTACTCGTACTTTTCTATCTCGGCCTTGGGGCCCTTTTGAAAAATCGTACGACACCGACAGATACAGCAAAGGTTGCGAGTACCACGAGTACGCGCCGACGTCTCAAATGCAGTTGCTGCTGTACGGTCCCTTCACAGCGTAAAAAGACAGTTTGACACCCTTATTAGTACCTGATCGCATTTTGTTATGTTTTGTGTAACCTCATTTATTTTAAATTTATAATGCGTATATTACTTTTTTCCTACTTTCCAATAATTTAGCTACATTTATACAAAACTTGCCGCTTGTAATAACTCCGTATAGCCCAACGCACTGCACTCCTCTTTTTGTTTTGTATCAAATATATAGCATTTGGCATAAATGCAAAGATCCTCCATATCGATCTGTCTGCCTGTCTGTCGATAATGTATACTTCACGTCTGGTTTTATATAAAATCATTCTCGTTCACTTTAAACGGTAATATGCCGTCGGTCGGTTTGCTTCGTGGTAATAAAAATACAGAAAATGTTAGACGATATGCAGTTCGATTGAGCAGCTGAACATTGGAAGCCCCAAACTGAATAACATTTCCTGTCGGTGGAACGAAATTGAGCCAAAAACCATTTTCGTCGCAAAATCACAAAGTGTTTTACAACCTGTCACATTTATCCTGAGGGAACGACAGCGGTAATCTGTTGCTCTAACGCGAAGAAGTTACGCCGATTCCCCTCCTCAAGCGTGTCACCAGCTTTTGATAAATATGATTCTGTCGATAAACTGTACGAATTTATATGTCATATTTTATCGTTTAGCGTTTACTTAATCTTCCCTTTGCGCATTTTTGATTGGAATATGGGGAAAAAAGATATTTTTTATACTTATTTTTAAGCCTGAATAATGGCACAAATATCGAAGCTTAAGTTCTTAGTCTTCTAGACAGATTATGCCGTAAAAAATCACGATTTTAAGAAAAGGGAAATGATGCCTAAATACATACGATATATCGAATCGAGTTAAAGCTCAGATTCATATTAATCAAATTTGATGAAATATAGACAGTAATGTTACAACGTGTAATAAAAGATCATAATATTGAAATAAACACACAGTTGATAACTTCCACAATTTATTAAATAAACCTAACACGTGTTTCGCCAACACTGTGGCTTCTTCAGAAGAACAAAATCTACATAAAACTACCTAAGAGTAGATGTCTATAAATAGGGTGGTACATCTTCATTAGAGTGACGGAAAAGATTTAATAGTGGTGAGAAGTTTATATCTACTTAGTTATTAAGTAATATGTCTGTATTTTTATATTTGTTAATTTATTTAGATTTTAATAATCTAAATTTTAAACTTCTTTGTGTAAAATTTTTAAATCTAAATTCAATATATGGTTGCCTTCTAACATATGTTTGGCATAGTTAGAATCACTGAAAATAAAAGTTTAAAATTTACACTATTAGAATCTAAAAAAATTAATAAATGTAAAAATACAGACATTTTACTGTGATGACCAAGTAGATATAAACCTCTCACCACTATTAAATATTTTCCCTCACTCTAATGAAGATGCACCACCCTGTTTATTTACATCTACTCTTAGGTAGTTTTAAGTAAATTTTGCACTTCTGAAGAAGCTACAGTGTTGGCGAAACACGTGTCAAGTTTATTTAATAGATTGTGGAAGTTATCAACTGTGTGTTTATTTCAATATGTTAGACATCCATCAAATATCCGCAAATTCAATACAATAGATCACAATAGTTAAAGGAGTAGTGATTTCAAAAGCATATTTTATCGCTGAATTATCAAAATTGCCCCTGCACATCAAAACTGTGTTAGAGCTATTTAATTCTCTCGAAGTACTCTTCAAGGGTGAGCTCGAATCTGGCCCCATAAAAGCTCTAGCACATTAAAATTTCGAAATATCTTAATCTTAAAATTAAACAAACCAAATTCATTTGGATTTTACGGTTAATATTTGATCAAGTGATATTCAAGGACAATTCTTAGGCCAGATTCTGATTTAAAATTCAATGATGGCTCGGAAATGACTACTCCCTTAATGTTTTTGATGTTAAGAAAACTAAAAATCGTGACGTGCTGGGTCATCCCTGAAGTTGGAACATCTCGGGATTCATCAGAAATAATTACTCGTTTGTTTTTATTCTTCTCAACTTGTTGATTTTGTTGACCTATGTAATTATTTGTTAATCATCTTCAACAGGTGGGTGCTCCTGCTCCTGGAGGTCAGTATGCCCACTACAAAGAGGATCTACACCTTTACGGTCAAAGAGCGTTCAGAATGCCGCCTGATAGACATTACAGGATGCTTCACACAGCAGGCGAAGAGAAACCACCTATTGTAGTACTAACTGTTGTTGTCATAGAAGCCGAAGGATTAGAAGCCAAAGATGCAAACGGTAATGTTTAACTCAATATTATAAAATTTATTTATAGAAATAAATTCACATGGTATTTCAAAAATGTTATAAGGACAATTCCTTGTGAAATTTTAAAATACTTTTCCAGTTAGTTTTTAAACCCATGAGTATGTATTGAACTTTAGATCAATGGTAATAACAATTCTGTAGATATAATTTACACATAGTCAAAAAAGGTATTACGTTTTCTAAAATAAATGGACTTATTCGAATATAAAGTTAGATATATCACTGATATTTATAGTTTTGAAGGAAAAGTTATTAATATTTAACGATAAATGAATAAACACTACTTTTTTATTTACAAATCCTTTTGACTATAGTTTTGACAAATAACATGTCATTGTCAAACAAATGATTCAAATTGAATTAACATAAACAGATGTACAGTGGTGTTTATATATATTACATTAATTATAAAATGTACTGAATAATACTTAGTGGTACAAATCTACCTAGTCGTTTAACAGGTTATTTTCAGAATATTTTGAAGCTTTGTATACTTTTAAGGATTCTAAAATATTAAGTTTAAAGCTTTTATTTACATTATGAATAATTTTAAGATTTTCTATAGTAGGAAACTGATGGCCTGTTTCTAAAGAATGGTTTGCAAATATGGATTTATCTTTTCATAATCTAAATGATCTAAAGTGTTCGTTATACCGAGTTCTAGATGACCTTCCAATTTGGCCTAAGTAAAAGGAATCACATTCTGTACATTCTATCTTACAGACTCCAGTTTTTTCAAATTTGTCAGTTTCATCTTTTGAATTAAAAAGTATGTGTTTTAAAAATGTGTTTGTTTTAAAACTAACTGTTAGGTTGTCTGCAGATAGAACATTAGGGATTTTTATTGAAATGTTACCAAAGTACGTCAATGATATTTATTTACATTCTTTGTTTTTTATGTATGGGTATATAGACTGGTATGCTATTTTAAATTGTTTTTTACGGATTAAATTTTGAATTGTTCTTGGATCAAAACCATTATATTTTGCAAGTGTTAGAATGATGTTTAGCTCATGTTTTAATTTTTCGTTTGAAAAGGGGACTGAAAAAGCTCTGTGTATCATAGAATTATATGCTGCAAGTTTGTGTGAAAGAGGGTGATTTGAATTGTAAATACCAAAATTTATTTTATTATCTGAATATTGTAGGCTGAGGTCAAGAAAATTGATTTTGTTGTTCTATTCAATTACTAGCGTCAATTTTATATTGGGGTGAATTGTATTAATAAAATTTAAAAGGAAGTGTAATTGTCGGTGTGTTCCTGAAAAATACGCTATAACATCATTCACATACCTATACCAGAATTTTATATGTTTATTCGCTAATGTTGATTGCATAATTTTATTTTCTGTACATCTGTTTATATTCATTCAATCTGAATCATTTGTTTGACAATGACAAGCTATTTGTCGAAACTATAGTCAAAAAGATTTGTAAATAAAAATAGTGATAATATACAAAGTAGTGTTTGTTCATTTATCGTTAAGATGAATTATCACGAAGTAACGGCTTAATCAATCCAATTTTTATTAATATTTGTCACTATTTATTTATGAGGCTAAAGTAAAATTGTACTATTTAGTAATTTTGCTAATGGAGGGGATTAAAGTAATTATGTTTTCCAAGAAATTATTCTTACGGTGCAGTTTTCTACTCAAATAAATGAAGCATATGCAGTAATATAATAAATGAAAAAACGATAAAAGTTTCAAGAATTGTTTATTTGTAACACTACAGCCGTTTCGCTATACTATAGCTTCTTCAGGTGAAGATCTACAAACTAAGTCTATCGAAGCAGTATTTATACTTAAGAACTAAACTACTTGGTAGAGGGGAGGATTTTGATTGAATATTTTTTTTTGTTTTTTTTTTAGATTTTAAAGTATTACATGTACAAAATAAAGGAATAAAATTAAATCTTCTAGAACAATTAGAAATACATAGGTATGTAATTCTCAATGATCAGTTAGAGGTTTCCAACACACCACTTTTAAATTTAAATTTCAAAATCCTTCCCTCTACCAAATAGTTTAGTTCTTAAATATAAATACTGCTTCGATAGACTTAGTTTGTAGATCTTCACCTGAAGAGGCTATAGTATAGCGAAACGATTGTAGTGTTACAAATAAACAATTCTTGAAACTTTTATTGTTTTTTCATTTATTTTATTACTATGCATAAGTTTCAACAAGTGACTAGTGAAACAATCAACAGTTGAAGCATATTCATATATTAATTTTAATAACTATCCTATCGACATTTTACGATCGTATCCACCCAATTTTTGGGATGCATACAAGGAGTATGAGGTTAATGGAATGTTATTGTTTCTCTTCAGGTTTCAGCGATCCATATTGCATGCTGGGAATACAACCTGTGGCGGCACCGTCATCTCCGCAGCCGCCCACACCCAGCCGATCGCTAACAGACGCGTGCGGGGCGACCGTCGAAACTATCGGAAGCAATCACGAGAAACTGCGAAAGCATCATAGCTTCAAGCTGAGCTTTAAAAGGAAAGACGGCAGAATGCGTGAACAACGTGACAGTCTGGGTGGTGCTCTCCCAGCCAAGTTCATTCGAGCCACTTCCGTTAAATCTCATACCCTCAACCCCAAATGGAATGAAAAATTTAAGTTGTAAGTCTCTCATTACAAATTATCTAACGATAAGTAGCACTTCATTCGCTAATTTGAATCGATATTGGGGTGATTATTCTTTGATGAACGTTTTTTAATTCAACATCATCATAAGGTCGTCAATCCGAAGGCTCAGACCTCCAGTTCTGCCTATTCCCAGCCAATATTCGCATTTTCCTAAAACGAAAACTTCTCACAGCCTAAACTAGTTAACAGTCATCTAACCTATGTCTTCTTCTGCCTCTCTTTAATCCTGTTTCTGCTTCTAATGTGTCTCTGAATATTCCTTCATGTTTCAGAAGATGTCCTACCACCGTAACTCTCCATCTCCTGTCTTCTCGTCCTCTTTCCAATGCCTTTTCTATCCACGGTATTTTCATCATCCCCCTATAACACCACATCTCAAATGCTACTATTTTTTTCTTTTCCGCCACACAAAGATTAAAGGAATGTCTAGAACATAGGAACTAATGTTTCTACTTATTAAAATTTGAATAAGAGGATACGCATTTTGAACCGCCATTTCAAATCCAAATATGATTTATTATACAACACCTTTTTATCTCAATGGTTTCAAAATGAGATAATTTTCTATTTTTAGCAAAGTTAAAAGAAAAATTATTTGCTACTAGTTTGACCCGTCCATGTTTGGACGGGTGGGTATAGTTGTCGATGGTACATAGCACTTACATTCAGCCACAGCGACTATCACATTCTATTGACATTTAAACACACTCAACACGTAAAAAGTTGGTGATTTTCAATTAAAAATTCTGATTAAACGTCGATTATTACAAATATAAATATGGAATCAACAAAAATAACTACTCCAAGGGCTAATACCCCTACCGGCATTGAGTTACATTGTTGATTCCGAACGATTAATAGACGAAGATAATATTCCAAAAAAAATGAAGGTATTTAAATCCTTTTTCGTCTATGTATTACGGACCACAGAAATATGGGATCTGTGATCCTTAATATATAGACGAACAAGGATTTTAATACCTTCTTTTCTTTGGATAGATTATTACATTCTTTCTTGTTTATATCTATTACTAATATTTATTCTAAAGGTGGGAAGATTTCAATTATCTTATCTAAAATTACTGAACTGTAAATATTTTCGATTTCATTTAAATTTACTGTTTTTAATTTATAAATATTAGTAAAATTTTCAAATTATTTTTTAATTAGGATCACGTATATTGTATTTAATATGGTTAAACATGATTTTAATCTAAAAAATAATTTCAAAATTTTATACAGACAATAGAAAGGAAAACTAATGGGTATACTAGAATCTTTAGAAATTAAAAAACATCAAAAAACAACACAGTAATTTTGAATGAATCGTAAGTATTACAGTTTAATAATTTTAGATAAGGCAATTGAAATCTCCCTACCTTTAAAATGAGTACTAGTAATAGATATAATTAAGAAATATTGTAACAATCGATGTCAGTTCCTCTTCTGAAGATGCCCTGGTACGGTGAAACAATTGTAAAGAGCAAAATAAGATTACAGTGGAAAATTGTATTATTATTTTACTTTAAAATGTTTAAGTGTAATCAGTGCATCCAAAAACAACAAACAATATGTAATAAATTTAATATGAATAGCTAAAGGAATATATAACACATGGGCTAACGGGCTATAAAATACGTTTTTTTTTGTTCAAAATTGGCTTTATTCATCGACGTAATCTACATCAAGAGCAACACAATGATTCTAGCGCCGCTCTAACATTTCAATGCCACTTTTGTAGAACAATTTATCTTTTGCCTCAAAATTAGTCTCAGCTTCAGCGATAACCTATTCATTCAAGCGAAATTTCTTGCCGGCGAGCTTATTTTGAGGTCTGCGAACAGCCAGTAGTCGCTAGTAGTAGTCTCCAAATCTGGACAATAGGGTGGATGTGGGAGCAATTCGAAGTTCAATTCATGTGATTTTGCTATTGGTTTGATTGACTTGTGACACGGTGCGTTGTCTTGATGAAACAATTTTTTTTTCTTTGACATATGTGATAGTTTCTTTGCAATTTCGGCCTTCAAACACTCTAATTACGCTATATAATACTAAAATTCACTATTGATGGTATTTCCCTTCTCAAGATAATCGATGAATATTGCACCACGCACATCCCAAAATACCATAATAACCTTTCCAGCCGATTGTTGTTCTTTCAACGAGCTTTTGCGCTTTGGACGAGGTTCACCAGTTGCTGTCCACTCAGATGACGATCGTTTTGATTCCGGAGTGAAGTGATGGATCCATGTTTCATCCATTGTCTACATTTACATATCGAAGCAAAAAATCCGGTTTACGTTACGTTTAAGCATGGCCAAACACCAAACACTGCTCAGAAACATCAACACATTCTTACGGTATTTTTCTCATCAAGAAACGCGAAATTATTTTTGATCCATTGTTTTGGAAATAACAAAAGAAGCTAGATAAAGTACTCTTAGCACAATAAAATAACTCACAAACTAATGGATAGAATGTCATGAAATTAAAAAAAAAAACAGCTGTCTTTTGAACGTTAGTACTAACTGAAAAAGAGGCGAATGCATTAAAACTAGCGCCATCTAGGTGTTAGACCGGGGACTTTTCAGCCCAACTGTTATATATATATACGAAAACAGCCTCTCTCCTCGATTTCTCAACCAACTCTACCCTTGGCCGATTTAGGCAACCCCAAGGGTCCGCCAAAGAGTACCTGTTTCGTTATTATAGCTAACTTACGAACTAAAACAACTAAAATTATTACATAAAAGCTAAACATTAAACATATATTATTAAAAATTATCGATACTACATAAATATTAATGTTATTTTCCGTAAAGGAAAGGCTGAAACATTGAATTATCCTAATTAAGTATTTTAGTAGTTGGATAATTGTATAATTTTGTATCATGAGATGAGGTAGCTCCACGAAATTATCTTGCAAACCTACCCACCATTGATACAAAGAACATTTATTATGTAGTGATAATCAACATTTTAGGTGTGGCCCAAGTTACTAGGAACAATGATCGGCTATATCGCTAGAATTGTATTTTTGTTTTTAATCGCAGAGAAATGTTCAAAATTTTTTCTTTCCATTATATAATTTCATTGTACATGTCGAGAAAAACAGTATATGCTCTCGAAGTTTTGGGCGTTGGTCCCTATTTTAAGGAATTCCTCTTTGCTTCTAGGTATTATTTTTAAATATAATGTCAATCATTTCCATTTAAGTTCTTTTAATACAGCTACTTCTCGTGTATTACAAATACTTGAACCTTGTTTTATAAAGAATTCATTGTCTTTCAGTATCCAAGTCGTTTTCTGTTCCTTATAACATATCATATTTGGGTTAATGGATACAAAAACTCACTGGATAGGTTTTACAGAGTTTATTTAAATCTTCTGACGACCGTTTCGGTTGTTAGGCCATCATTAAAAATACAGAATTTAACGCAAGTGTTATTACAATATTTCACAGTGAATGCACCATGAACAACATTCATTACAACTTATAATATGTTAGGAATAGGTACGTGCCTTCACGTAGAATGCTACACTGTGGACTTAGTTTGATGTCAAATATCAACTAACTTATAATTAATGGCAAATTTCTGGAGATGGCGTTAATATGGTTAATCATAAAAATATTTTTATCTAATTGGTATATTGAGAAATTGACAAATTGATTAAAGCTTTCGCGGCCAGTTGATGAATTGGTGTTAACCTTCTTCGGGTGTACAGGCCGTCGTCGGTTGGAATTGCTTCCTAACGTTTCGCTAGCGCGAGTGGCGAGCTTCTTCAGAGGTATATCCATGCAATAAAGTTATTTTTTATTTTATTTCCTTTATTGGTCTACGACCAACAGCAAACATGGATAGACCTCTGAAGAAGCTCGTTACTCGCGCTAGCGAAACGTTAGAAAGCAATTCCAGCCGACGACAGCCTGTACACCCTAAGAAGTACAACACCAATTGAGAAATTATTAAATTATACCTTTTTACTTTAATAAAAATCTCCACGTCATCGGACTTAAATAGAATGCCAGTTTGTTAGCAATTAAAATGTATAACGAGATTCCAAAATTAATTCAAAAATAATAATGAATCTTAACTTATCGTAATTATTTTTATGAAAAATTATTTTTGAAAGTATTAATTTAGGGTGCGTGTTAATATAAACTTTTATTTTCTCCAAACGCATGTTTGAAAACGGAACTGAATTTAGAAGCCGCTAAAAATGTTATTTTTAGAACCGAGCAAATTAAAGTTTCTTTTTACAGCGAACCCCTCGAGGATTACAAAAAAAGACCTTTGATTACTTACGCCTATTATTGTGTAAAAACCAACAAACTTTGTAAATTACTGTCTAGATTTATGTCCTCTCACAAAATAACCTAACCTAACCTAACCTAACAAACGGAAAATATTAACGAATTCTCTGAAATGTTTTCGACTTACCCTAATAATATTTGGATGGTTTCAAATCCTATCAACGGAACATAAATAGAAATATCTCTTTAGTGTTCAAAAGCTATTTATACATCCTATCTACGTACTTTAAATATAAATAGATATCTATGGTTGAATGACAAAACCTCACAACCAGATTAGGAAAAACATCGAACTACGTCATATACAGTATTCTTCTTACACCTGAAATGAAATTTTGCTCAAATTTCTTCAAATATAAATGAAACAAATAAGTTTCTTTTTAAATGTTCGCTGTATTTAATTATTCTATTTACAACAAACATAACACTGTAAATTCCCAAATAGAAACATATTCAAACAACTTCCCTTTACTTTTGTTCAAACTAGGTAATTAGGGAATTTCCCCATCATTATTATTGACTATAAATATTTTTGCGCACATTTATATATTTAATAATTCTACTTACTCTTGATAATGACAGACCCCTGTCGAAACAATTGTTGAATTCCGTCAATAAACCTGTGAAAAATATACCAAATGTTTTATTCGTTTTATTATTTCTTAATTAAAAAATTGCTTTGTAATGTTTCAAAAAGAGCTTTATTGACTCTACAATTGATTCGGCATATTATGCCTTTATCAAGAGTACTTAGATAATGCCGAAACAATTGTAGAGGCAATAAAGCTTATTTTGAAACATTACAAAGCATCTTTTTATTTCCTTTATATTAAATATATGAGGATTAATTATCAATGACCAGATTGATGTCAACAATTCGAATTCAAGACAGGCACACAAAATAAAATTAAGTTCGTTTAATTCTTATATACATAGGTTGTTGAATCTACCCTTAAGTAAGGAAAACTATGATACAGAAGTATTAACGTTTAAACTTTTGGCCAAAAATAACGGTTATGATATTTCCTTGATAGACGACCTCATACATAAAAAACAGAATTTTAAATCTTTTTACCATTGTGTCACCATTGAAAAGAAACCCTTTGCATTTTTAAATTATATACCTAAAATTACTAATAATATTACTAATAAGTTAAGAAAATTAGAAGTCACTTCCATCTCTGTAAATAAATCTAACGTAGGTTCCTTATTAATCAATAATAAAATAGATAAAAAAAACACCCTTGACAAAAATGGAGTGTATCAAATAAAATGTCTCAATTGTCCATCTATTTATCTAGGTCAAACAGGTCGCTCTTTAAAGATACGTTTAAACGAACATAAAAAATCTATTCCAAATCATAAAAATAATTCAGGTTTAACAAATCATATTAATAATAACAATTTCATAGATTACAATAGTGTAAAATTTCTACATAACTGTAACAAAATCAGACGTTTTAATCTCTTAGAAATTTTGGAAATATCAAATGCTGTAACACAACAAAAACAGGTAACGAATGACCAAACCGATTTTGGGATTTCCCCGTTATTAAAATTAGCTGTTGAAGCAGACCGGTAATTCATGTACTAGTATTTAAGTTTGTAATAATTGTAATACGCTTTTAACCCCTTTATATATACCAGGTAAAATAATTTTATACATTCATTTTGATAATGGAATAACTGCCGAAACAATTGTCAGTTTTTAAATAAAAATTCTCGGACAAAAAATACCAAGTGTTTTATTTTCTTAATATTAAATATGTTCTACCAAGAGCCGAGCCAGAAATCAATTTCGTTTATGTAACATATTTTTGTTTAACTTCCCCCCCCCCTCTGTTTAGTATTAGACAGTATGTAAGTGATTTTGTATTAAATCTTAGTTTAGTATTTCTTCCACCTGAAGAAACCACGGTGTGACGAAATGATCATTGTGGTCAATAAATTATTTTTCTAACTTAAAAGGTGGTGCTTTATTTATATTTGTGAATATGGAGTTATAACCATTAAAAACTTCCTCGATTCAAACAAATGGTGTTTAAGATTTCTGTCTAATTTTCATACGCCATCCGAGAAATATTTGAAACATGTATAAGTTACAAACTAGTCGAAAGTTTTATTTAAACTTTTGAGTCTTGAAACTCGTTTTCTAATTCCAGTGACATAGACGACATAAATAGCGATTCACTTCACTTGGACATTTGGGATCACGACGATGAAAGTTCTGTATTAGAAGCAGTCAGTAAGCTCAATGAAGTTAGAGGAGTTCGAGGACTAGGGCGATTTTTCAAACAAGTTTGCCAATCGGCGAGACAAAGTTCTCAAGACGATTTCCTAGGATGTGTCACTATCCCTTTGTCAGACATTCCATCCACAGGACTCGAAGGATGGTTCAAGTTGGAAGCGAGGTAAGTAAATCGTACTTTAATCTATCACATTTTATGAGTAAGTTTAAAAAACTGTCAATAGTGCAACTTTTGTGAAACTACATTTTAATATAAATAACAATAAAATAAACAAATAGATACGTTTCACAATTTATTCGAAAACTCGACATATGTTTCGGCCGATACGGCTATTTCCAAGAGTACATACAAAAGATTACTAAAATCTAAAACCTTAAGGATACTATTTATAAAGACTAATTCTATTTGAATAGGAGGAGGGGGGAATTGTAAGTGGACAATTCTAATTGATTATTAACAAGAGTTTTATCATTCTGCACTGCTTCTTTAATCTCTTTATTAGAATCATTAGATATTAAAAAAGTAATGCAGAATAATAAAAATCTTGTTAATAGTCAATTAGAATTGTCCACTTACAATTCCCCTCTCCTCCTGTTCAAATAGAATTAGTCTTTATAAATAGTATCTTCAAGGTTTTAGATTTTAGTAATCTTTTGTATGTACTCTTGTAAATGGCCGTATGGGCCGAAACATATGTCGAGTTTTCAACTAAATTGTGAAACGTATCTATTTGTTTATTTTATTGTTATTTATATTATAGAGTAACTTTAATTAAAATGCGTTTAAAATTCACATGAATTATCTTTATACGTAATATAAATTCGGATGTAGTGTTAGTGAACAAGTACATGGACCATATCTGGCGTTAGGGCTATAAATTTAATTTTTAATTTTTGCAAATTTCTAAATGTGTCATTTTGTATATATGCTATTTCTTGTTTTTTTGTTTCGCGTGTCTGATTCATTAGATTTCCATTCCTAAAACTAATTTAAACGTAAAAAACACGTAAAATGTCTCACATTAATTTATTTTCGATCGAACTGCGATCATCTTCAAGAGTAATTACACTAAAATTTAAAACTAATGTAAACATGTTTATATGCATCTACAATTTACATAGGGGGAGTGGGGAACTAGTAGAGCCTAATTCTATTTGACTATTAACTAGATTTAAATTGTTAAGGTTAATATAATAATGACATAGAGGCAATTGCTGCCATCTAGTGGTTTTTAGCCGCTACAGGGGATGTCAAACTAAACAAGGCCTCACAGAGGTATTTAAAGTTTAAGTTTAAATACCTCTGTGAGGCCTCTATGTCATTATTATATTAACCGTTCTTTATGGAACATTTTGACTTGATCAGTAATTTATCGAGACTGCCTAGGGACCGCTGATGAGCTTCTAACAAGAGCGAAATCGCGATCCGTGTCTGGCAGTTTCGATAAATTTCTGACCAAAAGCATAATTATTGTTATTGTTAAACAAGGCTTTTTTTATGTCAAGATTTTCAAGCATTGACAATTTTCTATAATTGTTTATGTTGCAGTGTAAAATTTTAGAATCATTTAAGTTGAAGGAATGGTTAAAAGTAGTACAGTGTTCCGCGAACCCTGTTGTTTTAAGTTTTTTTTACTGATACTATAATTATGTTCTTTTAAGCGAGCTTCAATCGCTCTCCCACTTTTTCAATGTAAATTGCCTCAAAATCATTACAACAGGTTTGATAAATGGTTTCAAACTCAATATCATAGACAATCTAATCAACAAAAAACTTAATACTGTAACGAGCCTGTATGTGTGTGTACAAGAGCGGCGGCGAGTTCCGGAAACAGATAAGACGGGTTCCTCGAATACGGTCGTCAGTCGACGCTTTGATAGAAATAAGTAAACAACAACATAATAGGAGTTCGAGAAAATACTAGAAGATCGTTCCTGATTACTCCAGAACCTTCGATACCTCTATAAATATTATGTTGTCGACGGTCAAGAACAGTTTTAAAACAGTATAGTTAGAGTTACAGTTTTAGTTTAGTTTAGTACACCGTCACGGTTTATAGTTTACAGTTGATAGTAGAATGGTAATATAAATACGATATACCGAGTGATATAAATAAGTGGTAATATAAATACGATATACTGAGTGATATAAATAACACATTTACCTTGTGATATAAATAAGTTGTTGCATTAGAGTTTAAGTGTTAAGTAGCGTATAAGTGTTATATAAATAGTGTAAAATAAATAATTGTTTAAATAAATAAGTTGATCTAGAAAATTCGTTACAATACGAAAGTTTCAAAATTAATAAACAACGCTATCCCGACCGAATCTAATAATTCGGGTTAACAATTTTGCTCCATTCATTTTATCAATAACATTGGTTACAAGTTTAGAAATAAGTTAAAAAAGTTGGACCTTACAGGTATAGAAACTAACGATTGTAATCTAAAAACGCTACTAATGAAAAATAAACCAACACAACTACCGGAATCAAAAAGCGGAGTTTATCAAACCTGTTGTAGTGATTGTGAGGCAATTTACATTGGAAAAAGTGGAAGAGCAATTGAAGCTCGCTTAAAAGAACAAAATTATAGTATCAGTAAAAAACTTAAAACAATGGGGTTCTCGGAACAGTGTACTGCTTTTAACCATTCCTTCAACTTAATTCTAAAATTATACACTGCAACATAAACAATTATAGGAAATTGTCAATGCTTGAAAATTTAGAAATAAAAAAGCCTTATTAACAGTTTAAATTTAGACAATAGTCAAATAGAATTAGGCTCTACTAGCTCCCCACTCCCCCTATGTAAATTATAGGTGCATATAAATATGTTGACATTACTTTTAAATTTTAGTGTAATTACTCTTGAAGATGATCGCAGTTCGATCGAAAAGAAATTAATGTGAGACATTTTACGTGTTTTTTACATTTAAATTAGATTTAGGAATCATGTTTCACAAACGTTACACTATCGAATCTCTTGATTTCCATTCCTTAAATTTCTAACTTTTACTTCTTTTGTACTTTTCTTCACGTTTATTAGAAAATCTCTATTTCTATGCGTTCCAATTTTCAGTTTGTTTACTTTTAACATAATAGTTTTGCCTTTCAATTCTATTATATTTATTTTAACGTCTTTACAAATTCTTTTCGAGCCTTTCTTATTGTGCCCTTAATTGGTGTTATTCGAATCTTCACGTTCGCACCCACTTACCCTCACCGGTAGAAACTGACCCTTTTCTGCATCCGATCCATTTTCACTTTTTCACACATATTAGTCACGGTCACTTTTCCCAAATTCCTGGTATCCTTACCTCGAATAACTTCAGAAAAAAAACCCTCAAAAAAGGTTCCCCTACTTCTTTCGTTCCAACAACTTAGCCATTCATGAAAACCTATGAAAACAATATTATTGATCTAGTCAAACTCAGTCATATTCAACTAGTAACACTCAGTCATCCTGATAGTCCTTAACATCTTTCTGGCTATTTTCGACGTATTTTTCCCATATAGATAGTGTACATGAATATAATGAACTTTACACAGACACGCATATTTATTTAATTGTGTCGTTTCAACACTTAAACGACTAAACATATATCACATTAGAGGTCTCGGTGTTCTATAACGTTCATTTTAAAGGGTGCAGAACGATTGGTTACACAGCTTAAAACACACGCTATAAGAATGAAGTTACTACACGAAAAAGTTGACATTATCGTGCAAGATGTTCAAAATTTGGTTTATAAACTTTTAACTTTGAAATTCAGATAACAGTGTTTGGTTTAGTTCTTTTAAAACATTTTTAAAATATGATAACGATATTCATTTAAAATTTACACAACGTAGAAAAATAAAATAAAATAAAATTAAGCCACTAATCCACAAAAACATTTATTTAAATACAAATATATACATTTCTACAAAGTTATAACAACAATTTTTCTTAAATATAAGGTTGATGGAGCAGGGGTAATAACGGGTTATTTAGTGGTGACAGGTCGAAATTCATAAGGAAGTCCCGATATTTGTACATGTACAGAGCCTGGGTTGGCGACAATTCCGAGTATTTGTTAACTTGTTTTAAAAGTTCTATGTTATTACTATTTATAGAATGACCAGTTTCTATAATATGACAAGCTACAGCTGATTTATCTTTGTTCTGATTTTTTATATGATAAAATGTTCTTTAAAACGTGTCTCAAAATTCCTTTTGGTCATTCCTACATAGACTTGGTCACAATCGTTACAATTTATTTTATAAATGCCTGACATATATTTTTTATCTATTTTGTCCTTTGGATTTCCTAAAAGGTTGGCTAAATTGTTTTTATTAGTGAAAACCGGTTCAATATCGTATGATTTAAAAATTTTTCTTAGGCCTTTTTTTAAACTATGATTATAAGGAAATCCCCTTCTTATATGATTTTTGTTATTAATATTAGTTAAGGTTGTACTATCTTTAATTAGTTTTTTCTTTTTGTGATGTTTAATAATATTGTAAATTTCCTCTTTTTTGAAACCGTGTTCTGAAGATATGTTTAAAATATGATTTAGTTCTTTGTTAAAATTTTGTTTGTTTAGTGGTACGTTAAGTAATCTAAAAACTAGGCTGTTGAAGGCGGCCAGTTTGTTTTTTATCCGTATACAAATCATTAAAAATATAGCGATCTGTGTGGATGGGTTTCCTATAAGTATCAAAGTTTATAGTATCTTTTTATCTAGTGATTTTTAAATCTAAAAAGGGAAAAGAATGATCTTTTTCTACTTCGTAGGTAAACTTTAATGAATCAAAAGTGGAGTTTAATTGATTAATGAAATTATTAATATCAAATTTATTGTCTACTATTGCAAAAACGTCGTCTACGTATCTATACGAAATTTTTGGAAAATCTTTATAACTGTTTTTTATGTTAATTTCAAAGTAGCTAAAAAAGAGGTTGACTAGAAAAGGTGATAGGGGGGTTTCCATTGCGGTTCCGTAGGTTTGTTTATAGGTTTGGCCTCTAAATTCAAAAACATTTTGTGACATGCATAATTTCGTAAGTTTTATAAATTGTGAAATTTCACCGTCTGGGATTTGTAAAGTTGAAAGCCAATCTTTTAGGAATTCAAAGGTTTTTTCTAAAGGCATACTAGGAAAAAAGGCAACTACATCAAATGATATCAGTTTATCATGTTCTGTAATCTTAATGTGTTTTAGTTTGTCTATTAATTCATTTAAAATTGCTCGTATAACCTTTACTTTGTCCTTAAACCATATTGTAAATAAGTCGATCGAGACAACTACAAAAAAACTGGTTTCTTATCGGATGAAGCAAGATAGGTTCAAAATTGAAATATGTTTAAGTTATTTCATATTATAATGTAATGAGCATGCGTATGCACTCCAACCACTTCCTGTAAAACGACTGTAGTTGTAAGTTAGTCTTTGTCTTGCTAGTTAGCACGGTGACCTCTGCCCTCGCTATTTTCCACGCATTTTCTTTGATCTCGTTATATTATTTAATAAAGTTATTTCAAAAAAAAAAAAAAATTGGATTGATTCAGCCGTTACTCTATTATAATGTATCTTAACGATAAATGAATAAACACTACTTTGTTTATTATCACTTTTTATTTACAAATCCTTTTGACTATAGTTTCGACAAAATAGCTTGTCATTGTCAAACGAATAATTCAAATTGAATGAATATAAACAGATTATTCAAAACAAATGATTACAAATTGAATGAATGTAAATAGATGTACAGTAGTGTTGATATATATTTTTAGAAATACATTAATTATTAAATGTATTGAATAGTACTGAGTGGTACAAATCTACTTGGTCATTTAACAAGCTGTTTTCCGAAATTTTTGATGCTTTATATAGAAATATATTGCCTCTATGTTATTATTATATTAACTGTTCTCTACGGAACATTTCGAATTAATCAGTAATTTATATAGACTGCCTATGGCACGCTGATGAGCTTCTAACAAGAGCGAAATCGCGATCCGTGTCTGGTGGTTTCGATAAATTTCTGACCAAAAGCATATTCATTATTAAGCGTTACGTGAATTCACGTATGTAGGCTGCGTTGTAGATTTAGCTGGACAAGTTTAAATACCTTTGTGAGGTCTTGTCTAGTTTGATATCTTCTGTAGCGGCTAAAATCCACTATGGCAGCAATTGCCTCTATGTTGTTATTATATTAACTGTTCTTTACGGACCATTTCGGCTTGGTCAGTAATTTATCGAGACTGCCCATGGCACACTGATGAGCTTCTAACTAGGGCGAAATCGTGATCCGTGTCTGGCAGTTTCGATAAATTTCTGGTCAAAAGCATAATAATATTTATAGAAAAATTATTTTTGTTTTAACTTCTGTAATTAATAGTAAATATTGTCGAAGTCGCAGTTAGTGGAAATTTCTACAAATAGCGTTCACCACGCCATCTGTAGTTATTTAACATACTACATGTTAAAAAAACAAAAATTAAACAGGTTCAGGTACCACATATACACTATAAACTCTGGAAAAAATATTTATGTAGGTATTATTAAATAAGCAGAACATAAGATTTATTGTCTATTTTCAAATTCACATTCCAAGTTCCGTCGCCTATCTTGAATCTGTGATAGAAGAGCATATGTGTTGAGTGTTCTTGTGTAAGGATTTCGTTTTCCCTTTTGATGTAGATACATAACATATTAAAAATAAGGAGGCATTAAAGTCCTTTTTCAACAGTGTTATTCAATAGCGGTAGGAGTATTAGCCCTCGGAGTAGTTCTTTATGTTGGTTCCATATTTATATTTATTATATAGCTTGTAAAAGCCTTATGAGAGAGATAGGTCGTAGCCGGTCGTGGGATATGGCTGTCGGTGCGCTGTGCCTACTGTGTAAGACTCATTCCAAATGTGGGATCTGTGATCCTTTATAATTAGACGAAAAAGGATTTTATCACCTTCTTTTTTTTGTTATATTCGTCTAATAATCGTTCGGAATCAACAGTGTAATTTAATGCCGGTAGGGGTATTAGCCCTCGGAGTAGTTGTTTCTGTTGATTCCATATTTATATTGTTGATACATAATGCTAAAAATAAGTAATCACCTTAACTTTCTGAACGGGCCTGGTAGATATTACATTTGCATCATCGTCATCATTATTTAATGTACCTGTCATACATAAGATTCGTTATTATTTCCAGGACATTCATTAATCAAGGAGTCATATTGTAGGTATTACCCATTCTAAAGCTTTAAGCTGCAACATTACCTTATAATGAATTTCTTACTTTTCCTCATTAACGTTATCCTTAAGTAGGAAAACGAAAACGGGGGGAGATTCCGTCTAACTGCGGCTTTGCTCCGACGAAATTTACAACCTACAGGTTTATCATTTAACCCCTGCAGCCATTATTATTACAAACTTGATTTACATCCCTTTTATTCAGCTATTAACGAAAATTATCTGAATTGGCGTGTTCCAATTAAAAAAGTTAACGCGTCGGTATCGTCCATGAAGTCTAAGAAATGGTGTAATCTTATCGAAAACACTCTTTCATATGGTATTTTAGACCCTCGTGTCGAGTAATAAGAAAATCGATAAATAAAAATAAATAACAATAACGATCGCAACAACAACAATATACTTAATAACAGAAAGACGGAAGGAAATAATTTTTACAGGCGGAAGATTCAGATCGAACTGGTTAGTTAGAGGGAAAAAATAATGAAATCGAAATTGTGAAGTAAGAGAAAGGGTAGTAGATAAGAGTATGGTCCCAATAAAACAGTACGAAAATTTGGAAATTTTTGAGATTAGAAATATGACGAAATAGAGTAACGACCCAAATCACCGAAGAAACTTATCATAAAATAGCAATTATGCTGTTATAGTATCCTTAATAATCACGCTATAATAACATTAAAAGAATGTTGCGTTGTTTTTCATATTTCCTCATACGTACTGCAACGGGCAAGTAAGATGTAACGTGTGTTAGGCAGCATACCAAGTTAATTATGGCTTTAGCTTTATCTCTATCTACCAATCATATGCTATCTTCATGTTTTTATGTTCTAAAGTTATCACACGTTTTTCCAATTTCACTACACTTAAAATGATGTAACCGATAATTGTTGGACCGAGCTTTAATCGTATTTTATATTAGCTGTGCCCGCGATTTCATCCGCATGGAATTTAACAAAAAAGTTATTTTTAATATTTTAAACGAAGTCGTTGAGACACAATCGTTAGCAATATCCCGCGCGACAGGCAGCTTTTGTGATATTAAGTTGCGGGAGGTGCTTTTACAATTTTTTTCTGTCTGTCTATTTGTTTGTTCCGGCTAATTTCTGAAACAGCTGAACCGATTTTGACGGGACTTTCACTGGCAGATAACTAACGTAATAAGGGGTAACTTAGGCTACTTTTATTTTAGAAATTATTAACTATTTAATAAGAGTAATAATTAATTTCTAAAATAAAAGTAGCCTTAGTTACTCCTTATTACATTAGCTATCTGCCAGTGAAAGTCCCGTCGAAATCGGTTCAGCTGTTTCAGAGATTAGCAGGACCAAACAGACAGATAGACAAAAACTTAAAAAAATGTTATTTTTGTATATGTACCGTGTATACATCCATATGCATTTAGTAAAAAGTGGTTATTATGATATTACAAACAGACACTCCAATTTTATTTATATGTATAGATGTTATGAGTTTAGGTTTGATTCGTCTAAATTGTCGATGACGTAAAGACAATTACTCAATAACTTTACTGAAATTAAAATACTGTAAGTTATATTTATGTGCTTCCAAAATAAACTATAATTATACAAAAATCTAGCCAATGAATTTCCAACACATTACAATTTATTGTAATGTTATGATTTGGAGGTTTTAAAAAATTTTTAACTAATAATCACTTCTTTATTCAAATGAAACTAGAAATTGCAAAATATTTATTAGAATTCTCTAACGCATGTTTCGACCTTTCAGTCATAGTCAAACAAGACTACAAGGGAGTAAACAAAACATCCTAACTGAAATTATAAACACGTATTTGGCAAACATCGGTAACTCGGTTGAAATATTCGACAATACTTGCAAGCACACGAAATAAAGGAAATTTGTACCCTTCAGTTTGGTGATTCGACGTAATATTATGGGGTAAAAATAAAAACTTTTTAATGTCATTTCTAATTTTATTTAAGTAAATAATTATTAAAATATTCAAAAAAGAAGGAATTAAAATCCTTATTCGTCTGAAAATTAAGATTAAAGATCTCACATTTTGAACGCGTTCTAACAAGTAGGCACAACAAACCGAAAGCCACATCCCACGACCGGTTTCGACCTATCGGGTCTCATCAGGTGGGCGCTGGCAGAAAGGCCTTTACAGGCTATATTATAACTATAAATATAAATATGGAATCAACAGAAACAACTACTCCGAGGGCTAATACCCCTACCGGCATTGAATTACACTGTTGACTCCTAGACGAAAATATAACATATTCAAAAAAGAAGGAATTAAAATCCTTATTCGTCTAAATTTTAATATCAAACATCTCACATTTTGAACGCATCCTAACAAGTAGGCACAACGAAAAATAATTCAATGCCGGTAGGGGTATTAGCCCTCGGAGTAGTTGTTTCTGTTGATTCCATATTTATATTTATAATTATTAAAATGTTTCCAATGAAACTACCGCAGAATGGAATGGAATTATTAATAATATGTTCTTGTTCAGCTTATATCGAAACTATTAATTTTGACAAAACGCCGACAAAACGGAAACTGCTGGTTATCAGAGAAGTTAATAGATAGCCAAAGCAGCAAGTGTATGGAGGTTTGCTATTAATATGGACTCATTAATTTTTGACAGATCCCTTTTAATTACAAATATTGACTTATTAAATTGAACCCACGCTGTAGCTAACTAAAATTATAATATTTATTCAAAGGAATGTGATTAAGGAGGTTTTATTTTTAGTTCACGAAGTATACGGAACAAAGCTTCACTTCAAATTTCCTCCTTAAAACAAGGAAAGGAATAATAAAGATTTTGTCGGAAAATGTGCGCCAAAATATTTAAACGTTTTACATAAACTCGTTCTTTGTTCACTGGTTCACGCAAACAAATTGCTCTTTATTGAATCCTCTTTAAAAACATTACCTACGAATATTATTTCCATTTTTAGAACGACATAGCTTCAAACGAAAACTCTTAACTCAATTTCAAGCAAACCGTGTACATGTTACTCAATTTACAATTTCTACCTTGTTCCAGATCACAAAGAAGTTCAGTCCAGGGGCGCATACGTTTAAAAATGTGGTTATCGACTAGAGAAAATCGTGGAATGTCTGAGGAAGACAACTGGACTGAAGTGAGACAACATGAAAATTTGTACGTGATGTTCATTGATTATGAATTAAGTAATTGGAATGCGGAGACTTGGACGTGGTCAGGCGATCTTTCAGGACCTGCTTTGACAATTCTTCATCAACATTCTGTGCAAGGTAATACAAATAACAATCCATTTTTGAAAACCAACATGACAGTTTTAGTTAGCAATTCATCGAAACCACGCAATTGCACACTTATTAGGTCTTATAACCACACCATATGTCGAAACAATATTCAAAAGTAACACTTCTTAGAACAAAAACATGCTGTTGGTTCTAGCGTTCTGCCGAAACTGCCAGATATGTATAACGATTTCAAACTCATTGATTCTCATCAGCACACCGCAGACAGTTCCGGCACAACACCATTTTTTTGTTTTTTGTTTTTGTGTATTCTCGAGGAGGGGAAATCTTCAAAAGACACCCCCCGAAGAGAGGGGTAGTGTAGGATTCGCCGAGGCGCCTACCGACTAAAACCCCTCCACGAGAAGGAAGATCAACCCGAAGGTTATGCATCCCTAGGACAGTTGGGAATGGAAAATGGATTTGTTGTGGTGGGAGGGATGGGGATTTTGGGGAGAAGGGTGACCTCAGATGGGTTGGGTGAACACTCGCGCTAAAAAAGCGAAACGGCACAACAATTAAAAAAAACAAAAAACAGCGATTAATAAATACATACAGACAGCGTAGTGAACGCCATCTGTAGATATAGGACCTTGTTTAACATTACTGAATCTCACAAATAAGAAGCAAATATTTAATACTGTGGGGGGGGTGCATTTATTGTGAAACATTTTACAATCAAAGCTTAATGAAGCAGTATAGATAGTTTCACCAAATCTTATTATTAAACTTCCTAACAAGTTTCGATACACGTGATCATTGTTAAAGGACTAGAGTAATCTTATACTAAAGGATAAAAAAATTAAATTCAGCCATTTATATTAATGATACAAACATAAAAGAGGTGGGAATCCATGAAACTTAATTCTAACTAATGGTAGAAACATAAAATAAGTGGGGAGTCCATGAAGTTTAATTCTAACTGGTTATTTACAATGTTCATCTTACGTGTGAGAGCTTTTTTAATTTCTAAGTTTTCCAGAAGGGATAGTTTTTTACTTTTTTGGATACCGCTATCTATTTTATCTATATCGTGGTTCAAGGAGACACAATGTTCCGAGAGGCCTGTTTGTTTTATCTTCTTTGTTGCTCTAGAGCTTTTGACGATGTAAAATGCGTCACACGTATTACAGTGAATTTTGTAAATATCACTTTTATGTAGTTTATATACTGTAGGTTTGATAACAAAGGTTTTAGGTTACAATTATTGTTTTCTACCAGTGTTGAAAGAATTATTGTAACGTATTATAACTTACTCGTAACTTTGTTTTGTTTGATAACCAAAAGTTTGTTTATAAAAGAAGATTCAGTTTCTTGTTGAAATGAATATTAGATAATGGTATTGTTAATAATCTATTTAGTAAGGAATGAAAAACGGCAAATTTGGTTTGGTTGGATAGTTAGAGTTTGCCGGAATTATGGTGTCTGTATAAGTGCTTTTTTCTAAAAATTTGGAAGGATAAACTATTATTTGAATTCGTAATTTTTTAATCCGAAAAGTTATACTTTTCTATAGTGAATTGTGTATTATTGTCTAAAGAGTTCAAAAATGACAAGAACTTATCTAATTGTCTCTGAGTACCTTTCCATATACAAAACACATCGTCTACGTATCTTTTCCACGTAAATATATTAGATACAATATTGTTATTTGAACTAAATAGTAATATTTATTCAAAATAAGACAAATACATTTCTGATAATACTGGAAATAACCCATGGGAAGTCCATCAATCTGTTTGTAAAATTTGTTATTCAGCCTGAAATAATTTTGGAAAATAGATAATTCTGATAATGGTATTAAGTCATTACATTTCATTTTATTCAAATTGTTATTATTGTTAATTTTTGTTTTTAAAATAGGTTATAAGTTTTTTTACAGGGATAGATGCAAATAGGCTTTTTACATCAAATGATACCATTGTGCAATTGGCTGGTATTGTAAGATTTTTTAATTGGACAGCAAGATCTTGAGAATTTTTACACGAATAGCTAGAAGAACAATTGAAGTTATTTAGTAGAATTTTATTAACAAAATGGCATAAATTGTAACAGGGTGCATTTACGTATGATAACTACAGGTCGGAGTGGATTGCCTTCTTTATGAATTTTTGGAAAACCGTATAAAACAGGTGCCGATGGATTTAAATTTTTTCAAATTGAAGTTAAGTTTTGGATCAAGCCACGTGTTCGTTGACAAAGTTTTGTAAACTGTTTTTTGGAGCAATTTTTTGAATTAAATCTTCAATTACTAGATATGGATTTTTTGCGAATAACATTTTAAAAAATATTAAAAAATAAATACACTTGGTGAAGATTCACAAATATTATTTAATGGACATCGACTGTCATTTTGATTGTTTTGAATGCTTAAGGGTGTTAAACGTATTTATTGTGACGCAGGACTTAGTCTATTCCAATTTGTTCATTTGTGACGTATTTACCTTGAGAACAGCCCTTTTTGGATTTCTAAAATTTCTAAATGGTAGTAAGAGTTCCACATAATTTGGATCCATTTGGGGGTTGTTATCTAAGCAATGTGTGAAAAAACCGGTAACATTTTTATTATTTTGAATCAATTATTTGTGTTCGATTGTGCGTTTAGTTGTATCGTAGAAAATACGTAAATATTTATCTACTTTCAGTCGTACTACTATGAATTTACAAGAACAGTTAAAGTAAAAAAAGTTTCCTTAAAACAGTTGACTAAATAGAAATAGTTTTTGCCGCTTAATAATATAATATAGGATGACGACAAATTACAATTTAACATATGGTATCATAAAGCAATAACTCCAATCTTCTAATTGAAAAGGTATGTTAATTCATGACAATTTTCCGTTTTTACGATACTGTATTTTCGTAACAGAAATCTTATACCTGCTAACGTTATCTTACATTTTGTGCAGAGTAATTTTTATTTTTCATTACACAAACAATCTACTCAATCTCGTAAAAGAGCATTTGGAGTTGTTGAAAGCACAAAAAAATGTTCACAAAAGCATACCAAAAATACGATATTTCATCTCGGTTGAATTCTGCATCAAAGTAACTTTTCATCCGTGAAATGTAATAAAAAGATAAACCAAGCAATATTCCTTCACTTGAATGGCTTTGTATAGGTAGGTATCAAATTACAAATGATCCTCCAAAAGTTGTGTCCTTTGTCGAGGTAAATTGCTTCTTGTAACCTTTCTTCAATCCATTCAACAAGCTTCATATGTTAGCCACTCAAACTTTTGTTGATTACATTACAAGCACCTTATTTAAAATTGGTTAGATAAACGGTGTACGTAAGAAATTGAACTTTAGAAATCAATATGAGATCGAAAAGGGGTGTTGACAAATATTTTTTATTTACTAAATATATAAATCGAAATTGCTATGAAAAATTACACATTCAATTCGAAAAAATAAACTTGTACTTTGGTTAGTCTATCGAACAGATTCTACTAATTTAATTTAAGAAAAACATACTAGGTTTCGAAATTGTTTAATCCACAATAATTGGTTTGGTATACAACGGTTTAATATTTTTAATTGTTCGTTAAATTGATATTTTTCGGTTAACAGATGTTCTGCATTTGTGGAATCTGCATTTATCAAATTAAAACTTCTTCGATTTTTGTTTATTCATTGTTTAAAGGGTCTTCCAGTTTATGTAATGTAGATTTTTTTGCAATTTCCATATTCTAAGAAAGATGCTCCTGATTTTGATCTCTTATCAGTTTTATATTTATTATTATTTTTTATGAAATTTATAACATTGGTGGTTCTGAAGGAACCTCTGATATTTGACTTTTTTGATAATCTAAAATTTGACCCATATAAGTGTTATTATTTTTTGTGGGACGTGTTTATTGAATAAATTAAACCAATTGTTTTAATTTAGAGTTTATTGTTAAGTAGATTAATTATTAGTTGTTGGTTTGGTCAATACGTAAAATTCTGTTTAATTCTTATCAGATTTTTTTTATTTAGAAGAGGATTAATATGTCTGTGTAACATATGATAGATTGGATGAAATGATTTTCCATTTATAACTGGGTCTGTATGGGCTTGTTTATGATACATTGAAAAATCATATTTGTTAGTTATATGTATTATATAAAATCTAAAATCCTACTTACACAATATAGAACCAAGTCCTTTTTGAAAGTAGTAAAGAGACGTAAAGTAAAAGAAACAGAATACTAACAAAAATTGATACATGTGAGCCAACAAATTATTTACCTGTTTCGACCACTGATCATTATTTATAGTACCTTCTAAGAGGAAAAAAATAAATGAAAATGGTAAAAGCATAAACTTTGTAAAGCTTCCTTGGCTAGATGGAATTATTTCGTAATACAGAAAAATTCTCGAAACAAGTGAGAATTGTTATTAATACTTGTTGAAGAAAGACTCCTTGAAAATAGGATTATTATAACTTTTATATTGGAAAAGTTTCAAAAAGTATTAGATTGTAAGTAGCACTGTACACACAGGAATGTTAAACCAATGGCAATGGCTTAAATACCTAATACCATGAGAATGTAGCAACTACGCTTTCGTAAATATCAGGGGTGTTTTATATGGGTATCTATGTTTTATATTATATAAAATAGAAGTACGAAGAAACACTTAATTCCTCCATTTTTAACTACCAACAAGAAAGCACAATGGAAAATCTAAACGAAACTTTTGTAGTTATAGCGGAAAATATTGCAAAAAATGTTAGAATCGATTTTAGTTAGAAAAGTGCAGAACATTACGTTAATATTAAACAATACATTACTTTTTTTGTCGGGTTTCAGTCGTGTGTTTTTTATTTTGTACCCATGAGAAAGTCAACTGCTTAATCATATCTTTAAATTATTAGAAACTTCATTAATATTTGAGATAAATAGTTTGCGTCCTATCCAATTCTAATATAATTATTATTTTATTTTATGACCTAATTATCCAGTTTTACATTGTTTTGATAAATCTGTAACGGTTTTAACAGCACAAGCTAGGAAAGTGGCGAAGCACTTCATTCGTTTTTGATGTACAACTAATGTGCTTATATTTTCATCAGAACTACTTTTTTAATGTAATGTTTTATATGTTCGTCTAAAGTAATTTAAGTGGTGGATTTGTAACAATAGAAGATTGTTCAAAATCGGATTTCGAGTTTATCAGGATAGTTATAACACAATAAATAAACACTCATAGTCTCAGTAATAATGTTATGGCCTTAAAAATAATAGTTTAATTTCTGTAAATCCCTGACGTATATTTATTTTATTTTGTTAAGTATATATGTTTACCACACATTAAACGTAACACTCATTAAAGCGAAAAAATCGATAATGTCATAATATTTAAATACGAGGATGGATCAAATATAAACGAGCCGTTGTTCATAAAACATTTCTTTTGAACAGTTTCACAAAAACACAAATTTCTCTATTTTTCGATATATCCCCCTTGTTTGTCTATACATATTTCCCGACGCATTGGTAGTTTTTTCATCCCGTTTTCATAAAAAGAAACAGGGCGGGTGTCTATCCAGTTGCGCACAAACGCCTCCACCTGTCATCGGTCTGAAATCGCTCGCCTCCTAGTGATTCTTTGAGGGACCCAAACATGTGGAAATCACAAGGGGATAGGTCTGGACTATATGGAGGATATTCCAGCTGAGTCAAGTGCATTTCACCAATTTGGACCTGCGTTAAAGCTGTAATATGAGGCCCAGAGTTATCGTGCATGTTGGAGCAAACAATCGAACAACAGCACCCCTCTCCAGTCCCAAACAGCCAAGGCTAAGGCTTTTCTTGCAGACAGACGTGTTTTCGGCTTCACTTGGTTTGATTCATCTATGTGCCTGCCGCCTCTCCATGCTTGCTCATTTTGATGTTGGAGTGTAATGGTGTACCCACTTCTCATCGTAGGTTACAATTTTGTACAAGAAAAATTCACCTTCCTCTCTAAATCGAGTGAGAAGCGCCTGAGAGATGCGAACTCGAGCAGCTTTTTGATCTTCACTCAGCAACATTGGAACTCAACGAGCTGAAATTTTTCGTTGTAATTGTGTGGACACTCCCATAGCTGATGCCAACTTCACTAGATATCTGAAGCATCGTGACGTGGCGTGGCAGTCCCCTTCAATAAGGTTTCTAACGCGAGCAATGTTGGTGCGCGGACGACGAGGATGATTTACATGTTCGACATGATTATGCCCATCGTTAAATTCTTTGCACCAAACTTTTGCACGTGACCACGAAAGCGTTTCATTTCAGAATTGTAAAAACATAATAATTATTAGTTGCGCAACGCTGCTATGCACCTCTGTCTCAATCATTGTGATAGCTATTAACCAAGCGAACGCAGCAATACGACGCGTCATTTCCGTGCGACCTAATATCCCCACCTGAAGTTCCTAACGCCCGGTGCGCCTTGAATAACTATCCGGCGCGCAATTTAAACAGGCTCGTTTATATTTGATCCACCCTCGTATTATCAAATTATTTAACTAACGGGTTAATTAGGCAAAAAAATCATAATAATTGTTCGGCCACTCCTAAAATTTTTCACTGTATCTTCAGATTTCACCTAAATCTTTCATTTTTTATTTTACTTCTTTCAAGAGTTAGATGTTAAAAATGAATTAAATGGATAAAGTTTTAATAAGCGTACTTCTGTGACAGCTTCTCCTCGACAAATAAGATTAATAGGTAGACAAAAAGGTCCTTTAATTCTACCGTTTTCATATATCATCTAAAGAATGCAACGTAATCTAAATGTAAATGCCGAGGATCACTCAGTCCGACGACTGTCTCTTTTCTATATAACGTCGACGCGACAACATAACTTTCTTTCTTTTTCACATTTTTCTACATCAATTTCATTTTCCACAGCGCGCAAGAAAAAAAATACGGAGAATAGAGATACTGCTTCAACTTTCGCACATTTGAATATCATCACACGCCTCGAAGAGGAACTTTAGAAAAAATATATACATATAACAAAAAATAAGAAAGCATCCGATACATATTGTGTCACACTCCAGCGAACATTCCAATTCTCCTGACACCACGACTGATATTATACAAACAGGTTTATGTAGCTACTAAAAATTTGGCCTTAGTGTCAATTTTGTTCAGCACAGATCACAAGACGCTCAGTTCTCTCTAAAATTGATATCTAGCGAGTTATGACACTGCAAAGCTTTTGCGTTGCAGAACTAGTAGCGAGGTCTGGTGATCCACATCATAGTTTAACATTCATGAGGTCACCAGTTCGATTCCGGATCATAAATAATCTTTTATTTCTCTTCTGTCTTCATTTCAACCGTCTCATTTATCTCGCTGCAATCACCCACTCACCTTCACGATTCCTAAAGAGGGCTGAAAAAGCAATGCTGAATTCAATATTGTATTTTAGCTATTAAATACTTATCAAGAAAACTAGCAACCTTGGCGGTGTTGTAGAACACGGTAAATATTTATTTAAAATTTAAGTAATAATGGATTTCAAACTCAATAATATGTGGCTAGAATAAATAAATTTAAACGAAAATGTTTCTGCATTTGAAACTTTATTGAACCCTCAACAATTGTTTCGACCTAGTCGGTCATTATCAAGAGTACGAAGAATGCAATTAAGATTAAATTAAATAATTAACAACCATGATTGTATTTAGGCTAATTTCTTGGTAAAACATCTTGTAATAATATAAGTTAATTATAAAAAGACACTTGGTATTGTTTCACTGTTTTTATTAAAAAAAAAAACTCTAACATGTTTCGGCTATGAAGCCATTATCAAAGAGTTGAATACAGAAAATAACTAAATATAATAAGGATGAAATTTTTTTTAATACGTATACCGCTTACTAGGTGGTAGGTAAGGAGGTAATATTATTTAGTTTGTGTTATACCTGCGACTGATTTTAATAAGGGGAAAATCCTAAAATCTATTTGGTCGTTCAATAACATTTTATTACTATTGTGTGCTCTGGTAAGTTCTAATATTTCTAGCAGATCAAGTCTTTTACTTTTATTTTGAATGTGTAATAATTTAAAATTATTAGTATCCAATGTATGTTTATTTTTTACAAAATGGTTTAGAAGGGTGGTATCTTTTGAATAATGAATTATTGAATTTTGATGTTCGGTTAAACGTTTTTTGATTGAAGGACCAGTTTGACCTAAATGTATGGCATTGCAGTCATTGCACTTGATCTCATATACCACGCTTTTTTCTATGTTTTCTTGTCTTTCTTTGTTATTTACCAATAGAGAGTAATTAATAAAATAAAATTTCTTGACATTTTTTATGGGTATATTGGGATAAAAATTACTAATTATTATTTTTTTTCGAAAAACAGTGCAATGACTGTAATGCTATATATTTGGGTCAAACTGGTCGTTGAATTAAAAAACGTTTAACCGAACATCAAAAATCAATAATTCATTATTGAAAAGAACCACTCTTGTAAACCATTTTGTAAAAAATAAACATACATTGGATACTGATAATTTTAAATTATTACACATTCAAAATAAAAGTAAAATACTTGATCTGCTAGAAATATTAGAAATTGCCAGAGCACACAATAGTAATAAAATGTTATTGAACGACCAAACAGATTTTAGGATTTTCCCCTTATTAAAATCAGTCGCAGGTATAACACAAAATAAATAATATTACCTCCTACCTACCACCTAGTAAGCGGTATACGTATTTAAAAGAATTTCATCCTTATTATATTTACGATAAATGAATAAACACTACTTTGTTTATTGTAACTTTTTTATTTACAAATCCTTTTGACTATAGTTTCGACAAAAAAGCTTGTCATTGTCAATGAAGATGAATTATCACAGAGTAACGGTTGACTCAATCCAATTCTTGTTATATATAGTTATTATCTGTATTTAACTCTTTGATAATGGCTTCATAGGCGAAACATTTTGGAGTTTTTTTTTAAATAAAGATAGTGAAACAATACCAAGCGTGATGGGGTGGGGTTAGAAATAATGAGGTGTGTTATAGAATAAATTTCTTTTTGGTGGTTTACTAAATTTTTACCTACTTGTAGACCATTTTTAATCTCTAGGATTCCCAAGAGGGTGAATTTCCTATCTTTTGTTGTGTATGAAGTAATGCTATATTTTCTGAATATAGGCTATGTTTATTATTAATGCAATGTATCATAATCATCTAAATGTTCTTTTAGCCGTACATTTAATGAACGTCCGCTATGACCAATATAAATAGCATCACATTGGAGGCAACTTAATTGATAGTCACCACTTCCTGTTTGTTTGTCTAAATTTAATTTATTATTAACTAACTTTTTTTTTTAAATTAATATTGTTTACCTCAATACATTGCAGGTTGTGATCAGAAGTTTTCTTTTCTCAAGACTTCATTTTCGTGTAACCAGTTGAAAAATATACGTATTAAAAGATAGAATATTAGTATAATAAGATAATTTGCAATGGGAAGCGTCAAGATTTATATTGTTTATCGATCTCTACATCAGGCACTTATCATTTATTCAAATAATTAATTGTATCAGCCTGTACTTTATGGAAACTTAAATACATATTGAAATTTTAAATTAATAAAGCACAATTTCTACTATAATTTTATTTTTATCTACAATTTTTTAACCCTACTAGGGCATCTTCGGGAGAAGCATTTACATCGAATGTTACAATTTTTGCCTTATATGTATTACTACTACCTTAGTCTAATGGGTGGGGAGAAATTTCTACTATTTTGTCAAAAATTATTAAATTGTGGATATTTTAAATTTGATTAAGAATTCTTGTGTTATTTTTAATCTGTTTTTTAATTTCTAAAGTTTATAAAATGTCTAGTTTTTTTTACTTTTATTATGTTTGTGTAAAAGTTTGAAATTTTGTTCTGAATTAAATTCATGTATGTTGTCTTCAATGTGGTTCATGATTGTTGATTTTTTATTGTAGTTCTTAATATATTCTTGAGTTCTTTCTTTGATCAATCTCCTTGTTATTAAAACACCTTATAACTACAAATCAATAGTATATTTAGGACATACTTCAAATACAATAGCAAATAAAATAAAAAAGAACAATAATTTTTAAAAATAATTAAAACCAATAAAGAAAAAAACCTATCGAAGTAGTCTCTATTAACAATAGTTATATATATTAACAATAAGGACAAAACAAAAAAGAAAATGAATTCGTGTGGAGTATACAAGTTAAATTGCAACACTTGTAATGCGCTATATATTGGTCAGACAGGGAGATCTTTCAAATAAAGAACTCAATAACATATTAAGAACTACAATAAAAAATTAACATTCATGAACCACATTGAAGACAACATACATGAATTTAATTTAGAACAATATTTCAAAATTTTACACAAACATAATATTAGTAAAAAAAACTAGACATTTTATAAACTTTAGAAATTAAAAAACAGATTAAAAATAACACAAGAATTCTTAATGAAATTGAAAATATCCACAATTCAATTATTTTTGACAAAATAGTAGAAATTTCTCCCCACCCTTTAGACTAAGATAGTAGTAATACATATAAGGCAAAAATTGTAACATTCGATGTAAATACTTCTCCCGAAGATGCCCTAGTAGGGTGAAACAATTGTAGAGAAAAATAAAATAATAGTGGAAATTGTGTTTTATTAATTTAAAATTTCAATATATATTATCATTTATTGATAAGAATCTGAAAAAGTTCATCTTATTTGAGGCATTGAGATATGAGTTTTTATGCAAAATTGTTTTGAAAATAAAGGAGACATCAAAATCAATTTGCACGGGGGTGTTGATATGGCTAACGGCAGCGTTGGTAACGTAATAACTTTTCACATTTGGTATATTTTCTATGTCAGCAATACTCTTAGGTTGAGGCGGTCAGAACGTTAGAGCAAAAGATATCGCTAGCACCCCTTGATAAATCGTTTAATATTCGATTTGGTTCTATGCCGACTTTTTATTACCCTTGTCATACAGTGGGCAATATATCAATATTTTGCACCTACCTGACAGCATCTAAACCTGGGGACTCACTGCACTTGTGCCTCTTCCTACAAATGAAATGTGGTAGGTCTTATGGTTACGACGCTGCTTAAAATAAGATTCACTTTTGTTATTGAAAACACATTACCTACCTACTACTGATAAAGATTTTGAATATATTATACCCTGATATATTCATGGCGTGACGTTACAGAAAAAAATTGCTTAACTAAAAGAATCCTCGACTTTACTTTTATTAAATCGCTACCAGTAAAATGCTTACGAGCCTCATTTCATTTTAGTGGGGTCAGGGAATAATAAAAAGTAGTACGTTCTATATGAACTTAAAATATTTTATTAAATACAGAAAGACACCCTAATTAGCACTAACTAAATTTTATACGAGCGGACACGTGTTTCGCCCACTTTAAAATATTTTATTATTAAATATGTTTAGCATATCTTCATCAAACTAAGGAATAGTTAACATAATTAAAACAAAAAATGCAAACAAACGTAATATTAACTATATTTTTTATAACTTCTGGCATGTATTAACCAAACCTTGGCAAAATTCTGGCGTAATCGAATGACATATTTCCTGGGGTTTTTACTTCCGTTTAGGGATTTTTCTAACAGTATATTGAAAATAATACTTTATTTGGAGAATTCTTGATTTTTTCTTGAGAACTTTAAATATCGAAGCAATAACGCTGATGCTTTGTATTGTGCCTATATTATTAAATGTAAATTGTTAATTAATTTGGTATCCATTTACATTTTATAATACAGAAGGATTATGAACTCTATTACGTGTCTTAAAGGAGGTTAGCTGTCATCATTATTCATTTATTTTCGTTCATAAAATATGAGAAATTCCACAGTATTCCAATTGATTTTCTTTTATAAAATATGAGGACATGTAACTCTTACTTTTCGATTGAAATAGAGCAAGAGAGGTCACTGACAAATGCCTAACAACACATACAACTAATAACTCAGATACTGCAGATGGTCTGTACAATTTGTTTAAATTTGTCTATCTAATTTCAGCCGTGATAAATTTTGCGGTTATTACGAAAATAAATCATCTTCAATCCACTTCATGTGCGTATTTTATCTTCATCTTAATATCGAAATTTATAAATTTTCTTTAACAACATATAGTAGATTTCTGATGAGAACTAATGAGTTCGAAATCCCGATACACGTGTAGCATTCTCGACAAAATACTGAGCAAGAAAATATTTTTAGTTTTTGTTAGACAACAATATAGGAACAGAGGCTTTCACGGCCGGAATCTATGGTAGAATTAAGATTTGGGCTAAAGAACTGGTCTAAATAAACGGCTAGGTACAGACGTTTCGTCGGCAACTGCGGCTAACATCATCAGTGATACTGCGTTGACAACATAGATGAAGGTTATACGTCGAAGTCTTAACAGCGACTGAACCTTCGCCCACGTTGTCAACGCACCTGCCGACGAAACGTCTTAGTCTAATCGTTCATTTAGACTGCGTTCCTTTAGCCACAGTCAAGAATATGTTTGATAATGTGGAAAATTCTTTAAATTTGTCAAATATTTCTTCAAAATAGATCTGAAAATATTTACAGTCTCTTAGATAAAATACTCAATATTATAAAATGAACTACTACTAAGATACTTATAATACTGGCAATATAACATAGCTGTATGTATGGTCATAAAGTTTCCTTCTTATGAAGAAATAGTGTGTGATCTCAAGACGTTTTGACAGTAATTCGTTGTTTGACGGAAGTGTTTCGAGTAAAAGTTAGAAATGGAGAAAATGGGAATTCGTGCTGCGATACCGTTCTTTTTGCTGGAAGTGAAAACAGCTAAGAACTTATGAAAAGATTATGCTCATGTTCTTTCTAAGAAACTGTTCGACTTTTGATAAACGAGTTTAGTCGTAGCAGAACAAGCATCAAAGATGCATTATGTCTTGTCTTTTTCGTATGTATTTGTATTATTTACTAATTTATTGGAGAATTTCAATGTAAAAATGGATTTTGTAATTTATTTTTCTTTTTCCGTATTCTCATAATTTTTATGTTTTTCCGTTGCTTATCTCAGACCCTGTCGTTGTTAATTAATATAAGGTACTTATAAAAAGACGCTTGGTATTGTTTCACTATCTTTATTTAAAAAAAAACTCCAACATGTTTCGGCTATGAAGCCATTATCAAAGAGTTAAATACAGATAATAGCTATATATAATAAGAATTGGATTGAGTCAACCGTTACTCTGTGATAATTCATCTTCATTGACAATGACAAGCTTTTTTGTCGAAACTATAGTCAAAAGGATTTGTAAATAAAAAAGTTACAATAAACAAAGTAGAGTTTATTCATTTATCGTAAATATAATAAGGATGAAATTCTTTTAAATACCGCTTACTAGGTGGTAGGTAGGAGGTAACATTAGTTATTTTGTGTTATACCTGCGACTGATTTTAATAAGGGGGAAACCCCAAAATCTATTTGGTCGTTCAATAACATTTTATTACTATTGTGTGCTCTGATAATTTCTAATATTTCTAGCAGATCAAGTATTTTACTTTTATTTTGAATGTGTAATAATTTAAAATTATCAGTATCCAATGTATGTTTATTTTTTACAAAATGGTTTACAAAAGTGGTATCTCTTCAATAATGAATTATTGATTTTTGATGTTCGGTTAAACGTTTTTTAATTCAACGACCAGTTTAACCCAAATATATAGCATTACAGTCATTGCACTGTTTTTCGAAAAAAAATAATAATTAGTAATTTTTATCCCAATATACCCATAAAAAATGTCAAGAAATTTTATTTTATTAATTACTCTCTATTGGTAAATAACAAAGAAAGACAAGAAAACATAGAAAAAAGCGTGGTATATGAGATCAAGTGCAATGACTGTAATGCCATACATTTAGGTCAAACTGGTCCTTCAATCAAAAAACGTTTAACCGAACATCAAAATTCAATAATTCATTATTCAAAAGATACCACCCTTCTAAACCATTTTGTAAAAAATAAACATACATTGGATACTGATAATTTTAAATTATTACACATTAAAAATAAAAGTAAAATACTTGATCTGCTAGAAATATTAGAACTTACCAGAGCACACAATAGTAATAAAATGTTATTGAACGACCAAATAGATTTTAGGATTTTCCCCTTATTAAAATCAGTCGCAGGTATAACACAAAATAAATAATATTACCTCCTTACCTACCACCTAGTAAGCGGTATACGTATTAAAAAAAATTTCATCCTTATTATATTTAGTTATTTTCTGTATTCAACTCTTTGATAATGGCTTCATAGCCGAAACATATTAGAGTTTTTTTTTAATAAAAATAGTGAAACAATACCAAGTGTCTTTTTATAATTAACTTATATTATTACAAGATGTTAGCCTAAATACAATCATGGTTGTTAATTAGATATAGGTGACAGCGTTGTAGTGTCTTTTCTCTCAATATTTTCTATTCTGCAGAAATTAGTTCTGTAATTCAATAAATTAGTAAATATTGTTACAAAGTCAAGCAAAAGTGTAAATTTAAATGATCGATTAAGTAATACTTACCAAAGACACACAATTGTATCTTTAAAGATGCCGATAAATATAATCGGTTATTTAATTATTTATATGTATCAATTTTTTTATAGCAAAATTTAGTATAAATTTAGTTACATCGTAAACTGATAGTTCAATATGTGTTACCTCAGAACTGCCACCACAAGAGGGCGACTTCGGGATGTGATCGGGATCTGGATAAATTATACTTGGTCATGTTTCTCATCATTGTTAATGGAGTAATTTTATTATTACTTTATTGCCACTTACAAAGGCTCAAGTTACTATACAAAAGGTAGAGTTTCAGCTAAGTTCGGAAAAGAAAAACGTGACAACGCCAGTGTGTATATTGCACGAATTAAATTTTGAGGTTGTAATATATATCGATATTGTGACGGATGTGGCGTTTTGGGTGGAATTCACCCGCGCCGATTACAAAAATAGAGTGGAGTTTGCCCATGCCGAGTTCTAGAAAAATCGAGACAACTACTAGATCATTCGATTTGTTTCGAGAGTAACCTAGCAACGTCCATCAAACTATATAAGCGACAGCAATAGACGATTTAGGATAGTTCACAGTTGACAGGTGACGGAGAACAGGGAGTTGATAGAAAGAGAAGCTATTGATGGAAAGAGTTCACGAGAGTTGTAAAACCAAAATTGTGTTAAATAGTTAAGTTTTGTTGATAGAGTTAAATAAACAAGTTTAGAGCAAAAACGTAACAATATGTTAAATTTAATGTCAAACAACATTGTAGCATTTCAAGTAATAGTTTCTTGGAAATTTTAAATTTGGTACGAACTCGTGTTTATTTATTTTGCATTATAATCATTTCTTTTGTTAAACGTATATATATATCTTCAAAATTACATTCACTTTTATTATCTTACTGTTATATTCATTCTCCAAATTTCGGTTTTAGTTCAAACAACTATTTATTATATTTATTTCCTTTAAGCGTAAACTGGCATTCAATATTTTCAAAATCATTTTGTTTTATTATCATATTGTTATGTTCATCGTCAAACTTTCATTGTATTGTCACGTTTAAGTTATTGGTAAAATTACCAATTGTTGCTATGGTCGTTTTGCCATACTGTGCTCTCTGGCTAGTAACAGTTTTTGTCAACCCCCACTTCATTATAGTTTATCTAGGCTGAAACCCAGAAATTAATTACCAGATTCTTAAGAGCATTCTTAAAGCCATTCAAAAAAGGATTCTTTATATATCATTCAAATTTGATACAATTATTCAATAGTCAAAAGTTAAGTTAGTTACCTTGTTATAAATATAAATAGTGTATGTGTTGTTATTAAATATTTAAAACCAATCTTCATCGTTTCTTTTGTCAACAAGTTAATTGATTACTCGCAATTAATTTTGGCGTGCAACTGTGGGAATTCAAGAAAGACATCTTTCAATAAAAATATTCTCTCACACATCAAAACAAACATAAAAAAAATTCTTTTAAATCAATTGAAGAATGTTGCGCATTGGTATTGTAACTTTCTTTAGAACTTGGCACCTGTACAGATCTGAACTCTTTTATTAGAGAAACTAAAAACCCACCCCGGACGTCATCTTCACCGAATTTAGCCCCCTTTTCACATTTATATTTTTATTCAAATAATAACTTTAAAAGGGGAAGGAAATAAAACGTTAAACTGAATACTTAATAGAATACTCAGAGATTTTGTATTCGTTGAGAAATGAAATTTTGCAAAAAAATATCTCAAAATTATTAAATTACTTCCGGTTTTCAAACGTCGACGGCGTCGTTCTTTTGTCTTCGAAAAAAGAGCAAAATCGATGCTAATTCGATATTAACGCCACCTTTCAAATGAAAGTAGGTCACGTTTTTCAGATAAATTAATTAAGCAAAGGAAGTTCAAAGGAAATGAGTGAATGGAAGAATGATTGTAGCAAATACATCGAGTCCGCTTATGCAGGGTTTAGGGTTCATCGACGGATGGGTATGACCTATTTTTATCCATCCACAAAAAAAAAACATTTAGTGATAAAAATAGACTGACTTTGTGTTGAGTTTGATATGATAAACAGTTAAATAAGGCTCGAATCCCCAAAACATCCACTAGCTACTATTTTATCCTTTACATTATTCAAAAGTTAATAAATAATTATTATATGGTATTACAAACGTTAAAAAGTGTTTGATGTTTAAATATTAAATGAGGTTTTAATATTAAATTTAAAATATATAGGTGAAGTAAGCTAAAGTCTAATAATTATTCACCTACAAACAATTATTGGTCATCCAGAATTTATCTACCATTGCTTACAAAAAGAAATATGCTGTATGTACTTATGTAAATACACAATAACACTTATGTAGATATATAAACTACAAAGACTCTGTGGTCGGATAATTATGAAACACAATAATAATAATTTAAATAAAAGTATGGCTTTTAATGTTAAAAAAATGTTTATTGAGAAAAACTCTGCAATCGTTTAGGCATATGTGGCCTTTTCAGTACTAAGTTCAAAAATGTACAACGGCCTTAAATAGGGACTAATTTTGTTTAATACGATAATAAATAATATAATACATAAATTTAATATCTTTATACCTGGTAAGTTACTTAAATGACATGATTATTGGTAAAACCTAAATACGCGTTTCACAACAAAATATTCTGGAAATCCGACTGAATGTTGATGAAATTATCTTTCTATATAAGAGCTCTTTTAATTTGTAATTCTTCAAGTAGGTTAAGAGGTTTATCCTTTTTCTCCGAGTATAATAATTTAATGGTATCCTCGTCTACTTGTGTTTATTTTCTATACAATGAGTACTTAGACCTGTTGATTTTTTACACACTTCTCGATCTTTTACACGTTCTTTTAATCTTACAGATAATTTTCTGACAGTCTCACCTATATGCATTACAATCTAAACCATTTAACTTATATGCCCCGCTTTTATTTAGGTTGTATTGTAACACATGGGCTGAAAAGTCCCTGGTCTAACACATAGATGGCGCTAGTTTTATTGCATTCACCTCTTTTTCAGTTAGTACTCACCTTCAAACGACAGCTGTTAAAATTTCGTGATATATTATTCACTACTTTGTGAGTTATTGTGCTGACGCTAGAGATTGACGCTACCTTTATTATTTTCGAAATAATGGATCAAAAACAATTCCGTGTTTTAATTTTACACTGCTTCTTGATGGGAAAAAATACCGTTCAAGCGAAGCAATGAGGAATGGTTTAAAAAGTGTTATGGAGACTATACTCTATCGGAAACAAACGAAACAAAATAAAACGTTGGTTTGTTGGTTTGCTGACTTCAAACGTGGTCGCAGAGACAGAGACACTGATGATCCAGAAACAGTGAACGTCCAAATGAGACGGTAACACCAGAAAACCACCACCATTAAAAAAATCCACAAAGTCGTTTTGAATGATCGAAAAGTAAAATTGCGTGAGTTAGCTGACATCGTAAAGATATCAAAAGAACGTGTTGGCTTTATGTTATATTGCATGAGCATTTGAATATGAGAAAACTAAAGCTCTGTTCAAAGTGGGTGCCGCGTTTGCTCATCAAAAACAAGAACGTGTTAATGATTCTCAGCAATGTAATAAACCGGGATTTTTACGTCGATATGTGACAATGGATGAAACATGGTTCAATCACTTCACTCCGGAATCAAAACGACCGCATATGACAAAAAAATATGTTTCATCAAGACAAGGCACCGTGTGACAAGTCATTCGTCATCAAAACAATGGAAAAATTACATGAATAGAACTTCGAATTGCTCCCACATTGCACATCCACCATATTCTCCAGATTTGGCTTCCAGCGACCCCTGGCTGTTATATCTTCGTCTAATAATACATGGGAATCAACAGTGTAATTCAATGCCGGTAGGGGTATTAGCCCTCGGAGTAGTTGTTTCTGTTGAATCCATATTTATATTTAAAATTTTATATAGAATTTATATATTTTTTTAGTAAGCGCAATAATTATGAAAACGGTCTTGATTGTTTAATGATAAACACAATTTTTCTTTAAACTTTTTGAAAATTCATTATCAGCATATAAACCCGTTCATGTATCTGTTTTATTTGATAGCACTAAATTGCCAATTTCCATGCATTACGCGTAACATTGCTTTGTTACAGGCGACCTAACAGAACTTCAGAAGAACTTAGCAAAACTTGTGGCCGCCACAAGGGTGTACTTAAAACATCCCTTAGACCCTCGATGGATGCTACAAGTTCTGCAAGACTTGGAGCACTCGTGGCTTTGTGCTTCTCTAACAAGGGAGGAGGAAATTTGGCTTGCGGAGTATTTCACATCCCTTTTAGGTAATTGTTACTAACCATAACCATATCCATATCCATATTAGGCTTATTGCTATAATGACTACTCTAACACTGACGATTACCTTTTTATGGAAATTGTAAAGAATAAAGATAAGTTAAAGCTTAATTGTAATTTTTATTTATTTTCAGAAAGGTGGTTACATCAAATTCGTCACCACAGACACTTCTTTCCAGCTCTTCATCCACCTTCGTTAACCCGATTGGAAAATTTGCTACGGTCTTTAGCATATTTATCAAACATGGTAATTTTTACTTGATATACTTTTTAATTCAATTCTTGAAACAGTAAACATACCAAAAAGATGCTTTTGTAATTAAAAGGCAGGAGTACCAAAAGTATGTTTTTTTTTTAAATTATTATAAAGGAAGCTGCACAAAAATTACCTAAAACTTAAGTTTATCATTTATAATTATTTATTATATACGAGGATGGTGTGAAAAGTTTTCGGCCTGATAAATAAAATAATATCAATTTATTTTTATTTTATTTGAACAAAGACTAATATAGTTTTCATAATGTTGCTCTAATGTAAATATACCAACATTTACAGCGCCAATTATTTTCCCGTTGCTCTCAATTTTTTGTCCACCGGGTAATGTATTCAGCTTAGGGGATCGATGACAAGTGGTTTAGAATGCAATTCAGACGAGCTATGATCCTTTCCCTTTATTTCGTTACCCCAACGTTTCAATAAGCTGGTACGAGGGTAAATCAAATATAAACGGTAATTTTACTATTTAGCTCATCACGTAATTCAGACCTAGAGGATTCGATGCTCGAGTGTTGTTAGGTTTATGAGGAGGGGAAACCGGCTTAGGTAGCAGCTGCACTCGGTTCTGTCCTTAGTACAGCCATGATTGAGCACAAGGTCATCATAAAGTTTTTAACCAATGAAGGCATCGGAAATTTTCACTCATTTGAAGGCACAGTTTGGAGATGCTACATTGTCTCAGAATCCAGTGTATACTTATGCGTCGGTCAGAGGATTCAGGGATGAGCGAGAACGTGGAACGTGTCGAAAATGAAAGTCATGATCGACGCCCAAGAACAAGTCTCACAAATAACAACATTCATGCTGTTCGAAAATTTGTTGAAGGTGATCACCATCAGCCGGTTAACTATTGAACAAATCTCATCAGAAGTGGGAGTGTTCTATGAATGAGCTATGGGAGTGTTTAATTCATCATCACTGATGAACTTTAGAAAAATTAGTTCTAACTAGGTTCCAAGGTTGTTGACCGAAAATTAAAAACAGGTCAGATCGGAGATCAGTGAAAGACTTCTGAATCGATTTCGACAAGGAAGGAAGCCTTTTTTAGACGTATCGTCACCTGTGATGAGACGTGGGTCCACCACTACACTCCCGAATCAAAAATGGCAAAAATGGCGAGTAAGGAGCAGCGAAGAAAGGATGAAGGCTGCCAAATGACTGTCAAAGCCAAAACCCGTCTCTCAGACGGAAAAGTGCTTGCGACTGTTTTTGTTTTTACTTAATGGTTTGTTTGAGTTTGTCTCATTGATTTTCTTCACGATCAACGAACAGTAACAACAACGAACAGTCGACAGAAATCGCGTATCGAAGCAAACGACGAGGTATGCCCAGACCAAACACCGCAGTTTTGACAAGGAATAAATTGAAAGAAAAGGGCTGGGAAACCCTTGAGCATCGTATCATCATTATAGCCCTGACTTGTCACCCTGTGATTATTTTTTGTTCGCGCCCTTGAAAGAATCACTTAGAGGCAAAAGATTTGAAAGCAATGAAGTTGTAGGGGAGTATGTGCGCAATTGGCTGATAACTCACCCTCAAACTTTTTATGAAGAAGGAAGAAGGTAATATTGATGGTTCCAAATCGGTGGCAAAAGTGTGTAGAGCATGGAGCACGGAGGTGACTACATTGAAAAATGTTAAATGTTTAGTTTGTGTGGAGGTTCCATTAATCAATAAATTTATTTTAGAAAATTACCGTTTATATTTAATTTACCCTCGTATCTTAGAATACAGAAATCCAGCGTCGAAAACTAAATGACATCTCTCGTCTTATCATTCTGTTAGACGTTGACCTACGTTGTTAATTGATCAGTTTGATTTGATTGTTTTAGAAGTCGTTTTGGAAATGTTGTCCATTTAATAAAGAAATCAGAGGTGAAATCGTGGCTGCCTTAAGAAAGGGGACTCCTGATTGGTTTACAAATTTAAAAAATTCCACGTTAACGTCGGATGAATACGATGAATCGTTCGCAGACTTTTGTTCGGTACTTTACGTCAATCTTCAACACAGCCTTTCATACTACCACCCACTTTTTGAAGGGTAAGTCATCACTTAAAAACTTCTGATCGTTTTAAATATACAATCTATTCCTGTTACTTAATTTTGCAATTTATTAGGTAGATACAATAGAGGATGTGTATTCTCTTTTGTTACTTTTTAAATATTTATGCAATACTTAATTACTACAAATACGATAAATTGAAAATATAACACGTAAGAATTCCATAAATTCACATTACAATAATTCTATTGTCATTAAGAACCTAAACATAAATGTGGTTTATAACCGCTGTTTGCCACTAATGGCTAAAGTTCGAAACAAAATAGCAACAGTAAGACAAGGTAGGTAAGAATGCATTAATTTCTAATCATGCTTAAATAACTGAAACAAACTACCACGTAACATTAATACTCAAAACTTCAAAACTGTCACCAACATCAATTAAGCGACTCGACTGAAAATTTGTTCAGATTTGATTTAAATCACGATCGAATTAGTTTTTTGTGATGTATGATCAAATACCAATGAGGCTTTCTAATTCGGTTTGGATACTAAATCTCACATCCCGTGTTAAACGGACCAGATCGTTTGAACAAATCCGATCCTGATCATAAATTGTTTTTAAAAACGGATAAGATTAAGGAATTCACTATGGGTCAGGTTTTGACTTAGCATTGTTTATTCTTTTGCTATTGATTACATATATAATAATGATTGTTTAGTGATAATGTAATTTTTAAAATAACCAAAACAAGTATTATATTCAAACTTTCGTTGCTGAGTTCTTTAAAAAACATTTTTAATAAATAAATTAAAAAAGTAAACTTCAACAATAAATTTATTCGACTCGACATTGTTTCGACTTATACACAGTCATTATCAAGAGAGTAAAAAAATGCAACTATAGGTAAGCTATGGGGTGGGGTTAACAAATTGACTTGGCATTGTTTATTTCTCTGCCATTGATTAAATATATAATAATGATTGTTTAGTGATAATGTAATTTTTAAAATAACCAAAACATGTATTATATTCAAACTTTCGTTGATGAATTCTCTAAGACATATTTTTAATAAATAAATTAAAAAAGTAAATTTAAACAACAAATTTATTCGACTCGACTTTGTTTCGACTTATACACAGTCATTATCAAGAGAGTAAAATAAATGCAGCTATAGGTAAGGTATGAGAGGATTAACAAATTAAAACATAGATATTAAACGTGGTTGGTTATTTACAAGATTTTTACCCTCCCCAAATTATAAATTGTAATTATATATAAATAGCTGTACTTATAATTTTAAGTTAGTTTCTAGTATAACTCTCAGATAATTACATAACAGGTCGAAACAATTGTTAATATTATGTAATAAAAAAGTGCAAAACAACCGTTTGTGTTTTTCTAACTTATTAGAAATGTGTCACAATTACCCCACCGTAGATTCTACCAATATTATTAACATCTGCATTCTCACTTTTCCTTTTTCTGTATAATTAAGCGCGCTTTGTAACAATTAACGAAGCATAACAAAAAAAGTGTAATAACCGACAACAGCAACAGTATTATGATATTAAAAAGCATAAATATTAGACCCAATGTCTAGTCTATAAAAGATTTAACAACGAGGATTTTGAATAAACATTCTGTGCGCAAAATACCGCTCGCATCGATGGAATTTCAACTAAGAGATAGGAACGCAATGAAACGAGTGTTTTTAAGGAACTGAAAGACATTAAAATTGTCATTAGCATTTTTAGCGCCTTTCGATTTTTTTTTATTTTTAGTAACTATACAACCAGAATTTCATGCTTAAAAGTCTAATTTTAAGCCAGTTAATAAAAAATACCTTCTAAGGGGCTCTATATATTCGTTGGTAATAGTTTTGTGAAACATTTTATAATAATGATGAAAGATATTAAATGCTTTTAAATGTTTGAAGATTTTATTGTAGAGTTTTTTACAATAAAATCTTCAAACATTTAAAAGCATTTCATTTCTTTTATCATTAATCACGGCATCACTAGACGATGCTCGATTTTAAATTCTTCTTTCAATAAGCAAATCACGGCATCACAAAACGATGCTCGTCTTTGAAAAATCGAAGAAAACTCGAACTTTTGCGTACATTTTTGTTTAGTCTTGTCGAGTTTTTGAGAAATTTAATCATATGAAACTACTTTCTTATTTAAATGAAATTTTAGAAATACAATAACTTAGTCTTGTCTTATGAGTGTTTCCCTTTTCTTTGTTCCAGAACCAACGGGGTACCTTATTTTAGTGTAGTATTTAAGCAGTTAGATAAGTTAATATCGGACGAAATTATGGCATTTCTTAATCAAACAGAACACCCAGACTCGGCTTATAATCGTCTCATTTTCGCCGTTTATCTTGAAGTCAAGGATTTAGCCAGTTTAAGTCAACATTTACCATCAGGGGGTGATCACAAACTATCTTTGGTACGATGCCATGAATGGTTTGAACCGACAGTTAGTCATTGGATCAGCCTTTGCAAGAGTAAAGCACTACAAAGGGTGAGTTTGTTTGCAATTTATTTACGGATAATCAATAATGGAGAGTTACTTAATTCGGTTTGTTCATTAATAATTATATGACAATTTGTAAATTTATTGATTTCTAGCGTTTCCAAAATTGGCAATTTATAACTTTTGCTTTCAAATTATCGTCAAAAGCATGGTTGTTATTAATTAGGTGATTGGCGTAATTTGAATCAGTATATTTGTTACAATACGATCTTTTATGTTCAGCTATCCTAGTTTTGAAATTCCTGCAAGTTTTTCCTATGTAAAACATACTACACGATTTACACTCTAATTTGTAAACACCAGATTTGTCTAATCTGTTTGTTTTTCTTTGTTATTTTTAATAAATTTACCTAAATTATTATTTGGTCTAAAAACTGCCTTATAGTTATTTTCCTTAAATATACTTACAGTATGATTACTTGGTTTATCTTTATCAATATCATTTATTAAAAAATTGGATAATACGAAATTTTAATCTCTTCCCTTCCCTCTAAAACATTGTTAACCCCCTCCCTATGTATAATGTAGTTAAAAAAGTTATTCCTAGGTATCTCCGTAAATATCTTAAATATTCAACAAAATGTAGTTCCTCTTATTTCGTTATAAAATGTAAATTATAATAAAACACTAGATATATCAGTAGTTTACGTGTTTAAATATTTTATTTAAAGAAAAGGAGTAAAATCATAATCGACAAAAGTTAAGCATATGTGCAAAAATAATTTTTTATGTGACATAACAACAAAAGAAAAACAAATTTGGTTGAAGAGTTATACAAATAACAATACTATAAAAGTATAAATTTAATTAATGATTAATCGGATATTCAATGCTGCCTATAACCTTTTCGCAACGATGCGTTGATGAAATTAAATTTTAGACGGTAATAATTGACAGATTCGTCGAGACCTATTAATTTCATCAATCAAAGATTATGGTCCGAATCCGGCATTCAACCTTTTCCCACAGGTTCTCGATAGGTCAAAGGCCGGTAATTGCGGCAGCCTCAGCATAATTTATCGAGGGTGTCTCTAGCAGGTATTATAAATAGGCAGTCGCTTGGCATGCATATCTATTTTCCAGTTTTGTAACGTATATTTATAAGCAACTATTGATATTAATTAATAAAATAATATGGAGTACAATAACAATTATTATGTTTTTGGTCAGAAATTTATCGAGACAACCAGACACGGATCGCGATTTCGCTCTTATTAGAAGGTCATCAGCGTGCCATAGGCAGTCTTGATAAATTACTGACCAAGCTGTAATGTTCCGTAAAGAACAGTTAATATAATAGTAAGATAGAGGCAATTGCTGCCATCTAGTTGATATATCCATAATAATAATAATTGTTATTGTTACGCTTTACGTGAATTCACGTATGTAGGCTGCGTTGTTGATTTGGCTGGACAAGTTTAAATACCTCTGTGGGGCCTTGTCTAGTTTGTTATCTTCTGTAGCAACTAAATATCCACTAGATGGCAACAATTGCCTCTATGTTGTTATAACCTAGAGTATCTGGAATTCGGGATAGGGTTACACCAAACGCCAGTACCTTCCACACACAACGATTTTCCAAACTCGTCGGACCTCATGACCTCTATTTCAAGCAGACTTCTTAACAGCTTCCCAGACTTACTTAATCTCCTCGATAACGATTTACCCTGACTCTTTATAAGACCCCACATAGTGCTTCTTTTCTTTTGCAACAACTAAAACTTGGTCACCACCCACATTCATTGTTGTTCCGTACAGCGCAGTTTCTGCTGAATGTAAAACAATAAATATAATGAAATTTTGTGTGTGTTTCGCAAATGAACTCGAATTTGTTTTTGAATATACAAGGTGTACGTTTTCAACCTGACCCCTAGACTATCTTCGAATTGAATTGGAATATCGTTTTGAAATTTTGGTTGAACTTTGTTATGTTAAATGAAACCTCCCTATTTTTTACATTTCTGGATTCCCCATCAGAAATAAAGGTACATTTGATAATACAACCCTACCTTTATTCTAAACGGTTTTTGAGTTATTCCATTTTTTTTTTAATTATTCCGTTTGCCGCATTGAGCGGTTGATGTAACTGTATAAAAAAAATATGGGCTGCTATTTTAAAAACAAGACTTTTTTTATTTCTAGTTTATGATATTCAACACATGTTTTGACTTAAATACCTTACTAAAACATTAAGAACATGTCGACTAATCATTAAACGGAATAATTTTTAAAAAAAATTCAATAACTCAAAAACCGTTTAGAATAAAGGTAAGGTTGTATTATCAAATGTACCCTTATTTCTGATGGGGAATCCAGAAATGTAAAAAAAAGATAGGGGGATTCCATTTAAAATAACAAAGTTGAAGTCAATTTCCGATATTACCGGATGTGATAAAATTCGAAAATATTTTAAAATGGTAGGCCTTCTGTGAAAACTCATTGAACCAAAATTTCAAAACGATATTCCAATTCAGTCCGAAGATAGTCTAGGGGTCAGGTTGTAAATGTACACCCGGTATATATATATTATAAGCACCATGTGATGATAGGATTTGCTTTACTTTTGTTCGATAGTGTTACATGTTTATTGTTTAATATCTTTCGTAAAACTGCGAACACAACCTTTTTCATTTCATAAATATAGATGAACACTGTCGAATACAAATAGAAGGCGTTAAGGGAAATGGGATCAATTCCAACTTTGCAATACTTTGCAGGTACGGACTTCGATCGAATTGCAGAAACCTTGCGAAGGTGAAAAATTGGTGAAACACAATTCTTCGGCTGTGGACGTGGTCGTTATGTTTTGTCAATTGAGAGACTTCTGGAGACTGCTACAATGGCCCAAACAACATTCGGTGCCTTTACTGTCACAGCTGCTCGACGTAATTTGCTCTGCTGCCCTGTTATACGCCGATATGGTGTATCAATCTTTGATGGAAACGGGCTACTTCGATCGAACGGGACCATTTAGAGTCACTGACGACATGTGCATCGCCTCCAACAACTTAGAATACGTTTTCAAGTTTACTTCTTTATTAGGTAAGTACTTCCTTAAATTATTTTTTTGTCGTTTTTAGGGGTTTATGCATGAACGGTCGAATAGAGCTCTATTGTCGTAGAAGCAATATCAACTTGAAATTCACAGATAACATGTAAATCCTAGACCTAGAGACGAATGGTGTATTTCAAATTATAAAAAATAATTTGAAGGAGACACCATACAGGGCAAAACATATACATACGCTTATGAGGTTTCTAACAGATTATAAATATACATATTTATTCATAGACTTTAATACGACGCTAGTTTTCTTTGAGACCAAACGTGATTAGATGTGTTTGAATTCCAAATGATCTTTCAAAATCGATTGCATCAACCTGAGCGATATTTGTGAGGTATCAATAAGATTTTTGAACGTTAAATCCTTAACTTTCTTGACGACTGTTCACCGGTAAATGTCAAAGAATGTATACCACTTCAAAACACTTGCTTTAGATAATATACGATGCATGTCTTTTAAGTAAGTACCGTTTCGAAATTCTGCTGATGCAGCGCTGCGGTCAGCGTTACGCACATGCGCACTGAGTACCTACGCACTGACGCCATTACAGTCTGATTCACCCTTGTTTACGTTGTTTACTGAGTGTTTAAGATGCCTCCGATAATCGTGAGTCCCGCCGACTGTGAAGTCCGGGTTGTTATACGATTCATTAGTGCTAAAGGACAAAACCCGATTGATATTCATCGTGAAATCTGTGCAGTTTACGGGCAAAACATTAAGAGTAATGGAATGGTAAGGAAGTGGATGAAAGCATTTAAATATGGCCGCACAAATGTGCATGATAATGCCCGTACGCATGTGGCTAATCGCACCAAAGATCTCATCACATCTTTTCATTGGGAAACTTTAGTTCATCCTCCGTACAGCCTTGATCTGGCGCCCAGTGACTACCATTTGTTCCTGCACTTGAAGAAATATCTGGGCGGTCAGCGCAGCGTCATCAAGACGATGACGAAGTCAAAACAGTTGTGATGCAGTGGTTAACAACTCAGACGGCAGAGTTCTATGAGAAGGTTATTCCAAAACTGGTCACTAGTCAAACGTCATGACAAGTGCCTCAATATTGAAAAACATTATGTAGAAAAGTAAATTAAGGTACAGGCTTTATTTAAATATAAAATAATTAAGATATATTTGCACGTTTTTTATTAATTTCAAAACGGTACTTACTTAAAAAACATGCCAGTATAAACTTATACTAACTACACAAAAGAAAACTTTAAATAAATAAATAAATGTATATTTATAATAATGCAGTAAGGTACCAAACAAAATATTTATTTTTTATAACGAACGTTTACTAATCCGGTGTATTTTATATTTAAGGTAAAATTGGTCAGAGGCTTTGACGTTATTAACGATAATTTTTTTTCTTGAGGGACAAGATTACCTCTGGAAAATTCGAAAACGACCCATACAGTAATTAAGGTATTCATTCCTGTAAAAACATCCACAGCGCGCATTAATCATGTATTAGTTTACGAAACACGCTATGGACCCAATTCATTGTAAATGTTTAATTTGAGTAAGAAAATAATCAAAGAAGTAAACTTAATTTCGGGTTGAGGTACAGTTACTAAATTACATTAAAACTTTCTCAATTAGCCGCCTGAAATAGTTCGAAACAAATACTGTTACATCGTAGAAAATTCAGTGTAAACACAAAAAAAAATCGTGAACTTCCATTTGCTCCTCGAGTTCGTAATTTGCTAAAACGGAGTTCTCATCGTTTGAAGTAGCACTTCAACTCCACTTAGTTTATTTCATGTTTCAGTAAGATTGATGTAGTAGTTCGTGGAGTTTTTACAGATACGGATTTATCAGAACAACGTTGCAATAGGCTGTTTAGTTCTCAAAAAAAAAAAATGAATGGAGATTTTACTGTTTAAAGTTAAATATTCATTTTATCCACTTTTTAAACAGTGCATGTTTACGTTAAAGTACTCTTTTTAAAAGGTTAAACTAAAACTCTCGCAGAATATTTTTTTTTCATGAGCAAATATACAGTTTTTAAAGATGAAGTAAAAAACAAACGAAAGAAAAGTTTCACCAAATTTTATTAGAAAAATCCTAACAAGTTTCGATCAACGCGACCATTTTCAAAGGAGTAGAGTACAACAAGTACTAAAGTCTTAAAACTAAAACAGCTCTATATATAACTAGAGATTAGCCAAAATAAGTGGGGTGTCAATGTAACTTAACTCTAATTGGTTATTTACAATATGTTGGTCGTGCGAGAGAGCTTTTTTGATTTCCAAGCTTTCTAGAAGAGATAACTTCCTACTTTTGTTAATATTACTATGTAGAACTACTATATTTTCCTCGTCTAAAGTGTGGTTAAAGGAGGTGCAATGCTCTGAGAAGCCGGTTTTATTGTCTTTTTTAGTAGTACTATAAGTATGTTCTTTTATTCTTATGTTTATAGTTCTCCCACTCTGCCCAATGTAAAGGGCATCACAATTAACTTTCCTTTTGTTTGTTTTTTACTTCATTAAGTATGTTTCACAACAGTCGCACCCCACAAAGTGTTCAGTTTTTAAAGATTCTTATGTTATACTTAATGGAGGTATTTTTTTGTATTGAAACAACCTATTGATTTAATAAAATACCACTACTAGTAGGTTTTCCCGTGCGAATAAATCGCATGATTGTTTTCCTTTAATTATCACATCATTAACCCTTGGTCCATAGCGCTTCATCCATGCCAATCAGGAAAGGCTTTTTCAGCGTATACTGGCAGAATAGAAATTGTGCAATCAACAAACAATAATTACCTCTAATAGTTTTCCTTGTCGTATAGTGAAATAAAAAAGAAAATATATCTTTTTTATTGGAGGTTAATTTTATTACATTAATTTGAGGTAACATGTGGTGGGTAAAAATTAATTCACATTAATGTATTGAAAATATACTTGTTTCCCAAAAAAATAAAATCGTAAATGACGAACTTGATTGATGTTTGACTGATAAAAAATATAAATTATTATCAAAACTTCCTTAATCACATATTATTTTCAAAGAAAATATAAACAATAGTTACAATACAAATAGAAGTATTACTTATTCCATCTGAATAAGCCACTGTGTGGTACAATAAAATTGGTTTGAAACTTTTTCTTTGATATTATGGAGTTATAATTTCGTCGATACAACAAGTTTTTGTAAATTAGTAAGAACCTTTTTCTTGTTGTAGTTACAGTTATTCAATTTACAAATCTACAATATTCGTATATATCAATGCCATAAATTTGAATTCAACAATATTAATGAACTGCCGATATAAAATTTAGAATAAAAATTACTCAATTAAAAGGTTTAACTATATAAGAACAAGTAAAAAGCTAATTGATTAAAGTAATATTTTAATTTGTAAAGAACCTTAAGTTCTTGAATCCGGGACAATCAAATGTAGATCGTGGTTTCGGATTTGTTAGTTCTCATCAGCACTCTACAAGCAGATTCGGTAAATAGCCGACCAAACCAAAGTTCCATAAAAGCAAGTTGATAAAATACCAACTTGTTGATTGGATATCGCCATCTACTGAATTTTACTGCTAACAGTTTTGTAATTTCTATGTTTGACAACATTGTCGGACGACTTAATGCGATATCTTTCTATTTTGATATCCATTGTTCGTCGTCTAGGTATGTTGAGGAGTTACTATAGTAGTAGTAAGACGCTAGGTGTACTACCTGAAATGGCAACAGTGGGCATCCACTGATATTATAATAAATATAATATAAAAATTAAAGAAAAAAATTAATTATGGTCTATTTCAATTCAAAGTATTTTTAAAACAATATCTATTTAATGATACCAAGAATATAACCTTTAACTGCGTGGTATTTGCTAGAAAAGAATAAATACATTTCAGTTCTGATTATAAAATTATGTACATATTAATATTCATTATCAGTTGTATCTTCAATATGAAAACAATATATGTGACTCCTGATTATGTTCAATTATCCTTATTTATTCAAAAGAAAAATAGATTTGTTACTTTATTAAAAAATTATTAATTGTTTTACATCGACCTTTGTAATATTCAACCTTCTTGTATCAGCCTACCACACCGTTCACTTTTCCGTTAAATTGTAAAAGTTGCCCCTCTAATAGGTTAGTAAAGAGTCAACCGAATATAATGTTGTTTATATTATCAACGCATAAGGTTTCTGCATCTTTTCTACTATAATATGTCAATACGTTTTTTTCAGAAAATTATTTCGATTTCATCACGTTAGAAACTGTAGCACCCGAAGCTCAATGCCTTGTACTGACTAACCAGTTGGACAGTACATTAAGTCAATTACAAATAAAAATCTTGGACATATTAAAAAGAGTTGGTCCTCAGATGCAAGAAGCATTGAGGAAATTCATGTTCCATTTAGCTTGGTCTCCGGATACTCTTCCTGCCAACGAAGCAGTGGAGCCGCTTTTTGACTATCTTTACAATCATTTGTTGCAATTAAATCTTGCACTTCTTCCCCAGAATTTCACCCGAGTCCTCATTGAGGTAAATTTACAATTTATGAATAATTAAATTAAAAATTTTTAGAATCGTAACGTCAAATGTAAAATTCAAAATTGTTTTTAGTAAATAGATACTTAAATTTTCAACGTCTATTTAGGGGAGACTAGGGAGGTTTGAGACAAGGGAGGAATGAGACACTTGATTTATTTCGTGAAATCAGTTATGTAGTGCCTTCTGGTATAGTAATCTAAGCTTTGCGTCAACTGTAATATTGCTAAACCGATGAAACGACAGTCGGTTGTTTGCAAAACGTGATTAATAGTGCATATGCCAAATTGTTGTGAAAACAAAAAATGTGTCCCACTTTCGTTGTTGTTTGAACAAGATTATCGTAGAAGTTCGAACAAATTTTCTAGGGATAACAATTTTAAGTATGTTTTAAATTAAACGTACAGCACTTAAGTAGATTAGATGTTTCATAGAAAATTTATCTTAGATTTTTTCGTAAAACTTCACTTAGGGAGGTATGAGACAATTGATTTGGGGAGCCTTGAGACATCTCAAATCTCCCCATTTAATAGTAGTGAAGAGTTTCAAAAGCCAAAAAAGTATAGAAATTACTTGGGAATCTTCGTTATGCCTCAATTTTGGACTAAAAAGACAAATCGGGTAGTTCCTCCACCAGATATTATGAAAACAGCAGTACAGGAGGTACTGGACGGAGCTAAACTTCGTGCGACAGCAAGAAAATATGACATAGATAAGCAAACCCTTTCCAGATACGTGAAGAAAACAACTTCGGATCCACCTGTTGCTGACATATCTTACTCACCTGATTTTAAAACTGCTTTAGTATTTGCCCATATGGAAGAAGCCCTGTTATCAGACTATTTAGTCCGTGCATAAAAAGACATAAATGAGTACTTTAAAAATATATGTATGAGTCTCAAAGCTCTCCTGTAGGTGTCTCAACTCTCTCCCATTCAGGGAGCTTTGAGACGATATATTTCATTCATAAAAAGCGTATACAAATAATGAAAATACTCATTATTGTAAGTGTATTCCGAGCTTGTTGGCCGTGGTCGTTGGGATTTCACTCTGACGTTGTCGCGACAACGGGCGCCGACGAACACTTCGACCGAGACCAACAGCGATATCTACCTTTGAGAATGCCTGCCGCAGCTGCAGGCGAAACGTCAGGAGTGAAATCCCAACGACCACGGCCAACAAGCCCGGAATACACTTACAATAATGAAGACGCCGACCGTGAAAGCCTACATTCAATGAAAATACTATTTTAAAATAAGAAAATATAAATAAAAGGCACCACTATTGAATTAACTGTTTGCAATTTTCGTTTTACATATTGCTAACATTTTAAAAGACAAAATCTATTTTTTTGTCTCAAACCTCCCTAGTCTCCCCTACACATCGAAAAGATTTATGTCGCATCAAAAATTCACTTAAAATTTGCTTCATCGTTTTTGGCAAAACTAATCTTTGAGAATGATAATTTTAAAAACAAATTCGAATTATCTAGTCTACAATTGTAGATATGGGAATGCACCCTGAAACATTTGAATGACCAAATGGACGGTGGTGGTAGTACTGAAGAAATGCCAGCAATGTTCCACGACCGTTTACATTCAGCTTTAGAGTTAATGATTGAGTTCTTTCACGCTAATGGGCAAGGACTGACGATGGACATGTTACATTGCGAAACGTATTTACACGTAGAACAAAGACTCCAATACCACAGAACAGACACCGAGACATTAATAGAGATGTTCTATTGTCAAAGGCTTCAAGAACAAATAAATACTACTGTCAGTCCATTTGGAACTCTAGCTGTTCGAGCTTACTTCAACCATGACTCGCTATGTGTGGAGGTAAAAGGTCATTTTATGCAAACCCAATCAACATATCACATATTTTCAGGTTCTTCACGCTAGGGACGTAATACCATTGGACCCAAATGGTTTCAGTGATCCATTTGTTATCTTAGAGCTTCTTCCGCACAAGGTGTTTGCCCATTGCAATGAACAGCAGACCAATGTTCACAAGAGAACCTTGAATCCAATATTCGACGAGTGCTTCGAATTCAGCGTTTCTTTGGAACAATGTCGATATCCAGGGGCAATGATTGTCTTTACAGTAATGGACCATGATGTTCTAACAGCAAACGATTTTGCTGGAGAAGCGTTTTTAGGACTTGGCAGCATACCTGGGGTCGCTGACACTTGCCCAGGGGTTGACAACTTTCATGGACTGAAGCCTGTGGAATTGGTGTTATTGCAACAATATCATAAACGTAAGTGTAACTATTTATTTATAGTTATAGATTTGATGCATTTAATAAATTACATTTTCTTTTGGTTTCTGTAAATAGTTCAAATTCACTTTGTAAACATTTATTTTTTAAGACGTTGATATGGTAGTACGTCGCCATCTACCTCCTTTTGCTGCTACTGCCGTATTTCATATATTACATTTCAATAGCAGCAAAAGAAGGTAGATGGCGACGTACTACCATATCAAAGTCTTATTTAAATCCACTTTACACCGAGCTCCAGCGATTTGGTCAGTAATTTGACGAATCTGCCTATGGCGTGCTGATGAGATCTAATGAGATCGAAATCGCGATCCACGTCTGGTAGGTTCGATGAATTACTTGACCAAGAACTTAACTTTGTTCTTATTTATTTTTTAACTTCCGTTACCAGTGGCGGCTCGTGCCTTCAATAATAACTGAAGATAAGTTGCAAAAAAAAACAGAAAATGTTGAACTAATTATTAACTAATGTATGCCCCCAAATTTCCGTCAGAATATGTTCCAGGGAATGTTTCGAATAAAATGAATTTTTCGAGTTAAGCGCAGATAATTAACTGATAGGTATTTCCGAGAATAAAAAATTTATGTCAATAACACATACACACACAGGCTCGCACACAATATTAAATCTATTCATTCGTCAATTTATCGGTAATGTCCTCATAAAATAGTTGTTTTTTTATTCCGTGAATAAACCGGACGACTAACTTACACAATTAAAGTGCATGAAGCTGCAATCTCGCCGCGACACAACATCTTCCCTACTCAGAGACGCTAGGCCTTCAGATATGACGCTAATGTTACCGTTGTCATGGCAACCTGTTCGCGATGGCAAACGAGTAGCAGTTACACGGTTTAGATTTCCACTGGGCGTTTATTACGTATACTAGGCCATTACAAGGGCTATTTTGTTCTAAACAGATACATTCATATTATATACTTTTTTTTACACAAAATCTATTAATTTCTTGCAAAGTCGTTTAGCACTTGATGAAATATTTCGATTAATTAATTTAAATAAATAAGGAAAACACTTGGTTTCTGTTTCATATATTTAATCAGAAGATCTGACAATTGTATTTATTGTGAATACGGTAGTTTCTTTATTTATTTAAATTAAAAAATATTATTTATAGAAGGGACTATATTTATTTTGTGAGAGAAATAAATCTCGATACTATCCAGAAAATAGGTGAAGATGGTATTCATCTAAATAGCCGCCACTGACACTAATCTAACAGGCGGGCTGAAAAATTCGTAGACTAGCATAGAAAAAATTATATATTTGATTATATTATTGAATATAGTTCCCCTCGAGGGCCATACAACGATTATAGCGGTCATACAATTTTTCGATACCATTTTTATAATACGATTTGTCTTTAACCTCAAAATAGGCTTCAGTTTCGGCGATTACGATTACCTCTTCATCGGCGCGAAATTTCTGTCCAGCGAGCATCCTCTTGAGGTCTGAGAACAGAAAAAGTCGGTGGATGCGAAGCAATTCGAAGTCCAATTCATGGAATTTTGCCATCGATTTCATTGATTTCTGACACGGTGCATTGTCTTGATGAAACACCACTTTCTTTTTCTTCAAATGAGGCCGCTTTTCCGCGATTTCGTCTTTTAAACGCAACAATAACGCTACGTAATAGTCGCTGTTTATGGTTTTCCCCTTTTTAAGATAGTCAATGAATATTATACCATGAGCATCCCAGAATACTAATGCCATAACCTTGCCACCTTGCCAGCCGACTTTTGCGTCTTTCCACGCTTTGGAGTCGGTTCACCACGTGCAGTCCACAGTCCACTCGGCTGACTGTCGATTGGACTCCGGTTTGAAATGATGGAGCTATGTTTCATCCATCGTCACATATCGACGCAAACGCAAAAATTCGGATTTATTACGATTAAACAGCTCCAAACATTGCTTTGTATCATCGATCCGTTGTTGTTTTTGATCAATTATGAGCTCGGGCGGCACCCACTTTGGCACCCACACAGAGCTTTCGCATATCCAAACATTCATTCACGATATGACCAGAACGTTCCTTTGACATCTTTAGGGCCGGGGCTCAGCTATCTCAATCATCTTCACTTTACGGTTATCAAAAATTATTTTGTGGACTTTTTTGATGTTTTCGTTGGTAGCAGCCTCTTTGGGGCGTCCACTGCGTACATCGTCCTCGGGTCCTCGGTGCTCATTTCGCCTCGTTTAAATTTAGCAAACCACTTATCTACGGTTGATTTTCCTGGTGCAAAGTCCGAAGTCTAAATAATGTTTATCAAGCTAAGCCTTGGTTTGAACATTTTTTTTTTCGCCAAAAAGCAATGCTTTATTAACACACAAAATTCCTTTTTATCCTTTTTTACAAAGTAACAAAAGTTCTTTCACTAAAAATGCTATAACTCAAATACTAATAGTGCAACAGCTGTTAAATTTATACACGCGTCTTTTGAAGGTTAGGGCTGACTAAAAATCATATGGATTTAATACTAGTAGCGCCATCTATGGGCCAGCCTACGAACTTTTCAGCCGCCTGTTATATACATAAGTCATTAAATATGATGATGATATACAAGGAAAGCAGCATTTTCGGTGTGAGTTTTAATTAACATAGATAGACATACAGCCTTCGGCATTTTACTTGAATTAAAAATTAAACCTACAAAACTTAGCAATATACATTTTATTTTTTAAATTAAAAAACAGCTGCTAAAAACGTACTAATAACAATTATTATCAACATATGGTTCCAACATGAACAGCCGAGAAAACATGTTTGACTTTCTAAAGATGTAAAAATGGTCCCCAAAAACTAAGATCCTTTACTTCGTTTTTAAAATTGTACTTGTCTTGTAGATAATCCAATATTACAAATATTGGAATCACGAACAATGGACAAAGTTGCTCAGGATTTCGTAAGAAAACAAAAACTGCGCCAGGCAACAAAGTAAGTCTCAAAAAGGAATTTTCTTCATCTGAGAAATATCGTTCTTCATCATCTATTCACGCTATCGTCACTCGACCTATCTAGATGTAAGACCCTTTTTCTACTTGATCAAAATGTTAGGCAAATCAATCAGAATACTTTTTTTAATTACGTCGTTTGTACATTATAAAAATATAAAATAAGAAAACAATTACAATACATATTAATATTTTTGTATCGTTGTGTTCACATGTGTAATGCAAAAAAAAAACAAGACGTTTGCTTGCCTTTAACTTCTCTTTTCGATGTGTGAAGAAAATGTGAAACGTCAAATTTTGTGTATTTACTGTTTATTGTAAGAAGACATTCTGAACATGATAAGAAAAGTCACCAAATGTCCCTTTTTTCTAACTATCCCACCTTAAGGTACGCTTAAACCCCCTCTGTAGGTTGATTACAAATTGACGAATAAATATACCTAATTCTGGTTACATCCTACACTCTGTTCATAAAATTACCCTTTCTATCACAATTATAAAAATACAGAATGACTTGTTTCGGCTGAAAATGAACTTTTCATAACGCCTATTTATTATGCACATTATTTATCTTCCAGGAACCACAATCAATATAAGGTAAGAAATATGTAAACTTGACCATGCATTAAATTTTCATATTTTTAAGCTAATAAAATAAATCACAGAGAAAGGTACCTACCTATGTAGCAATTTATATTTTTAAAATAATAAGTTTCATAACCGCAACAGAAATTGCTTTGGTTGTGTTTAAAAGTGGCTAAAAATTTCTTTACTGACAAAATACATTTTTTCAATTCTATTTGTTGATTTCTACGTCACCATATTTAAAGGATATTACTTTTGTTATCTCACATTCAAATAAAAAAGTTCGTACGTATTCGGATGTGATCGGATCGGCAACTTCTTGGCATTAAATTAATAAAAAATAAAATCCGTCATTACAATTATATCAAATGATCACTCGATTGTACAAAATTAAAGTACTCAAGTACAATAAAATTTCATTTTTTAGAACCTGAACTATGTTTGACAGAAACGTGATAATGATGTAATCTGTTGACCACCATATCGGCCTCTAGTGGTGAAAAAATAAAGTTAATCTTAAATACATTAATGCGATATTAATTATTGAATTAATTTGTACTCACTACAGATTACCTCATACAATGAAGCAAAAATTGTTACTGCTGTCACGCCCTTTGGCTTTACACTCCAATGCAAAAGCAAGTAACAAATTTTTCACTCATTGTATGAGGTAGTCTGTAGTGGGTACAAATTAATTCAATAATTAATATATTTAAAATTTACCTCTACTAAAAATTCTTCAAATATTTCATTATTCATTTTCAATATTTCTGTAAATTTGCTACTGACCATATACTATAATCATACCACTGGTAAAAATAAATTTGTGATTATCAAATGGCTATAAAGTCATTCTGTTGTTATTAAACGATGTCTTTTTGTTTTCGTTGAAGAGGAGAATTTTCATTGGACACACAGTCGTCCGTACGACTGAGTAATGTCGGATTCCAGAGGAAATCCTGCGGTCAGCCAAAATATTAAACGATGCTAACCACTGATTTACATGTTTCGGCAATCGATATTACTGAATCATTTATTAAGTTGATCAGTAAGTAAATTAAATAGTGTATTCTGGTTTCTTTTAAATGTTTCAAAATGTTTTATTGCAAACTCTACGATATTGTTTCGACATAACAATGTCTTTCTCATGAGTAACAGATTTACTAAATTTCAGGTCATACTTATCGTGTATATATATTATTATTACAGTCAACAGCCGGTATTCTGTGGGTATAATTTCAAAATTTCAGGTACATACTCGTTGTTAAGAAATACCAGATCATCCTGCTTCTAATCTTGCATCTAATAAAGGCGTATTGAAAAATTTTTGTTGGTCATTTGTTATATTCTCGTTCATCTTTATTGCTTTTTTAATTTCGAAAAATTCTAAAAAGTCCAATCTTTTCCCTTTTCATTCATTATGTAAATTTTGTTGGTGTCCGAATTGATAAAATGGTTATTGTTTATGCAATGTGTCATTAATCCCGTGTTGTGTTTTTGATTTAAAATGATTTTTTATGCTCATTTAGTCGAATTCCAAGATTCCTGTCAGTCTGGCCAAAATATGACGCATTACAACTGTTACATGATAATTTGTAAATGCCTGTTTTTTGTAGCAGTTCTATATTTTCTTTATTATTAACAAGCATACTACCTAAATTACATTTATTCACTGCTGTAGTATTTATTCCTAATTTGTGTAAATTATTACAAATTTTATCAGTTGTGTTTCCACAATAATTTATTAGATTAAAAATGTAAAAAAACATTGCTATTTCCTGGTTTATAAAAAGTATCTATTAAAATCTTCTTTTGTTTATTTCTAATCATTTTATCAATTAGACTTTCTTTGTATCTGTTGTTTCTTGCAATATGTTTTATGGTACTTACTTCTTTCTTAAAATTAATTTCATTTAATGGTATCGTAAAAAGTCTGTGTATTAGACTATTGAACGCTGCTATTTTTATTCTGTAAGATTGGTTGAAGTTAAAAGGTATTATTGGTAGGTATTTCTTAACAACGAGTATGTACCTGAAATTTTGAAATTATACTCACAAAATACCGTCTGTTGACTGTAATAATAATATATATAGACGATAAGTATGACCTGAAATTTAGTAAATCTGTTACTCTTGAGAAAGACATTGTTATGTCGAAACAATGTTGTAGAGTTTACAATAAAATATTTTGCAACATTTAAAAGTAATTTTAATTCCTTCAATTATTAAAATATAGAAATTATGCACAAAATAAAGAAAAACATTTAAACAAATCATTCGAATACTACGTACAACATATAAATACGTATTTATATAAAACAAATAGTCACTTTTAAACATTAATTCCGTACGTACGTGCTTATTATTAGAATCAATCGTTATAAATTATTATTTAATTAGAAAAGTTGGTATATTTAAATATGTAATCAAAAAATATATCAAATATTCAGCATATAGGGATCAGCACTTTTTTAATAAAACATCGTTATATATAAATATATACGATGTAACGAAAAATAAATGATCTTGTTTTTTAACAGTAATTGTATTATGACAGAAACTACAATTATAAGCGAAAGTTAAAATTGCCTAGCTGATTGATTAATTACTATATTTACCGAAAATAGGTAATAATAAAAAACGATTGTTGGTTATCAATTTAAAAATATTATGAAATTCAACACCATCGTAAATATTAAATCAATTTTTTACCAAATATTGATTTTTATTTAATTATTTAACGCGTTTAAAGGTAACAATCAGGACAATCTTAAGAAATATGATATGATATAGATATACATATATAGTTTAGTGAATAGAACAGTAATGTACGTATTAAATAATTATATTTGTGAATGTCGTTTTGGATGAATTACATTGTATGAATGTTATACATATATAAATATGTTGTAAACATGTAATAGAATAAATTGTATATATATTTATATTCCTTTACTACAAGCATTTAGAAAGTGATTGGAATTAATATTAATAATATCGATTTTTAATGTGTATACAGTTTATATGTTATGTATTTTATTAGCTGTTTTCTGTCTAAAAGAAATTATTGTCACAATGATAACACACATAATTATATGCAAAATGGTAAAACAAAGGCATATTATTAAAAATAATAAAATTAAAATATCAAAACATTTACTTCGATATTGGGTACACCGGAGTTCTTTGGGAAAATACAACTTTCAAAGACACTCACCTCTGTATATCACAAACTTTTTGAAAAATACGGACACGTGTTTCGCCCACTTCTACTGTGGACATTATCAACGCTAATCTCGCATAATAAAAGTGGGCAAAACACGTGTTATTCTATTCAACTTTCAGAATTTAATCGAAAATGCAACTTTAAGTATTTAGCATAGCAAAATTTTATTTTACTACACAGTAATTATTGTCTATTAGATAACTGAAAAGAAAAAATATCAGTAGCAAAAATTCGGGAGGAATCCGGTCGAAGCCCTTAAAATCCGGTCAGATGGTAACAATGTGTTGTATCATTTATTTTATTCATTAAGTGCAAACTTTAAATAATAATTGGAATTAATATTTATAAATATACCTATATAAGCATAGCTCTTCATCATTTTATACAATCAAGTGAATCTTGCAATATGTTTCGAAGAACTAAATCAAGTTACCTAGAATTGATTTCACAGAAAAAATATACCAACTATCAAAAGAAATTCAAATTGACTTACATAAGGCAAGCTGTCAAAAAACTATGAATAAAGTCTCATTAATTACAGGAAATTATTTATCATATAGGTAGACACCTATAATATGAAACATGTAGATATTTAAATAGTATAAAAATGTATTTTATTGTTTTAACAATAATAATTAATAATAACATTTAATAACGTTCATTTAGAATGTTTGCTATATATGATTACTCCGATGCTTCCTACCCTGAACCAATTAGAACATCACACATCTCTAATTGCTTACCAATAATAATCTAATCTAAGTCTTCCTCTGCATCTGTTTACTCCTGATTCTACTTCTAATGTGTCTAACTAACCGCTCTTGTCTCAGAATAAGTGTACCATCCTTTCACTCCTTCCCCTCATTGATTTCCAAGCGCCCCGTTTTCTACACTCTTTTCCAAAACAAATTAATTTCTGATTCCTATAAAACCACATCTCTCCGTACTATAAACCCGCTAATCTTTTTCACCAGTATATCTAACCCTAAAATGGTCATGTCCTTAATATTATTAATTATATCCTTTATGTTTCTGAATAGTTTATGTATTCTGTATTATTGAAAAAGAAATGCACTACAAATTAATAACAATTTACCCTTACGGATTAAAAAACGATGCTCGTCATTAATATCAATAAATTAATCTTTTGGTACCGTTTTGGATTAGAAAAGGCTTAAATGAACTATAAAGTTAATCTTAATAAAAAGACAGTAAGTCTTGAATAAAATTAAAATTCGGTCTGATAAATTGTGGTCGAAATTAAACTGTAGGACCTAATCGATCATATTGACCACTGTCCATCAGCCCGAATCTTAATATTCTACTTTGAATTTCGGCCATTACATTTTATTTATTTTTTATTAAATTTTTATAGCAAATAAGTGATTAGCTATTTCCTGTTCATTTAAGTGACGTCAATATCAGGTACGTACATTTTTTCTGAAAAATCATGATAATTGGTACGAAAAGTCTTCGAAACACCTTGTAAAAACGCGTTACTTATACCCTCTCCTGTAAAATAAACTACACTGACAGACTAACAAAAAATTAATAGGACACATATTTTTGTAAAAAAGCTAGTAAATTCAAACTGATTTATGTTTGAAACCAATGGTCGTAGAGAGACATACAAAAAAAGCTACTTAAAGCTTGAAATATCTACTTCTGGTAGTACGTGTATGGAATGCTTCAAAAATGTTTAAACAATCCAAAACAATTAATTGCTTTGAAAATTTTATTTTTTTTCACGTGTTTGGTCAAATGAGTAGGTGAAAATAATAGTTACCCTACTTACTAAAAGTAAATATGTATTTTTTCCAACAGGATTGTTCTGTTTATTAACTTAAGTGCAAATATTTTTGAAATCATCTTTAATATTACTGAAAACTAGAAAATTCTGCCTTAGCCTTTTTCTATGTTTTTTTACGACTATTCATCGCAGTATTAAACTAATAACCTTTTTATAAAAAAAAATTGATGCCATATTAATTTTTTGTAGCAATATATTTAGCACTTTTTGAAACGACTACTTCCTACTTAAACATACAGAATGTTACTGCCATTAAATTAATCAAAGGAATTTTTTATTTTCAGAATGCTTTTACAAACGCAATTTGTTAAAGACAATTTTCTGCATTTTTTTACTATCAGCCAGGGTAAATTTATCAGGTATCTAAAAACTAATAATTTAAAAGAGATAAACTGTTCTGTTATAATTTTTCTTGTTGTTATTCCTTATTGTATATTTTAAACAACAAATTGTAGAAATGAGTAAAAAATTTAAATATAAAAGTAATTTCAATGAAATAATTAATAAAATAGTTAAACACTAAATAGCTAGATGATACAAAATTTGACCAGATCAACATAAAGTAGATATGTAGCGACTTCATATTTAAAAAAGTAATTAAAAATTGCATATTTATAATAATATATTTCCGCCTTATTTTAATATACAAATATGATTATATTTACACCCAATGATTATACATGTTGAAAGTTTCATAAATAGTGCATAAGTACAATGCCACCCAAAAAAGTTTCCAAGTGACTATTCTGGATGGCCTTGGGATACCCATTCCCAATTAAAATATGTATAACAAATATTAAAAAGAAATTTAGAACGTAACTATTATCAAACTTGTGAAATTATAAATTATCTTTTTTCGCAACCTGAAGATGCAAATCTTTTTAAATGATGGTCAAATAACTTTTTTCAATTAATTTTTCATGTAAACTGGATAATGATTTTAAAATAAATAAAAATGATTATACCTAAAACCTATCAAAATAGATAAGTGTCTATTATGATAAAATTTGATAACATATCACATTTTACATTTATACCACCTATCATTCTCGTATTAACAATGGCAATCACAATCTATTCCCTTTTATTATTTATTGCCTGTCTTAAAAGTACATTTGATCTACCACTTAAGCTATTCTATTACCTGTTGTGATATTAGGAAACTTAAAGCTTTCAAGTGCTTAGATTTTATTATTTTTACCCATATCAATTAATTTGTATTATGAGCTTAATGTACTACATGTCAATTGTATTTACAAATAATATATGTTTTATTATAATGTATGGTATGTATAGATATTTCTTGTCTACCGAACAATAAATTAATTCCTAAGATATAACGATTTTTTAGGGTGTCTTTAAAAGGAATCTATTTTTTTGCGATATATTAACAGCATTAAATAAACAGACTAAAACATGTAAAAAATTACTTATGTAATGCAAATAAGTATTTCATGTTCAGCCATCTAAAACCCTCAACTTATTTGTATTTGTTGGGATTCTGTAACAAAAAAGTAGAAATGATAGACGAGATAGTCGATATGAAGACAGTAGAAGATAAAAAGGAATATTTCTGTCCCAGCATTTGCTTAAATGATCCAAAGAAACCACAAGAAGCTTTAGACCATGACAGGCAAACCCGTAATCGAACGAGTGTCTCACCCTAATGGTAAACATTAATCTAACCACTAAAAGTAATAGTCTGACAGGCGACTGCGAAAACAGCACTGCATTTATTGAAGAATTAATGTTTGTAAAAAAAAGCGTCTATATTGACATAAGTTATGTCATGAAACCCCCAATCCCTTCGAATTTCAAATTTTTATAACATTACTTAACATTTTTATTAAAAAGTGATTTTAACACCAAATGAAAGCTTGAAGCATTTACTTTTACTTACCTACTTCTACAAAAAAAAAGGGTAGGCAACCCAGTTTAAACGCTGGCGACCCCAACGTATTCTATCAGACGCTAAATAAGAAAGTTTTCATTGGGTTCATGTATTTTTTACAAACTTTTTCATATTTATTTATACTATTCGATTGAGAATTATTTCCATATAACAAATTGGGAATAAAAACATTTGGAAAATTTCACTTATTTATTTGTTTACTCGATACGTATTTCGTCTTATTAAGGCATCATCAAAAGCTTATATTAAACTACATTCTCTCTCAGTATTGTTTCTGCTAATGAATAGGGTTGTTTAAACTAAACCCGGACTTAACAGAGGGTTGTTGCCGAAGTCTATTTGGTCGTTTACTAAATTTTTATTACATTTTGTTGCTTTCCTTAAAATTTTCCTAATTAATTTTTCATACTAAACCACTTTTATTACTTATCTTTTAATTACTGTATAGAAATTCTTTAATTCGAATGTAGTCAGGACATTAATATGTTAGTGTCTAACAGTTGGACTAAGCAACGTAACCATGTCTACAGCTTTATTCGTTTCACAATGTTATTCAACGTTGTTTAATGTGATTATATTAAACTTTCACAGTTGTTTCATGCATGGTGTGCTATTAAGTCTTCAAAGAAGCGGACTCGTTTAAAAAAAAATTGTGTTTCATTCCCACCAGCTACTCGTGCTGATGGGCGGGCAGTCCCTCCGATCTACACTGTAGTGCAAAGCCGGAGGGTAGGGCGTAAGGCCCTCTTGGGCCTCCTTTCAGGAATCGTGGGAAAGGGCGGGTGATATAGTTAAGGAGAGAAAGATAAGACGGGCGAAATGAAGACAGAAGAGAAGTGAAAGATTATCTGTGGAATATTACTGCCCCAGCATTTGCCTAAGTGATCCAAGAAAACCACGGAAAACATGGACCCAGAGCACCCGGACACCGGTGACCTCCCGAATGCTAAGCAATGATCTAGAGCACTAGACCACGCCGCTCGGTCGTTTTAAAGTTAAGAGTTTAAAGTTATGGAAATAGATCTGCGATTTTATACATGAAAACATTCCAATTTAAAAGGTAGGAACTTTCCGCTTTTTTTAACACATATTGAAATTGCTATTACGAGTTTTTTAATCTGTTTTTTTTAATTTACTTTCCTTTATGTTCGCGTGACTAAATGTAGTCACTTCATAAAAGGACCGTAAATAGTATTAGTAACTCAAACACGTAAAGTTATTCACAATAATTTGGTGTTAAGAGCAAAAATATCAGTGATACGAATGTAATGATTTCCTATCTCAAATGCTAATTATTGTTAAATTGTTTTGAAAATGAAGAATACGTATTTTCTAAATACTTATTTTTATTATAGTTTATTAATAAATTTTTTCTATTACTTAAATTTTAATAACTATATTAATATATTAAGTAAAACTTTCAAATATTTTATTATTTGCTTATTCATTTAATATTTTTGTTAGTCCATCGTTTTTGCCAAGTAGTTTCAATAGCTGTCAATATTTCAACAATAACAACACTACAACGTTTTTAATTTATTTCTATTTTTTATTAGTGTGTTAAAAGTTTTATAACCTTCTTTCAAGCGATACTACAGTAGTGTACTAGATATTGTCAAACTGTAGAAAACATTTTTTGATTTAATGAACAAGGATTCCTCTATCTAGCGAATTTATTATATTTTTTATAAGTAAATCAGGCTTTTAAGTGAAGTTTATTGTTGCTGTAACTAACTGCTTTGTATTTTTAAAAATACACAATAATGATACGTTTCTGAAGAGTTATTCTGATTATTATCGTGTAACGTGGCACATTTAATCGATTATTTTCTTTCGGTTTTCCGTAAGTTCACGAACTCGCTGGATCGATATCAACCTTCAAACAGATTGCAGATGTTTCTTACATTGTCACAGTGGCGGATTTACAAATTTGCCGCTAGTAGGCTATTTAATTTTTGCCTCCCCTACTGACCTTTGAAATTCAATACGCTAGTTTAGTTCAAAATCATATTTATTCTGAAATTGCAACTTTATGATTTGTGTTCTATCGTCTTCATTACGTCGGCTTTTTCCCGTTATCAGTATGATTGTGAACTAGGGGATAGTTGTGTCAGTTTATAGATTATTTTTGCAACCCACGATTTAGTGAAGAGTATACTTTTGACCTAAAAACAGCAGCATGTACTAATTATAAGGTGGGGAAATGTATGCCTTAAAAATACTTATACCATATGAACACAGATTATACAAAATAATGTGTATTCAGTAAACGTTGTTTTTGTTAAATATTTTTTATTGCACTTACAGTTTAAAAACAATACGAACAATTTCTATTAAATAATCTATTATAAATCCGGTTAATGGTGACAATGAAATCAATCAAGTTTTACATTATCTTTTTGCTAGATTTTAAATTCGCAAAATCATTAATTATATCGTCGGATGAAATCTTGTTCATTAGTTCTGACTCTATGCACAAAAGAGATAAGGCGTTCAGCTTTTCTTGACTTAAAGTAGATCGTAGATAGTTTTTTACCCGCTTTAAGCAAGAAAAACTTCTCTCACCTGAACAATTTGTTACTGGTGTACATAGAGCCTAGCGAAGAGCTATAACCAAGTTTGGATAAATGTTCTCCAAATTCTGTTTTCGCAGGAACAAAGATAGACTTTTTAATGATCCAGAATCTGGTTTTATCAAAATTCTTTGAGAAGAAAGGTGGCATTGAAAGTGTACGCATTCCTGAACGAAATCAGTTTCTAAATCATTAGGATACATTTTTTCTAACGAGGGCGAGAAATGTGTTAATCCTGAAAGTTTCACTCGCAGTCATTGTAATAACTTCTTCAGATGTTTCATCAAATCTTTTTTTCTTATCGGTTGTCTTTTTCCGATCTCTGTTGTATATTGCTTCGATACGCTTAATTCCATCGCCTTTTAATTTAAAAAATGGGTAAAAGTTACTAAATTTAAATTGCAATTAATATTGAAACGCTATTGGAATATTTTGAAAAATTCATGATCACATAAGTACCTATATTTTACAGTGCGTTTAGTAATCTTTTATATAGGGATTACGGACGTACGAGTGTTCAGTATACTATACATTACAAAAATATTAAAATTTTTGTTACTCGTTTCTTTGTGTATATAATAATGTTTTTTGTTATTTCTGTAAGATAAGAAAAATTTTGGGCCAAATTTGCCGCCCCCTAAAATCTGCCGCCCTAGGCTCCAGCCAACTCAGCCTACTGGTAAATCCGCCACTGGAATAGCGAGTAGCAAACAAAACAAAATAATCAATGTTCCGGTAATAACTCCAGAAATACACCAAAATTCTCTATTTTATATTAATATTATTATTATTATTATTATTATTATTATTATTATTTGTAAAAATATACAATAATGATACGTTTCTGAAGAGTTATTCTGATTATTATCGTGTAACGTGACACATTTAATCGATTATTTTCTTTCGGTTTTCCGTAAGTTCACGAACTCGCTGGATCGATATCTACGAATAAAAAGGCACCTTCAAACAGATTGCAGATGTTTCTTGTGTGACGCTTACATTGTCAGTTTATCTATCGAGCGTTGTTCACGTGAAATAGTCGTTTACAAAACATTTCTATTCACTTGTTAGCGCGAGTTTGTGTTTTCGTACATAAAGTGTTGTTTTGCAGGATTAACATTTCTATAAACGAAAGAACAAGGTAAGAAACATTTTATTTCATACACTTGTTATTTTCATCATGTAGTTAAACAGTTTTTATATCATTATATCTTTGTTTTATAATAAAATGCTTTAAATCTGACCAAAGCCGACCGTAGAAGTCCTAACGTAATTTAATAATTGTTGCAGCTACCAAAATTTGTTTTCGCGAAAATTATTATTTCTGCATTTTATGATCCTTTAAAAGGAACATTAAGCAAATTCTGTGCATCCAGTGGTGGATTTACCAGTAGGCTGAGTAGGCTGGAACCTCGATTTTAGGGGGCGTCAAATTTGGCCCAAAATTTTCTTTTTACAAAAAAAAATTATATACAGAAAGAAACGAGTGACAAAAATTTTAATATTTTAGTAATGCGCAGTATACTGAACACTCTTACGTCCGTAATCCGTATATAAAAGATTACTAAACGCACTGTAAAATATAGGTAGTTATGCGATCATGAATTTTTAAAATATTCCAATATCGTTTCAATATTAATTGCAATTTAAATTTAGTAACCAGTAACAAATTGTTCAGGTGAGAGAAGCTTTTCTTGCATAAAGCGGGTAAAAAACTATCTACGATTTACTTTAAGTCAAGAAAAGCTTAACGCCTTATATCTTTTATGCATAGTCAGAACTAGTGAACAATATTTCATACGACGGTATAATTAATGATTTTGGAATTTAAAATCTCCCAAAAAGATAATGTAAAACTTAATTAATTTCATTGTCACCATTAACCGGTTTGTTAATAGATTATTTAATATAAATTGTTCGTATTGTTTTTAAACTATAAGTGCAATAAAAAATATTTAACAAAAACAACGTTTATCGACTACACATTATTTTGTATAAGCTGTGTTCATATGGTGTAAGTATTTTTAAGGCATACATTTTCCCATCTTATAATTAGTACATGCTGCTGTTTTTTGGTCAACAGTATACTCTTCACTAAATCGTGGGTTGCAAAAATAATCTAGAAACTGACACAACTATCCCCTAGTTCACAATCATACTGATAACGAGAAAAAGCCGACGTAATGAAGACGATAGAACACAAATCATAAAGTTGCAATTTCAGAATAAATATGATTGTTAACTAAACTAGCGTATTGAATTTCAAAGGTCAGTAGGGGAGGCAAAAATTAAATAGCCTACTAGTGGCAAATTTGTAAATCCGCCACTGTGTGCACCCTAACATGTGGCCTTTCTTCCAATAGAAACTATTCAATTAGCAAAATGATCATTAAAAATTCTTCATTTCAATTGTCATCTCTTTGTTAGATCTTTTTTACTATGAGAGTAACAGCTTCGCAAACAAATAAATTGCAAATTTTCATCCATAGCATCTATGATTATCGTTAGCATATTTTGTTTCATGTGTATTGATTTCTAATCATTTTATGATAATAATGTAAAGTAAAAGCTTTTAAATTTTTCAACGCATTTTATTCAAACTCTACCATTTTTCCACTCAATTTGTTATGATAATTTATTCCAAACCATCTAACTAACAGAAACAACTACTCCGAGGGCTAATACCCCTACCGGCATTGAATTACACTGTTGATTCCAATGGACTCCTAGACGAAAATATAACACATTCAAAAAAGAAGGAATTAAAATCCTCATTCGTCTAAATTTTACGATCAAATATCTCACATTTTGAACGCGTCCTACCAAGTAGGTCGAAACCGGTCGTGGGATATGGCTTTCGGTTCGTTGTGCCTACTTGGTAGGACGCGTTCAAAATGTGAGATCTTTGATCTTAAAATTTAGACGAATAAGGATTTTAATTCCTTCTTTTTTGAATATATCTGTTTTGTTTTTATGGTAGTGGTATATGTGTTGTAGTGCCATTTTCTTTTGTTTTTTATTTAGTAATCTATCTATAATTCATGTGTTGTAACCGTTGTTATATGCATTTGTTTTTGTTAAGTTCAATTCAGTATCGAAATTTTGTTTACTGAGAGGATAATGTACTAGTCTATGGATTAAACTATGAAATGCCGACATTTTTATTGCAAAGTTTTGATTTGAGTCTTGCGGGATAATAGTATCAGTGAATGTGTTTTTTCTATATATATTGTACTCTAATTTGTTATTAATAATTTGCAAAATTCTAATGTAAATTGTATATCTTTATTTATTGAATTTAGCAAGGAAATGCATTGATGCGCCTGTGTCTCAGTACTTACCCAAATACAAAAAATATCGTCGACATATCTATACCATGTCTGTATGTTATTCACAAGGGGGTTATTTAGCTTTAGTAGATTAGTTTCAAAATTATTCATAAAAATTTCTGCGAACAAAGGTGATAGGGGTGATCCCATTAGAAGCCCGTTAAGTTGTTTATATATTTTATTGTTGAACCTGAAATAATTTTGATCCACACAGATTTTTAAAGAGAGTAGAAGTTCCTTCTTTTCTATATCGCTTAAGGCACTAATATTAATAAGTTTATTTAAGATGTTATTTAATTATATGACCGGTATTTACGTGAATAGACTTTTTACATCAAATGATAGTAGTTTCGCGTTTTTTGGAATGTTTAATGATTTGGTTTTGTTTATAAAGTCTAGGCTATTTTTGATTACGTATTGTGTGTTGAAGTTTATCATAGTTGGTAAAATTTTTGAAAGTTTTTACATAATTTGTAGGTGGGATAGTTAATGTGATAAAGGGTTAACAACCCGAAACAACTTCAGAGTTTTACTAAAATTCGTTGAAACGTTTAAAAGTTACTTTGCGTATATATATATATATATATAATTTAAAAAGCGGCCGTAAGTAGTGGAGTACAAGAAGAACAGCACATAAATGACGATGGTCACCCACTGTGAAAACCGAAATAAAATGATCAATAAAAGAAATTAAATCATCGGTAATAATTATGAATCATTTTTTAATAATAATAATCAAATATAATAATAATATATATATATTCAACTTATATCAACCACCAAGTCTAATCAATTAATAATATTCAAGCGACAACTCAATCGTGACGTAACGCTTCCTGGTAGTTGCTACTAATATTATCCTTTGTAAAAAGTGTAAATATATGTATATGAAACCTACTCAATGAGTTTAATTCAAACGACTTACAAACGCTACTTCAATCAAGATTGAACACAGATACCTGGACTTCATCAAGTTTCAGTCCAGGACGATTCATAATGAATCAAAACATGCTGTACTTCTTTATTTTAAACTTCACTTAAAAACTGTAATCAACACTAAAATTTTTTAATCCCCTGTAACGTTACGAATATTTTTTCTAGAGGTTAAAAATTTTCGAACACGTTTTCGTCTTGACAGAAGTTTTTAAGTGGTTTTTGTGAATCCAATAATGTATTCATTGTTAATCTCAAATAAAACTCAAAAGCTGTCGTCATTACTAAATTCTGGTACATTTTTACATCTTTTTGAGTACTAACAAAGTTGAGAATAATTGATAAGCAAGTCAAAAATTTACGTGAGCTTTTCTATCATGGATGTTGTTCTACAATTTAAATTTTCTTCGTTTATTAATTGCGAATTCTTAGCCTATTTGATTTAAACAATTCTCAAATTTTTGCGGAATTAGGATAAATAAATAAAATAATAATAATAATAAATTTAACTTTACGAACAGATGTTAATTGGTACGCAATAGTAGTGCAGTGTGGTATCTTTTTATAAACATATGAATCGTGTTTGCGTCATTTGTTATCTGCGAAGGACACTTTGAAGTCAAGAGCGGTATGCGTGATCCTTAAAAACAAAAGGGACACGAAGATAAGCAAACTGACCGTCCGGCGTAACGAACGCAGTTTTTTTAATAGACTCTTCATCTATTGGGATTTGATGGAACGCAGCTGCGATAACTAGGCTGGTATAAAATTGATAGCCCCTTAACCGATCAATCTGGTCCTCAATCCGTGGCAATGGAAATCGATCTTTAACGGTTACTCGATTAAGAGCTCGATAATCAACACATAAACGCCTGGAACCGTCTTTTTAAGAACCAAAAGTACTGGACTCGTATAGGGCGAGCTGCTTTCACGAATAATTCTATTTTTTTAAAGATCGTCGATAATATTGTTTAATAATTAGTAAAATAAAACGCTTGGAAATTGGTCACAATTTTTTAATAAACAACTCTATGCGCATTTCGCCCTGCTAAGGCATCTTCAGGAGTATTACAAGTACTAAGTTTAATACTTTTTTTTTGTTTAGATTTAACTCGGGGTGGGAAAACCTTGCATAGGCACCCCCCGAAAGGGGGGGGGGGGGTTGTGTCAGATTCTTACTGACTAAAAACCCACCTCTCGTGGGGATTAATAACCCGAAGGTTTTAACATCCCCAGGGTAAGTTTAATACAGAATTTGGGAGAATATATACCTAAGACGCAATTACAATAAGAGTGGGAGGCTAAATTAAAGATGGTCTAAGTAATCGGTTATTGTCGAAATCTATTTGATTGTTGGTTAGTGTTTTTTTTTGTGTTTTATGGCTTTATTTATTTCCACTATTTCAAATCTATCAAGTATAGGACCTCCTTTTATATTTTTTAACAATTTTAATTTTTGTTTACATATTGAATGATTATTATCTAAAACATGACAAGCTAGGCCTGAGTTTGGTTTGCATAAAATTAAGTCCTTACATTTCAATTTATTTTTAATGGATTTTAAAATCATGCTTTCTGATTGATTTTGTCTACTAATCTGGTGCTTTTCTTTATGAAACTGTTTATAAATAGTTTTTGCGATAATTGATTTACCTACTATATTTTCGTTCTCTAATGATGCGTCAGCGTAGATGGCTAATTCTTCGACGGCGTTGTTGTTCAGTTGTAATTTCGGTGCGTATTTTAGCCCTAGCTTTTCATGTTTTAGATAATAATCATTCAATATGTAAACAAAAACTAAAATTGTTAAAAAATATAAAAGGAGGTCCTATACTCGATAGATTTGAAATGGTGGAAATAAATAAAGCCATAAAACACAGAAAAAACACTAACCAACAATCAAATAGATTTCGACAATAACCGATTACTTAGACCATCTTTAATTTAGCCTCCCACTCTTATTGTAATTGCGACTTAGGTATATATTCTCCCAAATTCTGTATTAAACTTAGTACTTGTAATACTCCTGAAGATGCCTTAACTGGGCGAAATGCGCATAGAGTTGTTTATTAAAAAATTGTGACCAATTTCCAAGCGTTTTATTTTACTAATTATTATCCAGAATGGTTCACCAAGAGCTAACGGCAGATACCTTTAATTTTTTAATATTGTTTAATTTTTCTTTTTCACAAATGGCTAATCTATACGGATTGTATGTTATGATTTTATCCTCTTTTAGATGAATCGTTAATTTTGCAGTTGTTATACCTCGAACTGAATTACCAGTAGTAAACATGTCCCCGAACTTGTTAAGGAGAGAAATTAATTTGTTAGACTCATCAGCACTCAGTAAAGTTGCGATTTGTTCCGGAATAATTAACACCCAATTAAAAAAAATTAAAACAAGTGGACTATTATCCTCAAAACAAAGACGAGTACCATCAAAGTCGGTACAAATTTTTACACCCTTACAATCTAGTAAATCCCGACCTAAAATTGCGTTATGAGACAATTCAAATGCTGTTCCCTCTTTTTCTACAAATAAAATAGTTTTTGATAACAACTTGAAATAAAAAGAGTATTTGGAAGTTTCAACTAGTTTATTCAATCAATCTCTGACAGCCGTTTCGACCTAACCGGTCATTATCGAAGAGTACATTAACAAATACTGAAGATATTAGTACATACTAAACCTTATATAATTAGATAGTTAGTGACGTCATATAATTAAAGGAATAACCAAGTATACATTACAGATCTGATAACAATAAGGGTGTGGGATTTGTACACAATTCTCTTTGATTATTTACAAGAAATTTATTATTATGTATTGCTTTCTTGATTTCAAGATTTTCTAATAATGTTAGTAAATAGTTTTTATTTTCAGTATGGATAATTTTAACGTTATTTAAATCTAAATTATGGCTATTATCTATACAATGTTCCGAAAACACTGTTGTATACTTTTTATTTTTTATCCTATAGACATGTTCATTAATACGGTTTTTTATAGCTCTGGCACTCTTTCCGACATAGATCACAATTTTCACAATGTAGTTGGTAGACTCCACTTTTATTAGTATGTATTTCCTTTTGTTTATTGTTTACGAGATAAGAGCCTGTGGTAGCTTTATTAACTTCAATTGGGAATAAATTTAATTTATGAAATCTATTTTTAAGTTTTGAACTAATGTTTCTTACAAAAGTAAGAGCATAAAAAGTAGCTTTTTCCTGGTTTGTTTGTAATGTATACTTGGTTATCCCTTTAATCATCAAAATTATACCAGTAAAAGTGATTCTAAACAGTTTTTGATTCGGTAAGTGTTATATTGCCTCCAAACCCTTTTAATGAAATAAAACTAGGTTCTAACTTACACTGTAACTTTTTAATTATCTTATTTGATATTAAACTGCACTCGGCTCCTGTTTCAATTAAACAATTTACATCATGATTTTGAATTTTGAAAGTCGTCGTAAAATCATTATTTAACTTCACATAGAAATTATTAACTTCTAATCACAATTTTTGATTCTTGGGTTTTGTCTCGTTAAGTGCCTTTTCTCGGTTGATTTTGGTAAAACATTTGTCAGCGGTGTGACCTCTCTTATGACATAAATCACATGTAATACCACCTAACTTAAATTCTAAAGGTTTATGATTTGTATCATTAACTGAAACTTTCGATGGCCCAGACAAGTCCTCAGGACAATGACGACGAAGATGTCCTGGCTTTTTGCAATTGAAACAAGTAACAACGGCTCTTTTATTTTCCTGAAGGAAAGGGTATCCTCGCTTTAAAGGATGTTGTTCGCGTTTTAAAAATTTATAATTTGCGAGCAAAATGAGCAAGTCAGAAATTTTAGAAAGGTTACTGTTAAGAGCTGCGAATCTGACAAATTAAGAGCGTAGATTTTGGTAAAACATTTGTCAGCGATGTGTCCTCTCTTATGACATAAATCACATGTAATACCACCTAACTTGAATTCTAAAGGTTTTTGATTTGTATCATTAACTGAAACTTTCGATGGCCCAGACAAGTCCTCAGGACAATGACGACGAAGGTGTCCTGGCTTTTTGCAATTGAAACAAGTAACAACGGCTCTTTTATTTTCCTGAAGGAAAGGGTATCCTCGCTTTAAAGGATGTTGTTCGCGTTTTAAAAATTTATAATTTGCGAGCAAAATGAGCAAGTCAGAAATTTTAGAAAGGTTACTGTTAAGAGCTACGAATCTGACAAATTAGGAGCGTAGATTTTATGGTGGGATATTTGTAAAATATTTTTAATAAGTTAAGAAAAACACAAAATGGTTATTTTACACAAAATTTATTATCTTAGAAATTAACTTAAAACTAAAATTACAGCGATTTATATATGTTTATAGGGTCTATTTTGAAACAGCTAATTATGTGATCTGTAATGCATTTAAATAAGGGACTATTCAGACCTTAAACATGATCATTTGTAATATTTACTTTTAGGTTAATGGCCTTTTGTATTTCAAGTTTTTCTAAGAAATTTAATTTATATCCTTTGTTATCAAGATGTATGACAGAAGGTTTATCTTCATTGATGGGATGATTTAGAGAAATGCAGTGTTGTGAGAGGCCAGTGGTTAGTTTGTTGTCAAGAATAGATTTTTTATGTTCTTTCAGTCTAGTTTCAAAGTTACGACCAGTTTGTCCAATATATATTGCATCACAGTCGTCACATGTAATTTTATATACAACTGATTTTTGCAAATTATCTATTTTATCAATTTTGTTATTAAGTAACATTTTTCTCAAAGTATTTTTGTTGCTACAAATTGTATTAACATAGAGTCTTCTTAATGTGTGACATATTTGTGGGCTAGCTTTTTTATAAAAAGGGATAGGAAACCATTTATCTGTTTTATCTTTTTTATTATTGGATAAGTAGAATTGATTTATTATATGTTTTTTTGTGAAGTAATTTATCTATTAATGTTGAGTTGTAACCGTTATTCTCTGCAATAGTTTTAATGTAATTTAATTTCTCAATTTTTTTTTTGATTTAGCGGATAATTAATAAGTCTATGAAGTAAGCTATAGAATGTAGAATGTTTAATATGATAATCGTGTTTTGATTCGTAAGGAATAATGGAGTCTGAAAAAGTATCTTTTCTGAAAATGTCAAATTCCAAAGTATTATTAGTGTTTTGAATTTTTAGGTCTAAAGAATTTAAGCAACCATTAGACTCTTGTTCCATTGTAAACTGAATTATATTATTCATAGAATTTAATAATATTAATAATTGATCTAATTGTCTATTTGAGCCCACAAATATGCAGAATACATCGTCAACATATCTATGCCAGGTAAAAATATTTTTAATAAGAGGGTTATTTGTATTCATTAGCGATATTCAAAAATTAAAAGCGTTTATGATGGTGGGGGCAGGCTGGAGAAACGACTGTAAGTCCGGCGTTGTATTACCCCTGTATTTAACACTATTTGATTCATTGGTTTAATCTTCGAAGTCCAACTTTTCAGATCTTGTTCTTCCACGAAGAGTTCGTAGAGGAGTTGAGAAGGCGGGTGTCGGCGTCTGGCGCCTGGAGCAGTGTATAAAATGCGGGTTTTTTGCATTTTTTACCAGTAAAAAGTTTATTACTTTAACAATTATAAATTCCAAGTTTAATTCGATCTGCACCCAAAAACTGTTGCTACTGCGAGATTATTCATAAATGTTTATATCAATTTCATATTCAAGAACATTCAAAATAATTTTTTAATAGGACGAAAATTAACGTATCTACAATTTTTAATAGTTGATCGACCAAGCTGTTAATTCTTGTAACTCAATATTAATATAAAACCAAAACACAAGTTACAAAACTTTTATTGTATAATTATACTTCCACCTGAGGAAGCCACTGTGTGGTAAAATAATATTATTCTCTTCTACAAGAAATATGTTTTGTAACTTGTCTTTTGGTTTTATTTTATTTATTTTACCATATTTAAATAATTTTCGTGTTTTTGAAATGAAATTCAAATTGCACCCAAGAACTGTTGCCACTACAATATTTTTCATATATGTTAATATATACGTATTTTTCATATTTATAAACATTCAAAATAATTGTTTAATTAGACTAAAATTAACGTGCACAATTTTATCTCTACAATTTTTGAGTAATTATCGTGCTTATACAATGAAATTTTCTTTAATTCTAACTGCACCCTACAACTGTTGCCACTACGATATTCCACATATAATTTTACGTAAATTGCATATTTAAAAACATTGTCAATAATTGATTAATAACACGAATGTTAACGTGTGCAATTTTATATCAACAATTTTTAGTCATGTTTAACTTTAATTAAAAATCACAAAGTTTCAAAAATATATTATTTTGTAGACACTACAATATTGTTTCTCCAAACATTGGCTTCATCAGGTGGTGATTTGACAAAATTCGATCTGTACAAGATATATACATGTAAAAGCCTAACCTAAAAGGGGAGGGGATGTTATAGAAAAATATTTAGCAAAGGTGAATTTTTCAACTCTATTTGATCGTTTAATGCTAGGTCTTTTTTATGATATCTGTTAATTTCTAGTCTCTCCAAATAATTTAATTTTGAACTTTTGTTTTGTATGTGTAAAATTTTGTATTTTAAATTGAAATTATGATTTTAATTAATTAAGTGTTCTGCGTATGTAGAATCCACTTTTTTTATTAGTAAAACTATACAGTCTAAACAACTTAAACAATAAACTCCTGACTTCAATTATTTTGGAGTTTTACATTTTTATTTAATATTAGTTTACCTAACGAATTGTTGGATTTAAAAGCAATAGTACTACTGGTTATGTGTCTAATACATTTACCAATTTTTGTTGAAATATTACCTAAGTATGTCACACCTGTTGTATTTTTCGGATTTAATTTTGACATAAGGATAAATTTTGTACAAAGTTTGTTTTTGAATTTTTTTATTTAAATTATTATCCACTAAAGCGATGTGATTTTTAATTAAAGTTCAACATGATTAATAATTCGTTTCAACAAGTTCTAGCATTGACTATCAACAAGAATTTTTAGGTAATTTTTGTATTTTTACAATGAAAATTTCAGACTGCACCAAAAAAGCTGTTGTCCCTGGGAACTTTCAGAATAAGTTTTTAATGGGTCGAGGGATAGCTTGCGCGATTTTATGTCAACAACTTTTAGGTAATTGTTTAATTACAACAATTAAAATTGCTTGAATTCAATCGGTACTAATAAACTGTTACCACTGCGAGATTCTGCACATAATTGTACATAAGTGTCACCTTTTGTAACTTTCAGAGTAATTATTTTAATTTAACTGGTAGAAAATAAACATGCACGTTTTAACTTTGAGTTTAGATCTTATTACTTTTTTCAGGTGAGCCATCTGACAGGAACCACATCATCAATCGACCAATTCTAAGATCATCTCTGTAGAGAAACTTAGGGGAAAGGTAGTTTTTTATTAAAATATTTACTTTAACAGTTTTTTTAATCAGATTTTGTTTTCTTAAGTTTACAGTTTTTTTACATTTTATTTATTTCTTACTTTTACTATTCCTATTTTATTTCTTTTCATTTAATTTAAACCGTTTTTTAAAACTTCCTTTCTTTTATTAAGAATATTTTTTTAACATATTCATTTCTTTTTATTTTCTTTAACGCGGTTCATTGAAACTTATTTTATTTTCATGAACTTTTTTTAGGACATCTGCTTTTATTTTCATTGTCATTTCTTTCAAATTTTTGTTTCCATTCTTAACGTAGACTTATTTTTAGATCCTTTATTTTTTTCAAATCTTGTATTGTTTCAGGACGGTCGCCATACAGGGTTCACATATACAATGTACTAATTCCAGGATCATCATTACAAAGGACACTACAAGAAAAGGTCTTTTGCTTTAACTATTATTTTTTAATACATTCAATTTTCTTTTAGATTATCTCATTATTTTAACACGTTTCTATCAAATTTTATTTTTCTTTCTTAACTTAGACTTATTTTTAGATGCTTTATTTTTTATTTTAAGACTCAAATTTTATATTCATACAGGTACATCTTCCAGTCCAGCCACCAAACAGGGATCACATTAGCAATCAGTGACTTACAGGATCATCAGGATGCACTTCAATTGAGGTAAGCTTTTAATTACTTGTATTTTTATTATTTAATTTTTTTGTATTTTCAAATATTTCCTTGCTTTTTATTTCATTTAAAAACTTTCTCTTATCTTTACTTCTGTTTTACATCTTTTCTTTACTTTTGTTTTTCTTCGCTTTTGCATTTATCAAATCTTATATTTCTTTTAGTAATTTCTGTACTTTTTTATAGACATGAGAGACTCGAGGAACATCAACCGTCATATGATCATCATCGCCAATCTCTGGACCACTTCAGGAACATCCTTCATCGTGGAGAACAGCGAGGGACCATTTTTAACGGGTGAGAATAGCTCCCAACGGCAAGGGCCATCTTTCAATGGCTGGAATCGTCTTCCAAGGGTAAGAAGTTCCTTCCAACACCGAGGATCACCACTCATAGACTTATCCCTTCGCGAATAGGAACACCTTCAATAGGTTTGAAGATGGTCCGATCCGCGGAAGAGTGCTACTTGTACCACATCTTCCGCAGAAATGATCATCTTCAAGCAAATTGAAAGTAATTTCTGTTTGCAAAGGTGTAAGTCAAACCTCTGAAGTTGATCAAAGTCGTTGTAAGGTACTTACTTCTAACCACTTGGAAGACGGTTCCCTGGTCATTGAAAGGTGGCAGTTACCACTTGGGAGGTATTCAAAATCCTGCTAAAAATGATCCCGCGCGCGGACAGGGGACCCGTGTCCCCCACCGGCGTCGAATTACAAAAACGTCCGACGTAGGGATGCACCATTGAAAAAATAAAAAATTGGCATTTTAATAATATCGTTTTATTCATTATTTTAAAATTACAAATACACCCCCCCCTCTTTTCTTTCCTCCTACCGACCCTACCCTACCCCCGCCGGCGGGATCCGAAGTCATCCAGGTCCAAAGACCCCAGGGGGTTAGAGGATTTCGAAAACTTTCCAGGATTCCAAGTGCAAAAACGTCGAATTTCAAAGATTTCAAAGTTTAAAGATCCCAAGGTACAAAGTTTTCGAAATTGGAAAGACCATGAAGTTCAAAGATTCGAGATTAGAAGTATCACACGTATCCAAGTTTCCTGAATTCTAAAATTTCGAATTAAATAACGCCAAATGACTCTTAGCGCTTTCAACCTCTGGTTTTTCGAACCTTGGAAACAAGTGCAAATACTTCTTATCCCGAAGTCTTCGAACTCCGCAGAATTACCAATTTCGAGGTCTTGTACCTCGCGATCTTCGCACTTCGAAGTCTTCAAAGTTCGAAGTTTTCGTACCTGAAAATCCTGGAATTCGATGTCCTCCAACCCTGGAGTCTTAAGACCCCGAAGTCCTCGGATCCCGGTGTCCGCGCTGGTCCGATCCCTCGATGTCCTAGAATGGCCTGATGGTCTTGATGTTCTCCGTTGACCATGATGCCTTGGTCGATTCCACATTTATCGAGTTGGACTGCATCACCTGGCTGACTGGTTGCTGCATCCTTTCTTGAATTTCTACAAGAATTAAAGGATTATTAATGTTTAATATAAAAATTAAAACATAAGAAAAGAAAAATTAAAAAATATCTCAATGCAAAACAGATTTAAAATAATGTTACAATTGATAGAAATAAAGAAAAGTTTTCAGAAAAAGTATTAATTTAGTTAAATTAAAGAAGAATTTTCTAAAGAAAAGTTTAAGATAAGTAAAAACGTAAAAATTGAAACATAAAATCTAACAATAAAAAAAGACAAATTCTGAAAAATATATTAAATAAATAAGTCTTACTATCCATTGATGTTCCTTGCTTGTGTTGAGCCGGGCTGACCTTTAGGTTTGGACTAATTACTGTCCTAGGTTTATTACTAAAAATAAAGAAACGACTTAAATAAAGAAAAGGTTTAAATAAAATTAAAAATAGAAAGAACGAAAAGCAAATATCTAAATGTCGATACAGTAAGTAAAACAAATAAAAGTTTTAAAATAAATTAAAAATTATAAAGAATGTTAAAGTAAAGAAGAAGTTCTAAGAAAAAGTTTTAAGTGAAAACAAAAAAACAAATAAAGAATAAAAAATAATTTCTAAAAATCAAGAAATAGGCAACTTCTGAAAAAAATATTATAATAAATAAATAAATCTTACTAACCATTTGTGTTCCTTGTTTTGGCTGAACCAGGTTGATTGGACATTGGGCTTGGTTAGAATTCAAGCACATCTTCTCTGTTTTCGATGTCTAATGAAGTTCTGGTAGTCTCGATATCCATTACTAAAAAAGAAAGAACGTTATAAAATGGTTAAATAAACTTAAAAGTAATAGAAAGGAAGGTGGGTTGGGTTTATATACATATAACATTAAACGAAAATTCAAAATATAAATAAAGATAATGTGAATTAAAAAAATTAAATTTTTGAAAAATAAAAGGAAAGTAAAAGTCAGGGTAAAGTTAAATTAGACGAAAAAAAAACGTTTTTAGAAAAGTCCTAAACTAAACAAAAGGAAAGTAAACAGTTGAATAAAGTTAACGTAAACTCAAATACACAACAAAAATGTTGAAATGAAGTCTTAAAAACAACACACCAGCAAAGGTATCAATACAGTTAAAATAATTGTAAAAACCAATAGAAAAAGGAAAAGTATGAAATAATAACAATTAAAATCATACGTTGCGTTGATAATACTTGCCTTTGATGAGGAGAGCAAATTAGCATGAGATTCGACTGTTAGCAAGGACTATGTATTGCCTCTTTTTAGTTTCCACTAATATTCTGATAATCCACATGTAAAATAAAAATATTTGAATATTAAAGGAAAAGAAAAACTTTGTTTTAAAAAAAGTCTTAAAATACAGTGGTACCTAAATCTAAAAATAAATAAGAAATATAAAGGTACAAACTAAAAATTGAAAAAATCTAAATAAGTGTAAGCATATTAACATATATATTCTATACATATATAATATATGTATGTATGTATATATACAGGCATATTTTAAATAACATTTCTTATATGCCTTAGTAGAACTGAAACAAATGTAAATATTTTTAAAAGAGATAGTGTAAATTAATACAAAGTGTTCTTTTATTGTTAATTATGGATTTCCATAAAGTAAAGACAGAATCAATTAATTATTGATACTTGATATAAAAATTATTTTCTTCATTTAAAAAGCAATAACCCTGAAAAATCTGTAGTTGATTCTAATTTCATTTAAACAATTTAGAATTATCAAAACTCTTCAGTAAATTCTTAGAACTAGTCACTAGTAAACCTGTTTATATTAATAAATAAAAATAGAGAAATAACTTTACGAATTTTGACATACACCATCTAAATTAACAAATAATCTCATTTGTGTGTAAAGAACTTATAAAATTAGATTTAAATGCATGAATGTGATATTAATACTTGAATTACAGATTACCTTAAATTAGTAAGGGAAAAGGCTACATTTATTTCTGTTTTTCTGTTATGGTATTCATTACACTGAAGATGACCATTTAGTAGTTGAAATATACATCCGTAGTTTTAATTAATTTTTTTTTTTGTAAAGTTTTATGAGAGTTTGTTTTTCAAACATTAATATATCTTCACAAGAAGCTCTCGAATAAATAATATACAACCAACTTACACATCTTTTTTTTTAAACTTAGTCAACTTATGATTTAAATAAGTATAACTTCGGAAGAAGAAATAAAAGTTGGAAACAAAAATAAAATAAAATTCGAGGTTCAATTATCCACTGATTTATTTAACAACTTAACAATTGTTTCACCCAACATGGGCATCTTCAGAAGACATAATAACAAATTACGTTTACTCTGTTTTGTCTTTTTGATTGATTAAATATGTGGATAAATTGTTTCCTGTTTTAAAGGAGATTTTAGATTTTCCATTTTTAAGTTTGTTTTTAATTTTATTAGACACGTAACCAATATATAAAATTAACTTATACTTAATCTTACTAGTAGATGAATTGTTAACATTATGTGTGTAAACCTAATTATAGCACATTTTTTTCCTTTTGTAATTAATTAAATCATCTATAAGTTTTTTAGAGTAACCATTACTGATAGCGATTTGTTTTATAGTTTTTTCTTCAATATTATAATTAGTGTTTGACATAGGACAATCTACTGATCATACTATGAAACGCTGCTAATTTGTATTGGGTTGGGTGACAAGATGTTTTATGTATTATAGTGTCGGTCCTAGATGGTTTCCTAAATACTGAAATATCTAATTTATTGTTATTTTTATTTCTAGTTAACGTTAAATCTAAAAAGTTAAGTTTCATGTTGTTTTCCATTTCTAGTGTGAATTTTATTCTACCATGTAATTTGTTTGTAAACATGTAAATAACTACTCAGGAAATTCTATCTTTATGAACCCAATACATAATAAAACACATGATTTTAATTCAAACGATAATTTTAAAATTTTACACTGCTTGGAAAGAGGTAAAAAACTTAACATCTTAGAATCATTAGAAATTAAAAAACAGATAAAACAAAATAATGATTCTTCCATAAACGAAATTGAAAATGTTAATGACTCAATAATTTTAAACAAAATTATACAATATACCTCTTCCACAACCCCCTCTAATCAAACGTACTATGTATCTATAGGTAGGATATAATGCGTAATTTGTTATTATGTCTTCTGAAGATGCCCATGTTGGGTGAAACAATTGTTAAGTTGTTAAATATATCAGTGGAAAATTGAACCTCGAATTTTATTTTATTTTTGTTTGAATCATTATTTTCCATAATGTAATGGCTGAATAAATTATTTTTTTAAAAGTTGGAATTTTATCAGTCTTTGATTTATTATGTATTTACTATTTTTTACGAATACTAATCAATTAATTAAATTGAAACCTGGCTTGATTCTTGGAGGAACATGTTAAATAATTAGAAAAACAAATACTTGGTATAGTTCCACAAATTTTATTAAAATCTGACAATATTGTTTCGGCTGTTATGCCATTATCAAAGTGATAATGATTTCACTTTCACAATGATTCACTTTGATAATGGCGTAACAGCCAACCGAAACAATATTGTCAGATTTTAATAAAAATTGTGGAACTATTCCAAGTTGTTGTTTTTCTAATTATTAATTCATTTTACTGGACTGCTTATTTTGCTTCCGAAAGTTGATAACATATTTATTTTAAAAACCAAAAGTGTGATATGGAGTATCATTATTTTTTAATCAATGAAAATTTCCTTAATCCAAAGAAACTACTTTAATAGAAATTTTCTTTAATTGGCGAAGTGAGTACAAAAACACCTTTTGGGATATTACTAGTACAAACCTTCGATAATGGCCTAATAGCCGAAACGTACGTCAGAAAAGTTCAATAAAGATTTGTGAAATATCCCAAAAGGTGTTTTTGTACTCACTTCACCAATTAATGGTAAAAATGTTTCACAGTGAATGCACCACAAACAGCATTAAAAACAGAAATTTTCTTATTTGTTAATTAATAATTTCGAATTAATTTTTGTGAAACAATCGTACAAAATACATACACAAATATACACAATTTGCAGTCCACAATTATTTTTTTAGTAACTATTTATTTATACACGAGTTTTCGTTGTCTGTTGTAGGCTCCAAGGAAACGATGACTTATAAACGTCCTTTCAAAAATTTACACGTTTGTATTCGACATTTCGATTGTACAGTACTTAAGAATGATTTTTAAATTCCGTTTAAATTGGTTTTAATAATGCAGAGAGATTCTTAGAAAATAAATATGAAAACGGGTGAATAACATATTTAATATAATAACAAATAAATAAAATAAAAATAGAATTGATCAAGCCACAAATAATAACACAGTAGTTTTACGTAGAAAATAAAAACACAATTGGTTTTTTAGATTTCTACTTATATTGTTTAATAAAACATAACAGCTGTTTCGGTAGGTATACTACCTTCTTCAGATGTAAATTACAACTAAGTTATACAAACAAAGTGGCTTCTATTTATACATAATTAGGAAAGCTCTTAAATATTACAATGATTATGGGAGGACCAGGTAGTAACGTTAAAAGTAAGTAAAATAATAATTGAAAAACAAGAAGTTACAAGAAAATTAAACAATACAACTTCTTGTTTTTCAATTATTATTTTACTTACTTGTAACGTTACTACCTGGTTCTCCCATAATCATTGTAATATTTAAGAACTTTCATAATTAGGTATAAATAGAAGCCACTTTGTTTGTATAACTTAGTTGTAATTTACATCTGAAGAAGGTAGTATACCTACCGAAACAGCTGTTATGTTTTATTAAACAATATAAGTAGAAATCTAAAAAACCAATTGTGTTTTTATTTCCTACGTAATGATGGATTTCTATCAAGTAAATACCCAAACAATCTTGAAAGTAGTTTTATATAAGAACATAAGCTTTCACGGCCGGAATGATGGTTCGGGCTTGTAGGCCGTGGTCGATGTGAACGGTTTCGTCCAGACGTTTCGTCGGCAACTGCGGCTGACATCTTCAGTGGGTGCAGTGTTGACTACGTGGGCGAAGATTATACCTCAGTCAGTCCACGTAGTCAACACAGCACCCACTGAAGATGTCAGCCGCAGTTGCCGACGAAACGTCTGAACGAAACCGTTCACATCGACCACGGCCTACAAGCCCGAACCATCATTCTACTAAAGTAGTTTTATGATAGATTTTATAACATGTCAAAAATCACATTTAATGAAGAAGTTAAGCTAAAGGAAAATAATCAAATAATACGAACGTGATCATTATAAAGGAAATTATGTCATTACTTGTGGAATGTTTAGACCAAAGTTATTTCGAATTTGATAATGTAACCAAGGCCTAACGATGGGTAATCTCATCAGTCCATTATTGGCAGAATTATTTATGTCCAATTTAGAACTCATTATTAAAAATGCATCTTATTTTATGAGCTGTTTATACTATTTTAGATACGTAGATGATGTAGTTGGCTGTGTAGGTTCCAACAGATAATTAAACAATATGCTCAATTTCTAATAATCTTCATCCGAATAATTTAATATCGAATAATAACGAAACTAAATTTCCACTAAAACATTTATTCTCTTAACAATTGTTTCACCCTACAAAGACATCTTCAGAAGAAGTGATCTTTTTCATACTTTTTTTTAAAAAACTTTTTTGTGTTTCATTCCCACCAGCTACTCGTCGTGCTGTTGGGAGAGCAGTCCCTCCCACCTACACTGTAGTTCAAAGCCGGAGGGTAGGGCGTAAGGCCCTCTTCAACTTCCTTGCAGGAATCGTGGGAATGGGTGGGTGGTGTGGTTAGGGAGAGAAAGATAAGACGGACGAAATGAAGACAGAAGAGGAGTGAAAGATTACCTGTGGAATAATAGTGCTCCAGCATTTGCCTAAATGATTCCAGGAAACCACAGAAAACTTGAACCAGGGCAGCCGGAAGCGGATTCGAACCGGTGATCTCCTGAATGCTAAACAATGATCTAAAGCACTAGACCACGCCGCTCGGTACAATTTCATACCAGACTATCTAATATTTATACAAACTCAAGCTTGAACTGGGGGTGGGGATGTTTCAACTAGTTTTTCTGAAATAATGGAACTATATACATTTTCTATTCCATTTACACTATTCCATTGCACTGATTGCATTATTTTTAATATGTTTTTTAATTTCCAATGATTCTAATATATTTAATATTTTTCTTTTTTCTTGTTTACGTTAACACGTATATCAAATTTATGACTATTGTTTTTTTATATGATTCATAAGATTACATTTTTCATTATAGTTTTTTTATATGTTCTTGAATTCTTTCTTTAAAGTTCGGCCTGTTTGTCCTATATACAGTTTATTACATGTATTGAAATTTAGTTTATAAACTCCACATAAGTGCATTTTTGCCGTTTTGTCCTTACTGTTTATAATATATTTGGATAATTTATTACAAGTTCTAAATGATACATAAAAATTATCGTTCTTTCTTATTGTTTTTGAAATTTTATTTGAATTATTACCTATGTACTGTACTGATTTATATTTATTACGTGTCTTATTTTTATATCCAGGTATATATACAGATTGATGACATTTTCATTTAAGTTTTTTATTTATTAGATCTTCTTATTAATTTTCAAGAGTAGTCATTATTCAAAGCTATTTATTTTATTGTGTTCTTTTCGGCATTAAATTTTTTTTCATCCAAAGGTAAATTTAACAATCTATGAATTATACTGTGAAATGCCGTTAATTTAAGTTTGGTAAGATGGTAAGATTTTTTATTAATCAAGCAATCTGTATATGATGGTTTTCTATAAACTGAAATCTCAATTTTGTTCTTATTTATTTTTAATGTTAAATCTAAGAAATTAAGTTTTTGTTATTTTCTAAAGTGAATTTTATCCGTTTATGTAAGTTATTAATGTATTCAATAAATTTATCAAATTGATTTACATTACCGGTTCAAATAATTATAATATCATCCACGTAACGTTTCCATAATTTTATGTTATTTTTATATATACTATTGTTAATTTTTATTTCTAATTCATTAATGAAGATGTCTGTTAAAATAGGTGATAATATCATTCTCATCGGTAGGCCATTTTTCTGCATTTATAATCTATTGTTAAACGTAAAATAATTTTGGTTTAAACATATATCTACACATTCCAATTTTTCTTTAGTGATTATCGGAGAAGTATTACTTTCTTCTAACATCTGGGTAATTATATCTGGTAATTCTGAACACACACTGATATTATAATAAACAATAACTCACGTCACCGTACCAACATAAACTAGCTTCCTTTAATTGCAGGATACACAGATTACTCATTGTCTCTCTGTCAAAATTAGATTTTGAAATTGAACTAAACACAACTAAACAAATAGCGGTCAATAATAATTATAATGCCAATTTAATTGATTCGTTATTTAAAAACAAATAAAAAAAGCAATTAAATTGATTTACCCGAATATAAAAGAAAAACATAAATATAAAACGTTGAACAATAATCTTGGGAAATTCATCAAAAACAATAAGAGCGAAACGGATAAAATGTATAAATCAGGTATTTACAAATTAGAATTCAAAACCTGTAACATGTTCTATATAGGTAAAACTGTAAACATTTCAAGACCCGCATAGCCGAACACAAAGGGTTATATCATTACAAAACATCGAACTCAAATTGGGCTAATCATCTACTAACACATAAACATGAATTTAACGAAGATTTTAAAGCAATACATATAGAAAATAATAATCTCAAATTGTCACTCCTAGAAATATCAGCGATTAATAAATTTAAAAGTAGTCAATTGGTAATCAACGAACAAATAGATTTAAACCATTTTATAACTTTAAGTTAAACGCAAACTTCTAATGAAGCTAAAGTTTGGCGAAACGATTGTTAAGTGTGTAATAAAATTGTTGAAATTTACATTACTGCGTTATTTTTTATTTTTTTCGTAAATATAATATGATAATAAAGTGTCGCCTAAAATTACTACTAACACAAAGAGTATGTGAAATGCGCATTTATTATAAACATGATCGGATTAAGCATTCAGTAGGCTCTAGATAAAATATAACTCGGGCCCTATTTACATATACCTACGTATTCTTTTTTGACTTGGTAATTTAGGGTAGAAAATATTAGAGTGTTTATTACGGTATAGATAATTAAAGCTTTGTATGTTTTTATGTGTTAAAATATGTGTTTTGTGTCCATACATTTATTTCTCAATAAGTACTATAGTACAAAAATGTTTGTCTTCATTACCAAAATTGTTGGCGAACTTCTAAATTAATCAAATAGCATAATTTTGATATTTTAATGCTAAATATAATTAAAATTTAAAATTAATAAATATATAAATCACAAATACATATTGTTCATTGATTAAAGATATCCAGAAAAGGTGATAAAATGATATTTCTAAATAAAGTAATTTTAAGGCATATTCTTTACTTTAATAAAACCGTTTTGTTTGTCTGAGAAAAAATTGGAAATATATCAAAGATATATTTATCTTTAAGTGACTGTGAAGATCTGTCAATTTTAATAGAAACGAAATGATTGTCGAAAACTTCACAAAATTATTTTATTTTAACAAATATACAAATTTTAACATTTTAACTACCATGTGGCCATCATCAAAACAAAAATTAATTCTAATTTATACATATTTTGAAGCAAGAGAGATAAGTGGATCGTTCAAATGATGTGTGTCGAAATTCATTAGGTTATTCCTATACTTATTGATGTAAACAGCTTCATTCGTAATAAGATTTACATATTTGTTATATGGTTTTACCAATTCTAAATTGATTAAATCAAAATTATGGTCGTTATTTAACAAATGGGAAGCTACAGCAGATTTTTCAGGGTTGTTATTTTTTAGGTGAAGGAAGTGTGCTTTATATCTTGTTAAACCAATATAAATCTTGTCGCAGTTATTGCAACTAATTTTATATATTCCAGATTTGTTTTCCTTGTCTTTTGGGTTTCCTAGCAAGCTACTTAGTTTAATAATATTAATTATGTTCTGGCTTAACTCTTGGTGAAACATTATTCAAAATAAATTCAAGAAAATAAACACTTGGTTTTGTTTCACTATTTTCATTTGAAAAATCTCTAACATATGTTTCGGCTATTATGCCATTATCAAAGAGTTTTAAAGTAACTAAATCAGAATGGGTAATTTTTTTTTTCTTAAATAGACTGAAATACCTGGATTTTTTTATTAGTGATAATATATTCTAAGTCTTCTCTACCTGTAACAACTTTTAATAAGGGGAAACCCCACAATCTATTTGGTCGTTCAATAAAATTTTGCTATTGTTATTTGCTCTTGTAAATTCTAGGATTTCCAGTAAATCTAATCTTTTACCTTTATTTTGTGTATGTAGCAATTTGAAATTATTTATGACTAATGTATGATTGTTTTGTACGAAATGGTTTACAAAGTTAGTATTTTTTGAGAGATGAGTTATTGTTTTTTGATGCTCAATTAAACGTGTTTTTATTGAACGACCAGTTTGTCCTAAATATATGGAATTGCAATTTTTAAATTTTATTTCATATACACCACTTTTTTCGGTTTTCTCTAGTCGCTCCTTATTGTTTACTAATAGAGAACCTAAATTCTTTTTGTTTACTACTATAGGTCTGATATTATGTTTTAGTAATCTATTTTGAATTTTAGTGCTTACTTTAGGTATATAATTAATAAAACAGAATTTGCTGTCTGTTTTACTTGTTATATTAGGATAGAGTTGATTGTATAATAGTTTTTTCTGTTTTTTATTTAACATTTGTTCGATAAGGTGGCTACTGTAACCATTATTAGCTGCGATCTGTTTCAAAATAGTGATTTCTTTTTTGAAGGAATTTTGGGATAAGGGAATCGAAAAGAGCCTATGTATAAAAGAGTGAAAAGAGCTAAGTTTTATATTTTGAGATTGTTTCGATTGAAAATGTGGTATTATGCCTGTATATGTGGGTTTTCTATAAATTTCATAACTGAGATGGGTTTCATTTCTGGTTATGGTAAGGTCTAAAAAGTTTAAAGATTTATTCACTTCTTTTTCTATAGTGAATTCTATATTGTTGGGATAAAATGAATTAATAAAATTTATAAAAGTGTCTAATTGTCTCTCAGTACCTTGCCAGATGCAGAAAACATCATCTACGTATCGGGCCCAGAACAAAACATTTTTTAATTTTTTTTTTATTCGTATTGAAAAAATTGTTTTCTAAATCATTCATAAAGATTTCACTTAAGAGCGGGGATAGTGGTGAACCCATTGGTAGGTCTTCTGTTTGTAAATAGAAAATATTATTGAAGTTAAAATAACTTTGACTTAAGCAGGTTTTTATGATTTGTTTTACTTCTTCTTTTTGAGTATCATTTAGTGACATTGAATTAACGGATAATAAAAATAATAATAAAAATAGTGAAACAAAACCAAGTGTTTATTTTCTTGAATTTACTTAGTTTATTTTTATTGTTGGAAAAAACTGGTTCTATATTTAGTTCTTTAGAAGTATGTTTAATGTTTTTTATAAAATTATGATGAAATATGAATTTTCTTCTAATTTTATTTGTAGCTGGTTGTAAATATGAATTTTCTTTTAATTTTATTTGTAGATGGTTGTACTAAAGTTGAGTTTCTTTGATTTCTTTACTGAACTTTTGTTTTGAAATGATTTTTATTATTTCTTTTTTATTGAATCCATGGTCTATTGCTACTTTTAAAATATGGTCGACTTCTTTTTGGTATCTTTGTTTACTTAAAGGGATATTAACTAACCTGTATGCTAAACTATTAAAGGCCGCTAATTTATGTTTTTTGCAGGTGTAAGAATCATTTGATATGTATCTATCTGTGTGGGTGGGTTTTCTAAAAATGTCGAACATTAAGCTATTATTTTCATTAACAATTAATAAATCAAGAAAAGGTAGAGAATTATTCTTTTCAATTTCAAACGTAAATTTAATTGTATTGTATTGTGTATTTAAAATATTAACAAAATTATCGATATTAAAATTAGAATTTATAATTGCGAACACGTCGTCTACATAACGTAACCACACCTTTGGAAATAGATTAGAATTTGTTTTTAATTCGGTTTCAAAATAACTAAAGAATAGGTTAGCTAGGAAAGGGGATAGAGGATTACCCATTGCTGTGCCGTTTATTTATTTATCTGTTTTGTCACAAAATTGAAAGATATTTTGTGACATACACTTGTTAAATGTATTAGTTCACTGATTTCTTTATCTGGAATGTTTAATTTTGATAACCAATCTTTTAAAGATGATAATGTTTCTTTAATAGGAGCATTGGGGAATAAAGCTGTTACATCAAAAGATATAAATTTGTCTCCTCCTAATTTAATTGATTTTAATTTATTGACTAATTCAAAGTTTTTTTTAATAATCAAATTTGGTGGTTTCGGTATTGTTCAAATTTATAAGTTAACCATTTCGCTAAATTATAAGTAGGAGCATTTATATTAGGTATAATTGGTCTAAAACTCTCATCATTCTTGTGTAGTTTTGGTAAACAATATAATTTTGGAATAGTAGGGCAATCTACTTTTTGTTTATATTTTTTTGTTTAATTTTATTTACGGTGATCTATTCGAACTTTTTAATTTATTTACACCTACATATATTTTAATTGCAATTGTAAATTTTTTAATTAACAGTAAAATAACTCACCCTTTGTTTCAATTTTGATTAATGAATCATACACACCGAAAGTGCTTTTGAAATTATTTAGACACAAAAATTTCCTAATTTCCACACAAACACGCTAATTTTCCTATAACTATCCGCATACATAAATCTTACTAAAGCATCCCTGTCATTAATCTTACAATACTGCTGGCGCAATCGACGAGCATAGTACGGAGAGTTTCTGAACTAAAACTAGAGGTTGCCATGAATTTTACAATAATTACAAAACAATAAAGAATAAGTATTTCTTTAGTTGGTGGGAATAGTCAAAAAGTATCTATCTACCCTTCTAGTAGTAGACTGAAATTATAAACTTAAAGAAATGCATAAAAAATTATGAGAATAATTTAATTTTAACAATGTAACTTCCGCCATTATTTATCGCATTTTTAATAACAATATTACCTGCTGATAAGTACAGACAGAGCCCACTGTAGGGGCAGGATGCCAAAATTTTAGGGCGGCATTTTGACATTAAGTTTAAGAAACATCGATGTGTTAAACACCTAATTAATATCGATTTTTTCATTAGCTAAAAGTTTACATGTTTCTTTCTAAGTATGTGCTTTCATTAAAATAATTTAAATACAATGATTTAATTTTTAATGAAAATAAAAAATATGTACCCTTATTTAAAATATGTGTGTATAGATTTATTCTTTGGGGCGGCAATTGGTCTTTTTGCCGGGCGACATAACCACTAAAGCAGACATGGAAGGAAACATTTTATTTTAACATTTCTCTTGTAATTTTTTTAAATTAAATGTATAAACAAGCGCGTTTTACAACAATACCGTAACAATGAAGAAACAAAGATGAGCAACTTATACCACAAAAGATACACATATTACTTTAGAAAATTACTTAATCGTAAGATATTTTATGCAAAAACGTTCCATTTCCAATAATAACGTCCATTTTTAGCAAATCGGGAAAATTTATAACTTTCAGAGATTTTTGAATGTTTATTGACAAAAAATTAAAACAAGGCATAGTACGTAAAATGTAGTACTACTACTTACTTACTATGTAAAAAGGTTTAGTCTTTTTCACGTTTTAAACAGATTTTAAATTGGACTTACAATAAGTTTCTGAAAAACAAACGTTTCTGTGCGATGCTGTAGCTGTTATTTCAAATTCTTTTTCTCAATTTCAGAAATAGGTCAATTTTACATCAAATACCTTATAAGTAGATAAACTTTTTAGCTACTATAATCTGTATGTTTATTGTTATTAGTTAGCCATCTATATTCCTCTATTGTTGTCAATATCGGGCATTATGATTTTTATTGTTGCCGATGTCGGCCATTGCTGTTATTTATTTGTAACAAACCGCCATTTTAATATTTGTAACTCAAAAAATTACAAAAATTTTAAAACAGAACGTCTGATACTAATAGTAATTTATTTCTAATTTTACACTAATAATTCGAAATAAACGTATTATTATTATTAAAAATAATGGCAAAGCTAAACTGCTGAAATTGGAGATTTAAAATAACATTTCGAAATGCATTAAAAGTGTCAGCGAACATTACTTTTTTTAATTCTTAACCACAGACGTCAGACTGTAATTCGTTTATTGTAACTCCGATTTAAAATCTGTTTAAATTATTAAAAGAGTAGACTTCTATACATAGAAAACCTTGCTTGAATTTTTAAAGAAACATTTAAACAGTGCTCAAACTGTCGCGAAGATTATGCTTTTTTTCCGAATTTACATGCTTAGACGTAACTTTCTGACGCCTTCGAAGCCGTAGCTTAGGGATCAATTTTGCATAAAATACCTTATGAGTAAACAAACCTTTGAGCTATTATAATCTTTCTATTTATTGTTATTAATCGGCCATCTTTGATTCTCTATTGTTATCAATGTCAGCCATTATGCTTTTAAATGTTGCAGTGTCAGCCATTACACTTTTCAAATTATTGCTGTATTGTTGTTGTTGTCGGCCATTACAGTGATTTAATTGTTACAAAACACGATTTTTGTATTTTATATTCAAACAATTATAAAGGAAATATTAAAACAGAACGTCTAATATTAATAATAATTTATTTGTAAATTTACAGCAGCAATACTAAATAACTGTATTGTTATTATTAAAAATAGTGGCAGAAACTGAAATTAAATAAAGAAAAAAAAATATGAATTATAAAATTTTTATTTCACGTACGTAAATCAATTTTTTGTAACTCCTCTTGTAGGGCCTGCGTTGTAAAGGTTTGCAAAAAATATCAATTTATTTATTAAATTTATTCTTATTTCTTTAATTTTGTGGCACTTTTTAAATGGTTAAAATTAATTTTTAAAAATATCTTTTATGAAATTTAATGAATATTTAATTTTTACAAGTCATTTTATTTATGTGACGTCTCGAGAGCAGCCTGACCTGCCCTCCCCCTTTACCAGCACTGTATATAATAAACAATAGGTTTCAATGAATTGGACGGAAATTTTGATATATAATAAAGAATAATTATATCTTTTCAGACAGTATAATTTTAATTGAAACCCACTTCATAAATTAATATTGTTGTTAAATGATTAAAAAGTTTGTACTGGAGAACATGTTACAGAAGATAGCTTTCCAATTTATGTGGTACCTAAAGATCAGGTATATTGTGTAGATTTTATTCAACTGCGGATTGGCCCCTATTTAATTACTTTTCAACTCGCTTTTAAATTATAACCCACACATACAACTCAAAATAAAACTTTAAAATTATTCAAGTTGTTAAAAATCACAAAAATAATTTTTAGTAAGTTCATCTTAATTAAGAGAACTTCGTATTTCATCAAATACCGAATACCTATATCATACGCCCAATTTCTGTTTAATATTTACAAAGCTAACAAAACAATTTCAAAAGAAACTCACCCCAAAACTCCCTTTTTAAACAGTTGCAATTGCCATATTTACCACAACACAACCAATTTCATATTCTAGTAGTCTATTAAAACCTTATACAGCCTAACATTTAAACAAGATGGAAATGAGTTTAACATACAAACCAAAACTATTGTCTATCTATATCGTGACACCATCTGCTTCGAACTTGACAAAAACAACTATAAAAAAAACTGCGATAAGAAACGACGTTCGCATTCCTCCAGTTAAAGTCGGTAGAAGGGCAAATCGAGTAATATACAAGGTGTGGTCAAAAACACAACATAGGTACGAGGTGAATTAATTAAATAGAAAAACAGAAAAACTATTACCATGATTTTAAATAAATAAGCGCATATTATCATTTAACAAAGAGTCAGAGAAAGCCTTAAATAAAAATAAATCAAAAAATTTAGCATATATGGGAGTAGAATAAATAATTGGAGACAACAAACCACAAGTCGCCAATTTTCGATATTTAAAAACTCAGATAAATCAAGATGGAACCAGCGGTAGACATAAAACAATAAATAACCCATCCATCCACAAGTGGAAATGCGTATCCAGACAGCCTTCAGAGTGGATCTTGTGATCATGAACGACTGCACATCTTTTTACTGTATATTACTCTATATCAACTTTTTAGGTAAAATAAATTTTAAATTCGCCAGAAATCATATTTTTATATTTTAATTTAGTTGACAGATAATTGCAAGTATCTACTTTATTAAGCCTTTTGACAGAACTTACCTGTACGAATTATTATCAATTACCATTAGCCCTTAAAATATAAATGAACAATGTTTCGACAAAAAATAAAATGCAAATAAGTATATAAAAAATTAATTGTAATGAAGGTGAGGGGTCAATAATGTACATATTTACGGTAATGTAATCAATAATAAGTTAAAACTAACACTCATCTTATGTAATATTTAAAAACTATGTGTAATTAATTATTACATATCACTAAAAAGAAATACTCGAAAAAAGCCACTTCTTCGTATTGTACTAACACCACAGTAATCATCCATCATAACTGCCAATACATTACAGAAATACAAAACTGCAAATACATATAATTATTTACAAAAACACAGTTTTTTCTATATTTATTATTATACAAAATAAATTTAAATGTAGTCGTTTGAGCACATTTACATACACACACACACACACGGTCACGCGAGAAAAGCGCGTGAAAATTAAACTTTAATTAAATTTACTGCCTGTAACGATAGTTATTTTTATGAAAATTCTTATTTCTATGGAAGTTCCGGTGATTCCCGTTCCGATGTCTGTTGTTGCCGGTGTAGAAATGCCTGTTGTAATGATTATTGTTGTTATTGTTATTATTCTGACCCCAATTTTTCAAATTGTGATAAACCTGTTGAACAACAACCCAACTATAATAAATCCTGTTTTCTTCTCTTAAAATATGTAGATGTTATCATAAATTTAAAGAAGATCTAAACACAAACAAGAATGGTAGTAGATCATAATCTCAGACTACCGAGATCCCTATATGAATGAATAAGTACCACCTTGTGGCGAATTGAACAACTTAACTAATTAATTTGTATACAATGAATTCGAGTTCCTTAGAATGATGGGAAGATGGTTAAAATATGGTCTAAAGTTCAATTAGAATGTACTGTTCAAATTTCATTGCAATTATATAAAAACGTAACTTACACGTGAAGCACCTCAAACAATAAATCAAATTCTTAATGTAGAATTTCAATATTTCTCATTAATTCAAATATTATTGTTAATAATAGAAACCAGCTATAAATTTACAAGTTTTGTAATTATAAAGAAAAAACTATTTTCAAAATAAAAAATTAAACATTCATAATGTTACTGCTATTTTTACAACAAAATCACTTCTAAAGAAAAATAGCATACGAATAACACGATAATAACTAATCACCCAAACCTTTCAACTTTTATTATTTAATGCCCCACCCCAGTACCAATACTTACTTGTAGGGGATTATATCCGAGATTATTCGTTTTATGATTACCATTGTTATTATTATTCAATTTCAAACACTTGACACGACCCTGATCGATGTCATCTTCAAGCATTGGTCTTTTCCTCTCTTCCCGCTGTTTCTCATCGTTAACCGCGTGATCAAGTTGGGATCGCGCCCCGTTCCACGTGGCGACTGGAGCCGAGTAACCAGCATGAGACATGCGCAGCAAATCGTTGACTACGTTCGCACGTCGCCTATCCCAACTCCTGCCTTCGGACGAAGGCCCCGTGTCGTCCTTCGTCGACGATGATACCTTCCATTCGCCCCCAGCTGCCTTTGTTGTTATCCGAGGCGGTTCCTGTGCTTTTTGAACAGTTGCCACCGTATTCATGTTGGACGCGTTATTCTCTTCAGAACAACTCGAAGAATCGTCCATGTCATACGGAACTAACTGCTTTGTGGTGGTCACTTTCGAATCGTTCCCCTTGTTAACCTGGTTTTTCTTCTCCGCCGTAAATTGTTTTTTATTATCCGTTTCCTTTTTGTCGACTATTATTAAATTATCAGTTCGACATTTGTTAATGTTAGTTGCAGTATTATTAATATTGTTATTGTTATTGCTAGGCATTTTTAATGTAAGAACGCCAGTGTTAAGTGGTTGTGGTTGTTTTTGTTTGTCTGTATGCTGTTCAGGATCACTATCACTTGAGGAGGAGGACGCGGATGACGAGGCCGAATGTAACGACGCCTTACCATTGCCGTTTGTAACCACCACGGACGGGGATTTACCATTCTGTTGGGGTTTTTGTTCAGGTGGCGGTAACGGTATAGCGGATTTAATCTCCGGATTTTTAGGGGGTAGTTCAGGTCCATATACTTTACCGGTGTTGCCATTCAATTGGATCGATTTAGCGTTGTTGCAAAGCACTAATTCTGAGTCCGTGTGAGAAGAGACGCTACTTGTCGGCGATACAGCGCTCTTTTTGAAATTATTGGACTGTGGTTCCAACTCATACAGCATTATATAGGCATTTGTACTGAAAACGGCCTGGTGTGATATCGGCCTTACCTAATAAAAAATGAATACTTATATATATATACATATATATATATATATATATATATATATATATATATATATATGTAAAATTTGAATTTTGTTTTTTTGAAATAATAAACCTATGCCTGCTTTTAATAGCGCGTATATTTATACTAACTAATTAATTAAGTTACTTCCATTGTACTACAGTATTGAAAATTGGCATTAAGAAAGGTCTGTCTCATAAGAAGTAAATGGAGAAAAGTCCGAAAATCAGTTAATTTCTAATTCTATTTGATGTGATAATTCAATAGTACTGCTTTCAACTTTTACAATTAATATATTTTATATAGGTCACAAATGTCAACGACAACATTTTCTTTCACAAGACCGTTTAAAGGTCACCTTATGCAAACGACAAAAATAACAATGCATTTAATTAATATAATATACATAAATCAATTTATCGATAGATACTACTATTTTAATAATAAAAACTTCTTAAAAAGAAAGAAACCAGAAAACACTTGGCTATGTTTTAGAAATTAATCTTAATTATCTTAAGATTTATTTATGAAACCAGTCAGTATTTTATAACAACTTTACTTACCATGCTGTCATCAAATTGGTAAAAGTTCCCAGAAGGTGCTTGTGCTACTGCAGTGTAGTGGCCACAAGAGACCGTGGGGCCCATGTGCGTTACCATTGCGACCAATCTATACATCAGCGAATTCTGCGGTTTTCGCCTCATGTATTTTGTAAGTTCAAGTCGTTGTCGAAACTGCACGTGTTTTGTAATCTTGTTGTTGCTGACAGAGAAGCGTTTCAATTGGATGCAGAGTACCATGGGCGCCCGTTCGACGAAAAACTGCTTCGTGGCAGGAACCTATAATGAAAAAAACAACACACTCTTGCAATGTCTGCAAAAACAAGAAAAAAGTACAAGTTAGCTACTTATTCTTATATTTAAGAGAGAAGAAAACGAGAAAAAAGCGAATGTATTAACAGGTACAGGGATACAACAGCAAATAGTGTAAAAATGGAAACAAATGTTTGCGAAAAGGGACAATTCAATTTATTTTGTTACAATATTTCAAACAAAAATTTTTGTGCATTAACAAACTTCTATACCCACATCCGTTCAAAAAAAAAGGTGGAAGGGGATTTAGTGCAAAAACGGGTAAAATAGCTGGTAAAAGTAAATGAAGATGAACAAGGAGAAAAGGTGCATCCCTGCAGATGGAGAACTGTTGATTGTAATTAAACATTAAATATTATTAGTGGGAGGGAATTAAAAAAAGCGTCTATGACTTTTAAGTATATTTAAATGAATGCTAAATATCCACTAAAAAAGTGGCTAAGATTTTTTTCTTCTTTCTTATCATTTAACAAAAAAGATTATTATTTTCTTTATTTTTTTCTCTTGCTAATCACATCAAGTTTCAAACTATTAATAGCATACGAGGAAAATACATTTGTTATTTAAGTTTTACTTTTAAAAAAACTAAATGTACACTTTTTGCAAATTATAAACAAAATGAAAATAAAACCCTCATTATAATTACCTTCTTCTGACAAGCCTCACATTGATAAGATTCGTCGTCCAACGTTTCGCGGGAAAAATAAGCGTCTAGAGCTTCCTCAAGTGTTTGGGTTTTTCTAATATCGAGAAGAAGGTCCTGAAAATGCTGAAATGTTGTGCTGACATGTCCACATTCTAAACATCTAACAGTAGATCGGAGATAACCACCTAATATTTGATTAAGGGGTGTTGTTTCTTTTGTTCGCGAATCAAATTCCAAATGATTTTTGAAACGGTTCAGATAAGCCTTCTCCATGGCTTCGACGAGATATCTAAGAAATTCGTGTGCGTCTTCTTGTCGACCTGGTATAAGATTTCTACACACGACCTTCAGTTTATTATAAATTAAAACTGGACGGAACGAATTTACGTTACGCTGTTGAGAATCTTGCAAAGTTTTTCTCATCGCACAGATTATACACATTCCTCCTCCTGCGGATTAATAACAATTTAAGTGGTAATTAATAGATAAGTAGTTTTTTTAATTTGCTTTCGTTTAAAAAATTAACAGAGAATAAACAATTTAAATTTTGACAAGGGAAATTAAAATTGTAGATAAATTATAATTTTTATTCTATGTATGCAGACTTTGGTAACTAATATTGATCTATTACTTTCATTAAAAAAAAAAAAAGGAAATGACCAACAAAAGTCTAATAACGTCTGCCTGTTTTATACATACATTATTTTGAAATGTTTGTACTTAGTTGATATAATTAAGGATTGCTTTGAAAACAAAACAGTATCAAAAATTATAAACTAACCTAAGTCTTCACATTGGTTCACATGTTGTCGATCAGAAATCAACCAATTTACTAGTGCAGGTACATGAAAAAGTGCTTGAAGCGTAGAATTAAGATAGCAAGTATTGCCCATGTTTACCATGCCAGCACCCACTGACCAATTTGTGTTATTCCATCCGAGCTGAACATTTTTTAACGGGAATAATTCATATTGAGCTATTAAACTCTCATCTGCACCCATACTATTTTCTTGCTTGCTTTTATTTTGCGTACTACAAAACATACATTCATAAAAAATTATTTGCCTAGTGAATTTAACCTCAAGGTTTGTTAATTTAAAACAGTAAATAAAAATTTAACCAAGTATTTAAGAAAACAAAACAAAACTTTACCTGTTGTTTCCTTGTGTTTCACTTGATTTTAACACAATGTATTTTGATTTCAGTTTGTCTAAAATTGAATTTTGATAGCTTCCTGCAGATTCAAATTGTATATCTGTCAGGAGAGCCTTTTTTGATGAACCAGCCAGCTGAGTGTCTAAATTGTTGTTAGATGCATTTTTTGATAGCGCAGTGCGAAGCGCCGCATTAACAGGATCCAAAGTAGAAGCCGGCATCCCTACAAAAAACCACGTGCATTCAAGCAAACTACCGGGACCTGGTGTTGTCGTTAGACCACCTACCGTATTGCTAATGTAAATTATCGTTATCTACCAGACAAATAGCCAATTAACCGCATCCTTCTGTTTACTCAAATTCGGAACGTAGTATGCTGAGAAGATGACACTTGAAGGACCGAAAACATGAAATAAAATGAAAATTCGATCGAACCATCAAATGAGTGGCAAAAACACCGCACACCGAGATTTACGTGAACAACTAACTCACTCGTATTGACATGCGCAACTATCGCAATCACTGCCCAAAATTTCGACTGTCGCGAACTCTTACGTACGTGAACTTAACAAAAATTAATTAAAAATTTAAGACGCAATTCAGAATTTATTATTATAATGTATAAAAAATCAGAATATAAATTAGGAACAAATGATGATTGAGTTTTCCAAAAAAATGTTAATATTAACGGACTAGGCTATTTCATTTTATGGACAAAATAATTGTTAAACAATATTGTACAAGTTTATTAAAGTAATACATATTATCATTTTAAGAAAATGTAGCGTTATAAATTATAACTTTTGGGATTCGTCAGGACGGGCAAGCTTTATATATATATTAAACAAAATAACTAATAATTATTTGAATGAATTCACAAAAATAAAGCTGGAAAAGCTTAATCGTTCGTAACGAATCCCAAAAGTTATAATTTATAACGCTACATCTTCTTAAAAGTAAACTCTTTTTATTATTCAATATGGCTCGCTTATCAAAGGCAATCGCTATTCATTTTTTTGTTAAAATGAGCGGGTTTTTTCAAATAATTTTTATTAAATAAACGTATTTTTTTATAAAACAAACATAATTAACTTATAATAACGTCATTGCTAAATATAGTTTTCTTTCTAAGTAACAAGTATAAAAAAAGATACTGTAGATAAAAAAACAGTATTCATGAAAATTTTATATTATTTATCTTCTTTTGTTACTTCAGATTCTTCTTCATTTACTTCTTTTACATTACAATCATTGTTTGTTCCATTTTTGTCATTTTTTTCTGGATTAGAACTACACTTTTTGTTTCCACACTCTTCTTGAGATAAAGAAATTAAATTAAATTTCTTGTGTTTTATGAAATTTGGTATCACAGCCAAAAAGGCATACCCTCTTATTACTTCCACAATAACAGAAAGTTCAGGATCATTTAGATCAACTTTACAATTTGGATTTATTGTATTTATTAAACTTGCAATTTCTTTTATTAGACCATCCCTCGACAAACCATCATTGTTTCTGTGATTATAAATAACTGAAAAAGATTTAGCAGAATCTTTAAAACGATTCTGAAGAAGAGGACTGATACTTTTGACAATGTCGTCAACATATGCTTTAGAAACAGCTTCAACAGGAATAAGTCTTAAAAGGAAACGAGATTTTTGCTGCTTTGTGCTAACGATATCTTCCACAATTTTTTGAACAATCTCAACGGGATTTTCGAATGTTGTTTTTATAAACAAAAAATTCTTTGCGCCAGAATCAAGTACTTGAAACCGTTTATTCCGTTCTCTTAAATAAGCTAATTCAGCTGCCAGGGCATCCTCAGTTTCTGGCACATTCTCACCATTTTCTTGAGATTCATTTTTATCAGCAAAAAATGTATCAACGCAGTGATTCAAAATATTGTAGGATTCTTTAACGCATTCATTTTCTTTAAAGTTGCAACTGCAAAGGAACCCCTTTAGACCAACTTCTACAGCTTTATTTCGTTTCGCTGGTGCGCCATAATATCTACGTTTTCGTTTGTTATCTTTGGGTTGCTGAGAGCTGTTTTCACTCATTTCAAATGCAGAATTCCAACGTTATATTTACTTTTGATCACTTTTCTACTGAATATTTTAATGTTTCAAGCCGACTGTTTATAACCTGTCCTGGACTACATAACCTGATTTGACTTAAAGTTACTATCAATATAACCCATATAATCTAGTTAGTGCAATTTATTAAGATGGTATTAATGACATGTACACCAAAAAAACAAAAAGCACTACCATTAACGCGCCAATTTTAAATCAATACATATACACACACATTGAACATTCGCTCACAATTACATATATAAAAATAGGAACAATGGAAGTAATAAGGACCAAGTAAATAAAACTTGAAAAATCTTATGTATTTTTTATTACTTCTGCGAAACAAAGAACTTGTTTCAACAGAAAAGATATAAAATTTTAACTTAACGATTAGACTTAGCAACACGCTCCAACTCATCTTTCTTCTTGATAGCATAGGAATTTGACGATCCCTGAAATTATTTATTAAAAATAATTTAATGTTTATCGATAATTAAAGGCATTTAACATCCGAAGTATATGACACAGATAATAAATGTAGCAGAATCGTTTCAGCATTTACTTAAAAATACATTATTTAACTAAACATTGACAATTACTGCACTAATTTTGTCCATTAGCGAAGCATCTAGAGATAAATACATTCTAGATGAATTAGAATGGACATTTGGCAGGTAAAATAACCAAATTATGTACCAAAATAAATAAAGGATTTATTACATAACTCTTAATAAATTCATACCAGCCATGAGGATTCTCTACTTTAATTTAAATCTATAATTTCTTAAAAACTGTAATGCCTTTTAGAAATTACATAATCCTTTTATATGAGAAATAAAAACCTTTTAACTGACAAGAAACATAAAAATGTGAGAAAAGGTTTTCAGAAATTTTATTATAGAAAAAAATAATACCTTTTTTTTTAGCACAACAAAGGTGTTCATATCAACAAATGGTTCTTTTCATTAATAAAATTATGTTTAAGTCTTTTTGTCAGCTTAATACCACATCAAGTACTTAAATGTATTTTTGATAGATTGAAAGCATTTATTATTTATTAATATACTAGGGCCTTCATTCTGCCATAAAGGAAGTAATTTATCAATACAATCAATTACTAAAGTAAATGTATTTATTTTTCATACAAAAAATTAGGCAATTCTCAAAATGCAACAAAAAAAGGCATGGAAACAAATTAACATTTTTTTATATTAATAAATTACTACCCTAAAATAAAATAAAACATACCTTAGCAGCATTGATGAGTTCATCAGCTAAACATTCAGCAATTGTTTTAATGTTACGGAATGCAGCTTCCCTGGCTCCTGTACACAATAACCAGATTGCCTGGTTGACACGTCTCAATGGAGAAACATCCACTGCCTGTCGCCTAACAGTACCAGCACGTCCAATACGGGTAGAATCTTCTCGGGGTCCAGAGTTAATGATGGCTGTTACAAGGATCTAAAATAATAGAAAATAACTACATAATTGACAATAACATATTTACACAAACAGAAAACATACCTGAAGAGGGTTTTCACCAGTTAGTAAATGTATAATTTCAAATGCATGCCTGACTATACGAACAGCCATCAATTTTTTACCATTATTTCTCCCATGCATCATCAAAGAGTTTGTTAAACGTTCTACAATGGGACACTGCGCTTTTCTAAAACGTTTTGCTGCATATCTACCTGCTGAATGAGGTAAATACTTGGCATATTTCTCTTTTACTGCAATATAATCCTGAAACACGAAAATATGTCTTGGATTCCAAGGAATATAAGTGAAGAAGGACATAAATCTATACAACAATACTCAGTTACAACAAAGTCAACAAGGTTTATTTCTGCAGAGATGTCAGAAAATAATAAGTAAAATCATCATGAAAGTATAAATAAAGATATATTTTGCAATGTACAAATTAAATTTCTTACCTGCAAAGACATATCAGAAACTTGAACATCGTCACAACTCCATCTTCCAAACAATTTTATTTCAGGTAATTCTGCTACTGCTGGTGCTATTACACCAGTGTGGGTGTCATCAAAATTGTCGTAATCATCAGCCATTTTCCCTGAAATTAAAATTCTTCTATTATATATTACTTCTGCACATATCAATTAGTCCTAGGTTATTGAAAATAAAAATCAGAAAATTTACAGTCACCAACGTTTTGTTCTGTCAAGAGGTGTCAGAATGAAAATATATCATCATGCAATTACCCCAAATTGGGGGCCTAATTCAGTAATTGCAGAAAAATGTACATCAGTATGGATCACCACGTGTTTCGTTTAAAAACAATAAAATGATGGAAATATTACAAACCAGAGTATACATTCTTCTTTAATTCACAGAGAATTATACACGAAATTAAATGTATTCACTAAAAAATATTAAAAACACTTTATTACCTTTCTATAAATTAACCTAATTCCTTCACAAAACTATCACCAGGCGGAAAAGGCCATTTGTAAAATGGAAGCACACGCAACCCAACGCTGTCACCAACCTAACATATTAAAATACACTATATTTCAATGTGACAACTTAAAAATATTTTAAGTAAAACATGAATGATTCTCTTAAAAAATAAATATATTAAAATTTCATAATTTATGGTTATCAATAATTAGTTTTACTAACATAACATCTTAATTAAAGATTATAGACATTAACTATTCAAAAAGAAATTTTTATAAATTAATATGCACAAACACAGCACAAATGTAACTGAAGTTGCCTACACTTGCTTACCTTATGATATTTTTAAGGTTTATTGTTTAGTGTTACTGTGGTAAGTAGGCAAGTAAATTGAAAAGCTAATAAATCTAAAGGTGAGTTTAGCACGTTCGACGTATTTACGATATCTTATCGGTTAACTATTTAAACTCATTAAACATGGCAGCTATATAGAAATAAAGAAACATATTATTTCCACATGGTTTTAAGTAAGTCGTCGGTAGTGCTCTTTGGCAATATTTTGCCTCCATATACCGTTTGACATGACGTTGGAAGACCCTTTTTTCGTTGTTAAAGAGTAAGCAGTTGTAATATGTAAACAATATCATGTTTTTGTTCTTAGTTGTTATTAGTATGTTTTGCTTGATTGCATGCATATTTGTTTTGACAAGCTACTCCGCAATGAAAACAAGATAAAATCCATCTTTAGCTTAAACAATTTTGCTTAGATGAAAGTTAACTGCAAATACTCTATTGTTTTCTTTTTTCCTTTGTAATAACAATATACTGAAGAACTTTCTGAAAAATAATGGGATAGGCAGAAATTTATTTACTCAATATTTTACGGTACTACCTGGACCATTAGTTGATTTAATTTTATTTGCGTAATTTTTTACCGGTTTATAGACCTATATTTAACTAATAATTTTAATTAAATTAAAATTCTTCTCTAAACGGTTCAAAAACTAGTTTACATAAACACATTTACTTTTGCTTTTTGTACATACGTATATTTTTATGCGGAAATGTGTCACAAGTTAAATGTTTCATTTTTTAATAGAAGGTTTTTGCTTGTTTTAATATAAAAGTGATTATAACTATTACACCTGCGCTTTTTGATATTTTTTAATGAAATATATGTTTATTATGCGAAATTTTATTAAATATTTTATATCGATATGTACCGTATGTCCCACATCTGTCCGGTCAGCCTGTATCAATTAAAGACCAATTCATGAATGTTGCACAATCATTTAATTTATAGGCAATACTTAATGTAACAAACTAATACAGACATAATTTTTTAATTTAACACTACAAAAATAAATAAATAAAAAATTATGAGGAATATTTTTTTTCTCTGTACAAAGCTTGGGAAAAGTATTCTATTTTTATATATTAAGCATTAATAACGGAAATGTGTTTATTTAAGGGTATCTTATAGCAGTCTTTATAACTAAAACTATCACCAGAGGGAAACGTTCGATAATTATTTCCAAAAACATTTCAAATTTCTATCAAAATGGGTGCAGCTAGTTCAGAAAAAAATATGGTCTAATTCGTAATATAATTATAATGCAGGGAATAATGTGGGACATGGTGTAAATGTTTAAAAAAATTAAATATATTTTTATTTGTTCAGAGAAGTATTTCGGGCCTTAAATAAAACCAGAGGATTATATCAACGTTGGCTAGAAATACAAAATAATTCAATTTGCATCACCAAAGATGAAACCGAGTGGATGAACAATGAATTAAAAAATTCTTTGAGAAGTATAGAATGGGATTTGGAGGACTTGGAAGACACAATAAATATCCTTTTTAAATAATTAGACCTTAAAACACCTTAATGATACCTTGTTAATTATATTCAATTTTTAATGATTCTGAAAGGTTTACACTTCATTTTTTCCAATATTTTTTCTTAACTAAGCATTACATATTGTTGAAAAAAATCCCACAAAATTTAAAATCGATAATAAGGAATTGACCGCAAGGAAACATTTCATAAATTCTACAGTGGCTGAAGTAAATGTACGTAATCGTTAATTATTTCTTTCAATATCAAATATTGATAATTCTAATTTAATGGTTTATTGTAGCTCATGAAAGAAAAAATTAACATGAACAGAAATAGAGATAGGGACCGCACTGCACGTCAAGTAAGTTTCAGTTTGATTGGAATAATTTATTTGATAATTAATATTTGCATACTTTTTAGCCACTCTTAGAGAATAGTCCAGCACATGTCACCACTACACATGGAACAACGAAATATTCAAAGTTGGAAAATGAAGTTGATAGTCCGCAAAGAAATTTTATCGCGGACACTTTATCCCATCAGCAAAATATGCTTAGACATCAGGATGATCAATTGGAAAATATCAGTAATTCGGTGGGGTCTTTGAAGAGGATTTCGCAACATATCGGTATCGAAATCGACGAACAGGCAGGGTATGTTTATATTTGAAATTATCTTAAGACAATTACAATACATTGGTTTTAACTTCTGTATATTATTTATTTCCAACCAAAAATATAAATATAAATAACTAAAAAAGCGAGTTTGCTCCGGAAGATGCCCTCATAAATCGAAATACGCGTATCGAGAGCAATAAAAACTTCTGTGGATCTAATTCAAAAATATATCACTTATTTCGAAATGTTTTACCAAGACCTAACGGTCTCAACTTTTCTAAAAACTATTTATTTAATGTCACATTTCTGAAAATAACCCTTAAAAATTTTAAAAAATAATTTATTATATCAATTTTAGGATGTTGGACGATTTTGGTACCGAGTTAGAAGGTACAGAGTCTAAACTAGATTCTACGATGAAAAAGGTTGCCAAAGTTTTACACATGTCAAATGGTATGTTACATTGTAATTTTTATCATTATCATGTGTTTAGTTATCGAGTAAATAAAATTTGTTTTCAAATTATTGCGAGCTTATCAGGAGATAAAAGTAAGTTCCTTTTTTCAGATCGTAGACAGTGGACCGCTATAATAGTTTTAGTTATCATTTTATTAATTGTGATAATTTTATTAATTGTTCTGTGATTTTGTTTTTAAATGTTACTACTACTACGTTATAAATATTGAAAATGTAATCAAATGTCCGAAATATTACAAATTTTATTAGATAATTAAGGAATGTTTTTAAACCTACATAATAATCAAGATAATGACCTTTTATTAAAATGTCTGAAACGAGAGATGCTACCATTTTCTTCAAATTTGTTATACCAAGAAAAAAAAAATAATAACAATTACTGTTTTATTGTATTTAAGAAAAACTGTAAGTAATTGCTAAATGACTAATTTTAGACTAAGAATATCATTCTTATATTTATTATTGTTATGTTTTTTTCGAGAGTACAAGTGTTTTAACTTATGCTTTTTCAGTCTTGGACATTTGATTATGATTTTGACCCATCACGTATATTTTAAGATGTTTTTACGTACAACATAAGTACTCCACTTATTATTAATGTACAGGGATCAAACGAGTTGTGTCTGTACATTTTATTGTAACAGTTTTGCCAATATTAAGTACCTATTTATTATATATCCCCACAGCAATTGTATTTTTTATGTAAGTTCATACATATTATGTAATTCTAGAATGTGATCTACCGTAATATTAATAATAAATAAAGAAAAAATAGAGCGATATGTTAATATTAAGTAGTACAAATTTTAAATGCAATATATTTATTGCTACCAATTGAAGCCTCCACAGGTTCGTTAACAGTTACTAGATTTTTATGGTGCCATTTAGCCATTAATGAAGGGGTTGTATTTTAACTACCTACAGTTTTGTTTTTTAGTACATTTTGTTGTTTGGTTATTATATACATAATTTAGAACATGCATTGTAATTGTACGTATTATATAAAAATATATAATGTATTTAATACATTTTAAACCTTTTTATCTATCAGATGAGTCCTGGTGGGTTAAAATAGTTTTGAGGTTCTTAGAATGATCTAACAATTCATCTTTTGGCAATTCTTTTAAGACATTTTATATAAAATAACAAAATGTTTACTATACTCAGTAAAAATTGGGAAAACCTTAACTTCAAAGAGCTTGCACTTGTGTCTACATATAATATTTAAAAAAAACACCTCAATCTTATTTCTTGATGGGCATCAATGAACGGTTCATTATGACTCTCGTAATTAAATTGCTTGCTTTTGGATCTAACACTATGTTTAGGTACATTTTCAAAATCAAAGATCCCGTTGTCAATTTCAGTAAAACTTAATTTTCGCAATTTATCCAGCTTCTCTTCTTTCTTTGATCGTGCCTTGAATATATTTATTTTTTTCTCTGAACTGGCCCTTATACTATGGCCTGAATAACTTGAGTTTAGGAAGTTTTTAAGAAATAATTGTTCTCAACAAAATACATGCCCGACTTTTAACTTTTAATAATTATTCCTTTTCCTGTTATACATACTTATGTTAAATAACATTAACAATTAATACAAGAATTACTTTCATTCATTTAAAAATTCATTACATATGTTCACCACCGACTCATGGAAGACAGAATTAGTAAATAATTTTTCCAACCTTTCCCTCCCATTATCACCCATTTTTTTAGCGATTTGTTTGTCTAATACTTTTGAAATATATTCGGCCATGCTTTGCGGATTTACGTCACAAAGGAAACCTGTTGTCTCATGCAGGATGGTTTCTCTTGGCCCTCCACTATTAAGAGCTATTACTGGCTTTCTTGCAGTCATTGCTTCTAATGGCACAATCCCGAAATGTTCCTTTTCAGGTGTATACAATAAACAATCACAAGAAAGTAAAAGGTCTGTCTTTAAATCATCAGATGGGGACTTTAAAAAAAATATATTATTATTTAAATTCATCTCATTTGTTAACTCAACTAGTTCATTAAAATAAGTGGCATTAACAGAAGAATAAGGGTCATGTCCTCCAGCAATAATAAGAATAACCTTTTGAAAGTCTTCATTTGAAATGATATCTTTTAAATGTGCTAAAGCCTTAATTGCCAATTCAAGCTTTTTTGCTGGATGGAAACGATTAATTGATAACAAAACAAATTTATCCCCATTGTTATTTTTGACTTCAGGAACAAGTTCATGAATTGGTTTGGTTAATGTTTTAGATGAAATAGATTCATACAAAGCTTCAGAAATTGTGGGATACAAAATTGTTAGTTTTTTATGTATCATTGGAAATGTGTCTCTAAATACTGAACCTGTGTATTTACTATTTACAAGAATAATATCAGCAACTGAAGTGCCCTTCAATTCGAGCCAATCAATAGGTCTCCTGTATAATGTTTTTAAAAAACCTCCAGGGGGGCTTGCTAATAAATCTGGATGATGGCAGTAGTAAATAACTTTACCTCCTGCCCATTTAATAAAAGGGATAGCTATTGGTATTTGGTCAACAAAAAATATATCACTTTTGTTCTCACTTGAAAAATATAAATAAAAAATGGCCAGATATAACATACGCATATAAGCACAGAAGGCATAAAATTTGCCAGAAATACTTCGAGGTAACCAATCACCAACAACTTTTACTGGAAATGTCCCATCTTGAAGTTCATTAAATGCATGAGTCCTGTCAAAGTGATTAGTTAAAAATTGTACTTCGCATCCTTCATTAGCAAGAACAATCGCCACATCTAGAACAAGTCTCTCAGCTCCTCCAATTCCTAAATCTGGATGAATGAAAGTAGCTCTGGATTTTTGTAAATACTTCTATAAGCAAATTACTTTAAAAGTATGTAAACCTATGATTACAACTTAATCACTTACCATTTTGAGTTTACATTCGTATTGTCCTAACTACTTGAAAAATATATGAACCTTCTCAAGTATATAATCCATTCTTTGACGTTTCTTTCATAGGTTACACAGATAGGTTAGTTTACCATAGATACATATAATACAACGTGAATACAACTCATACTTATACACGTCAAGAAGCCGATGATGTGGCTCAATAACCCATTACTATCCTATCAAGATTTTAAAATAATAAAATTTCTAGATACATTTTTGTAGAAAAATAAATACAGCATTTTACAGTAGGTAAAAATTTGAATGACTAATTTGTTGTAAAAAATAGTAACATGTCATACTTAAATTATGACACTAAAACTACAATATCATAAATCGGAGTGCTCTTTTTATTTAAAAGAAGAGGGTTATCTGAAATGTTTTAAATTAGTAACAATAAACAATATTATATTTTATATTTCTTTCTCTTGTTTTACGTTGATAAAATCTGCAACTAAAGGCGAAACATCGGTTGTTGGATTTACAACAATAAAACTTTTTCATCTCATTTGGTTTTGTTTTTTTTGGATAAGAAGTATTTTATACTAATTTGTGCAATTCAACGTGTTTATTACATACAATGGTACCTAACCTAACCAGAAGCCAACTGTATCCTTCCATGATAATTTTACTAGTACGTTCCCAAAACTGAAGAAGTTGTTTTTGAACTATGACCAGTTTTAAACATTTTTTTACGCATACAATTTTTCATTTTATCCGTCTAATAATCTTATTTTGTTGGGATATATTATCATTGATCTATAAATTAGAATTTTTTTGAATTGATACTAAAAACATTTGTGAATTTAAATTATACCTTCACCAGTGATATAATGCTTTTATAATAATAATTCATTTTACGTCGAACAAAAGTGGAATTTATTTTATTTGAACTGAGAATGATCGTAGTTTGGTTTTATTCTTTTTATCACTTTTTCGGATTCCGGGATATACCCTGGAGACTCGACGGTTTTAGGAAAGATGCGAGAGAGAAGAAGAACGAAGCATCACCAGGACGCTGGCTGACTGGTTGCCTTGGACGTCGTTAGTAGCGTCGTATCTTTCACAACGAAAACAGCGTCTCTCCCGCGTTCCCGTCATCTCAAAGTGCGTATAAAACCGGCGATAGTTAATTACGAGCGCGCGACGCCCCCGACGTCAGCGTCAGTACGACGGTCGACCACTCTGAACATTACCTAGAACACTTTTTTTAACAGGAGTGTTATACCTGTGTAAGCGGTCTTTCTTCAGTTTACTTAAAGAAATTGAGTTTTAAAGTAAGTAGAAAACTTTCACCAGATGAAATGGATGAATTTTTACTCAAGGTGTTAATTATTATGAAAACTGTAGAGATAAATGCGACAGAAAAAGGCATAAAAAACAAAATAATTATTTAACTTCACAAAAGTTTGGTATAGTTTTAAAAATTATTTGGATGTAGATTCTTAAAATGAGTTTGAATAAAATTAACATGCATTTATTTATCAACGGAGCCGTTCTTAACTGTGTAATTTTCATATGAAAATATTTGTTTTTAAGTTTAGCGTCTGATTAAAAATTTAAAAATCAAATTATCACTTCAAAAAAATTGTTGTTTATTAATGATCCCCATCAATTATAATAACCCCCAGCAATACTTTTTAATCAAGTAATATATATTTAAGTATAAAATTCTTTAGTATCTGGTTTTTTTTTGGATTAGGTACGAAGTTGGAAAACCAATAAGGGTAGGACGATTTAATTTAGTCAACAAATGATAAATCCTAAGGCAAAAAATAGAATGCAAAATATATTAAGAATCTATTAAAATATGTTTTCTCATATGAAAAATACTTTTGTTCGATTATCAGTAGAAAATTATAACAAATATGAAATTATATTTCATAATCCAAATCAACCTTTATCAAATCGCATAGTTTTAATAATTAATTTTTATTGTGTACCCATAATTAAGTTAGTGGTTCATTTTAAGATTTCAAAAACCATCCATTTAATAAAGAGAAAAAATTTGTTCTTTTATAGATAAGCTGCTGTGCTAACTATTTTTAAGTCAATAAACTGCAATAAAATAAAGTTTAAGTTAATTTATTAGTAACGAAATATAAAACCTTTTCAAAACAAGGATATATATAATATAATTTGTACCAGTTGATAGCTTAAGAAAAATTAAATATATTTAATAAAACATCTTGAAACGACTATACTGTTAACTGAGATTGTATTTACAGAGCCCAATAATAGTTTTTAATATACATTTACATTAACACATATAATTTACTAAAATCATTATTGAAATGATTTATGTTGAATCTACATTTGAAACTAGAATACGTGTTTTATTTTTCGCTTTTAGATTTTTTGCAACATTATCCAATGTGTTACTATAATTGATATTTTGGGCTGTTGTTTCCTCGATTGAATACTTTTAACGTTTGTTTACATGAAATCGATATTATTTTCGAAAAAGTACACACTCCTTTCAGAGATGATAAATGCAATGCATTGAGGGAAGCGAAGGTAATTATAATTAAAAAGTCGATAGCACATCAACCACTTAAGATAATTGTATCGTAAACAGTGCTGTGTACGTTTTATGGAATAAAGTTTCTACTGAATAGGAAGGAAAATTGAGTAACAGGAATATTTCCTTTGACCATGGTAACTTTTCTATTAATTCTGAAAATGTTGAATTTTTATTACAAAATGTTCTTATAATTCAGAATCCGCTAACAGTAATTACTATGGATCTACAAAAACATTGAGTGAATAATGTGCTTATCATAATTATCCTTCAGAATCTTTCATTTATCTTAAGACACAAAACAAAAAGATTTTCAAATTTAAAATAGGACATCCAGTGTTTTTGTATAAACCACCTTTAATGATGAAATTGAATCAGCTTTTACTTGGTGAAAGTTACTCATCATCGAAAATAAAATCACAAAACGATACTTTCAACTCAACCTGAAGAAGTTACTGTGTTAGCGAAACAATTGTTGTTGTCAAATAAATTTTGTGAAACTACCTTTTATATGTGGTTGTAGTAAATTTTATTGTTTAAGTATTTATATCAATAATTCTGTTTTTTCTTTTGGTAACATGTATCGTATAAAGTGACTGAATTCATTTTGAAAATGTCGATGAGGTTTGTCACAAACAATATTTGTACCCGAAAACCCTGAAGCTTACAAGTTTTGTATACTAATTGTAGTCAATTTCCATTAAATTAATTTCTTCATCAGTATCCTGCCGGCAGCCTTGGAATGGTTAGGGAACAGACAAATCGGTTTCGTGTGGTACTGGTCGTTTTACCGATGGTACCTTATGGTATACCACCCTCCGCTTCTTTATAGACTTCTTAAGTAAATTAGTAGAATAAAGTGCTACAAATGAAATATGGTACCTATGATTTATGTATTTTGCTTTTTTAATTTTGATTTCGAAATAATGGAAATCAGCAGTTTCAAAACGCTCGATTATTGGATATCGTTGACTACTTAGATTCACATTATATGTTTTATTAGTCACGCACGCGTAAGCCGTGTGGGATGGACTTCCGAAAAACGGTTACCCTCAAATTGCTCCAAATTTTTTTAGGAGGTTCCTTTCGACGTCCTGATCACTCTTGTACCACTCATTAGTGGCGCAAACTATTTTTTTATGCAAGTTTTTTTTTTTTAAATTTCTTCATGCGACAATCCTTACATAACTATTTTTAAGGTATAAAAATTATAAGGCGACAGCGGCGGGGGGGCTTCAACCCCCCTGTGCCCCCACCTACCACCAATAACCCATTTCAATGCATGCCACATTGTACTTTTTTCATTAACCTAACCTAACATAACCTAACCTAACCTAACCTAACCTTCACTGAGTTTAAAAATCAAATTAAGGTTGAAACTTTTGTAGAATAATGTCTTATATAAAATATTATGTTGGCTGTTTTCACTTCGAAAAGCCCCAACTAACTGAAATTGAGAATCATCATCGAACTTTTCATTGACAGAACGTAAAAAAAAATTGTATCGTGGTCTCAACTTCGAGATTAAACGTTTGATGTAATAATAATCAAAACAAAGAAATATATTCTCTAATAAAAGTTCCAAACGTCGAAAATTTTCTAAAAAAAGTAATTTTTCAAAAAATCTTTTTTTTCAATAAAAAAGTTGTTTGCGCCACTAATGAATGGTACAACAGTGATCAGGACGTCGAGAAGAACCTCCAAAAGAATTTTGGAGCCATTTGAGGGTAATCGCTTTTCGTAAGCCTACCCGCCGTGTGCCCCATCGTCCGGCAATCATTACTTTTGAATTGTTATTAACTACATATATATATATATATATATAAGCTCATATGTTTTGAGTGAAATTACATTCCTAGCCTCAAATTTGTTATTTATATTTCATTCATATTTTTTTTATGTTTATCTTCAAAAGGAAAGGAACTTGAAATTAAATTGTAGAATTTAAGGTTGAAAAAAAATTTGAAGACATAGAAGGGATTGGAAAATCCTCAGTTGCTTAAATTGCGATAGGGTCGGTAATACGATGGAAAGTCGTCCAAGTATATAATTTTTCTTGATTTAAAAGTAGTTATTTTAATATATTGTTTTCATGGTTAGATGTTTACATTCATCTCTTAGATTCCTCATTGTTTAACAGTGTTCATCAAATATTTCAAAATAAAATAACTAAACAATTATTATAAAATTCTAAGGGTCTAACTTTTTCGTCAAAATTCGTTTAGATTCGGTGAGAGTTGAAGCTATAAACTTACACTCAATTCAAAATAAGAGAACCTAATTTTTAAATTCCATTCCAAAAAAATCTAACATTCAAGGAAAGAGTATCAGGAATGAAAGTGTAAATGTTTTAAAATGTTTCATAATTTCATTACCTTTAACTTTTTAATAAATTGCCTGCTTAAAATATATATGTAAGGGAGCGTACCTATATGTTATAAGGAAATGAATACACCAACCGAATATATAGTACATTTCAGGTTATTCGAAGCCTGATTATCCGGAACTCCAGAAAATGACCATCTGTGGTTTTAACCGAACAACATTTGCGTAAATCTAACCGCTTTAACCAGAATATCGGATTAATTATTGTTTTAGTTTATATGGCGTTACACAGTCGCATCAGCAAGAATGTTTTATTAAATAAAAACAATCCGCAAAATTGGAATAAAGCGGGTAAAACTTTAAAAATTTGCTTATATGGAATAATCAGTTCGGTCCCTATTGTTACAGTTAACGGACAGACAACTGTGATTAATGTATTTTGTAGTGTATCTTACCCAGATCTATTCGATCGTCATATAACTCACCTAGATGTTTATAGTAATCAGCTGTTGTCGGTTCGATACACTTGCTATTAACGTAATTTGGAAGGGTTGCTTATAGTTGTTAAATGAAAGACAACAAAATCTGACATCTTAACTTTATTATCAAAGAAATAATAAAATACCAGGGAAATCCCAGTAATATTAAATTTTAAATAAAACAAATACAAATGCAAGACTCAGCCTAGGTCTAGTGCGGGGAAAGAGTATGGCAGAGAAACCCACGATCTTAGCCCTACAAATCAGAGATGTGTACCATCCGTAAAGTATGAAATTTATATTATATATTATTATACATGTAAACAATAATTTAAATCTGAAGAATTATGGTATTAGTTAGCTGACAATGTCAGAAGGTACTGAGGTCCCATACGGGAGGCAACCCAGCTATAAGTTGAGATTTTAGAGTAATACAATCTGGGCCTCACATAAAAATAAAATGCAATAAATAAATACCAAAATAAACACACAAATAAATATGTAAATAAATGCAACGAATAAATATCAAAATAAACATCGAAATACATGGACAAATAAATATCAAAATCAAATGCAACAAATAAATATCAAAATAAAATGCAACACATAAACGTCGAAATAAATGAACAAATAAATATCAAAATCAAATGCAGCAAATAAATATCAAAACAAAATACAGATTTGTGAATACTTCCAGATCAAAATTCTACACGGAAAAAATGTTAGTAAATTCAACAAGGCTCGAAAAATTCTGAACGCACCTGGTAGATCAACAAAGAGCAAAATCATAAAAATTGAAAACAAAGAAAAATCACAAAATACTTGTTACACATCACTGTTTTGGTCAAATTAACAAAATAAAACTTCAAATTAAACAAAAAAACACAAAATATACAAGATACAAATTACAAAATGGATTGAAAGAACAATGAAAATTGACAACATTTGTGTATAATTTTATAACAGTGAAAAACGACATAATAAATATTAAAACCTCGTTGAAAAATACATACAAATACAATAGCTTATTACCTGTGAATGCAACTTGAAAAACACAAAAAAATAGAAATAAAAACAAAGACCAACAAACGCGACACTTCAGTACCCTATCCACACCAAGAATAATCATACAACCCTCCACAACCAAGAACGCGACGCTGAGCTAGGGTAAATCCCCGACCTCTTAAGCGATATCTCCATCATCTAGAATTTTTATCGTTCGTTCGCGTCTAAGATAACTAAACAGTTCCTGATTTATGAGTAGTAGGTAATAATTTAGGGAAGTGTGAAATTATTGAAATAGGCGATAGAGAACGATAGACCCTGGTTACTACAATATGTCGTAGACATATAGCAAAATTAGGTATTTTATAAAACGTCGGGGCTTTTTGAAAATGTCTGGGTAAATTTTAAAACATGCTAATAAGCAACGACGTTTTACATTACTACTCAATACCTCAAGCTTGTTTTGCAATAGGCCTTGCTTAATCGGGCGGATTATAAAACGAGCGAAATTTTTAAAAATAAATTATCGTAACCTAACATAACCTAACCTAACCTAATCTAATCAAACTTTTGGAGTGATTTGTTTGGAGCTCCACAAACTTCCATTATGTATTAATCTTCACAGTGCACCTAAAAGTCAATTATCCTAATACGAAATGCAGTTTATAACAATCCGTCTGAACGTGCAGCTAGCCGCTTTTGGAACTGGCACCGCCTTCAAAGCCGCCTAGATGGAACTGAAGATAATGAAAAATTCGTAACTACTGCGACATATATAATATTAAGCTTCTTTATGACAGTATAAAATTATAGTGGTTGATGGTTCTTTTGACTAATAATTTTAGAAACTGAATAAAAGTAAAGTGCGCACAATGTCATTAATGAACCGGCTTCGCGACTTCAAATTAAATCAACAAGAGCTATGTGATCTACAATCGTGAAAAGAACCATAAAGAATTGTAGACGCCTTTTCCTGTAAAAAAGTTACGGATTTTTTGCTACAATTAGAGACTTTTTTGAAGAAAACTTTGCACCGTCAAGACTATATATCCTTCCATTCATTTTTACTTCATGGCTCATCCTGTTGAAAACACCTGGTTGACTTTCTCAGTAGGTAATAACTTTTATTAGACACAAAAAAAAGTTTTTGCTCATTTCGAATCAGTAAAATGTTAAAGTTAATAATTTCTGGTGGTTACACGAATAATGGGTCCACCTCTATATTTTTTACACTTGTTTTCATTTAATTTTAACCAACTGACGTAATTAGATAATTACGTTAAAATTCTAGTAAATATAATCATGCAGAATGTATACAGAGAAGGTATAGAAAGCAAATGTGATTTAAATTGAAACGTTAATTCCACTGTTTAATTAAGGTACAGCAAAGATAGTAATGGCCCATGGCCCGTGTCCATTTAGAGAAATAATCATTATAGAGCAAAACAAAGAAACTCCAATGAAATTTTATAAACAAATAAAACAGTAATTTATTGGAACTACCAGACGTGGATGGCGATTTACAACATGGCATAATTATTTTCGATAAATCACCGACCAAAACTTAAAAAACTTTCTTGTGTTTCATTCCCACCAGCTATTCGTGCTGGTGGACGGGCAGTCCCTCCGACCTACTTTATAGTGTAAAGCCGGAGTGTAGGGCGTAAGGCCCTCTTCAGCCTCCTTTCAGAAATCGTGGGAATTATGGAGAGAAAGATGATACGGATGAAATGAAGACAGAAGAGAAGTGAAGGATTATCTATGGAATATTACTGCCCCAGCATTTGTCTAAATGATCCAAAGAAACCACAGAAAACTTGGACCAGAGCAGCCGAACCCGGGTTCGAACCGGCGACCTCCCGAATGCTAAACATGATCTAGAGCACTAGACCACGCCGCCCAACCAAATCGAAGGTATCTTTAAATGTGAACTGATGCAATATCTAATGATGGCAATATATCGCCATCTACAGATATATGCTGTTAACTAGAAGTATTTCATATGTTACTAAGGAATCTACTTGTCCAATTGAATTTTATAGCTAATCTAAGCTTATATACGTGATGGGCAAATAAACCAATTTAATAAGAATGGTATAGAGTAATAAGAGCACAATTATTTTTAAAACATTTGTTTTTTAAAATATCGAAAAACTTAAATTTTATATTTTCCAATTTTACCTCGCTCTTACTAACACGCAACATTGTCAAATCAGGATTACAATTTGATATTGTCCAGTCTACATCTTTGCTAATCATTTTTGAACTTTGCAGATATCTTCGTCAACGTATCAGAAATATGTTTTCAAATTTTTATTAAATGCTCTCTATCATAAGCATTTGAAAATACTATTTTTGTCCAATCATAATAGAATTCTCAAAACGGCACCTATGTGTTAAATAAATTGTCGATTTTTTAATATACAGGGAATAACTAAAGCTCTTGGTCAAACTTCATTTATGTAATCTATGCAACTAAGAGTTAAAAAAAAATCATATCGATATGTGTACAAAAATGCTTCTTTCTTTATTTAAAAAAAATCCAAAATTATTCAAAAAAATCAAATAAAACAGTAGGAAATATCCAGATGGATCGAAAGAGGTTAAAAAAAGGAATCGAATGACAAAATTAAATGAAGTTATTCGTATTTGAAGTTTTTAAACTTTGTTTTTCTTTTCTGAACGCCCTGTACAAATTATAAAGCTTAGTTTTGGTATGACGTTAACGTTAGCCTTATGACTTGGCTATAACTAGTAAAAAGTAAAAATTTCAACATTCTAAGTCATTTTTTATGGAAGTTATGATTTTTTATAGTTCGGGTTGCGGTGCAATCTTTTTTCCAATAAATTAAATTATCTCAAAAACTATTCATCGCACAATGGGCATACAAGTTGGTTATCAAAGTCATCTTAAAATTTCATGTTTCATACGAATTCATCGTGAAAAATATACAATTCCATTTAAAGTAAGAAAGTTGATATCAATCGGAAGTGCCCGACAGTTAAAATTATTTTAGTTAAATAGATCATCCTTAATATCCAAAATTTTCAAATATGTAACATTCTTAGTTCCGTAAAACGTCTAATGTACCATTCAGTTAGAATGACTCTGTACATCTCCAATTTTTGTAAAAAGTTTTTAAACTATCGGTATTCACTGTTGAAAAATAAGAAACGTAGAAGAGTTGAGGTAAGAAAATTATTTGACATATATGTTTAGTAATTACGATGCTTCGGGAAGGCGGAAGCTAGATTAATTTTCAATTTAATTGAAGTTTAATTGCAGCTGCAACTGTTGATAACAATATTAAACATCCCAGCATAATAGTTTAGTAGGTATCGCTAATAGGTTCTGAAAGCGAAATTGTCTTGCTTTAGATAATTATTAAATTTCCATATCGACAACTGCATATAACTAATTTGAAATCAAATGGACAATAAATAAGATAAAATTTTTAATTTGTTTTGTCACTCGAAAAAGAAAATGAAAATTGAATTGAAATCTTCTATTTAGATATACGAACATATGTAACATATAAAGTGTGTGTGAGAGAGAGACGGATTTCTAAAAATAATTACATAGTAAGTACTCATTATACAAAAGCAAAGTTTGACGAAATATGTGTTATTAATGTTAATACAATAAATAGACCCTTCGGTGGTGACCAATATTTGAAACATTTTTAAAATAAGATTGTAGGAAAAAAACGCTTTTAAATGTTTCACAATTTATTAATATGAACTCTCGATATATTTCGGGTTACATGTGTGTGTGTGTGTGTGAGTGTGTATATATATATATATATATATATATATATATATATATATATATATATATATATATTATATATTGCGAACAATAATATTGCTTAATACTTAATACCTAAATAGTGGTTGATGACAATAAGCACAATATAAACATAAAAAACAAGATGAATACATTGTGAAAACAAAGAGCATTCTTGAGAATGGGCGAATAACGTGAAACATATGTAGAGTCCATCTTAATAGATTTAAACATTTAAAAGCGCTTTTTTTCCGACAATTAAATTTTTTTTATTGATTTTGTTCGAACATACAACAAAACAAATAAAAATTTTCATTTAATAATTAAATAATTAAACACTTGGAGTTGTTTCACAATTTTTTATTAATACACTCTATGTACATTTCGCCTTATTAGGGCATCATCAGGAGTATAAATAGTACACTAAAGCTAAATTATAAAGTTACAAGACTATATATCTAATTTTTCAGTCATGAACTAGTTCAGGATATAAGAGGGGGTTGTTTCCAAAATCAAGCTGATCATTGGTTAAAATTTTATTGTTCAAAATGGCTTTTTTTATTTCCAAAATTTCATAATTATCTAAAATCACCTCTTTGGCGATTTAATATTTTAACATTATTTCTATTAAACAAATGATTTAAATTTATACAATGAGTGGCCAAACCTGTAGTTTGTTGTATTTTATATTTCTTATATGTTCTGCGAAACATGTGCCGATATCCCTTTTGGATTTTCCTATATACATTGCCTGGCAGTTTGCACACGTTATCTCATAGACACCGCTGCAATTTAAATCATCTATCTGATTATCTAATTTGTTGTCGACAAGGTTTTTACCTAAAGTTCTATTGTTAAAGTAAACGGGATTTATATAAATATTTCTTAAATGGTTTCCTATATTATTGCTTAAATTTCCGTAGTATGGAATTTTTCTCCATGTTTTAACTGGCTTATCTGAATTTGTTTTTATAGGAAAAATAAGATTATTTAAATTATGTTTTGATTTTTATGAAAGTATTTTATTGACCACTTCTTCTCTAAAACCGTTATTGACTGCTATTTTTTAATTGTTTTTAGTTCTTCATTAAAATTTTCTTGTGATAATGGAATTTTTAAAAGTCTGTTAATCATGAAATTAATTGTATGTTTTTTGGGTAATTAGAACCATAGGGAATAACGGTGTCATAAGTTTATTTTCTATAAATATCAAAAATAAATTTATTTTTTTCTATTTTTCAATTAAGGTCCAAAAAAATTTAAAGTCCTATTTCTACTGTGTATTGAATATTTTTATTTAAATTATTTAAGTCTTTTAGAAAAAATTTTATTTGTCGTTCAGTGCCAGTCCAAACACACAGAATATCGTCAACGTATCTTAGCCGTAGATGTATGTTTTTATTTAAATGAAAGTTACTTTGGAACAGCTTGATTTCGAAATCATTCATGAAAAGGTGATATAGCTGACCCCATTGGTAACCCTTGATTCTGAGTGAATAATTTTCGACTAAAAAGTTTCAGTGAAAATCTCGAAATTGCTTTCCTATTTATTTTGATTTCTAATAATTTTGTTGCGGGGATTGGTGAATGTGTTTGTGTTATTAAAACTAATTTTGTAATTATGTAGTTGAATAAAACTACTCAGTAAAAATACCCCAGTACATCTGCTACACAGAGAAACAGGTTAGACGAGGGAATCTACTTGTTCAATTGAATCGACGACGCTGCTTATATATATGATATATATGTAAATAAAACTAAAAAGGACAGTACAAATTCTTGCCCTTGCTTCTTGAAATACTTCAGATCAAGAAAAAATTTTTTTGGGCAAAGATATCCCATATGAACGGCTCTCGTTTTACTAAAAGATGTTAAAAAAAATACAAACACAGCACAAATGGACTACAAATATAGATAAGTTAAATTGGTATTCTGCAATCAATAAAACACATATCACTAACCTGGAATGAGTTTATTCAATCGAATGAATTTTTATAAACTGCACTCTTCCTTCCATTGCGCGATAATAAAAAATATTTTGTTATTTACAACGAAAATAATTTATGTTACTTGAAGATGAGCAAAAGCGAATGTTGAAATAATTACAATACCATTTGTTTTTTATTTAAAATTTCTTTCAGTAACACAAAAGTAAGAGTTATGATTTATTTCTGTATTAAAAGATGTTCCAAACATCGTTCAATAAGTTATACGAATAAATTATAGGCCTAATAAAGGGCTTGTGTATCAGGCTGGAACTGATACTCAAACTTTTTTAAGTTGCAGTTGCGGTATTCAAAACTTTATATATATATATATAAGTCAAAAAGATTGAAATTAGTTGACTCTCTAGACTTCTTTCGAACTAAAAGCTTTTTCTACAACTAAACTAGAAAATCATTTTATCAATTCACGACCAAAAGGCGCTTCTCCCAAATGTTTGCGTTTAGACAATCGATACAGTATATGTCTTTCATACGGTGTCGTAGAGAATTGATGATAGCTGGTTACTCACGTCTGTTAAAGATGTAATTCCGTCAGACCTGAATCTATTCAGAGCTTTCAAAAGTGATGAAAACCTTACATTCAATAAAATTGACGATAAGAGGTAAAAAGCTTCGCGAGCTTAAAAAATACCTGTCTACAAGGGATAAATTTATAGAAAAACACAATCATATTGAAAGGAAAAATAGAGAAAATAATTAGGTACCTACCTAATAAGTTTCGTAAAATGAATGTAACAATTCATTGTAAGTTAATTATAACTCTATCTGATTTAGATCCATATCCAAAGGATTAATTTATTAATAAAAATGGTTTTAGTGGTTAAATCTTGATGAATTGTTTTTAATAAATTAGTAATATAATATTTAATATGTTTCTATTTCTTTAATTTTACGTATTTGATGAATTCGTTAGTAAAGACAATAGATTTATATGGAGTGGAAATCTGGGGGTGGGTAATTTAAGAAAGATGTGCAAACTTTAAGCGAGATTATGTAAAATGACGTTGGGGGTATCTAGGAACACTCCAAAATATATATGGAGACCTAAGATAGGGGTTAATTGTGTAAGGTTAGCTATAATAGAAAGGGCGTGTAAATATTTGTGAGGGGTGCTCAGATTGAGTAACGATAGGTGGCCTAAAATATGCCTCCTAGAGGAATGTAGGGCAATACCGAATAGTGTGCCGTCAAAATGGAGTAAATAATTAAAGGAAGTGATATACGAAATGAATATAGGTGAAGTTTTTAAGATGATGTGAGAAAATAAACATATAGATGAGATAGAAGGTTTACTAAATAAGGGTTTAGATAAACTAAAGAACAAAGCAAAAGAAAATGGATGGGAAGCAATCATGAAGTCGTCGTTTAATAATAAAGGAGTATGAAATTAAATTAAATACTGGAGGATTTCACTTTTTAAAGACTTTATTTCTCAACAATATTGTTTCGGCCAATCGGCCATTCTCAAGAAAAAATACAAAGATTACTAAATTTTAAAATATCTAACACTAAATTATAATACTTTAAGGGTTTGAATAGTATAAGCAGATGGTTTTTTGTGAAACATTTTTTAAAAAAGGAAAGGAAAAAAAATACTGCTTTTTTGTTTCACACTGAGAGTTTAATGCTAGACAGTGTAATATTTTACTCTCTTGATAAAGGCTTCAGCAGCCGAAACAATTGTCGAGCATTAAACTCTCAGTGTGAAACAAAAAAGCAGTATTTTTCTTTTCCTTTCCTTTTTTAATACTTTAAGGGTAAATGGTGGGGTAGGTTACAATTTATGGAGGATGAGCGGGGAGTTGTAGGTACAGAGTTCTTTGTGGTTGTTTACTATATTGATATTTTTTATGAATGGCTTTCTTAATCTCTATCGCTATTAGATTAAGAAAGCCATTCATAAAAATATCAATATAGTAAACAACCAGAAAGATCTCTCCGCTCATCTCCCATAAATTGTAACCTACCCCACCATTTACCCTTAAAGTATATTAGTGTTAAATATTTTAAAATTTAGTAATCTTTGTACTCTCTCTTGAGAATGGCCAATTGGCCGAAACAATATTGTTGAGAAATAAAGTCTTTAAAAAGTAAAACCCTCCAGTGTTTAATTTAATTTCATACTCCTTTAGAATTTTTTTTACAAAAAGTACAGAGAACTCATACCGGGTGATGAGGGCGCTCCATACTTAAATAAAAAATGTAAAAATAAGACGCATAATGACATTTGGGCAAGGGCTAAATGCGAAAACATAGGCAGAGCAGGAAAGAAAGGCTTTAAGGAGTGGGTGTGTCCATTGTGTTATTGGGAAAATGATACTTTAGGGCACTTAATGTGTTGTAAAAATGCAATAAGGACCAAAAACGAAAAACTATAGATTTTATTAAGGAGTGGAGAAGTGCGGGAGATGATGTAGACCTCGAGGAATTACTAAAAGAGGCTTTAAAAGGTGACGTGATACCGGAATTATGTTATTATTTCCACCAGGTTGAAATAAAACTAAGGGAATGCAAATATTAGCATGTAAGGGAATTATTACTGGTGAATCGAAATTGGTAAATATAAATAAGATTTGTAACCAGAATGATGGAAGCAACTTGCAAAAACTTCATATAAAGGGGCATGTAATGAAAATAATAAATAAATCTTCTTTAATTTTAGATCCTATTTATAATAAAATTAATGGTATGTTCTTGGTTAGCGTTCTGTCGAAACTGGCAGACGTGAATCGCAATTTCGAACTCTTTGGTTCTCATCAGCACGCCGTAGACAGTTGCTGCAGAACACCATTTTTTTTTGTTGAGTTAACTCGAGATGGGAAAACCTTATATAGGCACCCCCTGAAGGGGGGTAGTGTCAGATTCTTACTGACTAAAAACCCTCTTCGAGTGGGGATTATCAACCAAAAGGTTTTAATATCCCTGGGGTAAATGTGGAGAGGTTGGAATTGGTAAGTGGTTTGAGGAGAGGATTGAGTTGGGTGAGGGGAAGGAACGGGAGCGTTTGGGGAGAGGGCGTACGAAAGACGGTGGCCCACCTCTGACGTGAACGGTGGGCACTCGCGCTAAAAAGCGAAAACAGAACACCAACCAACCTATCTGCTGCCTATAAAGAGGATTAATAAATAAATACAAATAGCGTCGTGAACGCCATCTGTAGATATTTGTTACAGAATCCCACAAATGAGGATGGCATTCACCACGCTGTCTGCATTTATTTATATTTATAATAAACTACTTGAAACATACTAATTACTATATTATTAGTAATTTATTATTTTATCAACTATTTAGGATTAATTGAACTCAATAGTAATTAGCAAGTCAATTGAATGTTTAATGAAATTAATAAACAATGAGTAACCAAAAATATGTTTAAAACATTTTTCTGGAATAATAATTTAACATATTTGTTATTTCTTATTTACTTTACATTGATTCCTTTTTATTTATTACAACGACAAAAATGAAATCAATTATTAAATTATAAAAACCACTGTTAAAATTAGTAAAGCGGTGAAAATTTAATCAAGAAAGGCAGTACAATTTTATCAACAGTAAAATTAGGTTGTTCTAAACTTTATTACAAAAATTACTTTCGCATCATGAGCTTGTCATTTCCAAGAAGAGTCAATTTTCATTTTAGTCGCAACTTTTAACTAAGATAATTACTAAATTGGATACGGGACTGCTGTTTTATAAAAAAATTGTTATTAAAATTTTAATTGACTTAAATTTTAAGCACGTCTTCAGACGAGGTTTTCATTCGCAGACCGAGGGTCCGGTCCTCAATTTATCATTGGCGATTAAATTTCGATGTTCTTCTTTGACCTAAATCTTCTTTTGTTTTATTTAGTGTGTAAGAAGAACACTACTCAAAATTATTTAGTTTAACTATTTATCAGCTAATGATATAAAAGAATCCTATTCTCCTTATAATTAATGTCCTGAGCTACTTTTGGGGTACATTTTTTCGAATCATACATATACTATAAATAATGAAACATTTATTAAGTTTGTGGCCAGAAATTTATGGTAATTATCAGAAGTGGATCAACTCCTTAATATATTTGGCCCATCTGTGACAGAACATAGACAGACAAAATTAAATTCAAGAGCATTATAAAAAGAGAATCATCAAGTAGAACAAATTATAAAGTGTTTTTCAATATTTACGCTCTAGAGTTCAATATATATTTTAAGTTTACCTTAGTTACTAAGTTTCGATGAGTACAATATTTTATTCCGATCTATCTTGCCTAAACATAATACCTAATATACTTTGATATCATTAGTCATGTTGATTATACTCCTATAGATGGTACATATGTTAGTTTTTTGACTGGCTTACCCTCATTTCTTTCCTATTCTCCCTGTTTAATTTTTTCCCGTGTTTGAGTAAGCTTCTTCCATCAATTTCCTTCTTCTTCTTCTAACACTGTTCTATCTTTTTTTATCAGTAACCCATTAAGTACCTCATCCTTCTTTTAATATAGTTTTAACGGGTCCTCCTACAGTTTTATTAGCATCTACACCTTCATTTACACCTGGTTCTTGAAATGTTTCTAAATCATATTGCTCTTGAATTTTCTCGTGGTACATTTTGAGAAAACACCTAAATAATCTTTTTATAAAACATAACAGGCGGGCTGAAAAGTTCGTAGGCTGACCCATAGATGGCGCTACTAGTATCAAATGTATATGATTTTTAGTTAGCCCTAACCTTCAAGAGACGCGTGTATAAATTTGACAGCTGATGCACTATTAGTACCTGAGTTATAGCATTTTTAGTGAAAGAACTTTTGTTACTTTGAAAAAATGGATAAAAAGGAATTTCGTGTGTTAATAAAACATTGCTTTTTGGCAAAAAGAAAATACTGTTGAAACCAAGGCTTCGCTTGACAAACATTATTCGGATTTTGCACCAGGAAAATCAACCGTAGAAAAGTGGTTTGCTAAATTTAAACGAGGCCAAATGAGCACTGAAGACGATGCACGCCGCGCAGTGGACGCCCAAAAGAGGCTGAGAGGCTGTTACCGACAAAAACATCAAAAAAGTCCACAAAATAATTTTTGATAACCGTAAAGTGAAGTTGATTGAGATAGCCTGAGACTCGACCTTAAAGATATTAAAGGAACGTGTTGGTCAAATCGTGAATGAATGAATATTTGGATATGCAAAAGCCCTGTAAAAAGTGGGTGCCGCGCAAGCTTACAATCGACAATCGACCAAAAACAACAACGGATCAATGATTCTAAGCAGTGTTTGGATATGTTCGATATGTGACGATGGATGGATGAAACATGGCTCCATCATTTCACACCGGAGTCCAATGGACAGTCAGCCGAGTGGACTGCACGTGATGAACCGACTCTAAAGCGTGTAAAGATGCAAAAGTCGACTAGCAAGGTTATGGCATCAGTATTCTGTATTCTGGGATGCTCATTCATTGATTATCGACTATCTTAAAAATGGAAAAACCAAAAACAGCGACTATTACGTAGCGTTATTGGAACGTTTAAAAGACGAAATCGCGGAGAAGCGGCCTCATTAAAAGAAAAAGAATGTGCTGTTTCATCAAGACAATGCACCGTGTCACAAATCAATGAAATCGATGGCAAAATTCCATGAATTGGGCTTCGAATTACTTCCGCATCCATCGTACTCTCCAGATTTGGCCCCCAGCAACTTTTTTCTATTCTCAGACCTCAAGAGGATGCTCGCTGGATAGAAATTTCGCGCCGATGAGGAGGTAATCGTAATCGCCGAAACTGAAGCCTATTTTAAGGCTAAAGATAAATCGTATTATAAAAATGGTATGGAAAAATTGTACGACCGCTATAATCGTTGTATCGCCCTCGAAGGGAAGTATATTGAATAATAAAATCAAATTCTATCAAAAAAAAAAAAAATTTTTTTTATGCTAGCCTGTGAACTTTTCAGCCCGCCTGTTATATACAAACTGACATTAATCATTTCAGAATCTTTCAGTTTTTCAAAATCTTTTATCTTATTTTTAGTATCCTCCACTTGATGAACTATAAGATTATTTACATTTTACATACGTTTTGTACATGACAGATTATTCGACTATTCCACATATCATCCCCGGATTTTATAAAATAGTTAATTGTACTCTTCAAGAATTCTTTCTGGATCCAGCCTTGTTGTTAAACACTGTTCACAGTTCGGAGTAAATAGTTTTAAATGGCGTTATACTGCAAGTAACTTCATATTAATGAAAATTCAAGTCAAACAGTCTTTATCGATTTTCGATGCAACACATAATGGTTATTTGCGATCTACCTTAGGTAACAAAAATTTCTTTAGAAATAACTCAGCAATGCTAATTCGATTGGCGTTGCAAGCAATGATTGAATATTAAAATTTCAAGACGCAAATCAATTCAGATTGAAAATTTGTGCAATTGTTCTCGAATATTTTGACGAATCATTTACTGTTACGCTAAAATCGCATTTTAAATCTTATTATGGAGGAGCTGCACTTGCTTTTATGAATGTAAAATAGTTTCGTAATTTGGTTCCATGAAAGCGATGGCAGCTGTTACGTTTACTGCTATGAAGTACTCCTAAATACAATAGCCTATTAGCCAATAAAACGAGAGTAATGTTAATGGATCGTCATCAATTGATTTGTGAAATGCGAACAAGCATATTGCATTAATTAAAAGCTCTATTGAGCTTTATGTATGTAGAGTAGATGAATTTCTGAACGTACGATCACCTATATTTGATTGCAATTGATCTCCATAATTATCAATCTGAGTATTTATTGAAGACGATTTAGTACGTAATTTGTTGGACCTTCTAATGTTATCAGAACGCTCCCGCTTAGGAAACGCAGCCTTCAAATGGCCAGGCACGACATCTTCCCTTTTCCGACAGCTCAAACGATTTGATAATGGAAATATATACATATATATATGTATATATATATATATTACCGGCCAAACTCGATTTCAGGACAAACTAGTTTTGCCTAGGCTAAACTAGTTCTTCCTATACGCGATAGGATTAACTAGTACAGCCTAGTCCAAACTAATTTTTCCTAAGCCCGATAGGATAAAAGAGTCTAGGCTAGTCCAAACTGATTTGTCCTGATATAAATACGCACACTCTAGGATAAACTGGTGTGGCCTAGTGTAAACATTATAGTATATCTTTTTCATGGTTATTAACTTCGGTAACGTTATCATCACTGTCTCCTGTCAGGTTAAGTTAGGTTAGGTTATGTTAGGTTAAGTTAGGTTAAGTTAGGTTAGGTTACTATAATGCTTACACTAGGCCACACCAGTTTATTCTAGAGTGTGCGTATTTATATAAGGTTTATCCTATCGGGCTTAGGACAAATTAGCTTGGACTAGGCTATACTAGTTTGTCCTGAAATCGGGTTTGATCGGTAATATATATATATATATATTATATATATAGATTAGAAAATACATTACAGGTGATAGCAATATTTAAGGTCTTATCTAGATCTGTCTTCAGTCTGTTAGGGTGAATGAAAAATTGAATACTTAATTAGTTTCGTAATACAGGCCCGTAAAAGGGCTGATTACCAAAGTATATATTAATTTAAAAACTCTAGTCAAAATTAGAATTGAGAAATTATATTTTTCAAGGAAGCAGCATGTGACAAAACGGTGGAGGCGACAGGCACGCATTTTCAGATAAATGTATTTCTATAGAACTTTTTGTTACTTATGTTACTTTTGTTAACTTATGATGAAATTTTTGAATCTGACTCTGTAACTGAATAATAAATTTAAATAAACGTAGATGAATTTAAGTCATAATAATTAAACGTGACAGTATGCTACAGTAGGTTAATAAGTATGAAGTTGATAAATACATATTAAAAATAATGAAATATTAGAAGAATTTTTAGTAGGGGTAAATTTTAAATACATTAATGCGATATTAATTATTGAATTCAATTAGGGAAAAATTTGTTACTGTTGTCACGCCCCTGACGAGACTCGAACCCGGGATCTTTGGCTTTACGCACCAATGCTTTTGCCACTAAATTACGAGATGATTAATAATAATATACATTGATTCCGACGTTCTGTGACTTAGTAAGTACACTCGTCGTTGCTACTGTTGTCATTCTCATAGCTTAGTAGCAAAAGCATTGGTACGTGATAACAGTAACAAAATGTCCCTCATTGCATGAGGTAATCTGTAGTGTGTATAAATTAATTCAATAATTAATATCGCATTAACATATTACAAATTTGTACAGTGGAAAAGTTGATAGAACATTGAATAGTCTTTTACTCAAATTTTTTTTTGTACTTTTTACTCCTATTTGTATAAATATGGAATCAACAGAAACAACTACTACAACGGTTGTGGGATTTGGCTCTTGGTTCGTAGCGTCTGCTTGGTGGGACGTGTTCGAAATGTGGTATCTTTGATCTTTAATATTTAGACGAAGAAGGATTTTAATACCTACTTTTTTTTAATACTTCTATTTCAGCTTCTAATTTGTTTCTAATTAGCTATTTATGGGTTAGAGGAAATCCTGCCAACTTATCTTTCCTTTTTCTTATTGACTTCGACAGTGCCCTTCCTTCTCCTACTCTTTCTAATACCTTCTCTTTTCTAACCCTTTCGATCCACGGTATTTTCAACAGCCACCTATAACACCACATCTCAAACGCTTCTAAAATTTTATTTTTCGCCAAGGCCACCATCCAAATATTCACTTTTATTAGGTAATCTTTTCCGAGTTCCTTCAATAATCGATCGCGATTACCGAAATTATTTCTTTTTCTAAGAACGATTCAACCCTGTGTTATCCTTTGCTTTATGTCTCTACCGCTTTTCCATCTTTAATTATCTTACCTCCTAGATATCAAAAATCACCGACTTCTTCTAGCTTTTCGTCTCCAAAGTTCAACTTACATTTTTTGATTTTTTTTGTATTTATAATCGTACTTATCGAATGATATAATAATTTTCAATTAAAGTCTGATAGACAAACACGTTCAAATTTTTTAACCCGTAGGTACCTACTATTTTTTTCCATATATTGTAAGTATATGTACTAATTTAAATTGAGTTTATTGTTGAACTATTCTGAACAAAATTTATACTTGTCAAATATTATGGGTGGGAATAATAAAAATGAAGTAGAGTAAAACTTTTAACTAGCCCAAAAGGTAATAGCTCCGGTACTTTGAACTCACCATTCAGTTCTAAGCGACAAAGTCAAAATTTTATAGGAGTATATTTTAATTGTTTGTAATTATATTAAAAAGAAAAACAAATTATTAATTGAATTGGCTGTTACTTGGTGAAAGTTGTACATATTAACTGATATAATGACATACTCAAAACTTTTCACAAATTTTTATTGTTATCACGACTATAGTTTCACTACACTGTAGCTTTTTCAAGTGATTTAGGTATACAAAGTTCTTTACAAATTTCGGAACTTAAATAGCTTAAACTACCAGGGTTGGTGGGGGAACAAATTTAACAGAGGTCAATTATTTAGTTCTATTTGATCATTTAAAAGTATCAAATTTCAGACGAGATTAAATACATTAGAATCATTAGAAATTAATAAAATGAAAAACTACAACATTAACTTACTTTTACATGATCAAATAGAACTAAATAATTCACCTCTGTTAAATTTGTTCCCCCACCAACCCTGGTAGTTTAAGCTATTTAAGTTCCGAAATTTGTAAACAACTTTGTACACCTAAATCACTTGAAAAAGCTACAGTGTAGTGAAACTATAGTCGTGATAACAATAAAAATTTGTGAAAAGTTTTGAGTATGTCATTATATCAGTTAATAAAAACAAATTATTTAAATGTTGTTTTTTGGACTAATGACAAGAATCAATGAGTTCGCATTTGAGTACTTAATTCTATAGTCAGGTTTAAATATCTCATTTTGAACAAAAATGTTACCTAGAATCCAATCGTTCGCTTTTTGTAAAATGAAGTATGAAACTCAGAAATACGTGGCGTATGTCTTTGAATAATTGATTCACATACAACATCTCAATAATGTTACTATAACATTTTTCACCAAAAAATTCTAAATATACAGGGTGGTTCACAAAGAAATTTTATTGTCGTATTTGAATGTTAATAACAAAAATACTGAGTTGTGGTCAGTATCTGTGTCCTTTTATATGTTGTCCAGAAGTAATTCTTAGGTTGTCATGTTTTGTCTCGTTCGGACCGGAATCCTTTATAATATTTCGAGCAATATCAGGAAATCGAACAGGACATTTCTTTTTATTATTATGTCAATACTGTTCGCGGAATTGCGTATGTGCGAGAGAATAAAGTTTAACGACGGCTATCCGAAACACTTTAAAATGGAAGGAAGCAACGGTGGCTCTTTTTTATTACCTTCACAAGACGGTAAAACTATAAAATTTTGTTATCCACGCCGAAACTCCAACAATCCCCTAAAATCTTACCAACTTACGGCTTGAGTGTAACGAACCAAATAATTAATTGCAAATAAATATTGTTAATTATTTCGCTATCATTTTTGAACATTTATATAGAGATACTGTATCGTTAAGTATTTCCCGTAAATAAACCATTAAAATGTTAAAATGCGTACATCAGAGTGGACGGAATAGGGAAATACGAAAATGTGAAACTTCGTCAAAGCGAGCAACAAAAATTCTACACAAGTGATAAAGGAAACTCTAATTAAGTTTTTGAGAGCTTTCTAACGATGTCCCACATTTTTAGTTCGTAATATTATCATAAAAAAATAAATTGATACTTGAGAAGGAAAAACAAAAACAAGTGTGCTAAATATAAAATAAAATCGCTTTTTTGATGCGGAAGTTTCCTTTTTTAGGATGGGTTCAGACAGACAGACAGGGAGACAGACCGACAGACTTAAGAAACTCATTTGATATTCAAGTCGAAACCTTTGAAATATCAACAGATACTGATCGGTCATTGAAGGAACTCGGAAAAGGTTATTAAAAGTGTATATTTGGAGCGCGGCTATACGAACAAAAGGTTTATGAAGAATAAACATATTTATAAGATGAGTGAAGAGCTAGGCCAATGGTCGCCACCCTCTGACAGTGCCATGGCAACGGTGTCATCAGCGACAAGTTTGCGGGCCCATCGTTACCCACCCATCTCGAATTGGGAAGAGATCGCGGCAGGTCGGTCAGTCTACTGCATCTACATGCTCTTTGTACGTGTACGTTAGTTACTCTGTGTGTATTTTACGAATATTTTTTACTATCGGGACAAGCTTGGCGATACTAATTAGTATCTATATCTACCATCTATATTGAGAGGAATATTCGAGGACATACTAAACCTAATTTTAAGTTCAGTTATTCTCGTTTTTTTCTTTTTGTAACTCTTCACCTGGTTTTGAAGGTACGAGCCGCCACTGGTTTGAATACGGAATAGAATTAACATTTAGATTAGTGCATTTTTAGTGAAATAGGGCCATGTCCCGTAGTTCTTCATAGGAAGTTAAAGATCTTTTACAAATTATTATTACAAACCACTATTTTGCGTTTCTGAAAGAGATTTTCTCCCAGTACTTACATAAACCAAGAAAAAATACGAAAAAGTAGATTTTCACAAAAAGATACTCAATAATTTTAAGGATTCGACAGTGCAACATGCGTAAAAGGACAATATAAAATAAAAAAGTCTTACTTTATTATTTATAACCAATCTGACAATTGTTTCTTTGAAAATGACCGAGTAATGGCCCAAACAATTGTCAGATTGATAATAAATATTTTGTGATAGCTTACCAATTACTAAATTACTCAACCAATTCTACCACTAAACTACGATTTTGTGACTTTGTAAGTACGTTCATTGTTGTTGACGCTGTCATCTCTAGTAGTTTAATGGTCAGAGCATTGGCGCGTAAAGTCAACGGTCCCGGATTCGATTTCCGGCGAGGGCGCGATAGCAGTAACAAAACAATTTTCCTCAATAATTTGAGGTACCCAGTAGTAGGTAAAAATTAATTCAATAACTTAACATACTGAATATTTTGTATTTAGTCACAATTGTGGCAATTCGTTCTGTTTTGGACAATTAAATAGTTTAACAGTTACATGTAGCAAAACACAATTTTAAAAGTGCAAAACGCAGAGAAAAACTGGAGCTTGTGAGCAGCATTATATATTTTTGCTGTCATTTCTGTCTGTCCCAAGCGTATAAACAAAGCGTTACTCAGTTTCTAATGTCACTTGATAAACACAAAAGAAATGAAGACAGCTGTTTATAAAAAGTGCGAAACGTGTCATCTCACCCATTCAACAATTGCGTGGTTCTTTCATTAAAAATATCAGCGAGACAATCTAGCAAGTCGTTTTTTAAAATATAAGCTTCGCAAAAAAGAAACTAATAACGTTTTAAGGTATTTTTACAGTTCCAAAATAACTGCCTTCATTAAACTTAAGTTGTTATTATTTTTGCTTTTGTTTGCCTAATACATAGATTTGTATTGTTGTAACGAAAACAATATTCAGAAAACGTGGCATGGAAATTTTAAACAGATTTAATAATGTTACCTATGCCAGCTGTTCTGGGCTTTGTACAACAATCATTTAATGCCTATATTGATAACAGATAAAAATGCAAACGCTGATAAACGCTTTATTTATTTAATGAAGCTTATAAACGTTCACCAGAATTCGCTACCTAATAATTAAACTGCATTCCGTTTACTTATAATTTAATTGATGAAATCCATTGAATTTGCTACTGTATTGATTTAGTTGATAGATTACTTCATTTATTGTTATATTATCGAGAAAATGGCTGTGAATGAATTATTCAACACGGGCATCATTACGTTTTTACCTAACCCTGGTCAGAGTATATTGTCACGAACTGTACTTGCGGTTTGTGGTGGTTCAGTCCTAATTAACACCACCTTCCCGGAATAGATAATGGATATTCTCGACCTTCTTAGATACGCCTGGAATATTCTAGAAATGATCAATAAAAAGACAATAGTAACACGAGAAGGCTGTAGAACGTTCTAGAAGGAATGCTGAAAATTATAAAAGCGATTGCACTGGGCGGACCGAGCGGCGTGGTCTAGTGCTCTAGATCATTGCTTACCATTCGGGAGGTTACCGGTTCGAACCGGGTGCGGCTGCTCTGGTCCAAGTTTTCTGTGGTTTCCTTGGATCACTTAGGTAAATGCTGGGGCAGTAATATTCCACATATAATCGTTAACTTCTCTTCTGTCTTCATTTTGTCCGTCTCATATTTCTCTCCCTAACCACACTATCCACCCATTCCCACGATTCCTGCAAGGAGGCTGAAGAGTGTCTTGCGCCCTACTCTCCGGCTTTGCACTACAGTGTAGGGCGGAGAGACGAGTGGCTGATGGGGAACGAAACACAAAAAAGTTTTCAGTAGGGAAACTAACCGCTGCTGTATCTGATACTTGCATCCAAATTCATATGCGTGTATAGAAGATGGACGTGGAAGACATATTTTCGTTTTTTTTAATTTTAAGTTACCACATACAAACATTTTTTTTGCGTAGTCGTTTGAAAATGTGTCTAGGTCTGAACAACTTCATATAAATAAATGTAATATCTGATAATATCTGTATCTCAGATAATAAATTTGTCAACGGAGGCTGGAGAGCCGAGATGCAGAATTCATGAATCTGGAAATTGTATCTGCAGCTCGGCTGCGTGTGAACAGCTCCATATAAGTATCTACGTGTGTTAGGGTCCTTCAAGTTCTACAACAAGAGTAATCAATGACACAATATTCAATTGCAAAATTTATATAAATATAAAAACCATTGATGCTGGGCCCTTTGGCAGCAGTATTTTAGACTGAAGTAAAACATAAATTTTATATTTCGGAAACAATTGTGTTTATATATGATAGTGACTCTTCGATGATTTCTGTAAATAGATAAGTCCTTTTGAAAGCATCGTTTTAATATACAAAAAAGTTTTTTTTTTTGCGAACCGACTCAGTTTGTTTACATCGTGCGTTGACAAGTGACAGGATCGATAGACAGACGATCGATAATCATAGAGTGGCGGCAGTTGAATGCGAGTATAAGTAGTGGCGAAGATACGGCGACGGGAGAAATAGATTTACTAGTGTGAAAAATTGTGTAAACTTGTGTTAATAAGAACTGTAGTTAATTTAATTTTAGTTTTTAATAAATTTCGTTGTTCTCGTTCGTTTAATTGTGGTTTCGTAACTGAACATGTCACAATATCAAAAAGGGAGAAAGGAACCCCTGGCCCCATCAGGAGAACTAACGTCCCAATTTCCTTAACTAGTACGTTATTGGCAATTTTATGGACTTTATGAAGAAAAAATAAATTAAAATTAAATATCAGAGGAAGAATTGATGAATTGATATTAATTTAATGTCTTGATGGTTTACCAATTCGATTTCTATAAGACAATATATTTCAGTAACTATTTGCGTGAGAGAAAGAAAGGACCCTTAATTTTTACGTACGAACGAATGGAATTTTATCACAAGAACTGTCAAGTTAGCAATAGATATACATGTATTTGTATATAAGTTATATTAATTAGTGGTGTTAATTTTAAAAATATCGATTATGTTGAAGACTCGTTGACACGTACCTTTTTGTTATTATATTTGAAACGAAAACAATTCTTTTTACTAGGTACTTATGTCATACAAAACACGCAGCTATAACGGATAAAAATGAGGGTGAAGTGATAATTGACATCTTGACAAATGCTCTCATTTAAGGCAGTTTTTAGAAGGTCACGATTTTCTCCTTTTTTCGTCAGTCAAATCAAGCATGTACGGCTAAATTTCACCAACATTACATGAACCATTTCTTTGAAATAACGACCATATATGTACATATAAATTGGTAATATTAGAATTTTACAAGAAATCACTCTCACAAGGTTATGGAATTTGTAAATTTATTTAAGACCTCTTATCTTAAATGCAAAAATGAAGTAGTATTTAGATTAGTTGCATTTTGAAATAATCAAATTATACGAAAAATCACTTATGTCGAACCATTAGGAATATAGCAATAACATCTTTTAGGTATACAAAAAAATAAAATTAAATAAATCAATCATATATATATAGTCCTTTTTATTGCCTTTGTAGCTTATACCATTTTAACTATGCAATTCGTAAAAGTCATTTCTTCTGTACAACTCATTCCATTTTCTGCTAACTAATAAACAGCTAGATTTTGTAACAGTTCTTGTTTTGTATGAAGTACGAGAGTAAATCAAATATAAACGGTAATTTTACTATTTAGCTTAGCATTTAATTACGATCTAGAGGATTCGATGCTCGAGTGTTGTTTGGTTTATGAGGAGGGAGAAACCGGCGCAGGTAACAGCTGCGTTCGGTTCTGTTTGCAGTACAGCCATCCATGACTGAGCGCAAGGTACCTTCGTCTGTTAAACTACTACATTGTCTCAGAATCGAGTGTATACGTGGGTCGGAGAACAGAGAATTCAGGGATGGGCGAGAACGGTCGAAAATGAAAGTCATGAACAAGTCTCACAAATGACAACATCTGTGCTGTTCGAGAACTAGTTGCAGGTGATGATCATCAGCCGGTTAACTATTGAACAAATCTCATCAGAAATGGGTATGTTGCTATCAGCTATAGGAGTGTTCAATCCATCATCACTGATAAACTTGGCTGTAGAAAAATTAGTGCTCTCTGGATTCCAAGGTTGTTGACCTTCGACGAAATCAAAAACAGGTCAGGTCGGAGATCAGTAAAAGACTTCTGAATCAATTTCTACAAGAAGGGGAGTTTTTTTAGGCGTATCATCACTTGTGATGAAATGTGGGTCCACCACTACACTCCCGACTCAAAAATGGCGAAAAAAAGAATGAAGACTGCCCTGTCAAAGCCAAAACCCGTCTCTCAGCCGGAAAAGTGCTTGCGACTGTTTTATTTAACTCAAGGGGAGTTTTACTCATTGATTTCTTCACGATCAACGAACAGTGACAGCAACGAGCGGCCTACTATTCTGAGTTGTTACAGTCGACAAAAATTGAGAAATCGCGTATCGGAGCAAACGACGGGGAATACACATTCGAGACGTCGAGACGTCATCCTTCTTCATAACAACGCCAGGCCACACATCGCAGTTTTGACAAGGAATAAATTGGAAGAAATGGGCTGGGAAACCCTCGAACCTCTATAATCCTCCTTATAGCCCTGACTTGTCACCCTGTGATTATATTTTGTTCGCGCTCTTGAAACAATCATATGGAGGCAAAAGATTTGAAAGCAATGAATAAGACTCCTCTACTTCTTGTATGTGCGCAATTAGCTGACAACCTACACAACCTGTGTAGAGCACGAAGGTGACCATTATCAACAAATTTATTTTACAAAATTACCGTTTATATTTGATTTACCCTCGTAAAAGTAAAAGTTGAAAAAAGGCTCTTTCAATTTTCTACATACAATTTCCCAAAGATACAAAAGGATATCCGAACAAATCCAGAGGAAAAGTAGTTTTTTCGGACTCCATTAATGGTTTCCTAAAAAAAAAATCTTTCTATGAAACATAAGCTTAAATGTCTCGAAAACCGTGTTTTTTACTTTTAGGTTACAGTATCTAGGAAACCGAGCCATCAGAAAAATTCTAAATTCAGAGTGTCAAAAACCTTTAGAAGAATATACTTTGCTTATTGGGTAAGAGGTCTATCCAAAGTTTTTCGGCTTGTGTTATTTAAGAAATTCTATTCTACAGACAAATTTCACTTCTCTTCTTTTTTATTTATCTCTTCCAAACCACTATACCACTACACACCCATTCCCACGATTCCTAAAAGAAGGCCGAAAAGGGCCATCCACCATACCCTCCGGATTTGCACTACAATGTAATTTGAAGGATCTGCCCGCACATCAGCGTTAGCAGATGGTATGAAAATGAAGCACGTAAAAACTTACTCATTTGATAGAATATTTGTCAACGAATTTTTCATTAAATTGAATTAAAAAAAATGGGTATAAGGTAGCAGAATTCTATATACAAGTAACGATGGATTACCTACACAAATCAATCAAGTTCTTCACATAAGTTACGAGTTAAGTAGTGTTACTGACAAGACAGAACGTTCTAGTTAAAGAGCAAAGTACATAGTAAATGACGTACCACAACTTACTACAAAATAGACAGGTCTTAACAAGAGTAAGTAAAGCAATTTATCTCGCAGAACTCAATAAACACTTGACCGTATTTTTTTTGCAAGTGTGATCGTACAAAGTGGTTTTCTGGCAACCGCTGAAAGACGTTTTCATCTTTTAAGAGAAAATCAAAATAATATTATGTTTCCTACATACTCAAGCCACTTATAAAGCGATTTCGGTTAATGTATGTGTAAGAAAAATAGTGTAAACAATATTTTAGGACACTGCATCCTTAGATCAAATATCGATACTCCATTCACGTACTGTATTAATGGTGCAGACATTGAGGGGCTGATAAATAGTCACAGAAAGGCAGTAGATCGATATGTGTGGAAAGAGGTTAATGGGATAAGAAATAACTTTGATGAATTTTGATTTTATTGAAATTCGGTTTACTGAAACAATGGAAGACAAAAAATATTAAGTTAACCAAAAATCAGTAAATTCAACGTTTTTTTTGTGTTTACTATCTTAGATGCGACAAGTGCATTACGCAAGCAGTAAAGATTTAAATTACCATTACTTACGAAAACAGGAAACATTCGTAAAGACAATATACTCTCAACCTTAAACTATATATTCTATTTAAAAGCGAAAACTGTTGATTAAACAGGCGTTTTACTTGGATTAGCATAATATTGGCCAGTTCATAAAATACGGCATTCAGAAAATAACCAACAAAAGGTTCAGAAAACTGTTATCTATTTTGTGAATGCTGTATTTTAATAATAATAATATAATATCCTGTTAAGGCTCTCGACAAACCGCAATGCTCTGTTTTAGACGATTTAGATTTTTCTGAACCCCTGCAAATGGATAGCGATAAAAAATTCAATAAATTCAAATATCTCCCTTCTGACGTAAATTGGTTTCTAGAACCAAAAATTAGCTAAGAGACAACTTTTTTACAAAATTATTGAGCAAAATTTTTTTGTATTTTTAGTCGAAATTAAAATGAGAAGAAAAATGTAGGTCATTCTGCTAGGCAAATTTGTTAAATGAAACCAAAGTAACACATGGATTGAAAAGTCCCGGGCCTAACTCATAGATGGTGCTAGTTGTATTGCATTCACCTCTTTTTCAGTTAGTACTAATATTTCATGATATTCTATTCATTTGTTTGTGAGTTATTTTATTGTGCTAAGAGTGACTCTATTCAGCTACTTTTATTATTTTCTAAACAATGGATTAAAAAAATTTCGTGTTTTAATTTTACACTGCTTCTTGATGGGAAAAATACGAAAATACGAAAAAACGAAGCAATGGCTTGAAAAGTGTTATAGAGACTCCGCTTAATCGGATACAATCCAGACAAAATCAAACGTTGGTTTGTTGGTTTGCTGACTTCAAACGTGGTCGTAGAGACACTGATGATGCAGAACGCAGTGAACGTCCAAATGAGGCGGTAACACCAGAAAACATGAAAAAAATCCACAATGATGATGAATTTTGAGTGATCGAAAAGTGAAATTGCGTGAGTTAACTGACATCGTGAAGATATCAAAAGAACGCGTTGGCTTTTCATGCATATGGCACGAGCATTTGACTATGAGAAAGCTCTGTTCAAAGTGGGTGCCGCTTATGCTCACTGTTGACCAAAAATAAGAACGTGTTGATGATTGTTAGCAGTTTTTGGCCATGTTTAAACATAACAAACCGGAATTTTTGCGTCGATATGTGACATTAAATGAAACACTTCTCTCTTGAATCAAAACGATCGTCATCAATCTATCTGAGTGGACAGCAACTAGTGAACCTCGAGCAAAGTGCCCGAAAGCACGACAATCGGCTGAAATGGTTATGGCCTCAGTGAATATTTGAATATTATATAGCGTTATTGAAGCGTTTGAAGGATGCAAAATGAAATTGCAAAGAAATGACCGCATATGGAAAATTTTCAAGACAACGCACCGTTTCACAAGTCAACCAAAACAATGTCAAAACTACATGAATTGAACTTCGAATTGCTCCCAGCGACTGCTGGCTTTTCGCAGACCTCAAAAAAATGCTCGCCGGCAAGAATTTTTGCTCGAATGAAGAGGTTATCGTTTTATCGCTGAAGCTGAGGCTCATTTTGAGGCAAAAGATAAATTGTTCTACAAAAGTGGTATTGAAATGTTAGAGCGGCGCTGGAACGATTGTGTTGCTCTTGATGGAGATTACGTTGACGGATAAAGTCAATTTTGAACAAAAAACACCGTGTTTTCTTTGTTAGACCCGGGACTCTTCAGCCCATGTGTTATATTTGGCATAGGTTCATTTAACTGTTTTTGAATGATTTAAATAATAATTCAGTAGTGGTTAGTTCATCCATACAATAAAATTTAAGGAGCAACATTAAATGAAGTAATCTTGACATTTATTTACCATTTATTTACCATTTACAAACTAAAATCATGATTTTAGTGTTAACTAAACCAAAAAATTGTTCATACCCAAAATACTAAAATTTAAAATGATGTACTTCTTATTTATATTATTACGATTGTAATAATTATTTGTTTGGATCAAACCAATAATTAAAATTATTATTAATTTATTTCTTTTAATCTTAAGTAAAAACTTCCATTATTACGACACAATAAAAAATAATAGACCACTGCGAAACACTAACCAACCTCCTTAAATATTGACCTTTAAACTTTTTCTTGCTTCACCCCTGTAATGAATTTCAAGTTTCTGAAAAACTACATCTACTCTGTGTCACTGCTACACATATAGCGGATTCGTTTTCCTCTCCAATTTCTATTATTTCCTCTCGCCATCGTAATTAACTGATTCAATTACTGTCTCCTCACAAGAGGATATCGGTAAATTTTATTTTCTCTGTCATCTCTTTTTGTTCTTTCACCCGCCACTTCAGAAATACTCAATATTGGAATCCACTTTCTATCAAATAATGGATTTCTTTCTATATAAATCAATTAAGGATAACAGTAGTAAGAATTCTGGTATATCCTCAGACGACGCTATTAAACAAAACTTCTGCAGTAGATCGCATTGACTTTTCAATTGTTAAAAGTTCTTATCATTTACTAGACTACAAACTTACTTTTTCGAATACAAGTAAAGTTGCTTACATCGTAGCATTATCAAACCTACAGTTCTCAAAAGCTGAACAGCAAGTGCTATTAAGAACGCAACTTCAAAAAAACATGATTTTTATACGAGGGTGTATCAAATACAAACAGAACTGATAGTAGTAGATGCGCAGATGGCCTATACCGCTAAGGAAAACGAAGAACCAACCACAATTCGCTCGAGTTGCTTAAGAAACAATGAGCGAGGCAGGAGTGCAGGGTCTCTCTGGAGTAACGGATTATTATTAAGTTTTTGGCCAAGGAGGGGATGAATCCAACCGAAATTTTGCGGCGAATATAGGCACAGTTCGGGGATAACACCTTATCAAGAACTTGGGTATTTGCATGGCACAAGGAATTTTCTAAAGGCCGTGGAAAAAGTCGAGAATGAGAGCCATGCTTGCCGCCCAAGGACAAGTGTGATCGAAACAGTGTTTTTTGATCGCCAAGGTGCTTTTCACGTTTACTTTCTCCATGATTGATGCACAATTAATATTATTCTGATCATCTGGATACCGAAAAATTGTCATTTAGTAGGAAAAGGAAGAAGCAATCGGTCAGAAGTGCCATTCCATTGCAAGTCTCTTACGGCTAATGCCTCAAGGTAAAAATTGAATATATTAGGCTGTGAAACGCTGGAACATCCGGTATATAGCCTCGACTTGTCCCATTTTCACTTCTTTCTTTCTTTTTGGGCCCCTGAAAGAAGCGCTTGAAGACCAACGTTTCCACGAGAACGACGCAGGGTATGTATTTGTGTTCCAATGGTTACAAGAGCGTCCGAAGAGTTTCTACGTTTGGTTAAGGCTTTCGCGTCCAGTTGATGATTCGGGCCTAAAGACCGTCGTTGGCTGGAATTACTTCCTAACGTTAGTTAGTCAGCACGAGTGACGAACTTCTTTAGAGATCCTTCCATCTCCAGCCATTTCAACCAACGACGGCTTTTAAACTCGAATCAGCACTACACTAGTGCAGTTTCTACAATAATGGCATAAAAAAGCTCTCAATCCAATATTAAAAATATATTTTAAGGGCGGGAGACTGTAAAAATAGTATATGTATCAAAGTCTAATAATATAGTTCGAATTTCTTACAAAACCAATCCCGTTTATATTTGATACACCCTCGTATAATCCCATCTGTAGATATTTAGTACTAATTGTGAATTCCTTGATGTCTAACAAGGTTCGTTTTAATTAAGGATATTGACTTATTAAACATGGGTCGCGATTTCGAATGTGTTTGTTCATCAGAAGGTCATAAATGTTTTTGACAGAACACCAACCAATTGAAGATGTGGCTGATGAAAACGAAATTAATAAACAACCATAAACGGATCAGAAAAACTGGAAACATTGACGGTACTGTAGAATACATTAAATACCTTAAACCCCAACACCAATACACGATACTAAACATATGAAGTACTCTTCAGTAATAAAATTACCTTCTCCAGGCACTAAAGAGAACTAAAAGTTAGACGCAAGGTAGAGTTCTTCCACTAACTATAGGCGCGTGTTGACGAAAAGTAACTCTAGTAAATACATAATAGAGATTATTAACATTACTTTATATTGTAGACTAGAACTTACTAAAAATACTAACTTAAAATTGAAATAGACTCATAAAAAATAGTCTTAAAGACTGATGATGTCAAAGGACAAATAAAATCAGATTTGAGTTTAGAAGAATGTGTTTCCATATGGTAATGGTGTTCGTTATTTCACCACGTTTTGTTACCGAATTATGAGGGATTAAAATTAATTTTTGCTTTTGACGAAATACATTATCGACTGTGAGCCTTTGTAATTAAGAAATATCAAAATAATAACTAGAAATTTTCTAAATACTTTGAATTGGTGTAAAGGGTTTGAAAGTTTATGACTAACTCATCAATTTTTTTTAATTGAAAACAATCAGCGGTTTTTAATCTAAGGGTAATGAACAATAAAGAACAATTTCGTGGTTTAATTGGTTTTTGATACATGACTTACTCTATTTCTTTTATTAATAAAGTAACTATGTTAGTCCTATATACAGGATAAAATACATAAATACACAAATAAAAGTCTAAAGGGGTTAAATCTGGTGAATTCCCGATTTGTTTGGATAATGTTCATTAAAAAGTCTGCAGGTTCTTTCTGTAATTTTTCCACATTCACCATGTAAATAGAATAAATTTAAAATATCTTGATTGCTGTAGCGGTAGTAGTAGTAATTTAAATTATTCATTGTGGATGCTTTATTGCAACAATTAAAAATTGTGAGTCTGGAAGACGGCATACGCTTTCTGACAGTTAACAACAATTGATTGTTCAATTGTTTCGAAATCACAGCACACTGCTTTTATTAACATTATACGTATGCAGTGCAAAAAAGAAAAATCTTCACAAATTGTAAATTTTCTCAAAAAGTATAAACAAAGGAATACGTTAGTCCCATATCAATAGACGCCAAATTCAATGAGGAACTCGAATATGCAGTCAAAAAAGGGCCATTCCATAAAAAAAATTGACTTATGCCCCATTGTTGTTGACCAACTTTGACCACAAAATTTGAACACCCTGTACATTTTAGTTAAAAACCACAATTTTTTTCTATAATGTGAATAGTTATAAATAATTTTTACGAGTTATAAAGCAAAATCTCAAAAATTAATTGAATTACGGTTTTTTAAATATTAACGTGCAAATGTCAAAAATTTTGAAAAAAAAATAAATAACTTAAATCCATCAATATTTTCGGGGTAGTGTCTTCTATAAAATATGCATGAATTCAGATTTTCTATCGGAAAATGTAAAAGTAAAAAGTCATTCCATTAAAAATAAGAAGGTTAACATCTACTTCCGGTATAACCGGATGTAAATCGAACTTGAAAATATTTTTAAAAGAAGCGCCATAAACAATAACCAAAGGAGTCCAAGTTTCAGAATTGAATTCGTTCTACTAATTCCTATATATCTAATAGCCCATCAACTTGAATACCCTGTATATTTATATTTTAAAATACGTCACAAGTACTTTTTCGTTCAAAAGATGCATCTTCTTTATTCCTACATAATATCAGATAGTACAATAATCAATAACCAACAGCTATATTTTGCTTTAAAGGTATGTTAAAATCGGTTGTTTATGTAAAGTAAAACTAACGATAAAAGTAACCACCTTTTATCAGAAATTGAACCAACTGTAACGAACATTGAAATATATCAGAATTAAGATTGAAATATAGATTATTGAAACTTTAAACCAAGGAAACATCTCAACTGGTTCTCAGGAAAGGAAGACGAACACCCACACATAAAATATTTGAATAATTTTCCAATTTATGCAGAGACGGAGATTGAAAATCTTGGACTACTTTCTGCAGTCAACTTTATATTTTCTTTTTTTATGAAATATTCTTTAAGTTTACGAATAAATGGATACATATTCTTCTTCATATCTCATATGAATTTCGACTTCAAATTATTTCAATATAGCAAGAACTCACTTATACTTATATCGGTATACCGATTGAAAATAACATTTGTGGATGGATGTAATTGAACTTTGCATACAAATTATTCCCAATTGGTACAGAAAAATGTTCAAAACTCCTATGAAGTTTATGTAAGGTAAGGCCCATTGAAGATGGACAGAAAAGGCATTCATTATATACTGAACAAGGGTAAATTATTTTACAAAAAATAAGTTACATACTAATTTCATATCGTTATCTAAAGTTATTTGTATTGTATTTCTGAGAATTGTTTCACAACCATAACAATATTGCTTCAATCCTTGCAGGTCATTCTCAAGAGAATAATTATTACTTAAATACAAATTATTACAAACTAATATTTGTAGACAAATTATAAACATGCAAATTGAATTATGGTTGAATGCAGGTACGTAATTCCGGGTAAACTATTTCCTTTAAAAGTTTACCAATAGTAACGGAGAATCTAAAGTAAACAATTGGGTTTGGTTGTTAATAGTGTTCTGATTATTATTATAAACTTTCTGCAAAATTCAGTTTTTGACTTTTAGATAGCTCTTTTATGATTTTAAAATTTCTGCTTGTCCTATATAATCTTCATTACAATCCTGCACCTCAACAAATAACGCATGGGCTGAAAAGTCCCGGGCCCAACACATAGATGACGCTAGTTTTATTGCATTCATATCTTTTTCAGTTAATACTAACCTTCAAAGACAGCTGTTAAAATTTCATGATAATCTATTAATTATTTTGTTATTTTTAAAACAATGGTTCAAAATCAATTTCGTGTTTTAATTTTACACTGCTTTTTGATGAGAAAAAATACCGTCCAAGCGAAGCAATGAGCAATGGCTTGGAAACAACCGAAACAAAATAAAACATTGGTTTGCTGACTTCAAACGTGGTCGTAGAGACACCGATGATTCAGAACGCAGTGGACATTCAAATAAGACGGTAAAAGAAAACATTAAAAAAAACACAAAATCGTTTTGAATGATCGAAAAGTGAAACTGCTGAACTGACATCGTAAAGATATCAAAAGAACGTGTTGACTTTATGTTATATTACATGAGCATTTGACTATGATTGGGTGGCGTGCTAATTCGAGTATTGACACTAAACTCCGCGTGATTAACGCGTGTTTCCTATCCGTTTTAGACTACGGCACCGTACAACTACTCCCGCGAATCAGCAAAACAAACCTTAAAAAACTTGAGGTTTGCATCAAAACAATATACAAAACAGCGGGACAGTTCCCACGAAGCCTGCCTAACAAGCAACTATGGGAAATGCTTGACATGGATCTGTACCATATTAGAATGGAGGACTTACAACGCAATATGCTAGAAAGATTTCGACAACTGGATGTGGAAGGAATCCCTATGGACAGAATCCCACAGTACACCAAGCATAATCAGCATAGTGTACTTATGCCCACAAAAAGGTTAGGAGGGATGGAAATTCCGGCGCTACCAAACCAAGGCATGCGCAAACTCCCGCCATCAAAGAGACCACCACAGGTGACTAGGCCTGGGCGACTCTGAGGTATGACAATCAGGCGTCATACGAAGAAGGCCAACAAATAAACCAATTCGAAACCTGGTAAACAAGAAATAAATCAATACATTACTGACTCCGCGAGCACTTGTCGCAGGACACAAAACGTCACAGACGAACTGAGAAGGACATATGGCTACCACTTCTATAAGGATGTAGGGCACCGTACATGCCGGTCCCAGGAATATACAAAAATAGAATGTATGTACAAGTATATAAAATAAACTTATTATTATTATTATTATTTGACTATGAGAAAAGTAAAGCTCTGTTCAACGTGGGTGCGTTTGCGCACTGTTGATCAAAAACAAGAACGTGTTGATAATTCTGAGCAGTGTTTGGTGTTTGACCATGTTTAAACATAAACGTAATAAACCGTAACAAAAACAAAATTTTCCGTCGCTATGTGACAATGAATGAAACACGGATCCATTACTTCACTCCGGAATCAAAACGTCGAAATGAACGTCATTTGAGTGGACAACAACTGGTGAACCTCTTCCAAAGCGCCCGAAAGGACAAAAATAGGCTGGAAAGGTTATGGCCTCGGTATTTCGGGTTGTGCGTGGTGTAATATTCATCGACTATCTTGAGAAGCTAAATACCATCAACAGTGAATTTGTGAATATTGTATAGTTTTATTCAAGCGTATGAAGGCCCCATAATGAAATTGCAAGGAAGCGACCGCATATGGCAAAGAAAAAAGAATTGTTTCATCAATACAACGCACCGTGTACAAGTCAATCAAAACAATGGCAAAATTGGCAAATCTTCGAATTGCTCCCACATCGCACATCCACCGTATTTTCCAGATTTGTCTCCCAGCGACTACCGTCAATAGTGACCATCTGATGAAACATATTAAATAAATGTAGTAAATAGAACAAAAGTTAGAATTTTTTAACAATTATTTATTGTGCTCTACAATATTGTTTCGACTTGCATGTGGTCATTAACAAGAGTAAACAAGTACTGTTTGCTCTTGACTTAAGTATGCTTATCATTCGGCGAAACAATTGTAGTGAAAATTACTAATTTTTGTTCATTTATTTAAACTTAACTTAAAATAGTTTTCTTGCCGTACGTAAATAGGATGTTAATTGGCAAAGGCTAAAGCAACTTTTAGTTACCTATAAATTTGGAATAGCGAACCGAATAAAATAATGTAAAAAGTTTGATGTCCTATTTGGATCGAAGCTTTGCGAAATGGAAGGAAACCCAGAAGAGTACTTCTAAAGTTATGTCGGATATCAAATAAAGAAGGAAGGTAAAGTTCACAAACTTTTTAGGAATACCTGAGAAATTATTACGTTACTATAAAAAATAAAAATATTTTTACAATACGTTTTAAAATATACGATGCATGTTTTTAAGTAAGTACCGTTCTGAAATTAATAAAAAACTTGCAAAGATATCTTAATAATTTTATTTTTACATGAAAGGCCGTACCGTAATCTACTTTTCTACATAATTTCCTTCAATATTGAGGCACTTGTTGTTTGACTAGTTTTTGAATACCCTTCTCATAGAACTCTGCCGCCTGACTTGCATCACCACCACTGCATTACAACTGTTCAAGTGCTAGATCACAATGCCATACAAAACACTGCGAGAAACTTGAGGGAAGTCATCACACAAAGAGGAAATCGTAAAGCGTCTGTTTTCTCGCATCTTTTCATCGACATTCTACACCAAATCTTCATTAACGACCGAAGGACGCCCACTTCGTTGTTCATCATGCACCTTTGTGCCGCCATCTGTAAATGCTCTCACCCACTTCCTTACCGTTCCATCATTCATAATGTTTTGTTCGTAAACTGTACAGATCTCACGATGAATATCAATCGGTTATAGTCCTTTAACATTAAGGAATCGTATAACAGCCCAGACTTCACAGTCGGCGGGACTCACGATTATCGGAGTCATCTTAAATACTCAACTCATGTAAACAACGTAAACAAGGGAGAATCAGACTGTAATGGCGTCAGTGCGTAGGTGAAAGATGTAGGTACTCAGTGCGCATGCTCGGAACGCTGACCGCAGCGCTGCGCCGGCAAAATTTCAAAACGGTACTTACTTAAAAAACATACCTCGTATTATTCGAGTACGCTACACTGATCCCATCTGTTCCGACCTATTAATTTTTGTAATCTTGTACTTCAGAAAAATTCTATACACGTTAAACGAACACTTTAAGTTAATTTATTTACCTTCCAACTGAAATTGATGGATTTTGAGTCGTCGTGTTGACTGACGCCTACATTTTTTTCTCAGTCACACGGAACATCTTCTAATAATCTGAAACAGAAGAGTAGGTACAGCATAGCCCTGAGAAATCTAAATTTTACAGTCAACGATAATTGAGAAAAACTCATCATAATATACACCATAAATAGATTAGATCTTAGTGTTGCTCTTTTTAATTTAAATTTGACTGTAACCTTCTTTCTTTGACAAACCCGAGACTCATTCCTCTTTGTTACCGTAAAAAATTTATATGATTCATTCATTCCAGCTCATTCTGGTGGGTAAGCTGTTCCACCTACTTGAAAAGTGATGTAACAAAGTGGTAGGTTAGGCGGAAGGCCCTCTTAAGTCTCCTTTAGGAAACGTGGGAATGAGTGAGCGATCGTGATTAAAGAATGATAAGTAAGACAGATGAGACAAAAACAGTAGAAGAATGAAAAACTTTTTGTGGAATTTTATTTCCCGAGCATCTGCTTTAATGGTGCAGGAAAACCAGAGGAAAACTTGAATCAAGGTAGACGAATCCGGAATCGAAACCATTAGACCGCACTGCTCGGTTTTCTCCTTTCATTTAAACTTAATCCGACTAATGCATATTTCTCTGATGTTTTAAAAGCACATACTTATCTGTGTGATGTATGAGTCGATAACGAGATAACTTTTTCTTGAAAAGCCCCATTCGTGGTTGGCTGTTGCTCATGGTCTCCCACGCTAAAGATAAAGCGGTCCTAAAACTGTTTGCATTAAACTGTTGTTTCACGAGACAATCTTTCACAAAGTTTATCCGAAGACTCTACGTTCACAAAAAAGCGATAAATTAATTGTTCAGGCTCAGCTTGACTCTAATGCTTGTTATAGTGTAGACGATTGAAATTTTTCCTTTCTGCATTCTGCCTTTTCGTATTTTATATTGGCGGCGACAATAAAATTTACGTGAAAAGTTCATTCTATCGGTAAAGCAAACATGCTTTTTATGAGTTAGAAACATTCTATCGTTGAAAATAGTAAATCGTTTTACTGAAGTGTTTCTTCAACAAACTCCTTGTACGGAAAGGAAATCGATTGCGTGCAGGAACTTAAACAGTGTAATTGGCCAAATAAGCGAACCTTTTTTAGGGTTCCAAAGCATGTAGGGGAAAATAAAGCTCTTACAAGATCCACACTGAATTCTTATCAAATTATTTGTCATGGCTGAGCTCTCGAGGTGCTCTCTCAGCTGGAGTTGTCTCAGAGCTTATTACTGGGTTGGATGCGTGTGGTTATATTTCTTTGACTAGTAGTCAGATGAGAGCCAGTGTCGAAAATTAAACTGAATATAAGGCCATTGTTGTAGATGCTGAATAAAAACTATTGTCTTTTTTTTAATAAATCATGACGTAATTGTTAAGTTCTGACATATTTACTCTTCACCTCTGGCGAAAATGAAAAATAGTGTAAAACTTCATTCAGTGAATATGTATATGTAACGCAGAGACGTGATTATAATATGGACCGAGCGTAAGCAATGTTCTCTGTACTAGAAAATGATGTAATTTGGGTATGCAACCAATAAAGCACATTCAGGGACACGTATTTACGTTTACCATGCGCTAAACGGAAATTTACGGACTTTAAGGATTGCAAATCATTTACAATAGAATTTAACATACAAACCAAATATATTGAAAACATAATTAAATTCTTCTTCTTTAAAATAAGAATAATACTCTTATTTGTAATAATATATGTGCTATAAGTGAAAATAAAGTCAATTAGTAACGCAAGTAGATTTCCCGTTGTGTGAATGATCGGTGTATGAAGTTGATAAAAAAGATGTGATGACTGTGATTAAAATGATGTGTATTAACGGCACTACTATTTACATGTATTTTACAAAGTCTGAGGAAAATCAAAAACGCTAAGTACAGCATTTTGCTTTAATTTTCTTTTCCCCACGGATATTAAAAGTCATTTTCTTCAAAATGTTTGCTGCAAACAACTGAATATTTTGACGGTGTAAAACTTTCACGCTTATTGTGTTCAACCATTTTTTCTTTAATTCAGGATCCTTAGAGAACCTTCGAAGAAATTACAAATGTATCAGTGTGTGTTATGTTTAAATTGTACTTACACATGAAATGAAATGGAAGAACGTAACTATATTGTTCTAATATTATACTAGTTTTATATTACTTTAACAAAAAATACTTCATAAAAGTGTTCACAAAACCCTATGTACAAGAAAAATAGTGCCGCACAACATTTATTTGAAACAACTACACTTCAACTGCCTCAAACTTTATGAGTGATGTTACGAGCGCTCTTAATAATTCTCAGATTTCTATCCCTTAATTCGCAAAATGGGTTGCCTACCCAAATGGTATCACTTTATAAACCCAAGGCGCAGTCTAGTTATAATCACGTCTCTGATGTAACGCTATGTTTATTAATCCACACCTACTTTAGTAAAATTTTTAGCCCGTTCAGAAAATAAAACAAGATTGACTTTTGTAGAAAATTGTATAAATAGTTACAATAAAGATTTAGTCGTAACGTTTTATACATTTCCTGATGTAGGACAACGTTTTATGAACGCACCAAATGATTTTAGAAAATTAGAGAAACTAGACCAGTTCAGAACATGGAAAAGAGCTTTGAAAATAAGTGAAGTAATAGCGTCGATTAAAGTTTCTTCTGTACCTGTAGACTTTTTGTTTTAAACTGTTCAATTGGCACAACCTTACCACTAACATTTTTAATAACAGTAGATTTAAAATAAACATGCATCGGATAGTGGTTTTGCCGGGTACCTGGTTTTAAGTCAGTTAATTCTAGAATGCTGTATCATTAGATGAGATAGCTGCACCGATTTCCATTACAAGTGTACCTAATCTTGAACGATGTATAATATATTAGCACATTATTAGATACAATAAATGATGTTACTTCGCATAGTCTCAATTGCAAATAGGACAAACGTATTAAACACTATAAAAAGGTCCTTGTTTATTATCTATGTGTGTTTTTTAAAGAACAAAGATGTGCTTTTTTATTAACAAGAAAGGTGCTTATACGAGAAATACTTTTTACCATGTACTAATCTTGTTTACTGCTTTTTCGTTATTTATTGTAGGCGAGATCGGATTTTTAAGTGACCTTTTATTCCTTTTCGAATGGGCAAAATGAATGTTCTTGACGAGCAGATTTACGAACCAGTTTTATCTTTTCCGTGTCTTCTTTACAGAAACATTGACTCGATCAAGTCGGGATTAACTTGATAAATGTTTTATTAGGAAATGAGGGATCAACAAAACGACCGATAAACAAATGCAACCGGCAATTTTGTGAATTATATTCTTTGGATTTTTAAAGCTTCCGTTGACATTCCAATTTTATACTGTACAGCATAAACAGGGCGGCTTATAAACCAGAGTTTAAAATAACAACAGAAAACTTCACAAGAAATAGAACAGAAATTGTGGTAACCAAATAAGTGATTAAGAGAGAGTAATCACAATAGACTTTACTGAGTGGAGTTATTACCCAATAATCATTATTTAATTTTAATGTTTGCATTTTCAGATTAGTTTGTTCATTTTTCCTGTACAAATTATTGAATTAAATAAGCAAAACTGTACTTTTAATTTTTATCAGTACCCATAGCTTTCTAAAAACAATAACTTACCCTATTATAAGGGTCAACTAGAAACTACAGAACTAAACACTGGCGAATTAATGTAAATCTTTCAAATTGGTGGTTAAATGAAGCTATAAAATTTATTTAATATTGTTAGTCAACGAAAAAACATTCTACAACCACTTATCTCAAAAATATGACATTGCTACGCCTACTTTGAATAATTACAACCATAAAATAAACTTCGGGTGTTTCATTCTTATCAGCTACTAATTGCAGTGGGCGGGTAGTACCTTCAAACAACACCGTAGGATATGGCGGAAGGTTCTTTCCAGCCTCCCATTAGGAATCGTGGGAGTGGGTGGGTGGTGGTTATGGAAATATTACGCTCCCAGAATTTGCCTAAAAGATCCGAGGGAATCCAATAAACACTTGTACTAGGATGACGTCGCTGGTTATTATAATTAGGAAATTACTTTGTGTCCCATCAAATGGCGATTATCTATTCGAAAAGACTGGACACATTTTTGGTGGTGTGTTGCAGAATCCAGTAAATATTGATTATACCTTTTACTTGATGGAAGTTTACTTAACTGTATAAATAAAGCAATTTAGTAAGTTCCACAATTGTTTATTCACTTGACGATCGTTTCGACACTTTGTGGCTTCATCAGAAACTACAAGTTTCTTAAATACAGTGTAACTTAAATATATTTATATATAGAAGTGAATATGGGTATGGTGGGGTGAGGGTAGCAGGTTCAGCAATGGGGAATTATTTAGTTTTAAAAATAAATATAACTATAAGAATGTACTACTTAATGAAAAAATAGAGCTAAATAATTCCCATTACTGAATCTACTACCCTCGCCCCATCCATACGTATAGTCGCTTCAATATACGAGGGTAAATCAAATATAAACAGTAATTTTACTATTTAGCTTAGCACGTAAATCCGATTTAGAGGATTCGATGCTCGAGTGTTGTTTGGTTTATGAGGAGGGTGAAACCGGCTTAGGTAGCAGATGCGCTCGGTTCTGTCCGCAGTACAGCCATGACTGAGCGCAAGGTACCTTCTACTTCGTCTGTTGTACAACGCATCATCATAAAGTTTTTAACCAATGAAGGCGTTAAACCATTGGAAATTTTCACTCGTTTGAAGGTACAGTTTGGGGATGTTATTTGCTACACTGTCTCAGAATCAAGTGTATACGTGAGTCAGAGAACAGAGAATTCAGGAATGGGCGAGAACGTGTCGACATGTCGAAAATTAAAGTCATGATCAACGGTCAAGAACAAGTCTCACAAATGACAACATCCGTGCTGTTCGAGAGCTCCTTGAAGGCGATCTCCATCAGCCGGTTAACTATTAACTAAATCTCATCAGAAGTGGGTATGCGGGTATCAGCTATGGGAGTGTTCAATCCATCATCACTGATAAACTTGGCTGTAGAAAAATTAGTGTTCGCTGGTTTCCAAGGTTGCTGACCTTCGACGAAATCAAAAACAGGTCTTCTTAATCGATAATAGACGAGACAAGAAGCGGAGTTTTGTTTGAGGCGTTTCGTCACTTGTGATGAGACGTGGGTCGTGGGACCACCACTACACTCCCGAATTAAAAATGGCGACTGGCCGGAAAAGTACTTGCAACTGTTTTCTTTGACTAAAGGAGAGTTTTCCTCATTGATTTTCTTCACGATCAACGAATAGTGAATGCGGCTTACTGGTCTCGTTGTTGAAAGTTATTACAGTCGACAGAAATCGCGTATCGAAGTAAACGACTGGGTATACCCATTCGAGACGTTTGCAGTTTTGGTAAGGAATAAATTGGAAGAAATGGACTGGGAAACCCTCGAGCATCATTATATCATCATTATAGACCTGACTTGCCACCTTGTGATTATGTTTTGTTCGCGCTCTTGAAAGAATCACTTGGAGGCAAAAGATTTGAAAGCAGTGAAGAAGTAGAGGAGTATGTGCGCAATTGTATGTGCTGACAACTTGCCCTCAAGCTTTTTATGAAGAAAGAATATTTAAGCTTCCAAATCGGTGGCAAAAGTGTATAGATAACGGAGGTGACTACATTAAAAAATGTTAAATATTTAGTTTGCGTGTACCATTAATCAATAAATTTATTTTACAAAATTACCCTTTATATTTTATTTACCCTCGTATAAATATATTTATGCTACATTATGTTTAAGAAACTTGTAGCTTCTGAAGAAGCCGCAAAGTGGCGAAACGGTCGTTAAGTGATTAAACAGTTGTGAATGTTACTAAATTGTTTTATTTATACCTAGTGTGTAGCTTAAACTTACCTACTTCAGTCCCGAAAAGTATTTCGGACTTTTAGTGTCGTGTTTTAGCGTTAGGGTTTAAGCAATTTACTATATTTTTTGGCTATCTCTGTTAATTATATAAATAGAGAGTCCATTGGTGTTCTAAACGGCTCAGAACACTCCCAAAACAGTCAATGTTAGCTGTGATCATTTGCCACACCCAGTATATAATCAGAATCAATACAGTGGTACCAATTTTGGATATATTTAGCTTCGATAAGGTATATTGAGCTATTTAAGATTCACGAGGTAATTATTTTCGTGTAAAGTAAGTTTTACTTTTACTACTATAAGAAACGAATGAACAAAAGAGTCTGTTTTTATGACGTAATTCTCGTACTTCATTATCCTTCTTAGAACAGAATGAATCATTTCTAGTTTATTGCTGTGTAGTTCGTAAAGTGGCTGATAGGAAAATATGGCCCTTTTTTGAGGGTATCCAATCGAAGTGCAACGTTCGTTTTGAAGTGTTTCAAGCTCTAACAAAGAAAGTACATTTTCATAATGAACTTTTCTTCTACTCAGACTTCTAGACGGTCGAGAGTGCATTTTTAGGGAACGTTAACTCGTTGCAATATCAAATGCAATTTGAAAATTGGCTTTGGCATCAAAACGGTTTGAGGGCTTACACGCAATTTCAACTTGAACTGAATAGCAGCTCATAGAGTAGAGTTTGAATAAACTTCCAGTTTCAGCTTCATAAATTTTAATTTCACAATCAGACAATTCTTTGCGTTGCGTTGTAACGAATTTTCTGACCGTAAAAACTTCTACCCCTTTATACGTATAGAAAATATATGCAATAAAATGTGAAACGTCTTTTGTTGACGCCGTATTAAAACAAGCCGAATCATAAAAATGTGCAAAAATTACATCAAATAAGACACTAATACCAAAAATTCCTCATAATGTGGAATTTCGACACTCAAAATTAATTAATTGTGACCAAAAATTGGATCATACCAATTCAATTTTGGAATGTTAACTAAATTATCACACTTTTGCTTTTACTCAGTATTTTTATTCTAGCTAGCATTGAAAAATAAATGTTTCGCAAAAATATTCACAATATTTTATGCCTCCTTTAGATTGGGGGTCGCTTAGCTTGCGAGAGGTTAATCAACAAAACAACTGTTTTCCTTTCTCGTAAAGTATATTTATATTTAAGAAAGTAGACACCGTTAGCTCTTGGTAAAACATAATTAATAATTAAATAAGTAAAAACTTGCTGTTTCACAATTTTTTATTAGTATACTCTATGTACATTTCGTCTTATTAGGGCATCATCAGGAGTATAAACAGTACACTCAAGCCAAATTATAATGTTACGACAGTATATATCTAATTTTTCAGTCATGAACTAGTTCAGGATTTAAAAGGTCATTGGTTAAAATTTTATTGTTCAAAATGGCTTTTTTTATTTCTAAAATTTCATAATTATCTAAAAATTTTCCACCTCTTTGGAGATTTAATATTTTAACATTATTTCTATTAAACAAAATGATTTAAATATATATAATGAGTGTCCAAACCTGTGGTTTGTTTGTTGTTTTTTATATTTCTTGTATGTTCTACGAAACGTGTGCCGATATCCCATTTGGATTTTCCTTTATAGATTGCTTGGCAGTCTGCACATGTTACCTCATAGACACTGCTGCAATTTAAATCATCCACCTGGTTATCTAATTTGTTGTTGACAAGGGTTTTACCTAAAGTTCTATTGCTAAAGTACGCGGGATTTAAATCAATATTTCTTAAATGGTATCCTATATTATTGCGTAAATTTCCGAAGTATGGAATTTTTCTCCATGTTTTAACTGGCTTATCTGAATTTGTTTTTATAGGAAACAAGATTATTTAAAATATGTTTTGATTTTTTTGAAGATATTTTATTGACCTCTTCTTCTATAAAACCGTTATTAAATGCTATCGTTTTAATTGTGTTTAGTTCTTTATTAAAATTTTCTTGTGAATCTATTTACGAATAAAAGAAAAAATAAAATAATTTTCTAAATTATAAACACTATGTGACAATATTTATATTCAGATGCTTGTTCTATTCAGATTCAAATATTTGAATGTATAATAAATTTTAAACTTTCGACGGTGCAAGGGTTATCAAGCAGGTTTTAATAGTAGAAAAACAAAAAACACAAATAACTTGAACAAATACATTCAATTAAGCTCGACAATTGTTTGGTAAATGGCACACCTCTTAGACGAGTAGTATCGTATATAAATGCCCCCGTTTACAAAATTTGCAGATTTGTCAACACATTGATACTAAATAGACTAAAGAACAAGAACTTCTTTGAACTCGTTGAAAATACAAAAAGTTTTAGAACTCCATTCTAGTCTCTTTTGATGTAACAAGTTTAATTACCTCAGTCCCTATAGATGAGTTACAAAATATTTTAGAAATAATAGTTAATAATTCAGATATAACTGATATTGAAAAGGTGGAATTTTTGGAATTAATTAAACAAATAGCACATGAAAATAATTTCCCACCAAAACTAATTAATTTTTAATGTTAACTAAGAAGCAAAGACTACATATACAGAATTTGTTGTCCAACCAAAAAACTGTTATTTCTGATGATAAATAAATTTTGTTTTCTAAATTATGTTAAAGGAACTAGTTGTAAAATTAAGAATAGACTAATAAAACTAGATTTAGCTCCAATAGAAGTAAATAAAGTTAACTTGAAGACACTTTTAGTTAATAATAAAACAAAAATAAATAATTTGGAAAAAAGTGGTGTTTACAAAATTTCATGCATAGACTGTGACGCTTTTTACATCGGCCAATCAGGCAGCCATCAATTTTCGAATAAAATAAAATCTACAAGCTATTAATAATAATAAATGCACAACTGGATTATCCGAACATTTTATTAAAAATTCCCATTCGATAGGTGTAAATAATGTAAAAAATATACATTGTATTAGCAAAGGTAGAAAATGAAATTTAATGGAAAGTTTAGATATAAGATTAGCTATTAAAACGAACTCAAATATTGTCAACAACCAAATCGAATTACATACCATAAACACATCCCTTCTAATTGGAGGTATTTCCTAATTCTTATCTCTCGCATGTACATGTTTGTATATATATATATATATATATATATATGTAGCTCAATATTAATTGTAGTATGTAGGCTTTCACGATCGGAGACAATCAACCAAGTGTGTTTTACTCGACTTATTATTTAAAAATGTTTTACCATGAGATAAGCAACCACTTAACATCACTTATGGACTACATATACTTAATTCAATTAAACAGTACAATGAAATGCATAAATCGATCATATGTTGAATAAAAAGGAAATTACAATTGACTACAAGTCAAAGCACTAAAATTAAGGATTTCTTAAAGCATTTAAGCCTAAATTACTTCCTCTTACATTGGTTCTTGTGTGCAGCATCTCATTTATAACTTTAATTAATCCTATCAATAACATCCGCCTGTAACTCAGATTCTGGTTGATATTAATTAGATACGCGATTAAATTGAAATTGATTAGGTATTGCAATTCCTCCTGACACAACTTACGAAAGCTTAATTCCATGGAAAATGACTTCAACTGAGATTGCATCTCGGCATGTAAATTATATTGAGAAGCACGGGATTGCCACCGATGAATTTATAAAAGAGCAAGGGTCATTTCGTAGAAGAATTAAACATTGGAATTCCTTTTAGTTGACTGCGAACCAGATAATTCTGTCGCTTCAGGTGATTCGCCATAGATATCTACTGTTTTTTTTTTGGAACATGAGATAGAAAATGAATTATTATTAAAGAACATTAACTATCAGATGTGGCTTGCGATGTTGTTCCTCTATTTTAAACCAGAAACGAGAATCTTTCTTCACCTCCTGGCTTGTGTCTTTTTTTTAATATAATTTATAAAGAGCTTTTACAGCTTCTCTTAAGATTTATATTCGTTGGTTGGTAGGTTACGTTTTACGATTCAGAGGTAAGTAAGTACCGAAAAGTCTTTCTTAGAATCAGTAAATTTAGAACTTTTATCAGAAAGACGTTTTCTTCCCCATTATTTACCTACTATATGCCCATTACAGCGTAAAATTTACGAATGACATAACAGGCGGGCTGAAAAGTTCGTAGGCTAGCATAGAAAAAAATTTTTTTTTTATAGAATTTGATTTTGTTATTCAATATAGCTCCCTTCGAGGGCGATACAACCATTAACGATTATAGCGGTCATACAATTTTTCGATATCATTTTTAACATATAATACGATTTGTCTTTAGCCTCAAAATAGGCTTAAGTTTCGGCGATTACCTCTTCATCGGCGCGAAATTTCTATCCAGCGATCATCCTATTGAGGTCTGAGAACAGAAAAAAGTCGCTGGGGGCCAGATCTGGAGATTACGGTTTCATTGACTTGTGAAACAGCACTTTCTTTTTCTTCAAATGAGACCGCTTTTCCGCGATTTCGTCTTTTAAATGCTCCAATTACGCTACGTAACAGTAGTCGCTGTTTATGGTTTTCCCCTTTTTAAGATAGTCAATGAACATTATACCGTGAGCATCCCAGAATACTGATGCCATAACCTTGCCAGCCGACTCGACTTTTGCGTCTTTCCACGCTTTGGAGTCGGTTCATCACGTGCAGTCCACTCAGCTGACTATCGATTGGACTTGTGATATGATGGATCCATGTTTCATCCGTTGTTGTCTTTGATCGATTATGATCTCGTGCGGCACCCACTTTGTACAGAGCTTTCGCATATCCAACTATTCATTCACGATATGACCATGACCAACACGTTCTTTTGATATCTTTAGGGTCTCAGCTATCTCAATCAACTTCACTTTACGGTTATCAAAAAATTATTTTGTGGACTTTTTTGATGTTTTCGTCGGTAACAGCCTCTCAGCCTCTTTGGGGCGTCCACTGCGCTGCGCGCATCGTCCTCAGTGCTCATTTCGCCTCGTTTAAATTTAGCAAACCACTTTTCTACGCTTGATTTTCCTGATGCAAAGTCCGAATAATGTTTATCAAGCCAAGACTTGGTTTCAACAGTATTTTTTTCGCCAAAAAGCAATGCTTTAATAACAAAAGTTCTTTCACTAAAAATGCTATAACTCAGAAACTAATAGTGCAACAGCTGTCAAATTTATACACGGATTTGATACTAGTTGCGCCATCTATAGGTGAGCCTACGGATTTATCAACCCGCCTGTTAAATACATATAATTAAGAATCGCAAACAATATTACATTCACATCGTTTCGTTAAAATGTATGATACATATGGTACGCATATTTACGACATTCAGGAACGGCGTCAATTATTGAAGTTGTATGTTATCCGGGTTGGCCATGATTGATGAGCTTGAAAAGTTCTAAACGTTTCTCTCTCTAACTCTCCAGCTGCGAGAGATATCTTCAATAGATACCTGGAAAGATCGTCTATGATAGGTTCCGTTGTCAATTAAGTTAGACAAGTAGTTATCTCAGTAAGGCCTTTGTCTAACATATGAAATAGTTTAGTTAGTAGCAGATGTCGGTAGATGGCAATATACTGCCGTAACTATAAACTATAACAACTTGCTTTTAAGGAGCTCCTTCGATTTGATTGGCGATTTATTGAGACTGCCTAAACCATTCTGGCGTTTGTTGCCACATTCCAGGGTTATAAATTTAAGTTGCCAATTTTGTATATTCTGTAAATATGCTAGTGTACATTCCGGATCTAATTTTACTATTTCTGTTTCTCTGTTACACATCTCTATTTCGCATGTCTAATTCTTCACATTTCAACTTATTAAATTTATAACTTCTATTTCTTTTGTACTCTTCTTCACAATCATAAATAATATATATCCCTGTATATTTCAAATTTCACTTTTCCTTTGTATTTTTAACATAATAGTATCTTCATACATTTTCATTCTATTCTTTTTAACTTCTTTACAAATCCTTTCCGAACCTTTCCTATTGTACCCTTAGTTGGTGTTGTTCGAATCGTCCCCCTCTTACTCATTTACCCTCGCCAGTAGAAAGTGAGCCTTTTCTGCATCCGGTCCAAATTTCACTTTTTACGTCAATTACTTTCGTCACGGTCACTTTCCCTAAATTCCTGGTATCCTTACTTCGAATAACGCCAAACTAAAATCCTTAGAAACGGTTCTCCTACCTCTTTCGTTCTCTTAACATACGATTTTATAAAAACCCTTTAAAGAGGACATTAGAAGTCAGTCAGCCAGTCACTCACAGTTAGTCTGTCACATACAGTCAGTTAGTCACTAAGAGTCACCAGGAATCACTCTAACTCCGCCAACACACCTAAACTTATTTAATCAAGTCCTCATTACTACATCTTCTTTTCTACTTGTTTTTCTTCATTCTTCATCAGTGTATATAATTGTTCATAGTGTACAAATTAAACTTTGTTTGCACCCGATAGCATTATTTCTATTGTATCGTTTTCAACACCCCCAAACGACCGAAACGTGCTGATGATGTCTAATAACGTTGAAATCGCGATACTAGTAGTTTCGATAAATTACTGACCAAAAATTTGCACTGTTCTTCTCATACACAGTGGTTGGTACCGATCTTGCCAAAAAAATGTAATAAACAAGTAAGAAACAAACCAATTGCTTCATTTGTAGAACTAAATGATAATAGCATGCAAATTGTCATTACGACCGTTACCAATCAAGTACGAGATATTTTTTTTAAGTAAGCACCGTTTTGAAATTCTGCCGCCGGAGCGCTGCGGTCAGTGTTCCGCACATATGCACTGAGTACCTATAGCTCTCACCTACGGACAGTCTGATTCGCCCTTGTTTACGTTGTTTACTGAGTGTTTAAGATGCCTCCGATAATCGTGAGTCCCGCTGACTGTGTAGTTCGGAGTCCGGGCTCTTATACGATTCCTTAGTGCTAAAGGACTAAAACCGATTGATATTCATCGTGAGATCTGTGCAGTTTACCGACAAAACATGAGTGATGGAATGGTAAGGAATCTGCGTCGTGCAATCCAGAACAAAAGACGTGGCAAGTTGAGCAACGACATCGTTTTGCTACATGACAATGTGGCTAATCGGACCAAAGATCTCTTTTCACTGGGAAACTCTAGATAATTCTCCGTACAGCCCTGATCTGGCGCCCAGTGACTACCATTTGTTCCTGCACTTAAAGAAACATCTGGGCGGTCAGCGTCTTCAAGATGATGACGAAGTGAAAACAGTTGTGATGCAGTGGTCAAGAAGTCAGGCGACAGAGTTCTATGAGAAGGATATCCAAAAACTAGACAAACATTATGACAAGTGCGTGCCTCAATATTGAAGAAAATTATGTAGAAAAGTAGATTAAGGTACAGGGTTTCATGTAAAAATAAAATTATTAAGATATCTTTGCACGTTTTTTATTAATTTCAAACCCGTACTTACTTATAAAAACGTGCCTCGTATTATATTAATGAATAATTTTGCTGTGTTAAGTCACTTTGAAGTAATCTTAAAAATATAAAACATTGAAAATATTACCACGTGCAAAGCTTTATATATGTAAAAGCGACTATTGCCAATATCACAACCAAACCTCAAAACTTCTGTAAAGACTTTAAAAAAAAGAAACTAACCTAACCTAACTTAACCATAACCCAACGAAACATAACCTAACACAATAAAAACTGTTTTGGGATGTTTTTTGTGAAAAACGAAATATTGGTAACTATGAAATTCGAGCTATACAGAAAATTAACTCCAAATATTGTTTTACCACGTTACATTAACTTACGTTAGGTTAGGTTATCTTTTTTAATATCCGTTTTTTAGTTTTCACCCCCTGCGCATCGAGCCTTAAAATGTACGAAAATAATGCTTCGGTGTCAGTTGCGCGTTTCCATGTTTGGTAATTTACCCGTGTCCAAAGGGGTGCAGTCTGGCTCGCGTCCGTAGAAGTCTACACGTGCACCCTGGGTGCATTTTTATTATTATTATAATTTACCATGTGTTGTGTTGTGTCCTACGCTAAATAAATAAATAACCTATCCAAAGTAATAATTAAAGTCGAGCTTGGTAGTTACAAGACGTCTATTTTTAGATTCGGTCGAAAAATATATTTTTGGACATTGCCCCAGACATTTTATACATTTGTAATATTACCTAAATAAAAACTGCTTATAAAAATTTCCACACTAAGGTTAACTTATATAGGAGTTTAAGTAATGCTTACAATTAGTGAAAATTCGTGCTGGACTGCATGTTTCAATGTCTATCGTCTCGTCTATTAGAAATGATTGAGAATTGTTTTGTATTATTATTCGTTAAAACTTAAGACTAACCTTAAGATCTTTTTTGCTTATTATTCTTCTGATATTTTTCTGCAGGCTCGTTCAGTGTTTTATTTCACTTTAGTTATAATTCCAATATCGGTAACACTGTTTCACAATGTAATTATGTCAGGGCTTTTTATTTTCCCAATTAATATTCAGTTGCCGAGGGCTTAGTCGACCATGCTGGTTTGAAAAATTAATATTTTGCAATTGGCGTTGCCTTTCGACTCATTACCGATTCAAAACACGTATAAAAGGAGGCACAAAAAAATAAAAAAAGGTCAAAATTTCTGCGGGCTTCGTTGATTACGGATCCCAAGTCGAAAGCATCATTTACATGCATACAAAAACATTTATGTTTCAATCGAAAGATTGTAACAATGCTATAAAATCTTTCGTTCTCTCCAAGAAAGGTAATTCACTTGAAAAACAAAGATCAGTAAAACTAATTCTTCTTTTGTTATTATCGATACCTTAAATAAAATGATCCTTTACGGGTAATTATTTAATTAGTGCAAAACCCCATTTCTTTCCGCATTTATTGTCAATGCAATTAATCAAAGAAGAAGTAAAACCTGTAACCAAACTCACAATCCCTTTTCGGTTAAAGAAGAATTACCTGCCATGTTGCTTTCCTGTTTAATAAATCTTAAGCATTTATTTTGCTACGAGTTCGACTTTTATCCCAACTTCTTATTTTCTTTATTTTCCTTTCATCTTTAGTTATTTAAAATTAATTCTGGTTCATTCATGAAATGTACAATTCTATAAATACGAATCAATTAATGGACAACGAATTTAGTTCTTATGTGTTTTCCATTTGATTGAAGTGTTGACATTCGTGAAGTTGATTTTCTTTAATGAAATACGAGAAAATAATAAATCAATAAAAATCGTAATTATTACTTTACAAAGTTTTGGGAAAATAAATAATTTAGCGTGTTGATATAATAATAAAAAATTTCGCACCACCTCAATTATTATTATTAAATTCTATAAATTCTAGAAGAGAAGTTCGATCAAAATAATAATCGGCTGTACTAAAAATTATTTTCTCTTACGTGTATATCTTTTTATTAATCGATATAAATCAAATGGAAAAGCAACTGGATAGATTTCGATTAATGTTTTTAATTTTATTATTAAAAAAAAATTATCGCCATAAACCTATTTAATATTGTACAATGATTTCTGATCTATACATCTATCTATACATCCATATATCTATACATCTATATATCTATACACATAAATAAAATTGCAGTGTCTGTTTGTAATATTAAAATAATCACCTTTTACTAAATGCATATGAATGTATACACGCTACATATACCAAAACAACATTTTTAAATTTTTTTGTCTGTCTGTTTGTTCCGGGTAATCTCTGAAACTACTGAACCGATTTTGACGCGACATTCACTGACAGGTAGCTAATGTAAGAAGGAGTAACTTAGGCTATTTATTATTTTAGAAATTAATAAATGTTTATTAATAAATAGTTATTAATAGTATAAGAACATAAGCTTTCACGGCCGGAATTCATAGTAAAATGATGATTCGGGCTTGTAGGCCGTGGTCGATGTGAACGGTTTCGTCCAGACGTTTCGTCAGCAACTGTCAGTCAGTCGCTGCCGAGACTTCGAGGTATAATCTTCGCCCGCGTAGTCAGCGCAGCACCCACTGAGGATGTCAGCCGCAGTTGCTGACAAAACGTCTGGACGAAGCCGTTCACATCGACCACGGCCTACAAGCCCGAACCATCATTCTACTATGTTATTAATAGTAATAATTAATTTCTAAAATAAGTTATTAATTTCTAAAATAAAAGTAGTCTAAGTTACTCCTTATTATATTAGCTATCTGCCAGTGAAAGTCCCGTCAAAATCGGTTCAGCCGTATCAGAGATTATCCGGATTAAACATACAGACAGATAGACAAATATGTAAAAGCGCCTCCCGCAACTTAATATCATAAAGGCTGCCTATCGCGCGGGCTCAGAACGCGCGAGCAGCCTATTGCTAACGGTTGTGTCTCAACGACTTCGTTTAAAAATTTTAAAATAACTGTTTTGTTAAATTCCACGCGGACGAAGTCACGAGCACAGCTGGTCTTAGAATATAAAAATATGGATGTAGTGTATAGCACTATATCAGCGTGCTTTAGATAGGAAGTCTATCTGGACATCCTTTCTTGCTCTAACGCGATCTGGTTGGATTTCACCCCCAAGCACGCTGCTATAGGCTTATATGCTGCCCCAATGTATTTATGCTCAATGCTTTTTATATACTCTTAACGCTTTGCTACGTTGTTATGCAACTCATAGTTTGTATTAGCGTGCCCTCCTTCTATCTCCCTCTCTGCAATTGTGCCAAAGTCATTAGAAAAAAAAGAAGATTTGGTTAGCTACGCTTGTTCTAACGAGTTACTCTCAACCTTTTTACTCACCGGTCATCTAAAAGAAATTTCAAAAAGCGCGGAATATCAATTTAAATGTAATGATTATGACGCTATACATTTTGGACAATATAATTGTCTACGATTAATGAATATTTTGTTAGTACAAAAACCAAAATCTCACCACTGCACTAATTAGCATAGAGAAACTCATCTTTCCATATCCGTAACGTTGCTGCTAATTATGCAGACTTACTATTGTTAATTACAGTTATCAGTTACTATTAAAAAAGCGTAGAAGTTAAATAAAGCTTTTAGAGCCTTACATTTTTTTGGAAATTTAATCTGTAAATGAAAAACAAAACACCGCATTATTGTCCGTCAGTGGACTGAATGGCCATCTAAACTTATAAATAGAATACATCCCATTAACTTAAAATCTTGATATGTGAAATGCAGAAACGTGTGTGAGAAGAGCGCAAGAAAGGAAAAAATGAATCAACCAATAATTACAAATTTTGTGTGGAGTTATTAAAAGACAAACCTGATTTTTTTGACTACTACTACTATTTTTGACACACAACGTGGCGTTATCTGTTTTTTTTTTTAAATTTTAAATGACCAGACTGAACGAAATAATTCCACTCCCCTTAATTTTTTTTAATGTTAAATCCACCCCCAAATGCAATCTAGTATTTAAGGTGAGATGCGACACTAGGTTTAGTAGAAAATACTGACTGTCCAAAGAAGCCAAAAATGTTTGGCGAAACATGTTACATTCAACAATGTTAATAATTTTTTTTGTGAAAATCTACTTCCTGAAGAAGACCTGACCTTGTTACTGAAAAGTACTTCGAACGTTATTCGTGGAAAAACATCTGGATAAAGAAATTCAAACTAAAATGTTTCTGCAGTTAAAACTTTATTGAAAACTCAACAATTGTTTCGACCTAGTCGGTCATTATCAAGAGTACAAAGAACTAGTAATTAAGTTTTAACTGCAGAAACAGTTTTGTTTAAATTTCTGTACATTATTGTGTTTTGGTGTCGGGGGTTGAGCATTTACAATGTTCTACAACACCAGTCATTCTACGTAAAACTGTTCATTCCCGTGAAGTTTGTTATTGAATACTTTATATAGAATATTTTAATGTTTAATTGCACTAACTTTTAGCTGTTTTAAGACAATTTAATTTACGGATCTCCACTAAAACTGAGTTTGGTTTTTTTTAATATTATAGGCAGTCCTTAACAATATTCGAAACTTAAATGTTTACATAAAAAACAATAAACATAAAACACGCGGCGTGTATTGAATTTTTAAAAAGTTTTTAAATAACAAAACAGCTCGTTAATATTGTAACTTAAATTTTATTTTATGATCGCTGGTGATATCGTAAAGCGGTCATTATCATTTCCGCCCCTAAGCGTAGCAACAAAATTTTAAATAGGGACTGAAGCTGAAAGATGACCTATTTAAATTCATTACAATTCTGTTCGCATTCCCATTATGCAGGAATTAATGACCATAAGAGGCCAAAGAAGTCCTCAATAGATCTAAAAATTCAGAACGAAATGTTAACCCATAAAATTACAAAGTTAGTTGTTTAACTAAAAAATATATAAAAGGAAAACAACAGTGTTTAAGATGTTTCAACTGTATTTGTAAATACCTCTTACATATGTTTCAGCCAACCGGTCATTCTCAAAGAGTAATACATTAGTACTGAATATACAAAAATATTTCAACTTATATATAGCTTAACCTATGATGTAACAATAGTGTGATTACAGGTCTGAAAGTAAGAGTGGGGTGGAATTAGAACATCATTCTTTCTGATTGTTAACCAGATGTTTGTTTTTATTTCTAAGGGCTTTTTTCATTTCTAAATTCTCATATAGTGTAAGATCCCAATATTTGTGAACGTTATGAAGGATTTTTACATTCTCTAAATCTAGCGTGTGGTTATTATCGCAACAATGATCGGCAAAACCTGTTGTTCTGATTTTGTTTTTTATGCTATATGCGTGTTCCTTAATCCGAGTTTTTACGGCTCTTGCCGATTTTCCTATGTATAGAGCCTGACATTCCTTACAATTAATTTGATAAACCACACTTTTTGAAGAATATTAGTTTTAATGTCAAAAATAGATTTAAGAAGCATGATTTAATCCCCACTGAAGTCAACAAAAATAATTTAGGTTCATTCATTATCAACAATAAACAAAAAAAGGAAAGACTATCAAAAAGTGGGACTTATCAAATTAATTGTAAAGAATGTCAGGCTCTATACATAGGAAAATATCAGTATCAGAAAATATAAACTCGGATTAAGGAACACGCATATAGCATAAAAAACAAAATCAGAACAACAGGTTTTGCCGATCATTGTTGCGATAAAAACCACACGCTAGATTTAGAGAATGTAAAAATCCTCCATAACGTTCACAAATATTGGGATCTTACACTATATGAGAATTTAGAAATTAAAAAAGCCCTTAGAAATAAAAACAAACATCTGGTTAACAATCAAAAAGAATTATGTTCTAATCCCACTCCACTCTTACTTTCGGACCTGTAATCACACTATTGTTATATCATAGGTTAAGCTATATAAAGGTTGAAATATTTTTGTATCTTCAGTACTAATATATTACTCTTTGAGAATGGTCGGTTGGCTGAAACATATGTGAGAGGTATTTACAAATATAGTTGAAACATCTTAAACACTGTTGTTTTCCTTTTATTGAAACAAGTTCCAACAAGATTGCACCGATTTAAGTTATTCTATTATTAAAAAATATATAAAACGTCTCGGAAATTGTTGTTTATGTTTTGAAATAATCAGCAACGCATGATTTCTTCATAGGAGAACACATAAAATTTGTGTAGGTTTCTTTTTTTCAAAATTTTTAATTCAACGATTCATAATTGCTGTTAAAAGTATAAACCATTGTTTTACATTTTAGGTGTATTTTGAGTATACATAAAGTGAAAAATCTGAAACATACGATCGCAGAAAGACAAAAGAATTCAAATAAAACGAGGATAGAATAACAAATACGTTAGCATTTGTTTACACTGTTTGTCCTACGGATTTGTCTCGACTTAAGATAAAGAAAATAAATGTTGCGTTGTCTCGAACAAATTTTTGAACGAATTACTCTTTGTCTTTCAAAAGCCTTCAAAGAAGCGGTAAAAAAGGTCCCTAGGACATGAAAATTGTACAAAGCATAATTGTTAAAGCATTCTTATTATAATTGTACCGTTTATGTTTTCTAGAAAATACGGTTCTGAAGAAATCTTCTAATAATTATAGAAAGCGAACATTTCTTTCTTTTTTAAATGCAGATTATTTCAATTATACGTTACACTAGGAGGGTGGATTAAATATCAATAATAAAAAAAAATTATATATTGGAAGCTTTAGATATTGAACTGTTGATTTGATTCATTTTACAGCAATGGCTGCCGGCTACATTCAACAATTTTTGTTTTAACACATGACAAAGAAACAAGTTTTGTTTTTTCATAATGTATTTCTTAGGGGATCTTTTACATATAAATATATATATATATATATATATATATATATATATATATATATATATATATATATATAAGAAAAAGAAATCGTCGAAAACCTTTACGAAATTATTTATTAACTACAAATGTATATTTTAACCACCAAATGGTCATCTTCAGTGTATACACTTGAATAACAGAAATAACTCTCTTTCTTTTTGTTTTCGGGGAAGAGAGAAAATCTTTAGAATACACCCAGTTGATCGTGCCATTCCCGAGGAAGGTGTTTTCAGACCTACCATAATATCGCCTACATATCATATAGTCGAGGAAAATATTTTAGGTTACTCAAATCTCTCTTACAAAGAAATCAAGTATTATCCAACATATTCATGCTGAAAATCATAGGAACAATTTTACATTATTTAAGGAAATTAGAAATACTTACCCACTTGATAGTTTTGAAGGAATGAATACGAGGGTAAATCAAATATAAACGGTAATTTTACTATTTAGCTTAGAACGTAATTCCGATATAGAGGATTCGATGCTCGAGTGTTGTTTGGTTTATAAGGAGAGGGAAACCGGCATAGGTAGAGCTGCACTCGGTTCTGTCTGCAGTACAGCCATGAGTGAGCCATGAGCGCAAGGTATCTTCATCTGTTTCACAATCACAATGTGCATCATCATAAAGTTTTTAACCAATGAAGGCTGAAGGTGTTAAACCATCGGAAATTTTCACTCGTTTGAAGTGACAGTTTGGGGATGCTACATGCTACACTGTCTCAGAATCGAGTGTATACGTGGATCAGAGAACAGAGAATTCAGGGATGGGTGAGAACGTGTCGAAAGAACAAGTCTCACAATTGACATATCATCAAACATCCGTGCTGTTTGAAAGCTTGTTGAAGGTGATAGGTGATCGCCGGTTAACTATTGAACAAATCTGATCAGAAGTGGGTATCAGCTATGGGAGTGTTCGAGTGTTCAATCCATGATAAACTTGGCTTTATAAAAATTAGTCCTCGCTGGGTTCTAAGGTTGTTGACCGAAAATCAATCAATCAGATATGGTCGGAGATCAGTGAAGCACTTATGAATCGATTTCGATAAGAACGGAAGTAAGGAGTGGCGAAGAAAGTATGAAGGCTGCCGTGTGCCCTGTCAAAGCCAAAACCAAAACCCATCTCTCAGCCGGAAAAGTGTTTGCGACTGTTTTCTTTTACTCAAGGGCAAGGGGAGTTTTTCTCATTGATTTTAACTGTAACTATTTTTTGTTCGTGGCCTTGAAAGGATCACTTGGAGGCAAAAGATTTGAAAGCAATGAAGAAGTGTGTACCATTAATCAATAAATTTTACAAAATTACCGTTTATATTTGATTTACCCTCTTACTTAGGTGAAGCTTTTTTGACAGTGACAGAGTTCATATCCCTAAATAAGTACAGACAGCATAGTCAAAGCCATCTGTAGATATTTGCTGCCTATTGTGGTATTCAGTAATGTTCAATAATGTCCCTCTATAATAAGGATATCGACCTCTTAAACTGAATCCAAGGCGTTGACCACTATGTGGTAGGCACGTAACCAGATTGAACAAAACTAAAAATATGTTGTTGGTCAGGACAGCTGTAGCGTATGTAGAAAGCGGTAGAGATATAGAACAAAGAATAGCGCTATGTCGAGTCGTTTTTAATAAAATAAATTTAGTTTTGTGCTTACAATCTTTTAATTTCGAAATTCGGAGAATAATATTTAGAGTATGTAGTATAAATACCGTGAAAAAATAATGATTAAAAATGAGAAAGTACAGATTGGCTCAGGGTAGGAAACAGTGGAGATGTGTGTCTAACTGAACCTAACCTAACCTAACCTAACCTAACCTAACTGAACCTAACCCAACCTAACCAAACCAAGCCTAACCCCTCCTAACCCTAACTGGCGGGTTTGTGATAATAAAATACTTTATAATGTTTCAGAAATATTTTAATTTGTTAACTCTATAGTATTTATACGTTTTTATCAAGAGTACATAAGTAAATACAAAAGTAATGATGAAATCAGTATAACAGAGTTTACAGTTAAAACCCTTTCAAAAACATTATAAAGCATTTTATTAAAGTACTATTCAGGTACATATGTGAAATAAATATCGAATTCCTTATGAATAAAAATGAAGTGACTGTAAATCTCATATGCATTATCCATCCACTGCGAATCTATTTCAACATGATTTCAGTATAAAAGACTATATGTTATAAAGAGCTCTTCTTTCATCAGACACACATTTTTTTGTCCGCAAAGTCTGGCAATATCAAGATTACAAAAATATATCAGACAAATGTATTACTTTAAAAAAGTTTAAATAGCACCGGATAAAAAGTTATTCGTTTCGTTTAAACCAGAATGAAAGTGAAATCTAGCAAGCTTACAATAAATGCGAGGCGTTTGTGGCCGTTCTGGGAGAGATCACAAATGTGATTTATGAGACACACCATTCTCGCCGCAATATTGTAGAGATAATACAAAAACGCGTTGAGATGATTTAAAACTGCGAAGAATGATTTAGTCCATCCTGACTTACTGTCAGATATTCTTATAATTTTTATTAACTATCACTGTATACTATTTGTTCCAGGAAGTTGATATAATTTATGTTTTAACGCAAAAAAAAATAAATCGTGAAGACCTACAAAGAATCACTAACAATTCATAAAAAAGTAATATTCTAGAATCTTTATACATTACATTGGTCTGAAATTACGTTCGAAGTCAAAGGGGGGAAAAGTTTGCACTTATCCCTCTCTAAACCATTGGTAAAGAAAAATTAAATCTAATTTTCTTAAAAAAATAGCGTTTATAAAATATACAATAAACGTCAATTTTCTCAAGTTGCAATGAACCAACTGTCAGCTAGTGACGGGAAGGAGATATTATATAATCGATCACTTCAATTCTTTTAACAACTCTCATTATTCATACATGCGACGAAAACTAAGACAAAAATGACTAACTTTTTCTAACCTCCATGAGTATAAACAAAGCATTATTTTTTTAAAATTTATTTATTTGTAAATATTTGGATTGACTTGCAAGCATGGGTCAGTAAAAGATTGAAAAATTAATTTTAGATGACAATTTTAGATGACATTGTTGTATAAAAGGTTAATTTTGCATAGATACCTCTATAAAAATAGCATTATGCATTGTTCACCTATTTAGCTTTGTTTTTCGAGAGTAACTGAATAAATTCCTAATGCCTGCGATTTTTTAAATAATTCTCATCATTTGTTTACGGTAAAATATTTAGGGGTTGAAACTAGCGTGTTAATACTACAGAATAATATCACTGTTTCGTTCATTATACCACAATTATTAGTAACAAATTATAAAGGTGGCCATGTGCCTAAAAAGTGCCCCGCCAATTATGTCAGGCACACCTGCAAATTATATTAGGCACACCTACAAGAAACGCTTTTTCAAATACTTTCCCAGGTAATCATCGTGTAATATGATATCTAGGTGTAAGCAGATTGTCAGATGCAACTTTACTTGTTTTTGTGATGTTTTGTAGTTAGTTACCATTAGAACCTTGTCTAGGTAGCTCATAATCATAAACATTAATTCTTGTAATCGCTTTTAATAAAATAAGTAAACTTTTTAAGAAGTCTATTTTTTAACGAATAAACATTATTCGCCTTTTCTTTAATTTAATCAAACGTAAATAAAATAAACTACGTAGAGTGTTTTTGAAAAAATTTTAATCATCAACTTTGTCATACTATTTCGTTCATTACTTTTGTATTTATTTATGTTCTCTTGATAAAAACGTTTATATATTTGCAAAAAATAATAAATGAAAAGGTTTAGAAACATTATAAAATATTTAATTATTTATTCATTAGTCAGGGTTAGGATGGGTTAGGTTAGGTTAGGTTAGGTTGGACACGCACCTCCACTGTTTGCATCTTCAACAGAATGCTAATCGAGAACTTATTGTCGTACGATTATTATTTTAGAAATTTTTAAAGTATGACATATAGTCCCCAATGCCGCTGGGAGAGGCTTGCGATTAGTTGTATAAAAACAATTAAAAATTTAATTGAATAATTATTTGTACCATTAAGATAATCTTTACGTTTAATATTAATTTATTAATGTGTAAAAAACTGAGCCAAAATAGGGTTGTAAATACTTTTATTGCAAAACTAACATCGACATTTCGCCTCTAAATGTGAGGATTTATCAATGTAGGTTTGGTTATGGTAGGTAAGATTAAGCCGTACACCTAGATGAAACTACGGTGTTGGATTTGCAATATGATTACTTACAACCCTATTCTGCCTCATTTTTTTTTCTCAATTAAAAAACAAAAAATAAGGAAATACGCCAAAATATACCATTATTTTTACATATTAAAGACTAGAGAAAGGAAACGGAATATATATTTAGTTTATTCAAATTTTATTTGAAAAATCCTAATAAGTTTCGGTCAACGCGACCACAAAGGAATAGAGTACAACAAATACTAAGTATTGATCGAAATTTCTAATAAAATTTGTTGAAACTTTCCTTTTATTTGTTTTTTTTTTACTTCATTAAGTATTTTTCACAACAGTTGCACCCCACAAAGTGTTTAGTTTATTTAGTTTATTCATTTTTAAGGTAGATGTGCACTGAATACGGCACTGCACAAATATATTAATAACAATAACAAAAGCGTTTTGTTTTAGGTATCGGTTATTTTAGAATCATTCATTTTTTCAATTTGCGTCAGAGACCATACGAGTTGGATCGATGCGTATCTTTTATAGGAACGTTTTAGGATTATTCTTTCCTTCCAGGACGACTGTAACGTGCAGTAATTCATTTAAATGGTACAATTTACAAACAGAACCGAACCAGTCATAAAGGCGATTATGTCGCCCTTATGGATAAAATTAATTGCGTATTTCCTTTTGAACGGTGTCGTTTATGGCACGAAACTAATTATTGGGAAGGTGGTTAAGGAGTCAAGAGAGAAAAGATACTCAATTTTTAGTACTCAGTGTTGTTGTAATATTGTAGAACGTCGTGTGCGTGCGTGTTATGTTATTGTGTTGTGCTATGTGAACAGAGTGAATTATTACGAAAGCAAATGTTGAAAATGAAGGTAGGTAATAAGCTGAAAGTTGGAAGAAATAACCTAACCTACCTACTTTTTATTCCAAAAATCCCTGACAAAAGAAAGTAGCAGTTAGACGAAAAAGAAAACTGTAACGAAAAGTATGAAATGTATTGTATTGAATTAGCGGAAACATGATCAAAGTATAACGTATTGAAATAAACACACAGTTGATAACTTCCACAATTTATTAAATAAACTTAATACGTATTTCGCCAACACTGTGGCTTCTTCAGAAGTACAAAATCTACTTAAAACTACCTAAGAGTAGATGTCTATAAATAGGGTGGTGTATCTTGATTAGAGTGAGGGAAAAGATTTAATAGTGGTAAGAGATTTATATGTACTTGGTCATTAAGTAATATATAATATAATATAATAATATAAAAATACCTTTCACCACTATTAAATCTTTTCCCTCACTCTAATGAAGATGCACCACCCTATTTATAGACACCTACTCTTAGGTAGTTTTAAGTAGATTTTGTACTTCTGAAGAAAACACAGTGTTGGCGAAACACGTGTCAAGTTTATTTAATAAATTGTGGAAGTTATCAACTGTGTATTTATTTAAGTATGAAATGTAAAAATTACCCGATAAAAACAACTCGACTGACTCTCCGAAGGTTCCCCACCTAATCAAATACGTTTTGTTAAAATTTAACGATTTCGAAAAATTGTATTTCCTTTTTCTAATTTTCTACGAAAAAGTGCTGCCCTAACATAAAGAAACATTTTCTAATTTGAATAAATTGGCCCATTTATTAGAGCTCTATTAATCATAATTTATGAGGTGAAAATTATTTCTGGAAATTTTGAAAGCTAAAAGGAATTTTTCCTAGATCATGAAATGCCATTAAATCTAAAATTTGTACCGCCTTGGATACAAATATAGTTAAATAGGAAATTCTTTCATCTTGTTATGAGAAACTCAGATTTAAATTCAAATGTTACTTATTTGTAACAGAAATTTTGCTTTTATAATTTTTCTTTTAAATATTTAGCTTATCATCCTGGTAAACAAAAAGAGAGATTGTAATTTGTTTTATATTTTTTAGGGTTTCTTACTAGAAACGCTTAAACAGAATCATTATTAAATAATGCACGCGTTGGTTCCTACGGTTGTTTGTCACAGTCGGTTTTTCTCAAAAACAGATTAAAGTAGAAATGTCTGTAATATTAAAATAAACACTTTTTACTAAATGCATATATTAATAAACAATAAACAAAAATTGGATAAAAACACAAAAAGTGGAGTATACCAATTAAGTTGTGAAAACTGTAACGCTATTTACATCGGAAAGAGCGCAAGGGCCATAAAAACCAGAATCAACGAACATGTTTATAGCATAAATAATAAAAAACAAACTACAAGTTTTACAGAACATTGTATGGAAAAAAAACACAATTTAGATATTAATAATGTAAAAATTATCCATATAGAAAATCAAAATCATATTTTAACTTTACTAGAAAATTTAGAAATAAAGAAAGCTATTCATAACAATAAATTTTTAGTGAATAATCAAACAGAACTTTGTACTAATTCAACACCATTACTTTTATCAGAATTATAATTTTAGGTTTTCCCATTAATGTCACATAGGTAATTAGTATTTAAGGATTGGAATTTAATTTTAAGTTTAGTACTTGTAATACTCTTCGATAATGACCGTCAGGTCGAAACATATGTCAGAGGTTCTATAATAAACGTTGAAACAATAACAAGTATTTCATTGCAATTTATTTACAATGTTTCATCAAGATTGCACCACAAACAGTATTTCTATTATTAAATGCATCTAGATGTATGCACGGATCGACTGATTTTGACGGGACTTTCACTGGCAGATAGCTAATGTAATAAGGAGTAACTTAGACTACTTTTATTTGAGAAATTAATTTTTATTATTAATAAATAGTTATTAATTTCTAAAATAAGAGTATCCTAAGTTACTCCTTCGTTTAAAATTTTAAAAATAACTTTTTTGTTAAATTACACGCGGACGAAGTCGCGGGCATAGTTAGTATGGAATATATTATAAAATCTCATTTTTGTTCACGCCTTGTCAAATAAATTAATATAATAAATGAAATATTTGAAGGAACAGTTTGTACATACCAAGTTTGTGTCAAAATATTAATTTGAACGTATCTTACGTTGGACTAATCAAAAGGAAAGCCTTTAGTAAAAAAATAAAACAGGGAAAATTTCACACAATTTAACAAATTTGCTTTTTATTAAATGCTTCAAATTACGCAGTTTCACAAAAGTTGTACCAAAATCAGTTGAGTTGCATGTATCCCTCTTCATTTATTCAATATACGGGTGTGACTCCCTTTTACAGCGTTATATTAAAATACAATTCAGTATGGCACACATACTTTGTAAGTATTGAAAAAATTGATTGCATAGGACTCTACTTGTTGAAAGTTGATCATCTTGATTTTTGGAATAAAACGCCTTAAGCAACATTCACTTATTTTATTTAATCTCTCAACAAATTTGTTTCGACCTACAAGGCCATCTTCAGAAGAAGGAATCATGACTAAGTTTTACAATTCAGTCTTACATACTAAGGTCAAATGCTAAGGTGGAGGAAGTAAATGTTTGGTACACATGTTAACTATAGGGAAATCAAATACATTTTCAATTTCATTTAAAACATTTTCTTTGTTGTTCTTAAATTTAAGATTTTTACTAATAGTGTTAATTTTTTTACCTTTGTCTTTTACATGTAGTATTTTTACATTTTCCTTATTATTGAAAATGTGGCCTTGTTCTATAACATGGTTCATGAATGTGGAATTTTTTACAATGTTCAAAAATATGATCGTTAAAGGTTCTGCCAGTGTGGCCAATATAAATAGAATTAACAATCCAAAAAAAAGGTAATAAAATCCTTTTTCGTCTAATTATAAAGGATCACAGATCCCACATTTGGAACGCGTCCTACACAGTAGGCACAGCGCACCGGAAACCATACCCCACGACCGATTTCGACCTATCGGGTATCTTCGTCCAATAATCGTTCGGAATCAACAGTGTAATTCAATGTCGGTAGGGGTATTAACCCTCGGAGTAATTGTTTCTGTTGATTCCTTATTTATATTTATTATATTGAATTACATGAATTACAAATTAATTTATACAGCCCCCATTTTACAAGTTAATCAGTTGGATCTTTTTTATTGTTGAAGTATTTAAATAAATTATTTATTGTTCTAAAGGCAACTTTATTGTTTTCATATTTTATTTCATTGGCAATTTTTGTAGAAGAGGGACCCAAATAAGTTAATGTATTAAATTTACTTTGTTTGGATAATACATTTGGGTAAATAGAGTTAAAACAAAGTTTTTGTTGTTTTCTGTATATTAAGTTATTTATAAGGTTCTCCTTATATCCATTATTATAAGCTATCAGTTTTATAATTTTAACTTCTTTATCAAAGTTATTTCTATTTAATGGTAGGTTACATAATCTGTCTACTTCGTACTTGTTACTCAATAAACTTATTTATTATACACATCATAAACAGTCGCAAGCGCTGATAAAGACAAGCCTAAACAATAGCTAGAGTATTTTAAAATTTCCATAACTTATTCTTATATTTACTTCGAACAAGATTGAAGAAAGATAAGAAACAATTACATCAAAACGACGAGAAATTGACGAGTAATCGTAAAATTTATATTTAGAAAACTAGAAACTGAAAAAGAAGGAGATCTGTGAAATTGTTAGGGTTTTCATATTTTGCTTAATTTCAATGTTAGGTGTCCTAAAACACTGTATCCATCAGTTTTAGTTTCACACTTGTACTTAAAGCTCCGTTAGAAACATTTGAAACGACAAGATGGCAAGTCTAAACCACATATATAATCGAATCTACATTAACTTGATGGAAATTCATTATGAATATTAATAAAACACCAATTTGGTTAATTTTTTATGTTCATTTATTCTATTATTGAAATTTCGGGAAGTTTTTCCTATATAGTAATTGTTACATGAGCTGCATAAAATTTTATAAACGCCGAATTTGTTTTTATTATCAATTTTGTCTTTAATAAAAACAAATTCGGTGTTTATAAAATTTCATGCAGCTCATGTTACCTTTATTAAGAATATGTACTATTTTGAAATCTTGATTGAAATTGTGATTATGAGTTACTAAATGTTCTGCGTAAGCCGAGTCGGTTTTTTTTATTTAAAAAACTACTATAATGTTCCCGAATACGAATGTCGAAAGCACGACCAGTTTGCCCTATATAAACTTTCTCACAGTTGGAACAACTAGATAAATAAACACCTGATTTTGAATTATGAGGTGTATTACATTTGTTATTTAAAATAAATTTACCTAGAGAATTATCTGTTTTAAATGACATGAAACTATTGTTTGTTTTTTGTAAAAATTTCCCTATTTTAACGGATATTTCACCTATATAAGTTGTACAATTAAAATTAGCTGGTTTAATTTTTACATACGGATAAATTAAATCAAAAGTTTTTTGTAGTAGTTTTTTATGCAATATATTGTCAACTAGGCATAGTGAATAACCATTATTTATAGCAATACGATAAATCCTGTCTAATTCTAACTTATAATGATCGGGTTTTAAAGGAACAGAAATCAACCTATGAATAAAAGAATTAAAGGCCGCTAATTTGTGGGATACCGGATGAAACGAACTAACATCAATAATAGTGTCAGTATGAGAAGGTTTGTGGTAGATGGCAAATTCATGTTCAGATTGTACTCTTTTAATATTAAGATCTATAAAATTGATAGATTTCTCTGTTTCAATTTCTGAACTTTATTTTTTCATGTAAACTATTGATAAAATTATGAAATTTAGTAAGTAATCTAATATCAGAACCTGTAAAACAAACAAGTATGTAGATGATATACTATAAAATACTATAAAATTTTAAATTAATTTTCATTCTATCGAACTCATTAGATTAATTTTAATTTCGTTTTTTTTAAATAAATCTAAGCTTGTTGTTTTCACTGCCTGTACTGAGAATCAGGTAGTAGGTATTAAATCAATAAATAACGACTTTTTGCTCTATTATTGTCAGTTATATTTATTTTCGAACCTCGTACAAAGTTTTAGGAACCGACTGGCCGTTAAAAATATAATGTTCATCATTAATATTCTATGCATTTGCAAAAAGGTAATGAGTTGCCATCATAACACGTACAGGTTTGCAATTACATAAATTACAATAGTGAATGGCGTAAACCAGGTTCATTTATGTCACATAACAGGTGTCTGCTATTAACTTACAGACTGACCATTTACATGTCGGTAAAGTTAAGCTGCAATTAGAAATATATATCACTGTTGTTATAAGTAATTAGATTACAATCAGTAAAACGTTCCATCACAATTGAGACATGATCATAAAGAACTTTGTGACATATTTATAACATAATAGTAATAGAAAATATATTCAGGGGTAGAGGATTTTAAATTAGTATTCAATACTCGCATTTTTTATTTTATTATACACTATTTGACTTAAAAGTAATCAATAAAGAACGAAATAAATTCTGCCATAAATGTAGTTTTATTTACTAATTACGCTATATTAGTCCTCATACAAAGAGCCCAGGTAAATTCTAGTTACATTGACTTCTACTGACCCTAAAAAAAACGATTTTTTGTATTTCATTCCGACCAGCTACTCGTGCTAGTGGGCGGGCAATCCCTCCGACCTACACTGTAATGCAAAGCGGGAGGGTAGGGCTTAAGTTTCTCTTCAGCATCCATTCAGGAATCGTGGAAATGGGTGGGTGGTGTGGTTAGGGAGTGAAAGATGAGAGGGTCGAAATGAAGGCAGAAGAGAAGTGAAAAATTTTCTGTGGAATATTACTGTCCCAGCATTTGCCTAAGTGATCCAAGGAAACCACAGAAAACTTGGACCAAAGCAGCCGGACCCGGATTCGAATCGATTACCTCCCGAATGCTAAACAAAAATCTAGAGTTTTCAATCGGTTATAATTTCTTGCTAGCTAAGTTATCAACATTTGACAATTCAAGCTACATTATTGACCTCTTTGAACAAAAACAGACCGTTCGGTTATCTGATTTCGGTAACATTACATCTGGAATCTCCCAAGATTCATATATGGGCCCCTTATTGTTTGTTCTCTTCATAAATAATATTGCTCATTTGTTAAATAATGTTCAAATTCCTGATTTACGCTGCTGAAATCTAGTTTTACTCGACTGTGATCAACAAAATTGGTGTTATTAACATTCAAAGTGATCTTGATGCTTTATTATATAACTGTTTACGCGATAGCTTATTGAATATCAACGTAACGATAAGTCATATCCTATTTTTCTTGTGTTTTAAATATGGGTCTTCTAGGAACCATTCTAACTACTACTATGATCATACTTATCGTACATTTAAACTCAATAATCTATCAATATTCTATAATCATCTATTGGTCTAACTTACAATTTTGTAAAGAACCATATGATTGTCCACGGAAACAAATAAATGCAAAAATTTCATACACGCGAACAACCTGAAATTTTCCTGATCTTTTGGGCCGAAAGACTCCCTTATGGATCCTCATCCTTTCCATAGAAACATGGCTTTTTTTCATATTTGTAAAACACCTGTACCTTGTTATGTTGCATGATCAGAATTTTTCATTTCTTGGAGCTAGGAAAGAATTTCCTTACTCTGTTTTGTGTCAATACCGATTAATCGCCGGTAATAGCCGTCATTTTGGTAATTACACTTCTTTCTGCGCAGACACGTACACATTCACACACAATACAGTACACACACACAGGTAGTAATTAAGTTCACGAGAAAGTTGCTTCTATCAGTGGAGCAGTGCTTAACATGTCGCGTCGCGTCTAGTCGCTTATGTAACTCTCCAACTTTACTACTTAATGCGTGTTAACAATTCGCCACCGAGGGTGGTTTTTATTGTACGACAAATATTATACTTCATAGTATGATTCGAAAGCTCCACAAAAAAAAAAAATTTTCCTCACGCGACAACGCAAGTAAGTTATAACAAATTATGTATGTCATCTTTTTGATGTTTCAGTTTAATTTTTTTTATTCGTTTTTAAATACGCATCATTTGTGGTGGCATAAATAATTTTTGTTTTTAGTAAATTAAGCGGTTAGATCTCCACTAGATGTCATAAAGTGAACTTTTAAATTTCTTATTTTTATAATATGTTCAGCGCGTGTAGATGATTGTGGGGGTTTCACCATAAAATTATTTTCATTTTAACGCTTTATATCTTCTTTTCTCATCCTGTTTTTATTTTTGGGATCAGGTGGTCTCTTTAGTGAAATTTTACGACAAGATATCTTTGTACTTATTTTATATCAGTTGCAGTGACATTCAATTGTCTGAAAAAAAAACATTTGCACAGCAATCATTACTCTTTTTGCATTTTTCACGACACTCCACAATTTCGGTTTATATTATTATTTATACGCTTTTACTTATATATAAGTACCTAATATATAACGAACAAGAAAGAAAGATGGGAAAAATAATTGACTTGAAAATTTATGGTAATGTAATCTTTAAAACGAAATAATACAAATGGAAAGTATCCAATGTGGTAAAATCACGAATAAAATAAAAACAAAGTGATTTATTTAAAAATATATATATACAGATTTATAGATTAAGAGGCAAAATAGGCCCAAAGAATGGTGAACAACGCTTTTCAACTTTTTTAAGCTATTCAATTTCTATTTGACACCTTTTGCTATTGCTTGTTAGGATTTAAGAAGTTGAAATAAACTTGACGAAATCTGTCAGTGAATATTTGGGATTTATTTTGCTCTTTAACCTGGAAATATAATTATCAATAAGTATTTAAATGGCCCTTCATAGTGTAATGCCATACCATTAATAGAAGGGGTACAAAGAACCATAAATATGTGATTATTTAACTAGATATATTTTTAATAACATCAATTAGAATAACTAATAACCCAAAATATACTAAAAGCTATAGTTAGATGTAAAACACCAGGATTTGAATTAACATAAAAGGGGTACTCCAGGTCAACTCGACTCCTGGCCTCTTCTCATACAATTATATTTTTTAAATGAGTACGTTTTACTCAAAAATTTGTTTAATTCATAGATAGCTATTTAATTGACTTGAATTTTATACTAGCAATAAATTTTTGCAAATGAAATAATTTTTTAATAAAACAAGAAATAATTTCTTACTAATTTATAAAAGAATGTGTGATTGAAGAATTTTTAATACTACTTTAAATATTGTATCATTTTTCTATTTTATAGGAAGCATTTCTTCTTGATTGTATATTTTTCTTCTCAGTGTACTATTATAGTTTTAAGTAATATTTATATTTAATAAAATATTAATTACTATTACCAAGGACAATTTTGTTGTGAAAACGTATCTGACATTTTATTTAATAATAATAGCAAGCTTAATTAATAAATAAAATGACACGTTTAGTGTCCGTCATTTCAGCTTCAAATAAAACAGGACAATAACGTGATTGGTTGAGTACCAAAGGAACTATTTGGTTTTCTTTTTCATCTTGCTATAAAACGTTTAATTAAAACATGGCAGTCCTTCCTGAAATTACTCGATTCTGGGAGACATATAAATGCTGCGTGTTCATTCTTTTATTATTGAGGATATACGTTACTTTTAAAGGAGTAAAGCCGAGTGGTTTTATTTTTCTCGTAATTCTTAACGATTTTCCTTTATTAAGATATCTACATGATTCATTTAAGAGATTCTTGTAACTGTAACAGTTGATAAAGCACGAAGAAATATTACGGGCGAAAGTAATTTTCTTATACAGTTGTTTATACTAAAACAAATTTTTTTATCTATAAATAGGTAAAGTAGTTACGATAAATTAGCGACTAAAGCCTATTAATACCAAGTATACTGCGGCTGTTGATGTATGTGTGCTTCAGAGCCGCAGAACTGCAAAAAAATTGATATTTATGTATATACTAAAATATATTACTATAATAATTTAGTGTATCTACATCACATCCGACGTTGATTTTCCCGTTGAAAATCGCCCATTGCCGGTCGTTATATGTAATATAAAGGCGGGCTGAAAAGTTCGTAGACTAGCATAGAAAAGAATATTTTTTTTTGGATTGAATTGGATTTTATTATTCAATATAGTTCCCTTCGAGGGCGATACAATAATTATAGCGGTCATATTATTTTTCGATACCATTTTTATAATACGATTTGTCTTTAGCCTCAAAATAAGCTTCAGTTTCGGCGATTACCTTTTCATCAGCGCGAAATTTCTGTCCAGCGAGTATCCTTTTGACGTCTGAGAACAGAAAAAGGTCGTTGGGGGCCAGATCTGGAGAATACGATGGATGCGGAAGCAATTCAAAGCCCAATTTATGGAATTTTGCCATCGATTTCATTTATTTGTGACACGGTGCATTGTCTTGATGAATGAGCACTTTCTTTTTCTCCAAAAAGCCAAAAAGCAATGCTTTATGGCAAACGTAATATTTTGATAATGCATGTGAGACATAATCTTTTACATGTGTGTTAGTGGCTCAATATGTAATTGGTGAACGCCTATAATATTATTGATTTTATTCACCTCGAATGAATGACTGAATGCATTTATTTAAACACATGTTGTCTGTGTGGTCTGTGAGGAATGAAAGCTGAAAAGGTTGTATATAGTATGCAATTTTTTCCTTTATTTGCGTTACTACTTTTTTTGACTTTTGCTTCTAGGATTGTAGGATTGAATTAATAACAGAAAAAGTGACTAAACATTTACAGAACATCCCCTTAATTTTATTACGAAGCGCCACTGTCGCTATCTCTAGATATAATCCTGAATCCTGAAGCTCCGATGGACAGTTGTTACGCTAATAATGATATGTAGCAGAACTAATACTAAATAAATAACTGATAAATATGTGTTATCAATCATATATATTTTGTATTACCTTAGAATGTAAATAAAATTGTTTACGTGTTCTATAAAAGTCTATCTAACATTGGTGACTTATCCTGTAGTCCCCTTTTGGTATCAATATCAAAAATTAAAAATCTCTAACATGGAAATTGTTAAGATTGGTAATTTTGTTTATATCTTTGTAGTTTACGTCAATTCAAATACGCTTTTTTCTACATGTCTTATTCAATGGGGATGCTTCTCGGGAACAATGGTTACTATTAATCGTTGATGCTAATAATATCGACCATTGTTCATTATAATTTTTGGTCTAAATAACAGGCGAGCTGAAAATTTCGTAGGCACATAGATGACGCTACTAGTATCAAATCCATACGATTTTTAATTAGCCCTAACCTTCAAAAGACACGTGTATAAATTTGACAGCTGTTGCACTATTAGTATCTGAGTTATTGCATTTTTAGTGAAAGAACTTTTGTTACTTTGAAAAAAACGAATAAAAAGGAATTTCGTGAGTTAATAAAGCATTGCTTTTTGGCGCTATTATGTAGCGTTATTGGAGCGTTTAAAAGACAAAATCGCGGAAAAGCGGCCTCATTTGAAGAAAAAGAATGTGCTCTTTCATCAAGACAATGCACCGTGTCACAAATCAATGAAATCGATTACAAAATTCCAAAAATTGGGCTTCGAATTGCATTCGCATCTATCGTACTCTCCAGATCTGGCCCCCAGCGACTTTTTTCTGATCTCAGACCTCAAGAGGATGCTCGCTGAACAGAAATTTTGCGCCGATGAAGAGGTAATCGCCGAAACTGAAGCCTATTTTGAGGCTAAAGACAAATCGTATCATATGTTAAAAATGTAATCGAAAAATTGTATGACCGCTATAATCGTTGTATCGCCCTCGAAGGGAACTATATTAAATAATAAAATCAAATTCTATAAAAAAAAAATATTTTTTTCTATGCTAGCCTACGAACTTTTCAGCCCGCCTGTTAGGTTTGATGCGAATAATATCGACCATTGTTCATTATAATTTTTAGTCTAAATAGATTTCAGTCGCCTTTTGGATATAGTGTGAAATAAAATGTTAAACTAAACTGTCCTATTCTATTCGTTGAAAATATTTTGCACAGCTTTTTAATGAAGGTTGTGCCGAAGTTAACTACCCTTGTTATTAAACTTGCTGTAGTACCCTGCTTAAACGTACAAAATACATGATGGTCCTTCGAACCGGAAAAGACTCTAGAAAACAAATTCGATAAACGTCTGATTTATTTTGGTATTCACTGTTATGACGCAATCAAGAAAAAACAACTCGAGCGTAAATACGTTGTGAACAGTGACACTGAAGTTAAATCGAATCTAAGCGTAAACTATGAGAGCAAATTTGTTATTATACAAACAAATCGTACTTAAATCGATAATCATATAATTCAGTGTCAAATCATTCAAACGGACACGAGTGCTTTATTGGTGCAACAAAGGGTATTGCATCTTCCCAAGTCAAATAAAAAACTTCTTTTGTTTGATTCCCACCAGGTACTCGTGCTGGTGGGCGGGCAGTCCCTCCGACCTACTCTGTAGTGCAAAGCCGGAGGGTAGGGCGTAACGCCCTTTTCAACCTCCTTTTAGGCTGGGTGGTATGGTTAGGGAGAGAAAGATGAGACGAACGAAATGAAGACAGAAGAAAAGTGAACGATTATCTGTGGAATATTACTGCTCCAGCATTGGATTGACAATGATCTAAGGAAACCACAGAAAACTTGGACTAGAGCAGCCAGACCCGGGTTCAAACCGGTGACCTCCCGAATGCTAAGCAATGTAAACTTTCTAAAGTGACCGTTTGATGAACCATTATTTAATAATAGCAATAACTAGCAATAACACGAACAAAGTTTCAACAATTATTTATTTATCTCGACGATATTGTTGAGACCACTATGTGGTCATTTTTAAGACCATACATAATACTAAAATTATAGTGTAAATGTACAAATATATATACAAATGAAACATTATTTAATAATAGCAATAAAACGAACAAAGTTTCAACAATAATTCATTGATCTCGACAATATTGTTTCGACCACATAGTGGTTGAAGCTAAGCAATGATCTAGAGCACTAGTTACGCCGCTCGGTTTTCCCAAGTCAATCAACTATACGTAGGGCGACATCAAACATCAGCGTTCATAATCATGCGTTAACAATTGGGCAACTTACGGACAACAATGTTCATCTTTACAGATATTCAACAATTACCTGATTCTTCCGAAGTCTTGGACAATGAAAAATCAGATAAGTGAAAAATTCTTCTTTCCTTCACACCGTGTCTTTTCCAGACTCAATATTCGGTCGTGTATTCATTCGATTACTCAATCAGTCGTCTCGATTTCATTTCTAATAATGGCAGAATTAGAAGAGAAATTAGCTGTCTTAAAAAAGCAGAAAAAAATGTTAAAAAGTAAATTAACAAAGCTTGGAATTTTTTAAAGCTAGCGCAAAAAAAGATATGTGTGAATAAATTCGGACGGAAATAGAGGAAATTACGAAAACACCTACAAGTGACATCCATGAATTTGAAAAATCATATTACACAATTTTAACTCGTGCACATCAGATAATAGAATCAAATTTAACACAAGCTCCGCCTGTAGTCAAAGCAATAGATCATGAAACTCCTACCGGCATTGAATTACACTGTTGATTCCGATGGATTCTTAGACGCAGATTCAACATATTCAAAAAAGAAGGAATTAAACCCTTATTCGTCTAAATATTAAGATGAAAGATCTCACATTTTGAACGCGTCCTACCAAGTAGGCACAACGAACCGAAACTCATATCCCATGACCGGTTTCGACCTATCGGGTCTCATCAGGTGGGCGCTGGCAGAAAGGCCTTTACCGGTCTTGGGATATGGCTCTCAGTTCGTTGTACCTACTTGGTAGGACGCGTTCCAAATGTTAAAAGATTGTTGAAACTAACCGGTATTTCGAAAGAATCGTCAAGCGAACTACGAAGACTATTAGATACTCTTCAAACACATTTATGCGCATTAAAAACGTTAGGGGAATATGGTGATCATTGGAACACATTTTTAATTCAAATTCTTACAAACAAAATCGATAGAAACTCTCATAAGTAATGGTAAAAATCCGTTAAAGGTATCGAGATGCCAAAAATGAAATCGTTCGTGGAATTCTTTGAAGATCGTTGTCTGATCCGCAATTTTACGAACCCACCGAAGTGGATGCGTTGTTAGGCGTAGAAATATTTTACGATCTTTTGTGCGTAGGTCAGATTCAAATACCGCGCCACCAAGCAAAGTTACACAAAACAAAACTTGACTGGATAATTTCGGTAAAAATAGGTAATACTTTCAAATAGCCAAAATTCACAAAATGTATGTTATCATTTAATGTGGTACATGAAAGTATGAAAAGATTATGGGAACTTAAAGAAATCGATAATAAAACCTTTTTATCAGACGACGAATTTGAACTTTAAGAACATTTTTAAAAATACGACAAAATACGATTCTAACACTGGTCGATACATCGTTCGGCTGCCATTTAATTAAAAAATACAAAAATTAGAAGAGTCATATAAATTCACTGAAAAGCAATTTTATGCTTTAGAACGCAGATTGTCAAAAAATCCAACTTTAAAGGCTCAATACATTGAAAGCATGCGTGAAGCTATTTTACTAAATCATATGAAAGAAATAAATTTACACGAAATTAAAGGAGCTCGTTGTTTTTTACCCCATCATCCAGTTATAAAAGAGGCAAGCTCCACTACTAAGGTTAGAATAGTTTATAATGCGTCTGCAAAAACTAGTACAGGTATCTATCTAAACGATTGTTGAAAGGTGGTTCAAAGTCAAACTTTCCATATTATACATAGATTTCGCACACATCAAATTGTTATAATAACAACATAGAGGCAATTGCTGCCATCTAATGGATTTTAGCCGTTACAGAAGATATCAAACTAGACAAGGCCTCACAGAGGTATCTAAACTTCTCCAGGTAAATCAACAGCGCAGCCTACATACGTGAATTCACGTAAAGCTTAATAATAACAATTATTATGCTTTTGGTAAGAAATTTATCGAAACTGCCAGATACGGATCGCGATTTCGCTCTTGTTAGAAGCTCATCAGCGTGCCATAGGCAAGTCGAAATGTTCCATAAAGAACAGTTAATATAATAACAACATGGAGGCAATTGCTGCCATCTAGTGGATTTTAGCCGCTACAGAAGATGTCAAACTAGACAAGGCCTCACAGAGGTATTTAAACTTGTTCAGCTAAATCAACATTGCACAGCACGCTGATGAGCTTTTAACAAGAGCGAAATCGCGATCAGTGTCTGGCAGTTTATATTAAATATTTATATTCTAGTAATTAACTAGGCAATTGTCAGAGTCACTTGGTATCCAAAATAATTCTTTTCCGATAATTAAGTAATGTAATTATCGTTAGTGATGAAGGTATTTTACATGCCTTGAGGAAATAATAAAAAACGCCCTTTTTGCCAAAAAAGTATAAAAGTACCCCTCACATGAAAAATAGACAGTTGACGTAGTAGCTGACAGTAGAATAAAGTTCTAATAAGTCTCAACTGAGTTTTCTTGCATACTAATTGAGTGGTAATAATACTAAGGTAGGTATTATTACTATTAGAATCGCGTACTTTCAATTAATACAAAATTGTAAAGGAACTCATTAAGTGAATTATTTGAATTGTTAGTTCTTTCTGCGTTTTGTATTAATTATTGTGGAAATACTCTGTTTCCGGAGTTATCCAATAGAGAAAGGAAGATCTACGATGGACACAACTTTATGTTATTGTACTCTTGGCGTTGTTTTGATTTCGGGAAATATATGGGCCCGCCTCGAAAGTCCCAATGTATATGTACTGTAAGATATTAAGAATAATTATATAAGTGAGTCAATCTAACAGAACGACCAAACGTACTTTGAACGAACTGAATGCAATAAACATTATTTTAAATATCAAGTTTTGAGTTTATTTCTAACATTATACGCGCACTTTGAAGCTGGAGGTTATTTACCTGTTTTCTTTTTTAAAAAGGTCGTAAACGTTTAAAACTCGTGGTATCAAATAAGAATTTTGGAAGTTCAATAGAAGAAAGCTAAGTATTGATTTAATTTGGTCTCTCAGAAAAGGCATTGGCACTGGAGTCAGGACAATGATTCCAAGCGACCTTGGGACCTATCATATTTTCTTACACAGTTTTGGTCATTTTAATGGATTCTTTTAGGGACTCAGTTTCTGTTTGTGTATTAGATGTTCAGCTACGTCACTGTGCTCTTCAAAAATATTTCTCTTTATGAAAGGTTACTTTGTTTATTTCGATTAAGTTTTATAGTGATGTTACCGATCACACGCTATTAAGAAAATATTTTATTACAGTTTAGTACAAATTGAAACTGTTTACGTCAAAATATTTACCAAAGAAACAAAGAACTATCACGCCAAAAAGATCAGTACAAACCACGTGCGGGGTTGTTGGCTTTGTCGATAAAATAGTTAAGATTTGAACAAATGCCATAGGTACTTCCAACAAGGCGGTAGATGGCGTTATACTACTTGTAATCAACATCCTTTTACGGAACAACTTGGGTTGGGTCAGTAATTTGTCGAGGTTACTTATTGTAAGCAATTTTCTAGTTCACGTATTTATTTAACAATTATTTATTTACTACTTATTTAATCATTTTAACACTACTAAAAAATTTAAACTACTTGTTACCATAACTTTAATACTTAATGATAAATTAATTAAGGAATAAAATGCAGTCGACCGAATATAATATGTTTATTGTTAGTTACTTGTGTTAACGATGGTGACAAATATTAGACTAACTTAAACTTTGCAAAAGCATTACCAAACCAAAAACTGATACATTAAAAATACAACTGCCGATGTAATCATTAAGAAAACAAAACAAACTATAGTCGGAAACAAATCAATCTTATACAAGCATTTTAACAATGACGGTCTGTAAAGGTATAAATACATCAATATTACTATTCTTTGTTTAACACTTAATAATGCACCTGAAGATGTTCTATGAACGCGAATTGTCCAAATAAATTTAGTGAATTTATTACCATTTTATTGATATTAAATTACGTTAATATTAAAAACAAATTTTTGTTAAAATCGTTTGTGATGTGGTATAATAGGCGGTTGTTGAAAATGCCGTGGATAGAAAAAGTTGACAATGAGTAGGTATTATGGAAGTTAATAAGGAAAAGGATAGATAGAATGGTAGGACAACTGTTTTTTGAGTTATGAAGGGCTAGCTAGAAACGTAGTAGAGGCAAAAATAGGAGTAAAAAGATCCAGAGGAAGGCCTAGCTTGGATTACTGTTCACAAGTAGTTAGAGATGTGGAACGTTATAGTTTTAGAGAAATGCGAAATTGGCTCAACTTAGTGCAGTGATTCTCAACCACTGTGCCGCGGCACTTTTGTGTGCCGCCAAATTTCAAAATTGTGCCGCCAAATTTTGCAAATATATAATAAAGTTAATATTATTAAATTATATCATGTTGGCAACATTTTATACAGATCGAGATTACGAAGAGCAATCTTTGGTGTCGGCGACATTGGAGTGACGTTGCTACTCTGTGGATGTGAAAGACTAGAAGTAATAGAGAATAGTACAGTTTTTAACTATGGTCAGTCAGTAAAGAAAAGTTACTTTGAAATTACGAGTTTTATTGTGCCTACAAATTAGTTTTTCTCACAATCATTTAAAAAGAAAAATATTTTTAACATGAATATATATTTAAATCCACAAAAAAATAAATTATTTTATTATTTGCTTTGCAACGCGTTTTTTCTTAGTGCCAAATTATGATGAAGCGGCGTGCATAGCAATAGGAATATGTCGTTCGTAATCCATTTCTCATAACGGATACTTCTGTATTTGACTTAACTTTGAATGAAGAGGAAGAACTCATTTTGCTTTCCAATAATCGAGATTTAATTTTAAAACATTCAGAAGAATCAATTAATTCATTTTGGATTAACATCAGATGCGATTATCCAATGATAGCCAAAAAAGCTTTAAACATATTATTACAATTTTCCACATCTTATTTGTGTGAATTCGGATTTTCAGCATTAGCCAACATTAAAACTAAAAAAAGATCAAGATTTTTAAATGTAGAAGACGATGTGAGAGTAGCATTGTCATTTTTACGACCAAATATAAATGAAATTATCAAAAAACATCAAGCTCAAATTTCGCATTAAAAATATTTTTATTATTAGCTTGTAATTAATCCCTTAATAAACGTTTAGTTATTATTGTAGTATATATTAGTTTATTTCGTATATTTAAAATTTTTGTCATAAACTATTTATGCAGTGTGTTGTAGTAAGTAAATAATTTTTATCTTTTTCTTTGTGTGCCGCCAAATTTTGAAATCGTTAAATATGTGCCGCAACAAAAAAAAGGTTGAGGATCACTGACATAGTGTAACGAATTTTCTAGTTCACTTATTTATTTAACAATTATTTATTTGATCACTTAAACACTACTAACAAACTAAAACTACTTATTTATCTGACAAACAATAATGCACTTTATTTATATCACTTTGTATCTCGCCGTTGAATATTTAAATTACGCGTCCGGAAATCAACTGTCCGTCAGACCCAGAGACGAGGGTATTTATTTACTGAGAGAAATTACTAGAAAATACGCGAATATATTTCGACCGCTTTCCAACAAAAACGACTTTTTATGACAACAGAATATTTTCGAGCGTTTAATGTTCGACATCGACATTTCTCAACATCGGGTGAGTCAGCGCTAATCGATACACCCCACACACGTAAGAATTAAAAATTCTTTTGAATTTGGTCTGTGTGCCTATCACGTAATATAAACACCGTTATAGATTCAGTTTGTCAAGTAGATCTTCTGCCTGTAATATGATATTCATCATTTTAATGTTTTAACTGTTGGTGTCAACTATCGAACTTAGTACAACGGTATACGGTAAGTAGATTTAATCCCAGGAGATATTGGTAAAGTCTACGAACAATTTATCAATAAAGTAAATCCAGAGGATTAATATATTTCTAGAGCTACGAAGTTAATAACGATATGTAGTTTTGGAAAAGGAATATTCGGTTTATAAGAGAACAATAATAATTTATACGTTATTTTTGTGTGTCCCATTTATGTATTATATGGAGGGATAAAAAATCGACGACCAGGATTTGGGCATTTATCTGCTCGTAAACGGTCATAAATCATTTGAATAGCTATTGACATACATTGATTTATATGTCTTTTGACACCGTTTTCAAAAATTGACCCTACAATCAAAGCCAGATAGGATGTTACTACATCTTGTCTTCTTTATCGCAAGATACTATTCGTGTATTCCCACTATTTCAAAGACGTTAGCGCTTTTAACTTTAAATGTTAAGCAATAAGCAGAGTTATGGTTATGGAATGAACGATAGGTCTACAGTGAAGTAAAAACATAATTAATTTAAGATTATCTACTAAATACTAAACAGCAAATTTCTGATATTTACTTTTTCGATACAGTAAATTTAAATAAAAACAGTTAACCGGTCATGGTGTGTAATATCTATGCTACAAAAAAATGTAAACTTAAACTATTAAGCCTCTTACGCATACTACAGAGCGTTGAACACACATTTCGCCTTGAGACATGCATGAAAATATAAATATGTGGGCGAATGCCCGGGACGTTTCAGTGCCCTGATCGCACAAAGGCACTATGATCACGCATCGGGGCGATTGTGGAGGTAGATAGTATGTGCGAGGCACACTAACAAATCGACCAGGAACACAATCAAAACGTCACAACTACATACTGTGTTATAATGAATATTTCTTAAGACTAATCTTATACCTATTCCTAGCACACACTGCCACAATTGCACATTCATACACACACTGAATTAGATACTTCTCCGCCATCACCTCCAATCACTCCGTTAGATATTTACACACGACGCAACGACACCAAACATATCTTCGTGTCTTATGCGCATGTTCGGAATGTTCCTGATACCTCCGCTTACGTCTGTTAGAAATATTAAATATATGTTCACAACATGCAACTCTTTTCCAGCCTTCACAGTCTATACTGACCGCAGATGTTGGAATAATGACATATACTCTCCTTTAACTACAGTGCCCGACACGTAAGGAGATTCAGCGACGGTCAGATTGACAGGTAGGTAGGCGGAGACTTTTAGCATAGCAATAAATGAAAGAGCCAATAAGAATATAGCTGGACCGAAACGTCAACTTGTAGTTCAGCGGCGCGTATCACTGAGAGAAAAAATACTGAACATGGAACAGAAGTGTATTCATTCAACTAATTTACTTACCCCAATGGGGTTTTAATGATGTATGCCAAGTGAACAATTAAAATTTCACTATCATCATGAACATAAGGAGAAAATCACGGTTATAAGCACCTAATCATATAAATCTAGGAATAATAGCTAATTTAAAGATTATTAGGTGTGGTATGCATAGAAATAAGTTGTTGACAAACAAAATAAAGTCGAATGAACAAAACTTGATAATATGAATTATGTAGTGTATCTTACCCAGGTCTATTTGTTAAGGCATTTGTTAGAAAACTCAGTTTGTACAATTATTTTTATATTTCGTAGTTTCGTTTATAGTTGTACGATTTGCGCATGTACCAGATATCATAAATAATGTTTAGTCTGGGTATCAGGATCGCTGGCGGCGATAGAAGAATATCGTGGTTAGTAGTTGTATGTATATTATTTCTTTACAAACAACCACTTCTCTACTCTGTTAATTTGCAACTGTTTGCCACTACGCTATTGAACTTTGCTGAGCAGTTATCATTCTGTCTACCGGTCGATTAGCCCAGCCCTAAAGGGGCTAGACTTTACCACTGCGCATCCGATGATTTGTGGCTTTTGAATCTCCTTAGGTGCCGGGCACTGTACATCTGTATCCAGAGTTAATAAAATTAATAACGTAATAGGCATGCACCTATTGCACTTAGACACTAAAACACATTCAATGTAAACGAACTGCGTATTACCACCGACAATATTACGTTTACCTTGCGCAGACGCAAATCATATTATGGTAGTCTAGAAAGCCTGCATCAATTGCTAGTATGTGTGGGTAATAAGAGAGGCGGATACGGTTCCAGTGGTGTACAGAACTAGTCTGCTGGTCCAGTTAATCATTCCGCGACACGCTCAACCAAAAACTCATAGATTTCATTTGGTTTACTACACCACATAGGACACTTAATTACTATATTAATAAATTTTAGTAATTGGGTCGCAAAAATACATGAAGATTTACTTCTTTCTTCATGTTTTATTTAGAATAGTCGTCTAAGTTAGTAAATCGGGTGAAGAAAGCGTATTGTTAAAATGAAAACTAAACAATATATCCAATTTACTTTTTCCCGTTTTTCCTTTTTCTCGTGGCGGTCCGCAAATTTTTTGATGTGAAGAAAAAATGTATTCTCGTTATACGGTCCATTTTAACATGCACAACCCTACTCACTCCATCCTCTTAACACCTTTCAAGACGTCCCTTATCCTTCTGCGAATGACGAAGGATAAAAAAGGGATCCTTCTGTCACGTTTTATTCCACAAAAAGGTCGACATAATGACCAAATACTTCGACTACTTTCCGCATGTTTTCCCAAACGATGGTCACTTACTTTATAGACTTTTTCTGATAAAACGTTAACTTACAATGGAACATGAACACATATCTATAACAGCAACAAACTTTACATTTCTCATTTTTTATAAACCATTTTTTTAAACTTCACTACTGTCTAATACCCATCGATCAATTTTTCATCTGTTTACCGTTACCCGATTGACCTCAAATATACAAAAGTGGTGTTGATGAATTGAAAAATAGATAGGTACTGAAAAGTAAAAAAACTAACAATATGTTATAGGAGGCATGTTCTTTAAGTAAATACCGTTTTTAAATTCTGCCGCCGCAGCGCTGCGGTCAGCGTCCCGCGCATGCGCACTGAGTACCTACATCTCTTACCTACACATTGACGCCATTACAGTCTTATTTGCCCTTGTTTACGTCGTTTACTGAGTGTTTAAGATACCTCCGATAATCGTGAGTCCCGACTGTGAAGTCCGGAGTCCGCGCTGTTATACAATTTCTTAGTGCTAGATCGTGACATCGTGAGATCTGTGCAGTTTACGGACAAAACATTATAAGTGGTGGAATGGTAAGAAATCTGCGCCGTGAAATCCAGAACAAAAGACGCGGCAAGTTGAGTAAGGGCGTTGTGTTGCTGAATGGCAATTCCCATCCGCATGCGGCTAATCGGATCAAAGACCTCATCACATCTTTTCACTGTGAAACTCTAGATCATCCTCCGTACAGGCCTGATCTGGCGCCCAGTGACTACCATTTGTTCCTGCACTTGAAGAAACATCTGGGCGGTCAGGATCTTCAAGACGTTGACGAATTCAAAACAGTTGTGATGCAGTGGTTAACAGTTAACAAGTCAGGCGGCAGAGTTCTATGGGAAGGGTATTCAAAAACTGGTCAATGGTCAAACGTTACGACAAGTGCCTCAATATTGAAGGAAATTATGTAGAAAAGTAGATTACAGTACAGGCTTTCATGTAAAAATAAAATTATTAAGATATCTTTGCACGTTTTTTATTAATTTCAAAACGGTACTTACTTAAAAAACATGCCTCGTATCTCGTATATTGCAAATTAAAACGAAATTCCGGTTTTGTGGGCCGTGGTCTAGAGGACTTCTAACCTCCTGACGTTTTATCGTCTTGGCTAGCTACTACACGAACGTATTATACATATTATATATTTGCTTGGAATTATATATTATTGTAATGATTTTTAGTTATAATCAGCACCTTCACTGGTAAATGTATATACAATTTTACGCTTTGAAAAATTAGAGAAGCGTAGATTGTTAAGTATTAAGATACACTTTAAAAACCATCTTAAAAAAATAAATTCAATTTTTACAATTCTAATTGCTACGGTTCGCTGCTGAGGGATAAACAAGGCTTTACTTAAATCAAACGGATAAGAGGGCGACTTTAAAAACTTCATTTTGCAAGCTACGTCTAGTGGACTTAAGTAAATTTAGGTAAATTTTAACAAGACAAGCTAGAAATAGGCGATGTAAACAGTTGCGGTTTGTTTACAGTGTAAAAACAAATAAGTGCCCTTTCGTGTTCTAATGGCCAAATCATTTGTAACGTTAATAAGCACAAAGTCTACAGTAGAAGTTTTAGTTATAGAATAGAAGAAGTAAAATGAAGTTCGCGTTAAAACGTATTCAGTATTATTTTAACAACGGTGCACTGTTAACCAAATTAAGCGTAGCAAGGCGAGTTACATTGTCTTTTCATGGTTTAATTAATGCTAGATCTTTTGTCTATAATTGAGGGAGAAATGCGCGAACAAAATAATTTTCTTATTCAGTTTTCAGTAAAAACACCATTCAATTAACATGTGACGGTAAAGACAAAATATTTACACCAAATACATTTTACGTAACTTCTTTTTAACCAAATAAAACACTAAAATCTAAAGTTTTACATTAAACGCGTTTCGTCTAAAGATGATACCTTGGATATGGAAACCTGTTTTGGATTACTAAACGTTTTAATAAAGACCATTCAGCTCTTGGTGAAAAATTGATCGAAATTACCAGATGTGGATCGCGATTTCGATTTTATTGGATCTCATCAGCACACCATAGCTAGTATGTACAAATTAATGACCAAGCCATTATAATCTTCGTCGTAGATTCGGTTTGACAAGTGGATATGTTCGTAAGATCTTGCTAAAGATATGAAATACCGCAGTTAGCAGTAAATACCAATAGATGGATCAATACTGCCTTTATTTATGTGGAGTTTTTGGGTTCCATAGAACTCCATACGATCTGTTGTCTTTCCATTTGAGTACAAGGCGTTTATTTAAACGTTTTATTTGGGGACAAACATTTTTTCGTAATAAAGAAAATTCTTATTTGCGACACTGTATGTATTATCTTGTATATTGAAAGATAAATTGAGTATTGCTTTATACGTGATGATTGTTTTGAACAAATAATGATTAATTTAACGTGCTTCGTAAGGTATTACAATAAAAAGTATAACAAGATTGAAAATTTTATTCTGGAACTACTTAAGAATAGATCAATAATAAAAATAATATGAAAAGTTTCAACAATGTATTGAAGGAAAACCTCTTACAGTTGTTTCGACGAGACCGTCATTATCAAAAAGTAGGTAAACAAACTAAATTAAAAGTTAAAACTAACCGGTTAAATACCTGTTGTCAAGATGTACAAATATACATACATAAACGTATTTGTAACAACTAACTAGCCTACATGGAATTTTCGAACATCATAATATCAACTCACAATAAAGCTATTGTATTCTAAGTAACAGTAAGGGTGTATTATTTGAGCACAGTTCTTTCTGATTGTTTACTACATTTTTTCCTTCCGATAAAGCTTTTTTAATTTCAAGATTTTCGAGTAAATTTAATCTTTTGCTTTTATGTCCGTTGATATTACAATGTTAGGAAAAGCCCGTAGAATTTACATGTTTTTTTATGCTATTTACATGTTCTTTTATTCTATGTTTTAAGGCTCTGCCACACTGGCCTATGTATCACACTGGTTATAATTTAATTCGTAGACACCATCATCATATATTTTTTATTATTTATCATGTTTCATCAAATATGCACTAAAATTGGTTTAATATGAATAGATCTCCGAACTTTCAATAAATAAATATTAATAACGGTTACAACCCCGCCTTAATTGATCAGCTTATTGTTAAGAAACAGAAAAAGTTTGTCACAAAAATGCTGTACAATAACAATGTTACAGATAATACACAACAAAAAATATACACCTCATTACATTTTATAAAAAATGTTCAACATTCAAAAAGCAGCTTAATAACGTAGGCATCATGGCCATAGAAAATAATAAACCATGCTAGTTAATAATAAAACCTATGTAGACCCACTTCTAAAAAGTGGTATTTACCAGATATTTTGTAATGAATGTAATGCTACCTACATTGGTCAGAGTGGCAGATCAATAAAAACCAGGTTGAAGGAACATTTGTATTGCATAAACAAACATCAACAAAAAACCGGCATTTCTGAGCATTGTGCGAAATTTCACTACTCCATTGATCTACAAAATGTTAAAATATTACACAGCAATGTTAATAAAAGTAAAAAATTAAATATGCTCGAGAATCTCGAAATTAAAAGAGCATTAGAAAGTAAGCTAAATATTATCAATAATCAACTGGAATTAGGCCAAACATCTTCCCCCTACTATTTAGCAAAAACTGTGTGAGCTGATAGGTATAAATTAGGGAAAAGTGCATGTTTTAGTAATTCTTATACTCTTGATAATGGTCTTTGCCCGAAACATATGTCGAGTACAGTAATAAATTAGTGAAACATTTATAGTTGTTTTTTTTTTATTCTACTTTTTTATTTTTTATTCTACTTATTGAATACAATGTTACACAACAAGTGCACCGTGGACAGTTTAAATATTATTAAAGTGCATATTTTCATTTCGATTAATGAAAAAGTCCAGATGTGAATGATTTTAGATTAGCTACCACCCATATTAATAAAGGAACAGTAAATACTCCAGAAACGAATAAAAATATATCACTATATTATTATTATTAAGCGTATGACTAATGTAACTTCTTATCTAATCTTTTAAATGGGCAGCTACTGAAGAGGTAATCAATTGACAAAATGCTTTATTAATACCTGTGCGATAGCTTTAATTAAAATTGGAAATATCAGTTACGGTTGTGTCTTGTTACGTGCCTCAAGTTATGCCTCTAAAATGTCTCCACCAAATTGGAGTACAGTAAGAAGACGTCATAGTGTTACAGTCCAGTCCACCGATTTTCATAAAGAAAAAAATAAAGTACATGAAGTCAGAAGAAGAAATTCATTACAAACGGTAAAGTAAATGTTCAAATACATATAACATTAAACTTTTATTAAATTCAGAAGGAAATGTACCAAATAAATTGACATGCGCGAGTAAATTGGTGTACCAGACACTTTGATACCGAAAAAAAAACTGTTTACATAATACAATTTAGATAACTTTTTATGAGGGGCAATTTTAGATGGATTTTTAGGTGGGGAGGACAACAATTTTTATGCATTTTTTCGGGAATGAGTTAAAAGAAATACAGTTTCTCAAATCCTGCTTTAAGGGAGTTTCAAACAAATTACTACGGATTACCTCGAATTAATAAGGAAAAAATGTTACTGCTGTCATGCCCTAGCAAGGAGTCGAACGAAGTTACGAGAGGTGACATTAATAATAACGACGAACGTACTTATAAAGTCACAGAATCGTCGGAATTAATATTATTGAAATATATGCAGAGACTTTTTTTGTACAGGTTAATTTCAAAACATAAATGGTGATAAATATAAATATAAATATGGAATCAACATAAAAAACTATTCCGAGGGCTAATACCCCTACCGGCATTGAATTACACTGTTGATTCCGATGGATTCTTAGACGAAGATGTAACATATTCAAAAAAGAAGGAATTAAAATCCTTATTCGTCTAAATATTAAGATCGAAGATCTCACATTTGGATCGCGTCCTACCAAGTAGGCCCAACGAACCGAAAGTCACATCCCACGACCGATTTCTCACCTGATGAGACCCGATAGATCGAAACCAGTCGTGGGATATGACTTTCGGTTCGTTGGGCCTACTTGGTAGGACGCGATCCAAATGTGAGATCTTTGATCTTAATATTTAGACGAATGAGGATTTTAATTCCTTCTTTTTTGAATACATTAATGGTGATTTACAGGTTACATCTGGTAGCTTAGTGGTCAGAGCATTGGTGTGTAGAGCCAACATCCCGAAGAGGGCGTAACAGCACTAACAATTTTTCCTCATTAATTTTATGTAATCAGGAGTTGTTATAAGTTGATTTAAAAATTAATAAAACAGTAATGTATTGAAATTATCCTCAACAAAAACAATTCTCTCCTCAAATAATTCATTCAAATATTAACTACTAACTCGTAATCTAAATGTAAAAACTAAAATACTGAAATGTAGTAAAAAAGTAAAACGGTTTAAAAGTGGATAATTGTTACGCTCAATATTTATCTATCATTCAAAAGGAAGATTTTAATGTTACTTAATAAATATAAATACGAGGGGGGATCAAATATAAACGAGCCTTTGTTCATAAAACATTTATTTTGAAAAGTTTCACAAAAACACAATTTTTTTTATTTTTCGATATATCCCCCTTGTTTGTCCATACATTTTCCCAAACGCATTGGTAGTTTTTTCATCCCATTTTCATAAAAATAAGCAGGGTCTGAAATCGCTCCCCTCCTAGTGATTCTTTGAGGGGCTCAAACATGTGGAAATCACAAGGGGATAGGTCTGGGCTATATGGAGGGTGTTCCAGTGCATGTCACCGATTTGGGCCTGCGTTAAAGCTGCGGTATGAGGACTAGCGTTATAGTGCAAAAGTAACACGTGACGAATGCACCCCATTCGCCCTCCTTTTTTTTACCTGACATAGAAGGTTACAGTAGTATGCTGCATCAATGATTCTTCGCCCGTACAAAAAATCGACCAACCACATCCCTCTCCAGTCCCAAAACAGTGGCTAAAACTTTGGCCCGCAGACAGACGTGTTTTCGGCGCCGCCACTCTATTCTTTCTCGTTTTAATGTTGGAGTGTAATAGTGTACCCACGTCTCATCACAGGTTACAATTTTGTGCAAAAAAAAATCACCTTCCTCTCTAAACCGAGTGAGAAGCGCCTGAGAGGTGCGATCTCGAGCAGATTTTTGATCTTCACTAAGCAACTTTGGAACCCAACGAGCTGAAATTTTTCGGAATCCCAAGTTTTTCGTCATGATTGTGTGGATACTCCCATAGTTGATGCCGCTTCACCAGATTTCTGAAATATAGTGGCGTTGCGTGGCGATCCCGTTCAATAAGGTGTCTAACGCATGCAATGTTAACCGGCGAAATGCTGGTGCGTAGACGACAAGGATGATTTACATTTTCGATGCGATTACGCCCATCGTTAAATTCTTTGCACCAAACCTTTACACGTGGCCACGAAAGCGTTTCATTTCTGAATTGTGCTTGCAATCTGCGCAAAATTTCAGCTGGTTTCACCTTTTCACGTGTAAGAAACTTAATACGAATAATAATTCGTTGCGCAACGCTGCTATGCACCTCTTTCTCACTCATTGTGATAGCTATCAACCAAGCGAACGCAGCAATACGACGCGTCGTTTCCGTGCCACCAATTATCCCCACTTCAAGTTCCTAACGCCCGAATGCGCCTTGAACAACTATCCGGCGCGCACTTTAAAAAGGCTCGTTTATATTTGATCCACAAATCCAATAACTGCTAGATTGCATACAAAATAAATTAATATATTTGAAATGTTAAAGTATATATTCTAGCAGTATGCACAGGTATACTAATGTAAATTATTCTCCCTAAACTATCACCCTTAACTTTTGGTTTAATTCAAGCTAACAATTAATTAATTTCGTTAATTGTGAGAGAAATATCCAAGTCTTACCACTGCAGAATATTAATTAAACAGACAAAGGCTTGTCTCTTGCCCATAACGAAACACACTTTAATAATCACTGATTGTTAGTTCTGAAACTAGTACAAAAGTAACGTGGACAGAATAAAATATTCCTATAATATATTCTAATCGTTTTCCAGTAGCAATACTATCCTTTGTTAAATTGTTGAAGATGCAACTAACAATTTGGTGTTCTTTCTACATGTAATTATCCCCTAAAAATGTTGTCTGTATTCCGCAGAAACACATAAAGCAAGGAAAGTGTTTGCTCTATTTGAACTTGGAGAGTACTTTTGATATTAAGTCTTCTTACTTTTTGTAAATCTAATGACAGAAATAGTATTTTACTATGGATAAATGTAAAAACTATAACATGCATTAAGGAATAAAGATAGAGGAACTAGGAACTACTAATATATGCGTTGTTGGTTTCGGGTATTGCCGTGTCTGATGGGTTTCCATACTTGACGTTTCGCCGATCATACTGCCGGCTTATTCAGAAGTTACCCAGACACGGCAATACCCGGAAACCAACAACATTACTAATGTATGTTTGGATTCTGACAATTTTGATTCTTAATGTTAGGACAACTGTTTCTGACAAACTTTAGGTAGTATACGAGGGTGTATCAAATATAAACAGGATTGGTTTTTTTAAAATATTCGATCTATATTTAATTAAACTTCGATACATATACTATTTTTCTACATAGTCTCCTGCCCTGGAAATATATCTCTCCCATCGGATTGAGAGCATTTTTATGCAATCATCGTAAAAACTCTTCAGACGTCCTGGTTACCATTGGAGCACAAATGCTTCAAAAAAGATGGAAGTCACAACGGGACAAGTCGCATATATATGGCGGATGTTCCAGCGTTTCCCAGCCTAACTCGTCAAATTTTTGCCTGGCGCCAGGTCTCATACTGCCAATGCCACAAGGCAAAAATTTGATGCATTAGGCTGGGAAACGCTGGAACATCCGCCATATATATGCGACTTGTCCCGTTGTGACTTCCATCTTTTTTGAAGCATTTGTGCTCCAATGGTAACCAGGACGTCTGAAGAGTTTTTACGATGATTGCATAAAAATGCTCTCAATCCGATGGGAGAGATATATTTCCAGGGCAGGAGACTATGTAGAAAAATAGTATATGTATCGAAGTTTAATTAAATATAGATCGAATATTTTAAAAAAACCAATCCTGTTTATATTTGATACACCCTCGTATACTACCTAAAGTTTGTCAGAAACAGTTGTCCTAACATTAAGAATCAAAATTGTCAGAATCCAAACATACATTAGTAATGTAGGCTTTCACGGCCGTCGTTTAATGCGTTGTTGGTTTCCGGGTATTGCCGTGTCTGGGTAACTTCTGAAGAAGCCGGCAGTATGGTAGACGAAACGTCAAGTATGGAAACCCATCAGACACGGCAATACCCGGAAACCAACAACGCATATTTTAGTAGTTATTAGTTCCTCTATCTTTATTCCTTCATGCATGTTATAGTTTTTACATTTATCCATAATAAAATATCGTTGCAAAAGAATGACACTTCTGATCGATTGCATCTTACTTTTCCTTCAAAATGACAATTTAACGGCATCCAATTGATCATAATAATATTGCGCATTAGTCGTGCATGTTATATTATCCAGTTTGTTCTAACTTTTGATACAATAAGCTTTTATTTGTTTTAACTAATCCATAATAAAACAAAATGAAGACAGCAAAGTTTCAAGAATTATTTATTGTACTACAACAATTGTTTCACCACACAGCGGCTTCATCAGTCGATGAATAAAAAAACTTAATTTAAATAACCCTATTTATGTTACAATAAGTTATGTTGACCGGTTGCTTATCTCATGGTGAAACATTATTAAATAATAAGTCGAATAAAACACACTTGGTATTTTGTATCAAAATTTATTTGACAATGGCGTAATTGTCGAAACGGTATCGTTAAGTTTTAAACAATAAATTGTGAAACAAAATACCAACTGTGTTTTATTCGACTTATTACCTATTTATGTTAATCCTGGTCGCAACATATGCAAGAGGAGGGAAACTAGTAAAGCGCCTAAGTTATTGAGAATGTAATAGGGTTTACATCGGTCAGACAGGAAAGATCTTTCAAAACGAGAATTAAAGAGCACTATCATAGTTTTATCAATAAAATATCCGATTCAGATTATGCCGAGTTTTTAGATAGTATTAAGCAAAATTTTAACTCAGATTTTAAAATTTAACACATTTGTAATAAAAGTTTGAAACTATATTTTCTAGAATGTTTAGAAATTAATAGTTATTTCAAACAAAATGTAACTTTAAACTACCAAACGGTTTGTAATAATTCATCACAAATATATTTTAGTCCAGTCCGAAACTGTTTGTCAATTAATCACCTAATGAAGTCACTGTGTTGTGAAACAATTGTTGTTACAATAAATAATTCTTAAAACTTTTTTGTTTTTATTTTGTTACATTACAAATTAACTGACGTGGAATGATTATAACAACAGCCCGTAATAAATGAAAAAACACCAGCTACTAATGCTGATAGTTAGGCAATCCCTCAAGCCTACACTGAGTCTGAGAGTAGTAGTAGAGGACCTCTTCAGTCTTCTTTTAGAAATTGTGAGAGAAAGAGGAAGGTTATTTATAATATTGCCCCCGCAGTTGCTTAAATAATTTAAGGAATGGTATAATTAATATTTGGACTAAAGGGCCGTGCTCTAAACGAACGGTTAGCTCCAAACTCAACCACGTTGTTGCCGCAGTACCACTGAAGTTGTTACTTGCAGTTACCGACGAAACGTGTGGAGCTAATATTCATTTAGACCACAGCGTTTTAGCTCCAATCATAATTCTACTATGGATTCTGGCCAAGGAAATTACAGAAAAACATAGACCACGACTGTTGAACTAGTATCGTCCCGAATGTTAAGCTATGACCGAGAACGTTAAACCACACCCCTCTATAGTTTTTCTGTTATTACCAAAAGGTTAGGTTAGGTTACGTTAGGCTATGCTATTTCTTATAGACACTGACGGGAAGATCAGGCCTAGGATGCTAAAACTTGCGCGACTCTGAAACTTAAAGGAAGACTAAAAAGTAATACCCTTTCTTTATAATCTAAGCTCTATCTGTTTCTTAGAACTAACTTGTTCTTCATTCACAATTTTAAGTCATAAATAGGCTTTCAATCTACGATAAGTTGTTCGGCAAAGGTCAACAACTTCTTGTCTTCGTTACCCTCAGCATTTCTAAGAAATACGAAATAACCTTCACCTTTTTTTTCTTGCAATAACTTAAATTTATCATTCGGAATCGACCACTTTTCAACTTTACGACTTGTTCATTCATGTTCATTTGTGTCATATACTAAAAATGATAACATATTCCAATGAATTGACAATTTTAGCTTATTATATCAACAATTACCTATAGTTCACAAAAATATTAAATCTTCAGAAATAATGGACGATTTAAAAAACAATTAATTAAATATCAACAAGCCGAAATAATACTGCCCTTATAAACTTGTATAAACCAAATTAATTTTAAATTCAATGAAAAAATATACCTACAGACTGACGGATTACCAATGTGGTCCCCCCTGTCACCACTACTCAGTGAAATATTTTTATCACACTTAGAAAATAAAATTTTTACATCAAAAAATCCATTAATCAAGAATATTTTACATTGGGCGAGATATGTTGATGATACGTTTTTTATCTGGATTGGAACAGAAAACGATATACTTTCATTTTTAAATTTCATCAACTCATTCTGTCCTAGTATCAAATTCACTATAGAATTAGAAAAATCAAACTCCTTGAACATTTTAGACATTACCATTACTAAAGTACAAAGTTCATTACATTTTAATATTTTTAGAAAACTTACATTTACCGACAATCTAATACATGCCAAATCGAACCAGTCATATATTATTAAACTAAGCTCATTTAATTGCTTTGTTCACCGCTTGCTAACCTTACCTTTGGATAAATATAATTATCAAAAGGAAGTTTCTATCCTAAAGAGCCTTGCCAAGAATAACGGTTATGAAGAAAATTTAATAGACAAACTTATCAGTAAAAAACAAAAAAAGTTAAATCTCCAACAGCTATTTTCAGTTCAAAATACAAAAGATATCAAACCCAATAAAACATTTTGCAATATCAATTATGTACCTAAAAGCTTGATTTATCAGTTATTTCGGTCAATAAAAACAATTTAGGAAATTTTTTAGTAAATAATAAACCAAAAATTAATGAATTAAATAAAAGCGGTGTTTATCAAATAAATTGCAAGAACTGTGAAGCATTTTACATTTGACAGACGGAGCGGGTCCTTGAAAAACGTTTAGATGAAAACGTAAAATCCATAAAAAATGACAACAAATGTACAGGTATAGCGGACCATTGTATTTTCCATAATCATGAAATAGATAATAAGAATATAGACATAATACATACAGAAAGTAAAGGGAGAAGACTGAATTTCTTAGAAATGGTCGAAATAAACCAGGCCATCGCAAACGGTCTACCTATTACCAATGACCAGACTGATTTTGGGGTTTCCCCTTTATTAAAATCCATTATATTCTAGGTATAAGTATTTTGTAAGGAAATAATGTACCTCAGTTATCTATAGCTCTTTGAAAATGGTGTAAAAATCGAAACATATGTCAGAGATAGTCTAATACATTTGTGAAATATACTATGTGTTTTATTTTATTAATTAAATTATTACTATTAAATACTTTTAGTTATTATATTTGTCATTATAATGTGGCGTTTATTGCTAAACTCGCCTCTGCTAGGGCTGTAAATTTGATGGTCAATTTTGTATATTTTATAAATATTTCATTTCTTGTCTTTCTATTTTCCATATCTAATTTTATTTACTTCTGTTTCATCGTATATTTGTATTTCGAGTATCTAATTCTTCAGATTTCTATTATTTCTAACTTCTTTAAAAATCCTTTTCGAGCTTTTCCTGTTGTACCATTCCTTGGTGTTTTTCGATTCTTCACACGCTCACCCATTTACCCTTGCCAGTAGAATGTGACCTTTTCTACATCCGGTCCATTTTCACTTTATACGCCTCATACCTTTATCACGGTCACTTTCCCTAAATTCCTGGTATCCTTACTTCGAATAAAGCCAAACTAAAATCCTCCAAAATGTTTTCCCTACTTCTTTCATTCCTCTAACATTCATTTCATAAAAGAAACTTTAAACCAGAATTATGGACTCACTCTAACTCAGACACTAAGTCACACTCAGTAAATATCCTTCAATAAATTTCACTCAATCATCCTAAAGTCCTTAATTAATACTTCCCCTTTTTTCCTTAATTTCCTTCCTGTGTGAGTTAGGTACATATATTTGTATATAGCTATTCTTAATAAATAGTATACAGAAGAAGTTTTACGTAATTACGTGTGTTTCTTTTATTGTGTCGTTGCAACACACAAATGGAATGGACCTTCGGCATAATCTAATTTAGATCCGGTCTTGCTCGAAGATGATAAAATTTTGGAATGATGACTAACAAAACTTTTCTATTCATTTCAGTTTACTGAGAACGGGCAATGGTCTGCGATGTGGAGTTATGTAATGGCCGCAGCGAGAGGTGACTCGCGACACCGTCCTGGTTCAATTTTCACTGTGCACTCGGCTAGTGCGGTCCCGTCTGGAGGTCCTTGTCGAGATGGCCTTAACTCGTCCTTCTACGGACGGGGAGATCGGCCCGTGCGTCAGGCAACGTATCCCCCTTATTTTCGAGACTCCTTTAAAGACAATGACATTCTACATGAAAACCAAATTAATAAAATTCATGCAATCGCGGACGAAGAAGCCGGCGACGGTGCACCGGCCGAAGTGAAGATCGCAAGTCCTTTCGAATCTCCAAAACATTATCAACGTGATCAAGAAACATCCATCAACCATCAGGTAAATTTAATATATTAATGTTTTCTGGTGTATCAAAGATGGTCTTCTCTGATCGGAGGTCGCTTGACATGCGAGAGATTGATCAACGAAACAAATATTTTAAAATATAATGAAAAGTTTCAATAATGTATTTAAAGAAAATCTCTTACAATTGTTTCTACGAGAGCGTCATTATCAAAGAGTAGGTGAACAAACTAAATTAAAAGTTAAAATCAACCGGTTAAATACCTCCTGACAAGATGTATGAATATACATACAAAAACGTATTTGTAATAACCAATTAGCCGATATGGGATTCACTAAGGGTGAATTATTTGAGCATAATTCTTTCTGGTTATTTACTACATTTTTTCCAACCGATAAAGCTGTTTTAATTTCAAGATTTTTGAGCAAATATAATCTTTTGCTTTTTTGTCTGACGTGACTTAATTTAATGTTATCTAAGTTTAATGTATCTCCGTTGACATTACAATGTTCGGAATAGGCCGTAGAATTTACATGTTTTTTAATAATATTTACATGTTCTTTTATTCTGTGTTTTAAGGCTCTGCCACAGTGGCCTATGTATATAGCATCGCACTGGTTACAATTTAATTCGTAGACACCACTTTTACAATTAAAGTCTGTTTTATCCTTATTGTGTACTAGTAAAGTTTTTAAATTGGTTTTATTAACTTCTACTGTTTTTATATTCAACGTTTTTAACCTAAGTCTAATTTTGTTGCTTACATTTTTTATGAAATTAATGGAACAAAAAACGTTTTCTTTATTTTTGTTTGCTTGGTTGTATAAAATGTTTTTTGCTTGATTTTTAAATTTTTTCTTTAACATAATATCTATTAAATTGGTATCATAGCCATTTTTGTAAGCTAGGTATTTAATTGTATTGAGTTCTAACTCAAAATTTATTTTATTTAATGGAATAGATATTAAACGATGTAGTAGACTATGGAATGTTGAATGTTTTATGTTTGAAGATTGGTTCAAATCCGCGGGTATGATGATGTCTGTAGAAGTGTTTTTTCTAAAGACATTAAGTTCGATATGATTGTGAAGTTCGTAATTGTTAGGTCCATGTTTTAACGTTTAATTTAGTTGGTTTACCTACCTTTAAATACATTGTTGAAACTATTCATATTATTTTTATTATTTATCATGTTTCATCAAATATGCACCAAAACTAGTTTAACAAATATTTTCCCTTTTCGCAACATATATTTATAAACTAATAATTAACTAAATGACTAAACCAAAATAAAAAAATTAAACTAAATGAGATATTAAAGGTCAAGAGCCAAGAGTCAAATTAGAAGAATTTGTCCTACATGATTTTGTCTGCGACTTTTCACGCAGACTTCTTGATGACTTATTTAATTTCCTCAATGATGGTTTACCGTGGCTCTTTATAGTGCATATTTGCATTTTTAACAACTAGAGTTAGGTCACGACCCACATTCGTTGCGGTTCCGTGCAACGCAAATTCCGATAAAAGTATAACAATAAATATAATGAAATTTTAAGGAAAGTTTCTGTGTTTCGTAATAATAGATAAATGAATATATATATATTATATTCACTATTATGTGACAATAGCGAAACGGCTAAGCATTAGTATATCATAGTTTCTATGTTATATAGTTGTCATGTCTTATAATGAATGGGATAATACTATGCAGATGTTTTAAAATGAAATTAAAATCCTATTTACCACTTGTTATGTTAAGTTATGTTAACTGAAATAGTTCCGCATAATTTCGTTTTAGAACAAGTTCCAATAGATTCGGTGTTGTCTTCCGGGTTGTTTCGCCGTGGTCCACTGAATTGATTGACTGATCATTAGTCATAACTCTAACGCTACCAAGCTACCACTTCAGATGCCGTCAACAATGAACGACGAAACGTTTGGAAAAGTAAAATTCCATGAACCACGGCAACACAGCCCGCAAGGCAACAACAAATCGATGTACGCCGTACGCGATAGCCCTAAAACTAGAGTTTTAATAGTTTTGGAGCAACAGAACTCCAAATATATTAACTTAAACCATAAAACAACTAAACTGAAATACGGAGTTAGTGTATAGTTAAAGATCAGAAGGATCTACGAGTATTAAAGCAATTGTCTAATAAAATGTGTGTTCTTTTACCATGTTGTTTGTAAGTTATTTTGCTATCGTCAAAGGGTCATCAGTCCGAAGACTGGTTGGATACGCATCTTCACTCCTTCCTATCTTAAATTAATCTTCGTATTTCTATAAAATTCCAACATTTTTTATCCCTACTTCGAACAGTAACCTAATCTAGTCCTTCCTCTGCCTCTTTTTACTCTCATTTCTGCCTCTAATATGTCTCTAACTAGCCTATTGTAGCTCTAAATATGAGATTGAAGAGGTGTTTAAATCTTGTAACTCCATATTGCATGTAAACACACACAAAAGTTGATTACAAAGCTTTTATTAAAATACAATAATTATTTCGATACACTGTATCTTCTTCAGGCGAAGGAATGGTAACTCAAAACTAATTACAATAGGAAATATATTCTAACTAAGCTTAAGTAAGAAGTGGAGATTCAGTAAGAAAGTTTTTTGGAATTTTTGAGATAGCGCAGAATAATGTTTACAATCCCTTAATCGTTACCCAACTATTAAATTAAAAATTTAGTAAACAAACCTTAAATTTAGTTTATCCTCACATAAAGCAACAAAATTTAATGTATGTTAGCCTAACCTATTTAGGTAATATTTCTACCAAAATAAGTAAACATATTAAAGATTTCACAGGTTCTCAGGTCTCTTCTCTTCTCAGAACTAACAACACCTTAGGTAAATTTATTAAAAATAAGAAAGTCACTACTAGAAAAGAACTCAAAACAGGAGTATATTTACTTAACTGTGGGGACTGCGATAAAGCTTACATAGGATAAACCGGCAGATCGTTCTTGGAACGAATTAAAGAACATAAAAAAGTTATTAAAATAAAAATAGAAAGACGATTTCAACTTACGCTAAACATCTAATAAACCACAATCATAACTTAAACTCAATGATAATTTTCAAATAATAAATTTCGAATATAAAGGCAGAAAACTTAACTTATTGAAAAGTTTGGAAATTAATAAACTCAATAAAAAAGGCAATATTCCCAATGATCAAATTGAAATAAGTACGTCACCATTACTGAACATTTTTTGATATTTATCCCCACTTCTTACTGAAGCTTAGTTAGTATATAAGACCTATTGTAATTAGTTTTGAGTTACCATTCTTTCACCTGAAGAAGATACAGTTTTTGTGGTTTTTTATATCTCAAAATGTTGTCTTACTCTATTCAATACCTCCTCATTTCTAACCATTTCTCTCCATAGTATTATGAAAAGGTAAAAACAGAAAATGTCTTACTATGATTCAGTTTTCATAGGCGACACATTTATGACAAACTATTTGTTTAAAAGGTTCAGAGACTTTAAATAGTAAACGAAAAGTACAATCGTTTGGATTATAAATCTATTTATATTTATTTGTTTTTGATTTCTTTCTCGTTGATTTAAAATTAATTTTCTATTTCGGGAAGTTGATAACGCTTCATACAATTTTCCGTCGCGTCTACCAATTAATTGCAACAATCCAACTGGAAAGGGATGCGTTCCTCTCGATTTCCCGGTCGCGAATTTCCCCCACATCAACGTCCAAGTCAATGACTTACCACTTGTCTGATATCCGTTTTATATTATTCATCCTTGACCGGTTTTTAGTCTGATATTAAATGGTCGATGATCCTATCCTGTCGATAGATAATCATATGGTGCGTGACCTCATGAGAAACTTCTCCGATTTACAGCTTACAGTCGATATAACAGATAATTTCAATCTACTTTTATAATTCAAAATGTAATAGCTAGTTTTCAGATGATTTCGAACATGTTTTTCATAACAAAGAAAGATCATCTCTGAATCAGAGTTTCTTGAACCATAAAAAATAGACAGAATTTGAAACGATACTAAGAAATTTTAGTAGTAATTGTAAGGAAAATGTTGATATGACAGTACGTCGCCATCTTCCTGCTTTTGTTACTTTAAACGTTAAACAAGGCGCAGCTTATATTCATGGTAGGACACCTAAACCAAATTAATAAGAACAAAAATAAGTTCTTGGTCAAATAATTTATCGAAGCTACCAGACGTGGATCGCGATTTCGATCTTATTAGATCTCATGAGCACGCTATAGGCAGACTCGCTAAATTACAGACCAAATCGCTGGAGATCGGTGTAAAGCGGATTTAAATATCTCTTTGATAATGCCCTAACAGGCGAAACAATTGTTAAAGTTTTTAATAAATCTTTGTGAAATTAGTCAAGTGTTTTTGTGAATTTTTATCAATTTTTTTAAAATATCATGTTTTAGGCTATCATCTTGTCTAATTGAATCGGCGGTGCAGCTTATATACATGATAGGACACGTAAACCAAATTAATAAAAACAAAAATAAGTTGTTCGTCGTACCTACTGCCATATCCACGTTTTATTTAAATCAGCTTTACGCCGAGCTCCAGCGATTTGGTCAGTAATTTATCGAATCTGCCTATGGCGTGCTGATGAGATCTAATAAGATCGAAATCGCGATCCACGTCTTGTAGCTTCAATAAATTATTTGACCAAGAACTTATCTTGTTCTTAGTAATTATAAGTATTAGGAAGAAAGTAATAAACTATGTGCAAAAACATGTTTAGTAATTGACACACAGGCGTTCTTTTCTTTCGATTGTCTTTGACTTCATAACTAAATTGGCGATAGTATGTAGGGTTATAATTTAAAAAAAACTGCGATAATTGACAAGCTCTGTGTATCGCTTCAAAATGTTTCTGAAAAGAAAATAAGGTAATATAATAATCATATTTGACGTACGAAAAAAGGCGCAGTGTGTCCTTTTTTTGTAAGTGACTAATATTCTTGAACGACTTTATATAGAGACCGCATCACTCATTTACCACCCTGAATATCATGAAATAATTATTTAAGTTTATGATACTTATTAGTCCTTACAACTTTTGCTTTAAACTCTTCTCCAACTTCCACAATAAATGATCTACTGTAGCAACTTAAATGCATTGTTGGACCACCCTGTATATACGTAATAAGATACTACTACTGTGCCCTTTTGGGAAACGTTACTAACTTCAGCACAATCATAAGACCAACAGTTTTATTTGTTGGAACCTCATTTTAAGTTAATATATGAAGAATACGAAAAAAAAAATGAAAAATGGCTTAAGCAGGGATTTGGCGAAGATCCAAAGAGAATTTCTATGTTGAAATTTACTTTCTTGTAACATAAAAAGGTAAATATTTGTTTTCTTGTGTTTTACCACGCATTTCTCGTATACAAATGAAGTGTATGTAGATATTTTTGTAGAAACAAGGATTTCCCATAATTTTAACTTATCGCGAAGTACCAGTAGCACCAACAAGAGATTTATATAACGACATATTAACTAAAAATTCAGAACCGGTATTATGGTAATACATCAAGTAAACTTTGTTAGTTATGAATCTTAGAATATTTCACTATTTTATCGGATAAATTACTTCAGTAGAAGGTCTTTTGAAAAATTATTACGAAATATTGAACCGTAACTAAGAAAAATAATCACTATATAACAATGTTCTAATATAGTAATACTAATATATATCTATGGTTCTTACCGTACCTATATTTTTAATGAATTGTTCTGCTGCTCAGTATACTCGTATATAAAGTTTTGCTTATCTATGGTGTCAGGTTTCTCAGACTAATTGTGGAGCTATCACCTCTCATACTACAAAATCATGGGCTTACCTGACAATTAAAACGTATAATTAATGAATGGAACTAGCTAACGCGCCTACTTTCGATATCTAGAATGTTCTCGTTGAATCAGAATTTTTAATTAAGAATCACCAATAATTTCACGTGTTGAGTGTATTTCAATGTTAATCAATGCAATAATGCATTTCATCTAATACGAGTAGGATGTTTCACCTAACAGTGGTGTTACAGTCGAACTACCTTACAAATAACCTATAATACATACATTATAAAATACACAAATTCTTAACTTAAAAACAATAGTAAATTTACAATGCAAAAAAGGCTAAGGTTCAATTAATGCATGGAATGTTTTTCCTGATTAGCAGCTGTAAAGTGCTATGCACCAGGCTGAAATTATGTTATGGTTAACGAGGTTTTACAAGCGATATACACCACCAACATTGGTATCGTTCCGTCATGCTAATCACTATATAATAATGTTTCATGTTTCTATAGTGTTAGCGTATATGTAGTCCTTTAAGATAATATTGTGCAGATATCTCTTCTCATTACAATTACTTGGCTATTAAAATGTCTACTTAAAATAGAAAACTGCCTAACGCGCCTATTTTCAATAACCAGAATCTTTAATTAATAATGACCAACGTTTTGACATGTTGAACGTGTTTAAATGTCGTTCTAGGGTCACAGATAGGATGTGATCCTGGCTGTGGATAAACGCTCGCTGACGGAACCATTAAGTTAAATTACGAGGGTCTATCAAATATAAACGAGATTGGTTTTGTAAGATATTCCAAGTATATTTAATTAGACTTCGACATATATACAATTATTATACATAGTCTGCCGCCCTAGAAATACATTTTTCCCATCGGATTGACAACTTTCTTATGCCATAATCGTGTAAACTCTTCAGACGTTCTTGTAACCATTGGATTGTTATCGTGGAAACTTTGGCCTCCAAGCGCTTCTTTCAAGGGCCCATAAAAATGGAAATTTAACAGCCTAATTCATCCACTTTTTTCCTTGTGGCATTTGCCGTATGAGCCCTGGCGTTGTCATGCAAATGAATGACACTTCTGACCGATTGCTTCTTTCTTTTCCTTCGAAATGACAATTTCGCGGCATCCTGTAGATATATAATATAATACTAATATTAGCAATTAATCGTGCGTCGATCATGGAGAAAGTCAACATCCGGCCAACAAGCGCGTCTTTGCCTTCATCGGTCCCCTCGCGCCACATTTTCTACACTCCACACCCACCTGGTTCTACTCGGGCGTGTAGTGGTGCCTCATGTTTCGTCACAGGTGACGATGCGATTCAAAAATGCTTCACCCTCTTGTTGGAATTTGAAGTGTCGCTGCGAAATCTCCAACCGATGTTGCTTGTGATTCTCCAATAATACTCGGGGAACCCATATACTCACTTTCCGTATTTTCAGTTCATCTGTCACGATCCCGTTGCCACTCCCGTAACTGATGGTGAAATCATCAATGATTTTCCAGAGAGTTTTGCGTCGATTTCCCTCATTGAGATTTCGGACCGCTTCAATGTTGGCTTCGGTCACACTTCGGTGGCGAACATGGCTCTCATTCTCGATCTTTTCACGGCCTTCAGAAAATTCCTTGTGTCATACAAACCCCCGACTTCTTGACAGGCTGTTGTTTGTTTCTTTTCGTACTAAAACGACTCGATCGAATTGCAATTGATTCTCCTTTCTCCCTAGCGGTACAGGTCATCTTCGCATTTACTACTGCCAGGTCATTGACCTCTCTGTAATTTAAAAAGTTCAGTCCCGTTTATATTTGATACACCATCGTAGGTTGCGGTTTGGGGAACGCCATGGTTAAAATGTAAGTGCTGTGTACCGTCAGCAGCGATATCTATCGGTTCAAACTTGGACGGGTTTAACTAGTAATGTACAATTTTTAAAGATGATCTGAAGTTAAGAGAGAATTAGGAACATAATGAGAAATAAGTGGAAGGCGATTTTTTAAGCGTTTGACAATTTCTCTCTTTTTAAATACCTTTTAGTTTTATTAGGTTCATAACTTTATCAACCGATTGCATCGTGCCTTTGTAAATGTAATGATATTATAGATTATATATCTAGAAACAACGTGTTCGTTTATTCGTAATACAAACAAATTATGATACAAGTGATAGAGACAAAGCACGCAAACTAACGTGTTTTCTAAGCCACAAAAGTAACCGTCTATGTTTTATTGATATGGTATCTTAATACTTATGAACATTCAAATGTTTAAGTTAATTTAGTGCCTCCCCTTCACTAATCGTAAATGAATTATTAACATGGCCTTGCTCCTTATATTTTTATTGCATTTAAATGACTACTTTTTGATATGATACTGCAAATTAACAGAAAAAAATAAACCCTATTAAACTATAATACAAGCTATTCTTCCCCAGTTGAAGTCAACCACATTCATTCAGAAATAATTAGAGATCTATACTTAATTTTTATTTATCCAATAGTCTCGATAAATTACTAACCAAGTCGAAATGTTCCGTAAAGAACAGTTAATATATAATAATAACAACATAGAGGCCATTGCTGCCATTTAATGGATTTTAGTCTGGCAGTTTCAATAAATTTGTTATTATTATTAAGCTTTACGTGAATTCATGTATGTATGCTGCGTTGTTGATTTAGCTGGACAAGTTTAAATATCTCTGTGAGGCCTTGTCCAGAATCTAAATCTAAATCCATTAGATGGCAGCAATTGCCGCTATGTTGTTATTATATTAACTGTTCTTTACGGAACATTTCGACTTGGTCAGTAATTTATCGAGACTCCCTATGGCACGCTGATGAGTTTCTAACAAGAGCGAAATCGCGATCCGTGTCTGGTAGTTTCGATAAATTTCTGACCAAGAGCATAATAATTGTTACCTTTATAATGGTTTTGTTTCTATAAAGTTTGTACCCGCAACAAATCATTAGATAAATGCAATCATTTTTGTGTTGAGATTTTGATATAAAATTGATGCACTCATGTGGGAAAACGCTCTTGTCACTATACCCAATTTAGAAACGCAAAAATGGGTTCTGACATCTTTTACAATACGAAAACTACTCGGAATTGTTTATTACATCCCTCAACTTTACTTTCAGAAAGCATATAATGAATTTACGCACCCAAACAAATTTTTTATCCATGAGAACAGACATTCCTTTAATTGAAAAAACAAAGTGCTTGTAATCTTTTTCTTTCTTGAAAATTTTTTCGACCTTTATATTCTGTTTAGGAGATTGAGGAAAATATTAGGTGATGGAAAATTATTAACGAATCTATGTACCTTTCTTAATATACAAAACTTTATAAGTAATTCCTAAACTGTTTTCACATTTATAATTGCAAAAATTAAATTTCACATTTCCTAAAAGGTAAACAGAAATAAAAATATAAATATAAATATGGAATCAACAGAAACAATTACTCTGAGGGTTAATACCCCTATCTGTATTGAATTCCATTGTTGATTCCGAAAGATCCTTAGACGAAGATAACTTATCCAAAAAAGAAGTCATTAAAATCCTTTTTCGTATAAATATTAAGGATCACAGTTATCACATTTGGAACGTGTTCCACCAAGCAGGCATTACGAACCGAAAGTCAAATCCTATAACCGGTTTCCACCTATTTGGTCTCATCAGGTAGGCGCTGGCAGAAAGGCCTTTATAGGCTATATGTTAAATATAAATATTATAAATATGGAATCAACAGAAACAACTACTCCGAGGGCTAATACCCCTACCGGCATTGAATTACACTGATCAGTGATCCTTAATATTTAGACGAAAAACGATTTTAATGCCTTATTTTTGAATAATAAGTAAAAAAGAAACTAAATATTTTCGTGATATCGCAATGTAAATTAACACAGCACTAAAATTTTATAATATAGATAAAATTATACATTAAGCTTCTGCCTGTGTACATTGACAAATTATTTTGGAAGGAGATTGGTTTATAGATATGCGTAGGCATGATTGATTACGTTAATGACTTTCTGGACTTTCTGTCAACACGGAAATGCATTATTTACATAGCTCGTAAAGCAATTTTTTAAATTAATCGAACAAACCAACACTTTCATCGTTAATATTGTATGGCACGTAATTATCGTAATTAATTACCGAATTTAAGACCTTACAACCTCTGAAAATCTTTGAAAATTAATGAACCAATTGTTTGGAATGATTAATATGTTCTTTAAACTCAAAGAATTCAGAAAACAGAAATAGCATCTAAGGCTGATCATAAAATTGGACTTACCAATGTGACGGCAATCCCAGGAAAGTTTAATAGCTGATTCAAGCCTAAAAGGAAAAAATTGTTTTATTTTAACCCACATTTCATGCAATCAACAGTTTTATCAAAAAAAAATTTTGATTTTTTTGCGTTTTTCTTAAAGTAATCTTTAGATGTTTCTTTAAGATAAAGACGGTATGCCACTATTTTCGTTTAAAATTATCATCAAAAATGCGAAATGTTAGAGGGAAAATGCCCTTTCTACGAAACCGACTTATCCACCAAAGATGGAAGAAAGACTAACGAACCATAAGAGGACAATCGACATTTACACATAGGAGTAATACACGTTTAAAGAATGGAAAGGAATATATATATTATAATAATATTATATATTCTTAGCCATAAAATAGAATACGTAGAAAAATGACATCTAGGTGCTTATGATTCATGATAGGTGGAACAATGTCGCCATAACGGATGCCTATCAAAAGAGATTAGACGAGAAATGATTATCTTGTAATAAACAAAAAAAATTGATAACATATGAAGATAAATAGGGACGTTAGAAATGGTAATAAAATATATTTCATATTTTCCATTTATCAGCAATTCACAACCATTCGGAGAAGGTAAACTGTTTAAAAATTTGCTTTCGTAATGTTGGGTGGAATATCGTTTGAAAGTTTAGTAAAAAGGAACTCAAACTTTTATGTGTCATGTCTCCAAGGATATAACTGGAAAAAGCGTCTAAACGACAGGTTTAATAGACATAGCGATTATCCTCGACTTCGCAATTTTTAATAATATTAATATTCAGCATTCAATTCATTTGATTCAGAAAAATCTTTAAATCAAACCAATTCCATTAGTTAGTAAGTTGTGTACAGATAGTGTATTGTATATAAAATATAAAATATTCTGTTAAAAGTGATAGAAATCAAACAAACACTGTTGTAAGGTTTTACAAATTTTTTAAAAAGACTTCTCTTACACTGTTTCGGCTTATCAGGCCATTATCAAAGAGTTGAGTAGAAACTACCTTAATCTAAAGAAACGTCACTATATGTACATATTTAAGTAAGTGAATGTAAAAACAAATCATATTATTGAAATTGTAGATACGCAGTTGAAGACTTACGTTAAGTCACTCATAACACTGCGTATCCTTAAGAATTTCCAAGAATTTTTGGTTATTTTCCTATCTCAGTTTGCCTTTTAACACAGCGGAAATTTTCATTCTCTTACTTGTTTTTATTTTATTTTTGTAAATATGGTTATAATGCATTAAAAGCACTAGATTAAAAAATTAAAATTTAAAAGAAAGAAATATTCACCGTAATGGAATAAAGCAAATATTTAGAACAAAACGCTATCCATATGCTAGTTCATATATTTGACTTAGCAATTTGATATTGGATATTTAATTCACCACCTATACAGTCTACAAGGAGACCTTAGAGGTCCGCACGTAGAAGTGGTTAGAAGGTAAATAAGCTTAATATAAAATCAACTTAAAATATGGAAAAGAAGTATAGTGCAACGTTGAAACAAAACTAGAGGTGTATAATAGTTGTCTATGTAATCGCTATTTATATCTTAGCCAATGAGCAATGTGTTTCTTTAAACATTTATAACTTATTTTTTTTAAATTCTTTATATGTTCCGGTAAAACATTAAATAATTTAATAGCCACAAAGTAATGCCTATTAGTACCACTGTTGAGCTTACAAATAGGTAAAGGGATAGTTTTGATTCTAGTAATACTTTCACAGCCTAAATATATATATCCCCTATTTCAACAACATCGCTCCCTGGGTTTCTCAAACAAAAACGTTTTTGTGTTTCATTCCCACTAGCTACTCGTGCTGGTGGGCGGACAGACCCTCCGACCTACACCATAGTGCAAAGCCGGAAGGTAGGGCGTAAGGCCCTCTTCAGCCTCCTTTCAGGAATCGTGGGAATGGGTGGGTGGTGTGGTTAGGGAGAGAAAGATGAGACGGACGAAATGAAGAGAAGTGAAAGATTATCTGTGGAATATTACTGCCACAGCATTTGCCTAAATGATCTAATTTGTAACTGTTTCTGAAAAATAAGAAGTCCCTTACCCCTTACGCCCGGGTTTCGTCTTACCTGTGGTACGTACCGGGCTTCGTATCATTCGACAGCTATTTATATAAATCCTTCTTTCAACATGTCCCCAGCCCTAAAAACACCTCTGAGTACGTAATATAAATGTTTTTTAAATTGGTAGTAAAGCTAAACGATTTCTGTTAAAATTTGTACATGGCTCCCTAGGAAAAAAATAGAACGAAAAGCAATTACAGCTAAATAGAAAAAGAACCTTCTATAGATATCTGTTTGTATGTCATATTGTTAATTGAAATGAGTTTTTCACTAAATTCAATTTTCCAGGGAAAACATTTCAATGAAGAAACTAAATGAATTTTTTTGAAACGATGTTGTGTCTGGACAACGTCATGAAACTGAATTACCAAAGAACCTCGAAATAATTTGTTGTAAAAAGAAAAGGAAAAAATGCCCATTTTGCGGCTAATCAGCACTGTTTTCTTGTATGAAAATAAACAAAAGTATTCTGATTATGAATTATGCTTTGTTTTTTGGAATGTCTAGTTTGTCGGAAATTTTCGAAAAAAAACTTGTTGCCATTACAAAAAATTATTAGATACTTTGTGAGTGTTTTAACCTTTGCTATACGAAATAAAGTTACGGCAGGTAAAGTATATCTTCTAACATTTTAATACAAGAAGTTTGTTTTATGTTAGAATATATGTTAGTACAGACAGCACGTCTTTATGAAGGAGTAATGGGAATAAAACAGCCGTAAAAGGTGATCGCTGATATTTTGTTTCAAAGCTACCACAGAATTGCATAAAATGTATGAACAATTGTATTTTTTATGCATTCGTATAAAGCATTTACCATAAATCAACAAGGAAATATTGTAGGTTTTACAAAATCATTAAATTGAGTGTTTAAGGGGTCACACAAAATAAACACCCTCTCTGTAATAATGTGCTAACCTAATAATAATATGCTAATAAGCTAACGTATTTATATTTGTGATGGAAAACTGTGCCGCTATCTTCTCAAATGATGAGACGTTGTGGATATAGCAGTTTATTAAAACGTCTAATTAAAGAATATTTGTTGACAGGCAGACGGTAATAATTTCAATAAGTCATTTATTATTTCTTTAGAAATCACTAATATTGTGATTGACCGGATGTACGGTTTCCCTGAAGAATGTAAATTACATAGAATTAGAAAATGAATAATTTACCTGTTTTAAAGCTTACCAGTTGAAAGTTTCTGCTTCAAGCTGGGTAGATATATTTCTCGTTTGAAACTTTTAATTGGGCTCAACAGTAACTTCTTTAGTAATACGATTCGGTTAATGCAAAATTAAGGTAGCACAGCGTTCAATTTCCATTTTAACTTTCCAAAGCAAGAATAAAGCGTAAACATCCAAAAATTTTAATTTAACATTATTAATAAAATTTCATTTCAAAATAGAGAAAAGGAAACTGGTAAATGAATAAATAAATAACCACTAACACAATCTTATTGAGCGGACACGTGTTGATAATGCCTGCGTTTGAAATGGGCGAAACACGTGTCCGCTCAGTAAAATTGTGTTAGTGGTAATTGGGGTGAGACTGCTGTATTTATTTATTTATTTAAAATTGCATTTGTTCATTGTGATTACCTAGCACGTGTATGAATACAAAATTCTTAAATGTAATAACATTTTATAACTTTTATTTAACTAGAAGTTACGTTTTGGTCATTATTATTTGCTGGTAACTTGTGTTCCTCATAAGAGTGTTACATACACTCACTCTAGAGGAGTTACAGTGTTGCTATCCTATTTCAAAGTTTTCATTTTATGTCTTCGTTATAGCTTCAAAATAACGGACGCAGAACAAGTCCGCCACCCACCTTATTTCAAACCAAGCCAAGAACTTATCTTAAATCTAACACCTTGGCGGATAGATTTGTACATATTTTATTCGTATTCAAATTCCATTTCATCAGCATACATTTTAAACTCTCCTTCACCACGATAGTGGATAGTGGATAGTAGCCCAATGAACGGATTACAACTCTCATTGATTTGAGGTTATTTTACCATCACAATCTTTATCTGTTATATTAAATCCGAATAATTTTAAGATTTTTTTGATTAAATTTTCACTGAAATTTTTAGTAAATTGGTTTTTTCCAAAATTCAAATTATGATAGATCATTCTGACATATCAATATTAGAGTTTTTTTTTAAAGGGATCATGAAGACATTAATAGACACCATAGTGGATATAGCACGAAATATTTTCATCGATAAATCCAGAGCCTATTGGTACCAAATCAATAAAATAAAATGAATAAAACTTCAGAATTCCTTCTATGCTTTTACCTAAGTCTGTATTTGTCGAGAAATTTTCTGATTTAAACCACTGTCAAGTAATATTGTAGAAATCAGTAATTAGTAATGAAATATTTGAAGAATTTTTAGTAGGGGATATTAACTATTTAATTAATTTGTACTCAGTACAGATTACCTCATATTAATGAGGAAAATTTTCGTGCCCTCGCCGAATGTCGAACCCGGGATCTTTGGCTTTACGCGCCAATGCTTTTGGAACTAAGCGTAAAGCCAAAGGGCGTGATAGCAGTAACAAAATTTTCCTCATTAATATAAGGTAATCTGTAGTGGGTACAAATTAATTCAGTAATTAATATCGCTTTAATGTATTTGAAATCAGTAATATTCAACAAGGGCCTTTTCTAATAAGGATATCGATATTGTTAAAATGATCTACGCGGTAGGCACGTAATCAGATTCGACAAAAATAAAACCATGTTTTTGGTCAGTATCCTATCCAAACTGGCAGAAGTGCTGGTCCGTATCTATGGGAGGACTCCAGGGGATGAGCCCCCCCTAGAAGGATCTCAGCCCCCTTCAGTCAACAGCCGGGATTTATAGGAAATTTGAAAAATTTCTACATCGAATTTATATTGAAAGAAAGCAGATTGATCCATCGTTGCATCATCCCTTCCATTTGTCTATGCAAAGCGATCTATTTACGCCGATTTTGTTGCAAATTACGCATTTGTGGCGGTCTCCAACTCACTGTAATAACACTTGCCATTACGCCAATACCCCTATCTACATTAGCTTTCGGCTCGAACGGGACGGATTAGGAGCGATCGTCACTACGACGAGATCGATTATTAGCTGAGACAACGGACGTGATTATTACTTCGACAAGGAAGGCGTCATGTATTAATAAGACAATCACAAAAAGGTACGATAATGAATACATTTACATTTATCTGTAGATACTGTGGCGTGACGGCATGTTCGATGAAATTTATAAAAAACGCACTGCATTTGGGGACACCTACAAGCTTTTAGCGATTTGCCGTACATTTGGATGTAGTACAGGTGTTTGCGAGTCAGCATTTTCGGTACTTACACGGATCAACAAACCCTAAAGAATGTCTATAAAGCACCAACGATAAGCTAATTTAACTCATTTGGCGTTTGAAAAAGTTTATACGGAGAATATTGATTTGTTTGAGTTAATGCAAAAATTTAATGACTGTAAATTGCGAAAATTACAACTGTTTACATTTATTTTAATTGCGCCCACCCAAAAAGTCCCTCAGCCCCCCCTGATATCATGGGCCAGCTACGGCCCTCCAGAAGTGCCGCTATTAGAATTCGTAATCCAAATTATATTGTAGGAATATTCTAAAATGAATATAATACCTGTCTTTACTTAGCATCTAGTGAAGGTTCATATAATTTTTTGATTTAATAACGTTTTCATAGTTGATTTTAGCAATACAAAGAATTTATAAGTGCAACATGACCTCAGTGATTCTAAATCTACTCAATCCTCTTTGTTCAATCATTCTAAATCTTAGCATTTCATTCGGTCAAAATGTAAGAACATCAAGATCAATTTATATGTGTAGTGAACAGTAAATCATTGAACCAGTAATACGAAAAAGCAGTTCGCCTCGAGAATACAGGTTCAAGAGGATTTGTTAAAAGGCTATACGTGATTTTTCTCTTTGAATAGCGGCTTTTGGTACCTTATCTTTGAGCTGTCTCAATCTACGAGGAAGAAACTTTAAGGTATTGACGAAAGGTTATAGAAAAATAAACTTCTTCTAACTATACGAGGCATGTTTTTTAAGTAAGTACAGTTTTGAAATTCTGGCGCCGTAGAGCTGCGGTCAGCGTTCCGCTCATGCGCACTGGATATCTACATCTCTCACCTACGCACTGACGTCATTACAGTCTGATTCGTCCTTGTCTCCGATTATCCCGCCGAGCTATTATACAATTCCTTAGTGCTAAAGGACTAAAACCGATTGATATTCATAGTATGATCTGTGCAGTTTACGAAAAAAACATTATGAGTGATGGAATGGTATGGAAGTGGGTCTCACCCACTTTTAAACATTTAAAGATGGCCGCTCAAACGTGCATGACAATTCCCGTCCACATGTGGCTAATCGAATCAAAAATCTCATCACATCTCTTCACTGTAGATTCAACTCTAGATCATCTTCCGTACAGCTCTGATCAGGCGCCCAGGGACTACCATTTGTTCCTGCACTTGAAGAAACATCTGGGCGTTCAGCGTCTTCAAGACGATGACGAAGTTAAAACAGTTGTGATGCAGTGGTTAACAGTTAACAAGTCAGGCGGCAGCGTTATATGAGAAGAGTATTCAAAAACTGGTCACTGGTCAAACGTTATGACAAGTGCCTCAATATTGAAGGAAATTATGTAGAAAAGTAGATTAAGGTACAAGCTTTCATGTAAAAATAAAATTATTAAGATATCTTTGCACGTTTTTTATTAATTTCAAAACATGCCTCGTATAAATAGGTATAATTTAAATTACTTACGTATACGAGTGGATTTAATAATTGTTGTTAAATTTCTGTTAATATTTGGGCGATTATAATATTAATTTTGGTTAATTATTATGGATAGTTGTATCAGAAAAATATGCTTTATTACCTTGGACGTGAAATGGACTGTAAATGACCTTGTATATTGATCGAAGAAAACATATTACGATCCTATTCTGTCATAAATGCTATAAAAATTTATTACCACTTACTCGTAACTTTGCCCATATGGATGTCTTTGACGTAAATCCTAATATGATTTTTTTATTGTAAAAGTAACCTTAAGTATTATTATTATTTAGTGATCTAATGAAGAGGCAAACAGAAAACAACCCTTATTTTCAAAATTTTGACGTTGGTTTTTGCATTATGGAAATGTAAAAGTAAGTAACTAAATAAATTTACTCTTAAGGCGGTTCGAGAATTACGCTGCTAAAAGAAATTTATTTTCACAAAAAACGTTAAATTTCTAGTTGTATGAGACTCATCTGCAAAATTTGAATGTGTGTAACTTCTAAAAATTAACAATAAAACCAAATAGACCCTTAATACGTGATTCCTGACGGTGTTGGGAAATAGTTAAACTTTTTTATTTTTAATCTATTTTTTAATAACAAATTAGACGCTTGTTTAATTGATAATTTTTAATAGCTTCACTAAAAAATATTTTGTAGAGGCATCTCGGGCAACTAAATTTTACTATTTATTTTTGCAAAATTATTTTTTTTAACAGTGTAACTCTCCAAACTCCTTAACGCATCATTGGTTGTGATCCTGATTAAGGTCTATGGTGAATGGCAATTAATTAGCATACCAGCACTTAACTTGATGTGAAAATCACTTATAACATCCCAATCATGGTAACCTATAAACCAACCTTTTAGGAGGCATAGAATTTAGCCCTTGATGATTAGCACGTTACTATCGACGAGATTGCTCTGATTATCATCTTGTAAGTGCTGTACACCAAAAACTGAAAATAACTGCTACTTTTTCATTTGTGTTTTTATTTAGTTACAAAATATTCTTAGTGTTCATCTTTAAATACAAAATCACACTGAGCTAAGCTAATTGACCCGGCCGACTTCGCGGAAGCTTATTTATAATAAGTTCATTTGTTCTAGAAGGTTCTAAAATGATGTTTCTCGAGGTTTGTAGTCTTTTCTTTGAAATCTCTGCAACCCACATTACAGATATTCATGTTTCTGGTAGATTGCCTACCCGTACGTAACACTGTATTTTTATCTTCCATTTCTAATTTTATGTATTTCTGTTTCTTTTCACATTTTTATTTCGCGTATCTAATGCTTCAGATTTCTGTTCTTTTTAACATCTTTACAAATCCTTTCAAACCTTTCCTATTGTACCCTTAGTTGGTGTTATTCGAATATTCACGTTCTCACCCATTTTCCTTCGCCACCAATTACCATATTTACGGTCAGTTTCCATAAATTCCTGGTATCCTTCCTTCGAATAACGCCAAACTAAAATCTTCAGAAGCGGTTCCCCTACTTCTTTTATTCCTTTAGGATTCCGTTTTCACTCACAATTAGTCAACTTCATCGGTCAATTTCATTCATTCAACCTTAATTAATTAATTTTCTGCTTTACTTTTTATCTTCAACTTGTCTCATTCTTCCGCGAGTTAAATAAATAAATAAACTTTTATTTAACACTTGGCTAGTTTAAACTCTTGTTACATAAATAACATTAATAAAAAATAATTAAGTTCAAACTCCTTGTCTTAAATAAATATTTATATTCTTCATAAACGTTCTTACTGTCTTAGCATTTTTAATACAATCAGGCAGAGAGTTGTATGCGCAAATCCTATTGTAAAATAGTGATTTTTGTAGTGCAGTTGTCCTCGCCATAGGAATATTAAAATGTTGGTTTGATCTCAAGTTATGTTCGTGAAAGTTTTCACGACTAACAATAATCTGGCTGTAAGTTATTCACCATTTTGTAGATGAAAATGTGATTCGCCTGTGCCACGCATTAATCGATGTTAAGCCAGTTTAATAGATTTAACATGTTCTGTATAGGAGTAAATCTATCGCAGTTCAATAATTCGCATCACCTTGTTTTGTTGCAATTATAATCTATATATATCTTTCTTTGTACAAGAGATCAATAACGAACAAGCATATGAAAAATGAGGAAAGATTATACTATTATAAACTAACATTTTCGCCCACTGAGATAAACATTTCGTGACACGATAAAAAAAAAACCATTTTTTTCCCAATTATCTTACACATATAATTAACATTCTTGCTAAATGTTAATTGTGGGTCCAATATAACCCCCAGGTATTTAATATTAGGAACAAAATCAATAACCTCCCCATTTATGTTGAGTTTATATCTGAGAGCACAGTATTTCCGACACACTGCCTTTGAACCGATAACCATAGACTTTGTTTTTGAATTATTTAACTTATGTTTATTCTGAAATAGCCATTCATATAGTATTTGAAGTTCCTTATTCACAATCTGAGTTATTAGTTCGAAGTATGTACCAGAAACCGATATTAAAGTGTCGTCGGCGAATAAATTCACAAATGAGTTTCGCAGACAGCTTTGAATGTCATTCACATAAATAATAAATAAAAGAGGCCCCAATACGCTCTCTTGGGGTACACCCACACACTTTCCCTAGGAGATGATATCTTATTTTTATCTTTGTACACTGACTTATATATTCCAAAACATCTTTTATCCGTTCTAATGCACTGCCACTCAACAACTTGCTTCTTTTTAGTATATAACTACTCTTTATAAATAGTGTACATGATAAATTTTACTTAAACATTTCTTTTATGTGCCGTTTCAACACACTAACGACCAAAATGATATGAAAGGAAATTATATCCATCCGGAATAGTTACCGTATAAGAAAGCAAAAGATACATGAAAATGAATAATAACAGTGCAAGTTCTTGGTTAATTATTTATCAAAACTACCAAACGTGGATCATGATTTCGATATTATAAGGTCTAATCAGCACATAATAGACTGTCTCGATTAATCATTAACTAAATCGAAGGAACCCTTTAAAAGCAAGTTGATATGATATGAATATATATCGCCATTTGCTGATGTCCGCTCCTAACTGAAGGCAAGGGTCTACTAAGATATCTACTTTAATCGACGACGTAGCTTATCAGTTTACGTGATAAGCATGAAAAGCAAATTTATAAGAACAGTATAAGTTCTTGTAATTTACCGAAACCACCAGACGTGGATCGCGGTTATCAGATCTCATCAGCACGCCGCAGATAGTCTCAACAAATCACTGACCAAATCGATGAAGCAAGTTGAAATAATATCTAATTATATCAGTATATCGCCATCTACCGATATACGTTACTGTTTTATTTATTTGATAATTAGCTGTGACGTCGATTCAGTTGGGCAAGTAGATACCTTATTAAGGTTCTTGTCTAACATATGAAATAGTTCAGTTAGCGACAACACAGATAGACGGGCAGACGCTTTCAGCCGACGTAGTTTGTACACAGTAACAATAAATAAATTAAATATTGCATATGTCAAATTTGTTGGGTTTTGCCTAACTAGACTAAATCCTTTGTTTGTTTAGCTTTTATTATTTTTTATTTATTTTGGGAGTAAAAGGTTGAAGTTTATAAAGGAACCTGGAATATGTTGACAATCTGCGTTTTGATGTTCAAGAAAAGAAACAGCATTTCCACTTGACAAATTGAAAAGACTAAGAAGCCTTTGTTCCATTATTTCCTTCATTTTGATATTATCCTTAGTTGACGAGCATCGATTAAGGACTTTCAAATCCCTATTCAAAACTTCCGGCGTTTTAGTCTCTCACTGAAAACGATTTTGTGGTAGGTGTAAACAACGTTTATGGTGAATAATATTATGAAACGCTTTCTGGTTTAAGTAGCATCTTAATAACTAATATTTATAAAATTGTAATTAAGACATACACATCCCACAATTGGGTCACGATTCTCTCATGCATATGCATTAAATGGGGGAACGTTTACAACGTAAATTTTCAATCAATTAGAGCTAAAATATTTTTGACTTTCAATTTGAATTTTCACATAGAAGTCTAATATCGTTTACTGTAGTTCTCAAGCTTTCACGGCCGGCGTATGTTGGTGCAGTCTATTCTTCCGGGCTGTTTTGCCGTGGTCCATGGAAGTTTTCTTTTCCAGACGTTTTGCCATGCTTTGCTGACGGTATCTTCAGTGGTGACTTGGCAAGTGCTTGGTTGTAACTGTTACGACCACTGAAGATGTCGTCAGCAAAGCACGACGAAACGTCTGGAAAAGAAAACTTCCATGGACCACGGCAAAACAGCCCGGAATAATACATTACACCTCCTTATCGTTTAATTTATTCGGATTAGAATGACTTAGTAGGTATTATACCTGGAATTAAAATAATGATATTTCTACAATGCCCTGTGGACATAACCCTAACTAAATATAACCCACGAGGAAGGAAAATATATTCTATACCTAATATGTGTACTAAAACTTTGTGAGTTACTCTATACTCCATTTCTCTCTACCACTTCATATACCTACATCTTTTGTACTTCAATATATTTTCGTGATGTTAAATAGCAACTACTAAGAAGTTGTAACTAATGAGCCTGTCGAATCTGACATTTAAGGGATAAACATCGTCAAAATGATTGATTCCAAGCATTCTCTCCACTGTTTAGGATTGTTCAAAGTTATAGGTATCTGTAGTTATACATAAACACGGCACGCACGTCAAAAAAATGCGATGAGAGACTTTTTTCTCGTTTATTTCATTACCAGTCTCATGCCCTATCAAGTCAATAGAAGTTAGATAGGAGGATCGACTTTAAATTTTTTAGACCTTAATTTAATAATAGAAAAAAGAATTAATTTATTTTTGATATTTATAGAAAAGAGACTTATACCTATGGTTCTAATTACCCAAAAAACATAAAATTAGCTAGTTTTCATTCCATGATTAACTTTTAAAAATTCCATTATCACAAGAAAATTTTAATAAAGAACTAAAAACAACCAAAAAAATTGCAGTTAATAACGGTTTTAGAGAAGAAGTAGTCAATAAAATACTTTCAAAAAAATCAAAACATAATTTAAATAATCTTATTTTTCCTATAAAACAAATTCAGATAAGCCAGTTAAAACACGGAGAAAAATTCCATACTACGGAAATTTAAGTAATAATATAGGAAACCATTTAAAAAATATTGTTATAAATCCTGCTTACTTTAACAATAGAACTTTAGGTAAAGCCCTTGTCAACAACAAATTAGATAACCAGGTAGATGATTTAAATTGCAGCGGTGTCTACGAAATAACATGTGCAGACTACCAGGCAATCTATATAGGAAAATCCAAAAGGGATATCGGCACACGTTTCGCAGAACATAAAATACAACAAACAAACCACGGGTTTGACCACTCATTGTATGCATTTTTTGTTTAATAAAAAAAATGTTAAAATATTAAATTAAAAATTATGAAATTTTGGAAGTAAAAAAAGCCATTTTGAACAATAAAATTTTAACCAATGGCCATTTTGGAAATCTGAAATCCTGAACTAGTTCATAACTGAAAAATTACATATATACTGTTGTAACATTATAATTTAGCACCGAGCGGCGTGGTTTAGTGCTGTAGATCATTCGGGAATTCACCAGTTCGAACGCGGGTTCGGCTGCTCTGGTCCAAGTTTTCTGTGGTTTCCTTGGGTCACTTAGGCAAATGCTGGGGCACTAACATTCCACAGATAATCATTCACTTCTCTTTCTCTCCCTAACCATAGCATCCACCCATTCCCACGATTCCTGAAAGGAGGCTAAAGAGGGATTCACGCCCTACCCTCCGGCTTTGCACTACAGTGTAGGTCGGAGGGACCGCCCGCCCACCAAGTGGGAATGAAACACAAAAACGTTTTTTTTATAATTTAGCTTTAGTGTACTGTTTATACTCCTGATGATGCCCTAATAAGGCGAAATGTACATAGAGTGTACTATCAAAAAATTGTGAATAAACTCCAAGTGTTTAATTATTTAATTATTAGTTATGTTTCACCAAGAGCTAACGGTGTCTTCTTTCTTAAATATATTATATTTATGTTCTACTTGAGTGGGAAAGGTGCAGATAATTCGTGAGGATTTAAGATAAAATGAGATTAGAAAAGATAAGTGTCATCTGCAGATATTCTCACGGTAGTAATGTCTTGTTTTCCACCCTTTATAACCTCTTTTATACCCAATTTAACGGGGTAATGTATATATCTGTGTATTACCTTGCGCTTGTCTTAGTCGTTTGGTTATAAAGGACATTTTCACCTAAATTACATCATAATATCCCGCCAGGGAAATTTACTATTGACACAGAAAATAACTCTGTTTCATCTTTAATTTTTTTAAAACCGTAAACTCAGTTCTTTATTACTCCATATAGTAAATAAAAATATATACTACTGAGAACAAAAAGTAACTTTTGTATGTTTCAAAGAAGTTTATTATTAACTCTACAATCGTTTCGACATATGATGCCTTTAAGAGTACTACTATAATACAGTTTAGAGCATAATAATTGATTTGTTTATTTTTTTGGTGGGTTATGAAATAGTTCTGAAAGTATCTTTTGTTTGAGTTTTTGGTAAAGTAAATTGTTAACTAAGGGAATTTTATAATCGTTATTAAAGGCAATGTTTTTAATTATGTTTAATTCAGTATCTTCTTTGGATAGAGGTATGTTGACTAATATAAATTGTGCACTAACCCCCCACCTTCATTTACTGCTATATATATTGATCTTGTACACTTTTAACTTTAGTTACTATTTTTGTACTCTCGAAAATGATCGTTTGATCGAAACAATTGTCGAGGTGAATAAACGTTTGTTGAAATATTTCGAAGTGTTTTTTACTTTTTATTAAGATCATTCAAGTAGCATACATTTATTTTTGTTGTAGGTATTTTTTTGAACTGCCTATGAGGCGCTTTAAATTGCGATCCACTTTCGATAATTTTGACAAAATGTAGATTATTGTTCAGTGTGCCATTAGTTCCTACCACAGTGACAGTCGGTATCCTGTTTTTCAAATATAGCCCTCTAATTGCCTAATAATCAGTTTGCTTTTTATACGAGATTCTGAACCTTTAATTTGCACTATCTACTTCTATACTAAGTCAAAACTCCTAACAATCGTATTTATATTATTATTTACAAGGCATGTTTTTTAAGTAAGCACCGTTTCGAAATTAATAAAAAACGTGCAATGATATCTTAATAATTTTATTTTTACATGACCAGTGACCAGTTTTTGAATACCCTTCTCATAGAACTCTGCCTCTGTCGTCTGACTAGTTAACTGTTAACCACTGCATTACAACTGTTTTGCTTCGTCATCGTCTTGAAGACGCTGATCGCCCAGATGTTTCTTCAAATGCAGGAACAAATGGTAGTCACTGGGCGCCAGATCAGGACTATACGGAGGATGATCTAGAGTTTCCAAGTGAAAAAATGTGATGAGATCTTTGGTCCGATTAGCCACATGCAGCGAAACGATGCCCTTGCTCAACTTGCCACCTCTTTTGTTCTGGATTGTACGGCGCAGTTTCCTTACCATTCTATCACTCATAATATTTTGTTCGTAAACTGCACGGATCTTACGATGAGCACCAATCGGTTTTACTTCTTTAGCACTAAGGAATCGTATAACAACCCGGACTTCACAGTCGAGACTCACGATTATCGGAGGAATCTTAAACACTCAGTAAACAACGTAAACAAGGGCGAATTAGACTGTAATGGCGCCAGCACGTAGGTAAGAGATGTAAGTACTCAGAGCGCATGCGCAATTTCAAATTTTTATATTTCATTCTCAGATATAATTAGAAATCCCATTTTAATTTATATTCCTTCAACCACTGTTTTAATTACACATCTACTTTATAAACAGAAAATAAGTAATTATTATAATGATATATAACTCAATACAAGTACTATCTATTTATAGCCACCCCCTGGTTTAATCCTTCCGTTTAAATTAGCTAATTACCTCCTTCAATACCTGTTGATTTGTATATGTTCACGAACGCTGAACACTGTGACATTACGCATCAGCTTGTTCCTTTAAACTGTTTATCTTTAATCCCTTAATTAATGTTGAAAGCTAAAAGTTGCGTAAACAAATCAATGTTGGCACCATTACACATCGTTGGACATAGTGAAACATGCACATCCAAGCCTCGCTGGTATCCAACAGGAGTAGAAACAAGCATAAGAATACTTCACTTTAATTTTATGAATCGATTTTAACTTACCCAATTAATAAAAAATTAGGAACATAGGGTAATAAAAACCCTCGACGAGTAACACGCGTTTATGTGTAATAGATAACAAGTATTAAAAGCTACATTAAAGTCTATTTGATCAGTGGAAACTCTAATCCTTCATTAACACGAGAAAGTAATGGTTTTCAAGATTGAGTAATTTCTAGTTCCCCTTAAAAGTGACCGTCAACTGTATCGTGGAATGTGAAGTTTTTGTTTTTAATTTGTAGCTCAGATTTTTAGTACCGAGGCTGATATAATTGCATGGTTCCACTGCTCCAGGATTCTCGCCATAAAGTTGATTCACGAGGCTGGTACTTTTACAAACACGGTGAAAGTGAAACATTTACATTTCGTGTTACGTTGATGGGTGGTTGGTGCATAAAGCGAGAGCATCCTTTCCCTCAGGAAATATACGGTTAAAGAGAGAATGTTAATAAGTAAACAAATGTAACCAATTTTCTAGAACGTTAATTTTTATAAATAGATGAGTTATATATATGAGTAATTTATTTAACACAGATACATAGTCCGGGCTGTTATACGATTCCTTAGTGCTAAAGGACTAAAGCCTATTGATTTTCATCGTGAGATCTGTGCAGCCTATGGAAAAACACATTATGAGTGATGGAATGGTAAGAAAGTGGATGAGAGCATATTAAGATGCCCGCACAAATGTGCATGGCAATGCCCGTCACATCTCTTCACTGGGAAACTCTAGATCATCCTCCGTACAGCCCTGATCTGGCGGCCAGTGACTACCATTTCTTTCTGCATTTGAAGAAACATCTGGGCGGTCAGGATCTTCAAGACGATGACGAAGTCAAAACAGTTGTGATGCAGTGGTTAACAGTTAACAAGTCAGGTGGCAGACTTCTATGAGAAGGGTATTCAAAAACTGGTCAATGGTCAAACGTTACGACAAGTGCCTCAATATTGAAGGAAATTATGTAGAAAAGTAGATTAAAGTACAGGCTTTCATGTAAAAATAAAATTATTAAGATATCATTGTACGTTTTTTATTAATTTCAAAACGGTACTTACTTAAAAAACATGCCTCGTATATTACTCTAAGTTTGCCTCACTGTTAACTTATTTCGCGCCCTATTTAGAGCAACTCTCTTGTATGTATGGACTATTTACCATCGGATGATTATCATTTATTTATATGGTCTCATAATATTCCTGATTGAGTGTTATTAAGTCGATACCAGTATTATTTTCTACATTTGTAGTCTTCTGAAATATTCAAACGTTGTGGTTAAAATTTTCGATGAAAATTTTTAGATCATTATTTTGGGACATGTTTTATTATTGCTCGTCAGTATTTGGATTTGGAAGTCATGTTTGAAAAGGGGAGGAAGATTATTTCAATTTCCTGGTCCGTGCTGAAAAACTGGGTCTTGATTTATGCAAAGCTTTTCAAGGATTCCATGCGTTCACTGACTAGGATTCCATAACCAGCTTTTATAAAAAGGGAAAACAAACCCTTCCGAATTTTAAAAATATAACAGGTCAGAAAGTTTTCAAAACATTATCTGCCACTGATTTTTCATGGAACAAATACAAAATGAAAATACTGCTGGAATAACTGCACCAACAGGGTAGCGTCAAAAACTGTAACGACATTAAAGAAGCAGGGTGCCAAATTCCCATGAAGCTGTACTAAATAAAGTGGCATAATGAAAATTTTCGAGGATTCGGTTTTCAGGTTTTCTTAAAACAAAAGATTCGTTGTACCATTTACGTAACACTAATGTAGAAAAACGAACCACTTCCAGTTCGTGCATCGCTAGAAAGCTAGTATGAATATTACGTTACAATTAACGGATTGTCATTACATGCGAAATATATACATTATAAGCGGACTTTACTGTATCTCACAGCAAATAAGTTAATTTAATAAAGAAAAAACCTGTATTAACTTCGGGCATAGCCTGAGAATATACCAGGGCTCATTCAGACATTGATAAGGAACGCCACGAAAAACAATCCTTCTAAGGAGTAAGATAACTTAATTTTATACGTAACAGGCATATGGGGTTTCGGGGTCATTGAGTTGCGGCGAATAAAAATGAATTTTGAACGAACAATTAAAGATGTGGTAGTCTTTCAATAATGTATTTACATATGTACATGAACTGGTCGCATCGGAAGTCTGTTACCAAGTAAAAACTTTCGTCTAAATTGCTGTATACTAAGTTATAACTAACCCCCTGCGCGTCTCTTTCCCTTCGGTATAAGACGACAAAAAAGAACCGGATTAATGTAATAAAAATTGGAAAGTTAAGTCTGCTAACCCATTTTGCTAGAAAACTATTTATTACCCTTCGGACACTACGCTACCCTTGGAAGTGCAGGTACTCGAAGGCTTTCGAAGTTTTCTGATAAATTCGGCGGGAAAAAGACGCAGCAAGTTAAATATTCTATTTACTAATTATACAAACTAAACATTTGATTCGAGAGTATGTAACAGGCAAGATGAAAAGTTTGTAGGCTAACCCATAGATAGCGCTACTAGTATCAAATCCATATGATTTTTAGTTAGCCCTAACCTTCAGAAGACGCGTGTATAAATTTGACAGCTGTTGCGCTATTACTATCTGACTTAAAAAAATAGATAAAAAGAAATATCATGTGTTAATAAAGCATTGCTTTTTGGCGAAAAAAATACTGTTGAAACCAAGGCTTGGATTGATAAACATTATGTGAACTTTGAACCAGGAAAATCAACCGTAGAAAAGTGATTTGCTAAACTTAAACGAGGCGGAATTAGCGCCGAGGACGATGCACGCAGTGGACGCCCCAAAGAGGCTGTTGGCTGTTGCCGACAAAAACATCAAAAAAGTCCACAAAATATTATAATTTTTGATAACCGTAAAGTGAAGTTAATTGAGATAATTGAGACCCTAAAGATATCAAAGGAACGTGAATGAAAATTTGGATATGCGAAAGCTCTGTGCAAAGTGGGTGCCGCGCGAGCAGCGAGCTCACAATAGACCAAAAACAACAACGGATAGAATCGATTATTCTAAGCAGTGTTTGGAGCTGGGAGCTGTTCAATCGTAATAAATCCGAATTTTTGCGTTTGCGTCGATATGTGACGATGGATGAAAGGATGAAACATTACTCCATCATTTCACACTGGAGTCCAATCGACAGTCAGCCGAGTGGACTGCACGTGATGAACCGACTCCAAAGCGTGAAAAGACGCAAAAGCCGGCTGGCAAAGTTATGGCATCAGAAGAAAAAGAAAGTACTGTTTCATCAAGACAATGCACCGTGTCACAAATCAATTAAAGCGATGGAACAATTCCATAAATTGGGCTTCGAATTGCTTCCGCATCCACCGTACTCTCCAGATCTGGCCCCCAGCGACTTTTTTCTGTTCTCAGATCTCAAGACGATGCTCGCTGGACAGAAATTTCGCACCGATGATGAGGTAATCTCCGAAACTGAAGCCTATTTTGAGGCTAAAGACAAATCGTATTATATGTTGAAAATGGTATCGAAAAATTGTGTGACCGCTATAATCGTTAATCGTTGTATCGCCCTCGAAGGGAACTGTATTGAATAATAAAATCAAATTCTATCAAAAACAATAAATAAATAATTTTTTTCTATGCTAGCCTATGAACTTTTCAGCCTGGCTGTTGGTATAGACGTTACATGAGTTTTCCTATACAGGTACGCTTATGAACGAAAGTAGGACCTCCAATCCTTTAAAAATGCTAGCATCAGGTTTTCCTCATTAGAACTATATTCGGACCAAACCAGTACATTCCGAAGGATGAAAGAACTAAGTATAATCAGGTTTTCCTTATTTGTACCAAATGTAAAAATTGGACCGTTAGAAAAAACTAACTATGGACCTTTCACAAAATAGACAAAAATCATTCAAAAATATTTGCGTTTGCTCCAGGTACTCCAAAAATATATAAAATAATAACGAAACGCCAGGCATGCCTGACCAAGTCCTGATTATATTGAGATAAGTTTTTCTATTTTTTTCACGGTATATAATTTTTCAATAAATATCGTATCACATCCTCGGGCTTTTTGCACTAGCAACTACATGTATTTATGATCATTTCTCTTCTGTGGAATAATTTACAGAATAATTTAATAGCCGAGTGGAAATTAAGTTTTAAACTGAAGGTCTTTGTCCGCATAGCGTCGATCGGTACATTCCAATCCATTAATTAAAACATCACTCGCTTGAATTTAATTATTTACAAATGAGAAATTATTGGCGCGGTGGTATAAAAGCTCTTTTAAAATCGATTTCTAATACGATTTGTAAAAACAGTACCGTTGAAATCCTAACAATACAATAAAACTGTTTTGCTGTTGAATTTACATCAGCTTCGATTCTTTATTTGTTGTTACAATTGGCTGCTTTAGTGTTAAATTAAATTCATGTGTTCAGCATCAGCGGCGGCCTTGGCTTGTCTAGAGCCCCTGATCAATTTTTTATAGCACCCCTTGTAAGGCCATCGTTGTCGAGGTTTACAAAAAATAACGATTTATTTATTTGTTAATTTTTGTGTTTTTAAAATTTTTTAAATGCTTATCAGTCGGATTTTTTAATGGAATGTAGTAAATAATATTTGATGCCTTCAATTCTTGTCTTTAATGGTATTTCAGTTTTTAATCCAAAAATTTTTAAGATACTGAAAGTTTTACGTTAATAACTACTTATGTAAGGTTTTGAATTTTCAGATTTCTTTGATTAAACAAACTATTACAAAATTAACCTACTAACTACTACTACCACTACTACTGTTTAAGAATAGAATAGATTTTCGTAATTATGATTGTTCGGTTTACCTTGCATAATTCTTTTTATCTTATCGTTCTAACTTAATTAGAAATTTGAACACGATTCTAATACTTTTCGTTCATAAATCAATTCGACGAGTTGGACTCGGGAAAAGGAAAACTAAGAGTAAATGAATTTGATGGTAATTTTCCGAATAAGCAATGTGATTGATGATATTTAAATGCAATTAAATTAAATAAACCTTGAACTGATTTCCACAAAATATACAGAGTTTCCAAATCACATATAATTCTGCAAAAAAGTACCATATCTTATTTATTTTTACTGTAATTAATTTTACCCAAGACGCCACATTAGTTTTGATTAAAGCAATTGAAGAAGAAAATATTGTTGTGAAGGAATGCCGCATACAATAGATATAGGCATTCACCTCTTTTTCAGTTAGTACTAACCTTCAAAAGACAGCTGTTAAAATTTCATGATATTCTATTAATTAGTTATTAATTAAATTAATATTAAGAGCGATGCTACTTTTGTTATTTTCAAAACAATGGATCAACAATAATTTCGTCTTTTAATTTTACACTGCTTCTTGATGGGCAAAATACCGTTCGAGCGAAGCAATGGCTTGAAAAGTGTTATGGAGACTCCGATCCATCGGAAACAACCGAAACAAAACAAGACGTTGGTTTGCTGACTTCAAACGTGGTCGTAGAGACACTGATGATGCAGAACGCAGTGGACATTCAAATGAGGCAGTAACATCAGAAAACATCAAAAAAATCCACAAAATCGTTTTGAATGATCGAAAAGTGAAAATGCTGAAATTACTGAACTGACATCGTAAAGATATCAAAATGACGTGTTGGCTTTATGTTATATTACATGAGCATTTGACTATGAGAAAGCTAAAGCTCTATTCAAAAGTGGGTGCCACGTTTTCTCACTGTTGACCAAAAACAAGGACGTGTTGATGATTCTGAGCAATGTTTGGCCATGTTTAAACGTAACAAACCGGAATTTTTGCGTCGATATGTGAAACGTCGATGTGGATGTCAACAATGGATGAAACATGGATCCATCACTTCACTTCAGAATCAAAACGATAGTAATCTCAGTGGAAAGCAACTGGTTAACCTTGTCCAAAGCGCAAAAGCTCATCGAAAGCACAACAATCGGCTGGAAAGGTTTTGGCCACTGTATTTTGGGTTGTTCGTGGCGTGGTGTAATATTCATCGACTATCTTGAAAAGGGAAATGCAATCAATGGTGAATTGTAGTAATTATATAGCGTTATTGGAACGTTTGATGGTCGCAAAATATACATTGCAAAGAAACGACCGCATATGGCAAGACAACTCACTCTCTTCTCAAGAAAATGACAAAACTACATGACTTGAACTTCGAATTGCTCCTACATCCACCGTATTCTCCAGATTTGGGGATCACTACCAGCGACTACTGGCTGTTCGCAAACCTCAAAACAATGCTCGCCGACAAGAAACTTCGCTCGAATGAAGAAGCCTATTTTGAGAAAGATAAATTGTTCTACAAAAGTGGTATTGAAATGTCAGAGCGGCGCTGGAATGATTGTGTCGCACTTGATGGAGATTACGTTGATGAATAAAGTCAATTTTGAACAAAAAAACGTGTTTTCTTTGTTAGACCCGGGACTTTTTAGCCCATGTGTTACGTAACAGAAATAACAATATGTTCTTTGTGGTTTGTCGAAACTACCCGACGTGTACAGCGATTATCATAAGCACAAAGTAAACAGATCCGAATAGCCATCATTCAACCTACCTGCTAAGATTAAACAAAGTTCGATGAATAAATACATATAGCGAAGTAAACGCCCTCTGTGTCAATTTTTTACCTATTTTGGGATTCAGTAATGTTTTACAAGGTTTTTAACGAGGAAAAGAACCTTGCTGAACATTATTGAATCTCAGAATCAGTACCAGATTTCTGTAGATAGCGTTCACTACGCTGTCTGTATTTATTTATCAAATGCTGCTTAAGGACACCAGGTCGGTTAGTTGGTGGCCATTTATGGCGCGTTGTTTGGAACAAATGAGTTCAAAATCGTGATCGACGTTTGGTAGTTTCTACAGAATAATAATAAAGAACATATTTATATTCTTGTACTTTTGATAATTTTTTTACTATATATATACGAGTTAAGGTTTTCATAGCTTCCGACTCCCATTTGACCAGTTTTTTGTAGGTACTCTGTTATAATGAAACGTCTTCACAATAAAAGACAATGCTCGTTCTCTTGGGTTTCGTTATAGAGTTCAGACTGCTTATGTACTTCGAGTGTAATTCTCGAAAGCATGCCTACGCGCAATATATAAGTGTTATTATGGTATTATTATTTCAAACACGACACAAGGATTTCATTTACTGAGGTCATACGAACATTAGATAGTAAATACAATTCAGGATATCTGTTATGATATTGATTTTCCTTCTTGACTAATTACATAAAAGGCACAAATATCTTAATAGAATTGAAATGTTAGGGAGCCACGCGTGTTACATGGGTTTGGAAGTACGTAATTATACATATACATACACCTACCCACATTCAATTATGCAAAGAGATCACCTTCAAGCTTCATTAATATTGTCACTTTATTAAGCCGAATATTAATTATTAAATTTAACGTTTTTATGAATATAAAATAATCATCAAAACTTTTATAAACGTAACACTGCAACCCATTTTTAGGAGAAAATGTCCATTCAACCAAACAAACATACAATTGTTTAACTTCACATAATATTTAAATAAGACCTTTTTACGATACCAAAAAATTGCTAATGTCAGTCGTCAAGTAAATATTATAAATAATAAAAGCTTTAAAACAGAAATCTAGAAATTTGTAAAAGTCTGGCATCTACTCTACCGTAGCACCTATGATACTATTTTGGTTTCTCTAAGTTATTTTCACCTGACTAATTAACAAATGTGTAATATTACTCAACGCGAAACTTATAAACAACTTTTGTCCGAAATATCTTGTTACTGCATACAGAAGTACAGACTTATAAAGTCAACAGATAACATGATCGAATATACGAGGTATGTTTTTTAAGTAAGTACCGTTTTGAAATTCTGCCGCCGCAGAACTACGGTCAGCGTTCCGCTCATCCGCACTGAGTACCTACATCGCTCACCTACGCGTTGACGCCATTACAGTCTGATTCGCCCTTGTTTACGTTGTTTACTTAGTATTTAAATGCCTCCGATAATTGTGAGCCCCACCGACTGTGAATTCCGGGCTGTTATACGATTCCTTAGTGCTAAAGGACTAAAACCGATTGATCTGTGCAGTCTACGCACAAAACATTATGGGTGATGGAATGGTAAGGAAGTGGGTGAGAGCATTTAAAGATGGCCGCACAAATGTGCATGACAATACCCGTCTGCATGTGGCAAATCGGACCAAAGATCTCATCACATCTTTTCACTGGGAAGCTTTAGATCATCCTCCATACAGCCCTGGTCTGGCGCCCAGTGACTACCTGCACTTGAAGAAATATCTGGGCGGTCAGCGTCTTCAAGACGATGACGAAGTCAAAACAGTTGTGGTGCAGTGGTTAACAGTTAACAAGTCAGACGGCAGAGTTCTAGGAGAAGGGTATTCTGTAACTGGTCACTCGTCAAACGTTATGTCAAGTGCCTCAATATTGAAGGAAATTATGTAGAAAAGTAGATTAAGGTACAGGCTTTCATGTAAAAATAAAATTATTAAGATATCTTTGCATGTCTTTTATTAATTTCAAAACGGTAGGGAGTATCAAGGATAATCTATTTAACTAAAATAATTTCAACTGTCTGACACTTCCGGTTATTGCGGAAGTTGATGTCAACTTTCTTATTTTAAATGGAATGGTATCTTTTTTACGATGAACTCGTATGAAACATAAAATTTTAAGGTGACTTTGATGACCAACTTGTATTGTAAAATTTTCAAATAAAGCAGTACGAAATATCCAGATGGATCGAAAGAGGATAAAAAAGGAACCGAATGACAAACTAATAAATTTTAGGTACCATTTGAAAAAAGGAAGTTATTCGTGTTTGAAGTTTTTGAGCTTTGGATTTTTTTCCCGAACACCCTGTGCAAATTGTAAAGCTTAGTTTCGGCATGCCGTCAGCCTTATGACTTGGCTATAACTAATAAAAATTTCAACATTCTAAGTCATTTTTTATGGAAGTTATGATTTTTTTATAGTTTGGGTTGCGGTGCAATCTTTTTTCCAAGAAATTAAATTATCTCAGAAGTGATTTATCGTAGGCATACAAGTTGGTCATCAAACTCACCTTAAAATTTTATGTTTCATACGATTTCGTCGTAAAGAAGATACCATTCCATTTAAAATAAGAAAGTTGACATCAACTTCCGGTATAACCGGAAGTGTCCGACAGTTGAAATTATTTTAGTTATATAGATCATCCTTGATAACCCCATCTCCCAAATTTTCAAATGTGTAACATGCTTAGTTTCCCTAAAACGTCTAATGTACCACTCAGTTTGAATGATCCTGAATGTGGAGAAGTTAAAATTATGAGGTTCCCGATCTAGGTAGTCCCATATTTTGTTGTATAGAGGAGAGAAGAGGTGGATTTGAGAGGTTTTACTAAGTTCCATCTGAGTATATATAAGGTGATTATACTCCATCAAGCAACTTCAGTTAATTTTTTAATGTTTTATTGGCTGTTCGTATTTGTCAATTCATATCAAACGATATTCGTATCCAAAAGACACAACCAATGTTTTAAAACCCTGATCCAGACATTAATAAAAGTCTGGCATCAATTATACCAAACGTAGTATTAAAATAGTAAATTGAGATAGGTACGATGCAAACCTATTTCAGCACATATTTAATCTCTGTCTGGATTGTACAAGTTGATTTGCTTTCCTTGACAATTGGTAAATGAATTAATGTCAGTTCTTGACGTTAGGCATGTTAATAATTAAGTCAAAACAATTATCAACGGTTCCGGCACATTAATAGAAACTCTACCACAATGTATGTATACATTATTAAAACTCATTTATGTAAGCAGTATATTTATTTAAATGATTTCAGTTTTAGACCATTGTACACATAAGTATATTGGATATGTTATGTACTAAACGTACAGAGTTTGTTCAGCATGTTTTGGAAATACATTCAGAGAAAAAAGGATGTATTGGAAATAATTCCATACTGAGGGAAAACTATTCAGAATAACTTCCATTATTGATATGCAATATACAACAAACGAATGCAAAATTATTGTCGAAAATACTGCTACTGCTCTGTAGGTTTAAAATCGTGTTCTTTCAAGGCTATGTTTTAGCTGTAGGCAGAATTTTGCAGCGTTTCCTATTTTTGTTCGATCAAAATTTTTATTGGAACCAATTTGACGAACACTCTAACTTCAGAAGTTGTAGTGTAACCTATCCAGGTCTATTCGATCGTCATATAATTTACCTACGTTGTTTATGGGAATCAACTGTTGTCGGTTCGATACACTGGCTATTAACGTAATTTGGAAGGGTTGTTTATAGTTGTTAAATGAAAGACAACAAATATGTGACATCCTAACTTTATTATGAATGAACTAGGGAAATTCCAGTAATATTAAATTTTAAACAAAACAAATACGAATGCCAGACTCAGCCTAAGGCTAGCGCGGGGAAAGAGTATGGCAGACAAACCCACGGTCTTAGCCCTACAAATCAGAGATGTGTACCATCCGTAAAGAATGAAATTTAAATAAATCCAAAATATCACTCTGTGAAAATCTACCCTGTACAATCCACATACACGGACACATGTAAACAATCATTTAAAACTGAAGAATTATGGTATTAGTTAGCCGACAAAGTCAGAAGGTATTGAGGTCCCATACGGGAGGCAACCCAGCTATAAGTTGCGATTTTAGAGTGCAATCTGGGCCTCACATTAAAATAAAATGCAATAAATAAATACCAAAATAAACACACAAATAAATATGTAAACAAATGCAATAAATAAATATCAAGACAAAATACACGTTTGTGAATACTCCCAGATTAATACTCTACATGGAAGAAAATGTTAGTAAATTCAACAAGGCTCGAAACTTTCTGAACGCACTTGGTAAATCAACAAAGAGCAAAATCATAAAAATTGGAAACAAAGAAAAATCGCAAAATAATTGTTACACACCACCGTTTTGTTCAAATTAATAAACTAAAAGTCAAATTGAACAAAACATCACTAAATATGCAAGATACAAATTATTGTGTCATTATAAAATGGATTAAAAGGACATTGAAAATTGACAACATTTGTGTAAATATTTTAACAGTGAAAAACAACATAATAAATATTAGAACCTTGTTGAAAAATACATGCAAATACAATAGCAACTTGAAAAACACAAAAAAATAGAAATAAAAACAAAGAACCAACAAACGCGACGCTGCACTACCCTGTCCAAGAATAATAATACAACCCTCTACAACCAAGAACGCGACGCTGAAATAGGGTAAATCCCCGACCTCTTCAGCGATATCTCCATCATCTAGAACTTTTATCGTTCGTTTGCGTCTAAGATAACTAAACAGTTCCTGATTTATGAGTAGTAGGTAATAATTTAGAGAAGTGTGAAATGATTGATATAGGCGACAGAGAATGACAAACGCTGCTTACTACAAAGTTGTCTCAGTTTTTTTCTAAGTAAAATTATTTTATCATCCCTAAAAATTCCCATTTACCAAATATTATCGAAATCGTCACGGTGACTCATCAGGACCAACTGCCCCTTAGCTACGCCAATATTAAGTGAGCATCGTTCATACCAATTATTAATGATTAATAACAATGAATGCATTATCAGTTAACGAAACATCTTCTAAGAATCTAATTTCAAAATTTATAGCAATGACAATTGCACGAACGTTTTTCACTGACTATGACAATGAGGTCCTATAATCATAACAATTGCAGGATTGGTAATTTATAAATCCTTAGTAATATAAAAATGTTATACGAAAACCTCTAAGGGCTTAATTTGTTTAAAATCTTCGTTGAAACTAAAATTTGTTGGGCACGAAAAAGTACGTAGAAATTAATTATGCGTATAAATGGAGTTGTTCACAGGTAATCTGTTTAGAAAATGCAAATCCCCTACTTCCTGTTTACCACATTTAATATCTACAAAGATAAAACTTGAAACACTGTATCGTCCCAAATTAAATTAAGGATTACAACGTGAATATTAATATGTGCACATAAAAAGTTACAGGATGGCCAAGTGTTACAGAGCTACAGAGTGACAAAAAAATAGCGTTTTATGTATTTTTGTTACCAAGTTGTAAAAATTTATTGAAATAACCAAGTGTAACTATACCACACGCTGACGTGCTTGTGTAAAATCTCCTTTTGCCGACCGTCCTGTTATTCATTATATCATTGATCTGGGCCGCAGAACTAGTTCTGCGCACTACTCCCACCTGCACCACTTCCCTCAGCACCCATATTTGCTAGCATAATGCAGCGAATTTATATGAGTAGGTGAGCTGCATTCGACACAGTTAAGATGCCCAGAGGCGAGTACGCGTACCTTTCTTCTAAATATTTTGTAGTGTATGCATTTGTATAAAATTTAAGGCCTTAGAATGAAATTAGTAACAAATTATGAGACAGTTTTTAATAAAGTCCAGGAAAAATATGCTCTTAATTGTGGTGTAAGTATTTCATTATATTTACTATCAAAACTCTTGAATTAACATATTTCCGACAACAACTTCTGTTTCTTTGGGTGATTTTAATATTCCTTTCTTTTTGTAATTTTGGGCAAATTGAAAATATGTACACAAAACTTCTCCGTTAAATGAAATGTTAACGTCACCAAAGTTCCACAACATATAATCCTCTGTCTTTGTTTCCTTCTCCAACGAAAATGGATGTGGACTATTTTCATTAGCGTCCTTCACCTTCTTAATGACCCGTTTCACAGATGTAATAAAAACTTTTGTTGTCACAACGACTCGGTTGGGATTTCAACTTCAGCTAGAATGTTAATTTTATCGATTCTCGATGACACATTTAATGCAGACAGAAGGAACGCTCCAAACAACTTGAAGTATCTGATATTTTCTACATTTTGTTAAAATATCAGAAAAAGCGTTAATTTCATGAAAATAATAAAAACGTATTGAATAATTTAACGACACGTTTTTTGAAAAAGAGTACATTCACATTGAGTCGTTTCAACATAGTAGATGACTCTTTCCTGATCCAAACTGTTATGAAAATAAACCCTTCGTGATAAAATCTTGCCACAAAATTAAATAAATTCTTGTGGATTTACTGCTAAAACAAACAAAGCGAGGAAAATGAAATCCTTAATTGCTGCCGAAGGCATTGTTTTCTTCAAGAAGACATTCTTCACGTGATATCCTTTGAAAGATAGATACGTCAGAAGGGAAAATGAACATGATGGAAATGCAATATACATAACAGGCGGGCTAAAAAGTTCGTAGGCTAGCATAGAAAAAAATTTTTTTTTTTTTATAGAATTTGATTTTATTAATAAATATACTTCCCTTCGAGGGAGATACAACGATTATAGCGGTCTTACAATTTTTCGATACCATTTTTATAATACGATTTGTCTTTAGCCTCAAAATATGTTAGGTTTCAGTATCGGCGATTACCTCTTCATCAGCGCGAAATTCCTGTCCAGCGAGCATCTTCTTGAGGTCTGAGAACAGAAAAAAGTCGCTGGGGGCCAGATCTGGAGAGTACGGTGGATGCGGAAGCAATTCGAAGCCCAATTCATGGAATTTTATCATCGATTTCATTGAAACGGTGACACGGTGCATTATCTTGATGAAACAGCACTTTCTTTTTCTTCAAATGAGCCCATTTACAGCGATTTCGTCTTTTAAACGCTCCAATAACGCTACGTAATAGTCGCTGTTCATGTTTTTAAGATAGTCAGTGAATATTATACCATGAGCATCTCAGAATACTGATGCCATAACCTTTTCAGCCGACTTTTGCGTCTTTCCACGCTTTGGAGTCGGTTCATCACGTGCAGTCCACTCGGCTGACTGTCGATTGGACTCCGGTGTGAAATGATGGAGCCATGTTTCATGCATCGAATTTATTACGATTCAACAGCTCCAAACACTGCTTAGAATCATCGATCCGCTGTTGTTTTTGGTCGATTGTGAGCCCGCGCGGCACCCACCTTTTACAGAGCTTTCGCATATCCAAATATTAATTCACATTCACGATATGACCAATACGTTCCTTTGATATCTTTAGGGTCGGGTCTCAGCTATCTCAATCAACTTCACTTTACGATTATCAAAAATTATTTTATGGGCTTTTTTGATGTTTTCGTCGGTAACGGCCTTCACTGCGTGCATCGTCCTCGGTGCTCATTTCGCCTCGTTTAAATTTAGCAAACCACTTTTCTACGGCCGATTATCCTGATGCAAAGTCCGAATAATGTTTATCAAGCCAAGCCTTGGTTTCAACAGTATTTTTTTGCCAAAAAGCATAGCTTTGTTAACACACGAAATTCCTTTTTATCTATTTTTTCAAGGCAACAAAAGTTCTTTCACTAAAAATGCTATAACTCAGATACTAACAGTACAACAGCTATCAAATTTATACACCCGTCTTTTGAAGGTTAGGGTTAACTAAAAATCATAGGGATTTGACTATAGGTCAGCCTACGAATTTTTCAGCCCGCCTGTTATATCAGAATTTAAAATAAATTTTATCAATTAAGCAGAAACTAGGCTTCCCACTCCTTAAAAATTTTCACGACTCATACAATAATAATATAATAAAATAAAAGATACACTTTTTTGAATTTTAATGTTTATTTAATAGTACAGTTCCACGACTATTGTATATCATATTATGCGTATATTTTCATTTGGCAGGAGAATTTCATGGACAAAATTCAATAGGATATTTCTTGAATGAAATATGGAATAATTTTATAATTATTTACACACTGATGTGGCATCATTATTAAAAATTATTACTACAATACAAACAGCCTTTACACACCTAGAAATAAATTAAAAAGAAACTCAGGGCGAGGGTGGGTAACTAAGAAAATTACCACTAGAACTGTTTTGTGTTTCTCTACGAGAGGTGATAATGCCCGCATTAAAAATGGATGAAACACGTGTTCGGATCAAACAGTTTTAGGGTGAGTTTCTATTTATTTATTCTTTTACCAGGCCCTCCAATTTCTCCTATACTTAGCAGCTAAGTAAGTATAGTCTATCAACTTTCACTTTCAAGAAGGAATACACTTGGAAATGTTTGAATCACTATTTTCTAAGGAACGTAGTTATTTTTAATGTTTAAAATTTTCATTCGGAAAAGTTTATTTTTTATTTAGATTTTAATAACACTGGTTGCAATTATTGCATAAAAACATATTTCGTTTCAGGATAACGAGAATGGCGGTTTCTTATCGTCGGTGCGAGGTAGATTAGGCAGAGTTGTACAGTCATTAAGGGCGGCAATTAGGTTTAGAAGATACTCAAAATCGTCAAATCGTCCTCCTGACTGGTTCGTCGACAAAACTCAACAAGAAGAAGACATAGACAAAGAAGCACCACCTGCGGCGAGCTGCTGTGGTAAACCCATAGTCGTTGATACCTCGCTACATTCTCATTATAAGGTAAGTAACTTAGCGTGTTATCATAATTATCTCAAGCCAACCAGCAAAGTTTAAATCGATGTCTCGATAATAACGCATGGCGAAGGAGCAAAGAGGGCAGTGCCCTATTTTCCCAGCTTTAAAATGTTTATCCTTAATAAGAGAAATGTTAGGAGAAGTAAAAGAAGTACTCAAAAAGAAGGTTTTCAATGAAACTTATTTTTTAAAATATCTAGGCAAGAAATAAACAAATGAAAAATTCAAACTTTCCTTTTACCGTGGATCAGGATACTAAGACTAATAATATGGAGACATCATTTAAAACTATACGGCAGTGATCCTGAAAAGGCAAGTAATTGTGGTTCACTTTATAAATAAAACAATTTCCGCAAATATATTAATAAAAACTTTACAATTGTTTCGCCTCCTTGAGGCTTCTTCGGAAGTGTTACTTAAAACTAAATTAACAATACGGACTTATCTATAACTATGTGCTAGAGTGGGGGGTTGACAAAGAGGTTAAGTAAAGGTGAGTTATTGAGATCTAATTGTGTTCAGGAGTACGCCAGTGTTTTTATTTTTATTTATTTCTACTGTTTCTTATAGAGAAAGTCCATGGCTTTTAGTCTCTAGATGTAGTATTTCAGAGTTTTGATTAAATTTGTGATTTTCATCATTAAGATGTTTTGCGTAATTTGAATCTAGTTTTTTATTTTCCAAAGGTTTCTTATGCTCCTTGATTCTTTTCTCAAACGTACGTCCTGTTTAACCAATGTAAATCTTATTACATGAATCGCAATTCAATTTATATACCCCACATTTATTATGCTCTTCGGTTTTGTTTTTTTTTTTTTTAAATATGTTTTACTAAAGTGTTATTCGTACAGTAAGCAATTTTAAGTTACCTAAACACGGATGTAATTGATTCTACAAGAGTTTTTAGTCAAAAAGTTAAACATTCACTAGAATATCTCCAAGTACTGCACAAAAAACAAAGAAAAATTAAATACCAAAATGTACGCCAACTGACCCAAGAGATTTATATATTTAACTATTGCTAAAACCTAAAATAAAATCTTGCATCCATCAGAAATTTCTTGTTTTGCCTTCTTTTTGAAGAATAATAGAACAAGTTTCTTTCATCTATTTCTGCTACCGATTACCATACAAACAAACACTTTTACATTCATTTCATTGTTTCAGTACATATTTATGAAACAGTTTGAAAATTTACCCGTTTTATACTATTAAACATGTTCAGAAAACCGATGGGGTGTTATGAGGCGATCAACTAACAGTGCTGAACCTATTCACACCGCCCTCATTTTTATGCAGATGCGTTGTTATGAATATTAATGGCAAACAAACATTTTAACACGGAACGCTTTTTATTTCCTTTATGGAATTAAACTTGTACAAGTACGACCACACTGAAGCATGCGAAAGCTAATCATAATGGTACATTAATTTGACTGCAAAGTTATTATTTTATTATTTTTTGTTTCTAAATTAAAAAGGCCAGCGAAATAAAATTATTTGATAACTAAAATATCGCTGTAACGTTCGGGGGTTCAACAATCAAAACTCGAACAACTATTTATTTATACTAATATTAATTAACTTATAAAACACTAACGAATAACTTATTACTAAACTTAACTTTACTACCAATTACACTATTTATTTATGTACAGTTACTGTCTCTATAACAATTCTCACGTTTCTATTTATTTCTCACATTATTTTCACATTAGTTTCACTAAAAGTTTTTATTAACTCTGACAATTGATTCGACTATAAGATTATTTTCGAAGAATTGGTTCCAATGGTATTTAAGTACCTTACTTGTAACACTTAATTTAGTACAACACTGTTCTTCGAAAATGACCTTACAGTCGAAACAATTGTCAGAGTTAATAAAAACTTTTAGTGAAACTATAATACCAACTGTTTTCTTTATCCTTTGATTTTCAAAAAAGAGTAGGATGTTTTCGACCGTTAAAATTGGTGACTCAATAAAGAATTTTTTGCTTCTAAATTATGATTCATGTCTGTTTAATTTCTCAAATTTCAGGAGAATTTCAATATTCAAATCAAGTTTCGGGTTTGCTTCACTAAGATCCAAATTTGGTATAATGATGATAAACGAAATGGAAAAACGTATATGTATCTGAAGTAATAGTTTATTTATTGAAGGCTTGAATAGGACTTGAACTTTTTTATGTTTACAAAACAAAAATAAATGATAACTTGGTAGCATCTATTATAGACTGAACACTTTGTGGGGTGCAACTATTGTGAAACATACATAATGAAGTAAAAAACAAACAAAAGAAAAGCTTCACCAAATTTTATTAAATATTTTTTAATTTCAAAAAATAACTTAATATTATTAAACATATTGCAGTAAATAATTGTTTCGAACCCCTTATTGTTGATAAACTTTTACGCTCCAACCAAAGAAAAGTCGCTTGTAGGCTTTTATATAACCCTTGTACTGATATACCTTCAGCAAAAAACAAAATTTACTCGTCTGTGAAATTTATCAACAATGAATGTAACTCTAATTGAAAACAATCAGTGCAATTTGAAATTCTTACTATCTAAATTTAAACCTGTAGTTGATAAATTAGAAAAAAGTGGAATTTATAGAATTACGTGTAATAATTGTGATGCCCTTTACATTGGGCAGAGCGGGAGAGCCATAAACATAAGAATAAAGAACATATTTATAGTATTACTAAAAAAGACAATAAAACTGGCTTCTCAGAGCATTGCACCTCCTTTAGCCACACTTTAGACGAGGAAAATGTAGTAGTTTTACATTGTAACATTAACAAAAGTAGAAATCTATCTCTTCTAGAAAGCTTGGAAATCAAAAAAGCTCTCTGCACAACCAAATTTTGTAAATAATCAACTATAGTTAAATTCCATTGACTCCCTACTTATTTTGGCTAATCTCTAGTTATATGTAGAGTTGTTTTAGTTTTAAGACTTTAGTATTTGTTGTACTCTACTCCTTTGAAAATGGTCGCGTTGACGGAAACTTGTTAAGATTTTTCTAATAAAATTTGGTGAAACTTTCCTTTTGTTTTTTTTTTACTTCATATATTATAGTCCTGAAATACCTGACACGACGTGAATAGCCATTATAATATTTTTTATTAAATTCAGAAAACTTTTAATACAATATGAACAATTTCCGATGATGCAGTAAAATAAACAAATTTTCGACATTTTTGTTTGTACGTATTTATGTTCATTAACTTAACATACACTTGGTTTCTATCAGGAACAGTCTGTTTTAAATTAGTTTTGCTAACTAAAGTGTTTTGACGTAAAAATATCCAGTCGCCTGTCGAATTGATTAAATTATCAATCGGTTATTGACAAATGCGAAATAGGATACGGGAAAGGCTGTTTACAAGAGAGAGAAATGTGTCGTTTCGAACGTCTGCCAACGTTGTATAATCCTACACCGGTTATTTAGTTAATAGCATCAGCTCTGCAATGAGATAGATCAATTATTGTGATTGATCGAGAAGGATACCCACACTGTCATTCCGAACGTCGCTGATTGATGATCGAATTCACAAAGAGACTAACATAAAATTTCCACGTGAATGTTCTTATTTTGGGATAATCCTTTTTTCTTTTTTTCCAAAACGGCAATTTGCGATTATATAACAGTTCGCAATTTTTTTCAAATGTGCAAAACATAGGAACAGCTGATACCATTAAAACGGTTATTAGTTTTGATACAATTATAAATAAAAACTACGTTAGAACAACTTGAAGGGTCATGCATAATGAACTAAAGCAGTAAGGCAAGTTGATATAACATCTAAGTTATGTACGAGTAGTATGCCGCCATCTAGTAATGTCTGTATCTAGCTGAAGTACTGATATATTGGTCGAAAGACATTATTAATGTATCTACTTGTTCAACTGAATCGACGATGCAGCTTATAGACTTGATAAGCACGTAAACTAATTCAATAAGTTACAACAGTATATGTTCTAGATCAATGGTTTATCAAAATTATGATGACGTTTAATAAAATCGAAATTGCGATCCACATTAGGTAGTTTTTATAAATTACTTATTAAAATGTAAATATTTAAATATAAATACGGAATCAACAGAAACAACTACTCCGAGGGCTAATACCCCTACCGGCATTGAATTACACTGATGATTCCGATGAATTTTTAGACGAAGATATAACATTTTCAAAAAAAGAAGGCATTAAAATCCTTTTTCGTCTAGATTTTAAGGATCACAGATCCCACATTTCGAACCCGATAGGTTAAAACCGGTCGTGGGATATGGCTTTCGGTGCGCTGTGCCTACCGTGTAGGACGCGTTCGAAATGTGGGATCTGTGATTCTCAAAATTTAGACGAAAAAGGATTTTAATGCCTTCTTTTTTCGTATATGTAAATATTTACCCAGAACACGTTGTGAATAAACTAAAAAATATTTGCAAAATTAAATTACGACGACCATCGAAAATACTTTTTTTATTTCATTTTGTTGAACTCTTGAAGATTAGGTTATTGCTGGAGATATTGCTTTGAATTGAAAATGAATCGGAGAAACTTTTCCAACCATAAACTCAACTTTAAAGTATAAACTTACCTTGGTTCATTTCTTGTGAAACATTATGTAATAAATAAAATAAATAAAAGAAGAATTAATGTTCACCAATTTATTGTCACTAGACATATATTTCGGACATAACCCATTATCAAGAGTAATAACAAAACTAAATAATTTGTAATAATAGGACCTATATATAGGTACATATTTTATCGTAATAAGTAATAGTGAGGATGCTAAATTTCATAGTAATAATATTTAATTCTTTGTAGTAACTAGGTAAATATTATAAAATTAATTGCTAAGAATAATGGTTACTGTACTTCAATGGTTGATAAATTAATTTTGAATAAAAAACAAAACATTTTCAAAAAACTTTTACACAATGACGATTTTAGAATTAATTCTATTTGTAACAAACAATTTATCTCACTCCACTAGATAAATCCTGTTAGCCATAAATATTAAAAATAAATTAAATAAATTAGGTTTATTAGAAAATAACAGACTTAGTGTAAAAAAATTGTTAGTGAATACTAAAAAGGAAATCAACCCAATAGAAAAAAAAGGTATTTATCAGTTGTCATTTAATAAATATAAAGCCATTTATATTGGACAAACTGGTAAATCTATATCAACCCGTTTAAAAGAGCATATTCGTAACGCAAAGAAAAACTGGAATTTCCGAACATTGTACTCTATATAAACATAATACCGATACCGATATGTAAAAATCCTCCATTGCAATATTATAAAAAGTAAAATATCTACCTTTTTCATCTATATATTAAGGATTACAGATTCCATTTTTGGAACGCATCCTACACAGTAGGCACTGCGAGCCGAAAGCCATATCCCACAACCAATAGATCGAAACCGGTTGTGGGATATGGCTTTCGGTTCGCAGTGCCTACTGTGTAGGGCGCGTTCCAAATGTGGGATCTGTGATCCTTAATATATAGACGAAAAAGGATTGTAATACCTTCTTTTGTTGGATATGTTATCTTTGTCTAATAATCGTTAGAAATCAGCAGTGTAATTCAATGCCGGTAGGGGTATTAGCCCTCGGAGTAATTGTTTCTATTGATTCCATATTTATATTTAAAATATTAACCCTTTTAGAAAACCTAGAAATTAAGAAAGCCTTATCCAAAAACTGAATGTTGTTAACAACCAATTAGAACTAGGAAATTTAATATCCTCACTATTACTTAGTACACTAAAATAAATATATACAGATCTTTTATTACACATTATTTACTTTTGTTATTACTCTTGATAATGGGCTATGCCCGAAACATATGTCGAATGAAAATGATTTGGTGAAGACTAATTCTTGTTTTATTTATTTTATTCAACTCAAAAGGTCAATAAAATGAAATAAAATAAAAATTAACACTACTTTGTGATGGGTATTTTTATTTGTAGGTAAGTATATAAGACGTTACCGAAACGCCATGTGAGAAACTAGCGAAACTCTCAACGTGTTTTGAGAAAAAATTAGTGTAAATAGCCAATCTCAGCTATTACGTAGAACATACATATTATTTCAAAATTAGCTACTGGTGAGTTCAATCAGTATTAATTTTGATCATACCAAAAATTACTTTGACTATTCTTTTTGATCCGTAACGTTTCTTCTCTCACACACTTGATTTAAACACGAAATAAAATTTTGTAGTTTTTATTTTCAAACTATGTCCACTAAAAACATTAAATATAAAAACAAAAATTATTTCAATCTCTATTATGAGAAAAAATAAAATTGTGGTTTATCCATGTAATTTCTTCCCGTGCATTTGAACAATTGAACAACATATAAGAGAAGCAAAAGTAATCGGTGTTAAAATTAGATAAACTTGTGAAAGAGCCTAAACCAGAGAATAATAAATTGAAGAAGACAACGTTCAGGATAAAAAGATTGAAAGCCTTTCAAACCTAACGTGTACCAGAGGGCTTATATAATTGTAGTTCCAGATTCCGTTGGCTTAACGACCTTCCCATAATTTACGACCTTTGGAGTCCCATCAGCGAACACAATGAACCCCAGTTCTTTTGTTACGATTAAGTGAGACACACAATAAAGACATGAATTATCAACAAAAAATTAATTGGGTCAAATATAAAATTGTTTTTTTTAATGTATAAAAAAGCGGCCTAATTTTGGATAGTTGTCTAATTTTGAATAATGTATTATCTCAAACCACGATAACAATTTTGGTGTTTAAGAAAAACTGATTCTGTTTGAAGCACGTTGCTGGACTGTTCACTATTAATGCCATAATATTATGTTCTTGATTGGAACTACGATTTCTTTTTATATTTAGTATCGAAGAAGTTTTTAATTCTTATAACTTCATATCAATGAGAAAAAAACCCAAATTTAGATTACAAAATAATATAATTGACCACTACGATTATTATTCAGGCGAAAGGAGTAATACAACTTAGTATATAAATTATTTTGTATTTAGTTCAAGCTGTATTACTTCTTTCACCTAAATCAGCCACAATGCGGTAAAATGGTCATAGTGGTCAATTAAATTACTTTGTAACCTAAACATGACTTCTTCTTCCTTCACCTGTTAACTATTATAAAACCGAAAATAGTTAGGGTGTCTATTTATCGAAATGATGACCACGAATCAGGTTTGGCTGCCAAGGCATGGGCTGGCAGAACTTGAGTCAAACCTTCAGAAAATAAAACTAGTATTATTATTCATTTTTATTGTAGAAAATTCAACACATCGTTAGGTACTTAAAATTACCTATTATCACATTACTTATGTTCAAATTGTATACTTGGTTCAAGCGTGGACCAACGTTGGACTGCCAATGTTCGGTTATCCAATTTTAAATCACGCGTGGGGCTGTCGTCAAGACTGGCATTTCCTACCGAGGTAGCAGAATAGTTGATATAATTTTTTTAAATATTTTTTTAAATATTTTTTTGGAGTTTTGTCCACATGTAGATAGATGTTTCTTTAATTTGATATTAATAACGACCCCGATACTCTAATTTTTTGTCTTGAAAATTTCACGCAAATAGATATATTCTTATGGCGAGCGTGTTAGTCACGCATGTGTGAGCCGTATGACCAGTCGTCCCACACTATTTTTTATTTTTTATTTGGATATGTTATGGTACCTACAATCTATAAAAACACTGTTTCTGAATTGAAAGTAGGTAACATGATGAGTAGATGATAGGAAGGGTGTGGTGTCCTAAAATTTCGTATCGAAAAATAGGATGCCAACTAAATATAACATATAAGTACCTGATTTGAAAAGTGTATAAAATTTGTCTTCTTCTCAATAAAATGTCTAAGAATAGACAAAAAAGTTTTTTCTTGTTTCGATAAGCAGATTCCCAATTTTTGAATAGAATATGCAAATTTAGGAACCCTTTTTTTATAATTCAATTGAATTGTCTGTTGGATAATTATGAAACATCGTTTAAATTAAATGAAAATATATATAAACAAAATGCTTTTAGATGTTTCTCTTGAGAAAGACTTCGGAAGTCGAAACATATGTAGAGTGTGTTAATAAACATATTTGAAACATCTAAAAGCATTTTGTTTATATATATTTTCATTTAACCCTTTTTTTAATATGGAAAAGTGCTACTTTTCAATTTAGTTATCACAGAGATAAACATAATATGGTCTCCATATATATCACACTAGCTGTGCCAGCGACTTCGTCCGCGTGGAATTTAACAATAAGGTTATTTTTAAAATTTTAAACGAAGTCGTTGAGATAACCGCTCGCGCGTTCTGATCCCGCCCGACAGGCCGCCTTTGTTATATTAAGTCTATGGTGGGAGAAGTAGCGGTACTTGGACATTACAACATTACTTTATTTTATAATTTTATTTGATTATTTGATTAAGTACCTAAATATCTAACATCTAAATAATAATAGATATGAACTGATGTTGTCATTCTTCGGGTGTACAGGCCGTCGTCGGTTGGAATTGCTTCCTAACGTTTCGCTAGCACGAGTGGCGAGCTTCTTCAGAGGTCTATCCATTTGTAGTCTACAACCAACAGCGAAAATGGATAGACCTCTGAAGAAGCTCGCCACTCGTGCTAGCGAAACGTTAGGAAGCAATTCCAACCGACGACGGCCTGTACACCCGAAGAATGACAACATCAGTTCATCAACTGGCCGCGAAAGCCTTAATCAATTTGTCAATAATAGATATGTATTATGTACTTCGTCGGCGCGCAATAGTTATTAATTTTTAAAATTAAATTATTAATTAATTTCTAAAATAAAAGTAGTCTAAGTTACTCCTTCTTACATTAGCTATCTGCCACTGAAAGTCCCGTCAAAATCGGTCCAGCCGTTCAGAGATTAGCCGGAACAAACAGACAGACAGACAGACAGACAGACAGACAGACAAAAATTAACGAAAATGTTATTTTGGTATATGTATCGTGTATACATCCATATGCATTTAGTAAAAAGTGGTTATTTTAATATTACAAACAGACACTCCAATTTTATTTATATGTATAGATTAGTATGTTTTAAGGTAAAAATAAATATTTTTGTAAATGTTTATATGTGTTCAATAAGACGCTAGCATATTTTAGATACAGAAGAATTATTAAACAATGTTTACATCGAACAAAAATAAAAATATGCTCTACCACGCAGTTGTAGTTACGCAATGGATTCAGTTGAACAAGTCAATATCTTTATTATAAAAGGACCTTCTTTAACACTATTGAATACCACAAATTAGTAGCAAATATTTATAGATGGCGTTCACTATACTGTTTGTATTTACTTTTTAATATTTACATCCTTAGTTCTATTTTATCTAACGATTAAACAATTTAAAAAATTGATTAACGTTATAAATTGTAAAGATCAATTTACATTTCGTTCTGTGATATTGTTTTCATTTTTTTTATAGTGGTTGATGGTAGTCTCATTAGCTGTCCTATACAATGTGATCTTTGTAATTGGGAGAGCAGTCTTCTGGGAGCTAAATAATGCGGTACCGTTAGTATGGTGGATCCTGGACTACATCTGTGATTCAATTTATTTTTTAGATATACTTATTCGAGCTCACGAAGGTAAGGATTTATGTTTAGTTTACTACAATATTGTACCACATGTTTATTTAAAATACAAAATTGCAATCTGGTGAAAGGATTGTTAATGGTAACACATGGGCTGAGAAGTACCTCTTTTTTCTGTTAGTACTAACCTTCGAAAGACAGCTTCATTTCAGCTCAATTTCATGATATTCTATTCATTAGTTTGTGAGTTATTGTGTTAAGGGTGACTTTATCTAGCTACTTTTTCAAAACAAGAGATCAAAAACAATTTCGTGTTTTAATTTTACACTGCTTCTTGATGTGAAAAAATACCGTTCAAGCAAAGCAATGGCTTGAAAAGTTTTATGGCTCCAGTGACTCCGCTCCATAGTAAACAACCGAAACAAAATAAAACGTTGGTTTGCTGATTTCAAACGTTGTCTTAACATAGAGTTACTGATGATGCTGAACGCAGTGGACGTCCAAATGAAACGGAACCAGGAACATCAGAAAACATCAACAAAATCGAATGATGTATGAATGAAACTCAAAAGTGAAATTGTAGTTAGCTGACATCGTAAAAATAACATATCAAAAGAACGTGTTGGCTTTATATTAATATAATTATAAGAACGTGTTGATGATTCTGAGCAGTGTTTGGCCATATTTAAACGTAACAAACCGGAATTTTTGCGTCGATAACATATGTGACAATGGATGAATAAAATAAAAACAATAAAACAATTACAAAACTACATGAATTGAACTTCGAGTTGCTCCCACATTGCACATCCACCGTATTCTCCAGATTTGGCTCCCAGCAACTACTGGCTGTTCACAAACAAATGCTCGCCAACAAGAAATTTCGTTCAAATGGAGAGGTTATCGCATTATCGTTGAAGCTGACGCCTATTTTGAAGTGAAAGATAAATGTTCTACAAAAGTGGTATTGAAATGAGCGGCGCTAGAATCATTGTGTTGGTCTTGATGGAGATTATGTTGATGAATAGAGCCAATTTTCAACAATAAAAACGTACTTTCTTTGTTAGGCCCGGAACTTTTTAGCCCATGTGTTTTTTATTTTGTTAATCTCATGTGTTTTCTGAAGTAATTTGTGACACTGGCATCTAAATTGTTTCGGCACCCCAAAACGTAAAAAATGCGAGAACATTATTATGAGAATTAAAAGGAGAAAACAATTAAGAGTACAGAGTAGGCACTTGCGAGACATCTTCATTTCGATTTCATTGAATTCGAATCTGTTCTCAGAAGTGTCCCAGCAGATCAATATTTTGAAACATCTCAATCTTAGGCTGAAATGATGCAACTTGCTTCATTTTAAGTTTAGGATATCTCAAAATTTTAATGTGTAATGGCAATTTTGGAGACAGATTCAAGCTCGCTAATCGTGGTAATGCCTTCTTTTTCGAGAACAGTACTAGAGGGAGTTGAAAAGAATCAAAGAAGAAATAATCATTTGGATGTATTCTTTGACAGTGAACCAAAGATTAGTCGGAAATAATTACTCTCTTAGTGATTTTGTCGTTCTCTTTCAGATAGTAACGCTCACAAATGGTGAAAAATAGCACCTATGTGTAATATGAGATTAAAATATCTCCAAATGTTGACATACGTATGTGAGCTTATTGCCATATTTGGCTTGAGCGTGAAAAACTACGTCTGAAATCATATTTCAGGTTTTAATTTCCTATAATTGATTGAAAGTTTATCGCATTCGTTGTGAAACAATTTGAAAAACACTTTTAAAGAGGTTTGAGTAACAAAAACGATCGGTTTTGTTTCACTAAAAATTAACAATTAGGGTTGAATATACAGGTAATTCTCTTTTGAACTTTCTACCTGTATATTCAACCCTAATTGTTACTTGTATATTTTGTATTTTATTGTATTACTATATATATTCTGTTTAGGTTAATTTTAATTTAGTAACATCTTATCTCTCTTGAGAATGACCCTTGCGGGTTGAAACAATATTGTTGAGAACAATAAAAAAAAATTGTGAAACAAAACCCATCGTTTTTATTACTCAAACCTCTTTAAAAGTGTTAATTTCCTATTCCTTTTTTCACATCATATTTATATGATCTGTAGTTTGGGGCTCTCATAGGCAAATCACAAATATGAAAGTAATTGTTGTTGTAATTCAAAAATAACCAAATGGATAAAATCGCTTACAAGGTCTATGGTAGATTCTGATTTCGCAATTTCTGAATTCAGTGTAATTGTTTACGTGCTCGATCATATTCTTTAGGAGAAACAGCGAATAAAAAAGGTTAGTAGAAATGTATATCCGATGAAGCGATGCGACCTCTAGCTCACTTTAATAAAACAACCGCAAATAGCAAAATGTTTGTTTATGAATAGCCTTAATAAATTGTCAGGCACGTCAGACGCAATAACAAAGGTAAACACTACTTCAACTGGATTGAGAATATACTAGCGTTAATTGGTTCGGTGGAATGTTGACTTAAGCCACGCCCTTAAAACATTTTCAAAACGAATAAAAGATGATGACTTCGTGAACCTGCATTTCCCTATTAAATACGTGCACATTGGCTCCATAGTTCAAAAGGAAAAACACATAACGTTTTACTTTGCAATATTTCACTAAAGCCGTAAAGGACTAAAGTAAAATACAAATGTGTAAAATCTATAAGTTATTATCAAAAATAATTTAGGTTATTTGCTTAAATACAATAAAGAGCAACACATTGAAACAAAAAGGTGGTATGAATGATGTAAACCATTACATCCAATTAATGTTATTAGTATAAATATAAATATTGAGAGATGATATCCAAATACAATATAATATTTCTATCACTTATAAATTGATACTTTCCACGAAGATGTTACTTCACTTATATGCAGAAAATACAATTCGATAGGTTTTATTTATAAAGTTTCACTTGATTCGTATTTAAAAGAAGCACATATAAAAGAGTAAAATTCTCGTTCTCTAAATGCAATACTTTATTTTATCAGAAAATGAGTCGTTTCTACAATTGAAGACAAGACTAACTTAAATTCGATCCACAATGTATTACCAAGGGTCGTATTTGTGTTACCCAACATTATGATCAGAAAGTACAAATAATGTAATCAGTGTTCAAAGTACTAATAATAATATTAATATGTAATTGTCATACTAACAATATGTCATCAACAGGAACAACTACTCCGAGGGCTAATACCCCTACCGGCATTGAATTACACTGTTGAGTCCACGATTAGACTTCTTTTTTTATATCGTCTGTTTACACGAACAAGGATTTTAATGCCTTTTTTTTTGATATGTTATCTTCGTCTAAGAGTCTTTCGGAATCAACAGTGTAATGCAATACCTATAGGGGTATTAGCCCTCAGAGTAGTTATTTCTGTTGATTCGATATCTATATTTATATTTATAATATAACCTGTAAAGGCCTTGCTGCCAGCGCCCACCTGTTGAGACCCCATAGGTCGAAACCGGTTGTGGGATTTGGTCTTCGGTTTGTAGTTCCTGCTTGGTGGGACGCGTTCTAAATGTGGAATCTTTGATCTTTAATATTTAGATGAACAAGGATTTTAATGCCTTTTTTGATAACGTTATTAATTATAAGGCCTATGACACAAGTGGATACGATACGGTATTTCTAATACAGTATGTGAGATAGAGAAAATATCGGCTGCTTTATCTGATATTCGCATCCTAATTCATTTGCGTCTACAGTGGCGTAAAAGATGGACGTGGAAGTAATTCTTCCTTTGTAGTATTTAACAAAAAAGAAAAAACACGAGAAAAGGACTATGTGAGTCTATCCGATAGTACAGTTAAAGGCAACCAAGAGAATCTTTACTTTGTTCTAGGGAGAATTGCTGCAAGGCTCTTCAAAATTATCTGTCTTTACTTTTTGTTCGAATTTTGTTTATGGCATGTGTCCTGCAGACATGCATTCGGGACTTTTCGTTGTCGAAAACGGAATGCTATTTCTTTTCTTTATTTCTAAAAATTACCATATACGAACATGAATTTTCGCGCAATCGTTTGAAAGTGTAGCCAAATCTAAACAGCTCCGTATAATAGAAAGTAATATCTGGATGTTAGTTTTCATACAAATAGGCGACAAGCATGGCATTAACAGACTAAGCGATGCAAGAATGGAAGTTTTTACTTTCCCGTGTTGCAATCCTCTATCTCTATGTCTATGTCGACTTCACTAATTCGCATTTGTTTAAATTAAATAGACCTATTAAGTTTATTATTATATTGAAAATAATATAAAACAAATTACAAATTACAAGTTATAAGTCTGATAGAATTTGTTAGAAAGAATCTCCTTTCATACGCATTTATTATCTAACTGTATAAATTATACACGTGAAACGCTTTTTTGACCGCAAAATTGACAGGTAAATTTTATCCATCCTCCATTTTTACATTCAAGAAAGATTTGACCGAAAAATCCACTGACCGCTCGATGGACTGACCGCAAATAGGACGACACCAAGTGTTTCATAACTGACGTCTGTTACCTATATACCAGGTTGATCTTAACATCCTCAATTTTTTTTTAAGGTTTTTAAAAAGAGTAACCGATTATAAAGAATTATAACAAACTGTTAAAACTGTAAAAGTACCTAATAGATTTTTAGTAATATGTGTTCAAAATTAAGATGCCAGTTGCTTGAAATATTGTATATTTTATACAATATATGTTCAATTGATAGTATTATTCCCATATTTGGTTTTGAATGTGGCACAATAAATCATCATTAAAACAATTTCGATAATTCATCATGTAAAGACAAGAAGCGAGACCCATTAAAAGTTTTAGAAATAATGAGAATCAGAGTCTTCGATGTTTCTGAGCCCTTAAGAGCAGTAATAAATAATGTCAATCTATATAAATAAAATGATTGCTAGGTATTCTATCAAACCAGTAGTGATTCTTATTCCTTACCCTTCAATTTAACCCTATTTTATGTATAATACATAGTGGTAATAATGTACATTATGTAATATAATTATTGATATTGTATATTACATAGGGACGTAATACTTCAAAGGGAACACTACCTTTTAATCTATAAATCAAAGCTACGATTAATATTATTAAAGACAGGACAACATCAGGGATGGATATATAGGAGCAAGAGATTAGCATCCTTAAAACATGGGCTGAAAAGTCCCGGGTCTAACAAAGAAAACACGTTTTTTTTTGTTCAAAATTGGCTTTATTCATCAACGTAATCTCCATCAAGTGCGACACAATCATTCCAGCGCCGCTCTGACATTTCAATACCACTTTTATAGAACAATTTATCTTTTGCCTCAAAATAGGTATCAGCTTCAGCGATAACCTCTTAATTCGATCGAATTTTCTTGCCGGCGAGGTCTACGAATAGACAGTAGTCGCTAGGAGTCAAATCTGGAGAATACGGTGGATGTGCATTGTGTGAGCAATTCAAAGTTCAATTCATGTAGTTCTGCCATTATGTTATTGTTTTGATTGACTTGTGACACGGTGCGCTGTCTTGAAGAAACAATTTTTTTTTTCTATATGCGGTGGTTTTATTGCAATTTCAATTTTGCGGCCTTCAAACGCTCCAATAACGCTATATAATTACTAAAATTCACCATTGTATTTTCCTTTTCAAGATAGTCGATGAATATTACACCACGCGACGAACAACCCAAAATACTGCGGCCATAATTTTTCCAGCTGATTGCTGTGTTTTCTACACACTTTTGCGCTTTGGACGAGGTTCACCAGTTGCTGTCCACGGCTGTGTCAGATGACGATCATTTTGATTCCAGAGTGAAGTGATGGATCCATGTTTCATCCATTGTCACATATCGACGCAAAATTCCGGTTTGTTACGTTTAAACCAAACACTGGCCAAACACTGCTCTGAATCATCAACACGTTCTTGTTTTTGGTCAACAGTGAGCAAATGCGGCATCCACTTTGAACAGAGCTTTAGCTTTCTCATAATCAAATATTCATGCAATATAAAGCTAACACTTTCTTTTGATATCTTTACGATGTCAGCTAACTCACATAATTTCACTTTGCGATCATTCAAAACGATTTTGTGGATTTGTTTGATGTTTTCTGGTGTTACCGCCTTATTTGGCTGTATAATTAGGTTGATGAAATGAATTATTTCACCGGTGCACAGATGTGCCACTTCTTTTGATTCATATGGGGGAATCGGTGCAATAAACGGACTTCGTGTTTTAATTGTTTATTACACCCAACTATTTACAACTATATACACTAATTTTATGGAACATCGTGAAGGCTACTTATTTACGAAAGATTAAATGATTATGATTGATTGATTGATTGATTGATTGATTGATTGATTGATTGATTGATTGATTGATTGATTGATTGATTGATTGATTGATTGATTGATTGATTGATTGATTAATTGATTGATTGATTGATTGATTGATTGATTGATTGATTGATTGATTGATTGATTGATTGATTGATTGATTGATTGATTGATTGATTGATTGATTGATTGATTGAACTATATGTTATTAATACTATACGTTTAGAGAGATCTTGATTTGATTTGTGCTATATGTTAAATGTACTAAAAATGATCTCTCCTAAACGTTTGATGGTTTTATCTAATATGTTGAAATTGAATTGATTGAACTGTGCTTACTGTAACTACTGTGTTATCTATATTATATTGTATTAACTATATATGAATTTAAGAACCGCCCCTAGAAGAGGGGTGGTTCCGATGCACCGACACTTGAAACAACAAAACAAACAAAAAGGAGGGAAAACGTAAACACAAAAAAATGCAACACTGTAATCTATGTGTCGGTGCATCATCTATGTCCTCGAAATGGACCGATGGGTCAACAAATTACCCCCAATATATCTATAAAATATCTTAAACTCTAGAAGCGCATTTGAGGACAAAGAAAAAATAATACAATGGGAAACGGCAATACTAAAAAGGGAAAAAATATGATACGTACTATTATAAAACCATAAATCGCAAAAGAAAGAAACGGACAGCAAATGCACATGACAATACAACAAAAATTTGAGACGTAAAAAATGTGTGACTGACAAGGTCAATAATTTACAAACAAAAAATGAAAAGATAAATGCGAACATTGGCTGTAACGTCTACTGCGTTTTGCATCATCAGTGTATCAGTGTCTCTACTACCACGTTTGAAGTCAGCAAACCAACAAACCAACGTTGATGATATACGTAGCAGTGTTAGCATCTAGCAAGGAGTTAGCTTTAAACAGAATGGAAACGGTATTGACAGTAGAGGGTGGAATAAAAATAAATAGTAGGTTAAATTAAATAAAAATATATATAAACAAAATGCTTTTAGATGTGTCAATGAAACAATTTTTGAAACATCTAAAAGCATTTTGTTTATATATATTTTCATTTAATTTAAACGATGTTTCATAATTATCCAACAGACAATTCAATTGAAATTATGAAATAGTAGGTGTTCATTTGTAAGGGAGGTGAATGTAGGATTACAGATAATATAAAAATTAGAAACAAAATACTAAAAGAAGTTGCAGATTTTTGATATTTAGCAAGTAGGATAATTCAGGTTGGAAAAAGTGGTACATACATAAAACAAAGCTTTTAAAAGCTCGAGTAGCTTTTATATTTCTGTAAAATAAACCTCTTCTCAATACTCGATTTGCTGGGATTTTACTTGCGAGTTTTTCTTAAGGCATTTGAATCGCCATAAACCTTTATCAAAACAAGATAACGTCGATAAAAAAACATTAAGTAATCTTGTTTTCCAAAGCTGAAGAAATTTTTGGATAAAATAATAAATACATCCATTGATTTACTCAACCGTAAAAGACGAAACATGAAGCAAAACTGTAATATTTTGAATATTGGAGCATAAGCATATTATGCACAAGATCAGAGACAAGGATACACGTCCACTCTCATATCCTAGATAAGGAAATGTATTTTGTTTCTGTTCACCTATATAAGTTAGTTTTTAATAACAGTATCTACTCTGCTACTGAAAGAAAACGTCGGTATCTAAACGAGTCTAATAACTCGTAGGGTTGTAAAGTGTTCTACACAAACATATAAAATTTACCAACTTATGATCTTTGAAAATAATAGCTTTTATGCTCTTTTACTTCTTTTACATTGTGGCGATTTAATACATTTTATGTAAAAAAAATATATTTCTGTTTCTATTCTTTACCTGCTCTGTACGTATTCTTCACATAACGACTACTTAATTGCATCTCTACTTTCCCTTTTGACAATTGAAGTCTTACCGGGCTTTTGGGTTTTGGTTTCAACAGCTTTCGATCTCGAGAACGACCATACCACAAACGCTTCTGAAGATGTCAGCCAGCCGCAGCCGCTGACGAAACGGCAGGCAACAAAAAAGCGGTTCAAGATGGCCTCCCATCCAACCTACCGCTTTACATTACAGTGTAAATAAATTTTCTTTTAGTCGAGATTTTTCGGTTAAAATCGGTATCAACGTGTGACAGTTTGGATGGAATACTAACCAAAAGCTTGTGGTTCCAATAAATAAATAAAATGTATCCTGCAGGGTGGCATATTTATTAAAAACATAATAATATACAAAGCACTAAAAGCTTTCCTGAAATATGGTGACCATACAGACAAAAGAATCAGCAAAATCAGTTCAATAATTTTGAAAAAAGTCGTAGACATATAAATTACGGCTAAATGTAGAAGCTATTTTTTGATGTTTAATTAAAAAATATGTACTTCGTATTTTCTAATCAGTTTAATTACTGCTGTAGACATGTGAAAAATAAATTAAACAAACTGGTTGCAATGTAAACCTTCTTCTTAATATTTCAAAAACTAGACTCTAAAATTGTGATAACTTACCGGGCATTTGGATCGTAGTCTATAAGCTTTTTTGTTGCCTGACGTTTCGTCAGCGGCTGCGGCTAACATCTTCAGAAGCGTTTGTGGTATGGTCGTTGCGACAGCTGTCACATATGACATTAGACGTTTTCGAGATCGAAAGTTGTTGCAAGTTGTCATAATTCTATTGACGCCGGTCGTGAAAGCCGTCATACTACTATTAATTGAGGTCTGTTTCTGATTCTTACTTCTTGATGATAATTTTATTATGGGTTTCTTGGGTGCTTTTGGGTTTTCAGTATTTCGTGTTATTAACCTTTCCAAATTCATCTTTACTATTACTAACAAACTTCTAGCTTCTTTCTACAATTTAATTTTCAAAACAACTAACAAATATGATTTATTCTTTCTACATTTACTTGATGGAAATTCATTTTAATACTTATTGTTAGTAAGACGTTTTGAATTGAATGGATTACTTCTGAAGAAGACCAGTTAGGCGAAACAATTGTTAAGTTTATTAAACAAATTTTGTGGAAACTTCTAATGTTTTATTTCTTAGTAAGTATACAACTAACAAATCAAATCTTTCTACCTTCAAGTCAAGTTCTATTTCCATAATAGTTAATTTTCTACCTTCTTTCAGTCATCTTTAAGTGTCTTTCGCTGTCTAGTTATTACTTCATCTCCGCCGACAGAACATTAATGCGCATAAATTAATTTTTCAAAAACATTTCAATTATTTGTAATAATTATTTTTGTCGTAGAAAAATGAAAATCTGAGTGTTTGCTGATTTCAAAACGTGACGATTTCAATTATTTGTTGCACTTATGGCTCTTTCTTCAAAAACGTAGGAAATTTTTCTAACTATAATGTCCAAATTCGCTTGAAATGTGTTCCTTGGGAATATTCAGAGTCGTTAAACAATAACCTATTCCAAAATTGTAAAATTCACAGTATATATAAGAATATATTCAAATTCTCATAGCTCCGTTTATTAAAAAACAAACTGATTGATTTTCTATTGATTCATAAGGAGGCAATAAATTACAACTAAAGAGATGAAACTTAAACAATAAACTAAGCCAAAGACAGAAATTGAAAAAGCGCTTTCCGCCACTTAAAATCACGAAGGCTGCCTGTCGCGCTGGTTCAGAACGCATGAGTGGGCTATTGCTAACGGTTGTGTCTCAACGACTTCATTAAAAATTTTGAATATAACTTTTTTGTTAAATTTGGTGAAATATATGAAGACCGTATTATGTTTATCTCACTGATGAGACCAATGAGTTAGAAATCGCGATACAAGTCTGACAGTTTCAGCAGAACGCTAACCAAGAGCATATTTTTAAATACATTAATGCGAAATTAATTATTGAATTAATTTATACCCATTACAAATTACCTCATACTATGAGGGAGAATTTTGTTACTGATGTCAGGCCCTTGCCGGGATTCGAACCTGGGTTACTTTGGCTTTACGCGCCAATGTTTTTACCACTAAACTGCGAAATGATTAATTAGAAAAACAAGACACATGGTATAGTACCACAAATTTTATTAAAATCTGACAATATTGTTTCGGCTGTTATGCCATTATCAAAGTGAATAATATAATAAATTTAGGGTGTATTTATGTATGAAAGGTTAGAAATTCACGCCTACAAACTTGAAATATACACGTACCTATCCACATAAAATAAAAATTACGGGTTTGTCCTAATAACTAGAATTTATAATGGGGAAGGCCCAAAATCAGTCTGGTCATTTGTTAGCTGTTGTTGTGTTATTACTTTATTGATTTCTAAAATTTCTGTGAAATGATTATTGTCTATACAGTAATCAGCTAAACCTGTATTCTTTTTACAATTTAAAATAGATTTTTTATGTTCGTTAAAACGTATTCTTAATAAGCGACCTGTTTGACTTAAATAGATAGCTGGACAGTTAAATATGGTCACACCTATACTTATATAGCTATACCAAGTGTTTTAACATGTTCCACCAAGAGCCAAGCCAGGATTTAATTTCATTAATACGAGATGATTAATAATAATAAATACATTGATCTCGACCTTCCATGTAAGGGTCTGACTAAATAAATAATTTAGTGTTGTGGCGTAACATTTATTGCCACACTCGCCTCTGCCAGTGTTGTATATATTTTATCTGTAAATTTTTGTATATATATTTTTGTTGTAAATATCTTGAATACCTTTTGTGTATATACGTTTCTCTTCTTTTGTCTTTTTAACTTTTATCTTCCGTGTCGAATTCTATTTCTACATCTTCACTTTCTAAATTCTACTTCTTTTATACGGTATTTTTCACACCTATTAAAGAATCTCTATTTTTCGATCTTTACTGCTTCTTACATCTGTACTGTTCCTTTCAACTACCCTTTCAATACGACCCTTTCGTAGTTTACAGATTTCACTTTTCTTTTGTTCACCCTAACTTAATAGCTTTCCTTTTCAATCTGTATCTATTCTTTTTAGCTTCTTTATTACACATCCCATACCAGTCCTATTGTGTACCCTTAGTTGATGTTATTCGTTTCTTCACGCTTGCACCCTTGCCATTAGAAAGTGACCTTCCTGCATCCTGTCCAGTTTCTCATTTCTACGCCTATTACCTTAGTCACGGTCACTTTCCCTAATTTCCTAGTATTCCTCTCTACGAATAACGTCAGATAAATCCTTAGAATTTATTCCCCTACTTTCTACATTCCTGAACTTTCATTTTTTTTTCCTTTCAAAACTTTACTCAAAAATTAGACACTTACTCTTCAACTCTTGCGCTCTTCACATGTGTTCACCTTTTCGTTTTTCGTCATTCTCAATTGATCAACCGAGTATATATAATCCGTGTAGATACTGTTAATAAACATTTTATTCACTGCAAGCTTATTAATATATTGTGTCGTTCCACAAATCGCAACGACCAAAGTGGCGTCCCCGACGTGATCACGGCTGTGTAGTGAATTTAGTGATAACGGACTAACCAAACAAACTTCAATAGTCAGTAAAAAATTCCAGTATGCCTGCAAACGATTCCGCGAACCTTGTCAGTGCGATAGAAACCGCACTTGCTGCGGGCAGTTATTCTAGGATACAATTACCACCATTTAATCAGGCCGATCCTGAATTATGGTTCTCACAGGCAGAACGATGCTTCGCATCCGCGGGACTTTCTTCAGAGGTGCAAAAGTACGAGTGTGTCGCGCGGTCTTTAGATGCGCGTGTTGCTGGCGAGGTGCGAGACCTAATATTGGAGATGCCGACTGTAGATCCATACCAAACTCTAAAGGCGAATCTCATCAAACGTCTAGGCGAATCGCAAGAACAAAAGACCCGGCGACTGTTAGAGATGGAGGAAATGGGCGATAGGAAGCCGACACAGTTTCTTCGCCACTTAAAGAACCTAGGCGGCACCACCTTCCCGGAATCCGCAATCCGAACGTTTTGGTTCCGCCGTCTTCCAGAAAGTATCCAGCCCATCCTCGCAGCGCAGACGGACGCGTCGCTCGAGCGACTTGCAGAAATAGCGGATTCAATCATGGTAATAACCTCCGCTACTCGGCCAAGTACCATTGCCGCGGTGTCTGTTGCAACACCGGCAACAGTGCCTACGCCAGTGCCTACCCCAGTGTTTGACGCGTTCCTCGAACAATTTAAAACATTAACCCTCTCGTTAAACCGCGAAATAGCGAGTTTACGCAGCGATATGGACCAAATGAAAAGTGCGCGTAATCAGTGTCGTGAGCGATCACAATCTCGCGAGCGATCGCGATATCGCGCGCGTTCGCAATCTCGCGGAAAGCGTTCCGACGGTGTATGCTGGTACCATTCGCGGTATGGACCTAGTGCGCAAAAGTGTACGCGTCCGTGCAGTTATCCGGCGGGAAACGAGGCGGCCAGTCGTTGATGGCGGCGGACGACGCAGGGCCGTCAACATCGCGCCGCATCTTTATTCCCTGCAGAATCAACAAGGTCCAATTTCTTGTTGATACTGGCGCGGATCTATGTGTTTTTCCCCTGACCCAGCTTAAGGGCTCACGTGAGAAATCATCCTACGTGTTGTCTGCGGCTAATGGGTCACCAATACAAACATATGGTACCTGCACTCTAACCTTAGACCTGGGACTCCGCCGAGACTTTACTTGGCGATTCGTTGTTGCCGATGTCTCCCGACCAATAATCGGCGTAGATTTTCTCGCATTCTACGACATACTGGTAGATGTGAAAAATCAAAAACTTATTGATGGTACAACACACCTCACCGCTAAAGGACGTGCCGTCACTGGACCAACGCCATCGGTCAAGATTATTAATGGATCTTCCCGTTTTCACGACTTACTTGTACAATTTCCAGACATTATCCGTCCCGATGGCGCAGTAAAAACCTTGAAACACCAGACGCAACATTATATAGAAACAACCCCCGGACCGCCAGTTTTTAACAAACCCCGACGCCTCGCCCCTGACAAGTTACTAGCAGCCAAGAAGGAGTTTGACGCAATGTTAAAACTCGGCATTGCTAGGCCCTCGAATAGTTGTTGGTCTTCGCCCCTGCATATGGTGCCTAAACAAGACAATGGATGGCGGCCATGTGGGGATTATAGAGGACTAAATGCGAAAACCGTCCCGGACCAATATCCTGTTCGCCACATCCAGGACTTCTCACAAACCCTGGCCGGGAAAACCATGTTTTCCACAATCGATTTGGTAAAAGCTTTCCACCAGATCCCAATTGCCGAAGAAGACATACCAAAAACAGCAATCACGACTCCATTCGGTTTGTTCGAGTTTCTATTCATGAACTTTGGCCTTCGAAACGCTGCGCAGACATTCCAGCGTTTCATCGATGAAGTGCTCCGTGACCTGGACTTCTGCTACGCCTACATCGATGACATCCTCGTCGCCTCGTCATCCGCAGAAGAGCACATGCGCCACCTAGAAATTTTGTTCGAACGATTACAAAATTATGGTGTTGTGATTAACCCGGCAAAATGCGTTTTTGGTGAAACGGAAGTAAAATTTTTGGGATATCTCGTCTCCGCCAGAGGTACGCAACCACTTCCGGAAAAGGTACAAGCAATTCTTAACTACCCACTTCCGGAAACTGTGAAACAGCTGCGACAGTTCTTAGGTATGTTAAACTTTTACCGAAGGTTCATACCCAAGGCTGCACAACTTCAAGCAGTGTTAAATGACCAGCTCCGTAATAATGCAAAAGGGAAGATGCCGGTTACCTGGTCGCCTGAAGCAAGGACCGCCTTCGACGCTTGTAAAAAAGGCCTTGCAAATGCAACTCTGTTGGCACACCCCAAAATAAATGCACCAATGGCATTGTTTACTGACGCATCCGACAACAGCATCGGAGCGGTTTTACAACAACACACCGATGGAGGCTGGGAACCGCTTGCGTTCTTTTCCCGGAAACTCAACACGGCTGAACGAAAGTATGCAGCGTATGACAGAGAATTGCTTGCCATTTACGAAGCTGTAAAGTATTTTAGACATATGGTAGAGGCAAGAACGTTTATTATATTTACAGACCACAAGCCTCTCACTTACGCATTTAATAAAAAGGACAAGCAATCTACACCACGGCAATTTCGATATCTCGATTTCATCGGACAATTTTCGACAGATATTCGTTATATTCCCGGAAATGACAACGTAGTAGCTGATGCTTTGTCACGCATCGAGGTCATCGAACCCCAATTCAGTTTGGAAACACTTGCTTCTGCACAACAAACGGACGAAGAATTGAAGAAATTATCTGAAGATAAATCTTTAAACCTTCAATTAAAACTTATAAGAATGCCAGCGTCCGATGTATCCCTGCTTTGCGACGTTTCAACAAGAATGGCTCGCCCCTGGATACCACAATCATTGCGGAAAGCGGCATTCAACAATGTACATTGCCATTCTCATCCCGGCATTAATGCAACAGTGAAGCAAGTGACTCAAAATTACGTGTGGCCATCAGTAAATAAAGACTGCAGAGAGTGGGCTCGAAGGTGTATACAGTGCCAACGTTCAAAAGTGTCCAGACACGTGACAACAGCGCCTGGAACGTTCGTTACACCGTCGCACCGATTCGAACATGTACACCTCGACATCATAGTAATGCCATTTTCTGAAGGCTACAGGTACTGTCTCACCTGTGTCGATAGGTTTTCACGTTGGCCAGAAGCTATTCCCATCGAAAACCAAGAGGCTTCTACAATAGCCAGGGCCTTCTACAACAACTGGATTTCGCGGTTCGGAACTCCCCTAAGAGTCACAACTGACCAGGGAAGACAGTTTGAGTCGAACCTGTTTAGGGAATTGAACCTCCTAACAGGTACCACTCACATCAGAACCACAGCGTATCATCCAGCAGCCAATGGGATGGTCGAAAGATTCCACCGCCAGCTCAAAGGCGCCATTAAATGCCATGAAAACTCCCGATGGACCGAGATCCTACCTACGGTGATGCTAGGGATCCGCTCAGCATGGAAGGATGACCTCCAAGCGACGGTTGCAGAGATGGTTTATGGAGAGCCAATACGCCTTCCCGGGGTATTTCTCGCTCCGTCTCCGCAATCTTCTTCCCCTGACAATCCGTCCAATTTCGTAGAACACCTACGTCAACATGCAGAGTCGTTGCGTCCCGTCACCGGCGCTAGACATGGTGAAAAATCTACATTTGTCTTCAAGGACCTAGCCAAATGCGATCATGTCTTCATACGACATGATGGTCCAAGGGCAGCGCTGCAGCTCCCGTACAAAGGTCCGTATAAAGTAATGTCCAGGTCCGATAAAACATTTGTGGTAGCCATCAAGGGGAAAAATGTCACCGTTTCCATTGATCGGTTAAAACCGGCCTACATACTAGCGGACAATCCGACATCCGAGGACTCGAACAGCTGGCCCCAGGAAATAATATTACGTAAGGTCCCGACAGCTACAACGACAACAGCTACAATTCCAGTCACAAAGGAACCAACCCCAAATGCAGGTCAACAACCCGGGGTGCTGAGGCAGACGCGATCAGGTAGACGTGTTCGCTTTCCAGACCGTCTACAGGTTGGACTTTCGTGACCTTCTCACTGGAAGGGGGGTGCTGTGGCGTAACATTTATTGCCACACTCGCCTCTGCCAGTGTTGTATATATTTTATCTGTAAATTTTTGTATATATATTTTTGTTGTAAATATCTTGAATACCTTTTGTGTATATACGTTTCTCTTCTTTTGTCTTTTTAACTTTTATCTTCCGTGTCGAATTCTATTTCTACATCTTCACTTTCTAAATTCTACTTCTTTTATACGGTATTTTTCACACCTATTAAAGAATCTCTATTTTTCGATCTTTACTGCTTCTTACATCTGTACTGTTCCTTTCAACTACCCTTTCAATACGACCCTTTCGTAGTTTACAGATTTCACTTTTCTTTTGTTCACCCTAACTTAATAGCTTTCCTTTTCAATCTGTATCTATTCTTTTTAGCTTCTTTATTACACATCCCATACCAGTCCTATTGTGTACCCTTAGTTGATGTTATTCGTTTCTTCACGCTTGCACCCTTGCCATTAGAAAGTGACCTTCCTGCATCCTGTCCAGTTTCTCATTTCTACGCCTATTACCTTAGTCACGGTCACTTTCCCTAATTTCCTAGTATTCCTCTCTACGAATAACGTCAGATAAATCCTTAGAATTTATTCCCCTACTTTCTACATTCCTGAACTTTCATTTTTTTTTCCTTTCAAAACTTTACTCAAAAATTAGACACTTACTCTTCAACTCTTGCGCTCTTCACATGTGTTCACCTTTTCGTTTTTCGTCATTCTCAATTGATCAACCGAGTATATATAATCCGTGTAGATACTGTTAATAAACATTTTATTCACTGCAAGCTTATTAATATATTGTGTCGTTCCACAAATCGCAACGACCAAAGTGTATTCAAAGGTGACGCCCTCGTATTACTTAACAAAGGACAGTAAAAATAACTGCAGAAGTTATTTGATCAGTTAATTTTAAATAACAACATTAATTGTAAAGAAGAACGCCTCCAACTCAAAATTCTTTGTGTGCCCTTGAAGCTTAGAATTTTTTCCAGTTGATAAATTACATTAATCGTTTTTTGTGTACTAACTATGGTAACAAACCCACAAACCGCTAATTGAGTACGAATGTCTCTTCTGGCTTGAAATCGTTTATTTTTAGTTCTTTTTTTAAAAAAATGAAGCTATTAACTTTTACTTATTGAGTAAGGCAAAAGCCTTCCAAAATTGAATTTCAGAAAATAAAAAGAAATACGATTTATTATGGTTCTATCGTCTGAAGTATGTGCCTATATATATATAGAATAGAAGAGATAAATGAGACTAGGTCCCTTTTGTGGGCGATAAAATGAAATCTGGTGGTTTTGACATATTTTACTTAGGTGCTGCGACGACGTATTATTTGTTGTAAATTACGACTTGGTAGCATCCAAGAGATGACGATTTTGTGATAAAAAACTGTTGAAGAACAAACAATGGACGCACGGACAAGAGAGCGTGTAAAAACAATTCAATTTTCACCAACAAAAACTCAAAATTAGATTAACGCATCTTCATAGCATTAGCCACGATATTTCTGTATCTAGAATATCTGTTTTATTCCAAACCCGAAAGTAATTTTCATATACGAAAATGTTACGGAACCGAACGGACGGTATTTCAGATTATAATTTATTCGTTACCACAATGGGCAACTAGCAGTAACAGTTTTGAACATTTTGTAATGTGTAACACCTGTACAACAGTAATATTTCACGTTTGAAATGTTTCCATTGGTCGGCAGTGCCACATGAATAACCATGGAGGTTAGAATAAAGGATAACGAACGGCATTCGTGATATATACGAAATAAGTTAATTCGGCTGATTGTAAACTTGTAGAAATTGTAGGTAGAGGTGAAGTTGGCAGGATATCAGCATAAGTAGTTAATGTTAACTAAATAGTATTAATTCAATTCATTATTTTCCCGGAATTTATTTATATTATTGTTTATTAAAGATTGTGATTATATTTTGATGCTATGCACTTCGCTGCATATTTACAAAACATCTAAATAGTGAATAACTACATACAGAATGACGAACGCCTTCTGTAGATATGTGAAACTGAAACCACGGCGTAGCTAACTACGTGGTAGGCACATAACCAAATCGAACAAAAATTGAAAAGAGGTGAATACAATAAAACTAGCGCCATCTATATGTTAGGGTCGGGACTTTTCAGCCCATGATTGGCGGATGATATACGTAGCTGTATTAGCATCTAACAAGGAGTTAGCTTTAAACAGAATGGAAACGGTATTGACAGTAGAGGGTGGAATAAAAATAAATAGTAGGTGTTCATTTGTAAGGGAGATGAATGTAGGAAAAATAAAAATATGCCTAATAATGAAATATTTGAAGAATTGTTTAGTAAGTGTAAATTTTAAATACATTAATGCGAAATTTAATATTGAATTAATTTGTATCCACAAAGCCAATGCTTTTGCCACTAAGCTACGAGAGGTGGCATCAGTAACAACGACGAACGTAACATGTCATAAAACGTCGAAATCAATGTATATTTATTATTATTATTAATCATCTGGTATTAATGAAATTGAATCCTGGCTTGGCTATTGGTGGAACATGTTAAATAATTAGAAAAACAAAACACTTTGTATAGCTATATAAGTATGGCATGGTATATAGGTATGGCTATATATAACTGTCCAGCTATCTATTTAAGTGAAACAGGGAGCTCATTAAGGATACGTTTTAATGAACATAAAAAATCAATTTTAAATTGTAAAAAGAATACAGGGTTAGCTGATCACTGTATAGATAAAAATCATTTCATAGAAATTTTAGAATTCAATAAAGCAATAACACAACAACAACAGCTAATGACCAGACTGATTTTGGGCTTTGCCCGTTATTAATTCTAGTTATTAGGATAAACTCGTAATTTTTATTTTATGTGGATACTTACGTGTATATTTCAAGTTTGTAGGCGTTAATTTCTACATAAATACACCTTGAATTTATTATATTATTCACTCTGATAATAAAATTTGTGGAACTATACCAAGTGTTTTGTTTTTTCTAATTAATCATTTCGTAGTTTAGTGGTAAAAACATTGGCGCGTAAAGCCAATGATCCCGGTTTCGAGTCCCGTGGAGGGCGCGACAGCAGTAACAAAAAAAACTGTAATGGGTACAAATTAATTCAATAATTGATATCGCATTAATGTATTTAAAAATATGCACTTGGTTAGCGTTCTGCTGAAAAAACGTAGTCGTTGAGACACAACTGTAGCAATTGCCCGCAATTTGCGTTCTGAGCCCGTGCGACAGGCAGCCTTTGTGTCTGTCTGTCTGTTTGTTTGTTCCGGATATTCTCTGAAACGGCTGAACCGATTTTGACGGAACTTTCACTGGCAGATATCTAATGTAATAAGGAATAACATAGGCTACTTTTATTTTAGAAATTTATTATTATTATTATTAATAGTTATCAATTTCTAAAATAAATTATTAATTTCTATAATAAAAGTAGCTGAAGTTACTCCTTATTACATTAGCTATCTGCCAGTGAAAGTCCCGTCAAAATCGGTTCAGCCGTTTCAGAGAATATCCGGAACAAACAGACAGGCAGACAAAAAATGTTATTTTGGTGTATGTACCGTGTATACATCGATATGCATTTAATAAAAAGTGGTTATTTTAATATTACAAACAAACACTCCAATTTTATTTATATGTATAGATGTATAGATGAATAGCGGCCAGTCATTGCTATTCATTTATTCTTCCACTAACAATTATTGGAAAAGAAGTCCTTTTCATATCTTACAGTCATGATAGTTTTGTGTCTTCCCGAATATCGCATCAAATTAAAAAAAAATCAAAAATAGACCTTATTAATTCATAAACAAATTTGAAATTTTTTTTGTTTTCGGAGAGGAGAGGAAATCTTTGAAAGACACCCAATCAGTCGTGCGACTGGGTAGTGTCGGATTTCTACCGACTAAAACCTCTCACCCTCAGACCGTTATAAGACCGTTTGATTGGATCCTCTTCCGCCGAAATTTGAATGAAAATTGTCAATGTATTTTATCTGAATTAGAAAAATTACTTTACAGTCCGAAAAACGTAAATAGTTGAATTGAAAATAAAAGCGCCATTTTCTCCTACAGGTAGTGTACATTAACTCTAATGAGATTTTCGTATCGTAAAATTGCGAAATACTGTAGTTTCTGCTGCTCCATTTGTATAGCTGATGTTGAGTTGGTTTGAACTCGGAAGCACATTCGAAAGATAAGTGCACCACCTTATTAGGATTTAAAATAAAATAATGAAGTTAGTTGAAGTTCCTGCAATTCTCTATAGATTGGAGAAAATAATACCAAACAGGTATTATGAGTTTGCAGTACCTCTTACAACAATTGACGCTAATTAAATGAAGCGTGAAAAAGTACACATGGCTCCTCTTCAGTTTCTATTAATTATTCACCACATTTTCAAACTTCGAAACGGAATTTTGCAGATGTAAATTTCTGATTTCTAACGAGAATCAACGATTCTACGAGGTTAATGATGTCAGTAGTATTTATTATTTAAACAACACCACAATTAATAACTTGCTCACTCTTTAAATTATTTCTTAGCTCTTCGTTGGTAACTGGAACTGACGGCCGATTAAACTAAACCTAATCTTACTGGGAATTTCATACTAGTGGGCAAGCAGTCCTTCCGACCTACACTCTGGTGGAAAGTCGGGTGGGTAGGGCGTAAGGTCCTCTTCAGCCTCCTTTCAGAATTAGTAGGAGTAGGTGGGTAATGGTTAGGTAGAGAAAGATGAAACGGATGAAATAAAGACAGAAGAGAAGGGAAGAATTACACTGGTGAATAAAATTTAAATAATTTTGTGTGACACGGACAAACCAAGGTGTTTATTATGTAAAACAAACTCAAAAAGTCGGAAATAACATTCGCTTTTTTCTGTCACCCACGTTTTTCTTGCAATAAGATATTATTTGCTGCTTATAATCCTAAAATATAAAGATATGTGTGTAAGTTTACTAATAAACATTAATCTCAGAATGTTGTTGTCGATGTTTTACGGCAATATGTTACTACTAAAGTATCTCTTAACAATGTCCAACAATAAACAGCAAGCAAATTGACACCCCATTTGCCTTGATACCGTTTTCCATAGGAGAAATGCCTTAGTGGAACCATTCACCATGTTCATCACCTACCGCACCTAAATTTTTCGGAAAAAATCGATATGAGAATCCAAAAAGTAAATATTTAGAGACATGTTACATCCCATTCCTTTGTAAGCGTTAATTGGTTCAGTCACAATATCTTTATAATTGTACGCCTTCACATTATCTAATAAATTTGCAGCAACTGATTTAAATGCATTCCAAGCTCGTAATTCAATTTAATTTAGAGCAATGTCAAATACATCATCCTTCATGAGTTTCCTTATTTGTGGATAGACAAACATGTCCTCTTTAATTTTTGCCTCACTAAATCTCGGAAATGTTTGTTTTAAATGCAGAAACCTTCTTCCATTTCGATCTGTAGCTTTCACAAAATTTTTAATCAATCCCAACTTAATATGCGATGTAATCGGCCACTATTAAACCACTAATAAACGCAATATGCTCTCTAGACATAGAACTCGCATCTAATAAACAGAAAGACCTGTCTACTTAACATGATATATGTGGGTCATCACATAAACGCCAAGAAATGCAGCAATATGAGATGTTATATATTGTAATTCATAAAAGTACATGTTCTGTTTTTATATTTGATTTTAGGGTCTCAAAATACATAACATACACCGACAAATTGTAATGTCACAAATCCTGTGTTTATCAGTGTTATCTGTGAAATATTATTAGTGCTCGTATTTGCCTTAATGACCAGAGCATTTGGACCCGTAATCGAACTATTGACCCCCCGAATGCTAAGCAATGATCTAAACTACAATACTACTACTCAGCTCGGTACTCGGTCGACATCATAGCAGTATTACTTGTAGTAACTAGAATGACGTTTGCAATCTTGGCAACCCACACTACGGGTCTTAATGCTTCAGATAGGTTGCCTGCACGTAACTTTATTTTATTCACAAACTTAATTGTGCAATTCAATAATCGAAATCGAAATTTAATAATTGCGTAGCCATAGTAGAAACCTTCACATGAATTTGTTAAACACCATGAATTATTATAGTTAATAGTAAATATTAGTACATGGCAACAACTTGGCAGAGAAACGCATTCATTCATTCGGTTCTCTCAAAAACAAAATACTTTTTTGTCACATTATTGCAAACACTCAGTACATCGTGATTTCAATACGCGTTAATTATGAACCTGCGATAGAAAAATAATTTTAAAATCAATATTATTCGTTTAATTTGGTTTAATCCGCCTATTAAACATACTCCACAAGGAACACTCACAAATACTGTTTGTTTTCACAAGTGTGTTTTAGATAACATTCAGTTAAAGCAACAACTTAATTAATTATTTGTTTTCGCAAAAATATAAAAAATTGTATAAACGTGATCCTTGCAACACTTATAGTACACATATATATATTTATAATATAAACAGGATTCAGGCTAATGAGTCATGGTATTCATGAACAGTTAGGTCCACACGTTTCGTCGCCAATTGCGGCTGACATCATCAGTAGCATTGCGGTAACAACGTAGGCAAAGGCTCAATGTGACTCATTAATACTGAAATATTGTTTTACGAATTTTTAGTAAGGGTAAATTTTTAAATACATTAATACGATATTAATTATTGAAGGGAAAAATTTGTTGGTATATTTTCACGCCCCCGCCGAGACTTGAACCCGGGATCTCGGCTTTTGCGCCAATGCTTTAGCCACTAAGCTACGAAAGCTATGAGTGACTCATGTACATTACCGCCCTTTAGCTCGAATATTAATTCTACTATGGATTCTGGCGGTAATAATAACAAGTTATTAAAAAAATAATAAAAATGAATTTTTTGTCAACTGCATATATGTAAATGTAGAATATCTTTTAATGTCATAAATGTTTGAGCTCCCTTTCTCTGTCTGACCTCCCTTGACTTAGGCGTATGTATAACTCAAAATACGGAATTGTGATTTAAAAATAAATTAATTCATCTGAGGACATTGACATTGCCCAATATTTTCAAATCAAGCGGAAGCATTAATTTACTGAAAGAGAAATTGGTCGGTATGATGTTGAATTGTTTTGACAACAAATTAAGTCGTAAAGTTGTGCCATAATTTAAAGAGAAGACAAGGAAAAATCGATTAAAATAAACCCTTGTTGCTGGCTCAAAATTAAATAATGGGAGTATCGAAAAGTTTGAAACCGCCAAACAAAGGAATTCCACTTGGAATAGGATCTAGTTAAGACTTTGTCTTAATAATCGGATTCATTGATTGTTCTAATGAACACGTTGCGGTTAGTCGGAAATAACGGATATATCCACAGATACCAAAGAATAACAACAGTCTTCACGAAAATATCTTTTAAGGATCGTTAAATTCCATGCTTCTCTTTCTTATATTCACTTTATGCTTCATTTTAATGAAATATAAATTTCATGAATACGAGTATGCAAAAACCAACCTCTAAAATACTGGATTATATAACAGGCGGACTGAAAAGTTCGTAGGCTAGCATAGATGTTTTTTTATAGAATTTGATTTTATTCGATGGCGATACAACGATTACAGAGGTCATACAATTTTTCGAAACTATTTTTATAATACGATTTGTCTTTAGCCTCAAAATAGACTTCAGTTTCGGCGATTTTCACCGATTTTGCCGTCGATTTCTTTGATTTGTGACATGGTGCATTGTCTTGATGAAACAGCATAATATTTTTCTTCAAATGAGATGAGGCCGCTTTTCCGCAATTTCGTCTTTTAAACGCTCCAATAACGCTACGTAATAGCCGCTGCTTATGGTTTTCCACTTTTTATGATAGTCATTATACCATGAGCATCCCAGAATACTGATGCCATAACCTTGCCAGTCGACTTTTGCATCTTTCCACGCTTTGGAGTCGGTTCATCACGTGCAGTCCACTCGGCTGACTGTCGATTGGACTCCAGTGTGAAATGATGGAGCCATGATTCATCCACCGTCACATGCTCCCAGCTCCAAACACTACTTAGAATCATCGATCCGTTGTTGTTTTTGGTCGATTGTGGATTGTGATTTCGCGCGGCACCCACTTTGTACAGAGCTTTCGCATATCCAAATATTCATTCACTTTCACGATATGACCAACACGTTCCTTTGATATCTTTGGGGTCGGGTCTCAGCTATCTCAATCAACTTCACTTTACAGTTAACAAAAATTATTTTATGCACTTTTTTTATGTTTTCGTCGGTAATAGCCCCTTTGGGGCGTCCACTGCGTGCATCGTTCTCGGTGCTCATTTCGCCTCGTTTAAATTTAGCAAACCACTTTTCTACGGTTGATTTTACTGATGCAAAGTCCAAATAATGTTTTCAAGCCAAGCCTTGGCTTTTTTTTCACCAAAAAGCAATGCATTATTAACACACGAAATTCTTTTTTATTAATTTTTTCAAAGTAACAAAAGTTCTTTCTTGAAAAATGCTATAACTCAGATCTAATAGTGTAACAGCTGTCAAATTTATACACGCGTCTTTTGAAGGTTAGGGCTAACTAAAAATCGTATGAATTTGATACTAGTAGCGCCATCTATGGGCCAGCCTATGAACTTTTCAGTCCGCCTGTTATAGCGTATAAGCGCTTTATACGTTAGAACCGCGCTGTTTCATAATTCGTCTAACAAACACATAGCCAGGACGTCATATGAACATATGTCGAATTTGACTTTAGAGAAATTACAGTATTGTAAAAGGCAAAATATACGTAACATATAATGCCATTATTCAACCTTGACACTATCACGTTGGTTTAGTTAGGTTAAGTAAGTGTAGGTATCTGTTTGATAAGACACACATAGGGGCGAGTGTGGTAATTGCATACGAACTATATCAGGTATACCAATAGTAACCTCAGACAGCGTACATATTTTATCCGAGAGCGGTAGTCTAATGGTTAGATCATAGTTTAGTATTCGGAATGTCATCGGTTCGATTCCGAGTCTGCCTTCTTTGGTCCATGTTTAACTATGGTTTCATCGATTGTGTAGGCAAATTCCATAGATATATTTTCACTCTTCAGCTGTCTTCATTTTGCCCGTCACGTTGATATCTCTCTAATCACCACAACAAACCCATTTCCACGATTCCTAAAAGAGGTTGAAGATGGCCTTCCATCCAACCTACCACTTTACATTACAGTGTAAATAAATTTTCTTTTAGTCGAGAGTTTTCGGTTGAAATCGGTATCAACGTGTGACAGTTTGGATGGAATACTAACCAAAAGCTTGTGGCTCCAATAAATAAATAAAATGTATCCTGCAGGGTGGCATATTTATTAAAAACATAATAATATACAAAGCACTAAAAGCTTTCCTAAAATATGGTGACCATACAGACAAAAGAGTCAGCAAAATGGGTTCAATGGTTTGAGATAAAGACATGAATTACGGCTAAATGTAGAAGCGATTTTTTGTTGTTTAATTAAAAAATATGTATTTCGTATTTTCTAATCAATTTAATTACTGCTGTAGACATCAGAAATATAAATTAAACAAACTGGTTGCAGTGTAAACCTTTTCCTTAAAATTTTGAAAAATAGACTTTAAATTCTTATTATTTGATAACTAATGAAGTGGTCAACAACGAGAGATATTCAAATCGGTAAATTTTACCCCTATATATTTCTAAAACACACCCTGCAATCTATTTATTACTCCAACGTACTTGTGTGATCTAAAATCCGATGATACTATTTGCAGTTCCTATTTTATACGTTTTAACACATTAAACAGTTTGGAAACTTTGCTACGCCTAATGGTTTTCAATTTCACAATTTATTAAAGTTTTGATGGAAGCTTTTGTGAACTACTACTGCAAATTCCTAATACAAGTTCAGACCAATATCTCTTTAAATTAAAAAAGTTTAGAAAATTTGTTTTACAAACAAATTGAAATAGTGCACAACAAAAAATGTTTTTGCAGATTAACTATTTTTTTCTATTAAAAAGTCACTAAAATTTAAAGCCAGTTGAAATTTTAACAGACAGGGGTTGTTATGGCATGAATCTAGGTAAATAGAAAAAAATAGAAATTTTGATGCTAAAGATACTCCTGAAATATGAATCGGATTTTTTTTAATGATTTTTATTCTGGGTGTATCTTAACAACGGTTAAAATTACAAGTACCATTCTAGACAAAAGATATCCTTATCTTTTGCAGGAGTATGACTCGCCCTTAAGTAAGTATCTCATACAAGTTTACATTTCAATGAGTTCCTGGTCAATATCCTGTTGAAACTGTCAAACGCGAAACTCTTATGCTTCTGGTGGTTAATTGCCTTTATCAAATAACTACAGGCAGCGTGAAATTTACCACTAGTTTCTGAAATTTAAACAAAGTCCTTTTTACTTTATAATTAACAATATGAACTTGTTAAACTGCTCAATTAAAAACGATTTTGTTAAACATAAGAGACCAAAAATTAGTACTTAGGTAGAAATAAAACACTGGAAGTTTCCACAAAATTTGTTTAATAAGCTTAACAATTGTTTAGCCTAACTTAGGCTTCTTTAGAAGAAATACAGTTAAACTAAACTAAGCTAAGCTACTCATAAATATATTAAAAAAAGAAGGAATTAAAATCCTTATTCGTCTAAATATTAAGATCAAAGATCTCACATTTTGAACGCGTCCTACCAAGTAGACACAACGAACCGAGAGCCATATCCCACGACCGGTTTCGACCTATCGGGTCTCATAAGGTGGGCGCTAGCAGAAATGCCGGTGGGGGTATTAGAACTCGGAGTAGTTGTTTCTGTTGATTCCATATTTATATTTATATTATCACCCATTAAGTCCTATCTTAGCAGAACTATTTATGTACCATTTAGAAAATACTTTTATTAAGAAATTCCAACTATTTCATAAATGTATATACAGGTATAGATATGTTGATGATGTCCTGGTGTGCTTCTTAGGTACTGATAGATAATTACAAAATTTCTTAAATCAACATAATAATATTCACAAAAACATCAAATTTACAATTGAATCAGAAATAGATAAACAAATTGATTTCCTAGACCTAACTATCACTCGAAAGAATAATAAACATAGTTTTGCTATTTTTCATAAAGAAACACACACGGACATCATTATCAATAATCTATCATGTCATCCGTATCAAAGTAAAATGTCTGCCTTCTATTCAATGTTATATAGATTAAATATAACTTTAGAAATTACAGATATTAAAAAAGAATTAAATATAATCAAACAAATTGCCTTTTGTAATAACTATAAAACTGATATAATTGATAATCTACTTACTAAACTACAATATAAGGATTTTATTTAAAAAAATGTATAGCCCCATTGTAATACTAACCAAAAAACTGTTTATAAAACTATGACATATTTAAATAACCCCTCTGAGCTTTTAGGAAAATAACTAATGAAAAATAATGTTAATGTAGCATATAAAACACAAAATACCTTGGGCAAATATATCAAAAATAACAAAGTTAATAAAGAGGATAAGTCAGGGGCGTATAAACTAACTTGTAACTCTTGTAACTAATATATACATTGGCCAAACGGGAAGATCATTCAGAAAACGAATAAATGAACATAAAAAATCATATGATAATAATAAAAAATTTAACTCAAACTACGCCAAACACCTTAATGAAAAGGAACATATTTTTAATGATAATTTTGAAATCTTACATGTGGAAAATAAAAATCTTAGACTATCCTTATTAGAATGTCTAGAAATTAATAAGTTTAAAAATACCAATATTCTTCTGAACGACCAAATTGATCTCAATAATTCACCACTACTTAACCTTTTTATTCAGCCCCCGCCTTAATTTTAAGTAACTTAGCTTAGCTTAGTTTAAATGTATTACTTCTGAAGAAACCTAAGTTAGGCGAAACAATTGTTAATTGCTTCTAGTGTTTTATTTCTTACTAAGTATTAAAATGAGTTTCCATTAATGAATGTAGAAAGAATTAATCATACCAAAAATTAGTGACAAATATACCCAGTTGTTGTTATTTATTAATTAATTGAGGGTTTGACCCTTATGAATATTATGTCTAATTTTATGTATTTCTGTTTCTTTCAATTTCATTCTGTTCTTTTTAACTTCTTTACAAATCCTTTTCAAATCTTTCCCATTGTACCCTTAATTGGTGTTATTCGAATCTTCACCCTCTCACCCATTTACTCTCGCCAGCAGAAAGTGATCATTTTCTACTTCGGGTCCATTTTCACTTTTATACGCCAATTACCTTTGTCACGGTCACTTTCCCGAAATTCCTGGTGTCCTTACTTCGATTAACGCCAAACTAAAAACCTTTGACATGGTTCCCCTACTTCTATCATTCCTTTAACATTCGTTACAAAAAAAAAACAAAAAGCTAGAATTAATTACTCAGTAAGAATTAGTCACTCACTCTAACTGAGTCAAATACAATCAATCACTTAGTAAAACTTATATATAACTACTCCTTATTGATAGTGTACATAATAAACTTTATATAAAAACTCGTGTTTCTCATTAATAATGAAATATTGTTTACGAATTTTTACTAGGGGTAAATTTTAAATACATAAATAGCGTATTAATTATTGAATTAATTTGTACCCACTACATATTATCTCACACAATGAGGGAAAACCGCAGTCACGCCCTCGCCGAGACTCGAACCCGAGGATCTTCGGCTTTACCCGCCAATTCTTTTGCCACTAAGCTACGAAAGATGACAGCAGTAATAACGACTAACGTACATAACACAGAACGTCGAAATCGATGTATATTTATTATTAGTAATCATCTCGTATTAATGAAATTGAATCCTGGCTTGGCTCTTGGTGGAACATGTTAAATAATTAGAAAAACGAAACACTTGGTATAGCTATATAAGAATGGCATGGTATATAACTATCCAGCTATCTATTTAAGTCAAACAGGTCGCTCATTAAGGATACGTTTTAACGAACATAAAAAAATCAATTTTAAATTGTAAACATAATACAGGTTTAGCGGATTACTGTATAGAAAATAATCATTTCATAGAAATTTTAGAAATCAATAAAGCAATAACACAATAACAACAGGTAACAAATGACCAGACTGATTTTGGGCCTTCCCCGTTATTAAATCTAGCTATTAGGACAAACCCGTAATTTTTATTTTATGTGGATAGGTACGTGTATATTTCAAGTTTGTAGGCGTTAATTTGTAACTTTTCATACATAAATACACCCTAAATTTGTTATATTATTCACTTTGATAATGGCATAGTAGCCGAAACAATATTGTCAGATTTTAATAAAATTTGTGGAACTGTACCAAGTGTTTTGTTTTTCTAATTAATCATTTCGTAGTTTAGTGGCAAAAGTATTAACGCATAAAGGAGAGATCCCGACGGGGCGTGACAACAGCAAGAAATTTTCCCCTCATTGTATAAGGTAATCTATAGTGGGTATAAATTAATTCAATAATTAATATCGTATTAATGTATTTATTATTACTTTTATTTCTTTAATTGTGTTGTTGCGATTATCCGACGACCAAAATTTCCATTCACCACTCTGCTGATGCCATTAAATCATTTTTCCCGAAAAACTAAACTAAAAACAAAATACTACATACCTACCCTGATTTCTGTTAAATTTCTCATAATTTTTCAAAATTCATTAACTAAATTTCTCGTAGATCTAGTGGCTTTAGCTGCATTATCTTTCAAAGAGCATGAACAGTAATTTATCCACCCAATGAAACGCTCATTTTCATTGTAGGTACGTTTGGAAAAAAACCTGAACGAACCGCCTGCGGCAATTCGCGCACGATCCGCATCCTATGAAAGTAATTTATTAGCGTCAGAATGTTTATCTTGCTGTTTACATTTGCGAGGTCTTGGTCTATTGAATTGTTGCCGTCGGTTATTGAAACAACTTCCAGACACACCACCGCATGATTATTTAAGAAACGCTGCGCCGCATCGCCCCACCCATCGATAAACATCAATTAAAGGCAATATTTCAATATTAACACCCTAAACTGTCGTCTTTAAGAAGCTGTATGCACAAACACGCCTTTTCTAAATACGTATAAAGTATAATATGATTCTAAGTATGAAAGCAATATAACAACGAATTGAATTGTTCCAACCTTTACTTGATGAAAATATATATTCAAAACGAAGTAAAAAACAAACAAAAGGAAAGTTGCACCAAATTTTATTAGAAAAATCCTAACAAGTTTCGGTCAAGGCGACCATTTTAAAAGGAGTAGAGTACAACAAATACTAAAGTCTTAAAACTAAAACAGCTCTATATATAACTGGAGATTAGCCAAAACAAGTGGGGAGTCAATTTAACTTAACTCTAATTGGTTATTTACAATATTTTGGTTGTGCAAGAGAACTTTTTGATTTTTAAGCTTTCTAGAATAGATAGCTTTCTACTTTTGTTAATATTACTATGTGAAAATACTACATTTTCCTCATCTAAAGTGTGGTTAAAGAAGGTGCAATGCTTTGAGAAGCCGGTTTTATTGTCTTTTTTAGTAATACGATAAATATGTTCTTTTATTCTTATGTTTATAGCTCTCCCGCTCTGCCCAATGTAAAGGGCATCACAAATATTACATTTAGTTCTATAAATTCCACTTTTTTCTAATTTATCAACTACAGATTTAAATTTAGATAGTAAGAATTTCAAATTGCACTGATTGTTTTCAATCAGAGCCTACAAGTGATTTTTCTTTGTTTGGAGCGTAAAAGTTTATCAACAATAAGGGGTTCGAAACCATTATTTACTGCAATATGCTTAATAATATTAAGTTCTTTTTTTTTAAAACGAATAAGCAATTACATATAAGATTTTCACAGCCTTTCATTTTGTAACATACGTTTTGCCATAATATTGGCAATCGTTAGACAGATTGAAGTTTCTTCAATAGTTGTATGTAATAGGAGGTGGTATTTCATTTAAATAAGTTCAAAAGTGGAAGTTATTACCATCTATTTCATCATTCAAAATTATTCCTAGTTTTTTATGTATATTTATTTCTAAATTTTCTAGCAGGGCTAATTTTTTTACTATTATTACTAATACGTAATATTTGTATATCATTATTAAAACAATGTTCTTCTTCAGTAACACAGTTTAAATAAGTTGAATCAGTTTTGTTTTTTAAATAACTGTTTTGATGATAACTGTATGACAGACGTTTTTTAATGTTTCTCCCTGTTTGACCTATATACACTTTATGGAAAGACTCACAAGTTAATTTGTAAACAGCGGATTGATTTTCTGTGCTTAATTTATCTTTGTTATTTTTAATTAATTTATTGACGGAGAAATTGGTTTTATAAGCTATATTGAAAAAATTGTTTTGGATGCAGGGCCTAAATAAGTAATGAAATTGTATTTCTTATTTCTAGTTTCATGAATAGGGTAAATTAATTTTAAAGCTAATTTTTTATTTTTGATATTTACGACCCCTAATTAGTCTATAAACAACTAAGTTTTTTATTGTTATCCATTTTGCAGAGGATCAAAAAAGACTTCATAAAATCCAAACCGTCTAAAGTGGAGTATTGCGATTAAGAGTGAGCCTTCATCAGGTATCAGTCTATCGCCCCTAATAATTGCTTAATATCGACGATATTATTGTTTGTTTCAAAGGCACTCCCAGACAAATAAATAATCTCCTAATTCAAATTAATAACATACACAAGAATATTAAATTTACTTTAGAACTTGAGAAGGAAAAAACTTTAAATTGTTTAGATTTATCAATTTCAATAGATAATAACAAACATCATTTTAACATTAATCACAAACCCTCACATACGGATACTACCATACATAATAATTCCTTTCACCCTTATTCACTTAAAATAGCCGCTTTTCATTCTAGTATTTATAGTCTTATATCCACCACTATTAAATATTTCCCCCCCATCTAATGAGATATGTATAGTTGTTACTTATTGTTGTTTTTGTACATTTCATCACCTGATGAAGCCTTAGTAAGGCGTGATTTATTAAATATCTTTTGTTAAACTCTTAAACAGTTGTTTATTATTTCCTACGTTATAATGGAGTTTAAACATATTAGTGTCTATTCCAATAAATAAACTTCTTGCTTATTTTCTGAATCATGTATTTTAAGAACTGACCAATATGTTTTTAACTTTTAAAAACGAAAGATTGTGTTATTTTCTCTTTGTACTTTAAAAGTACATTTTTTGTTAACAATCGTATGTAGTTTGAACTTTTGATAGAACATACCGAGTCTTACGGTTCCCTTTAATACGTTATAACCAAATTTTACTGTACTTCATAGAAGATTTTGACTGACTGGTGAGACCCCTTCACAGTATTGAAATTTGAATTATAAAAAAGTGCTCCATTTTCCTTTATATATTGAAATTTAATTCATCAAAAGTCACTTTATTTAAGCTCACTCTAGCACATCATACGCTCCTTTGAGTCCTTCTAACTACTAGCAACGTATTTGAAATTCGCAACTATATAGCTTTACTATTTAGTGTATATAAACATCGTTATAGAGTATTGCCAACTTCATATACCTACCTATATGCATTAAAAAAATCCATATTATTTCAAAATTTTAATTTAATAAAACAAAAAGGTTTCGAAGAAATTATTTATTCTACACTACAATATTGTTTCACCACACCGTGGCTTCAGCTTCAGATTGTAGTGTAAAATAAATAATTTCTTCGAAACCTTTTTGTTTTATTGAATTTAAATTTTAAATTATGTTTGAGTTTCGACAAATAACTGCCGCATCAGTGAAATCCATATTATATTGATTTTTGCACTGAATGACATGTTTACCGGCAAATCGTTGACAGTTAAGGGTTATTTCCGATATACTTAAAGCAATTTGAAAATTGTGAATAAAGAAAAAAATAAAAAGCAATGAAATATATGGTGGAAGGCTTCAGAAATTTAACCAATAGAGTAACTAGTTATCACCGTCAATTATTTTTATTCTGGACAACTTATGAATGTATTATCTGGAATTTTACAATTTTGTTTTAATTAGATAGTTTACGGCTTGGCAGAGTATTTTAGAGATAAAACTAATAAGCTAATTTTGGTGCAATATTTGTGAAACTGTGCATTCTTTACAAATACAAAATTGCAAAAACACAACAAGCAATAATGTTTCAGTGTATTTACTAAATACTTATTTTGGAGTCATTCTTTAGAGTTAAAAAGAGTTAAACTTTCGATTAATAATAAACTGTTTAAGGTGGAAATATTGTGAAACATTGTAAATATGAAAACAACAAAATATTTATGTATATATATAATAGTATTAATTTTACTCTTGATAATGGGATAATTCCCGAAACACATGTCGAGTAATAAAAGTTTGGTGAACATAAATATTTTGTTGTTAAACTTTTGCACAGTAATATTTTAAAATCGAAAAGAAAACTATCACTCCTAGAGAATTTCGAAATTAAGAAATCTCTCTTCACCAATAAGAGTTTATAATAATCAAATTGAATTGACCACTTACACTCCCCTCCTCTTCTCTATGATTTGTAAAATTTATTCAATAATTTCATACAGTTAACAACCGTAGAATCTACAACCCCCTCTTTTACTTTATATTATATGTAACAGTGTAAATAGTGAGCCCTTAGTTTTAAATTTTAGTAATATAATACATTTCTCTGATAAATGGCCAAAAGAAATTTGTCGGGATAGACCAAAATATTTAATTAAGTAATTTAGATATAAGTAGGCAGTAAAAATTCAGAACAAAACGAAGCAAATTCTAAAATGCGTGACTTTTCATTATATTTATTAAAAATTAGCTGTGATCGCAACTTCGTCAGGGTGGAATTTAACAAAAAAGTTATTTTTGAAAGTTTAAACGAAGTCGTTGAGACACAACCGTTAGCAATAGCCCGCTCACGCGTTCTGAGCCCGCGCGGCAGGTAGCCTTTGTGATAGTAAGTGGCGGGAGCCGCTTTTACAATTTTTGTCTGTCTGACTGTTTGTTTGTTCCGGTTAATCTCTGAAACGGCTGAACCGATTTTGACAGTACTTTCACTGACAGATAGCTAATGTAATAAGGAGTAATTTAGGATACTTTTATTTTATAAATTAATAACTATTTATTAATAATAATGTGACGGACGTGGCCTTGTGGGGGGAATTGACCCGCACCGATTGAAAAAATAGAGTGGAGTTTGCCCATTCCCTTATTCCTTCTGGCCTATAGGACATCCATACACGAGACTACCGGACAGACCCCTTCATGTGTGCTCTTCGGGAAAGAACTAAGGCTACCTGCTGATCTGATGTTTGGGAGACCTTAAGACCCTTCGTTGTCCACAGACGAACACGTATCTCCACCACTAGACAGGGTGCGTACACCATCCTCAAAACCGTCTAGAATAAAATTCGAGAGTGAAAACCCGTTACGATCAGCGAGCGAATTCCACAGGGTTCTTTAATCCAGTTTGCAAGAAAGGAAGATGCCCTAAATTACAACGGAATTGGGAGGGCCTATACAAAGTGGTCACACGGAAAAACGACGTTGTCTACAGGATATATCGAGGCACCAAATTCAAGATGAAAGTTGTACACCTCGACCGATTGACTCCATATACAGTGGAAGAAATTGATCGGGACGATCAGTGCTAGAAAAGAGTGGGACGGTATGACGGACGTGGCGTTTTGGGTGGAATTGACCCGCGCCGATTGCAAAAATAGAGTGGATTTTTGCCCATGCCACGTTCTAGAAAAATCGAGAGAACTACTAGATCATTCTATTTGGTTCGAGAGTAATCTAGCAACGTCCATCAAACTATATAAGCGACAGCGATAGACGATTGAGAACAGTTTACGGAGAATAGTTAACAGGTGACAGAGAACAGGCAGTTGAAAGAAAAGGAAGTTGTCGACGAAAAGTGTTTACGAGAGTTGTAAAACCGAAGTTCTGTTAAATAGTTAAGTTTTGTTGAGAGAGATAATAAGCGGATTTAGAGGAAAAACGTAACAATAATAATTAATTTCTAAAATATAGGTAGCCTAAGTTACTCCTTATTACATTATCTATCTGCCACTGAAAGTCCCGTCAAAATCGGTTCAGCCGTTTCAGAGATTAGCCGGAACAAACAAACAGACAGACAAAAATTTAAAAAAATGTTATTTTGGTATATGTACCGTGTACACATCCACGTGCATTTACTAAAAAGTGGTTATTTTAATATTACAAACAGACACTCCAATTTTATTTATATGTATATAGATAAAACGACATTTACTAACTAATTTTTTGGCGAGGAAGAGACCGTATATGTATTTTAGATTTCCTTTACATATTTAAAGTGGAACAAGTACATAAATTCTATTTTACCATACTCTTCATATTTAGAAGGTAATTGTATGTCGTGACATAAACAAACATTTTTCATAGCTACTTTAACGTAAGAAAGTAAGTACAACAACGGTACCTTCCATAAAAAAGGAAGTGCAAGTTTGCCGTAAAAAGTTTTAACAAGCCAGTAAACGTATGAAAAACTTTATAATAATATTCTGACAACGTTCCAGTTCGTTCAAAAATGAACGGATTGTAATCCAACAGGGAAAAGATGTTTACGCTACAGTGCGCAAATCGTAGTCTACTCGATTCTATTGAGATGCATTATTCCTCATACCCTGGGATATGTATTACTTCCACACACACCCAAGCAATAACTAACAAGATTGACAATTTGAAGTGAATATCTGTGCATGAGTATACGTGTACAATATGCTAAATAATAAAGAGTAAAGGTAAAATGTCAATTCTGATACAAAATAATGTAACATAGTTTCTATTGAAAAATACTGTTATGCGGGGTTAAAGTTCAAAAAGAGAAATGGTTGGTAAGAAACGTTGTAGGTATAGTAATTTTTTTGTGCATATTGTAATTTTGACTTAACCTTGTGTGAAATTAATTAAAATGCAATATAACATCAAAATGTTTATTCTACGTATACATAGCAAAATGCTGTTAATTGTTACGTGGTCTTTCTATCTGACCAAATATGCTATACAGACTCTCATGGTTTTACTACCTCAGACAGTCGAGCTGATTAACAAATCGCACGCCTAATGGTACGGAAATTAGTTGATTAGAAAGAAAGAATGTAATCATTGTCGATGTATTCTATAGGGAACTCAAATTTCGCCACTTAAAATCTTTCGAGTAAACCTAGTATCAAAACCAAATTAGCATTTTTTCCAATTTCTAACTTAAGATAGATAACATCGACGACTGTTAATATCAAACATCGTCACATCATGCAGAAAATCCCTAGATCATAAGATAAACATTATTTGAAGCTCGTCAACAGGTTTACAAAATTATAAATCCAGATCGGTAAAAAACAATAGAGAAATAAATAAATAGACTACTCGGCAGAGGAATATCTCTTCTAAACCTCTTACCAAAAACGAGGGTAAATCAAATATAAACGGTAATTTTGTAAACTAAGTTTATTGATTAATGGTACACACAAACTAAACATTTTTATATTTGAGGGCGAGTTGTCAGTCAATTGCGCACACACAAGAAGTAGAGGAGTCTTCTTCATTGCATTCAAATCTTTTGCCTCCAAGTGATTCTTTCAAGGGCGCGAACAAAAAATAATCACAGGGTGACAAGTCAGGGCTATAAGAAGGATTATAAAGGCTCGAGGTTATCCCAGCCGATTTCTTCCAATTTATTCCTTGTCAAAACTGCGGTGTGTGGCCTGGCGTTGTCATGAACGAGGATGATGTCTCAACAACTCAGAATAGTAAGCCGCATTCACTGTTACATGATCGTGAAGAAAGTCAATGAATAAACTCCCGTTGAGTCAAACAACAAATCGCAAACACCTTCCCAGCTAAAAGACGGGTTTCGGTTTTAGCTTTGACAGGTTCATCCTTTCTTCACCACTCTTTACTCGCTATTTCTGATTCGGGAGTGTAGTGGTGGACCCACGTCTCATCACAACTGACGATACGCCTCAAATAAATCTCCCCTTCTTGTCGAAATCGATTCGGAAGTCTTTCACTGATCATCGGTCAGGTCGGAGGTCGGTTTTTGATTTTTTGAAGTTCATAAGTGATGATGAATTGAACACTCGAACACTCCCATAGCTGATATGATGATGATATTCTGATGAGATTTGTTCAAAAGTCAACCGGCTGATGGTGATCACCTTCAACAAGCTCTTGAACAGCACGGATGTTGTCATTTTTGATACTTGTTCTTAGGTCGACTTATCGATCATAACTTTCATTTTCAACATGTTCTCGCCCATCCCTTAATTATCTGTATATATATATATATATACACTCGATTCTGAGACAGCGTAGCATCTCCAAACTGTAACTTCAAACGAGTGAAAATTTCCGATGGTTTAACACCTTCAGCCTTCATTGGTTAAAACCTTTATGATCATGCGTTGGATAATAGACAAAGGTGCCTCGCGCTCAGTCGTGGCTGTACTGCGGACAGAACCAAGCACAGCTGCTACCTAAGCCGATTTCCCCCTCCTCATAAACCAAACAACACTCGAGCATCGAATCCTCTATATCAGAATTACGTGCTAAGCTAAATAGTAAAATTACTGTTTAAATTTGATTTACCCTCGTATTACGAGTAAGTTATTTGTAAAACCGGTTGGATTCACGGCCGTCTGCCTTGGACCAAGGTTTTTTGTAATTCCTTGGATCATTTAGGCAAATGGTGGGACAGTAATATTCCACAGACAATCTTTCAATTCACTTGTCCCCATTTTGCCCATCTCTCCCAACTACCACCCACCCATTCTCACGATGGCTAAAAGGAGGCTAAAGTAGGTATAACGGAGGGTAAGGTCCGGTCGTATGTACTGTCCACCCATCAGTATTAATAACTGTCCAGAATAAAATCCCCAAGGCAATGTCAAGTACGTGTACGAGAATAACACAATAATAAAATATTTTCCAATTTTTATTATTTTTCAATAACAAAACCATATTTTACAAAATATCGTATTGTCTCATCTTGCGCCAGTCTTAGGCAATTCAGAATTTATAAAACGTTGATATGGCAGTGCATCGCCATCTACCTGCTTTTGCTGATATTACCCTATTTCATAACATTAGACATGTCCTTATTAGGATATCACCTTGTCTAACTGAACTGATGTTGTCCTTCTTCGGGTGTACAGGCCGTCGTCGGTTGGAATTGCTTTCTAACGTTTCGCTAGCACGAGTGGCGAGCTTCTTCAGAGGTCTATCCATTTTCGCTGTTGGTTGTAGACCAGGAAGCAATTCCAACCGACGACGGCCTGTACACCCGAAGAAGGACAACATCAGTTCATCAACTGGCCGCGAAAGCCTTAATCAATTTGTCTAACTGAATCAGCGGCTTAATTCATATACGTGATAGAACACGTAAACCAAATTAATAAGAACAAAAATAAGTTTGCCATATCAACGTTTTGTTTAAATCCGCTTTACTCCGTGCTCCAGCGATTTGGTCAGTAATTTATGGAATCTGCCTATGGCGTGCTGATGAGATCTAATAAGATCGAAATCGCGATCCACGTCTGGTAGCTTCGATAAATTACTTCACCAAGACTTTATTTTTGTTCAAATTTTATTTTGGAGAGAAAAACATGTCTGCTACCTGCTATCAAAGCAAGCGATGATCGCTATCCATTCTAAACACAGGTTTTTCGTCGATTATATTGTTACACAACAGAAAATAAATAGAACGCATCAGGGAAATAAGTAATAAATATCCTACGAGATAATTGAATTTTGGTTATGCATCTACAGCTAGTATGTTATATAGCCATCTGTAGATATTTACTGCTAATTGTGCTATTCTATATGTCTGACAAGGCCTTACAAAGGTATCTACTTAATAAACTGAATTCACGACGCAGGTTATGTCATGTGAAAAGCACGCAAACTAAATTAATAAAGAACGTTTAGTTCTTGGTCAAAGCGTTTTCGAAATTACCAAATGTGGATCGTAATTTCGATCTTATTGATCTCATCAGCACGCCATACGTAGCATCGATAATTACTGACCAAACCAAAGTTGCTCCATAAATGGAAGTTGATCTAAGATCGTATTAGAACCAGTATTTGTCATTTGCAGATATTTACTGCTAACTGTGGTATTTCATATATTTGACAAAGTCTTACGAAGGTATCTACTTAACAAACTGAATTCACGACGCAGGTTATGTCATGTGAAAAGCACGCAAACTAAATTAATAAAGAACGTTTAGTTCTTGGTCAAAGCGTTTTCGAAATTACCAAATGTGGATCGTAATTTCGATCTTATTGATCTCATCAGCACGTCATACGTAGCATCGATAATTACTGACCAAACCAAAGTTGCTCCATAAATGGAAGTTGATCTAAGATCGTATTGAGAACCAGTCTTTGTCATTTGCAGATATTTACTGCTAACTGTGGTATTTCATATATTTGACAAGGTCTTACGAAGGTATCTACTTAACAAACTGAATTCACGACGCAGGTTATGTCATGTGAAAAGCACGCAAACTAAATTAATAAAGAACGTTTAGTTCTTGGTCAAAGCGTTTTCGAAATTACCAAATGTGGATCGTAATTTCGATCTTATTGATCTCATCAGCACGTCATACGTAGCATCGATAATTACTGACCAAACCAAAGTTGCTCCATAAATGGAAGTTGATCTAAGATCGTATTGAGAACCAGTCTTTGTCATTTGCAGATATTTACTGCTAACTGTGGTATTTCATATATTTGACAAGGTCTTACGAAGGTATCTACTTAACAAACTGAATTCACGACGCAGGTTATGTCATGTGAAAAGCACGCAAACTAAATTAATAAAGAACGTTTAGTTCTTGGTCAAAGCGTTTTCGAAATTACCAAATGTGGATCGTAATTTCGATCTTATTGATCTCATCAGCACGTCATACGTAGCATCGATAATTACTGACCAAACCAAAGTTGCTCCATAAATGGAAGTTGATCTAAGATCGTATTGAGAACCAGTCTTTGTCATTTGCAGATATTTACTGCTAACTGTGGTATTTCATATATTTGACAAGGTCTTACGAAGGTATCTACTTAACAAACTGAAGCCACGACGCATACTACTTTTATGACAACTTCCTTATACGGTACAACTTCGTATTTGTTAGTAATTTATCGAAGCCACCAATTGACCAAGAACTAATTGTTCTTTATTTTATGTTGTTGTCTTTAGTTAGTTAGTTACGTTGTTATTCGATTTAGTTCACTTGCATGAAATTCTTGTATCATTTTATTAATTGAAAGTAATTTATTGTTTACTGCTTTAGATGTTTTTGGCGACAGTACTTTATTAACCGTTTTAGAGGTAATTAAATTGGTTTAACTTTTAATTCCTTTTTCCTCCTGATTATCACGTTTCTAATAAAAATGAATATAATAAGCGATAATTTATTCCAACAAATATTTACCAATACTCAAAGGTTTTCGAGAACAGTCCCCCAGTACCATATCGCATAAAAAAATGAACAAAAACTAATACCTATCAGATAAAAGTTCAAATTTCATTATGATAGGACATACAATGTCAATAAAAATACGAGGACATAAGCACGTTGTCCTTTATCTAGAACATGTGCATGGACTACTTCTTAAAAACAGGCCGCCTGATGTCTGTCACTTGTCAGCTAAGAGACATTAGCTGGATAGATGACGAAATAATAGAGCAAGTAAATTTAAGAACTACCCTAGAAAAAATATAGACCCCAAAATGCCATCATAATCAATTATGTTAGAATATGAGTTCAAATATAGATTAAGCAAACAGAATTTGTGAACAATTGGGATCACTGTGACTCATGCCGGGATACTTTGAGCCAAACCTGTAAATTATATTATAGGAGAAAATCTACAGATTTCACGAAGGTTTAATTTTTTCTCGGTATAGAGTATCATCACACAGCCGAGTTTCAAACTCTAACGTACAATTAAGAGTATAGAAAAATAAATAAAAGAATGGAAAATGTTTCACCAATTGTATATTGTACTCGACAATATCGTTTCGATCTACGTGATCATTATCAAGAGTATTACTAATTACTAAACTTAAACCTAAACAAATAACATATTTATAGTCTCCTTAAAATAAGTGGGGAGGAGTAGGTTACTAATTCTAGTTGGTTGTTCATATGTTCTTCTTTTTTATACAAAGCTTTGCTTATTTCTAAGGATTCTAGAAGCGATAACATTTTACCCTTTGTTATATTCGTTATTATATATACTATAAGCCGAACATTGTAGACATAATTATCAATCGAAAACTTAACAAGAAAGTTCAAAAACTACTATTTAATGATAATTTTAGTATAAAAACAGATAACATTTATTGTTCTTTGCAATTTGTCAATAACGTAAATTCAAAATTCATATCACGACTTAAGGAACTAGGAATTACTACAATAGAATGTAACGGTAGGACATTAAAAAACATGTTGGTTAACGTTAAACCTAAAAGCAATATTAAAAAAAAAGTGGAATTTACAAATTAATTTGTAAGGATTGTAGTGCGAGTTATTTAGGACAAACAGAGAGGGTAGTAGAAACTCGTATAAATGAACATTTAAATAATATTAAAGAATCTGACAAAAAACTGGCTAATCAGATCATTGTCTAAGTCTAATACATAAGTTAGACATAGAAAACACAAAAATATTAAACACGGATATAACAAAGGGTAAAAAGTTATCGTTTCTAGAATCCTTAGAAATAAGCAAAGCTTTGTATAAAAAAGAAGAACTTATGAACAACCAACTAGAATTAGTAACCTACTCCTCCCCACTTATTTTAAGTAGACTATAAATATGTGAATTGTTTAGATTTAAGTTTAGTAATTAGTAATACTCTTGACAATGATTACGTAGATCGAAACGATATTGTCGGGTACAACAAACAATTGGTGAAACTTTTTCCATTTTTCTATTTATTTTCTCTTTTGAAGTCAAAAATGTTTCACAGTAAGTGCACCCTAGAAAGTTTAAATTTTGAACAAATTAATGTTATTCGTTACATAATAATTGATACTGAGGGGATGTAGTCCCCAGTTAATTGACAAAGGTGGGTACAGGTTTGACTTAATGTACTACCAGTGTATAAAATTGAAATAAAATAATGAAATAGTTTTTTATAAGGACAACTACATTTTAGCTAAAAATTGATAGGTATACATTGTACCAAAATACTGGTGAAAAATATAGGTACAATGCCATTTTTACCAAAATAGTATAAAACAAAGTGCCTTGTTATGTCCAACTTTTAATATTCGGAGATTTTGATGACGATATTAAAACTGAACGATATGGAAAAAGACATTGATTTTAACTATTTCAATAAAACCACTGTTAAAAACTTCTAGAATCTGGACTTGAAAGTGTTAAGAGGTTGATGGGTCAATATATATTTTTTCTTTTTAAAAGCGACATAAATCTTAGGGTAATAACATCTGCTGATTAATGCGATGGTAAAAACGTTAAAGTTTTGAAAGTGGTCTTGATGGGATTTGATACACATAGGGCCGAATACTTGATTGAATAGACCCACACAAGCAAATGAGAAAACGGGGCTTATATGCCATTGCAGAATGTGATAAATTGTGGTGGTAAAGTAAATGTACCTTGACATCTTCATAATAGCTCTGTGCTTTCGTAAAATTGCTTTAGTAGCTTATAGGATCAATTTTGCAACAATGTGTATATAACGTCAAAACAGTGGAGCAAAACAACCCCATTTTACGGTACCTTTATTCCCTTGATATACTTTTCTATGTACAGGAACGAAGACAAGCTCTAAAAGCTCCATCCGAATTAGGCCAGTAATTTTACGTAGTACGTGGACACACATAAGGAAAACAATAAACAAACAAAAAATCCAAAAACGGTCTCGATATCGGGCAGTTCGAGATAAAAAATGTGTTGTAGATCATGCTTAACTCTCATAAGGAGCTGATTCTGATAACAAAAATTACTGAACTAAATTTTTAATAGTATTGTTGTTTTTAGAGCATTGATATAAACTTCATTAAAATACGTTCTCTATCGAAATTAGAATTATTTAGATTTTTTAACAATATTGTATTATGAATACTGAAACTGTCTTAAACGGACAGTCTCCATTTAATTATTTATTCTTATACCGCAGTCTCCAATTTTTAAACTTAACTCAGAACTTATCAAGCTTGTTACCCTTTGGAGACGTTATGTTGATGATATTTTTTGTATTTGGAAGGGAAGTTTAAAACAATTAGACAACTTTCTCAAATTATTAAATTCCATAGATTCGAACATTCAATTTACGATGGAAATTGAAACAGACAATAATTTAAACTTTTTGGATCTTACTTTATTCAAAAATAACAAAGAAATTATGTTTGAAATTTATAGGAAACCTACGACCACTGATATGGTAATTCCCTTTGAATTGACATCAAAATGGCAGCTTTTAACAGTTTTTTACACAGGTTAATAATGTTACCCCTTTCTAAAACCAACTTTGAAAAAGAATTGAAAATTATAAAACAGATTTCCATCAATAACGGATATAATCCCAACCTAATTAACAAGATGTTAAAAATAAACGACGTAAGCTCATTGAAATTAAACTGTACAACGGTCTCCTTCCTGATTTAATTTCTGAAAATAAGAAATATACCTTTGTTAACTATGTAAAAGAAGTCGGATACAAAATTAGACACCTTCTAATAATCAAGTTGCATATTACACCAAATTTAGTCAACAAAATTAATTTAAAAAGTCTGTTAATTAACAACAAAAATAAAACAAATTCCATAGAAAAAAGCGGCGTTTACAAATTGTACTGTAAAGAATGCACAGCCTTTTACCTAGGGCAGGCAGGTAGAACCATAAAAACTCGGCTTGAAGAACATGTGCTTTCCATACGGAATAAAAAGAATAATACAGGAATAGCTTAACATTGCTTAGATTTCAAACATAATTTAGACACTAATTCGATTGAACTTTTACATTCTGCACAAAAAGGTCGTAAATTGAGTTTGCTCGAATCTTTGGAAATTAAGAAAGCCATTAATAATAAGCAAAATATTGTAAATAATCAAATTAAAATGTTCATTTTGGATTCTCCGCTGTTATTGGACCTTCCAAATAGATAATCACTACCTGCAGTTAATTTGTCCCATTGCTTATTGTCATCCGTTTATATAAGTCTGTTACATTATTTACTTCTTAAGTAACACCATAGCTCTTGATAATGACCCGCAAGGGTTGAAACAATATTGTAGAGAAGAATAAAAAAGTTTTTTGTGAAACGTAATCCAGTGTTTGTCTATTACTCAAAATACCCATATTCAATTTTATTTAAAAAGAAAGGGAGTCAAACTATTAAAACAAAAACAGAAAACTCACCGCATTTAGATAACAGTTCCTTCCATTTGACATCTGAAACAAAAACCAAATGTTATAAACTTTTAAATAAAGAAATAATGTACTAGAAGATAATTCAATTTGTCGTTACCTGTATAGTATGTAATGTAGTAATCATATATTTTTGTAGCATCTACATTATATTCTTACATTTCTACTTATATCTTAAACAGAGTAAATAAACAAGAACTATAATAATATACTACGTTAATTTCTCAAATTTATTTCAAATAAAGCATAGAAACACTTAAAATCTGGTTTATTTGATTATCTACTAGCCACTCGCATTACTGTTGTAAGTAATTCTCAAAAATAACAAAAATTGTGTTTTATTTTTTGTCAACAGTAAAATTGCATTGGCTACGGCAAAGCAGCCCAGAAGATAACATTAAATCGGTAGTAGAATTTCTCTCTTGAGTGTTCGGTATCAAAGACTTATTTCTGTATTTTTATTTTATTACAACATGTTTAGGTACCTAGAGTTAGTCGTGTAGTTTTAAGAATATTGTATTGTATTTGAAGACTGACCAGGTCGGGTCGCACCCTCATAAATTCTTCATTTATTAGGATTCACTTGTATATTATATTTGTCGTAGCTTTGGAAATATTTGTGTAGTTCTCGGTATTCGCCCATCTGGCTTTAACAAACTTCTATTTAAGTATTTACAATGCAGTGTTACAACAGTTCTACTATAGACTCGCTGGGTAAACAGTCCCATACAAACTTCATTAAATATAGTGTAAATAATTTTGAATAAAATAATTAAAATTAACACACTTTTTAATCAATTTGGTCCTTCGAGCAAGTAATAAATTTATTAATGTGGTACATCAGTACAACCGTTCGAAATAAGTTTTAAAAAACCTACGACGGTAAAAACACTTGAGAATGACCTGAAAAGGTGGAAACAAATTTGTCGAGTTTATTTTTTTAAATAAATATTTAGTGCAACGAAACCCACTGTTTTTCTTCTACTCATCTTATTATATAATCTAATCGATGTATGACAGTCGTGAAATCCTGAGAATTTATTGTCCTTCATTGTCACCAACTGATGTTGGCAGTTTCACCGATCTACACTGTTATTAAAGGTAGTATCCAGGGTATCCCTCTTCAGCCTCCTGAACAAGAGTGGGTAGTGGATGATGATGGTTAGAGAGAAAAAGACAAGACAGTCGAGATGAAGACAGTAAAAAATTGAAATACAATATCACAGCTCAGATAATTCCAATAGAGAACCCTTTGGAACCTAGCAGTAAAAAATTAAAACACAATATCACAGCTCAGATAATTCCAATAGAGAATCCTTTGGAACCTAAATCTAATGTCTCTTCTAAAATATTCTCACTTGTTCCGAACTATTAACGCAAGAACATTACAATTTTTGCGTATTTTTAAAAACATTTCATGGTCCTACAAATTTACATTTCGAGAATATTCTATGACCTTGCATCGCGATCCTGTTACTCCAAACTGACATGTTCTAGAGAGAGGAAAGTTCAGTAGCAACTTTTCTAAAACTCTTTCATGTTTTCCCGATCCATCATACACTAAAACCTTCTGATATACGTATCTTCTGTAATAATAAAACTTGTATTAAAATCCGTTATAAACGGTCACAAAAATAATAAATTTTACTTGTTCATCGTATCAGTGGAATAATGTAACAATGATTGTACAGGTTCGGGTAATTGCAAACCTTTGCAACCGCTCCAAGATTTGGATTTTATTGGTTACCCTTGATCGAATGAAGATAAAGAAGGATTAGTATACAGAAATTTTGTGATGGCTCGTTCTAAACAAATCTCACTCAAGTTGTTCTCGGCTAGTAATTTATCGAAACCACTAATCCGTATAGAAGTCGTCAGTAATACAACGCAGCCCATGGCTGGCCGATTAAAGGCTGGCAATGGTTGACTTTTGATCGAATTGTATTATTAGTCCCTCATGTTGATCAGTGGCCCATGTGTATTCTAAACTTTTTTAAATGTTTTCATATTGTAGCGAACGTGTACGTATGTGCGATGGGTTGATTAGCGCTGACGCACGCCGAGGGCGGCACGTTTGATGTTGACATCGATCGATACCGGACAATAGACGCTCGAGAATCTTCTGCTGAACTAACAAGTCGTTTTCTCTGGAAAGCGGTCGAAATATATTCGCGCGGTTTCTAGTAATTTCTTTCAGTAAATATATACTCTCGTCTCCGGGTCAGCGAGACAGTTGATTTCCGGACGCATAATATAAATAAAGTGCATTATTGTTTGTCAGACAAATAAGTAGTTAAAGTTTGTTAGTAGTGTTTAAGTGATTAAATAAATAGTTGTTAATAAATAAACAAGTAAACTAGAAAATTCGTTACAATATTAATGCTGCTTGTAGGTCAGTAATAGGACATTAATTTGTCGGAGCAGTAATACGTATTATTCAGCCATTTTCGAGAAAATGAATTCTAAAGAATACCGTGCGCCTTTGGCAAATAGATGCCGTTTTAAAGCAAAACACTCCATTAAATACTACAGTTAATAGCGGATATCAGTATAATAACTCGTCAATTTTCATTCTGTCGATGGATTTTTCCTATTTAGTACGAAATAGTAAAGCTGCTTTTCTTTTTGATTTCAGGTTATTTGGAACAAGGTCTGTTGGTGACTAATCCTCGTAAGTTACGTAAAAACTACTTTTCAAAGAAGAAATGGCGCTCGGACTTTTTGTCGCTTATACCTACAGACCTGGCCTATTTCTGGCTATCCCCGTACGATTGCTACGTAAAAGTGCCCTGTGCAGTGATAGTGAGATTGAACAGACTTTTGAAATTGCCGCGTATGTGGGAATGGTTCGAGAGGACAGAAACGAACACGAACTATCCGAACGTGTTCCGGATATGCAAAGTGGTACTGGCTATTTTGGTACTCATTCATTGGAACGCCTGTTTATATTTTGCTATCAGTTACGCCATCGGTTTCGGTACGGACAATTGGGTTTACAATATTAACGGAACAGTGAATTCAACCCTCACAAGACAGTACATTTACAGCTTCTATTGGTCCACTCTGACGTTAACTACAATAGGAGAAACGCCCGTTCCTGAGAATGATGCAGAGTATCTGTTTGTAGTAGCCAATTTTTTAGCTGGGGTCCTCATCTTTGCTACCATCGTTGGTAATATTGGATCGATGATTTCAAACATGAATTTGGCAAAGGTGGATTTTCAAAATAGAATGGACGGGGTTAAACAATATATGGCATTCAGGTAAACCTGTTAAACTGGAGATACTCATAGTCTTAAAATCAAAATGAACAAAATGTACTTGTATTCATATTTGAAGATGCTAGCAAACATGTGCCAAAATATTTCCCATATTTTTGAACTGTCAACGGCAACCATCAGGTTCAAATATTTGAGGTTAATTTTAAACATTTTCTACTGGTTTAGATCACTGATTAGTATTCGAGAGGTCACCGGTTTGATTCCGGATCCGCCTACCCTGGTACAAATTTTCTATGGTTTCCTTCGATTATCCAGGCAAATGTTCGGACACTAATAGTCCACAGATAATCATTCACTTTTCTTTTTACTTGATTTCGTTCGTCTCGCTTTTCTCTCTCTAATCACCACCCACCCATCCCCACGATTCCTGAAAAGAGGCTGAAGAGGGCCCTACGCCCTACCCTCCGGCTTTGCACTACAGTGTAGGTCGGAGGGACTGCCCGCCCACCAGAGTGAATAGTTGGTGAAAATGAAACACCCAATAGTATACATAGCTCTTTCTTTAAAGAATGGATTATTAGCATTTTTATTGTTAACAATCACCTTAATGTATCCTATTTATGGTTCAATTACTTATCATCATTGTTTACACTTAACAATAATGTGAGACACGTGTTAATAATCAACTGTCCATTGTATAATACCGTAATTTATGATGGTTTGCTACAGTCGTCAATATATAAGCCATTAACATTATTTCTAGTTACTCAATGCGAGATCTAAGAAAAGGCAATCACAAAACAATTAAATTATCCAAAAAGCATTTAAGTATGTTCTTCTGCGAAATGAGGGTTTAATAAACAATTTATGACAAGTAATTGTAATTTTCCAGAAAAGTTGGCAGGGATTTGGAGTCTCGCGTAATCAGATGGTTCGCCTACACGTGGGAAGAAAGCGGTGCACTAGATGAAGAACGAGTTTTGTCAGCACTTCCGGATAAACTAAAGGCCGAAATCGCGATAAAAGTTCACCTCGATACGCTTCGTAAAGTTCGTATATTCCAGGGATGCGAACCAGGACTTTTAGAGGCTCTCGTACTGAAATTAAAACTCCAGGTGGGTAGACAGCTTCCATCATGTTTTTCACGCTTCAAAGTCGAGTGCGGTCTTTTTTTAACAGGTCAAATTTAAATTGATGCGAATTAAAAAACAGATACGTACAAATTTCTGTTTGACTTACAACATTTCATGCTGCATAGGGAGATAGCATACGAAAATTGATATATTGATACCTCCTGGCTTCAGCTATTTTTCGAAAAACAGAAAAAAATGTGAAAATAAAAGAACAGTTTTATTCTTAAAATTGGATGAACCGACTTTGATAAGAAAATTAGATGCTTCAGATGCCTATAGATATTTTTTGGTTTTAACCTGGGAAAAAACATAATTTAATTTATTTTCAATTTCGAACTCAATTATGGAATATATACATATTTAGAATTGATGAAACTTTTAAATATTATAACTGCATTTTAACAAAAAAAAGCAACAAGAATTCTCCCCAATTTATTTCGAAAACAATTTTAATATGCCTATCTCCTATTGCCCTAATTGTAATTAGAATATTTCTTTACAAGTAGTTCATTCAGAGAAATTTCGACAGTTCGTTCAATAGTTTCTTCGGTGAACAATTGCAAGAAATCTTCAGAACAAAATATTCTCGAGAACTTCTTTTTTAAGTACCTACTAATGTTTTAATCAATTTATTGACGAGTAAAATTCGTTTCCGGAAGGAATCAGTGAAAACACAACACGTATATTGAATGATTTAAAAAATTATTTTTCTTTTCTGAAAAGCAAGTTAACATTGTTATGAATCTTTTTAACCTTGAACTGTATGTATCTTGTGTTGCACGAACTTCAGAGTTTATTTGAAAAGTTGAGAAGTCAGAAACTTCTGTCATTTATCACTATAACAAAATAGAAAAACGTAATCGATAATCGTGTTTGACTTTTATGAGTTTTGTTGAAATCGTTTGTATACAAAAGTTATAATATTCTCAACGTTTTACGCAATAAACTTGATCTCATATATTTTTAAATACAATACTACAATGCTAATGTATCATTCACGAGACATTGATTATGCCAGAAACGTTTAATTAGCATTTGTTTCAATTATACCAAATACGATTTACGAGAAAGTCATTAGTAGTAAATATTTGTTAATATTTAACCTTTTACTTACGATGCCGCTAGTGATTTGCCTACATATAAATAAATATATCCACACTGCGTTTACTGTATTTTACATTTTTTACTTTAATATCATATTAAAAGGCAATATATAATCACCTTGAGGTATTTACTACTGACTGAGGTATTTCATATGTTTAACAACGCCTTAAGAAGGTATCTACTTAATATACTGAATCTACGATGCAGCAATCCAAATTTATAAGGAACTGAAGTTGATCGCTGATGACTCTTGGAGAAACATAATGAATATAAGTTTAACAGAGGACTGTGTCGGCGCTAGATGAAAAAACACTCGGTGAAAATGTTCCATAAATTTATTTAGAAACTCTATACTATATATAAACTTAGGTATAATTGTTTTTTGCAATAGCTACAATACGAAACTAGTTGATAAGGTACTCTACAAAAAACAAAAACAAGCTATTTTAAAGTCAATTTATCCCTACAACCCTATAAAAGAGGACCTAATTTATAGGAAAATAATTTATGTAGGAAGTCCCTGTCTAAACATAGCGAAACATTTAAAACGAGATAACATAACCGCTGCTTTTTATAATAATCATACACTAAAACAAATTCTGGTCAATAACAAATGTAAATCAGATCCTTTGCATAATAGTGGTGTATACAAAATTAATTGTAAACAGTGTGAATGTTATTATATAGGTCTGTCTGATCGGAGCATTCTTAGCCGTTGCAAAGAGCATATTGATTAATAAAAGAGAATTCTAATTTTGCTAATCATTTATTAAAGGATAATCATCATTTTCAAAATCAGGATATTCCTAATTAAGTAAAAATTTTACATTTTGCTGATAAAGAAACCAAATTAAACGCTTTAGAAGCTTTAGAAATTAAAAGAAATTATGCAACGATAAAGATAACTAGTTAAACGAACAACTAGATTTAAGCCAATCACCGCTGTTAAACCCTAAGATGTTTATTATGGGTAAAACCAGTAAATAACCCTCATAAACTGTAGTATTATACCTAAGTTTATTGCTTCAGTTGTTACTGAACTCCTGTCGATGGCATAACTGCCGAAATACATAAAGAGTTTCTAAATAAATTTATGGAACATTTTCATTTTTTGTCCTATGAATATAAGTAATAAACAAACAGTTGAAGAAGTTTCACAATTTCTTATTTATTTACCTCTATGTTGATAACGCCCTAACAAGGCGATACGTACAAAGTTAAATAAAAACAAATTTGTGAATCTTCTTCAACTGTTTGTTCATTACTTATGATAAAAAACATTTAGTTGTTGGTTAGAAATTTATCGAAATTGTTAGATATGGATCGCGATTTCTCTCCCATTAGGCCAGTAGTCTGATACACGTACAGCCATACGTACAATTTAGCAGTAAAAATAAACAAAAAAGTATAAATTTAATAAAAATAATATGAAAAGTTTCAACAATGTATTTAAAGAAAAACTCTTACAATTGTTTCGGCGAGACCGTCATTGTCAAAGAGTAGGTAAACAAACTAAATTAAAAGTTAAAATTAACCGGTTAAATACGTATTGACAAGATGTACAAATATAGATACATAAACGTATTTATAACAACTAATTAGCCTATATGGAATTTTCGAACATCATAATATCAACTCACAATAAAGCTATTGTATTCTAGGTAACAGTAAGGGTGTATTATTTGAGCACAATTCTTTCTGGTTATTTACTACATTTTTTCCATCCGATAAAGCTTTTTTAATTTCAAGATTTTCGAGTAAATTTAATTTTTTGCTTTTTTGTCTGACGTGAATTAATTTAATGTTAAGTTTAATGTATGTCCGTTAATATTACAGTGCTCGGAAGAACCCTTAGAATTTACATGGTTTTTTATTATTTACATGTTCTTTTATTATATGTTTTAAGGCTCTGCCACATTGGCCTATGTATATAGCATCGCACTGGTTACAATTTAATTCGTACACACCACTTTTACAATTAAAGTCTGTTTTATCTTTATTGTGTACTAGTAAAGTTTTTAAATTAGTTTTATTAACTTCTACTGTTTTTATATTCAATGTTTTTAACCTAAGTTTAATTTTATTGCTCACATTTTTTATGAAATTAATGGAACAAAAAAAAATTCCTTTTTTTGTTTGCTTGGCTGTATAACATGTTTTTTTCTTGATTTTTAAGTTTTTTGTTTAACATATTATGTACTAAATTAGTGTCGTAGCCATTTTTGTAAGCTAGGTATTTAATTGTATTGAGTTCTAATTCAAAATTTGTTTTATTTAATGGAATAGATATTAAACGATGTAGTTGAGTATGGAATGTTGAATGTTTTATGTTTGAAGATTGGTTCGAATCCGCGGGTATGATAATGTCTGTAGAAGTGTTTTTTCTAAACGTATTAAGTTCGATATGATTGTTGTATTTTAACTTTTAATTTAGTTTGTTTACCTACACTTTATTAATGACGATCTCGTCGCAATGGTAAGAGTTTTTCTTTAAATACATTGTTGAAACTTTACATATTATTTTTATTATTTATCATGTTTCTTCAAATATGCACCAACACTAGTTTAATATGTATAAATTTTACCCATTTTCGATCTTTGTTTAGTCTAAAAAGAATCAGTCGAACTAGTCAGTAAGCTTCAAGATTTTCATACACCTGTAAACAGTCACTTAGTTTCCTTTAATGTCGTTAACATGTTTCTCAATATCTAAACCTCAGAGTGTTTATATCTTAGAAAAAACGGTTAAAAATCCTCTTCTTACAAATGAACTTTTATCAGCTTTACGATAAGTATAAACCAAAAGAACCATCAATACAACAAACAATATTTCTAGCAGAATTAAGGCGTGACAATGAGATTTTCTATAAGTCGATATCTCTATGAACAACATCGAGAAGGTCATTTTGGAAAACCCCATGCTCAATAAACACGTTCGGTTTTGGTACAGATACGTAGAAGACGTTAGATACACAAAGATAAATAAATTCAAAAATTCATCAATCAACAATGCATACTTAGTGATTATTTATTGTTATCCATTATAACCAAAATAAAACAAAATACATTTTTCTGAATGGTGTTTAAGAAATTTCTTAGAAATCAGTCGTTATAATTAATTTGCGATCTCACTAACGCCACAATTTCGCTTATAATATCGTCTTTTAAAAACAACCCTTGAAAAAGATGATGGATGATAGTCATAAGCGCAGCAATGTATTCTAAGCCCCGTATTTCCTCTTTTTTTATATTTGGATTTTTTATTTAACTAGAGTTAGTTGCGAGAAGATTAACGACGATTTACGAGGACAGCGGGGCGTGATAAGCAGCTCAACATGCAAAACTTTCAGCGCGTGGAATGCACTAAATTGTTAATAAATTCGGGCGTTGCTCGAACATATTTGGGATTCAAAATTGCCATACATAAATTACTATACAGAATGATTTATTAAGAATATCAAATAATGGAATACAGATTTCATTTCAAACAAAATTATACATAAGTGTTAAACTCTTAAGTCTCTTATTTATAGTTTCAAACTCAAGACTCATAATATTTCAATCATGAAAGATGCCAACAGCTATTTTATCAAAAACCTTAAAACACTTTATTATATCCCTTTTTACTCCGCCCGTTGTTAAAAACAACTAACTACAGAGCCCGGCATCTAAGGAGATTCAAAAACCATAAATCATCGGATGCGCACTAGCCAAGCTTAGCCCCTTTAGGGCGGGGATAATCAGTCGGCAGGCAGAATGATAACTGCTCAGCATGGTTCAGTAAGCATAGTGGCATACAGTTTCAAATTAACAGAGTAGGGAAGTGGTTGTTACGGTAAGTAAATCAGTTAAATGAATTCACTTGTGTTCCGTGTTCAGTACTATTTCTCTCAGTGATACGCGCCGCTGAACTACAAGTTGACGTTTCGGTCCAGCTAACATATATTCTTATTGGCTCTTTCATTTATTGCTACGCTTAAAGTTTCCGCCCACCTACCTGTCAATCTGACCGTCACTGAATCTCCTTAGGTGCCGGCCACTGTACACTGTTTACTTTTATAATCCATTTCATTGAAACATAATTTCAAAAAAACTTCACTTTGACAGTTTTGATCACCCACCATCGGGAACTAAACATTTAAATAAGTAGGAGATTATATCGTGGATAATAGTTCTTCCTTTACTGCTTTTGGTAATTATTGTTAGTATTTTTAACTCATGGTGGTCTGTTAAGACATTGTTAAGTATTTATACCTGCGATGCTTATATAAACGTCTTCGGGATATTATAATTACCGTCCTCCCTAGTTTTAGTGACACAGCTGCATCGAAATAAAACAATTCAATTCATTGTTTATTGTTCATTATTGTTTTGCTAATAACGCATTACTCGAATTAAAATGTATTTGTAATGGTAGTACGCACACCATGAATTTTCTTATGTAATTGAACAAAATTCAATCAGGAAGGGTTGATCGATAAAACGCAATATTGAATAAACTTAGAAACAAAAATGAATTTCAAGAGTCTAGAATATATGTTATAGTACTTACACGTGGATGGCATAATCATAACTAATACTAAAAGAATACAAAATGTTGAAAGGTTTTATGGCCTAGTTCATACACAGAACTCTTAAAGATAAAACTATAACCAATTTATGTATAAATACATATGTACAGTTTGTCACAAACCAGAAAGTGACAATGTTTCCGAAGCAATTACTATGAGAACGATTATTATCATTCATATCAGTATTTTTTTAATATAGAGCGTTTAATTTTCATTCTTGATTCTAAATTAGTTAGAGATGATTCGTGTATGTTTAGAATTGATCAGTACGCATCTTATTAATCAACATACGCTGGTCCTTCGAGCTTATTTATATAGTTTTTAATCAAATATTACATGTGACACAGCAATGCACCGACGCAAACACCATAAATTTTCGTCAAGCAAGCCCAGCTCACCAACATGGTCTTTATAAATCCTTTGAACTCGTTGACTGAACAATTACAATTATTACGTATTAAACTTTATTTTGTTTCACAAAAAAAAGCCTGTTACAAACGGATTGACAGAAAAAACAGGCACAAACAAACTTTTTATCGATCTAAATGATTTTTGTTCAAAAATAATGACTAACTTCTGATAAAAAACAAAGAATTCTTCTTCGATTTAAAGATGCGTATAAAAGTTAGAAGTAATATTTGTTACAAAACATGTATAAAGACGAATGAAAAGAGAAGTTGCTATTTACGTCTATTAATAAGAAAATAAATATTATCTATTGTGTCTTTTTGTAACTGAGAAGACCGACTATTCTATGGTCTTAATACCTGTCTTTGTTACAAAATATTTCATCATAAACCCATAAAAATATGTTGTAGAATAAGCGATTTTTGAAGAAAATCGAGAATTAAAGTATGTAGGCTTTCACGGCCGGCGTTATTATAAGAATGATTTTCCGGGCTTGATGGCCGTGGTCCTAAAGCATGTTTTATGCCTGACGATTCGCCAGCGAGTGCGGCTGCATCTTCAGAGATATTGAGGTCGTCGAAGCAGCTTCCTGTCTCGAAGTTCTCTTCTCGGCGGCCCGACAACACACACGATAGGGAAAGACAGGAAGCTATTTCGACGACCTCAATACCTCTGAAGATGTCAACCACAGTCGCTGACGAAACGTCAGGCAGAAAACAAGCCTTTGGACTACAGCCATCAAACCCGGAGAATCATTCTTATGAAAATCAAGAATGTTTTCCATTTTGACACATTTTCATCAGTAGCAATCCTGCAATCGATAATTCTGATTTTTGTAACAGTAATATATATATATATATGTTACCTGCCAAACCCGATTTCAAGACAAACTAGTTTTACCTAGGCTAAACTAGTTCTTCCTATACGCGATAGGATTAACTAGTATAGCCTAGTCCAAACTAATTTGTCCTAAGCCCGATAAGATAAACCAGTCTAGGCTAGTCCAAACTGATTTATCCTGATATAAATACGCACACTGTAGGATAAACTGGTGTGGCCTATTGTAAACATTATAGTATATCTAGATAAACTGAATAAAATACTCCGTAATTGGAAAAATAATCATTTCTATTAAGACCATAATGATTCGTCGTTAAAAGTTATGGATAATTGGTAATACAAACAATCATACTATAACAAATAATAAGTATTTTTTTAATAGAAGCAATAATCATATCTCAATTATTAAAATTTCAGATGAAGAAACTTTTTCTTGGTTACTAACTTCGGCAACGTTATCATCACTGTCTCCTATCAGGTTAGGTTAGGTTAGGTTACTATAATGTTTATAATGTTACACTAGGCCACACCAGTTTATCCTATCGGGCTTAGGACAAATTAGTTTGGACTAGGCTATACTAGTTAATCCTATCGCGTATAGGAAGAACTAGTTTAGCCTAGGCAAAACTAGTTTGTCCTTAAATCGGGTTTGGCCGTTTTATAGGTGCCTCTTCTCAATTTTATAAGGTGTGAGGGTGCTATTTGAATATACGAAAATAATAAAATTTGATTGTTCACAAAATAATGTATTTAATATCACCATGAAATCTTCTGTAACGGCTAAAATCCACTAGATGGCAGCAATTGCCTCTATGTTGTTATGTTTGGCCGGTAACATATATGATATATGCGGAGGTTTATAAATTAGGTATCTACCTACATACAAATATGAAGTTAGTATTCTATAGAAAGTTTACCTTTTCCTTATATACATTTAAATCGTTTTTGTTTTTCAAAAATTGTAGGAACTCTTGGAAATTAAAAATGTGGCTACTAAAATATACAACACAATAAAGCCATAAAATCGACAAACAACATCGACCGGATGAATAAACTTCCGGCGCGTATAAATTCTCCGAATAAATTCCATTAAGGAAAGATCGAATAATTTTTCTTCCGTTTACACTTTAGGTCTTCTCTCCGAAGGACTACATTTGCAGAAAGGGAGACGTGGGCAAGGAGATGTATATAGTGAAACGTGGGCGCTTGCAAGTCGTCGCTGACGATGGGAAAACCGTTCTGGCGACACTCGGGGCTGGGTCAGTATTCGGTGAAGTGAGTGTCCTAGAAATCGCTGGCAATCGAACAGGAAATCGACGAACGGCTAACGTCAGATCACTCGGATATTCCGACTTGTTCTGTCTAGCGAAAGAAGACTTATGGCAAACTCTTGCCGATTACCCAGAGGTATGTCACGGTCATGCAGTTGTACAATATACATCTTTTAACACTAGAACTAATGATGTTATATATATTATAGTTATATATATTACAGTGGTGTTTATATATATTTTGGAAATACCATTAATTATTAAATGTACTGAATAATACTGAGTGGTACAGATCTACCTGGCCATTTAACAGGTTATTTTCGGAAATTTTTGATGCTTTATGTACTTCTAAGGATTTTAAAATATTAAGTTTAAAGCCTTTATTTACATTAAAATATATAAATCCATATTTGCAAACCATTTTTTAGAAACATGCCATCAGTTTCCTACTATAGAAAATCATAAAATTATTCATAATGTAAATAAAGGCTTTAAACTTAATATTTTAGAATACTTAGAAGTATACAAATCATCAAAACCTTCCGAAAATAACTTGTTAAACGACCAGGTAGATTTGTACCAATTAGTATTATTCAGTACATTTAATAATTAATGGTGTTTCCACAATATATATAAACATAACTCTACATCTGTTTATATTCATTCAATCTGAATCATTTATCTGATAATGACAAGCGATTTTTCGAAACTATAGTCAAAAGGATTTGTAAATAAAAAAGTGATAATAAACAAAGTAGTGTTTATTCATTTATCGTTTAATATAATAATTCCTTAATTATTTATAAAAAAACAAACAGATTGCACTTTTCGTCAAGAACTTTATCACATTAGAAGTACAACTGATAATAATTGCGTCCTGAATACATTCACCAGTTAGAGCGTTCAGTTCTGAATTCTCGGCGTTATAACGGCTTCCGAACACTTTGGATCATTCAATACAAATTTCTGGAAGCGATGTAATGAATGTAAATATCTATTGATGTCCATCATTGCATAGATGATCCATAAATTATTATAAACTTTGAAACTGCTAAAGCCGATATTTTGACGAATCTTGGTATAAATAGGTATAGGTCATATTGACTATGGAAATTAAAATCGGTGAGAGGAAATTGAATAGTAATTATTAACTGTTTCTATATTTTAATAAAAGTCGTAATAAAATTCTAGAACAATTACTTAAATTATATATTTTATATTTTTAAGCATGAAATTTGAAAACCGTCAAAATGACGGTTTTGGTAGTTCTAGTATTAAATAATTAATAATATAGTATGGAATTAATCTAGACAAAAGGATCATTTATCAAATAATTAGCAAACATCTATAGATGGTGTTCCGCTATCTGTATTTATTCACCTACATTGAAGTTGTTAAATATTTTCATTTGATTAAATAAGATTCCGTTTTTGCATGTTGTCGTATCATTTTGTTTTAGGCAAGGGCAAGTTTAATGGAAAGAGGTTGCCAACTTTTACGCAAAGACGGTCTTCTGGACGAAGAAGTGTTCAAAAGGGCCAAACAAGAACAAGAGTCGGTGGAACAAGCGATGAAGAGACTCGAGTCGACTGTCGAAACTTTACAAACGCGGGTTGCCCGACTTTTAGCAGAGTTTACAGCCAGCCAGGCGAAACTTAAGCAACGGCTTACTAGGATAGAGATAAGGTAAATTCCTGTTTTTGATCACACCATAAATACTATAGGTAGGTACGTATTTCTGCTTTTAATTAGAGGTAAACTTTCAAGTTATAAAATAGTCAACTTTTCGAAAGTTTGTTTGCAAATAATAAATGTAGAGAAACAGTTACGACTCTGGCGTAACTCTAAACAGTGATAGATTAACTCTTCGGAGACCCTAGGTAATTGGAATTTCGAGACCTTGTCATCATAAATTATTTATCTTTTAATGTTTCTGGATGAAAAGATTATGAGGAAATCAGGGACTCGCAGTCTTAAAAGAACAGTACTTATCACCACGTCGTTTCTATGTAAGTTGCAAATCAATATTCATTTGGTCAGGTTTACTTTTCTTGACTTTAGAATATGTATCTGCATAGTTAAGGAATATTTGAATATTGACTATTAACAACGTAAAATGGTATGATGTTTACCTTATTTTATAATGTTGTTTTAATTGTATTTACGGCAACAACATTTATCAGGTATTTCCAGAATTTCATTGCATAGTCGTATTCTATTATAACTATTTACTGTTTCTTTTGTTCAATATGGATTGCACTCCAATAAACTAATTTCTGTATTGAACATTTTATAGGCTTCCTAGAATATCAATCAACTTTACCGCGGTACATTTATTGTACACCTAGTCATATAACCACACACCAAGCGGCGTTTTGTAGTATTTTAGATCATTGCTAAGCATTCGGGAAGTCACCGGTTTGATACCGGGTCCTGGGGTATAATATTATTCCATAGATAATCTTTAACTTCTCTTCTGTCTTCATTTCGTCCGTCTCATCATTCCCACCCTAACCACATCACCCACCCATTACCACGATTCCTGAAAGGAGACTGAAGAGGGCCTTACGCCCTACCCTAGATCGGAGGGACTGCCGCCCACCAGTATGAGGAGCTGGTGGGAATAAAGCATCCAAAAATTAAAAAAAGTTTTATTTCGTGCGACTACCGATCAGAACCCTTTTTTGATACTCCCACTATCATTGAATATCATCCCTTCACGTAGCACCTCTGTCTCTATTCAATTACTAATTAACGTATTTTCATAACACCTTCAATCAAATTAATCCAAAACACCCCCACACTTTCCGAAAAATTATGAAATCTCTAGCAAATCAGCAATCAAGAAGATTTGTAATTTGATCCTTCATTCAATAAGTTTATCGCGTTTCGAGTAACATTCAAACTATTCGTGGTGCATGTAATATGAAACATATTCCAATAAAAACAACCAAAAAACTGTTTGTTGAAAAAAGTACTGTAAATAAATATCCAAAATCATTTAATACCACAATTTTTGTGTACAATTTAAAAGATAAGTTTCATTAAGTTGATCAAACTACAGCGACAACAATATATTTTATGAATTTTTAAAATATTACTTATTACTGAAGTTTTAGATAGACATTTAATGGATTGAATTTTTCTCTAGTTTAATACTAAACAGATGTTTAAAAAAAAGTCTGCTCGAATAAGAGTCGGAATAAGGGTTTCAGTACCATGGAAATTCATAAAAAGTACAGTGCCCGGCACCTAAGGAGATTCAAAAGCCATAAGCTTAGCCCCTTTAGGGCTAGGATAATCGGACGATAGGCAGAATGATAACTGCTCAGCATGGTTCAGTAAGCATTGTGGCAAATAGTTTCAAATTAACAGAGTAGAGAAGGGGTTGTTAGGGTAAGGAAATCAGTTGAATGAATTCACTTGTGTTCCGTGTTCAGTACTATTTCTCTCAGTGATACGCGCCGCTGAACTACAAGTTGACGCTTCGGTCCAGCTAACATATATTCTTATTGGCTCTTTCATTTATTGCTATGCTAAAAGTTTCCGCCTGGCTACCTGTCAATCTGACCGTCGTTAAATCTCCTTAGGTGCCGGGCACTGTATTTCTGCTTAGTAACAAATTTAATCATGATCAAAAGCTAAATTCTCTATTTTAAAGGGAACTTTCATATGTTTTTTTAATTATTTATAACTTTGTTCTTCGTTTTATAATTTGTAGCTCGATGGACCCAGTAAAAAATGTATATAAGAATTAAAACCATTATTATGATGACCCTACAATGTTATCGTAATTAACCGGTCAAAATTTTATTGCCAACATCTACTTAGAATATTTTAATTGATGAATGTTCAGAATAAACGTGTGAAAGCCCGCTATTTCACAATGACGAACAAATTTTTACTATTATTTTATTATTTGTATTTGATAATACAATTACTTATCTTTTTCTTTTATTATTTTAAGAGCACTAACTTTATTAAAATAATAATCGTATCTCTGACAATATAATTAGCATCGTATTGGATAAAGTTAATTAGAATTCTCTTGTTAAACTTATGAGGTTGAATCCAGAAATAGCTTCCAACTACTTCCGTATGGTTTTCCGTTGTAATACAGCAAGCAACCCACCATTAAAACTGGAACAGCGATCTAAGTTTTAAAGTTGGAAGCAATAAATTATCTGTTCCTTTAGAGTAGAAAAAGGAAGATAGCGGATTACTCTAAGTTAAATGCTCTAAATTTATAGCTTTTTTCTTAACAATGTCCATGTTAATAAAGACACCTTAATTGTATAATCGAATCTATATTTACTGGATGGAAATTCATTATGAATATTAATAAAACACCAATTTGGTTAATTTCCATATAATTGTTTAATCACTTAACACGTGTTTCGCGCGCACTGTGGCTTCTTCAGAAGTTTTACATGAAACTTAATCTATCTTACAAGGTTTGTTGTTAAATACTATTGGGGTGGATGGAGATAGAGAAGAGGTCAGCAATGGTGAGGTACTTAATTCTGTTTGTTCATTTATAATATTAAATTATCCCTATTTTTATGCTTATCTATTTATAGTATTTCTAAAAATGACAATTTAAAACTATTATTGTGTATGGTATGCAAAATTTCAAAATTATCATTAAAAACATGGTCATGGTGTATTAAATGCTTTGCGTAATTTGAGTCTGTTCTTTTGTGAAGGTAGGATTTTTTATGGTCGTTTATTCTAATATTGAAATTTCGAGAAGTTTTTCCTATATAGTAATTGTTACTTGAGCTGCATGAAATTTTATAAACACCGGATTTGTTTTTATTATCAATTTTGTGTTTGTTATTCTTAATTAATTTGCTTAAAGTGTTATTCGTTTTAAAAGCTACGTTATAGTTAAGACTTTTTAATAAAGATAAAATACATTTGGTTTGTTTACCTAAATATGTTAACACTCTGTATTTTGGTTTTCTCAATTTTGAGAGGGTATATTAATTTTATTGCTTTCTTGTGTAGTGTTTTGTTTAACATATTGTCTATTAATTGTGTGCTATAATCATTGTGAACTGCGATTTGTTTAATTATGGAAAGTTCTTTTTTATGATCTTCGGTGGTCATAGGGATGTTTACTAATCTGTTGGGCATGCAATGAAAGGCAGATAATTTATGTTGTATTGGGTGAGATGACTTATTGCTGATAACTGTATCTGCGTGTGTTGGTTTATGAAAAATGGAGAAATTATGTTTATTGTTTATTTTTGTTATTGTAAGATCAAGGAAATTTATTTTTATTTTATTATTAATTTCAACTCTACTGTGAATTTGATGTTTGTATGGATGTCATTTAAAAGTTTAAAAAACTCTCTATTTGTCTATTTTAAGCCTACAAAACTAACTAGGACATCATCAACATATCGAAACCAATACAAACACCTTTTATATTGCTGGGAATTTTCAATAGTTCTTTCTAAATTGGTCATGAATATTTCGGCGAGGATGGAATTTATGGGATTACCCATTGTTAGCCCATCGGTGCAGGTATAAATTTCGTTGTTGAACTGAGAGTAGTTTTGGTTTAAACATACGGATAACAATGAAATAATTTCATCTATAATAACTGGATTAGTATTATTATTCTCTAGTAAACTTTTTATTATTTTAATCATGTCAGCAGGGGGTACTGATGGAAATAAATTGGTTACATCAAATGAAACAAATTAGATGTATGTTTTTAATTGTCATTTCTAGAAATACTAGAAATAAATAAGCATAAAAACAACCATTTAGTATTATAAATGAACAAATAGAATTAAGTACCTCACCATTGCTGAACCTCTTCCCTATTCCCACCCACCCCAATAGTATTTAACAGCAAACCTTGTAAAATAGATTAAGTTTCATGTAAAAGTTCTGAAGAAGCCGCAGTGCGCGCGAAACACGTGTTAAATGATTATACAATTATATTAAAATGAACCAAATTGGTGTTTTATTAATATAACTTAATTACTTCAAAAAAATGGTGTTAAAATAATAACCAACTACCAATATAAAGTACAGTTTGATGTAATTACTTTACGCATTTGTTTAGGACAATTCTCAATCACAAAATTGTAAATTACCATTAAGCTCTTTTTAGTGGGGTGACTTTATAACTAGGGCCGTAAAAAGCAGTTTTTTCAGTTTTGTCTTTAGTCGTTTTTTGTAGTAATTATCTTGGTATTAGTATTGTATACTGAATATTGGTCTGATTCATTAAATTAGGTCTCAATCTTGCAAGAAAGGAATATTTAATAGATGTTTTTACATCTACGCTACTTCCAAGATTCAATTTAATAACTCCCAATTCTCTATTGGAATTATTTGCTGTTAATTAATAGAAAAAAATGTTAATTGAGACATAGTGAGTGACAGAACTACTTTCAATTAATGTTTTGCATATCGTGAATCATATGTATACGACTTCAACGCAGACATATAGATACTAATTAGTATTACTGGACCGTGGTTCAATTTGGAAAATTGGAAACCAAAGTGAGTTTGCAATGAATATTCTGCTTGTTAATTAAAACAGATCGCAACGGGACTAAACAACAATTTGAAAAAGTATTTTCATTAAAAGATATTGTAATAGCAATTCGTTTTTATCAGATTCATAAATTAAACATTTAAACTATCATAGGTGTATTCTTGGAGAAACATCTTAATAAAGAAATTCAAACAAAAGTGTTTGTGCAATAAAACATTATTGAATATCCAACAATTGTTTCGACTTGGTCGGCCATTATCAAGAGTACAGAAAATTTTACTATGATTGAATTAGACAAGCAGTGGTTATAAACATGCATGGAGGGATGGGGTTACAAATAATGAGGGTTTAAAATTTGGAAATGACTAAAGGTGTGTTATATGATTTTTAGAATTTCTTTTTGGTTGTTTACTAAATTTTTACCTGCTTAAAGGGCATTTCTAGTTTCTCTAAGAGTGTGTCATACCCAACCAAAAATTAGGAAACTCACAGTTATATAAAAATAGTTTATTTATATCACTATTTACTGTCTTCTAACCGTCGAAGTTTTGTCACTAATTTATGCTGTTATCGAACATTCCTGATTATTTCCGGAAACTTCTCGTAATTTCCTATTCTCTCAGCACCATTGTGTTTGTCGCCGGCGTATGATTTATGACCTCAACTGCCGACCTTATAGATCGCCGTCTTTGAAATTCGTTCATAACAATATTAAAAAATTAAAATGGATCTATGAAAAATGTTTTCGCGTTTTAATTAGATACTTACGTAAAAATATTAGAAAATAAACTTATTTATTTTGCAAATAAATTGTTTATAATATTGTAAATGTACACAGTAGGGTTAATTCCTCATTCGGATTAGCTGACTAAATACTTAAAGTGTACGATTTAATTTACATTATCGACTTTCTATGTAATAAGACTATAGTAGAAGGATAATAAGCGACATTTGAGCCGTTCAGTGCACACATCGATTAACTCCATAAAACAAAAAGTTGAAAAATGCGATGAAGTGATGTATATTGTTTTTTAAAATTTCTGTTATAATATAAATTCAAATATATTATGTAGAATGCATAAATACAGATATAGCTTTCATTTAACGGTATATAAAATTAATAAGAAAGAATAGCCAAAAAATAATCGTCAGTAATGTTACATTTTTTATGTGACTGCTGGAGTTAATCGATTTGGCAACTGAAAAAAGTTATAAAGTTAAATTCAGTCTTTATATTTTTAAGTTTTTATTACGGAAAAAGTTAGTTTTTATATATTTTTATTACAGCTTTTCTATAAAAATGAATGTTGACAGTTCTGTTATAATATATTTTTCGTGATTAATTCATAGCAATGTGGTTTTGTATTCCGGGCTTTTTGGCCGTAGTCCGTGGAATTCGATTATTCCAAAGTCGTAACTGTCAGCACAGTCACCACTGAAGATGCCGTCAGCGAATTTCGGCGAAACGTTTGGAACAATCAAATTCCATGGACCACGGCCAGAAAGCCCGGAATACAAAACCACATCGATAGACGCCGGCCGTGAAAGCCTAAGAACTACAGTAATTCATAGCAGCTTTATTTTAGCAGCATTATTGTTTGGAATAATTCAGAAATATTATAAATATTGTCTTATTCATCAGCTGTATGTGAGGATTCGTCATTTCGATTTGTTGTCAAGTTTTTATAGTAATGGATTTTAGCAGGTCCATCATGTCTCTCCATTTTTCCCTTGTCACAGTTCTACCTTTAGGCTGATCTATATTTTTCAAACTTTATTCATTATTTATATTTATTAAAGTTCTCAATCATTTTTACATCCATTTAATAGATAATACTTCTTTTGAAATCTTGTATATAAAAACAATTTTAATATTTTATACTTATCTAAAGAAACTTTCAGCGCAAATAATATTACAGCTAATTTATTGAAAAAAAAATAACATCATAGTAAAAAGCATTAAAACTCGTACTGTGAACCTAGACATAATTTGCCTCTAGAAACTAAGAATAAAATTGGAGAGCCTGTAAACTAATTAACCGCTTTTAAGAAAACAATATATATGACGATGCCACGAACAAACGTAGTCATTAAACTTATATTAATCCTTCACTTTTTTGCGTATAGTCCGCCAAACATGTTTTTTATACGATTCTCACTTAAAAAACTACACCTTTCTACTGCTTTACAGCGTTCGCATAATGGCCGATTATAGAACATCAACTCTAGTTTTTTAGTGTTTCTTTACTTTGTGGAAGACGTAACGGTAAAATAATAAGACTCAACAACAATAAACTTAACACTTTGGGGGGTGCAACTATTGTGAAACACTTAAATTAAAATTTAAACATTAAAACAAGCAGAGTGTATCTTGACGAAAAGTGTATGTGAGGTTTTGAAAGATCTTTCTGGTATCCTCAAATCGCACGCTAAATTAATGGCGAACCATTGTAGTTTCTTTGTTTGTTAAATCTGAAAACTGCACTTTTTAACTATTTATTTACAATATTAATAATTATGTACAAATTTGACAAAAAACGTGTGACTATAAAATTTTAATTAAGTATCAATTGATTAATAAGGTAAATCTCTTATTACAAGTAAGTTCAGAGACAGAATCTCTTTTTTGAATCTCTCCGTTTCTATCGTTCCTCCTAATTTTATAACTTTCTTTGAGGGTGTAGTCAATTTCTAATTGGGAGATTTTGCAGTGGGTACGTTTAACATGACAATTATGGCCCAAAATTATCGAAAAAATGCAAAAAATGACGGTTTTTCCCATTTTTGGGCATGTTCCGGTCTAAAAAACAAATACATGAAAAACATTAATTTTTATTTCTCCCAAATGGAACCTTCATGTCCTATGAAGCTATTGAAAAATTAAAATATTTTTCCTAGCTTCAGTTTAAGTTCTAAAAATCTGAAAAAAATCAGGCTAACAGAAAATTCAGGGATGGGCGAGAACGTGTTGAAAATGAAAGTAATGATTGACGCCCAAGAACAAGTCTTACAAATGACAACATCCGTACTGTTTTAACTATTAAACAAATCTCATCAGAAGTGGGTATGTGGGTATCAGCTATGAGAGTGTTCAATCTATCATCATTCGCAAGGTTGTTGACCGAAAATCAAAAACAGGCCAGGTCGGAGATCAGTGAAAGACTTCTGAATCGACTTCGACAAGAAGGGGAAGTTTTTTGAGGCGCATCGTTACTTGTAATGAGACGTGGGTCCACCACTACATTCCTGAATCAAAAATGGCGAGTAAAGAGTGGCGAAGAAAGGATGAAGGCTGCCCTGTCAAACCTAAAACCAAAACCCGTCTATCAGCTGGAAAACTGCTTGCGACTGTTTTCTTTGTCTCAAGGGGAGTTTTGCTCATTCCTTTTCTTCACGATCATCGAACAGTGAATGCGTCAGACAATGCCAGACCATAAACCATAGTTTTGTGAAGGAATAAATCGGAAGAAATGGTCTGGAAAACCCTCGAACCTCTATAATCTTCCTTATAGCCCTGACTTGTCACCCTGTGATTATTTTTTTGTTCGCGCCCTTAAAAAAATCACTTGGAGGCATACTTGGAGGCAAAAGATTTGAAAGCAATGAAGAAATAGAGGAGGATGTGCGCAAATGACTGACAATTCGCAACCCTCCCTCAATCTTTTTATTAAGAAGGATTATTTAAGCTTCCACATCGGTGGCAATAGTGTGTAGAACATGTAGGTGACTACATTGAAAAATGTTAAATGTTTAGTTTGTGTGTACCATTAATCAATAAATTTATTTTACAAAATTACCGTTTATATTTGATTTACCCTCGTAAATATTTGCAGTGACATGTCATACTTAACAATGTTCTACTTTATAGGTCCCAAAATAAAGAAGATGAAGCCCAAGACATTTTATCTGCCCCTTCTACGAGGAGAAGACTTCGATCATTGGACGTAAGAAGACGAAACTCAAATTTGGACGACATATCCCGCCACAAGACGATGTAGCAATGCCTTAAGGAAATATTTCTAGTGCATTGTTTATATATCAAAAAAACTGTCAATGTACATATATACATAAGCACTTAAAGCACAAATATACATTATTATTATTATCATTATTATGAATGATACTTTTAAGTGAGAGTGAATCAAATCGAACGGCTTTAACCAAAGTGAATTAAGCAACACCAGCGATAGATTACTAAATTTAATCGTATATCTGTCTAAAAGTAAATCACCGCTAAAATAATTATTGTTAGGTATTTGTTTACAAAACGGGAAAAACTAATTTTCACTAATAATAGATACGCTTTGCAATATTAATTATAAAAGAATGCAGTTGCAACAATATTTTAATTATTACAAAATACTAATGGAAGTAAAAAATTAGTAACAACTAAATTGTTTTAAAAGGTTTACTGCTATAACATAAAATATTAATGTTGACGCCTCTGCAACATACCGTAATAAATCCGCTGTTACATTACCGTTCATTTTACAACACGTCGATAGTCGCCTTTATATATTTAATCTGACAATAGGGTAGTGTTACGTCATTTATTAGTTATTTCCAGAGACGTGATTATAATATGGACCGAGCGTAAGCAATGTTCTCTGTACTAGAAAATGATGTAATTTGGGTTTGCAACCAACAAAGCACATTCAGGGACACGTATTTAAGTTTCCCATGCGCTAAATGGAAATTTACAGACTTTAACGATTGAAAATCATTTACAATAGCATGTAACATACAAAACAAATATATTTAAAACATATTAAACTTATTTTAAGAAAAAATAATCCTGTTGTTTACAGTAATATATGTGGAATAAGTGAAAATAAAGTTAATTAGTAACGCAAGTAGATTTCTCGTTCTGTGGATGATTGGTATATGAAGTTGATAAAAAAGATGTGATGACTGTGATTAAATTGATGTATATTAACGGTACTACTATTTACATGTATTTTACAAAGTCTGATTTTATGGTTTAAATAATAGTAGGTAATATTGAATTTGATAAAATATGTTTCGTAAGTTTTTGTTAGTAAAAAAATCTAAGGTATGTGAAGTCGTTCATTATGTGTACTCTGTTGGAAAAGTTAGAAAAATAGTATGTTAGTATGTAACCATATTGTTCTAATATTAAACTAGTTTTATATTACTTTAACAAAAAAATAGTTCATAAAAGTGTTCACCAAACTCAAACTTTCTAAGTGAAGTTAGGAGCGCTCTTAATAATTCTCGCGTTTCTGTCCCTTAATTCGCAAAATAGGTTGCTTACCCAAATGGCAACACTTTATAAACGCAAGGCGCAGTCTAGTTATAATTACGTCTCTGGTTATTTTCTCAAGAAGAATATATAAAAGCAGTGTAAAACAAAATTGTTTCAACATTATCATCACCACTTTGAGTAGAAGACAATCTATGTGTGATTTAGTTTCTTTTATTCTGCCCATTTGCATCGTTGGTTAACTGAGGGACTTAAGTAAATAACGCTTTAACATAAGCTTTACTCAATTTCCAACGTCTTAAGTAAGTCCTGCTTAGTTGTTTAAGGTTTGGTAATAACGCTAAAATTTGGTAATTTGTAGGGATTTTGTGAAAAAGTACTTAAATATTTAAAGGGGTTATGTCGTCATGGTTGTGTTAGCTGTTAGGGTTGTTTATCACCATGTGATGGTAATTTTTTCCAGGGTCGATTCGGTTTTGCGAAGCAAACACACAATTAATGAACAGAAAAGCAAAAAAGCTAAGGGGATAATGTCTCCGGCGCAACAATATGAGCAAATAATGTTACCCTTGTTTGGGTACATTCCTAGGGTTTTACCATATTCTTCTGCTAAGCACTTTTCTATTAACTAACGTATCCCTTCAATGAGTTTTACAAGATCTGCTCACCCGTGAGAAGACTCCCTCTTCCACCCGTGGCTCACCAATTCTATCATCCCCACGCCAGACCCATAACGAAATACCGTCACAATCAATAACAGACCGGCCAAAACAAACCCGTTACAACCACTACCCGTTTAGGTTAATTTTCGACATATTTTACCTTACAAACAATTTTTAAAAAAATTGTATGTTTTGGATGGACATCACCAAAGTCATAAAAATTATTGTTTATAACATTTACCTTTTAACCATTATTTATTTATAAAATCGTACAATACAAGATTTATTCTTATTGTGACAAAAATATTTGGACGATGAATGAAAAAACACGACTTTTTTTATCACTTTATTTATTCACAAATTCTTTTGACTATAGTTGTCAAACAAATTATTCAAATTGAATGAATACAAACAGATGTACAGTTTATATATATATATATTGAAAATTCCATTAATTATTAAATGTACTGAATAATACTGAGTGGTACAAATCAACCTGATAATTTAATAGGTTATTTTCGGAAAATTTTGACGCTTTATATATTTCTAAGGATTCTAAAATATTAAATTTAAAGCCTTTATTTACATTATGAATAATTTTAAGATTTTCTATAGTAGAAAACTGATGGGCTGTTTCTAAAATATGGTTTGCAAATTTGGAATTATCTTTTCTTAATCGAAAGTGTTCGTTTTAACGAGTTCTAAATGACCTTCCAGTTTGGCCTAAGTAAAAGGAATCACATTCTGTACATTCTAGCTTGTAGACTCCAGTTTTTTCAAATTTGTCAGTTTTATCTTTTGAATTAAAAAGTATGTGTTTTAAAAATGTGTTTGTCTTAAAACTAACTGTTAGGTTGTTTGCAGATAGAACATTAGCGAGTTTTATTGAAATATTACCAAAGTACGTCAATGATATGTATTTGCATTCTTTGTTTTTTGTGTATGGGTATATAGACTGCCATTCTATTTTAAATTGTTTTTTATGGATTAAATTTTGAATTGTTCTTGGATCAAAACCATTATTTTTAGCAATTGTTAGAATGATGTTTAGCTCATGTTTTAATTTTTCGTTTGAAAGGGGGACTGAAAAAGCTCTGTGTATCATAGAATTATATGCTGCAAGTTTGTGTGAAAGAGGGTGATTTGAATTATTATGAATTGTTACGTCTATAGAAAATATTAAAATTATTCATAATGTAAATAAAGGCTTTCAACTTAATATTTTAGGATCCTTACAAATATACAAAGCATCAAAAATTTCCGAAAATAACCTATTAAACGACCAGGTAGATTTGTACCACTCGGTATTGTTCAGTACATTTAATAATTAATGGAATTTCCAAAATATATATTAAAAAAAACTGTACATCCGTTTATATTCATTCAGTTTGAATCATTTGTTTGACAATGACAAGCTATTTGTCGAAACTATAGTCAAAAGAATTTGTGAATAAATAAAATGATAAAAACAAAGCAGTGTTTTTTTTATTTATCGTTAAGATAATTATCACAAAGTAACGACCGAATCAATCCAATTTTTAAAATATTTTTATTTTCACATTATTCTTACTCTGCGATAAGTTACGAAAAGAGATGTTAAGTACCTGCCTTAAACCTGAAACTGAAAATTAAGCATCCGATTCTTAAATGTGACTTAACCTACGATGCAAACGATTATGAACTACTTAATGATAACATAAGTCGTACTAATTTACTTCGGTGTAAACGGGCATACGTATTTGATACGCACCACACTACACTATAATATAATTTGATAGAAAAAATGCCAATATAACCATTAATTTGTTCTTGTTATTAATTAATATCATTGCAACTGTATACTTAAATGCAAAAGTAAAGGTGTAAAGCTTGGCGTTATTATTTCTTTTGTGTACAGCTAAAAACTAATTAATGTAGTTAAACGAACCAAATGATAACGTCATAGATGCTATCGCAAAACATATCTAACATATAAATAATAATTAAAAAAAAACATTAATGTAACGTTATTTAATGTACAAAAATATCAAAATGATTATTGCATTGTGGTACTACTGGTAGATATAGATATTACAAGCCTTATATATATGTGATAATAATTTTAATATTCTTAAAACAAGTAGAATTATTATACACCGTGTAGATATACATATATATATAAACATATATATAATATTATAAAAACATTGTACCTGTTAAGTTGATGTTTATAGTAGGCAGCTAATATTTTTTAAACGAATATTTTATTTAGTCAATAGGAAGGTAAAATGCCATCTTAAATTAATGTATTATTATTAATTATTTATCAATTATTGACGTTGTAAAGAATAAATATAAATTTTATTTGGAATTGTTTTGTTTTCCTTTCCGTACCTCGACGTTTAAACACTGGAATTAGTTTCACATTATAAGAAGATTTGTTCTTTTGTTATAAAGCTCTTTTACGCCTAATACATTAAAATTCCATACAACATTTGATTAAAAGTTGTATTGAGATCTCTACGTTTTGAGACTAATAAAGCCTACTTTGCAGCTAATAACTTTACAAAATCAATAATATGGAATTTGCGTTATTATTGAGACAAATAAGCAAACAGGTGCGTAATTTAATAAACAGTATGTTTTGATAGAAACAACATATTCCAGAGCATTCGAAACCATTAGATTTCAAACTTATTTATTCTCATCAATCCACACAATATATACGAGGGTGATTTAATAAGTCCGTGACTTTTTTATTTTCCCTCGCAGTAACTGTCATGGCAACATTATTTCTGTTAAGTACCATATGTCTGTAGACTACTGTAAAAATGATAGCCATTGAAAGCAGCTAACCTCGTTAATTTCCACAATAATGGAAAAAAGTAAATTTCGTGGGCTCAAGAAGAGGTTTGATAAATACGATTACTACGGAAATTCTGCAGCGTCGATTTCAATTGTTAAAAAGTGGTTTACTGAGTTCCGCTGTGGCCGCACCAGTACAAGTGATGCCGAACATTCAGGTCGTCCAAAAGAAGTTGTTACGCCAGAAATTGTTGACAAGTGCGTAAAATGGCTGAGACTGTAGGTATCTCAATTGAGCGAGTGCATCACATTTTTCATGAATATTACGACATGAAAACCTCTCGACACGATGGGTGATGGGTGCCGCGATTGCTAACGATGGATCATAAACACCACCGTGTAACAAGTTCAAAGGGGTGTTTGGAGATATACAGCCGCAATTCAAACGAGCTTTTACGCCGCTTCGTTATCTTAGAGGAGACATAGGTCCATCACACCACACCAGAGACCAGAGACCAAGCAACGATCGAAACAGTGGGTTTCTATGAGTGAAGACGAGTCTATCGGCTAACAAAGTCATGGCCACAGTTTTCTGGGATTCAAGCGATGTAATTCGTGTTAATTATACTTGAAAAAGGTAAAACGATCAACGGCAAATATTATTCAAAGCTGCTGGATAGATTTGACACTGTTTTGAAGCAGAAACGAACGCATTTAGCCAAGAAAAAAAATACTTTTCCATTAGAACAATGCACGGGTTTATACGTGTGTAGTCACCATGGCAAAATTTCATCAATTGGACTACGAACTGCTACGTCATCCACATTACTCTCCGGATTTAGCCCCCTCCGACTATTCACTGTTTCCAAACCTGGTAAAATGACTGGGCGGTAAAATATTTGGGGCGAATGAAGAGGTCTTCGTGGAAACAACATTTTGAGGGCATTGAGAAATCTTATTATTTAGAAGGAATAAAAAAGTTAGAAACGTGATGGACTAAACGTATCGAGCTAAAAGGAGATTCTCTAGAAAAATAAAATGATTTTTTGCCGAAAAGCTGACGTTTGCCTTTAAAAGTCACGGATCTAAGTTAACTAACGAATTATCAAAAATCAGGAGTATTACCAAAATGAAGACAGGGAAAGATGACAACGAGAAGCAAAAAGTGACCAATGACAAATCTTAGTAGAATACGCAGAAACAGTTGGAAAAAGAAAAGGATTAACGTACTTTGCCAGTTAAGAAATGTACAAAAAAGGAACAATAACGACTTCAATCAAAGGCAATTTAGTGAACAAAATATTATATAAAGAAGCTACTGGAAAAGGATATCAAATAAAAAAAAAAAGAATAAAATTCAAAATTATCACGTACATTAGCTCAAATAATAAATTTAAATTGTAATAGAAGTACAAAACTATATTCGAATGTCTTAACGGTACTGAGTACAATTCCGTATCTTTTAAAAATTGTCTAACAGCCCAAACAATATCGTCAAGAAATTCCAAAAAAGGTTTGTAAAATTATTCTCATTGTGTTTTGTACTCGTTTTGTATTTCACGGAATGCACCACAACTAGCAGTAATTATACCAATAAAGGACAAAACAAATGAAGATTATAAATCAGATTTATATAAACTGCTATATAACTCTTTTATCAGAAAAAGAGAAAGAACAAGAGTTAAAGTGATAATAATAAATTAGAAGCCAATCATGTTTAGACGCTTAAATGAAAATAACCATAGTTTTAACACAGATTTTTAAATCCTTCACATGAAAAATAATTTATTTAAATTGAGTATTCAATATTAACACAAACAAAAGTATTAATATATTAATGTATTAGTATAAACATACCAATCCCATTATTAATGACGAGATTATATTATTACTTGAAACTTGTATAAAGCAAAATCAGATCAATTCAAACATTTACTCAGGTAACACGGGTTTAATAATGGGAAATCCCTTGGCAGAAATATTCTTGTACCACATTGTTGAGTCTGCTATTCAAAAATTACCTCTATTTAAATGTTGTCTTTATTACTTCAGGTACGTTGATAATATTATAGTCTGTTTCACCGGTTCAGATGGACAATTACACATGTTTTTTAACCAAATTAATAATATACATAAAAAATATCATTTTCACAATGGAAATTGAAAATAACAATAAAATAAACTTTCTAGACTTAACTACTTCCAAACAAGATAAACATAATTTTTCCATCTTCCATAAACCTTCATACACAGATATTATTATACACAACTCATCTTGTCACCCTTACCAACACAAACACTCAGCATTTTATAACATGTTACACAGACTTATCAAAGCTGCCTTGTCAGAAACAGACTACAATAAAGAACTAAATCTAATTAAATAAATTGCCATAAACAATAATTACAACCCGCCCATAATTGACACTCTATTACAAAAAATTTCATACACTCAAAAATTTTCAAACATATTCCCACTCGCTAATGATAACATAAATAAAAAATTCAAACTTTTAACATATATAGGGAAACCATCACTAACAATTAATAAATTTCTCAGAGACAACAATATAAATGTATCATACAAAACGAATAATAACCTTAGCATACATATAAAAAATAATAACGACAATGCAGAGAAATTATCAAAACCAGGCATATATTAACTCAATTACGGTTCTTGTTCAAAAATTTATATAGGTTAGACGGGAAGAAATTTTAGAATTCGTTTGAACGAACATTTTAGGTCATATAGAAACAAAACAAACGATTCTAACTATGCCAAACATGTTTTAGAAGATAACCATATATTTAATTTAGATCTAAAAATTTTACACATTGAAAATAAAAGTTTAAAACTTACACTATTAGAATCTAAAGAAATTAACATATATAAAAATACAGACATATTATTTAATGACCAAGTAGATATAAACCCTTCACCACTATTAAATCTCTTCCCTCAGTCTAATGAAGATGCACCACCCTATTTATAGACATCTACTCTTAGGTGTTTTAAGTAGATTTTGTACTTCTGAAGAAGCCCAGTGTTGCCAGAACACGTGTTAAGTTTATTTAATAAATTGTGGAAGTTATCAATTGTGTGTTTATTTCAATATGTTAGACTTCCATCAAATCAGCTAATTCGATATAATTTATTTAAAAGTTTGAGCTTTTTACAAGAGGAAGGCGCTCCAAAAATATAATGTAAAAGGCGACCCCGTACCACAACATCAAATGGAATACTGACAATGCATTAGGATTTGAAGAACAAGACTCAAAAGCAAACGTCAATTACTTATACTTGACTTGTACTATTTAATGACTTGAACGTCAAAAATAACCTAATTTACAATGTAACTGTAAAAATTCTAAGTGAAAATGGTATTATTCACACATGCAAGAAAACATTTAAGTGATGTCTGTTTCGGCCATTCGTATACCATTTATAGCACCATTTCTCGACTTTTGGACAAACAATGTCACTAAATACTATCACCAACACAGGCTAGAACGCAATTGTTGCTCTCGGACCCGTAAGTATCTTTTATGTTGAAATCAAAACTACAAATAGAATATTTTCAAATAACGTCAACAGCATATTTTTTCGAATAACAGTTGTCCGAGGTTTTCTAATAAATTCTTCATCTTCTTTTATATTAATCAAGATTTCTGAACCATTTCTCTTAATTAATGTTTTTATAGAATTAAATAGAACACGAAGTTGTTGTTTCCCAGATCATGAGCCGATATCCAAAATTGGTAAGTATGGTGATGGATACGTTTTAAAATTAATTTAAATTCTTATTTGTGCGTTTTCCATTTAGATTCAGTATGCTGTATACCAACAAAACCGAATAAATGCATGAAAAAATGTACGTACCAACAGGAGTGGCTTATAAACCCAATTTATTAATACCTCTTTAATTTTTCAGCATCTAATTGCAAGTTGTCCCAGAGTTGTTCATGCACTATTTCTAATTCAAGAGGTTAGTATTTTTAATACGGCATACCCAGTATCTCTGATTTATACGAGGGTAAATCAAACATAAAGGGTAATTTTGTAAAATAAATTTATTGATTAATGGAACACAAACTAAACATTTAACATTTTTCAATGTAGTCACCCTGTGCTCTACACACTTTTGCTACCGATTTGGAAGCTTGAATATTCCTTCTTCATATGAAGTTTGAGGGCGAGTTGTCAGTCAATTGCGCACACACATAAGTAGATGAGTCTTCTTCATTGCTTTCAAATCTTTTGCCTCCAAGTAATTATTTCAAGGGCGCGAACAAAAAATAATCACAGGGTGACAAGTCAGGGCTATAAATAGATAGATCTAGATGCTCGAGGGTTTCCCAGCCCGTTTCTTCCAATTTATTCCATTGATTGTCAAAACTGCAAAACTGAGGTCTGGCGTTATCATGAAGGAAGATGTCTCGAATGATCATACTCGCAGTAAGCCGCATTCACTGTTCATTGATCGTGAAGAAAATCAATGAGTAAAACTCCCCTTGCCCTTGAGTTAAAAAAAACAGTCCCAAGTACTTTTCCGGCTGAGAGACGGGTTTTGGTTTTGGCTTTAACAGTCAAAAGGGCAGCCTTCACCCTTTCTTCGCCACTCCTTACCAGCCATTTTTTATTTGGGAGTGTAGTGGTGGACCCACGTCTCATCACAAGTTACTATACCAATACGCCCAAAAGAAAACTTCCCTTCTTGTTGAAATCGATTCAGAAGTCTTTCACTGGTCTCCGACCTGACCTGTTTTTGATTTTCGGTCAACAACCTTGCGAACATGGAACCCAGCGACCACTAATTTTTCTAAAGCGAAGTTCATCAGTAGTGGTGGATTGTATACTCCCATATCTGATACCCATATGCCCACCTTCAACAAGCTCTCGAACAGCACGGATTTTGTCATTTGTGAAACTTATTCTTGGACGTCTATCATCGTCGATCATGACTTTTATTTTCGATACGTTCTCGCCCATCCCTGAATTCTCTGTTCTCTGACCCTCGTACACGTATACACTCGATTCTGAAACAGTGTAGCATCCCCAAACTGTGCGTTCAAACAAGTGAATATTTCTGATGGTTTAACGCCTTCATTGGTTAAAAACTTCATGATTTGCATGATTTTGCTGTGCAACAGACGACGGTACCTTGCACTCATGGCTGTATGCGGACAGAACCGAGCGCAGCTAAGTCGGTTTACCCCTCCTCATAAACCAAACAACACTCGAGTATCGAATCCTCTAGATTGGAATTACGTGTTAAGTGAAATAGTAATGTGGTGACAGAAATAATGGACAGAATATTTTGTGTTTGTGTAGTCGTAAATTTAGGGATTAGAGTAGATAAATTTAAGTTTCAAATTTTAAGTAAAGCGTATGAGAATGATGATTAGCAGATGTAGAATGTAAGTAAGAGCTGTGTAGGAGTATGAGCGAGGAAGAGAGTGTACGAGAGTGAGATGGATGCGTGAGAAAAGGCGTAGGTTAGGGATGGAGGAGTGCGGGGTGGTGAAGGTGGCAAACCTCCCTGTGGCTAGTTTTAAGTTGAGAGTTTCTGTAGATTTAAAGAAGAGAAGACGTTATTTTGTTTGTTCACTTTTTCCTTTTTTTGTTAATAAATTCAATTAAAGTTTTATTCATGTGATCTCCTGATTGCTGTAAACCCAGCTAAGTAGGGATTAAATAAAAATATCCACTACAGTAAAATTACAGTTTATATTTGATTTACCCTCGTATATCCTAGCATATATGTATAACACAAAAATAGTTCAAACCGCAACACCAAACCACGACAGTAAAGCCCCTGACAAACGTAGATACTGCATCTAAAACGATTCAATTTTATAAAAGGAATCGATTCTCTTGAAAGAGCTAAAGGGCTACGCCGTAAGCAGTGGATCAATTCATGCGATCCTTTTTTAAGAGTCATTCGAATGAACGATTCGTTCGCTCAGCTCTTATTGTCGCGATCCACATGTGGTGGTTTTCATAAAATTACTGACCAAGAACTTAATGTCCTTTTTAAAATCTGTTACTTTTCAGGTTCACCATGTAATGTCCCAAAACCTGAGAAAACCAAAAACAGTAAGTGTCTTTAAAAATATCACGTATCTGCTTAGATTATGGCAAACCACACACCAAAAATACAAATTCTTTATAAATATCGAATAAGATTCTATAAATATAATTTCTTATACTGAATCTCTGATTGATGCTACAGTGTTTATGTTATAAATGATATTTTTTCTAAGTGCTTAACATTTTTTGAAAATATTGCTACATAAATTTGACGTTTGATAATTTTAGGTTATAATTAATTGTGCTTTTTAAGTAAAATATGTCAACTTATAATTAAATTTTAGTGTTTTTATTTCATTTACTGTCTCCATTTAATTTCAACACATTGTTACAAATAGAAGGGTTGTGAATCTATTCAAAATAGGTATATATGTCCTTGTAAAGTAATGGATGTGAAGCGAATATACTGTACAATTCATTGTTGAAACAACCATATTTCAAGAATATGCCAAGAAATACTGAAACCAGTTCACAAGGTGCGAAAATTTGAATGTACACTTCCGCTGACTGTATTTTGATAGAAAAGAATTATGCAGAGTTTAATAATTATCTCAAATCAAATAAATATAATTTTGGTATACTTAAATATTTTAATATATTTTTTTTACCAGAAAATGAAGTTAGTCCTATAAATTTTAATTTGAATAATAACATGTTTGTTCAACTGGACAAGTTTAAATACCTCAGTGAGGCCTTGTCCAGTTTAATATCTTCTGTAGCAGTTAAAATCCACTAGATGGCAACAATTGCCTCTATGTTATTATTATATTAACAGTTTTTTACGGAACATTACAGCTTGGTCAGTAATTTATCGAGACTGCCTATGGCACGCTGAAGAGTTTCTAATAAGAGCGAAATCGCGATCCGTGTCTAGTGGCCTCGATAAATTTCTGACCAGAAACATAATAATTGTTTTTAATTTGAATGTTATTGTAAACAATATGTAGATAAAAGATATCTTGTTTCAGCTTTATTTCTATTTTTTAATTATCCCAATACTAATAATAGTACTGAAAAATGCTAGTTGTCTCTCTGATCGATTGTTTTTAATCATAATAGTGAAATATGTTTACAGAGGGTATATTATAACTGCATAAATTAAGATTTTTTTGATTTGAGACACCCTGTAGATACATTTATGATATGTATTCCAGAAGCAACAATTTCTTCATTATCGCTGGATTACGACACCACCTATACCCACAGTCAATGTCAAAATAAATATCGAAGAGCTTCAGGTATCACATAACCTTATTTTAAAAGCAAATGTATATGTTGTTACACATGGCCAAAGTGAATACTTCTTATATCAAATTAGTTGAGTGACGTGAAGGAGTTAAAGAGAGAGAATAAAAATAAGTATCTTTAAGTTAATTAAAGTCTATAGACATGATTCCGAAATCTTCAGCTTGGCACATAGAGCCCTTGTACACTCCTTTCTTTTTAGTCGGCGACTTAATCATTGTGAGGATATACGAGCATGTAGGTAACAATTCTAAATTGGCAGACTCTTCAATAGAGTTGCTAGACGTAGGAAAATATCCCTACATCTAGGAAATTGAGATCCCACTAACAGAAGAGGGGATTTTTAATCAATTCTAAACAAAATGCAGGAAATTCTTATTATTTCTGAGAAAATTTTAATCGACAAAAACAAAAAACAAGCTGCGATCCCTGCGGTTCGCACGGTCAATTTTCCAGTACGATAAACGAAAGAAAGTAGTTAACCACACTCTGCACCATAGTCTATAATGTTCGGGGGGCCTTAAAGTGGTTCGATCGAATAGAATGTTGCATACTGTCGTGAAATGGACAATACCGCCTCAGCACTACCTCTCTTGGAAAAAAATTAGTGGGGTGCAAGTATTATCGTTTAACTTGTTTATTCGTTTTTCACGTCCTTGGTCTGTTAACATAAGAAGTAATCACTTCAGAATAGTAAAATTTTGAAATTATTAAAGCGAAACTTCTTTTGATATGCCTAAACGAACCTGCGTAGCAATTAACCTGCCACGTGAAATCATTTACCCCTTATTAGGCAGCATAAATTATACGTATGTACAGTAGGAGTGTGACCCCAACACTTTCAACATTACACCTATTATTAAAGCATAATAATTTGAAAACAGTAGTAGTGTAAAGTTGACATTGGGTAAGTACTACGAAGGAAGTTTCTCTTCTGCTATGTGTATTGAGTTGCTCACACCTCAATTGTAGGGTTCCGTACCCACAAAAACATTTGGTTGTTTCATTCCCACCAGCTACTAATAGGAGAGGACGGGTGGTTCCTTCAACCCACACTGTAGTACTGGAGAGTAGAAAGGCAGGTGGTGGTTAAGGAGAGACAGATGATATATGTAAAATAAAAGACTTGGACGAGAGCAGTGACTTCCCAAATGCTAAACTATGACCTAGACCATTAGACTTCGTCGTTCGGTCAGTACCCCTATGGGTACAACGGGACGAATTTATTTATTATATACATATATTTGGCACTCAGAGAAATTTCAATCTTTAGATTAAAATTTTGAAACCAATCCGAGTCAAACTCAAACTCTGATTTAGTTTAAATTCGGATCTTACCAATGAAATTGCCAAATACATGCATAGAATGTATAAATGCGAACGGGACTATTCCTTAAAGGCCGGGCGGTATGGTCTAGTGCTCTAGATCATTGCTTAGCATTCGGGTGGTCCCTGATTCGAATCCGGGTCCGGCTGCTCTGGACCAAGTTTTCTGTAGTTTCATTGGATCATTTAGGCAAATGCTGGGGCAGTAATATTCCACAGATAATCCTTCACTTCTCTTCTGTCTTTATTTTGTCCATCGTTCTCTTCTTAACCACACCACCCACCCATTCCCACGATTCCTGAAAGGAGGCTGAATAGGGCCTTACGCCCTATCCTCCGGCTTTGCACTGTAGTGTAAGTCGGAGGAATTGCCCTCTCACCAACTACGCACCCATAAGTTTTTATTCCTTAACAAACTACAATCTATGTACATTTTTCGCATTGCGGTGATAAATAGCCGATTAATATTTTCAGTGATTGTGTTTTATTGTGGCGTGAATCTTGGCAAGTTACGAAAACATTACAGATTTAATTTCCAAGAAGGCTTCTCATTTCCATACAAATTGGCAAATGTTTACTAAATTTAGTCTAATTCTAGTTAAATCTCAGTGTAAAAGACAAATACCGAACGATGGTAACATAATGTGGTACGGAACCCTCAGTGCGCGATTAATTTTATTTTGTACTATCTGCATTGTTTTGGAAAATGACTGTTAGTTTCTTTCCAGGTGCCACTGCAAACAACCACGACATATCTTTCTATCGAAGTTTGGGCAAACATCCATGTAGACTGAAATGTCCATTTTGTGGCGAAAAAACGATTACAAGAGTTACATTTATTCCAACAAGAGCAACAGATTACTATGCAATACTCTTGATACCATTGTTCTTATGCTTTCTGCCATATTTGATGAAAGGCACCAAAATGGCAAAGCATGACTGTTGCATATGCGGAAAAACAATCGGAATAGAATAATAACAACAAAAACAATAATACACATATACATTCCTTATAAGTTAAAAATCAGGTAAATGTTGATTAAGCCCTTTAGCTTAAGTAGCTATTAAAAAATGGTAAAAGAAAAGTTTAAAGTTTCGTCCTTTTACATGAACAATTTTAGCCATTTATAAATACAATTATTCCTTGGTGGTTTGCCATAGCCTGCTAGTACCAGACCTTAATAATAAGATACAAAACAATTTAGGAAGACGAAGTCGGCAGTAAACAGTTCGACTAAAATTAAACAATTTTAATACCTTCTTAATACATCATACCTTCATAGCTACAGATTTCTAAAAATAAAGAATTGAAAGGATTGAAACATGCGTTAAGATGGAAGCACTGCTAACTTCGTATTCCTAATTTGACCCAACTGTAGTCAGGATTATTATCTTAATTTTTTTATTTCAGGAAGTAAAACCTGTGATCCCTTCTACTTCAGGAAAATGGGTAGACATCCAAGAAAGATGAAGTGTCCTTTTTGTCGCGAAAAGATCTGCACAAGGGTCATCCTTATACCATCACGAAAAACTGATTATTATGCAATAGTTCTATGTCCACTCTGCTTATGTTTCCTTCCCTATTTTCTGAATGCTACTAAAATTGCTAAACACCAATGTCCCATTTGTTGTAGAACACTTGGATTGGAATAAAGATGTCAACAATCATCTCTTGTATGCTGTTTACTCTATTTAAAGCAATTCCTCAAACGGTACCTATATTGTAAAACCAATATTCGGGTTAAAATAGTATGGTCTAAATGAACGGTTAGATTCAGACGTTTCGTCATCAATTGCGGTTGACATCATCAGTGATACTGCGTTGAAAACGTGGGCAAAGATTATACCTCGAAGTCTTGGTAGCGACTGAACCTTCGCCCAAGTTGTCAACGCAGTACCACTGATGATATCAACCGAGTTGCTGACAAAACGTCTGCACCTTACCGTTCATTTAGACCACGACCTTATATAGTACACACATTCTTCTTGGCAAATAGGTAATTGTCTTTTAATTTTTTAATTAGTATTATTGTATATTTATTCAATAACAAAACATTTTTCAATACAAAAAAAATGGTACACTAATACAGTGTTTTCATGGGAAATAGATTGTACTGAGTTGTTTTCAAGCTTTAAAAAGTATTTTTCATTCCAGTTTTTTTTAATTAAAGTAGTAAACATTGGAAAATGTTCCTTTTTCTGTATACAACAGTAAAATTTGGGAACTACTAGATCAATTTTAGTGAAGTTTTCACTAAGAGCATTATATCTTCGTAATTGCAAGGACGATTTAGTCTCATTATCGCAAGGATAATATTTTTTGTATAAATTTCTTTCTTTTGTCTACTACACAAAAATTATCTAACAAACGGGATTTTCACTATTGTAAGCAATAGGACCAGAAGAAATTGGGAGAAAAGAGTTGGGACCACAGTTGGGTTCAACATTGATGTTCTTATTTTGATTACTGGTAACACAAAAAAATTAAAAGAAATATTTCGTGTAGATTTATATAGGATTATGATATAAATTCAAAGAAACGCCAACAACTTCATAAACAGCATTTTATTGCACCAAATGTACATTTCAACCACCATGTAGTCAGCTTCAATAGTAGGCGCTGAATGAATATATTTTTTAAAGACTTACTACTATAAGTGAGATACTCTTGTTTAAATAGGGTGTAACAGTCTTATGAAGTAAGAAAGATGAGAGGGCTTTCTAAATGTGTCAAATTGTTGTTCATTAAGTTTTTTTCTGTTTTGATTCATGAAAATTCATACCAATTCAGTATAACTTTGACATAATTTTAATCGATCTAAACAGTCTAAATTTTTGGAGTGTTTTTTATTTTTTATAAGATGTTCAGCTACTGCTGATTATTTCTCTGGTTGTTTTCATTTTAAATGGTATAAATGTACCTTAAATCTCATATGAACGTTTCTTTTAGTCATGCCAACATAAACTTTTTCGCAGTTATTACAATTTATTTTGTAGACCCCTAATTTATTAATGTTGTTGTCTTTAGCGTTACGTAGTAAACTATACGGTTTCTGTTTATTGTTGGGATAAATTGGTTGAAAATTTAGTTCTATTTTTCTTAATCATATTATTACTTAATGTTGTGACATCTTCAATGAATTTATTTATTACTATTATTTTCAAATTAAATGTTACAAACGACCAAATTGAGGGATTTTCTAGCCCGATATTTAGGACATAGTTCAAGTAAATTTACGAGTAATGTGTAAACAAGTTTTAACTACCACCCTACTTAGGTATAATCTATAAATAGTTTTGCCTTTAACTTTTAATTTGGTTCTCTAAGCACTTTTTGACAACGATCGCAAGATTGAAACAATATTGTAAGAAATTACCAAATATATTTATGAAAAACAACAAACTGTGTTTCTGTGTTTTGTTATATAAATTTATTACCCGCCTAGGCGGAGTTGAAAGTGACGTATTAACGGTAATGGCTGTGACATTTACATTGAATAAGGTTAGAAATCAAAATGTCAACATATCAAAATTTCACGTGAAAGTTCTTAGCCAAAACCTTTTAGGGAAAGTATTCGATATTATGTTACAAATGTAATATGTGTTCTAATAATGAAACCCACGAATCAATTTTATATGGTTCAAGACTTGGTAAGTGTCACAAGTGTCCTAAACCGAAGACAGACACCGTATACTTCTGCACATGCTGTTGTACGACCGTATGTCCATTAGAATGTAAAAAGGACAATTACATAACATTATGCATTCAGTCGTTATGCAAATGTTTATTACCGCGCCTTCAAATACATAAAAAATATTATATATGCCCCAAATGCAGACGAAGAGTTGTAGTGATAAAAATATAGAAATAGTAACAATCTTTGTTTATTTCGTGTAAGAAATGATATTTTTTGTCGGAAAAGAATAAAATCATACAAGATTTTCTTGATTAAAAACTTAATAGAGCATCTGACTGAAACTTATCAATTTATCAATTATATCAAACCATGTTTGACCAATAGGAACAATTTATTAGTTCAAAATTAAGAAGTTATTGGAATGATGTCTCTATTTTTCACTCTCTACTACATCATTTTGAAGCCTGTTTAAATGATTCACAAATATTGTAAATCAGACTTCAGTACATTTAACATACCTTAAACAAAGACATTTTCACATACATATATATGTATTAAATTAATCGAATTGATCTAGATATCATCAAAAAATAAGATTTGTAAGCACAATAATTAATAATTTTTCAAAACTTGAAACACCCGTTCTAATGATTTAAGTTGATTACACTTCTTACAATTAATTATAACACAATAGATTGGAGATTTTAGCATGTATACTATTAAACTTATTTTTTTTTTGCAAAAAGCTGGCAGCAAACCATAATTTTGAATGAATATATTTGCCACGTACTTGCCACGTAAAACGACCACCATCATTTGACCAAATAACGTTACAATTACGTAAATTTGTGAATCAGTTCTAACGAAGGTAACCAAGAAAATCTCTTCTCAATTAATAAACAACTTATAATTATAGGCAGTCTCGATAAGTTACTAACCAAGTTGAAAGTTCCGTAAAGAACAGTTAATATAATAACAACATAGAGGCAATTGCTGCCATCTAGTGGATTTTTTACATTATTTTGTGAAAGTACAATCAAATTTTATTATTTTCGTATATTCAAATGCACCCTCATACCTTATAAAATTGAGCAGAGACACTTATAAATGATCTATATGTTACCGTCCAAACCCGATTTCAGAACAAACTAGTTTTACCTAGGCTAAACTAGTTCTTCCTATACGCGATAGGATTAACTAGTATAGCCTAGTCCAAACTAATTTGTCCTAAGCCCGATAGGATAAACCAGTCTAGGCTAGTCCAAACTTATTTGTCCTGATATAAATACGCACTCTCTAGGATAAACTGGTGTGGCCTAGTTAATACATTATAGAGTATCTAGTTAAACTAAATATAATACTCCGTAATTGGAAAAATAATCATTTTTATTAAAACCATAATGATCCGTCGTTAAAAGTTATGGATAATTGGTAATACAAACAATCATACTATGACAAATAATGGGTATTTTTTTAATAGAAGCAATAATAATATCTCAATTATTAAAAGTGTTATTTATTTTTACATGGAATGCTTTGGTGGCCCTTAGAATTGCAGAGTATCATTGCTCTCTTGCACTGGAATCTGTTTGTGGAACAGTTTTTTTGCAGCTGAATCTCACAAAACCTATCTATCATAACCTAACTTATTTATATCAGGACAAATCAGTTTGGACTAGGCTATACTAGATAATCATATCGCGTATAGGAAGAACTAGTTTAGCCTAGGCAAAATTGGTTTGTCCTGAAATCGGGTTTGGCCAGTAACATATATACAAAAAAATATATAACTAATTATTTTAAAAGATACAAAATCCCTTATTGCTGATAAATTGAACCATATATTCAATAAAAATCAATAAACAAAGTAAGAGAGAACTTGTAAGAGACACATTAACTGAATTGAAGGGTTCTCCCAAATAATATAATTTTGTAGTGTTTACTGAATGTTATAGTCTAGTTTTCTCGCATTTTGAAAAGTCTTGTGTAAAATACACATGTACATCGCAATCAGCTTTCCTTTTAATTATTATTGTGCGGAATTTAGACAAAACTATTGATCCCTGGGTAACCAAATGCGAAATTTTAGCTGGCTATAATACTGACAATTCAGCCACGCTCCTTAGTATATGTAAATCATTGATATAGAATTAATTACTTGACGGAATGATTCCTTTGTATGTTTGAACTACCATTAAAACATCTATGATTTATGTCGAAAATGTAAATCCCACTATAACGGTGGTAAGAGAGTTTGGTTGTCAGAATGGCAGATTCGGACATCATGTCTAAAATGAAGCGTAAATTTTAGTTTATAATTTTTTTAGCGATGATAAATGACTAATTGCTGTATTACAAAAAAATGTACACGCAACTGCGAAGATTGTAATAGACATCGTTCATTATGTAGATCGTGCAAAAGCAAATCTTCCTCGTATTTCTGTAAGCCGAAGCCGAAAAAGTGTTGTAGCGAACATAAGAAACGGAAGAAAAAATGCAAAAGAACATGCAAATATAAATTGAGAAAGTGCGAGTCATCCAGGTGCAAATCGAAAAAGTGCGAGTCATCCAGGTGCAAATCGAGAAAGTGCGAATCAACCAGGTGCAAACCAAGCAAGTGTCGAGTGAGAAAGTGTGACAAAATTGCCGTAGTTCAGGTAGATAAAAGTAACTGTTGCATCCAAAATAACCTTGAGAGTGAACATTTTGACTTGGGAGGTCGGAGAACTGGCAGATCTATTTATTTCTCGAAATACCGTAGTAAACAGCTGGATGCCCTCGAGCAGGAGTGCCAAAAGCAGGCGAACGATTTTCAAATGAGATGTATAGATCAGGGGATCGAGACCGACGATACATTACACGCTATATCCAAAAATATTCCAGGTGCAAAAGTGTTCCTCAGAAGGGGCTCGAGTAGAAGTCGCTACAGTTACAAAAGTCCTCAATGTTGCAACAAGCCCAAGCCAAAAAAACCAAAACCGAAAAAGAACAAAAAATGCCAAAAAAAACAAGAGTGTGTTAGCAGGAGAAAGTGCGACAGATATCTAACACTTAGTCGATATTATAAGGGTCAATTTAGACCTTATTACGATCCCGCACCTAAATGTGAAACCGACTCGGGAATCTCCTTGAAACCCAAATATTCGGCTTTTTCAAGAGCTCAGAGTGAACCTAGAAAAATTATGTACAAGGTACCAGAAACCAGACGCCAACGAGAAGGAAGAAGTCTATCAGCTCCGGCCAAGAGCACATCTCCTACAACTAATTTCTACAACGAGTTTGACGATAACTCAATCAATGACTCACGGAACAGCTCCGATGATGAAGAACGTGCGAACCCTGGACGTAGTAGAGCTGATTTCGACGCAAGAAGGCATAGACGCCGCAACCGTCAAATTCAAGCGACCAATCGTTATCAACCCCGTGTACAATCAGGATCTCTACGAGATTTACATCACACTTGTGATCACGAAACAAACGAATACTCCGATGATGAAGAATGTGCAAATCTTGGACGTAGTCGAGCTGGTTCCGACGCAAGAAGACGTAATCGCCAAGTAACCGATCGTTCTAAAACCTGTCTGCAATCAGAACCTCTACCAGTTTTACGTCGCCGTGAACATCAAATACATGAATCAAGTTCAGAAAGGTCATTAGATAGCCTGAAAAGGTGTCGAAGATCCACTGAGAACGTTTCTTCGATGGTTTCAGTAACTTTTAAGGATTCACGTAGCTCATCAACCAGAAATCGATACTTCAATAGAAATAGCAGTTCTCGTGAGAATAAGAGCGAATTACTCATCGCCGTAAATAAGGGAAACAAAATTACATCTGACTCAACTGAAGGCATCAACTCAAGCACTCCATTAGTGTCAGTCAAGCAAGGTAGCAGAAGTAAATATTTTAAGAAGTACTGTTTACTTACGAAGAAAATCAAAAACGCAATGAAAAGGAAATGTAAAGTAAAATCTCCAAAACGCGAAGCAAAATATTCAAGAAAGAAGAAAATTCAAGCGGGTTACAAAACAGTTGAAACATCTTATTCGGATCCAAAAATTAACATACTCAATCGTAATAACTTGAGGAAAGACATAATAAGTAGTTGCAAGTCTAACAATAATTATGACGGAAAGGTAGTTCTATCAAATACAAGTTTAAATCAGATTACTTCGTGTGAACGAAGAAAGAAACGGACACATATTCATAAAGACCAAAGAGGTATAAAGATGCATACGTCAAGAGGAAAATATGAGCCGTATGGAATTGAAGTTGCCTCAGAAGTAACAGATGAAGTCGCAAATAAAGAATCGTCAGAAGATTCCTATATTTCTCCTATCCAATACAGGAGAATTACTTATGATCCACAGAATTGCGAAAGTTGCGAAATAATACCTAATAACGATTATAGAATACGTGCTGGATCATCTGAAAGAACATCTGACGATAAAAAATCAAAAAGGAAATATAAACAAAAACATCGACGCTCCCAAGGATGTTGCCCGGATGATGACGATTATTTGCCACGTTTCAGAAGAATGGCACATTGTATTGAACCGTGTCAAATAAATAGAGAAGATTCTATAATGAGTATAATCGTTGAATCACACAAAAGGAAACCAAAACGGCGAGCCATAGATGAAAGAGGACAATGTTGCAACAGCAGCCGTTCATGTGGTAGATCATTTCGACAACAGGTCGCTTTTAATCCGGATGATGAGTGTCACAACAGAAAACAACAAACCTGCAAATGTACAAACATACCAAACATAGTAACGACACGATGTTGTCCTAACAGAATTTATCAAAGAATTCAGTCAAATGAAAGTAGTTGTAGCAGCAGCAGCAGCATCAGTTTTATCCGAGAAGAACATCGATATCCAATTGAAAGGAATAATAAGAGAATGTGTTCAGATGGGAAACGTAGAAGGGTAAAAATATGTACCAAATTTTCAACGGATTCCATAGAAGGACATGGTGCAGATTACGTTGGTACAAGAAGAAGATGCTGTACACGAAGAAAACAACTAAGTGCATCGCGTGCTACAGGAACTTGCCCAAATAACGATATCTCAGACAAATACATATACGTCTGTGGCCCGTCCAAATTAATTACAAAACCAGAGGGATGTAATCCTTCAAACTGCAAAAAACGGATACACAAGGAAGAAGGATTACCAGTAACAATTATTGTTAATCCATACGTGAATGAATGTACAAGAAATCCACAATCTGTCATTTCTATTGCAAATGACAATTGTCAGGATCCTAAATTAACTAAATGTTCGCAGAAGAAATGTAGGTCGTGTGGCAAGCCAGTGATTTGCAGCGGTAGCTCACCACCACAAACCAACGACAAAAGAAGCAAGTCGTGCACTAGTAAAAGAGTACAAATAAGAAAACCACAAACAGGTGCATTGTATAGAGCAGGCAGTACCGACATTATAATTAATAGAAGCGAATCTTCAATTGATATTTATCGAATAGAAAGTGACGATTCGTTTCAATTCAAAAGAATTAAACACCGCAGCGAGGAACCTACTGCAGACAGCTGTGACAGTATCAGAGACAGAAACCCCTGTATCAGAGACAGATGCGCCGATGCGCAATGCCTTGGTAGAAGTAGATATTTTTCGAAAAATTGGAAACACAATGCAACACAAGCAACTTCAACAGTCACGGATTCTCATAACAAATATGCGAAAAATAAATGCTGCAAAGTAAAAAGGCGTCATGATAATTACGGCCCACATTGCCCACCTCAAAGAAGAAGCAATGACTACTGGTATAATGATTCTAATCAAGGTATATACAATCAAAGCTATCACGTAGGCTATAGTACTTGTTTCTACAACGACGAACCCTTGACTTCAAAATATTCCCTTTTAATGAGCAACTCCTCCTTGAACAGTTGCGATGGAATTTCAAAAAGAAAAAATCCGAATGCTCATGAGAAAAAGTGTAAAATGGAACGATGTAGTATTATAAATGATCCCGAAAGAAGGGAAAAGAAATTACGATCACGATATCTGGACCGTAGAAGTAGAGCAGGAGCTTACTACCAACACTCCATGAAAACCAAAACGGACATTTCTGACTCTGATGTTGACGCAGAGAGAAATGATTGCGAAATACCTCCACAAATAGGTCACTGTCCGAATAGGGAGGCTAGGGAGGCTATTCCCAAAATGTCGCCTTATAAAAACTGTTGGGATTGTACAATGAATGACCTTTCTAAACGTGTTGCCAGTGTTTCCAATACAGCAAGGAAAGTCACAAAGTGGGAACCTGACCCGAAACTCGTCAAGTATTGGTGCGAATGTTGTGAAACGTTTGTGAAACCGAAAAAGAAGGTAAAACGGACCCTCTTCACCGAATGTGTAACTAATGTACTCCAGTGTTGTGTTCCTCAATTGAAAGTGCATGTTACAGCATACGTCTGCCCGAAATGTCAAAACACTTTGATTAAGTTCGTCCCTGAAAACAAATCAGCTATAAAAGAGTGCATCAATAAAAAAATCAACTAATTCATAGTTCTTTTATTACACCATCGTTTGTCATTCTTTCAAAATGTCACATACACGTTAATTTATGGCGAAAGTATTGGATGGACAGTAGTTTTTAAAATATGTACAGATTCCATCCAAAACTAATATTGAGATCATTAATCATGAGAACCATCAATCCTCGACAACTTCATAATTAACCAAATTTTCACGTTGCAATGTCAAGAGGGCATCAGAAAAACCAGAAAGAATCATCGCATTGTATAACTCCTATACAGAAACTGATCGAACAAAAACAATTCTTCTGCTGTTCTAATCACCAACAAGAAACAGCTTATCGAAAACGAAAGAACGATAAACAATGTAAATCGTCAGTGTCAGGAAAAAAAGGAAAATGTGACAAGCAAAAAGTCAAAGAATGTAAATCGATCAAACGTAGCTCAGAATTGTGTACATGCGATTGTAAGAAAGGAAACACAAAAAATAAATCGTGCCCAAAGAAATCAAAAGAAAAAACTAAATCAAAAGGTAAATGTAAAAAGAAACCAAAATCAAAGAAACATCAAACAGAGAAGAAGAATAGAAAGCATAAATGCAAAAAAGAATGTAAGGAGAGATGCACAAAAAGTTCAAGTCAAGAATGTAAGGAGAGATGCACAAATAGTTCAAGTCAATCTTCTTCATCAAAAGAACACATTCAAAAATGTTCATGTAAACCTAATAAAGACAAAAATACAAGCAAAACCCAAATAAAAAGGTGTGACCTCCCCAAATCGAAATCATATCCGGACAAACAAGAAAATAGAAAGCAGGAATGTAAATGTGTTTCTAAGAAGAAAATAGTTTTCTACTGTCCAAAATGCAGGAAGAAAGTGAGTCCGATGGTGACCAGAAAATATACATTGCTTACATCCATATTGAGTTGTATTTGTAGATGTATTAATCCTAGGAATCAATTCGTAAAGTACGAATGCATTTGTCCAAAATGTAAAACAAAGGTATTAAAATATACCAAATACACTCTTCCGGATAAACCTCCGGAAGTTCCGAAGAAATATGCTGGTAAAATATGTGAAAGTAATATTAAATACGGTATCGAAACTGTGAAAAAATGCTAAATAAATTTACCAAATTAAAAGTTATTTTCACTGAACATCAAATAAAAATACTAAAAACAAAACTTCTTTAATACTTTTGAATGTCAGATAAATGCGTTTCGTCCAAAATTTAATTTAATTTTCAGATTTCTAAATATCGACGTTGCACTGCGGTGTCTTTTACATCAATTTAGAAAATAGAAGGACGATTTCGAACAAATATCACAGTCAATTGAGTGAAATGAACTTGACAACACGAGATAGATATATGAGATTAGTTAAACGACCAATAAGTATGTAATATGTAACAAAATAAATATAAATTAGTAAACGGAACGAAATATGAAAAACCGAAATCCTAATGTGTCTTACCAATGGACATTTCATCATATGAAGGTATATATAAACCGTCAGAACTATCACAAAAAACAAATCTTGACGTGTAAGTCAATATTTTCATCGTTTGTTACGTGTTTTTAGCACATTGTACTGAAAACATAGAAAATTGTTGCCGTAATGGAAAATTAGTTATTTCATTGTTGGTTTAACGTCATTTATCCATGGATCATGTTCGTTCACGCTGGAACGTGTTCCGTTTGATAAATGGATGCTTGTGTCAAATGTAAAATATGCGGAGAGCAACTGTTCTACAGTCCAAGTCGTGTCAACACATTGGGGGAACATCTCATCAGGAAACACCCTGATAATCCCGCCATCCATTTCTCTTCACACGAACATGGTCCTACCAGGAAAGGCACTTACACGTCCAAGTTTGTGTGGTCTGATGATCCAAGGGTTTTCAAAACTACAGGTAGATTATTAAAATGGATATCAAAAGACCATGAGTCCCTACCAACTTATTCCAACTAACTAACTAACGTTTTAGTGGAGACGTGGCATTCAGCTCCTACGGAGATTACATGTCCATGTTGTGGAGAAAAAACCCAACCATTAATAAGAAAACAAAGAAACAAAGTCCGTTCAAACATTGGTTCCAATAAATAAATTAACTTAACGAATAATGATTGCTTTTTAGATTGCTAGTTCGTCATTTGGAGCTTTGTGTTTGCTAGGTTGTTGGCCCCTGTGCTTTTTGCCATTCATGCTCGGTGGAAGTGAAATAATAAACCTTTACTGTCGAAATTGCTGCATGTTTCTAGGGAGATACAATAAAAAGACACGCACCTTTATACCTCTTGAACATTATCCGAAAGCGTACAATAACAAAAGGCATTCGAACAAAAGCGTGAAAAAGACCAGTGATCAAGATCACAGGACCAATTATTGTAATCGCAATTCGACGACGTACACAGTCGCAGTTAGTTCCGAAGAAATTGAATTAGGAAACACTTGTTCTGATTCGAAATAGTTATTTTTAACTATTATATATGCCAATTGATTGTGTAACAAATAGTAATAAAACAGTTTTACCTATGTAACCGTAGAGTATTTTTATTGTGACATTTGTTGTCAAAATGACACGTAATCATCCAAATGTGTTTTTAAAGAGGTATGAGCGAAGAAAGAAATGAAAAATTACAAGTGCAAAATAGTAACTTTTCCATAAACGAAGATTTAGACATAGAACAAAGTAGTGATAATGAAACTGTACTTGGTGTTGGTGTTATTAAACAAAATTCTTTGTCAGTAGATTTAACGAACCAGGAAAGAGATTTACGTGAAAATGTCCAGAGGAGCTTTTCTTGTGGCATTAATAACATAAATACGACTCCAAAAATACCATCTCTGTCAAAATGGGTTGCCACAAATGTACAATCCATCACTAAGTTCCTTAAACACAATCAGGGATCTGCTTCACCACAAGTCGTGGTCGAAACCGGTTGTAAAAGTATAAGCACATCTTCCACTCAATTTTCAAAAGCATTTTCAGTAGTACCCACTCCGAAAGTTTATCTACCATTAAACGATGAAGCTGAAGCATCAACTTCGCATAAATGTGAAATTACATTATCCAACCAACAAGTAAATTTTACTTTCGTCGAACAATCCAATGTACAAGGCAACCCATTTTATTCACGAAGTGATTGTAACAATATGCAGACCGTAAGTATTTTGAAAAAGTGAAACAATTACATAAAACTAAAAAAGATTGAACCACACTTAGTTACGATCAATTATATCGAAAATAACATTTAATTAAATCTTAGCCTATAAATAAGTTAATCTGTAAACGGAGGATAATCAAATGGAATATTAAAGGTATTGACAAATTTTCGCCAAACGTTTTGTCTTCTGCAGTAGGTATATCAATGTTAATCTAATTGAATATTTCTGATGGTAATGGTAACGCCTAGTTGGTTTCTTTCATTCCAGATTCATCTAATAAATATATTTGATAGTTCAATACATTTAGGGTTTGAGGTTCCTTAAAGTTGACTTTTTAATAGATATGCTTTTAGAACAGACCCTCTTCGAGTCGATCCACCCCCATAAACCCTCAATCTCCCGAAATGTTTATATCATCCCAAGAGTTGACTACCACTGCACCTCAACCCTGTAAAAGTCGTACTGATGATCAGCCAGTCAATATTGTATTTGGTAATATTGAAACGATACTGAATCAAGCCCTAATCATTACAGACCAAAAGGAAAGAGAAACAACTCTTGAACCACCCCCTTCTCGGGATGAATTATTAGTTATAGGTCAAGCAATACCGCCTGAAACGGATTCCAGACTAGAAGTACTTATTTCGCCCCCTCCCTACCCTCCTAGAATTATTCAGGGTCCACCATCTATAAGCGGTGCACCCCCATCTTATTCAGCCGTGATGAGATTAGGTTCAGAACCTATATGGGGTAGAACAGTCGCAATTCGACCGTCACCTCCCTTTATAGCACCCCCTCCGCCACCAGCCTATACACAGGTCGTTGGGTATGCACCCACTGATAGATCATACGTTTCGAATGGTAATTGTAATTAATAAACAGCTATCTAACATTTTAATTCAACCCTTTTAATTATATTTGCAGGGTTAGACGACGCAGAAAGTTATTCCGATTGGATTCGTTATACGTGTAAGTAATATTGGTAAAATGACAATGCAATCAATTTTTTTTTAACAAGATCTAGATATACAATAGATACAATATATGAAATTAAAATCATAGGGATATATAAATCTTGTAAGAGACAAACAACCAACGAAGGTGCAGCTGCTCAAAGTACAAACCAATTAAATTGTTTATAGGAAATATTATCAGTCACACTCACCATTTCTGTTTCTTACAAATTCTTCGTCACATGGCACACACCACCGCAACTCATAACTTACCACGTTATTACTGAATCTTTCTCTAGTCTATTATTTTATTTCACAAGGTTATGCTCATTTTGTACATGCGCATCACCTCACCACCACATTCGTCTTATCTACCAATGACCTTGCTCACGCGTTACACCAGCGCTAAGTCACCATACGGCTCACCGGAGAAAACCTTCCCAAATACGGTGAAAAAATGATAACTTATCAAAGAATTATAATCATTATTACATTTGAATATTTTTCGCGGTCTGCGATACAGATGAAAGCACTCAAAAAACTTTGTTCTTGTTTAAGAAAAATAACTATCAAAATAAACATTATTAAGTGCTTAGAATTAATTTCTCTTAAATATTGTACCATAAATAAAGTAAGAAATAAAACTAGTTCCTTTGTAATGCCCAACAATCGATCACTAACTAAACGCAAGACCCATGTTCGTTATCCAAAATGTACACTACTTTAAAAAAAAAAACTTTTTAAAATGAAGTAACGAAATCATTTATTGTATTGAATTAGCGGGTACTTGATGGATGTCTAACATATTCAAATAAACACACAGTTGATAACTTCCACAATTTATTAAATAAACTTAACATGTGTTTCGCCAATACTGTGGTTTCTTCAGAAGTACAAAATCTACTTAAAACACCTAAGAGTAGATGTTTATAAATAGGGTGGTGCATCTTCATTAGAGTGGGGGAAAAGATTTAATAGTGGTCATTAAGTGACAAGTCTGTACTTTTATATTTGTTAATTTCTTTAGATTCTGATAGTGTAAGTTTTAAACTTTTATTTTCAACGTGTAAAATTTTTAGATCTAAATTAAATATATGGTTATCTTCTAACACATGTTTGGCATAGTTAGAATCGTTTGTTTTGTTTCTATATGACCTAAAATGTTCGTTCAAACGAATTCTAAAATTTCTTCCCGTCTAACCTATATAAATTTTTGAACAAGAACCGTAATTGAGTTAATATATGCCTGGTTTTGATAATTTCTCTGCATTGTCGTTATTATTTTTTATATGTATGCTAAGGTTATTATTCGTTTTATATGATACATTTATATTGTTGTCTCTGAGACGTTTATTAATTGTTAGTGATGGTTTCCCTATATATGTTGAAAGTTTGAATTTTTTGTTTGTGTTATCTTTAGTGAATGGGAAGATATTTGAAATATTTTGAGTATAAAATTTTTTGTAAAAAAGTGTCAATTATGAGCGGGTTGTAATTATTGTTTATGGAAATTTGTTTAATTAGATCCAATTCTTTATTATAGTCTGTTTCTGACAAGGGAACTTTGATTAGTGTTTGTGTTGATAAGGGTGACAAGGGTGAAAGTTTATGGAAGGTGGAAAAATTATGTTTATCATCTTATTTTTTAATAGCTAAGTCTAGAAGGTTTATTTTATTGTTATTTTCAATTTCCATTGTGAAAATGATACTTTTACGTATATCGTTAATTTGGTTAAAAAATATGTGTAATTGTCTATCTGAACCGGTGAAACAGACTATAATATCATCAACGTGCCTGAAGTAATAAAGACAAATTTAAATTTAAATAGAGGTAATTTTTGAATAGCAGATTCAACAATGTGGTACAAAAATATTTCTGCCAACAACGGGCTTAAGGGATTTCCCATTATTAAACCTGTGTTACCTAAGTAAATATTTGAATTGAACAGAAAATAATTTGCTTTATACAAGTTTCATGTAATAATCAAATCTCATCCTTAACAATGGGATTGGTATGTTTTCGTTATAGGAAATTTTGAATAATATTAATTGTTTCTAAGGGAGTTACCGACGGGAAGAGATTTTTTATATCGAATGAGACGAATTTACAGTTGTTGGGTAACTTAATATTTTTAATGTTGTCTATTAATTCTAAAGAGTTTTTAATAGTAAACTTATTATAACAATTACAATGAATATTTAATATCGATATTAAATGTTTAGATAATCTATATGATGGAGCAGTAACAAATGATATTATAGTCTGTTTCACTGGTTCAGATAGACAATTACACATGTTTTTTAACCAAATTAATGATATACGTAAAAATATCATTTTCACAATGGAAATTGAAAACAACAATAAAATAAACTTTCTAGACTTAGCTATTTTCAAATAAGATAATAAACATATTTTTTCCATCTTCCATAAACCTTCATACACAGATATTATTATACACAATTCATCTTGTCACCCTTACCAACACAAACACTCACCATTTTATAAAATGTTACACCGACTAATCAAAGTTCCCTTGTCAGAAACAGACTATAATAAAGAATTGGATCTAATTAAACAAATTGCCATAAACAATAATTACAACCCGCTCATAATTGACGCTCTTGTACAAAAAATTTCATACACTCAAAATATTTCAAACATCTTCCCATTCACTAAAGATAACACAAATAAAAAATTTATGTAGGTCAGATGGGAAGAAATTTTAGAATTCGTTTGAACGAACATTTTAGAATATATAGAAACAAAAAAAAAACGATTGTAACTATGCCAAATATGTGTTAGAAGATAACCATATATTTAAGTTAGATCTAAAAATTTTACACATTGAAAATAAAAGTTTAAAACATACACTATTAGAATCTAAAGAAATTAACAAATATAAAAGTACAGACATATCACTTAATGACCAAGTAGATATAAACCTCTCACCACTATTAAATGATGCACCAACCTATTTATAGACATCCACTCTTAGGTAGTTTTAAGTAGATTTTGTACTTCTGAGGAAGCCACAGTGTTGGCAAAACACGTGTTAGATTTATTTAATAAATTGTGGAAATCATTTATGCATATTTAACTGGTATTCCTAACCATATTTTGTATTGTATAACAGTGGATCAAATGGTTTGGGGTTCAGATCCAATAACTATGATATGTCCAAGGTGTGCAAACGTTATAGTGACGTCAACCCATACCCGTCGATCTGGTCTATCTCATCTATCAGCGATCGCCATGTTTTTCTGCGGATGTTGGCCCTGTTGTCTTTTGCCGTATTGTATGGACTCTTGTAAGAACACGTATCATTACTGTCCGCGATGTCAGGCATTCCTGGGTGTCTATAGACCTTGGTGAATTTGTACTTTTATTAAATAATAAACATTTCATTCTGACTCTCTTTGTTCCTTTTTTTAAAGGAGGCAGACGGAAACGATGCTACTACACTAACTTAAGTGCGGAGATGATAGATATAAAGTGCCAATGTCAACTATTATTATGGATTTAAATGAAATATTTGGTTTAATAAAGTTTTTATTAAAATACTTAACTTTATTTATTAATTATCTATAGACATTATTTCCTCATGAAGTCAGGAGAGTGAGAAACACAATAATTAGCTGTCACTGTCTTTATGGCACATACTCTTGTATTACTCTACATTCTATAAAACCGATTTTAATTCTTCCTCTGGTTTCCCTGTTCCTCGATTCCATCTAAACTATTTTTTACAATAGGAAAAATCTCGGCACGTTACATAAGTGACTGTTTATAAATGAATGCAAAACTGTTATGTCTTACCACTGTTTGTAATAATGTGCAATTCTATTTTACTCTAAGACAGTGAGTCTCTAACTTATTTCGTCTACCACCCACTCTGAAAATCAATTTTTTTCTAGCGCCTCCCAAAATTTTAAACTTTACCGCATCTTAAAAATCACAATCGCAATGATTGGTTTAATTATAACGTGCCATATGAGTCTCATCCTGTTTACTGAATTCAAATTTACATTTTAAATACTGTTCTAAAGAGAGCAATAAAACGCAACTTTGTAAATATTTATAAAAACTTTTATTCAAATTAAAATAAACATTTCAATTTCAATTTAAAAACTAATCTAATGCGAAGGATGAATCTGATGGTTTTTAATAAGTTTGTTAATTATTGTTCAGGCTCGAATTTACTCAAAAACAGTGGTATGTCATCGCGTTCGATAACATGCAAACGATCAAACGATTTCTCTTTTTAGTTAGCAGCGTTGTCACAGCATTAAATCCACGTTCACACAAACACTAACAATAATAATAATGCAATCAAAAAAATCATTGAACAGTCGATCACAATCCAGGGAACAATTGCGGTATTGACTTTTGTAGCCAAAATTCTTGGTAGCCATTTTTAAATTTGATTTTAATTTCCTCGTTCGTTGTCAGTTCTATAAATTCTTCTTCCAACTGGGATGATACTGCTGTGTTGACATTTGAAAAGGGATACAACACCCAGTCCGGTATTTCCAACTTTAAAATGTCCTCGAAATGTTCCTTGAAATCACTGTAGTAGAAATCGAGCAGGTCGTTGTTGTTTAAGGATGCTGTTGATAAATTATGAAAAGCCTGAAACTCACGTCTGCTGAAATTGTTCTTGTATAAGAACAGTTTTCGGCTTTTGCTTAGAAGCCGCTAAAAAAAGTTTTCAAACAGTTGGCTGAGCTGTGTACTTCTTTTCCAGGTCTTAAATAGGCCAAATTTTTATCTTTTTTATCTGAATGCATTTTATTCAAATAATTTTATAGCCTAGAAGGCTTCATCGCTTCATTCGCAAATGATTTTTGACAAAGAAGGAACATAGGCGAAGACGGATTTGTGGGATTTTCAATAAAACCGTATTTAGTATATTCCGCACTGTATTCTCATCTGTCGTCTATTCTTTTTTGCTTCCGACATGGTTTTGTCTTCACAAATACGTGAGTAAAGTATCGAATTTAAAGAACTTGCTAACGATTGCACGCGAAAACAGTAATGAAAATGAACGAAACATTACGCGCTTTTATATAGGATTAAAATACAACACCCACCGACAAGAATAAGATGAACATCCACAAACTCAATTACCTGATGCGACGGAATTTGTACTGTGAAAGATAGAACGAGTATCGATGATTCTACCGCTTTATACAGAATTGCACAAATCACGTTATTTACGTTATTTAACAAAAACTTATTAAGGCTTGATTGCTAACGGGTTACCTACAAAAGCCGTAATAAATTATTCATCCTATAGTCTTTACAATTAAATTAAACTGAGCAGGAACAAGAACGAAATAATCTAGGTTTTAATTTTCGTTTTTTAAATAAAATACAAATCAACAATCGCTACCCCCCTCCTCCCGAAACCGCTTCAACGCCACCAATTTTCTCTGGACCACCCCCCTCTTGGCGTCCAGCGCGCACAAGGGGGCGTTATCGTCCACTTTGAGAAAACTTCTCTAAGACCTAATGCATAAAAATCCGTGCAATGGCCTGGAGCTGTATGACGATATATCAGAGGACCAATCGTTGTTCAGCAATTTCCAAGGAGGTATGCACCTATAATAACATTATTACATTTCAAAGAGCAATCGTGAAATGCAGGGTTTGTCCAATAAGTATCCGGAATTATTTTTCCTAACTAAAGAAAGCAATAGAGAGGGATTTATATAGGTAAGGGAAATGTTGGTAATGTCAGACGTAAGATCTCAGCTGAGCGATCAGCCGACAGATGTTGTTTAGTGGTCACGCCGGGAGTTACGATAATGCGTGCGGTTGAGCAGTGCTTTATGATGAAATTTTGCATCAATATTAAAAAGTCTGTTACGGGGACTTTTTATGTTCGGGAAGCTTACGAAACAGACGCCATGTCGTAAAAAAAGTTTTTAAATAAAATACTTGAATAAGCAAGGGAAGAAGTGAAGACGAACAATGCCCAGAACAGATAATAATTAACCGAAGTAACAACATTGTAAAAAACAATGAACTCATATTAAAAGGTGAAGAGCTAAATTTGGAGATAAAGAACCTTTTGACCAACTGTTTGCAATAGTTTTATCCAAGGAACAAAAGAAAACGCTACCATATCCTGCCTACATATATGACCTGGTTTATCCAACTTTTTCTCTTCCTTCGATTGAACAGCAGTGCCGCAATTGAGAACTTCCAGGAGTAATACCAACATTACCAAAAACACTGACAATCGTGTATTTGGAACCGAATAATATTTACAATAAATCGTTACTATTTTTGGCGATTTCATGATATGCCTTAATAAAAGCGTGTAGATCAATGTATAATAACAATAGTAATTCGAAATTCGAAATTTATGCTTAGCCAAATTTGATATGACCAAATGATACTCGCCATTTTCTAAAGTAGTTTCAATTTATACTACAAAAAAAGTTTTATTTCGTGCTGTAAACAAGTAAATGTTATTTGTGATTGAAGTTAAAGAAGATTATGGATATCAAATTATGTAGATAAAATTAAAATATTCAGGAAAATTAAATGAAACTTAATTTAAAAATTAATAAAAATATATGAATTAAAAAATGAACTAAGTAATTGTTAAATACTTATACTAAAAAAAAAAATAACTACAATACTAAATTAGGAATTTATGGCCTGACTGGTCCGATATGACTTATCTAAAATAAATAAACGAAAGCAATATTTGAGCAACCAATTAAACCAAAATCACAATCATAACGACATAAATATAAATAATAGTTAATTCCTAAGAATTTTGAATACCATCTTTTTATTGATTTAAATGCGGTTTAATAAGTATAAAAGTGCAATTATACTAAAGCCAGCACACACATTTGATAATTGTAGAAGACACGTATAAACTAAGTCCATAAATTTTGTATTACATTTCAAAATGACAAAATGATATTGTACTAATTATTTTATTCTAAGTCGGAGGAATTTCATCTTCCATACGGGTCAGCTTAATGTTTCTGTCAGTAGCAGTGTCTCCAGAAGATTCCTTTGGTCTTAAACGGACCCTCAAGTCTAAACATCTAATATCAGTCATAAGAGACTGGTTTTTATTTGCCAAGTCTCTTTCGATAAACATCAGTTGGTCCTCTAAAGTGTTATAAGTCGCTTTGGCACAATTAATTTTGTCCTGCAAATCCTTTCTCGTTTGTCTTAACTGGTAGACTTCATCTTTCAGTCCCATTTCAGCTTCGTCTCGTGCATTTTCAACCCCCGATCGATACGTTCGATTTTCGAGCCGGGTCTCACACAACTTCAACGCGTCAGTCTTATCTTCGAGAGCAGCCGTGAGTGTGTCGATTTCTTTCAGGATTTTCTCCATTTCTTCCTTCATTTTAAAAAGTTGCCATTCAAGTTCATTTCGAGCTTTCTGCGTTTGATAAATGCGTTTTCGTAGGGTGAAATCCACCCAATCACGTTGGGCTTTCATGTCGTTTCGAGCACGCTCGCGAACAACAAACAAAGCTTCGCGAAGTTTGTTTGTGTCCTCCAATTCACTGTCCGCAAGAAGTTTCATGTATCGAGTGTGTTCTTCCCATGTTTCGTACGGTATTGAACTAATGAAGATGAAAAATAGAAAGTACGAGATTGTGTTAACGAATAAATAAAATAATAAAAAGAAAATCACCCCCAAAACTATCACAATACACAACTAATTTACCGTCATTTGCTGAAAATATCCATAATAATAATAATGAACGAAACACAAATAACATTACGGGTGAGTCTCTTTTTATTATTTTAATGATAAGGGATTAAAGAATGTTTTGTAATTTAGTTATATATAACAGTTAATAAAAAATGGGAGACGAGAAAACTATAGATCCTTGACAAAAATGGTATTAAATAGAGACATTGGGGTGGCCCAAAATAAACGAATATTAGTTTTTCTTTAATCTCGTATGAAAATATCTTAATTCAACCTATTTTAACAATGGTCACCAAACATCAACTAGATTAAGAAAATTTAAGAGGTTACGCAAATTTATGAAATTGCCAACATAGTTAAAAATTCAATTTTGTGTTTTAAGAAAATCTTTTAGTTACAAAAATACAACTAAATTTTGTTTCCTTCAAAAGAAATAAGAAGACTCGGTTTTTTGTAGGACCTTAAAAAAATATTAATCATTCTTTTTTTAGGGTATTCGCTAATACTTGTTGAAACTTTTCCATATTAAACAAACAAAAACACAAAATTAGTTTCAATATATTTAAATTGAAGAACACAACAATTGTTTCACCACACCGTGGCCTCATCAGGTTATGAATCTACAAGCTTGTCTATTACATCTAATTTTATATAAATTAGGAGAGTGAGGCGATATGTCGGTAAAGGTTAGCAACATTATAAGAAATAGCAATAATAGCTTTATAAGGTATAGGACTAATAACTCATTAGGTAGACACATCTTAAATAATAAATGTATAACACCTTTGAATTACAGATCTGGAGTGTATTTATTAAAATGTAATAACTGTACTAAAGTTTATATAGGTCAAACTGGTAGAAATTTTGAAACTCGTATAAACGAACACCACAAAAGTTTCTGTAATAAAAAAAGGGTAATCCACGTATGCACAACATTTATTAGACAGTTATCATGATTTCAATTTGGATTACAAAGTTCTACATGTTCAAAATAAAAGTTTTAAATTAAATATAGTAGAGAATTTTGAAATTAATCGATATAATAAAATAGGTATAGTTTTAAACGACCAATTAGAAGTGAAGAATTCGCCGCTACTTAAGATCAATTTTAATACATTTTGTAACCACCCCAACCCTCTTAATTTATGTAAAATTAAATGTAATAGACAAGCTTGTAGATTCATCACCTGATGGTGCCACGGTGTGGTGAAACAATTGTTGTGCTCTTCTATATAAATATATTGAAACTAATTTTGCGTTTTTGTTTAATTAATCATTCTTGTTTGTCACGCTGAATAACATACTTCAGCAAATTTTGAATCGATAGCTCATAAGTTTTACAATTTTATCATTTCTCAAATTTAACAGCCTACACCCCGTGAAGTCTTTGACCATCAACATGTTTTTACAGTACACTGCTGTATGTTCCATTCTGTATAAACTTTTATCGTGAACTGAATAAGACATTTAAAATTTTTTAACAAAACCGTTACACACGGATAATGATATTTGAAAATCCCTTATACCAAAAACAATTCTTTCTTTTGAACATGTGAAAAATTATAATGAACATTCATCACTCATGAACCACGTTAATAACAAAGAACATAAATTTAATTTAGAAGAAAATTTCAATATTTTACATCAAGAGAAGAGAGGTAAAAAATTAGACATTTTGGAAACCTTAGAAATCAAAAAACACATGAAAAATAGCAACTTAATATTATTAAATGAAATCGAAAATGTATATAGCACAATAATTATAGATAAAATAGTAGATACATCCTCACCAAGATTGTAATGGTATTTAAGAAATAGTGTAAGCAAATTTGTATCAGTACTTCTTCTGAAGATGCCCTTGTAGGGTGAAATGATCGTAAAGAGTTTAATAAATGTATTAAGTGGAAATTAAATGTGTTTCAATATGAACAAGTTTATTCTCTTAATCCTCTTTCAAGAGGAAATATTCAATTTTTATTTTTTTGTATATACTTATTTATAAAAAGTATTGCATAATATAATATAAGGTACGATTTTATTTTTATTTTAATTCACTTTTAGTTAGTCTATCAATTATAAAGTTTCAGAATGTTTTATTTTGTGTTATTGTACTATTTTTTTAAAAATTCATAAACATGTTACACTTCTGGGCAGAAATTTGTCGAAACTGCTTGGTACTCATGGCAATTTCGTACTTTATAGTCCGAGTTCTTTATCAAAATGAAAGATAGTAAAATAACATCGAGAATACAATAAGTCGACATTTACGAGTATTGCACAAAGGCTGCTATTTGAAAGATTCAAAACATTCCTAACAACCCGAAATGAATAATTTCTTCCTTTTTAAGTACCTGTGTCGAGACACATACAACAATTATTATAAAAATATACAAATACACCTAAAACCAGTTTTGAATTTGCGATCCACATTGGGCGTGTTTCTGTAAATTTCTTACTATATTGTTTCACGTAGTTATGCTAATTAAATAAAAATTCTGAATTAGGACTTTTATTTGGATTTTTTTAATCTCATTATGAGATTCATTACTTTAAAAGTATTGGTCAGTTTGAAATCCAAAAGGAAAATCCATTTCAGTACTGTTTGATCTCAAATGTTGTCTAAAGTTGAAATTTGTTACGAAATCAAAATAAAAATAGATTTTTAGAATTATTAATTTTATCTTCAAGATTTGTGAAACCTTAAACGTTATTATGGAATATAAAAATCCTGTCCAAGTTAAAGTTTCGTCCTTTATTAGGTGTATCATTTAAGTAATCCATACCCTCTAGAGATCCGTGTCGGATCAGTTTTGAAGGTGATGTTTGCACAATTTCTATCAAAGTTCAATTGGTCTTTTTCAATTGCTATCGCTTCCCCCTTATCGTTTATCTCCAGTTCAAGTTTAAACTTAACTTCTTCTAATCGATTTAATTTTTCCCAAGCGGACTGACAGCGTTCCACCAGCAATTTCTTTACATTCTCCACAACGCACAGTTCCTACGAATTGATTAATTCAAATTTATCTGAACGGTAAATCTAAGGTAAATAAAGATTATTAATTAAGATATAATGAGTACAAAAACACGTTGGGTAAAATTTCGCAAACTTTTATTAAGTATTCTTAACGAAATCGTTTCAGCTGTTAAACCATAATCATAAGATACAGTAATGGTACTAAATATTAGAATGTGCTCTATGGATATTTATACTTTCTAAATTGGGAAATTGTGTGATGAGTAGGGGTGAGTTGTGATTGTTCATCTCTGTTTGATTGTTGACAATATTGACGTTGTTCTTTACACATTTTTTGATTTCTAACATTTTACATTTCGGAATGGAGTGAATTAATTTAATGCAGTCTATTTAAATTTTATGTTTTTTAGAGGAGCAATGTTCAGATATGCCAGTACAATTGTTACATTTTTCTATTGCATAAATATGTTCTTTTAGTCTGATAGTGACAGATCTCCCTGTCTGTCCTATGTAAACTGTATTGCAATTATTACAATTTATTTTATAAACTCCGCTTTTTTGTAACGGGTCGATTTTAGTTTTATTATTTACTAACAATTCTTGTAAGTTTAATTTGTTCACAAACACAAAATAAAAACAAACATAGAAGAAACGATAACTCAAGAATCTACAAAATTAACTGCAATACATACAACAAAGCATATGTTGAACAAACAGGCCGGAAAATATGACAAAAGCTGCAAAGAGCATATCAATTCATATAAAAAAGAGAAAACAGACTCAAACTACGCCCAACATCTAAAAGAAAACGACCACAACCCAAGATCACTGGAAGACAGTCACCATACTACATACAGCTCCAAAAAGCAAAAAGATGAACATACTTGAAAACATGGAAATATTCAAAGAAAAAAGAAAACCAACATCATAAACATCCAAATAAATAATCAATCAGACGCAATATTCGCCCCCCTGCAGCTCATTACAAGAAACAATATAAATACGCCGTAACGTGACCTACCAGTACAGTAGCCCGATGATGCCGAAAGGCGAAACAGCTGTCGCAAACCAAAAATTTTAACAAAATTCGTAATATGGAAAAACAAAGAAACAACACAAATTTAATATCATTAAGGTATTTCAGATTTTTGGAAAAAACGTGATACTTATTTCATTAATTTTAGCAAACATTATGACTGTAAATAAACAGCATATATTATAAGAGTCTGAAAATCTTTAATTTAGGAATTCCCCTTTTCTTATTAAGTAATAGTATTTTTATTTAAGTAGCTATATGAATTTTTATAAACAAATCAATAAATAAATAACCTTTAGTCACGGTCAAAAATTTATCGAAATTAGAAGATGCCAATTGAGATTTCAATCTTATTAGAACTCATCTATAGGTAGCACCGATATATTACTGAAATTGATATAATAAATCAATGAATTTCGAAAAATAAGAATAAAATCCAATATATCACTAGGAGTCTTTATTCAGGAAACCCCTAATTAACAGGCGAACAAAACTTCATATTATGTTCACTCTGCTTTGAATTTTATCGCTAATTATCTTTTAATTTGATACAAATTGGCATTTATTGATTTTAAATCATATTACATTGCCATCTAGTGATATTTTCTGGATGTAATATGATATCAAGTCAATAAATACCAATTTTTATTAAAATTAAGAGATAATTATCTAAAAGACATAAATTACAGTGAATGTAATATGAATTTTTGATCTCCTTTTAATTGGGGATCCTGAATAAAAGCTCTTAGTGATACATTGTGTTTCATTCTTACTCTTTGGAATTAATTGATTTGATAGACCTTCAATCCTACAGAAATATTTTAACGAAGTCAATAAGCAATGCTCCATAGTTGTAATAATTAATAATAATTTTACCTTCTTCAGTTCTGTATCACCATCATCGTAAGTCAATTCAACACCTAATCTGTTATCTCGCATCGAAATGCATTCGGAGATAACACCAAGGGGAATTCCCAATGAGTCCAATTCCCTTTCAGTTGCATATTTTTCTTCGCGAAGAGACTTCATTTCTTTGTTCAATCGGTCCAAACACCCTTGGAATAAATCTCGCCATCTTTCCAATTCAGTGATGCGATCTGCTAGTCGAGCGTTATTGTGGTATGTGTCCCATTCGGTTTTAATTCGTGTCTCATTGCGAAGCTGTCGCGCTTCGTGACGCACTCTGAATGCGTCATTGCGACGGGTATCATTGGTTTGCTGAAGTTCCCATTGCTTGGCATGCCAATCAGCCAAGCCAATATGTTGCATAGGCTTTTCAAACGTCACCACCGATGAATTCATCCTAAACATGAAATAACTATATTTTTGGTAGCTACTATTTATACGAGGTGTACTATCATTACATAAATTACCCCCTGAGCCTGAAAATAGCCTCGACCAATGTATTTCACTGTGTCCTTGAATGTCGTCATGAGTTAGTTTATTTTAATATGAGGTAAACTTATTTTTAACAACTACCCCCCTGTGTATGGTTTGGTATCTTTACAGTTCAAAATTACTGTTTAATTTATTCTGTCAATGGTGCAATGGTTGTGAAAAGACATATTTAAAGAGTAATAGAAGGGAACCAACCGTTGGTTACCTTTGAAATTTATTGAAAAACACTGAACAGTTATTTAGATAGTATGGCATGTTTTAACCACAAACTTATTTTTTAATCCAGACACGTGTCTCACCCACTTTGTTTATGGGCATTATCAAGTTGAAACTAACCTAAAATGCCCTATTTAACCCTGCCAATCGGCCAGGCCAATGTGTTACGTAAGATTTACAATTATCAACATCAATGAATTAATTCGTTTCAAAACAAAAAGTTATTAATACAATAGGTACTATACAATCTGTTTATACTAAAACATCATTTTGTCACAAAATAAATTTGGTATGTTTTCCATAAATTGAGTGAAAATAGTGAAATAAGAGATGAAAAGCAGATCATTCATTATTGGTCCCTGATTTGCACCTTTTGCGAGATTAACGCAACGCCTGTGACAGCAACATCACGACCAGAATCAAATTTGGACATAGTGGCAATTAAATATGTGGGAAATTTCTGTAAATTCATCTAACAGTGATAAATAACGACCTAATTGTTTAAAACCAACTTATACATTACCTAGAATCAATTTGGTTAATCCAATGAATTCTATTACTTTCACTCAACAGTTAAAATTTATTATAAAAGGAACACTATTATTATTAAACTTACTTTTTATTGTAGTTTTAAAATAAAATTATTATCAAAATAAATATGACACTGACATTTACAAATGTATGTATATAGCAAGGGTGGAATAATGCTTTTAAGTGTCTTATAATAATTTGCAACACCTTGGAAACACCGTGTTTATTCACCATGGATATTACAAGCTAAAGATCTAACACAAGTGAGAAATATTAAACATAGGGGTTCTATAAATGCAGGGTGAGATTACAAATTTCTGAAAGCCATTCCCTTCCATTTACAATGCATTGTAGACTATTGTTTTTAAAGCAACAACTGTTATTTTTTGTGTTATAAATGTTCTTATTTTTGTGTTGTTATAGTACATCCAAATAAAAAAAATCAAAATTCGTATGTTCCTGTAATTCTGGATAGCTTTGATACTGTCTTCATTGCATTCGTTGTGAAACATTTTGTAATTGAAATAATTGAGAAAACACTATATATACATTATACAAATAATTATTTTTAACCTATTATTATATTGCGGATTTGAGGTTGATTTCCAAATGCAATATAATATTACTATCACTTACAAACTGATATTTTCCTCGAAGATATTACTTCACTTATATGAAGAAAATACAGTTCGATAGTTTTATTCATAAAGTATAACTTGATCTGTATTCAAAAAAAACACATATAAAAGAATAAAATTCTCGTTCTTTAGATACGATACTTTATTATACAAAAAGATGAGTCGTTTCAACAACGGAAAGCTTAAGACTAACTTAAATTTAATCCTTAGTGTATTACGAAGAGTTGTATTTGCCCTAACTATCATTATGAGTAGTAAACACAAACAATCTAATCAACATCCAAAGTACTTATGAATACTAACATGGAATTGTCATGCTAACACTATGTATCCTGTTAATTTTTAATTATATCATCTTTATTTTATCCAAATTGCAAGATTTAATCGCGCTGTTCTTTTAACTTCAGTCGTTAAATAATTATTAATTAAATAAATATTTGAAGAATTAATCTGCTGTTTGTTAGTGAGTGTTATTGTTACAGCGCTTTTATCAATTTTATTACTCGTAATTCATTTAAAAATTCCTCCTAATTCTTGTAAACGCTTATGAATTAAATTAAAAAAATCTGGACCCTTTTAATTCTTGATAGCACCCTGTACCTAGGCTGCTTCGTGTTTGATCACACCCTGTATTATTATATTATTCGATTTGTCCTTCTGTTGACTTTAACTCGAGAAACATACCAATGTCTTTCCTTATCGTACATTTTTTGTAGTTATTTGTTTTAAATTCCAAGGAGACTGTATCACGTTTTACACAATAGTTTTGTTTGAATGTTCTATCTATGTGAACGTAATAAAGTTGGGAGATTTTTAATATTGTCTTCTTCAGAAAAATAAATAATTGATGTGTTTTATGATAATTGTGGCAGGTGCAACAGTTTGATAAATTCGTTTTCGGGTGAGTTTTATTTTGAATTATGTTTTGCAATTTTGAAACATTTGTAAGACAAAAAGCCGGCATCTGGTAATAATAAACTTAAATACTAAAATACTTAATTATGTGTACAATTGTAAATAAAATCAGATTACTACATTAATTAAAGTGTGTAGGCCGGCGTTATTATAAGAATGTGAAGGCTTGTTTTCTGCCTGACGTTTTGTCAGCGACTGCGGCATCTTCAGAGGTATTGCGGTCGGAAAATCATTCTTATAATTAATACTACATTATTGTAATTTTGATTGAAGTAACAAAAATTCGATTGTAAAAATTGGATTGATTCAGCCGTTACTCTGTGATATTTCATCTTGACGATAAATGAATAAACACTACATTGTTTATTATCACTTTTTTATTTACAAATCCTTTTGACTATAGTTTCGACAAAAAAGCAAACAACCTAACAGTTAGTTTTAAGACAAACACATATTTAAAACACATACTTCATACACATACACATACACATACATAATTCAAAAAATAAAACTGACAAATTTGAAAAAACTGGAGTCTATAAGCTAGAATGTACAGAATGTGATTCCTTTTACTTAGGCCAAACTGGAAAGTCATTTAGAACTCATTATAATGAACACTTTAGATCATTAAGATTTGGAAAAGATAATTCCAATTTTGCAAACCATATTTTAGAAACAGGCCATCAGTTTCCTAGTATAGAAAATCTTAAAATTATTCATAATCTAAATAAAGGCTTTAAACTTAATATTTTAGAATCCTTAGAAGCATATAAAGCATCAAAAAATTCGGAAAATAATCTGTTAAACGACCAGGTAGATTTGTACCACTCAGTACTATTCAATACATTTAATAATTAATGGTATTTCCAAAAAATATATATATAAACATTACTGTACATCTGTTTATATTCATTCAATTTGAATTATTTGTTTGACAATGACAAGCTTTTTTGTCGAAACTATAGTCAAAAGGATTTGTAAATAAAAAAGTAATAAACAAAGTAGTATTTATTCATTTCTCGTTAAATTCGATTGTTTCAACGAATTGTTAGGCAGAACACAGTGAAGAATTCAAAATTTCAGAAATATTCCTGCCAACTTCAACTTATGCTTCAGCTTATACATTTTATTTGAGTATTTAAAAGAATTTTAAAATGAGATTAATATAAGCTTGACAATTTGACATTTGCTTCTAAGGAATTCTAGATAATTATAAATTTTCTTAATTATTCCTTTTGCACTTTCAAATCTTGTTTTAACTTTTTTTTAAAATAGTAAAAGTAATTCTAAATCTAAGTGAAATATGAAAGTAACAGTAATAAAAAATGAATTCACATTCTGTGAAGTCCAGGAAAATTCGTAATTTTTACAAACTTTCGTTTAAGGAGTCCAAAAATTGATTTTGCACAAAAATATTAAATGACTAATTGTACGAAACACATCTGCAAAATTCGATTTGGTGAAACTGTTAAAAACAGCAATGAAATAAAATAGTTTTTTTTTAAAAAATACTGTTAAGATTAGGTACATTAATGCGATATTAATTATTGAATTAATTTATACCCACTACATATTACCTCATACAATGAGGGAAAAATTTGTTGCTGTCAGCCACCGCTGGGACTTGCATCAAATATTTCATTATTAATGATTAATAATATATAAATTGATTCCGACGTTCTGTGACTTAGTAAGTAGCACCTCTCGAAACTTGGTGGCAAAATCATTGGCGTGTAAAGCCAAAATCCCGGGTTCAAAGTCCCGGCGGGAGCGTGACAACAGCAACAAAAAAAAAGTTCCCTCATTGTATGAGGTAATCTGTAGTGGGTATAAATTAATTCAATAATTAATATCCCATTAATATTTGAAAATCCCTTACACCAAAAACAAATATGAACAGGTTTCTTCTCTTAATCCTCATTCAAGTGGAAATATTCAATTTTTATTGTTTTGTATATACTTATTTATAAAAAGTATTGCATGATATATTATAAGGTACGATTTTATTTTTATTTTAATTCACTTTTAGTTAGTCTATCAATAAAATTTCAGAATGTTTTATTTTGTGTTATTGTACTATTTTTTTAAAAATTAATGTATTTAAAATTTAGCCCTACTAAAAATTCGTCAAAACATTATTAATGGTTAAGATTGGGAGTTGGAGCGTATGTATTTCGACCTTAATTTTTAACTTTGAAAGACATTTTGTACATTAAGACATTGTTTTCTTTTCAATAATACAAACCAATTTAAATCTAAACATCTTAAACAATAAACTCCTGATTTCAACTCTTTATGAGTTTTACATTTATTATTTAATATAAATTTAAATGAATTGTTAGTTCCGAAAGCAATATTAATATTCTTTATTTCTGTAATGCATTTACCAATATTTGACGAAATATTACCTAAGTATGTAAAATAGTTATATTTTTCATGTTTGTTTTTAACATATGGATAAATTTTGTACAGAGTTTGCTGTTTAATTTTTTTATTTAAAATATTATCGACCAAAGCAGGCGAATAACCATTATTTTGCGCTATAACGTATATTCCTTTTAATTCTAAGTTAAAATTATCTGAATTTAGGGGTACATTGATCAATCTGTGGACAAAGGCATAAAAAGCAGCTAGTTTATGTGACATCGGATGAAAAGACCTGGCGTGTATTACCGTGTCTATGTAAGTAGGTTTGTGAAATATATTAAAATCATATTTAGATCCTTTACGTGTGATAGTCAAATCTAAAAAGTTGATAAACCCATTTACTTCTAATTCGATCTGGGTGCAAACTATTCATAAATTGATGAAACAAATCTAATTGTCTGTTTGAACCATTAAAACATATTACAAATTGTTATTAATTTACACAAATTAAATTATTAGCTTTCACCATGTAAATGTCAACCCTATTTTATTTGTGAAAACTAATAGGTTTATAAATTTTAAAACGTAATGTTTAATTTTGTTCCAGCTACTTTTGGTTTTCCTGTCCGAAATTGTGGAAAATGTAGAACGTTACTTAGAGAAGTCGTAAACTGCTTGCGACCACACCGGTAAGTGTTTTCCAATTATATGAGCACCTATCTTTTTTATTTTTCTTTGCATATTGTTTTCATATTTACTCGTTATATATTTAGTTATTTAACTTTTAGAATCACACTTTTATATTTTATTTTAACGTTTTTTTTATTTTGTTTACTTAGTTTTTTTACATCAGTAAATAGCTTTTTAATTGTTTATAGCAATTATTTTTATTGTATTTATAAAATCAATTTTACATGTTGCATTTATTTTAACGTAAGAAAACTAATTTTATTTGTGTATTTTCACTTAACGCCATTTTTACCCTTTTTAACTTTGTAAAATTGTCTTAACTATGTAAACACATTATTTAGTTTTATACATATGCACTATATATATTTTATGTAGAATTTCGGGATTTAGTGTTTTATTCGCTTATAACTTCTTTATTTTAATTCTTCTTTAATTTCCATTCATTTTCTTCATTATAAAGCAATTTGACTATAAATTTCTTTCTGCTTATTTTTTTGAACAATTGGTTTTTAACTTTTCACATTTACTTAATTTATATTATATTGTTAAGCTTATTCTTTAATTTTTGAAGAATTTTCTTTGTTTTTTCGTTTGGGAACCTTTAATATAGAATATTTTGTATTTGAAGTGTTTATAGCACTATTAATACCTTTAGTTGTTGTTTTAATATAGATAAATATCGTTTGCGCTTTTTCATATTATAGCAATATTTAGTCATTTGATATTAATTTTCCTTTTTAATTATATACTGATAATACAATTATCTTTCTGTTACAGTTCTACCATCGCCACGATGAGGAGCTTACAGATGAGCGTCGATCTTCACTTTCTGTCGGGAATGTCGGTCGCGAGTGTTTCGGGAGTGTTCTGGAGCGACCAAATTCGAACCTGGAAGCCTCCAGTACCCGGAACTCGAAATTTCCGGGATCCTGAGTTTCGGAAACTTTGGTATCATTAATTTAGGATCATTAGATTCCTTTTTTAGATAAAAAAAACTTAGTATCCCGTAACTTCCGAAATTTCGTGTACTGGGGACTTCCAGTTCGAATCTGGGCATCCAACTTTCGGGTGTCGTCCCGGACGGTCTTCGAATTACAAAATTTCTCGCACTAAACCTGGTAGGCGTGAAAAATTAATTTTTGTCTTTTTGTAAATAAAACAATTTAATTATTTTTTCGTCTTTTATTTTTATGTCTCCCCAAACCTTTACGGTTTCCCCCATTTCATTCACACCTACATACTCTCTCTTTCTCTCACTCTCACATTAACCCTCTCACAAACACTCATACCCTGTCATTCTCACCCCTACTTCCTTTCTTCCTCTCTTTCTCTCTCATTCACACCCCACTCCCTCATTCTCTCTCACACAAACACATCCACACTGTCTCACTCATCCTCACCCTCTCTCCCACATTAACCCTCACACAAATACTCATACTCTCTCATTCTCACCCCTACTTCCTCATTCACCCTCACACAAACTCACCCACACTGTCTCTTACATTCTCACCCCAGCTCCCTCGTTAACCTTCATACAAGCACATCCAAATTCTTATTCTCACACCCATTTCCTTCTTCACGCCCTTACACTTCCTCTTTTCACCTCACTTTCGTACTTTCACAGTCTCAATTTTGCTGCCACACTTTCATCACATCGTACATTTCCAATCACCACTGCCGCAGTTTTACAACTATACACTCCCTTACTCTCTCACAAATATCCATTCTCACCCTCAATGTCTATCAGTCTCCATTTCTGTCACCCTTACTTCTTTCGTATTCTCACTCTCTCCCCGCAATAAATTCCCCTTTCCCCTTTGTTTAATATTGCAGTAATAGATATTTACAGTAACATTTTTATAAAAACAGAAATACTTATAGAATAACTGAAATAAATACAACTATCCTCATATAAATTAAATTAAACTTAAATGTATTACAATACAATGTATAAATATGCATAATACGTCAACACAGACAAATTATAAGAAACTTAAATATATGATAGATAAATACATGATGTAATCTTAAAATTTAATACCCTTAATTTCTTAAATATTCATTACAAAATATCCAAATTTTAAAAGTAAATCTATTAATTGTTTAACATTACCTACTATACATTTTATTTTATTTTCTTCCTAAATTATTTACTAAATTTGTAGGTAAAAAAAATAAATGAATTACTAAATAAATGATTTACTGTAATAAATATGCAGATAAATAAATTTTGTATGAAAAATTTCGCTATACTTCGATTAAGAAGAGAATGAGAAATTTCTTAATGACGTTTCTTTGAATAAGATAACTAAACAATAAGAATTATTTTTAAAAACAAGAAATAAATTAATCATAAGTCAAAAAGGTAAATAAAATAACAAATGTAATGAAATATAAGCAGACATTTTAGTTAAGTGACGACTATGAATGTTCAGGAGTTCAAATTTAATAAATACAAATAAATTTAATAAAAAAGGTAATAAATACTAATCAATATTTAATTTAAGTGATGAAAAAATCAAAACTCAAGATAAGAAAAAAAAATAAAAATTTCAATTGTTATAACATACAAAGGAAGCTATGTAAACAATTAAATCTGTTCAAGTATATTATACAACCCATGTCTGTTTAAATATCTTTACAAATTATTAAACATCATCCTAATAAAAAAAAATTTTTAGATGGAATATAAAGGGAAAATGGTCAATTCCGCTGCATTGAAGAACTGCGTCTCGGTTCAAGAGGCGAATTCGGATTCTAAATTATAATCGAACCTGAAATAATCAAAAAATGTTTCCAATAAATTTCAGAACAAATAATACATAAATTTAAACTATTTACTATTCCACGTCTTCAAATCCAAATTTTCTCAACTGGTCGTTGGTACATGTTCGAGTTATGTTTGTTCAAATATCTGGAACAAATAAACAGCTTCAGTTGAAATAAAAAGTTTTTAAACATTTATTTGTAAAAAAAAATAAAAACAAGTATAATTATAACATCACATAGACAAATATTTATTAATTCTTCCCCTTTTAGGAATACTTAAATACCGTATTTGTGGTGGGAACTTCGTAAAACTTCTTTAAAATTAATTTACATAAATAAAACACAAACTGTTTAAATTGTTTTACTGATAATGTAATTAAATTTAAACTATCGAGGGTGCATTTCTTGTGAAACATAATGTGAATAATTAAAATAAAACAAATTGGACAGTTTCAACAAATTTTATTGTTCTCGACAATATTGTTTCGAGCTACGTGCTCATTATCAAGAGTAACATAATAATGAAATTACAAATCTTACATGTCAATTTATAGGTAACTTAGTATAAGAGGGGATGAAAAATTTCCTAGTTCTATCTGGTTGTTTACAATATTTTCTGAATTTCTTAAAGCCTTATTTATTTCTAAGCATTCTAACATAGAAAGTTTTTTACTTTTACCAACATGATGTGGTATTTTCTAAATTTAAGTTATGATTTAAGGTAACACAATGTTCGCTAATTCCTGATTTAACTGCAATCATCGCAACATAATTTATATATACTACTTTTTTGATTTACATCTACCTTTGTTGTGTTGTTAACTAGTAAGTTCTTAAGATCCCTATTGTTACATTCTACAACTGAAATATCTAATTTTTTATATAAGGTAACGAGCAAAAATTGTTGTTTTGAATTTTATAACTGTCATTATATAACATTTTTGTAACTTTTTTATTTAACTTATTTTCTAATAATTTATCAATGTTTGACCTTATATAAAAAATGTTAGTTTCATATTTAAAAATGTTCTTAAAAAATTAGATATTTCAGCTGTAGAATGTAACAATAGGGATCTTAAGAACTTACTAGAAAACAACAAAACAAAGATAGATGTAAATCAAAAAAGTGGTATATATAAATTATGTTTCGATGATTGTAATGCTGTATATGTAGGACAGACAGGCCGAGCTTTCGAAACTAGAATAAGTGAACATGTTAAATCTATAAATAAAAAAGACATTAAATCAGGAATTAGCGAACATTGTTTTACCTTAAATCATAACTTAAATTTAGAAAATACTAAATATTTACACATACATGTTGCTAAAAGTAAAAACTTTCTATGTTAGAATGCTTAGAAATAAATAAGGCTTTAAGAAATTCAGAAAATATTGTAAACAACAAGATAGAACTAGGAAAATTTTCATCCCTTATTATACCTATAAATTGACATGTAAGATTTGTAATTTCAGTATTATGCTACTCTTGATAATGAGCACGTAGCTCGAAACAATATTGTCGAGAACAATTAAATTTGGATAATGTAATTGTCCCTTTCAATTGTTTCAGTTACAGTGTCTCGACCATTCTCAAAGAGTTCTTATTGGAAACTAAACTTAAAACTATTTAATATCTATTTATAGGTATCTCGACTCTAAGGGTAGATATACAAATTATTTAATGACTGCCATATATCCTATCATATTCCATTCAAAATTACAATATAAAAATATCAACCTTCAATTGCCTTGTACACAGTCTAATCAAAAGAAAACTAGGCTAAAGGAGTCAACTTCATAAAAACTATAGCACGAAATAACGGCTATAAGGAAAACATCATTGACAAAATCATTAGAAAGAAACACAAATCCAAAATAATAAATGAAATATATATCTATTAACAACAATGATCACAAACAAAATAAAAACTGGTCATTCAGCGACTATATAAACGGTTTAAGTTCAACAATATGTCATTGAATTAAGAAATTAGATACAAACACAATATGTGCAAATAAAAACTACTAATCAATAACAAATTAACAGAAAATAATAAATTCAAAAAATCAAGTGTGTGTCAGCTAGAATGCTCAAATTATGATGTTGTATATATGGGTCAAACAGCAAGAAATTAGAAAATAATATAAAACATAAACAATCAGTAAAATTCGAAGGTGAATACAAAAACACTGTTGAACAAGTTTTACTTAATTTATTATAGAATTCTTTACAAAATTGTTTCGACTATTAAATCATTTTCAAAAGATACATGAAATTGTATTAAAGTTGAATAAAGTTACCAAGCTATTTATAGAAGCATATACTTATTTGGTAATACCTACAATTAAGAGGGGGGTATTATTACTGAGAAGTACAGTTTGGTTGTTAACCAACGCATTATTCTAAGGAAACAAATTTATAATAGTTTTACAAAAGATGACTCAGATTTGCACTTATTGCTCTTTAAATCATATAAAAAATATTAGCAACCTCGTCAAATATGAACTTTCTAAATTTAATCTTTCAACTATTGAAATCAATAATAAGAATCTTTATTCTATCTTGGTCAACAACAAAACCAAAATTAACCCCTTAGAAAAAAGCGGAGTTTATCAAGTTTTTTGCTTTTTACATTGGTCAGTCAGGTAGATCAGTAAATTGTCGTATTATTAAACATGTTAATGGTATTAAAAAAATTAAAACTACAGGAATTGCTGAACATTGTACCATTAACAAACATAATATCAATACAGACTCTGTTAAAAAATTGCATTCAGCTAACAAAAGCCGAAAATTAAATTTATTAGAAAATCTAAGGATTAATAAGTTTCATGACAAGTTCAAGTTCAAGCTTTCTTAGGCTGTACATCAAAATTCACCCTTGGTTAACAACCAAACCGAACTTCTCAGTAATAATACCCCCCTCTTAATTGTAGGTATTACCAAATAAGTATATGCTTCTATAAATAGCTTGGTAACTTTATTTAAGTTTAATATAATTCCATGTATCTTTTAAAAATGACTTAACAGTCGAAACAATTTTGTGAATAATTCTATAATAAATTAAGTGAAACTTGTCCAACAGTGTTTCTGTATTCACCTTCGAATTTTACTGATTTAATAAAATGTTTCACAACGAGTGCACCACAAACTCTTTAAGAACATAAACAATCTATCAAAAAAATAAAAAATTTACAGGATTTGCCCACCATTGCATTTTAAACAACCACAATTTTTCTAAAAACAATTTAAAAATATTACATACAGTCCAAAAAAGTAGAAAGTTAAATTTACTCGAAAAACTAGAAATTAAAAAAGCTATATAATAACAAAAATATTACAAATGAATAAACAAAAGGCCATAAGAGCCTTATATATACGGCAGTCATTAAATTATTTGTATACCTACCCTTACAGTCGATATACCTATAAAGAGATAGTAAATAGCATTGAGTTTAGTTTCCAGTAAAAACTCATTGAGAATGATCGAGTGACCGAAACAATTTTAAGAGACAATTACTTTATCAGTAAAAAAAATTAACAGTTTGTGTTTTATTTATCTAAAGTAATTTTAAATTTTAATATATTTAGCGTACATATTCGCCTTAACACAATGTACCCGTCTCGTACTTTTCTCAAGAAACTAAACTTGTGCAGTCAAATTAAGAAATTAGAAACTCTTATCCTCAAGATTCCTCTTGCTACATCAATTTCTATCAAACAGCTCAAAACACTGTTTCAAGTTTCACCTGTAATGCTATTTTCAACGGACTAGAAAAATTTGTATGTGTGACTGCCTGTAATAGAAGGGAAACCCCACAGTCTATTTGGTTGTTCAATAGAATTTTATTATTTTTATTTTCTCTGGTTATTTCTAAAATTTTCAATTGTTTGTAGTTAATAAGTAATTGTGGGAGACACATCAGCAAAATTTGATTCGGTAAAACTCTTTTAATAATTAGCAAATAAACAAACTTACCGGTAAATATTGAAAATCAAATGAAAAATAAAAAAGTTTTACTTTTTTTTTAAATCCATCAAAAATCACACGCTCTTTAAATATGCTAAAAGATATTTATCTGATTTTTAATATTTGGCATTTTATTTTTGTTTGATGACTATGTTTTAACAATTTTCCAAGTTAAATTTTACAGATATATCTCCTACAACTAGTTATTTACTATTCTTTCTGCAAAGCATTTTTTTAACAGTATAACTCCCAAACTTCCTCAAAATAGCCAAAGAAAATATTTGTGGTGTTAAATTTTGTAGTAATGCGCTTGTTTGTTTCAAATGCAATTAAAAAGTCGTTGAAACAATCGAAAAAATCTTATTTCAATTAAAATAAAAATAATATAGTATTAACATGAGCAAACTCATTTTTTTAACAATTGTATGCCTGTTTGCCATGCAAATGTTTAAATAATGAAAAACATAATTCATAATAAAACTCACCCAGAAAACGAATTTATCAAACAGTTAAGCCTGCCACAATTATCATAAAACACATCAATTATTTATTTTTCTGAAGAAGAAAATATTTAAAATCTCCCAACTTTATTACGTTCACATAAGATAGAATATTCAAACAAAACTATTGTGTAAAACGTGATACAATCTCCTTGGAATTTGAAAGAAACAACTACAAAAAATGTGCGATAAGGAAAGACGTTAGTATGTTTCTCGAGTTAAAGTCAACAGAAGGGCAAATCGAATAATATAATAATACATGGTGTGATCAAACACGAAGCAGCCTAGGTACAGGGTGCTATCAAGAATTAAAAGGGTCCAGATTTTTTTAATTTAATTCATAAGCGTTTACAAGAATTAAGAAGAATTGTTAAATGAATTACAAGTAATAAAATTGAAAAAGGCACTGTAACAATAATATCCACTAACAAACAGCAGATTAATTCTTCAAATATTTATTTAATTAATAATTATTTAAAGACTGAAGTTAAATCTTGCAATTTGGAATCAAATGAAAACGATATCATTAAAAATTGACAGGATGCAAAGTTTTAAACTATTATCAGTGAGTTGCATTTAAAAACGAACTAAAGTGCTCGTAATGATTTAAGAATATTTGGAGAACTTTAAGGATGAGCAATTATTAAATTTAACAATCGATTAATCGAAATAATCGATTATTTGAATTAATCGGAATAATCTATTAATTAAATTGTAAGGGAAATAATTACTTTTAATACATTTTAATTCTGAATTAGATTATCCTCAAACCTTTTGTTTGAAAGCATAGATAAAGTTATTTTAGGATTACAAGAACATTTGGATGAAACATAACATTAATATATTTTTAAGTTCATTTTTGATTAATATATCGACCAGAACTTGTCATGGTATGTCTTATAAAAAGTAGTTAAAATAATAACAATAATAAAGACAATTTAAATAAATTAAAAATTAAATTATAAACAATTAAAAAAATGATTCCAATGAATCAAAAATTTAATCCAATTTATACATACCATTTTAAGAACCGATTAATGATACTTTTTTATGTTTATCGACCAGTGCCTAAAATTTTAGAACCTATTTTTAAAAATGTTGAATAAGTCAAAAAAGAAAACTTATTTTATAAAAATGCAATACATTCCAGCAAAACTTGTTTTGGTCTGAAATCTCTATCGTCTTTTCTGTAATTATTTTAAATTTAAGAAAATACAAAAGCTATATAAAAAATCTATTGTTTTTAAATACCTCACTCAATAAGAAAAACAATTTTACCTACTCTTTGTAGACATCAGAATTTTGTTAAAACCATTAAATTTCTGCAAAGGATTCGTTGAACAACACAAAACATCCCACATTTAATGCTACAAATAATAAATATCATGCTAAATTCAGTCAAGGGCAATGGAAAGGTGAACCAGTTTCTTTATCTCTTTTAACATCAAACAAATATAGAAGTTCTAATCGTCCTAGACAAAGAATAAGTTTCAGCAAACGTAAAATAATACAAGTTCTCAAAAAAGAAAATTGAATAATGAATACTTTACAATACACACGAATTGTCATTTTATGAATAATTTAATAATATTTTTACATAACAATTATAAAAAGGATATTTAAATTAATATTTATGAGGTTATTAATTTTTGTCATAATTTCTTCCATTTAACAGAAATAGGTAAATGATAAAATTCACCGATTGCAAAATCAAATTTGATGGTAATAGATCATCACGATCCACGAATTTCTCAAATACTACAAAACGATTAATATAGTTTTCCTATGAAATGTACATAAACCTGAAGAAACATTATCTTTTTCATAAATACAGTTTCAGTAGTCTCCAAATAAGGGGGAAACACTTCTGGCAATATGTGAATATCAGTAAAATTAAAAATGTATATTTTTTCGTGCTCACAACTCCTAACCCTTTTCAAAGGTACCTATGCCACGTATACAGAAAAATATATAGGCATTATTATATCATGAGTTCTAATTGGAAAATTTTCGAGTTAAAGTAATTAACATTAAATTTTAAAGATCAATTACTTCATCTAAAAAACAAGGGCCGATAAAAGTATGAAAATGTGATTTTTTATTATACATATATTCTTAAATATCATAGAAAAATAGATTTCAGAATCTGACTGGTATAATATCTTCATTCACTCAACACGAAATATATTAATATGATGGAAAAATATTTTTAAAAAATAGCAAAAATGATCAAGTTTGACCACCACAATAATTTGTGTTTTAACTATTTGATTAATTCTAAATGTTAGTAACTATTAGAATAAGTAAAAGGAACAATAAAAAATTAATGAATACAAATAATTGTGGAAAACTTATTACCCTGGCCCTTTAATAAAAACTTAAAAAACTCCTAGAAAAGAAGTTTGCATAAATATAAAGAAAAATGAATGTAACTAAGTTAATGTTCACTTAATCAACATTTAATTAATAATTCGAAAAAAATTAGGTAAGAAATTATCCATGTAATACATAAGCACTTTTATGGAGAAGGGGTTAATATATTTCATATTTTTGCTGATAAAGGATGACAGGTGATCGAAAAAAGTGCAAACGTAAAACATTATCATTGAAATGAAATTAAATCTTTTTAGATTTTAAAAAACATTTATAGCCTAATCAATTAAAATTCTAAAGCGCATTTTCATATTAAATATTACGAACTTTACTTCCTGAACAAAAACAAAAATAAAAATGCTTCTTGTATTAACATTTAAGAAAGGATGCAATTTTCCTATTTTATCTCATTTTAAAGGCGAAGAGAGTCGACAATTACTAAAAATTTATTTATACAATAATTAAATGACTCCTAATTTTCGTAATGTAATACATAAACTATTTTATTTATCATATAAATATTATAAAATATGGCTCAGATATTACACGATATGGTAAATTCTTTTGAAATGAGAATGGTCTAATTCAGAGAAACAATTTCAAACATTTACATGTAATAATAGTTCTTAACATGATAAAAGTAAAACCCATTCAAATCTATTTTCAAAACTTTGAGAATTTAAATAAATGTAGCAAAAAATATAACAAACTACAAAAACTTGAAAAGAACATTTTGTATAATGAAATTAATTATTAAAACAAAAAAAATCTTATCAATTACATTGTACAAGTACATATTATACAGAACAGGTAATAGCACTCACATGTGCACAAAAGTTAATCGACTTTCAAACTTATTTGACCTTGTATAACGTCAAAGACAAAAGAATAATTTAAGCTATTTCTGTCTTCATTATCTGTTAAAAGACAAACACCCTGTCGAGTATGCATATCCCAAATGATTTGCTTTCCTACAATAGGTTCTCCTATGGGTCCAGTTGAAATTATATTTTTTTCTGAATCATCAAGAAACCAATCAACCCAAACAGCCACCCCATTACAAATTTTGTTCCTAAAAGTATAACAATAATTAATGAGATATATATTAAGGAATACATTAAATGCCCTCACCCTTGGAGATTAATAATGCCATTTTTTTCAATGACATCTTTTTCAAAAAATTTTTTTAAATTAATAGTAGCAATTGTTATAACTTCACTTAAAGCAATTCCAGGGTATTCCCATAAAGGTTGGGCCTCCACCGACGAATCGCTTATTTTAGACGAATTCTGCAAAGTAAAACAACAAAAATTAAATAGTCGTCCTTTTTTACAATTACTCATGGTCAGATTTGTTTCTCTTCCTATACTGAACACTACTTACGTAAATAAATACAAAGTATTTTCCAACTTGTATCAATTCTAAAAAATGAAATATTTTTGCAAATGATGAAAAAGAAAAGAGAAAAAAATGGAAATTTGATTTAACATTAGTTTTAATATTTAGAATAATCTTTAAAAACCATATTTTTGGTTTAAGAAATGAACGTAATTTTTTCAATAATAAAATAGTATTTTGTGTTTAGTGACTTTTTTGGTGTTTACAGTTGTAAATCACTTACCGTAATTAATTCATCAAATGGTTTCATATTGAATCCTTCACAGTTTCTAAGAGGAGCCCTAATTTTATACAAGTCTTGAAAATTAACTGCTATTATGTTTATATGAACCTTTTGAGGTATAATTACTACATTTTCTGGTAAAAGATCTTTAAAATGCTCTAGTAAATAACAAAAATGCAAACTGTCCCAAGGTACAATAGTTGTCACAAAGAAGGGTTCTCCAAATACAACATTTATTTTACCTATATCGACACCCTTCTTAAGTTCATCAATATCTTCATAAATGTGAACATTTGATAATTTATTAAACTTTATAAAAGTATCAAGAATTTCTCGTATATGAACATTTTCTTCAATATAATACACTTCTTTAGCACCCAACTTAGATGCTACCATTCCAAGATAAAAACCGTGGCTTAAAATTAATACCTGACTATCAGTAGTTATACAATTTTCTAAAACATTGATATACTTTTTAGTCCTAACACTGTCATTTAGTTGACTTATCCTGGTTCTTGAAAAAGCGATATGTACACCACAATCACATATAGGGGAGCACAAATAGTCCTGATCTGATAATTTTAAATCTTTTTTTAAATTAAACCACAAAGAATATTCATCATGACAGCAAATGAAATACAATTCTTCATCCTTCTTTACTTTAACTTCTGATGGTAAATAATAAATAGCCTGCATCCAATGGTCCCTCCAAGGAATTTGAACATTGTTTAAGTCAGACCTGGTCTTAACTAAAGGATGACTCCAATATGGAGCACAGCTAAGAATTATCTTGTTGTCTGGATCCATTATAAGATCCCACCACATAAATACAACTTGAGCCAAACCATCATGTTGTGATTTAACTGTGAGAATGTTTGATCTTTTGAAATTAAGTGGAGTCCTTCCTGAAAAGTCAAACCTCAACATAGTTTGGGGAGGGAACACTTCATTAAATAGCTCATGTGGAAACTGGCTCAACTGTATATCATGAACTGCAGCAGCTCCATGACATGTTCTTATAGAATTTGGAACACTCAATAACTTTTCTCCATCGCTATTAAAGATATCTTTTAATCTATTCCAATTTGCTGCCACCGGACTTTCAACTACTTGGGCATAAACATTAGCAGCATTTGGAATAACATAACAATCACTTTCTAATAGTTCTTTATGTGCATGGCTAAAAGTTCCAAGGGCACCCTCTCCAATCAGTTCTGTATCAAATACTTCCGTTACTAAAATATTTGCCCGTTCTTTGAGATCACCATTTTCTCCGACAGTTAATTCAGTACTTCTTTTATTAACTACTTTAATATAATCAGAAAATCTGTTCAATTCGATAATTCGTTTTGCACATTGGGCCATTGGTTTAAATCCTTCACATGCAACAACAGAATCCGCTCCACACTTTACAGCCATCATTGACAATAATCCCGTTCCAGTTCCTATATCTAGTACATTAGCCCTCTTTCCTCTGCTATGCATTTTATTTATAGCAGTTTTTAATGCTTCGTAATACTTCCGATTTCGTTCTTCATCATGTAACATGTCAGCGTACGCCGACCTAGCAATTTCTTGGTGATAATCATACAATTCATTTTGCATTTCCCAATCACATTGGCCAGTTATAGGATTGAGTCGTTGTGTTAAAACACTCATTTTCTGGAATATTATCTTAGTATTAACAACTTTTAAGAACGTGCCTAGTACAAACATCAACTTTAATGTGAGGTTATAAAAGTTAGGTTCAGTGAGGTTGGAGAACGACACAATTGTCAAAGTTGGTAGTGTTACTAATACCACAAAAGCGGATATGTCTACATTCCCATCTTTTCGTAAAATTTAATCAATTGTAATACAATTTTTTTCAAAATTTAAACCATGAATTTTAATTATTTTTCCTATAAAAATAAATAAATTAACAACTATTTCATTTTTGACCCAAGAAACGGAAACACATGAACACAATTAAGATGCAGATCGATCTTCTACTGAACTTGTCCTAAACGTACATCGACGCAAAATTAGCCATTTTGTATACAGTAAATATAAATAATGAAAAAATATTATAAAAATATGTAATTAATGCATTGAAAATTACCATACAATATAAAAGAAATATGTTCTCACCAGATAATATTACTTTAGGGAACTCATTTAGCTGTTTCCATTTACCTCACTAATGTATTATTTATGTTATTGAAAGAAACTCCGTGATAAGAGGTGGGAAATTAAATAAAAGTACATAACTGCACATAGTTTATGGTGTAAAAAGTTTAATATCTTTAACAACGCAATAAAGTAATTAAGTAGTACCTAACCAGTAACGGTCAACAAAATAGAATATTTAAATAAAAACGAACAATAATAATCAAAATATATAAGTAACTTAAATACTTCAACAGTAAATATTCTCTAATAAAACGTGAAAATATAAAATATTCTACTTATTGATGATATTGCGTAAAATATTGTATATATATATATAAATTAAAGGTTTACAAGGTTCCAAAAAGAAATTTTTCATTAATATTAAAAATGGCGTACAAATATATATATGTTTTATATATACATACATAGAAATATAGTATACTTCTCAAAAGATAAAGGAAGATTGCGAATTTTGTGATTTCTCTTAAGGCTCCAACATATACAACATTAAGGAAACGTCGTCTAATCTTACCTAACTAAGTCAAATATTATTCCTACGAGAGAACTCCACCCACAATCAAAATCAAGCATTATGTGTAGTACAACTATCATTCTATCTAATAATAATAAAAGTTAGGTGAATACGAATAACTATCGTAATATATTATTTATCATTTATCTTGAAAAAATTTTCAACTTATTACATATTAAGTTGTTGGTTGAGGTTACAAATGGCACTAAGAAAAAAGTACTTGAATTCACTAACGATAAGAGTAAGAAAAAATATTATGCTAAATAATTCCTGTATTACTTACGTCTTTGTAGTAAATAAGCGTAAAATTTCTGTAAACTGTTACTGAAAAGGCCTTTATATATTAAATACAAAAAGTGAATTTTTATTTGAAAAAATAATAATAATCTTTTTAGAGTATTCGCTAATACTTGTTGAAAATTTTCCATATTAAACAAACAAAAACACAAAATTAGTTTCAATATGTTTATATTAAAGAACATAACAATTGTTTCACCACGGGTGATGAATCTGATGATGCCACGGTGTGGTAAAACAATTGTTATGTTAAATATCTTGAAACTAGTTTTGTGTTTTTGTTTGTTTAATAATAATAATAATATGAAACGTCTTTCAACGTCAAAGAATATATGTAATTCTTATTACATTCTTGTTGGTAAAACTAAAAGCTCGAAAGTCAAAACAATATCGATAATACCATATCGATTAACTTAAAGAATTTGTCCTGAAGATATTTATAATATTTACTTCTTATCAAATGTATCTTTATTTTTGTATCCAGCAACGTATCCTGACTGATCTACGATATCCTTCCTTCCTGCTATTCCTTTTCCTTTTCCGGTTTCGTCAAAACGTTGCTTGTGAGAACCGGTGTATTTCGAAGCATCAGTAAGTCTGTCAACGGTCGTGCTGGCCTTTACATGCTGTAAGAATATCAAAAATTTCATTCAACAACCACAACACTTTAAAGTAGAAATAAAATAAACGAAACAATGTTTAGCTACCTACAAGAAATGTAAATATAAAAGTCAGTCAAGTTTGAATCATGTTCGCACACCGAGGATTCTGTACTGCAGAAAATTATGAATATGCGGAGTAAAGCTATTAAGACATTCATTTGTGCAATGATTGTGAAACATGATGTAAATTCACTTAGAAGAAAATAGTTTCAATAATTTATTGGCTAACTCGACAATATTGTTTCAGTCCCCTGTGGACTATTATTAAGAGTATATTGTGTACTAAAACAAACATGCTATGGTAGACAATCTTGTAAAAGATTTCAAAAAATGTCAACAATTTAGGTTAAGACGTAGTGAATATAAAGAGATAAAAACTTTAAAAACTATAAAAATCAGATGTACTTCCAAAAATATTGTTATTACAAAAACCGACAAAGGCAACACAATTGATATTTTAAATGGTGATTTGTACACATGAAAAAAAAAAAGGTCACAAAATTAAAGAAGTAATATTACCAGACAATACCATCTTTACAAAAAGAGAGACTTACCCCTATATACCACAAACAATCACTAATATGGACACGTGTTTCGCCCACTTACAGTGTGGGAATTTTCAACGCAAGACCATTTTTGTTTCCTTTGATATGTCAAGCCTTTTTTCTTCCATACCGATAGATAAATTATTGATTATTTTGAAACAGAAAATTTCAGCAACAGACTTCAGTAAACATCAAAGTAAATATTTATTTCATCTGTTAAATTTATGCCTAGGGCAAAACTACTTTGAATTTGACAACAAATTTTATAAACAGAAAGGAGGCCTTCCCAGGGGTCCCCATTGTCGCCAATTTTAACGGAAATTTATATATCTTATTTGGAAGATATCTTGTTTACAAGCAACAATAAACTCATTAAGAACGTACTTTCCTGGTTTAGATACGTTGATGACGTTTTCTGTATCTGGAAAGGTACTCTTCGACAATTACAGTTATTCCAAAATATTTTTAAATACTATTGACCCCAATATAAATTTTACATCTGAAGTAGAACTTAATAAAAGCTTAAATTATTTAGACCTAACAATTTCACACGTAACTAACAATATTTGCTTTGATATATACAGGAAACCTACAACTACAGATACTGCTATACCGGCCAATTCAAACCATCCTATTTCCACAAAATTCGCTTCCTTCCATACTTTTAGCAACAGTTTCCTAACTGTACCTCTTTCAAAACAAAATTACGTCAAAAAATTAAGTACTGTCAAAACAATAGCAGTAAACAACGGCTATAACCCAAAAACCATTGATAAAAAATTAAGCAAAAATTTTTTTAAACTAACTAGGAAACTCTTAGTCTGTCAATAAAAACCGATAAAACATATTGTTCAATACCTTTCATAAATAATGTTAGTTTTAAGTATAAAAATAGGTTAAAGAAATTCACAATACATACCACTGAAGTCAACAATCGCAATCTTGAAAATATGTTCAACAACTTTAAAACTAAAACAGATCCTTTTTTAATTTAAAAGTGGGCGAGCTTAAACACTAGAATTAATGAGCATATCTATTCCATAAATAAAAAAACATAAAAAAAACGGCTTCTCTGAGCATTGCATTGACACTAATCACAATCTCGATACAACAAAAACCAAAATTTTACAGAATAATATTAAAATAAGAAAAAAGCTTTCATTATTTGAGAATTTAGAAATTAAAAAATCTTCATTCAGAAAACAGACCCTAGTCAATAACCGGATTGAAATGTACAACGACTCAACCCCACTTCTCCAATGTAGGCTGTAGGTATAAATATTCTGTTGTAATCCTTCTTCGGGTGTACAGGCCGTCGTCGGTTGGAATTGCTTCCTAACGTTTCGCTAGCACGAGTGGCGAGCTTCTTCAGAGGTCTATCCATTTTCGCTGTCTACAACCAACAGCGAAAATGGATAGACCTCTACAACCAACAGCGAAAATGGATAGACCTCTGAAGAAGCTCGCCACTCGTGCTAGCGAAACGTTAGGAAGCAATTCCAACCGACGACGGCCTGTACACCCGAAGAAGGATAACATCAGTTCGTCAACTGGCCGCGAAAGCCTTAATCAATTTGTCATTCTGTTGTAAGTTTATAATTTTAGTACACAATATACTCTTGATAATGGTCCCTGTGGACCGAAACAATATTGTCGAAATAGCCAATAAATTAGTGAAACTATCCAACTTGTGTTTTCTTTTAAGCGAATATACTGGGTTATTCAAATTGAGTGGTGCATTGTGAATTAGAAATTTTAAGAAAACTGACGTGTTAGAAATTTGAAAATTTGGAAGTAGGGGATATAAAAGATGGTCTTTCTATCCAAAATAATTTCAATTGTCTGCCACTTCCGGTTATACCGGAAGATAGTGCCAACTTTGTTATTTTAAATGGAATGGTATATTTTTACGACGAATTCGAATGAAGCATAAATTTTAAGGTGACTTTGATAACCAACTTGTAAGCATATGATGAATAATTTCTCAGATAATTTAATTTATAGAAATAAGATCGCTACCACAACCCAAACTATAAAAAATCATAACTTCCATAAAGAATTACTTAAGATGGCGTTGATGTGTTGATATTTTCTTTTTCAAAGTTTCGAGGTTCAAGAAATCCTTCTTCATTTGCCAGAGTATTGAAATTTTTACTAGTTATAGTCAAGTCTTAAGGCTTACGTCGTACCAAAATTAAGGTTCATAATTTTATACGGGGTGGTAAAAAATACGATATTTAAAAACTTCAAACACGATCATGTTTTCAAATGGCACCCACCATATTTTGTATGTAGTTTAACAAATATTTTGTCAGCTATATTTCTTCATAAAAATTAAAAAATAATACAATTTCCAACAGTGTACTTCCTAGGTACATAGTCATAACTATTTAAAGAGTCTTGTACTACTGAAAAATGTTCTGCTAAATAATTTATTAATGCACTACTTTTAGTTTTGTGTTAAAAAGTATCCTGTAGCAATTTATCATTAATAAAAAAGGAAACAAATTCTTACCCCTAGACCAGAGAATCCTGGTTGTCCACAATTGGCCATTTTGTGTTTTATTTCTTCGAGATCAACTTTTTTGCTTTTGGCTAAATCTTCCAAAAACTTGTTATAATCGGTGAAAGGGGCCTTAACTTGCTTTAGTTTTTTGAAATAGATACCAGTATCGGTGGTAGTAATTTTTTTGCCATCGATAACCTTTGCTTGCTTCATCCATTTGTCACTTTGGGACAAAGTAATTAATCGGCCATCAGATTTGGTATCACCGAATTTGGAGAATGCTCTAAAAGCTTCTTTAAATGCACTTGATGCAGGTGATCCAGGTGACTCGGTACGAGTTGGAGTTCCATTGGCTTTCGTTGGGGTTAATGGAGCATCGCCTGCTGAAACTCCGTTTGCTGGTGACGGGGGTTTGTTAACATCTCCGTTTTCTAATCTAAGTTTTTCAATCTCAGAGGTAGGAGGTATTGGACAACTTTCAACCGACATGATGTAAAATCTGAAAAGAAAAAAGACGAATACGGTCCACAACTTGTACTGACGTATTAGATTAAACTAGATTCAAGAATATATATGTTTAAACATTATTCTTGAATCTACATAATAAAAGCACCTATATCTATATATATGTTTTCAAGATATTATTATAAGAATCCAAACCATAATGGGGGCAAAAATACTTAATTTTATAGCAACCCACAATCGACGTTTCGCCTATTTATACGAAAGAAACAGAAACATTACAAAATGTCTGTTGTTGATTATTATAATTAGCGTTTTTGTCCCTATTTTAGTATGGATTATTATGTCAACAGACTTTTCTTTTTCTTTTAGAGTCAAAAAATAAATGAAGAATGATTACAAATCATATCATTATGATACACCTAAATACAATTTGCGAACCCTCTTTATATTCTGTTGAGGATTAATTAAAAACATAACAAAAGCAACTATTTAATTATACAATTCTTCTACTAATTATTAAGTCAATTGACCGTTTAACATCATCATATCATCACCTAAAGCCTATGTTAGCTGAAACAATTGTTGTGCAATTAAACCATTTTATTGAAGCAAGTCTTTTAATTTATCCTTGGATTATGTTGTTTCAATACGTACGGTTAAAGCATCAAACCTTTAAGAAATAATTATTATCCAAAATGAAGACATTAAAATCCTTGTTCGTCTAAATACTAAGGATCAAAGATCCCACTTTTAGAATGCGTCCCACCCACCCACACGTCCAAATGTCGGATTTTTCATACGTAATTTAGACGAACAAGGATTTTAATGTGTTTTTTTGGATATGTCATCTTCGTCTAAGAATCTTTCAGAATTAACAGTATAATTCAATGCCGGTAGGGGTTTCTATTGATTCCATATTTATATTTATATAATTTTTATCCTATCTGTCTTAGAAGTACCACTTCATAACATAAACTAAATTGACCAAAATTGAATTGTATCGACATCTACTTTTGGAACTTCATTATCATGGAACAAATTCAGTTCCACTTTAAATCACTTTTTTTCTTTATAATTGTTTCACTTAAACATAAGCATCTTCAGAAGAAGTATTAATTGTCTGTTATGACTATGACTACGACAATTAATATTTCTTCTGAAGATTCGTATGTTTAAGTGAAACAATTGTAAAGAATAAAGGTGATTTAAATTTGAACTGTATTTGTTTTATTTGTGACAAAATATCCATAAATATGTTAGTAGTTCAGTAAATTCGGGAAGGCGATTATTAATCAGTCAGTTAAGAAATAGAAATAAATACGATAGTTTATAAATGTACCTAGACAAAATTGACGCAAGTACAAACTGAAGATTTTATTAAAGGAAAACTCATCAAAAGAATATTTATTCTCTTCGACAAATTCACATTAATTTTTACACTCTGCCAAATAGAAATAATATTTTAGTAAAATGTTTAGTATCATTTATGTCTTAATGCTTCGATTCTTTCTGCAATGGGAGGATGGGAATGGTACCAGCTAACATAAAGGGGGTCGTAGACCAAGTCTGCTAAATTTCCCTTATGGAGTTGCTTGAGCGCTCCGATAAGATCATTCGCTTTTCCAAATTGAACTGCAAACTGGTCAGCTTGGTATTCTTGATATCTACTTAATGTGTTCAAAAGGCATGTGGCTAATGAGTTAATAGGGACCATAACAAGACTGGTAAGGACCATAAGACCAATTAAGACAGGTTCAACACCCATTGGGAATCCCAAAGCCTGATATAAAGTTGGCCACCGATATAGCCATGAATACATAGAAATTGTTAGGATAAGATAAGCCTGGAAAGCTACAATTCTTGCTGCAATATGTTGATGTTTCCAATGACCGAATTCGTGACATAAGATCGCTAGAATTTCGTTAGGAGTGCAAATAGTAAGAAGAGTATCATAGAGAACTATTCGTTTTGATCCAAACATGCCTGCGAAATACGCGTTTGCGTGACTAGTTCTTTGTGAACTGTCTTTAATATAGATCCCACCCAATGGAAATCCTACTGTACGAGCCAATTGTTCTATGTCATCTTTGAGTTTTCCTTCAGGCAAAGGTGTGAACGAACCATCCATGGGATCAATCAAAGTTGGAAAAGTGGCAGTCAAACCCAAAAGAGCAAAAGTTGACAAAAGCCAAAGGACCAATCCCACTTTGTCACCACTTAATTTTACTATACTTATAAAAACAGCATAGGCAGGAAGATTGAGGATGTGGAGAAAGATGAGAGTGATTATTATATCTGTAAGGAAGATCTCGAATGGAATGTTATTGAATCCATATTTGTTTTCCAAAACAAACGTTTCGTAAAGAGTGAATGGAAGATATAGAAAAGTGCTGCCAGTTGTGAAGATTACAGACCACATCCAAGTTATACCAATTTCACCCCTGAAAGGTGTTATTCTTTCAGAGAGTGCCCAAACTTTAGCCAGAATGCCATGACGGATAATAGCAGTACTAATGGTCAATGCGAACAAATCTTTTGCAAAGCCCAATTTCATTTGATCCATGTGATATAGTCGCGACAAAGAGTAGATTTCGGGACTTGTTATTTCTGCAATATTCCGAGGCACTTCTTTTGCATTACGTGTCAGACTGAACTAAAACAGAAAGCTTTGGTTGAATCATAAGTTCCAAAAAATGTTGATCAAAACAAACTTGTCTGAAGCAAAGATACGTTTCCCAGATGTAATCCAACCAAATGCCCGATAATATACATGTTGCCACACTTTTAGGGTTTGCTTTCGACAAAAAATTTTTCGACCAGGGTGACATATCTGTCATCCATTTCCAGGAAATCCAATAGGTTACGACTCTTTACTGTTGCTTCATTCAAAATATTTAATTAAAGACTGACAAGTAATTTTTGTTTTTCTTTTTGTGACACGAATGCACATTTGATTATAATATAACCAGAAAACTTAAATCAAATATTAAATATATATAATTTAACTAAAGATGTATTATAATTATTTAAACCTTATTATGGAAGTTTTTAGTTTGATTGATAATTAGTCAAAAAGAATCGGAAATATTTCTTTTTTAATTTTTCTACCAAATGTTTAAATTACAAACATCCGTTTATGCAAACAGGGAAAAAGATAAGTGTTTTCTATCAGAAATTTGGAAAGGAAAGTATGCAAGTACAAACAAAGATATCTGTAAAATAAATGTGACCCATGTACCTACCAAACTAAAAAATATCTACTAAGTATGTTATTCTAAATCAATATATCCATTTGTTAAAAAGAAACTGATGAAACTGATATACGAGGCATGCTTTTTAAGTAAGTACTGTTTTGAAATTCTGCCGCCACAGAGCTGCGATCAGCGCTCCGCGCATGTGCACTGAGTACCTGCATCTCTCATCTACGTACTGACGCCATTACAGTCCGATTTACGGACTTTACGTTTACAACGTTACAACTTTACGTTGTTTACTTGAGTTGAGTGTTTAAAACGCCAACTGTAAAGTCCGGGTTGTTATACGATTCCTTAGTGCTAAAGGACTAAAACCAATTGATATTCATCGTAAGATCTGTGCAGTTTACGGACAAAACATTATTTATTTATTTATTATTTGCTGGTAACTTGTGTTCTTCATAAGAGTGTTACGTACACTCACTTTAGAGGAGTTACAGTGTTGCTACCTATTTCAAAATTTTCATTTTATGTTCTCGTTATAGCCTCAAAATAACGGACGCAGAACAAGTGATGGAATGGTAAGGAAGTGGGTGAGAGCATTTAAAGATGGCCGCACAAATGTGCATGTCAATGCCCGTCCGCATGTAGCTAATCGAACCAAAGAACTCATCACATATTTTCAATGATAAATTCTAGATCATCCTCCGTACAGCCCTGATTTGGGGCCCAGTAACTACCGTTTGTTCCTGCACTTGAAGAAACATCTGGGCGGTCAGCGTCTTCAAGAAGATGACGAAGTCAAAACAGTCGTGATGCAGTGGTGGTGATGCAAGTCAAGCGACAGAGTTCAAAAACTAGTCAAACGTTATGACAAGTGCCTCAGTATTGAAGGAAATTATGTAGAAAAATAGATTAAGGTACAGGATTTCATGTAAAAATAAAATTATTAAGATATCTTTGCACGTTTTTTATTAATTTCAAAACGGTAATTACTTAAAAAACATGCCTCGTATGTAAGTGCTGATGCAGAAATAAGTTGTATATTATGCAATGAACGGTTCATATTTTAGACAGTTTGCCTAAAATAAATATTAGTGTTAACAACTGGTATTCGCAATTTACCGAAGAAGTAACCTTGGATTCCTGTAGTGTGAATATGGTGTTATTATTAGTCGGATAGATTGTCATATTATGTACAACGATGACCTAATAAAATTAACGCTACGATCACGTGGTTTCCAAACCGTGTTTGTTTGTGTAATATTTACCGAATATTAATCTTTTTTACTCATTAAAACTTTCTGTTTACACAATTCATTTACAATACCGTTTTTAAGATAGATAAAATTGTATTTCTTCTGACTGTTAGCAGTTAATTCTAGGACAAGAAATGAGAACTAATACGCGAAGGTTGGAGATTAAAAACATATCTTAGATATTAATTTATTTTCAGATATCATCGCATTCCTACACTGTAAGCATCAAAATAATAATGTCAACATGTGTATCAATACTTATAAGATTGGTTTGATAGATAAAAGTTTGCTGTTATCACTAGGCGGTACGCTCCACATTTGATTTTTATTTACCGAAATACATGGAAGCAAAACCAATTAATTAAAAAAAAATAATATTATCAAGAAATAATAACATGATTAAACTACTTGATTAAATTTTAATAACACGTTTCGTGTCAGATTTCATGTTTCTTCAAAGCCACAAGTTCGAACTTACGCAATTTGATTTATAGATAAAATATTATTAAAGGAATGATTTTGTTTTCTATTTTTAATGCTCAAAACCTAAAAGCTGAAAATGAAAAAACTAATTCTATTTAACAATTTTGTTAAATATAAAACTACAAAATACATCACGGCTATTTATAAAATAATATAAAGTACAAGAAATGACTAACTGTCAACTTACGCCGTTTAAAATTACTTTAAAGACTGATGAGAATCGTATGATGAATTGCAATAGTTCAAAATAGTAATTATTTATATATTTGCACAAAACGTAACATGTCTGTAGTTATATTAGAGATATTTTTATTGCATATTCGAAAAATTTATGTTTTTAAGGAAAATTTACTAAAGCCGCTGTTATCACAGCAAATATTACAAGTGCATGACAATCTTTAAATTTTCAAGGTACGTTTACTATTACGTACCTCTATAAATAGCCGTGATGTACAATCTGATTTACATTTGACTTTTTGAATTGCATATCTCCAGTTTCAACAGGTACTTAAAAGAAAAAACTAAAACTGATCATTTTATATACCGTTTTGATGTCTTGACAGATAACTTTCTCGAGTTGTTTATCTTGATATTGCCTTGTATACCGTATGAGCATTTTGGTATTCAAGACAAACAGGAGAAGACTTGTGGCAGCCCTAAATAGTACACAATACAAAGCAACGACATATTTTTAATTTTAAGGTTCTAACTAAATAATCAAGTATTCTCTAAAGAAAATACGAGGCATGTTTTTTAAGTATCTACCGTTTTGAAATTAATTAAAAACATAAATATATTTTAATAATTTTATTTTTACATGAAAGTCTGTACCTTAATCTACTTTTCTACATAATTTCCTTCAATATTGAGGCACTTGTCATAACGTTTGACCAGTGACTAGTTTTTGAATACCCTTCTCATAGAACTCTGCCGCCTGACTTGTTAACTGTTAACCACTGCATCACAACTGTTTTGACTTCATCATCGTCTTAAAGACGCTGACTGTCCAGATGTTTCTTCAAGTGCAGGAACAAATGGTAGTCATTGGCGCCAAATCAGGGCTGTACGGAGGATGATCTAGAGCTTCCCAGTGAAAAGATGTGATGAGATCTTTGGTCCGATTAGCCACATGCTGACGGGCATTGTCATGCACATTTGTGCGGCCATCTTTAAATGCTCTCATTCACTTTCTTACCATTCCATCACTCATAATGTTTTGTCCGTAAACTGCACAGGTCTCATGATGAATATCAATCGGTTTTAGTCCTTTAGCACTAAGGAATCGTATAACAGCCCGTACTTCACAGTCGGCGGAACTCACGATTATCGGAGGCATCTTAAACACTCAATAAACAACGTAAACAAGGGTGAATCAGACTGTAATGGCGTCAGTGCGTCGGTAAGCAGCGGCAACAATGTTTCAAAACGGTACTTACTTAAAAAACATGCCTCGTATTAAAATATCGTGTTAGAAAAGTCCCTGAACTGAAGCGAAAAACTCGGAAAATATAGGATTCGTTTACACAAAATTTTGCCAAGGTTTGGTTAATACTATTTCCGTAAAACTATTGTTGTAAAATGAAGACGATGTTACCCAGCCATTAACCGGGAAATGTTTTTTTTTTATTAATATTATGTTTACTCACATGTTTTGTATTTGTTTTCATTATGTTGGTAATCTGTATTATATTCACTATGTTGGTATGCAAGTTGTTACAGATGTTAAATAAGTATAATCTGTGAATGCCAATTTTTTCAACAGTAAATAGGGGCTGGTACCTACGTTAAATGAAAATTTGTGAATCTATGTTTGGATTGGATTTTTGAACCACAAGACTCAGTATAATTTTTCACAGTTATGTCTTTATGTAAAAGGTAAATACATAGAAACTTTAAAAGGACTGCTGGCAGCTAACTAAAAGGAAAACAATGTGCTAATTAAATTAAAGGGATAAATATAGGTCACTGTAAACTGACTCTCTTTTAACGATAATCTGTTTAGGTTTAAAACTTGGACGTGTTCAATCTTCTGTAAATAAATGTAAATACTTAGTAGAAAAAGATTATCTTTTTTTTTCTCTACCTATATCCGACGTAATTCTATAAAAATAAGAATAACATTAACAAGTAGATATATAGACACAAAAGATGGACACAATCGTCAGAAGAACAATTGCATCAACACAACGAAATTTAATGTATTTAAATATAGGTAAATTAAGGAAGAATATTACATCGCATTGCTTTAAAGTGTTGTAGTTATTTAGCTCATCTTTAAAATGATTGTTTTCATCTTTAAAGTTATAAAGTCATAGATAGAGAGGTAGCTAAAGGTACACAAGTTATTTGTATATTATGTTAACTGGTATGGTAAACTGCATAAGATATAACACACAAGTCTCTAACTACAATTTAATTTTTATGAGAGAACTATACATGTTAAAGGGTATTACACTTTGTTTTAAAAGCAGTTAGTTTATATACAATTTAGCCTCTTTTAAAGCATCGTGACATTAATATATATATATATATATATGTTTTATAGTTCGTTGTAAACGGTTTACAGTTTAATTTGTCCCTTTCATCAGAAGTATTTTAGACTGTCGCACTCTAGTAGTTTTTTTAGAATGCAATTAAGTAAAATACATTCAGAGATATTTTAGTTTCTGCTAAACCTTTCTTTTATTCAACGATTTCTTTCACCTACGATATTGTTTGTGTAAATACAAAGAGGTAATACGATTTTTATGAATGTCATTTACAGGGTGTTTGCTTAGAAAATATTTGTACAAAAACCAGCCACAAATTAAAATTCACACAAAAACAAAATTAGTTTAAATACTATATATATAATGATCCTTTATATATATATATATATATATATCAAACAAAGCAGTAGGAAATATCCAGATGGATGTAGATCATTCATAGAGTAGGGATTATCAAGAATGATCTACATCCATCTGGATATTTCCTACTGCTTTGTTTGAAAAATTTTGAACAATTTTGGATTTTTTTAAATAAATAATGGAAAACTTTGGATTTTTTTTCTGAACGTCTTCTACAAATTATAAAGCTTAGTTTTGACGTTAGCCTTACGACTTGGCTATAACTAGTAAAAATTTCAATAATCTAAGTCATTTTTTATGGAAGTTATGATTTTTTATAGTTTGGGTTGCGGTACAATCTTTTTTCCAATAAATTAAATTATCTCAGAAACTATTCATCGTAGACATATAGGCATACAAGTTGGTTATCAAAGTCACCTTAAAATTTTATGTTTCATACGAATTCATCGTAAAAAATATACCATTCCATTTAAAATAAGAAAGTTGACATCAACTTCCGGTATAACCGGAAGGGCCCGTGCCCGACAGTTGAAATTATTTTAGTTAAATAGATGATCCTTTATAACCCCTACTTCCAATTCCCAAATTTTCAAATCTGTAACATGCTTAGTTTCCTTGAAACGTCTAATGTACCACTCAGTTTGAATGACCCTGTTATGGATGAAAAATAAACGTCTATGTAATATCAAAAGAATTGTATGCTTTTAAGCTCATACAGTAATTTGTACGATATTAAAACACAAACGACACTTAAAAAAGTTTCGTCTGTCTGTCTGCACGAGCTGATCTTCGCAGTTCTTTTACAAAGATAAATAAAAGGTCGTCAGGAATGACCTAGGTAGTCTTTTTTACGCAGGTGAAATCGCAGGGTAAAAGCTAGTTAACAATAATAATTTCCTAAACATTTTCTTTTTTCTGAAAAATATGCTCAGTTGTTGTTATCATAACGATTTTACAGTGATTTTCAAGATGACTGAAAGTAAATTTCAATATTTTAAAATATTCTTAATATCTAATAATTACACCATAATTGGTTAGACTAGGTTTTACCATTTCTGTTATTTTCTGTCATGTTCTTTCGTTTTTTATTCTGGTCCACTGTAGTGGGTAACAACGTATCACAAAACAACAAATTTTTACGTGAATTGAAGTAAAATGGATAAATATTCTTAAACAGTATATTTTCATATTTAGTAGTATTTTTTTTATTACAACTTCTTGATGTCATTCGTTTTTATATTAATTTGTATCTCAGTAATAGATCCATTCAACAATTTTCAATAGAAGACAAATTTACATTTTGAGACCAACATATTTTGGTACCAAATAAAGTAATATTAATAAATCTACAAAAATATTGGTTTTTGCAATAAATCCATAAAAAAGCACAATAAAAATCCTTTAGAATTATAAACTTTAAAATATCGGACATTATCTTGTTTATTATTAAGAAATTAAACTGATTAAATGCACCTTGACAAATTACCTCCAATGTTAGTTGTGTACTTATCTCTATATACTACACATATCTAAATATAAAAAAATAATCCATACATGTCACCAATAATTTTAGAACTTTTTATCCGCATTGGAAAATTTTGATGTAGTAGATTGACGCCCACCTTAAGTAAATCAAAAACTACCCTGTCATAAGGGTAGCATGCGCAAGACAAAAATCGATTACTAGGTCTAACAAATCTGCAGTGACCCTCTAATATTATACAGGAGGAAAGGAAGAGATAGATCACCGCTAAAAATAAAAACCAACACGTTCAAACTACGACCTTTAAAAATAAATCCATTTTATGACACACTCACTATATCTGTAATAAACCGTTCAACGAAATAGTTTTTGCTTCTATACAATTAACAACAACAAAAGATAATGGTGATGTAAACATAAAAGTTTTTTGGGAGATTTGTTGATGAGGGATAATAATAAGATGACGTCATTTAAAAAATGTTTTGTAGTCTCTACATTACATAAAGTACCTACCTACACAAAATATTTTCAAAATTAGGTATTGTAAACACTATTGTTTTCACTTTCTTTGATACAGACAGGAATTTTTATAGATGTATTTGTCGATATAGATACTATTTGTTTTCACTTGTTACCGTACGTACCATTTCCTGGTTCTATATTTATTTGTGCTTTGCGTGATCGTAAGTTATTCTAGTCGCGTGGCGATTTTAGTCAGATTGTCGCCAAAACAACTATTATATGTACTGAAAACATCTTACCTTTAAAATGTTTACAAGTATTTAATGTATTAACTTGCACGATTCCTTAATTGCTATCAGTATTTGATAGTTCTGTCCTCCAAACAAAAATTGGTCACCTTGCCTAGGTAATAACCAATATCTAATTATGACTCGGCGTGGTAAAGTTTTGTCACAATTTTTTTTAGAGGCAACGAAAACAACAACTGACGAACGAAAGATTTTCCTTCAAGCGCGCGTGAATGTGAAAAACGTACTAAACGTTGCCTTGCTGATGGCTTTCTGCGAACAACTGCGCACTCCTAAATGACTCTTCAATAAGAGATACTGAGGAATATGAAAAAAACGAGTGAAATATTGCTTATATGATGCGGTATTTTATTACCGAACATTGTTTCAAAGTACATGATTATGTATCGTACTGTTTCTTGGCTTCTTTCCAAAATATAGGATTGAAAAATTTCATACTCTTTTTTACTCTGTACTGAATGAAAGTCATCCATAACAGAACGGAGGGCATTTTTCATTTTCCAAAGAAATTTAGATAATACTAATAAGCATCTTCGTAAAGGCTGATATAAAATCATTTATTATATTGCAAAATACAGTGAAACATTTTTATGGTTTAAATGCATTGCAAAATAATGATGTATCTTCTCGTGAAACTTTGTTATCAGCTCGTGGAAGATTTTTGTTTGTAATGGTATCTATTGGGTACATGTAGGTTGCTAGATTTAGCGTCACGTTAATATTTTAAATAATAAAGGGTTGTTTGTTTACTACACTTTCAAGATATATATACAGGGTGTACGTATTCAACCTGACCCCTAGACTATCTTCTTTTCACAGAAGGCCTACCATTTTAAAATATTTTCGAATTTCTATCACTTCAGGTTATATCGGAAGTTGACTTCAACTTTGTTATTTTAAATGGAATCCCCCCTATGTTTTTACATTTATGGATTCCCCATCAAAAATAAGAGTATATTTGATGATACAACTCTACCTTTATTCTAAACGGTTTTTGAGTTATTCCGTTGTTTTTTAAATTATTCCGTTTGCCGCATTTACTTTTATCGCGGTTATCTTTAAAAGTAATTAATGGTATTTAATGATTTGTCGACAGGTTCTTAATGTTTTAGTAAGGTAATAAATTCGTTCAAAAATTTTTGAAAAAAAAAATCAAAAATAGAGTCAAAACATGTATTGAATCCTCAATACAAAAGTATAAGACACTATGCATCTGAAATTAATATCTTGTGAGAAAATTTAGAAAAACTGATTTAATACATTTTTTTAATTCTTACAAATAAGTTTATTTAACCAGTGACAAAAAAATTCTACAACAATTGTTCGAATTGTTGTCTATTAACTTCTAAACTTTTTAAAACTCTTTTTTTTTCTACAGCCAGGGCAGCATTAAGGATTTGTTCGGAATCTCTCATATTGCTGTCGTTCTTGCAAATGTTCAAAATTCACCACACTACAGCAATGGGAGAGATTCGTCCTGTACAAATCCTTAATGCTGTCCTGGCTGTAGAAAAAGGAGTTTTAAAATGTTTAGAAGTTAGTGGACAACAATTCGAACAATTGTTGTAGAATGATTTTGTCATTGGTTAAATAAACTTATTTGTAAAAATAAAAAAAATGTATTAAGTCAGTTTTTTTAAATTTTCTCACAAGATATCAATTTTAGATGCATAGTGTCTTATACTTTTTTATTGAGGATTCAAAACATGTTTTGACTCTATTTTTGATTTTTTTTTTTAAATTTTTGAACGAATTATTACCTTACTATAACATTAAGAACATGTCGACAAATCATTAAATACCATTAATTACTTTTGATGATAACCGCGATAAAAGTATTATCAAGTGTACCCTTATTTCTAATGGGAAATCCATAAATGTAAAATATAAGGGATTCCATTTAAAATAACAAAGTTGAAGTCAACTTCCGATATAACCTGAAGTGACAGAAATTCGAAAATATTTTAAAATGGTAGGCCTTCTGTGAAAACTCATTCAACCAAAATTTCAAAACGATATTCCAATTCAGTACGAAGATAGTCTAGGGGTCAGGTTGAAAACGTACACCCTGTATACCGTGTCGCGTCTATAACACATAATGCCTAGGTAACGAGCATTTTAGTGGACACTTTAAGAATGTCACGTGTTGGTAATTGAGGATAAAACATCGGTAGCAAGCAATTGAATCTTAAACTTTACTATCAACAAAACTCGCGGAAAAAACTATTTGACACTTGACGCATATTTATGGGATTTTCACTATTGTACAAAATACTTCAGCAGAAGTGGAAGGAACAGAGGCCGAACTCATGGTTAGCGATAAAATCAGACCTAGAAGAGAGTAGTTGCGGTAAAAAAATTGTATGAAGACTACTAGTACTATACCGATAATCTGAGCCATTTCAAATAAGTCTGATCAAAATTTAATACTCCGTCTACATAGACGCTACAATGAATAAGTATTAGATAATATATACACATGTTATACATGATTCATGCGACCACTGTATTTCGGTTGTTGTGTATGTTAAATAGTATTATTAGTATTTACTGATGAATAACTTACTATCATTGTAAACTCTCTACTGTACCGAGTTTATAAATAATCTTATCAGGGTATTCTACCTCAGTTTGTAATATGCAGTTAATCTAATAAACATCTTAATTCCAACGTATATTTTACTCTAAATCAGAAGTTTATAGGTAAGTTAAATACGTTGATTTAATAGTCATGTAGAGTATATTAGCAAAAAAATTGCTAAGAAACTGGGGGTATTACGAAGATGCAATGGGCAATACGGACAGTATAACTGTTCTCTATCTGAGTAACAACAGTGACATGCAGGTTTTGCAAAAATTACAGAACAGGGCTATGAGACTAATACTTAAATACAATAGATATATAAGTGTTAACAGAATGTTGAAACAGCTAGAATGCTTAAAAGTAGAAGATCATATGGAGTACCTGACATTAAGTTTTATTCACAAAATCAAGTTGAATTTAATGCCGCGATATTTTAATAATTTATTAATACAGTTTACTGAAACACATGCACATATAGAAAAAATTTTATGCTACCTCAAGTAAATTTAGCAAAAACACAGAACTCGATTTTTTTTTTCTTCAAAGGAATAAAAAGATACAATGAGCTACAAAATGAACAAAAAAATACAAGTTTAGCAAAATTTAAACAGGAACTTAAGCAGTATTACTTAAACAAGACATAGTTGTTAAGTTTTAGTAGGTTAGATACTAGTTCAATTAATAATTAACAATGTAAATGTAAGCATATATAATTTAGCAAAACTAAATTATAATGTTCAGTTTGTATAGCTTCGTGCTAATTAAAGTTATTATTAACATTATTATTATTATTATTATTATTATTATTATTAACAAAAGGCAAGCTACAGTCCAAGATAATAGTTTGATATAAAGAAGTTGTTTTATACAATTTAAATAAGTTTTATGATCAAACGTATTGAAAGATAGACACATCACCATCCCTTATCAAACAAACTTAGCAACCTTGTGAAGATTGGTGCTGTCAAAAAATTATTATTTATCTTAATTCGTTGTGATATAACAAACATACATGTATGTTATATTTATGGTCAATATGTCCCTTAATAGACATTTATTAAGGTCAGCCAATTAGCCAATTATTATCGTATTGGTGCTGTGAGAAAAATAATTAAAATGTCGATATAACATCGTAGCAGTTTATTGCCATCTACTGATACCAAATAAACAACATTACCTGGTTCTACCTCACGTAATCTAATCCAATTTTTTAGTGTATAGAAAAATTTCTGTTTCTATAAAAATATTCCAAAAATTTATTTGGCTTTAATATAAAGCGAGGTGTTGTGCATAACTCAACTAACTAACTTATCAAAGAGAATTAAAGAGGTCGAAATCGCGATCCAGGTGCAACAGTTTCGACACAGAATACTGTCCGCCAAGAAGATATAGTTCCGTTTGTCTAGTGCTCTAAATCATTGCTTAGCATTCGGGAGTCACCAGTTAAAACCGGGTCCAGCTGCTCTGGTCACTTCTTTCACTTCTCTTCTATCTTCATTTAGTCCGTCTCATCTTTCTCTCCCAAACCACACCACCCACCCATTCCCATGACTCCTGCAAGGAGGCTGAAGAAGGCCTTACGCCTTACCCTCCGGCTTTGCACTACAGTGTAGGTCGGAAGAACTGCCCACCCACCAGCTCGAGTACCTGGTGGGAATGAAACACAAAAAAGTTTATTTTTTCACGTAGATAATGGCTACGCTGTGGATCTAATTGTCAAGTCGATATCCTCATTAGAAAAGGACCTTATTGAACATAATTCAACGAGGTGATACTCATTATTTCTTCAGTTATCACAAGCAAATATAGTTCAAATTTAATCTTGTATACTTATACGCTACCTACTATATATCACATTAAAGGTCTTCTCATTCTACGGTCATTAAAAAGGAGTGCAGAGGGTGAGCATTTCGTGAGTATCGTGTATATATATCAGGAGTCTTCAGTAGATATGCAATAATAGAGTAACTACACCATTGGACAAAAGTAAAGCAACTGTTGAAAACAAAGATACCTACCGGATTTTTGAAGGTCTTTTAAATATTTAACCCTTACTTATTTAATAAAAGCAATCAAGAAGAATCACACGCGACAAAGGCAAAACAATTTTTACAAAAAACAAAAATTATTTGACTTAACAACAAAAAAAACAAATACGGCTCGTGAGTTATAGAAATAACAGTATCATAAAAGTATTATTTATAAATATAGAATCAACAGAAACAACTACTCCGAGGGCTAATATCCCTACAGGCATTGAATTACACTGTTAATTCCGAATGATTCTTAGGCGAAGATAGCATATCCAAAGATAGGTGTAGGGGTACTAGCCTTCGGAGTAGTTGTTTCTGTTGATTCTCTATTTATATTTATCATATAGCCTGTAAAGGCCTTTCTGCTAGCGCCCACCTGATGAGACCCAATGGGTCGAAACCGGGTGTGGTATTTGGCTTTCGGTTCGTAGTTCCTACTTGGTGGGACGTGTTCCAAATTTGGGATCTTTGATACTTAAAAATTAGACGAACAAGGATTTTAATTCCTTCTTATTTGGATAAGTATTAATTTAATTATTGATTAATTAATAATAATTATAATTATAATTTCAAGGGATATTTAAAACATCCATTGGAAATCGTTGTAAGCAGATACACTTTATAATATTTATGTATTTGATTTTACCATAGGATTTGTTATACTTTTGTCCGATGTTGTATTTACTAAGCTTTGCGATAATACAACAGTACGGAACCGTCAGACCGCGAGTCCTATTCGCACTTTTTCCATTTTACCCTGTAATATTCACAAAAAGAAACAATTATTTCAGTTAATGACGATATATCCATAGTTACTCAACGTTAGTGCGTGTACACTTTTTTTAACCCCTTACGTTATAAATTATTCAGTTTGTGTTGCCCATCCAATCTTCGGAATGATTGATTTAGTTTTTCCGTGACCTTTTTTACTTTCCTTACTGTACGAGTAAATTCGGCTGAAATGAATAATTGACGAAAAAAAAAAGATTTTGATTAAATTATCTGGAACACAACATAAATATTTTACGAAATAACTAAATCAAATATTTGTTACGGTCGTAGTTACTCTGTGTCGAGTTTTTGACATTTGTATTAGTACATGTAAAAAAATGTAATTATAATTGTTTGTCCTGGTCGGTTCTAAATTTTTGTAAAATTAATGGAAAATTTTAAAATTCTCGAAGAACATTTTCGGGAATTTGCGCTATTTGACGATCCTCTCTTAGGAGGCAAAAAAATTACCCTTAACGGTTGTGACAAATGGTTTAAATATGCTGGTCTTATAGATGGTACACGTCTAACCTCCAGTGATACAGGAATATACTTTTTAAAATACAAGTGCGTATTTAAAGAAAAGATATTGCTATTACCCAAGTATATTAGGGTTAATTTAGAAGGGCGAAGTCGGCAATATAGTGTGGGATTGTAAGAGAGCTTGAAGGGTGTTCTTGTTATCAATAGGATTGTCACAATAATCGATCCTAAATTATATTAACTTCACTTCCTAAATTTACCAAAAGAAGTGTAACTTCAGAAATTAAAGTACATTGCACATTTTGTTTAAATTCATTTGAAAAAAAAATATTTAATAATAATAATAATAGTAATACCACTTGTGCCGAAAATTTATTGTATACTGTTACGATTTCAGTTACATAAATTGATAAGTAACTTTTTTAAGTAGCGTAAATGTATTGTTAACAATGATATTTACAAACCAATTCTGGTAACTTTCATTCATGTCATAATTCATTAATATTTATTAATTAGTAACACACTTGACCTTAATTAACTCTTTCATTGTGAAATGACTCCTCAAAGAGATCCTGTTGAAGTTCTAATTGATACAATATGAACATTGCCGTATAATTAAATTATTGATTATTTTCCCATTCAATTAACTCTCACCACATTAATGGGCTTGGCTTTTGGGTCTTTTTGCTCAAAAGCATTAAACACCTATACCTACCTACAACCACGCGTCTATAACGCTCCCTTAGTTTTTCGGGATTCATTTATGTTTCTTTTGCATTATTTGAGTACGAACATACCATGTTTTATTTAAAAATCCTTTATTAATGAATTGTATTGAATTAGCGAATACTTGTTGGAAGTCTAACATATTGAAATAAACACACAGTTGTTTCGCCAACACTGTGACTTCTTCAGAAGTACAAAATTTACTTAAAACTACCTAAGAGTATGTGTCTATAAATAGGGTGGTGCATCTTCATTAGAGTGAGAGAGAAGATTTAATAGTGGTGAGAGGTTTATATCTACTTGGTCATTAAGTAATATGTCTGTATTTTTATATTTGTTAATTTCTTTAGATTCTAATAAGTTTTAAGCTTTTATTTTCAATGTGTATAATTTTTAAATCTAAATTAAATATATGGTTATCTTCTAACACATGTTTGGCATAGTTAGAATCGGTTTCTTGTTTCTATATAATCTAAAATGTTCGTTCATACGAATTCTAAAATTTCTTCCCATCTGACCGTATAAATTTTTGTAGGTCAAACATCTACTCTTAGGTAGTTTTAAGTAAATTTTGTACTTCTGAGGAAGCCACAGTGTTGGCGAAACACGTGTCAAGTTTATTTAATAAATTGTGGAAGTTACCAACAGTGTGCTTATTTCAATCTTTATTAATGTTATATTATATTGTAATTTCACATTAATATCTTTGAAACTCTATCTACACATATATAGGGTGATTAATGATTTTTTGCAAAATCGATGTAATTTCTGTTAAATGTATTTTAATGTTTTACAATAAATGAAGAAATTTCATGTAAAAAAGTATATAAAATTATTCTGTCTGCTTAGAGTGAATTCCAATGTTTTAATTTCATCACAAAACTTATGTTAATAAGTTACGAAACATTTTCAATATTTACTGAAAATAACGAATCAATGATTCTATTTTTGTTTTAATAAATCTAAAATCCCGGTTGTAGGAAACAGAAAAGAAAATGTGAATCATGTGAAGTCAATATTTTTTAGGCTACATACATTTACATTCTCAAAAAAAAACAGAATCACTGCTCCATTACCTATCAGAAAATATTTCAAAAAAGTCTATCTTTTTTTAATATATTTCGGTTTTGTTGAACACTTAAATTTTTCTAAAATAATTTAGAAACAGCACAATTAATAACTTATTCGTTTTCAGATAAACTACATCATAACCAAAGTTAATGTATCCCTTTTTAACGCAATGTATTAAATTACTATTCAGCTGTGTAATATAATATAGTTTCAAAAATATCATGCAATTTCACTATACCTTTTTATATTTAAATTGCTTACTTGCGTAATCTAATCATTTTATTGAATATTAAACCTATAACTAATAAAATATTTTTAAAATTTTAGATCGGATGCAATCGATTTCTTTAATTTCTTGAGATTTATCAAAGAAGTTGCTGCATGTAAAGATATGCCAATTTCTGAAATCGTTCATAAACTAACTACATGTGGACTACCTGGATTTAAATTCGCAGCTGTAAATACTATTCATTTCAACAAATCATTTAATTTTAGTTAAAAAATTTAAGAACCAATAAAATATAAAAGAAACAGAATAACTCAAACCTATTATAGTTAAATCACAATCCTATAAAATAAAACGATAAAATTAATATTATTTTCCTAATAAATATAAATATGGAATCAACAGAAACAACTACTCCGAGGACTAATACCCCTACCGGCGTTGAATTACACTATTGATTCCAATGGATTCTTAGACGAATTTTGGATTGTTATCTTCGTCTAAGAAACCATCGGAATAAATAGTGCAATTCAACACCGGTAGAGGTATTAGCCCTCGGAGTAGTTGTTTCTGTTGATTCCATATTTATATTTATTATATATCTTGTAAAAGCCTTTCTCCCAACGCTCACCTGATGAGACCCGATAGGTTGCGTTCCAAATGTGGGATCTGTGATCCTTTGTAATTACACGAAAAAATATTTTAATACCTTCTTCTTTTGGATCATTTTCCTAAATATCCGGTACCTCGAAATAATTGAAATTTTTTAAGGTACAACAAAATGTAAAATAGATATGATGCTTGTACTTTATAACTGGAAGTTCAAGTTAAAAACTCCCAATAAAAATTCTTCATTCATTCTGCCATTAAATTTTACGTTAAGTTTTTATATATCGGTTTATTGTTTGCTGAATTTTTAGTTTACTATGAGTCTAGAATTTAAAATAAATATAAAATATAAATAAACTTAAAAAATATTCCTAAACAAATCAAAATTATAGCCATTAACTCTTTTATATTTCGAAATACTAGTTAAGAAGATCAAAGCTTCTTCAGAAGTGTCCTCTAACCTTCTGAAGAAGGTACAAAATAATGAAACAGTTGTTAAGGTAATTGCTAATAAGTGTAGAAATTACAGAGCTTTTATATATTTTACTTCATAGAAGAATACATTTTAGCAATTCGTTGATTGTGGGGCAAGACCTACAGAACATCATTATCTCGTAATGGGCACCCCATTAAAGACCAAGAAAAAAAGTAGAAGAAACAAAAACGAAAAACGGAATCACGGAAAACATCACAAACACTGATGAAAGAGGACATTACTAACACTGATGAAAAAAAGTGAAATAAACCTTAAAAGTAAATTTGTTTGTTCTTTAGTCATTAATTATACAAGTATTAAAATTATTTTTATATTAACACATGGAAACATGTTACTTTTCTTTAGTAACGAAGATATTTGTTCATGAAGAAAAATTAAAAATATAGTCAAACATCTGCTTAGACTATTTATTTATTCTATTTTTGTCCGGACATTTTTATTGATCACGAAAATTTACTGGCTCCAGAAAATCTGCCGCCTCAAAGGTCACTCTATCTCAGGAATATTCTAAGAAGAGTCATTCAAACTGTCTATTATTATAATTAACTAATGTTTACGTACGATCATAAAAATTATTATTATACATATTATACCGATATCTTGACGGCTTTCAATTTTGGAGAATATTATTAAATGAAATACTTTGAAGTGAACACCAAAAAGAAATTTACTAAGGTTGGATGGAATCTTGTATAACACATAGGCTAAAAATTTCCGGGCCTAATAAAGAAAACACGTTTTTGTTTGTTCAAAATTGGCTTTATTCATCAACGTAATCTCCATCAAGAGCAACACAATCATTCCAGCTCTGCTCTAACATTTCGATACCACTTTTGTAGAACAATTTATCTTTTGCCGCAAAAGAGGCCTCAGCTTCAGCGATAAAGCGATAACCTCTTCATTCGAGCGAAATTTCTTGCCGGCGAGCATTTTTTTGAGGTCTGCAAACAGCCAGTAGTCGCTGGAAGCCAAATCTGGTGGTGGATGGTGACAGTGGATGTGGGAGCAAATCGAAGTTCAATTCATGTAATTTTGCCATTGTTTTGATCAGACTTGTGACGCGGTGCGATGCGTTGTATTGATGAAACAATTTTTTTTTCTTTGCCATATGCGGTCGTTTCGTTGCAATTTCAATTTTGCGCCCTTTAAACACTCCAATAGCGGTATATAATTACTACAATCACTGTTGATGATATTTTCCTTCTCAAGATAGTCGATTAATATTACATCACGCACATCCCAAAATGCCGAGGCCATAACCTTTCGGGCACTTTGAACGAGTTCACCAGTTGCTCAGATGACGACCCACTCAAATGACGATCGTTTTGATTCCGGAGTGATCATGTTTCATCCATTGTCACATATCGACGCAAAAATTCCTGTTTACGTTACGTTTACGTTTAAACATGGCCAAACATTGCTCAGAATCATCACATCAACACGTTCTTGTTTTTGGTCAACAGTGAGCAAACACGGCATCCACTTTGGACAGAGCTTTATCTTTCTCATGCAATATCAATATAAAGCCAACACATCAAAGTTCTTTTGATATCTTTACGATGTCATCTAATTCAAGCAATTTCACTTTTCAATTATTCAAAATTCATCATCATTGTAGATTTTGTTCATGTTTTTTGGTTTTACTGCCTCATTAGGACGTCCATCAGTGTCTCTGTCTCTACAACCACGTTTGAAGTCAGCAAACCAACGTTTTATTTTGTTTCGGTTGTTTCCGATGGAGCGGAGTACCCGTAACTCTTTTAAAACCATTGCTCATTGCTTCGCTTGAACAGTATTTTTTATCATCAAGAAGCAGTGTAAAATTAAAACACGAAATTGTTTTTAATTCATTGTTTTGAAAATAACAAAAGTTCTAGATAATGTCACTCTTAGCACAATAAAATAACTCACAGACTAATGAATAGAATATCATGAAATTTTAACAGCTGTCTTTTATAGGTTAGTACTAACTGAAAAAGAGTTGAATTCAATAAAACTAGCGCCATCTATGTATTAGGGCCAGGACTTTTCAGCACATGTGTTAAACATACCTTTAAGTACCTTGAATAGATACCATGTTACTAATACATTTTCAAATGTCGAGATGATTGACACTATAACACTATAATTGACCATAACATACCAAAATGTGCTAAGATGTGACCAACTAAGGTTTGGTATAACCTGAATCCTTACAAGCTCGAAGAATTCTTCGACTATTTGAAGTTATTTCGGTTCATTAAATTTTATTATTTATTAAATAGAACGCCTAATCAAACGTAACAATTTCAAATTTTTTGTGTATTTTCTTTTCACTATTATATGTAAACAGTAATAGGTCACTTAAGAATTATAATTTTTGTAACGTTCGTTATCATGATTCATGAATTATAACAGCCTATAGAAACTACAAACACTCAATAATACTACATTTTCACTAGAATGGGAGAAAATAGAATGCGTCAAATAAAAATAGATAAAAAAAGAAAGGAAATAAGTAATACTACTTTTAAGGCTTAAATCAACCGAAACAATTGTCGAGATTTAATAAAATTTCAAGTGTGAAACAAAAAAGCAAAATTATTTATTTCCTTTCTTTATTAATAAAATGTTTGACAAAAAAAAACAACTGCGTATACTATTCAAGCTATTAAAAATAAATATTCTAAAAATCTACATGGACTGTGTTATATATATACTGTATATATCTGTAACTTATGAACAACATTCTAAGCTTTCAAATCTTACCTAGTGAAATATCCAAGATCTTGATATCTGCACAAAAGGAAAACTAAAAAGTAGAATAAGAAATTTTCAATTATTTCATACCATACTAAGTTTTGAAAATAAAAACGTTTTAGACGAAAGCAGGAAGGACATCAGAGAGTATCATGGTTGTACTGACATTTACTGCTAGCTGTAGTATTTCTAATGTTTGGCAATTACTCTTGAAAAAGACCCAATAAGTCGAAACATATGTCGAGTATTTAAATGTACTAATTTAAATATTTAAAAACCTTTTCTTGTGTTTAATCATATTTAAAAGATGTTTCAAAATTTTCGAACCGCAAGTTCTATTGATAGTAGTAATAAAAAAAATTAATAATTATTCCAGAATTAAACCTTTAATAAATTTTCAATAGAGGTATGATTTTTAGATACTTCATGAATTAAAAATAAACAAATTTTCATACGCAATCCAAAAGAAGTAGTCGGATCAAGTAGGCCATCTTGCTGTAACATATATGCACTAGGACTAAAAACATTATAAAATAGGACAAGAAAAGGACGGATTTTAGAGCTGTTTAATAAGTAGATTCATCAACCATTTGGGATATGGCCTCTTTTATTAATTTTGCTCTACATTAACATACAATATCTATTAGTTTTTCTTTAACGGAAAAGCTTTTAATTTTATATTATATATACAAAATAAAAATAAAACGGTAAAAGTTGAAATTAAATCAAAAATAAATTAAAAAAGAGTAAACGTTATATTAAAAATTATTAACATTAATTTAAATGTCTATATAGGTACTATTAATTTGTAATTACATTTTGTATGGGTAAAAACAACATATTTTATTTTCGTTTGTTCCCAGCAAGCACCCTTGTTATGTTCTAAAGACAGACAGATACAAACACTTTGTTAATTATAAAACCGAAAAAATATTACATTTGTAAATGGGGTAAAAGAGTTTACTAAACTATATATAAAATCTAATGAGAAAAAAAGTAGAATTTTGTGGTTGTAACAATTTTAATGTAACCAACATTCGCGGTGCAACGGTTGTACTTAAAAGTCATTGTAAGATTGATATAGACGCATTAGTAGTTTGATGTCAATTTAAATAAAGATCAACATAGTTTATATCTTTAAAGAAACAATTATAAAGACTAAAAACACAAATTTTATATAAAATACTCTTCATTTATAAGGTGATGATTAACGCTCACCGTTACACCGCGCAATCATTTTAGAAATTCGTTTTTATCATTGTCTAAAGAAATCTAAATTATTTTAAGGTACAATTATTACGTAAACTATTAATCTGATGATAAATGATAATATAATTATACACATCACACAACATATTTACAAATTAATAATCTAAAAGTCTTTAAAATGTAGAATTAGATATTTTTATAAGTACTGTGTTTTATATTCTTGTTTTGGTTATACGTATATAAGAGTATATTTACAGTGAAAATATATAGTACATAGAAGTTTTTTAGCAACCGAGAAAATTTTTTTGAGAAAAATCATGCGGGCAGAAAGGCTTGTAAGGTGTTTTAAAAATAATTATGGCAACTTTAGCCAATTATGTATAATCAGATATTATAGTATGTATTTGGGACTAGATATCCTATTAATTAACGTAATTAAAGTATTATTATTCTTAATAATAATGAACTAAAAAGTACATTAAAATGATGCTGTTTTTGCTTACTTGTAATTAAATAAATACTGAACAAACTTAATCTACGTACAGATATATATTAACATTACATGTTTGATTCGGAAATTACTGTATTTAGTTACTTTTTTTATAAAAATATATATTTTTTAACTTGAGATACCTACTTCCGACACGAAGCACTTTGGGTACGGTTATTTATCTATTTAATTTAAACTGGAAAATTTAAGAAAGTACGAAATGTAAATTTAATAATTTAGAATTATTCTGAGTACGCCACTGGCGCGCCATGATAACTCAATTTTCAATTATTGATTTTTCATCTTGTGGTGTATCCGTTTTAATCAGATACTTTATTATAGAGCAAATAATAATTACTGCAAATTAATCAATGCGAAGGAGCTGTCATCGTTACAAAGGTTTGCAGAAAACTAAGCACACTCTAACTGAACAATGACGCATCTCATTAAAACTGATAATTATAGATCAAGAAACCAAACAATTGAAAATTAACTAATCAGAGTGCGTTTTATTATTTGTTGGAAAGATCTTGTCAATGACGGATCTGATTTGTTTATTATTTTGTAAATAACAGAATGAAGCAATACTAATGGCGGATCTTGGTGAAAACGCTCAGTTGTTAGGTATATTGTGACAATAAAGAAACTCGAGATACCTCTATCCCCACCTCCAATGTAATGTTAACGGCTGAACGGATCAATGATCTGTCTCTGCTCATCCGATCTGCGGTAACCGGATTGTGCTCCCTAAGTTTATATATAACCTTTGCATTCTGCTTAAATTTAAGGGGTACAATCGCCCACTTGCTCTCATTAGAGAACCGCCACTGTTTCACGAATTTATTTATAACTAAATTTTTAAGAAAAAAATCAACAATTGATTTTTTTATTTAAATTTTCATCTCGTACCAATCCAATTAATTTATTCTTCCCTATGACCAGAAAATCTATTAAAGACGCATTACTATAAGATTTTCCTAAGACGGTTTTTAAAATCACAGAAGAAGTTTTATTTTCGAAATTAATTTAATATCATTAGCCAAAAAACAGTAGAATAAAAAAAACAATTGGAAGCTGCACAATTAATAGGAACAAACTCGAGCAAAACCCGGTGATAAAGAATTATTATCATTTTATAATCAATAAAATGTCCGTTAAAACTTAGTTCTACTCAACAACAAAATACTTTGGTTTATTTCACGTCTAAATTAGCACTGAAAGGGAAGGTTTTTTTATATTCCTGTTACAATAATGCTTTTATAAATATTATTGTTGATGCGCTGCTAGTAAAGCTAAACAAAGGAATAATACTGAAGATAATGTACTTCTTCCTTGTCCAGCATTGATGGAACTTGCATCTGAAAATACAAGAATTATTCCTTTCTGAAGACATAATTACTAACATTTAAAAAATTCGATATAAGAAAAGTTTTCAAAACTTAAAAAGCTCCAATGTGTAAAAAAATTTTGATTGTGGATAATATGTCACTTACCTTCCCTGATATTTTCCTTTTCATTTTCGTTATCTAATGATTTGGTTTCTGGCCCTGAAAGAAAAAACACTTTTGCAAAAAGACAAACAAAACACCTATACCTAATGTAATTAATAGTTATAAAGTTATTGTTTTAGTGCCGAATTAACCCTGCAGAGGCCCTTAAACAATTGAACTTTCGAAATCGTTTTCTAATACATTTTCTATTATAACCTTTGTTTTTCTGAATAATTACAATATGTTGTATTATAGGGATATTTTATAACTATTTTTTTATGATAAGTTTTACTTTAGGTTTGTTTCTGTAATATGATTTTAAATAATATATCGTTCATAATAACAGTTTATGTCTTTTATTAATGTATTTTAAAATTTGCCTTATATTATTAATTTTATTATAACGGAATCATGTTTTTCAAGACAATAGAACTTCTATCAAAATTAAATTAATATTTTTCAAAGCCTCTAAAAGTTAAGGTGGGGTGCATTAGCAGCTCACTATTTCAAAATCCGGCACTAGTAAACATACTTTCGTAAAATTTACATCAATCTTGTTAAATTAATACTCAACAAACTAAATAATAATTTTGGTGGTTCGTATTGTGTCGGAACTGTCAGACGAATCGCGATTTCGAACTCTTTGATGTTCATCAGCAATCAATAGAGAAGTTTACCAAAATACTTTATGCTATTAAACAGAGTTCAGTGAATTAGTACAAAGAGCGTGCAGACGCTATCTATGAAAATTTGTTTCTTACTGTGAGATTCAATAACGTTCAGCAACTACTGAATAAGTAGCATGCGCATGCTAGTACTTTAAGGGTTGCTAATAAAATGACAACAAATTATTAATTATTTTTTATTCATTTGATCACCTCGAAGGCGTTTATCTTCACACGTAATTATATTTTTTGAGTAAATCTCCAAATTAGAAACAGACGATTTAGAACATGTTTACCACACAATTTACTACATAACCCCTAAAATTATTTAATATATCATACCCGAATTTTGGAAATTTTAATGTTTGTTAAGTACTAATTAAATACACACAACAAATTATACCTATATGTGCGACTACTTATCTTATTGAATTGGTGACTTAGGTTAGGTTAACTTAGATTAGGTTAGGTTAAGTTAGGTTAGGTTAGGTTAGGTTAGGTTAGTTTAGGTTAGGTTAGGCTAGGTTATGATATATACAACAACATCAAACGCAGAGCATTAAAGGATGTGGTAATCCAAAATAAAAATGTAGATTATAAATAAAAATAATAAAAAAATTAAAAGTACCTGAGTGATTTAAATCGTAAGTGGTTGAAGGATGCGAGTGATGCATATGTGTGCGTTGTGCAACAACTGTCGAAAATAATGATTGTAAATTATAGCTGGTAGTCGAAAATAAAAGCATAAATATTTTTTAGGTTGCAAATGTAGATGAAAATTATACAATTACAAATAAACTTTTACTTATTATTAATTACCTATTTAAAGGAAAGCTTACAAAATTATAAGAGTGAAAATATGTGAATAATTCGCTTCTGCTATAATTTTCATCTAAAAATATCGGAAAGCAAACAAAAATATGTGCAAAATAGTTTTACTTACCCCCATTGAAGTTTTTGGTTTCCGACCACTGTGACCAACCGTACGTATTGCGCGATCGCACTTTAGCTTCATATTGCCCTTGACCCAAGTTCGCCAGATCTTGCTTAATAGTGTATATGTTACCCTCTGGGTTGGTCACTTCCGGCATGACAACGTTCCACTTATCGTCCTAAAAAAAATAACAAAAATAGCAAAATAAAGATTAAGCCAATAGAGTTAACAAATCAAAATGGAAACACTGATACTCCAAGACTACATGAATAAAATTTTAAACATACAAGTTCTAATACCCAACGTGTTTGTTTAAAATATAAATGAACCTAAAATAATAAGCCTGTTATATAGTCAACATGTATCTTCAATTTATCCTAATTTTAGATAACAAATAGGAAAACAGATTTGTGGAAAGTTTATAGGAAGGATCTATACTGAGTAAGTAGCTAACAAATGAGTAATTTTCTGAAGAACACTGATATTTCAGACTAATTGTTACTGTACATGAACACTAATAGTACAGTTTTGACTTTAGCACTACTACATTACTTGTGATTTATCGGTTGTCAACTGCTTGGCGAACAGCTTGCCATTATTAATTAATGAGACTGATAAAATGAAGACAGAAGAGAAGTGAAAGATTATCTGTGGAATATTACAATATTTGCCCAAATCATACAAAGAAACTACAGGAAAAAAATTGGACCATAGCTGGCGGACCTGGAATTGAACCGGTGACCTAAGCTATATTCCAGAGTTACTTATATCTATATATACTAGTTAAATCAATCAAGAACATCGACTAGAATAATCTCGAATGTCCGAAACGTGCTTAGAGATTGGAATGGCTACATAAAAGGCGTAGTAACAGGATTTTGTTTTGATAACAACCCTCGCAAAATTAAAAGGGGTTGTCGACTATATGGAAAGTAATAATTATTTGAAACAATCGAAACGTAATAAATAAATTAATATTTTGCAGTTCCAGACGTTTCGGTGTTAAGTCACCTACACAAACTTAACTAGATGCCACTTTGAACAACAGTTAATTGAACAACTTACCCCAACTTTCCTATATTGTAGAACGTGTTCTGTAATTGGTGAATTTGATTCAATAGTCCACGACAAAACAGGAACTTTTCTTTCACGATCTTCGTAACCCTTAAAGTATCTGGCAGGACTTGGTGTTCCTGTTAGTTCAACGTTCTTTTCGCTTTTTCCTACCCTGTTCACTGCTGAACAAGTGTATTCACCAAAATCAGACTTTTGCGTTTTCGATATTTTTAGAATGTATGAATGGCTCTCTTTTCTGATCGTGATACGATCGTCAGGCTTGATATTTACATCATTTTTCTTCCAATTCACCATAGCATCAGGCACAGCATGAACTGTACATATCAATTCGGAATCGTAATTTTCAGCTGAATTCACAGTTATTTTTTCAATTTTCACAACCGGCTTATCTAAAAAAATAATAAAAGTTTAATTTAATGTACTTCTTAAAATATTTGTTTAGCCATTCAATTGATTATAAAACTTGACGGCTGTTATTTAATCAGGAGCGGCTCGTGTTCAATATTTCAGAAGGGTCAAAATTGTCATTTCTCAAAATGTCTTAACTGATTTTTATTTCAAGAAAAACATGATGTTAGAGGTGTAATAGCAACTATTGGTTAAAAATAAACGCATATATGACAAAAAATATTAATTTACACCACAAATATACAAGTATATAGCCCGATCTACAAAAAACTTCTAATTAACAGAAACACCTCGAAAAATACCGTATTTTCCTCGCCGTGACTGTTGACCCAAACCTCGCCATTACACTGCTTTAGAAAGCCATATAACATATACAAACTAGATTGGGAAAACTCGACTGACACTCGCCTCCGTTTAAAGCAATGCGGCTGCCAGCCCGGTTTATGCCAACGAATGAAAATCAGTAATCAAATCAGTACCACCAAGGAGATGCAAAGTGGTGCTTAGAATAGTATACATATATTATTTAATTTATATCATTATTATATTTTTGTTTGGAAATATATTGGAGGGGGGAGTATTGACCAAATGACCTAATGGAGGAGTCGCGCCTGTGTTTAATTGAATACAAAGGTTGTGTATTTTTATTATTATTAACCGCATTGGTTATTAGGTTAATCGACGTTTTAGTATCATAATTCTGTCTTTTTAATTTCAAATTTACGGAAGAAGACACCAATCGATGCAATTTAGAATCCAAGAACATTTGTCTTTAACTTTACATGGATTTTGTTTTTATTACTTTCACTGCCCTCAGGATAAACTTTTTTTATTACTTACGGACAACATTTATGCGGATTGCCTTGTGTGCAGGAACACCAATCTTGTTATCGGCCAAACACTGATAAGAACCGGCATCCGTGTGACTAATGTTATCAATTGTTATAGAATCGCCCTCTCCAACAATCCCTTGTCCTTTGAATGACCAAATAATCGTTGGTTTCGGATAACCACTTGCTTTGCACACTAATACCAACCTTTCGCCGTGTTCGTACTAGAAAAGTTTGAATTAAAATGAACAAAAACACTAATTATATATATTAAAGATTTTTAAAAATTTGAACCACCTCTAAATAAATTTAAACTATCGAGGGTGCATTTCTTGTGAAACATAATGCGAATAATTAAAAGAAAACAAATTGGAAAGTTTCACGAAATTTTATTGTTCTCGACAATATTGTTTCGAGCTACGTGCTCATTATCAAGAGTAACATGGTACTACGAACAAATAAATACTATGAAATTACAAATCTTACATGTCAATTTATAGGTAACTTAGTATAAGAGGGGATGAAAAATTTCCTAGTTCTATCTGGTTGTTTACAATATTTTCTGAATTTCTTAAAGCCTTATTTATTTCTAAGCATTCTAACATAGAAAGTTTTTTACTTTTAGCAACATGTATGTGTAAATATTTAGTATTTTCTAAATTTAAGTTATGATTTAAGGTAACACAATGTTCGCTAATTCCTGATTTAATATAAATATAAATTGACATATAAGATTTGTAATTTCAGTATTATGTTACTCTTGATAATGAGCACGTAGCTCGAAACAATATTGTCGAGAACAATAAAATTTCGTGAAACTTTCCAATTTGTTTTCTTTTAATCACCTCTAAATATTTTGACTCAGGCTAATAATTAAATAATCTTCTTAATACGTTAAAACCAAAGAAATACTAAGATTTACTACTTAAAAAAAATCGAATAATGAAATTTTAGTCGGGTAAAACGGGCAACTCTAATTAACATTGCTAATTAATATGTGATATAATTAATAAAAATATTTTTACCATTGTTTTGTTGTTGGCCGCTTCCAAAGAAATGATTGCGGGGGATGATTGGACAAATAATCTGTGGGTAATAGACACCTGACTAGTTTTGCTGCTCACCACAGAACATGTGTAATCTCCTGAATAATTTGCTTCTACATTTTTTATAACAAGAGTTCTATTAGCAAGACGCTGATAATTTGTTCCAAAGTTATTGAATCGAATGTCGTCTTGGAATATATAATCACCATTTTTATTCCAAAATGTGACCAAGGTATCTAAAAAAAATTAATAAAGAAACAAGTACAAATCTACAAGCGAATGGACAATTTCGCATTTACAATATACAGAGTGTATATTTTTATAATCGAGTGTCATTTTATAGCCTATACATAGTTTGTCCAATAAATATGCAAACTGAGTTTATAGGATTGAGTCAGCTAATAATACAAACCATGATACGCTAATAATTGAAAATATTAAAGAACAGTATGGTAATAATACAAAATATTATACAATAAAATGTAAATAATTTTGTGAATTAGGTTTTTCTGATAAATATTCGTTGCTTCATTATGTAGCGCCCAGTACGGAACTTGTAACCAAAAATTGGTTTATCATAAAATAAATCTGCCTATTTGTGTGGCAAACAGATATACAGGGTTAAATAAAGAAAGACTCGCCCTAATTACCACTAATTAAATTTTATATGAGTGAACACGTGTTTCGCCCATTTCAGACGTGGGCATTATCAACGCGAAACGTGTGAAGTGGGCGAAACACGTGTCCGCTCATATAAAACAAAATATTTAATTATTCTATTACCACAGTCTCCTATTTTCTACTTTAGATATACAGGGTGTTAGAGATCGGTAAAATTTTCAAATTAGACTTTATTTAGTCTCTAACAGAACTATTAATACTAAAGGTTCATGGTCTATTCGTGATCTCATTAAAAATGTGTAGATGCGAAAATAAAATTTACCCTTGTTAGCTTTGGAAAATAATCTTGAAGACGAGTGGAAGTTTACCGACTAACTACCACTATATCAAACACAAACTGCAGTGCATTGAATGCATTTTAAAATGAATGTTGCATTAATGAATTGTTTGATTAATTAATCATAGTTAAAGTAGCAATAAAATAAAATAAGTGTCATTAACTAAAATTCGTTATACACTGTTAAGGTAGAGCGTCGGTAAAGGAGAGATTTTTTTATGGTGCAGATGGAATAACTATTCAACATCAAATTTTTGGTGAAATTTGGGAAAAACTCTCAGGATGTTGGTGAAACGTTTACAGCTGCTTGTGGAGATAACACATTAAAGAAAACAGCCCTTTTCAAGCGGATTAAGCATTTCAACAATGGCCGTGTTTACTATAAAGATGATGTAAGATGTCTAAAAAGTCGATCTAAAATCAGTACCATGCTGCTAGATTTTTTTTGACATTAATGAGATTGTCCATAAATCTTAAATTTCTTCCTAAAGGGCAAAAAATAATTACTGATTTCTACGTAAATATTCGTAAATATTGGAAGGATCGCAGGAGTCGTATGAGACAAAATTTGTAAGATGGTAATAAATGGATGCTACTCTGCGATTTCGTTTTGTTTCTTAAAAGCCAAATCGTCATATAAGAGCGACACTAGGGGTATGTGGCGACAATAGGAAGTTAAACAGCAGAATAGCTGAAGACCTTGAGTTCTAAGAACTTCCAATGACGTTTCGAACAATGAAAACGGAGCTGGGACAACTGCATTACCACAAGTGGGGAGTATTTTGAATAGGATAAGTTTGATGTACCCTAAATTTTATTAAATAAAGTTTTTACCACCTCAGTTCGTGTATTTATTAAATAGACTATGTACATTATCAGGGCCGTATTTATACAATGTCACACATCCATTGTAGTTCAACTAAGTTTTCATATACAATAATCATTAGATTTATATAAGACGTTGATAGGGCAGTACGTCGCCATCTACCTTCTTTTGCTGCTATTGCCGTATTTCATAACGTAGCAGCAAAGGAAGGTAGATGGCGACGTACTGCCATATAAACGTCTTATTTAAATCCGCTTTACACCGAGCTCCAGCGATTTGGTCATTAATTTATCGAATCTGCCTATGGCATGCTGATGAGATCTAATGAGATCGAAATCGCGATCCACGTCTGGTAGCTTCGATAAATTACTTGACCAAGAACTTAATTTTGTTCCATTAGATTTATATTAATTCAAAATAAAAAACCTTTATAAATTTTAAATTCACCCTGTCATTGAACGTAATAAACAAAAATTTTCAATTTTTCTTAATAATTTCTAATGGACTTTAATAAGCAACCTGCCCCCATTAGCTAAATTGATTTTTAATATTTGCTTACCCGCATTGCTGGCATCACAGGGTAAATACACAGTTTCATTTTCTCGCGCTATAAAGTCTTGCCCTATGGTGTTTATCGTTGGTTCCGGTATATCTGCACTATCTTCTCCTCCTTCATCGTCATCACCGTAATCATCATTATCATTCTGCATATCTTTATCATCTTCGCCGAACTCGGGGTCGTAATCTTCGTTAGCATTAGGCGCAGTGTAAGCTAAAACAAGAAAATAAAATATCAGTTATGTACATAATAACACTATCTCTCAATCATTATACGGAAATAAGTAATTCAGATCTTGAAGTTGTGCTTTTGGCAAAAGCAAAACTAAAAACGAGATGACTTCTGCAGAATTTGTTAAGCCAAGTAGGTAAACATAAAAACATTTAGCTACAAGTACACCTACTTCACTTCGCGATCACAACAAGCAAGTATTTTACGCCTTCTGTAGTTTTTCATTTTTAAAAATTTTTGCACTTTTAAATTAGTTAGAAACTTATTTAAAATGATACCAATTACTATACATTAGCTCGGATTTAACGTGCCTTGAAGTTGATCCTCCAGGGCATTATTTTGACTGTATCCTGCTTATGTACGAGGGTGTAGCAAATATAAACGGTCCTAATTTTTTTAAATTACGGAGAGGTCAATGACCTGGTAGTAGTAGATGCAAAGATGGCGTGTACAGCTAAAGAGAAGGGAGAACCAACCGCAATTCACTCGAGTCGCTTTAGTACGAAAAGAAACAATGAACGAGGCAGAAGTGTATGTCTCCGTGGAGTAACGGATTATTTTTAAGTTTTTGGCCAAGGAAGAGGTGAATCCAACCGAAAATATGCGGTGATTACAGGCACAGTTCGGGACAACCCTATCAAGAACTTAGGTGTTTGCATGGCACAAGAAACTTTCTGAAGGCCGTGAAAAGGTCGAGAACGAGAGCCAAGGACAAGTGGGACCGAAGTCAACAATGAGGCTACCCGAAATGTCATTGAGGGAAATCGACGCATAACTCTCTTAGAAACCGTTGATGAATTGACCATTAGTTACGGGAGTGTCCGGGATTGTGACAGTGACAAATGACCTGAAAATGTGCAGTGTCCGCAAGATGGTTTCGGGTTCTCCGACTGTTATCGGAGGATCACAAGCAATATCGATTGGAGATTTCGCAGCGACACTTTAATCGATTCCAACAAGAGGATGAAGCATTTTTGAATCGCATCGTTACCTGCGTCGAAACATGGGTAAACCACTATAGAGTAGAGAATGAAGGCAAAGACGCGTTTGTCAGCCGGAAAGGTAATGGTAATGGCAACAGTGTTTTTTGATCGACAAGATGCTTCTCAAGTTGACTTTCTCGATGATCGACGTACAATGCGCAATATTATTATTATATTATCGTGATCTACTGAATGTCTTGAAATTGTAATTTCGAAGGAAATGAAAGATCAATCGGTCAGATGTCATTCTATTGCATGACAACGCTAGGCCTCATACGGCCAAGACTGGGAAACGCTAGAACATCCGCTATATAGTCCCGACTTGTCCCCTTGTGACTTCCATCTTTTTGGGCCTCTGAAAGAAGCGCTTAGCGCTTAGAGGCCAACGTTTCCACGAGAACAACGCAGTGGGAGCATTCGTGCTTCAATGGTTACAAGAACATCCGAAGTGTGTCTTTGGTGATGGCAAAAAAAGCTCTCAATCCGATGAAAAAAATGTATTTCTAGGGTGGGAGACTATGTAGAAAAATAGTATATGTATCGAAGTCTAATTAAATATTGTTCGATTTTCTTTTTACAAATCTAATACCGTTTATATTTGATACACCCTCGTACATTATTCGCCTGATTCGCTTATATTATAGACTGAAACTCCCTAGGATACATACACATAAGTACGTACAATATGTACATGTGTGGGTAAGAGTTCATGGGTATGTTAGTGTACAAGGTTAAAACTCAGTCAAAAATAAAAATTTACTTCAACAACATGTTTTTCTTATAAAATTTATTTCTAATAACTACTGTCATTCTCATGCATAAAATATTGAGAAAATAGATAGATACGAAATCATCGAAATAAAAAAAAGCAAAAATAGAAAATAAAAATATTACTAACGACCAAATAGAATTTGGTACTTAGTATAATTTCGTTACTCCTGAAGATGCCCTTATAAGGCGAAATACGTATCGAGTATTCAATAAAGTTTTAGTGAAACCCTCAGTGTTTTATTTTTTTCTCAATTTTGAATAATGTTTCACCAAGTGATAACGGCAGATACCCTTAAGTTATGCATAAAATATGTACGTATTGTTAGTACCAACAGGTCATTTAAATGACCGAGGGACACAAACTAAACTAATATTTGAAAAAACCTCAAACAACCAAAATTTAACATGACCCTTTTAACAGGAAAAAAATAGAAGGTCAATATACACTGCACATAATAGTTACAGTATCCTTTTCGAGTTCCGCACCTGAAAAGGAAAAAGAAACCCTCTATCCTAAATATAAATTACACCCCTGCCCACTTTTAGCTCTTCAATTGTCATGATCCACCTACATGTATTATTGCTATACAATGGAATTCATTAACATTATTGCGAAAATAATTAATTGTTTTAATTAGAGTGGGTGTAACAGTAAAGTTTCATAAAATCGACTGTTATTTTCCACTTAGTGGATGTAATATAGGTCGAGAGACGGGCAAAGCTATGTACTTATTACAATACATATTACTATTGTTCCAAGTAATAAAGATGCGACCTTTTTCCCTCGACTTATACGTATAGCCGACAAGATATATAAATATTCGAGACTCGTTTCGAAGCGTGTGGAATGAGGTCATTCTAGGAAGACAAGTGCCGATCACGAGGACGCGCAGACTGAATAAAAACCACCCCATTATTGTAAATTAGGACGTGTTTTTATCGGCAACGCGGTAGGAAAACATTTGGTTTTACTTAAACTTCCATTATAGCGCGCAGAATAAATATAGAAAGCTTTACAGTGTAATTACGTGATAATGACACACAATTATATGTAACCATGTCTATTTAACGAAACAAAGGCGTGAATATGTTGATAGAACTAAAAATATTACAGTGGTAGCTGTTAAAGTTCACAAATATCCATTATGATTTTCATGTTCTATCATAAAAAAAATTGTAAAGACAAAACTAAAAAAGTTAAAAAATCAGGTGATTACTTACTAGCATGTAAAGATTGTGATAAAGTGTATTTTGGGCAGACAGGCAGACCTTTTTATGATAGAATAAAAGAACATAAAAATTATTTAAAAAAATAACAAAGAACCTCGGATTATTCAGAGCACTTAATTAATTTAGAACATAACTTTGATGAAAATTATAAAATTCTTCATACTGATAATAAAATCAGAAAACTTAATTTGTTAGAACAATTGGAAATAAATAGATATCTAAAAACGGACACAATATTGAATGACAAATTAGAGGGAAACATTTCCTCTCTCCGTAATCTAAATTTACCACCTAAGTTAGTATTTAAGTAACTGTAAGTTTGTAGAATGTGTATACACCTGATGAAGCTACAGTGTGGTGAAACAATATTGTAGTGTACAATAAATAATTTCTTCGAAACCTTTTTGTTTTATTAAATTTAAATTTTAAATTATGTTTGAGTTTCGACAAATAACTGCTGCATCAGTGAAATATATAGAATAATATTTACATAGAGCGGATCTTTTCTGGTAAAAACTTTTTATTCATAGGAAAAGAAAGAATATTACAAAACTACTAATTTTAGGCAAAGGCCCTGAAAGTATCTTTGTTTCCGATTCCTCTTAAAAAGTATGTGAAAGTAGTGGTATTAGTAAATTTTATATTTTACAATATTAAATCCCATCTTTACTACATGAGTGGTGTTGAAAAATAGATTCGGGTTAATTTACGAAACACGCAAGCAATATTCAAAAAACATTTGCGTTGCACGGAACCACAACAAATGTGGCTCGTGACCAAATTCTAGTTGTTGAAAATGCAAATAATGCCGCAGACAAAACCAAGTAGGACTTAATCTCCCAGTTTGACTCCTAGATCTTGACTTTCAATATTACATTTAGTTTTACTTGTTTATTTGGTTTACTCATTTAGTTAATTAGTTGTTTATAAATATACGTTACGAAAAGGGAAAATAGTTGTTTTGTTGACCAGAGGGCATTTTCGATACTCTAGTTTGTAGATTTTTTATTAATACCAAATGCTGTGGACTGGTACTACCTTCTTATTTTAGCAACCTAGCTTTCATTTTTAACATTTAAAATTCGCTGAATCAATAATCTATCCAAAAATGTTATTGGGATTTCAACCTTCTTGGTGATAGTGAATGTAAAATCTTCTATACCGAAAAATCATTAAGTGATTTTTGAATTCGAGATCACTCACGTTTGAAAAAAAATCACGTCGAAATTGGGTACAGCCAAAAATAAAAACTAGGTTAGTGTGCAGAACTTAAAGCGCCTAAAATAGTTCTCATGGCTGCACGTAATAGGTTATCTTTTTATTTAATCTATCTGCCTATCTGAAGTATCATCTGTTCTGCTATATATATATATATATATATGTGTACACGTACCTACTACAAATGCAATTTGTCGGAAGGCGTCTGTCTGTCTATCTCAAAAACAGCAGGATGAACCTCAATGCTATTTTAATTAGTAGCTGGTGTTGTTTATCTCTAGATAGCTTATCAACATCAGCAATGGTGACAAGATATGATAATTTTTGTAAAAATTGTCTTTGTCCCATTAAGAGAAACTCAACAAATTTTGAAGGGTTTTTACTGTTGTAAATAAATTTCAGAGATTATGAAAAGAACAGAGTGACAAACACCGGGGAAAAATTCATGTAGTTATCGGCAAAAATTTGATGATACTCACAGGCTGCTTCTAAATTATCAAAAAAATTAGCAGCTTCAGAAAGACAAAACTATATAATATAACAAAGTCTATTCTTAGTGCAATTTTTGTGAAACTGCATGATTAAATCATAATAAGAAATAAAACAACAGTACCATTTCACTATTTATTTAGTCTAGCTCGACAAATTTGTTTCAGCGCAATCCGGCCATTAACAAGAGCAACAGATGATTACTAAGTTTAAACCCCTACGTTATCACTATTTATGTAGTCAAAAGTTGAAGAAAAGGAGAGGGGAATTGTAGGTAGTTAATTCGATTTGGTTATTTACTAAATTAATATTATTGGAAACGGCTTTTTTGATTTCCAAATTTTCTAACAGAGAGAGTTTTCTAGATTTAGGAATATTTCTACATTTTTTATTTTTTATCGCTGCGGAGTGTTCGGCGATGCGTTTCGAAATTGCTCTTCCCGATTGACCGATATATGTGGCATTACAATCTTTACAAAAAAATTGGTAAATCCCACATATAATATTTTTGTAAGTTACTAATATCCAAAACAAAAACCTGATTAATACGTTGAACCACGGTCAATAGTATGTTAATAATTTATATTTTCTGCTGTAGGTGGATATATGATAATAAAAGTAAATGTTATTACTTCCGCAATCACGTTTTTTGAACAGGACAGTCTCTGGTTCCGGAAGCGCGAAAGTCATCAACCTTCTTCAGCTTGTATAAGTACCTATCCTAAATAATATAAAAATAGTAAAGTAATAGTCCATATTCCATCCAACACGTTACTTGATTAAAAAAAGATGTAGAACGTAAAGTATGAGAGATTTTGTAATTGGCTGTTTAGTGCCTGGCTATCTGGCGATTTTTTTCACTCTCGCCGTTGCGCGTGTATTTTGGGTGTGCCGTACGTCAAGCCAATCAAAGCACGCACCCACCCGGAAACGTTTAAATAACTGCGTTCCATTTCACCCTGGCGACAACGGATGTTTGAACGTCGTCGTTGGCTGTGAACATCGGCTACCGTTACACAAACACAATGCGCTTCTGACACCTTATTCGTACAATCAGCCGCTAAAAATAAATTTTATGGCGACAACCAACATCTTTTGAAATTTTTTAATAAATATCCATTGTAACATTTATATGCCAAATCTATCTAATTTGCATTAAATTAGCCTATTTTCCTTGGATAGCAGTAATATTCCACAGATAATCTTTCACTTCTCTTCTGTCTTCATTTCGTTCGTCTCATCTTTCTCTCCCTAACCACACCACCCACCTATTTCCACGATTCCTGCACGGAGGCTGAAGAGGGCCTTACGCCCTACCCTCCGGCTTTGCATTACGGTGTAGGTCGGAGGGACTGCCCGACCACCAGCACGAGTAGCTGGTGGGAATGAAACACAAAAAAGAAAAAGACTAACCCATTGTGCTATTGATTAGCCATTGTTAAATGATTTAAACTAAACAAAAACTGGTCCATAAACCAAAATAGCATTCTAATTTTTGGTACTTCCCTGTACCAATTCTGTTGCGTTATATTGTTAAATATATACATGTGTGATATAGCATATCGTCGTCCTGCGTCGACACCGCAAATACGAACAACTAATATACACGTGCAAAGAGCATGCAGGTGCAGTGGACTGGTCGACTCACCGCAATCTCTTCCCTATTTGGGAATGAATATGCAATTTTGCCACTGACTTCAGCGTTGTCATGACAACTCACTCCCGCTAGTAGAGATGCGGTGGCCATGCACCCAGCTCTAATTTGGCATTACTACTTTAATGCCATTTATAAGGGCTATTGAAAACATTAGAAAGCTAGAAAACTATAATAGCAGAAGTTATATTTATTTTATGAGAGAATAAAATTTAAAATATCCAGAAAATAGGTGAAGAGAGTGTTCATCTACTTCACCTGAACAGCCGTCGTTAAGTTTGTTAAGTGGTACATTTAGATGATATTTTCTCCAACTTTATCAACTCTCATTTCCACATTATTAAAACCGTGAGAGCACTATTTAAACCCATATCCCTACCAAGCAATATAATCTGATATTAAAACAAACAGCTCCAGTTGAAGTTGTAACGTTATCCCTTAATGTTTATTTGTATCATACATAGAGGCACTTACGGCCTACTGGATAAAAAGTCACATCTCGATTTCATGGTAGGTAAGTGTAAAAATGCACCTATGCAGAAGGTAAAAGTACCAACCACTTGGGGGTCATTGTAATACTCTAGACATTACTGCATTATTGATTTTACGACAGACAAACGACGGTGACGTTTTAATGCTGCGCATTTATTATTATCAACATGCTGGGTCGGAATAAAATGTGCAACAACCAACACCGGTCGCAAACTCACGTGTCACTCTTAATCCAACCGTCTGGTCGCGGTCATTTGATCGGACCAAGAGTGCTACTCGGGATAATAAGTAAGCGAGAATGTATTAATATTAAAACGGACGCGTGGTAATCAAAGATGAGACTGAACGTTCTTGTCAAGTAAATAGAAGTTTTATTAACTTCAAACAGACGAGTTTGCAATGTAAACAAGCTTCTTTTCACGGATCCACGCTGATCAGTCAGTCGACTGTTAAATTATAATTAAAGAAGATTTTCCGAAATGAAAGCAGTTTATTATCACTAATAAAAATGGTCATTGAAGAGACAGGTGATTAAAATAAGATGGTTGATGGGTTTATGCAAATGTCTAGTGATTGATTAAGATTCTAGTAAACTTTACGGTCTCTTACAAAATAACTAATTCTACAATGATTCGCAGTGACACTTGTTGCTGATTAATGGAAAAGGAAAATCAAATCGTAAATGCAATTTAATTAATCCAACAAATGTACTAAAAGTAATTGTTATCCGACGTAATTGATAATAATAAATATGGAACTTATTATAAATTTAAATATTTTAAATAAGACACAAAGAAAGTTTCAACAATGAGGTTTATTAAACTCTTACAATTGTTTCGGCCAACGGGCCATTTTCAAATAGTAAAGATTTGTTACTAAAATTAAAGAAATGCAGCCGATCAATATAAAGGGATGAGGGTAATACGGAAATTCCTAGATGCAGGTTCCTACTCTGATAAAACCAGTTACAATTTGTATAAAAGTAAAGGCGAATTGCTGGTCTCTAATTCAGTGTGGTTATTAACTATTCATTTATTATTATTATTATAATGTCGACTGGTTTTTCGGAGCAGTGCATAACCAATAATCCGCATCTAGATGATAAAAATGTAAAACTGCTACACAATTGTGTAAAAAGTAAGATACTAAGCCTTCTTGAAAATTTGGAAATTAAAAAAAGAGATTAGCAATTCGCCTTTACTTTTATACAAATTGTAACTGGGTTTATCAGAGTAGGAACCTGCATCTAGGAATTTCCGTATTACCCTCATCCCTTTATATTGATAGGCTGCATTTCTTTAATTTTAGTAACAAATCTTTACTCTTTGAAAATGGCCCGTTGGCCGAAACAATTGTAAGAGTTTAATAAACCTTATTGTTGAAATTTTCTTTGTGTTTTATTAAAATATTTAAAAATGTTTAATCATAATTGCACCATAGACAGTTTAGATAATATTATTATAAATTTACATTTAACTTTAACTTTAACCATGATACAAACCAAACGACTTCGATATAACAAGAGTTTACCACACCTGAATCGCAATTTCGATCTTTGCCTTCACCAGTACGCCAGAAGAGCTCTTTCAAAGCAAATTAATATAAAATCTAGTTATAGCAGTATATCGCCATCTAGTGATATCTGCTGGTAACACATGAACGACATTGTGTATTGAATATCTTTGGCAGATTATGAGCCCTTAAGTTTTAATCTGAGCACTAATTAAAATACTGAATGGAATGATGTTATCCTTCTTCGGGTGTACAGGCCGTCGTCGGTTGGAATCGCCACTCGTGCTAGCGAAACGTTAGGAAGCAATTCCAACCGACGACGGCCTGTACACCCGAAGAAAGACAACATCAGTTCGTCAACTGGCCGCGAAAGCCTTAATCAATTTGACTGAATGGAATGTTTCTATGCTTTTCAAAAACAGCGTAGTTTTTAATGTCATTATAATAAGAATTGAAGAAAAACAATTTTAATCATGCTTTGTCAGTCAATAATTATTTTGGTTAGGTATTTTAAAAAATTCTAATATTTTTTTTTTAAAAACAGCTTGGCTCGAAATATATCTCTTAAAGAAACAAAATATATTAAAAAGAAATTCAATTATATGAAATATACATTCTCTTTATCCAAATTAATTAATAAAATCGATATCCGACTTGGAAATTTTGTAATCCTTATACTTTGAATGAACAAAGCAATATATTACTTGATTTGTTTAAAAAAAATATTCTTCATAACTATTCCTGGAACCAAAAAGTTAGGTAGCTAATTGGTTTTCCGGGAAATCCATCAGGAATAAAAAAGTATTAAAGAGGATATTTGTACACATATGAGAGTATCATATCGACTATTTCGAAGGTAGAAATTTTATTTCTTTAACTGAAATTAGAATAGAGAGATAATTTTTTTTCAGAAACCATTTAACTAACGATAACCGTTCGAATTAAAATGAATAATGGACAAGAGGAGTGGTTACTTTAAGGGTTTAAAAAGAACCTTATCTCAAATAGAAAAATTTATGACTTGCTGGTGAAAGACACTTAATTCTTCCCTTTAATTAATGATCTAATTTAACTATCGTAAATAAGATAACGCACCTACCATTTCTAGTTAATGATTGGGCGTTATGGTTACGCTTAATTTTCTTTAAACGCCATTCCTTTTTATTCAAACTAATGGCCTACGCTTTGTAACTCATTTCGGTCTGAAACTGATTATAGAACTGTACTTTGTTTTCATACAAAAAAGAATGCTACGAGTTGTTTGTACATCAATTGGGCCCCGCAATCGTAGTAAAAACGATATAAAAATGTAAAATATTTTGTGGGGACCTATGTTCCACTATTGTATTTAGTCGTATTCATTTTTGTATTTAAATTTGTACATAAAAATTCCTCGCTTTTCTATAAATTGTCTTGTATAAAGTTACCAACACCCTTGGGCATGCCTTTTCTACAAACTTGCTTTTTACTGTCTTGCCTTTTTTTAATTCTCAGAAACAGCTTTCTTTTCTTGTCTATCATTCATACATAGAATATAGAAAAATTCCTATCCCTTCCTTGTCGATCGCCTGCTACGGTTAATCATAAAAAGTACCATTGCCGATCTCTACAAAAACTACCGCTTCTTGTTTCGCTACCCTCTGCATTCTTGCAAGAAATAACCTTTACTAAACAAAAGAAATGAAATGGTCTTACCCAAACTAACCACAACACTGTTTGCAACCACCACCACAGTCTCCTCTTATATTTATTTTAACCTTTACTGTTTGCATGCTAACTTTCTATTTTTAAAATCAACATTTCTTCACCAACCGCTATAGATTTTTGCACAGATTTTTAAATTCTTTATTAATTTTATTTCAATTCTTTTAATTCATCTTTTCACTACATTAAATCAGATCAATCAACTATCATCGGCTTTATTTGAATATAATATTAATTCCGAAATGGATAAAACTTTTATGACAACAAACATATTTATTATTGTACTTCTGCCCCTGCATTACCTCAAAAAAATGGTGGCGTGTGTTTAGCCAGACACACCACTGATATACGTAAAACTTGTTATTAATTAAACAGTATATACATATATTATTGTAAATAAACAACTGGTAAGATCTAAGATGAAAGGAGTACAAAAACACAAAAAGATGAGACGGACGAAATGAAGACAGAAGAGAGGTGAAAGAATACCTGTGGAATATTTTGCCCTAGCATTTGCCTAAATGATCCAAAGAAACCTCAGAAAACTTTGACCAGAGTAGACGAACCGGTAACCCCCGAATGCTAAGCAATGATTTAAACCACTAGACCACGCTGCTCTGTAATACTACAGCTATTTATACCTAATGACTGTTCATTTCTGTTTGGTTGTTGACAATGGTAGTTGTTTTTGTTGCATTATTTGATTTCTAAAGTTTCATAAAAATATAACATTTTACTGTCCGCATATTGAATGGATTAATTTAATTAATGAAGTCTTTTATGATTTTATGTTTTTTAGTGGAACAACGCTCAAAGACGCCAGTACAATTGTCGTTTTTTATATTGCAAACATGTGTTCTTTTAGTCTAGTAATACCCGTCTGTCTTATGTATACTGCATCAACGCTATTACAATTTATTTTTTACTCCGCTTTTTTCGGTTTTATTATTTACTAACAATTTCTGTAAGTTTAATTAATAACACAGTAAATAAATAAAGACTCATCCTAATTACCACTAACTAAATTTTATATGAGCGGACACGTGTTTCGCCCACTTCACACGAGGGCATTATCAACGCGCGACTGATTCTAAAATTTGAAATTATGTCTATTTATAGGGGCGGAGTTAGGGTGAGTCTTTCTTTATTTAATTATTCTTTTACCACAGTCTCCTATTTTCTGCAAATAAGTAAACACATTATGATTTTCACAACTTTTTTATTTGTAACATATGTTTCGCCACAACATTGGCTTCTTCAGACAGGTTCGTATTTAATATGGATTTTAATCAAGTTAAGGTCAATTTTTTATATAATTAATTGTACTGTACTTTTTAACTGATTTATCTTTAACAAATTGGTATAAAGTATCTTTTGGATAAGAAAGCATTTTATACGTTTTATCATTCGGTCAATTAAAGGGGGATCGTAACGGTTTTAGTGGACTAATGTTGTCAAAATGTTTAATTCTAAACTGAAATTATCATCTGAGGGAGCTACGTTAAATAATCTGTGGATTACTCGTTTATCGTAGATTATATAAGGTTTCACAACTATTGCAACACAGAAAGTATTCTCGGGAAACGTCAATTTAAACAGTTGGCATGTGGTAATTAATGTAATATACAAATATCTTCGATTCAAAGTTGTTTAAAAATTATAAATATGAAGGTTAGATTAATAAAGACACCGTAGAGCTTGTAAGGAGGGAATACATTCCAATCCGTAACTCATTTTCGTAACATCTAATCTTTTCCAGGAATTTATTCCACAAACGGTCAAAGCTTACGTGATACATAAGAAGTTTTACTTCAAACAATTCAAGAGGCACTGATACAAATTTCGACCCTGCCGTAACCGAAGACGTAACATAGTCAAATAAATACTCTACTAACTGTAATTTATTGTTAATATAATTTGACATGCATCGCTAGATTCATGAATTAGTCAGAAGAAAATCGATTCAAACATAAAACTTTGACAAATATATTGTTTAAACTGTTGATTTTACATTACTGCTTTCTGTGACTTTTTTGTTCCACAAAAGTGGTCTGATCCATTTTTTCCCATTTAGTTTTACAAACAGTGTTTTTATCGTTGATAATGTTTTATTTAAATTTTTACCAACGGGATGTACTTGAAATAAAACCACGTAAATTTATCGTAATTTAAAACTCCGATAACTATATTTAATATAAACTGAATTAAATGCAAACTTATAACTAATATTAATGCAAAAAGATAATTAACGATTATTTGTAAAATATAGATAAAAATTGCTTAATAATGAGTCTTATGGAATACGTGTAGATTCCAACGAGTTTATACGAGAACTGCCTAAATTTTACTTAAAATTAAATATATACAAAACTTAGTGGTCACTATGATAGTTAATTAGCCACGTCGCAACCCTCAGCTACGTGATAAACAGCAAATATTTCATTTATTTTCCATTTATACCCGCAAAGTTTTTTAAATAGTTTATTATATAAAAAAAATTAACATTCTACCTGGTAACATCTAATAAGAGAAACTAATTTTCTGAAGTTATAAATAACTTTAACATTTTGTAAAGTGTGTTGTTAATTATAAAATATTATGTTTTTTTTTCTGCCACAGCGAGCTAACCTTTGCATATATGATTTTTATAATTTTTTAAAGTTGTTGTTAATGAAAATGAATATGAACAAAAGTTCTTTAAAACTTAAAAACAAAATTGTTGGTAACACATTTCTATAAGATCTCTTTAACTCTCTAGTTTATTGAAGGTATCATAGTTTCATGAAAACATCTATGTATTTCTCTCTCTACGTGTATCTTTTATTGTATTTAGATAAACCTATTTTTTTAAATTATGTATATGAAACATTGTATTATGTAAATCAATATTTTTATGTAATTGAATAGGAACTTCGTAACAATTTGCTTGTATTAAATACCTTCTCGTTCAAAACGGATCGAGTAGATAAAAACTTTTTTCAAATCCTCCTAACCGAATAATATTTTAACTTTGTTCAGACGAGTTCTTTATCGTCTTTGATAACTTCACTAATTAATAAAAATAGCTAGTTATTCAGTACAAACAGAACACAGTATATTTTGGAAGATTATAATGTTTATGATTTGTCTATTTCTCACGACTTTATAATCAAAGGCGACAAAATAAACTATCTACCGAACAAACAGAATCATATCTATAAAATTTCGCCTAACTAATTTTTGATTGCAATGACGTTTGTTTCATTAGTCAAGATAATTATTTCGAAATTTGTTAACTAGTCAACCTAAGAACCCAGTTCTTGTAGAACCATAATGGAATCTGCGAGTACATTATCGCACGATGGTACTTACGTCTTTCTCATCGGTGGAAAACGACCATCACATATACGTCTAAGAGCATACATACATAGATAATAGGGACACATAATACACTCACATAGAAATATATAACGTGGTCGCTATCTAATAATAACACGTCTGGCCATCGACCTCCCTCTGGTAAATTATATTAAGAATTACCATATTACTTTCAAGGCGAGATGAGTTTGTTTATTTTTAGATTTTTTTTCCCTTATGCGATCGTATCGTGTCATAGTTTATACTGGCTAAACGGGTATGAATTATTTCATTGCCATATTTGTGTATATAGGACAGAAGAACGAGACAGAATAACTCACATCGTGTTTTTCTCAAGTGTATGTATGCATGTATTTAAGTCATGTACGCATAAAATATTTGCTTGACGCTTAACATACTTACTTTGTATTCTGGATTCTATGAATCATAAAAGGGTGAAAAGAACAAAGTCCAATTTTCCGAAGAAATATAAATTCATTTTAATTAACGTATTAGATAATATATAGATTGATTGAAATGCTAAAAAAAATATGATGACACATAAAAATGACGTATTTGAAGACAACTCTTGATCATACTGACCTATACCATGGTGCGAAGTGGTAAAAAATGGAAGGCCCTCTTCAGCCTTCATTAGGAATCGTGGAAATGGATGGGTAGTGGTAGCTAAGAGAAAAACGAGACTGACGAAATGAAAACAGTAAAAATGTAAGACTTATTTGTGGGCGTGTACAGTAAGATACAAGGAACAATGATCGAATGCAAAGAAAAAAACAACCAGAAGAAACATCCAGCCAAAATAAGATCTCAACACAGTCAACCAGAATAAAATAAAACACCAAACAATTACTGGAATGTCACTCCACTTGCTGCTAATATTTGAAATTTTATTTAAACAATTCAGACTGAGATTTTGGGAATTATCCTTCCTTAGTGGTAGGAACTGTAAAATTATTCAAATCGCAAGGAAATAAAGTGATAATTAAATAATGGACTTTTAGACCATTTAATTTTTAAACGAAATTTACGTCAAAGATTTCTCTTGAACATTGTCTCTATCGACCGAAATGAATTCGCAAAGAATTAGTTTTAGTGATACTTTTGTATGTGTTTTATTTTACCTTATTATTTACAACATATTTCTCTTTAATTCACTGAACTACAATCTTTAACAAAAAACTTTTTTAGTGTAATCTAGGCATAAAAGCATATGGGAGGTATTTAATATTACAGCAGCTCTAACGCGATACTTTTTCTTGTTGCTTCATTTCCACCAGCTACTCGTGCTGGTGGGCGGACAGTCCCTCCGACCTACACTGTACTGCAAAACCGAAGGATAGGGGGCAAGGCCCTCTTCAGCCTCCTTGCAGGAATCGTGGGAATGGGTGGCAGCTGCGAGAGAGAGGGAGAGAAAGATGAGACGGACGAAATGAAGACAGAAGAGAAGAAGAGGATTATCTGTGGATTATTACTGCTCCAACATTTGCCTAAATGATCCAAGGAAATTACAGAAAACTTGGGACCAGAGCAGCCGCGCCCGGGTTAGAACCGGTGACCTCCCGAATGCTAACCAATGATCTGGAGCACTAGACCACACCGCCCGGTCGGGCGCGGTCTGGCAGAAAGAGGTTAAGACGGTTAAATAAAGAAATCCAATCAGACCACGTTAGAGCGAGACCAGTAATTCTCAAAATTATTTCCAATTTGAGAATCACTGGTATAGGCTTAAATGCTGTCGACATGTTTTTATGTTCCAAGGGTACTACCGAACGTCAGTTCATTTTAATAGCCTTTATTTAATAGCGTCTCTACCATAACCTAGTCTTTATTTTATACTTGTGTTATTTCTAACACTAGAGTAGTTTAAATTGATACGAGTCAAACTTTTAATTATTTAATAACAACAAAAACTACACTGGTATTTACAATAAATGCGATTCTACAATATTTAAATGTTTTTTAGTATGAATGTTTAAAATGAATGTTGTATGTATGTTGAATGATGAATGATGAATGATATATTGATAATGATTATGAATGATGATTTTCAGTCGTTCCAAGGTATAAATGCTGATAATACTAAATATCAGTAGACGTTTTAAAATTGCTCAACAAGATTATTGGTTGTTTAAATTTTATATGGGTATGAAACGCCACCTTGCTTCAATGCATATTGGAGTCTTGTCTAGCCAATGTTATTGACCTAGAGGGTAAAATTAAATCTGGTGCTAATTAATTGTATAATAGACGGACTTTCAAAAATACCAGAAACGTGCTTTAACAATAGTTTTCATAGACCATCTTGTAAACTTAATGGTACTCAATCAATATAATAATATGCTTAATATTTGGTTTGCTTAAGTGTTTATGAATATAATAGCTATTTATATATTTCTGAAGTGTACAGAACAATGCTCATTATTGATTTTCAAATTATTCACTATAACGTAATAAATCCTTATTGTAGAAATCCATAAAAATATCAAACTTAGTAATTTTGGCATTCCACTTTCGTCAGTTCTTTTTATTAACATTAATCTATTCAGCCTCAAATAGTGTAAGTACCTGGAAGTTAAAAAAAAACTTCATTTGAAACAATATTTCATAGTTAAGGAGTGTTCTTGAAAGAAACGTGTAAATATTTTCAAGTTCATTGAAATAGGCAGCTTTTTCGATAATAGAAGTAAAAGGAACCATTATCCTCAAGAATCTGACAACATAATAAATTATCCAACCCTCCTTCTAATGGTTCATATGTACACGTTAACCAAACATGGCCAGCCTGCACTGGACTTTTCAAGATCTCACCGATTATTACAAAAACCATGAACAAATTAAAAATGTCGTAATTACCAGCTTTTAGTAAAAACTAGTCTCATAGTTTTGGATTTTCTGTTCTTTAATGTTATGAAATTTATCTGTATCATTCTGGTAATGTTTAAAATTGTACAAAAATTGATAATCAGTAAAAAAGACAAAGGAAAACATTCTCAGGACAACGGTAATTTTTGGATCAATTTAATAAGAAAGAGGCGTTTAATAGTTTCCTGTGGGATTCTTAAATTTACCCCAAAACACCATTATTATTTGAAAAATATCCCTTTATTTAGATACATCATTAAGATATTTCAACAAAAGAAAAACGTTTATTTCAATTGTTCAAATTGCTTCTATAATTTAAAAGTTTACTTTAGAAAAAGAAAAGAATTGCTCATTAAATTTCCTAGATATTACCCTTTCAAGAAATGACAACAAAATTAATTTTGATATTTATAGAAAACCCAACCTTCACTGACATTATACCTCATGCAAATTCCAAACAATCAACAAACATCAAATATAGCACCTTTCATTGCTACTTACATAGACTTCTCTCTATTCCCTTAAATGAACATAACTTTCAAAAAGAAATCAATTTCTTAAAAATTTTAGCAAAAAATAATGGTTACAACGAAAATATAATAGATTTACTATTATACAAAGAACAAAAGAAATTGCTATAAAAACCTCTCTATGCCTCTCCAAATCCAAAGGATGAACAAAAATATCATTACATTAATTATGTTCCACAGTTATCTAATAAAATATGTAATAGATTAGGAAAAATTAATATAAATACCATTGTAGCTAATAAGTTAAATTTAAGTTCACTCCTAGTAAATAACAAAGAAAAGGCCAACTTATTACAGAAAAATGGTGTCTACCAAATAAATTGTAAAAATTGTGAGGCTGTATACATCGGCCAGACTGGTAGAGCTCTAAAGTATAGGTTAAAAGAACATTAAAGGTCAATTTTACACAAAAATGATTGCACAGGAATTTCTTACCATTGTATATCAAATAACCACCATTTAGATATTGATAATCCCAAAATTTTGGATAATGTTAATAATGGTAGAAAACTAGATCTTCTCGAAATATTCGAAATAACAAAAGCAAAATACAATAATTTTATGATCACTAATGACCAAATTGAATTCGCTTTGTCTCCCCTCTTAAAACCTACCTTATGATTACCTATTTAAGCACAAATTTTGCAATATACCTTTAGTATGTGTTGTACTCCTATCTTTTGACAATGGTGTAATTGCCGAAACGGTATCGTTAAGTTTTAAACAATAAATTGTGAAACAAAATACCAAGTGTGTTTTATTCGACTTATTATTTAAAAATGTTTCACCATGAGATAATCAACCGCTCAACATCACTTATTTTAAAAGTTTTCGTAAAAGTACGTATTATTTACGAGTGCAATCGGAATGTGCCCTATTATATCATAATAAGAGGGAAAGTAAATAATGGAGGATATACGAAAAAACTGTAGAAGAATCTAAAGAAAATCAATTACAGGGTCAACGGCTTTCCACTGGAAGTTCACTATCACGCAATCCAAAAATTAGGTTACGGAATTTAATCTGCAAACAACATTCGCCGCAACAGTAACTTTATTACTGTTGAAAGCTTATACATAAATAGATAGCACACTTATATTATTTTTTGTTTTTCTTAATTAACATATTTACGAAGCAATAATTTTATACTAAAATTAAAACTGTAAGCAAACATGTACAATACTATTAACACTGATTCACAATAACCAATTTCGCAATCTTTAATATATTTTATTACACTAATAAATAATTAAATGAAACTCTTGGATTGATTCACTATTTTTTATTGATTACTCAATATGGTATATTCGCCTTCTTAAAGCATCCTTATTTTTTATTATTTTATTACTCTTTAATGTTTTAAAATTTAATCGTTTGTTCTTAATCCCTGCTCTTCCTACTCCAAAAACTTTTAAACTATTATGGAAATAAAATGAAATCTAAAGAAGAAAAGCTTTTTCCAAACATAAAATTTTGTCCTATACAGACTGCTCAATTCATAGGAAATTAAAAACTAACTACAGGTACTTTATAACCTGAAAATGCGTCAAAATTTGTTAAGTGTTTCGTCAGTAATAGGAACAAAATTATTCTCACAAAAATCATTATATGTCGTCACTCTCACTGGTGATTGTATTGAAATATAGTTCCAACCCCACCTGATGATAACACTCTACAACACCCCCATTAGAATTTACTTCTTTTACGGAGCCATTGCGGCTAGAACTAAATAGCAATTTAGATCCTTTAGAGGACAAAATTATTTTAAAGATATCATCACCTACATATACTTTGTAACGCACAACACAAAAGATTGGGACGATCAGAGTCTTTCGAATAGGAATTTCCTTATATAATATGTTTTAGTAGGTTATGTATTAGATATAAATCTAATTTCATTATGTACTGAATAAAAATGCCATTTTATATACACGCATTATTATTATTATTATTATTATTTAATTATATTAAGATTCCATGCAGACAAATTTTTCTAGACGACACAATGACAGTAAAATCCATCTAATAGTTTTTGGATTCCAAAACTTATCTGGATGTTTTCCAGGCAATCTTCATTTGTACATACGGTATATTATTTATGTATTCAACGGAAAATCTTGAATCCTTCTTGCTCTTCTTAGGATAACTGTTACAGCCGCCATCGAAACATTAGATGAGCATCTATATGAGATCTAAGGATCACTAAAAAAAAGGAAAGAAAAAGTCTAAATTCGACACTCGCTCAACCTGAATTCCAATATTCCACATATTCCCCTTTCTAATGCCAAAATATTTGACGGACGTGGCGTTTTGGGTGGAATTGACCCGCGCTGATTGCAAAAGTAGAGTGGAGTTTGCCCATGCCGCGTTCTAGAAAAATCGAGACAACTACTAGAGGTTCGAGAGTAACCTAGCAACGTTCATCAAACTATATAAGCGACAGCGATAGACGATTTAGGACAGTTGACGGAGAATAGTTGTCAGATGACGGAGAACAGGCAGTTGACAGAGAGAGAGGTTTTAAATAATTAAGTTTTGTTGAGAAAGTTAAATAAACGAGTTTAGAGCAAACGTAACAATACACAACTTTAAAGTTTTATTTCATTAAATTATTTTAGATGATCCTCATATTAGACTATTTATTAACAATAATTAATGAAGCAAAATGTGCTAATAAGTTGAAATTCTAAACAAACATTAGTGTGAGAATGAGATAAACTCCGTTCTACAATTGCATTGTCAATTTGATAGAAATTGACGAGTAGATTCAAAACATTCGGAGACTCCAATGCGGCCTAACTGTATATACGCAAGGATGACGGAATTATAAAATTAATTTCGAATTTATTTAACAAATAAAATACTTTCTAAATGGAACTGTGCTTTTCCAAATGTCTTGCCGTTCTTTGCTAACATGCAGTAGTACTGATTCTTCTATCATAACTTAACCCTAGCTGAAAAAGGAAGCACAATATGATAAAACTTCTAAGAGGGCCGTGAAAGCCTACATTAGAACTACAGTAAACAAAATAACTATGGGTCAGTGACATTTCTGGCAATAATCCATAAAAATATTAAGTTTAACAAAGCAACGTGGATCTTTTGTAAACGAAATAATTCATCTCTTTATGCATGTCCTATGTTTGTATACGCAAGTATTACAATCTTATGCTTATAATAAGATTTTCACGTTTTGTTATGCCAGATGTAAATGTATTTGCAAGTCGTGATTCGTGACTCATGTAAAACTACAACTCATGCTCTCTTGTCTTCTCTTAACGTGATATTTGACCACGTTACAATGCCTGACTTAATTAATTTGCATAAACAATAATTATATTGTCGTTACTCACGGGCGTAGATAACTAGAAAAGGGCATATGAAGCAACAACGCCGAATAATTCAAATTTAATCCTTTTTTTATACACATTTATGTATACCATTGACAAAAATCCAGGTTAAATCTTTAATGTAAAATTGTTCGTTCACTTACCGACATAGTTTGGAAAACTAATCCAGAAAGTAAAACAGCAACATACTGAACTCACTCCAAAAATACAAAATACTATATAAATTACAACCTATAATTATAGAGTACATCGTCTTAAGTGTAATCCATAAAGACATACGAAGATTCCTATTTATATTTTGAGCCTAATAATGAAGACAGTAATTTATTACCGAAAATGGCTTTATTGCTTTTCGAAGGATTCTCCATAATGATCAATACACTTTTGCATGCGCTCGAAATAATTTTCACATCTTTTTTTTTCACTTTTTAACACTTTTACACTTGATAATATTTTCATATGTGCTACGTTTTAAAACAAATTTTCGTAAAATAACAAACACCTGATAGCGCATGATAGGTTAATAATATTACTACAGGGTGAAACTTTTACAAAAGAAATAAGTCAACTAAAAAAGGGAGTGATTAACAATAAAAGCAACATAAATAATGTTAAAAAGAAAAGAAGGCATTAAAATCCTTTTTCGTCTAAATTTTAAGGAACACAGATCCCACATTTCGAACGCGTCCTATAGAGCAGGCACAGAGTACCGAAAGCCATATTCCACGACTGGTATCGACCTATGGAGTTTCATCAAGTGGACGCTGACAGAAAGGCCTTTACAAGCAATACAATAGATATAAATATAAATATGGAATCAACAGAAACAATTACACCGCATTTCTAGACAGTAAGGGAATTTTGCGAGTCGGTGGCCGACTGAGGAATGCTAATATAGGTTTTTCAAAAAAACATCCCATATTATTATCATGTTCTCATCATATTACTCGTTTAATTATTCAGGGAGAGCATATTAAACAAATGCATGCAGGAAACTTAAAGATAAATGTTTGCGGTTTTTGTATGTTTTTGTAACAAAGGCAGTTCATTTAGAATTTGTCGAAAACCTGTCATCTGAATCATAAGAAACTTTAAAACTTTTGTGTTTCATTCCCACCGAGTAGCTGGTTGGCTGGCAGTTACTTTTGAATAAAACTTAAACTTAAACCAGCTACTCGTGCTGGTGGGCGGGCAGTCCCTCCGACCTACACTGTAGTGCAAAGCGGGAGGGTAGGGCGTAAGGCCCTCTTCAGCCTCCTTTCAGGAATCGTAGGAATGAGTGGGTGGTGTCTTGATAATCGACGTCGTGGAACCAAAATTTTCAATTCAGTATAAACAACACAAGTTGTGCTCAAATTACAAAACGTTCTGAAGAAGGTTAGGGTTAAAAAGATCAAACTTTAACACAATTAGAAACGTCAGATGGCGCCTGTAAACACTTACTATTGCCAACAGCTCCAAACATAAATAGCAATCCTCGTATAAGAATAGAGCACGCTAACCCTGTCCTAACCCTGCACTCTATTGTGATGCTAGGGGTAATAGAAAACACTATTCAGAAGCCTCTTGTTTCTGTCTTCTAACAAGACGAGTGTACGCAAACAAGACTACCTAATTTGAGACGGACAGCCTCTCTCGGCAGCGTTCTCACTCGCTCTTAGCGTCACACTGGCAGTCCTACTGCGCCCCCTCTCTGTTATTCCTCTATAATAATCAATCGACATATATACGCTGATCAATCATGTCGAATGCACAAAAAAAAGATATGACTATTGGTCAGAGCTCTCTGTTCTCTTTCACTTTTCTTGCCTGCGTGACATCAAAACTACTGAGCCAATAAGAAAATGTTCGACAGAGAGGACAGGCTCTGCCTATTTGTTTCTCTTTCTTTCTACTCGTCTTTTATGCCCAGAAGGACATCGATGATCCAGGTATACATGTCGATAGTGTAATCAAGTAGGATATCATTTTTACCTACATATCCAGGTACTTATCATACATTCATTTGTTTACCCTTTTTGTAATAAAAGATGTATTACACTGAAACAGATTCAGCTTTTACTGGATTCCCAGAACAAGATCGACAAACACATGAATTGGTTTTGTTTTGACAGTGGCAGAAACAAGACACACAAAAAGTATAAACAAACAAAATAAAATTGAAAGCATAGTCCTTTTTTTGTCTTTACTTTTTTGAGGCACTACCTACAAGTAAGGTCGTAAAGTTTTAGGTTTCATGTTACGATTATAATTTCTGAGAAGCTGTATAAAAGAGAATGCGTCAGATTACAGCTCAGCGCAGATTCAACAATTTACTTAACTACCAAAGCCTCTCTTCTCGTTTCATTTGTGTGTGTGTATTATAGACAGGATTTAAAAGAACAATGCGGGTAGGGCCCTTTTGTTCATTCTTAGTGAACAATTATTTCTAAGTGTCTTCGTTGATTTACGACAATTACAACCCAACTTTAGCACGTCAGAAAGAGCCAAGATCTACGATGCTTTCATATTTAATATCAACCATTAAACACATCTGTATATCTGTAAAATTATGATATTGTCAAACGTTACATTCTTGGATTCGAAACAAGTTCAAATAAATTTGTAATAACAGCGGACAACTTGTTCTTTTTTATATAAAAATAAACATTAATCCATAATACTAATAATCTATGGATGAAACCATTGAACGCTGCTATTTTAAGTTTAAAAGGATTGATTAGAATTAAAAGGAATTATAGTGTCAGTGGTAATTTTGGTGTTAACGTTGGTAATCTTAAGTTATGAAAGTTTAGTAGATTTATCTAATTCTAGTTCCATAATACCAGTGTTTTTGTGGTCTTTTATAATTTTTTTAATTGAAAATAACCCTTGTACTGATATACCTTCAACAGAAAACAAAATTTACTCGTCTGTGAAATTTATCAACAATGTTAGTTACAAATTCAAACATAGGTTAAATAAATTAAATAAAATAAATTTTTGTAAACAATCAGTGCAATTTGAAATTCTTGCTATCCAAATTTAAACCTGTAGTTGATAAATTAAAAAAAAGTGGAATTTATAGAATTATGTGTAATAATTGTAATGCTCTTTACATTGGGCAGAGCGGGAGAGATATAAACATAAGAATAAAAGAACATATTTGTAGTATTACTAAAAAAGACAATAATATCGGCTTCAAAGAGCATTGCACCTCCTTTAACCACACTTCAGACGAGAAAAATGTAGTAGTTTTACATAGTAATATTAACAAAAGTAGAAAGCCATCTCTTCTAGAAAGCTTGGAAATCAAAAAAGCTCTCTCGCACAACCAAAATATTGTAAATAACCAATTAGAGTTAAGTTACATTGACTCCCCACTTATTATAGCTAATCTCTAGTTATATATAGAGCTGTTTTAGTTTTTAAAACTGTAGTATTTGTTGTACTCTACTCCTTTGAAAATAGTCGCGTTGACTGAAACTTGTTAGGATTTTTCTAATAAAATTTGGTGAAACTTTCCTTTTGTTTGTTTTTTACTTCAAAAATGTTTCACAATGAATGCAACACAAACTCGTTAAGTTTTATTCAACCTTAATTCTTTAGAGTTAGTAATTTAATTTTTATAAAAACTTAAAATTGCAAACAAAAAGGATATGTTTTAACACACAAACCTATTAAAAGCCCCAGGTCTCTTACTTCACGTTGAATAAAATAATTTGTCTAATTAGTAAATGTACAATATTGCAATTTCCAGTCTCTAATGAAATCATCCAAATACATTTCCTGTGCAGAAATGTATTTACAACTGGCTAGATGGTCGGTGAATATTGACCACGCCCAATTACTGCAATGTATTAGTATCAGTTCTAGATTCTAGACCCGTAAATTCAAACACAGATAGGTAGATGTACACTAGAAATAAAGTAATTTCGTAGAAGCTCCCGGAAGTACATAGAATAATAAATGAAACGTATCCGAGTGGTAATAGTTTCTGCTTATCTTTATGTAAATAAGAATTGGTGGAAGGAACGAAGGGCTTGTCCTTATCGTGCCCTTCAGCAATTAGTAATCGTGGGAGGCGGCTGTCGTCTGAGCAAGATGAACGAGACATGCTGCTTCATTAATTGTGACGTATTAGATAATCATTTAAAAGTTAATTACTGTTACTAACTAAAGTAATATGCATTTTATGTTCTTGTCGACAAATTTATATAGAATGTACTAACACGAAGGTTATAATCATTACGAATAACTTGAATAAAATAAAATGTGATAGAAGCTAAAAAAACCACCGAAAAGTTGAATAATTTTGGTGTCTGTATATAATTATACGAGGCATGTTTTTTAAGTAAGTACCGTTTTGAAATTCTGCCTACCTACATCTCTCACCTCCGCACTGACGCCATTACAGTCTGATTCGCCCTTGTTTACGTTATTTACTGAGTGTTTAAGATGCCTCCGATAATCGTGAGTCTCGCCGACTGTGAAGTCCAGGCTGTTATACGATTCCTTAGTGCTTGTTCGGTATCAAAGACTTATTTCTGTATTTTTATTTTATTACAACATATTTAGGTACCTAGAGTTAGTCGTATAGTTTTAAGAATATTGTATTGTATTTAAAAAGTGACCAGGTCGGGTCGCACCATCATAAATTCTTCACTTCTTAGAATTCACTTGAATATTATATTTGTCATAGCTTTGGAAACATTTGTGTAGTTCTCAGTATTCGCCCATCTGGCTTTAACAAATTTCTATTTAAGTATTTACAAGTCAGTGTTACAACAGTTCTACTATAGACTCGCTGGGTAAACAGTCCCATACAAACTTCATTAAATATAGTGTAAATAAGTTAAATAATTAAAATTAACACATTTTTCAATCCATTTGGTCCTTCGAGAAAAATAATAAATTTATTAATGTGGTACATCAGTACAACCGTTCGAAATAAGTTTTTAAAAAATCTACGACGGTAAAAACTGTGCTAAAGGACTAAAACAGATTGATATTCATCGTCAGATCTGTGCAATTTACGGACAAAACATTATAAGTGATGGAATGGTAAAGAATCTGCGCCGTGCAATCCAGAACAAAAGACGTGGCAAGTTGAGCAAGGGCATCGTTTTGCTGCATGACAATGCCCATCCGCATGTATCTAATCGAACCAAAGATCACATCACATGTTTTCACTGGGAAACTCTAGATCATCCTACGTACAGCCCTGATCTGGCACCTAGTGATCACCATTTGTTCCTGCACTTGAAGAAACATCTGGGCGGTCAGCATCTTCAAGGCGATGACGAAGTCAAAACAGTTGTGATGCAAGTCACTGGTCACTGGTCAAACGTTATTAACAATATTAAAGGAAATTATGTAGAAAAGTAGATTAAGGTACAGGCTTTCATGTAAAAATAAAATTATTAAGATATCTTTGCACGTTGTTTATTAATTTCAGTGCGGAGGTGAGAGATGTAGGTAGGCAGAATTTCAAAACGGTACTTACTTAAAAAACATGCCTCGTATAAAGCAGACAATCTACACATATAAAATATTCTATAATTTTTATCATTATTTTTAATACTCCTCGAAATATTATAAATGAAGAAATGAAGAAGAAACGTCATGTACGTTTTGGTGGAAGACAATGAAACATCTATCTAATTGTAAGATGAGAATATTCATCCAACCGAAATAATCCTAGAAAACTTTCACAATTAAGACTAATAGATGCTGTCTGTTACATCACCAAATTGTATGACGAAGGAGTTTTATTGTTCGAACCTTGAAAAGAACGAATGAGTTTAATAAAGGGAAGCGACTGAATAAAAATTCTCATTTTGTTTAACATAGACGATCAAGTACAAAAACATCGAGCGTTCAAATAAAACAAAAGAGAAATAGTAAATTCTTCAGTAGAAGCGTTCTTACAGTAAATCCTAATTTTACATGTATAATAGACGTTTGTTTGTTGTTGTTTTTTTAATACATTGATAAATTTTAAAAAATACTTTTGTTTATCAACCCATCGATGACTACGATATTTAGCAATTGAATAATAATTATTTTACTTATAATTTCTGTCTCAAATTTCGTTCTAAAACGTTTTGTCGTCTGACGCCATAGTGGTGTGATGTAGAGGCTACATATTAAAAGCTGTTCGTTAAGCTATTTCTTGAAGGAACGACGAAATAATTGTAGATTTGCAGTACAGCGACTTGTGTAGAAATATACACGTAAGAAAAACCCGAAAATATTTTTGAAAATGATGAGCTTATGTTATAGGTAATGTTTACTTTTAACGCGAAAATAATATAATAAATACAGTATAAATTATCTATAACCAAACTCAGGTTTAAGAATAGCTTAACATTCAGAAAGATACCGGTTCGATTCAGCGTCCGTCTGCCCTGGGTCAGGTTTTCTTTGTTTTTTTCCTTGAATCATTTAGACAAACACTGCTTTTCTTCTGTCTCCATTTAGTCCGTTTCAATCATCTCTCCCCAACCACCACCATCACGCACCTATTTTCACAATTTCCAAAAAAGGGGCTGAATACGTTCTTCTGCCTTACCCTTTGTACTAGTAGCTGATGGGAACGAAAAACGCTACTTTTTTTGAAAAATGTTACTCATTCTTTCGAAAATTATCGTGTGACAGAACTTGTTAGGATTTCTAATAAAATGTAATGAAACTATTCATACTGCTTTTTAATTTATATTGTAGTATATTAATTAAAAAACTTATTATGCACCGTATCCGTCCCACACCTTTGCAGGTTTATACTGTTATTCGTTATTTTTCCATTTGTCGACAAGCATATTAACAATGTTGACTAAATTTCAGCTAATTTGTCAGTTGGTTAATCAGAAGGAAGTTTTTGTTTGTATGTATTTCTCATTAAATTCGGTAATTTACTGGGTAGCTTGGCATGCAGTCACCCTTAATCCCCCTTTGTTGTTATACCTAACGAAGGAAGGTAAGCACATGTAAAGACCATAAACCCCATTATTGTACCCCACGTGTTTGATACGTGAATATATTCTAAAAATGAGCATATGGTCAACGATGGTTTTGAACTATTCACGAACAAAATCGTCTGCCGTTTCGCTTTACCAAAAACACGTACACATTCATAGATGTATGTATAAAATGGGAAGTTTACAGTTTAACGTAGCCGTGTCTATACCTACTGACTGAATTGAAACTATTACTATTCGGAAATCAATCAGGCAAACGCCCAAGCAATTTAGTTTCAATTTAAATTAATAGTTCTTCCTAACATGTAATCAGCGTCGATTTAGACGTAAATGCGTGGGTACATTATAGCTTACCGTTCGATTATTAATACACATATTGCTATATATGAATGTTAATAAGTAGTTTATTACATCTTTATTTTTAATCTAGATGAAAATTCATTTTTTGAACATACTAAGAAGTCTCTCCAATTATGAACTTGATTACGAATTTTTAATAGTCTAGTAAAAACTAAAAAATTTATATTGTTAATTTTTATTAGATGCTGACCACGTCGTTCCTTTTTATAATAGAATAATCGATTATCTACAATTCGTAACTCAACTACTCAAATATTCAAATTCAAGAGCCAATCAAGACTTTATAAGCTTTTAAACTAGGTAGGTATCATAAAGATGTTTTCGGGCAACTTTTAAAAATAAACAAAAATTAATCAAGCTCGTACTCGTCCATGTTTCTTAAAAGATAAAACAAAATAAACGAATTTTCATACCGAATCAAAAAGTGTACCACCCTAATATAAAATACAATAATGTTATAATTAAATATTAATATTGACAATTTATTACTTGACAGAATGATTCTTTTTTGCAAAAAATGACTAAATAGGACGTTAAATACGAAAATAAACGCTACGTTTTAGGTTACTATTATTTACTCTTATAATTAATATAAATCAGCCAAAAAGAATTATGAAATAAATTTATTTTGTTATTGGGAATGATCAGGTAGGCAGGTACAAGAAATTCCACTTTAATCAATGATTTGGAATTTCGAAAACCCCAGTTCAACATTAGACAAAAACAAATATTGCTAGAATCCTTTTGGTAATTTTTACGTATAAATAAATATGTAAAAAATATAAATACGGAATCAACAGAAACAACCACTCCGAGGGCTAATACACCTGCCGGCATTGAATTACATTGTTAATTCCGAACGATTATTAGACGAAGATAACAATCCAAAAAAAAAGAAGGTATTAAAATCCTTTTTCGTCTAATTACAAAGGATCACAGATCCCTCATTTGGCACGCGCCCTACACAGTAGGCACAGCACACCGAAAGCCATACCCACGACCGGTTGCGACCTATCGGGTCCCATCAGGTGGGCTATATAGCTGATGAGGGATCTGTGATCCTTTGCAATTAGACGAAAAAGGATTTTAATAGCTTCTTTTTTTAAATTTAAATCTGTAATATATATAATATGTATATGCGCTATGGAAGTCAATAACAATTACGAAAGGGAGAGATAGGTTGATAGGACACCTTCTGACACACAAAAGGCTAGTAAAAGACATACTAGGAGCAGAAATAGGAGTAAAAAGAAGCCCAGATTGGATTGGCTCAGGGAGTGGAGGTGCGTGCCAACCTGTCTTCGAGCTGACCACTCTATGATCATGATGAATTTTACATTTTCTAAGAACAGTGCAAGTGCTCGTTCAGTAATTTATCGAAATTACAGACATGAATCGTGATTTTATCTTTTAGATCTCATCAGCACGACCTAGGCAGTGTCGATACATCACCGAACAACTAATCTTTAAAAGCAACATGATATTAAATATCTATTTATAGCAGTATATCGACATCTACTGTTAATTGAAGTAGTTTATATGTTATACGAGAGCCTCATTAAGGTATCTACTTGACCAACTGAATTGACGATGCAGCTTATATACGTAACAGGCTCGTAAACCAAATTAATATGAACAGTATCAGTTTTTAGTCAGAAAATTATCGAAACTACCGGACGGATTGGTGGCTTATCGAGACTACCTATGGCGTGCTGATGAGATCTGTTATGATCTACTTGTATGGTTCACTTTTTATATATGAATTAGAATGAATTACATTCTGGTAGACAATTTTTTGTAACAATATTATTTAGAAGGATAGTACATAAGACAGCAAATTTTGTGCACTTGGAGCAATAGAAGAGTTCGTTTTCTGAACGACTAAAATCTTCTAAATCTCGAGACGCACTTTTTCAAAGAGGCCAGTACCGAAAAGACTCAAACTTCTAGCACTTACCAGCGTTTTGGGCGAGAAAGAGAAAGCATTCGTATAAAAGTAAAATTAGTTCTTCTCAGAGTAGTTTTTACTCTGAAATTCGAGGCCGTTAACGTCGAATGTTTTCGTTCCTCTTATACTAAGTCGTTTTAATAAGTTCAGTGTACAGAAATTCTTGTAGATGTTAGGTATTTTAGTATTCACTGTTATATAAGTGTAGTTTCGTAAATATTGAAATAAATAAGGGAAAAGTACGTCCAGCGTTTCATTTTCACTCGCAAGGTGTAGATATCCCGAACTAGGGTACAACATAAGAAAAATAATTATTTCGTGAGTTATAAATAATATTGATCTGGTCTAATTTCAGGTTACCCTATCGCATGTTTTCTCTATTAAATTCTTAAAACAAAGGTAGGTGTTATGAGCTAAAAAATAATTAAGTGATAGATATTATTAATGCAACAAATTATTAATTTAGTCTTACTTAACGAAGTATGTAAATATATATCCGCCATAATTTAAACTTGGAAAAACCAATTTACTCAAAGTTTTAGTGGAAATTAAATCAAAACATTCTCAAAATTATTCGTATTTAATTTGAAACATGGATCACATGGAAAAAATAACAGAAGAACAAATGGCGGAAATGCACGAAGCTTTGTTGCTCTTTGATAAATATGGTGACTGTAAAATGACCTCAAATGAAGTGGCAGGATCTATATCGCGATTCGCGTCTGGTAGCTTCGATAAATTACTAACTAAGAACTTTTACAGTTCTTATTAATGTGACTTACATGCCAATCACGTATTTAAGTACTACTGTTTGAAGACAGAGGATGTTCCCGAGGGAAGTAGGTGTTATCATCGTGTGCTGCCATCTATCAAACGACACCAAAACAAATACAGACTGATAGATAGGATTGGCTTAGATTTGGCAGCCATTCAAGTGAGACGTATTTCGTGATTTTCGCTAAGATGGAAAAAGAGCAGATAAAGATCGTTCGGTAATCGCTTTTTGTTTTTGGATGGGAAAAAATGCGAGGAGATAAAAGCAAAGTTGGATGCTGTTTATGGGGACACTTCGGCATCTATAACCACAGTTAAATATTGGTTCAATGATGAGCGACCAGAACGCCCGGCAGACGAGGAAATCATTGAAAAAGTCCACGACATGACTCTCGCTGATCAACGAAGGAAAGTGCGCGAAGTAGGAAAGATCGTAGGTGTTTCAACCAGAACAGCAATTAATATTTTACATGATAAGTGGCAATGAAAAAATTGTCGGCCCGATGGGTGCCTCGATTGCTCACGGTGGACAACATACGTATGCGGCTGTTAACTTCGAAGCAGTGTTTGGAGCAATTTAAGCGAGATCCGAAGGACTTTTTGCGTCGAGTTGTAACCGTTGATGAAACCTGGATTCATCACTACACACCAGAAACCCTATCGGCCGAAAAGGTCATGGCGACGATTTTTTGGGATGCGAAAGGCGTTCTCCTCATGGATCTTTTAGAAAAAGGAAAAACGGTCACTGGACAATACTACAGTTATTGAAGGAGGCACGGTCGCATTTGGCGAAAAATAAGGTGCTTTTTTACCACCATAACGCACCCGCACATTCATCCAGAGTTATCACCGTCAAACTGCATGAATTGCGTTATGAATTACTGCCGCACCTCCCGTATTCACCCGATCTGGCTCCCTGCGACTTCTTCTTGTTCCCTAACATGAAGAAATGGCTCGCGGGAAAACATTTAGCTCAAACGAGGCAGTCATCGCTGAAACAAGGGGGTATTTTGAAGAGTTTGACAAATCCTATTTTTTGGAGGGGTTAAAAAAATGACAGGAACGTTGGAAGAAGTGTATCTTTCTAAAAGGGGACTATGTTGAAAAATTAATTTTTTTTTTAAAAATGATGTCTTCATTTTTAACAAGGGTACTTATTGAACCGCCCTCGTACATATTTAAATTTATAGTTAGTACTATTCAGCAATTGTCTACTGAAAATTACTGTGCAATGTTATCTGAAAAGGTTTAAAAATCACCAAATAATTTTAGTTTGCGCTAAATTATAAAATTAAAATTATACTAATTAACGAATTTTACTCATAATTTCACAACTGCTAGAAAGTAGATTAAGTCGTATTTACACCACTATCAATAAACATCAATACATAAAAGTACGCAATATTTACCGTTTTCGAGTAGTTTCCAAATCAACACATTCTTTCTTCCCAATTTTCATCAGACTTAAACACGATAATAAAGTTTTGTAGTTTTACAATTACGCAGGACGATAATATACAGAAATAAATTACGCAATGATTCCTTCGTTTCCATAAAATCTGCTTCTGGATATCTAATCGTAAGAGATTCCAATAATACAGCATCGTAAACACTTTATTTTTGTTTCTGTTAATAAACCCAAGTAATGCGATGATTCACTTATGTGTGTCAGGCCGTTGGTGTTGGCGCCATCGTTAACAATAAGCTCTTAACATAAAAATGTTTACTGCCTTCACAATTACAGAAAGCTCACTTGTGAAAAAAGAAAGAATATAATAATCACATAATCCGAAATCAGAACATCTTTTTAAAAATCAAAACCGTACTGCTACATATTTCAAGGAACCTTGCCCTATTCTATTATTAATTAAGTGAAAATGTAATTTATGTGTTAGGAACAATGTGTTCCGTTACAATACAAAAATTGCCTTAATTAGCCTTGATACACTTTTGGAACATTGTTTTAATGAATATTAATACAAAATTATTATTTTTAGAAGCTGCAGACAAAAATTATAAATAGATAAGACGAGGCTTTAATTTCTTGTAACACACGTAATGTTCAAGTTACAAAAATTTATTGTAAAAAACCACAATAATTAATTCGCGGACACAGCGGCTTCTTATTATTCTTCCACCTGAAGAAGCCGCTCTGTCGGCAAAATAATTATTGTGTTTTTTTTACAATAAAGTTTTATAACTTAAACATTACGTGTGTGTTTTTTCAAATAAAAACAATTAGGTACACAATTTTGTTAGGTTATTTAAAAAATTTGAAAATCTTACTTATATCATTTTAAATCTTAATTTCATCCTCTTATAAACATGGGTTGACATTAGGTAGGTAATCTATTAGTAGCAAGCAAATCCATACAGATGGCGTTAATTGTGCTGTCTGTAGTTATTTATTAAGTACCTATATCTTTAAATTATTTGCTGTATAAATATGATACGTCTTAAATGTTACTGTATACATGTAAACAACTTATATACACATATTGATGCGGTAGAAGTTTTAATACAATCATTAGCAAGATAAGTAGAAAATATATAAGGTATGTCAATAAAATTCTTGGGGCCATTGACCTTATTACCATATATTAATCTTGTATAATTCTTTGTTTTTTTTTCAAGGTGAGTGAAGTAAAATGCAAATTCCAGACTCCAAAACTGCCACAACATTGTGACCAAAATGAATTTGGAAAATGCCGAAAGTAGACGCTTTTTAGGGGTTAATTTGATTCCCGCACTATTTAATTTATATCATGTATAAAACGTGCACAAATTCTATTAAATTAATAATAATTTTCGAAATTTATTCTTTACTTGCGCTGTAGGACTTTTGTTCGTGCTAAATTTTAAGATTGTAGGTCAACCGGAAGTACCCTCTATATATGGATTTAGATCACTAGGTCAATTTCTTAAAAACATGTGTTTCAAAGGCCGTACTTGTCGTAGATATTAGCCCATTATTTTACAGTGATATTAATAATTATTTTACTTTAAACAATAAATGGTTCTGAATGGTACAACGGAAGTACAGTTATATCCACAAATTTTAACGGCAATTTATAATTAATATGTTACTAAACGGTAATTCATTCGTGGTAAATTTTGTATTCCTTGGCCTTTGGCAGGAGCGTGAATTGTCATGTATTTTGGACGAAACAATTTCGACGTTACATACACGAAAATGATGTAATTTAATGCTTTATAGAGTATGCAAAGTGAAGATTTAAATATGCATCAATTTATGTGTAGCGTAATCACCATCCGGTTGTGCCAACATAAATTTTATACCATTTTTCCTGGCATGTCCCTTGCTGTTGTTAGATGTTCTATCGTACCATATAATGGCAGCTGTACCACCAGCACAGGTATTACACACAAAGTAATATATTACATAACGTGTAGGCAATGTTGTGTTATGTTTTAGATGAGAAGCGTAGAGGAGGAGGAACATGGGCGATTTTGGGGCTTGTCAGCTCATAATTTATTGCGGAAGTGAACTGACTAATAAAAGAGGATTGTTCTCGTATCACGTTGGTTACTTTTTGTTTTTTTTGCATTAAGTTAACAGGTAAATTCAGCTTTTATTTTATACTCTTACATAAAAACTATTTATATAGTTTATTTAAATATCCATTAAAATTATACGAAAAGGTATATACATAAAATACATTTACCTTTAGTTCTCCAAAAACGGCGCAAACAATTTTAATAAAATTCAGGTAGCAGATTTTTTAAATCATAAAACGATGTATTAGTGCCCATATTTGAATAATCTTCAATTATAAAATTACCAAATAGGTATTTGTCTAATTCTCAAAAATTACTCTAACGATTTTAAACATAGGTATTGTTTGGTACTAAGTTTATGACAGTTTACATTTTATTCGTCTAGTTTTAAAAACAAGAACTTTTTGTGTTTTATTCCCATCAGTTACTCGTGCTGGTGGGCCAGCAGTCCCTCCGACATGCACTGTAGTGTAAAACCGGAGAATAGGGCGGAAGGCCCTCCTCAGCCTCCTTTCAGGAATTGTGGAAATGGGTGGGTGGTATGGTTGGGAGAGAAAAATTAAACGGACGAAATGAAGGCAAAAGAGAAGTGAAAGATTATCTGTAGAATATTCCAAGGAAACCACAGTTTTAGTTTTAAGAATTTAGTTATCTTTTATATTTCAAAATTGATCTGATCTGGCACTGTTTAGTGCATCTGTACATTTTTATTATACCTAAACAATCTATTATTTTGCATTATATAGTCGTTTATATACCCGCCTAGTTCGCCCTAACATGTTTAGTTTTAATACCCCAAAATTATTGTAACCAGGTCTGTTTGTAAACTCGCTGAGTGAACATCCTCACTCAAATTGCATTTTACACATCATAAAAATTCTTTTTACTTGCTGGAAAATATTCCCGTACACATAACATTCCACTTAATTAGTGTAATTGTTAAGTTAAAATAAACATTGAAAACTCCACAATTTCTTATTAGTCCTTCGAGTGATAATTATTAATGTGATTTGGGGATTGAAAAGGATTGAAATGGAATACAATAACATGACAGTCATTTACGACGTAATTTGCGACTCTAAGTTCAAATTTGACCTTAAAATAACCTCAGTACGTCAGGATTATAAGATATCCTAACCACAAAATTCAAAAAATACAATTGTTGGCCTCTTTTAGTCTATTAGTCTATTTGTTTTTTTTTCGCTAAATTAGTATCCAACATATCGAGATCTTGAAATATTTTAACTTTAAAAATCCAAATTTTGTTAATATTTTCTAGATTTGAGTTGAAATTTAAAATTTTATGGCAATTCCAGAGCCATATGATAGTTCGACATTGAAAAACATATCGAAAATGGTTACCCTCGTTGTTTTGCTATCAATCTGCGATAATATTTCGCTTTTTTGAGGACATGACTATGGAGAGATGAATAAAGAATCAGAAAGGAAGGTAATGCTTTTTGATGTATTCTTCGAAGTTGAACTTAAATGTGGCCTTGGAAAAGCTTTAGCATAATACAATTTCAACATATCTTAGCCTCAAAACCAAACAATCATAACTATTAAAATCGGATATATCAAAATCTGAATATGCTGGGACAATTATGAGATCAGATTCTAATACAGCGACAAAAGATACCTCGGAGATGATTACTCTCTTTGTTGCTTTGTCGTTTTATTTCAGATAGTAGAGCTCAAAATAAGGTCAAAATTGAAGTTTTTGGAATTTAAGGTTAAGATATTTCAAATGTGAAGCGCTCTAAGACCAAATTTGGACCCAACGACAAGCTGCAGTTGGGATCCCTCAAACTTAATAAGTAACTGTAACAATAACTCAAGATATTTCACATTTCAACATTATGAAATACACGGCCCAAATTGTACTTAAAAGAAATTACAGAAAAACGTAACTGAATAAGAACAAAAATAAGTTCTAGGTCAAGTAATTTATCGAAGCTACCATACGTGGATCCCGATTTTGATCTTATATGATCTCATCAGCACACCATAGGCGGATTCGCTAAATTACTGAAAAAAGAAATTTTTTGTGTTTCATTCCCACCAGCTACTCGTGCTGGTGGGCGGGTAGTCCCTCCGACCTACACTGTAGTGCAAGGCCGGAAGATAGGGCGTAAGGCCCTCTTCAGCCTCCTTGCAAGAATCGTGGAAATGGATAGATGGCGTGGTTAGGGAGACAAAGATGAGACGGACGAAATGAAGACATAAGGGAAGTGAAAGATTATCTGTGGAATATTACTGCCCCAGCATTTGCCTAAACGATCCAAGGAAACCACAGAAAACATGAACCGGTGACCTCCCGAATGCTAAGCAATGATCTAGAGCACTAGACCACGCCGCTCGGTTAATTTACTGACCAAATGGCTGAGAGCTCGGTGTAAAGCGGATTTAAATAAAACGTTTATATGGCAGTACGTCGCAATCTACGTGTTTTTGCTGCTATTGCCGTATTTCATAACGTTAGACAAGGCCTTATTAGGGTATCATCTTGTCGCAGCTTATCTACGTGATAGGCACGTAAACCAAATTAATAAGAACAAAAATAAGTTCTTGGCCAAGTTATGAAATACGTCAGGTAGATGGCGACGTACTGCCATATCATATCAATGTTTAATTTAAAACGTAACTGTCCGAGCGATAACTGGACTCCTGGTAACCGCGTCCACACCTTTTATAAATTATATTGTTAGTATTTTTATCATACATAGAATCCACGTTACGTATTGCTGAGGTAATCCTAAATTCTTACAATATAAGCTCGGGCGTGTCGCTATGCCAGTATAACGCATACAGTAAGTAAGCAAGTGGATAGATATATAAAGGATGAAATTTAAGACAATCTAAAAAAAGCAATTTATAGGCGACACAGCTGTTTTTGTTGCCTTTAATACGGCGTAATGCTACGACTAAAACCATGCAAGAGCGTCAGCTACAAATACAATTTTAATAGTAAATATATTCTACACACCCACCTCTACACGATATACAGTTTTAGACAAAGAATAGAAAGAATGTTTTTTTCTTTGTTAGTCAGATGTTAAGGGTCAAAAAGAAGTTGGTTAAACGAAACATATTTTGTTTGAGTTGTGGGTAAGCACAGAGATTATGCGCGAACAACGTGTGGCTTAACCACATCACGTCATGACGTGACGCGTCTCCTTTCAAAGATCTTCCGACTCGGGACTGATACCTTTCAAGGAAGGAAGGTATCGACACAGTGTTAGAGGTATTTTATTTCCGTTTTCCTGTTTATGTTTATTTAAATGCTTTCAATTGTAATGTACGGTGCGATTGCTTTTATTTAATCGGAATGTATATTTATTTATCTATTTATCATATAAACTTTAAGTAAATAAAACAAATTCAAACACCGTAGTTTCATCAGATGACGAAATATATAAATATTACAACCAGTTGCTAGTTTATATAAACAAATTTTGGAGTGGAAGTAAATGCATTTATATTAAATTAGTTTCAATTAAATTAGGTATAAATATTAATATTATATAAGTTATAATAGTTACAATTTTAGAATTTTAGGTTTAAAAGGGGTGTAAATGATACATGTAACAGGCAGACTGAAATGTTCGCAAGCTAGCATAGAAAAAATATTTTTTTTTTTGATAAAATTTGATTTTTTTTATTCAACACAGTTCCCTTCGAGGGCGGTACAACGATTATAAAGGTCATATATAATTTTTCGATACTATTTTCATAATACGATTTGTCTTTAGCCTCAAAATAGGCTTCAGTTTCGGCGATTACCTCTTCATCGGCGCGAAATTTCTGTCCAGCGAGCATCCTCTTGATGTTTGAGAACAGAAAAAAGTCGCGGGGGGCCAGATCTGGAGAGTACGGTGCATGCGGAAGCAATTTGAAGCCCAATTCATGGAATTTTGCCATCGATTTTACCGAATAATGTTTATCAAGCCAAGCCTTGGTTTCAACAGAATTTTTTTTCGTCAAAAAGCCAAAAAGCAATGCTTTATTAACACACGAAATTCCTTTTTATCCATTTTTTTCAAAGTAACAAAACTTCTTTCACTAAAAATGCTATAACTCAGATGCTAATAGTGCAACAGCTGTCAAATTTATACACGCGTCTTTTGAAGGTTAAGGCTAACTAAAAATCGTATGGATTTGATACTAGTAGCGCCATCTATAGGTCAGCCGTGTTTGTGTTTATTTATTTCCATTTTTTCAAATAAGTTTAGATTTTGGCATTTATTAATATAATGTAAAATTTAAAAATTATTGTTAAAAACCATGGTTTTCTAATTAATGTTGAGGTTGAGTCTTTTAATCGGTTTTGAAAACTTTAAATTTTAACGACATAAAATTAAAATCAATGATATGAAGAACATTTTTATGTTTTTTGTATTTCTGTTCTTATTGCAATTAGGAAACAGCAATTAAGTAAAAATAAGAGTTATTTAAAGTTGGATAGATAATTTTGTTGATATACAGTGTGGTTAACGTTAAGAAGTTGTAGTTACGAGTTAAGTACAAAACAAGTCTTTTCCGGTTACTCCGGAAATAGTTGGGTATAGTAAATTGAACTGGTTAGAATACGTGCTAAAAATAATGAAAAGTTGTTTGAACTGTTTTACATAGACTCCGACTCCTTCACAAAATTTGGCACATGTATGGATCCCGAATGGTTAATAAATGTTATAAATATGATTTTTGTTTTAAAATATAAATAAAATTGAGGAAGGAGAAAAAGTTATTCCATTAAATGTAACTTGATTTTTAAGTAACCTGTTACCTTATAAATAAATAAGAACAAAAAATGAAAATAAACCTGTTTTGGATAAATCGAAAAAAAAAATCTATCTATATTATATATACACAGGGTTATTCACGCTATATACAGCACGGAATATTATGGCCAAAATACGAGATTATCAAAAAGTTTAACTTTTGGGTTATATGGGGGTCTGTTATGGTTACTTTTTAAAATAATTTTCATATTATACAGGGTGTTCCAAATACTCTAAAAGTATCAAAGTTATGTTTTTTTTAATGGAACCCCCTGTATATTATTGCATTTTTGGATTGTCCGATAAAAATAAGGGTCTGTTTTGATAAGGTTTATAATACCTAAACCTTAAGGTTTTTTAAATAAAATGATTTTTATCAAAATCTAACCTAATTTTCATATTTCAAATACTTAAGAAATATTTAAGTTATGTAAGCGAAATTTACAATGAAATGTAACAATAGATCATATTTTATATCCCAATTATAATAAACTCGTCATGTTATACAGGTTGTCCAAAAATTAATACTACTTAAGTAAGAACTTTAAGGGATTGTAACTTGATTAATTTAAATGGAACGCCCTATTTTTTAACATACCAGGAAATGTATTTTTCAGTTACCTATCGTTTGGTATTAAGAGTGCTCATAAGCTATTTTCTAATGATATAAAAACAGGTACAAACGATACAGATTAAACATTACACTTTAGTATTTCCATTTTATTAAAGGCCATATATTTTTTTAAGCACAAATCGGACCATAACAATTAGTAATGCAGAGGAACCACGATAGTTGTAGGTAATTTACAGGAAGGCAGGTGTCGTCTACAGATGTAACTTTTTCCAAGAAACGTAGGTAGAAGAATAATGGACAAAAGAGTACAAATTCCTAACGGCTGTTATTCTGGAAAGACTAACGACGTAAAAGAAGAAATAAAATCAAGAGAATTACAGTACGCATAATGTGTTAGAAGTATGATTCTAAAGGGCAAATCAATCTCTTAAACACTATCTGATTCAGCTATATATAGTAATTAGCTAATTCCAATTTCGTCTAGTTCTAAAAGCGGCTACCTAACGTTCAGCCGTATTGTTAAATATTGAGTTTGCCATTAGGGTAGATAACGTTTAGCTATACTGTAAAAACGAACGTATAACTGGACTTCTATGTTAATTAAAAATGAGTGCGGGACAATTGGTGCACGGCTCACGCATGGGTGAAATTTTTGCCCAAAGAAAGTTCGAGCTTTTGTAAACGAGCATTTCGCGAGTATCGTGGGTGGTACGAAATGAAAGGTACATGTAATATGTTTATATAAGCACATAATTAGAAAAATTTCATCGTGGTATTGTCCACTGACTAAAAGAAAAGGGTTGTTTTGAGGAAATCGTTTATAATTTCGGCGGCCCAGGTTCGATTCCTGGCCGATACAGTTTTTTTTTTTAATTGGTTGGGCAACATAAAGCGATACAATTAGTGGACTGTATGGGTTTTTGTAAAGGTAAGACTTTATTACCTACATAACTGTATAACTCAAAAAGAAATTATTCTTTGAATATTATAAAATCATTAACGCCAACTTCAACAATCAAACAAATATATCTGCATATATATACCATTTAGTAATTCATCACTGAAATTCTTCCAAAGATGAGAGATTCCTTTTTGTATGCACTTTTTTATAATGCTCACGTTTAAAAAATATTACCACACTATAGTCTTTGTTATACCACAACACAATCGTGACAGTAACAGAAACACGCATTAACTGAAAACTGTTACATTTAACACTTGAGTTTTATGGAAACTGAAGAACGCATCCAAATAATTCAGATTTAGGCACTTTTAAAAACGAACAAACTGACAACATTTTGAGTACACTACGAATGAAAATGGTAACAGTAGTTTGTCCGTTTATAATAAATTCATTTATAATACAAATTATTATTCGAATACGTATACCTATTTATACTAAACCATTAAAGATGAGACCGAATTCTCTTGAAATGGAAAATCGGTTACGAAGTATTTTGGTGATATGTATGTTGTTCACCACTTTAGATAGTTGTTGACTGGGCCACTAATTTTGATTGTTGAAAATAATGATAAATGAATAAATGAAATAATGCTCTTTGATAACTATGAATATATATTTACAAAAAAACAAACGATAGAACGACTCGAAAACACAGAATGAAAGTTGAGTAGGAGGCTTGAAGAGCAGATCGGAAGTGAGTAGATTTTGGAAATGAAAATGATAGGAAGACAGTTAGACGGGAGCAAGAACTAGAAAGATAAAAGCAGAGATCAAATTAGAAATCTGGAAATTTTGAGTTAAGAAATTGAAGAAGCGACAGATTGTTGAACTTTTAATTGAAAGACATGTACTATAATAGAAAAGATAAAAATACAGAAAAGAATTCGAAAAGGTATTTATAATATAAAATATTCAAATATAAAATTAATGCAAAAGAAATAATAAAATGTTAAAGTAAATGTAAACTTTTGTGGCGAATTATTGCAGCCACAGTATCATGTGTATCAATCATGCAAGTAAGTAAGCAAAGCAAACATTTAAATGCAACATTTCATGTTTAATATCTATCGACGAGGGTTAAAAAATAGAAAATTCTCAAAAACTCTTAAGTAGTTTTCAAAGTGCACATCAATCAAAACATAAGAAATTAACAAAATTACCAATTCCAAACATGACTAATGGATATCCTAAAATAAATGACTACTCTAACTTTGGCGCATTTTTCATTTAACTTTATTGAACCTTAAAAACAGTTTACCATTGCAAACACGCGATAGCTTTTTCCTTAGTAACATCTGCTCGTCCTTGGTGGTTTAGTGGAAATATACATATTTGCTACTTCTAAACTAATTTATTTACATTTAATTAACTTGTCTCTTACCCTTTTTTTGTCTTTCTTTTAGGTCTTTTGCGGCTTGAACACCGTTTCCGGTTGGTTCTAACGTAAACAAAAAGAAAAATGCACATGCTCACTTTGAGAGACGTTAGAACTGTTAAATTTATTGGAATCGGTTGGATATACGATAAAAACAAAATTCATGGAACAAATTAGGCCCAAGCCAGTAACTAACTTCCTGCATTAGGCGACTTATTGAATATACAAACAGAATTGTTACAAACAAACATTTAAAAACACCGTAACGTTGGTCGTATGTATGCAGGTACTAACTATGTATTATATGTGTTATTAAAATATTTTATGGACCTGTAAATTAAAAACAAATCGAAATAATTTGAATTTTAAGGTAACATTTAATTAACAGGTGTAACATAGTGGGTGATCAAATTCATTAGTCTTACAGATATTGTGATATGTATCTTTAAAAATTTACATAATAAAATAATTTAACAACAAATACCTGATCTTTAATGAAATTGTTTTTTGAAATAACATTTCCGATGTTCAATTCTATTTATTATCTTGCTTTTGCACCGTTAACTCACACCACTCCATTTCATTCCGTTTTAGCGAATTTACTGAACAAATTTAGATGACATAAATAAAACAGTATTGTAGAACTATTTTCACATTATTAAATTAGGGAAAAAACGTTCTAATCATTTTCCACCAGACAAACAAACAAACAAAAATAGTTAAAATTGTTTTCATACCAACATAATATTTTACAAAAATATGTATATAGGTTATATGTAACATAGCAACAGATAAAGATAAACTACAATAATTTATTACTGTAAAATATTCAATAACAAATAAGACCCCTTTAATAGGGGACATACATTGGTATAGCTAGGGAATTTTTCCTAAAGGACGTAGGGGCGGAAGGACGTTAGTCAATTGTTCAGTCACCTTGACGATTTCGATAGTAGAAATGGTAAATGATAAATTACGAATAAATATACGAGGCATGTTTTTTAAGTACCGTTTTGAAATTCTGCCGCCGTAGCGCTGCGGTCAATACCCGTCCACAATTGGACCAAAGATCTCATCACATCTATTCACCTTTTCACTGGGAACTCTAGATCATCCTCCGTACAGCCCTAATCTGGCGCGTAGTGGCTACCATTTGTTCCTGCACTTGAAGAAGCATCGGGACGATCAGCGCAGCGTCTTCCAAACGATGACGAAGTCAAAACAGTTGTGATGCAGTGGTTAACAGTTAACAAGTCAAGCGGCAGAATTCTATGAGAAGGGTATTCAAAAACTGGCCAAACGTTATGACAAGTGTCTCAATATTGAAGGAAATTATGTAGAAAGTAGATTAAGGTAGAGGTTTTCATGTAAAATAAACAATTAATTAGATATCTTTGCACGTTTTTTTCAAAACGATACTTACTTAAAAAACATGCCTCGTAGGTTAGTTATAAATAATGATAAATATAATGCAAACAGTCGGTTAATTAATAACTATTTCTTCAATACTGACGATTTTTCTAGGGTGGACAATGAGTTTTAGAGGGTGGAAGGGTGGATAGTGTATAACAGGCTCCAGGCTCTTAAAGGAAATGAGTGCAGATAATTAATTGTAATTTAAATGATAATCGTTGGCAGACACTATATTATTAGACGCAGCCAAATTAACAGTTGTTTATCATATTCAAAAAGGAAGGAATTAAAATCCTTATTCGTCTAAATATTAAGATCAAAGATCTCTCATTTGGAACGCGTCCTATCAAGTAGGCAAAGCGAACATAAACCCATATCCCACGACCGGTTTCGACCTATCGGGTCTCATCAGAAAGGCCTTTACAAGCTATATGATAAATATAAATATAAATATGGAATCAACAGAAACAACCACTCCAAATGTGAGATCATTGATCTTAATATTTAGACGAATTCCTTCTTTTTTTGAATTTTTTTGAATATGTTATATCTTCGTCTAACAATCCATCGGAATCAACAGTGTAATTCAATGCCGGTAGGGGTATTAGCCTTCGGAATAGTTGTTTCTGTTGATTCCATATTTATATTTATATATTCAACAGTTGTTTTCTATTAAAATGAGATTTCTGAGAACAACTCTACCGATTAATGGTTAACTTGACGTGTCAGTTGCTGATTTAATAGAAGTGTTTGTCTATGGAATTCCGAAAAAATAACCAAGAACAGTTGGGGTAGAGATACTGCAAAGCTACAGAACTTATACTTTATAACTTATAATTACTTAGTTAATGTATTAAAAAAAAATAAAAATTTGAAATGTATTTTTGCTATCTAATTTTTACAATTTATTAATATAATAATAAATGCACTACATCTATACTGCACTCGACAGTAGACCAAATAAATTATCTGGTTGAACGCATCGCAGTATCTGCTATATTATGCAACTGGCCACACCAAGGAGTTCTGCGCTCTCGTTCGAAAGCCCCCACCGTTCTTCCTTTTTCGAACTGGTTTGTTTTTATTTCTCGATCGATGGTTTCCATTGAAAAATTATTTATATCAAAAATCGTTACAATCAACGGAAATTTTGAAAAACTTTGTAATGATTTCAAAGAACAAAATATAATTAAAGAAACTGTAACAATTGTTTCGATTTTGTAATAGTTGTAAAAGAGTACAAACAAGAACTAAATTAAAATTCAAAAATATCACCTATAAAATAAAATGTGCAGACTGTGATGCAATTTATATTGGCAAAACTGGCCGTAATTTTGATATTAGAAGTAAGGAGCATGTTAAGTCTATTAATGATGCCACAAACTCCACAGGGCTAGCACAACTTTCCAATAAAAATTGACTTTTTCTAAATAAACACAACGTATCAATTATATACAGCTTACAAAATTGTAATATATTAGACCTTCTAGAAAGACTTGAAGTTCAAAAGGCATTACATTATAATCAAAATATTATAAATGATAAAAATGAAGGGCTTTCCAGTCCCATATTCGCGGCTTCGTTTCCACTAAACACATAATCACGAATGACCTCGCCTGTTACTAATATACCTGTTTACCTGTTAAGATTAAAAGTGTATTCATAACAAAATTTTTGAAATTTGTGTGTATTATTTTAAAATGATTGCAAAATCGAAACAATTGTTAGCTTCTCTAATATTTTGGAAAATAAACTGTGTTTTTCTTTGAAATTATTAAAAATCGTTAATTTCAACGAGACAAGGAGGCTTCTATAAAAGACCGTAGGATTGAATTAATTTTCAAAAAATAGACGAGTAAACATTTGCAGATCATCTGCTTTATTTTATCACGAGCCGCTACTGATCATAACTAATCTTATATGCTTCAAAACACATGGATTCCCGTTTATTTGTTCGTTGTAATATGGGGCAGTAGGTTCCGTATGTCATTGATTAATTAGTCTATAGGCAATTTCCAGTAAATTACTAAATATACTTATTTTATTCTACATACAAATCCACGTTGTAATACTTTTGTTTATCTTCCATTATGAAATAATGAAAATATAAAAATACTTAACAATGTGAATTGAAATTGTCTTCTGTTTTTTTCACAAGGTTTTTTGGCATCATTTACCGAAAGTTCATTCAAAGAGTTCTATGCGTCATTGTATCTACAATGTACCGGAAGCCAGAGATGCAATTTTCTATTTTTAAGCAACAATAAACATTGATTTAATTTTTTTTAATGAATGATGCAACGATGACTCAGTCAAAATCCTTGAACTAGATTAATTTAACTTAACACTAATTAGAAATGTCGTTAACCTATTTCTTCACACCCATTGTAAATGTTTGTATTAATGTGGAACGCTAACTGAGATGGAATACCGATCCGATGCGACTAGACGATGTTTTGTTTGGAATGCGTTCTTTTCAGGAATTGTGAGCTATTAATAAACAATCTGTAGGGGCCTATAGTTTTAATTTTAAGTCACCTGATGTGGGTTCCCCTTTTAAGATTATCCATCTGACAAGTACTATACAACTTTTTGCCGCGGTTTAACCCAAATTCCTTAATTATATGATGATTCACATTTAACAACGCTAGGCTCCAGACAATCATAAAAATATTCAAATTCTCGTCTGTATATTTGAACATCAAAGAATTATTGGTTTATTCATATTTTTCAACATAAAAATAAAAATTCAATGAAAAGCCCTGAAGTGATATTGAATTTTATACTAGATGACTCCGTCCAAGGTATCGTTGCTGTAGATGGTACATAAAACTTAATATTTTAACCAGGATGTCCGGGCGTAGTCGAAGGTGCCACCAAATTATACCTGACCAAAAAAGGTACAACCGATCTTGACACTGACCAAAAACGGTCTTTGAAAAAGAAATTATTCTAATGAGAAAGGAAAATACTTTTTTGATATTTTGTGGCATTTACAGTAATTAATAAGGCATTATAAATAGATTCGATATTGTTTTGTTTTTATATTTTTCAAACCATTCCATGACAATTTTCACTTTATTTCTTACGGAGGCATTCTTAATTTTAAAAGGTGTTTTTAAACTTTGAATCTTGACATAAGTGTCAATTTGAAATTCTTTTAACTTCTCGACAAATATATATATATTGACGGATGATCTGTGTAAAAAGATTCGCTAAATTTTGAGTGAAAGATTCATACGCGTTAGTCGTTTTCGTAACACAAGGACCACATTCCTTACCACTACCTTATCAGGTAGGTGAGCACCCTTTTATCTGGTGGCAAGATTGGTTGTTTACTTTTAAAACCGCAATTTTATAGCAGCTTGATCTTTATTTTTAGTGGCAACTTCAGTCCCACCGGTTCCTCCATACCGAAACCTAAATTAACCTCATAATTCCGTTGGCGTGTGTTTAGCCACAGTCACTGCCACATCCTATCTATGGCTCTACAGCGATCAAATATCGACATTTAAACACGATCAACACGTCAAAACCTTAGTGATTTTTAATTAAAATTCCAATTAAACGGCAACATTTTGGACATAGAATGTAGACGCATTAGTTAGGTCCATCCTTTAATTAGACCTTTTGATAGTTACATAATTCCATAAAGTTGTATCAAGATAGGAGATAGCTCTACAAATTAACCTATACGCTAGCACCATAGATACGTGGCACATTTATATAGTGATTATGATTATCTTGGAGAATGGAAAAAATTAAAAAAATATATTTTAAGTGAACAGTCTGATTCATATTGATAACTTCATAGCCTTACCTATTTTATTACATCACGTGAGGAGCAACATGAAACTAATATTTTATTATTTATTTAACCTCTAAAGTGAGGATGGGGAACTCTCTTAAACACACATTTATAAAAAACGAACGTCTAATCTTCTTCCGGTTTTGTTGTAACCAGGTAAAAGCTAACTTTGTATCTATATCGATGTAAATCAATTTTGTCATTGTTTTATTTAAGGTCTTTAAGTTCTATTTAATTTGTGCGTATGTACCTGCTGTAGTATACCAGATTATGAAGAATAAAATATAAACAAAATTTGATTTAATACCAACATAGAGGCAATTGCTACCATCTAGTGGATTTTTGCCGCTACAGAAGATATCAAAATATACAAAGCCTCACTGAGGGATTTAAACTTGTCCAGTTAAATCAACAACGCAGCCTACATACGTGAATTCACGTAAAGCTTAACAATAACAATAATTATGCTTTTGGTCAGAAATTTGTCGAAACTGCCAGACACGGATCGCGATTTCGCTCTTGTTAGAAGCTCATCAGCGTGCCATAGGCAGTCTCGATAAATTACCGACCAAGTCAAAATGTTTCATAAAGAACAGTTAATATAATAACAACATAGAGGCAATTGCTGCCATCTAGTGGATTTTTGCCGCTACAGAAGATATGGCACACTGACGAGCTTCTAACAAAAGCGAAATCGCGATCCGTGTCTGGCAGTTTCGATAAATTTCTGACCAAAACCATAATAATTGTTAAAATTTGATTTCTTTCTTCCAATTAACAAATACAAACAATAAATACTACGCATCTAACATAATCGTTATGATCTACTAGTATGGTTCACTTTTTATGTATAAGTTACAATTACATTCTATTATAATAATTTTTTGCATCAATATTATTTAGAAGTATAGTACATAAGACATCAAATTTTTTGCACTTTGTGTAATAAAACAGTTCGTTTTCTGAACGACCAAAATCTTATAAATTTCGAGTCGCACTTTTTCAAAGTGGTGAGGAGTTTATATCTACTTGGTCATTAAGTAATATGTTTGTATTTTTATATTTTTTAATTTCTTTAGATTCTAATAGATTAAATACATGGTTATCTTCTAACACATGTTTTGCACAGTTAGTATCGGTTTTTTTGTTTCTATACGATCTAACATGTTCGTTCAAACGAATTCTAAAATTTCTTCCCGGCTGACTTATATAAATTTTTGAACAAGAACCGTAATTGAGTTGATATATGCCTGGTTTTGATAATTTCTCTACTTTGTCTTTATTATTCTTTATATGTATGCTAAGGTTATTATTCGTTTTGTATGATACATTTATATTGTTGTCTCTGAGAAATTTATTAATTATTAGTGATGGTTTCCCTATATATATTAAAAGTTTGAATTTTTTATTTGTGTTATCTTTAGTGAGTGGGAAGATGTTTGAAATATTTTGAATGTATGAAATTTTTTGTAAAAGAGTGTCAATTATGAGCGGGTTGTAATTATTGTTTATGGCATTTTGTTTAATTAGATCCAATTCTTTATTATAGTCTGTTTCTGACAAGGGAGCTTTGATAAGTCTGTGTAACATGTTATAAAATGCTGAGTGTTTGTGTTGGTAAGGGTGACAAGATGAGTTGTGTATAATAATATCTGTGTATGAAGGTTTATGGAAGATGGAAAAATTATGTTTATCTTGTTTGGAAATAGTTAAGTCTAGAAAGTTTATTTTATTGTTATTTTCAATTTCCATTGTGAAAATGATATTTTAATGTATATTATTAATTTGGTTAAAAAACATGTGTAAAGATAACATTTAAATAGAGGTAATTTTTAAATAGCAGATTCAACAATGTGGTACAAGAATATTTCTGCCAACATCGGGCTTAAGGGATTTCCCATTATTAAACCTGTGTTACCTGAGTAAATATTTGAATTGAACTGAAAATAAGTTTGCTTAATACAAGTTTCAAGTAATAGTATAATCTCGTCATTAATAATGGGATTGGTATGTTTTCTTCTAGGATATTTTGAATAATATTAATTGTTTCTAAGGGAGGTACCGACGGGAAGAGATTTTTTATATCCAATGAGACGAATTTACAGTTGTCGGATAACTTAATATTTTTAATTTTGTCTATTAATTCTAAAGAGTTTTTCTCTTATTATAAAAGTTACAATGAATATTTAATATCAATATTAAATGTTTAGTTATATGAGGGAGCAGTAAAAAATGACACTATCGGTCTAATCGGATAATCTTGTTTGTGTAGCGTAATATATGAATAAAGTTTCGATGGTGACGGATTCATGATAATCAAATTATAATTCTTATTTGGTAAAATCATTTTGCATTTATTAATAGTTTCTTAATTAATTATTTTTGATATTTATCTGTGGGATCTTTTATTTTTAAATGTTTGTTTTCTGTTAGAAATTCAGTTGTTTTGTTTATTACTCTAATGAAGATGCACCACCCTACCTACCTTAGGTAGTTTTAAGTAAATTTTGCCACAGTGTTGGCGAAACACGGGTTAAGTTTATTTAATAAATTGTGGAACTTATGAACTGTGTATTTATTTCAACATTTTATTACTTTCGTGTGACCCTTTCAGAAAAATAAGGTATTTATGGGCGTTTCTAAGTCAGGATAGTACCTTTTCGAGTCTTACATCATAGTTTCGTTATTTTACCTTAGAACAATCCACGTCTTTCAGTCGTTAACGTTAAAATTACATTTCCTTGTTAGGCATGAAACGTTTATCAACATATCACAGCTAACATCATACGCTTGCTTGTCTTTTATATTATACCGTATTATTATCTTAGACTAGTAAATCGTGTAGTAAGTCAAGCATGTAAAGGGCGACTAACTAAACCCTTTCCATTCCAGAATGACAGGTTGAGTAATGATCTAACACAAACGCGTTACAACACGTCGATTTTTCTGCTGTCACCAAATCATAAAAGACTCTTGTTCTTCTACCAACGACTGTCAAAAGGGCATGCAATATAACTTCTTGAGATACGAACAAGAATATCCGTTGCCTTCACTTACAATTAATTTAAAAAATGACGGGCTATAATCCACGAAAATCGAAATGGGAAACAGAAGTTTCAACATAATAACAAGTAGGATTTGAATAAGTTAAATATGTTTTCGTGTCACATGCTTTAATTACCAATTTATAATCATAATCACCATAAAAACAGGAAACTTGAAATTATGGTACTTACGGTACTAATCATCATCGAAGTTTTAATGAACTGTAACACATTCGTTGTGGCTTACCTACAACAAAAAGAAAATTCATTTAATACAAAAATCTATCATATATATTAATTATATCGCCACTGTAGTTATTGTAATTAACAATAGTACTTAAAATCATTGTAACCAAACTCCTAGTAACAAAAAGCTCCCTACAATGTATATATATATATCTATATATACGTTCATCAACTATCATGGTGTGCTGATGAGAACTAATAAATTGGTTCAGAATACGATTAATTCGTGTAAAACCATTGAAAAACATTTTTAAGGGTGATACGTTTAAATTTTAATCTCCAATTTGACCTACTGGTATTATTTTTTTACTTCATGTCTTTTAACTAATACAACTTCAACAACGACTTAAGTAAAATATTAATGAGTTTCCCACTCGTTGTTTACCAGAGAGCCATTTTTTTATGTCGCAATACAGGAAAACGTCAGACGTAGCCAACTGTGAAAAATAGGGTGGATGCTGAAGAGTTATAATACATAAGTCTCGTAATTTTACCATCGCGCTTGAAAAGATCCTGAAACTTTAAATCGTTTATTCAGTAATAATATATATGTAGGTATATTAGTATTCCAAAATCGGTTCTTGCATGAGGATATTGAAACTAAATACAATATTCGTTAATTATATTTTTATACCAAATAATTGTTACAAAAATAAGTTTATAAGTAACTTATGTATGACTGACCATCAACTCTCATAACATTACAGTTTTCTTATTAACAAATATTGCCTCTTGAAATACTTTCTAGATCTGTCTTCCACCCTGTTAATTTTCTCACGAGTATACAAGTTCTAATTTCACAAAAGTTGTAACAGATCCTATACGGTATCGAAAATTGTTTGTAAACATTGACTAAGAGTAAACATATACGTTTTTAAATAAACTTACTTCTCTTCACAGAAATTATGACTACTATTAATACCGTTTGAGTTTCAACAAAATAACGCCCAGACAATAGCTGGAAATATTTACACTGCTTTTTAATATATTAACGGGATATTAGTTTTTGAATTAATGTTTACCTCAAATTAATGAGGGAAAAATTGTTACTGCTGTCAGGCCTCGCCAGGATTCGAACCCGGTTCTTTAACTTTAAAAACCAAAAATCCTAACACTAAGCCTCTACTAAAAAAAATCTCCAAATATTTTATTATTAATGATTAATAATTATATATATAATAATCGACGATTCTATGACTTTTGAAATTAATTTCACGTTAATGTATTGAAATTAACCTCTAATAAACACTTTTCAAAATAATTAGAAGTACGGATGAGTACCGAGTGACTTGTACTGTGAATAACACGGGATATAGTATAGACCACAATATTGAACTATTAAAATCTTATCACAATTACATCGACCTAAAAGTTTACGAGTGTATTTACATTCTAAAGTCAGGGATTCTTTGATGAACTTTGACCTGCCGTTCACCAACAACCCCCTGTTCAATAGTCCAATAAGTTACAGGTAGTTTTTTAGAATATATTTAGGTATAATCTTTTCTTAATCTTACTTTACTAGTACCATTGAAAATGACTACTTCGTAGTCGAAATGTGTAGGTTTGATATAACTAATTGTTTCTGCCTTTACTTTATGGAAATTAGGAATCATATTGAATCAAATAATTGAGTGAAACACACTTAATTCCTACTTAATACATTTATTAAACTCTTTACGATCGTTTCACCCTACAAGGGCATCTTCAGAAGAAGTATTGATACAAATTTCTTAAATACTATTACAATCTTGGTGGGGATGCATCTACTATTTTATCTATAATTATTGAGCTATATACATTGTCTATTTCATTTAATAATATTAAGTTGCTATTTTTCGTGTGTTTTTTAATTTCTAAGGTTTCCAAAATGTCTAGTTTTCTACCTTTCTTCTCTTGATTTAAAATATTGAATTTTTCTTCTAAATTAAATTTACGTTTTTTGTTATTAACGTGGTTATGAATGATGAATTTTCATTATACGTTTTCACATGTTCTTGAATTCTTTCTTTGAACGCTCTTCCGGATTGTCCTACATATATTGCATTGCAACTATTGCAATTTAACTTATACACTCCATTTGAATTTATTTTTTCGTTTTTGTCTTTGCTATTAATTATATACTTAGATTTGATTGTACCAATAAACATTATTTGTAATGTTATAAGGCGTTTGAATCTATTTTTTATACTTTTTAATATTTCATTATAACTGCTTTTTAGAATTGATAAAATTCCCGTAGGATAAAATTAAATGTTGGTTACTTATGCTTAGTATCAAATGCAAAATAACTTGTAAAAGCAAATCACTAATAAATTAATTACCTAATAGTAAGTAATTTCAACAAACACAGTATGTTACTTTTTACATCCTTCCCTTTCCAATTACAACCAAAAAAAGATACAGAACTAATGAGGATTCACATTTAAACTCTTATAATTGCTATTGTTATAGACGGAAACTCATGATTCATTTAATTACAAAAAAACTATTTGCTGTGAGACATCGCTAATTTTATTGTATAATGAATGTGTACCTATAATATTATTATTTATTTGCGTAAAATGTTTAAGGAATCTAATTAATTATGCTCCCATCGTTTTGTTGACACACTGACAACATCGTATAAAAACACATTTTCACCAATTTGTAAGCACACCATGTAATTTGTATTTTCGTGGTAGTCGGTCATCATTAACCTTTATTCCTTGTTCACACATATCCATATTTACCTACCTACACGCTTGGTACGTAATCACATACCAATGTGCATACTTTGGTGCATTGTGTACAGTTAAACAATCGGTTGTTCCCGGTCATCATCACTGTCGCCATCCTGTACTGTATTATAAACACTTCAGTTCAGTTTCTAAAGCCACATTCATGAGAAAATCATGTGGGGTCCAAGTTGTGATGACCAACTAACTGACTCATTATATGCTGTTCACGGGTGCCTTACCTGCTGGGTCGGACTGATCTTTTGCCGAAAACCAAACAACAAAAAAAAAGCTTACGAAAAAGGAAAAGCTAAACTGAAACGTAAATAGCCATGATGGTTACCGATAAATTTGAGAAAAGAAAAACCCTTTGTTGAATTTTTAGGTTTATTAATTACCTAAAATTGATAAGACAAGAATTTTAATGGATAGGTCTGATTATTGTATCATGTATGGAGATGATATGACCGTTTTATTTATCAACTCAAAAATTTTCTTATCTGCATTTTAAAACGGAATTAAAAAGAGATTTGAGAATTGTGCAAAAATCATTCGAATTAAGCCGAAAAACCACCTATTTACATTTAAGTAAATAATTTCAACAAAGTCAGTCACAAAGACGGTAGATATTTCATAATTATCTGATAATTCAGATTTGCTGTAGGTACTTTATCAACTAGACTAACAAAGACCTTTTTTGGCACATTCTGAGCTCGAAACAGACATAATATTCTACCGTTGAACTGACTGCTTTTTATAATAATTCAAGGTACGTACTCTAGTTTATTACCCAAGGATCATAACACTTTCTTTTTTGAACACAATCATAAGCTGAGGTTTAACAACATTTATTGACGATTTACCATAATTTGTTTTTGAGTTTATAGATTTTTAAGATATTATAAACGACACCATTTTATTCAACAAATAAGGAATTAAAATCCTTATTCGTCTAAATATTAAAATCAAAGATCTACCAAGTAGGCACAACGAACCGAAAGCCATATCCCACGACCGGTTTCGACCTATCGGATCTCATCAAGTGGGCGCTGGCAGAAAGACCTTTACAGGCTATATTATAAATATAAATATAAGTATGGAATCAACAGAAACAACTACTCCGAGGGCTAATACCCCTACCAGCATTGAATTACACTGTTGATTCCGATGGATTCTTAGACGAAGATATAATATATTCAAAAAAGAAGGAATTAAAATACTTATTCGGCTGAATATTAAGATCAAAGATCTCAATTTGGAACGCGTCCTACCAAGTAGGCACAACGAACCGAAAGCCATATGTTATATCTTCGTCTAAGAATCCATCGGAATCAACAGTGTAATTTAATGCCGCTAGGGGTATTAGCCCTCGCAGTAGTTGTTTCTCTTGATTCCATATTTATATTTATATTTATGACACCATTTTAATTTTTTATATCCTTCCAAACCAATATTTATGATATTATTTTAGTAGATACTTCTTATTAGCCGCACCCCTTTCATTCAACTCATACCAACGTGTAATAAAAATTTAACAAAACTCTTTGGGAGGTACAACTTCGTATTCGTAAGATTCAGTCAATATTAAGTTTGCTACAATTAATAATATGTGGAAGAAATAATGATTTATGACGAATAATACCGAAGTTACAATGTCTATAATAGTGTTTAGTCGTCTTCGTTCTTAAAAAAAACTTTTGGGTGGTCGTTCCTACCAGCTACTCATGCTGATGATGGACAGTCCCTCGGACCTTCAATGTAGTGCAAAGCCGGAGGGTAGGGCTACTTTTAAGAATTGTGGGAATGGGTTGGTGATGGTGGTGGTTGGGGAGAGACGAGTGAGATAAACGAAATGAATACAGAAGATATATGAACGATAATATCTAAAATATTACTGCCCCAGCATTATGTTATCTATATTAAACAAGAAAACTACAGGAAAACTTAGGATTAGGGAAGGCGGACCCGAAATCGAAACGGAGACCTCCCGAATGCTAAGATATGATCTAGATGTAGACCACTAAACGCATACCAATCGATGTCTTAGTTGTTGAAGGCATTCCATCAACCTCTCTCACCAATGTTCTAAATTAATCACGACGCCTCGTTCAAAAAATCGGATTTTCACCGTAATGATTAATGTTCAAAAATACCAGAGCGATATCGAATGCGATTATCAAGAATAAATATAGAAATATTGAAACAAGTCCCTATAAAATGTTTTTTACAAAATTCTGTTTATTTGAATGTATCTATTTGGGAAAGGAAGCTTTAATAATAATGTATTTTGTAACATTTTATTTCTTAAAATATTGTTTTGTAATTATCATGGCCGCTGTAGTAATTAAAAGAAAATTTCTCTACTCAAATAAATATCATTCCCATAACAGTGTCTTCATTCTTTTGTTTAAAGATGATTTATAGTCGCTTGATAGCAATTAATCAACAACGACTTCCGGGTCTTAACCATTGACGATGAGATTGAATCATTTAGCATCGTTGAACATTCCAGCTAGTAAGTAAGCAGTGTTACAACACATGAATGAATGTAAAATTGTCTACTTTATGTTTGCACGACATAAACATAATAAATGGCATCATAGGTACTACCATGAAATAAACCCATGACGAATAAGATAAATATTTTTATTAGCTAAAAATTCGTAGATAGATAAATAATTTGAAGCTTATCAATGTAAGGTCGTGATAAGGTATAGAATAAATATAAAGAACTAAAACAGCACATTTGTAACATGAATTAATAGATAACTAGAGTAACGGATTGTTTATAGGGTATATATATTTTTTGGGAAGAGCTTTTTATTTTAGGATTTCTAAATAAATAAATACGTTGTTATTTCCTTATTAAAAGACGAAAAAGTAGAATAGTACGTAAGCCTAATTCACAATAATTAATTAGGTCTACTTTGATGCTTAATGGAATGTGTTTACGGAAGAAATTTAAAAGTAGGGTGAAATAATCCGGGCAAATATTTGGTTTGATTATTTTGGTTGTCGTACACATATAAAGAAGAAGAAAAAACGTAAGCTGCCAGTTTAAATCGTTTACATTATAGGTTGCCTGCATCGAGGTGGCCTTTTTAAAAAGACGTAATCCAGACCTTACAGCATCGTGCACATTCATGTTTAACGATATGTAGTATACGTTGCTATAGGTTAACGTCACTAAACCCTTTGCCTCATTTTCACACGTGTAAAGAAATGAAGAGATAAAACGTTTTATGATCATACGGCGATGATGTTGAATTAGAGGATAAGTGCAAGAGGGTATCGGTAAATTCCACCTCTACAACAGAAACTACGAAGCATGTTTTTTTAAGTAAGTACCGTTTTGAATTTTGAAAAAGCGTGCAAAGATATCTTAATAATTTTATTTTTGCATGAAAGCCTGTACCATAATCTACTTTTCTACATAATTTCCTTCAATATTAACGCACTTGTCATAACGTTTGACCAGTTTTGAATAACCTTCTCATAGAACTCTGCCGCCTGACTTGTTCACTGTTAACCACTGCATCACAACTGTTTTGACTTCGTCTTCGTCTTGAAGTCGCTGACCGCCCAGATGTTTCTTCAAGTGCAGGAACAAATGGTAATCACTGGGCGCCAGATCAGGGCTGTACGGAGGATGATATAGAGATTCCCAGTGAAAAGATGTGATAAGATCTTTGGTCTTTGATCTTTGTGCGGCAATCTTTAAATGCTCTCACCCACTTCCTTCCCATTCCATTACTCATAATGTTTTGTCCGTAAAATGCACAGATCTCACGATGAATATCAATAGGTTTTAGTCCTTTAGCACTATGGAATCGTATAACAGCCCGAACTTCACGGTCGGCGAGTCTCATGATTATCGGAGGCATCTTAAACACTCGGTAAACAACGTAAACAAGGGCGAATGAGACTGTAATGGCGTCAGTGCGTAGGTAAGAAATGTAGGTACTCAGTGTGCATGCGCAGAACGCTGACCATAGCGCTGCGGCGGCAGAATTTCAAAACGGTACTTAGTTAAAAAACATGCCTCGTATAATAAATTCGCAGTAAGCAAACATTTGAGAAGTTTCACAATACAGTTAAAACCGTTTACGATGACATCGTTTAGAACAACATATCGGTTATATATTGACCAAAATCATAGGTCCCGACTGAATACTATATGACCGCCTTATAAAAAACACTACTTTTTACAATATACCTCGTTAAGTAACTACATTTAACTAATACTTTCGGAGAATTATGTCTATGTTAGAACGATCAACTGTATTGTAATCAATTTCAATAGGTAACACTATCCACATTAGACACAGTGAAATGCTAATGGTCAATAGGGTCTTTTGTAATTCTCAGAAACAAACTACATGTACATGCAGTATAATCAAAGCCCGCTTTCTCATATCTCTTCAGTTAGTTTGTTACTTATCTCTACACAAGACGCACCCAAACGCATTGTCGAGTTATTTGTGAAACTTTTCACATATCGCAAAGAAAAAGAAAAAAATTAAACTAGAGAGTGGAATTCCAAACAAAGACTTGCCAAAGGATATAATGATAACATCTGATAATTTCAACCATTTGAAAAGAGAGAGAAAAAATTGAAACACTTTTTGAAAGCAATTTTTTGAAAATAAAATGAACAAAAACAACGAAGTATATGCAGATTGAGGAAGCTTTGTTAAAACATCACTGGGTGTAACAAATATCGGTTTGTTCGACCAAATATGGGTAAACCCTTCGATATCGTTATAACAAATTTTGACTGTATTTTTATTGAACTCTACGTACATTTCGCCTTGTTAGGGCATCATCAGGAATATAAACGTACTAAGGTGTTTAACAATAATTTTGGGTTAAATACGTAGTATCTTAAACTAATAAACTAAGGTCTTAGAGGGGGGTAAAGGCCAAATTGTAGTTAGTCACTATTTTAATAGGAAACTATAAATCTATACAGATAAATAAAATTGAAGCGTCTGTTTGTGATATTAAAATAACCACTTTTTACTAAATGCATATGGACGTATACAGGGTACATACACCAAAATAATATTTTTTTTAGTTTTGTCTGTCTCTCTGTTTGTTTGTTCCGGCTAATCTCTGAAACTGCCGGACCGATTTTAACGGAACTTTCACTGGCAGATAGCTAATGTATTAAGGAGTAACTTAGGATACTTTTATTTTAGAAATTAATAACTATTTATTACTAATAATAATTAATTTCTAAAATAAAAATAGCCTAAGTTACTCCTTATTACATTAACTATCTGCTAATGGAAGTCCCGTCGAAATCGATCCAGCCGTTTCAGAGATTAGCCGGAACAAACAGACAGACCGACAGACAAAAATTGTTTAAAAAGCGCAACCCGCCATTTAATATCACAAAGGTTGCCCGTTGCGCAGGCTCAGAACTCGCGCGCGGGCTATTGCTAACGGTTACAGTTGTGTCCCAACGACTTCGTTTAAATTTTTAAAAATAACTTTTTTCTTAAATTCCACGCGGGCGAAGTCGCGGACACAGCTAGTTAATAATAAAGTGTAAAAGAAGTCTCAGCTGCCCAAAGACTAATACTATGCTTGTACCAATCACAAAAATAATTAAAACTGGTAATATTTAATTACAAATGATATTTCTCAGAATATGAAAATAGTAGTCTTTTTGCAAAGTGCAGGACTTCAAAAAACCTGCAATACTTGAAATTGGAATTAAAAGTCTTGGTCTAACTTTGCCAAAAAAGCAAAAGAAATTGGTCCCACCTACATTTAAAATGACAAAAACCAAGATCAAAAGCATTTATGCAAATCATTATGATTGTTCTACAGTAAACCATTCAAAACAATATAATACACGTCAAATAATAAAGTATTTTTTTAATTTTATTACACTAACTCCTACACAAATGAGTTCACTCTTTTAAAATACAATTTAATAATATCGTTATGCAAGTAATTTATTTCAAAAAAATACATACCTATTTTTATACGGGATGTCAATATTTTTGTACGTTTTTCTTTGGAGAGACAGTAAAAACATATAAAAGTAATAAAACTGTTACGAAAAAATTAAATTAATGTAGGCTCTCAAACATCAATGGGTGTAACTAATTCGCGATTATTAAAAATACTTTAAACACGTGAAAACAGCACAAGTTATCGTAGAGTCTATTAGATGCATGATAAAAAAACTAATCAATCGTAAGACCTTAACATGCTCTGTTGCAAATGTCTTGCCTTATCCCACAAGCATAAGTAGAATTAAAAAAAAATCTGTCCCCTTTTGCATGTATGGTACCTTCTTAAAATATGACAATACTACGGGTGATGCATTTATTGTGAAACATATTGTGACGTATTCAGTCACAAGAACACAATTAAACGAACGAAAACAATTTATTAACAACTAAAATTAAATTAACTACAGTCCTGATTAACACAAGTAAACACAATTTTTCACGCTAGTAAATCTGTTTCTCCCGTCGTCGTATTTTTCGCTACTACTTATACTCGCGTTCCACTGCCGCCACTCTATGATTACCGACCGCCTGTCTATTACTCCTGTCACTTGTCAACGCACGATGTAAATAAACTAACTCGGTCCGTCCAGTGCACTCGCTTTTACAGTTTTCAGCATTTCTTCTACAACGTTCTACAACCTTCCCGTATTACTATTGTCTTTTTATTGATCGTTGCTAGAATATTCCAGACGTATCTGAGATGGTCGAGAATATCCATTATCTATTCCAAGGTGATGGTAATTAGTACTGAACTAACACAAACCGCAAGTACCATATTTTAATAATGAATTATATACAACCTACCCTCGATTGTTTTTATGTTTATTTATAATTCATTATTGAAATATGATCTTCGTCTCTAGGCCAATAATTTACATATTATATGTGAAAAGGTCATAAGATGATATTCAAAAAGGTAGTTTTGCTCTAAGTCCCGGACTATAGTGGTATAAAGACAAACCAGCTCGAAGACTACCAGTAGCACCTCATTGGCCCAGAAGCAGCTGTTGAAATTTGCAGTAGTCTCATTAAGCAAAAGATTGCGAGATGGGAAACACAACAACCAAGATGTAGGCAGACAAAAGCCTTCACAAACTGCAGACTACGGGCAGTCCCTCCGACCTACACTGTAGTACAAAGCCGGAGGGTAGGGTGTAAGGCCCTCTTCAGCCTCCTTGCAAGTATCGTGGGAATGGGTGGGTGGTGTGGTTAAGGAGAAAAAGATAAGATGGACGTAATGAAGACAGAAGAGAAGATAAAGATTATCTGTGGAATATTACTGCTTCAGCATTTGCCTAAGTGATCCAAAGAAACCACAGAAAAACTTGGACCAGAGCAGCCAGACTCAGATTCGAACCGGTGATCTCCAAAATGCTAAGCAATACTAAGAATTGCGATACCACAGGAACAGACTGGGATTAACAATTAGTATTTCCTGTAGGTTTCTGTGACGAGAAAATGGAAAAATGTATTCTCATCTTGTATTATTACTTCGCGCTGGCTTGGGAAGCTTCCTGGAAAATTTAGGGCAAATTGGCGACTTAAAAGGGAAAGGTTTGAATAAGCCTAAACCCAAACAGTAATAATTATTGTTATTATAACTTCAAATACCATTTTCATTTCTGGGAAAATGATTTACATATTATATGTGAATAGCAAGTGGATATGATATATCAATTTGTTTATAAGATGGAGCCTCTGACAGACGGACGAAACCACGGATAACTGGATGGCCAATGTTGCCACAACAATAGAGTACCGTTGGACCTACAGATATGTAACCCGAAAAATAACTGTACTGAATAAAGATAATAAGCTACACGTCTTTCACCCAAGAATAACAATTACATAAGAAGTGCGTGAATATCAAGGACTAACTTAATGCACGTTTTGTTTACTCTTCCTTACATACATTCATTAAAGACGTATAAACATTAATAGCATGGTTACGTGCGTGTGTAGATATAACATAATTTAAAACCATCATAAAAATTTTATGTGATGTTTGCACAGAATAAATGACATGACATCACGGCCGACGGACTTGTTTTTGAACCGTTCGATTTACTAAAATTTGCGATATTTAATAATGTAAATTACTCGGGACATTTTGCAACCCTGAAATCTACACCAACATTTCATATTGCTGGAGACAAGCCAAGACGATCCCAGAACAGCACAAGTGTTTATAATTTAATAGAAGAACCAGAAATCGTTAAATTGAAATCAAGGAAACATTGTGTTGCACATCACCTATATTTAGTTACACGAATTTGATCAGATAATTGTACATTATGCACCAATGAAATTCACACTTACATTCATATACGTACTAATTCATCAGTGGTGGCATATTTATGTGTGCGAGTGTATTCATAAAAAGAGTGCGAAGTTGCAAGGCCATTCATTTCATTTCTAATTATGTAATTAGCCTCGTTTCCTACTCTCTACTGTTATTTTTAATTCTAAAATTGATACAGCATGATTCGTAAACAAAAACAACTATGTAATATAAATTATTGAAGTGACTTGCTAGTAGGTGAAAAAGTTTGTGAAATTAAACCAAACTTAGAGCCGCTATCCAAAGATACATACAAAATGAGCGAAAAAAAAAAAATTAGAGCCTTTATCAATAACGGAGAACGTAATTGAAACCGTCCTTGAAATTATAAATAAGGTCAAATTTCATATTCCAGAGGTAGCAATTGATTTATATTTATAGGTTATCGTTTAGGTGAATTCTTAATACAGGTAATTTTATAATACAGGTAAACTTAACACCAAGACGGAAAGTATTCTCTAATACAAAAGTATTGAGTGACAAAAAAAATTAAACAAAAGAAGAAGGTGAAATAAAAAAGGTCTGTGAAAGGTCCAGAAATACGAACTCATAAAAACAGTTTCCTTTTTATTCATTAAACATCCAACAACAATAAAAAAAACATTCAAACAACAGAAGGACTGATTCTAATTTTCAACAGATTTTTTTAATTTTTGATTTAACAATTGGCTTCTTCCGAAGCTTTATGACTAACTTAGCCAAACTTTGGCGAAACAATTGTTAAGTTAAAAATTAAAAAATCTTACAAACAATGTTTTTATTGTTTCAAAGTTATAATAAATTTCAATCAAACATCGATAGACTCAATTATATTTTAAATTAAATATAAAATTGTGGTTACAATTATTAATAACCAAAAAACTGTGTCGTTGATTATATATGCAGTTATTTTATATATTACTTTGTAAATATATATTTAAGTCCAAACTTTCTTCAGATTCTTTCTATACCTTTTTTTGTGGTTTGCCAAACGATTCTAGACATTAGTTCTAAAAAATTGGAGTAAATCCAACTGGCAGCTTAAATTTTATGGTGTTGCATTTCTTTATTGGTACAACCCACATCACAAATTTAAATATGACATAAGTATCGTATAATCACCGTCATATGTCCATAAGTAGGGTAAATATTATGCAAAAATAAACGCGACAAAAAAGACATAAAACTGTTACTCTAAAGTCATAGTTATTTTTACTTCATGACTAATTGTATGGAATAAATTGAACGGTAATCATTTTTACAGTACCCTGAGAATCTTCATATTCTTCTTAATAACTCATCAAAAAAAAACTGCTATATTTATAAATAGACCATTCTCACTATATACATATAATAACAGTAGTATTTACCTAGAATTACCATTATTGCTCATTTTCTATTAAGAGGGTTATAAATTATAATTATTACAATGGACGAACTCTGCCTCCGTGCAATTAGCTCAACTAAGGGAAATATGTTATTTTTTATAAATGCTGCATGGTAAACGGAACTTTCATGAAAATAAATACAATTTTATAATAACATAGAAATAAACAACGACAGATGGTTTGGTAAACACTGTATGAAAAAATGTGCCACGATTTGTAACTTCATCAATATTTTTGAGAAGGTTCTTTTCTATTACGGATATCAACTTGTCAAACTAAATTTAAGGTTAATCATTCTACGTAATGGACACGTATACCTAACAGAATATAAGGTTTTGGTCAGTGTCTGTGGAAACTGTCAGACGTAGCCTTACGCCCTACCTTCCGGATTTGCACTACAGTGTAGGTCGGGGGGATTGCCCGCCTAGCTAGTGGTAATGGAACACCCAAACGTTTAACTTTTTCCCTTATTAATATATAAACCGTCTAATCTTTGGAATGGTATTATACTTCTTGTCGGTTCTCTTGATCATTTAGAATTGAATAAAACAGTGGCGACCATAGGAATTCGAAAAATTTGATTTGTACAGAAATAAAATTTTACGCGGTGACTATAAAGTGACGTTTATATTGTTGAAGTTGTCTTAATGAACTCAGAACACGGACGGTACATTGACTCGTAAATGCGAATGTTAATATGTCCCTTGATTTATATTCCGCGAAGCTGTACCGGAAGCACTAATGACGCAATATTTTCACTCTCTACCACTATATTCAGCAGATGCTCAGGGTTTAAATAGTTTCGCTATTTCTGACTGTTTCTCCCTAAACGTTTCGTTTCTTAGTAAATTGGAAACTTACGTACATTTACATATAGTCATGTCATCATAAATGTTTCAACGTAACCTGTAGTATCCATCTATTAATAGAAATACAATACTGAAACAATATTTCAATAAATGAATTATTTACGTAAAGGAATTGTTCTCATAAAGCACTACGTACAAGGGGAATTCAACGAAACTTATTTTTATAATTGTTAAGGATGATGCGGTTGGTGTATTATAAAACATTCTTAATCTTAAACAACAAAATCAAAACATTTTTTATTACAAATGCTATGCCGATGATGTATTTTGCTTTTAGATGGTAAATATTAGATAACTTTTAAAAAAATTTAAATAATTAATAGTTTGGAGCTTCACATGATGAAAATCAATAATCCAAAGAATAAAAACACCAAACAAGTACATTTTCACAAATTTTATCAAAACACGTAACATGTTTCTCCAAACATTGGCTTCATCAATTATATTAACTACATGGTTAATATAAACAACAAAATTTGCAATTAACTAAATAAACTGAATATGAGTAAAAAAATAGCAGGCAAAAAATGTTCTTAACAAATAATAAACAAAAATATAATAAAAATAGAATGAGCGGCGTATACAAACTGAATTGTTAAGATTGTGAGGCCACTTATATTGGTTAAACGGGTCGCAACATGGAAATTAGGATTAAGGAACAATTATGAGGTATTTCACTTAAAAGAACTTGTACTGGTATTAGTGAACACTGTACTTTATATAAACATAATATAAATTCTGAGAATTTTAAAATCTTACATTCAGAAAATAAAGGAAGAAAGTTTAACTTACTAGAAAGCTAGAAATTAAGAAACATTTATTAAACATACCTGACCAATCAGAATTTAAACACACCTCAGTTATCGATTATTATTTAAGCTTTCCCAATAATTTAGATAGTTACGAAAAAGACTCTTAAATTTAGAATGACTTGTAGTCTTGATAAAGAGTCTTACGTCTCGAAAAATACGTTGAAGAATAATAAAACTCTTTGTGAAATATAAACAGTGAATTTCTTTTGAAAATTGTTAAATTAGCATTCTTACGTTTTAAATTTAAATACATAAGCTAAAATAAAATAAAAGTTGTATGAATTTTGTGACATTACTGTACAAACATGCAATTTTTAAACGGATGCCATAAAGAGAACTTAATAGTACATGATGCAACAAAAGGAAATGTTTGTTTATAGTGTTAACTTTAAATTTCAGTACTTTATGTAATTACACTACATAAAAAGCTATTGATGTTGCAAAGTTCCATTTAATTTTTTCAAAAATAATTTTGTATATAATTGCCATTCAGTAAAACGTGAACCTCGAAGCTTCCAGTACGTTTAACGAGACACTATCTGATCTTCACTGGAAACTAATACATTACAGTTTGTATTTAACATTTTCAAAATAGAAAATAAATTTAAAAAGTATATTAAGAAAAAAGCATTTTAAAAAATGCATTTTGTATTTTAAATACATTTGCTATTTCATGAAGATCACATCTCTGCATATCGTGTAGGTGCAGATATGTGGGATTACAAAAACAATACCACAACACAAAACGAAAATAGATATGTAGGTACCTATAGAATTTCACAGAAAGAAGACTTTTTTTTGGATTCGCAGATGACATGACATATCGTACTTTTTCAGTGATCAGTGAATACAAAATTACAAATTAAGCTCAAAATTAGGTCAGGGACTGGTTATGAGAAGTATGTAAAAATAGTTGAAGTACAAGCAAACATATATTACATACAGTTGCCGAGTCTGTGGGTATATTAGGATGTGCTGTTTTTAAGAGAACGTGAAATCACTGATTTAAATATCAATTCTCAATACACAAAAAACAACGAAATTATTACGTTTCTTCTGACCCATATTTTACATTTGGCTCAGTGGTGTCGTAAAATAACGATTAAAAACGTACAAAAACATACCATACACATACACTAGAATATTCATAAATGATTGAAGGAATTAAAATCACTTTTGAATGTTCCAAAATATTTTATTGTAAACTTTACAATATTGTTTCGAAATAACAATGTCTTTCTCAAGAGGAACAGGTTTACTAAATTTCAGGTCATACTTATCGTCGATATATATATTCTGTAGGTATAATTTCAAAATTTCAGATATATAGTCGTTGTTAAGAAATACCAGATGACACTGCTTCTAATCTTACATCTAATAAAGGCATCTTGAAAAAAAATTGTTGGTAATTTGTTATATTATCGTTCATCTTTTTTTTTTATTTCGAAAAATTCTAAAAAGTCCAATCTTTTCCCTTTTCTTTCATTATGTAAAATTTTGGTGGTGTCCGAATTGATAAAATGGTTATTGTTTATACAATGTGTCGCTGATACCGGGTTGTGTTTTTGATTTAAAATGCATTTTTTTACTCATTTACTTCTTAGAATTTTAAGATTCCTGCCAATCAGGCATTACGACTGCTACCTGATAATTTGTAAATGCCTGATTTTTGTAGCAGTTCTATTTTTTCTTTGTTATTAACAAACAAACTACCTGAATTAGATCTATTTCTGCTGTAAAATTCTTTTTTACATTGCTATTTCCTGGTTTATAAAAAGTATCTATTAAAATCTTCTTTTGTTTATTTCTAATCATTTTATCAATTAAACTTTCTTTGTATCCGTTGTTTCTTGCAATATGTTTTATGGTACTTACTTATTTCTTAAAATTAATTTTATTATATTTTTTATAATAATAACAATAATTAAATTTATAGATTAATTTATTAACAGTAAATATTATACTTATAACTTTATAACGTACTTCTGATATAAAGTACCAATGTTCCTGATTCAAACGTCTAAGGCGTATTGAGACTTTATAGAATGTAGAGGCAATACAGACAATCGCATTTTGAGTGCACCACTAGAAATACCGATATATTTACTGCAAAATATTCTTATAAATCGCCCGAAACAAACTCGTATTAAAGTATTTTATGGAAAGGTAGTTTTTGGATTTGTTTATGTAAATAAGAAGAATATTTGAAATTACTATGTTTCTTATCTGGTATTTGTCTCCACTTCAAGAGATTTGCAGCCCCCACCCCTTAAATAATATAAATAGTCATAATGCAGTCAAGTTTCTAAATTCATCACCTGATGATGCTATTGTGTGGTGAAACAATATTGTGGTAAATTCAATATAATTTTCCTGTTTTATTTCGTAAAATATTAATTTCAAGAATATTTGAAAACTTCCGATAAAAAAATAATTTAAATTTGATCATCATTCATCTCTAAGTAAGTTAAGAAGTCATTTTTGTTCATAGTTAAAATTTCGTAATATAGTATATACATATTTTTTTAAGTTATCCACTACATAGTACTGTTGCATTTTATGCCACACTTGCCTCTGTCAGGGCTGTAAATTTAATGTGTTGTGGCGGATACCGTCACATAGTTTAAATAGGATTTAAAAAATATGTCAATTTTACATAAGTATTCCCCGAATACACTATTACATGGTTCGGGTTAGATTTAACATTTCATTGTATTTATTTTATTGATTTGTGTTTCCATTCAAAATTATTTCTTTTGTTCAATTTATGTAAATACCTTCTAAATAATCTCTTCTCTATTTTCAATTATTGCAGCTATAAAAATTCTTTCACATTGCATTTCTATTATATTCAATTTCTTTTGTATTGTATTTCTATTGTAGTAAGTGTATTTCTTTTGTATGTCTTCTTGTAAATATTTCAAAGGTTCTATGTTATTCTTTTGTATTCTGCCTATATGTGTAAATAATTTTATTACTGTACCTTCCAATAATTCTTATTAATATTTCAGTTTCACTTACTAACCGCATGACTCCCTATTCATTCGTAATTGCACTTTTATGACGGGTTTCTTCAGTGGTTGGTACAGTAATCTACTTCGTAGTATTTTACAATTATTCAAATTCCGTTTTATTGATACCCCACTTCCATCTGCTACCCTTTCTTATCTTTTACAGTTTTCAAAATACTTTTCAATTTTTTTCTAAACTATTCAGTTCCTTTCGAATCTTTTTACAGTAAAGTCTAATTTTGTTAATATATGTTGTTGTTGTTTCTTCGTTATCTAGTTTTATTTCGTCGTCATTAAGTACTCCTCAAAATTATAGACAAAAAGTAGTCCAAAAGACTAGTGTCAATTTTGTACATTTTTGTATAGTTTGTAAATATGTATTTTTATATTCATTATCTAATTTTATGTGTTTCTGTTTCTTTTCATATTTTTATTTCAATTTCATTCTATTCTTTTTAACTTTTTTAAAAATCATTTTCGAACCGTTCCCATTGTGTTATTCGAAAGTAGAAGGATATAGAAAATTCTATATCCGGTCCATTTTCTTTTTTTACACCAATTACCTTCGTCACGGTCACTTTCCTTAAATTCCTGGTATCCTCACTTCGAATTACCAAACGAAAATCCTGAGAAACGGTTCCCCCACTTCTTTCATTCTTCTATCATACAATTCATAAAAACCCTTTGAACGAGAATTACTAGGTCAGTCCCTAAAAGTCAGTCAATCTCATCCAGTTAAACTCGATAAATCAAGTCCTTATTCACTTCCTATCTTTTACTTTTCTTCATTCTACCGAAAGTTTCTTCAACTAGTATATCTACCTCTTATAAATAGTGTAAATAATAAACCTTGCACATGCACGCATTTTTCTTTTATTGTGTCATTCCAAAACACCAAGCGACCAAAGTACATACAAAACCCTCAATTACGTGAATCGTTCTGGTATTCCTTCTTTAAAGAACCTTTCTGTCTGTCCTATATATATATATATTTAAGTCTATATATTTTAAAACTTTTTGATATTTTAAATAATCGACAAATATTTGAGAGTATGATTTCAGTTGCAACAAAAGAAAAATTACAAAAATATTACACTTACTTGCTTATTACATAATTTTTAAACGCCCTGTATACATGCAAATAATATTTATTATGTCACGATTTGAAACCTAAATAACAACGGTGTAGTAAAACGGTTTAAGTGCACATTGGTTCTTCAACTAATATTTTTTGCTTATCAGATGGATTACATCAGTAGTACGTGAAAATGATGAATTATTAATGTACGACCACTCGTACATCTACATAATAGTATGTGTATGTATGTCTCGTGAGTGTACATTTATATATTTGCATGAATATTCGCTTAATGTGTACTCCTTATTTGGTTGTTTGAAAACATTTCGCGCACGAAACAAATATCCATGCATATCATTGAGATTACTGAATTGTTTGATGATACTTATGTTAATTTTGCGAAGAAACATATTGTTATGCTATTGCTATTGGCTTTTTACAATTATATTAATATGGCTATTATCACCACATTAAGGAAAACAGGATTTTTTGATTTCTAGAGGTACGGGTATGGAGGAAAAAACTGTTATAAAAAGAGAGAAAAGGCTATTAAAGGGATACTGATAAGTTACAAGCATACTGAAGAATAGAGAGGAAAGGTAATGAATGTGGGTAATATGGTAGAGAAATGATACAAAGAAACAATGATGGGAGAAGACATGAGGAGTATCCAGAAGTCGAAATACGCGGAAAGGTTGAAGGAATTTTTGTGGGAAGAATGATAGGGGGGAAGGAGTACTTACGAGAAGAGAAGGTAATGGCAAGATTTAAAACCGGTTCGATTCCGGATGGGTCTAATAAAGGTTGGGCCAGTAAGTAATATTCAATTGAACTGTAGAGCTTTAATTAATTCTTTATATTTGTTTTTCTTGTTTTTATGAATATTATTTTTATTTTGTAAATATTCATCTTTATTTTCTAAATCTATCTGTAGACTTTGTAGACTTATAAAATCTTATCTTGTGCATGCCTTTGTTTCCTTTCTACCTAAATTCTATTGTTTCACTATTCACTAACTTAGCCTTTAGCTAAAATTTCATCTTCACCTATACCTGCATACACCCCTTACTAATAGCTGGACTTTCCCTTAAATCACTTTTCCTAAAATTCTATACTGGTCACTTTTATGTCTATAAACTCGTACCTTCAACTTTACTGTCAGTACTTTTCCTTCTTGAATATTCTATCTCTTTTTACTAACAATTCAGCTGCATTAATACCCCAACATTTTCATCCTAAAATTACCGAGCGGCGTGGTCTAGTGCTCTAGATCGTTATTTAGCATTCGGGAGGTCACCGGTTCGAACCCGGGTCCGACTGCTCTGATCCAAGTTGTCTGTGGTTTCCTTGGATCGTTTAGGCAAATGCTGGTGCAGTAATATTCCACAGATAATCTGTCACTTCTCTTCTGTCTTCATTTCTTTCGTCTTATCTTTCTCTCCCTAACCACACTACCCACCCATTCCCACGATTCCTGCAAGGAGGCTGAAGAGGGCTTTACGCCCTATCCTCCGGCTTTGCACTACAGTGTAGGTCGGAGGGACTGCCCGCCCACCAGCACGAGTAGCTGGTGGGAATGAAACACAAAAAAGTTTTTTTTTATCCTAAAATTAATTCTCCAGTCAACCTGCTCATGTAAGTCTATATTATTCTCTTTGTTTAAATTGCTTTCTTATTTTCATTGTGTGTATATATTTTGTGTCTTGTTGTATTTCTGCATTGTTTCGTCTTTTTGTATATATTTTTTCTTATTGTCTGTTATTTGTTTTGACCTTTTTTTATAAAGTTGTTAATTGCGTAATAATAGTGTTTTTATTATGGTATGTTAATAATACTCTACCTAAAACGCTAAAGAACATAAATCAGAGCCTTTGATTCTTCTAATGTCTTCATCTCGTTCGTTTTATCCTTCGCTCCCTAACCACCACCACCCACCGCTTTCCACGATTCCTCATGGAGTTTAATAAGGAGCACTCAGGCTGACTGAATGTTTAGTTAAAAGACCTAGAACTCACTCAGGTTTTAGAAAGGGATACAATAAGTCCCTTACGTATTACCTTTAGCAAACACGTATTCTGTTAACAAGGTATCCGATGTTTTTACTTTCCCATTTAGAAAATGGAAAGAGAACCGACCTGTAGAATGTCAGATTTTTTGGCAAGTTTAAAGATTTTAAATTTTTGTGTGTTATTACTTATTACACAGTATTTGTCTGCTTATAGGTTTGAATGAATGAATATTGATATAGAAAATTGCATTTTTAAGTATTTAAATTAAATTACTTAAAAATTAAGATTGTATTTAACTTATATACCTAATAATTTAGGGAGGATTTGGTAAAAAGTCGCAATTTGGGTGGGTTAACATCAATACTGAATTTAGTTTAAAAGTAAGGATGCACTTTTGTCATTGCTAATAAAATAAGTAATTGCCATGGAATAAGTCTGACTTTTCATTACCTAATTACATTAAAAAAACTCCCCAATGGTGCTATAGGCAAAAAGCTACTATATTATAAAAAATAATAGTGAAAAGATACTTTAGTACAATCACTTAACGGCTGAAAGTGTCTTTTTGATCAAAAGTAATCATGTTAATGCAAAAATAGTAACAGGATATTTTTTTATGTAAAATAAAATGTACTACAAAATTGCACATTGTCTACTGTTTTATTTTAAGGGTGGTTTTTTCAGTCCCTGGAATAAATGGATCTACGCATTTTTGCACGAATTTCCCCTACATTAACATATAGCCATTTCTAGTAGCATTTTTGCCCCGACCCTCCAATGACTAATAGACTACTAAATTAAACTTGAAATAACCAAACTCCTGAAGGCTCTTACGACAAGAATAAATACGCAAAATTATCCCTAAATAGCTTCTCAAGTCAACCAATGATGGGAACAAAACTATTATATGAATATACGAAAGACTGACTACAGCAACATCAAATGACCTACGGCATTAAAAAGTAAAAGCTTCTGTTCTTCTACTTAAAACTGTCAAGATAAGTGACTCTTACTGGTATTTCTTTAATTTTAACGCCGATAAAAAAACATATGAATACAGCTTGTACTACAACTAATAGCGTGTAACTTTTAGATAAGAAAATTTGATGACTGTCATTCTACTTAGAAAATAAAGGTTTCTACATCTTTAGAAGTTACATTATAAATGACTATATAATCAATATAATATCAATTTAACTCATACAACATAACAGGCGGGCTGAAAAGTTCGTAGGTTAGCATAGAAAAAATTATTTTTTTGATAGAATTTTATTTTATTATTCAATATAGTTCCCTTCGAGGGCGATACAACGATTATAGCATTCATGTCACACAATTTTTATAACGATATTGACGATTTGTCTTTAGCCTCAAACTAGGTTTCAGTTTCGGCGATTACCTCTTCATCAGCGCGAAATTTCTGCACAGCGAGCATCCTCTTGAGGCCTGAGAACAGAAAAAAGTCGCTGGAGGCCAGATCTGGAGAGTAAGGTGGATGCTGAAGTAACTCTAAGCCCAACTCATGGAATTTTGCCATCGATTTCATTGATTTGTGACACGGTGCATTGTCTTGATGAAACAGCACTTTCATTTTTTTCAAATGAGTACGCTTTTCCGCGATTTCGTCTTTTAAACGCTCCAACAACGTTACGTAATAGTCGCTGTTTATGGTTTTCCCCTTTTTAAGATAGTCAATGAATATTATACCATGAGCATCTTTCACTAAAAATGCTATAACTCTGTAACTAATAGCAATAGCTATCAAATTTATACACGCGTCTTTTGAAGGTTAGGGCTTACTAAAAATCATATGGATTTGATGTTAGTAGCGCCATCCATGGATCACCTTTTCAGCCCGCCTGTTACATAAACATTTACAATTTGTTTTATTGGTGTACGGATTTTCACAGAAAGTGTAAATGTAACAGATAGAGTTAAAACCGATTGCTTTTTTCTGACAGTGGTTGAACACGTTGTTATTTAGAGTAGCAAATGGTTGCATTCCTAATGAGTAGTGGGTATCTCTTTTTATTCTCCACAAAAATCGAAAACACTAACAAACAAAATCATAACATTTTTTTTAAGTTTGCTACATTAATAAACAAACGCATTCAGATCACAGTCAAGTCTCGTCTTATAAAGAAGAAAGTCTAACTAAACATTTCAGTTGACTATAAACAAATGGCTACGTAATTGGGTCACTCCGGCAACAGTTCAGCGATCGAGTAAAACGTCAGACTGTTGGTTAGTCTTTCGTCACATCCAACGCAACTTCTTGCAATCAAATTCGGGCATGACTCAAATGCACAAAGATATTAAAAATTTAAATTTCTTGATATTGTCTTTTTATGTACTCGTATTGCAAAATACATTAACGTTTCCATAAATATCTTCCTCCTTTCATTAAGAACTTATCTTTTAGGAATTAGAAAAATGAGATGGATACAAGAGTTGGAACAATAAAATTTAGAAGATAAGAACCCCAAGAGTGCAGAACCCAAATATTTAATTTAATCAAGTATTCAGGAAATAAATATCAAAACGATACAAATCAACAATAGCAATTTAAGAAAATGAAAAGTGTCCATCTTGACCACAGTATTACAATATCTGTAGTGTTGAACAAAATAGACTTTAAAAAAAGGTGTTAGTTAATAATAAAGAAAATACTAACAGACTACATAAAAATGGAATTTATAAATTAAATCGTAAGGATTGTGACTCTCTTTTACATTGGTCAAACGGGTAGAAATTTCGGTATTCGATTAAACGAACATAATTAACATAAAAACAAAATCATCAACGGGAATCAGTTTGCATTGTTTAAAAAATAACCATCACATTGACAATGATAAGTTAGAAATACTACATATAGAAAATAAAGGTCAACGTTTAAATATTTTAGAGCAGTTTGAAATTAAAAAGGCTTTCAAAAATAATCTTAATATCACGAACAATAGATCGGAATTTAAGGACACTTGTTGACGAATTTTTAAAGGTTTTCCCATAAAACTCAATCTGTACCTGCCTGTATGCCTACACAATATAAATATAAATCCATTACGCTTCGCCCTTAGTAAACAGTTATTACTTTTGACAAAGGCCTAAATCGGTCGAAACACACGTAGAGTGTTTAAATAAACCAAATTGAAACATTTAAAAGCGTTTTGTGTTTATTATTTTTTTTATTATAGACTTTGCTTTTAGAGTCTCTTAGTATTTGTTGATGTTGTCAAGACCATATTTTCTTTAACAAGACCAAGTTCAAGTCTTTATCAACACGACCAAAAGCATGGAATAAGATGTCTTATCCAAGTTAGTGCAAAGTACAAGGAAACATTACAAAAACCGCTAAATTTGTTGAAAAAACATTTAATGAAATGTAGGTACACTAAGCATAAAACACCATAAAGCCTGTCTAGAACCTAGACTTCTTCCTATAAAAAACAAACACCAAAACAAAGATCAAATGTCCAGAGTTCTAACATAATTGGTCTTGGGTTTGGTTTACTTTGCTTACTTGGTAAAAATTGATAGAGTTGGCCTCTACTATATGAAAGTTAATCATAATGATATTTTTTGTAAAGAAAACACTTTTTGAAAACTTCCACTTAATTTTTATTAAAATTCTTAACAAGTTTCGACCTATAAGGCCATCTTCAGAAGAAGAATTAATGATAAATGCTTGCTTGGTGTTGGTTTTAGAAGCTGAATTTTCATTTTAATCTTGTTTCCTCATACGCATTTACGAAATGTGTAATATGATCTTTAATGTACAAGAATTACTGACCATGAGACTAATAGTTGCAAGGCAGAAGACGATTTTGGCTGTCACAACCCCCATAAAAAATATAAATCAAGTATAAATTAGTCTCAAGTGTAGTAGGCTGTCAACATGAGATATTTAAAAACAGCGATTGCGTATAGTTTTTCGTCTTCAATTTTTTTATTAGCTCTAACCCTACATTCGCCTCTCTTACTTATCAATATTTTCGTTTTATTTTTAGTTATCTTCATTCCAAACTCTAGTGTCAACAATGCTTCCATTTTATTTAAAGCTGTCTCTAACTCCTCCCTTTAAGATGTTAATACTGCTGCTATATCATCTGCAAATCTAAGCATGCCAGTCTTTTGAACCTGTATACCTATCCCTAAAATTGTCCTGTCTTTAATAATATTATTCGCATCTTTGATGTACAAATTGAAGAAGTAACGTTGATAGTGTGTATGTTTATCTAACTCCCTTCCTAATATTTACTTATCTCCGTTGCTGCCCAAATTCTATTACTATCTGTTGCTCTTTGTAAAAACTATATATCGCTCTCCTATCCCTATGTGTCATCCCTATATTTTAAAGTACATTTAGCATCTTTTCCCAGATAACATTGCCAAATGCTTTTTCTAGTTCTATGTGTTGAAATATTATTCTCAACAATAATTATTTATGATAATTAAATGAAACAGTCTTCATGCAGTGTATATAAAATAGAACCATATCGAACATTGTTTGGGTTATGATAGTTTCGGGGAACTCCGTGGTAACCACACAGCGGTTGAAAAATACAATGAATGTACTAGAGTAGTCTGGATTATTAGTATGGACTGGACTATTGTTTCATTGAATTAACAGCTTAATTACTTCTGTTATAGTTTTTAGTACATTTTGTGAATATAATTACATTATTACTGATTATCTTTTATTATTTCACACAGCTGACTTCCAACACTATGTATCCGCTCTTTCCCCTTTCTCTACTATATACTCTCATATTTCTTCTAAACCCGAATATTTCTTCCATCCTCCTCTGCATTATTCTAAAATTCTCACATCTAAAATATATTATGTATCAAATATTAGTATAACAGTTACCTTCTGTTTTTTTCTTTTCAATATTATGATCTCAAAATAACATCTTCAAAGTTTCGCGCCTTCGCGTAGTACAGGTGTAGAAGTGAAAATAATAAGAAAGATTTAAAAATAGATTGACCGAATTTTTCCGAATGTGAAAATGCAGACCATCCCATCCGCCAATTTATTATTGTGTGCTAATATGTGGCAGTTTCTCTGCCCATCCAAACAGAATGCTAAGAAAAACAGTGAATGTTTACTGCTGAGTGATTAATGCACGACGAATGCGTTGAAATCTGACAGTTAATTTATTCTTGATTTTATATCGGCGAATCGCAGCTAAATCAAATGCAGTGTCTCCACGTCGCGCCTTGATCTTCAACCCGTCATGTATCATTCGCGGACTTCACGCAAATAAACCCTTCGACGTAAACAACTAACAGGTTATATTAAAAGACTACGTTAATATGCTTACTGTGAGATATTCTCATGATTATTATGTATGAAATAGTCAATAAATTGATATTTCAGTACATTAATGTGAATTAATTTTTACCAACAACAGATGACCTCAAACTAATGAGGAAAAATTGTAGCTGATGTCACGCCCTCGTCGGGAAACGACCCGGGGTCCTTGGCTATACGCACCAATGGTCTGACCGCTAAGTCGACGACGAAACACACAAAGTCACAGATCGTCAAGATTAATGTGCATTATTATTAATCGTTAATAATGACATACTAAGAGAATTAGAAGCCGGGGTTCGATTCTCAGCGAGGGTGCGACACGAGCAACAATTTTTACTAATTAATTTGAGGTAATCTGCAATTGGTAAAAATTAATTCACAAGAATGGATTGAAATTAACTTCTGCAAAAATTAAATTGATATTTCTAAAATAATTTGAAATTACGCTTTTTCTGAAGAACCTATATCGACAACAGAAAAACTCACTGATATTTGCTGTTTTTCATTGTTTGCTACATCGTTTAATTAATTTACCGCTATCTGAGTCAGACTTTCGAATTGAATTAGAAACAATAAAACATATTGCAGTCTCCAATGGGTACACCTTAATGACCATAGAAATTTTTTTAAATAAACAATTGAAAAAAAAGGTTTCAAAACTATTATTCAATAGCAGTTCCCTTGGTCAACGAAAAACTATATATTGATGTATAAAATTTATTTCTATCGTTAGTATAGATTTTAAATAACTCTTACAGAAAAGGTGGAATTGTAATATTATTGAAAAAAATTCACTTAATCTAGGTAATCTAATTATTAATCGTAAATTTTGTTCAGAACCTAGTGAGGGAAGTGGTGTATATCAGATTTGTAAAGAATGTGATGCTACGTATATTGGTCAATCAGGTAGGAAAATAAACAAACGTGTGGTAGAACATTCGGCAGCTATAAAAAACAATAAAACTAACTCCAGTGGTATGGCGGAACACTGCATTATGTTTAACCATTCAATGTTAAAGTTTTACACTCTAATGTCTCTAAAAGTAAAAAGTTATATCTTTTAGAGACATTAGAAATTAAAAAGGCCTTATATAATAGAATAAATTTAGTCAATAATCAGGTAGAAATGTCTCTTTATGATTTCCTTCTCCTGTTATTTAATTTGTAATAGTATTTAATTATAGTTTTAGTTGTAAATTTTAGTAATCTTTTTGTATTTCTCTCTAAATGACCTCGTTTCGGTCGAAACAAATTTGTCGAGGTTTTCGAAGTAAATCTTTAGTGAAACTTTATGTGTTTTATTTTATTCATTCTTTTTAACTTCATTAAATCCATAAATCACAACGCGCTGTGTCAAATTAAAAAAAAAAGTCAGAATGCAAACAACCTTAGGCTTTCACGGCTGACGTTATCTAAACAGGATTCGTTCGATATTATGGGGATAAAAATTGCTATTATTATACTATAGTCTACTACAGAAAGTTTAAAACGATATCTCTGAGATATGCAGTTTCCAAGGAAACAAAATTAAGTGATTTTTAAGGTCCTTGCACACCGACGCAGACAGCGAATCCACGGATTTCTGATCCGTTGGCAGTGCCATACTTGTCTTCCGATTCATGAATAAAAGTTCTGGAAAGTACTGGCGAAGAAAATACAAAAAACGTTAGATAGAGAATCATGGCGGCACAGAGGAGTGCAGCAAGATCATTTTACAGGTTATTCGGAGTATTGAGACCACATGACGAAACATTTTTCAATGACGCTACGATATCTGTTTCAACATTTAATTATTTGTTTTAATTTTGTTTATGTCTTTAAATTCGTTACTTCTTTTGTCCCATATCACGGGCCTTTTTCTTCAATTCCACAAATCAAAGTTTCGATATCATTTTTTTTTTTTGTTAAAATGGAACTGCGATCTACGACGCTAGGTCTCCGAAATTCATCAAAAAATGCTTTAGGACTTTATACTATTAACCTTTCAGTCACAAAATATTTGCTTTCAGTCATTCTTAACACACCCCGCCTCCCTTAGTTTCTGAACTATCAATGCAAAATTTTCAAGAAATATATTGATTGCAAAGACTGCAATTGTTTCCTTTCAAAAAAACTACATTGCGTTATGGCCGATCTATTCCCACATTAAAAGTCTTTAATGACTGGCAAACTTTAATCACACTTGGGGTCCAGTTAATGTTCTATCTTCGCTAGATGTTGTTCGTAAGTGAATTAAGAAAACCTGCTTTATCTCTTCCATGCTGTCGGACCACTTAATCCTCGACTTGACGATTGTGGAATGCACTTCTTTACAATCGCAAGTTTACCTTGGACTTACGACTTACGATCTTGACCAATTATTTTCCTTAAGTACACGCAGACTTGGTTTACGATTAGTGGCTATTTTCTAACAAACCAGAAACACCTTTGTAACTATTATACGGGTAGCTATTAAATTAATAATAACTTACTGAATGGCACGTTTGAATATGCATAGGATAAATATACATACAAATGGACATTATAGCCTTAATGTACCATTATTTTATTACCGAATTGGAAAATTATAGTCTTAGTTGGTACGCAATAGTTACATTCCAATGAAAATTTTCGACAGGAATTTAAAAAGCAAAATTATATAAATTGTTTAGTTTCTAAATACATACTTTATTTTGATAGTCCCACAAATAGATAAATGAATAAGAAACATGTATGAAGGTATTATCATGTAAGAAGCACAAGATACAAGTAATCTATTGTTTCTGCCTTTACTTTATGGAAAAACATGTTAAAGGAAACACTAAATAAAACTCAATTTGATTTTTCCACTGTTTATTTTCGATCTTGACAATTGTTTCACCCTACAAGGGCATCTTCATAAGACAACTGGTTATGTTAGATAACTATTCTAAATTTATACTGGTCTTAGGGTTAATTGGAGGGGTACATTCTACTATTTTATTTAGTATTGTGGATTCATAAACGTTTTCTATTTCATCTAAAGTTAATTATTACTTAAATTATCCTTTGAGATCAAAAAGCACATAAAACAAAATACAGAATTAACTTTAAATGAAATAGAAACCGTCTATGAATTCACAATACTAAATAAAATAGTAGAATGTGCACCCTCTAAGACTACTATAAATTTAGAATACTTATCTAACGTAACCAGTTGTCTTCTGAAGATGCCCTTGTAGGGTGAAACAATTGTCAAGATCGAAATTAAACAGTGGAAAAATCAAATTGAGTTTTATTTACTGTTTCCTTTAACAAGATACAAGGTATTGCATACTTTCAAGTTACCAACTCATTCTCATCACGAATAAGCATATAAAAAAAGTTCCAATATCCTAGAACTGACTCATAACTAGCAAAGACTCGTTTGCATTATAAACCTTGTAAATATACAAATTTTTACTAATATGGTAAGCTTATCTAATAATTTTTACGTCTGTAGGAGTTACAGGTCATGCCAGTGGCAGTTGTCCTAGATCCATTAATTCATTTTAAAACTTTTTTTAGAACTGATTTATACCTGCAAATGATATCACTTCACTCATTTTCTTCAGACAAATTGGACACGATGATGTAACGTTATCACCAAAGCGGAGAACAATTAAAAAATAACATTGGAGATGAAGGATATTCAGATAATAAAACAACTTAAAAATAGATCGTTAAAAAGCACATTATTAATGCATAGATGTATCTAATTACTGAACGTGTGTCTTATCTGATGTCATACAGAGCGTTAAACTCTAAAAAGGCGTTATAACTTTACGGCAGCTTTATTTGAATATGCCTGGTCTCTCGTAAATGAATACAACATATCTTTAAGAAGCCTGTTATGTATTGGTCTTCTGTTCTATTGTATCAAGTGATGAAATGAAGGAGGGTGTTCTTCAAACATTTACTCACTTATTTTCTGATCCGGCTACAGCCGATTTAAATCAGTTTCTCTTCATATGAGTATTTAAAAAATCACTTCAAATGCATCAAACTATAAATTTATAATTTATTTTCCAGGGTGGCGGTCATTAACTAAAACAATTTTGTTAATTCATTTGTAACGTTTCGGTTTATTCAACCATCATCAGACTAAAACAAAGTAGAAAAAATGTAGTTCTACTAATTTTGTTTTGTTTACAAAAATTTTTGTTTTGGAAATTATATAAATTTTGTTTATAAATTTTACTTAATCAGTTTAATTTTAATTTAGCAATATGATATTTGTGTCAAAAAAAAGTACCTTTTCGAAGATTTTTAACTTATTTTGTTTGGACACACACTGTTTACATGATCAAGTTTAGTTACTGATATGTTCTTTGAAGGCTCGACTATCATTTTTATTTTTTTTTATTTTTTGGTATATTCAAGCGTTAGTAAGATTTTAATACTATTTTGTGTGTTATATTAACTTATTTAATTAAATTATTGTATATATTGCCTAGAATGTGTGTGTCAGTTCTATAATTAAATATGTTTGATTTTTTTCTTTTATATATCTATCATTTCTTTAATAATTCTTTTTTTTTTCTTTGTCTAATATTTGGGGTTCTTCAAAGTTAAAATTGTGTAGGTTATTTAAGGCATGTTTCGTTATATTTATATTTTTTAAACTATATTTGTGTTCACAAATAAGTTTTTTCTTTTAAAATTGTTTTGTTTGGCCGATATATGCTTGATCGCCATCTAGACAGTTTAATTTATATATTACATTTGTATTGTCCGTTTTTGTTATTGGTGGTTTGAAATTGGTGAAATGAGATTTGGAAATTGTTTTAGTATATTATGTGGTTTAAGTACTTTTGATATTTTATTATTTATTTCGCGGATGTAAGATAATGGCATGTCTTTATTTCTATTCTTATTTTGGTTTGTGTTAGTTAGATGTTAGTAGTTTTTTGGTTTATGTTAGATGAGTTGTAAATTTATGGGTTCATAGAATTTTTTTGGACGGTTATTTTTTTTAAATGTATTTTTTACTATTTTTAAATTTTGTGGTCTGTATTTTGGACTGTAGGTAAGTACAATTACTACGCTTTTTTATACTTATTTTGGTGCATATGCATTGTAGTTTAAATATTTACCTAACTATACATTTTTGGTAAACCAATTTGTGGTAATATTTCCTTGTTCATTGTGTTTTATTGTAATATCTAGAAAGTTTATACTGTTGAAATCAAGAATAAAATCAAACTATAAACTACAATGAAGTCCCTAAGATATTGCGTGTGCGTCTGTACGAAGCCATCCGGATAGTACTGAAAGTGAAAGTCGCGTATCTCAATTCACATTTGATTATCAAATACGATATAAGCTACGATCGACAATATACGCTTTTCAGCGCAATCAAGTACGAGAAGTAAAAACAAACCAATTAGCTGAATTAAGTGCAGCGTATATAGCCGTCTAAATTCGCTGTTATATACCAGCAATGTGTGCGGTAAGAAAACCCTCTCGCTCCCAATAGAGGACCACAGCGACTTTCCATTGACCCAGCTAGGTATATAGTGACGCGTTCGACCAAAGACCCGGAGAACTCATTTGGTATACTACACAACACTGGGCGGCACAATTCTATCATCGTCGGGTGTAATGTAGAACACTAAATTATTATAATTAATGCATTTTAGTAATTAGGTTGCAAAAATAGATAAATATCTATTTGTTTTTTATATTGTTTTTTATAGTTCTGCAATTCGGCTGCACTCTTACACTAATCCCCACCCACCCCCCCCTTCATACTCGCTGATGATGTTGCTAAACGGATTGTGATGTATATTTCGTAACTAATTGACATGTTTATGACGAGAATAAGGCAATAAAACAAGAAAAACAAATTGTCTTTTTAATAGATGACTCAGGCCAACATTTCTTGAATGTATGCGTGTATAATTAATTCAATATGATTAAGCGTGTAACATTCGAAAGCTGTTCATATACAGGGTCATTCAAACTGAATGGTACATTAGACGTTTTAGGGAAACTAAGCATGTTACAGATTTAAAAATTTAGGAGTAGAGGTTATCAAGGATGATCTACTATTTAACTAAAATAATTTCAACTGTCGGGCACTTCCGATTAAATGGGAAGTTAATGTCAACTTTCTTATTTTAAATAGAATGGTATATTTTTTACGATGAGTTCGTATGAAAAATAAAATATTGAGATGACTTTGATAACCAACTTGTATGCCTATATGACTACGATGAATAGTTTCTGAGATAATTTAATTTATTGGAAAAAAGATTGCACCGCAACCCAAACTATAAAAAATCATAACTTCCATAAAAAAATGACTTAGAATGTTGTAATTTTAACTAGTTATAGCCAAGTCATAAGGCCAACGTCATGCCAAAGCTGAGCTTTATATCTTGTTTAGGGCGTTCAGGAAAAAAATCCAAACATGCAAACATGCAAAGTTTCCTTAAAACGTCTAATGTACCACACAGTTTTTTTGACCCTCAAAGAAAATAATTTTTAGTCATGAGGTCCATATCGTAAAATGGGTCCAAGACATTTGCTATTTTTTTCTTCTCTAATTTGCGACTTTAGTAAATTACTAACTACTGGTCCTGTTGAAAAATAGTCATTTTCCAGATTTCCCTACACTTTATTTCAACATAATCGAAATAGTAGGAATTGAGGAAATCGAAAAAACAACTGAAACGCGAGAATATGAAAAGATCAAGCCGCCAGCTGCATTACAAAGTCTACAATACAAATCCTGCTTTCAAACTATTATTTATTATAATAATGTTAAATTAGTATACATGAGTTACTATCAATTTAAATATTTCACTGACTTAACTGTCTAAGTGGTTATTATACGCATTTTAATAAACTGCACATCAAGACATGCCACTTAACCAATAAAAGACAAGCGGTTGTTTACATTGTTGGAATAATGAAGACAATGCAGTAATCATAGCATAACAAGATTATGCAACTTACTATATGCAATAGTACGTTATAATCAAAACGCCAGATGTGGTTTTATCTTTTACATAACTACATTTTCTTCTTTTCTTTATAAATTGAAAGTGTAATTTTAATGCCAATTTTGAAATAACTCACTAATGTCCAATAGTTCTTTTTTTATTCACAATAAATAATAATAATTAACAAGAATGACCGTGTATGGTGATTATTTAGGTATTTTAAATTCTCTTTAACAAAACACTGCCCGTAAATATAATAAAATTTAAACTATATTTGGTACAACTTTTATGAAACTTCATGATACCAGACATACAAAAAACAAATCAAATTACTAAGATTAGTAGTCTTTTGTATACTCTTGTTAATGGCTGCTGGTCCAAGTTTTCTGTGGTTTTCATGGATCACTTAGGCAAATGCTGGAGCAGTAATATTCCAAAGATAATCTTTCACTTCTCTTCTGTCTTCATTTCGTCCGTCTCATCTTTCTCTCCCTACCAAACCACCCACCCATTTTCACGATTCCTGAAAGGAGGCTAAAAAGGGCCCTACGCCCTACCCTCCGGCTTTGCACTACAGTGTCGGTCGGAGGGACTGCCCGCCCACCAGCACGAGTAGCTGGTGGGAATGAAACACAAAAAAAAGAAGAAAAAATCGACAACGTGATAAGTACGTAAATCAAATTAATAGGAACAGTACCAGTTCTTCGTCAATAACTTATCGAAGGTACCAGACGTGGATCTCGATTTTGAACTTATTTATTTGTTAACTGACCAGGAACTTGTTCTTGAACATTCTTCTTTCTTAATTTGATCTATTACCACGTATACTTATATTCAGTTATGGAACAATTAACGATAATATAAAACAAATATACACATCATATGTTTTTGGTTTATAAAATTTCCACATAACTTATATATTTTTCAATAAATAATAGGTCAGATAGGTCATGTTTTTCTAGTAGTTTATTTTGCAACAACAATTATATTTTATTACCTAATCATTATCGCAATATGTGATATTTATTCGTTCATGGATCAATCAACTTGTAAACGATACAAGCAGAAAACCGCAAAATTTACCGACAAAGCATTCTCACTCAATGCCAAACTATTCAAAGATATAGTTATTAGGTTATTATAATTAGAAATGAATGAATCGTTAGTTTCATCAATGAAAAAGAAACCGGTAATCCTGTTGGTTATTAAACACCACATAATTAGCCGTTATCACCAAAAATAAAACATCAATGACACTTCCTAGACAACTTATTACATCGTATAAAAGTTTAGTACCATTTTATTGTCCTGATCTTTTTTATCTGGTCTATAATTTAAAATGTTACATGACTTTAAGAAGAACAAGTGTCTTTACAACAAGTAACTTTATATTAACACATGTATGTACTTAATTTTTCAAAATTAATGAGTTAAATTGCCGGTGATATTTACCACGGATCTGTTCTCTCTTTATGACTTAGTTTGTTTCGAATATTTTTTTGTTACTAAAATTGTCACATCATATCATAAAATACCCACATATGTACATACGTATGGGATTGACGTCATATAGCTTATATTAACAATCTGATAACACAAAACTACAACGAAAACATTTGCAAGAATGGAAAATATAATAACGAAAAAATCAACAAATTACGAAGATGTTAACTAACGATAAGTGTACAACTAACAGTTGGGACAGTTTGGGAAAGTTAATATACGAGGGTAAATTAAATATAAACGGTAATTTTATAAAATAAATTTATTGATTAATGGTACACACAAACTACGCATTTACAGTACAGCTGCTACCTCCTTATAAACCAAACGACACTCGAGTTTCGAATCTTCTAGATCGGAATTACATGCTAAGCTAAATAGTAAAATTACCGTTTATTTTTGATTTACCCTCGTAGCGCAACGTGGTCCATTCATTATACAGGAACTAGAGGTAACGTCTCTCCAACTAAACAATGACACAACTAAATGAAACAACAAAAAAATCTTTATTGTCTTGGTTATGTCACAGACATTACCATCCTCACTTAATGTAGATAGGTTTGTAAATCAAACCGATGGAGCTGTCTCGTCTGAACATACAATATTCTTTTTGTGGTAGACCAAATTTCCTTCTTAAATTGACTCGGTCACATAAAGTAAGAATGTGTAGCAGTAGAAGTACACGAATCGCAGAAAATTGACATTTTGCGTATAAATGACTATAAATTTAACTATTTAATGACTACTGACTTTTAAAATTCGAAAGTTATTACGTACTACCTGTTGCTTTACGCAAAGGTGGGTGTAGTGGATATATTAGATGACGAAAAAGCATCTTAGCACAAGGAAAAATGCGTAACTAATATGCAATTTAAATAAAACAAATAGCTTCGTTTGGCATGCATTCTATAAAAACATACATTTGGTATATATGAATACAACATTCGCAAATGTTTTAAACAATTATTATTGATGGGAAAAATAGCTGAATCGTTATATGAAAATTAAAACAATTCATAACATAAAAAAAAAACTTTTTTGTGTTTCATTCCCACTAGCTAGCCGTACTGGTGGGCGAGTATTCCTTCCGACCTACACATTAGTGCAAAGCCGGAGGCTAGAGCGTAATGGGTGGGTGGTGTGGTTAGGGAGAGAAAGATGAAACAGAAGGGAAGTGAAAAATTATCTGTGGAATATTACTACCCCAGCATTTGCTTAAATGATCCAAGGAAACCACAGAAAACTTGGACCAGAGCAGCCGGACGCGGGTTCGAACCGGTGACCTCCCGAATGCTAAGCAATGATCTAGAGCACTAGAGCACTAGACCACGCCGCTCGGTCCATAATATAATAACGTTAATAAAAACAACAAAATTAGGTAAGAGCTTTAAATAAGACAGTAAACATAACCTTCAGAGAATTCAAATACTGAATTAATCATCAGAAAAGGGCGTCAGCTTATCTCGCGCGTAGTGACACAGTCACGTGTACTCACATATTTCTGAAAAAGAGAATTTCCTCAAAAATGGTTGGATTTGGATATTATTATTTCCATTTTGAAGGCCTAAGTCGTCACTTTACGTAATTGTTTAGACTTTATCTTATCCACGATTTTTTCTGGATTAGTAACCTGTTTAATGTACACATCGGGCAGCATTAATGTTAGCAGTAAATCCACAATAACGAAAAAAAAAAAAACTTGACAGACACCACGATTTTTTATTAATTTCATGGAAAATCAAATACTTTCAGCAACAGTTTTTGTACGTTGGAGACAAATTAAATTTTAAATAGTTTCCTTCATTAATTAACGATATAGATTTTTGTAATACGAAATTGTACTATTAGTTTTGACAAATTTTTAATTTTTGCGACAATTTTGTTCTGTAGCATGTTATGTAACATTTATTGGACAATGAGTTTAAAATACTGGTATATTTATAATAATTCAAATCATAAGAACTGTAACAGCCTTTGGAAGCCATCGGAAAAACGACGAAAAACGATTTGGTTAACTTTTCAAGTTACTCCATAATTTAAGCTAAACTGAAAACTTTACTTTTATGAGTGTTATCATTTAGTATTCGCTGTACCACCTTAAAGTTACATACTCACGAGCCGCCTCTGCTATCAAGATATTCAAAAGGCTATTATGTTTAAAAACTTTCCTCTGCCATAGTATATTGTTATATTGCTACCAACTGTTACTAGAGTTCCGTAACGTCATAAACATGATAATCTGCCGTCTCCATTAACTTATCTCATGAATCGGAAGATATGAAACGTTTATATATAGAGAGAGGGTCATTCAAACAGAGTGGTACATTAGACGTACTAGGGAAACTAAGCATGTTACAGATTTGAAAATTTGGGAGTTTGGAGTAGGGGTTATCAAGGATGATTTATTTAACTGAAATAATTTCAACTGTCGGACACTTCCGGTTATCCCGGAAGTTGATGGCAACTTTCTTTTTTCAAATGAAATGGTATATTTCTTACGATGAATTCATGTGAAAAATAAAATTATAAGGTGACTTTGATAACTAACTTGTATGCCTATATGCCTACGATGAATAATTTCTGAGATAATTTAATTTATTGGTAAAAAGATTGCACCGCAACCCAAACTATAACAACTCATAACGTCCATAAAAAATGACTTAGAATGTTGAAAATTTTACTAGTTATAGCCAAGTCATAAGGCTAACGGCATGCCAAAACTAAGCTTATTTAATTTTATTTTGTCATTATATTTCCTACTGTTTTATTTGAAAACTTTTGAATAATTGTGGATTTTTTTTTAAATAAAGAATGGAAAACATCCAATGTATCGCAAGAGGATAAAAAATGGAAGCCAATGACAAAATAAAATATGCTAGGTGCCATTTGAAAAAATGAAGTTATTCGTGTTTGAAGTTTTTAATTTTTGGATTTTTTTAACACCCTGTACAAATTATAAAGCTTATTTTCGGCATGATGTTAGCCTTATGACTTCACTATAACTAGTTAAAATTTTAACATTCAAAGTCATTTTTTATATTTTATTCTATAGATTGGGTTCTGCAATAAAATTATTAAAATTATCTATTAACTAACTAACTATTCATCGTAGGCATATAGGCATACATGTAGATCATCAAATTCACCTTAAAATTTTATGTTTCATACCAATTCATCGTAAAAATCTACTATTCCATTTAAAATAAGAAATTTGACATCAACTTCCGGTATAACCGGAAGTGCCCGACAGTTAAAATTATTTTAGTTAAGTAATCATCCTTGATAACTACTCCCAAATTTTCAAATCTCTAATATGCTTAGTTACCCTAAAACGTCTAATGTACCGCTATGAATGGCCCTGTATATATCTAATAGTTGACCACTACCATTTTGAACGGTTATGTAACCTTAATTAACCAAAACAGGTAGACAGGCAAACAATAAAAAAGAAAAACATTAGGCATTAACAATAGCTATACAATTTACGAATGAAAAACCCAAATTACTCGGCAATTTATAGTAACATTGTTTAGAAACTAGTTGAAACCATCCAAATTTAGACGAATGGATACCGTTATAGATTAAAATTAACCTTGACAATATACCGCCGGCGGGAGTTTAGCCACGACCACTGTCACAGATTATCTATGGGCATTATAACCGAATATTGGAATTTAGACACGACCAACATGTTAAAAGTTCACTATTTTTAATTTAAAACATTTCACAAAACAGGAAATTATGAAAGAAAAATTTATTAATAAAGATAGTAAAAATGTAAATTTGGTTAATAATCAATTAGAATTAGATACTTCAAATGTTACGCTTATCCTATATAAATTATAAACTTGTACACCTATTCACCACCTTCTCTTTCCTCTTTTGTAATCTAGTATAAATAGTTAATTGTACATTTTGAACTTTTTACCGAGCCGCGTATTTTAGTGCTCTAGATGATTGCATAACATTTGGGAGGTCACCGGTTGGAATCCGGGTCCGGCTGCTCTGGTCTAAGTTTTCTGTGGTTGCTTTAGACCAACTTAGGCAAATGTTGGGGCAGTTATATCATTTCACAGACAATATTTCACTTCTCTTCTGTCTTCAATTCGTCCGTCTCATCTTTCTCTCCCTAACCAGGCCTTACGCCCTACCCTCCGACTTTGCACTACAGCGTAAGAGAGAGGAACTACCCGCCCACCAGCACGAGGAACTGGAGAGAATGGAACACACAAAAGGTAAAAGTTTTAAATTTTAGCAATCCAATTTGTACTCTTCAGAATGGCCGTATCGGTCGAAACAATAAAACATCTGTGAATACATTCTTGTGTTTCTTTGTTTAAATCTAATTATTTAGTACATTAATGTGGATTGATTTTTAGCAACTACAGATTAAATTGATGTATTGAAATTAACCTCTACAAAACAATATCTCAAATATTTCATTACTAATTTTTAGATTGGTTCGTATAGACCATGTACAGATGACATAAACGCAATATCTCGATTACTTTACAGCAGGTGCCTGGATCGTGAGTGAACTTTACACGGAATCTTCTTTTTATTTCTCATCAAGAATCGTTTGTGAATCAATTGTGGCGTTCTACAAAATATGTAGGCCAATTTAAAGAGCAGTAAATAATTACAAGCGCCACTTTTATCAGAATGTTGAACTGTTCTACGAACTGTTTGTTATTGAAGATCGAGCGACCTAGAGGAGTGACCGTAATCATTATTGTCTTGCAATTTTATTGCAATTCCGCGTCATTCAATTCCTAGAACAGAAATGTTGCCACTAGCAATATGTAGAGACGAAAGAAACAAGAGATTGGAAAACCGCTTTCTTATTTTTTATTTCGATTCATTCCACTTTTTCGAAACGTATACCAAACAGACAGACGACTTGAAATGAGCGCGTTGCCAAAATAAGAACAGGATGCTTAGGTGTGATATCCAAAAATAAACTGGTCCTTTCTAATTATACGTCTATTTATACTTACTAAATTAGAGCGCAACTTTTAATTAGAAGTATCAAAGTTCAAACCATTATTACAATAGAATCGCGACACCGTGGACCGAATTTTTTTCACCACTCACAATAGAAAATTCATTTCTCTCTTTTAGAAAATTTCGAACTAATGTTTAACCTGGTCTCTCACAGCTTTATTTACAAATTAGTTCCCTTTTTTATTCTACCTTACAAATTGTAAATTTTCTAACGCCATATTTTTTTGCTAAATAAGAAACAATTTGCCCATCATTTATTTATTGATATTCAGGGTTTTTCAAGTTAATGGGCTATTAGAAGTATATGAATTAGTAGAATGAATTCAATTCCGGAACTTGGGCTCATTTGGTTATTGTTTATGCCGCTTCTTTTAAAAATGTTTTCAAGTTCGGTTTACATCCGGTTATACCGGAAGTAGATGCTAACTTTCTTATTTTTAATGGAATGACATACTTATTTTTACATTTTTCGATAGAAAATATGAATTCCTGTATATTTTATAGGAGGCACTATCCCGAAAATTTTGATGGATTTTGAGTATTTAATTTTTTTCAAAATTTTTGACATTTCAAAAACCGTAATTCAATTAATTTTTCAGATTTTGCTTTATAGCTTGTAACAATTATTTATAACTACTCACATTATCGAAAAAAAGTTGTGATGTCTAACTAAAATGTACAGGGTGTTCAAATTTGGTAAACTTCAAAGGTGCATAAGTCATTTTTTTTAAATAGAATGACCAATTTTTGACTGAATATTCGAATTCCCATTGAATTTGGGGTCTACTGATATCGGACTATCGCATATCTTTGTTTATACTTTTTGAGAAAATTTACAATTTGTGAAAATGTTGCTTTTTTGCCCTGCATACGCATCCACAATGAGTAATTTATATTATTACTACTACTACTACTACTACAGAAATCAAGATATTTTAAATTTATTTTATTTACATGGTGAATGTGGAAAAATTACAGAAAGAAATTGCAGACTTTTTAATGAACGTTATCCAAACAAACCCAGAATGATTATCTTCTCTGTCTACAATTGGTTTCGTGTAATTGTTTTGTTTTCCGATACCATTTTGTAGAAAATTTGATTCAATTCCTTTAAATTTTTTTCCAGTTATTCTACTAATTCACATACTTCTAATAGCCTATCAACTTGAAAAACCCCGTAACAAAAATTACTTAGGCTGTATATGCGAAACGCAGACAACACAATCATGTACCTCTTCCAGTTTCAGCTAATACTACTGGGAAAATACTAAATCAAACATATCGGGAATTAATAGCAATGGAACAAGAGCAGCGGCACAATATTTTATTTAAGGCCAATAAACATTTGTTTCTATAACCGAAAGTATAGTCTGCAACAGTATACGGGTTTCATTAATAAGCCGTGACGAATAATACGATCAAAATTTTCCTTGTTTCAATTAAAACAGACAAACAATCTGTAAAACGCGTATTTAGGCACCATCCAGTTCAGCGACTTTTTGATAATACGAATTTATTGGCTCAATGTCCATGAACTGCATGACTACGTATGTTCGACATACACAACGATCTTATACATGACTTTTAAAATCCTCCTCAGACGACAGCTTAATCATACCAGAAAGTATTAAGTACGGCTCGTTTTAATTAATTCGATATCAAGACCGTAAAAAAAGGATTACGACTTTGACAAATCTTCAGTCTTTTAATAAAACCTCATTTAACTACTTCGAGATCGACTTAATGTCAAAATAAGAGTGAAGAAAATTAATTAAGATAATCATTTTATATCGGACAAGTATGTAACAAAAACAATATTAGAACTTTGACAACCCTCTAGTTTTTTTATTCAAAAACATACAATTACTATAAAACAATGTTCTACATATCCATGATGCTTACGTATAGATAGGTTTGTAAGTTAATTTGGTGGATCCAAGATAGCTTATGATTAAACAGTAGTTAACGATTAATAAAAAATGAAACAAACGAAATGGCTTACGTTCGATATCAAATCAAAAAAAGTTTGACGACTTGTCGTCCTAGGATCATAGATGGGATATGGTACTAGCTATAGCTAAATACCCGCTAACCATGATACAATAAATCAGGGTAAGATATAGCACACCCAGGGCGTGGCTTATGACGTCGCTATGTGACCTATTCCGTGGCAGCAATTGCAACGAATTAAATATTTAAACCGTTATACGGTTAAAAAGGATTTCTAGTTATACGTACTTAAGAGTTTGTTGTTTTTGTAAAAAAAACAATTAAACATGAGGTTCATGAGGAATTCATGGTACAGATGCAAGAACTCGAGGAAATATTCCGGTCTTCTAATTCCGATAATTTATTAATTACAAAAATTACTTAATATCAGTTCTTCTGTATCATGCTCCGTGAACTGTAAAAGGCAGGCTATTTTTTCGGTTTCGTACATATTTTAGAATAAAGACACTCAATAAAGATTTACAGAATTTAGCCACCTCTAAAACAAGAAAAAATTCCAAAATTATTAACCAAGTTTCAGTAAAAAATGCAATGTTTTATTATAAATATATAAGTATGGAATCAACAGAAACAACTACTCCGATGGCGATGGATTCTTAGACGAAGATATAATATATTCAAAAAAGAAGGAATTAAAATTCTTATTCGTCTAAAAATTAAGATCAAAGATCTCACATTTGGAACGCGTCCTACCAAGTATATGGCTTTCGGTTCGTTGTGCCTACTTGGTAGGACGCGTTCCAAATGTGAGATCTTTGATCTTAATATTTAGAAGAATAAGGATTTTAATTCCTTTTTTTTAAATTTTATATTATTTTAGCTATAATTTATATTACCAATTTATTAATATGCAAACAACTTTTTAACCTGTGATTAAAAAACAAATTAACTGAACTTATTTAATGACAATTTCGCTATTCAACGAATTAAATTTTCCCCAACACCGAGGAAAATTTAATTTCTTTGGGTACTTTATCGTAATTATTTAAAATAATAATGTTTATTTAGAATATCTAATTCGTATAAATTATATAATAAGTATAAATTTTTGTTTCCTGAAAATTGAAGTTCATCTCAAAATTATTTTGAAAAAAATTGTTTTATCACTTTGAACTTTGCACGGTGCAGTTTAGCCCGGTCTGCCCTAGGTGTCTTTAATCTTACATTAATTTATTACATCTTTTAATTAAGCGTAACCAAAATAGAACAATTATAGCAATTAACTAGTAAGATGCAGCTTTCGTCGGTATTAAAATAGTCCAATTCTCCGTCAAATGATACAAATTCAAGACAAAACAATCCAATTCACCAAATTAACTAGCGGACAAGCAGGCGATTCCATATTAAGTTGAATGGGACAAAATAAAATTCATGGAAGTTCAATGACCTGTACGAAAATGATTTCCAAAATAGGTGGGGCCTGTCGTGATATACATATACATGCATTAACAATGTCGTGGACTATGAATAAGAAAAAAAACGAAACTGTCGTGTCACTTTTAATAAATATTCAATGGGGAGAATGCTAAGCCTGAGCTAAAGGTGACGAACATGGCGTTAAATTGGTTCCTTCGACAACGATAAGCGACGGTAAACATTAAAGGGTACTAATTGCCCATGAAATAGTCCAGTTATTATGTTAATTTAATTAGAGTATTTGTAATTGTAATTGTAACCACAAATTACATATTGGGGATGGACTTCCGAAAAGCGGTTACACCCAAATGGCTCCAAATTCTTTTAGGAGGTTCCTCACAACTTCCTAATCACTCTTGTACCACTCATTAACGAATTTTTTATAGAAAATCTTTTTTTTTAAATTACCTTTTTTTTTAGAAAACTTTCGACGCTTAGAACTCTTATTAAAGAATATATTTCTTTGTTATTATTATTATTACAACAGGACGTCGTGAGGAACCTCCTAAAAAGTGGAGCCATTTGAGGGTAACCGCTTTTCGGAAGCCTACCCCACTTTGTGTGCAACAAATCAAGTCATTATATCACGAAAGTGCATTTTTTTAAATGAATAGTTAAACGAATTTGAATGTTCCGCGGTTAGGGATGCAAATATTTTATCATCCCTAGGAGGTACAGTCCACCAAACGAAGACTAATGTCACTTCTCAAAAACAAATTTAGGTGATCATAATAAATATTTAAAAAAATTATGGAATTCTTCCGAATTTATTTTACTTCTTCTTTGTGTAGGTACATATTTTTCCGTATAAATAGTTGTCATAAATAAACATTACACACACACACACATACACGAAAATTAATTCAGTTGTGTCGTTCACAACCCAAACCACAGATATATTGATATTGAATATTTGATGGTTTCTTCTTACCAAATTCGTTTGGTCTATTACGTGAAATGATCGTCGCTGCAAAAGAAATAAACAAAATTCGCCAAATGGACAACCCAACAAACCACGTTATAGATAGATATTATTGATATTACATGTCAGAACGTATTTATTATATAGTGACATTTAAATGAAACACAACTATACTACGTGCATGCATAATCCCTTGAATTTGCGCTAAAGGTTATCGCCTATGCACTAATGTCGACATATACAAGGGTTGCCATTTATATAATGAACAGACAGTATTTTATTATAAAAATAGCTTTGTTGAAGTATTCGAAGTATTCTCTATGATTACAAATATACTTTTGCGTGCGCTCGAACTAATTTTAGTTAACACTTTTTCCACTCCGATTGAGGTAGGTACCTCCAAAACATGGTTTTTGAATACATCAACGGCTGCTTCAGACGCCGAAAAACGTTGGCTACGCAATTTATTCTTGATATGCGGAAATAAGAAGACGTCATTTGGTGACAAATCAGGACTGTACGGAGCATGACCCATCAATTCGACGTTTTGACCAGTCAAATAGTCAAATAGGTACTTGATCAAGCATTTCTGACAAACAAATGGTTGTTTACGATTCAGAATTTACCGTTCTTCTCCGAAGAAGCAGTCGATCATTTGCTTGGAAGTGCTTCGCGCACAAATAACTTTTGTCGGATTTGGCTCGTTTTGAAAGACCCAAACGGTGAGCTGCTGTTTTGTTTCGGGCTCATATGCATAGATTCAAGATTCGTCACCTGTGTAGATGTTATACACAGCACTCCTGTCTTGATAATCCACGTCGAAAGTCAAAAGAAATCATCGCACGAAAATGTTCACGAGTTAATTCCATTTTTTCAAGTCACTGTAAACAACTAAACAGTATTGCCAAGGCTCAAAATATAAATAGCAACCCTCGTATACATATAGACATGCAGTTTTTGTATGTGCTTGTTAATATAAACAACCTTGAGACTCCACATAACAACTATGCTATTTCCTGATCATAAGCAAAAATTAGCCGTAGTTGCGAGAATTTGTAGGGCACAAACGCAAGCCATAGCAAAGATAAACTATCTAACGATAACATTTACTTTTTACGCCTAAAGGTTAACAAAGCAACGTTTTACTTCTTAGAATATTCAAACAGAACGTCTTATTTCTTTATCATTACTTATGCACATCCTATTTATTATGCATTCAATTATCGATAAAACATGATGTTTATGAAATAATTTTTAATTGTTATATTAGATACATAAATCATGACCGTGGGTGGCATGTTGGGAATTATTATCACGAACAGTACTTGCGGTTTGTGTTGGTTTAGTGCTAATTAACAACACCTTACCGAAAAAGATAATAGATATTCTCGGCCTTTCTAGATACCTCTGGAATATTCTAGCAACGATCAATAAAAAGACAATAGTAACATGAGAAGGTTGTAGAACGTTCTGGAAGAAATGCTGAACACTATAAAAGCGAGTGCACTGGGTGGACCGAGTAAGTTTGTTTACATTGTGCGTTGATAAGTGACAGGAGCGATAATCATAGAGTGGCGGCAGTGGAACGCGAGTATAAGTAGTGGCGAAGAATACGGCGATGGGAAAACAGATTTACTAGTGTGAAAAATTGTGTAGACTTGTGTTAATCAGAACTGTAGTTAATTTTTATTTTAGTTGTTAATAAATTTCGTTGTTTTCGTTCGTTTAATTGTGTTTTCCGACTGAACACGTCACATTATTATAATGAGCAAAGTCTTTTATTTTACAAAAGTAATTATACTTAAGACCGCCTTTGTAGTTATCTGACCAAAACCAAAGCCGATCGAGACTACACCAAGACTTGAATTAATAACAAGATAAAATCACAAAATATCTTGCTAGTTCAGTACACAACACATAAATACATTTGGCATTTTTACAAAACGATATAATAAATAATTTATTGACCCTATTCACTGTTCAAATGTGACATATTGTTATGTCACCGAAAATGCCATTTCGTTATAAACAGTTAGTAGGCATCTACATGAGTTATGAGAAAAATAACCACGCTATGTAACAACGTCAATTATATAGTATTTTTGCGTAATTAAGAGGGTCGTTATATACAGTGCACACTGTCATTAATAAGTGGTCGATTAAACTACTAAGTACATTCTGTTCAAATACCTCATAAACCACGAGCAGAACCAAACGGAAGGGGGTCGCCCCCACCCCTAAAAACTTGACTTCTAAGCAGTGCTTTCAAATACAACTCTCAAACTCGAAAAAACCCGTAACCCTATAACTGAAATATTGTAAACACCTTAACCCCTTAACCTAAACTATAAATACCCCCATAAGCCCATAACCTAAACTTTTCAATTTCCATAACCCTGGGGTTTAAAAAACTTACATTAGGAAATCATGATATTCTGGGGCTGTTTATGATTTTAGTTTAAGGGATTAAGGAGTTTACAACACTTAGATTATAGGGTTGCGATGTTTAGATCGCTTTGGTTTAATGTTTTCGGTTTTTGTTTTTTCAGATGTTTCTATAGTCTCCTTTTATCACGAACATCAAACATATAATTAATTGTATGCAAAACCAAGATGAACACTGAATAAATAAGAGCAGTGCCAAGATTGAAAACCATCATTGCATGCTTTTTACTGTGCAATGCCCTTTAGGCTATTTACTACTATAATTTCGACGAATTTATGCTACCAATCAAATGCCTGTTTTCAAAGAAATCCAAATTTCTGAAACTACTAAAAGAAAATTGGAATATGTAGTAATTAAATTCGAATTAAACTGAATAGAAGTATGTATTTTAAAGTGTAACATTCAAGAACAATAACAAGTAATAAACATTTGAATATTTATTGGCTTAATTATTAAAAGCTGGTAACAAAAGATTCGCGTGTTGAAGTAGTTACGCAATCGCAAAAAAAGTTTCAGGTTAACCATAAGATAGCGATCATAAAATCAAACTGTCTGATATTACTATGATTTATAGTTAACCAACTATTTCTTTCTCTCATTGTTACGCAACAAGTAACTATAAATAAAATGTAAACTTATTAAACAAATAAATTATTCAAATTTACTGTAGATAAAACTATAATAGCAAAATGTTCTTTCCATTATAGTTTCGTTAATATATCAGTATATTTCAGTGATTGCTGAAACTAGAAGAAAGCTAGAGTCAGTGATTGAGAAGAGTTCAAATTGTATTCCTGACGAAACTCACTATCAATTTCAAATGATTGTTACTTCTAAACTTCTTAATATATTTAGATTAGATTAGATGAACTACCAAACTGGATACAATTCCAATAAAATTGTTCCTACAAACTTTAGGAAATCCAGGCCAAGATAACTTGTAAAATTGTCTGTTTTTAATCTGATTTACAAAGTTAACATCATTACATTACACCTCAAAAACATTAGTAGACATTAACTGATTTAGCAATTACATTATTGAAGATCATGATTCAAATAAAAAATAAATAAAATAAAATTGGAGGTTCAATTTTCCACTGATTTATTTAACAACTTAACAATTATTTCACCCAATATGGGTATCCTTAGACGATATAATAACAAATTGCGTATATATATTGAATCAAAAACATTTTCAATTTCGTTTAAGGAAGAATCATTATTTTGTTTTATCTGTATTTTAATTTCTAATGATTCTACGACGTTAAGTTTTTTACCTTTTTCCAAGCAGTGTAAAATTTTTAAATTATCGTTTGAATTAAAATCATGTTTTTTATTATGTATATGATTCATAAAGATAGAATTTCCTGAGTAGTTTTTTACATGTTCTTTTAATCTTTCTTTAAATTTCCTCCCCGTCTGACCAATATATGTAGCTTTACAAGAGTTACAATTTAATTTTTAAACCCCCCCTTTTATTCATTTTCTCTGTTTCGTCTTTATGCTTGATTAAATATCTGGATAAATTATTTCCTGTTTTAAAGGAAATTTTAGATTTTCCATTTTTAAGTTTGGTTTTAATTTTATTAAACACGTGACCAAAATTCAAAATTGACTTATACTTAATCTTACTAGTAGATGAATTGTTAACATTATGTGTGTAAACCTAATTATAGCACATTTTTTTTTCCTTTTGTTATTAATTAAATCATCTATGAGTTTTTTAGAGTAACCATTATTGATAGCGATTTGTTTTATAGTTTTTTCTTCAATATTGTAATTGGTGTTTGACAGAAGTAAGTTTAGTAATCTATTGATCATACTATGAAAGGCTGCTAATTTGTGTTGGGTTGGGTGACAAGATGTTTTTTTACGTATTATAGTGTCGGTCGTAGATGGTTTCCTAAATACTGAAATATCTAATTTATTGTTATTTTTATTTCTAGTTAACGTTAAATCTAAAAAGTTAAGTTTCATGTTGTTTTCCATTTCTAGTGTGAATTTTATTCTACCATGTAATTTGTTTGTAAACATGTAAATAACTACTCAGGAAATTCTATCTTTATGAACCATATACATAATAAAACACATGATTTTAATTCAAACGATAATTTTAAAATTTTACACTGCTTGGAAAAAGGTAAAAAACTTAACATCTTAGAATCATTAGAAATTAAAAAATAGATAAAAAACAAAATAATGATTATTCCTTAAACGAAATTGAAAATGTTTTTATTTCAATAATTTTAAACAAACTTATACAATCTACCCCTTCCACAACCCCCTAATCAAACGTAGTATCTATATATAGGTAGGATAATATACGTAATTTGTTATTATGTCTTCTGAAGATGCCCATGTTGGATGAAAAAATTGTTAAGTTGTTAAATAAATCAGTGGAAAATTGATTAGTAGACATATTTTAAAAATTTAATTGAAGAGGCTTTTGATTCTTGTAACTCCACATTATACACATCAGAAACACAAGATTATTCTTCCACCTGAAGAAGCCACTGTGTGGCGAAATAATTATTGTGGACTTTACAATAAAATATTTTGTAACCAACCTTTGTGTTTCTGTTGTGTACATATTTTAAAGATCAAAAACATTCCATGCTTCACTCGACTTTTTGTAAATTAAATTTCCAGTATACAGCAATAGCTATTTGATCAGTAGTTATTTATGCTTTTAGTACTGCTGCAATTACATACGTTCATACACGCTTTATGCAAAATAGTGGCCGTGCCAGTTGGTCTATTCTCAGCGAAGGAATGTAAATGCCTGAGGGAAAGCAACACACCTGCCGATATATTACGTGCTTCAAATGACGAAACCGTTCAAACTACATAATAATCATCATCGTCGTCGTCAATGGATGACCAAATATTGAACTCCCTCTCCACACGATCGATTCTAGAAAATTAATTAGCATAGGCGTACGACCTACGACGACTACTTAATTCATTAGAGAGATGAATGATTCCTTTCGTAATGTTAATGCAGATACACAAAACATTTACATAATCATAGTACAATATGTAGGCAACGTATTGTACGATTTACAACAATAGCTTGGGCTAAAATTATATTCCGATGACCAGAAACTTAAGTGTTGTGTATTATCAATGGAATTGGAAGTACATAAACATATTAATACTGTACAACACCAAACGAGAATGTTACCTAAGAAATAAGACCTCATACTCACAATGCGGCTACTCAAAGCGGTCAAGAATCTGGGTGACCACAGTATATGGTTCAATCAGATGGTTACCGCAACCGTTATATAAAAAGCAAAATAAATAGATGCATTCTTTATTGTAAACACGAAATGAAATTATATTGAAATACTTTTGGAAAGAGTCTCAAAAATGTAAAGATAAACTTTTTGGATAATCATTTGAAGAATTAATATATATTGTAATATTTAAGAACTTTCCGGATCTGGCTGCTCTGGTACAAGTTTTTTATGGTTTCATTAGATCATTTAGGCAAATGCTGGTGCAGATAATCATTCACTTCTTGTGTCTTCATTTCGTCCGTCTCATCTTTCTCTCCCTAAACACACCACCCACCCATTCCTACGATTCCTGCAAGGAGGCTGAAAAGGGCCTTCCACCCTACCCTCCGGCTTTGCACTACAGTGTAGGTCGGAGGGACTGCCAGCCCACCAGCACGAGTAGCTGGTGGGAATGAAACACAGAAAGTTTTTTTTTTATTACGTTCAATTCCATTTTTACATTCAATCAAATATTTTTATATCAAATTATTCTATATATATTCTATTTGATTTAATTCAATATCATAATCTATATCCAAATCAAATCAAACAACAAAAAATCAATTAGTGTAAACAGTCCATTTTATCATAATTTAATCAAAAGGACCATCGACGGGATACCGCCACACATCGAACATTCAAACACCAATTCTGGTCATAAATTGTTTTCACTGTGAATCAAGATTTGTCTTGTTTTTGCTTATTACTTTGTCAATTATTAAATATGAAATATTATTTAGTAAAATCAATTTTCAACCAAAATTAAGTAAAATACTAGTGCATTACAATTTACGTATATAGTCGGTATCAGGAAAAACAAGAGAACTCGTTTGACAGATGAGATCAGAATGTTGAATACATAGTCCCGATCAAAGATGAATTAATCAATTCTTTATGAATGTTTCAATAAGGAATATTACGATTTAGTTTAGGACATCGGATACGATCTAGACTCAACCACGTACAGGGGATCGTACTAATGTTTTTAGTATCGAATCCTGATGAGAAACTAATCAGATTTTCGGATTGTGGAATGCCATAATGTACCCTGATGAAGATTGTCATATTAAGATGTCGAAAAAATTGAGCAAATTTCTAGTCTGACTACAGAAAAAACCGTCTAAAGGAGTATTGTATTTGATCCTCTAACCACTCTAATTCCAGTTTGTGGGTTAAGGAAAATTGTCTATTAAGACATCTTCTCATCCCCCTTTTATCTTTTTATAAAAAAATCGTCCTACGTATCAAAGACAGTTGTGTGTGGTTTGCACTCTTGTTCTTTGTATGTATGTACGAATGTAATTATTTGTGCATGTAGTACGTAGATAGGTATGCACAAAGAATTGAAAAATAAATGGAAAATTGCCAATTTAAACCTCCGCGGTGCCAGATAATTTTAAACGGCGGTAGCAGAAATAAACACTAGACTTCAGTTAAATCTATTCGGCGTAAGAAACGTTTGAATTGAACGTAACAAAACAGAATAATTGTGTGGGACATTATTGTTAGTAGAAATAAAAATAATGAAAACAAGTAAATGTTTTGCTTAAAATAAATTTCTACAAGCTTGTACAGATTTAAAAAACGTATATTTCATAGGACAAATCCACTTAACCATTTGTTCTTTAATAACAACTTATGTAATAAATACTTTTACAAAGTTATCGTGCAAAATATAAATTTAGTTGCCTAATATCTTAGAACATAAAAACATGCCTTAGCAATGACCCTGAAGTAGCAAATAAATTGTGGTCCGCCTTTATCGCTTTAACATGGCCTAACTGACTCTCTCTTTCCTACAGCCGTATCTCTGTCTACCAATCAGGTAGCGTTAGAGCGAGAAAATTCCACCACAATTTCTTCCTATTTCAGGATCATTGCTATAGTATTTAATGCTGTGCCCATGTTTATACAGGGTCATTCAAACTGAGTGGTACATTAGATGTTTTAGGGAAACTAAGCATGTTATATATTTGAAAATTTGGGAGTTGGGAGTAGAGGTTATCAGGGATAATCTGTTTAACTAAAATAATTTGAACTGTCGGGCACTTCCGGTTATACCGTTGATGTTGAAGTTGATATCAACTTTCTTATTTTAAATGGAATGGTATATTTTTTACGATGAATTCGTATGAAACATAAAATTTTAAGGTGACCAACTTGTATAAGAGACAGATATAGTTTAATTTATCGGAAAATAGATTGTACCGCAACCCAAACTATAAAAAACCATAACTTCCATAAAAAATTACTTAGAATGTTGAAAATACATCAGGATATTTCCTACTGTTTTATTTGAAAATTTTTGAATAGTTTTGAATTTTTTTAAATAAATTTTTTCATCCAATGTATCGAAAGAGGACAAACAATGGAATCAAATGACAAAATAAAATATGCTGGGTGCTATTTGAAAAAATGAAGTTATTCGTGTTTGAAGTTTTTAAACTTTGTTTTTTTTTCTTCTGAACACCCTGTACAAATTATAAAGCTCAGTTTTGGCATGACGTTAGCCTTATGACTTGGCTATAACTAGTAAAAACGTCAACATTCGAAGTCATTTTTTATGGAAGTTATGATTTTTTATAGTTTGGGTTGCGGTGCAATCTTTTATTCAATAAATTAAAATATCTCAGAAACTATTCATATAGGCATACAAGTTGGTTATCAAAGTCACCTTAAAATTTTTATGTTTTATACGAATTCATACTAAAAAATATACCATTCTATTTAAAATAAGAAAATTGACATCAACTTCCGGTACAACCGGAAGTGCCCGTCAGTTGAAATTATTTTAAATAAATAGATCATCCTTGATAACTTCTACTCCCAACTCCCAAATTTTCAAATCTGTAACGTGCTTAGTTTCCCTAAAACGTATAATGTACCACTCAGTTTGAATGACCCTGTATGCTGTATGCTTAATATGGAGTCACAAAATAACGATGAATCAGTAGAATTTTTACATTATTTGGTTTTTATACTCTATTTATAATAGACGAAAGTATTCGGTTCCTTGAATTTCACTATAACTGTATCCCAAAAATGTAATAATCTAAAGTGTCCATCTGAATAATGACTATTTATCACTTTCTGTTTCGATGGTCTAGTAAGTTTATGTCATTTTTAAATTGTTTGTTTTTATTTGCATCCATTTAAATATTCAGTAATGGAATAAACGAAACGAAATTTGAACTAATGACATTTTAAATCCATAACAAAAGCCGTTTTTTTTCTATTGAAAACGTTTAAAAAATTATTAGCTGCTTAATCCCATTATATACTTCGATAGACGTTTTTTCAGGCTTTCACGGAGAACCCCCTTATGGGTAGTATCAACCCAACAACCCAAACAAAAATACCAATCAACAGTTTACCTTAGTCATCATCGCTACGTGTTATACAAGGACGAGGACCCTTTCCATTACTTACGCGACCCTTCTTTTCTGATGTAGGAATCTAAACATTTGTGCTACGTACCTGAAAAAAAAAACGAGAGACAGTTAATACTCTGTTTACTTTGAATTCAAAGTGACATTTGGGGTGGAATAAAAAATAGTCATAAAATTGATGATTTGTGTCACTTTTTTAAAAGGGACTTAGTTAAAGGGAGAAAAGGTTGAAAAGGTGATGGGTAGTTATTGAAAAGCCATACAAAATATACTAGAATTGATGAAGCTTTCAGGTAATGTAAAAAACAAACTTAGAGTTTACAAATATTCAATGTTTCCACCATAATTATTTCAGCACACTGTGCTTTCTTCAGGTGGTGAAGATTTGAAATAATTATAGTGGAAACATTAAATATTTATAAACTCCAACTGTGGTTTTTATTTATTTTCATAATATACTAGTTGACCGTTTTATTACATAGGATAACTAAATCCAGTGTAGATGGTAGATATTTGACAAATTACTCAGCAAAAGTAAAAAAAAGTTGTAGTTCTATCTATTCGATATAAAAAAAATTTCTGTGAGTCAAAGTTTAAATTACACATTTTACTTATGTACAAAGCATTTTGACATGTTTATCATGAAACTTTCCATAATTTGAAACCAACACCACGTTCCAGTGACACAATACTGTACAATTCAAATTTTTAGGTACAAAATAAACTTTTTTTAGCACAAAACCTCAATTAAAAGATCGTTATACCGCATGCGTGATATTTCGGGAAACCCAAAAAATGGTGGAATCTATTGTTCTCGTTTTGTGTAGTAAAGCTATTAAATTTAGATTAACATAGAATGCATAGTGTCTATAAAATTTCGCACAAGCACTAATTTAAAAGATCGGCGACAGAAAAAGACCACAATTTTAAAAAAGTGGAAAGTGCTATTACAAAGATCCTACTTCTGGAGAAGATTATGACCTAAGAACATCAAAGTTTATTTATTATTTCGCTCCTCCCACTTCCCGTAAAGTGTCATCCTATAACCCTAATTATTAGCGAACAGTAATCTAATATAGGTATTTTTCTGCCTTCCTTTACTCCTTCTGCTGCTTGGATTTATGTTTCGCACAAATACAGAACCACGCTCCAAACATACAATTTTAATAGAAGCGATAATTTTCTAGATTTCAGAACGTTAGAAAGTTTGAAACTTGTTATATTTAAAGAGTGTTCAAACTGAATGCAGTGGTCCGCCATTCCACTAGAATTGCGTTTATGTAGCATCGCATGTGTTGATTGATAAATCTCACATTTTCTTTATAATAATTCGAATTGTCTCTGCGGTAGGTCCATTGTGAAACATTTTGGATAATATTAAATTGTTTAAAATTAAAACAGAAACGTTTTCACAGAGTTTATTAACAATCTCTAACGCGTGTTTCAACATTTAGGACAAGCTATTCCTGTAGTTCTCTTTTCTTAACTCCAACTAATTTTGCGATCCCTTCAAATTCGAGTTAGTCGAGTTTATTATTAATGTATAGTAAGCATCAAAATAATGGAAACTGAAACACGTCATCTACGGGGCGGTAGAAAAAAAATAATTTAGAGAATAATATTTTAATAAGGAAGCAGTGTTTTTATGAAGTTGTTCCCTTTTTGGCCTAATTATTTTATATTATAATAAGAAATAGCTTGATTCTTAAGTAGGTAAATATTTAAAACCCAACGTATATGAGGAGATATGAAAATTTTTATCTTGTCTCTTATATATTATGTACAAAGGTAGATGTTGATAAGGAAGTTGTGATAATTATGTTTTAACAGCTAAATAAACTGCTTGGTAACATATACACACGCAGGCTTGTTTGAATTAGGTATTTATCAAATGATTAGACAATTTAAAGGTACGTTTTCTCTAAGGTTCTGTATACGTCTTCTTTTAAAATTTACTATTTAGGTAACATATCGTCTCCCCCCATGCCTTACCGACCCCTTTAGACGACGGAAGTCTAAAATAAGTACTTTTTTCAATTAATGTCAAATGTATTTAAATCCGATAAAAATCTTGCATTCATGGCGGTCATATCAAATTATCTTAAATCAAATACTTGTGTTAGGAGAAAATTTTCTCTTTTACAAGACTTTATCCTACTAGAATTGCACGCTTAGAATTTAAAGGTTACAATGATACATTAGCTACTAATCTTTTGAATAAAAAACTCAGAAACAAACTATTACAATATTTATTCAGTGATTGTTCCTCTAATAATAGAAATAATGTCGGTTTTTGTTCTATTAATTATATACAACAATCCAGTTCTCAAATAGTAAAAAGACAGTAAATTCAATATTAATGCAATAGAGATCAATAAAAACAATTTAGGAACTTTTCTAATAAATAATAAACGTAAATTAAGCAACGGCCAAAAAAAAATGGCGTTTACCAAATAAATTGCAACGATTGTAATGATATCTACTTAAGCCAAACTGGTCGTTCCTTAGACACCCGTTTAAAAGGACATATAAATAACATAAAGAAGAAAACATGTAATACAGGTCTCTCAGAACATTGTAGAAGACCATAATATAAATATCACTATTAAGTTAATACACACTCAACATAAGGGCAAGAAATTAAATTTATTGGAATTTCTTGAAAGTAAGAATGCCCAGAAACTAAACAAAAACATCGTTAATAATCACACGGAATTGTTTGTTCAGAATACACCTCTCTTATTAAACTTGTAATAATTATGGGAAATTTTATGTATGTATGTTAATTAGGTTTTCGCTTTTAAAATGGGTATTTAAATAGATTCTCGTTATAATGTAACTTTAATATTGCCAATGTACTCTTGAAAATCAACGATTTTGGGAGAAAAATACATCGTTGGTTAGCATTTTGTCAAAACTGTCAGATTGTGAATGATTTCGATTACGAAATTCAGACACATAATGTCAACTGAGATTAAGACTTTATTAAAAATTAAATATTTAATTGTTGACGCATTTACTTGTTGAAACGTGTCACTGTCATTCATTATACAGAGTCTTTGTTACATAGAACCCATAAAAAGCACTCACATAATTCTACGAACTAAGGTTTTGATGTTGAGAGACATTGCCACTCAACTATAGGTACTACAGAAACTTCCGTGGTAATTTTAAGATATTTATTTAAGATAATATCAGGCCAAACAATATACATCAACATCCTGTCATTTCAAAAATCAATTATGGTAATAGGCTGAACCGAACCGTCTCTCAACATCAGTTTCTCTCTTTTCTACCATGCGTATAAGAACAAACTTTGAGTTCAAACTTAATATTTTTGTTTCATTAGTCATGCTCATTATTCAAAAGTGGCGTACCTACTGTTTTGTTACAGAAACTTAGTCAGTGTATGGGTTGTAAAGAATCCCAATCATGCTCAAATAAACTTCTACGTTATACAAAGTGCACTGTGTTGAATTAATAAAATAATTTTATGCCATCATTATTAAAAAGATTCGATATTAAACAATAATATGTTAAATCTAATGAAGCTTAGCAGAAACTAATTATTAGATGCACCTAGATGCTCCTTGCAATTGATTTTATTGACCATTAAATATGCTAGATTGATTTTCCATAAGCATGGATTTTTTAGTTCGGTATATTACAAAACATTTTTATTTCAGTAGCAAAACTGCAATTAACCATACATGCAGGTGGTGGTTAATCTGAAACGTTACGAAATATCTTATAACAAACAGATCAGGTCGTTCGTTAGCAAGAGTGAAATATTTTCTAAGAAAACCACTCCTCTTTCAAGTTCTTTGTCAGAGGAAATCAACAACACTAAAATAACTAACTATAACATGTATACGAGCATAAGTCCATAAATATTTACATACATCTCAGCCGACTTGTTGATTAAACGCCTATTTCTTTGCGGTTGTTGCAAAACAAAACGAATTTAATACATGCTTAATTAGTGTTTATATTTCCTCTTTAAAAAAATTCGAAATGTTTCACGAAATATGTAGGAATAACTCTCTAAACCTTATTGGAGAAATTATGATTCGGAATATTTTATTACTCACTGGCTACATGTTATGTATATCTATTTGCATTAAAAACAATATAACCAAGTGGGAAAAAACGTTAAAGTTTAAGGCCCCTTGCACACGAACGGTGAATCCACCGGCCGGCAGAACAACCGGGATTACTTTACACACGAGACCGGCGACTGACCTGTTGGCAGTGTCGTCTGTCAACTGATGCAGACGGAGCTCCGTTATATATTTCAGATATTTTCGCGTGTTCTGAAAAATGAACGTTGCAAATAAAGTTGCTCTTGTGTATTTAGTGTAAAGGCGAAGAAGATACAAAAAGGCTAATGCAAGGAAATTATGGATTCATCCACTGGTGGCAAAAAGGAGTGCAGTAGTGTACTGTTTTATCCCATATCACAGGTTTCTCCTCAATTGCACAAATAAAAGCTTCCATATCAAAATCTTCCATTTCTATTAAACCCTTTCAATCAGCATTTCACAGTAATAACGCCAAAATAGAACGGTAATCTACTACGCCTCTGTACGACGGTAATGGCAAAATCACCGTTCGTGTGTCAAGATTCATAAACTTGCACGCATTGAAACAAATGCACCGGTAGATTTGCCGCCCGGCGATCGTGTGTCCGCCGTCGAAATTTTATTTTGGCCGGCACCGGTTGGTGTGCTAGCTCCTGTTTATACGTACGTAAAATAATTTCTCCCGGCGAAACAGCCGTCTGCAAGGGGACTAAAGGAGTCAAATTATCGGTAAACACACTAAGGCTGTTCGCACACTATCGCCACGGGAAGCGGTCACGATCGACTTCTATCGCCACAGGTGATCGCCAGCAGAGATTAATGTAAGAAACTGGTGACTGGTACCTTTAATGAATTTTTTAATCCAAATCCGATCATTGCTAGATTTTTAAATTTTGAGATGGAAGCACTCGTTACATTACTAGTAATAAGAATATGGCGCAGGCCACATAAATTACAATGACATCGTCGTATGGGTGCATCCAATTTTAAGTACAGTGGCCGGCACCTAAGGAAATTCAGCGACGGTCAGATTGACAGGTAGCTAGGCGGAATCTTTTAGTAATAAATGAAAGAGCCAATAAGAATACAGCTGGATCGAAACATCAACTTGTAGTTCAGCGGCGTGTATCATTGAAAGAAAAAATACTGAACACGGAACACAACTGAATTTATTCAATTGATTTACTTACCCTAACAACCCATTCTCTACTCTATAATTTGCAACTATTTGCCACTACGCTACTGAACCTTGCTGAGCAGTTATCTTTCTGCCTACCGGTCGATTATCCCTGCCCTAAAGGAGCTTTTGAATCTCCATAGGTGCCGGGTACTGTACCTTTTTCGAAAATTTGAAGTTATATGAAGACAAATTCTCCAAGTATTTTCGAATGAAATTGACATTATTCTATTATTTGATATCTTTGCTACAAAATTATTTGATACATTAAGGTATATATAATAATTTCTAGGTGGTTTTACAGGCTAGGAAAATTAAACTCAAAAAAATGATATTTCGGACCCTAACTTGTAACTACAAGTGGATTTCAAATGTAAGGGAAGCACATTGAAAACATGATATACTTACACAAAAATCAAACGGCACGATTTAGAGAGGTGATAAACACTCCATGGAAACGGGACCATAGAAACGTGTGGCCCATACGCTCGACGTAGTTATGTCAGCCACACGGGCCAAACGCTTGGTTGCGCGTGAAATTAAAATTTCGCGCATACGCCACTCCCATCTGAAAGATACATTATTTCTGGCGTAGGGCGCGTCTTACAACTCATGTGAGAGAAGTTTAGCAGTTATTATGACGTCAGAAAGACAGTACACTAACAATTATCATCAATTATAGGTCAACAAAATCAGGGGTTAATTAAAAAACCAAAAACGAAGAAGGGAATCATTTCAGCATAATTTGCAATACTAGATGTAAAGGGGATTTTCTTTTCTACCCTATTCGTTATATTTTGCCATGTAATATTTATTATGTGTATATATACCTACAATGACTCATTCATCTTCATTCCAACTTTGGTCGTTACTTATTTTATTAGTTTGTATTCGTTTCACGTTTTAGCCCCAATAATACTTCAAAACCAGCACACACGACACGATTCGCGAACTGACAGTTACAATAAATCAAACCTCTATTTTTAAATCGGTCACGTACAGACAGAAAGAATAATTCAATATTTGGCACGTACGAAAAAAAAAATAGCTCTTATAGTTATGACTGCGTTAAAATTGAAAGCCCAGTTTTCATTTAGAACCTTATCGTTTCAACTCATAAATAAAAATAATATATATTTTTTTAAAGTAACAGTGTAACTGATTTTTGATGGTCTTTCTCGGAAAAAAACTACGCACACAAATTAAAATTTATATATATTTAACACTTCATTATTGTCATCATACGGTTGTCATCCAAAGACTTGTTGGACACCTATCCTGGACCAATGTTCCGGTGCACTTGGATTCGTCCCCAAGAGGTAATTAGCGCTTATCAGCAACACGAATTCGTCTCGATTCGAAAAGTAATCCTTTCTTAATTATACACGAATTGGCTCCCATGGTTTACGCGCTATTACCCAGAAAACGATGGCAGCGTTGCCATATCTGAATTTAATTTTATTCGGCCCACCCCAATTTCCCAATTCTTTGAAGTTCTGAAAGATTTTTAGAAAGATACTTTTATAAAATAAACTGCATTTACTTAAAAATGTTGTTAGAAGTGTTAGAAAAGTATTTTTTTAAATTATAACAATTTATTATCTTCAAATATAAAATATAAGAATATCATATGAACCATACTGTTCTACATGTTAATTAATAATCATCTCCTTTCTTGCTTTTCCTCGCCTCTTCCCTCAAATTCCCCTCACAACTCCTACCTAGAATGACGGCTAATCTCTTTTATGTTTGTAAACCTCGTCGCCAAATCGTGTTGTTTTTATTTTACTCTTAATATTTCCCGCAACTCGGCTAGTTGACGTCACCTTCCATTCCCGACAGCTAACAGAAGTTTGACAAAAATAAAGTTATTTGTACATTTGTTGTTGTTGCCCTACTTAAGGGGTAAAATAAATAACATTTTATTGGATAATTATAATAGTCGATTATTGATATGCCCTATCGACAACAGGAACCGGCTTTAGGAAGGGGTTTACGGTAATTTAATGGATCGTTTTATTCAGCTCACCCTAACATTTACCTATTTCTCGAGGTTGTGAAAATTTTTCAGAAAGATACATACATAAAATTAAACAGCATTAGTTTAAAGAAGGCTGTTAGGAGGCTGACAAAAAATAAAGTTAATTTTATTGAAAAAACAAAATAACAGAACTTGACTCGGGAACGATTACCCGTTTTGATTATGTTAAATCAGTATCGTTAAGAAACTTACCTACTTAAAACTGTAAGGCTTGGTAAGGCTTAATTGTGGCTGTATGTTGTGATTTCTGACATTTATTTAATATTATTGTTACCTCATTTTTACAATTTGACAAAATAAAAAGCATATATAATATTCACCACTGTCTTTTATTCCAACTTACAAAAGTATTACAAGAAGAAAAATATACTTCGATGATACATGGCAACCATGTACGTTATTCTGCTTTATTTTGTGCTTTTCTGGGAATTTCCAATAAAACTGTCGCGAGTACGAATTCGTGTATTTACTTTTCATAATTACCAACCGTTCCCAGCAGTAGCTACTTTGTGGGAACGAATTCGAATGCAGCCCAATGTTCGCATTTCCCTAAAACTAGAACTTCCTACATCCGTAACTATTTGGCAACAGTAATCTAATGTAGGTCTTCTTCTGTCTCTCTGTCTGCTTCTATCCTCCAACTAATCTTTGGTGTCTCAAAATATGTCTCACCACGAACATTCTTTTTCTTATTGACTTTTATACGCCATAGCGCCTTTTGTTTTTCTACCCTTTTTAATATCCTCCTATAACACCACATCTCAAACGCTTTTAACATTTTTGCAACGATACAGAGCCGTGCTTACAAATAGGCACTTAGACTATAATTTGTAAACTGTTTATACTTATGAACATTAATGAAAATATTGTTTAAAACACTTTTAAACATCAAATCTTAGTGATCAGCACCCTGTATCGTTGTAGACAACAAATAGATAATAATCTGAGATTACTTTACCACCTGAAGAAGACATTGTATGTCGAAATAATATTACTGTGGTATCAATAAAAACTTTCTTTAACTCATCTGTGTTTTATTAAATACGATTATGGAGTTACAATATTTGAAGGCTTCATCGATTAAAATAGATTACTATATCTTCGATAATAATGGCGTTTCGATGAAGATCAATAAAGAGTTAAGAATCAGGTTGGCCTATATGCACACACATGTGTAACTAGTACTTCTTGAAAATAAATAGAAATTGCTTTCTGTTGCTTTTAACGACGTTTAATATCTTTCCTTATATGTCAACAGACGATAACTATTAAGTATCTAGATCTATTTACCATTACAGTATGCTTTATTTTGCACAAGAACGTGAACCACATGGCATAATTATCGGAATTTATTGATACAGAGGACAGAGGATAGTGGTGGTCAATTGCTGAAGTGGTGACACAATTAGACCTTTTACGATAAAAATACTACATCGGTTATATTCTTCTGTGAATCAATATTATCAAATTTCATAAGTGCAACAGTACCAAATATCGACGATCAAAAATGGACATAGATCGCGATTTTGCACTTTAAACTTAGGTAGTAATTTCAAGATCAAGATTCGGCTTTCAATCCCTTAAAACCCAAATTAATGTGGGAATTGAAACAGTTCAACGATTATATTATGAATTTTATAAAGTATACTTACAAATAGAAAAATTTAGTGCATAAAGATAAAACTAATGCCAATTTAACAATTATGTCTACGACAATATCTCTAATCTTCGACTATCTCTCCGTCTTTCGCACACAGTCTGTCTCTGACCCTTCTTGCGCATCCTCGCATTATCATACTGGACAAGACACACCCTTTCCTTCACCCTTTCCACAATTCATTACAGTCATTCTCACTTGCAATCTTTCAGCAATCGTCTCTCTCTCTTACTTTCTCTATCTCACCAAATACAGACACATACGTATTCTGTCTATCATTCATCTTCCTACATTAACATTAAAGATATACATAATTTTAGAGGTTTGGCAAAACGAAAAAGATGAGATAGGATGATAGCATGACCCTTTTATTTTGGAAACTACCAAACATAGAATTTCAGAAAAATTAAAGACTGTAAAAATTAACAGGAAAACTATAACGAAAATCTGAACATTAACGGGTTTCAAGAATTTAATCTAACCATGTTATATACAATTAAAATATCACTGTTATTGATTTGTTGCTATGAAATAATAATCAAATCAAAGAAATCTTTACATCCAGCCAGCACTTGCAAGATATTTCAGCGTTAGTACGATACTTATTACTTTTAAATTATCATTTATAAAATTAATTTCGGACAGATATACATATACCTATTTCAAGATTTAGTTGTGATTTTGGTCTTAATCTGATTCTCATGAGGTGCAGAAAAGCTTATATTTATTATACAGCTTGTAAAGATTTTCTGCCAGCGCCCACCTGATGAGACCCGATAGGTCGAAACTAGTGGTGAGATATAGCTTTCAGTGCGTTGTGCCTACTGTATAGAACGCGGTCCAATTGTGGGATCTGTGATCCTTTATAATTAGACGAAAAAAGAATTTATTACCTTCTTTTTTTATTGTTATCTTCATCGTTCGGAATCAACAGTGTAATTTAATGCCGGTAGTAGTTGTTTCTGTTGATTCCATATTTATATTTTTCGAATTTTATTTATCTGGTTACATTACTTGTATATATACAAGGTATATAACAAATCTTAAAGTGTTTAATGTGGAAATTTGGCAATGATGAGCTGCACACGTCGCAGCGTAATTAATTATAGTAAAATTAGAGAGATATTGCGTTTGGGTCAATAATTCAACAACATACTTCATACTGTCTCATTTTACAACGGGCAAATAAAAGGGAAGGTATGTTGATAACAAAACACAATCTGTTCATAATTTTCAGTGAACATTTTTAGTAATGTAGCCGACTCTTAACCACCCCATAGCTGAAAAGCTTTTTATATCCATTATCGAGTACTTGTCTATTAAAAATAAATCATCGTCCGCGTCGGAAAATTAATTAATAAGAGAGTGAACCATTTCTTTCTTCGGTGCCATCGCCTTCCGTAAGGAATAATAGTAAAATAAAATTATGGTTCCCACCTTAATAACATAAATACATTTCACTACCATCTTCATAAAGTGCCACTTGTATTCACGCTATTACACGCATACACGAACAAGAGAATGCTTTTAATGAAATAAAAATAGAAGTTGGAAGCAAATTCGTCTGAGAGACTAATCCACTGTTGGGAGTAAATGTGGCATAGAACCAACTGAAAGGATTGCTTCGGTGCAATAACATACTATGTTACGTGGTCTAGACACTAAAAATATTCGCGGTCAATAACAAAACATTTTATAATATACTCAGAACTTCTGAAGATGTGGACTAAAGATACTCAAAAAGTATGGAGCATGTACGAAATATTTATCATACTTTCATACAAAATGAACGAAATTATTCATTCTTAGGGCACTAAGTAAGACCAAAGATATCTTCCTTTCTTAGAATCTCCATGGGAGTGCTGTTAAAATGGAGAGCACTACTATGGTGGTTCGAAAAGTAGAAAACAGGATGAGGGGAATCATATACATTAATGCGATACTAATTATTGAATTATTATAATTTGTACCTAGTAATATTTCATTTTCGATATGTTTTTTTTAAGGAGAACTTAAATAAAAAAAGACTCACCCTAATTACTTACCACTAACTAAATAGTCTTTCCTTATTTAATTATTCTTTTACCACAGTCTCCTATTTTCTACAAAGGAGAACTTGAATATTGCTACAGAATTGTCCTGGCTTATTGAAATTTGTAGATATTCTAAGTTCAAAACCAAATAATTTCTTAAGGTTAATTGTACGATTTTAATGTGCCAGGGCAATTCTGTTGCCAGATATTAATTCAGCAACAAAAGATATTGGAAATCACTACTTTCTTACGTGTTTTGTCGTACTCAAAAGTGAAAAATTACATTTTCTTGACTTTTTATGCTAGAATGGATATCCTAAAATGCTGAGGAAATTCTGGACAATAGATTTTGTTGACCAAAAACCGAAGCAACTGTTTAGAAGTGGTACTGCATACAAGAAGACAAAATGGCGTAAAAAGTTCTGATTTTACACCCAAAAGATTCAATGAAAAAATTCCAAATACATTCATAAAAACACGAAAAATGTTACATTTATTAATTAATTACTAAAATTATAACATTCATTTTTTTCTTCTAAAATTCTACACTCCAATTAAAAAGATTATAATAAAATCCAGTTATTTAAAGAAATAAACGTTATTGAATAATTGAAACTAAACTCCAATGTGTTATTTAATATATAATATACCCACAATTAATCGCAATCGATATCATAAACTGTCAAATGTCAAAAAAATCTTACTCATTACCGATCGTATAAATAAAATAATAAATTATAATCTCAAAAATTTGAAAGGAATGCTTGTAAGTTTTGCATACCTTTTTATCTTGTGAAAAAGAAATTCAAAGATTAAAATAACGATACCAAAAGTGAATATAATATGAAAATGCAGATTCTTCTTACAAATTTAATGAATACTAACAAACACTTAAAAAACTGCTGAGTTCTTCAAAAATAGTACAATCTAGAATGAGCACTTAGTTTTATTATCTCTCAAGTTCAAAAGAACTATTAAATCTAATTTTTTCATAATTTTAGCTTCGGTACTTTCGGAAATAGATAGTGAAACATACGCTTTTTATTATGTTAAAGAAAAATGAATTTCATACATTGGGATTAAAGAAATCTAAAGGATTAGTATAATATGTAATATTTCAAATTTCAATAGATTGCTATTACATACTAATCCTTTAAAATGACAAGGCTAAATCCCTCATAATTTATACTTCCCTTACACGAAGAACCATTTTCCATTTTCTTCGAGAAAATCGTTTCTGACAGAATCTCAAAAATTAAATTTTGAAATTAACTACTATTATTTTCTAATATGTATATAATTGTTGATGTTTAATAAAATTTACTGAAATAAGTTGATTGATACAGTGTTCAGATTTGGTACATTTACCTGCCTTTTCCTTGAAATCTTAATATGGAAATTTAAATATTAGAAATATTGTTGGTTTATCCAAATATCATGTGCAAGTAATTTAGGTATAATTTTAGTGTATCGATCCTTTGCAGGTAATATCTTCAAAATAGCTGTAGACACGATTACACTTATACACAAGTATTCAAATAATATTTCAAACCAGTTAGTTACCACCTTCACCCCTTCCTCTGTCAGGGTGGAGATTGTGTTTATATATACGCTGACACAACTCATAACAACAACACACATCACAACAATTATAAGCAGTAGTATAATCAATTCATCAAGTTCAGCATTTTATCATAATTATCACCGGAAGGGTCTTCTATATATGTACATACATTTTTGTAGTAGTAACTGTATATAGTGAAAATAAATATTGCTAAGTGCAGTTATTAGTGTTCTTCCTCATAGAAGTTAGATTGTTTGCACTTAAACTCCTTCATAAAATTTGTGTGCTCCCTCAAAGGAGAAAGAAGTGGCGCGGCAGCGCAAAACAAAATAAAACATACAGCGTTTGAAGTAACAGCTAGGGAATACATTTCTTATGCACCAAATTATATAATGATCAATCAGATAATTATTGAGGTATAAAAAATCATTATAGAATTTTAGAAAATTCCTTACATACGACCATAAATTTGCGTGCGTTATTAAGCAAATTTATAGAATTGTAATTCCGAAACAGCGTATTATAATAGAAAAGCACCAATCACTTTTACCTCCATAGTAGAATTTACAGTAAACATCCTGAAGCAGTTTACCTAGTTCACGAAGTCATAAATAATAAACTACACCTGCCAGGTAGGCAAAGGAAAGTAATAGCTTATAACTGCAACAAAATATACCGCCTGGCAAGATCACGCCGTGACATCAAGATCCTCAACTATTTCTTTCGTTTTTTTAAAGAGCAGAATCTGAATGACGTCTTAAATTTTATGAAAATATTGTGTTAGCCTCAGTTTGTCTCTCTTTCTTTACAGCATTTTCCGATAATTCTTTTTATCACCCGTTTATTGCCTTTCTGTGAATGAGTTGATCTAAAGTGTATATGGTACATAAATCAAAACGACACCAGGTTCATACAAATTCCACCAGTAATTTTCTGAATCAATTATGGTCTTATTTGTAGTTAAAACTTTCGTACCCCCCTGTATTTGACTATATTGTGACTCGACTCACCTTTATGACACCTAAAAAATCGACAAAAAATGAAAGATAAAAGATAATTTCAACTTTGTTATGGTAACTATACAATTGATACTTTAAAATGTTTAATAGTAACTTTAATCGAATATTAAATAAAAAAATAAAAAATAAAAAACAAGATTCAAAATTTTGTTTAATAGTTCACCACCACAATTGTTTTACTAAACAAGGATTCGTCAGCTGGTAAAGATAGAAAAACAGAGATGGTGGAGTGATATTTACTGTTTAAAAACAAATTTAACAGTGAGGAATTTTTTTACATCAATTTGGTCATTTGGTCATTATTATTAATGTCCAAACTTTCAGTTAATTCAGTTTTTCGCTGTTAGGTAGTTCATTTAAAAGTTGGAACTTGTACGTTTTTCTTTTAACAAATATTTGTGTTCAAGGATTCTTTGATTGAAGGATCTACCTGTTTGTCCCACATAAACTTGATTGCAACCATCGCACAAACGAAATAACTCAAAATTTTGATCCTTTATCAGCTTTCTCTTAATTCTGTTTAATAAATTTAAATAATGAATTTTTGGTTTTGAAAGAAGTAACTTTTATTATTTGTTTAAAGAAGTTTTATACTTATTTTTAAGAAATATACCGCCAAGGTACGTGACAGAGCTGTAGGTAATAGGATTTAATATCATTAGTTAAAAGATATCCAAAAAAGAAGGTAATAAAATTCCTTTTCGTCTAATTATAAAGGATCACAGATTCCACAGTTTCGACCTATCGGGTCTCATCAGGTGGGCGCTGGCAAAAAGGCCATTACAAGCTGTATGATAAATATAAATATGGAATCAACAGAGTAGTTGTTTCTGTTGATTCTATATTCCATCAAAGTTTTGTGTTTAATACATTTCATATTAGGGATACAGACTAATCATTGCTTATGGCAATATAAACCATTGGTTTAATCAAAGGGGGATAAATAAGTCTATGTGATATAGAACGGAATGCTACCAATTTATATCATTGTGGGTGGTTTTGTGAAATGTTGAAAATTCATGTTACAGTTAATATAACTTATAGTTAATAACATTAACATTCCCAGGTTTAGAGTGGATATTTTGAGCATAAAGGGTATCAGTCTAACTTTATTTTGAAGTTGACCTAATTGTTTTGAACTGAATTAATTTTTATTGCAGTGAAATTATTTTACCTTAGTACAATACATTTTTTATGGTTAGGTTTATGTAATTTATGTTCATTGATTGTATTTTAAAGTTCTTTTAAATACAAACATTAAAGGGGGGAAATGAATTAGTTTGTATATTTATTATTTTGTTCTTATTATAAACATGAACAAAAATGTAATAAAGTAAAATAGGGGAGATTACAGAAGACTTCTTTTTCTTATAAAAATGAGGGGATGAATGAATATATATATATATATATATATATATGTAATATAGTTACTATTATTAAGAAATATGAGAACAAACAGATTTATTAGTTTATTAAATTAACAAAATGTCTACTTTGTAACTATGTATGACCTGAGAATATGTTTAGTCTATTCATTATAACGTCGATATTATTAATTAAATTCAGCAATAGGAAATGTACCGAACACTTTTCATTATTTTCCTCAGGAAATGGGTTACGAATAGAGGGGATGAAATCAGTAGAACATTCCAATACGCCAACGTTCCTTGAAAAAGCACTGTAAGCCGACGCATATCGTTATCTATCCTCATGGAAACAAGAGAAGTCCTTGGAAGGTATTGTCCGATCGATACTGTATTAAAACTATGGATACGAGAAGCGGAAAGTTAGCAGAATTGAACGTTTTACTTACGTAAGTGTATCATTTTACGCAGAGAAAATCGTTTCAAAATTACACACCGCGTGTGGCTAGATCGACCTAAGTTTGTTAAGTAAATGTAATTTGACACTAGCCTGAAGTTACAACTTAACATTTCACTACTTATGCTTAATACCAATTACCGATTTAAAAGGACATACGCGGACAGGGACATATCGCGACTAATGTCTGTTTTAGAAATGAGAATCATAACAATATTAAAATTTTGATTAACATATATATACAGTAGCCGGCACCTAAGGAGATTCATCGACGGTCAGATTGACAGGTAGGTAGGCGGAGACTTTTAGCATAGCAATAAATAAAAGAGACAATAAGAATATAGCTGGACCGAAACGTCAACTTGTAGTTCAGCGGCGTGTGTCACTGAGAGAAAAACTACTGAAAACGGAACACAAGTGAATTCATTCATCTGATTTACTTACCCTAATGGGGTTTTAATGATGTATGCGAAGTGAACAATTAAAATTTCACTATCATCATGAACATAAGGGAAAATCACGGTTATAAGTACCTAATTATATAAATCTAAGAATAATAGCTAATTTAAAGATTATTAGGTATGCATAGAAATAAGTTGTTGACAAACAAAATAAAGTCGAATGAACAAAACTTGATAATATGAATTATGTAGTGTATCTTACCCAGGACTATTTGTTAATGCATTTGTTAGAAAACTTACTTTGTACAATCCATCTTTATATTCGTTATTTTTATATTTCGTAGTTTCGTTTATAGTTGTATGATTTGTGCATGTACCAGATATTATAAATAATGTTGTTTAGTCTGAATATCAGGTTCGCTTGCGGCAATAGAAGAATATCGTATATTCTCTACTCTGTTAATTTGCAACTGTTTGCCACTGCGCTACTGAACTTTGCTGAGCAGTTATCATTCTGCCTACCGATTGATTAACCCCGCCCTAAAGGGACTAGACTTTGCCACTGCGCATCCGATGATTTATGGCTTTTGAATCTCCTTAGGTGCCGGCCACTGTACATACACACCTCAATAACCTCCGTAAAGTCTAAAAAATAAGTAGGTCGTTGGGGTCACCCATTCGGAAAGCCCATGTAGAAAAGCACACATCTATTGCTAGTTAATGCATATGGACCTATATAAGAATAGAGCGAGCAAAAGGTTTATCAGAATGATGCCACGAGTGAGAGAGAACACTGCAGTCTGTTGCAGTCCGTCTCTAATTGGGCAGTTGACAACACAGGAAAAATAACATCCTCATCTTTTTAGAGGAGCATAGAAACAGAAAGCACTCACTCCTGGCATCACAGTAAAGCACAGAATTATATAGGGATGGCTCAATCTATTCTTATACCTCTATGATTATAATATAAATATATGAAATTACATTGATTCTATGATTACTGAACTATTTGCTGTTTTGTTAGCATTGATTCAATTTGTTTTCTCTTATCTAATAAGGCGTTTATTAGCAAATAATGACTACGATGATCCATAATGCCCATCACCGCTGTAAAAATACATTATTTATAACATTACCTCGAATTATAAAAATCAGGGACAGGAATAACGAATAACTAACAACTATTACTAAATAGGTATATATCTTTAGGTATATACCTACTCAATACAAAAAATTGAAAAGTAGAGGACACAGTATAAAGCTCAAACATTAATTTTAATTAACGCTGTAGTAAATGATCACTAAAGGATAATTCTAATAATTTAATCGATAATCGTCTATAGGCATGATAATTAAAATGGTAGCCTTCAATGACATTAATATGACAGAATGTACATGCATAATAATTTTTGTTGTGCAGAAATATGCATGGGTATATATGCAGTATATTTTCTGTACATTCTTTAAATTCTTCAATTAAACAAAGGAAGTACAGAAATAAATTGGATATTAAAAACTATGTGTCACATAATGCTTATATGTTATAAAAAATTGTATTTTTTTAATTTAATCTAAAATACATTTGGGTCAATTTAAAAAACACGACAGTGTTATGTGAGGAATTCTAGCATTGGATGTGACCCTATCCCGAATTCCTAGAGTCGGATTTCCTCAATCAAACTGCAGCCAAAACCAAATAGGCTTTTCATGCCTCTGTCCATAGATTAATTAATTAATACACCTCTAAATTCAGATAATTATAACTTAGAATTAAAAAGAATATATACTTTAGCACAAAATAATGGTTACTCGCCTGCTTTAGTGGATAACATTTTAAATTAAAAAACATTCTTTGTACAAAATTTATCCTTATGTCAAAATTAAATCCGAAAAATACAACAGTTTCACATACTTAGGTAATATTTCAACAAAAATTGGTAAATGTATTCGATAAATAAATAATAGTACTATTGCCTTTAAAACCAACAATTCGTCAGGTAAACTAATATTAAATAATAAATGTAAAACTCCGAAAGAATTGAAGTCAGGAGTTTATTGTTTAAGTTGTTTAGACTGTGACAAAGTTTACGTAGGTCAGACTGATAAGTCCTTCAAAACACGCATTAGAGAACATCTGTATAGTTTTACCAAGAAAAAAATGGATTCTACATACGCAAAACACTTAATTAATCAAAATCATAATTTCAATTTAAAATATAAAATTTTACATATACAAAACAAAAGCTCAAAATTAAATTATTTGGAGAGGCTAGAAATTATTTTTTTTTGCAACGATTCAAAATTATGGGTCTGGAAGACGGCATACACATTCTGACACTTAAAAAACAATTGATTTTTAATTGTTTCGAAATAACAGTACACTGTTTTCATTAACATTATACGTATACAGTGCAAAAAAGCAACATTTTCACAAATTGTAAATTTTCTCAAAAAGTATAAACAGAGGTATATGATAGTCCCATATCCGTAGACGCCAAATTCAATGAGAAATTCGAAAATGCAGTGACAAATGGGTCATTTCATTTAAAAAAATTGACTTATTCCCCTTTGAAGTTGACTAACTTTAATCACAAAATTTGAACACCCTGTACATTTTAGTTAAAGACCACAATTTTTTTTGATAATGTGAATAGTTATAAATAATTGTTACGAGTTATAAAGTAAAATCTCAAAAATTAATTGAATTACGATTTTTTTTAATGTCAAAAATTTTGAAAAAAATGAAATAACTCAAAATCCATCAATATTTTCAAGGTAATGCCTCTTACAAAATATGCATGAATTCAGATTTTCTATCGGAAAATGTAAGAAAAAGTATGTCATTCCATTTAAAATAAGAAAGTTAACATCTACTTCCGGTATAACCGGATGTAAATCGAACTTGAAAATATTTTTAAAAAAAGCGGCATAAACAATAACCAAATGAGCCCAAGTTTCAGAATTGAATTCGTTCCACTAATTCATATACTTCTAATAGCCCATCAACTTGAAAAACCCTGTATATCTCGAACAGATCGAAGTTTGTCAAATCATCACTTGATAAAGCCAATGTTTGGCGAAACAATATTGTAGTGTCTACGAAACTTTGTGATTTTTAATTAAAGTTCATCTACTATCAACAACCAAATAGGACTTAATCTCCCAATTTGACTCTTGGCCCTTTATTTTGAATATTTCATTTAGTTTAATTTATTTATTTGATTTGGTCATTTAGTTCGTTACTTGTTTATAAATATAAGTTACAAAAGGGAAAATAGTTGTTCTGTTGACTAACTTCTCGCAAGCCAAGCGATCCCCAATCTGCGATACCTTAAAAAGGCATCTAACATGGGAATTCTTTATTAACTTTTAATATATCAAACTAAATTTTAACTAATAAAAAGTAGAAAACCTTGAAGGAATACCTAATAGAACAAAAAGTTAGTGGTGGTCAGTATTCTTTCGAAACTGTCAGACGTGAATCACAATTTGGTCCTCATCAGCAGATCAGTTTATCGGCGAAGACAGCTAACATAACACCGATCAATTTACTTGCTGTCTTGAATATTACATACATACTTAATAACACGACTTTGTTTTAAATTAAAGGCAGAAAAAAAAAACTTGAATAGATGAGGCTATTAACTCTTGTAACTACATTTTAATAAATTAAAACACGTGGTTTTCAGTTACAAAACTTTTATTTGTTAACACACAATAATTATTTCAACTCACAGAGTCTTCTTCAGGTGAATATTAATAAACTAGGTATAAACACAGAGCGTCTTATATACTAAATTACAAAGTAAGGGTAGGTGGGGGGGTATTTTACAATAAGATACTATATCTAAATATTTAGAAGAGGGAAGTGGCAAACTTCCAATTGATTATTTAAGGCTGAACCTTTTTTATTTAATTTGTTGATTTAATAATTTAAATTTAAATTAATTAATTTACCATTAACAACGCCAAATTATAAAACCGAATTAAACCAAATATATCAGATACCTATTAACAATGGTTACTACTATACGGATCTAGTAAGGAATTTATTAAATATAAAATTACGTAAACAAATATTAAACTTTATATACAGTATTGTAACACTTACCTACGCTGATTTTCAAATAAAATAGGAAAATGTAATTCAAATCATACTAAAAACAATATTTCATACAAAACTAACTATTATTTAGGTATTATCATAAAAACCAACAAAGATAAGTCTTAAAAATCAGGAATGTACTTATTGAAATGTGAGAATTGTGATAAAGCATACGTGGGACAAACAGGCAGGACTTTTAAAGATAGAATCAAAGAACACGTTACAAGTTGCTGGAATTTAAACACAATTTTAATGAAAATTTAAAAATTCTCTATTTAGAAAATAAGAGAAAAAAATTAAATCTATTAGAAAAAATATAAATCAACAAATTAAATAAAAAAGGTTTAGCCTTAAACGATCAACTAGAAGTTTGCCACTCTCCTCTTCTAAATATTTAGATGTACTATCTTATTGTAAAATATCCCTCCACCTGCCCTTATTTTGTAATTTAGTATATAAGACGCTGTGTGTTTATACTTAGTTTATTAATCTTTACCTGAAGAAGACTCTGTGAGTTGAAATAATAATTGTGTGTTAACAAATAACAGTTTTGTAACTAAAAACTACGTGTTTTATTTTATTTAGAAAAAAAAAAGCGGCTTCTCTTTTTATTCAGTGTCAATGAGCCAAAAAACTCTTCGTTCAAATATGATATCAAACAGTGCGTAAGTGTAGTTAATTTTTAGTTTACAAACTGTACAGTCCCTTGTAACATTGAACTTACCATAAATAATCTTCTTACATGAAATCCGATCTGTGAGACCTAATAAATTTTTCAGCATCCGGAATTACGAATCTAAACTCTTTAATCCTGACAAGAAGTTCGGGCTGATTCTATTTTGCATACAGATAGTATAAAAAATACATCCCTATAATTTAGTGGCTAAATTTGACTGTTAGTGTCCCTAGGTCTATTATTCGCAACGTAGACATACGAATGTAGGTATATAAATCCGATACTACCTTCCGTTGTCAGACCTACCTTTACAAATCGTCTACCGACTAATACAACCGGTTTGAACAAAAGAACAGCTGCTTTGCTTTTCATTGACCTGCCCTAAAGGAATTTTCAATGAACCTTTCGTGACTTTATTTGATCGTAAAAACAGCAACTGCATTGTTTCGATCAACGACAATATTATGCAAACTGCAATTTCTCGCAAATTATAATCCCCGAGAACTGACATATTTGTGCTTGATACAATAATTTATTACCAGCGCGTTCGTTTTATTATTAAATGACTATCGAACATTCACGTTTGCAACCGAGGGAGATAAAAAAATCAAAGTTCAAAGTCCTTAATGGCTAATTGAATATTCCAAGATTTTTAACATCATTGAAACTCATTTTTCCTTTCTGTTGCAAATTTAAATACAATATTAACATCAATAGAGATCCTCATATTAACTAAGTGCTTATATGCAGAATTTACCAACAGATAAACAGTTCTCAAAAACGTACACCAATAAATAAAATGTTAGTCAGTATCGATAAAGCTCTATCATCAATAACAAAACTCTGCTATTACAATCAATATAGTTTCAAAGTCACTAAGGCTCAATCATCTATATAGCTCTTATTTAAACAGAATGTTTACTAGAATCAACAGAGATCCAGCATCAACAGAGTCCGTCATCATTAATCAGTAAAGTGGTCATATAATTCTAATAGTTGCTAGAATCAATAGAGCTCTCAATATTCATATTGCCAATTTTGGTTTGCTCACTGAGTTATCGAAAATACCTATGGCGTGCTGATGACAACTACAATAATAAGTTGGAAATCGCTATTATCATTTGGTGGTGGTAAATACTAGAATAAATAACACTTTTATCGATATAAAACTTCAGATTGACTCAATAGGTCAAGTCATGGTCTGATCAAATATTGTAATATGCATTTTAAATTGCAGTAATTCACATTAGCCATAGTCAGATCACGATCCACGATTTTATTATAAAACTCTACAATTGTTTATATGTGCTTTTAAAAAAAACTGATTAATCAGTTGAAACAATTGTGGTATTTATGATGATTTCTTTCTCATTGTGACCGTACCTAACACATGGGTTGAAAAGTCCCGGGCCTAATACATAGATGGCGCTAGTTTTATTGCATTCGCCTCTTTTTCAGTTAGTACTAACCTTCAAAAGACAGCTGTTAAAATTTCATGATATTCTATTCATTAGTTTGTGAGTTATTGTGCTAAGAGTGACTTTATCTAGCTACTTTTGTTATTTTCAAAATAATAGATCAAAAATAATCTCGTGTTTTAATTTTACACTGCTTCTTGATGGGAAAAAATATCGTTCAAGTGAAGCAATGAAAGCAAGCTTGAAAAGTGTTATGGAGACTCCGCTCCATCGGAAACAACCGAAACAGAATGAAACGTTGGTTTTCTGATTTCAAACGTGGTCGTAGAGACAGAGACACTGATGATGCAGAACGCAGTGGACGTCCAAATGAGACGGTAACAACAGAAAACATATATTATACAACGTTATTGGAGCATTTAAAGGCCGAAATTGCAAAAAAACGACCGCATATGGGAAATAAAAGAAAATTGTTTCATCAAGACAACGCACCGTGTCACAAGTTAATCAAAACAATGCCAAAACTACATGAATTGAACTTCGAATTGCTCCCACATCTAAAAAAATACTCCTTGGCAAGAAATTTCGCTCGAATGAAGAGATTATCGCTGAAGCTGAGGCCTATTCTGAGGCAAAATATAAATTGTTCTACAAAAGTGGTATTGAAATGTTAAAGCGGCGCTGGAATGATTGTGTTGCTCTTGATGGAGATTACGCAGATGAATAAAGCCAATCTTGAACAAAAAGAAAGGTGTTTTCTTTGTTAGGTCCGGGATTTTTCAGTCCATGTGTTATAGTGTGAACCGTGGCATATTTGACTTGACCTGTAGATCGATGTATTTATTAGTGGAGTAACGTTATAAATATTGATATAGGTAGAAGGCCCATGAAGAAACAGCACTACGACTAATAAATAACAAAACCTTCAAATCAATAAACAACTGCAACAGTAAAGTGTAATTTTAGCATTTAAATGAAATACTAAGATTGATCGTTTACAGTGACTAAACTTGGATGTAATTTTTATAGAAACGAATATCGTACTATTGATCTTTACCATTTACAACTTGTTTGACATCTTCGATTTGTTATTCCTACGCATTGCTTCCCTCATTATTTCTCATACATTTACTTGCGATAAAGTCATATATACACAATGCATATGCAAGTAGCCCGTATCTCCAAATCGAATTTAATTATTGTAAATATAATCCGTATGCAACTGAACTCTTATCAACTTCTGTATCACCCCGTCCATGTACATACACATTCAGTAACCATCGAAATGGGTTCGTGTAACAAGGCAGCCCAAAAAGAAAGAAAGAAAATCTCCAAGTCACCACAAGGTTTAATTATTTAATAGGCTCAACATATACATGGACATGTGATCAGACAGTTTGATAGGGGCGTATAAATTAAACTGGAATGAGCTAGAGGGAGTCTCACCATGCAGAGGAGAAAGATTTTAGTAAAATTAATTCTATCACAGTGAAGGAGTGTTTACAAATACATACACATACGTACGAGCATGTTGGCCTACATTTCTTATTAAATACGAAAAAAAAGGCTGCAATAATTAAAATAAGTGATTTTGCAGTAATTCGAAAGTAAACTGAGGAATCCAAAGGTGGTGCGAAAAGATAAACTTTTCTTTCACTTGAAATAATAGAAGTTTATGTTTATTTTATAAAACACGAAGGTTTAGTTGTAAATATTTATTAGTACGTAAAGCGTGCTGATGATAACCAAAGAGTTGGACAATTAATTTCATTTTGGTCAGTTTTATTATTTATTTTTATATCCCACTAATTTTATTTTATGTTCAACAAATTCCTGTTTTTGTTCAGTTCAAAAGCGACTTGGGTTGGGGTGACCATTAAACGATCAATTAAATAGAGACATTTCGTCCCGGATCGATACAGTTCTATGGATAATATTAAAACGATTCGATGACTCATGACACCCACTCTCCCCCTGCTTCTATTCTTTGCGGCTCAATTTGTACATGAGCAGGCCTTGGTGCGGTTTGTGATTTCAATGTCCATGGAATAAGAGAGAGCTCTAGACAGTGTGACATGTAATTATCCACGCCCCAGACGAAACACCATTTCTTTTGCTCTTGTCGAACAGACATACAAACATTAAGTATACACATGGACGTCCATACTTGTATAACCAGCAATCATAAAACTGCACGAGTGTTTTCATCGACAGTTCGTTAATATAATAAGCATCGCTAGGAACGCCAAAAAGGAAAGAAAAATCTTCACGATCACAAAATTGAGTATTCTAATTATGGTAATCCAGGTACAACCAACCCTAATGAAAGGAAGATAATTAGAACAACTGTCAATTGTGAAAGACGTTACATATTGAAACTTATACATACTGATAAATAATATAAACACTGTAGATTCAAGAAGTATATCTTCATTACAATCCCTACAAATTTGTTTCGCTAAAACATTAGGGTGAATTTTCGCCTTAAGAAACGATACTGTTTATACAATTTACCAATAATTAAGAATATGGATATCTTAAAATTTCAATGTGCTAGAGCTATTCTGGAGCTAGATTCCAGTTCGCGTTCGAAAATACATTAAAAATGATTCCCCTCATCGTATTATTTCTGTTCAATATGCCACAGCAACGTCCTCATTTTTGAAATTTCGAGAGCACTATTATAGGACATTGAAAAAAACACTGTTGCAAGGTTTTACACATTTTTTTAATAAAACTTCTCTTACACTGTTTCGGCTTATCAGGCCATTGTCAAATAGTTGAGTAGAAATTAACTTAATCTAAAGAAACGTCACTATATATACATATTTAAGTAAATGGGGGTAAAAGCAAATCATATTATTGGAACCGGGCTAAAAATTATACTCTTAGTCATATGTATTATGAAAAAAGTTTCGATAAAGAACGCATAAACTGGACCTTTATATCATTATAAAAATATAAGTACAACAATTTGCAAAAGGTTAAATAAGTTAGACATCAATAGTATATGTTCTAATAAAACAAATTTAGGCAAAATTCTAATTAATAATAAAATCTTAACAACAGACAAGCTTCAAAAATTAGGTGTATATGAGATTCAATCATCAGATTGTTCATCACTTGTTAATACTATTAAACAAATAGCACAAAACAATGGATATCACACTAAAATAGTAGATCACTTGATCAAACTTAAACTAAAACAAAAAACCCGACAAACTTTATACAATGTAAAAAACGAAAAACCTGAAAACATTTTTCATTCACTACAATATGTACCCTTAAAAGTCAAAAAATTAAATCAAATTTGAAAAAACACGGTATTCAAGCAATTATTTCGAACAAAAAATCTCTAGGTAAGCTACTTGTTAATAATAAACAAAAAACAGATATCCTTGATAACAGCGGCATATATAAATTTTTTTGTAAACAATGTGATGCTTTTTATATTGGACAATGTGGTAGAGCTGTTAAAACACGTGTAAATGAGCACCTATATAGCATTGTGTCTAAGAAGAATTGTACAGGAATGTCAGAACATGCTTTAAATTATAATCATAATATAGATATAGATAATACAGCCATATTACATATCCAACATAAAAGCAAAAAATTAAGCCTTCTAGAAAACCTAGAAATAAGAAAAGCTATTTTAAATAAACAGAATATAGTAAATTTACAAACAGAACTGTATAACAACAATACACCCCTCCTGTTGTGTAATTTGGGTAAAACCCAAAACCAGGTATAAATTAGATAATACCTATTATAACTTTAGTATAATTTTGTTGTACTCTTGAAAATGACGATATTTCGTCGAAATAATATTGTCGAGTTGATAATAAATTTAGTGAAAATTAACCAAGTGTTTGTTTTATACCTTTTATTTAATATGCATTTTCACACTGAATGCACCGTACAAAACTTAAACTTTATTAAAAAAGTAAAAGATTAAACCTGTTAGAGAAATTAGAAATTCAAAATGCAAAATTTTTAGCCCGGTTTCAATAATATGATTTGTTTTTACCCCCACTTACTTAAATATGTATATATAGTGACGTTTCTTTAGATTAAGTTAATTTCTACTCAACTCTTTGATAATGGCTTGATAAGCCGAAACAGTGCAAGAGAAGTCTTATTAAAAAATTTTGTAAAACCTGACAACAGTGTTTGTTTTATTTATATGATTATTCAAAAAGAATGTAATCAATTTCAATGTATTCTTCGACGGTATATTCTATTATCTAGCCCCAGAAACGCTTTATTTTTATCTTGTCCAGTTCAATAGCGGATATGATTGGCTCAAAATAGGAACGAGTGCCTATCCAACCAGTCTTCGGACTAAATGTAACATATGATATATATATATAGTTAAATGATCGCTAATATTTAATAGGTTACACTCAAAATATCACGAATTCCTACGTGACCTAATTAAGAACTTAATGAGGAAAAGGCAATACTTTTCCATTTTTTACGTCAAACCTAATTGTGTATAAAAAGTGATGTTTTTTTTATAATAGTAATGTACTTGCTAAGTCTTTATGTTATAATTGTAGTAATCTGTTAAATTGTTCTTGTGAAATAAAAATTTAGTTTTTAAAAACTGTTTTTGTGGAACGAGTTGTTTAACTATATTTATTCTCTTTTCTCCAACTTGAAACTTAAAATAATTATTGAAGTTAGTCCACAACTACCAATGCAATACACGTCTAGCACTTTCGACAAAATACTGACCAAAACCATTTTTTTATTTTTGTTCTTAAGCGTCCTTTGACAAGTTAAAGTCTTTTTCAATGTATCAAAAATGAACAAATTTCTATACAGAATCGAAAAAAAACTAGTCAAGAAAAATGAACTCTCAATTTATTGTTTTCTTGTTAATAATGACATCGAGAAAATCCTTTTAATCTTCGACTTAGGAAATGTATATTTCATTTTAATCTAATGTCAAATATTCTAGACCAAATCAAATTAAACTTATCCAGAACACGGAAGTAACGAAAAATTACCAGTAGTTTTGCCATAATAAGAGGAAAGTTTCAATAAAACATTTTCGCGGAAACAGATTACGATAGCTATTTAGGACCAGTCGTCACTTGAATCGTTTGTTTGCCAATGATTTACGTTCATTCACATTTAAAAGACGAAAAAAAGTCACCGTAAATAGTCGGCATGTGTATCGATAGAATAAATATTCGAAACAATAAAAAAGGAGGAAGTTTATACAAATAATCCATCAAACAGATCGCGTATGCATGAACTGTTCTTGCAGCTGCGAATTTCACGACGAGGAGATATTTAAAGTCGTGATTTTAGCCGTATAATTCTTCCAGACATGAAATACTGTCCAAAAACATGGCGTAACTGGGGCAAAAGGTGACGTGGTAATTTTAGAACGAACGTTGTATATTATACTCCAATTACGTAATGTCTAAAACTTTAGTGCAGGAAATGTGTCTGTAAAAAACAGAAGGCTGCAAATTGTAATTGAAACAGGCAAATTTTATACTAAAAAAGAGGGGCGGACTGACCAATAGGTAATAGAGGATAGATAGTTTTGCTTTACGTTGCCTCACGACAAAGACTCAAAATGATACTGATTTAGCCCTGAAGTTTTCATACATTCTATTGGAGAGAGCAGTTTTATTTAATTCTGTTATTAGAAAAATAATATTTTATCACACAGATCACAATGGATACTAAAATTAATTAGATATGTCATTTCTGAGGTAATTTGCATAATTTGTAATCTGGCTTCAGAATTTCTTGAGCTTGTCAGAATTTTCATATTCTAACCTCAAAAAATGCAACTCTCTTTAGTTGTAGTAGTTCATTTAAGCGGTATCTTTTATCGTGGAATTAGAATTGCCTTTACACATCAAGATGTGAAATATATTAACTCTAAAATCCAAATGTTTGCTAATTTGGTTGCTTTAAGCAAAAAAGAAAAGGTTTTACCCTAACTAACCACAACACTTTAAAAACGCGGATACTTGTTCCGTCCACTTACACATTGTGAGCATTTTCAATGCAAGAATGGTTGCTTTAGTTTTAAGACTAAGATATCTCGAAATTTCAATGTGCTAGAGTTATTTTGGAGCCAGAATCGAGTTCGCGTTCGAAAAATACATCGAAAATTACTCCCCTCTTCGTTGTCTGCCCGCTGCTATTTAAGTAATTACAAATTGAAAAGTAGAAGGGGGGAGTTATAGGTGGTTAGTTCTAATTGATTGTTAACTAAGTTAAGGTTATTTAATATAGCTTTCTTAATTTCATAATTTTCTAAGAGACAATTTTCTTTATTTGGGAATGTTTGAATGTAGAAGTTTGAAATTATTTGCATCTATGGAATGACCTGACTCAATACAATGTTCAGCTATCCCACTGGAATTACATTTTTTGTTTCTTATAACTGCATCATGTTCTGAAATGAGTTTACCGATAGCCCTGCCTGATTGTCCGATGTATGAAGCGTCACAATTGTTACAAAAAATTTGATAGATACCCGATTTTTTAGACTGGGGACCACTAACATTAAGATTACATATCATTAAACTAATTAGTGGAGTTAGTTTCGATTATATTAGAGTTGAACTTATTTTGTAAAAGAAACTTGTATTCATAGCTAAAGTTATTAACATATTTGACAGGACAAAAGATAGTTTTTTGTTGACAAAGGGAAGAACTGTTGTACAATATGGTAAAAACTTGTTTTTTCAACTTTTTATTTAGTAATTTATCAATAGTCAAGAAGGAATAACCATTGGAAAAAGCAATGCCTTATTAAGCCGAAACAAATTTGTCATGTTGATATATAAACTAGTGAAACTTGTCCTTTTATTTTCTTTCTTGTGCTTCGATGTATTTTTCGATGGCGAACTCGATTCTGGCCGCAAAAAAGTTCTAGCACATTACAATTTCGAAGTATTCTATTTTGGAGTTGATATATTTCAAAATCATATAAATGATAAGTAGGTACCTACCTCTGAAATGACTTAAGTATTTTCTTAATTCTTTTGACGTTTTACTTTACATAGTAATGGTCACAAAAAGGCAAAAAATTGCAGTCTTTGTATTTCGAGGTTAGGATATATCAAAATCCTTACGTGTTGAGGCAATTCTTAAGCCAGATTCGGAAATGGCCTGAGGTAGAAGGGCTTTACTTAGTAGATTCTCATTTAGAGAGATTCCAACCCTACCCAGTCGTATCAACGGCTGGGTGTCTTTCGAAGATTCTTTTTCTTTGTAACTTCCGATTTTGTTGACATGAGTTATTGATAAAATAAGTTATGAACTAATTTAGATATAAACAAGATCTGATGATCAGTGTTTTTTTGGTATTTGTTTTAGGATGAATCCAAAGGATTATGAAATAGTAGTAAATATTAATAGATGACGACATAGCGTCTGTAATACGATATTGTATATGAATATATAAATTATTATAAAATGAATAAATGGTGACACTAAAATATTATCTCTAGAATGCAGTGGCACATTCATTTCTAAAATGTATAAAAAGCTGTATAAAATAAAAAGAGAAAAAAAATTGATAAACTTTGAATAAGAACTTCCAAATACTTCTCGGCCAATTATACGTCTGTGGCTCTTCTTCGATTCTCTTAAGAAATGCTTTCCGTTAAATACTCTAAAACCTCAACCTTTATTTGGTCATTTAACTGGTTGAAAACCATGCATTCTGATGAAGCATTTGCAGAAATTCATTACACTCCATGTTTGCATTTTCTCTAAAGAAATTTTCTTGCTTCAGTCACGTCTGTTTCCGCTGAATATTTGCGGAAGACATTTCAGTAATGTCACGATGAATCTGTTCGCAAAACGGGAGTATCGTACATCAGAGGTATGCGGAAGAACAAAACGACACAAACAAAATAGTCGTTAGGTAACCAACCAACCAATGAAGTTTAAGATTTCATCAACAAAACGACTCGTTGTTGTTTTATTTCGCCAAGTTCAATAAACCTAACACTAGACTAGTTCATCACCAATTGAACTATTATTATTTAAATGACAACCGATGTCCAAACACCAATCTACTACAAATGTATTTATAAAGAAACAAAAGCATCATTACTAACAACGTTATGATTATTGCGATACCGGAACGTTATTATTATTAATGTATAGCCGAGACAGCTGTTTATTTTACATAAATAATTAGATAAATAAATAACATTTTTGTTTTTAATTGAATATAGAATTTTAGAACAGTACTTGCAGACTTAGCAAACATTGATATTTGTGAAAAGAATCTAGTAACCAGCAGCGACCTTAAAAGGTACCTGCAGTTTCTGTGTACCTATTTGGGTAAATATTGAATATATCATAGTTCCCTAGGCAAAGTAAAACCCAAGGGTTTTAAAAGAAAAAAATCTATTTTTTGTCAAATACTGAAACCGGGTTTGTAGAATAAATATTTGAATTCATAGTAGAAGAGGAAGCTATGTAACTGGAAAATACCTTTCAGTCTCAAAATTCTATCTCAAAATGTCTTTAGGATTCCGAACAAGTTCGTCTAAAAAATTAAAAATTAATTATATTCATGTTCAGTAAATATTAAGAAAGTCAACACAGTGAAGTAAGTAGAAATAATGGAGCCAGTTTTTGATATTGTAGCGCTTTGAATGTGATGTGGATTAGAATGAGATTTATTTAAAACAATAATATTAATTGTGTTCTGGCTTAACTCTTGGTGAAACATTATTCAAAATATTTTATTAATTCATTTTATTCCAACAATATAGAATTCACTGAAGAAAAAGAAGTAAATAAATCTTTAAAATTTTTAGACCTTACCATAACCAGAAATGAAACCCATCTCAGTTATGAAATTTATAGAAAACCCACATATACAGACATAATACAGATTTTCAATCGAAACAATCTCAAAATATAAAACTTAGCTCTTTTCACTCTTTTATACATAGGCTCTTTTCGATTCCCTTATCCCAAAATTCCTTCAAAAAAGGAACCACTATTTTGAAACAGATCGCAGCTAATAATGGTTACAGTAGCCACCTTATCGAACAAATGATAAATAAAAAACAGAAAAAACTATTATACAATCAACTCTATCCTAATATAACAAGTAAAACAGACAACAAATTCTGTTTTATTAATTATATACCTAAAGTGGGCACTAAAATTCAAAATAGATTACTAAAACATAATATCAGACCAATAGTAGTAAACAAAAAGAATTTAGGTTCTCTATTAGTAAACAATAAGGAGCGACTAGAGAAAACCGAAAAAAGTGGTGTATATGAAATAAAATATAAAAATTGCAATTCCATATATTTAGGACAAACTGGTCGTTCAATAAAAACACGTTTAATTGAGCATTAAAAAACAATAACTCATCTCTCCAAAAATACTAACTTTGTAAACCATTTCGTACAAAACAATCATACAATAGACATAAATAATTTCAAATTGCTACATACACAAAATAAAGGTAAAAGATTAGATTTACTAGAAATCCTAGAAATTACAAGAGCAAATAACAATAGAAAAATTTTATTGAACGACCAAATAGATTTTGGGGTTTCCCCCTTATTAAAAGTTGTTACAGGTAGAGAAGACTTAGAATAATATTATCACTAATAAAAATCCAGGTATTTCAGTCTATTTAAGAAAAAATTTTACCCATTCTGATTTAGTTACTTTAAAACCCTTTTATAATGGCATAATAGCCGAAACATATGTTAGAGATTTTTCAAATAAAAATTGTGAAACAAAACCAAGTGTTTATTTTCTTGAATTTATTTTATTTAAAACAATATAACATTACAAACAAGTTCTTAAATACGAGACAAGAACGCAAACAAACAAAGAACATTTATACTTAATAGTTTAATAAATCGAGTGAAACATTGATGTATGCATTTTTATTAACCGCATTTCATTTAAGTACCTAACATTGGAGGCTTCTTCACTTTCACACTTTTCGATTTAATGACATTACAATGACAATAAATGTCAAATAAAACGAAAAGAAAACAAGAAAATATAGAAATTAAAAGCAATAAATTGAACCGATTGTCTGTCCATTAATATCTTTAATGGATGTCATTGCAATATTCAAAATCATACTCTTATCGCTTTAAATGAGATAAAATTTGTATTCCAAATCGCATCTCCTATTATAATTATTAAATTCAGTCTGATTAATTATTCTAGATAACCAGTGTAAGTGCCTCAACTGAATATTTAAAAATTAAAGAAAAAATTACAAGCGTTGCTCGGGTATGAATTGAGGAAAATTTTTAAAAAAATATATTTATAAACGTATATATATATATTGGAACATCCATAACATTCTCGAACATTATGTCATTTTCTTACATTTTTCACATAAAGATAGGTACACTTTGCTACTCAGTAATGAATCTATTCTAAAACATTCTGAAACAATTTCGGACTTCTTAATAGAAATCAAAGTAACAAACCACCCACGCACAGGCACTGCTACTAAACTCCTTTACTATCTATGGAATACCAAAGGCTATCTACCACTAAATCCGCGAGTGAGAGGTAATGGATAGTTGAGGTCAAATTTTGGGGCAGTAATACTATTCTACACATAATTTTGTGTCTGTATATCGTCTGTATTATCTTTCTCTCCCTAACCAAACCACTCACCCATTTCCACGATTCCTGAAAGGAGCCTTGCCAGCACGAATAGCTGGTGGGAATGAACCAAGCAAAAGTTTTTAGTTTTTTTGGGATATCATCCGGAGATTCAATCATTCAAATTAATTTCTATTTCATAATTTTTTTATGTAAATGCTGAATCTTTTATATGTTAGATCTAGTTACAATTAACAGTTAAAAGTGTAAATATTAATAAATGATTTAGAAACTCGGTGGTAGTATTGTAATTTAGTGGTATTCAGATAACCGTAGATCTCTTAGCAATAGCTATAGGGATACAACAGAGAGATTGCGTGTGGGCCAATTATTCAACGACACCCGACACGAAGTTATCACTTACATTAACCCTTCTTGCCTACCCTTAAAACGATGTAACCTAACCTGCAATTTTCGTACGTTACTTACACTGTATTTTCTGTACTACGATTGAGTTCAATTGCTGGTGTCGTTACTTTTACTCAAGTAAGTAAGTAATTTAGAAGTACGTCCCTGTTAAAACTATATAATAAAAGTATGAACATTTGGTTTTCGAAGGAACGCGAGCGTAATAAAGTTCGGCAAAGAAATTCCACACATGTTGCTCCACTTTTCATTCGTCTGGTATTTACACACATTTTACCATCGAGCAACCATTGCATTAAATCGACCAAACAGATGTCCGTTCGGTACTTTTTCCATTTAACAAAAACAACATGTTTTACAGATGTAAAAATAGTAATCGTAGACAACTAATTACAAAACTGCTTGTAACGTGTAACACTGGACGTGTCAATCAAAGATCTGGAGCTGCAGCTTCAATAATTACTCATCACGTTTATTTCATAAACGATCATTCTTCTCATAAGAAATTCATTCATTTAATAGAGAATGATTAATAATTGCGCTGTTTATACATGTTATTATACAAGTCCATGTGACAAAAAAGTAATTGAATATTTTTCGAGACAATGACTAATATTGTAATGATATAGAGCGTTTGGTTTCATTATTAAAAATCTTATTGCAATGACAATTGATGAAAAATTATATAGCATTAATCAAAGGAGGCTTAATATCCACAAAAAAATAAATAACTTTTAAATAATGAGACACCAACAATAAAATGGTACACATTAAGTAAGACAGAATACTCTTTTTATGATGGATAGTTGATAAGATCTTTAGAGTTGTAAAACGTATACATTTTTTAATACGACATTTTGATAATTGATAAAAGAAAGAAAGAAAAATACATGGTTTTATTTCACAAATTGTATTTATTCGCACATATATGATATTGTCTCATCTGTTACACCATTCTCAAAAGACGGGAGTATGGTTGATACTAATCTGATCTATACTGCATTTCAATAATCAAATACTATTTGTAGAAGGTAGATTTGAGGGAGAGGGACAGGGTGAAATCGATTTGATCATTAGTAATAATGTAATTTTTGTTTGCTGCTTTTGTTATTTCTACCATTTCGAGTAGAGTTTTTCCTCTTTTAATGTTACATAATAATTTGAAAGTACCAATATTAACTAATTAATTATTGTTTGAGATACAATGATCAGAAAATTGTGTTCTATCATCTGTTTGTAAGATTGATATTTCATGTTCTTTTAACCTATATTTTAGTACCAGCCTGGCCGATGTAAATGGCCTCACAATTTTTAAACTTTATTTGGCAGACACCGTCTATAGAAATGACATGTTATTTACGCACTGAAGTACATTATATATTTAATATCAACTGTACTCCTGTCTTTTGAGAATGGTGTAAAAGCCGAAACGGTATCGTTAAGTGAATAAATACAATTTGTGAAATAAAACGAAATGTTTTTATTTCTTTGTCTCTTTATTATATAAAAAGCTAAAGATTAAATATGAGGAAAAATTGAATTTAGTTCAGCAAATTTTCTGGAAGAATCATTAACTAGCATGCAGAAGTCAAATACTGATACGAACAATGGACATTGCTAAAATATGCTTCCCATCCGATGTAGATTTTAAATAACTTTTTATAAATTAAAATTTTGTCTATGATTCGAAAATAAACTTCTAATTTTCCTTCCTCTATTGGATAACTCCGGAAGCAGAGTATTTCCATAATAATTAACACAAAACGCACAAAGAACTAACGAATCCAAATATTTAAGTTACAATTAGTGAGTCCCTTTACAATTTTGTATTAATGTAAAGTACGCCATTCTAATAGTAATAATACATCAGTATTATTAGCAGTTAATTAGAATGCGAGAAAACTCGGTTGAAACTTATTAGAACTTTATTCTACCGTCAGCTACAAGTCAACTGTCTATTTTTTCGTGTGAGGGGTACTTTTATCCCTTTTAGTAAAAAGGGACTTTTTTCTTATTTCCTCAAAGCATGCAAAATATCCGTCACTAACGATAATTACATTACTTAACTGCCGGAAAAGAAATATGTTGGATACAGTCAGGCTGACATTTACCTAGACAGTAAATATTTGTAGTGACATGTCATACTTAACAATGTATACTATTTCATAGCAAATATGACAAGCAGGTAGCCTTTTTGTTTCCATATTTCTTATTATGAATAAGGAATAATAAATAGTATTTATTTATAATGAATTTGTATCATTAAAGATCGAAGATCGATTACAAGTTTATTTATTTATTTTCATACCCATAAATAAATGCTGTTAGGTACTAAATATACGAAAAGGGAAAGGAAAGATATTATTAGAAATCGTGTTGAGATAAGTGCACCAAAAAAATATTTACACACTTTAGGTAGATAATTGTTTACGATATCGTTCTCGCCCTTAGCTAATACTACATGAAAATATTTATAAGGATATAGACTTATGTAAATAGTGCAACACTAAACGGGAATGATTCAGAAGATTATAAAAGCAGGTTCTAGAAATTCAAGGATGTTGCTTACATTTTACATAAGGGTGGGTACAAAATGTCACATTCAACATTTTGTTTATTTACATGGAAAATTTTAGAAATTAAATTCTGAGAAGAGGTTCTCTAAGAACAGTAATTAATGATTTACATATTGTATCGAAGATATTTTCTCAAGGTATCGTAGATTGAGGGTCGCTTGCCATGCGAGAGATTGGTCAACGAAACAACTACTCCGAGGGTTAATACCCCTACCGGTATTGAATTACACTGTTGTTTCTGATGGATTCTTCGGCGAAGATATAACATATTCAAAAAATAAGGAATTAAAATCCTTATTCGTCTAAATATTAAGATCAAAGATTTCACAATTGGGACGCGTCCTACCAAGTAGGCACAACGAACCGAAAGCCATATCGTAGCATTAAAGCCAAACTCAATACGTCAAAAGCCGCATGCGGCTACAGAGCCTGACTTTGCCGACCTCTGCAATAGAGGAATTTACACCAATGTTCTAGGTTTTTTTTTTAATTCGATTTTTCTCATACGTGTTTCATAGTACTGAGGTAATCCAATAATCATAGAATTTTTTCGCCCTATATCCCTCATCCAGGATCCGTCACTGATTTAAGAGGAATTTAAAAGTTTACGTCAGAGGGAGTGCTTTGTAATACAAAACAATCCATAACAGTCCAATCGACAGTCAGCCAAGCCGAGTGGACTGCACGTGAAGAACCGACTCCAAAGCGTGGAAAGACGCAAAAGTCGAGTCGGCTGGCAAGGTTATGGCATCAGTATTCTGGGATGCTCATGGTATAATATTCTTTGACTAACTTAAAAAGGGGAAAACCATAAACAGCGATTATTACGTAGCGTTATTGGAGCGTTTAAAAGACGAAATCGCGGAAAAGCGGCCTCATTTGAAGAAAAAGAAAGTGCTCCTTCATCAAGACAATGTACCGTGTCACAAATCAATGAAATCGATGGCAAAATTCAATGAATTGGGCTTCGAATTGCTTCCGCACCCACCGTACTCTACAGATCTGGCCTTCAGTGACTTTTTTCTGTTCTCGGACCTCGAGAGGATGCTCGCAGAATAGAAATTTCGCGCCGATGAAGAGCTAATCGTAATCGCCGAAATTGAAGCCTATTTTGAGCCTAAAGACAAATCGTATTGTAAAAATGGTATCGAAAAATTGTATGACCGCTATAATCGTTAAACGTTGTATCGCCCTCGAAGGGAACTATATTGAATAATAAAATCAAATTCTATCAAAAAAAATTTTTTTTTACGCTAGCCTATGAACTTTTCAGCCCGCCTGTTAGATTACACCGTAAGAAAACAAAAAGGACTAATTTGAAATTTCGTTTGCCATCTTTAATTTATTGGCTAAAAATAGATAATTTATTTTTTCTCAGGCAGACATTTTGTCTGAAGACCGTAAATTGTAACTATAATTTATTACTTGTGTATGTAATACTTCTTGTGTGTCTGCACATTTTTCTAGGTAATATTATGTATTATGTATGTCGCTTCACCTTTGAGTCGTTGTCTCCTTGCTAATTCTAAAAGGTATTCGGTCCCTTTTTATACCCCCCAGGAGGGCTATACCTGATCGGTCCTTTTGAGATGACAACAAAGAACTGTAACTAGATACCTAACGGGAATCTATGCCCAGACCCAGACCTAATTTTGTCCTGTCTAATTTTATTTATTTTTGAAATAAAAAATTAAACGATTTCATCTATATCTAATGAACAATAAATATCATTTATCATGTTTTTAATTAATAACGATAACACTACTTAGAACCCGATTGAATTATATAATCATTTACTCAACAAGTTCAAAAATATTTGCTAAAAATATTGTATATACAGACATAAATAAAACCTTACAAACACAAGAGCTTTATCATTGACACGTTATTTTATCAAAGTATTTATAAAAACATGCCTTATAATTATGAATTTATCTAACTCACTAGTAGGAAAGGTAACATTTTGCAGGTAATATGATTACTTTAGTAGGAAAACTGAAATATTTACAACAATTTCATTTTTAAGTAGATATAGCTATAATTAATATAAAATAAATAATAGTAATTTGAAAACCTCTGGTTGCTATCCTATGGGGGTAGTGATGTATTATTTTCTAGTTTTTAGGTTATCATAAACAAATTATTACTATCTTGTAACATTCAGTTAATGTGAATTTAATTTTTCTGCACTAGTTAAAATGAATCAAATATAAACCAGCCATCTAGAAAAAAAAAAAATGGTTGTAAAACTGTAATAAGAAATATGTTGGATAAACTAGACACTCTATTCAAGTGAGGTTCAAAGAGCATTTAGCTCACGCTAGGTTTGGTAAAACAGAGAAATCAACATATTCTTACTGAAAATCATAGAATAATACTGACAATCATAAATTAGTTCAAGAAATTAAAAATAATTGCCTACAAAGGTTCTATCCCTCATTCTCCGCTATTTAGTATAACTTAATTTGTTTTGTTATTATTTTGTAAGACCCACTGAATGAGACTAATCAATGTTCACTGGACAATAATATTAGTCAATTTTTATATCAGTTAGACTACATTTTTGAACTATTTACTGTATTCTATAACACTTCCAACTTTTGAGTCTTCTTCATACTCTATTTGAACTCGCTTTTAACTCTTGCATGAGTACACACTCATGCTGCATTTCGTATACAAGGTATGCAATTGCAATGAGTGTTTGAGCGTTTAAAATTCACGAGCAATTTCCACGCGAATAAAATTGTGGGCACATATCATATAGAAGTATGTTAACGGGAGGTTCTTATAAGGACATATAAAATTAATTAAATCAGACGTAAAATGCCTTAGGTAAATACCAACTACTATCGTTTAACAGCTTCTAGACTGAACAATCTAAAGTGGAAAATAACATTTTACAGAGCCATAAAAGACGCTAACCAAGGGTTATACAAAAGCAGCTGTTTTAAATTCCAACCGGGCACCGCGACCCTAATTTTTATCAAATGTCTCTTTGCCTTAATGCTACTTTAAAATAACGTCACATTCAACACTCGAGAGCCGCCTAAAGACCTTATTATATATACGCTCATTCGTTCGTTCGGTCGTTCACAAACGACTCTCGAAGACGCCGAGACGTATTCCAGAGGGAATAAAACAAGAAAGACAAAAAAACAACAAAAAGGCAGGACAAAAAATGTTGAGATATAGAAACGTTTACTGTCGCATTAAAACGAAAACAAGGAAACTATGTATATGTTTTTGGTTTTATTTGTCTGTGAAATGTGTTGTTTTAAAATTACCATGTAAACAAGGCAGGCAATAAAATTAACCAAGGCGAAACTGTATCAAATGATGCAAAAAGGCTCCTAGAAGATGTTTACCATTCTTTATTTAAAAAAAACAAAATTATTCAAAAAATTTCCAATAAAACAGTAGAAAATATCCAAATGGATCGAAAGAGGAGTAAAATGGAATCGAATGACAAAATAAAAGATATGTTAGGTGTCATTTGAAAAAAATAAAATTATTCGTGTTTGAAGTTTTTAAATTTTGGATTTTTTTCTGAACGTCCTGTACAAATTATAAATCTTAGTTTCGGCATGACATTAGCCTTACGACCTGGCTATAAATAGTAAAAATTTCAACAATCTAAGTCATTTTTTATGGAAGTTATGATTTTTTATATGGGTTGCGGTTTTTTCACACGAATTCACCGTAAAAAATATACCATTCCATTTAAAATAAGAAAGTTGAGATCAATTTCCGATATAATCGGAAGTGTCCGATAGTTAAAATTATTTTAGTTAAATAGATCATCCCATTCAATCAATCAATTCAAATCTATAACATTCTTGGTTTCCCTAAAACCTAATGTACCACTCAGTTTGAATGACCCTGCATATAAAAGGCGAATAAATGTTGCAAAACAAATATGAACACAAGTAACAAAAAAAAACAAGAACAAGACAGAAAAATAATAATAGTAGACAATAAAATATAAAATAAAACAATGTAGATTATAAAAGCAGAAATAACTTAAATAGCTGGTAGACTGTGTGGAGATATGAAAAGAAAACTGTTGGGTGCTTCATTCCCACCAGTTACTCGTGCTGGTGGGCGAGCAGTCTCTCCAACACTGTGGTGCAAAGCCGGAGGATAGGGCGTAAGGCCCTCTTCAGCCTCCTTTCAGAAATCGTGGGAATGGGTGGGATGGATGTTAGGGAGAGAAAGATGAGACGAACGAAATGAAGACACAAGAGAAGAGGAAGATTATTTGTGGAATATTACTGCCCCAGCATTTGCCTAATTGATCCCAGGAAACCACAAAAAACTTGGATCTGAGCAGCCGAATCCGGGTGGAGATAAGAAATTTTGAGAGTATTTATAGGACAGAGTTACTAGTAAAATAGATGTTATGTTCTACAAAGAAAAGTACTAAGAGTAATAGTTAAATTTTTGTAACGGTGCATTTTCACTGTTTGCTTTGATTTCATTCAATTTAACGTTTATAATTATTTAGATACCTTATCGAAATTGGTGTACAAATAGAAAAATAGCACGCAGCCTGTGAAAAACGAATAGAAGCACGTGAGCCGTGTGTGTGTGTATGTGTGTGTGTACAACAAATTATGTTAGTTAACGTAGACAATATTATTGACATTAGACATTACAAATACTATTCTCATACGACTTTAATTTTGTTTTTGAGAATGAAAGATTAGAGACCGTCTACAATGTTTAAAGTGACGACAGTCAAGGTTACTCGTGGGTAAACTTGTAGGCAATGTAAAAACCATTCAATTTAAATACATTAACTTAACCGTCTAATTTAGGAAGCGAATAAAAAACAAATTTGCCTAGCATTAAATTAAAAGTAAAACTATTATGGTATTCAGGACAGAGGCCAGTCGTATTCTGTAATATTTATAGTTTGTATACCCATTCGCATTCAATCCTATTGTATAGATTAGACAATAAGAAGTTCCACATTAAAAACTATCTATTGTACCTATACAACACAAAAATTAATGACATATAGTTCAAGAAACACGACTCATACAGTAAGTAGATGATGTTATTTGAATCAACAGTTTCTAAAATTAATCATCAAAGGAATCTATTGTATATTTCTTCAACTAATAAAAAACAAAACTTTTTGTGTTTCATTGGCACCAGCTACTCGTGCTGGTGGGCAGGCAGTCCCTCCGACCTACACTGTGGTATTCAAAGCCGGAGGATAGGGCGGAAGGCCCTCTTCAGCCTCCTTGCAGAAATCATGGGAAAGGGTGGATGGTGTGGCTAGGGCGAGAATGATGAGACGGACGAAATGAAGACAGAAGAGAAGTGAATGATTGTCTATGGAGTATTACTGCCCCAGCATTTGCCTAAGTGATCCAAAGAGAAAACTTGGACCAGAGCAGCCGGACCTGGGTTCGAACCGCAATGATCCAAAGCATTAGACCACGCCGTTCGGTTCAATTAATAAAATGTTACACTATTCTTGAGTAATACATATAGCCATTTTGATATCGATTAAAATACGTTTTAAGTTGGAAATATCAAGTCGAAAGAAAAAGTGTAGCCCAGCTGTTTCTTTATACGTGAAAATACAGCTTATATAGAGAAGCCTTGACGGTTTGTACTAATTATCTTCCTGGCCTAATTAGTCCATAATATTTTACATTTAACTGTATAATAATGTGCTAATAATATCTGCAATGCTATTGTAGGTAGGTTTGTATAACAAATCAGTGGAACTATCTCCTTCGAAAATAAGACATTCTGCAATTAGATGAAGTCGAATTAAAGGATAGAACTAAATAACGCGCTTTCAAAAATTAGATAGATTCTAGCTCTACTTTGTGATTGATAACTTTAAAATAAAATCGAAATACTTTGTTTTATCACTATATTTAGTTAATGTATACGCTTCCATAGTTTTGACACAACGAGTGTCATTATCAAACAATTCGTAATGATTGGAACCTAGAAACTATATAGTGATAAAACAATGTATTTGTGGTTTATTTTTAATATTTAACGCACTTTTAACTTTCAATGTGAGGATGTTGTCGATTAATTTAAATCGTTAGTTTAAAATCGTGATTTTTTTGATAATGGTACCCATCATCCGTTCAAATTCGGACGGGTTCAAATAGTTTAATATTTTCATCAAATACGTATTCTGTATCTTAAATAATCCATTCTCTCAATATTGGATTTAAACTACCCAATCAGATAATTAAGGTAAATATTACCCTCTCAGGTGTTCAATTTTAAAGAACTACTTCTTTGTGTATCACTGTGTCACAAATGGAAGTGTCTGTTTTCACCTTTAGTAGTTTAAGCTCAACCCTGATTATTTATTTGACGGTCTGGACGTACTGTAAAATTATTGAGCGATAGCGTTTACGTCATCAACACAGTTCGTATGATCCAATCCAACAACAAACGTCAGCAGTACATTGAGCATTGGTCGTTTGGTGTTTTGGAACGACACAATAAAAGAAATATGCGTGCGTGTGTAAAGTTTGATATATAGATGATGAAACTCGCGGTAGAATGAAGAAAAATAGAAGATAAGAAGTGAAAAAGGACTTGATTGACTGAGTTTATCTGGATGAGATTGACTGAGTTCGAGTGACTGACATAATAATTCTCGTTCAAATGGTTTTTATGAACGATATGATAAAATAATGAAAGAAGTTGGAAAGCCGTTTCTCAGGATTGTAGTTTGGCGTTATTCGAAGTAAGGATACTGGGAATTTAGGGAAAGTGACCGCAACGAAGGAAATTAGCGTAAAAAAAGGGGTCACTGTCTACTGGCGAGGGTAAATGGGTGAAAGGGTGAATATTCGAATAACACCAACTAAAGGTACAATAGGAAAAGTTTGAAAAGGATTTGCAAAGAAGTTAAAAAAGAATAGAAATTTGAAGAACTAGATACGCAAAAATAAAATGTGAAAATAACAGAAATTAATAAATATAAAATTACATATTTACAAATTATACAAAAATGTCCTGGCAGAGGCGAGTGTTAGAATAAATGTCACAGAACTAACTTGTAGTATAGTATACGACAACAACATAGAGGCAATTGCCATCTTGATCAAAATCAGGAATAAAAACAATTTTGATCAATAAAACTAATTTAAAAAGCATTTTAACAAACAACAAACAAAAAAACCGATAAATTACAAAAAAGTGGTATATATAAGCTGAACTGTAAGGATTGTAATTCTTTTACATTGGTCAAACAGGTCGTACTTTCAACATACGTTTAAAAGAACACGAAAAAGATATAAAAGACAAAAAGGTATCTACAGGCATAAGCCTACATGGCCATAAAATCGACAAAGATAACTTCAACCTATTACATATAGAAAATAAAGGTCAACGTCTAAATATTTTAGAGCAGTTCGAAATTAAAAAAGCCTTTAGAAATAATTGTAACATAACAAATGATAAATCCGAGTTCAAAGACACACCGGTGATTGACCAATTTCTGAAGAATTACAACCCGACAAGGGTTTTTCCCTAAATAACTATACCTTTGTATAACTACCTCTAATATACTTGTACCTGTACATCTTATTACTTGCAATACCTAACTATAAATACTTTTTGACTTTTGTATAAATAACATTAAGTTACAGTTTAAATTTAGTAAATATCTATTACTCTTGAGAAAGACTTCGGAAGTCGAAACATATGTAGAGTGTGCTAATAAACATATTTGAAACATCTAAAAGCATTTTGTTTATATAATTTTCATTTAATTTAAACGATGTTTCATAATTATCCAACACACAATTGAATAATTCAACCACACGTAACATTTTATTAATATTACTGTACTTATACTGTTTTTAAAATCAACATCTTGTATATTATTTGCGGAAATTTAATTAACCCAAATAATAAGACGATAATCAACTTCAAAGTCTTGGAACAGTAGATGGCCGCAAAACAGTATCCCATTGTATGTATGTACATGTATTTTGATACGCATGTATAGCTGCCACGATTGCGTACAGGATCTTTCAACTCAACTTTTATTAATAGTAGAAGAACGAAGGCGGAATGGCCAGGTTGCCTTTTCTTATCGGCACAGCATACATAAATTCATTCAAATACCTGATTAAGGGGTTCTAAAATCGAATACCTACAGTCGCTAGTTTTGATGTGTTTCGATATGGTAAAAGCAACGATAATCGCACGGACTTCTATTAAATAGATTTATATTTAGTTTATGTTACAATCATTTTGAACAATTATGTGGTCAAGGATCTTCATTCTTTTATTACTTTAAGGAAAGATGTAGGTACAGAATTTTCATGTTTTAAAACACCTATCGTAAATGTTTCAAAGTAAAAATAATAAATCAATGATAAAATAAAATCCTATTCAGAATTAATTTCTTTCAGTAGGGTTAAGTTAATCCATCGCCGCTCTTATTTATCATCCCACTATATTCGTTCAAAGTTTTATTTCCAATTTTTCCAGCACATGTAACAAGGATTCATCTTCCTTTTAACATGTTCGACATAATCTTTCATGCTCTTTCATCCAATACTTTTAATATCTTAATAAAACTTAACGAGTTTGTGTTGAATTCATTGTGAAACATTTTTACTTAATATATTTATAAAAAACACAAAACACTGTTGGAAACAATGTTGTTAAAAATTTGTAATAAATAAAGTGAAACTATTCCAACAGTGCTTTTATGCTTTTTTATAATTTTATACTGTATCTCACTTTGTGTTAGCTTTTTATTGTGGCTCAAAACCCAAAAAAAATAATAAAACACACTCTCACCTTTAAGATGTTAGGTTATAATTACGTAGGTCGTCCTAATTACATTGCAATTCACGTCAATCCATGTTTCTTTAAATTTTCGGGTTGTGAGCTGTTTACAATAAACTAATAATGACATACGTCTACATATAATAATTAATAAAGAACGCAAATGTTTCAAAAATGTTGCCTTTTGTCACTACGATATTTCGTGGCATGATGGCATCGTTATACGAGGCTGTATCAAATATAAACGGGACTGTTTTTTTTTAAATTACCGAGATGAGAATGACGTGGTAGTAGTAGATGCGAAGATGGCCTATACCGCTAGTGAGAAGGGAGAACCAACCATAATTCGCTTCAGTACGAAAAGAAACAATGACCAAGGCAGAAGTGCATGTATCCGTGGAGCAACGAATAATTATTAAGTTTTTAGAAAAGGAGAGGGTAAATCCAATTAAAATTTTGCGGCAATTACAGGCATAGTTCGGGAACAAAACCCTGTCAAGAACTCGGGTGTTTGCAAGGCACAAGGAATTTTCTGAAGGTCGTGAAAAGATCGAGAACGAGAACCATGCTCACCGTCCAAAGACAAGTGTGACCGGAGCCAACATTGAGGCAGTCCGAAATCTCATTCAGGGAAATTGACCCATAACTCTCTGGGAAATCGCTGATGAATTGACCATTAGTTATGGGACTGTCCACGGGATCGTAACAGATGACTTGAAAATGGGTAGTGTTGGGTTCTCCCACTGTTATCGGAGGACCACAAACAACATCCACTGGAGATTTCGCAGCAATACTTCAATCTATTCCAGCAAGAGGGTCACCTGTGAAGAAACATGGGTGCAAAAGTACACGGCCGAATGAAGGCAAGGACCCGCTTGTCGATCGGAAAGGTAATGGCAACAGTGTTTTTGCATCCGCCGGGTGCTTTTCACATTGGCGTTCTCCATTATCGACGCACGATTCTGATCTATTAGATGCCGCGAAATTGTCATTTGGAAAGACAAGTGTCATCCTTCCTCATACGGCCAATGCCACAAAAGTAAAACCCGTTTATATTTGATACACCCTCGTATCCTTGAAATTTTCAATTTAATTATCAATGTTCAAAGATCCTTTCATTAAAAGATATGTTCGTTTGTCCAGTATGCACTATGTTGCAATCGTCACATTCCAACAGACCTCGCATGTATTGTATTTTATTATTTGGTTGTCAATCTGTATATTTTAATGAACATTCTATGTTTGAATTAATGTTAAGTGTTCCCGTTCCCAAAGTCCCCATCACCGTTTGCGCGAAACAACTATACTATATATACCTCATTACGTATAATATATTATACAGTGCGGTTTTATACGGTTATTGGCAAGAAGCACATTGTAGGTACGCCATACCTCTTAAGGTATTACAGCAACATTTGATGTTGTAGTTTACCATTCTTGTTTGCGTCGTCGCCGCTACGTCGCGTCGTGATTTTAGACAAGGGCGAGATGTAGTTGGTGTACGTACGGGTCTAGACGACAAGCTGCATGTTTTTGTCAGAATGACATGAGAAAGAGAGAGACCTGTTTCCGAAAGCAACGGGCAGCGGATTTAAGGCAAATGTACTACTAGTGGTGTAAGGACAACACCTTTGCTTTAAGTAAAAACTTTCTTATAAGCTTCAGGAAATGTTGCAGCACAGCACAATCGTACAAACCGACCGCTTATCGCTTTATACTAACGTTCACTAGAAAGAGGGAGCATTATATATATTTCCTCTCATGATACACAGAGGTCTTTATCTACGACTACCTACAGATTGCTTGCTTATCACTTCCGTTTTAAATTATACAACTTACAACTTAATGTAGGCCAGGTGATTATTTTATAGTTGTTTAGATGTAGATGGTAGATTGATGTTGTAATTAATATCGGTGGTTCTTTTTATACATATAATTACAATATATACAGTTTATTGATGATAGTTAGAAAGAACCTTTCCCGAGAGAGTATTGCGTTTTGTTTTTTAATTGATGATAGTTTATTCATAGATATTTCGAACTTAACTTGAATATTGAATACTTGATTTGAACTGCTTGAATTAATTAATTGAAATCCCGATTTGAACTCTTTGACTGAACTTGTTGAACTATTGTAGTTGAACTCCCGTTTCTTTGATTAGATGGATAATTTATGCACTAGTTGGTAAGATGGAAAGGGATGGAGGGTTTGGTTTAGATAAAAGAGAAGAGTGATGAATGGTCAAAAGTGAGATTTAGAAAATTGTCGGTGTGTCTCTACAGGAATGTAAAAGTGATCGGAATTTGGAATAAATTGACGGACGTTATGACATATGGATAACAGTTATAGTAATAAAGTTTACTGCAAAATATATGGTAGGTTTACAGGGGTGCAATTGGAAAGGGACTCGAGGGATGACTGCAATTGAAAATAAGCAGACGTAGCAGCTGACCAAAAGTAAAGTTTTGACTTTCACAATAAAAAAGCGTGGGAACAAGATAAATAATTATTTTATATAACGAAAAACTAGATAGTCGTCGAAAGACGCAACACCTACTTTTGTATTATCAGTCAGTTATAGGTACTCTTGCGACTGTATTTCTTACCAAAAAATCATCAGATAATGACTAGGTATTTTAATGTAACGAATGTATACGTGTGCGCGGTGAATCGATTAATACTGACGCACTCCAAAGGCGGCACGTTTCATGCCGATCGATCGATGCCGAACAATAGACGCTCGAGAATATTCTGTTGTTATAACAAGTCGTTTTCTTTGGAAACCGGTCGAAATATTTTCGCGTCTTTTCTAGTAATTTCTTTCGGTAAATATATACCCTCGTCTCCGGGTCAGCGAGACAGTTGATTTCCAGACGCGTAACATAAATATTCAACGGCGAGATACAAAGCGATATAAATAAATACATTATTGTTTATCAGATAAATAAGTAGTTTAAGTTTGTTAGTAATGTTTAAATGATTAAATAAATAGTTGTAAATAAATAATTGTTAAATAAATAAGTGAACTAAAAAATATGTTACAATAATAATCTATTATGGTATTAGCGTAGGTATTGTAAACCATATCCTTGAAGCTATCTCGACCAAAGATACAATATTCTGTAATTAGCTGACCATCTAAACGTCTAATTAAAGGGTGAAACGGGTTAGTTACGCTTACTTTCGATATCCAGGGTGTTGTCGTTTAACCGAAATTTTTAATTGAAAATCGTGAATTTTTGACTTGTCGGGGGTGTTTAAATGTCAATAGCACGTCATAATGGTGACTGATAAAATGTGGTTGTAGCTAAACTTTCGCTACGGTTAAAATGTTAGTTTAAATTTGGACGGGTGCAACTAGTGTTTTAATCATTCTAGAATCCGTAACAACCTTTTGAAGGAAACTGCTTGTGCAAGACGGTGGGGTAGTATCAAGGTTGTGAGTAAACAAAATCGTAAATATTATTTCTGATTTTTTTTACATATACGTTAACGTAAACATACAACTAAAACTTTTGCAGTATTTAATTTCAAAATTTTTACAACTTTATAAAAAAAAATTGTGATAGTTTTGAACAAGATTTTTTCAGTTTAAAATATTTTTTGTCCTTGTCGACGGTTTAAGCATTAGATAAAAAACTTCACTTCTAACATTGTTAGTTATGACTGAATTTTTTCTGTATTTAATTTTTGTTTCTGCAGGGGTTGCATCTAATTAAATTTATTTTAATTTTAATAAACTAAGTAGTACATTAGGTATTATGAACTAAAACAAGGCAATAAATAAATAATCCACTAAAACAAAACAAAGCCATTCATATAAAAGAACAGACTGCAAACCAATGCGATTTTAATAATTTAATAATAATTAAGTAGGCCCCTAATAATCAATTATAGGCTGACTAAATTCATACTTTTTGTTTTTTTGCAATGTTTTTTTATTAGTTCGAAATTAGTCAAATATCACCCATCTAGTACTGACTATTCTTTAGTGCCTATATATAACATTTAGCTTTTCATTCACTAATTGCAGTTGTTGTTATTAAGCCAGTACAAAAAAGAAATACTTAGAATTTTCATATAAATTTATAGGTAAATAATAAAATACATACCATATACCCTTTATAAAGCTTAGAAATTTTAAAAATATCTTTGTGTGTATTTGTATGAATGTAAAGTTAGTTTATAGTCATAAATTAGTAAACTTATACGATGTTGTAATACCAAAAAAAGTTTTTCTATTTTCTTTTACTTTCGAGAATTAGGATAAAAGGGTTAAATAACTGTACACAGTACATAATACAAATATACTTACTAAATCAAGATTTTGTATAAACGACCAACTGTCTTAAAAGTTCTGATGCCAAAATCTATTTAGGTACGTAAAAGACTACATCATTACTTCACACACAATACCGCTATACGAAATTGAAGTTAAAACCGTAAGCTTTATTTTTGAATGAATTCGAAACTACTAGAGCGTGAACAGTTTCTACTATGAAGAAAGGTTTTCCATTGAAATATTTAATTCAGAAAGCAACATTCCTTCTTAAAACTATCACATTATAATCATGAACGAGGCAAATTGAAGATGGATATTTCTAATTATTCACAAAAGCCGCTAGCACGAACATATACGGTCTTCAATGGTAAGGAACCCTATTATGACACAATCTACCCCACAAATACTTTCGTGATTTTACTGATATCTATAGCAAAAACGGCATTCTTATTCGTCTATTGGTTTTGACGTGTATCATGTTCAAACAGATAAAGTAATAACGGTATCTTGTTATCAATACATACGTTAGTTATTTTAAAACAAACAGTGTTCTAAGCTGATTATAATGAAAAACACCCTACCACGTAAATTGTAGATATTAGAGCTTGACTAGTTCATTTTGTAGCCCATACAATAACCCTTTGTAAAGAAAGAATTCGCAATATTAGCTAGTAAAATAAAAACTTTTATTTAGACGAAAAAGTTGCTTTAATACTTAGAAGAAAAACCCAATAGAAAAGGTCAAAAAAACCGAAGTCGAAGACATCCCCAGACTAATTTTATTGGAGTGTCAAGTATTAAAAGTTTCAATATACTCTATTTAAAGAATTTACACAAGAGCCATTTACAATGAATTAAAAAAACATATTTTTCAACAATAATAATTTTGAAATTGAAAGGTATTCAGAGTTATCGTGAATACTCGTTATCATACGATTATTTTTTAAAAGTTGGACATTCAACTATCGCAAAGTTATTCATGCACGTTCCATTTCATTCTTGAGTATGGAGGTTAAGGTTTGATTTGCAATTCTAATCTCTTATTTTCAATCACATTAACCGATAAACAAAATAGTTCAAGCATGGATTCAACAGAAAAAGGTATACTTTACGAACGAGCATTAAAATCACTCATGTTAGAAATTAGTAGTAATAAAATAAAACCCGCATGTGAAATAAGCGCAAAAAAATAAAAAAAATGAAACAAATAAATTAATGAAAAAGTTTGCAAACCTTAGTAATTTGTTCTTCAAAATTTTTCATCAAAAAAACAGATTTTGCATTTTATTGAAGATAAGATTTAAAATTATATCAGCTGGATTATATACCATCAAAAATTTTATATAGTTTAAAATTGATATAGATTATCAAAATTGTTACGATTCTTTATCGGAAAATCATATGATTTCCTTCACAAAATCAATTACAATCCATTTTTCTTAATATCTACATAACATTGTTCATTCCGTAAGTTGAATTCGCCCAGGTAGGTACAACATCTTTTTAATGAATGGAATTGGTGTTTCTTATTGACTACACATACCGGTATTGAGAAGCAGGAACAGAGCAACAAGCGTGAAAATAAACTTCTTCATCTTTGGCACTTCAAATAAGGAAAATCTAATCCAAAACACGAATATGTCACTGAATTAGTTTTACTATCGGTAGTAAAACAAGTTATTCGACTATTTAGTCGTTGTTTAATTCAAACTGAAGAAAATTGCGAACGCGCGTGTTATAAAATACGCGTTTACGTTCTACTCTTACCGACAAACATTGACTGAGCGCGCTTACCGTCCTGATTCGAAGATCTGAGTGTAATTTTGAATCGCGAGCATGCGCTCCAGACTCCTATTCACTGCCATTTCTATTATACAGGGTGTCTCAAGATCCTAACCAAATCTCCCTAGATGAGTTATTGATATATGTCAATTATGAGGTTAGGTTATGTAACCTAACCACAAATAATATTGTGATTATATCAAAGATATAGGGAATGGTTTGAGCCTCTTATTCGGCAAAGTGTGAGTGAGACAAAGCGAACGCGTGGCCAGCAGTTGTCTCTTTCTAGAATTCTAACCTAAGATAACAATGTTATAAACTGACCATTATCTGCAAATACAGAAAAGAGACGGGTATAGGCCACACATTCGCTTTGCTTATTTCTACAGAATAGTCAATTTTGTGAGGTTAATGTTCAATTTATTCTCTATGTATAACAGTAAGCAGTTACTTTATGTCTTTGGCGGTTGTAAGTATACGGTACTACCTTCGCCAACGGGATGAAAGGGTAATAAAATCTACAAAATTTTTAGATATTCATTCACAAAAAACCTTTAGTTCAATTTTCGAATTTTCCATAAAAAACTGATTTACAATTTTTTGTAAAATAGATATTTAAAAAGTATATATTACTATGAAAGGTAGTCTGTCGCATTTTATTGATATTTACACACTGTCCTTAATATGATATTAAATCAATTTCCTTTTATTGCCTATGGGGTACTGGTGAAAACTAATACGTTCTATATCGCGGCCAATATCTGGTAATTTTGATAAATTTTTGACCACGAACTAAATGTTTATAATTGATTTTATCTACTGATACTTGATGAAATTCCATTATATAAATAATGAATAAAAAACACTTTTTCGAATTTCACAGTTTATTGTTTATCACTTGACAATATTGTTTCGCTACACTGTAGCTTCTTCGGAAGTTATATCTAAACTTATGCTATTACAAATATTATTCGCTTATATTCTAACCGTTCCAGGAGGGGGTGGGAAATGAAATAAATTTAGTAATGAAGAATTGTTGACATCAGTTTGTTCATTAATAATATTAGGGCTGTATTTGTTTGTATTTATTTCTAATTCTTCTAAAACTATTAGTCTATATGAATTATTTTCTGCATGTATTATTCTAAAATCTTTATTAAACGTTTATTTATTATCGTTTAAGTGCTAAACTAGACTAAAATTATTAGAAGAATTAGAAATAAATAAAAACAAATACAGCCCTAATATTATTAATGAATAAACTGAAGTCAACAATTCTTCATTACCAAATTTATTTCATTTCCCACCCCCTCCTAGAACGGTTAGAATATAAGCGAATAATATTTGTAATAGCATAAGTTTAGATATAACTTCCGAAGAAGCTACAGTGTAGCGAAACAATATTGTCAAGTGATAAACAATAAACTGTGAAATTCGAAACAGTGTTTTTTATTCATTAAGTAACTAGATGTTTCTTATTTGAAATAATGTTCCATATAGAAATACACTATAAATAGATTTGGCAAAATTTTTTATCACAAAACTTCGTCAATATTGTTTTGGGCAAATTATAAATTCCATGCTTAAAAATAGATCGTGATAAATTTCCTTATCTGTTTCACAATTTGTTATCATCCTAGCTCCTGAAGACGTGTAGTCTTGTTGAAGACAAAACGTTAACATTATTCAAATAAAAGGCATGAACTTTTATTCCATTTATTAAAGCAAAACCTAAGTGAGCGACACACACTGTAAATTTTGTTTCTTAGAGGATTACTAAGTGAAATAAAAAAAAATGATGCAACCAAGAGAGAAGTCATTTTCGAGGTATCATTTGGCGCTGAATTATGATGTCACCTCAGTATTGTTTTAGCACATCGAGATTTTGAAATATTGTAACTTCAAAATCCAAATATTGCTGATAGGACAATTCTGGAACCAGATTCGAGTTGGCCTTTAAAAAGGACACTATAGTGGACCTTAACCTCTTTTTAGAGGACATTATAACGGAGAGTTGAAAAGATGTTTAGAAAATAATGTAATCATTGTAGATGTATCCTTCGATTGCCAACTCAAATCTCGCCCATGAAAATCATCCGAGAAAACCTAGTATCAAAACCAAATTAGCATTGTAGAACGATGATTCGGGCTTGTAGACGTTTCGTCGGCAACTGCGGCTGACATCTTTAGTAGGTGCTGTGTTGACTACGTGTGCGAAGATTATACCTCGAAGTTTCGGCAGCGACTGACTCAGTCAGTCACTGAAGATGTCAGCCGCAGTTGCCGACGAAACGTCTGGACGAAACCGTTCACATCAACCACGGCCTACAATCCCGAATCATCATTCTACTATGAATTCCGGCCGTGAAGCTTATTCTCAAATTAGCATTTTTTTAAATCTTTAAGTTAAGATATATTCAAATCTGAATGGGTCGAGACAATTTCTAAAGCGAAATTCTAAACCAATTTAAAGAGATAATCCAGAGATAACTGCTTCCTTGATTATTTTGTAGTTTTATGTCAAAACTCAGATATGCAGATATCAGATTTGAACTCAGCCTCGGTAAACTTCGTTCGAAAGTGACTTCTAATCTTAGTTTCCTGATTCACGTTGACCTGTACAATGGTAGGTGTATTAAATAGTTTGTAGATACCTAAGACTACCTGTTAACAGGAAGATGATTTTTCATGAAGTGCATGATCTCACTGGCAACCCAACTGTGGAATTACTGAAAACGTGACTAGAATTAGTTATTCGTAACGTAAATTTCTATCGGTTAACTAATTACTATTCCCGTAACGTTATTCATTCTTCATTTAAATGAACTAAGCAAACCGCAAAACATTAGTAAGCGTGGTGTATATTTTTTGATTAGTCGGATCAATGTAACTACTTAGTAGCAGGGTTTTTTTTTATTATGATGATAATGACGTTGATGAGTATAATGAATATGTGGAAGAACGCTGATTAACAATAGTCCTAATTAACCTTATCAGTTTATCCAATGTATTGTCTAGTGCAAACTATCCGTTCTTTAGTTACATTATTTTATAGTACAATTCAGTGAAAAGGCGGAATTTGTGTCTTTTTTTATCATTAAATACAAGACAAGCCTTATGGCTTCTACAAAACGTATATGTGTTTATGAATACAGATACTTTTTGGACTTAAAATTAGGTGTTGGTGTTTTAATATACCACTTACTTTGTTGATAATCTATACTTTACACAGTGGCGGCTCGTGGTCAATTTTTCGGGAGAGTCAAAATTGTCAATTCTCAAAATGTCTTAACTGATTTTTATTTCAAGAAAAACATGATGTCAGAGGTGTGACAGCCACTATTGGCTAAAAATAAGCACACATGTGACAAAAAATATTAATTTCACCACAAATATATAAGTATATAACCCGATCTACAAAAAACTGCTAACGAACAAAAACACCTCAAAAAATACCGTATTTTCCTCGCAGCGGCTGTATAACATGTACAAATTACATCGGGAAAACTCGGCTGACACTCGCCTCCGTTTAAAGCAATGCGGTCATCGCTGGCTGCCAGCCCGGTTTATGCGAACTGCCAACGAATATAAATCATTAATCAAATCAGTATTCAGTACCACCAAGGAGATGTAATGTGGTGAGTCGCGCCGGCGTTGTTGCGGAATCAGTAAATAGGTCGAGTTTATACGCTTAGAATAGTTAGCATAAAAAGGAAAAATCCAAATTTAAAAGATAATGAAAAACTAAAGTATACTGATGAGAATATTTATCGGAGACTGTGGCAAATTACAAAAAATAATTATAGAGACTTACCCCTTTACCACAAAAAACTACAAACCGCGGACACGTGTTTCGCCCACTTTTTATGTGGGCATTATCAACGCAAGACTTGCGGTTTGTAGTTTTTTTTGTTAAAGGGGTAAGTCTCTCTAATTATTTTTTTTTAAAGTATACTGGATAAGAATATAGGACTGTTATGTCCTTCACATTGTTTATTAGTGATGTTTTTATTTTGACATAAGGCTTTCTGAATTTCTAACATATTCAGTAGTCTACCCTTATCAATATAATGTAAAATTTTACAATTTATCTTTGATAATCGCCTTATAAGCCGAAACAATATTGTAAGAGATTCTTACTAATAAATTTTGTAAAAGTTTAGAACAGTGTTTCATTGTAATTATTTATTAATTAATATTTATGTAATTACTAGATACAAATTGTCCAGTTGGACTCCGCACAAAAGTACCGAAGTTACAATGCTCTGGTCTAGTACAATTTATTGTAAACATTAATTTGTCATAGACAAAACTTTGTGATTAATAATGGAACATTTTGGAGAATTTTTTAGTAGAGGTTAATTTTAGTGCATTAATGTTGATATTAATTTTTTCCTATTACAGATACCGGCGAGGACGTAACAGCAGTAACAAAATTTTCTTCATTAATTTGAGATAATGTATAGTAGAAAAAAATTAATTTAAAAATTACTATCAACATTAATGTATTAAAACGTTATGAATTCATTAAATTCGATCGATAGAAATTTGTCGAATTAATTAACCATTCAGAGTAATTACGAAGAAGTATGTGCTCACTCCTATCTGTAGAAAAGAAAAAAGAGCATCAATTAATTATATAATATATAATGTTATGTATGTAACTCTTGACCATATCACCAGCCTGCCCTCTCGTGTAACATATTCGCGAGCTACAACTATTATCTAAAAATTGTTATTTTATCTTCTTTTAACTGTCGCTATTGACTATTGTTTATCTAATTTGCGTTCCGTTTATTCTCTAATAATTTGTTTATTATTATTTGAAGTCTCAAATTAACTTTTAACCTCTGACATATATAACTTTTGCCTAGTTTCACTATGAATGTGCGTTACTGTTAGTTTTAATAGTTATTATTAACGATGCAAAGAGAAAGTTGTCAATTAATTCTTGTAGATTTTAAGAAGACAAATAGAATATATGGCTAATAAATTGTTCATTTCAATTGAGATTTATTGAATGAAAATTGATTGTCAAAAAGATGTATAAATGCTTAATAATAAAATAAATAATTCAGTTAAAATTGATTTAATGTAAACGTATAAGGATAATTTATCAACTGATTTGAATTTTGCATAAATAAATATAAAAACAGGAAGTTAACCGTATCCGGCGCCTTCGCCATTTTTTGATTTAAATCAATAAATAACTAATTAATATAAACATGGAATTAATACATACAACTACTTTATTATATATATTTATATTTATTATATAGCTTGTAAAAGCCTTTTTGCCAGCACCCACCTGATGATACCCGATAGGTCGAAACCGGTCGGGGATATAGGTTTCGGTGAGCTGTGCCTACTGAGTAGGACGCGTTCCAAATGTGGGATCTGTGATCCTTTATAATTAGACGAAAAAGGATTTTATTACCTTCTTTTTTTGGATAAATAACTAATTGATGTGGATCAGGATACTAAGACCAAAAATTTCATTTTCGAGGTACTTGCAATGCTGGGTCTAAATTTCTAAATTTTTTGATACGATGATCGAAAAATTCACAAAATTACAAAATAATTTTTGCTCCATGATTTTCTTGAAAAGTTGTTTCTAGACTAATTTGGGGTTGTAGAAACCAAAACTGACAAAAAATATAGGTAATTGATGTTGGAAGCGATATATTTGACTTGGAAGTAGTTTATAGGTATCCATTTTACAGAGGTTCTGAAAAAATTTTATAAAATCTAAACCGTCAAAAGTACCTACACCATTGCAATTTGGAATGAGCATTCATAAGATATCAGTCATTAATAGAATATTAATTATTGAATTAATTTATACCCACTAAAATTACCTGATATTAATGAGGAAAAATTTGTTACTGCTGTCACGCCCTCGACGGGACTCAAACCCGGGTTCTCTGACTTTACGCGCCAATTCAGTAATTAATATCGCATTAATGTATTTAAATTTACTTCTACTAAAAGTTGTTCAACTATTTCATTATTAAAGACATCAGTCATTAACGCCTAAGATGCGAAATAAGAATACTTGGTCGTGTTTTAAAATACGGTGTTCCCAAAACGGGCAATGGTTTTTTGAGCTTTTTTTACTTATTTTTTTCAGAATGCCGTATTTAAGAAACTGGACAGCGTTTCATATTGCCCTTTTTAGGAGTTGTAGATTGATATCTAGTGAAGATATCTAAGATAAGATATTTAGAAGATATCCTTAAGATACCTAATGAAGATATTTAGTGTATCTGCTCCATCTACCCAAAAACTAAAGAAAAACGATGTGATTTTAAATTAATAACATATTTAAAACATGTATCAAACAGAATAGTCTCAAAGTTGAAAGAAAAACATCTCATTGTAGCCTTTAAAACAAATAATAATTTGCTTAAATCTATTAATAACAAAAAGGATAAAACACCAAAAAAGTTAAAAAGTGGGGTTTATAAACTAAAATTTGGGACGTGCACAGCATTATACATTGGTCAGACCGGTAGAACGTTTAAAGAAAGGGTTAATGAGCATGTGAAGAATTATAATAGGAAGTCAACAGACAATAAGCACAAATTTAACATAGAAGACAATTTAGAAATATTACACTTAAAAAAAAGGAAAAAAGTTAGATATATTAGAAACAATGGAAATAAAAAGACATATAGACAACGAAAACGACCCAATTTTGAACGAAATATAAAATATACATTCATCCCCCCTAATAACAAAATTTATCAACTTCTTCCCCCACCGGTAAATGCGGATATAAATATAGAAAAACAACCTCGACTAAGTTACAATTAATACTTCTTCTGAAGATGCTTATGTTAAAGTGAAACAATTGTAAAGTATAAAACTGATCTAAAGTGGAACTGTGTTTGTTTTTTCTCCATGATTTTGCTGAAAAGTTGTTTCTAGACTAATTTGGGACCATAGAAACCAAAAATGACAAAAAATATAGGTCATTTATTCGGAAGTAAGCTATTTGATTTAAAAGTTTTTTTTATGAAGTAAGGCATGTAATGCAGATGAATACTGATGAACTAGTCAGGAATGCCTGATGTTGAATTGATTATGTTTTCCTGGCCAAGATTTGCTGATTTGGATATCCATAATTGTAACAGGTCAAATCATCACCTGATGATGTCACAGTGTGGTAAAACAATACTATAGTGAATTTACAATAAACTATTCTTGAAACGTTAGTGGTGTTTATTTGGTTAAAAATTGTTAATTTTTACATTTGTAATATGTGGCATAAAAATTTCCGTAGAAAGAAACTCACTGATGTTCACATAATCATATTTGACTAAAAGATTGTAAGTAATTTGAAATTTTGATTAATTTATCTCTAAGCCATGTTAGCTGAAATATATGTATATGTTATCTTTTGAAAATACATTGTTTGCTTCCAAGAATTGTTTATTGAAATACATAATATCCTGGCATCCGTACGTAGATGATGTATTCGCCGTACGGAGTGGCACACAAAGACAAATAGACTCATTCTTGAATTTCCTAAATAGTTTAGATGTTAACATACAATTTACTATCGAAACAGAAAACAACAACAATTTAAACTTCTTAGACCTTAACATATTATATATATATTGATATATATATTATTGATATTGTTAATGTGTTCTTTAATCCTAATCCCAATAGCCCTCTCACTCGGTCCTATGTAAGACACATACCAATTTTTTTTTATATAAGTGAATGGAAAACTAGATTTCAACATCTACAGGAAACGAACAAGTACAGACACAATTATTCTATCAGATTCATATACCCGGTACAAATAAAATATGCAGAATTCCATTCTCTTATAAATCGCTTATTAAACATACCCCTTAGTGAAAAGAATTATCATAGGTACTGAAGCAAATACAATAAAAGTAATCGCCAAAAACAATGGCTATAACCCAACTATTGTAGATAATCTAATTGCACGAAAAAATAACACAATTGTGTCTAAGTTAATGTATATAAATACTTCGAAATCACTCTTTTACCCTAATAAATTTCATTGATAAAATCAGCATTAAATTTGAAAACCATAGGAATTCACGTAATAGAGACCAAAAACATCAATCTTAAAAATTTATTGGTGAACAACAAACCTAAAAAGGGAATGTTACAATAAAGCTGTATTTACCAATTATTTTATAAAAATTGGGATGTGTCTTACATAGGACAGAGTGGGAGGGCTCTTGGGATTAGGATTAAAGGACACATTAACAATATCAATAAATAAGTTTAAAATACGGGATTTTCAGAACATTGTATCGACTTCGGGCACAATTTAGATCAGGATAATATCAAAATCTTACATTGTAAAATATCAAAAAAGTAGAAAACTAAATTTGCTGGAAAACATAGAAATCAAAAAATCCCTAACTCATAAACAAAATTTAGTGAATAATCAACTTGAAATAATACCTGAACTATCCCCTCTTCTTATATGTGAGACGTAGTAGGTATAAATAAATTTAAATTTTAGTAAATTTTAATTGTACTCTTGATAATGGTGTATGACCGAAACAATTGTTGAGTTGAACCGATAAACTAGTGAAACATCTCATTGTGTTTTTGTCAACATTTATTTTAATTTATGTAACTAGCATTTTATTAACTGATCTATTTAGCCCTATTGTATAAGCCACATTAAAAATAAATATTTTTCACAATATAACAAACAGAAATAGAATATGAACATTATTAAACTTCAAAATCGTTTGTAATATGTAAAAATTATGTATTTTCCATTAGTGTTCGCTTTTTAATAGCTCTGCTACTTTGCCCGACATAAAATGCGTCACCTGTATATTATCTGATTAAAGTAGCAAGTTCTCTGTGCTAAATGACATAAAACTGTTTTTATTTGAACATTACTTAATCAGGTACCCATAATCATTTTTCTCAATTTCTTATCGTAATTTTATGTAAATATATCTACATCAAAGGAATCGACACCGAAAGTGGTCGTTAAATTTTACTTTACTCCAACCATTATCAGAAAATGCATTAAACATTGACTTTATATATGGTTTCACCTATATGAATGAATATGACTTGAATACAGTACAGCGCACCTCCTAATTGACAAATTTAAAAAAAGTGTTTCAAGTACAGATAAATTAAACTAAGTGCATAAGTAAGTAGAAAATTACTATTTTGTAACTATGCATAAACTAATAATGATAATAAGTAACGAAAACTTTAACCGTACACATAACAATTATCATAAGTGGCATGCAAATGCTCATTGTGTATTAATGTGTACATATATTATGTAAAAATGTATTAAATTTTACACAGTAATATATGAGTGATAGTTGATCAGTTTTTTAATATATAAATATATACATCTATACATATAAGTAAAATTGGAGTGTCTGTTTGTAATATTAAAATAACCACTTTTTACTAAATGCCTATGGATGTATACACGGTACATATACCAAACTAATTTTTTTTTATATCCAAAAAGGAAGGAATTAAAATCCTTATTCGTCTAAATACTAAGTTCAAAGATCTCACATTTGGAACGCGTCCTACCATATTTATATTTATATTATATTTATAATATAGCCTTTAAAGGCATTTCTATCAGCGCCCACCTGATGAGACCCGATAGGTCGAAACCGCTAGTGGGATATGGATTTTGGTTCGTTGTGCCTACTTGGTAGGACGCGTTCCAAATGTGAGATCTTTAATCTTAATATTTAGACGAATAAGGATTTTAATTCCTTCTTTTTTGAATATGTTATATCTTCGTCTAAGAATACATCGGAATCAACAGTCTAATTCAATGCCGGTAGGGGTATTAGCCCTCGGAGTAGTTGTTTCTGTTGATTTCATGTTTATATTTATATCTATTTTTTTAAATTTTTGTCTGTCTGTCTGTTTGTTCCAGCTAATCTCTGAAACAGCTGGACAGATTTTGACGGGACTCTCACTGGCAGATAGCTAATGTAACAAGGAGTAACTTAGGCTACTTTTATTTTTACTCATCTCAAAAGTATCTAAGTTTTCGTACTTCTCTATTGGTACCCTACTCTTACTCCCCTTTCTCTTATTTCATAATTTCGATTTTATTTTTTCCCCTCTGACTACTGTTTTAAAGATTTTCTTTATCATTAAAATCATATTTACATATTACGTAATGTATTTATGTAATTTTAAATATTTGATTAGTCGAGGGGCTCAAAACCCACTCGAAAAGTGAATCTGCCACTGAGACATCTCTGATGGGTGTTGCTTCTACTTTGTCATACAAGATTCAACTCTTCTCTTTGCTTTGAGATCTTACGTAAGAATTTTCAAGACCCCTTCTCACCCCCTTGTAAGAAAAAATAAGACATGGTCGACCCTCTACCCCCTAAATTATCTTACGTAATAAAAAGGAATGGCACCTTACACCCTATCCTCCGACTTTGCACTACAGTGTAGGTTGGAAATACTGCCCGTCCACCAGCACGACTAGCTGATGGGAATGAAACACCAAAAAAGTCTAGTATTGTTCAACAAGATCCGTTTTTGATAAAGATATCGACTAGTTCAACTGAATCCATGGCGTAGTTAAAATTACATGGAGGCATGTAACCAGATACAACAAAAAAAAATATTCTGTCAAAACTGCCAAATGTGTATTGCAATTTCGAACTTATTAGTTCTTATCAGCACGCCGTATCCTTATTAAGAAAAGACCTTGTTTAACATTAATAAATACCAAAATAAGTAGCAAACTTCTACAGATGGCGTTCACTACGCTGCCTGTATCTATTTATTAATCCAACATTGCTTAAAGGCAGCAAGTAAATTGCTTGGTGTTCTGTTGCAGCTATCTACGACGTTCTTATTAGAACTAATGGTAATGAGTTCGACAGAGTACTGACTAAGAACATATTTTTATTTTTATACAAATTAATGTAAGAGGAAAACAATACCACGACAATTAGGCAGAAAATGCCTTTGGAACATTTCATCGAGAAACTTCTTTGAGAATACGAGAACAGACAATATATATATATATATATATATATATATATATATATATATATATATATATACAGAGTGTTCCAGCGTCTAATTTCAGGAAGATGGAGGACATTAAGGTCTACGTGATAAATCCCCTGTGTTTTAAGCGATTTTTAGTATTGCCTTTAACTGTTAAAATGTTTCACTCACTAAGTGAATCCACCGAATTAGTTTTTTAAATACGATACACACACATTTTCGCGCTTTTGGTCGTCTAGGAATTATTTTATTAAAGTCAAGAAATTGTACTTACATAGCAACGTATACAGAAATCCAAAATAAAGCATATTTTCAAGGAGGGTTTTCTAGATTATGACATAAATCCTATAAGTCTGTATTTTGAGCAATTAATGCAACTTCATTGATTGTGTGACAGGACTCGTACATTGTATTATGAGGTGTTGTGTGAACATAAAAAAGTACATTGTTGTTGATGAAATCATAGAAAAGTGTGATGACGTGATAACAAACACTCCTCTACAGATAATGACCTATAATGCCAAAATAAAGAGATATATATAAAAGGGCCCGTTTTATATCCTGTTTTCGGCCTTGATAGCAAATTTGGATACTGTATATTATACTAGATGATTGCTGTGACTTCGACCGCATGTTTTATTCTTAATTTTAATTGATTAGAACTGGGCGATTACTAATTTCAACAATCAATTATCGATTAATACCGATTAATAGAATAATTTGCTGGCGGTACAATCGATTGTGCGAAAACCAGCGGCATCCCCTGAAAACGTTCATAACTTGATATGAAATAGAAATATCATGATAATTTCTATTGAAGATAGAGACCAAGTGTCTAAGGAATAATTATTAATAAGGTGACCAACTATTTTTTGTTCAAAAAGAGTACACTTTGCAAGTATTTCATAGGTGAAAAAAAAAGAAGAAACAACGATAAAAACTTTATTTTCTTTTAAAAACATATTTTTCTTCGGAGTGGTTTTTTTTGCTAAATGAGGATGTTCGTCTAATAATGTAGCCACATCCGAACAACTTTCATTTTGCATATTAAATTTGACCGTTAAGGCGGCAGATAATGTTTTTACAGAAAGTTGCGACTTCTAACTGCTCCTATAATCAATCCCTAGTGAAAATACCCTTTCAACAGCAGCATTAGTGCCTGGACAACATAAGGAAATTTCTATTAAAACTTTTAAATTTTCGTGTAAGATATGTTCTACTCTAAAATGCCGAAAGATTTCTACCCATCTTTTGTCAAGTTCTATTTTATCATCGTTCCATTTCTTCAATTTTTCTTCATTTAAATATAAATTTACTCTTCAAATTTCTTCAAAGAGAAAATTGTCATTAATAACAATATCTTTTACTTCCTTCATTACAAATTCGACTGCTGAAGAAAGTTCTTTCCATTCAATTTTACTATTTAGAAGGGTCCATTTGAAACAATTTAATGCTCTAAAGTTCACCATTCTTCGATATATTCATAGCAAATTTTATAAAAAAATTTAACTTCTTTTAAAAATAATCTAAAAAAATGTTTTAGAAATATAAATGAGTATAAAATTATACAAATGAGTACTTTCAGAGTACAGGATTTGAAAAGAGTACGGTTTGCGAAAAAAGAGTACAAAACTCAGTAAATGAGTATTGTTGGTCACCTTATTATTAAAAACATTTGATCAGTAGTTTTTGCCTGATGAATACACATCGATGAACCTGTGAACCATCATTTTAGTTATATTGATTACGAGAAAATGATTAAATTTCTAAACTAGATATACACCAGGTTTCTATGTTACTTTCATGTAGGTACTTGCTGTTAACATTGAAATAATTCGTATATCGTATATAGTTTCTATAAATAGTTTAAAATGAGTCAGAGAAATTGGTTGACATGGCAATGACATCATGTTAACTGTTGAAAGGGTGACAGGCTACAAATAATGTCTTATTCAATTTTTAGGCAATCGAAGCATGAAAATAAATATCGTTGTAATGAGAATGAGGATGTGACGCTATGTCGACATAACCATAACGGTGACCACTTTACGGTACCAAAAAATATCCAACGATTCAGCTGTAAAATGTCATCATCAGACCCTATTGTATACCATTGTCTAATAAATATGATAATTTAAGCGGTAGTCTTACAATATCGCTGCATGTATCGTTGTACCCTTCTCGATTATTAATATCCTACAAAGCTTATACGTTATTAAAAATTAAAATTAGAGACAAGTACAAGTAGTAGTGAGACTTGCGCCCTTATTATTCCATACCGTTATTATTACCTCATTTGTAAAAAGCGAATGACCTTATTTATCTGAGATTTTTACCACTCAGTACTATTCAATATATTTAATATTTAATGGTATTTTGTCGATACTATAGTCAAAAAGAATTTGTAAATAAAAAAGTGATAATAAACAAAGTAGTGTTTATTCTTATAACCATTATTATGCTCAGTGAGGCCTTGTCCAGTTAATATCTTCTGTAGCAGCCAAAATTCACTAGATGGCAGCAGTTGCCTCTATGTAATTTTTATAGTGTTTATTCATTTATCGTTAAGATTTTTCGATTTTAATACTTGAAAAATAATTATAGCGAAAAGTTTTGTCTATCGCATACAGCATGGTAGCCTAAGAAGAAGATGAAGGAAGAGCTAAAATTTTATACTAAACTTATAGCGTACATTAACATACTGTAACGAATTTTCTAGTTCACTTATATATTTAACAATTATTTATTTACAACTGTTTATTTAATCACTTAAACACTACTAACAAACTTAAAGCCGTTAAATATTTATATTACGCGTCCGGAAATCAACTGTTCCGCTGACCCGGAGACGAGGGTATTTATTTACCGAGCGAAATTACTATTGTCCGGCATCAGAGACGTGATTATAACTAGACTGCCCCTTGCGTTTATAAAGTGATACCGTTTGGGTAGGCAACCCATTTTGCGAATTAAGGGACAGAAACGCGAGAATTATTAAGAGCGCTCGTAACTTCACTCAGAAAGTTTGAGGCAGTTGAAGTGTTGAGTATAGTTATTTCAAATAAATATTGTGCGACACTATTTTTATTGTATATAGAGTTTTGTGAACACTTTTATGAACTATTTTTTGTTAAAGTAATATAAAACTAGTTTAATATTAGAACAATATGGTTACATATTGTTGTGCTTACGGTTGCCGTGAAAAGAGTTCTAAAGGTTCTTCCATTTCATTTCATGTGTAAGTACAATTTAAACATAAGACACACTGATACATTTGTAATTTCTTCGAAGGTTCCCTTAGGATCCTGAATTAAAGAAAAAACGGTTGAACGAAATAAGGCGTGAAAGTTTTACACCGTCAAAATATTCAGTTGTGTGTTGTTTGCAGCAAACATTTTGAAGAAAATGACTTTTTAATATCCGTGGAAAAAGAAAATTAAAGCAAAATGTTGTACCTAGTGTTTTTGATTTTCCTGATCATTTAATTAAAAAAGTAGTACCTCGACGCAACTAACGAAGTATTTTGTCACAGGAGCAAAAGTAAGCAAGTAATTGAATGAGTAATATTAAGATAAACAGTTAATTTAATTTTGTTCTAAAATACATACTTCTTTTCTTCTAATGATTAACATACTATTTTTCTAACTTTCCCAACAGAGTACATATAATGAACGACTTCACATACCTTAGATTTTTTTACTAACAAAAACATACGAAACATATTTTATCAAATTCAATATTACCAACTATTATTTAAACCATAAAATCAGACTTTATAAAATACATGTAAATAGTAGTAGTAGTACCGTTAATATACATCATTTTAATCACAGCTATCACATCTTTTTTATCAACTTCATACACCAATCATCCACACAACGAGAAATCTACTTGCGTTACTAATTAAGTTTATTTTCACTTATAGCACATACAGATATTATTGTAAACAACAGCATTATTCTTTTTTTAAAGAAGTTTAATTATGTTTTCAATATATTTGGTTTGTATGTTAAATGCTATTTTAAATGATTTTCAATCTTTAGTCCGTAAATTTCCGTTTAGCGCATGGGCAAAATAATAATTTTTGTTAATATGAAATTATACTTTTACATATAGTATAGGTAGGCTTACAATAATACAAAAAATATTAATAACATATAATAAACGTCTGTTCTTTTTTATTTATGATTGAAGAAGTTTTGGGTATCGTATTGGACATGGCACCCTAGGAAGTAGAAAAGAAATCTCATACTATAACTTATAGCTTATAACCTAATTTAACATACAATTATTTTTGTTAATATAAAACTGTACCTTTACATACAATACAGATAGGCTTAGAATAAAAATATATAATAACAAATAAATAACGAATGACCTACCTAAGTTATACAAGAATTTGTTGAGTTGTCAAAAGATTAAGATGAACACAGAATTTTTTAATGTTAAGTAGTGTGTTGGAAGAAAGTTATTAAAATTTCAGTACGAGTTGAAAGAAATGCACGATACATGAATAAAACAATAGCATAGTAGACATACCAAATTAGGTATATTTCTCATGTGCGATATAGGAAATAGAAATATAATATTTTACAGGTAATACATCGCCATCTATTGAAATTTACTGTTAACTGGAGTATTTCATATTTTAATTTACGTGTATTGCAGCATAATTTATATGTCCCACTTTTTATAAATAATTCTGTTTAAACTGGGAGAACGTTTAAAAACAGAATTAACGAACATTTCATTATAATAATAACTCTAGTTTTATTAATCATATAGGACAAACTGGACACACATTCGACAATAAAGAAAATGTCAAAATTTTACATATAAAGGACTTTTGTACTTTTGTACAAGTTTAACAATTCTAGAGTCCATAGAGATAAGATCGCATTTTGAATTCAAACAAAGAAATGTTAACAAGCGAAATAGAGAATGTTTACGACTCCCCTATTGTCAGAACGTGTGTAAAGTATTTACCTCCCCCATCTCAACCCCAAAAATTTTTAGTATTTAAGACCAAATAGTTGTAACTTCTTCTGAAAATAGTATTGTAGGTCGAAACTTGTTAAGAAGTTCAATAAAAATTAAGTGAAAATTGAAAAAGAGTGTTTTCTTTACAACACACAAGTTTACCGAGGTTGAGTTCAAATCTGATATCAGAATCTGAGTTTTGAAATAAAACTACAAAATAATCAAAGGAGCAGTTATCTCTGACTTATCTCTTTAAATTGGTTTAGAATTTCGCGTTAGAAATTGCCTCGACCCATTAAGATTTGAATATATCTTAACTTAAAGATTTGAAAAAATGCTTATTTGAACATAAGCTTCACGGTCGGAATTCATAGTAGAATGATGATTCGGGATTGTAGGCCGTGGTCGAAGTAAATGGTTTCGTACAGACGTTTCGTCGGCAACTGCGGTTGACATCTTCAGTAAATGACTGAGTCAGTCGCTGCCGAAACTTCGAGGCATAATTTTCGCACACGTAGTCAACACAGCACCTACTAGAAATGTCGGCCGCAGTTGCCGACGAAACGTCTGGATGAAACCGTTCACATCGACCACGGCCTACAAGCCCGAATCATCATTTTACAATGCTAATTTGGTTTTGATAGTAGGTTTTCTCGAATGATTTTCATGGGCAAGATTTGAGTTGGCAATCGAAGAATACATCTACAGTGATTAAATTATTTTCTAAACATCTTTTCAACTCTCCATTATAATGTCCTCTAAAAAGAGGTTAAGGTCCACTATAGTGTCCTTTTTAAAGGCGAATTCGAATCAGCAATATTTGGATTTTGAAGTTACAATACTTCAAAATCTCGATGTACTAAAACAATAGAGGTGACATCATAATTCAGCGCCAAATGATACCTCGAAAATGACTTCTCTCTTGGTCGCTTCATTTTTTTTTTTATTTCACTTAGTAATCCTCTCAGAAACAAAATTTACAGTGTGTGTTGCCCACTTCGGTTATTGGCATTATCTTGCGTTGATAAATGGAAGTGTGGCGTAACATTTATTGCCACACTCGCCTCTGCCAGTATTGTATATATTTTATCTGTAAATTTTTGTATATATATTTTTGTTGTAAATATCTTGAATACCTTTTGTGTATATACGTTTCTCTTCTTTTGTCTTTTTAACTTTTATCTTCCGTGTCGAATTCTATTTCTACATCTTCACTTTCTAAATTCTACTTCTTTTATACTGTATTTTTCACACCTATTAAAGAATCTCTATTTTGCGATCTTTACTGCTTCTTACATCTGTACTGTTCCTTTCAACTACCCTTTCAATACGACCCTTTCGTAGTTTACAGATTTCACTTTTCTTTTGTTCACCCTAACTCAATAGCTTTCCTTTTCAATCTGTATCTATTCTTTTTAGCTTCTTTATTACACATCCCATACCAGTCCTATTGTGTACCCTTAGTTGATGTTATTCGTTTCTTCACGCTTGCACCCTTGCCATTAGAAAGTGACCTTCCTGCATCCTGTCCAGTTTCTCATTTCTACGCCTATTACCTTAGTCACGGTCACTTTCCCTAATTTCCTAGTATTCCTCTCTACGAATAACGTCAGATAAATCCTTAGAATTGATTCCCCTACTTTCTACATTCTTGAACTTTCATTTTTTTCTTTTCAAAACTTTACTCAAAAATTAGACACTTACTCTTCAACTCTTGCGCTCTTCACTTGTGTTCACCTTTTCGTTTTTCGTCATTCTCAATTAATCAACCGTGTATATATATAATCCGTGTAGATACTGTTAATAAACATTTTATTCACGCAAGCTTATTAATTTATTGTGTCGTTCCACAAATCGCAACGACCAAAGTGGTGACCCCGACGTGATCTGGCTGTGTAGTGAATTTAGTGATAACGGACTAACCAAACAAACTTCAATAGTCAGTAAAAAATCCAGTATGCCTGCAAACGATTCCGCGAACCTTGTCAGTGCGATAGAAACCGCACTTGCTGCGGGCAGTTATTCTAGGATACAATTACCACCATTTAATCAGGCCGATCCTGAATTATGGTTCTCACAGGCAGAACGATGCTTCGCATCCGCGGGACTTTCTTCAGAGGTGCAAAGGTACGAGTGTGTCGCGCGGTCTTTAGATGCGCGTGTTGCTGGCGAGGTGCGAGACCTAATATTGGAGATGCCGACTGTAGATCCATACCAAACTCTAAAGGCGAATCTCATCAAACGTCTAGGCGAATCGCAAGAACAAAAGACCCGGCGACTGTTAGAGATGGAGGAAATGGGCGATAGGAAGCCGACACAGTTTCTTCGCCACTTAAAGAACCTAGGCGGCACCACCTTCCCGGAATCCGCAATCCGAACGTTTTGGTTCCGCCGTCTTCCAGAAAGTATCCAGCCCATCCTCGCAGCGCAGACGGACGCGTCGCTCGAGCGACTTGCAGAAATAGCGGATTCAATCATGGTAATAACCTCCGCTACTCGGCCAAGTACCATTGCCGCGGTGTCTGTTGCAACACCGGCAACATTGCCTACGCCAGTGCCTACCCCAGTGTTTGACGCGTTCCTCGAACAATTTAAAACATTAACCCTCTCGTTAAACCGCGAAATAGCGAGTTTACGCAGCGATATGGACCAAATGAAAAGTGCGCGTAGTCAGTGTCGTGAGCGATCACAATCTCGCGAGCGATCGCGATATCGCGCGCGTTCGCAATCTCGCGGAAAGCGTTCCGACGGTGTATGCTGGTACCATTCGCGGTATGGACCTAGTGCGCAAAAGTGTACGCGTCCGTGCAGTTATCCGGCGGGAAACGAGGCGGCCAGTCGTTGATGGCGGCGGACGACGCAGGGCCGTCAACATCGCGCCGCATCTTTATTCCCTGCAGAATCAACAAGGTCCAATTTCTTGTTGATACTGGCGCGGATCTATGTGTTTTTCCCCTGACCCAGCTTAAGGGCTCACGTGAGAAATCATCCTACGTGTTGTCTGCGGCTAATGGGTCACCAATACAAACATATGGTACCTGCACTCTAACCTTAGACCTGGGACTCCGCCGAGACTTTACTTGGCGATTCGTTGTTGCAGATGTTTCCCGACCAATAATCGGCGTAGATTTTCTCGCATTCTACGACATACTGGTAGATGTGAAAAATCAAAAACTTATTGATGGTACAACACACCTCACCGCTAAAGGACGTGCCGTCACTGGACCAACGCCATCGGTCAAGATTATTAATGGATCTTCCCGTTTTCACGACTTACTTGTACAATTTCCAGACATTATCCGTCCCGATGGCGCAGTAAAAACCTTGAAACACCAGACGCAACATTATATAGAAACAACCCCCGGACCGCCAGTTTTTAACAAACCCCGACGCCTCGCCCCTGACAAGTTACTAGCAGCCAAGAAGGAGTTTGACGCAATGTTAAAACTCGGCATTGCCAGGCCCTCGAATAGTTGCTGGTCTTCGCCCCTGCATATGGTACCTAAACAAGACAATGGATGGCGGCCATGTGGGGATTATAGAGGACTAAATGCGCGAACCGTCCCCGACCAATATCCTGTTCGTCACATCCAGGACTTCTCACAAACCCTGGCCGGGAAAACCATGTTTTCCACAATCGATTTGGTAAAAGCTTTCCACCAGATCCCAATTGCCGAAGAAGACATCCCAAAAACAGCAATCACGACTCCATTCGGTTTGTTCGAGTTTCTATTCATGAACTTTGGCCTTCGAAACGCTGCGCAGACATTCCAGCGTTTCATCGATGAAGTGCTCCGTGACCTGGACTTCTGCTACGCCTACATCGATGACATCCTCGTCGCCTCGTCATCCGCAGAAGAGCACATGCGCCACCTAGAAATTTTGTTCGGACGATTACAAAATTATGGGGTAGTGATTAATCCGGCAAAGTGCGTTTTTGGTGAATCAGAAGTAAAATTTTTGGGATATCTCGTCTCCGCCAGAGGTACGCAACCACTTCCGGAAAAGGTACAAGCAATTCTTAACTACCCACTTCCGGAAACTGTGAAACAGCTGCGACAGTTCTTAGGTATGTTAAACTTTTACCGAAGGTTCATACCCAAGGCTGCACAACTTCAAGCAGTGTTAAATGACCAGCTCCGTAATAATGCAAAAGGGAAGATGCCGGTTACCTGGTCGCCTGAAGCAAGGACCGCCTTCGACGCTTGTAAAAAGGGCCTTGCAAATGCAACTCTGTTGGCACACCCCAAAATAAATGCACCAATGGCATTGTTTACTGATGCATCCGACAACAGCATCGGAGCGGTTTTACAACAACACACCGATGGAGGCTGGGAACCACTTGCGTTCTTTTCCCGGAAACTCAACACGGCTGAACGAAAGTATGCAGCGTATGACAGAGAATTGCTTGCCATTTACGAAGCTGTAAAGTATTTTAGACATATGGTAGAGGCAAGAACGTTTATTATATTTACAGACCACAAGCCTCTCACTTACGCATTTAATAAAAAGGACAAGCAATCGGACAATTTTCGACAGATATTCGTTATATTCCCGGAAATGACAACGTAGTAGCTGATGCTTTGTCACGCATCGAGGTCATCGAACCCCAATTCAGTTTGGAAACACTTGCTTCTGCACAACAAACGGACGAAGAATTGAAGAAATTATCTGAAGATAAATCTTTAAACCTTCAATTAAAACTTATAAGAATGCCAGCGTCCGATGTATCCCTGCTTTGCGACGTTTCAACAAGAATGGCTCGCCCCTGGATACCACAATCATTGCGGAAAGCGGCATTCAACAATATACATTGCCATTCTCATCCCGGCATTAATGCAACAGTGAAGCAAGTGGCTCAAAATTACGTGTGGCCGTCAGTAAATAAAGACTGCAGAGAGTGGGCTCGAAGGTGTATACAGTGCCAACGTTCAAAAGTGTCCAGACACGTGACAACAGCGCCTGGAACGTTCGTTACACCGTCGCACCGATTCGAACATGTACACCTCGACATCATAGTAATGCCATTTTCTGAAGGCTACAGGTACTGTCTCACCTGTGTCGATCGGTTTTCACGTTGGCCAGAAGCTATTCCCATCGAAAACCAGGAGGCTTCTACAATAGCCAGGGCCTTCTACAACAACTGGATTTCGCGGTTCGGAACTCCCCTAAGAGTCACAACTGACCAGGGAAGACAGTTTGAGTCGAACCTGTTTAGGGAATTGAACCTCCTAACAGGTACCACTCACATCAGAACCACAGCGTATCATCCAGCAGCCAATGGGATGGTCGAAAGATTCCACCGCCAGCTCAAAGGCGCCATTAAATGCCATGAAAACTCCCGATGGACCGAGATCCTACCTACGGTGATGCTAGGGATCCGCTCAGCATGGAAGGATGACCTCCAAGCGACGGTTGCAGAGATGGTTTATGGAGAGCCAATACGCCTTCCCGGGGTATTTCTCGCTCCGTCTCCGCAATCTTCTTCCCCTGACAATCCGTCCAATTTCGTAGAACACCTGCGTCAACATGCAGAGTCGTTGCGTCCCGTCACCGGCGCTAGACATGGTGAAAAATCTACATTTGTCTTCAAGGACCTAGCCAAATGCGATCATGTCTTCATACGACATGATGGTCCAAGGGCACCGCTGCAGCTCCCGTACAAAGGTCCGTATAAAGTAATGTCCAGGTCCGATAAAACATTTGTGGTAGCCATCAAGGGGAAAAATGTCACCGTTTCCATTGATCGGCTAAAACCGGCCTACATTCTAGCGGACAATCCAACATCCGAGGACTCGAACAGCTGGCCCGAGGAAATAATATTACGCAAGGTACCGACTGCTACAACAACTACAGGTCCAACCATAAAGAAACCAACCCCAAATACAGGTCAACAACCCGGGGTGCTGAGGCAGACGCGATCAGGTAGACGTGTCCGCTTTCCAGACCGTCTACAGGTTGGACTTTCGTGACCTTCTCACTGGAAGGGGGGTGCTGTGGCGTAACATTTATTGCCACACTCGCCTCTGCCAGTATTGTATATATTTTATCTGTAAATTTTTGTATATATATTTTTGTTGTAAATATCTTGAATACCTTTTGTGTATATACGTTTCTCTTCTTTTGTCTTTTTAACTTTTATCTTCCGTGTCGAATTCTATTTCTACATCTTCACTTTCTAAATTCTACTTCTTTTATACTGTATTTTTCACACCTATTAAAGAATCTCTATTTTGCGATCTTTACTGCTTCTTACATCTGTACTGTTCCTTTCAACTACCCTTTCAATACGACCCTTTCGTAGTTTACAGATTTCACTTTTCTTTTGTTCACCCTAACTCAATAGCTTTCCTTTTCAATCTGTATCTATTCTTTTTAGCTTCTTTATTACACATCCCATACCAGTCCTATTGTGTACCCTTAGTTGATGTTATTCGTTTCTTCACGCTTGCACCCTTGCCATTAGAAAGTGACCTTCCTGCATCCTGTCCAGTTTCTCATTTCTACGCCTATTACCTTAGTCACGGTCACTTTCCCTAATTTCCTAGTATTCCTCTCTACGAATAACGTCAGATAAATCCTTAGAATTGATTCCCCTACTTTCTACATTCTTGAACTTTCATTTTTTTCTTTTCAAAACTTTACTCAAAAATTAGACACTTACTCTTCAACTCTTGCGCTCTTCACTTGTGTTCACCTTTTCGTTTTTCGTCATTCTCAATTAATCAACCGTGTATATATATAATCCGTGTAGATACTGTTAATAAACATTTTATTCACGCAAGCTTATTAATTTATTGTGTCGTTCCACAAATCGCAACGACCAAAGAAGAAAAGTTCATGCCTTCATGTATTAACATTTATTACTCTCATACCAAACTTCTGGGCAATTATATAAATAAATGAAAAGAATTATAGAGTTCGCCAGTAGAGTTTCCCAGAATAAAAAAAATGTATAAGTGGTTTTTTAAACAACGAAATAAAAATTTCATTGTGAGTGGTGCAATAATTAAGCAATAAGTAAAATTCTTAATTCGTTCACAAATAAGCGAAAGTTACAAATAATTTACTGTTCATGACTTTTAATTTATATTGTTATGTACTGCTGTTTATTTTGTTGACTATACAAGTTTATTACATACTTAAAAAAACATTCGTACCGTGAAGCAGTAAATAGTTTTAATTTTAGAAGCACATCCAAACAAAACATTTAAAAATTTGAAGAAAATCTTGAACTTAAATTTTGGTTAGTACTTTCAATGTCGGCTGAAGAGGACCTAAATTAGGAGGTCTTATAACAGCGTAGAGGGGTTTTAGTCGGTAGGCCCGAGGACATCTTCCTAGAGAATCCAACACTACCCAGTCGTACGGACGGCTGGGTGTCTTTCGAATATTTCCCATCTTCCCCGAAAACAAAGAAAAACTTTCAATTTAAACTATTTTGAGTGTACAGTTGTAATATTTCACTAATTAGGTTAAAATTATAAAACGGCTACGGAACCGTGTCATAATTTACTACAAGAATATAGATACTGAATTAGTGTGTCCTCGGAGTTCGCGTTTATCATCCCTCGAGTGCCCTACTAATTAAAATACCTTTTAGACATTTTTGTCTACGTATTTCAACTGTATATTTTTTTTTGACCAATGTATACTAAATTCTCCACTTTGTTTTCTTTGTAATATGTACTAGTTTTCAGATTTTGTTTCGTTAAGCTGTATACACATTTTATTATTTTCAGACGTAAATTATTCTACATAAACAATAGTGTTTTCTTTTATCTAGTTGTAATGCTTATAGTATGGAACCTAATAAATTTATTCATCACAAACAAGTACCTACATTGCGCATTGTTTGATGAACCAAGAATAGCTTTAAATTTGAATACAAAAGTACAACAACTAAATGTAATAAGCGCAGTTAACTATAATACAATACAATACAATACAATGCCATTTACATCTTACTACTTATTTTATTATTTTTAGGTGACGACTGTTCTTTTAATAAAATACACCCATTTGCAATCAAAAATTAATTACATTAATATGTCAATACCTAGTAGAAGTATCAAAAACGTTCTGGGTAAATTTTTATCAAAGATCAGACGTTTCATCACACTTTTGTGGGTTCTACGACAAATTTCTTAAAATAAGGGTTGATTGAGTTTTCTGAAGAAATCACAAAAGGGTAAAGAAATATTTAACTTTTAATATTTGAGAAATCAAAAAAAGAACAGTAGATGTTTCAACAAGATTTCTAATGGTCTTTGGTTTCAGCAGGATAAATTTGTTCGCAAACCGGGAAGGATTACAAAGCAAATAAAAAACTTTTCGATTCACATTTCAATCAAATGATATACGAGGCATGTTTTTTTAAGTAAGTACCGTTTTGAAATTCTGCCGCCGCAGCCAACTGAGTATCTACATCTCTCACATATACACTGACGCCACTACAGTCTGATTCATCCTTGTTTACGTTGTTTACTGAGTGTTTAAGATGCCTCCGATAATTGTGGGTCCCTCCGACTGTAAAATCCAGGCTGTTATACGATTTCTTAGTGCTAAAGGATTAAAACCGATTAATATTCATCGTGAGATCTGTGTGGTTTACGGACAAAACATTATGAGTGATGGAATGGTAAGGAAGTGGGTGAGAGCATTTAAAGATGGCCCCACAAATGCTCATGACAATGCCCGTCCGCATGTGGCTAATCGGACCAAAGATCTCATCACATTTTTTCACTTGGAAACTCTAGATCATCCTCCGTACAGCCCTGATCTGGCGCCCACTGACTACCATTTGTTCCTGCACTTGAAGAAACATCATTTAATGAATGACGATGAGAAGGATATTCAAAAACTGGTCAAACGTTATGACAAGTACCTCAATATTGAAGGATATTATGTAGAAAAGTAGATTAACGTACAGGCTTTCATGTAAAAATAAAATTATTAAGATATCTTTGAACGTTTTATTATTAATTTCAAAACGGAACTTAAAAAAACATGCCTCGTAGTATACACATGTTTCCTTTTTCTTAATTGTACTATATCGTGTCAAATTTTCCAGACATAAAACCCTATCTATGGAAACGATAAATAACGACTTAAATTGGTTTCATTCTCAAAAATTATCGCCAGAAGACACTAATTGACATTAAGTGAGGCATTCTAAAGTGGCAGCGTCTTCTTCTAATTGACAATGTACTTGCTTACAGATACGACACCGCATTACATCAGTTCTACTACAATACTTGATGCTCCGTATACGTAATCTTCTTAATAATCTTGTAGGTAGTTGTCTTGCTTCTTTTAATTCGTGTCATTTCGCGTATTTTGTTTTTATATAAAATGTGGACGGTTATCATGCTCTTGTCTATTTTTAAAGCTTGTGCTTTTAGTAAAAATAGTGAATTTAAAAGTTTCCCAACCACCGTCAAAGCTCCAGAAAACGATACTGTTCTTTTACCATGTTATCTACAAACCATCAGTGATGGTAAGTTGTTTCTTTTATTCGGAGAAATTTGCATTAGTTTTTGTTAATTTTCCAATACAATAACAAGTATATTTTATCTTTTTTCGATTTAAATTGAAATAAATTTGTTGTACAGAAATATATATATATATCATACATATGCAATTAATTACAGTATAGGGTGCAGGGAGAAAATTAATAATAAACTAAACTTTTCACACCTTTTACAAACTGGTGTAAAGTACTCACTATCAAATTAAAATTATTTTTTAAGTGATATTATCCATTTTCTGCAATTACCAATAATTTATCATTTTTTTGTTTGTACCACATCATAAAATTTTAAATACTTACTTAACATACAGTTATTAGATTTTCTAAAACACTTGAAAAATTATTTTGTAAATGGTGTAAAAAATTAATTACAGTGGAGACTGATCGAACAATAAATATAACTGGTGTAAGTACCTAAAATTACATACGAGGTCCATACTTAGGCCAATGGTCAAAATTTGGTATTATTTAGTCAAATTTTCCTTGCTCTTATTAAAAACAAATTAATTTTATTAATGATCAGTACCATGTAAATTGTATAAATACTCACACACACATTGAAAAGTATGATACAAATGTGTACTTTAAAGGAACAATACATTATACGTACAATAAGTTGAGAAGGTGGCAGATTTTATTAGGGGTGAATTTAAATAATTTTGAGGATAAAAATAATATTATTTAGTTCATTTACGGAATATTCTAATTGTCATTATCCAACTGAAACTGTTAATTTTATTTTATTTAGGAAAGACTCTGGTAATATTTCACCGAGGACAAGTTTAGATAATTGCACATACAATAAAAAAGTTCGCAGCTAAAACAGGAAAAATTGTGCATTAATGTACGTAATACTTGATAATTTAATCTCTAGGTGATCTTAAACATGTTATTATGGTTTTTTAAATACCATAACAACAAATTAAAAAATGTTACGTAAAATAACAGATTTATTACTAAAGCGGTTTAATACATTGTGCCATTATCATAATTTTACATCAAAATTTGAATGAAAAATGATATTAAGCTTATAGTAAGTATAAATAACAATTAAAGATAAAAGTATCTTAAGGCCTCGCACCAGTTGTTTGTAAATATATGCAATTTTGTGTCATGAATTACTTTCTTGGTGGTCGGTGACTCAAATAAAGGATTTCATTATTATCTATAAAAGTACAAAGTGACTTTTTGATTTTCCGTTTTATTTATATTTTGTTCAAAAGGAAACTTAAAACATGTCTCATATATTATAGCCACAGAGTTAGAACATGAGTTTTAGTAAAATGCATTATAAATAGAACTAGAGAACACAATGTTTTATAATTGTATAGAAACAGAGAAATTTTGCTTGTTTTATTGAACTGCATGATCCATTTTGCTTTAGGGCCAAAATCTAAAAATGGCATTTTTGTTTTATAAACAATACAAACCTACATGCATATGGATGCTATTTCAATTTTATGTGTCTCTAAAATCAAAAGGTTTCCTACCATTTCCTAACCTTTGATAAGTACCCAACATATTCTCATATTTCACAACAGTCTATGTTTCTAAACAACTTTAAGTAGTTAAATTATTTTTAATTGAATTAATACCTAAAATATGGCCTATTATGTATTTCTTTTAGACTCTCCTAAATCTCCAATTAAAATACGATGGTACAAAGATGGTAGGTTATTAGTGGATAGCAGTATCCCTCAACGTCCCGTCCCGGACAGATTTACCCTATGGGGAAATGGGTCTTTACAAGTACTAAAAATAGAGCCTAAAGATACCGCAGAATATATGTGCGAAATTATTAGACCATATCCATGGTCAACTGTACAACAAATTCATGCCATTGAAGTTTTACGTGAGTACATAAATAAAATGAAACGAAAATAAATAAAAGGTTATTCATTGTAATAATAATAATCGATAATATATACAACGAAAACTCGATATTTTAAACTTCGGTAACGTGAAAGCCACATTTATTTTAAATACGAAATCTTAATTAAATTCAATTACATTCAGTCTATGTGGGTGGTTGAAATTGTGACGATAATTTCTTCAGGATGGGTGGCAAGACAAGAAAAGAAAAAAGTAGATAACCACTACTGGTTTATTAACACACAATACAAGAACAGAAAAAACTCAATGATGATGCGTTGTGCAACAGACGAAGGTACCTTGCGCTCATGGCTCAGTCATGGCTGTACTGCGGACAGAACCGAGCGCAGCTGCTACCAAGCCGGTATCCCCCTCCTCATAAACCAAACAACACTCGAACATCGAATCTTCTATTTAGATAGGAATTACGTGCTAAGCTAAATAATAAAATTACCATTTATATTTGATTTACCCTCGTATTTAGCACTAAGCAGGTCATTATTACTAGCGGATCCCTTCATTGGGTTCTATCAGATCTGTTCACCTGTGGGAAGACGGGCATAACCAAGTACCATCACAATCAATAACATAAACCGGAATTTGTTTTTAATAAATTCATTAAACTGGAAAAAATCTATTGGGAAACACTTGAACATCCGCCATGTAGCCCGAATTTGTCACCATGTGACATTCACATGTTTGGGGCACTTAGAAAGGAACTTGAAGGGCGTCGCTTTAATGACGATATGTAAAATAAAATCTAACGTAAAACCTCTTTTTGTTAAAAAATACAACCTTTTAACGCTTTCCTTGAAGTTTAACAAATAAATGTCTTACAGAAATTTTGGGTTAGGAGTCGGTAATATAATATAGGACTTTGTTTCTATTACACTTGCGTTTTTCTAGATCCACCTTCTGTAACACCCGACCCCATAAGCGGAGTATTAAGGGTTAAAATAGGGGAACAAGTTTGGATGTCTTGCAAACCAGAAGGTGTCCCATATCCGATTATGAACTGGTATAAAGAGGTAATTGTATTTTATAGCATTAAGTATTTTTCGTTGAAATTTAAATTATAGGGGGTTGAATTGAAACTTTTGGATCACAGAGAACTGCTGAAATTTACTGCTACTGATCGAAATTTATCTGGAAATTACACGTGTGTGGCCAGAAATGGCGTTGGAAGTCCCGCTAGCGCCAAAATTAAACTCATTGTTAATTGTAAGTAAATTAGATCTAAACGGTAATTCTACAAACTCAATTATCTAAACTGCTAATTTGAAGTTAAAAATAAAAGTAAAGAGAATTAAAAACCGACCATTTAAATTCAGAGTCTAACATACGTTTATATACTCAATCTTACGAATATACTGTTAGCCCAATTGTAAAACTTTCGATCATACTGTTTTTATTTTTATTAAAATGTTATTCGTTGCTTCGCATTATAAATATCTTAAAGTTTCGGTATCAAATATTGCACCACAAGGAGCTAATACAGGTTAACGAAATCAGGATTGAAAACGACAAAGAAAAACAAAAATTCAGTTAATAATTTGCAATTCTGAGTCTACATATAGCCTCATAATTTCCTCACCAAGTCAGCATTTTAAAATATCTTCACCACAAAACCTTTTGGCCTTTTTGAAATAAAAGGACAAAGCAACCAAGATAGTAGCTATTTTGGATGTACTTTATGGCACTAAATTAGAATCTGGCCTTATAATTTTACCCCAGACATAAAGTTTCTGAAATATTTTAACTACAAAGTCCAAATTTTGCTAGTTTCGGGCAATTCTGGAGTCAGATTTGAGTTGGCCTTTGAAAATTCATCGAAAATGATTACTCTCTTTGTGTTTTTGAGACACGATTATAAATGTCGCCCTAGAAAGCACTTCGCAATTTCGAGAAATCCTAGTCTCAAAATCAAACAAGTCAAATTAGATTCATTCAAAGTTTTAAATTGAGATATATCAAAATCTTAATGTTGGGGCAATTGTGATGCTAGATTCTAATATAGCGATCAAAGATACCGAGAAAAGACTATTATCTTAGTGATTTTGTTTTTTTATCTTACGTTGTAATCCTCTCAAAAAGGTCAAAGTTTTGGGGTGAGGATATCTTAAAATCCTGACGTGCTGAGAAAATTCCGAGGGCAGCTATTACAATCAGCGTCGCAAAGTACGTCGGAAAAGAAATGGTGCATAAAAGAGAAATTTTAGAACAAGTTCAAGTCTTATCAAGTCAATAGTGTCTGAGATTTTTACGTAAAAAAATACGAAGAAATAATCGAGATACTGCGGTTGTTGGCCCCTTGACGAAAAATTTTCAAAATAAAATAGTAAGGTAAACAAAACACTCGGTAGTTTCACAATATTTATTCAAATTGAGTCCTTGACGACAGTCGTTTCGGTTGTATACTACAGTATACATTGGTATCCTTTTGAGAATGGTGTAACAACCGAAACGACTGTCGTCAAGACTCAATTTGAATAAACATTGTGAAACTACCGAGTGTTTTCTTTACATTACTATTTTAATATGAAAAAGATGAAATTATTTTAAAATTTACTATAAATACGGAATCAACAGAAACAACTACTCCGAGGGCTAATACCCCTCCCGGCATTGAATTACACTGTTGATTCCGATGTATTCTTAGACGATATGAAAAAAAAGAAGGAATTAAAATCCTTATTCGTCTAAATTTTAAGATCAAGGATCTCACATTTTGAACGCGTCCTACCAAGTAGGCACAACGAACCGAAAGCCACATCCCACGACCGGTTTCGACCTATCAGGTCTCATCGAAACCGGTCGTGGGATGTGGCTTTCGGTTCGTTGTGCCTACTTGGTAGGACGCGTTCAAAATGTGAGATCTTTGATCTTAAAATTTAGACCAATAAGGATTTTAATTCCTCCTTTTTTGAATATATAAAATTTACTAGTTTAGTACTAAAATTGTTAATTTTTTAAAGATCCACCAGAATTAATGACTCACCGCTCAACGATTTTTACCGCTCCAGGTATAAAAGTGGAACTCAAATGTGATGTGTCCGCGGATCCTCCCGCTACTGTTCAGTGGTTAAAAGACAACAATCCCATTGATTTAAATTACAGAGTTATGGAAATAGAAGACGAAAATCATCACATATTAATAATCCGAAACATAACATCCGACGATTTCGGAGAATATACTTGCAGAGCACGTAATAAAATGGGACATGGAGAAATTCATATTCAAGTAACCGGTACCATTATATTTTTTATTACAATATTTTAGTATTTTTTAATTAGTTAATATCGAAAAATGTTTTTTCAAATATTAAATATTATAATAAATGATATATTCGTGGCTTAAATAAGTAACAAGCATTTGAAAAATGCTTTACGAACCTCCTCTATTTACGAGGGCGTATCAAACATAAATAGGACTGATTTTATTTTTAAATTACGGAGATGTCAGTGGCCTGGTAGTAGTAGATACAGAGATAGCCTGTACCGCTAGGGAGAAGGGAGAACCAATTCGATCGAGTCGCTTTAGTGTGAAAAGAAACAATGAGCAAAGCAGAAGTGAATGTCTCCGTGTAGCAACGAATTATTGTTAAGTTTTTGGAAAAGGAGAGAGTAAATCCAATTGAAATTTTGCGGCAATTACAGGTATCGTTCGGGAACAACACTCTGTCAAGAACTCGGGTGTTTACAAAGCACAAGAAATTTTCTGAAGGCCGTGAAAAGGTCGAGAACGAGAACCATGCTCGCTGCCCAAAGACAAGTACGACCGAAACAGTGCTTTCTGATCGGCAAGGTGCTTTTCACGTTGACATTCTCCATAATCTACACGCGTTTAATGCTCAATATTATTGTGATCTATTGGATGCCGCGAAACTGTCATTTCGAAGGAAAATGAGGAAACAATCGGTCAGAAGTGTTATTCTTTTGCATGACAACCCCAGGCCTCATATGACTGGGAAACGCTGAAACATCTGCCATATAGCCCCGACTTGTCCTCTTGTGACTCCATCAATTTGGGCCCCTGAAAGAAGCAGTTGGAGGCCAATGTTTCCACGAGAACGACACAGTGGAAGCAGTTGTGCTCCCATGGTTAGAAGAATGTCCGAAGAGTTTCTACGATGATGATATAAAAAAGCTCTCGATTCGATGGGAAAAATGTATTTCTAAGGCGGAAGACTCTGTAGAAAAATAGTATATATATAGAAGTCTAATTAAATATAGTTCGCTTTAAAAAAATCCCGTTTATGTTTGATACGCCTTCGTAGACCGATGCAAAAAATTGGTACCAATGATCATATAAGGAAAGTTTGTGACAAAATTATAGTACAGACTAATTTTTAGTCCATTTTTAGGACAGTCAGAGATACGAGATTTATTCAATACACTTTCTAAACATTTTCAAAACTATGTAAAACCGAAACAATTGATTTAGATCAAACCCTATTCTTTTCGCAAAATTTGTTCCATTTCTATTTATTTATAATAATAATAAAGGCTATTTAATGGTACCTATGTTTCAGGTATACCTCAACCACCTGTTTTCAAAATGGCCAATCAGCATGACATTAACACTGAAAATTCGCACAAATTAATTTGGGAAGTCGATAGCTACATGCCTATAATTGAGTATTTATTATATTTTAAATCTCAAAACAATAATCAATGGAAAAAGTTGTACATTCCAGCAGAAATGAGCACAGGGTATACGCATTCGAAAATGTACACTTTTGAAGGATTAAAAGAAAATACCATTTACGAAGCTTTCGTTACTGCTAGAAATCGATTCGGTTGGTCGAAACCCTCGAACACCTTCATGTTTGCAACAGACGGAGCAGGTACGAAAGGTTATATAAAATATTTTTTGTCTTATAAATTCAGGTTCATTACAAATTGGATGCTATCAGTGAAGATTGATTGTCAAATATAATCAGTGCTGCAGTTTATCACCGTCTATTGATAGCTAATATAAGCTGCGTCGTCGATTCAGTTGGTAAAGTAGATACCTTAATAAGGCCCTTGTCTAACATAAAATACTTCAGTTAGCAACAGATATCAGTAGATGTCGATATACTGCCATAACTAGATATATCATTTTTGAAACTAATCCAATATTTAATTAATTTTTTAGAAGTTAAAGAAGAAGAAGTAACAAAAGTGACATTTATTGATAATAATGAAATATTTCCTACTCCCTCATTAACTTATAATACTGGAAGTATTAGAACACCATCTTGTGTTTGCATTTCTCTTCTGACTTATCTTAAATTTAATTTTTTGCAATGAAATATTTGATTACGCTGTGTAAATTTTTATTTTTAATTAAGTTCAATACCTAATTATTATAATTTTTTATTTTCATATAATTTTTGTAAAATAAGAATGAAAATTTTAATAAAAATATAAATAATATACAAACATTAATTAAGAACGTATTCTTTTTTAAACTCCCAAAAATGGTAGATAAAAACTAACTTTACACCTGCCAGATTTTATTAAAATGAAATAAAATAATTTAAAAAGTCAATACATTTTTTTTTTGTAAAATACATTAATCAAATTTCGATCACACCCAGTTTCTAGTATTCTTAAATATGCAGAGTTGACAACAAACAATAAAAAGATAGCAAATTTCTTTTATATAACAATTTTATTTCAACAAAATTATAAAGTAACAAGTCCCCGTCTTAATGTGATGCTTACATAGTTATAGTAATTAATTAAATAAAATTAAAATATTAATACACTTCCAACGTTTTCGGAATGTCAGGCACATGCGTTGATATGTTTTCATGAAATACTGATTTTGGTTTCTCATTTACATCGGTTGTGTTTGTAAATTGCCATTTACACAAAATTAAATTGGCAAGAAATTGTAGCAGGGCATTTATAAACCCTGAAGATAAACATTCTTAGTATTTGTCTTCTGATATAATTAAAAATTATACAAACCTGAACAAACATATACTCCACCAACTACGGAACACAATCTGGCTAAAAATATCCCCAAATGATCTCGCTCTTGTCGAACAGTTACTTTAAGACTAGACACATCATATTTAAAAAAAATTCCTGGTATACCATGACTCCCCTTTTCATGATTTACTTCTCGAGTGAGAGATTTTACACTGTATTGAAATGTGTCCATATTGGACATAAAAGTTTGGATATTTGTAGGAACAATTTCAACAAAATACTGATATAGAGTAGTGGCTAAAGTAAATAAGAGACATTACAATGTATTAAAGTATCGAACAAAAGAAGTTTTTGAGAGATGTTTGAATTATGTAAAAAAGACATTATGCCCAAAGCTGAGACCTTACTACTTTTTTTTTTGGTTTTCCCCAAGTATAATATAGGAATAAATTATTGCTTCATTCAAATTCAGCAAAGTGATAGATTTTCAAATGAAACATCTTTTTCTATGTTATTCTTTTGCATAGAAAACTTAATCCTTGGCTTAACAGCTTAATATCTTTGGTGAAAATATTTTTTTTAGAGAATTACATTTAATTTGAAACCTGACTTACTATGCTCACTTATTTGCTCATCCCCCTCTAATGGATGAACAATTCCAGGACTTGGATCCCCAAAGCTAAGCCTGTTTATCCTATGACTAAAATTAAAATTCGAATCAAATATATTAAGATGAAGGTGACCTCTTGGCAACTCGAGAGTTCTCCCTGATATTATATGAAATATACCCTCAACTTTATTTAAAATCAAAGACCCATGAATTCTGCAAGCATCATGGGGCCTTTTAGGTTTATCCTCTCTTTCTGGCATCTCACTATATGCAGAAGAAAATTCGCTTCTCCATAAAAGATCCTAATTGATAACAATAAATTAAAGTCTATCAAAAGATAATAAAATCAGTTCCATATTACAGTACCTGCACTGCATGATACTCTTCACATAAATAACTATTCATAAAGTTTTTATGATCAAAGTATTGCCTTTGATTAGGGGACAATTCAAACCAAGTATCTTCCTCTTTAAGTAAATTAGATTTAACAATTTTCTCGCTTGTATCATCTACCACATCAGCACCGATACCTAACAATGATTTTAGTTTTAAACACATTTTATTTAAATGAAACAAACACTCACCTTGGCAAGGGGTTGCAACTGTAATATCTACGTTTAGCTTTAATTTAGCATCAAAGTCAGTGTCTGGTGAGAATTTAAAGATCAGTTTACTATGCAGATAAAAATTTATTTCTGAGTATATGAGCCAAAATATGATTCCAAAGCAAACTACTGATACTAAAAAATTAATAAATACAAAATAATAGTTATAAAACCCTATTGTAAGCGATACAAACCAATTCCTCCTACAGGTGATGTTTCCTTATATGTTTCATCTAACTTTGGGAAAAAATCTAATTCCTTTATTTTACTAAATTTTGATGGTCGCTGCCTTATAAGAGTTAATTTATCTGTTTCCATTTTGTTGTTTTTACAGCCTAATAAAATGTTTTATTATTTATAAAATGAATGGAACTTTATCAGTAAACGATACTTAGCCGATCTAACCTACAATACTGTTTATGTTAATCTTCTTTTTCTTATTTACATTAAGGGCCCTCGAAAGAAAATTTTAAATCAGCCAACACTAATTCATTCAATATTATAAAATGACCCTCCTTCAGGTACTTTTTTTTACTAAAATAGGGTGTACAACAACGTATTATTAATGATTATATAACCATTCAATACATTTATACATGACTTTAGCATTAATTATATTACAGTTTAATGCGTTAGTTGGCCTTTTAAAAAATAGAAATACTATTTGTTTCCTAAATAAACAAAACTCACTTGTCACACAAATTTTATAAATTTGTTGACAATATTTAAAACACGCCCTTTTTATTAAATAAACCTATTAATTACTATTTTAAACTCATAAATTGTCTATTTAATAAAGCATAGAATAAAGTGTTACAATGGAAGAAGATGAAGATGTGGAAGAAGAAAGTTCAGAAAATGAGTTGGGGGCAGGTGGAGGTGCAGATGACTTCGAAATGCTTATGGGGGTTGCTAAATATATTAGTAGCATGTCTGAGAAAAAGCAGGACGTATCTGCAGAAATAACACCTCAAGCTGCCATAAAAGGACAAATGGTAAGGGTAATAAAACTTTTAAAAGCAAGAAAATAATAAAAGGATAATATCTCAAAAGATATTAATTAATGTACATGATTACGAACTAAAGTAAATTAAACCGTATAAACCTACTAAAGAATTTCCTAAATTGTACAATATGGTTTACTGAAAAAGACGACAACATTTTTCTTTATCCCAGCTATAGAAAACACCAGGAATGGAATTGAGATAATTATTGTTTATACATGCAAACTAAAAGATTTTGTACTAAAATTTTCGCCAATTCGCCAACAGCTAATACTTAATCACATTATTATAAAAGGAGTACCTACGTAATAATTATTTTTTTTATATGTTTAAATTTTGGACCGATGGATATACTTAACGGTGGTGCATAGCATCTAAAACCTTTCCCACCGCAACTTAATCTTAGCTGTTAATAAATTCCACTGCAAACAATTCTATTCTAACATATGCTAAAAGAATATTATTATACAGGGTTATTCAAACTGAGTGGTACATTAGACATATTAGGAAAACTAAGTGTGTTAGAGATTTGAAAAATTGGGAAATGAGGTTATCAAAGATGATCTTTTTATCTAAAATAATTTCAACTGTCACTTCCGGTTATATCGTAAGCTAATGTAACTTTGTTATTTTAAATAGAATGGTATATTTTTTACGACGAATTCGTATGAAGCATAAAATTTTTGGGTGATTTTGATAACCAACTTGTATGCCCCCACGATGAACAATTTCTGATATAATTTAATTTATAGAAAAAATTGATTAAACCAAACACATACTTTAACTTCATATACTGAAGAAGCTACTGTGTTAGAGAAGCAATTGTTGATATTAATAAATTTCTGTGAAAGTTTGTTTTTGTTTTAATAAATTATGAATAACTATCACCAAGTAAAAGCCAATTCCATTGCATATTTATAGAAAAAAGATCGCACCGCATCCCAAATTATAAAAAATCATAACATTCATAAAAAATGACATAGGGTGTGAAATGTTTACTAGTTATCGTCAAGTATTCACGCTAACGTTATACTAAAATTAAAATTCATTTTTTCAAATAGCACCTACCATATTTTATTTTGTTATTCGATTCCTTTTTTTTTATCCTCTTTCGATTAATTCGGATGTTTCCTATTATTTTATTTGAAATTTTTTTTAAATAAAACAATGAGATGCATCAGAATATGTTGAAAGAGTATAAAAATAGTAGACGAATGACAGAATATAGTATGGTAGGTGTCATTAAAAAAATGAAGTTGTTAGTGTTTGATGTTTTTAAACTTTGTATTTTTGTTCTGAACGCCCTGTGTAAGTTATGAAGCTCAATTTTGCCATGACGTTAGCCCTACGACTTGATCATAACTACTGATTTTTTTTATGGAAGTTATGATTTTTTATAGTTTGGGTTGCGGTATCGGTCTTTTTTTATAAATTAAATTAACTCATAAACTCTTCATCGTAAAATATATACCGTTCTATTTAAAATAACAAAGTTGACATCAACTTACGATATAACTGGTATAACCGAGCGGTATGGTATATGCTCTAGATCATTGATCAGCATTCGGGAGGTCACCGCTTCAAACTCGGGTGCGGCTGCTCTGGTCCACGTTTTCTGTGGTTTCTTTGGATCATTTAGGCAAATGCTGGAGCAGTAATATACCACAGATAATTTTACTTCTCTACTGTCTTAATTTCGTCCGTCTCATCTTTCTTTCCCTAACTACATTCCTACCCATTTCTACGATTCCTGAAATGAGGCTGAAGAGAACCTTACGCTCTACCCTCCGGCTTTGCACTACAGTGTAGGTCAGAGGGACTGCCCGCCCTCCAGCGCGAGTAGGTGGTGGGAATGAAACATAAAAAGGTTTTAAAGTTTTTTAAATATAACTTTAGATAAAAAGATAATCCTTGCTAGGGAGTAGGGATCCAAATTTTTAAATATTTAGGAACCTTAGTTTTCCTAAAACGTCTAATGTACCACTCAGTTTAAATAACCTTGTACATTATTTATATTATTAATTAATAATGATTTACAATAAAAGACTCACGTGTCCGGATTTTAAAAAAGTTTGTAGTATACAGGGGTAAGTCTCTTTGATGTTATTCTATTTAGTTAGTTACAATCTCCTTTACTGTTCTATTTGAATAATGGTTTACAAATCAGTTTTCCTAGAATTGTATAACGGAGAAGTTTAAAGATCACAATAATGAAAGAATTAACTAAGCGACACTAAAATCGGTAGAAATTTCAAAGTTGGAGAAACGGGAATTGGCGAAATGGGAATAAAATCAAAATTGTTTTACTTTTAAAATTATAATTTAACTTAACTTAATAACTGAAAATGTATTTTAATTGTTTTTCAATTAAAATTTTTTTTTACTAGCAAAAATACAGAGATAATAGAGCAACACGTGCTCAATCAATTCAAATGACGCACAGACAAGTATTAGATATGGTCTCTTCTTATCTTGGTATAGAAGTAAACGAAGCAATCGAACATGTAATCGATTATGATGAACATATTGAACTGTTTGAAGATTTTTTAGCAGCGAATGGTCGTAAAGGTCTTCTCTTTTATTATTATACGAGTGATCCACCGGAATTGGGTAAACCTTAGATAAATAATCGTTATACGCAATAGCTATACGCAATTAATTCAATTATGCACATAGCCAGGAGAACCTCTTTGGAGATGTTAGGAAATTTTTAATTTTAAGATCAAATAAAGTAATTCCGTTTAAAAAGCACAAATGCAAAATGCAAACATGTATCCACCCATATTCAATGCCTATTTGTATTTGGATAGTTTTTAAGGCTTTTTTCTATATTAAAAATATTAGACGCAAATCAAAATAGTTTATTCGTTTCTTAATCGTGAAAACGTTCAGAAAAGATACCAGTGGAATGGTGATTTTAATGAAACTAATTTTTGAGAAATCAAAAAAAGAACAGTGGATGTTTCAGCAAGATCTGTTATTATTCACTCGACAATTGTTTCAACTAACAAGTCATTTACTTTGGTTACTACTCTTTTGAATAAAAAACTTACAATATTTATTCAGTGATTATTCCTCTAGTAATAAAAATAATGTCAGTTTTTGTTCTATTAATTATATACAACAATCTAGTTCTAAAATAGTAAAAAGACTTAGTAAATTCAATATTAATGCAATAGAGATCAATAAAAACAATTTAGGAACTTTTCTAATAAATAACAAATGTAAATTAAGCAACGGCCAAAAAAAAATGGCGTTTACCAAATAAATTGCAACGATTGTGATGCTATCTACTCAGGCCAAACTGGTCGTTCTTTAGACACCAGTTTAAAAGAACATATAAATAACATAAAGAAGAAAAGGTCTCTCAGAAATTGTTTTAATAAAAACCATAATATAAATGTCAATATTAAGTTAATACACACTCAACAAAAGAACAAGAAATTAAATTTATTGGAATTTCTTTAAATTAAGGATGCCCAGAAACTAAACAAAAGCATCGTTAACAATCACACAGAATTGTTTGTTCAGAATACACCTCTCTTATTAAACTTGTAATAATTATGGGAAATTTTATGTATGTACGTTAATCAGGTTTTCGCTTTTAGAATAGGTATTTAAATAGAATCTCATTATAATGTAACTTTAGTATTGTCAATGTACTCTTGAAACAATTGTCGAGTGAATAATAAAAAATCTTGTTGAAACATCTACTGTTCTTTTTTTGATTTCTCAAATTTTAAACATGTTTCATCACAACACCACCATAGTTAGTTCTAATATTTGAAACTAATTTTATTCAAAAATTCATTGCTTATTTTTGGAAAAATGTTACGAAGTTTGCTTACAGTTATGATAGTGTTTTATTTAGTATTCCAATGGAATAAAATAAAGGAATTAATATCTCATTTGATTAGATAAATCCACTTACCACATTTATTTCCTTTTTATAATGAATTAGAAGTGAAGGAATTTAATAATTTGATGGGAATGTTCGTGATTTTTGCTAACAATATTGATACTTTAACAATAAACAATCAATAACATTATCCCTTATATTAATAAGGTCATACAGGAATTATCTAATTATTAATCGAACTTACAGATTGATTCAATTTTTCTAGCAGTCTTTGATCAAAGCTTCTTATCCTTAACGTTGTTGTTCTAAGGGAGAAGAATTCCTGAACCTCAGCGGATTAAGGAGGCTTGAACAACGACTGTGACGACCAGAAAGCCCAAGAATTATCAATTACATTAATTGAACTATTCGTTGGGCATTCTCCTAATTTTTATCACCATTTCATTTCTTATTTGCACCCTTCAGTTAGTACGAGGGTGTATCAAATATAAATGGGACTTACTTTTTTTAATTACGGAGAGGTCAGTGACCTGGTAGTAGTAGATGTGAAGATGGCCTGTACCGCTAGAGAGAAGGGAGAAGCAACCACAATTCTCTCGAGTCGCTTTAGTACGAATAGAAACAACGAGCCATGGATTATTAGTTTTTTTAGCTAAGGAGGGGGTGAATGCAACAGAAATTTTGCGGCGATTACAGACGCAGTTCGGGGACAACATCCTGTCATGACCTCGGGTGTTTGTATGGCACAAGGAATTTTCTGGAGACCGTGAAAAGGTCGAGAACGAAAGCAATACTCGCCGCCCAAGAATAAGTGCGACCGAAAGATTGCTTTCCGATCGGCAAGATGCTTTTCACATTGACATCCTCCATGATCGACACACGATTAATGTGCAATATTATTGTGATCTATTGGATGTCGCGAAATTGTCATTTCGAAGGAAAAGGAGGAAGCAATCGGTCAGAAGTGTCATGATAACATCAGGCCAACGCTACAAGGCAAAAATTGGGCGCATTAGGCTGGAAAACGCTGAAACACCCGCCATATAGTCCCGAGTTGCCCCTTGTGACTTACATCTTTTTGGGCCCCTGAAAGAAGCGCTTGGAAGCCAACGTTTCCACGAGAATGACGCAGTAGAAGCATTTGTGCTTCAATGGTTACAAGAACGTCCGAAGAGTTTCTACTAAATAGTATATGTATCAAAGTCTAATTAAATAATTAAATATAGCTCGAAATTTTTACAAAACTAATCCCGTTTATATTTGATACACTCTCTTATATTCAAAGCTATATAATTGGCGATGTACTGTATATGTATATAATGTCATGATTGTAAACATTCTTGTGATGTTTTTCGCGTGAAAGAGCATATTTCGCATTAAAATACTGCCCGCAGAAAGGGTTTGTAAATTATTGAATTTTTCGCGGTAATTATTGTTATTTGTTGAATTTAATGTAGAAACTGGTCGCTATAATGCCTTATCGAAGGAAACAAAGTTCAATAGAATGTATGTAACCGATGGTACAAAGGGCCAAATAAGAGGAAAAGTAGTTGTAGCTTATAGATTTCAAACTGCGAAGCCGATAGATTTAAAAAATGTCTATGATGTAAGTAACATTTTCAGAAGTATTATTTTGTTCAAGTGTTTTACTTTTTGTTATCTTTTTTTTGTAAAGATAAGTAAGTATTGTAAAACTCTTGACAGATTACGTTTAATCATTCAATGACATACTCTGTATGGACAAATCCAAAAAGTAATGGCAACCAGGGCCGTCTTTACGAATAGGCTCTTGGGGGCTCCTACAGACTAACGACAAAAGAATATAAAATTTCTTAATAACAATAAAACAAGTAGAAAATTCAAGTAAAACAACCTTATTATTTATTTTACATAATATATTACAATTTACTTTGCACTTTCTTTTTAATCAATTAATTGATTACCGTCTCTATACAAATACTATATAAAATATCGAATTCATTAAACATTATTCCAAGGTAATTCAATCTATTATCTAACATCGTATTTCTTAATTCATTTTTTAAAAGCTTTAAAATTGAAAATGAGCTTTCTCCGGTGCAATTAGTTAGCATCATAGATAAATACATTCTAAAACATATTTCAATATTTGGAAATGTAATAAAATTATAATTGTCAGTAGCAGACCTTTTTATTTTTTGAAAAGGGCTTCCTACCGTTTCTGGGCCTAGGGCCTAGAAGTTATGATATAAACTACCCCCAAGAATTGTATTTTACAGTTTTAAGTGTACTTCGTATGTTGCATATCATAAGTATGTTCCAGCTTACAAGTAGTCGTCCAGTATGTCGTTGAATAATTGATCCACATGTGGTCTCTCAATAATGTTACTTGATATTTTATTTTTTATGTATATTTTTTATAGTTTTTTTTGTATTATCAAAAATAAAATATTTTTTTAGTGTAGTACATTTATTTTATAGACGTTGAAAAAATAAAAACAAATATTATATTCAACAGAGTATATACAGTAATAAACTACAATAAAAAAGCAATAACTTTTTTAAAAAGGTCATGTATAAAACTTAAATATCGTGAAGTTAATCTTTACACTTATTAAACTTAATAGAGTCTACTGATGTTTGGTTGAAATTCATTATAAACAAATGTCAACACATATAAATTTTAACAGGTTTATTTAACTTGAAAATTGTTTCGCAAAAACTTTTTTCAAGTTTCATGTAAAACTTCTGACGAAGCCAAAGTTTAGGCGAAACAATTGTCAAGTTAAATAAACCTGTTGAAATTTATGTTATTTTAAATATAAATATAAATATGGAATCAACAGAAACAACTACTCCGAGGGCTAGTACCCCTACCGGCGTTGAATTACACTGTTGATTCCGATGGACTCCTAGACGAAAATATAACATATTCAAAAAAGAAGGAATTAAAATCCTTATTCGTCTAAATTTTAAGACCAAAGATCTCACATTTTAAACGCGTCCTACCAGGCAGGCACAACGAACCGAAAGCCACATCCCACGACCGGTTTCTACCTATCGGGTCTCATCGGGTGGGCGCTGGCAGAAAGGCCTTTACAGGCTATATTTGATCTTAAAATTTAGACGAATAAGGATTTTAATTCCTTCTTTTTTGCATATACGTTATTTGTTTATTACGCTTATTGCTATTAGATCTCACAACCGCCACCAAAAATTTTGAAACAATAAATAGAAATTAGTGATCATAATATTGTGGTTGAGTTGCTCATTTACGCATTTGTAAAAAATACTGAAGAATATTAATTAAAATGACCAATACTCCGTTATTTTCTCAAGAATTTGTTTTAGTAATCTTGTAACATAGTTTCAGCTATGACAGATGTCTTTAATAAGTAAATGTTTTCTATCTACATAAGATTGTCCATTATTTTCTAAAACAAAATTATCTCAATTTTACAAAAATCTTTTTGATAAATCTAATATTCCATGTTATTTTATTGATAAAAGCATTTTTCTAGAATAATTAAAAAAAAATTAATGTCCCTCCCTGTTTTCATTGCACTAACATTTTTAGGATGTATTTTTCACAACATTTGATATGGATTTTTTAAATGGCAATGTTGTTGCTGCAATTTACAATTTTCTGTTCGAACTTGTCAGACCTTCTTTGGTAACAACTAAAGAATGGGGTGATATGCCCAAAACAGAATTAGGATTAAAAATCAAGAAGTTCTTTATTGATGAATTCGAAGCATTTATCAATTGGATGTATGGTAAAATGCAACAAAACAGTTTTGTGAAATGATAAACAACGTATATTTAATCCAATAAATATAGTTTTGCAGTTTGTCGATATTAGGGACAATAATTGAAAAAGAAAATGATTCCTGCAAAATTAAGGGGAAATTGTTTTTTTTTTTAATGTAAATTGTTAATATGAGTTTACCTCTGGTAGATACTTATGGTTTTTTGTTTTCAACTAGAAGGGAGTAAATAACAAAAAAATAAAAAATAGCTGATATACTTATGCAAATATAATTTGAAATAAAAACAAAGTTTCACCAAATTTTATTAGAAAAATCCTGACAAGTTTCGGTCATGCGACCATTTTCAAAGGTATAGAGTAAATAATATACTATTCCTTTGAAAAAGGTTGTGTGATCGAAACTTGCTAGGATTTTTCTAATAAATTTTGGTGAAATAGATGGTCCCCACAAAGTGTTAAGAATATAATTTGTTTTGTTAGCTACTAAAATTGATTTGGAGGGCATTGTGTCATTCAATGTTGACATGGACTTTTACAAAAATGTATTGCAAATTCCAAAATTATTTGAAGATTGTAATATCGCTCATGTTCAACAAGCCGAAGGTTATGCCAGGGTTTGGGCCAAACAAATGGAAAGGGTAATTATTAAAGAAAATTATGTTTTTGGTCAGAAGCATTTTACCATAATTATTAGTTTCGATAAAGCATTGATCAACCTGAACTTATTCCAAATACCATATGAGTGCCAGTATACTGCCATCTATAAAATTTTACTACTAACTACAGTTTTTTGTAACGTTTGATAGTCTTATATGAGAGCATAAAAACATGGAGACAGCATTTAATCCTATAGAAGTGATATTGAAATAGGAAATAATTCTGAGCCTATATAAGAATGTGCAAGCATCATATTTATAGGTAAGCTAAAGGATGGGGGTTAAAACATTTCAATTTTCAAACTATTGAAGTAAATAGTAACAATATGAGAAAACTCTTAACTAGTTAATAATAAAATACAATCTGAAGCACTAAAACGAAGTGGGATCTATCAATTAAATTGTATTCAATGCGATGCCATCTATATAGGCCAAAGTGGACATCCATTTAAGATACGTTTAAAATAACATACAGACAATATAAAAAACAAATTTAGCTGATCACTGCACAAAACAGAATCATACTGTAGATATAGAAAACGTAAAAATATAACATGCACAACCAAAACGTAAAAAACTAACTCTTCTAGAATTTCCGCACATCAAAAATGCTTGAAACTAATAAAAACTTGTAAATGACTAAAGAGAAATTACAACGTACAATACACCGCACTTTTAATATTAAAATTTTAATTTCTGACCCCCACCTCATAGTTTACCTATAAATATGAAGTTTGTACATTCCTAGTCTCTCATCGAGCGGCGTGGTCTAGTGCTCTAGATCATTGCTTAGCATTCGGGAGGTCACCGGTTCGAACCCAGGTTCGGCTGCTCTGGTTCAAGTTTTTTGTGGTTTTCTTGGATCATTTAGGCAAATGCTGGGGCAGTAATATTCCACAGATAATCTTTCACTTCTCTTCTGTCTTCATTTCGTCCGTATCATCTTTCTCTCCCAAGCCACACCACCCACCCATTCCCACGACTCCTAAAAGGAGGCTGAGCAGGGCCTTACGCCCTACCCTCCGGCTTTGCACTGCAATGTAGGTCGGAGGGATTGCCCGCCCACCGGCACGAGTAGCTGGTGGGAATGAAACACAAAAAAGTTTTTTTTTCCTAGACTCAGTTGCATTCACTGTACTCTCTGGCGTATAAGTCGAAACAATTGTCAAGTAGAATAAATTTATTATTGAAAATTACTTATTTTTGAAGAGTTTTGCTTTTCATAATTTTTACAAACTTTTGCTTACTTTGTAACCAATATTCTTGGAAGTAAAGAAAGAAAACTGAAATTCTTGATTCTCTTTATTTTAAAATGTTTAAATTAACCTTCCAGCAATAATTTTTTATTACCCTTTCTTTAAAATATAAGTATCTGGTTATATTTAAATAATTTTTTATTCTTTTTCTCTCTTACTATTGAGAATACTTATTACAAAATTATTTTTACAAAGGTACTCACACAGTTTACCCAATTGAGAAGAGAAAACGAATTTGTTGGACCCTACGTTGAAATCGAATATTGGAGAAGACAATTAGCAAAATTTGCGAGCATTATCGAATTTGTCAATTCACCCGAGTGCAGTTTACATCTACAGTTTTTAAATAAAGCAAGATCTCGATTTATACGGGTAGGTAAAAGATGTACTTCAAGATACTGATAATAAAGGTCTAATGTTCATGAAAATAATGGTGGTACCAGTAAATAAGTAATTTTTAAAATCTCAGGACAGTAGTATAAGGATTAAGTATGTACGTAATTTTATATTTGCCCCATCATTAGTCGAAAATAAACATGAATTTGGTAGATGATGATATTTTTAAAGATTTGCTGAAAACTCTAAAGGATTAGTTTTCAGTTAAACTTTATTTTATTAACAATGCGATAAAAGAATGAGACTAAAATTTAAATTTTTTTATTTAATAGTCCACTACTATCGTTTCACTACACAATGGCTTAATCTGGTGGATAAAATACAATACGAATAACAGAATTACTCTATGGAAAGGTTTTAACTTGCAAATTCAGTAATAATATCCTTAATCTATAATAATTATTACTTTCTAAACATTCTAGTAAGTTAAGCTTTTGTCACATTTTTTAAATTCGGAACATTTTCTATGTTCTTTGACTCATTCCTGAAAACAATGACTCGTTTGTTTTATATATACGTAATTACAGTTAGCAAATTCTAATTTGTAAACTCCAGATTTGATTCTTTTTTCTACCTTATTCTTAACATTTCTAATAAGTAAACCTAAACTATTACCAGTTTCGAATGAAATGTAATGGTTTCTGATGTTTTATAATTGTTCAGGTAGTGTTTACTAGATATGTAAATTAAAGTGTTAAAGTTCTTCGAGGTGAATAGTTTATTCTGTTAATTTCAATTTTACGTTTTTATAAAAACATATGAAAAGGTATACATCAGAAAGAAAAACGCTTATAATCACTTCACAACTGGATCTTTATACACTAGATGTACACTTCAACCACCAAGTGATTATCTTCAGTGGTATAAACCGAATAAATAAATTTTAAACATTTGTATATTGGCAGTTATAAGGGTACGATTTTATTTCACAGTTTAAATCCAGAAAACTCAATTTTTCTAAAATCGTATCAAGGTTTTATTGAATTAATAACAATGGAAGCGGAATTTATGCAAAACATGGGGATTCCCTTATGAACAATGACGTGTCAAACTTGAAAAATTCTCTCATCTATGAGATGCTAAAATCATACCCTTATACCTGATAATAACAAATGTATAAAATTTATTCATTCGGTTCATACCACTGAAGATGACCACTTGGTGGTTGAAATGTACATCTGGTGAATAAAGATCCAATTGTGAAGTGATTATAGACGTTTTTCTTTGTGATTATTACACATTTAGTGTACTTTACAGCATTCGCTTCTTCTTATATTTTTTATATATAGTTATTTAAAAGGTATACAGTTGTATATATTTTTACACCGTTTCCTAACTAAAATTTTGTCAACTAATGTAGTCCTTATTTTCGAACTGTTTCATCAACTCACCGCGAAAGCCTTAACCGTTTTGTAAAATTTGGTCTTCTTTCTTAAACCCTCCTAATAACAGCGTACAATTTATATCTTCTTATTAATTTCCTCCAAAACGATGTTTTTCGCTATCCATTTATACACTTCTGTTTAACATTTGTGTTTTGTATCCAATTTAGTTAAGGTGTTTTATTTTGCTATTTTAATGCTGTTGTTAGCAGATTCTTGCACTGTCAAATTTACTTCTTGGAATGTTAAAATAGTACAAATAGTATGATTTATGACTCTAAACATTTGTGCCGGCCAGATCACGTAATGCGGCCCTTAACCGCTTGTTTCGCGCCAGAATGGTGGGTTTCCCTTAGACCCTCGTCCCACCAACCCCATAGTGGTAAATAGATATAAAGACCAAATGTATCAAAGAAAGTTAAGTTACCTTGAAATTCTGTACAACGCAGCTTGCTTATTCTAATTCATTTGTTAAATATTTTTTGTACATAAATTCGTTTTAAAGTTACTGCAGCATCATTTCCAATTAGTCACACAAAATTAATTTGGCGTGTGACGGCGTGTTCTACAAAACAATGCAGCTTTAAGTGAAATTTGCCACTGTTTTATGGTTTTTTACAAAAATCAGTTCGCGCCTGAACAATTTGAATTAATAAATTTTCAGAGAAAATGGATAAAGATGGACAACGCTGTTACGGATGCCCGTAATGAATGCTATGATAACGTTAAATATTTATACGTTTTGGAAAAATTTTACGAACCACTGTATCGTTGCGATCCTGTTCAAATAGCTGATTACATCCCGAGTCTCATCTATGCAATCAGAATGGTTTTTACCACCTCGAGATATTATAATAACACTGCCAGCGTGACGGCCATGCTCGTCAAAGTTTCGAATCAAATGATAAACGTTTGTCGCACTTACATCAACGTAAATAAAACAAAAACAGTGTGGGTTCAGCCAAGAGATGTTGTTTTGGAAAAGATCAAGGTATGCAGTGACCTTTTCTCAACAAATTTTGACTAGCAGTAAGCAATAAGTCTTGGTTTTGATTTTGGTCTTGCTAAAAATGCATAAAGGTCAAGACCAACTGTATCTTTAAAATTTAACTAAAACTATGATTAAGTTGTAATGTTTTTCTGAAATAAAAAAAAACAATATCATCATCACGCCCAAGGATTCTTTAGCAAGTCCAATACTGATAGCTAAAGATCAAAACAAAAGAAGAAAGGGAAGATCAAGAATCTTGCTTTTGTTCTTCAAGAGTTTTAACCAATGATGAACAAAATCGATCCAGATTTTACTAACTATAATTAAGTAAGATCAGGAATAATTTTAAAAGTCCATAATGGCATTAGTTTTTCCTTTGCTCATTACTAATCTTCAGTCCGACAATATTAATAATAATATTTTAATACAAATCCAGTGATTCTATTGGCGGTGTTTTCCGAGAAAACAATGTATATGGTGTGATAGGTAAACTTTTAATGATATAAATCAAACAAACACTGTTGTAAGTTTTTTTTACTAAAAAACTCAAAAATTATACACTTAATCATATATATTATGGAAAAAGTTTCGATAAAGAACGCATAAACTGGACCTTTATAAATCATTATAAAAGTACAACAATTTGCAAAAGGTTAAATAAGTTAGGCATCAATAGTATATAAATATAGTAATAAAACAAATTTAGGCAAAATTCTAATTAATAATAAAATCTCAACAACAGACAAACTTCAAAAATCAGGTGTCTATGAGATTCAAAGTTCAGACTGCGATGCTATCTATGTAGGACAGACAGGTAGATTCTTTAAAACTAGACTTAAGGAGCATAAACAGTCTATTATTGATTAAAAAAAATGTAATACTGGTTTTTCCCAACATTGTTTTGTAAATAATCATAACTTTAGTGAAGATAATTTTAAGATTTTGCATTGTATAAATAAAATTAAAAGATTAAACTTGTTAGAGAAATTAGAAATTCAAAATACCTTTTTCATAATAAAAATATTACAAATGAACAATGTCAAGGACATAAAAGTCCCATATTTTTAGCCCGGCTTCAATACTATGATTTGTTTTTACCCCCACTTACTTAAATATGTATATATAGTGACGTTTCTTTAGATTAAGTTAGTTTCTACTCAACTCATTGATAATGGCCTAATAAGCCGAAACAGTGCAAGAGAAGTATTATTAAAAATTTTGTAAAACCTTAAAATAGCGTTTGTTTGATTTCTATTATTAATAATATGATTTACAATTTTCCAACCGCATCCTCCCTAAATCTAATTAAAAGTAAATTTTTATTCAATTTGTATATTAAGGTTTGTCTGGACCTGTATTTGAAGTATTATCAATGCTTCAAACGAAACCAACATGCGATGGAAGAGGCTGGAGAACCACCTTTCAATTGTTCTGAGATGATGGTCTTCGCTAAATTTGAAACGTTTAAGAAAAGATTGGAAGAGGTGTCGTATATAGAGTGCTCAACTAAAAGTGATACGATTTAATTTAAAATTTCTCTTTGATGCAGATCGTGGATGTTATAAACACAACAGTGAAGTTTTCGATTTTGCACGCAAGCACCATCGAGAACATAGACTACTATGCCGAAAGGTTCGACGACTTTTATAAAACAATTTCTACAAAAACGTACGATACCTTGAACCATCGCCAGGACTATTTTGATAAGGACTATGAAAATTTCAAGAAAAAAGTCGCGGACACAGAATGGCAATTGGAAGAATTTGTGGGCCAATCTTTGGAAAAACTGACAGATATTGACAATGTGCTTAGACTTTTGAAGAGGTGTTTGCACTTTCATTCATTTTTTGTAAATAACAAGGGGAGGGGGCACTGCAAATCACGTTTTTAAACTTAATATTTCCCGAAACAAAAACTAAATAAATGAAACTTTTAATTATTTCTAATTTCGTCTTTTGGTTATGAAATCCTAAAAAGAGCATACATCGTTTATCTTTTCGAATCGTTATAGATTTGAAAAGCTCCAGTTGGAGTGCTTACGTTTGGATGAGAGATATCTTGAAGCAATTGAAATACTACAAGCAGAAATCGAATTTTTAAGAGACAAATACAACGAAGATAGGCGTGATCCCATATTACCAAGAAATATGCCCCCAGTCAGTGGAAGGATTATGTGGATTAGACAATTGTACGCGAGAATGGAAGAACCAATGGAAATTTTTAGGCCTAAAACCAGAGTAAGATGATATTACTACTAGTTTGAATCGTATAAGCAGATGGTTTTTTGTGAAACATTTTAAAAAAAGGAAAGGAAAAGAAAAATACTGCTTTTTTGTTTCACACTGAGAGTTTAATGCTCGACAATTGTTTCGGCTGCTGAAGCCTTTATCAAGAGAGTAAGATATTACACTAAAGTTACAATCTATAATATTGCCTTAAATACTAGTACAAGGGAGGGGGGGTGGAAACCTAAGTACTTATCTATAATTAAATTATTTTCAAAGTCTAGTTGATCGTTAGTGATATGATCTTTTCTTAAAAAGGCTCTTTTAATTTCCATCTGTTCCAAAAGATTAAGTCTTTTTCCTTTGTTTTCAAAGTGTAACAAAGTAATGTTATTAATATCTACAGAATGATTGAGGTCGATACAATGCGTACTTAATCCTGTGTTACAAATGTTTTTTAAAATAGCCTTTTTGTGTTCGTCAAATCTGGTTCTTAGGTTTCTACCCGTTTGGCTTATATAATATGCGTCACAATTATCACATTTCAATTTATAAACTCCATTTTTATCTAGTATGTCAATTTTGGTTTTGTTGTTTACTAACATTTTCCCTAGATTATTTTTATTTACATGAATTGTTTTAATTCCTAATTTGCTAAGTTGATTACAAATCCTACTACTTATATTGGGCATATAATTGATGAATTTAGAATTTGTTTCGTTACTTAAATTTGATCCTGCATATAATTGTTTTTTAATTTTCCTATTGTTTTTTGTTCTTATTAGGTCATCTATTAGTTTTGTTTTGTAACCATTGTTTGTGGCTATTAGTTTAATGATCGAAAGTTCCTTATTGTAATTATCCTGATTCAAAGGGAATTCTAAGAGACGGTGTAACAGGCTATGGAAGGCCGAAAGTTTAATTTGTTTTGATTGTCTTGCTTGGTTATGTATAATAATGTCAGTAAAAGTTGGTTTCCTGTAAATATCGTCATTTAATTTTTGATTGTTTATTTGAATATTTACATCTAAAAAGTTAAGGCCTTTTTCATTACCTGTTTCTATGGTGAACTGTATTTTTTTATTTACTTTGTTAAGAAAATTAAGGAACTGTTCTAACTGTCTTGAGGTGCCCAACCATATACATAAAATGTCGTCAACGTATCGTGACCAATGGAAGATATTTTTCAGTAATTTGTTAGTTTTGTCCGAAAATAAAGTTTTCAAAAAATGACATAAATAGTTCTGCGAATAGTGGAGATAAAGGTGATCCCATTGGTAATCCATCTAATTGTTTGTAAATATTGTTGTTAAATTCAAAATAATTTTGTTCTAAACAAGTGTTTATGACTATTTGTAGCTGAATCTTTAGTTGTGAGTCTAAAGGACTATTTTCTATCTTATCTTTAAGTACCATTTTTAGTTAGTTTACTGGAATTGAGCTAAAGAGGCTGCTCAGGATACGAGTTTTGCGTTATCAGGTATAATTAAGTTTTTTGTTTTTTCTATAAAGTTTAGAGAGTTTTTTACTACATAAACTGATTGAAAATTAATTAAGCTAGGTAGTATATTGTTAATGTGTTTACAAATTTTATAAGCTGGAGCATACAGGTATGAAACTACTGGCCTAATGGGATTATTATCTTTGTGTATTTTGGGAAGTCCATATTTTTAAGAAAAGATCATATCACTAACGATCAACTAGACTTTCAAAATAATTTAATTATAGATAAGTACTTAGGTTTCCACCCCCCCCCCCTGCCTTGTACTAGTATTTATGCAATATTATATATTGTAACTTTAGTGTAATATCTTACTCTCTTGATAAAGGCTTCAGCAGCCGAAACAATTGTCGAGCATTAAACTCTCAGTGTGAAACAAAAAAGCAGTATTTTTCTTTTCCTTTCCTTTTTTTTTGATATTACTACATTAATACGTTTGTTTTCACTAATTAATTTCAGGTAATGCGACACCGAAAATCTCAAAAATGTATACAATTATTTAACGCCTTAGCTTGCGTTTTTGTTCACTATGAACAAGTCTATCATCAGGGATGGTATCGCAACGTCAGTCAGGTAATTCTTTTCAACAGTCAACTACAATTTATTTATAAAAACGAACAAATTTTAAGTAATATTATAATCTTGAATTCATTATGCAAATCTTCTCCAGGTTCGGGTTGGTTTGAGTTCGCCAGTTCTAGTAAAAGAACCAGGAACTAAACGATACAAGGTCAACTTTGACCCTTACATAATAGAATCCATTAGAGAAGCAGAATACATTTACAAGTTGGAATTAGGTGGGTACTAGTTGTATTTGGTAATGTTAGGTTTATTTGGCCTAAAAGAAAAACATTGTTACGCCCATGAATTTTGCAGTTACAAAATATTTAAATTTATGAATAATATAATAGAATTGATATATTACAGAAAACCCTCCTTGTGCTGAAGTCATTGTGTTTGCTAAAGATAGGTTGCTAAATTCATTCGAATTTATAAAAGGCCTAGTAAAAAGAAATAACGAAATAAGAAAGAGTATACCAACATTGTTTATACCATTAATGAGATCATCGTTAATACAACTAGAAAACGCTTTTATGCCTGGGTTTTCCACTATTACATGGACGTCAATGAAAATTCCACAGTTTTGTCAAGAAATCACCAACGTTTTGGACAATGTTCAAATGTTTGTAAAAGAGGTATTTACCGTTGGAATTACTTTTCAGTTGTTTTTGTTATTGCAACAATATTTTATGCGTCATCAATATAGAGGGTGTAAGTTGGGTTACATATTTTGGTATTGATCGCTGACAATTGGCCTATTGTTTTTTTAGCATTTTGAAAAGACAAATTAAAAGGCGTCTTTATTTGGAACTCCTAAAACTTAAATTAGGTACTATAAAAAAAGTTCATTAAAGTTCATTTTGTGAACAAAAATAAACATGTGCCCTTGATTAGTATTCTGTTGAAACCAGATGTGTATATCGCGATTTCGAACTCATTAGTTCTCATCAGTAAACCGTAGGCAGTTCCGACAGAACACCTTTTTTTTGTTTTTAGTTTATACTCGAGGAGGGAAAATCATTAAAAGACATCCCCTAAAGACTATAACCCCTCCTCAAGAAGAAACAGTTTTTTTTGTTTATATTAACCTCGAGGAGGGGAAATCTTCAAAAGACACCCCCGAGAGGGTAGTGTCGGATTTAAAACCCCTCCTAGAGAAGAGAGCTCAACCCGAAGGTTATACATTCCTGGGAGAAAGGGGGAGGGAAAAAGGGATTGGGTTTTGGAGGAGGGGTGGGAGGAATCGCAGGGGGTTTTTGGTGGCCCACCACAGATGGTTGGGTGGGCACTCGCGCTAAAAAGCGAAACTAGATTTCTGGCGGTGAGCGGGTGGGGGGTGGCTGCTCATTCTAGAAGGTGACAAGGCCTTCTAAAACGGTCATTTGGTGTGGGGACAATGGCAGAAAGTGCCGAGACGGACGGGTTCGGGTGACCCGTCACTGAAGTGCGAAGGCTCGCTGCGAAATTGAGTGCAGCTTCGGGGAGTGAAGGGAGACCGGTTTCTTTCAGAATTTGTGAATTTCTGACGAACTAGGGATAGTCTAGTGCGGAGCGAAGAATCCGCATGTATGTGCCTTGTAGAATCTGAAGGCGGCGAGGAGTTGCGCATCCCCAGATGGAAATGGCATATGTACAAATACTCCTGATGATCGAGTTAAACGCGCGGATTTTTGTACGGGGAGATACGGAAGAAGAAACAGACCAAACTACATGCTGCCTATATACAGCGTTTAATGAATAAACACCAAGAGGTTAATGAACGCCATCTGTAAATGTGATAAGAACCAATGAGTTCGAAATCGTGATAAATGTCTAGCTGTTTTGATAGAACGTTAACCTAAAGCATATCTGGTTACGTGTCTGCTACGTAGTTAGCTAAGTCGTGGGTTCACTTTATTGGGAAAGGACCTTGCTTAACATTATTGAATGTAGCAAATATATACAGATGGCGTTCACCACACTGTCTTTATTTGTTCATTTTGTGAGTCAGCTAACCCGACTGGACTACCACATATTTTAGTAATTACCCAAAAGTACCCATAATAAATTAAGATCATTTATGCCATTCCTTATTTTCTTATTTATTAATTACTTTATTTTACTAACATTAGGTGACTGATATGAAAGAAGCACGTATTGACGAAGTATTGGAAAATTTAGCAAATACTAGCCTAGTGTTTTTGCCCAGTGAACCAGTATTACCAACAGAATTCGTCGAATTAAATCTCCAACACAGGGAGAAGATTGGTACATAAAAATCGAATAACCAATCCCATTTCATATTTCTATAACGTTGATATTTTAATAGTTGCCGAAATCGAATTGAAATCATATAACGTAGAGAAAACAGCGGTAGATCTCATAAATAAATTTTTGTTTATGATGAAGGCTCCAGAATTACAGGAAAACAAATATGAATGGTTGGAACCGGAAAAGGCAGTGAAACCAGTCGGTTCATCTTCGAAACTTTTATCAGGCGGAGAAGGGGCTGCATTTAAAGAAATTGACAGGAACATTCGGTTAGATTTAACAGTCATTCATGCTGATTGTATTGAACTTTTTGCCTACTTCAATATGAAATTTGTTGAGGCATTAGTGAGATGTACTAAAATATCACTGGAATTACTGAAGATGAGAGCTACATTTACAGGGTAAATTAATTTATGTTTGGTGATAGAAAGATCATCCATAAAATAAAAACAGACTTTTTAAAAAACTTCCTTAAATAAATAGGGTAAAGCGGGAATAGATGCACTACCTTTTGCAAAACACTACATAACTTGTTCACCTTTAAAAATAAAGCTGTGCACAAAATACAGAAGGCTCTTTAACAAGTTGGTTAAGGCTTTCGCGGCCAGTTGATGAACTGGCTCTAGTTCTTATTTAGGTCTAAAGGTCGTCGTTGGTTTGAATTGCTTCCTAACGTTTCCTCGAACGGCGAGCCACTCGTGCTAGCCATTCAAGCTTCTTCAGAGGTCCTTCCATCTCCTACACTACATTAGTCTACATCCAACACCGGAGATAGAAAGACCTCTGAAGAAGCTCGCCACTCGTGCTAGCGAAACGTTAGGAAGCAATTACAACCAACGACGCCCTTTAGACCCGAATAAGAACTACACTAGTTCAAGGCTCACCTAGCTTGAAGTTAGTAGGGGTAGGACAGAGGGTCGCCATATTTTAACGTTTTCTTATTTATAATACTGGCGCCACAAATATGAGAAGTATTGTTGCAAGATGTACAATTACCAGCATTAGAGTTTGGAAATACGATTATTTTTGATGAATCGATTCACACTATTCAATTTCATAAAAGAAATTGATTGTCACGATCGGTCGAGGATATTTAATTTTAGGAATTACAAGCTTATGTGGTGTGGCAATTCCCTAAGACAATTCATTTAAACGATTCGATCAACCTTTGTTTACTTCTAATCAGTATGCAGCTATTAATATAGAACTCCTCGAAAGTTAGCAGATTGGCACGGACTTTTCTAACCCCCTCTACATCTACAAAGTAAAATACAAAGGAAACCTGGTCAAAAACTTTCCTAGTATTACTTTCGGTTTATTGGCACTTTTGTTGAAGTTCGAAATTTTAAATTTACATTTTTTAATATAAGATGCAAAAGAACAAAATGATACTAGTAGTCAAAAAAGCATGTTTATTACTATGAATACTGCTGGCCTTATTGCATAGCTAAGAGGCATGTTTTTTAAGTATGTACCGTTTTGAAATTCTGCCGTCTCGGCGCTGCAATCAGCGTTCCACGCATGTGTACCGAAAACCTACATCTCTCACCTACTCACTGACACCATTATAGTCTGATTCGCCTTTTTTTACGTTGTTTACTGAGTATTTAAGATGCCTCCGATAATCGTGAGTCCCGCCGACTGTGAAGTCCGGGCTGTTATACGATTCCTTACTGCTAAAGGACTAAAACCGATTGATATTCATCGTAAGATCTGTTCAGTTTACGAACAAAACATTATGAGTAATGGAAAGGTAAGGAATATGCGCCGTGCAATTCAGAAGAAAAGATGTGGCAAATTGAGCATGGGCATCGTTTTGCTGCATGACAATGCCCGTCCACAAGTCGGTAATCGGACCAAAGATCTAATCACATCTTTTCACTGGGAAACTCTAGATCATCTTCCGTACAGCCCTGATCTGGCGCCCAGTGACTACCATTTGTTCCTGCACTTGAAGAAACATCTAGGCGGTCAGCGTCTTCAAGTCAGGCGGCAGAGTTCTATGAGAAGGGTATTTAAAAACTGGTCACTGGTCAAACGTTATAACAAGTGTTATAATTATGTAGAACAGTAGATTAAGGTACAGGCTTTCATGTAAAAATAAAATTATTAAGATATCTTTGTACGTTTTTTATTAATTTCAAAACGGTACTTACTTAAAAAACATGCCTCGTACAACCGATACCTAAGACGTACCTTGTCCGACCAACCTCACACAGATTAACTCCCAGCGATAGTCATTGCCAGGCTTGCCACCTTAGCGTCACCCGTTGTCGAAACAAAACAAAATCTCTACTCTTTGTTTTTTATCCAATTTTTACCAGACATTCTGGGTAGACCAGGTGAAAAAGACCTTGATCTTTCCGAATTTGACAAATCAGTTTTACGAATTACATTTCTCTTTCGTATGTTCGTACTGAGTATTTTTTGTAATGAAGAGAACATAAGTCTATCTTTCTCTCTCTCGCAAATATACCTTTAAAAAAAATCATTCTTTTTACATATCTGTTCATTGCTATTTATATAGAACTTCCGATGAGGAAAAAATGGCACCTCTAATGAAAACATGGATGGAACTGCATATTCCTATTAATAATATTAATCCCACGTTAGATAGTATACAAAGTTGTTTTGCCCAAGTTCTCAATAATGTGCTAGAAACGCTCAAAGATATAACCGTCTGGGGTAAGAGGGTATCAAGTGGAGAAAGACAGTATGGTAAGGAAATAACATATTTTAGAAGTTGGACAAATTAACAAATGCAAAATTATTTTGTACTTAAATACGTAAATAAATATTAATACTCACCACCCCGAAGCTGGAGAACCGTTTTCATCTTCTTAGCATCACATAAATTAATCTGAAACAAATTAGAAACAAATTCCGTCAAATGCCGTAGAAATTATTCAAATTATTGTTTTATTTACAATATTCCTTCAAAGGTTAAATGCATTTTAACTTTTTACAAAAGTAATATAAATATGTATGACTGACAAGTAACAATTTTCATTACTGTGATCGTTTTCTATTTTTTAGACGTAGAAAATTTGGAACCAAAAAATTATTTCAAAGCAGTTTCCGAGCAGAAAGAAATTGTGCGCATTTTTATGGGTTTACAAGGCGTCATGTATTTATTGCAGCCAGACGTTCAAAAACTTTTAAAGGTAACGTTGTTAATCAAAAATATATAAATACAATTAATAAAGTTCAAGGTATTATGAAGAGTATTATTGCGTACTCTTGATAATGACAGACCCTGTCGATACAATTGTCGAGTTCCGATAATAAAAACTGAGAAAAGTTTCACCAAGTGGAAATATTTCACTTAAATTTATTAACAAACTCTACACGTGTTTCACCTTTTTATGGCATCTTCAGGAGTTTTTATTTAAGAAGAATATTAGAAATTAAGAAAGCCTTAAATTGTAAAAAGAAATTAGCTAACGACCAAATCATGTTCGGAAGCAACCCACTCCTTGATCACAATTTAGTGTAAAATGGAGATGTATAAATAAGAATTACTTTAGTTTAGATTTAGTGACTTGTGATTCAATAACTCCTGAAGATGCCATAAAAAGGCGAAACATATGTAGAGTTTGTTAATAAATTTATGTGAAATATCACCAAGTGTTTTCTTCTATTAGAATAATTTTTATTAAACATGTCTCACCAGGTGTTAACGTCAGACAGTTTCAATTTATACCAAGTGTTTCATTTGTCGCTTTATTTATTTATAAATATAATTATTTAAAATAGAGTCAATAATTAACATAAAAAAATTTCTTACTATTTTCTTCATTTCAGAATTATCTATCTTACTCGTACTTATGGGTTGAAGATAGGGAGGATCAAGTTAATGAATTTTCTAACAAAAATCCTTTGATAGTGGAAATTACTGAACAGTTCTGTAAATACGATGCTCAAGCTGATGAAATCCGAAATTTACCTGAAATACACGACATCGGAGCGATTCGGGTTATTATGGGTAAAATTTAACACTTGTTTATTTTCCAAAAAAAGATCGATATCACCTTCCATTTCAGAAAATTATAAATTAGCACTGCTTGTTGAATCAGAAGCATGGAAACATCTACTTGGCAAATATTTGGGAGTCATTTATAAACAAAAATTAAATGATATGGTAAATTTCATTAAAAATCAAGAAAAAACGTTAAGTAGACCAATAAATGATTTGGACGACTGCAGGTACACAGCAATACACTTTATTTCCTTTAAAATTGATTTACGATTGGTGTATAATATTAATTTCATGTTTTTCTTTGCGGTCCTATCAGCCAATATTTTGGCATCGGATATTAAGAATATTGCTCTAAAATTTCAGCTTCGTAGATTGAACTTTTAACAATACAAACATACTGATGATGATCTTCCGGGCTTTGTGGCAACCGACCGCTGAGATCGCTACGAGATAGAAAGCTACTCCGCCACCCGCAACACCTTTGATAGTGTCAGACGAAACATCAGGTAGAATAACAACCCTTAGACCACAGCCACTAAGCCTGGAAGATAGATCATCATCAGTTAGTTGACGCCGGCCTTGAAAGCCTACACAACTTGATTAATACAAACACAGTTTGTTTACCATTTAATTAATATGAAAATAATGACGTTTTCACTCAAGCTTTTCACGATTTGTTCACGTTTGAGTGAAAAAAAAAACATTATTTTATGTTAATTAAATGGAAAACAAACTCTGTATGCATTGTTCGATCTACGAAGCTGAAATTTTAGAATATTCTTAAGGTACGATACTAAAACATTGGCTAGTGGAACCGAAAAAAATGAGCCCAACTATTTATGCGTACGTATAACTAACATATCATAAATTTAAAATAATGGCAAATTAAATGTATTGCCAGTAGATACAACATATGTATATATTCAGTAGAATAAAATGTTTTATATTTAACACAGAATTGCCATGGCATGTTTAGCAGTTATTCGGGAACATTTCATTGAAATGGATATGGATCTAGGATTAATGGAAGAAGCATATGCCATGTTTATTAGATTTAAAATTGACGTCCCTAAAGAAGACATTGACAGAGTGGACACACTGCGCTTCAATTTTACTAATATGATTAATCACGTATTGATTTCAGTTTTATTTTTAACACTTTCTTCTTTTTCCCTTTACAACCCTCCATTCGATTCAACAAATCGTTCAAAAAAAAATGTAAATAAAACACAATATCTTTTTGTTAGGCTAAACAAGTAACAGAAGATCTGTGTATGAAGCAAGGGCCATTCCAACAAGACCTCATCAAGGGCGTTGCAGTATTCATTGATGCCGTACAAAAGTTCGACGAAGATTTTGAATATAATGGTCCGATGGTACCAGGATTATCAGCTAGGGAGGCCAGCGATCGAGTGTTATTGTTCCAAGCCAAATTTGATGAGCTGTGGGGAAAATATGAGATGTACAGTAGTGGGGAGTCACTTTATGGAATGGAAGTACATGAATATCCGGCCCTGCATAAAAGGAAGAAGGAATTCAATCTTCTAAACAAACTTTATGGACTGTATCTGCAGGTCAATCATACCATTGATGGATACTTTGATATCTTGTGGTCGGATATAGACATTGAAGAGATTGCCGCTGAACTACTTGAATTTCAAAACAGGTTTGTTGTTAAATGAAAATATTTGTCTGTCAAAGTCCAACAAAACCATTTGTTTCCACAATTTGATGTATTAGTTCTGCAATTAGTAACCGTTTCACAGATGTCGTAAACTACCGAAGGCGATGAAAGATTGGCCAGCATTTCTGGATTTGAAGAAGAAAATCGATGACTTCAATGAAACTTGTCCTTTACTGGAAATGATGGCCAACAAGGTATTACAATTATTTTAATTGAAATACTACAATGATAATTGACTTTTGTAATATTAATAGGCTATGAAAGATCGGCATTGGAAGAGAATGTCTAAAGTTACTGGTTACCCTTTCGACGTCGATTCTCCAACATTTACCCTAAAAAGCGTGATGGAGGCACCTCTATTGAAATACAAGGATGATGTTGAGGTAAAGGCTACTTTCTTGAAATGAATAGTTCCTGCAGGGCATTAACGCAAGCTACTTATAAAGTATATTTGTACTTAATTATTAGGATATCTGCATCAGTGCAATTAAAGAAAAAGAAATTGAGGCAAAACTCAAACAAGTCATAGCCGACTGGGCAATTGTAGAATTATCCTTTTCAACATTTAAAAGCCGCGGCGAATTGCTATTAAAAGGTGCCGAAACGGGAGAAATCATTGCCATGATGGAAGACAGTCTTATGATTTTAAATTCGTTATTAAGCAACAGGTTACTTACTTATTTATTTTTATTAATTGCTGCAAAATATTTTAATTAATCAATTTCAGGTACAACGCGCCTTTCAAAAAAGACATACAATTATGGGTCAACAGGTTGGTATCGTCATCAGAAATCTTAGAAAAATGGCTACAAGTACAAAATCTGTGGATATACTTGGAAGCAGTATTTGTAGGTGGTGACATTTCAAGGCAATTGCCTGCAGAGGCAAAACGTTTCAGTGTACGTAAAAAAGCTACTTTGATGGTTATAGTCCATGATACACTCATAGGACAAGTTATCAGAAATTACAACTCCAACCATGTACAATATTTTTAAGTGCATTAAGCCAACGTATCGTCCATATAATTTGGACTTCTTCTATTTTGTATTGAGTGTTCAGTAGAAGTTCAAATTAACAGGCAAGCTGAAAAGTTCGTAGGCTAGCATTGAAAAAAAACTTTTTTTTTAGATAGAATTTGATTTTATTATTCAATATAGTTCCCTTCGAGGGCAATACAATGATTATAGCGGTCATACAATTTTTCGATACCATTTTTATAATATGAGTTGTCTTTAGCCTCAAAATAGGCTGCAGTTACGGCGATTACGATTACCTCTTCATCGGCGCGAAATTTCTGTCCTGCGAGCATCCTCTTGAGGTCTGAGAACAGAAAAAAGTCGCTGGGGGCCAGATCTGGAAAGTACGGTGGATGCGGAAGCAATTTGAAGCACAATTCATTGAAATTTTCCATCGATTTCATTGATTTGTGACACGGTGCATTGAACAGCTCCCAGCTCCAAACACTGCTTAGAATCATCGATCGCTTGTTGTTTTTGGTTGATTGTGAGCTCGCGGCTCCCGCGGCACCCACTTTGTACAGAGCTTTCGCATATTCAAATATTCATTCACGATATGACCAACACGTTCCTTTGATATCTTTAGGGTCGGATCTCAGCTATCTCAATAAACTTTACTTTACGGTTATCAAAAATTATTTTGTGGACTGCGTGCAGCGTCCTCGGTGCTCATTTCGCCTCGTTTTAATTTATCGATTTTTTTCAAAGTAACAAAAGTTCTTTGGACATTTGTGTAAAGTTTCAAGAGTTCAACTTCACTCCCGGCTGTTCACTGAATTCTTAGCTAGGACTGAAGATGCTGTTAACGGGAAACGGCAAAACGTTTGGAGAAAGGGAATTCCACATTCAACAACATACCACCTTCGAAGAAAAAGAGACTCACAACCGATTTTAGTTGATTTTGGACTTTATATTTTATTCATATTCCTGATCTTAATTAATTTACCTATAATGGCAAATCTTTGACCAAGAATTAACGGTATAACAAAATCAAGAACACAGAAAAAAATGACATATCAGCAAGACCAATGCTCAACAAATGGGACATAACCAGAACTACAACGGTCTTACTTTAGCTCTTCACTAATACGACATACTTTTAGATTGTAGCATTCCAAGCATATCTAAAAACATCACAAACTAGTTTGTAATACTTTCTTATAATTTCAGACAATTGATAAGACATGGGTAAGAATTATGTTCAGGGCCCGCGATATACCCAACGTAATAGAGTGTTGCACGTCAGATGAAACAATGAGTCAACTACTTCCGCATCTTCTGGAACAGTTAGAAACATGTCAGAAGAGTTTAACAGGATACTTAGGTACACAATGGGTCGGGTTCGCAAACAGTCACGTCCGATCTACAAGAGTTTATGTAAAAAAGCGATGATCCCTGACTTATTTGCTTTTTCGCGCGAATGCAGAATACGAAATTATTCCCAATTTTGTAACGCTATAACTCTGTGAGTTACGAACTAACTTCTAAGTGAAAAATTATAACAAGGTCATGACCGGGCAACAAGGTTTGGTGGTTTTTAATGGAAAGACACCGGTTAGACTTCGGTTGATACTTGGCTTGGTTCAATTTTGTCTGTCGTATCCTTATATCATGTATCAGACAAATGATGGGACAGTAATATTATTCACGTTCTTCTAGTATCTTAATCTCGATCGTTTTATACTTCTCTTACTTAACCACCAACACCCATTTCTACGATTTTTAAAGTAGGCCAAAGAGGATTTCAGCCCTATCTACGATGAGAAATTGGTTAAGGATTTCGCGGCCAGTTGATGAACTAGTGTAGTCCTTATTTGGGTCTAAAGGTCGTCGTTGGTTGGAATTGCTTCCTAACGTTTCGCTAGCACGAATGGCTCGCCATTCGAGCTTCTTCAGAGGTCCTTCCATCTCCGATGCTAGATGTAGACTGAAGAATTCTCGGGCGTAAGTTGTGTTTATACTGGTGGGTAGGGGGCGGAGCATCGGTTTACATCAGGATATTAATCGGCATTGCGCGAGAATGCCTGAGAATAGGGTTTCAAATCTGATTAAGCCTGAGGGCTTCTTCCTTTTTGTTAAAATTATTGGGATGCTTGTGGATCTCGATGGCTTCCCTCTTGATCAGCCTGTTGTGGTAGCCGTTGACTGATGCTAGCAACCTACAGTTCTCAAAGTGTATCTTGTGATCTTCGTTGCTCAGTCCATGTTGGGCTACCGAAGACTTCTCAGTTTGTCCTAGACGGCAGTATGCCTTATGCTCCTTAAGTCTCGTTCCAATCGATCGTTTTTGTAATGGGGTTTTAGTCGGTAGGTCCAACGACCCCTTCCTCGGGAATTCGATACTACTCGGTAGTACGGACGGCTGCGCGTCTATGAAGATTTCCCCTTTTCCATGAAAATATAAAAAAAGAATTCGTCAGTCTACATCCAGCATCGGAGATGGAAGGACCTCTGAAGAAGCTCGAGTGGCGAGCCATTCGTGCTAGCGAAACTTTAGGAAGCAATTCCAACCAACGACGACCTTTAGACCCAAATAACGACTAGGTATCTTGATCCACCCTTTTGCCTAATTGACATTTACTTAACTTCTGTTAGTAGTTCTCTTCATATATGACGGCATTATGCTTTCTCAACTTTGCAAAATTATATTTATTTGATATAATATGTTAATATATCACCAACTACTGATATTTGTTCTTATCAATTTGGTTTACGTGTCCATCACGTCGATATATAAACTGCGTCGTATATTCAATTGCAAGTAGATCCCTTAATAAGGACCTTATCCAGCATATGAAGTACTTCAGTTTGCAGCAGTTCCAGTAGATGGCGGTATACTGCCATAATTAGATAATATCAACTTGCTTTTTTAAAGAGCTTCTTCGGTTTGGTCGGTGTTTTATCGAGACTTCTCCGGCGTGCTGATATGATATAATAAAATCGAAATCGCGATTCACGTCTAGTAACTTCAATAAAATACTGATTAAAAATTTATTCTCATGAGTGCCTGTTATTGACGTTGAACCCAGTGTTTTTGAGGTCCAAATAGACAGTTTCAAGTTTCAGTTTTGGCGTTTGTTCTTTACGAGTTCCGCGAGGTATACTGTCCACAAATGTATGCATATCCTCCCCTATATTTTCGTTTCTTTTGCAAGGATCCTCTACTTGTACAGTTTGGATCAGTTGCCATATAATGAGTTCGCTACATCGAATCATAATCAAGTTAATTACGGACGTTATCACATCAAAAATAAGATCAAATATGTAATCAATAACATTCTACCCACATTTGATTATTAATGATTGTTTTAGAATCGAAGAGACTCATGTTTCCACGTTTCTTCTTTATATCCGATCCAGTTCTGTTGGAAATATTGGGTCAGAGTTCAGATCCACACTCTATACAACCCCATCTTTTAAGTTTATTCGACAATGTGGCAGAGGTGAGCGAAAACAAAAGATTTTTTGAAACAGTTTAAAGAGACATTCCAATGTTGAATTACTTATATTAAAATGACAATTTCTTTCTGACAGGTGGAATTCCATCCCGAAATTTACGAGGATGTAATAACAATGAAGTCTGACTTGGGTGAAAAAGTTCCTCTCGAAAAATCGGTCCATTGTGTAGGAGGTGTCGAGATATGGGTCACTTCATTACTGAATGTTGTAAGAGACACCGTGAAAACTGTGATAGCGAGCATGTGTCAATGCTTTGTTGATCCCGACTACGACTTTATCAAAGGCTTTGTTAATTTTTGTGGTCAGGTTAGTAATTTATAAACCAACACTCTTTTTTAAAATATTCCTATTGGATATTAATATAAATATTGTGGCAACGACAATAATGACATAGGGCAGATCAATTTTACAGCACATTACAAGATTCCCTTCGCATTACTTTGGTCTTTCAGACACAAATATGGAAGTTATCAATGAACCAGCTCACACTTTGTGTAATATTTGTTCTATTTATGTTTTTATCCAATTGTTTAGGCCGGACTTGTTGGAATACAAGTTCTCTGGACAAAAGAAGCCGAAGTTGCTCTGAAACGCTCTAGAGTAGATCACCAGATAATGAAGAATACAAACGCTAGATTTTTAGACCTACTGAATCAGCTCATCGATCTCACATCTCAAGACTTAACCAAACTTCAACGTGTGCGATATGAAACAATGATTACAATTCATGTTCATCAAAGGTAAAAATATCCATGACACGAAGAAAATGAAAGAAAAACATTTTTTTTTAATGCATATTTAGCAGGGCTGATAGGGGGCGGTAGAAGGGACGCCTGCCAAAAAAAATAAAGAACGGAGTCACGATTGTATCTTTATTAATTATCGAAATCATTAATGTATCAAAAATGAACACACAATTAAACACGGGTTGGTCCGAAGACGCCACGAAGTGGTGCCTGAGGGTTAACGAGGCGAGTTACCCCTCGATTCGGGACTATTGAAACCTTTAGATTCTTTCAAGTTCGGGAACTGCGTAACGGTTTAGTCAACACATGCCCCCTAACCCAACATGCGATATATCAACCAACTACCCCACGAGTCCGATACCAATCGACGGGGGAGGAGCTAAACTCCTGCGCTCCCCCGCCCCCTGGTAGCGGTATATCGCTAGGTGTCATCCGTTTTCCGTCTGCTTCAACCTCCTGACTAGCCCGAGCAACAATGCATAAATACCTCAACTCTACCACTGCCACACATGCATGCACCCCCAGACAAATGCTGGGTCAGTAATATTCCACAAATAACCTTTCACTTCTCTTCCATATTCATTTCGACTGTCTCACTGTTTCATTTGTTTTTCCCTAACTACCACCCAACCACTCCCATGATTCCTAAAAGAAGGCTGAAGAGGGTCTTACGCCCTACCCTCCGGCTTTACACCAGACTATAGGTTAGAGGGACTGCCCACCCACCCACCAGTATAAGTAGCTGGTGGGAATGAAACACCCAAAGCTTTTTTGTGTTCTGTCGAAACTGTCTATAGCGTGCTGATGAGAACTAAAAAGTTCGAAATCGCCATCCATGTCTGATGATTTCGACAAATCACTAACTACGAACTTATCACCCATTAAATCGAGATATCCTCGTAATAAAAAATGCTATGTAGAATAAGTCCATATAGCTAAAGTTTTAACTTCTTTAGGGATATTTTTGATGATATTGTACGTCTAAGGGTTAGAAGTGAAACCGATTTTGAATGGCAAAAACAAGCGCGCTTCTATTACTTCGAAGACAATGATGAACTTTTGGTCAAAATAACTGACGTCATTTTTATTTACCAAAACGAATACCTTGGAGTCACAGAACGGCTTGCTATCACTCCCTTGACCGATAGGTGTTATATAACACTGGCTCAGGCTATTTGTAAGTGACCTCATCCCCAAAACATAGTGCTTTATCGTTCTAATAATTCCTACGAAAATAGGATGGTAACATTCCTTCAAGTAAATGATTTGAAATATCTCAATAATTTTATAAATAAAAAAAGAAACAAACCGCAGTACAATTTATATAACTTAAAGTATTTGTTACTGTAAAAGGATCTTAATTTTTTTCTAATTCTTATCAAAATCAAAATATATAATTTAAAAATGTTAAATTTCGAGGATGTTAGACTTTGCAGTAAAATGATGAAAAAATCGTTTCCGAATCCTTTGGGTTATTGGGCAACGAAAGGATGTTTCAATGATATAATGGCTAAGGCTTTCACAGTCGGAGCTTGCAGTCGGTGAAAATTCCGGGCTAGTAGGCCGCTAGCGAAGAAGACATCGCCAGGACCACAGCCTACCAGCCAGGAATCTTCACCGACTGGATGTTTCAATAATTTATTGTTTAAGGGATGAACATGGGTGGTGCACCAGCTGGGCCAGCTGGAACTGGAAAAACAGAAACAACTAAAGATATGGGAAGAGCTCTAGGAAAATTTGTAGTGGTTTTCAATTGTTCCGATCAGATGGATTTCCGCGGTTTAGGAAGAATATTTAAGGTGCCTAGCTGATTAATTTTTTAAAAGCAATAACTCCTTAGTAAGTGTAACAAATTCTCTAGAACGTCTGTTTATTTAGGTAACTGTCGTATATATATATTTCTTTATTTATTTATTTATTTAAACCAGAATTCCTAGCATATCCCACAGAGATAAACACAGTTATCTGTTTGTGAGACTGGTTACGGTATCTTAAATCTAACATAAGTAATGTATTTAATACAGAAACACATTAAGTATATACAGTTATTTATCTGACAATCTGAGTATTTATATTACTTTACTCGTTCGCGTACCATTTGCGTCAACCCCTTTATTTCGACTGCTGTTCGTCAGGTGCTTTTCACTTATTTATACGGTCGTGGAATAGTCTTCATTATTTGCCGAAATTTTTTTTGAGATCACTTTGCCACGCCAGTTTTGACCGTTGCGCTATATGATTTAGGCCCAGCATCATTTTCCGATGGCTTTCGGGTGCATCAAAGGTACCTACCACCAATATCGATTACCTTCGGGTATTCGCGCATAACACAAGGAATGTATACTTTAAGTCCAACACAATAAAGCTTGTTATATTATTAAAAATTCGAACAGTCTTTATATGTTTATTTAGGGTTTGGCTCAGTCAGGATCATGGGGATGTTTCGATGAATTTAATAGAATTGAATTACCCGTTTTGTCAGTAGCAGCACAGCAAATTTACATCTTATTAACAGCCAGGAAAGAAAGAAGACCGCAATTTCTCTTCAGGTAATATAAATATTGCATAGGTTCACAATTGGATAGCTGGTCCACTCCACACGTAATCTCTTAATAATATTCAAAAAAGAAGGCATTAAAATCCTTGTTCGTCTAAATATTAAGGATCAAATATCCCACATTTGGAACGCGTCACACCAAGCAGGCACTACAAACCTAAAGCCAAATCCCACAACCGGTTTTTACCTATTGGGTCTCATTAGGTGGGTGCTGGCAGAAAGGCCTTTACAGGCTATACGGTAAACATATGTTAAATATGGATTCAACAGACACAACTACTCTGAAGGCTAATATCACTACCGGCATTGAATTATACTCCTGATTCCGAATGATTCTTAGACAAAGATAACATATCCAAAAAAGAAGGCATTCAAATCCTTATTCATCTAAATATTTAAGGACATTGATGCCTTCTTTTTGGATAAATAACAAAATAAGTGCAAATTAAAACTGCAAATGTAAAACTATAACTTAGCTTAATGGAATTTTGAGTGCTAACTAGATAAATTGGACAGCTTAGATTTAGTTTGTTGCATGATTTTTAAACCAGTTTCTTAATATTTCATTGTTTTTTGCTTAAATTTTTTGTGATCAAGCTTTTTATTATCAGTCGAAAAGTTCATTAAATACATTAATTGCATTAATTATTACCATTTGCTTTAATTTTCGATAGTGATGGTGATACAGTTCAAATGAACATTGAATTTGGTATATTCTTAACAATGAATCCTGGTTATGCTGGTAGACAGGAATTACCAGAAAACTTAAAGATTATGTTCAGGAGTGTTGCGATGATGGTACCTGACAGACAAATTATAATCCGCGTTAAACTCGCTTCGTGCGGTTTTCGCGATAACGTCACATTGTCAAGAAAGTTTTATACTTTGTATGCTCTTTGTGAAGAGCAATTGTCGAAACAGGTAAACTGTACAACTATTAAACAAAACATAGAAAACACACAACGTTAATGTTTTTATTTTATTGAACCACAATAATTATTTTAACACACGGCCTTCTTCAACTGGAGAAGTAATACAAACTGAAACTACGAGGGTGTATCAGATATAAACGGGACTAAAATTTTTTATTAAATTATGGAGAGGTCAATGACGTGGTAGCAGTAGATGGCCTGTACTGCTAGGGAGACGGGAGAACCAACCGCAATTCGCTCGAGTTTTTGGCCAACGGGGAGGTGAATTCAACCGAAATTTTGTGGCGATTACAGGCACAATTCAGGGACAACACCCTGTCAAGAACTCTGGTATTTGCATGGCACAAGGAACTTTCTGAATGTCATGAAAAGGTCTAGAACGACAACCATACTCGCCGTCCAAGGACAAGTGTGACCGAAGCCAACATTGAGGCTGTCCGAAATCTCTCTTGTCAATAACTCTTTTGGAAATCATTGACGATTTGACCATTAATTACGGGAGTGTCCACGGATCGTAACAGATGACCTGCGCAGTATCTGCTAGATGGGTTTGAGTTCCCCGTTAATGTTATCGGAGGATCACAAGCAACATCGATTGAAGTAATATTATTGTGATCTACTGGATGTCGCGAAATTGACATTTCGAAGGAAAAGGAGGAAGCAACTGGTCATTTGCATGATAACGCCAGGCTTCATACGGCCGATGCCATAAAGCAAACATTAGATGCATTAGTCTGGAAAAGACTGGAATATCCGCCATATAACCCCGACTTGTTCTCCTGTGACTTCCATCTTTTTGGGCCCCCGAAAGAAGTCCTTGGAGGCTAACGCTTCCACCAGAATGGCGCAGTGAAAACATTTGTGCTTCAAGGGTTACAAGAACGTCCAAAGAGTCTCTACTATGATGGTATAAGAAACCTTTCAATCCGATGGCTATAATGTATTTCTAGGACAGGAGACTATGAAGAAAAACAGTAAAAGTAGTAAAAGTATCGAAGTCTAATTAAATATAGTTCGAATTTTTTACAAAACCAATCCCGTTTATATTTGATATACACTCGTAGTAACAATCGTCTTTCTGGATACTTAGACATTGTACTGAGAAGAACACCACTTTTATGTCAACAAGTTTTAAAATTGTATATGTAGTTGGGTTCCTAATTTTGAAAATAAATGTTTAGGACAATCTTTTAAACAGCTTCAGACAACTATTTAGGAAATAATCTACATTATATTTTTTGTTTTAAAAAATAAGGTGACTTTGAAATGGCTTTAGATAGTTAAAAATGTTTTTCATTTGCTTTATACAAACTAGCTATATATAAGAAGATATACTGAAGGTACTGGGGGTCGTAATATTCATCAATAAAAGCAATTATCACAAAACATATTGTTCTAGACACTAAATATTTTTTTGAAATTTGGGGATCATAGAAGTGATAGAATAATTGAGATTAGTTCAGTTGTTTAAAAGCAACTCGTGAATGTTTATATGTTTATAAAATCAGAATACATAAGTACCCCTTTAAATTTTTTCTAAGAAATAAAATTTACATCCTCTTGATGTCTAGGTACATTATGATTTTGGTCTTCGAAACATTTTGTCGGTTTTGAGAACTTTGGGTGCCCAAAAAAGGGCACATCCTGGAGATACCGAGGAGACAATTGTTATGAGAGTACTAAGGTAAGTTAAGAAAATATCTAAAAAGAAAGGTACAACAGCCTGCATTCTTGTGAATGTGAAAAGTTTATAGTGTATACTTTGGAATAGAAACTAATGCTTTTACTAAACTCAATGGAAATTGCGGTAGGGTTGTTACGAAAAAACATTGCAATAGTTTCAGATATAAACACAGTTTATTTTCACAAAAAATGATTCATAGTAATTATTTATATATTATCTAGCACATGTGGTCATGGCATACAAGAGAGTATAGGTACTAATTTAGAAAATTTCAAATTACTGAAAACCGTGGCACTTTTCCTAAACTTAATATTCAATTTTCTGGAGAAGGCTTGAGATCCATCACTTATATGCAGGACTAATAATAACTTGTCCACATAAATACTTCTTTCATGCACAGTTAATTATAAGCAGTTGTAGACTATGCCTTCATTACAAATTGATTAAGGCTTTCGCGGCCAGTTGACGAACTGATGTTAATCAGTAGTATAGTAGAGGTCCTTGTATTATCCCTTTTATTGAAATCTTTCGCTCTCTAACTTATACTAACTAATACCGATTCTTTGTTAATTAAAAGGGATATGAACTTGAGTAAATTAGTGGACGAAGATGAACCGTTATTTTTGTCTTTGATAGAAGACATGTTTCCGGGAATAAAATTATCGGTGTATTCATGGAAAGATTTGCAAAAGGCAATTACAAACCAAGTAGCAGAAATGGGTCTCGTGAACCATCCTTCTTGGAATCTAAAGGTCATTCAGTTGTATGAAACATCTCTAGTCCGTCATGGGTTGATGGTCTTAGGTATTTTAACAAATTCTATTATATTATTATATACAGTAGATATCGTTTATAACGATATTGCATATAGCAACGGACATTGGATATTGCAAGGATGCTAATAGGTATCCAAAGTGACGGTAAATGTGGTTAAATTGTCATTTATTACGACGTCAAGAATGTACTTAGGTAGTGTCCGCATATCACAAATTTTCAATTTAGATCATTATTAATAGTTCAATGTTAGTACCTACATCTAAATTAGTTGAACAGTAAAATAATAAGACGTTGATATGGCAGTACGTCGCCATCTACTGTTTTTTGCTGCTATTGCCGTATTTCATAACGTTAGACAAGGCCTTATTAAGGTATCATTTTGTCTAACTGAATCGCCGGCGCAGCTTACATACGTGACAAACACGTAAAGCAAATTAATAAGAACAAAACTAAATTCTTGGTCAAGTAATTTATGGAAATACGGCGATAGCAGCAAAAGAAGGTAGATGGCAACGTACTGTCATATCAACGTTTTATTTAAATTCGCTTTACACCGAGCTCCAGCGATTTGGTCAGTAATTTATCGAATCTAATGAGATCGAAATCGCGATCCATGTCTGGTAACTTCGGTAAATTACTTGACTAAGAACTTAATTTTGTTCTTAGTAAAATAATAACTCAAACTTTCACTATAATTTTATTTTGCTCTTTACAATTGTTCCACCCTAAAGGGCATATCAGAAGAAATATTGACGATACTTCAATACACTGCAATACGTCTTAGTATTATTTTACTATTCAATATGAATGTTAATTTCCACAAAGTAAAGGTTGAGACAATTAATTATCTAAATTAGTCAACGAAAATCGGCGACTTCTTCTAGCTTTTCGACTTCAAATTTTATATTAGCGCTAACCTTTCGTCTCCTTTACAAATCAATATTGTTTTATTTTTATTTATTCTCATTCCTTGCTCTACTATTCTACTGCTTATATTATATTGGAATAAAGACATAGTTGATAACTTCCACAACCTATTAAATAAGTTTGACACGTGTTTCGCCAACACTGTGGCTTCTTCAGAAGTACAAAATCTACTTAAAACTACGTAAAAGTAGATGTCTATAAATAGGGTGGTGCATCTTCATTAGAGTGAGGGAAAAGATTTAATAGTGGTGAGAGGTTTATATCTACCTGGTCATTAAGTAATATGTCTGTATTTTCATATTTGTTAATTTCTTTAGACGGGAAGGAATTTTAGAATTCGTTTGAACGAATTTTAGATCATATGTTATATAAACAAAAAAACGATTCTAGCTATTCCAAACATGTGTTAGAAGATAACCATATATTTAATTTAGATCTCAAAATTTTATACATTGAAAAAAGTTTAAAACTTACACAAAAAAAATAAATATCGTAAACGGTTTTAAATGTATTTCCAGTCCCTTCAACGTCGCCGTAAACGATGTCTACTGTATGTACAATCTTTTTATTTTGCAATAATTTAAGAAAATTTCACAAAGTTTTGAATTATTCAATTCTTTACCTGGAATTCGATCACTGCTACTTTTACATCACAACAATTATATAGATTTTTGAATAATAATCCCTCTTTGTTATGTACAGGTCCAACAGGAGCTGGTAAAACAAAAAACATGTATACTTTAATGAGATCTCTGACCGAAACTGGCCTACCACATAAGGAAATGAGAATGAATCCAAAAGTAACTAGTACATTTCATTTTACATAAACAAAACAAAACATAAGTCTTAGAGCAGCAAAACATCATTAAAATGGGCTCGATATTATAAAACATTATTTGTTATTAATTCGGGACACCTACTAGTTATTTTATAATAAAAAAGTTATATATATATATTTAAGAATTTATCAATTACTCCTTCAATCTATAGGCGATTACAGCTCCACAAATGTTTGGAAGATTAGACGCGTCTACAAATGATTGGACTGATGGCATTTTCTCAACATTGTGGAGACGGACATTAAAAGTAAAGAAGACCGACTACGTTTGGTAGGCATCAATTTAGATCCATCCTAAACAACCAATTAAATCAGAAAACTTAATACTGATTCTTAACTAAGATACTTCTTTTGATCCATTTTACCTAAACGCTATTTCTCTTTCAAAGTCATTATCACCTTACCTCTAGTACATTTTATCTAATGCAACAAAATGAAAACAAAGTACCACGACAATTGTTTTACCGCGCAGTGGCTTCATCAGGTGATGAATTTACAAAAATGCAGGAGGGGGGTAAACAATTTAGAACTGGACTAAAATATATTTAATAATGGTGAATTATTACAATTTATTTGATCGTTTAAAGTTACATTTTGTTTGAAATATCTATTAATTTCTAAGGTTTTCAAGAAATTTAGTTTTAAACTTTTATTACAAACGTGTATAACATTAAAATTATATTAATTTTTATTTAAATGTTCGGCATAAGCTAAATCTCATATGGTTTGATAAAACCATAATAATGTTCTAATTTTCGTTTTAAAAGTTCTACCTGTCTGATGGATATCAATATTATTACATTCTAAACTACTTAGACGATACACTTCCGATTTTAGTTCTTTATTATTCTCAATGTTAAGATATTAGATTGTAATAATTCACCATTATTAAATATATTTTAGTGCAGTTCTAAATTGTTTCCCCACTCTTACATGTTTGTTAATTCATCACCTGATGAAGCCAGTGTGTGGTGAAACAAATGTTGTGGTTCAATAAATAATTCTTGAAACTTCATTTTGTTACATTATGGAAGACTTTCAAAAAATAACAGCTTCTAGAATCAACATTTTATCTAATTTAGAAAAGAACAGATTAAAGTGTTTCAATACAATATTAAAATCTCGATAACATATTACTACAGTTCTGTTTACTCTTGAGAATGGCCGACTATGTCGAAACAATATTGTCGAGATTTTAAAAGGTACGTTGAGACAATTTAATATGTTGTTTTCTATCTTAAAAAATGTGCGGTTGTATGTATTTTATCTGAAATACTATTTACACTTTTTTTCTCATTCAATATAATCACATTTTCTCCTTCTAGCATACTTTCTCTGAAACTCTAATCACTACGACAATCTATCCTATTTATCTAAGTTATCTAAGTTTACCCAATCAGTATTATCAACATAATATTTCCTTTGTTATTCATCATCTGAAATTTTAATCCTTTAAATATGCTTTTTCAAACAATTTTTTTTCACATATCATATCTGAAACTTAAACTCAAACTGATATTCTCAAATAATCAGCACAATCTCATCTTTCGCACATTTTCTCTGAAATCCTAATGTATCTAAATAAAAATTTATATTATAACCATATCTTCTTAATGTTCTGGTTAGACAATGTCTGGTTGTTCAATGACGTGTTTAGGACTTCCACAGTGCTTATTAATTGAGGTGTACAACGTTTCGGCTGGACTTATCTCCAGCTTTTCTCGAGTGGAAATGTGCCACCTTGGTATATAAGTGCCAACGTCAGCATGAGATGAGACCAGCCGAAACTTTATACACATCAAAAAATAAACAAAAACCAGGTCTTTAAACATATCTTCTTTGATACATATCCCTCCTGAAACTATCATTTTCTTCTTTAATTATTAGGCTGGTGCTAGATGGTCCTGTAGACGCAGTTTGGATAGAAAATTTGAATTCTGTCTTGGATGACAATAAAACACTAACCCTCGCTAACGGCGACAGAATTGTCATGGCACCAAATTCTAAATTGGTGTTTGAACCTGACAATGTAGATAATGCTAGTCCGGCGACTGTTTCTAGAATGGGTATGGTGTTCATGAGTGCTTCGGCGCTACCGTGGAGACCTATATTGGAGGTATTTGACATAAAGAAGACTTAATTAGCATTATTTTCAATCGAATTTCCTTCTTTCTAAAGGCATGGCTCAAAACTCGCCCTCAAGAAGCAGACCATTTAAGGAACTTGTTCAATAAGTGTTATGATGAACTACTTAATTTTGTTTTGGTAAAATTGAAACCAAAAATGTTTTTGAGAGAAGCCTTGTACATCCGTCAATCATATGACGTCCTTCAAGGACTTCTTCAAGGAGAAGAGGGAGACGAACCGAGTAAGAGCCGTGGGCACCAATGAAATTCTAGTAAAATAATAATAATATCTTTTGATTATAAGGGACGTATTCTGATAGACACATCGAAAGGTTTTTCGTATTTTCGGTAATGTGGTCTCTAGGGGCCGTTCTTGAATTGGATGATAGGTCTAAGTGGGAAGAGTATGCCATTAAGCTTCCAGGTCGTATAGACTGGCCCAAAATCAAGGAGGGGGAGTCAATTTTCGAATACTTCGTAGACGAAAATGGCAAATGGCAACATTTGTCCGAACGAATAGAAGAATTCGTATACCCTCCTGACGAAATCATTGAATACACAAGTATTTTGGTACCTAATGTGGATAACGTAAGAACCGGATTTCTAATTCATACAGTCGCAAAACAAGGAAAAGCAGTGTTATTAATCGGTTAGCAAGTCATTATTCTACTATTTTCTAATATTAAATAGGTAACTTTATATTTTTAAAGTAAATTGTTACTATTGGGTTCTGATGCAATCTTTCCTCTGAACAATATTTGCGGTCGTAGCACTCGTAAGGATTGGTGTGACAAAATAAAAAAATATATTTTTAATGTCTAAAATTGCCTAAAACAAAAATGTGTACAACTTCCAAATGTGTTGTTTGTACACACTTCTCTAGTTTTCATAAACAATATTAAATGCATGGTAGGCGATTTATCTGCCAACTATCAGGTCTGGATTCTTATTTTGAACTCTTTAGATCCCATCAATACATAGGGCACTGGCCAAACCAAAATTACTCCATAAATACAAGTTCAATGTTCACAAGAATATTTTACATCCATAACTATTTTCGAACAGTAATCTAGACCTTCTTCTGCATCTTTTCGTTCTTATTTCTGCCTCTAATATGTCTCTAACTAGTCCTTCATGTCCTAAAAGGCATATAGTATATCAATCTATCTCTCCTTTTCTTTGATTTCCATAACGCCTTTCATTCTCCTACTATTTCTAATACCTCCTCATTTCTAACCTTTTCTATCCATGGTATTATCAACAACCACCTATAACACCACATCCCAAACGCTTCTAACTTTTTCTTTTCTTCTGCGCTCATCGTCCACGTTTCGCACCCATACAAAGCCGTACTCCAAACGTACACTTAATAATCTTTTTCGATTAGCAATTTGATTCTCCAGATCTTTCACCATATTATCAACAGCTTCTTTACGATCTTCATGTAAACCGTGGATAATAATATTTGGTCCAGAATAAAATGCATTTCCATATTTTTCCTTCATCTCTTCATACCTTTCCATATCCTTCGAAGGAATATCATACTGTCTCTTTGTAGCTGCTTCAAAGTCAGAAAAGCGTTGATCTGAATTCTTCTTCTTCCTTTTGCGTTATATTTTCTGTGCATCAATGGCGGAAATTTCCATCATCTTAGTCTATGTCAGCATCATCATTATGTGTTCGTCGCCAGGAATATTTTTAACGTTTAGCAATTTTATTATCCATATCTTTAACCATGTTATTAACAGCTTCTTTACGATCTTCATGTAAACCGTGGATAATAACATTTGGTCCATCATAAAATTCAACCCCATATTTTTCCTTCATCTCTTCATACCTTTCCATTGATCCAGAGAAACTTTTTCGAGTTCGTAAGTTTACCAATCGTGAGGTCAGAAGCGATTTCTTTATATTAAAGGCTGCTCACTCTTGCGGTATCCTCTGTTTTGTCTCTGCTACTTTTTCCATCCGGACTTGTCTTACTTCTTGGATGTCAAAAATCAGTGACTAAGGAGTCTAGTTTTTCGTCTCCAATTTTTATATTAGCTCTAATCCTATTTTCATCTCTATTTCAAATTAATATTTCCGTTTTATTTTTATTTACCCACGCTTCAAATCGTGAAATATTGCATTTATCATTGTTCTGTACACTTCACAAACACATAAACAGTTAAAATTCTATTAAGACTTTATTACGTGCACTGGTGGTGAAAAATGATGTAAATTTGCTTAGAAGAAAACACAAGTTGGAAAATTTCACCAATTTATTTGTTGTAACTCGACAATATTGTTTCGGTCCAGTAGGAACCATTATCAAGAGTATAAAGTGTACTGAAATTAAAACTAACATCATATAATCTACATAGGAGGAGTGGGGTTGAGTTATTGTACACTTCAATTTGATTGTTTACTGAAAACCGATTTTTATGTAGGCATTTCTGAATTTCTCGATTTTCAAATAATGGAAGTTTTTCCCTATTTTAATATTGTTGTGTAAATTTTGGTTTATGTTTTGTATAAACAGTTGTTCTATTCATAAAAATTTCAGCAAACCTAGGATTAAGTGTATTATTAGATTTATTGACTATCATTAAGTTTACAAGATGTTCTATGAAAAATAAGCGTACTGTTAGAGCACGTTTCAGATATTTTGGAAAGTCCGTTAATTATAAAAATAAATAACACCAAATATAATTGTACCCTCTAAGTCAATAACATTACCTAGACAAGACATCAACATTCATAGAAGCAAAAGGGCGTTTCATCCCCGTATATTTCAAACATCATCCAATAATTTTGTTTAGCAATTTAAGTAAGGCCTACTAATCTTCAGTGGTATCAGTATTTATACCTTGGAAAGACGGCAAAATTCATAATCACATTCATAATAAAAATATAATTCAATCATTAATAATAAGATATTCAATCATTTCATCATCATACAACAATCATTTTAAACATTTGTACAAAAAACAATTTAAACCTTGTAAAAAAATGCTAGTGTAGTTTTAGTTGTTATTAAATAATTAAAAGCTGAAAGGCAGTTTGACTCGCATAAATGATATTTTAACATCTGATTGGGGGTTATTTTATTTTTGGGATGTTTTACTCCAGGGTACGCCATATTTTAATAAATAAATGGATAAAAAAATAATGAAATAATACTTATTTAAGTAAAATTTCTTAAATCACAAGGAATTCACATCACCAAAAATGATATATAAAAATAGTTAAAAAAAAACAAATATAATACATTGATACGATGTAATAATTATACAACAAATCATTCCTTTACCAAATTTATTCTATTTTGAAGAGATTAAATTCTTAAAAAATAGAAGGATTTTAATAATTTTTTACTTAAAGGTGAACAAGGAACTGCCAAAACTGTTATGATTAAAGGATATCTCAACGAATTTGATCCAGAATTTAAACTTAGTAAAAGTTTCAACATGTCCTATGCTACAACTCCTAATATGGTGCAGGTTAGTATCAAAAAATCCATATTCGAATACAAAAAGAATATAACGAGAAAAAAAATTAATTAAACATTGTAAAATAAACTTATAAGAACAAACACTTGAACCATTTCACAAAAAGTTTTTATGTGTTTGATTTCGGAACTTAATTAAAAGGAAAAAATAATTAATAATCGCAGTTCTAGTAAGCTAAAAGTTTTTTAGTTTAGTAGCATACTATTTCATATTAATTTTTCTTTTAAAATAGAGAATAATTGAATCCTACGTAGACAAAAGAGTTGGTACAACATATGGTCCACCAGCGGGAAAAGTTTTGTCGATATTTATTGATGATATCAACATGCCCGTTGTTAATGATTGGGGTGACCAAATTACAAACGAAATCGTTAGACAACTACAAGAAAATGGAGGTAAACATTTTCATTATAACAATAACAAGAAGAAAAATATATTAATGACTATCAACCCTTATCTCAATTAATTATTATCTGGTCGCAGCTTAAAGGATTGTGGTAATATAAAAAATTTAATGTCAGTTAAAAGAGACCTTAACAATAAGATAAGTTTCAAAATTTTTATATTTATAAGCCCACAACGATCGTTGGCTTCATCGGGTGGATAAAATACATATTCAAAAAAAGAAGGCATTAAAATCCTTTTTTCGTCTGAGTTTTACGGATCAGATCCACATTTCGAACGCGTCCTACACAGTAGGCACAGCGTACGGAAAACCATATTCCACGACCGGTTTCGATCTCATCAGGTTGACGCTGGCAGAAAGGCCTTTACAGGCTATATGATAAAAATAAATATAAATATAGAATCAACAGAAACAACTACTCAGAGGGCTAATACCACTACCAGCATTGAATTTAGACGAAAAAAAATTTTAATACCTTCTTTTTCTGGATATGTTATATCTTCGTCTAAGAATCCATCGGAATCAACAGTGTATTGCAATGTCGGTAAGGGTATTAGCCCTAGGAGTAGTTGTTTTTGTTGTTTCCATATTCATATGGATGAAATACAAAAAATCATATTACATTTTTCAGACCTTACATACAAACAGTGGAGTGCGGTTAAACTGTAAATTTAGTAGGGGGAGTTGTTTACATCGAGTTGGTTGTTTAGTAAAATTCCTAGTTTAATATGGTAATTAATTTCTAAACATTAATAGGTTCAGTTTTTGACTCTTACTTGCTATTGTAGAATTTTGAAGTTTTCGTTAAAATTATGATTATTATTATTATTATATTATTCATCCTTGTAAAACCATTGACTTCAAGTTTTGTTCTGCACCTATAGCAAAAGCTTCAAAAGATTTACAAAAATCATGGTATTCCTGCTGAACCTTGCCTACAATGATTCAGCTGTTTGATCGAATGTAGCAAAAACATTCTGGCAGTATATTTGCTGTGGAGTTACGAAATAACGATTTTTGAAATTTGATCCGGAATTCAAACGTTTTTCAGGTTTTCAGCGCAGTAAAAGCATCCTGTAATGTTTTTTATCCAGACAGTATGAAATTTTGAATCGCGTGAAACTACTTTTTTGTATGAATTTATCATTCCAAACAGTCGTAAATTATTCAAAAAAGAAGGAATTAAAATCCTTATTCGTCTAAATTTTAAGATCAAAGATCTCACATTTGGAACGCGTCCTACCAAGTAGGCACAACGAACCGAAAGCCATATCCCACGACCGGTTTCGACCTATCGGGTCTCATCAGGTGGGCGCTGGCAGAAAAACCTTTACAGGCTATATTATAAATATAAATATGGAATCAACAGAAACAACTACTCCGAATTATACATGAGAACACATGATTTCTTATGACTGGTCAACACCAATAACATATCTTCTCCCGCCACTTTATAAAATTATTTGTTCTCAACTAAATATGAGACAAGAAAGGCCTAATAGATCTGTATGTAGAAAATTAAAAAAATAGGAATAATATAATTTTGTTTTTATTTTTCTAAATTTTTGACTTTTATCGCTTTTTTGAAAAATATAACATACATATGTACATTATACGTAAGTATTACAATATTAAATATATTTAAAAAGCAACATTTTGTAAACATGCTGAATTATTTAATTCGCATTTTCTTTTTCCAATAATTGGAAAACATTAGCTAACAGTCTTTTCTTTATTTACGAAAATACTAGAAAAAAGAGAGACACAGAGACGCTGCCAAGGGTGGACGTGATCTTGTAAAGGGGTATTAAAAAAAATTACAGCCGTTATTTGGTCTTTCTATTAATTTTTATTGCACCTAAACATTTATCTAAATCTCATATTTACTACTGAATTCATGACGTCTTTCTAGGTTTCTATAGTTTGGATAGACCTGGAGACTTCTCCTCCATAGTTGATGTCTTATTTTTGGCAGCTATGATTCATCCAGGTGGTGGAAGAAATGACATACCACACAGGCTCAAAAGGCAGTACTGCGTCTTCAATTGTACAATCCCTAGCATCAATTCCATGGATGTGATTTTCAGTAAACCAATTAATGTCCAATTACTTACATAGTTCATCATGCATACTCTTAGGTCGCATTGGCGTGGGATATTTCTGTATTGAAAGATTCAATGAGACCATCGTGGAATTCCTGCCCAACCTAATCCCTTTGACCCGCCAAGTATGGCAACAGACAAAAAACAAAATGCTTCCTACGCCTGCCAAATTTCATTACGTGTTTAATCTGAGAGATCTGTCCAGGATATGGCAAGGAATTTTGACAATTCATGGCGAGGAATGTTCAACGATTAAAACTCTACTCAAATTATGGCAGCACGAGTGTATGAGGGTTATTTCTGATAGGTATAATTCAAAAATTAAAAGTTATCTTTTCTTAAAAATGTTGACGGTGTCGTATCTCGAATTTAAAAAAAAACAAAAGTTGTCCATTTTAATATCTTCTGTAGCAGATAAAATCCACTAGATGGCAACAATTGCCTCTATGTTACTATTATAAAAACATAAGTACGGATTCATTACCGAATTAGTTTATTGACTCATCAATCATAAAAGCATCAAGAGCCCTTTTTGTTTGTTGACCTACAATATTGAAACTTGACATAAAGGAAAGTCCTATAGAACAAATAGAGTAAGAAGTCCAAAAATATTAACTTCTAATTCTATGATACATTATTACCTACGTAACGAACTAGCAAATATAGTTCAAATTTAATTGATAATTACAAAGTAACTAATCTTACGATAATATATGGGAATGGAACCTTCGGGAATCGAATCCTACTCGTACTTGTCCGATTTTTTTTAACGGTGTAATATAATCACAAAAATAGGTTCACATCATACGAAGATCGGGACTGGTTTGTAAAGAACTTAAGACGTGAAGCAAAGGATTATTTAGGTGCAGACATATACAACGAGCACTTCTCTGAAGATGAGGTATACTTTGTTGATTTCTTACGAGAAGCTCCTGAAGCAACAGGGGATGAGCCTGAAGATTTCGATTTTTCTCCTCCTAAAGTATATGAAGAAATGCCTAGTTGGGATTTTGTGATTGAAAAATTAAACTGTAAGACCAAATATGTAATACCATCTTTCAATATTATTGTCATATAATTCGTGCTTGGCCATAATTATACTTGGGTCAAATGAGAAAAGCAAATTATTTAGTTGAAAACATCTCACATCACTTTATACCACTTGCAAAATCAAATACAATAAGACGTAATAATATATTGTCGATTTCGCCTTCTTAAACTGATCCAAGATAACTAAGAGAAAAATTACTTTCTAATCTTCATTCGTAAGACATAAAATATTCGTTGTTTCTGTTTACAGCGTTTATGGAAGGTTACAATGAGTATGTACGAGGAAGTCCATTGGACATGGTGTTCTTCCACGATTGCATAGTCCATTTGATCATAGTGTCTAGGATCGTAAGGACCCCTCGAGGCAGTGCTTTGTTGGTTGGAGTCGGAGGTTCCGGAAAGCAAAGTTTAACAAAACTTGCTTCTTTTATAGCCAATTATCGCATTTACCAAATACTATTGACAAGGTAATCTAGATACTTTAAAATCTATATAATCGAAAAACTGACCAACATGGTCAGCTCTCGAACATGTTGTTTTTCACTTTAAGTTTGATTCAGTATAGGTGTGAATTGGGATCTGACAAATGAAACACTGTTTGAGTTTTTGAGGCTCTGAGGGGAAAACCCCAAGGCATAAAAACACTTCGTAATTCCTTTATCTAATAGGAATGTAAACGACTGACTCGATTTTTAACAATCAAAAGTTTCGCTTCAAAGTACATGCACAATTATTTTCATTACATGCCCCTTTCCATGGAGCTTTTGCAATTTACTTCCAACATTGTATACAAATCTTATTTACATTAACTAATTTAAATTCCCTAGCAATAATTTTCTTACACGCTAACACTTGCATTTCCTTAGATTCATTTCAACCTGGTGGAAATAATCACATAATTCCGGTATCACGTCACCTTTTAATGCCTCTTTTATTAATTCCTCAAGGTCTACATCATCTGCCTCACTTCTCCACTCTTTAATAAAGTCTATAATGTTTTGTTTTTGATCCTTCATTGCATTTTTAAGCACATTCTAAAGTCTCATTTTCCCAATAACACAATCGACACACCCACTCCTTAAAGCCTTTCTTTCCCAATGGCAATAAAAATATCGTACATTATTCGCTTCAATATTCAAATAAGTTGAACACATATAGATATATAAAGGTTTATAGCAGCCTAATATGCAATAATTTTTCGTGGTAACACCACACTAATAAGTAGCGTACGTGATCGATCACACGTTCACGGGTAATTAATAATTAAATCGAAAATGTCCCTTCTTTAAAAAGTCAATCGCTACACTTTCAGGAGGGGCCGAGCACTCCTGAAGTCACAGGCGCGAAAAAGAGAATAAAAATAAGCGCACATAGTATTCTTAAGTACGTACATAATTAACAATTGATAATTATAATAAAATAAACACAATGATGAAGTTTTACACTTTATTTAGAAATCTCTAACGATTTTGTTTCAACCTTTCGGTTATTTTCAGAGAGAAACTATATAGAAACTAACTTAAAGATAAAGTCGTAAATTTATTTATATCTAAGTGCTAATATTGGGCACACCCCTCCGTTAGATACATCACTAACAGCTTTAAATATACGGCTATTGAGACTTTCCGTGTATTCATTGGTAAAATTCAAATTCTTATACATTGTTTTTTGGATTTCAAGTTTTTTTAAACATTTGAGTTTGAATCCTTTATTTTCAAGATGGATAATTGAAAGACTATTATTGTTAATTGAGTGGCTCATCGTAACACAGTGTTGTGATAATCCAGTCGAATGTTTTTTGTCGTTTACTGATTTTATGTGTTTTTTGAGTCTGACTTCAAAATTTCGTCCTGTTTGCCAGAAATATATAGTATCACAGTCATTACATTTTATTTTATAAATACCTGATTTTTTGTTGTTATCTATTTTATCAATTTTGTTATTCACTAATACGGTTTTCAAATTGTTTTTATTACTACTTATTGTATTTATTGTAAAAATGTAATGACTGTGATGCTATATATTTTGGGCAAACAGGACGAAATTTTGAAGTCAGACTCAAAGAACACATAGAATTAGTAAACGACAAAACACATTCGACTGTATTATCAGCAACACTGTGTTACGATGAACCACTCAATTAACAATAACAGTCTTTTAATTATCCATCTTGCAAATAAAGGATTGAAACTCAACTTTTTAGAAATAATTGAAATCCAAAAAACAATTTATAAGAAATTGAATTTGACCAATGAATACACGGAAGGTCTCAATAGCCTTATATTTAAAGCTGTCAGTGGTGTATCTAACGGAGGGGTGTGCCCAACATTAGCACTTAGATATAGATAAATGTACGACTTTATCTTTAAATTAGTTTCTATATAGTTTCTCTCTGAAGATAACCGAAAAGTTGAAACAAAATTGTTAGAGATTTCTAAATAAAGTGTAAAACTTCATCATTGTGTTTTTTTTATTATTCAATATGTTTTACAATTACCCTACCGCGGATACTATTAAAATTATTAAAATTGATAATTATTTAAATAGGTTCTTTAGCTACTGAACAAAATCCTTGTAAGGAAAACAAATTGACTATGTTTTTTCTCTATATTTAGAGCTTACAATATCAACAATTTCATGGACGACATGAAGGTTTTGTATCGCATTGCTGGTCAACAAGGTCAAGGGGTGTCATTCATATTCACAGATAACGACATTAAAGATGAAAACTTTTTGGAATTACTGAATAACGTGCTTAGTTCAGGAGAGATAGCAAATCTATTTGCTAAAGATGAGTTAGATGAAATTCAAAATGAATTGATATCTGTCATGAAGAAGGAATATCCGAAACGACCACCAACAAATGACAATCTGTACGACTATTTCATTACCAGATCGAGATCCAATCTGCATTGCGTGTTATGTTTTTCACCGGTAAGAAAATTTTCTTTCCCGTTTATCTCGATCTGAGACAGAAAAGAAAGTTATCTAACTTAGGGTATAATATAAAATTATAATATAACCATTATAGTGCTAGTTGCTACATTATATACAATTTACTCAATCCGTGATGAAAATTGTCCGGTCTTTTCTATCCTAGACTAATTACAATTAATTACATATTGTTCTGTAGGTAGGTGAGAAATTTAGAAACAGAGCAATGAAGTTCCCTGGCCTTATCTCGGGAACAACAATGGATTGGTTCTTCAGATGGCCAAAAGATGCACTTGTTGCTGTATCGAATCATTATTTCAGAGAATATGCGATGGAATGTACCCCAGACGTTAAAAGATCACTAATATACATTGTAGGAGAAATACAGGACAGTGTAGCAGATTTATGTTCGGACTATTATGATAGGTAATCAAAGGGAAATTATAGAGATTCCAAATAAAATTCGAGGAGCCTAATTCATCAAAATAAAAAAAAATGTAATCCTAGACTGACATTTTCAGAGGAAAGGAAAGAGCTGGGATTAAATAAAGAAAGACTCACCCTAATTACCGTTAACTAAATTTAATATGAGCGGACACGTGTTTCGCCCACTTCACACGTGGCCATTATCAACGCGTTGGGCGAAACACGTGTCCGCTCATATTAAATTTAGTTAGTGGTAATTAGGATGAGTCTTTCTTTATGTAATTATTCATTTACCACAGTCTCCTATTTTCTACTTTGAAAGAGCTGGGGATTATCCAATTTTTTATTTTGATTTTGTTTAAGGCGCTTCGCTCCCAAAAAGTGATAAAAGATTGCCTTTCTCGTCTAACTTTTTGAGAAAGACTTATTATTATAATGTTTATATTAGTTTTGTATTAAAATATTGTATATATTGTATGACATATTTATTATTCGTCTTTTTAATAAAGATTCCGAAGACAAACCTATGTAACTCCGAAAACATTCCTATCCTTCCTGGAGAGTTACAAAGTTCTTTACCAAGCCAAGCGAGAAGAAATTCAAATGATGGCAAACCGGATGAAGACCGGACTATCAAAACTAGTAGAAGCTGCAGAGAGCGTCGATATATTGAAACAAGAATTGGTAGTTAAAAATAAAGAAGTAGCTGCAGCAGCTGAACAGGCTGAAAAGGTTTGATATCATCTTTCCTATCAAATAAATAATTGCGTTCGAAATAAAGAATCAGAACTGATGCTTAATATTGTTTGTTATGAATTCGTCTGCATTATATTTCTAATTTCCGTTAATATAGGTACTGGTTTCTGTAATGGAAGCTTCTACTATCGCAAATAAAATTAAAGAGGAGGCAACCATAGTCAAAGACAAAGCCGAAGCTCTTGTAATAATTATCAGTGCAGATCAACAAGTGGCTGAAGAGAAACTAAAAGCTGCCAAACCAGCGCTTGATGCAGCAGAAGCAGCTTTACAGGTTTGGGACTTAAGCATATCAATCTTTTGGAATTTTCTATTACAATAACTTTACACGGCAGAAGCTATAACGCTCGTTGTAATGTCGCTTAACGCTTTTATATTATTTGTATCAAGTGTGCAGTATATCGCCATCTATAGATATTTACTTCTAACTGTAGTTAGTACGTACTCTACTCCTTGCTACCCTGAGCCAATATTCACATTCCTAAAACAAGAATACCCTACATTTAATTATTTACGAACAGTTATCTAATCGAGGCCGTCCTCTACCTATTTTACACCTATTTCTGTTTCTAATATGTCTAAAAGTAGGTGTCGTACCATCCTACCTATTCTTTTTCTTATTAACTTCCATAGCGCCCTTTGTTCTCCTACTTTTCCTAATACCTCCCAACAACAGCCGCCTATAAAACCACATCTCAAACACTTCTAACTTCTTCCTCGCTCCATTCAACCTTTTCCCTTGCAATAATACCATATGACGACCTAAAGAACATCAATGGAAGAAGATAACCTCAATATATATATTTATATACAGGGTCATTCAAACTGAGTGGTACATTAGACGTTTCAGGGAAACTAAGCATGTTACAGATTTGAAAATTTGGGAGTTGGGAGTAGGGGTTATCGACGATGATCTACTATTTAACTAAAATAATTTCAACTGTCGGGCACTTTCGGTTATACCGTTGATATTGAAGTTGATGTCAACTTTCTTATTTTAAATGGAATGGTATATTTTTTACGATGAATTCGTATGAAGTATAAAATTTTAAGGTGACTTTGATAGTCAACCTGACCTACTCAACCTACGATGAATAATTTCTGAGATAATTTAATTTATTGGAAAAAGATTGCACCGCAACCCAAACTATAAAAAATCATAACTTCCATACAAAAAGACTTATAATGTTGAAATTTTTACTAGTTATAGCCAAGTCATAAGGCTAATGTCGTACCAAAACTAACCTTTATAATTTGTACAGAGCGTTTAGAAAAGAAATCCAAGGTTAAAAAACTTCAAACACGATATAACCGGTATAACCGGAGTGCCCAACAGTTGAAATTATTTTAGTTACAAAGCTCTTCCTTGATAACCCCTACTCCCTACTTCCAAATTTTCAAATCTGTAACATGCTTAGTTTCCCTAAAACGTCTAATGTACCACTCAGTTTGAATGACCCTGTATATCAATATATTTTAATAATAATAACACTCTATTCTTTTGCTTAATTGTGTTAATTGTAGCACTTTCAGCTAAGCTTTTTTCTTGTCCTAAACAATTCTGGTTTTCTTTTTAAAAAATAGAAAAGTAAACACCATGGTAATCATTTAGTTAAATACTTCTTAGCAAATGTATTATTTTAGACAATTAAAGCATCCGATATAGCTACTGTGAGAAAATTGGGAAAACCACCGTATCTAATCATGTTAATTATGGACGCTGTCGTCATATATTTCAAAAAGCACATAGAGCCGACCGTTCCCGATCCAGAAAAGAAATTTTTAATGCCATCCTGGAGCGAATCCTTAAAGGTAATGGCTACGTATAATCGTTTATAATAATAATAAAATATAATATCTTAGAAGAAAATAGACTCACTTGATAAACTTTCACATAATATTTATTATCAACCTGACAATTGTTTTGACTATCACTCGGACATTTTCAAATAGTAGGTATAGTCTTACTAAAGCTAACATAAATGGTAAATGTATTTATAAATAAATGGAACACAATAAATAACAGGTAAATTATAAAAATATTATGGATAAACTTATTACCTGAGTATAATTCTGTTTGGTTATTGACAATATTCTTATTTTGTTTTAATGCTTTTTTAATTTTCAAAAACTATTATTCTGAATTCAAAAAAGAAGGAATCAAAATCTTTATTCGTCTAAATTTTATGATCAAGGATCTCACATTTTGAACGCGTCCTATCAAGAAGGCACAACGAACCGAAAGCCACATCCCACGACCGGTTTCTACCTATTGGGTCTCAAAATGTGAGATTCTTGATGATAAAATTTAGACGAATAAGGATTTTAATTCCTTCTTTTTTGAGTATGATATATTTTCGTCTAGAAGTCCATCGGAATCAACAGTGTAATTCAATGCCGTTAGGGGTATTAGCCCTCGGAGTAGTTGTTTCTGTTGATTCCATATTTATATTTATATTTTTATTCTGAACATCTAAAAATTTTATATTCTCAAGATCAATATTATGTTTGAAAGAACTGCAATGTTTAGGTGGTTTAGTATTTACAAAATATAACATAAAATTTCTACAATGACCTTTCACACATGTTACACCATTGAATCCTTAAAGCTAATAATAATTTAGTATTCAAAAACAGTTATAACCGTCATTATCTAGAAATAATATATTCATATATTCTATAGAAAAGGGTACAATGTAACTATAATAAATGAAAATTAAAGACGGGTTTAACTTGGTTGGAGGGTATATATGATTTTTCGTCTTTTCGAAATTTATGATTTAAGGGGAGACTAATAAATAATTTGAAGTATACAATTAATTGTAAAACAAACTTTTACTTGGAAAATTTTCATATGTTTTCAGTAAGATGTCACTTATATTCCTAAACTATTTTAAAAGTGAATTTAAAAAATAAATAATACAAAACCGAACGGTATAAATATAGAACTAAAAAGAACATTAAGTTGCTGGTCAGAAATGTATAGAATCTACCAGGCGTGAATCGTGGTTTCTCAACTGAAGCTGTTCCGCAGATGCGAGTTGATATAATACGAGGCATGCTTTTTAAGTAAGTACCGTTTTGAAATTCTGACGCCGGAGCGCTGCGGTCAGTGTTCCGCGCATGCGCACTGAGTACCTACATCTTTCACCTACGCACTGATGCCATTGCAGTCTGATTCGCCCGAAGTGAACAACGAAGTGGGCGTCCTTGGGTCGTTAATAAAGATTTGGACCAAAGATCTCACCACATCTTTTAACTGGGAAACTCTAGATCATCCTGCGTACAACCCTGATCTGGCGCCCAGTAACTACCATTTGTTCCTGCACTTGAAAAAACATCTGGGCGGTCAGCGTCTTCAAGACGATGACGAAGTCAAAACAGTTGTAATACAGTGGTTAACGTTATAACAAGTGCCTCAATATTGAAGGAACTTATGTAGAAAAATAGATTAGGGTACAGACTTGATTGTAAAAATAAAATTACTAAGATATCTTTGCACGTTTTTTATTAATTGCAAAACGGTACTTACTTAAATAACACGCCTCGTACTAAGATATGAGAAATATGGCATCATCTGCTAATATTTGCCACTAATTGTAGTATTGCAAATGTTTAACAATTCCCTTAGGAAACGTATGGCGTGCTAATGAGAACTAATAAGTTTGAAATAGTTCCGAAAAATACCAATTAACAACCTAATGTTCTTTATTTAAGGTAATGGCAGATACCAGATTCTTAGCGAAACTTCAAGAGTATCCAAAAGACACCATAAATGGTGAAATGATTGACCTTCTTACACCATATTTCATGAATTCATTGTACACATATGAAGCTGCGAAGACCGCTTGCGGTAACGTAGCAGGATTAATATCATGGACTATTGCAATGGCATCATTTTACGATGTCAACAGAGAAGTATTGCCACTAAAGGTAAACTAAATTCAGGATAAAGAAAAAAAATGCATCATCACGAAATTTATTTTTACTGGGTAGGCAAACTTAGCTATCCAACAGGCAAAGCTGGAGAGAGCTCAGACTGAATTACACGATGCCATGGAAATGTTGGAAAAGAAAGAAGAGGAAGTGAGACAGTGCCAAATAGAATATGACACAGCCATGGCATTCAAACAGGTACATATGCAGGGTGTCTCAAAATAGTAGATAACCATTCGATAACGTGGATGAAACCTCAGAAAATTAAACTTGATGATATTCAAAAGTCAAGTACGGCTTTTGAGTACTTTGGGCCCTTTTAATTTTTCAAAACTTAGTAACGCCTAATCAGTCTAATGACCACCATAGTTGTGACTAATTTTGCATTCAATAAGAACACCCTAACTACTCCTAAACTTTAAAGTACTCATTTGTAGTTGTGAAGACCAAAATACTGACTGTCTAGGGCTAGGTGGGTATCAATTTTTCAAAAATTGAAAAATCGAAATTACTCGAAAACCGTGGCACTCTTTATTAACACAAATTTAAATTTAAATACGGAATCAACAGAAACAAATACTCCGAGGGTTAATACCCCTACCGGCATTGAATTGCACTGTTGATTTCGATGTATTCTTAGACAAAAATAAAACATATTCAAAAAAGAAGGAATTAAAATCCTTATTCGTCTAAATATTAAGATCAAAGATCTCACATTTGGAACGCGTCCTGCCAAGTAGGCACAACGAACCGAAAGCCATATCCCACGACCGGTTTCGGCCTATCGGGTCTCATCAGGTGGGCGCTGATAGAAAGGTAGTAATTAATTACTGTTTCTGTTGATTCCATATTTATATTTATATTTATAATATAGCCTATAAAGGCCTTTCTGCCAAAGTCCACCAGATGAGACCCGATAGGTCGAAACCGATCGTGGGATATAGCTTTCGGTTCGTTGTGCCTACTTGGTAGGACGTGTTCCAAATGTGAGATCTTTTATCTTAATATTTAAACGAATAAGGATTTTAATTGCTTCTTTTTTTAATACAAAATTAAATTTTCTCGATAACAGAGGGGTCATCCATGTGCAATTGAAAAGGTATAGATTATTTACAGGACAATTAATTAATTACAAAATTTTCACCAAAATATTAAATCATTCAGTGGATACGATATCATCTTCTAAGAATAGTCAAAATCCTTAGCTTTTTGATATTAATTCCCATTTATTTTTAATCCAAATCATTTCCAATTTGTTTAGCAAGTATTCGATGAGGCAATGAAAGTACAAAATAAAATGGACCAAGCAACTGGTTTGATAAACGGTTTGAGTGGTGAAAGAGTTCGGTGGACTGATCAATGCGCACAGTTCAAAGCAGAGACGGAAAGACTGGTCGGCGATATATTAATTTTGACGGGATTTTTAGGATACTCCGGACCATTCAATCAAGAATTTCGAAATACGCAAATAAAAACGTGGATGAACGACATCACCAAGAGAAAGATTCCGGTATCCGCTAACGTTAATATTATCGATAGTTTGATTGATACAGCAACGGTACGTATACACTTTTAATTATATTATTCTAGAAAGAAATAATCATTCTATAATATAAGAAAGGCCATTCATGGTGCAGTCTTGATGAAACATATTAAAAAATAAAATAACGACGAAAATTTTGTTTTGTTTCAACTGTTTATTATAAGAAACTCAACTACAATTGTTTCGATCAACAGATCATTATCAAAGAGACAGTTTTAAGTAGAAATGCTAAGATTAGAAGTTATTACACGAGTATATACAGGGTTTTTCAAGTTGATGAGCTATTAGAAATATATTAACTAGTAGAACGAATTCAATTCTGAAACTTGGGCTTCTTTGGTTATTGTTTATGCCGCTTATTTTAAAAATATTTTCAAGTTCGATTTACATACGGTTACACTTGTTCTAAGTCAAAATTTTCGAAACAATGTCTCACTGTTTGCTCCAATTCCACAATTGAATTAACAGGAGGTTCGTACAATTTACCTTTTACATGACCCCACAAATAAAAGTCTAAAGGGGTTAAATCTGATGAATTCTCGATTTGTTTGGATAACGTTCATTAAAAAGTCTGCAAATTCTTGTGTAATTTTTCCACATTCATCATGTACATAAAATAAATTTAAAATATCTTGATTTCTGTAGTAGTAGTAGTAGTAATAATCTAAATTATTCATTGTGGATGCTTTATTGCAACAATTCAAAATTGTGGGTCTGGAATACGCTTTCTCACACTTAACAACAATTGATTGTTCAATTTTTAGAAATCAAAGTACACTGCTTTCATTAACATTATACGTATGTAGTGCAAAATAGCAAAATCTCCACAAATTGTAAATTTTCTAAAAATGTATAAACAAAGGTATATGTTAGTCCCATATCAATAGACGCCAAATTCAATGAGGAAAAATTAAAAAAAATTGACTTCTGCCCCTTTGATGTTGACCAACTTTGATCACAAAATTTGAACACCCTGTACATTTTAGTTAAAGACCACAATTTTTTTTCGATAATGTGAATAGTTATAAATAATTATTATGAGTTATAAAGCAAAATCTCAAAAATTAATTGAATTACGGTTTTTTAAATGTTAACGTGTAAATTTTAAAAAATTTTGAAAAAAATTAAATAACTCTAAATCCATCAATATTTTTGGGGTAGTATTTTGTATAAAATATGCATGAGTTCAGATTTTCTATCGGAAAATTTTAAAAAAGTATATTATTCCATTTAATATAAGAAAGTTAACATCTACTTCCGGTATAACCGGATGTAAATCGAACTTGAAAATATTTTCAAAAGAAGCGGCATAAACAATAACCAAACAAGCCAAAATTTCTAATAGCCCATCAACTTGAAAAACCTTGTATACCTAATCTACCTTACGACTACGAAAAAACCTTTACTTAACTATAATGACAACAACAACAACGGTGTATTGTGCAAAACAAATAACAACAAACAAACAAACAAAAAGGCCAACTTGATTTATTTTTAATCACATTAATTCTTTAAATCCGAACATTAAATTTACAACGGAAAGATACCACAGTAGATACTGTCATTCATGCAAAGTCAAATCAATCTCTTAAAATCAAACTCTCTTCGTTTCATTGTTTTATCTACAGACTGCTTAAGTATTCCTTTAACTGAAGATGATTTTAATAAAGAGTTAGCCACCATAAAACAGATCGCACATAACAATGGTTATGATCTCAATCTAATCACTAAATAATTAAATAAGAAAATCAAAATTAAAACCCGAAATTTTCTTTTCAAAAATTTCCCAAACAAATAGGAGGAACCTTCTTTTTGTATCTTAAATTACATCCAAGGCTGTAGCTACAGAATTAAAAATCAAATAAAAAATCAAACCCTCATTGTAATATTATTGAGGTCAATAAAGTCAATTTAAGGAATTTGTTAGTTAATAATAAAGAAAGAGTAGATACATTTTCAAAAAGTGGGATTTATAAACTATTCTGTAAAAATTGTAATGCCACATATATTGGTCAGTCCGGGAGAACCATAAAAAACCGCGTTCGGTAGTATGAACATTCCATAAAAAACAAAATTAGCAGTACGGGTTTCTCAGAAGATTGCATTTCTCATAGTCATGTATTAGATGAAGACAACACCATGGTACTACATTTTCGAAACAAAGGCAGATTGCTTAACCTTTCAGAAATTTTATAAATTCAAAAAGTCTTGAAGAATAAGAAAGATAACTTAGTAACCGAAATATATTCGCACAATACACCCTTGTTGTTGTCATCATTATAGTCAAGTAAAGGTTGTTCCATATCAGGTAGTCGTAAGGTGGACTAGGTATATACTCGTGTATTTCTACTTAAAGCAGTCTATTTGATAATGATCTGTTGATCGAAAGAATTGTAAGAGTTTCTTATAATAACCAGTTGAAACAAAACGAATTCTTCGTCGTTATTTTATTTATTCATTCTACAATTTTTCCTATTTCTCCATTCTTTAAAGAATGTGTTAACCTCTCAATAACCTTTAACATCCCAATACATGTACGAACATTTGAAACCCTTAGTTATTCCTAAAGAACTGTGCTTATTCTCTTTTGAAGCTTCAGTTTGCACTCGTATCCGCAATTTTTCTCTCTTCATCTTTTAATGTTAGAAAAACTAAATAAATGAAATATATAAATATGACACAAAGATAATATTATTATAAAGTACAGATAGGTGAATGGAATCTACAAGGTTTACCTTCCGACGATTTGTCCATACAAAACGGCATCATCGCCACAAAGGCTACAAGATATCCATTACTTATTGATCCCCAAAATCAAGGCAAAGCATGGATTAAGAAAAAAGAACAAGAGAACGGTCTCGTTGTTACGACTCTAACCCATAAATATTTCAGGTAAATAACAAAATTTATGTTAAGCTACATTTCCACCATTGAAGATCATTAAGGAACTTCCTGGTGCCTGATATTTCACTTTGTGACAATGAGTAGAAACTTTTAAGTAACATACGTAAATTACTAGTTTCTACTCAAGCAACTAAAATTGTCAGCAGTAACATGTTATTCACGAGAGCACAACTTACGATCAGTGAACAATATAAACTAAATTTGAACAGTAAATAGGAATATGGAGAACGATGAAGAAAAAGAATATCAGAAAGTAGTAATAAATAAAACATAAGTAACAGGTTAAGCCAAGGTATGAGGTAAATTAAATATAAACGATAATTTTGTAAAATAAATTTATTGACACGAACTAGACGTTTAACATTTTTCAATGTAGTCACCTTCGTGCTCTACACACTTTTGTCACCGATTTCAATATTCTTTCTTCCTTCTTCATAAAAAAGTTTGAAGGCGAGTTGTCAGCTAATTGCGCACATAGTCCTCAACTTATTCGTTACTTTCAAGTCCTTTGCCTCCAAGTGATTCTTTCAAGGCCGCGAACAAAAAATAATCACAGGATGATTAGTGATTAGTCAGGGCAATAAGGAGGATATAATGATGCTCGAGGGTTTCCCAGCCCATTTCTTCCAATTTATTACTTGTCAAAACTGCAAAAATGCGATGTGTGGCCTGGCGTTGTCATGAAGGATCCTCCTTCCTGACGTCTCGAATGGGCATACCCCGTATTAACTACAGTAAGCCGCATTCACTGTTCGTTGATCGTGAAGAAAATCAATGAGTAACTAGCTAACTCCCCTTAAGTCTAAGAAAACAGTCGCAAGCACTTTTTCGCCATTCCCTACTCGCCATTTTTGATTCGAGAGTGTAGTGGTGGACACAAGTGACGAAACGCCTCAAAAAAAACTCCCCTTCTTGTTGAAATCGATTCAGAAGTCTTTCAATGATCTCCGAGCTGACCTGTTTTTGATTATCGGTCAACAACCTTGGAACTCAACGAGCAGCGAGTACAAATTGTTATAAAGCCAATTTCATCTGTGATGATGGATTGAACACTCCCATAGCTGATACCCACATTACTCACTTCTGATGAAATTTGTTTAATAGTTAACCGGCTGATGGTGATCACCTTCAACAAGCTCTCAAACAGCACAGATGTTGTCATTTGTGAGACTTGTTCTTGGGCGTCGATCATTCTTCCATTTTCGACACGTTCTCGCCCATCCCTGAATTCTCTGACCCACGTATACACTCGATTCTCGATTCTGAGACGTGAGACTGAGTGTAGCATCCCCAAACTGTGCCATCAAACGAGTGAAAATTTTCGATGGTTTAACGCATTTTTCTTGATTTTGTTGTGCAACAGACGAAGGTACCTTGTGCTCAGTCATAGCTGTACTGCGGACAGAACCGAGCGTAGCTGCTACCTAAGCCGGTTTCCCCCTCCTTATAAACCAAACAACACTCGAGCATTGAATCCTCTAGATCGGAATTTCGTGCTAAGCTAAATAGTAAAATTACCGTTTATATTTGATTTACCCTTGTACAAGCCGTCAGAAACGGAAGCAATACGGTGCCCTGCAGCTACTAAGCGTACTAAACAACCACATAGGGAAAGAATAACTAATGATAACGTTCAAAAATTCTGTACGAATGTCCAGTAGCATTATCAAATGGCTTTCGAATCAAGATATTCCCATAACTACAAAAGAGGATACAAATTATAGACAAACTATTTCAAATTGCGTCATCTGTTTCCATCGCAGTAATAACATGAATTTATTTCTTCACGTTACCAATTTTCTTTTGATATTTACCACTCACAACGGAAGCCCGAAACAAATAGAATCTGTCAACATTTGTTACCGAAACATAGAAAAAATTTTAGGAGTTTTTTGAAATATTTTCCAGGACAACCAACAGCAACACAGAAGTTACTCACTGTTTCTCCGGTGAAAACCTAGTTTATAGTCTCTCATTTCCTTTATGATAAACTGAAAAACAAAAATATATTTACTGATTTCACCAAATACAAACAACTTGACAAAATTGTATGAATTTGTTTATTGATGCCAAAACTGTAGTCTCCACTTGTATCAATTGTTGTTTCTGTAGGAATCATATAGAAGATTCTGTCTCCTTTGGAATGCCAGTATTAATCGAAGATGTGTTGGAAGAGTTGGATCCAATGTTAGACAACGTACTAGAGAAAAATCTTATAAGAGTGGGTACCACATACAAGGTTAAAGTAGGCGACAAGGAAGTGGATTTTCACAAAGATTTTCGAATTTACATTACGACCAAATTGGCAAATCCATCATATACGCCAGAAATTTTCGCCAGAACTTCTGTCGTTGATTTCACAGTCACAATGAGAGGTATCTTGGTAACAACGTCTGTGTAAATTTAGATATTAAAGATATATACGATTTATAAACAGGTCTTGAAGATCAACTGCTTGGTAGAGTCATTGTAACAGAGAAAAAGGAACTTGAAATTGAACGTACGAATTTGATAAAGGATGTAACGACTAATAAGAGAAAAATGATCGAATTGGAGGCAAACTTGCTTTATAAATTAACAACCACTCAAGGATCTCTTGTGGATGATGAAACCGTTTTGGAAGTACTAAATACCACGAGAAGCACTGCCCAAGATGTTAAAGAGAAACTGCTAATTGCAAGAGATACAGAAATTAAGATTAACGCGGCCCGAGAGGAATTTAGGTTAGTAGTAATTAAGAATTAATTAATTTTGTAACGCTCAAGGCAACTAATTCTCCATATTTTTACAGATCGATAGCAACTAGAGGAAGTGTACTATACTTTTTAGTTGTTAGCATGTCGATGGTTAATTGCATGTACCAAACATCTTTGGTACAATTTTTGGAAAGGTTCGACATATCTCTAATGAATTCAGAAAAGTCACCCATCACTTCAAGGTAAAAATGATAAATAGAAAACAAAAAAAACCCACGATAGTTTAAGTATGACAAAATATCCTCTAAAATAGATTAGCAATGAATCAAAATATTTATTTTTTTCTCCAAATCCTCTGAAATATATCAAATACATATGAAAACATCTCTGAACGATTTCTAATTATTAAAGGCGATTGACAAACGTTTGTGACTATCTGACGTATGAAATTTTCAAATACAAATCTCGAGGACTTTATGAAGCACACAAGTACATGTTTGTGTTGCTTTTGGTACTGAGGGTGGACCTCCAAAGAGGATACATAACGTATGACGAATTCCAATACTTCATAAAAGGAGGTGCTGCCCTAGATTTAAACGCGTGCCCACCAAAACCCAGCAAATGGATAACGGACATGGTATGGCTAAATCTGGTAGAGTTAACAAAACTAAGACACTACCAGTATATTTTGACACAGGTATATTTTCTTATTAATTACAAACAAGTTCAAAAGAAGAAAAATTTTGGTATTTTCAGATAGAAAATAACGATAGGGCTTGGAAAATTTGGTTTGACAAAGAGGCTCCCGAAGAAGCCGTTATTCCCGACGGATACTCAAACTTAGACGCCTTTAGAAAGTTGTTATTGATCAGGTAAGTAAAAAAATCAAAATTTTTTCACCTTCATCGTTATGTAATTCCTTGTTATTACAGAGCTTGGTGTCCTGATCGATCTATAACACAAAGCAGAAAATACATAGCCCAATCCATGGGTCAAAAGTTTGCAGAACCGGTCATTCTCAATATGGAAACAATGTTGTTTGAAAGTAGACCACTGACTCCTATAATCTGCTTTCTAAGCGTTGGATCTGATCCCACACCATTTATTGAACAATTAGCGAAAAAAATGGAAAACAAGAGCAAAAGTATTTCCATGGGTCAAGGTCAGGAAGTCCATGCAAGAAAGTTAATGGCATCGGCGATGCTTGAGGTAATATTATTTATATTACTAACTACACATACAAGAAAATCAAATGCTCAACTAAATAAAACACTAAAATCTCAACATTCCACACAAAACATTTAGAAACCTAAAACGCTCTCAAGGTATAATCCTCAGTTAAAAACTGCTTTATTAATTAACCATACATACAACAATTAACTAAATTAATATGTAGTTACCTGAATTGAATTATACATACTATAAATAATAAATTACTAAAATTAGGGGTATTGGGCATTATTACAAAACTGCCATTTAAGTTTGGATTACATGAACGAAGTGATGGTATTGTTCATGGAATTGGAAAAGGGTGTTGGTAGTGTTCATCCTGACTTCAGGTTCTGGATAACAACGGAGGTTCACCCTAAATTTCCCATCGGACTTTTACAGATCTGCATCAAATTTACTGTAGAACCTCCTGCTGGTACGCGATGACTAAATTACCCAACTGGGATGTTGTTATTAATTATTGTCGTCATTACAAACAGGTATTAGAGCCGGTTTAATGAGAACCTACACATCCATGAGTCAAGATATGCTTGATTATACTGACGCTTGGCAGTACCTGCCTCTCATCTATGCTATTTCATTTATGCACACCGTGGTTCAAGAAAGACGAAAATTTGGACCACTCGGTTGGAACATACCCTATGAATTCAACTCAGCCGATTGGCTAGCCAGTTGTATGTTTGTACAAAACCATTTGGAAGAATTAGATGCCAAGAAAGGAGTTAGTTGGGTTACGTTAAGGTAAAAAAAGTCGGCAATTTCTAACTAAGTAAGTCCAATGCTCACTTTCGCACTTTCGTATCTTTTGGAATTGGTATTTAAAATTATGCCAAATTCGATTTCAACGAGAGGTGGTCGCATTAACGGATTGAAATTAACCTCTACAGTATTTCATTATTAAAGTGAAGATAGTTGAATTTTGTTCATTGCATTTTCCTTGGTGACTAATTTTATCATTCTACCACCCATCTCTGACTGAACTACTAAAATAACCTATCTACCTAACCACTCCTTGGGGAAAATATTTGAGAGCTATATGTGCAATTTGAGTTCTTGGATGGAATTTTCATTAAAGTTCTTCCTTCTACCACTTCCTATACTTTAAATAACAAAATACAGTGAATTGTGACTTTGTAATAAATAATCATATTATCACAAAAACATCTTTTTTTATATCCAGATACATGCTTGGCGAGGTACAATATGGAGGTCGTGTCACTGACGACTTTGATAAACGCCTTTTGAACACCTTCACGAAAGTCTGGTTCCACGACAATATGTTTCTGGATGAGTTTAGTTTCCATAAAGGATACAAAATTTTGAAGTTTAAAAATATCCCGGAATACTTGGCAGCTTTTGAAATTATGGGCGCCACCGATCCTCCACAAGCATACGGATTACATCCTAATGCTGATATATCGTAATTACATTTGTATTTTGAAATTGTCTTATTCTTAAAATCTGTAACTTAAAAGTTTATCTACATGATATTTCAAAAATTCATTACAAATTTCAGCTACATGACAACAACTGCCAATACCATGTTTTCAACCATGTTGTCTATACAGCCAAAGGAGTCTTCGGGTGGTGGTGGAGAGACGCGTGAAGGTCTAGTTATCAGATTGACCAAAGATATGATAAGTAAATTACCACCAAACTACGATATGTATGAGGTTAAAGATCGGTAATTGAATTACTCCACCGGTTCTTTTTAAAAATATCAAACCAACCATTTTTGTTTAGATTGAAAGCGATGGGAATACTAAATCCTCTAAATATTTTCCTGAAACAGGAGATTGATCGAATGCAAAAAGTCATTGGTCTTGTGAGAGCCACTCTAAGAGACCTTTTACTTGCCATTGAAGGAACAATAATAATGAGCGAGGTAACACAACGTACAACTATTTCATGAAAAAAAATCGAATTAATTTGAATGAAAAAACATACCTTCAAGCCAAAAAGCCCCTAAGTTTTATTACACTTTCTACTTTTTTGTTAATTTAAAAAGTAAACACCACATGCTAATCAAAAATTTCCAATTACTTTTTATAAAGGGATTAAGAGATGCCCTGGATAATATTTACGACGCTCAGGTACCCTTTGTTTGGAGAAGGGACTCGTGGGTATCAAGTACATTAGGGTTTTGGTATACGGAACTGTTGGAGAGAAACATTCAGTTCAGAACATGGTGCTTTGGGGGAAGGCCTAATAGTTTTTGGATGACGGGATTTTTCAACCCTCAAGGTACAATATCATAAATTGCACAATAATGAAAACTAAAGAGGAATCGATGTCAGGACTTGATGGCCATGGTTCTCCTCCTTCTGCAAGTCCGCGGATGAATCCGTTTTTTCGCCAGATTACAGGCACGAACAAAGGGTGGTTGGGGTTCGATTCCCCACCCCCTAAAGTATGAGAATTTTTGAAACATGAGCAATATTTTCCCGTTACTGAGTTACGTGTTAGATGTAGCTCAATGGAGGGTAAAATTTTTAATTGAAGTAAAGCTTTCCTCTCTTCTTGAGTAGTCATTTGAAAATACCGCCATGCTTATACAATAGTTCCGGCAGATTTAGTATGAGAGGGTCATTAGTAAAACCATAATTTCAGTAACCTTAAAAACGATTGAATGATTGATGGATTAGCTCTTCTCAATATTTATCACTAGTGATTAAATATCAAATATAAAGGCTTAAAAATGACAATTGGTATTACAATTGGCAATAAGAGTTTCCTTTTATTCTTTTGTATTGACTACGAAATTTGATCATTCACAATCAATAGAAATAATCATAATAAAATTGTAATACATATACGTTCTACTAAAATATATGTTAGGTTAGGTTAGGTTAGGTTAGGTTAGGTTAAAGGTTTAATTCATGGTAAATATCTCGTAACAACTGTATCTATTAAATAGAGATATTTAGTATAAATTTTTAAATAAAATTAGAACATGTGCTGTAATTATAAAGACCTTTTGAGAATCATCCCTCTAAAATATTTTCTGCATTCGTACCTACCAGATTATGTAGTTACCATCTTTAGGGAATGTGATGAACTATGGCCATCCAGACAGGATATCGGATATCGATTCATCAATAAAAGATAACTTTTTATACCTCCCATTATTTTTATTAAAGCAAAAATAATAAATAACAATAAAATGATCAAAATCGTCGATATTTTTAAAGGTTTTCTGACGGCTATGAGACAAGAAGTGGCTAGGGCTCATAAGGGGTGGGCCTTAGATCAGGTGACCCTACACAACGATGTATTAAAACTTTTTAGGGAGGAAATCAAAGTTCCACCACCGGTATGTACTTTTATTTTAACAACGAAAGAAACCAGTGAAAGTTAGTTAATTCAATATGAACGATAAGTAAATATATTTTTTATATTCAGGAAGGCGTATACGTTTATGGATTATTTTTGGATGGTGCAGGATGGGATAAGAAAAACATCCGTCTAACAGAGTCACCTTTGAAAGTTTTATTCACCATGATACCCGTGATACACGTCTATGCCATTTATTCAACCGAACCTAAGGATCCCAAGCTTTATACGGTAAGTATAATCTCAATATATGTACAGGGTGGGCCATTAATTTGAGTAGATAGGAAAACATCGTGAAAACTAAACAAAAAGTAATATCATTACGAATGTATATTTTAATTAAAATACACAGATGGGAAATTATTTTTTAAAAATAACATCATCTAGATGTTATATATATCTTCTCGACGCGATATCATTTTACCTTCAAACATCTCGTTGACGACCGCCATTGACTCATTAGACGTATGACATGTCGCGCCATCTTGTTGAAACCATGTCCGCACATTAAATGTTTCAAATTGATGGAGTTGCGGAAAGAAAAATTCGCGCAACATTGTTGTGTAACAGTCAGAATTTACTGTTACAGTCTGGCCTTACTCATCCTCAAAGAAATAGGGACCTATGATTCCTTGTACCGAAATAGCCACCCAAACTGTAACTTTGGGCGAATGCAGTGCCTATTGATATCTTGATTTGGCATTTTCTGTTGCCCAATAGCGACAGTTCTGCTTGTTGACATGCCTATTTAAGTGAAAATGAACTTCGTCCGAAAACAGAATATTGTTCAGAGTTGGAAACCGCTCCAACATTATTTGGGCAAAAATACGGCGTAGGTTATGGTCATTGGGTTTCAACTCCTGCACTAATTGAATTTTGTATGGATGCAGTTTTAGGTCTTTTACCAAAATTCGGCGCAGGGATGTTTTTGATATGGCAAGCTCAACCGACCTCTTTCGCTTTGATAATCCGGGATCGCGTCGTACGGAAGTCCTAACTTCGTTAACTGTTTCCTCTGTGCGTATTGACCTTGGGCGCAGGCTTCTGATTGAGTGTGGAACCGGTAGCCTCGAACTTTCTGACCCACGACCTGATCACACTTTCACTGGGACACTTATTTAAGTCATGCAATCCGTAATTGGCACTAAATAAACGCCGCACAACAGTATACGAGTCGCCATATTTGTAATAATGCTTTACGCAGAACGCACGCTGCTCACCGGAGAAACGCCACGCTAACCAGTGATGTTCAGATTCAGTAGCATTCTTAAAATCGTACGTCATTCTGGCCCACCCTGTACAATAGAATAATTACCGACCAAAGTTATTTTTAACGCATCTGACCCTAGTATTGTTAATGTTTACTTGTTTTTAAAATAGAATATAATCCGATCTTCCAAACACAACCCAATCTAACCATAAGCTATTTTTTATTAAAATTTTCCTCCTTTACCAGTTTATTTTCGCTTATTTTTTGAGCCAAACTTAACCTAAGTAATTATTTTATTTTTCCGCATGTTAGTATGTTTCTATGAAAACCAAACACAAGTGAATCTAATCAAACCTAACTTAACCAATTAAACCATTCGGTTTATTCTTTTCCATACCCTTGTTCCCGCTTTGTTTTAGAGTCCTGTTTACAAGAAACCCAGAAGAACTGGTCTAAATTACATTACAACTCTGTGGCTTCAAACAATAAAACCACCGGAACATTGGATTCTAAGGGGCGTAGCATTATTGTGTGACACCAAATAATTGCGTATTTTAACGTGTACATAAATAAATTTTTAGAAAAAAAATTAATAAATATATAATTGCATTATATTTTAGCATCTATAAGGCTAATTAAAATTTAATTTGTTTAAAAAAATTGAGACAGTGATTACCATTAAATTGATATAACAGGCGAGCTGAAAAGTTCGTAGGCTGACCCATAGATGGCGCTACTAGTGCCAAATCCATTTGATTTATAGTTAGCCCTAACCTTCAAACGACGCGTGTATAAATTTGACAGCTGTTGAATTATTAGTATTTGAGTTATACTATTTTTAGTGAAAGAACTTTTGTTATTTTGAAAAAATGGATAAAAAGGAATTTCGTGTGTTAATAAAGCATTGCTTTTTGGCAGAAAAATAATACTGTTGAAACCAAGGCTTGGCTTGATAAACATTATTCGGACTTTGCACCAGAAAATCAACCGTAGAAAAGGGGTTTGCTAAATTTAAACGAGGCGAAATGAGCACCGAGGACGATGCATGCAATGGTCGCCCCAAAGAGGCTGTTACCGACGAAAACATCAAAAAAGTCCACAAAATAATTTTTGATAACCGTAAAGTGAAGTTGATTGAGATAGCTGAGACCCGACCCTAAAGATATCAAAGGAACGTGTTGGTCATGGTCATATCGTGAATGAATATTTGGATATGCGAGAGCTCTGTACAAAGTGGGTGCCGCGCGAGCTCACAATCGACCAAAAACAACAACGAAACGATAATTCTAAGCAGTGTTTGGAGCCGTTCAATCGTAATAAATCGGAATTTTTGCGTCGATATGTGACGATGGATGAAACATGACAGTCAGCAGTCAGCCGAGTGGACTGCACATGATGAACCGACTCCAAAACGTGGAAAGACGCAAAAGTCGGTTGGCAAGGTTATGGCATCAGTATTCTGGAATGCTAATGGTATAATATTCATTGATTATCTTAAAAAGGGGAAAACCATAAACAGCGACTATTATGTAGCTTATTGGAGCGTTTAAAAGACGAAATCGCGGAAAAGCGGCCTCATTTGAAGAAAAAGAAGGTGCTGTTTCATCAAGACAATGGACAATACACCGTGTCACAAACCAATGAAACCGATGGCAAAATTCCATGAATTGGGCTTCGAATTACTTCTGCATACACCGTAGTCTCCAAACCTGACCCATAAATTTCGCGCCTATGAAGAGGTAATCGTAATCGCCGAAACTGAAGCCTATTTTGAGGCTAAAGACAGATCGTATTATAAAAATGGTATCGAAAAATTGTATGACCGCTATAATCGTTGTATCGCCCTCGAAGGGAACTATATTGAATAATAAAATCAAATTCTATCAAAACAAATAACTTTTTCCTATGCTAGCCTACGAACTTTTCTGCCCGCCTGTTAAAACACTGCAATTAATTAAAGTCAAATCAAGCAAAGTAAAAAAAAAATGAAATACTAAGCAACAATTTTAAAGTAAACTGCAATTAATTATAATAAAGTCAGCTTTTTATTGTAATTGTTACACAAAACATTTCTTTAATTGTAAGCTGTAGTATTTTTAACGAAATAAAATAAACAACCTTTTAGAGAACGACTGGCATTGTTATCTATTTTTTTATACCAAGACGGTCATCGCCGAGTTTTTTGCAGAAAGGAAAATAATAATTCTTTATCTTAATGTGTTTTAATATACAGTTTGTAACAAATTTGTATCATCTGGAAATAAAAATCCTTACAACTTTAACAATAACAATGAATGCGTGTTGTTATAGAAAGTATAATATATGTATACCTACCTATATAAAAAACTGTTTCTATCAAAAATAAATAGGTAAAGATATAATAGTCAATGACAGTAGAGTATACTATTAAAATAGTTTTTTAATTAATTTATTTGAACAGAAATATACTGCAGTGATACAGGTATTTCTGGCTAATTGTTCATATGATTGGATCGTAGTTTGCAGAGGGGAGAAGGGATGGAGATGACGTAAGACACTAAAAAAGTGTTTGTTGGTGGACGCAGAAGGTGATGATGCAGGGGATATAAGTGAAATATCGAATATTGGAAAAGAAACCAATCTAACCTTACCTAATACTAACCTACCCTAACCTAGGTACTTTAATACAGGAAAAAATTATTGGAATGATAGATATTTCTTTATTTTGTAAAAAATTCAATATTGGTAAAACCGTTAGTACTCCAGACAAAAACCACTTACATTTTTTTTACTGTTAGATTAGGGTTACGTTTGTTTCTTTTCTAATATTACTTTTATACAAGATCATCCCCATCCCTTCTTAGCCCCCCCCCCCCGCCCGACGGTACCTTCATGTAAACAATTACTTGTTTCTATTTTGATTGTTTATTGTGGTCTTCAAATCATCATTCCTCAACGTTTCGTTTATGCCCATGGTTGGCATCATCAGGAATTCCTCTAGTGAAGAAGCTAACGATTGACGTTATTGGAACGTTGAGAGGCAATAACTCTTCAACGAGATTTATTCGCAAAATAAATTTAAAAGAATTCAAAAATAGGTAAAATTAAATTTAACGTTAAAAAATAAAAACTAGAATGAGAAAGTAAACGAGTTTTTCCTTTTTTATTTATTTACGATATTAACGATCCCAATGTTTGTACCAAATATTATATGATACTTTATTTTATAATTCTGTAATATTCTCGTGTGATATACTGTACCTCAGTAATAAAATAAAACTGTCAGTTGAAAGTAAAGAACAATCAACAAGTAACAAGATAATTTTCAAAAGCTTATAATTATATAAAAATAATAATACATAAGATAACTTACCACACATTTGTCCACCACCTTCATTTCGAATCTTCAAATTTCACGCACTTAAATGTATCTGAAAACAATATTTACTACCAAAGTTTGACTATTTACGTTCAACGCACCTTTACAAGCACATCTGTATTTTTACTACGCCGTTTTTACTAATCAGTATCATTGCACTCACGACACACTAATCAGTCAAACCTTTGCAACAGTAATACTTAACCATGTGTGATCTAACGGAGGCGACTGAACCACAAGATGGCGTTTCCGGTACCAATAATGCGTGCTTTTATATGTTATGTAAAAAGAGAGGGACACAAAAGCATGTGCTTGTGTTTATACAATTGGAAAATGTAGAAATAAGATACTATGAATAAACACGACGTTTCCTTGGGTCCGACCTACACTCTCATACAAAGTCAGAGGGTAGAGCGAAAAGCTCCCTTTAGAAATCGTGGAAGTAGGTAGATGGTTGGGGCTGAGGAGAGAAAGATGAAAGAGTTCATTTCGACTACAACCCATTGCATTTCTTTTGCATAAAAGTGAAATTGGAGATAGTGTGCATATATGTTCGCAACAAATGAAATGTTTTTTTTTTCTATGTGATCCCCCTGTATACATGTACCTGACAACTAACAATTAACCCAAATAAATATTTTTTCATTCCACGTTAAAAAAAAAAGAAAATATATATTATAAATACACATTAAAAATATTTCATATAGGTGCTTACCCAATACATGCTATTATAATGTTTATCTGGATTAAAATATTTAGTATATACAATTATCTAATGAATAAAAACTCAGCTGTAGTAATAAATATTTTTTTATTTATCATTTAAGAGTATTGTTCACAGACATAAAAAGTATAGTTATTTGTATTTCAATTAAAAATGGAATAATAACACAGTTATTTGAATTTCAATTAAAAATGGAATAATAACAACAAAAATGTATTAAACAACTATTTCTCTGCAATTGTTCAATTTCTCCTGAGATGGAATAAAAGGACCGTTATGAACTATATGGATTTTCATTGTCGGGACGAATTTTAAACCTGGTACTAACTGCAGAATAAATTAAGAGAAAATAAAAAACGAAACACAAAGCATGAAATTTTTAAATTATCTAATATAACAATCAGCTAAACTAAAAAAAAAACAAACAAACTAGTTCGTAACTACTAAATTAAAATTTTGAAATAACACCAGACCTCAAAAAACTTTGTAAGCTATCGAACTTTGTCTTTTCAAAAATATTTTTGAACCAAAGTTTGATTCAATATATTTTTTAATGTTTAAAATTTCTGTTTAATAGTTCCAAGAAAAATGGCTGTTATAGAACACCAAATGAGTGATCTTATAAGGGTTTCGTTTTTTCTTTATTTTTATAGTAGTTTTAAGAATTATATTAAAAAAATGAGTTTACACTTAAATTAGTTTAACGTTAACTTAATATACTAACGTATTTGTACGTCAGTAATCGTATAAACATAAATACCCAAATTAACAACTCACCTTTGGGGTTATCAAAAAGTACTGAGAGGTATCTGCTTTACTGGTCACCTCTACCAGTAATTCGAATATTCTCCTTTCGTTATCCGCGTCCATACCCTGATTTATTTCGTCGACACACCTGAAAGGAACAGGAGTAATTTCCTGTAAAGACAACATAAAAATTGCTGTGGCTACAGCTCTTTCGCCACCGCTTTGAACCACGTTGTTGAGTTCTTGGAGAGGCTCTGAATGTCTAAATTTCACCTTGACACTCAACCCGTACTCCGCGTAATCGTTTTCGTTGTTACCTATTTAGAAATTAAGAAAGAAAAATAAAACAACACCGAATCGTACTAAAAAGAGAAAGCAAACATGTTTACATTCAAACGGCCCAAATTAAATTATGTATTTAATTAAAATTCTAATAAACGAGGTATTTTCGGAAGGTCTCTCATAACACGATTTCCATAAGTAACACTACGTTTACAGTCCCCCATTCATGTAATTTTCAATAATACGACACTTTTATAATAATCTGTAGAAATTATAAAAGGTTTTCTATAATAAAATAACTAATCATAGAATTGTTTCCAAACGACAATGCTAAAAATTATGACAATCCTCTAACGTAATATAATGCAAAAAAAAATCGGCACGGTATATCATAAACACGAAATCTATATATTCTATAAAAATTCCGACAATCTCGTTAAAACTTTTTAGCACAATTTTCACACAAGGTGTAAACACTGGGTAGTATTATACCTCCCGCTCCCCATATTGGTACTAAAATTATGACAACCTATCTACAACACAACCTTTTATAGTTCTAGCATAGTTTCTATTTGTGGAGATTTAATAAACTGAGACAATCCTTAAATAGTATGACCTTTTCCTTTGTACTTTACACAATAAGGTTACAAAAAACTCACCTGTATAAATGTCGACTTCTCCCTCACACCCCATTCGTCTAAAAGCTGTACTAAACTTCTCGTTAATTTGTTCTACCAAACTCCGAAGAGGTGACATCCATTTATCTTTTAATAAGTCCATTTCTACAGTTAGCTTATCATACTCTGCTTTATCTGACTTTAAAGCTTCTTCTGTGGTAAGAATGTTTCTTTGGCGCTCCTCATATTTATTTAACTCATCATCACTTGCGGTGTTTAAACAATCAATTTTTGATAAGATCGTTTCTTTACTAGCCTCAAGCTCTTCGATGTTTTCACCGAGTTGTTCGTACATTTCTCTAAACTCGTCAAATCCAACATCAGTTGGGATACAATTATTTGATAAATCTTTAGCTTTACGTAAAGCAGCTTTGGCTGAGGATAGTATTCTGGAATAGGTTTTTCCAATCAATTTTAACCTTTCTTCTGCGTTTTCGCTCAATTTTCGTATATCTATTAATTTATTATTTAAAAATGCGACCTGTTTTCGAGACGAGTCTAAATTTAATCGCATTAACTCAGCAGTGACAGATAAATCGCTGTATTTTTTGAAATGTTTTACAATTTCTTGCTGATGTTCTACCATTCTATTTACAATTTCCTATCAAGAATAAACCCCCTTAAAATAAAAAATAAAACAAAATTACACTTACTTTAATTTTCATCTTGGCTCTTTTTTCTATTTCTTCCACATCGACTGGTGCTGCTTGAAGTTGATTTAATTTGTTATTAAGAATTCTAAGTTTACTTTCTATATTTTTGATTTTCTTTATGGACTCTTGTAATGTTTGAACTTCTTGTTCTATAGACGATTTATTTTCGTTTAACACTGAAATCTAATGGAAGATAGAAATCTGTGATTCAACAAAATAAATGCAAATAAAGGAACAAATTTTGAAGTTTATTGCATAAGATGGTTTCTTTAATTGAGTAAAAATCATTCTTATTATCTCTTTTGCAAAGTGTTTGTTTATGTATGCTAACAACATTTATAGTAAAGCATTCACCTGTTAGGTTTATTGATATGCCTCTTTTATCTTATTTTGAATTTGAACGTTGATTTGGTTAATATTACAATAATGGATTATTACTTGCATTACATTCATTTTTTATTTGAAATTAAATTATCACTGCCATATTTTTGTAAAAACAAACTGTGGAGATACTGTTTTGTATTTACCTGTTCTTCGATATCCTGTTGTTCTTTATTATATTTTTCAAAAACACCTTGGCACCTATCATATAATTGACGAATTCCCTCAACACGTTCAGTATCAACAGAATTGGACAAACTACCATCTGACCTTATCTGACTTTGTCGAACACTTTTCTCCCCCGTATACTTAGAAAGTGTGGTAGAAAAGTGGTAAGTATCTTAAAAGAAATGTTTTCAGTTTGTAAGTTTCAAAAAGATTATATGATATTTTTATAGTGATTCATTTCTAATTATCAATCTCAAAATTAAAGGCAGAAATATGTCCTTCAAAAAATACCCTACATTTCTGCAACACAAAACATTTCTCATTTTCAATAAATACATACTGTACCATTGACAACCTAAACCGTTACACATAAAACATAAAACAATCACCTACATTATAACAAAGACAGATATATTTTTTAAGTAACCTACCACTAAAAAAGTTGGTAATTTGTCTAGGAACATGTTCAAATTTTGAATTGGTAGATTGATTTCCAACTGGTATATTATGAATGCGATAGTTTTTACACAAATATTTCAATATTGGCTCAGGTCCAGTTATCAGATCTCTGATGTAAGCGAAAAAGCCCAAATTTTTTAAATGGTCCAATGGTATTCCAGGTTTGTATGAGTCTAAATTTGCACCTTCATTTCCAGAATGAACAACATTTATATTCCACTTCTTTTGGTCCCTAATTGTTCGAATAAGGATATTCATATCCTCCTTATCTGTACAGGTGAATGCTAGTTTATCTCGCATTGGAATACTGTTTTCAACAAAAATAGCATGATGTTGACTTTTTACATTTAACTAGAAAAGAAGAAAACTCGAACTGACACAAGAGAAGTTTTATTTTTCAAAACTTAATTTAAAAAACTTTTGAATAAATATATTTTATTTTTTTAAATCCAATTAACTTGAAACCTTTACAATTTTTGTATTTTATTGGTACCTAAATACCCTAAATACTTTTTTATTGATTAATTTAAATTTCTTCTACCATAAGAAGCTCCTGTGTGGCAGAATAATTATAGTGAAAACATGTAATTTGTACATAACTAAAGTTTGTACACTTCCCTATTTCAACTTTTTGAAATACAAGATAAATTGATCTTTACTAACTAAAAGCTACGAATATTTTAATATTAAAATTTTAAATGTAGAAACTGTTATGTAGAATAATTACATACTTCAAGCATCATGGGTTCAAACACTTCCCCTTTAAATATGTGTTTGTTAGATCGCAACCAGTTTACAGTATTATAAGCATCCCTGTCAATCCTGTATAACCATTGCATACGTTGCTCCTTTACATTTTCCAATCTTCTTAAATTGTTCTCGTGAAGACGCTTTTCGTGCATTGCTTGTCTTTTTAAATTTTCTATTTCATTCTTTTTGTCAACCAAATTATTTATTTGTACCTTGACTTTTCTTATATTCTGAATTAATAACTTAACATTAGAATTAATGTTTTCCTCTGAAAAGAAATACACCAGACATTGAGAATTGTTATACCAATATTTCCTACAAAAATTTACTAATCATATTATTTGTACCATTTAGATAAATCCTTTATAATTACAATAATTAAAAACGTTATAAGCTTTTGATTTTCCCAATGTTTTACTTGACATTTTAAGAGCAAAGAGCTCATTTTTATGTTTTTTTTTTTTTTTAATAATGTACCTAAATAATTGCTATAGTTTTAAGTGGTATAAACCATTTTCTGATTCCCATTATATGTATATATAATTTAATTATACAACAAAGTTATTACTCATTATTTACAATCATTGTATGCCTACTATACTTACAATACTTATATAGTATTACAAATCATTTTTTCAGAGTTCCATACTAAAAAGGTAAAACTATCAAATTGATTTTAATTTAAATATATTCCATTTAAAAAAAAATTAAAGCCGTTCAAAATGGGGAGCCAAACATTAAACATGATTTCATATGAAAAATCTTCCTAAACATCTTGTTTCAATCATTCACCTGAACATATAAAATATAAAATAATTAATGCAGATAAATTTTTGTAGGAATTACTGGAAAAAGATAATACCTAATGTTTCTGGCATTAATGGTTTTTTAAGCAAATAATATGAACTATTAATTTTTGTCCCTATTTATCTCTGAATATTGTAAGCCAAAATAAAATTGTACAACATTTACTCTATTGCAGTGGATTACAATAATATAAATTTTTGCCCAGTTTTGTATTTTACATTGATGTATCCTTATTATATACTTAATTTGATTTAGGTATGCATTATTGAAACAGATTAAATGTCAAAATATGTATCTAATGAATGAAATTGATTCATTTATATTCATAAATAACAAAATTAATCTTACCACTCTTAACGTCATTGTAAAGTTCTTGTATTGTTCTATTCCAGAATGAAATTTTTTCAGATGTTGTCTTTATTTCATCTTCTTGTTGTTTCACTTGTTGTAAACTGTTATTTTTTTCTTCAATAGCTCTATTCATGTTTGCTCTTAAAACATTAAATTGCTCTATTTTAATATTCGTTATTTTTTCAGCTTCATTCACTTGGTTAAACTAAAGAAAAAAGTAATACAAAAATTACTTAATAATAAACAATTCATGGGAACAAAATCAGAATAATTTTATTTCAGAAATTTTAATTTCAAGTGCAGTAAAGTAATTGATTTTTTTTAGATTTATCCCTAAATAAATACTTACAGAAGTCATAACTTTATCTTGAAGATTATTTATAACATGGTTTGCCTTTTTTAAAGCATTTTCAATAGGCTCCTTTTTAATACAGTGTTGCTGCAATATTTCAGCAGCCTTCTTTTTATCAGTTTTTACTTCATCCATTTCCTCTCTAAGCAGTTCATATTGCAGCCAAGCAATCTTTCTATCCAAATGTTGTATTTGTTTCAAATACTTCTTCTTTTTATTAAAACTCTGAATTTTCCCTTTTAATCTCACATTTGCATCACTTAATTCTTTCAATTTTTGTTTATGCTTTTCTAAAGATGCATTTAACCCTTTATGCTTTTCTTGTTTCCTTATTAAATTTTGCTGCTTTTCAATAAGGTCACTTCTGCAAACCGCAATTTGTGTTTGCTGTAGAAGTTGTTGTTTATTCATTTTAGCAAAGTCAGCAACTTTATCCTGTGGCAAAAATTGACATAAGTTATCCACCTGGATATTAAATTTCTGTATAGTTTTATCAATCTCTTTAAATGTAATTTCTTTGTCATTCAACTTCCACGACGATTTTTCACTTGAATCAAATTGACGTGTGATCGATATCTGTTCATTGTGATCAACCTCCAAATGGATGGTTATAGAAGCTTTTTCACAGTTATGCTTTACATATTCTGAAACCTACAGAAACATGAATTTATTTACCTTTTTTATTATTTACAATAGAAGTATTACTTTATGTCCTCTTCCTACTGTTTTTGGGTTTCCCCCTAACCCTAAAATAATCGCAGCAACAATTGTGGATTTTCCAGTACCATTAGGCCCTATTAACATATTTAAATTCGGACCAGGAAACATTTCAGCATAAGTATATGTTCTAAAAAACAAAAATAAAATAATAACTGTAGTATTTGTGTAAAAGCACAAAATAGTTAATCTACCTACACAAAGTTACGAACAGTTACTTTACGAATTGAACCTTTTTTAAAATGCATATTTATTGCAGAAGTAAAACATCCATTATTTATCTTTGAAACACAATTTTAAAAATACAATTCGCGTTTTGGCGGTAATTTCTTAACACCAAAAACTCGACTCAAATATGATTCAAATGTGATTCAAACACAATCACAGATCAAACACGATTGACATATGAAAATATAAAAACAGAGGACGTGAGGTATATGTAAACGTAAAAATAGTAAATATTATACTATTATATACAATTATGCAGTAATTCTAAAATGCAATAATTAAAATGAATTATGTTTTATATTTAATAAAGAATTTCATTAATCGTAAACTCAGTAAACAGAAAATCAAGATTGTTCTCATCAAATACGAAACATTAGTCAATGCCTTTTTTTACTTTGCTGAAAACAGTTTACCTAATCTTAACTTTTTTAAATGTCACTTATTTTACTGACCCTTAATTTAGTACATTATAACGTTTATTGAAATATATCAACATGTTATTAAATGACGAACTTCAAGATTTACAACTCGACAAGCCTAAACGTGGAAAGGTAACTGAAAGTATAGAAAAAACTTCTTAATTATCTACGTACTGAATAATTGTTTACTTTTAAGAGTGAAGATCAAATTGCTAAACATACTATTGATTCTTCGTTAGATGCTAAGCCTATAGAACGTGCATTATATTTATTAACGTAAGTAAATTAATCATTGAAAAGAGGTACCCTCACCCTCCACATCTTTTAAATACGTGTGGCCAAAAACAGGAAATAAAATCAAACGTTACCATAAACACTTCCACACGAATTGTTTATTTACAGTAATCAAAGAGTAGGGTTAAATTAGTTATAATGTTAGATTAGTTCTTAGTTTATATTATAATAATAATTTAATCTACAAGTAGTTGTTAATTGTATTAATATGTTAAAGGAATGATTATTTAATTTTCTTAATATAACAATATTTATCTAATTATCTATTTATTTTGTAAACAAAGTTGTTTTTCGTTTGCACCATATTTTAAACACACTTTTCAATGCTAAACTACAAATTTTATATTACCTTAAATTTAAATTTTCATTACCCAGTCATTATTTAATAAAAGGAAATAGGACCGTTAGCAACTAAAAAGTACTTGTAGGTTATATTGTATCCTTTATGATTTTAGGTCAGATACCTACATTATTTCTATTTTAGAAAAGGAGATGATATACAGAAGATTAGTGTTGTACAATCATTACCTCATCTTTTAAACACAAATGCCCAAGCAGTGCATTCTCGTGTTATTCCAAAAATTCAACAGGATTTACCAAACTCTTCATCTGAATTTAACATTATTGTTAGTAAAACGTATAAAGCATTGATTCTAAAGAAAGTACCAATTGATGCAATGAATGCAGTATATCAAGGAATTGAATCTCGAGATCCTGTTGTTTCAAATGCTTGGTTTGATACATTAATAGATATTGTAAACATCCTTGATGAGACACAAGTAAAAGAAAAGGTACGTAAACTATAATAAAATTTTAGCCTTAACACTGTCTTTCTGCAAATCACCTTCGTTTAAGGTCTTACCATTTGCTAGAGATAAATCTAGTTTAAACCAGCCACTTTACCATAGAGTAGCAAGCTGTAGAATATTTGGAGCTTTAGCAGGTTATCCAAAATTTTCATCAGCAGAGTAAGTAAATTAGCCCATGCAATGTTGGTTCATTTGTGGGAAAATTGTTTACAACCATTTCCAATGAGTGCACAAATATTGCCTGAATTAAAAATTATCAAAATACTGCTGAATTGTATTTTCTTGTTTAAGTGTTAAAAGGGAAGTTTTACCTTCAGCACAAAGCTTATGTCAGGATTGCCACCCAGAAGTCAGAGGTGCAATAGCTACTCAAATTCCACTCATTATGAAAGGTATTTATCTGACAAGAACATATGATTGTGGTTGATATAAAACTTTGAGGGAGTTTTTGTCAATACAGGATTAGGCTCAAGCCCAGAAAAATCTGTTTTACTCCCATGTCTAGTGGAACTCGCTAATGATGAGAAAGTTCCTGTTCGATCAGCATCAGTATCTGCAATAGTTGGTTGTTTACCATATCTTACTCATGGTATGATGTACAAGTTCCCATTCATTCTTTTTTGATACAAAGATATTGTTTTTTATAATTATTATAGAAACAGTTAAAGATACTATAGTACCACTAATAAAACGGCTTTATGAGAAATATTTGGAGACAACAGACTTAACCACTGTTATGTTGGCCAAAGATATGGGAGTTATAATGAGAACGATTGAGTCGTATATAAGTCCATCAGTTGTTGAATGGTATTTGAAAACATATAAAACTCTAGCCACCAAGGGAAAGCCAGCAACTGTTCGAGAAACTTTAATATCTCAGGTAAATGATGATATGGAATTTTTTCAGCTGTATTGAAATTGTTTCTAGATAGTACTTTCTGCATTTAAGCTTGCAAAGAGTAAAAATCCGTAAAGAATAATTAACTCTTGACTAGTCTTGTTTATTGATAGACAAGAATTATTATATTTCTGTTTTTATATGAATTCGGTTTTTCTTTTTTCTTTAATTGCCATAAATTATTTTATTCTTATTCCAGGCAGTCATGTGTAGAGATTATTGTGCAGCAAATTTGCCCACGATAGCTGAAATAACTCTTGTTAAAATTCCGGACAAGTTTGAGTTGTTTTATGCAACGTTCAAAACTTTGGCGGGGGATCCTTGCTATATCATAAGGCGCACAGTAGCGGAACATTTCCACGAAATTTCAGAATTGATAGGTAAAGTTGGTTACTTATATCATTTAAATCAGTATTAATTTCCTTTCATATTTGTTTACTTATTAAAAATAATATTAAATCTTGTTTTTAATAGCCAGAATTTTTTCGAATTCTTATTTAAAGTAGTTTATTGTTTTGCAGTGTATATTTAAAATTGAATTAATAATAATAATAAAAAAATGAATTACTTAATAAAATAAGAGAATACATATTGGTTTCTATTTTTAATTTAAATAAACAATATCTTTTTCAAGGGAGTAGAAATAACGCTCTGAAACCAGAGCTTATTAATTTATTAAAAGATGACGTTGACGAAATTGTTCAGGCATTAGTGATGAATTTGGATTTGACATTAGAAGCATTTACTACGCAACGTTATCTTTCTAAAAGAAATTCGGAACCCATGACTCTTGAAATAGGAAATGCCTTACTCAAATGCCAAAATCATCTGGTGAAAGGCAACAATTGGCGATTACTCACAAATTTTTTAAACAGATTGCAGTACTTAACTAACTGCATGCCTTCTGACTACCTTCATCAAAATTTTACGCCTATAATTCTAAATATTGCAACAGAAGGGGTAAATTTATCAATTGTAAGTGAATGTTTTTATATTATAAAGTAATATTTTTCAGAGAGCTAAGCCTGTTAGGTTGGAGGCTTGTCGTACTCTTTTGTGGTTTTTACGCAACAACGTCAAAGAGACGCAAAGACAATGGTTACGAGATAGTTTAATATCAAATCTATGTTATTCTTCGTGCTTTTATTCTCGACAAATTTTTGTGAAATTATGCTCGGACGCTTTGGAAATATTCAACAACAAATATTTTAAAGATTATTTCTTCATACCGCTTATATCATTGATAGGTACCTGCACTTTTTCTTATTTCCTTACGACGTTATTTGAAATCGTTTTCTTTTAGACGATAAAGTAGCAAATATACGTTATGGTATTGCAATGTTGATGCCTCGACTTAGATTAACTCTGACGCCTCAGGACTCCGTTTTACATAAACTCTACAGCAATGCGTTACAAAAATTAAAACTCAACGAGAAAGATAGAGATGTGAAAAGATGTTTTGAATCTAACAAAAAAGATCTCGAAGGGCCTATATCGCCAACGTTAATAGAAGCCATGGCAAAACTGGAAAGAAAGAAGCAGGATTCGGAACAGACGATGTACCTGAGAAGAATTAGCGATACTGTATATCAAAGTACGTAGTACAATATAAAAATCAGTATCACAATCAATTAACAAAGTTCTTTAATTAATTATTTTAATAAAATTATAGAAACGACATTGCCCAGTGAAAACATTAATAACCAAACAATCAGACCCCCTTCTAGCGGAGGTGGGAACAAATCTTCAAATAACAATATAGCAAGAAGTGTTAACGATAAAACGTCAACGTCAAATTTAAGTACTCCAAAAGTGCCTTCTTCTAATACAAAAGGGTATGTACCTTACGTGGTGGTTATTTTTCGATGGGATCGGTAGTTTTCTCACAGAGGGAGTAAATTTAGGTGTAACCAATTAAACATTCTCGTAGTTTATGTTTGAGATCATTAGAGATTTACGTTATCAGATTTTTTTTTTGCTTAAGCTATTATTTTGTATTTTTGTTCCAGTATTTAACCTAATAATAAAATATTTATTGTAACGTTATTAGAACAAAATGCATAAACAATACTTCAAGCATTGACACGCCGAATAAACTGAAAAAATCAAACTAACTTTGTATTATTTTTAAAATAAAATTTATAATAAATGTCAGGTTAAATACTTTAACTTATATCAAATTCAAAATAATAGTATAAATATCGATTTTTAATTAAATTTTAAGCGCCTTTCTGATAACATTTTCTTAATTGTTTATAACATCGATTTGTAAGGTATATGTGATCAGTTGTTGCTCCTTTTATGAGGAATCTAATTAAAAAATGATAACTATGTACAATTCCTTCAAAACTTTCTTATTAACAAAAATAGTAATACACATTTTATGTACATCAATGTGATATTAATTATTGAATTAATTTGTATAAAATAATAAGAAATATAAAAGCTGCGATTTTAAAGGACAAAATGTAATACTTTTGGAGAATGTTTTAGTAAAGGCAAATTTAAATACATGAATGTGATATTAATTCTTGTTGCTGTCATCTCTCGTAGCTTAGTGGTAAGAGCATAGGCGCGTAAAGCCAAAGATTCCGGGTTCGATTCTAGGTGAGGGCGTGACAGCAGTAACAAATTTTATCTTCATTAATTGAAAGTAATCTGTCGGAGGTACAAATTAATTCAAGAATTAATATCACATTGATGTATTTCAATTTGTCTTTACTAAAAAAATCTCCAAAAAAATACATTTTATATCCTTTAAAGTCACGGCTTTTGTATTTGTAATTTTGTTTTCTTTTTTAGCGATATGACATTCTTAGAACAGCATTTTTATGTAGATGCAGGCATTGTATTTCCAACTAGTAGTAGTAGTAATAATAATAATAATAATAATAATAATGATAACAGTAATAACTATTCAATATCGGCCAAGGTAAACAAGGAAAAAGTCCCGATTAACAAGTCCAGCCAGCAGGTACCTTTAAACGTAACCGATGACGACAAATATAAAATTCGAATGAAAACTCTCCAATCAAATCACACAAATATTAATTACACTCAGGGTGTGATAAATAAACGTCATTCGAGTTTTTACCCTTCCGAGCGCTTCGGGAATATCAAAGATAAAATTGAAAAACGCAAAAGTCTTGACATAACTTTAAAAGAAAATAGCAAAATTCCAGTGTGTTTAAAAACCAACGCTTTTCGTCATGATAAACCTATGGATGCTTCACGAAAGTTAAATGTAAAAACAATAAAACTTAATGAGACGATTAACAGTCAAAGTAAATGTATTCCTTCATTAGAGACCAAAAATACTTGCAACAAAAACAATTTATTAAAAGAAAATAGATGTCGAACGTCATTGCTTCCTATTGCGAAGGGGTAAGTACATAAAATATAAAAGAATATTAAGAGTAATAAATTTATTGCAATTCCATTATAACAACACGAAAACAAACGGTCAGTTAAGCTTTTAAATAAAAAATTAAGTAAGCATGCTTTAAATTTAATATATACTAACATTAAGAATTGTCATAATTTCAATTATAATTGCACAACATACTTAGCAAACAATTTCATTAAGTTAGGTGAATATATTGAAAATTTTACTAGTAAACTTTTATTTATTCTAAAACAAACAATTCTACAGGAAACAAAAACTAGAACTGTTAAAATGAGTTCAAGTGAGGAATACTTTTATTAAGATAAGATAATTGCTATGGCAGGTACATAAGTTAGACTGGTTGATCTGTTACTGACTGAATAAAAGAACTTAAAAAACTTTTTTAATAAATGAAAATACGAATTCAGTTTACTCCCAACATTTAGTAGGTACTAAATAAGCAGGTTCAGTAATAATTACGTAATTTTATATTTTCAAAACAAAATATGTTAAAGAGTTAACAAATTCAACAATAAAGGCCTTATTTTAAAATTTTAATATTTATTCTTCCATTTCGAGAAGGCACTGTCATCATTCTTTTAATAATTGTTACGGGTAACTAGTAAATAACTATTTTGCTACTTAATATATGTTTGTTTTTATGTTGTTATAAAGTAGTAATTGTACTTTACCGCTTTTAACGGTTTCTGTAATATGTTGAGATGTTAGCAGATTTTTGTATTTAGGTTAGATACTAAGGGTGACACCTTTTAGGTCTTTTTAAACGTTCTTATTTTCTCTAGAACTTCATTTGATTTTCTTATATGTGAAATAATAAATAATAATAAATTTTATGAATCGTATTCTCAGTAATTATTTGAAAAATATATTTTTATGTTCATTACCTAGCAAAGTATTAAATTTATTTGAAATCTAATTTCATTAAGTAATTCATACCTTTTTTTAGGTCCTCAAGTACATCACAAAATAGGAAATAGGTCTTTCAATTAGCGATAAAAAGAAATGTGCAATTATTATGTAATAACCTAAAAGACTGTTGCTGTATTTGCTTCATGAATAATTTATTTAATTTATATACACAACGTTTTTAAAACTACAAATAAATAATTTTTATACATTCTATTGCTTTATATTTTTTAAAATTGTTTCCACAGCTTCAACAAAACTGGAAACAACTGCTGTAGGTGGGGGACTAATTTTATTTTCATCACCTTTCTGATATTTACCTGTTTGAACTAAAATTCCCTGCAAACCTGCTTTTAAAGCACCCTCGACGTCATCAGTTACATCCTTAAAAAATTAATTCTGCTTATTCCTGAACTATAAATTCATGAATTTGTTTCACTTTTATAAGTATTCACCAATACATAATTGAAAACATTTACCCATTGTAAAGTTTCATAAATTGGACCTTTAATTATTTTAAAGGTGAAAAAAAAAATTATAGATCCTATAGGTGATTAACTTACAAGGAAAAAAAGAAAACTTACATCACCAACCATAACAGCATCTTGAGGTAATATATTCCCAAGGGCTGATAAGAAGAAACTTGTATTTGGTTTTCCCACAACTTCAGCCTTACATTGTGCAGAATACTCTAAACCTTTAACAAAACATCCAGGACCCAAAGCAAGTCCGTCCTTCCTTTTGTAATATTTTCCAGCATGGATTGCAATTAATTGCGCACCGTTTAATAAACACCTGCAAATAATATTTAAAAAATATCCTAATGGAATAATACTCACAAAAATTGCTCTGAGAACATACCTAAATGCACTATTTAATTTCTCATAATGAAACTCAGTAGGTGCTAAACCTACAACTACAGCATTTGGTTGGTCTTCAACTGTGTAATTTAGGCTTTGAAAGTCTTCTTGTGCTTCAGGGGCAATTAAAAGAAGAGGTTTCAAGTCACGTTCCAATATAAGGGCTTTTGCAGCTTGTAAGGAGCTATGAATTTCATCAGGAACTAACTTAAAACCTAATTTTGCAAGGCGTTCGTAAAGAATCCTTTGACACTCTTTAGTTGTATTCGTAACGAATTTTATTAGAATATTTGCTTCCCTTAGCCTTATAAAGTGCTACTTTATAAATGTATTATTTAAATTCATATAACATTATTACTTACTTAGTCAATGCATTGACAGCTCCAGGAATAGCTGTATCATCGATGTGCAATGTACCACTTAAGTCTATTAACACTGCACGAATCATTTTTGTATTCTTATTATCAAAATAAATTTAAGAAACAAAAAATTGGTTCCTCATTTAAAAACGTTAGGTTAGGATGATATTACTCACAGATCAGAGGTTCAGTTCCAATGTCAAAACAAAAGTAAGGAACCATAGATTAGAGAGGTTTATAGATGGTTCACTATCTACAGCTACGCCTTTGCTTTCATCTTGCAAATAACGATTTTCAAGAACAATCGAGTACTTTTTAAACATTCTATTAAGTTCCAATGTCAAAACAAAAGTAAGGAAGAACTCCCAATCCTAGCTCTTGGTTATATATTATAGCATGTAAAATGGGTTGCATAACTCAATGTAACTAAAATAAAATAAATATTAAATAGGATGCAATCGTCGTAAAATGGGTTGCATAACCCATCAAAAGCGGTGTATCTTTTGTTATTTTCGAGTTGATCGAAAATGAACGAAGTTTGACGAACTAAAGGTACCAACAGCAAAATGTAATTGTGTCTAGATATTAAATCGTAGTGCTAATACGGAATGTATGAATTTTAGTAATCGCAGGTGCTAAAGATTGTGTCTGTATTGTAGTAAATGTGAAATTTCATTGCTCCGCTGTTCAAACAAATGAAAAAGGTAAAACTTTTCAAAATTAATATAATAATTTACAGTAGTATATAAATAATTTAACAGACACAATAAATCGCTTATATTTATGGTTAGCAATGTAGGAAAATTATGTGATGTGTTAAAATCATACGGTAACGTTTGAGTGAAAAAGTCATTTTTTCCATGTTTCCATTTGCGTCGTTTACAGCTATGATCTACAAAGCTGAAGTTTTAGGAGAATGTTTTAAGATACGATGCTAAATTAACCAATGAAAACGAAAAGAGCGTCCTAATTCTACATATGTAAATGTAAAATATTTTTAAAAACAACAACTTTTATTTTTAACATAACTAAACTCATTTCTTAATTTTTACGTTAAATTTACCTCGCATTAAACAACGCTAATATTCCTACAGAAAAATATTTCTTATCGCATCTGTTTTTGTTCAAGAACACATTCGATCATGGTAATATCTCCATCAATACTACGTCTGAAGGTTAAATAAAGTTAAAATAGGATATTTTAAAATCTGTTAAATTTTTAAACCATGATTGTATGTAGGCTAATTTCTTGATGAAACATCTTGTAATAATATAAGTTAATTATAAAAAGACTTGGTATTGTTTCACTATTTTTATTTAAAAAACTCTAACATGTTTCGGCTATGAAGCCATTATCAAAGAGTTAAATACAAATAATAACTAAATATAATAAGGATGAAATTCTTTTAAATACGTATACCTCTTACTAGGTGGTAGGTAGGAGGTAATATTATTTATTTTGTGTTATACCTGCGACTGATTTTAATAAGAGGGAAACCCCAAAATCTATTTGGTCGTTCAATAACATTTTATTATTATTCTATTAATTCATTTTACCCTAATAACATAGAATTTACCATAGAAAAAGAAATTAACAAATCTTTAAACTTTTTAGATCTCACCATAACTAGAAAAGACACCCATCTTATTTTTAACATTTACAGAAAACCTACCTACACAGATATAATACCACACTCAAACTCAAAACAATCACGTAACATAAAGCTTAATTCTTTCCATTCATTTATCCATATACTATTTTCGATACCTTTATCTCAAAATTCCTTTAATAAAGAAGTCAACACTTTGAAACAAATAGCAAATAACAATGGTTACAGTATTTCTCTGATTGATCAAATGATAAACAAAAAACGAAAAAGCTATTAATTAGTAATTTTTATCCCAATATACCCATAAAAAAACACAAGAAATTTTGTTTTATTAATTACTTACCACAAATAAGTTCAAAAATTACAAATAGATTACAAAAATATAATATTACTCTAACAGTAGTTAATAAAAAGAATTTGGGCTCTCTATTGGTAAATAATAAAGAAGGACAAGAAAATATAGAAAAAAGCGGGGTATATGAGATCAAGTGCAATGACTGTAATGCCATATATTTGGGTCAAACTGGTCATTGAATTAAAAAACGTTTAACCGAACATCAAAAATCAATAATTCATTATTGAAAAGATACCACTCTTGTAAACCATTTTGTAAAAAATAAACATACATTGGATACTGATAATTTAAAATTATTACACATTCAAAATAAAAGTAAAATACTTGATCTGCTAGAAATATTAGAAATTACCAGAGCACACAATAGTAATAAAATGTTATTGAACGACCAAATAGATTTTGGGGTTTCCCCCTTATTAAAATCAGTCGCAGGTATAACACAAAATAAATAATATTACCTCCTACCTACCACCTAGTAAGCGGTATACGTATTTAAAAGAATTTCATCCTTATTATATTTAGTTATTATCTGTATTTAACTCTTTGATAATGGCTTCATAGCCGAAACATGTTAGAGTTTTTTTAATAAAAATAGTGAAACAATACCAAGTGTCTTTTTATAATTAACTTATATAATTGTTTTAAATCGTTTGACTGGGCGTGCAGGACGTGTGATTCTGGCGAGATGCTATGATAATTGGCCAGATATTAAAAAAGCGCTGGTAACAAACTTTGGTCTCGAGTGTTCCGCTGATGGGCTCATTTCCGATTTAATTAGTTTTAGAAATAACAGTAAATTATCAATTAAAGAAACGTACAATAAGATAGCAAAAATTGCGATGATCTTACAGCTGCTGTAACAGAAAATATTTCTGTAGATGAAGATCCGATTAGGGTACTTTCGGAATTCATAGATTAAATTGCCAAAAGGACATTCTTGAATAATATTCCAAAGGACATTGAAATTTCAATTGCACAGCAAAGTCAGAAACATTAGAAATAGCTTTCTCCCATGCGTTTTCGGCTCACAAACGGTTGAAAGAACGCGAGAACAGGAGAAATTTAATCGATTTAAAATAAATAAGAATTTTGCATCTAGTATGATTATAACAAATAAGAAACCATTCGAATTAAGATAACTTACCGGGATTTTGGGTCGTGGTCTATAGGCTGCGGCTGACGAAACGTCAAGCAACAAAAAATCCTATAGACCACAACCCAAAAGCCCGGTAAGTTATCTTGATTCGATTGATGCCGGTCGTGAAAGTCTACATACTACAATTAAAAAACCATTATTTAAAAGAGAATTGGAAACTCCAAAACGAGAATCGAATAATGATAAGTCTTTTAAACATAATACGTCTAATCTTAATACCTCAAACTTTAATAGACCAATGGAAACAAGCACTAATAGGAACAATCGCTATTCTTTCGGCGGTTCCCCTTTTCGAGGATTTCCTCCCTAAAATACAAAAATAAATACATGTGAAATGCAAAATGAAACTATTGATGAGACAGATCAGGACTGTGTAGACGAAATTGACTTTGACAATTTAAACTTGACAATGAACGAAACAGAAGAGGGTTGTTCGTTTAACTAGATACAAACCCCTCTAACATTCAAAACTTAAGTAATTTTAGAGTTAATACCGCAAAAATTATAACCGAAATTTTACCGTTTATTGACACTAAAATAAAAGGTATGCCTGTGAAATTATTAGTTGATGCAGGAGCATCTATTAATCTTTTAAAATATAAAAAAGAATTTGAAAGCTTTATCGATAAAAAAGACATAGTTACGGTTTCAGGGTTAAATGCTGACGCGTTCAAAACTGTAGGTTCAATCTCCACTAAGTTCAAAGAACACGATATCAAGTTTTACGTTGCTAGCTTACAATTAGATATTTCTTTAAATGGCATATTAGGTGTCGAGTTTTTAAAAACGCTTAATTGTAATTTAGAATTAAACAACAACTACATCATGTTCCCAGATAAGAATTACAAGAAACCAAGATAGTAAATCACATTACACTTTACAAGCGTGCTGAGCAAGTTATAAAATAAAAAAAAAACGGGTATTGAAGGAATTCTCTCAAAAATGAATTTAGAAAACAAACTTTTGATTCCAGAATGTCTTGTAAAGGTTGACGAAAATCAAAATATTTTTACAACAGCAATAAATTTAACCAATTCTGAATTAAAACGCATTACCTTTAGTATAGATCATCTTAATCCCGAAGAGAGAAACGAAATTTTAAAGTTGTGTTACGATTTTGCTGACTTGATTTATTTGGAAGGAGACCGTTTAACATTTACATCATTAATAAGAATGGATTCACTGGTGATATTGTTGTGAAACATTTTGAAATAAGTAAATTAAACGAAGGTTTGCTTTTAAATGTTTCAAAGGAATTTATTGTAAAATTTGTACAATTGTTTCGGTTTATAATTCAAAAATAAAGTTGCTCCTTATATATACTTGGTTAATGTATGTTAGTATGAGTGATAATTAGTGGTAAAACCAAGGTATTGGTCTATTATAATTGTTTGTTTGAAGTCTATTTGATCATTGGTTATGTTTACACTTTCTTGTATTACTTTCTTAATTTCTAATTGCTCTAAATATGTCAACCTTTTTCCTTTATTATCTGCATGCAACAATTTTACGTTATCTGTGTCTAATTCATGTTTTGTTTCAATATAATAGGTGCTTATACCTATACATTTTCGTTGGTCTTTAATAATTTTTGCATGTTCTTTTGTTCGTAATTCTAGATTTCTACCCGTTTGTCCTAAATAGAATGCAAACGTCACTTTTGTTTAATACATTAGTTTTTTATTTATTATTAGTCAGCAATTTTCCTAAGTTACATTTATTTACGGTAATGGTTTTTATTCCTAATTTGTTAAGATGGTTAAAAAATTTTTGACTGTTTTTGCCGCAAAAATTAATGAAATTATAATTACAATTTAATTTGTTGATTCCTGCATATAATTGTTTAGTAATAAGATTTCTCTGCACTTTATTTAATATCTTGTCTATTATTGAAGGGTTGTTACCATTGTTTTCTGCTATACATTTAATCGTTTCTAATTCTATGTTGTAATTGTTTTTACTAAGTGGGAAGTTTATAAGTCTATATAAATAAGAGCGAAAGGCAGCTAATTTAACTTGTTGGGACTGATTAGATTTGGCATTTATAATTGTGGCGGTATAAGTTGGGTTTCTATGTATCTAATAGTCTAGTTTATTGTCTATAAGGGTAACATTTATGTCTTTACATCGTTAGTTAAACATCAAATAAAGACTACTCACGAAAATCCCATTCATACAAGAACATATCGTTTTCCAAATTGCCATAAAAAAGAGGTGAATGATCAAATTTCGAAATTATTGAACCAAAATATTATTAGACCTAATGATTCCTCATACTCATCCCCAATATGGATTGTTCCCAAAAAATAAACAGTTCCGGAAAGAGAAAATGGCGTATGGTTGTTGATTATCGAAACCTAAATAAAATTACTGTACCTGACAAATATCCCTTGGCAAATATCGAAGAAATACTTGACAATTTAGGACAAGCACAATATTTTGCAACTTTAGATCTAACGAGTGGATTTCATCAAATTGAAGTGCATCCAAATTCAATCGCTCATCAATTCTCCTTCTACTTTTATGAGAATGATGAATAATGTTTTATCAGGTTTAACATCCACGCAATATTTATTATATCTATTTGACATTATTGTATATTAAAACTAAACATGGACGTGTTTTGATGAATCATGTTTTCAATAAAAGTTAAAAAGCAGTAGGATGTTTCAACGAAATTTATTGAATACTCAACATATGTTTCGACTGGGCAGTCATTATCAAGAGTACAAAAACATACTAAATTAAAATGTACACAGAATTCACATAAATACCTAATATCGTTATACATAAACAGAGTAATAAATAGATAAAAGTTCCTATCGTTAAAGAGTCATTAGTAAGGGCGTATTATTAATGTAAAGTTCAGTTTGATTATTAACAATGTTTTTATTAAACTTTAAGGCGTTTTTAATTTCCAAAAATTCTAATAAATTTAACCTTTTTGTTGATTGTGTAAAAGCTTTATATTATCATCTAAACTATGGTTGTTATTAAGACAATGTTCAGAAAGTCCGGTGTTACAATTTTTGTTTTTTACACTAGTTAAATGTTCTTTTAGACAAATCTCTAAGCAACCTCCAGTCTGGACTAAGTAGATTGCATCGCAATCTTTACAATTAATTTGATAAACATCGTTTTTCTGTTTGAAATCTAATTTATGTTTATTATTGACAAGATATGTTCCTAAATTGTTTTTGTTTATTTCTATGGCTTTTATATTAAATTTGTTTAGTCTATTTACAATTTTACAGCTCGAGTTCTTAATATAATTGATTGAACGAAAGTTAAAATCATTAATTCAATGGCCAACCCTTAAACATTATATCTAGTAATTTTTTCTTCATTTTTTTGGACAAAAAATTATCTATTAACTTCGTGCTATAACCGTTCTTAATGCCTATATACTTTATATTATTCAACTCTGTTTTGAAATTTTTGTTACTGAGAGGGATGTTAATTAATCTATGTAGAAGACTGTGAAATGCTGACATTTTAATTTTAAAGGATTGACTTGAACATTTTGGTATAACAGTATCGGTGGTTGTAGGTAATTGTTGGTAATAAATTACATTACAATATATATAGAAAGCCTACAACCACCGATACTGTTATACCAAAATGTTCAAATTAATCCTTTAAAATTAAAATGTCAGCATTTTACAGTCTTCTACATAGATCTAGTATGTTTTTGTACTCTTGATAATGACTGCCCAGTCGAAACATATGTTGAGTAATCAATAAATTTTGTTGAAACATCCTACTGTTTTTTAACTTTTATTGACATTATTGTATTTGGAAATTATTTGGAAGACCATTGTAATAAATTAAGAAATGTATTAAAAAGGTTAAGGCAACACAATTTAAAAATCCAACCAGATAAGTCAGAATTCCTCCACAAAGAAAGTTTTAGACCATATTGTAACACGGAACAGTATAAAACCGAATCCTAACAAAATTGATTCAGTTAAAAATTTCCCGATTCCGAAGTCTCCAAAAGAAAATAAATCATTTTTAGGTTTAACCGGATTTTATAGATAGTTTATTCCAAATTATGCAAAATTAGCAAAATCGTTAAGAGCATTATTGAAGAAAGACATTCCTTTTGAATTCAAACAAGACACATAGACTCATTCAACTCATTAAAAGAAAAATTGATAACGGCACCCATTTTACAATACCCAAGTTTTAACGAAGAATTCTACGTCACAACTGATGCGAGTTTATATGCGATAGGAGCTGTACTTAGCCAGGGACCTATTAATAATACTAATCTAATTTTTCACTTTCATCTTTACTGTTAGATTCAAATGGGGTATACAAATTAAATTGCAACAATTGCAGTGCAATATATATAGGACAAACCGGAAGAGTGTTCAAAGAAATAATTAAGGAACATTTGAAAAATTACAATGAAAATTCATCATTTATGAATCATATAAAAGAGAATAAACATAATTTCATTTTAGAAGAAAACTTCAAAATTTTACATAAAGAGAAAAAAGGAAAAAAATTAGACATGTTGGAAACTTTGGAAATCAAAAAACATATGAAAAATAATAACATAAATTAATTAAATGACATAGAAAATGTGTATAGTTCTGTAATAATAAATAAATTGGTAGATATAACCCCACCACAATAGTAAGAGTAGGTATATAAGAGATGTTGTAATAATAGTTTGTACAAATTCTTCTTCTGAAGATGCCCTGCTAGGGTGAAACAATCGTTAAGACGCATTAAAGGTATAAAGTGGAAATTAAAAGTGTGTAACAATATGATTCCCAATTTCCATAAAGTTGAGGGTGAAACTATTAGTTATACGAAATTTTACACAAATCCAGAAAGCAAAATTTAAATGCAGATGCTCCTTCTCGTATTAAAATTTACACTTTGACATCAGCTATAGAAAACATACCACAAGCCATAGATTTTGATTCATATGTAAGCGACGAAAGAGAATATTTTAGTGAAAAAACAACTGTAGGCAAAATTTCCGACCAAAACCATGACCACGAGGTATTAATAATGATGGATAACCCCAACTACTGCCACTTTATTTTACCGAGAATCCCTTAGTTGACGAGAAATTGGAATTGAAACTCCTTATCTAATAAAAACATAACCTATGTGGTCGATAATTCGAAGGACCAGGAAAATCTCTTTAATTCAAAAACAGGATAAATACCGTTTTATATGTAGCAAGGATACGAGTAACAAATTAATAAGGATGATAAATTATTTAAGAAACAAATTCAATTTAGATTCAGAAATAGAAATACAAATTTCGACACTTATCAATATTCCTGAAAGAAAACGAGAAATAATCAAAATTCATCACGACCCTCCAGCTTATGGTCACAAAGGCATCAATGAAACCCTAAACAAAATACAAGAATATTTCACTTGGTTCAAAATAAAAGATGATGTTACCGATTACATAAATGCTTGTCTTGAATGTCAACAGAATAAAACTGTCCGACGTAGTTATAAAGCCCCATTAACAATTACTGCAACCCCGACGTTACCTTTCGAACGTGTTGATATGGATGTGACCTAAATCTATTTCACTGCAAAAACTAAAGAACCCGTCTTGGTAAATCAAGACCAATTAACAAACTTCCTAAAAATTTATATAAATAAATCAGCCGAAACAATTAAAAGTAAACTACTAAATTTTATAGCTACTTTTGGCGTTCCGAAAAGAATCCATAGCGATAAAGGAGGAGAATTCGTAAATAAAACCTTACAATAATTAATGTCTGAATTAGGTATCCAATATATGCATTCGATAGATGACCATCCTAAGACAAATGGCATGGCTAAACGAGTCATTTTTTCACTAAAAGACACGATTACTGCTTATTCCACGAAAGAAAAAAACAAATTAGGCCCAAAAGCACTTCTAAATTCAGCAACGTTCGCATATAATACATCAACACATTACGCTACTAAATTGAATTCGTATAAAATCCTTTACGGTTTTAAACACAGAAATTTTAATAACCCGGATGAAAATGTAGTAATCGAAATTACAGTTGATAAATACATAAGCGATTCAAACTCAAAATTACAAAAACTAAGAGAAAAAGCGCGCGATAACCAAATTAATACAAAGATGAAAGTTAAAGAAAACCATAATTTAAAACTCGAAAAACCAATACCACAATACGCAATTGGAAGTAAAATATTCTTGAAGAATCAGCTTGTAAATAGGCAGGGTCAACCAAAATGGTTTGGACCTTTTACGGTAACGGTAACCTAATAACGGTAACCTAAATAAAGGAGCTACGGTGCTGTAAAGTGTCATCTGTTTTTCGAAAATCAAACAAAATTCAATTTTTCGCGCAACGTTTTGGCATTGTTAGAAATTTTATTCTGGAAATTAGAATAGGTTGTTATATGTACTAAAGTCTGCTCTTTTCGCTCGTTTAACCAGATTTTAATTCTGACTTTAAATAAAGGAGCTACGATCCTGTAAATTGTCATCCGTTTTTCGAAAATCAAACAAAATTCAATTTTTCGCGCAACGTTTTGGCATTGTTAGAAATTTTATTCTGGAAATTCTAATAGGTTGTTATATGTACAAAAGTCTGCTCTTTTCGCTCGTTCAACCAGATTTTAATTCTGACTTCAAATAAAGGAGTTACAGTACTGTAAATTGTCATCCGTATTTCGAAAATCGAACAAAATTCAATTCTTTGCGCAACGTTTTGCCATTGTTAGAAATTTTATTCTGGGAATTCGAACAGGTCGTTATATGTACCAAAGTCTGCTCTTTGCGCTCGATTAATCAGATTTTAATTCTGACTTTAAATAAAGGAGCTACGGTCCTGTAAATTGTCATCCGTTTTTCGAAAATCAAACAAAATTCAATTTTTCGCGCAACTTTTTGGCACTGTTAGAAATTTGATTCATTAAACTCGAGTAGGTCGTTATATGTACTAAAGTCTGGTCTTTGCACTGGTTTAAACAGATTTTAATTCTGACTTTAAATAAAGGAGTTACGCTACTGTAAATTGTCATCCGTTTTTCGAAAATCAAACAAAATTCAATTTCTCGCGCAACGTTTTGGCATTGTTAGAAATTTTATTCTGGGAATTCCAATAGGTTGTTATATGTACTAAAGTGTGCTCTTTTAGCTCGTTTAACCAGATTTTAATTCTGACTTTAAATAAAGGAGCTACGGTCCTGTAAATTGTCATCCGTTTTTCGAAAATCAAACAAAATTCAATTTTTCGCGCAACGTTTTGGCATTGTTAGAAATTTTATTCTGGAAATTCTAATAGGTTGTTATATGTACTAAAGTCTGCTCTTTTCGCTCGTTTAACCAGATTTTAATTCTGACTTCAAATAAAGGAGTTACGGTACTGTAAATTGTCATCCGTATTTCGAAAATCGAACAAAATTCAATTCTTTGCGCAACGTTTTGGCATTGTTAGAAATTTTATTCTGGGAATTCGAATAGGTCGTTATATGTGCTAAACTCTGCTGTTTGCGCTGGTTTAAACAGATTTTAATTCTGACTTTAAATAAAGGAGCTATGGTCCTGTAAATTGTCATCCGTTTTTCGAAAATCGAACGATATTCAATTTTTCGCGCAACTTTTTGGCACTGTTAGAAATTTGATTCATTAAATTCGAGTAGGCCGTTATATGTACTAAAGTCTGGTCTTTGCGCTCATTTAACCAGATTTTAATTCTGAATTTAAATAAAGGAGCTACGGTCCTGTAAATTTTCATCCGTTTTTCGAAAATCAAACAAAATTCAATTTTTCGCGCAACTTTTTGGCACTCTTAGAAATTTGATTCATTAAATTCGAGTAGGTCGTTATATGTGCTAAACTCTGCTGTTTGCGCTGGTTTAAACAGATTTTAATTCTGACTTTAAATAAAGGAGTTACGGTACTGTAAATTGTCATCCGTTTTTCGAAAATCGAACAAAATTCAATTTTTCGCTCAGCGTTTTGGCATTGTTAGAAATTTTATTCTGGAAATTCGAATAGGTCGTTATATGTACTAAAGTCGGCTCTTTGCACTGGTTTAAACAGATTTTAATTCTGACTTTAAATAAAGGAGCTACGGTCCTGTAAATTGTCATCCGTTTTTCGAAAATCGAACAAAATTCAATTTTTCGCGCAACTTTTTGGCATTGTTAGAAATTTTAAACTGGAAATTCGAATAGGTTGTTATATGTACTAAAGTCTGCTCTTTGCGTTCGATTAGTCAGATTTTAATTCTGACTTTAAATAAAGGAGCTACGATACTGTAAATTGTGATCCGTTTTTTCGAAAATCGAACGAAGTTCGACTTTTCGCGCAACGTTTTGGTATTGTTAGAAATTTGTTTCATTAAATTCGAGTAGGTCGTTTTATGTACTAATGTCTGCTCTTTGCGCTGGTTTAAACAGATTTTAATTCTGACTTTAAATAATTGAAATTCTTGAAAAGTCCTATGACAAGAAACTTATTGTTTTTCCATTCCTTCCTTTGTATAAGTGACTCTAAAGAAAACTAATTGTTGTTATTTAAAGTTCAGACCTTTCGTTTCTTTCTTTCAAAAATCGTTCAACCAGATTTTAATTCTGACTTCAAATAAAGGAGTTACAGTACTGTAAATTGTCATCCGTATTTCGAAAATCGAACAAAATTCAATTCTTTGCGCAACGTTTTGCCATTGTTAGAAATTTTATTCTGGGAATTCGAACAGGTCTTTATATGTACCAAAGTCTGCTCTTTGCGCTCGATTAATCAGATTTTAATTCTGACTTTAAATAAAGGAGTTACGCTACTGTAAATTGTCATCCGTTTTTCGAAAATCAAACAAAATTCAATTTTTCTCGCAACTTTTTGGCACTGTTAGAAATTTCATTCATTAAATTAGAGTAGGTCGTTATATGTACTAAAGTCTGGTCTTTGCACTGGCTTAAACAGATTTTAATTCTGACTTTAAATAAAGGAGTTACGCTACTGTAAATTGTCATCCGCTTTTCGAAAATCAAACAAAATTCAATTTCTCGCGCAACGTTTTGGCATTGTTAGAAATTTTATTCTGGGAATTCGAATAGGTCGTTTATATGTACCAAAGTCTGCTCTTTGCGCTCGATTAATCAGATTTTAATTCTGACTTCAAATAAAGGAGTTACGGTACTGTAAATTGTCATCCGTATTTCGAAAATCGAACAAAATTCAATTCTTTGCCCAACGTTTTGGCATTGTTAGAAATTTTGTTCTGGAAATTCGAATAGGTCGTTATATATACCAAAGCGTGCTCTATGCGGTGGAGTAATCAGATTTTAATTCTGACTGTAAATAAAGGAGCTATGGTCCTGTAAATTGTCATCCGTTTTTCGAAAATCGAACGATATTCAATTTTTCGCGCAACTTTTTGGCACTGTTAGAAATTTAATTCATTAAATTCGAGTTGGCCTTTATATGTACTAAAGTCTGGTCTTTGCGCTGGTTTAAACAGATTTTAATTCTGACTTTAAATAAAGGAGGTACGGTCCAGTAAATTGTCATCCGTTTTTCGAAAATCAAACAAAATTCAATTTTTCGCGCAACGTTTTGGCATTGTTAGAAATTTTAATCTGAAAATTCGTATAGGTCGTTATATGTACTAATGTCTGTTCTTTGCGCTCGTTTAACCAGATTTTAATTCTGACTGTAAATAAAGGAGCTATGGTCCTGTAAATTGTCATCCGTTTTTCGAAAATCGAACGATATTCAATTTTTCGCGCAACTTTTTGGCACTGTTAGAAATTTGATTCATTAAATTCGAGTAGGCCGTTATATGTACTAAAGTCTGGTCTTTGCGCTTATTTAACCAGATTTTAATTCTGAATTTAAATAAAGGAGCTACGGTCCTGTAAATTTTCATCCGTTTTTCGAAAATCAAACAAAATTCAATTTTTCGCGCAACTTTTTGGCACTCTTAGAAATTTGATTCATTAAATTCGAGTAGGTCGTTATATGTGCTAAACTCTGCTGTTTGCGCTGGTTTAAACAGATTTTAATTCTGACTTTAAATAAAGGAATTACGGTACTGTAAATTGTCATCCGTTTTTCGAAAATCGAACAAAATTCAATTTTTCGCTCAGCGTTTTGGCATTGCTAGAAATTTTATTCTGGAAATTCGAATAGGTTGTTATATGTACTAAAGTCTGCTCTTTGCGCTCGATTAATCAGATTTTAATTCTGACTTTAAATAAAGGAGTTACGCTACTGTAAATTGTCATCCGTTTTTCGAAAATCAAACAAAATTCAATTTCTCGCGCAACGTTTTGGCATTGTTAGAAATTTTATTCTGGAAATTCGAATAGGTCGTTATATGTACTAAAGTCGGCTCTTTGCACTGGTTTAAACAGATTTTAATTCTGACTTTAAATAAAGGAGCTACGGTCCTGTAAATTGTCATCCGTTTTTCGAAGATCGAACAAAATTCAATTTTTCGCGCAACTTTTTGGCATTGTTAGAAATTTTAAACTGGAAATTCGAATAGGTTGTTATATGTACTAAAGTCTGCTCTTTGCGTTCGATTAGTCAGATTTTAATTCTGACTTTAAATAAAGGAGCTACGATACTGTAAATTGTGATCCGTTTTTTCGAAAATCGAACGAAGTTCGACTTTTCGCGCAACGTTTTGGTATTGTTAGAAATTTGTTTCATTAAATTCGAGTAGGTCGTTTTATGTACTAATGTCTGCTCTTTGCGCTGGTTTAAGCAGATTTTAATTCTGACTTTAAATAAAGGAGCTACGGTACTGTAAATTGTCATCCGTTTTTCGAAAATCGAACAAAATTCAATTTTTCGCGCAACTTTTTGGCATTGTTAGAAATTTTATTCTGGAAATTCGAATAGGTCGTTATATGTACTAAAGTCGGCTCTTTGCACTGGTTTAAACAGATTTTAATTCTGACTTTAAATAAAGGAGCTACGGTCCTGTAAATTGTCATCCGTTTTTCGAAGATCGAACAAAATTCAATTTTTCGCGCAACTTTTTGGCATTGTTAGAAATTTTAAACTGGAAATTCGAATAGGTTGTTATATGTACTAAAGTCTGCTCTTTGCGTTCGATTAGTCAGATTTTAATTCTGACTTTAAATAAAGGAGCTACGATACTGTAAATTGTGATCCGTTTTTTCGAAAATCGAACGAAGTTCGACTTTTCGCGCAACGTTTTGGTATTGTTAGAAATTTGTTTCATTAAATTCGAGTAGGTCGTTTTATGTACTAATGTCTGCTCTTTGCGCTGGTTTAAGCAGATTTTAATTCTGACTTTAAATAAAGGAGCTACGGTACTGTAAATTGTCATCCGTTTTTCGAAAATCGAACAAAATTCAATTTTTCGCGCAACTTTTTGGCATTGTTAGAAATTTTATTCTGGAAATTCGAATAGGTCGTTATATGTACTAAAGTCGGCTCTTTGCACTGGTTTAAACAGATTTTAATTCTGACTTTAAATAAAGGAGCTACGGTACTGTAAATTGTCATCCGTTTTTCGAAAATCGAACAAAATTCAATTTTTCGCGCAACTTTTTGGCATTGTTAGAAATTTTATTCTGGAAATTCGAATAGGTCGTTATATGTACTAAAGTCGGCTCTTTGCACTGGTTTAAACAGATTTTAATTCTGACTTTAAATAAAGGAGCTACGGTACTGTAAATTGTCATCCGTTTTTCGAAAATCAAACAAAATTCAATTTCTCGCGCAACGTTTTGGCATTGTTAGAAATTTTATTCTGGAAATTCGAATAGGTCGTTATATGTACTAAAGTCGGCTCTTTGCACTGGTTTAAACAGATTTTAATTCTGACTTTAAATAAAGGAGCTACGGTCCTGTAAATTGTCATCCGTTTTTCGAAGATCGAACAAAATTCAATTTTTCGCGCAACTTTTTGGCATTGTTAGAAATTTTAAACTGGAAATTCGAATAGGTTGTTATATGTACTAAAGTCTGCTCTTTGCGTTCGATTAGTCAGATTTTAATTCTGACTTTAAATAAAGGAGCTACGATACTGTAAATTGTGATCCGTTTTTTCGAAAATCGAACGAAGTTCGACTTTTCGCGCAACGTTTTGGTATTGTTAGAAATTTGTTTCATTAAATTCGAGTAGGTCGTTTTATGTACTAATGTCTGCTCTTTGCGCTGGTTTAAGCAGATTTTAATTCTGACTTTAAATAAAGGAGCTACGGTACTGTAAATTGTCATCCGTTTTTCGAAAATCGAACAAAATTCAATTTTTCGCGCAACTTTTTGGCATTGTTAGAAATTTTATTCTGGAAATTCGAATAGGTCGTTATATGTACTAAAGTCGGCTCTTTGCACTGGTTTAAACAGATTTTAATTCTGACTTTAAATAAAGGAGCTACGGTACTGTAAATTGTCATCCGTTTTTCGAAAATCGAACAAAATTCAATTTTTCGCGCAACTTTTTGGCATTGTTAGAAATTTTATTCTGGAAATTCGAATAGGTTGTTATATGTACCAAAGTGTGCTCTATGCGGTGGAGTAATCACATTTTAATTCTGACTATAAATAAAGGAGCTACAGTACTGTAAATTGTCATCCGTTTTTCTAAAATCGAACAAAATTCAATTTTTCGCGCAACGTTTTGGCAATGTTAACAATTTGATTTATTAATTTCGAGTAGGTCGTTATATGTACTAAAGTCTGGTCTTTGCGCTGGTTTAAACAGATTTTAATTCTGAGTTTAAATAATTGAAATTCTTGAAAAGTCCTATGACAAGAAACTTATTGTTTTTCCATTCCTTCCTTTGTATAAGTGACTCTAAAGAAAACTAATTGTTTTTATTTAAAGTTCAGACCTTTCGTTTCTTTCTTTCAAAAATTGGCTACTTATTAAAAATCGATTACTTAGTTGACGTTTACATTTGCGTACGATAAACAAAATGTCAACTTTTTCGGTGTATTTTATTATTTGAGATTAAAAATTGTTATTAATTTATTTTTTCATGATGTTCTTATTAATTTTACAATTCTATTAAAATATAAAACAAATCCTCACATTAATCGAAGATACTATTAACAAAATTTATTTTGCTATATTATTGTTATTCGTTTTCAGTTTGTTAAACTTTCTTTTTCTCGTAAAAATTTTGGAATAATCAGCCCCTAAAATATTTTAGACGACCGAAAACATCTCGTATCTGATTGTAAATATTGTAATGTTTCTCAATTAAAAAATGACCAAAAACAACGAAAAGAAAATTATATTAACGACAGATCAGTAAATTTTATTTTAAATTGTAACGGTTGAGCGGTAGGGTTATTATGAAACATTATAGAAATAAGTAAATCAAGGAAGAAAAATGCTTTTTTAACGTTTTAAGTAGATTTAATAAAACCCAACATTACATATGTTTCGGTCGGTTACTGCCTTTATCAAGAGTGTAACGATAGATAAATTTTATTTTTGGACAGATGTAGAACATTTGGTTGCAATGTTATCTGTTCGTCTTTATCCTAACAGTTTTTTTTTTTGTAGCCAGATGATATAAAGTCACATTTATATTTGACTAGAGAAATATGTTCGTATGTATACGTAAAGTTTCACGTTTTATGGTAAATATTATTTAGACTTATTTTGTTTGGAAAAATTGTCTGAATGTAGTTATAAAAATTGAATAATTTCACGCCTGAAAATTTAGATTTTGCTGCAGTCTATGTTTAACAATATTTAGGAACGTACTTTTCATTAAAATTCTCCATAATCTATCCTGTTGACTGGACAATACGTGTTTTTGTTTAGGATTAACGAAAAACTTAATGATTTTTATGGAGATTAATGATTAATTAGTAATAAGAAATTTTTTATGTTACTTATTCGTAAAAAAGGGGGTTTATTGTCGTACATATTTTTTCTGTGAAATATTTGTTTAACTATAATTGTTTACTGTATACGTATTTGCACCTAGTTGTGGAAAATGCAACAATAAGTAATAACTTTTATGTTTTTCCTTTTCTTTTGTGGTTTTGTTTTAAAACGTAGTTTCCATTTATTCTGGAAATTCGTAAGGTGAAGGAATTGTTTAGTTATCTTCTTTAATTCCTTGCAGTACAAAATACGGTTTATTATTAAAAACTTGAAACTATTTACAAGTGTGTCCTATTTTTTTTTCTCGTAAAATACTGGAATAATCAGCCCCTAAAATATTTTAGACGACCGAAAACATCCCGTATCTGATTATAAATATTGTAATGTTTCTCAATTAAACAATGACCAAAAACAACGAAAAGAAAATTATATTAACGATAGATCAGTAAATTTTATTTTAAATTGTAACGGTTGAGCGGTAGGGTTATTATGAAACTTTATAGAAATAAGTAAATCAAGGAAGAAATTTGCTTTTTTAATGTTTTAAGTAGATTTAATAAAACCCTACATTACATATGTTTCGGTCGGTTACTGCCTTTATCAAGAGTGTAACGATAGATAAATTTTATTTTTGGACAGTTGTGGAAGATTTGGTTGGAATGTTATCTGTTCGTCTTTATCCTAACGGTTTTTTTCTGTAGCCAGATGATATTGTAAAGAATTTTCTAGTTCAACTTATTTATTTAACAAATATTTATTTACAATAGTTTATTTAACATTTACACACTACTTAAAACACGTAAACACTAATAATAAATGCAACAACTTATTTATATAACAAGGAAAATGCGTTATTTATATCACTCGGTATATCGTAGTTCTGTATTTATATTACTATTCGGAAGCTAATTGTAAACTACTCAACTATAAACTGTAAACTGTTCCTGACCGTCGACAAAATAGTATTTATAGAGATATCGAAAGTTCTGGAGAAATCAGGAACGTCCTTCTGGTATTTTTTGGAGCTCCTATTATGTTTATGTTTATTTATTGCTATTAAAGCGCCGACCGACGACCGTATTCGAGGAAACCGTCTTATCTGCTTCCGGAACTCGCCGCCGCCCTTGTACACATACACATATCGTTACAATATAGTCACATTTATATCTGACTAGAGAAATATGTTCGTATGTATACGTAAAGTTTCACGTTTTATGGTAAATATTATTTAGACTTATTTTGTTTGGAAAAATTGTCTGAATGTAGTTATAAAAATTGAATAATTTCACGCCTGAAAATTTAGATTTTGCTGCAGTCTATGTTTAACAATATTTAGGAACGTACTTTTCATTAAAATTCTCCATAATCTATCCTGTTGACTGGACAATACGTGTTTTTGTTTAGGATTAACGAAAAACTTAATGATTTTTATGGAGATTAATCATTAATTAGTAATAAGAAATTTTTTAAGTTAGTTATTCGTAAAAAAAGGAGTTTATTGTCGTACATATTTTTTCTGTGAAATATTTGTTTAACTATAATTGTTTACTGTATACGTATTTGCACCTAGTTGTGGAAAATGCAACAATAAGTAATAACTTTTATGTTTTTCCTTTTCTTTTGTGGTTTTGTTTTAAAACGTAGTTTCCATTTATTCTGGAAATTCGTAAGGTGAAATAATTGTTTAATTACCTTCTTTAATTCCTTGCAGTGCAAAATACGGTTTATTATTAAAAACTTGAAACTATTTACAAGTGTGTCCTATTACCAGTCGCGGGCTCTTCGAAAATAATTAAAAAATAAATAAATAAATAAATAATAATAAAATCAGTAAAGGTGATAGGTATTCTAGGTAGGTTTCGTGTTTATTCAGGTACGTTCTCTAAGACAAAAACGCAAGAATAAAAAAATTCGTGGGTTTTAATGTTAATTTGTTAAAATAATTCATCTTTCATCTTGCATCACATCAATTGAAAATATAACTACTTATTTTAAAGTATTTTTTTATTTAGTTAAATATTTTTTATTCTAGAACATAATTTAAACTAGAAAAGGAAAACTCATTCTCCTCCTTATCTTAAATGCTCTCCTTGTTAAGTGTTGACCATCTCTCTCGCTCTTGTATTCAATCGTTGTTGGAGTTGTGATCAGGCGATGGAACTTGCACGAAGCAAAACGTACATAATTTCAATTTTATAAAACGGGGCTGAAACTACCTTTGCGATTGGTTAAATTACGAAATATTTGCCGCAAACTGTCGCAGATGTCTAATGTGATACGTCTGCGTCCCGTATTGTACGTCATGCCGGCTTCGTGCAGTAGCTACCGCAAATCCATGCAAGCCTGAACGCTCTGGCTAACACCAGTCAGTCTATCGTGGTGCGTGGTCGTAAGAGGTTCATTCGCATCTTTTAAATTTAATTTACCCAGTTGTTTTTCTGGTGTAATTACTTTTATTTTATTGTAAATTGCTAGCTTAAGTTTGCATTGCCGTATTAAAGTGGTTTAATTAATACAGGTTAGTTTTTGAAGAGCATTTTTTAAGATCGATTAGTTTCGACTTTCATTTCAATGGGGTCTTTTTAATTTTATTTCATCTTGTGTTTATTTAATAGTGTAGTTAATTCGTTTTTCTTGACCATTTTTTGCAGATTGACCAGCAAATGAAAGAGACCATTGAAGTTAATTTTAGTCTCACAGACAATAAAAAACAGATCATCCACCATGGTATTTCTCTTGCTGAACTTTGTTTAGTATTGACTTTTCACCTTGAACAATTTTACAGTCAATTAAGGTGAGAATGCATGCCATAATATATAGATATATATTCGATATAAATATAAAAAAGTTTCGGCATCTCTTTAACGTTCTATTATGCACGTTTTCACTAGACAAACTAAATTAGTTATATTTGAATACTCGTTCATAACTTTTAATTTTACAGGAATATTGTAAAAATTCTGGATGCCATATTTTGTGAAGCATTGGCAATGTCATTTCTTTTACACTCCAGGATGTAGCAGCAGATGAAGGAAGCATGATAATGCCTATCAGAGGCTGTGTGGTTGCTGTTGCTAAAGGAGGACTTTATGATAATAAATGGTAAGTAACAACATTCATTAAACATTATAAATGTAAAAGTTTCATTAAATTATCCCAGAAACCTAAGCTGGTAGACATTTGTAACTTACATACTTTCAACTTTCAATAGTCAACTTTTAAGCATCCTTTCAAAAATACCGAAAGCAGAATAGCAGAAATAATATGGAACTACGCTCTTTACGTTATTTTCAGGAATTTGAAAGTTAGCATAAAATAAGTGATGTAACATTTATTTTAATATTGACTTTAATATGAGAAGCAGAAGATTAGCAGAAAGAAAAAAAAACTACTTTTATTAAATATTTAATTTCGAACATAAGAAATATTTGTTTATTTTGCTTTTTAATTGTACATTGTGTATCCACTGCTTTTTCTTTTACGTCTCTAAATTCACATTAAAGAGAATGACACACATCTTGCATTATTATTTTATTTTATGTCTTGTTTATATAATGGTGCAGTTAATTCGTTTATTTTTGTCCATTTCTATAGATTGGCCGATAAATGAGGGAAAATTGGAATGGATTTATTCTACTGAAACAACAACGTCTACGGTGGTGTCGTTTTTCCTGGACTTGGTCTGCTGTCTGATGTCTTTACCTTACAACATAATGCAGTCAACTTTCGACCGAAGAGTGAGAGCAACTGGAAATTTATCGAGCAACCACTGAATTTACAAATGATCTGCAGTGCTTTATGGATTTGTTTTGCTTTTCACACTTGTAAACTTTAGGACGTTACATTCTGTACTTAATTAAGGTGAGAATATATGACATTATTAATATTAATTACTCGTTATTAATCTGTTACTACCCTATCTGTTTCAGATCGGCGGTGGAGAAGACAAAGAAGACCCCGTAGTTAGATTGTTTCATTATTTTATATCAAATAGACTTTTTATTTTGCATGCTACTTAGCTCATTTTATTTGAATTTATTTTTTATTTGGTATGGTTTTTATTCGAATTAATCTTTTATTTTGTATGCTATTTAGTTCATTTTATTTGAATTAATTTATCATTTACACGTTATTTTTTGATGAGAATTCATATTTTATTTTGCATGTTTTTATCACTTTTTTATTTTGCACGTTTCTTGCTTACCTCTTCGCTTTGCTTACTGCATATTCTTACTATCTTGCTTCGCATTTACACTACGACGTCCACATGATTCAACGTTTCGTTATCGTGTTCAATTCTCTTCTCAGCTTTGTGGGCCGAGGGAGGGCCTCCCCGAACGAATCCCCTTAGCCTTAGCTATTTAGTTGTTCTTTGAAAGCACCTTAGGTGCTTTCCCGTGAGTCTACTCTAGCGTCATTTCATTTCAGACAGGGTACAGCGGAGTTATCTGGAATAGAAGGAATAGCCGACTGCCTGGCTTGCCTTGACGAAATCTGTCCGATCTTTTCTACCAATCTATTAGTTTTTGTCGTTAGTCCTGCTTAATGCTCTATTCGCTTTCAGATAATATGTTATTTCCTAGGAAGAATGAAGACATCATATTTCTTTTTTTTAATTGTATTTCCATTGGAATTTTGTTCATTTGTTTCTTGTTTTTCTCTTGCAGGTATTTTGCTTTTTACTGTATAAACTGTTATATTAATATAATTGTAAGTTTAACTCTGTTAAGATTTTTCTAAATTGAATTTTTGTCGTGTTTGTTAATACCAAATTGAATTTTATTAGATCTTTTAATAATTAAATGTAATTTGGGAGGATAGGGTGGCTATAAGGGGTGATGTGGAGGCCACAGAGGGTTAGGGGCCTCTTTCACCCTAACATACTATTTAAATATTAATATAACAGTTTATAAACGGTTTATTATGTAAAGTATATAACTATTATTTTTGCTTAATATATGAAATAAATTGTCCTTTTCTTATATTATTGTGGTAATGTTAATTATAACATAACTTTCTTAAATCAATAAAAAATGCTAATATATATAATAATAACTGTACTTACCTGTTGTAATAATGAAATTTATTAATAAATCTGAAAATTATTGAAGCTTTATACCTAATGTGATGTATTTTGTAGTCGTTGATAATAAAATTAATTGCTATAATAATTTGCATTTTATTTGATAACTTAACATAAATGTAATAAAACACGTTTCTGAGACGAAAATGATACACATTTTTGCCTTTTATATCCTGTATAAAAATTATGACGTCCGAAAGATGTCTTACAAATTTCTAGTAAAAAATAAATTTTTGCAGACTAATTTGTGGATGGACCTATTAATTAATATGTTTCAGTTCTTGGAATTCAAATTAATTGTTCGAAGAATTAAAACAATTTTTAACCTTTATAAATTTATTTATAGGTACTCCAATTCAGAACAAATCATTTATTACATTATTTAATCAAGTACATGTTCTCAGAACGTTATCGATTAAGAATAAAGACATTTCAACAAGATTTTATTACAACTACAACAAAAATAATATTTTTAAACAGTTATATTAATATTTGAATACTATTTTTGGGACAAAAAGGCCCCCCTGACACTCTGTGGCCTCCACATCTCCCATTATAGCCACCCTATCCACCCAAATTACTTCTAATGATTAAAATTACTAACAAAATTGTATTTGGTTTGAACAATTATAGCAAAAACTGAATTTGGAAAAGCTAATTATCAGATTAAATTAGGATTATGTTAATACAACAATTCATAAAGTAAAAAAGAATAATTTACCTGTAAGAAAAAGACAAAATTATGTACATATATTGTTTATAAGCTGTTACATTAATATTCCAAGCTTATATTTGGGACACGAAAGCATCCCTAACATTCTGTGGCCTCCGCATCACCCCTTATAGCCACCCTATCCTCCCAAATTACATTTAATTATTAAAAGATCTAATAAAATTCAATTTGGTATTAACAAACACGACAAAAATTCAATTTAGAAAAATCTTAACAGAGTTAAACTTACAATTATATTAATATAACAGTTTATACAGTAAAAAGCAAAATACCTGCAAGAGAAAAACAAGAAACAAATGAACAAAATTCCAATGGAAATACAATTAAAAAAAAGAAATATGATGTCTTCATTCTTCCTAGGAAATAACATATTATCTGAAAGCGAATAGAGCATTAAGCAGGACTAACGACAAAAACTAATAGATTGGTAGAAAAGATCGGACAGATTTCGTCAAGGCAAGCCAGGCAGTCGGCTATTCCTTCTATTCCAGATAACTCCGCTGTACCCTGTCTGAAATGAAATGACGCTAGAGTAGACTCACGGGAAAGCACCTAAGGTGCTTTCAAAGAACAACTAAATAGCTAAGGCTAAGGGGATTCGTTCGGGGAGGCCCTCCCTCGGCCCACAAAGCTGAGAAGAGAATTGAACACGATAACGAAACGTTGAATCATGTGGACGTCGTAGTGTAAATGCGAAGCAAGATAGTAAGAATATGCAGTAAGCAAAGCGAAGAGGTAAGCAAGAAACGTGCAAAATAAAAAAGTGATAAAAACATGCAAAATAAAATATGAATTCTCATCAAAAAATAACGTGTAAATGATAAATTAATTCAAATAAAATGAACTAAATAGCATACAAAATAAAAGATTAATTCGAATAAAAACCATACCAAATAAAAAATAAATTCAAATAAAATGAGCTAAGTAGCATGCAAAATAAAAAGTCGATTTGATATAAAATAATGAAACAATCTAACTACGGGGTCTTCTTTGTCTTCTCCACCGCCGATCTGAAACAGATAGGGTAGTAACAGATTAATAACGAGTAATTAATATTAATAATGTCATATATTCTCACCTTAATTAAGTACAGAATGTAACGTCCTAAAGTTTACAAGTGTGAAAAGCAAAACAAATCCATAAAGCACTGCAGATCATTTGTAAATTCAGTGGTTGCTCGATAAATTTCCAGTTGCTCTCACTCTTCGGTCGAAAGTTGACTGCATTATGTTGTAAGGTAAAGACATCAGACAGCAGACCAAGTCCAGGAAAAACGACACCACCGTAGACGTTGTTGTTTCAGTAGAATAAATCCATTCCAATTTTCCCTCATTTATCGGCCAATCTATAGAAATGGACAAAAATAAACGAATTAACTGCACCATTATATAAACAAGACATAAAATAAAATAATAATGCAAGATGTGTGTCATTCTCTTTAATGTGAATTTAGAGACGTAAAAGAAAAAGCAGTGGATACACAATGTACAATTAAAAAGCAAAATAAACAAATATTTCTTATGTTCGAAATTAAATATTTAATAAAAGTAGTTTTTTTTTCTTTCTGCTAATCTTCTGCTTCTCATATTAAAGTCAATATTAAAATAAATGTTACATCACTTATTTTATGCTAACTTTCAAATTCCTGAAAATAACGTAAAGAGCGTAGTTCCATATTATTTCTGCTATTCTGCTTTCGGTATTTTTGAAAGGATGCTTAAAAGTTGACTATTGAAAGTTGAAAGTATGTAAGTTACAAATGTCTACCAGCTTAGGTTTCTGGGATAATTTAATGAAACTTTTACATTTATAATGTTTAATGAATGTTGTTACTTACCATTTATTATCATAAAGTCCTCCTTTAGCAACAGCAACCACACAGCCTCTGATAGGCATTATCATGCTTCCTTCATCTGCTGCTACATCCTGGAGTGTAAAAGAAATGACATTGCCAATGCTTCACAAAATATGGCATCCAGAATTTTTACAATATTCCTGTAAAATTAAAAGTTATGAACGAGTATTCAAATATAACTAATTTAGTTTGTCTAGTGAAAACGTGCATAATAGAACGTTAAAGAGATGCCGAAACTTTTTTATATTTATATCGAATATATATCTATATATTATGGCATGCATTCTCACCTTAATTGACTGTAAAATTGTTCAAGGTGAAAAGTCAATACTAAACAAAGTTCAGCAAGAGAAATACCATGGTGGATGATTTGTTTTTTATTGTCTGTGAGACTAAAATTAACTTCAATGGTCTCTTTCATTTGCTGGTCAATCTGCAAAAAATGGTCAAGAAAAACGAATTAACTACACTATTAAATAAACACAAGATGAAATAAAATTAAAAAGACCCCATTGAAATGAAAGTCGAAGCTAATCGATCTTAAAAAATGCTCTTCAAAAACTAACCTGTATTAATTAAACCACTTTAATACGGCAATGCAAACTTAAGCTAGCAATTTACAATAAAATAAAAGTAATTACACCAGAAAAACAACTGGGTAAATTAAATTTAAAAGATGCGAATGAACCTCTTACGACCACGCACCACGATAGACTGACTGGTGTTAGCCAGAGCGTTCAGGCTTGCATAGATTTGCGGTAGCTACTGCACGAAGCCGGCATGACGTACAATACGGGACGCAGACGTATCACATTAGACATCTGCGACAGTTTGCGGCAAATATTTCGTAATTTAACCAATCGCAAAGGTAGTTTCAGCCCCGTTTTATAAAATTGAAATTATGTACGTTTTGCTTCGTGCAAGTTCCATCGCCTGATCACAACTCCAACAACGATTGAATACAAGAGCGAGAGAGATGGTCAACACTTAACAAGGAGAGCATTAAAGATAAGGAGGAGAATGAGTTTTCCTTTTCTAGTTTAAATTATGTTCTAGAATAAAAAATATTTAACTAAATAAAAAAATACTTTAAAATAAGTAGTTATATTTTCAATTGATGTGATGCAAGATGAAAGATGAATTATTTTAACAAATTAACATTAAAACCCACGAATTTTTTTATTCTTGCGTTTTTGTCTTAGAGAACGTACCTGAATAAACACGAAACCTACCTAGAATACCTATCACCTTTACTGATTTTATTATTATTTATTTATTTATTTTTTAATTATTTTCGAAGAGCGCGCGACTGGTAATAGGACACACTTGTAAATAGTTTCAAGTTTTTAATAATAAACCGTATTTTGCACTGCAAGGAATTAAAGAAGGTAATTAAACAATTATTTCACCTTACGAATTTCCAGAATAAATGGAAACTACGTTTTAAAACAAAACCACAAAAGAAAAGGAAAAACATAAAAGTTATTACTTATTGTTGCATTTTCCACAACTAGGTGCAAATACGTATACAGTAAACAATTATAGTTAAACAAATATTTCACAGAAAAAATATGTACGACAATAAACCCCCTTTTTTACGAATAAGTAACATAAAAAATTTCTTATTACTAATTAATCATTAATCTCCATAAAAATCATTAAGTTTTTCGTTAATCCTAAACAAAAACACGTATTGTCCAGTCAACAGGATAGATTATGGAGAATTTTAATGAAAAGTACGTTCCTAAATTTTGTTAAACATAGACTGCAGCAAAATCTAAATTTTCAGGCGTGAAATTATTCAATTTTTATAACTACATTCTGACAATTTTTCCTAATAAAATAAGTCTAAATAATATTTACCATAAAACGTGAAACTTTACGTATACATACGAACATATTTCTCTAGTCAGATATAAATGTGACTATATTGTAACGATATGTGTATGTGTACAAGGGCGGCGGCGAGTTCCGGAAGCAGATAAGACGGTTTCCTCGAATACGGTCGTCGGTCGGCGCTTTAATAGCAATAAATAAACATAAACATAATAGGAGCTCCAAAAAATACCTGAAGGCCGTTCCTGATTTCTCCAGAACTTTCGATATCTCTATAAATACTATTTTGTCGACGGTCAGGAACAATTTACAGTTTATAGTTGAGTAGTTTACAATTAGCTTCCGAATAGTAATATAAATACAGAACTACGATATACCGAGTGATATAAATAACGCATTTTCCTTGTTATATAAATAAGTTGTTGCATTTATTATTAGTGTTTACGTGTTTTAAGTAGTGTGTAAATGTTAAATAAACTATTGTAAATAAATATTTGTTAAATAAATAAGTTGAACTAGAAAATTCGTTACAATATCATCTGGCTACAAAAAAAACCGTTAGGATAAAGACGAACAGATAACATTCCAACCAAATCTTCCACAACTGTCCAAAAATAAAATTTATCTATCGTTACACTCTTGATAAAGGCAGTAACCGACCGAAACATATGTAATGTAGGGTTTTATTAAATCTACTTAAAACATTAAAAAAGCATTTTTCTTCCTTGATTTACTTATTTCTATAATGTTTCATAATAACCCTTCCGCTCAACCGTTACAATTTAAAATAAAATTTACTGATCTATCGTTAATATAATTTTCTTTTCGTTGTTTTTGGTCATTTTTTAATTAACAAACATTGCAATATTTACAATCAGATACGGGATGTTTTCGGTCGTCTAAAATATTTTAGGGGCTGATTATTCCAGTATTTTTAGGAATAGGACACACTTGTAAATAGTTTCAAGTTTTTAATAATAAACCGTATTTTGTACTGCAAGGAATTAAAGAAGGTAACTAAACAATTCCTTCACCTTACGAATTTCCAGAATAAATGGAAACTACGTTTTAAAACGAATAACAATAATATAGCAAAATAAATTTTGTTAATAGTATCTTCGATTAATGTGAGGATTTGTTTTATATTTTAATAGAATTGTAAAATTAATAGGAACATCATGAAAAAATAAATTAATAACAATTTTTAATCTGAAATAATAAAATACACCGAAAAAGTTGACATTTTGTTTATCGTACGCAAATGTAAATGTCAACTAAGTAATCGATTTTTAATAAGTAGCCAATTTTTGAAAGAAAGAAACGAAAGGTCAGAACTTTAAATAAAAACAATTAATTTTCTTTAGAGTCACTTATACAAAGGAAGGAATGGAAAAACCAATAAGTTTCTTGTCATAGGACTTTTCAAGAATTTCAATTATTTAAACTCAGAATTAAAATCTGTTTAAACCAGCGCAAAGACCAGACTTTAGTACATATAACGACCTACTCGAAATTAATAAATCAAATTGTTAACATTGCCAAAACGTTGCGCGAAAAATTGAATTTTGTTCGATTTTAGAAAAACGGATGACAATTTACAGTACTGTAGCTCCTTTATTTATAGTCAGAATTAAAATGTGATTACTCCACCGCATAGAGCACACTTTGGTACATATAACAACCTATTCGAATTTCCAGAATAAAATTTCTAACAATGCCAAAAAGTTGCGCGAAAAATTGAATTTTGTTCGATTTTCGAAAAACGGATGACAATTTACAGTACCGTAGCTCCTTTATTTAAAGTCAGAATTAAAATCTGTTTAAACCAGTGCAAAGAGCCGACTTTAGTACATATAACGACCTATTCGAATTTCCAGAATAAAATTTCTAACAATGCCAAAAAGTTGCGCGAAAAATTGAATTTTGTTCGATTTTCGAAAAGCGGATGACAATTTACAGTACCGTAGCTCCTTTATTTAAAGTCAGAATTAAAGTCTGTTTAAACCAGCACAAACAGCAGAGTTTAGTACATATAACGACCTATTCGAATTCCCAGAATAAAACTTCTAACAATGCCAAAACGTTGCGCGAAAAATTGAATTTTGTTCGACTTTGGAAATACGGATGACAATTTACAGTACCGTAGTTCCTTTATTTAAAGTCAGAATTAAAATCTGTTTAAACCAGCGCAGAGAGCAGACTTTAGTACATATAACGACCTACTCGAATTTAATGAATCAAATTTCTAACAATGCCAAAACGTTGCGCGAAAAATTGAATTTCATTCGATTTTAGAAAAACGGATGACAATTTACAGTACGGTAGTTCCTTTATTTAAAGTCAAAATTAAAATCTGTTCAAACCAGCACAAAGAGCAGACTTTAGTACATATAACGACCTACTCGAATTTAATGAATCAAATTTCTAACAATGCCAAAACGTTGCGCGAAAAATTGAATTTCGTTCGATTTTGGAAAAACGGATGACAATTTACAGTACCGTAACTCCTTTATTTGAAGTCAGAATTAAAATCTGTTTAATCCAGCACAAAGAGCAGACTTTAGTACATATAACGACCTACTCGAATCTAGTGAATCAAATTTCTAACAATGCCAAAACGTTGCGCGAAAAATTGAATTTTGTTCGATTTTCGAGAAACGGATGACTCTTTACGCACCGTAGCTCCTTTATTTAAAGTGAGAATTAAAATCTGATTACTCCACCGCATAGAGCACACTTTGGTATATCTAACGACCTATTCGAATTTCCAGAATAAAATTTCTAACAATGCCAAAAAGTTGCTGGAAAAATTGAATTTTGTTCGATTTTCGAAAAACGGATGACAATATACAGTACCGTAACTCCTTTATTTAAAGTCAGAATTAAAACATGTTTAAACCAGCACAAAGAGCAGACTTTAGTACATATAACGACCTACTCGAATCCAGTGAATCAAATTACTAACAATGCCAAAACGATGCGCGAAAAATTGAATTTTGTTCGATTTTCGAAGAACGGATGACAATTTACAATATCGTAGCTCCTTTATTTAAAGTCAGAATTAAAATCTGATTACTCCACAGCATAGAGCACACTTTGGTATATATAACGACCTATTCGAATTTCCAGAATAAAATTTCTAACAATGCCAAAAAGTTGCTGGAAAAATTGAATTTTGTTCGATTTTCGAAAAACGGATGACAATTTACAGTACCGTAACTCCTTTATTTGAAGTCAGAATTAAAATATGTTTAAACCAGCACAAAGAGCAGACTTTAGTACATATAACGACCTACTCGAATCAAGTGAATCAAATTTCTAACAATGCCAAAACGTTGCGCGAAAAATTGAATTTTGTTTGATTTTCGAGAAACGGATGACACTTTACGAACCGTAGCTCCTTTATTTAAAGTCAGAATTAAAATCTGTGTAAACCAGTGCAAAGAGCCGACTTTAGTACATATAACGACCTACTCGAATCCAGTGAATCAAATTACTAACAATGCCAAAACGATGCGCGAAAAATTGAATTTTGTTCGATTTTCGAAGAACGGATGACAATTTACAATACCGTAGCTCCTTTATTTAAAGTCAGAATTAAAATCTGATTACTCCACAGCATAGAGCACACTTTGGTATATATAACGACCTATTCGAATTTCCAGAATAAAATTTCTAACAATGCCAAAAAGTTGCTGGAAAAGTTGAATTTTGTTCGATTTTCGGAAAACGGATGACAATTTACAGTACCGTAGCTCCTTTATTTAAAGTCAGAATTAAAATCTGTTTAATCCAGCACAAAGAGCAGACTTTAGTACATATAACGACCTACTCGAATCAAGTGAATCAAATTTCTAACAATGCCAAAAAGTTGCTGGAAAAATTGAATTTTGTTCGATTTTCGAAAAACGGATGACAATTTACAGTACCGTAACTCCTTTATTTAAAGTCAGAATTAAAACATGTTTAAACCAGCACAAAGAGCAGACTTTAGTACATATAACGACCTACTCGAATCCAGTGAATCAAATTACTAACAATGCCAAAACGATGCGCGAAAAATTGAATTTTGTTCGATTTTCGAAGAACGGATGACAATTTACAATACCGTAGCTCCTTTATTTAAAGTCAGAATTAAAATCTGATTACTCCACAGCATAGAGCACACTTTGGTATATATAACGACCTATTCGAATTTCCAGAATAAAATTTCTAACAATGCCAAAAAGTTGCTGGAAAAGTTGAATTTTGTTCGATTTTCGGAAAACGGATGACAATTTACAGTACCGTAGCTCCTTTATTTAAAGTCAGAATTAAAATCTGTTTAATCCAGCACAAAGAGCAGACTTTAGTACATATAACGACCTATTCGAATTTCCACAATAAAATTTCTAACAATGCCAAAAAGTTGCGCGAAAAATTGAATTTTGTTCGATTTTCGAAAAACGGATGGCAATTTACAATACCGTAGCTCCTTTATTTAAAGTCAGAATTAAAATCTGTTTAAACCAGTGCAAAGAGACGACTTTAGTACATATAACGACCTATTCGAATTTCCGGAATAAAATTTCTAACAATGCCAAAAAGTTGCGGGAAAAATTGAATTTCGTTCGATTTTCGAAAAACGGATGACAATTTACAGTACCGTAACTCCTTTATTTAAAGTCAGAATTAAAACATGTTTAAACCAGCACAAAGAGCAGACTTTAGTACATATAACGACCTACTCGAATCAAGTGAATCAAATTTCTAACAATGCCAAAACGTTGCGCGAAAAATTGAATTTTGTTTGATTTTCGAGAAACGGATGACACTTTACGAACCGTAGCTCCTTTATTTAAAGTCAGAATTAAAATCTGTGTAAACCAGTGCAAAGAGCCGACTTTAGTACATATAACGACCTATTCGAATTTCCAGAATAAAATTTCTAACAATGCCAAAAAGTTGCTGGAAAAGTTGAATTTTGTTCGATTTTCGGAAAACGGATGACAATTTACAGTACCGTAGCTCCTTTATTTAAAGTCAGAATTAAAATCTGTTTAATCCAGCACAAAGAGCAGACTTTAGTACATATAACGACCTATTCGAATTTCCACAATAAAATTTCTAACAATGCCAAAAAGTTGCACGAAAAATTGAATTTTGTTCGATTTTCGAAAAACGGATGACAATTTACAATACCGTAGCTCCTTTATTTAAAGTCAGAATTAAAATCTGTTTAAACCAGTGCAAAGATACGACTTTAGTACATATAACGACCTATTCGAATTTCCGGAATAAAATTTCTAACAATGCCAAAAAGTTGCGGGAAAAATTGAATTTCGTTCGATTTTCGAAAAACGGATGACAATTTACAGTACCGTACTTCCTTTATTTAAAGTCAGAATTAAAATCTGATTAAACGAGCGCAAAGAGCAGACATTAGTACATATAACGTCCTACTCGAATTTACTGAATCAAATTTCTAACAATGCCAAAACGTTGCGCGAAAAATTGAATTTTGTTAGATTTTCAAAAAACGGATGACAATTTACAGTACCTTGTTCCTTTATTTAAAGTCAGAATTAAAATCTGTTTAAACCAGCGCAAAGAGCAGACTTTAGTACATATAACGACCTACTCGAATTTAATGAATCAAATTTCTAACAATGCCAAAAAGTTGCGCGAAAACTTGAATTTTGTTCGATTTTCGAAAAACGGATGACAATTTACAGTACCGTAACTCCTTTATTTAAAGTCAGAATTAAAATATGTTTAAACCAGCGCAAACGGCGGACTTTAGTACATATAAAGACCTACTCGAATTTAATGAATCAAATTTCTAACAATGCCAAAACGTTGCGCGAAAAATTGAATTTTGTTAGATTTTCAAAAAACGGATGACAATTTACAGTACCGTAACTCCTTTATTTGAAGTCAGAATTAAAATCTGTTCAAACCAGCACAAAGAGCAGACTTTAGTACACATAACGACCTACTCGAATCTAGTGAATCAAATTTCTAACAATGCCAAAACGTTGCGCGAAAATTTGAATTTTGTTCGATTTTCGAAAACCGGTTGACAATTTACAGTACCGTAGCTCCTTTATTTAAAGTCAGAATCAAAATCTGATTACTCCACCGCATAGAGCACACTTTGGTATATATAACGACCTATTCGAATTTCCAGAATAAAATTTCTAACAATGCCAAAACGTTGCGCGAAAAATTGAATTTTGTTAGATTTTCAAAAAACGGATGACAATTTACAGTACCGTAACTCCTTTATTTGAAGTCAGAATTAAAATCTGTTCAAACCAGCACAAAGAGCAGACTTTAGTACACATAACGACCTACTCGAATCTAGTGAATCAAATTTCTAACAATGCCAAAACGTTGCGCGAAAACTTGAATTTTGTTCGATTTTCAAAAAACGGATGACAATTTACAGTACCGTAGTTCCTTTATTTAAAGTCAGAATTAAAATCTGTTTAAACTAGCGCAAAGAGCGGACTTTAGTACATATAACGACCTATTCGAATTTAATGAATCAAATTTCTAACAATGCCAAAACGTTGCGCAAAAAATTGAATTTTGTTAGATTTTCAAAAAACGGATGACAATTTACAGTACCGTAACTCCTTTATTTAAAGTCAGAATTAAAATCTGTTTAAACTAGCGCAAAGAGCGGACTTTAGTACATATAACGACCTATTCGAATTTAATGAATCAAATTTCTAACAATGCCAAAAAGTTGCGCGAAAACTTGAATTTTGTTCGATTTTCGAAAAACGGATGACAATTTACAGTACCGTAACTCCTTTATTTAGAGTCAGAATTAAAATATGTTTAAACCAGCGCAAACGGCGGACTTTAGTACATATAAAGACCTACTCGAATTTAATGAATCAAATTTCTAACAATGCCAAAACGTTGCTGGAAAAATTGAATTTTGTTCGATTTTCGAAAAACGGATGACAATTTACAGTACCGTAACTCCTTTATTTAAACTCAGAATTAAAATATGTTTAAACCAGCACAAAGAGCAGACTTTAGTACATATAACGACCTACTCGAATCTAGTGAATCAAATTTCTAACAATGCCAAAACGTTGCGCGAAAAATTGAATTTTGTTCGATTTTCGAAAAACGGATGACAATTTACAATACCGTAGCTCCTTTATTTAAAGTCAGAATTAAAAAGTGATTACTCCACCGCATAGAGCACACTTTGGTATATATAACGACCTATTCGAATTTCCAGAATAAAATTTCTAACAATGCCAAAAAGTTGCGCGAAAAATTGAATTTTTTCGATTTTCGAAAAACGGATGACAATTTACAGTACCGTAACTCCTTTATTTAAAGTCAGAATTAAAATATGTTTAAACCAGCGCAAACGGCGGACTTTAGTACATATAAAGACCTACTCGAATTTAATGAATCAAATTTCTAACAATGCCAAAACGTTGCGCTCAAAATTGAATTTTGTTAGATTTTCAAAAAACGGATGACAATTTACAGTACCGTAGTTCCTTTATTTAAAGTCAGAATTAAAATCTGTTTAAACCAGCGCAAAGAGCAGACTTTAGTACATATAACGACCTACTTGAATTTAATGAATCAAATTTCTAACAATGCCTAAAAGCCGCGTGAAAATTTGAAGTTTGCTTAAAATAAATAAAACGGTTGGCAATTTGTAGGACCATAGCTGGTTAATGTACAGTATGAATTAAAATTTGAAATAACCAACGCAAAAAATAGACATTGATGCATATAACGACCTTTTTAAATTTCCAAAATCAAAATTTTAACAAGATCAAAAGCGCCCGCGAAAATTTGAATTGTATTCGATATTGTATAAACAGATGACTGATTGAGTTTACAATTACTTGGTGGAAATGTATATTAAATATAAATGAAAAACTATAGTTGTTTCTACAATTTTTTTTGTCACTTGACGTACATTTTGTTACAATGTATCAAACAAAAATTGTAGAAACTACTATAGTTTTTTATTTATATTAAACAGATGACTCCGCGAACTGGAGTTCGTAACTGAAAGGTTCGAATAAGATATAATATATGTGTTAAATTATCGCAGACATGAGCACGATAAATTCATGTCGATGTTTTAGAAGAATGAATGTGTTCTTATGTACAAAATAGAGAAAAGTTTGATTTTACAGATAGGGTTTTCACTAAAACTACTTAATTAACAAGAAATAATTTAAAATGTTCGATAATATAGGAGTGTATATTATTATATTTTACGACACATAATCGCATCAATATCATTCCGTAATCAAGATAGGTATTTATGCAGTTTGGACGTCATGAAAAAAATTGCTTTACTTTCACAGAAATGGCCTAACTAAATTATGTCACTCGTTTCTAACAGTTGAGAATATTTAAAATTTTCCATAAAGAAGTTCGTTAGATTTGAAAATGTTACATATCTTGTGTATCGTGTATCTCTGTTGTACTTTTATTTGACCTCCAGAATGTTGGCAGTTACAAGAATAAACGAGATTTTTTGTGACCGTTAAAGCTGATACGATAAGAGATTCCTCTATATGAATTTACTGTTATACAACACGAAACAATTTCTACTTTAAATAAATTTACGAAATAAAATACGTATAAATTTAATTATTCTTAAAACCATTTTGTATTTAGATTTTTACTTAAATTTTTGTAGAAATGGCATACTAAAAAAGGATTTTGAAGGATTATTTTAATAGACTGAATAATAAATTATAGTTAAAGATTTTAAATACAAGCGTTTAATTTTCAGATGCTATCTTTCACGAGTTTTTATTTTGAAAAAGGGGTGTATCTAATTGGGTGTTTAAAAATATCGCTGTAACTCTAAGCCCTAAAAAAATTAATTGCAGCTAATTAAACAACTTCGACTTTCATTAATACATTTTCACGTAGCATCAACAATAAAAGTCTTATGTATTTCTTCACGAAGGCAGCTAAACGGAAGTAGTATGCGACCGAAAAAAATCAGTTTTATTTTTATACTGGCTAGTACATCCCGTACCTAAAATATTAGCCTATGTAGGTATCAATTGACTGACCTATTTTAAATGTGCAGTGATAGTAAATAATTGTAAATTGCATAGTAAATAACCATGATCATTTGATTACATAATCAACCTAAAATTTAAATAATTTTAAATTTAACAATAAAATTACCAATGAAAAACATTTGACAATGTTTCACGTCTGCACAAATTGTTAAAAATGTTACGATTTGAGAACCTAAACGATTAGGTGTGCAGGGTTAAGTTTGTAGCTCCTACTGTAACATGGTTATGTTGCGATGAGACACCATATACAGGATTATTCACGCTATACGGCACGGAATATTATGGCTAAAATATGAGACTTTCAAAAAGTTTAACTTTCCATGTTAATTAAATGGAAAACAAACTCCGTTTGCGACGTGGCAAGTTGGCCATAAAATTGTAATTTTTAGATTGTCGATATTTTTTGCTTAAAAATTATCCCTCTTTATTACGAGCGAACTTTAATACGTAAAACTGAAAATAAGCTTTCTTTTCTTTGTCAATAACACTAACCATGTGTCTGATCATCTACAAAATCGCGTACCACCTCCCTACCAACACATTCAATATGACTTACCTTATTTCTAAACTTTACACCGTAAAATTTACTCGCGTGCTTTAATAGTTCTGGTCTGAAGGTGATCGTGATGAAATGTGCTTCGCTCGACAACTCGTGAATCATGTCTGCTACTGCCTTTCGATGTTCGGCGTCCAATGCCTGATCAATCTCGTCAAATAAGTAAAATGGCGCTGGGTCACACTTCTAAATTGCAAAGATGAGCTCCAAAGCTACCAGCGATTTCTGCCCTCCGGAGAGTTGATTCATTTCACGCATTTCAGCGTCTGTTTCGATGAAAGAGACACAAACGCCAACGCCGGTGAAATTATCAGAGTTAGTGTCTTCAGGACGTTTTGACGGCCCTCTTCGCTATCAGCTACTTTAATAACAAGTTTACTACGGCCAGCAGGGACAAGTATTTTGAGAACTTCTGAAAAATATAAGTGCACTGAACCAAAGACCTTTCTTCGGGAGCGCGGTATCTCTCGATATTGGCCAGTTCTTCTTTCATTAATCTCAGCTCACCTTTCACTTTATCATAAATAGATCTGAAACAAAAATATTGAAACAATGCTGCAAAAATTAACGTATATGATTTACTTTGCTTTCTGCATCTCAGAAACGATAGTGTTGATGGTCGATTCGGTATTGCAAAGTTCTTCTCGAAGGTTTCTCAATTCTTCGCATCGTTTAATTTGTTCCATGAGTTCACTTTGGGTCATTTGCATTTCAAGACGGGATCGAGATGTAACCACCTGTTAATGAACCTTTGGACCAAAACTGGTCGCCGTCTAAAGTTACGCAATCCAAACTTGTAGTTCTGGCAAGTTTCGTGGCCACGTCCAAGTTACAACAGATTAATGTTTTCCCAAAAAGGTAGCGCATCGCTTTATCGAATTTAATATCATAACGAAGTTTTGACACCATCGGAATTGTATCCTAGAAAAAGTACAATAAATAAACACTTAATGTAATGTAGAAAATAGGAGACTGTGGTAAAAGAATAATTAAATAAAGAAAGATTCACCCTAATTACTATAATTACTGTAATTAGGGTGAGTCATTCTTTATTTAATTATACTTAATGCAATAATAAATATGCATTGTGAATGTTTTTAAAAACTAAAAATTGATTAAAAAACTTACAGTATCCTGTGGGTAATAGATGTCTCTTGCATTTAACCTGTTTAAAGGCATAAAAGTAACCACCAGGTAATTTTTGTCTATTCATTTCTTTTAGGATTTGAGTGCCTACTACATCAGACTCAATAACATGATGAAAGAGGCGATTTCCAGCAGTTGCTTCCACTGCTGTGTAGATTGTATTGTCGCAGTTGAAGATTTCAATAACTGGTCCAAAGTAGGCCTTTGAAATCTCTGCTTTACTACCACCGCTGTTTATGAAGGTGTCAAGAACTTTGTGAAAGCTATTAGTGTTGGTTATCCAGCCATAGACCTTAAAGCCTGGTCAGCTTTTGCCAAATCTTCCTTCAAAGACTAACATTATTTGGAAAAAAAAAATGCTGAATTATAGTTTTTTTTTAAAGGTATAATAAATATTATTAATAAAGTAGGAGCACATAATAATTACTTACTTTCTAATAGTTTGATGTTGGTCTTCATTTTTCTTAAGTTCATAACATTATTTATTATGTTCATCAATGCAAATTCTCTGTCTTTCGAGTTTTTGAGTCTGTTCTTCAATTTTATTTCTTAATTCAGCTTGTTTTGCCCCATCTCGTTTTAAGTCTTCATTCAGCCTGTCTTTATGTTCCGTTTTATCTTTTATTTGTTTATTTAGAGACCTAAAATTATTATAAGAAATAATGTACAATACAAAAAAATGATCTCAAAAACAATACTTTAATTCATTTCGAATCTACTGACTACCATGTCCCTGTTTGGTTTAAAAAGTACTGATCATTTTTGGCACCAATAACATGTCTAAGAAATACTTCTTCATGCTCAATCTACAAAATCAATGTCTCACTTTTTGTATACTTTTATGTTTTTGTACATACTGGAACATGACCATGTGAATTATCAAAAATGATTTCCACATAAGCTGAAACAACACGAGGTCCAGTGCCTTCATGAAGCAAAGCTTGCCTTTGCTCTAGTCACAAATGAGAAAATTCATCACCGAGTACAAATTGTATTGCTGCAAAAAAAAATATTTATGGACCAAATAATTGCAAAATGAAATGTTTGGTCCATTAATCATTTCATAAACAAAGATATACATTGAGTTGAAAATTAATGCTAACCATAAAAGAAGTTACTTTTTCCTGCGCCATGATGTCCAACGACATTATGTCGTTTATCAAAAGGCGCCACTACTGTTTGATCCCGATAGCTTTTAAAACTTTGTATGATAATCTGCAACGAGCAAGTATTGCTGAAACTTAGCATAAAGTCTACAAGTACTACAAATCGACATACCAATTTAATATGCATTTTGTCATGTGTTTTGTACTATAGACATATATGATACAAATAATTCTACCACTTTTCTTAAAATGACTTGTAATTTTTCTTATTAATTCGATATAAAGTTAAATGTAAGGAGGATAATTAAATATTCAGCGGAATAAACGACAACTTCTCAACCATTTATATAAACCACAGATCCACAGATCAGAAGGGTTATTTTTATTTCTAAAATGTTTCCTACTTACTAGACAACCATCATTACGAAAATCTTGTGGAAAAAATTAAATGATAAAATACTTCTCTTATGCAACCTATGTCACGTACTACTACAGCGCTATCTCTGGACTGGTGTATTACCTATTTCACAATTGACAGAGTGAACACCCCCTAATATCTGTCCCGGTACTTTACTTATCTATTTAGTCGATTTGAAACGAATATGTCATACGGGGTGATAAATATTAAATTGTTTAAAAACTATTTTCAATAATAAATACGAAACTGACACCAAGCGTTTAACGTATTGAGATTCTAAATTACGAAAAAGTTTGTTTGAACAATATATGCAGAATACATATTCTTTTTGTTAAGATTCTTTTAATAGTTCAAGTACAACTTCCACTTTAATAAATTGAGGATAAATATATACGTACGTTGTAGTAATTTATACAAAAATTATTGGACTTACACTTTCAGGGAAGTTTGCCCACGCCTATCATTTAAAATAAAAGTTAATTATATTTCAATAAGCTCTATATTTAATAAGTATACAAATAATTTTTTTATAGTTAAATTTGGCTTTAGTATGCACTCTAATTGGTACAAATATCCGCGATATTTATTTCGGAAAGGCGTGCGAGTCTTATATATAGCGATGTTCATTTAAATCCAATGAAGCTTTTATGTGACTGATCACATTTTTTAAGCTTCCATACAAAGATAATGTAGAAATCAAATCTCCTTTATTTTTCTGATGCAGCCAGGGCCATGACCGTAAAATTGACCTCATTGGGTTCCCTTTCTATGTATTCTTTACAAATTTTTGCTGCATCCTAAACATTATGATTATTGATACCAATAACAAACAAAATAATGTTAATACCTCTAGTAACTTTTCTGGGGAGGATGGGCCACGATTAATAGGAAAATCTCTTCTTCCATCCAACTCATATAAGCATCCATCTTTATAAACAAATGCAACAAAATGGTGATATACCCGCATATTTGGACTCACCTTAAATGTATATTATTAGCTATTACATACACAGGTCAGCCTGAATTACCAAGCTAATTGTAAGACCAGAGATGTCATTTTCGATTTACTTTGCAATGCTGACTCTAAATGTGTACTCATAATTGCTACATCACGTATATATTTTGAGATATCCTAATCACAAATTCCCAAAATTCAATATTTGATACTTTTATATGCATTACTACGCAAAACAAAATAACAAAACAACCAAGAGAATAGCCATTTCAAATTTTGATGTCAAATTAAAAATTCGAATGATACTAATTTTGCTTGTTTGGTTTTGAGGATTTGTCGAAATTGCACAAGTACTAAAACTTATTCTGGGGCCACATTTGAGTTCCATTGAAAAATACAATGACCACACTTTCTTCTCAGATTATTTTTCCATCTCTCTGTAGTCGTTGTCCTCAAAATAGAGCACAGTACTACAGCGGGTTGAAAAAAATATATATAAAAAAGGTTATCATTTTGGGAGTATATTTTAAAGGCGAACTCGAATCTGGCTCCAGCATTGCCCCAAAATATTTATTTTTTAAGATATCCTAATTTCAAATCTAAATTAAAACATTTAGATTTTGGAGTTAAAATATTTCAAAATCCTCATATACTGGGGTAATTATGGGGCCTTATTATAATTCAGCGAGAAAAGATACCTCAGAAATGGCTGTTCTCTTAGTTGTTTTGTCGTTTTATTTATGTTGTAATTCTCTCAAAAATGCCAAAAATTGAATTTTTGGATAAGGATCTCTTAAAATTCTGACATGTTAAGGCAATTCTGAGACTATATTTGGACTCAGCTTTACAAATTACGTTGTATTTGAGTGCCCTTTTTTTTTTCTTTTCAATCCCTGAATTTGTTGACCAGTGTTATTATAAAACTGCTTCAAATATCAATTTTTTTAATTTAATTGATGATTATTTTGCTTTCTTTGAGAAATTTTACTTTAAAATGAATATTCATCAGGTTGTCATAGATTTAATTAATAACAGTAATTGTTATCTGCAAAATGCAAAACATACCTTGCCTTTACAAAGTTATAATTCAATTTACAAATATGAAAACATTTTTAAACCACATCTTTTAATAACATAATAATAATAGTTAAATACACAGGGTGTCTCAAGCAAAAAAACTAGAAAACAAATTTACTAGTTACCTCTGTTTGTCCTTCTTTAGCTAAAGAATCAGCAATTTCACTTATACCACCACTTGTATTTGTTAATATTGTTCCCCTTTCTTCTGGTGTCATATTTATACTAGATTCTAAAGTGTTTTTAAACAATCCATCTGAAATATTTATTCTACAAAAGAACAACAAAAAAAGAGAACTTTTTGGAAATATTTAGTAAATGAACTTACTTGTCCAAATTATTTGCAATACTATGAATAAGAGCAACTGTTCCACAAGCATTGGAAACAAACTGTTTCATAAAATACACAGTTGGGGAAACTGTCTGGCCTTTTTGTTTTATTTGTTCACACTCTTCTTTGGCAAATTCTTCAAACTAAAATAAATGAGTAACTGTATAAAATACATTTAGGTTGGTACAAAGATCATTTTACTTTTTCGTTGCAAGGAAATAGAAGCATAACAGCTAAAACGGGGCGTGGAACCCACTGTAATGTTTCACCATCTAACCCGTACACATCAACAAACCCCCATTTATCTTCAACGCCCAGAGTTTGCATGAACTATGATTTATCTATTTAGTTTGCCTTTTTAATAATGATAATGCATAACTTACCTTGTTCATAACCTAAAAGTTTAATAAAGTAAAAATTACAATTGAAATTTTACTAGTATAAGTACTTACATCTGGATTTGATTCTAATGGTAACCAAGCCATGATGCACTATTTAAATGATTTAAAACGAAATAAAAATTTCTTATAAATGTAATGTTTATAAACTTTACCGGTAATTTAATGCAGGGACAGACCAGAACAACTAGCAAACAATTAATATGATTCTGTGGTTTATAAAAACTGTCACAGATTAGAGAGGTCAAAAACACAGACAAAGAATTGTCATAAAGCATGCGACCCATAGACCAATATTTAAAACCAAACTAATGTAAACAGAAATTAGAAAGATTAATCAAAAAATACATAAAATATTATTTATAAGGTTTATTATTACAAAAACGGTTTTATTATTAAACAAATCAAAACCACAAGTGCATGGAAAACGCTGGTTCCATTTATAATAATGCGGCTCTAAGAAAACATGAAATATGGTTAGTAAAATGCTATTCAAGAAAATGTTAAATTTAACAGGGTCCATTTTAGGAAAATATGGAATTTATATCGGATTCTCGATTTCCAAAAAATAAAAAGGATTGTCTAAAACTTATTCAGGCAACAGATTTAGGGAAATATGGGCTAGATTATGAGTTTCAAACATCAACAAATTATACTACAGAATGGGACTTTAATTGTGAAGTACATATTTTAAATGATATTTTTAATATTAATTTTAATCTGGTAATTACTCATAGGAAGTTACTATTCAAGAAAAAATAAATTGGTTATCTGGAAATGTTAATTGTCCTTTGGACATCTCAGAATTGAATAAGTGGACTGTCAAGGGACCTAAAATCACCACGATAGAATGTGAAAATAATTTTTGTGATAGTACTGTTTTAAAGGAGATTTTAATTGCTAAGGTTTCTGAGTATAGAAGAAGTTTTATGAGTTGTATAATTTGTTTCTATTTTAAGAATATTTTTAATGTATTGGACATACATGACATATATATAGCAAGAGCTAAGGCTAATCCTTTTGAAACTATAAAATCTGCATTTTTTATGAATAGAGCTTCTTTAAAAATGGCAAATATTGATTCAGCATCAGACTTTATGTTTACAGATATAGCATCTAATGTAAGTTTCAAATCAGTTATCTGTTGTTTAAACAATTTTAAATGAGAATAATAAACTGTATGTTTCTAAGGAACACCATAAAAGGCATAGAGGTCCCTTCTATTTTGCAGATGTTTGTGCTGGCCCAGGAGGATTTACTGAATATATTCTATGGAGAAAAGGTTGGTTGTTCAAAGGTTTTGGCTTTACCTTAAAAGGTAAAAGTGATTTTAATTTGTATAAGTCTGTCTGTTGTTCTCCTGTGACGTTTAATGCACAGTATGGGTCAAGAGGTGATGGAAATATTTATTATTTGGAAAATATTCTTCACTGTAAGCAATACATATTACATGAAACCAAAGGTGAAGGAGTACATTTCATGATGGCAGATGGTGTATGTAAAGTGTTTTGTTTTCTATTTGCAATTAACATTTCTAAAAAAATATCGACTATAATATTATCAAATATTTTTTGTTGTAGGGATTTTCAGTAGAGGGATGTGAAAATCTTCAAGAGATTTTGTCTAAACAACTGTACATTTGCCAATGCCTTATGGCCCTCGAAATTGTCAGGCCATATGGACATTTTGTCACAAAATTGTTTGATACATACTCTCTTTTTTCCATTGGGATTATTTTTTTAATGTCCCATTGCTTTGAAAAAGGTAATTATTAATTGTAATTTTTACAAAATTCAAGGAGTAATAAACATTTATATGATTATTCTTTTAGTAGCAATATTTAAACCGAATGCCTCAAGACCTGCAAATTCTGAACGTTATTTAATTTGTCAGCATCTTATTGTGAGCAATAAGTTGGTGAAAATTCGAGAGTATTTTAGGAACATAGTTGAAGAACTATTACGTTTGAAAATCAACAACATAGATGAAGATGTTAATCAAATCGTTCCATTGGAAGTTATTATGGCGGATAAAAATTTTTTTAATTACATTTTTGATACAAACAGTAGGTAAGTAAATGGTTAATGGAATTAAATAAAAATATAATAATTTGGTTCTAGATTGGGGAAAAGGCAATTGATCGCTCTTAATAAATTGACTACTTTTTGTTATAATCCATTATTAATTGATCCAAGGCAAGCAAAATATCGAGAAATGTGTTTGAAATATTGGAAAATTCCTGATTATTCAAAAATAAAATCACCTGATTTAGATATTGATGATTTACTACTAGAAGCAATTTCTGAGCCAAGTAAAGATTGTTATTATATTTTAAAATTAAACTTTTTATCAGGGTAGCGAATGCGATCGAGAGATGTAAAGATGCGTAACATTTGAAGTTGAATGCGGTTTAGTTAGCAGCGTGCGAGACGCATATAATGATGTTGCTGTAGGCACATAATCTATACATATAAATAAAATTGGAGTGTCTGTAATATTAAAATAACCACTTTTTACTAACTGTATATAGGTGTATACACGGTACATATACCAAAATAACATTTTTTTTAAATTTTTGTCTCTGTCTGTTTGTTCCGGCTAATCTCTGAAACGGCTGAACCGATTTTAACGGGACTTTCGCTGGCAGATAGCTAATGTAATAAGAAGTAACTTAGGCTACTTTTATTTTACAAATTCATTATTATTATTAATAAGTAGTTATTAATTTCTAAAATAAAAGTAGCCTAAGTTACTCCTCATTACATTAGCTATCTGATAGTGAAAGTCCCGTCAAAATCTGTCTGTCTGTTCCAGTTAATCTCTGAAACGGCTGGACAAAAATTGTAAAAGCGCCTCCCGCCACTAATATCACAAAGGCTGCCTGTCGCGTGGGCTCGGAACGCGCGAGCGGTATTATTAACGGTTGTGTCTCAACGACTTCGTTTAAAATTCTAAAAATTACTTTTTTAATAATAGAAATACTGTTTGTGGTGCAATCTTGATGAAACATTGTAAATAAATAACGTTTATATAAACGTTGAAACAATAACAAGTATTTAAGTTTAATAACTTTTTTGTTAAATTCCATGCGGACGAAGTCGCGGGCACAGCTACTGTATATATATATATATATTGTGACGCGCGGTGTTGTCATGCCTTAGATGCCCCAAAAGTTCCACTTTTATGATAAACACTTTTTAATTTATGCTAACAAAATATTTTAACTTTTAGAATTGCTTACCATTCAGTCTCAAGAAAGTTTGAATTTAAAGCAACTAAAAATTATTTTAGATAATCCAAAAATATGGCATTATGTTTTTCTTAACTCCTACAGAAATTGCCATTTCTATGCAGGTAAATAACGTTTTCTTTATGAATTATTTGCAGTTTCGATATTTGATTCCTTTTTAATTATACATTTAAAAAAAAAATTGTAGCTGTAAAAGATGGTAAAGTTTATCGTTTAATAAAAAACAAATGGACCAGAATAAAAACTGTTTATTTAGTTAAAGGAACAGTTTTGTATGGAGAAATGCTGAATGAAAATGTTGTTTTTAGAGGCGAAAATGAATCAAATATGAATTATAGGCAAAGTTTGCACGTAATTGATGCTTTAAGATTAGGAGATACCATTTTAGAGAACGTAAACTTTAATGAAAGGTGAATATCATATTCCTTTTTTTTCCTGTTCCTTAGTAAAAACATTTCAGATTGAAATTAATTAAAATCTACTGTGAAGCTATAAATCATGAATCTAGGATGGAATATGTAAGAGTTCGAGCAAGAGACGCTCAACCTTTGGACACTTTTTCTGTAAATTTTTATGAAATTCACAGTTCATTAACGTGTAATTTGACTGTACTTGGACCGAATAGTTTTAAAGAGTATTACGACATTAATTCTGTTTTACTCCTCAAAACGGACCAAAGTAAGTTAACAAAAAACTGATAAGAAAGGGTGTTAAATGGGGTTTTCTTTTTTAGATCAAACGTTTTCATCCACTCACATTTTTCGAATTCAGGTATTTGTAAGTCGTAATGATAAGTTACAATTGTCTCTGGATGACCTATTATCTCTACTGTCATGTACTTAATGTCAATTTTAAATCATTCTAAAACTAAAAAACAAGTTGTTTTTGTATTTTATTCTTCCCCTTAATAAAAGTATAATTAAATGTATAACACACAATCAAAAAACATTCCATTACTACTAATTGAAGGCCACAATTTTCTCTCAACAAATGTTAAATAACATTTATTCTAATTTCTTATAGCACTTGGTTCAGTGATTATCTTAATATTATATAATAATTCTTAACAAGTAATAAACTACCTAATATTACGATATCGTAAAATAGTAAATATAACATACCTATATACTTTTATTTGTTTTTCAAAGCTGTTAATTTTCTTTGTATTTGAATGTTTTTTTAATTGATATGGTTTTAAAGACCGTATCATAAGTAAACTGTCTGTGATATTTTAATAATTTCAATTAGATGAATTTCATGAGTTTTTGTTTGAACAAATTAATTTACAAACCACAATTATACAAGTTATTTTTCAAATTAAGATTATGACACAATTAATATTCATTTTACCTCTGCAATATAAATGCATAATAAGTAGTTTAGATTAAAAAGAAATAGTAATTGTACAAAAATTGCATTTTAGAATTCAAAATTAGAAGAAAACACACTTGGTAAACGTTCACTAAGTTATTGACCGAACTCGACAATTGTTTCGACAGAGTCTGTTATTTTCAAGAGTAAACGAACTTATTAAAGAACAAATATGTTGCAAACCTTAATATACCTGCGGCTGAAGAGGACCCAATCACGGTCCTATAACGGCTTGAGGGGGAGAGGTTTTAGTCGGTAGAAATCCGAAACTACCCAGTCGCACGGGCGGCAGGGTGTTATTGGAAGATTTCCTCTCCTCCACAAAAACAAATATATATATATATCTGAAAACTTATAACTAACCTACGACAAGATGTTGACCGAATGTTAGGATCGTCGCACCGCCAAAACATGAATATTAACTATTGTTGTCGGAAATCCCTAATTTGTGTAATAATAAAGACGAATGGTTTGTGAACATTTCAGTTTGATTATTAACTATATTTTGTTTTGAAAATACTGCTTTGCTTATCTCAAGTTTTCAAGTTTATTTAATTTATAGCCCCTGTTACTTCTATGTAATAATTTTATATCTTCATTAATTTTGTGACTATTAATTAAACAATGGTTTGAAAGACCTGTGCATGAGTTTTTTTATTGTTATATTATATAAATATTCTTTTAAACGTGTTCAATCAGTAAATTAGTGAAAGTTTACTAAGTGTTTTCTTCTAATTAATTTTGAATTTACCATGTCCTTTCACAACGTGTGCACTAAGTCTTTAGATAGTATTTTAGAATACCTTACACATACCTTACTAATTAGTATTTATTTGATGTTGATCTACTAATAAAAGAAATTTTAGAAACCATTACAGTTAAATTGGTGGACATCTTGTCTCAATATATATGTATTCTTTTAATTTTATAAACTTCTGTAAAACATTTTTACGACTTTCATCTCTACACTTCAATGTCTCTAATGTATTTTGGCACTCATAAATCAAGTTTTCTAAATATCCCGATTGCAACTCAGCTGGAAAGTTTGTAGCAGTTTCACAGACAATATATAACGACTTCCACATTTGATTGTTGTGTTGCAAATGCTTATTGTAGTCCTCACCAGACTGTAATCTCATGTGATGCATATAATTTAGGAGTTGTTTACGAAAAACTTCCTTTGAAAAGAAACTTATAGCTGATCTTTCACAATCAGCTTTGCACAATTTTGATAGTATATCTAGTAAAACATTAATATAACTTTTTTTAAGTTTTATTTCAAATAACCGTTCAAATTTATATGATAGTAATTCAATACGTATGAGCTGGGGACTTTTTCTGCTTATTTCAAGTAACTTATGAAAACTAATGATATTATCACATTCTTTTTGTTTTTTGAAATTGTTTTTGTTGGAACTGTTGTTGGGATTTTGGTTCATACAAGTTTCACTTTTTTTACTATGACGATGATGTTCTCTACTTTTATCTGTGGAAGTTTGATTAGTTTTAGTTCCCAACTTTTTTCTTTCTAAGTTTTCCAAGTTATCTTTGCATGTAGAACCGTAGTTTTCATCACAATCATTTTTAAGATTTAAATTCTTGAAGTTATCAAGGTAATCGATTGAATTGCTTTTATTAGTTTTTTCCATATTTGCAATGTTATTATTAATTTTGGCAAAATTTTCCACGTCCATGTTTGACTTTTTTTTTATCAAGTCTGATAATATATAATCTTCCTGAGTTTCTGTATCATTATGTGGAGGAACTGAGGAATTTGTAGAATTACTTAATGAAGATGAAGCAGCACTTGAAGGTATATTGGACGAATATGCTGTAGTTGTTGTTGATTCATTTCTTGCATTTATTGGTACTGTTTGATTATAAATAGAGCATGTATTAAAATATATGTATACAATTTTTTTGACAACAAAAGGTATTAAAATAAGTTAATGAAAAAAAAGGGATTATAATCTATGTGTATAAAAGAAGTCTTGACTAATTTATCAACATAGAGTAAGAACTGTTAAAGAAATGTGAAAATTGAAAAGAAATTTTCTTTGGGATGTAATTATTCATAAAAATAAAATTTTGGAAATTTATTTAAGGTTCTATTTTTCAATCTTTTAGGATAAAGACAGTATGTGGTGGTAGAACACCTGTATATGGGCTGTAATAATTTAAGAAAATAATAAATAAATATTTGAAATTAATTAGAAGAAAACACACTTAGTGAAATTTATCGTGTCCTTTCACAACGTGTGCACCATCAAGTCTTTAGATAGTATAAATAAATATAATTACCTATCTCATATTTTTTTTTAATGATCCAGGTCCCAGTTGATTCGTAAGTACATATTCCGCAGTACTTTATAGGAATTTGTTCTTTATCATTAAAGTACAGAAATGCTTGTTCTTCATCTTTACAACCTAATAAAAGTTTATTAACTTTCCATTGAAGCCAAAAATAACGAATCTCATCTTTATCTAAAATGTTTTGCCCCAATGTCTGAAATCATGTTTAAAATTATTCAAGCTGTAAAGTATTTATATATTGCAAATTAATATTTGATAAGCATAAAAAATACCAACTTTTGTTACTTCATTTTTACTTTTTGTAATGACTGATTCTCTGTTTCCTGATGTTCCAATTAAAATTTCATATTCTGGATTAATTATATTCGATGAAAGTGCAATGTAAGCATTCTGTGCAGCTTTGATACCAAATAAATAACAACCTTCTGGTTGAGTATTAAAAAAAATATATTGCAATTGACCTGGAGTTGATATTTCTGTAATTACAATTTATTTTATTAATAACTATAATTATTAACTCTTATTTGTTACTTAATCTACTCTAGTACAGTAGATTTCTAATTTACAAAACTAGTACCTATTTAGATTTAATTTCTCAGATTGTAATTGAGTTTAAAATTATACTATTACCTATTTCATCAGTATAGGTTTCTAATAAAACAGCTGGCTTACTCGCAGACGAACCCATTTTTACTTTATTGCTTTTAAAAAAGTTAATTAACGACAATAATAAAATAAATGAAACACAAACGAACTTTAAATATACCACTGTTTAAATTCGATAACATTCCTTTGTAGAACAACACTTTATATAGTGCAGGAACAACACAGACCAGATTGAACGTCAAGGTTCGAATGAATAACCAATTCATCGGGGAATCACGTAACTCATTCCCATAGATTAAATTCTTATCCTTATCCTTCCTTGATCTATGGTGATGACAGGTAACCTCAGAAGACTTTATATAGTCTAAGTTGTTTTGATTTGATCAGCTGCAATTATTATTAAACTAAATTTGTTTTTAAACATTTAAAATGTGATTGTTTTAAATATCGTTCGGTTTAAAATGAACATTAATAAGCAATTTTACAGTCATCTTTTAGTAATTAAAATTATCAATTGATAATTAATACGTAGCTAATATGCCAATAGTGTTGAATTTAATTGATGGATTTACTGATCCAACATATCGACCAAATTCAAATGTGACATATAACTAACAAACCTAACCTATTAGAATTCATGCTGTTTTTCGTATTTGAAGTTAACCTAAACGTTAATAATTTTGAATAAATTATTTAAATAAACAAAATAAGAAGGAAATATGGCCTCTCGTGGTAGAGGATTCAATCGAGGAGGTGGACGTGGATTTGGGAATCGCAATAGTTTTGGCGGAAACAGAGGAAATTTTAATAGAAATTATGAACAAGGACCCCCAGAAAGAGTCATTCCATTGGGATTTTTTGCATATCCTTGCCAAGATGATCTAGTTTGTAAAGTTGAATTAGAAGATGTCCCGTTTTTTAATGCACCAATTTATTTAGAAAATAAAGAACAAATTGGTAAGATAGACGAAATATTTGGAAATTTAAGGGACTACTGGGTCTCCATACGATTAGGAGAAAATATGAAAGCTTCTAGTTTTAAGAAGAATCAGAAAGTAAGTTAAAATTTATCAATAAATTAATAATATTGTGATTGATTAAATTTTAGCTTTTTATTGATCCTGCAAAACTTCTTCCATTGCAACGATTTCTACCCAAGCCTCCAGGCAGTGTTCAAAAACGCGGTGGTCGTGGAGGAGGAAGCAGAGGTGGCGGTTTTAGGGGAAGGGGAGGCCGAGGAAGAGGGGCAAGCGGTAGAGGATTTGGGGGCGGCGGGGGTAGAGGGTTTGGTGGAGGTGGCAGAGGAGGAAGAGGTTTTGGTGGAGGTAACCGTGGTCGTGGAAGATACTGATTTTTAAATTAGGTCATAATATGATGTTTACTGTCTTGGGCTGAACATTAACAAAACTTACAACTATTTGTATAAGAAAATATTTCATAAGGACAATACCTTTTTTTAAGTAATTTTTACAGTGTATCTTGTTTTAATAATGAACTAAAAAAGTCAGTTAATAACTATAATAACTTGAAACTTGTGCATTTTTTTTTTCAAATAAAATTATTATGGATATGTTTCAATGACTAGAAGCTTCAACTCTAAAAAAAACTATAAATCTCTACTTTTATTAGTATTAATTACAAGTGAAGAGATTTATCTAAGGTACCAATTATTTTTTAATTATAAATCATCAAAACGTACGTGCTGTGCCATTACTTTTTCTGCCTTTTTTAAAAGTTTATCTCTGCCTCGTTGTCTTTTCATATTCTTTGTTCGCTTATTATTTCTGTCGGCCAAAATCTTTTCCCAATATTGTTTTTCTTCGGTCCCTTTTAATATCAAACATTCCCCTTCAAAACCTGAAGTACAGAACTGCTTGGCATGTTCAGGTTCGGAAAATCGAATGAATATTTCTTCACTTTCACTTGACATATCAACATATACAATTTCAGGACAACGATTCTTTAATTCATTCTATAAAAAAAAAGATGAAATCTCACTTGCTATACTTCTTTGAAAGAGATGAATAGCTTTTTGATCAATAAATGAAGATAATAATAATCAATATATGTATTAACAGTAAAATACCTTTAAAATTTTGTCTGATTGATGAGACTCCAGTAAAACTACCTTGACTATCAGACCTTCTTCAAATTCAATAGGAGATGGACCTTTTGAATTAAACTTTATTGCTTCTTCTTTTGTTGCACTGCTTATTTGACTGTAACTTTTATTTTCTTTTTTATTAAAACGCTGTTTAGACAAATAGTTCTTTAATTCTTTCATTTTCTTTCTTTGTAAATTTAAATAAATGCTTCTCATCTTTTTCCATTCCTTTCTAAAATATGTAATTAAACATTTAAAAGGGAAAATTCCAAAACTTTTCATTTAATTCTTAAAAAGAAACTTGAGCTAGGAAAAAAGGCAGTAATCATTTCAAATGTAATGAATTAACAGAAATAATTGAAGTACTTACTTTGTAAGGATTTGTAGACCAAGTTCTTCAATGTTATTCTTGTTTTTGCCTTTCTTCTTTTTCTTTTTAACAATTTCTTCTTCTGGAATATTATTATCTGCAAGCGATTGTACATTGCTTTCTACTTTTAATTTTTTATTTGATGTTATGTCATTATCACTGTGGGCACGTTTTAGTGAAACAGATTCAACTTCTGTATTATCAGGATTTCTTTCAGTCTCATTAGTTCCTTTTTCATCACCTTCATAGGTAATGATACTACACAAATTATGTGGTTCCATATTTGATGGTATTTTGCAACCTATCTTCTCAAAAAAGTTCACAGTATTCTCAACACCTTTGGGGTCTTCAAATTCAATAAATGCAAAACCCTTGACCATGCCATTGTTTTTATATTTTGGTATTGATACATAAGTCACTTTACCAAACTCAGAGAATAAGGACGTTAACCATTCATGTGTCGCATCGGAATTTAGCCTTTCTACATATATGGTACAGTCATCTACATTTTCTTTTGGCACAAAAGGAGTTTTTCTGGATATTTTAGTTTTGTCTTCAGATAGTTGCAACATTTCCGATTTACTAACTGCTTTTTGAATATCCACTACATTTTCGGTTAATTTTCGAATTTTATTAAATTTTAAGAATACTTGTAGGTCAACAACTAAAATGTATTTATTAAATATAAAGAAAAAATAGTCTGTAGGGAAACTTTATTAATATACTCACAGGGATCTTGCAATAGTAATTCTGACAAATATCGATCTTTTGATAAACTAGAATCACTAAAATAGAATTCCATTAATTGTGATATATTTTTGTAAAGTTGCTTTTTACGTTGTCGACATTTTTTTGGTGGATTTTCCTCTTTTTGTTCCATTAATAACACTTTTTATGAACTATAATGCCTTTTGTCAGGAGTGACTTTCAATAACAATCTAATAATTTATGGATAAAACTAACAGCAAATTTCAATGTTTCTGCCAGTAAATCTGTACACTATTTGAATTACATTTCAAATTATATTGAAACTCAAAAATGTATGAAACGACAAAGAAACTAACGAAAACTAAGTTTAATATCACGTTATTGTTTAAAAAATAAATACTTAGTTGTGTCAAAGGAAACGAATGAAGGAAACGAATTTTGTGAATAGAGAAAAAATTGCAAATAAATGTAATATTCTTTTTGTTTAAAAATAGATTACGCGAATTTACTAATGCTTCGAATCAAATTATAATCAATAAGAGTTTCATAACATAATACTTAATAATTTACCAATGTACTAATAGACACAGCTTAGCATTTCTAACTTCTAACCATACTTTTTTTAGGCAGTACATCAAAAAATTAAGAGTAGCCGGTAATATTAGCCTGTTTTTGAGATTTCAAGTGATAACGCATTTTGTATCTTATCAAATTTAAATACAAATATTGCAGATACATTTTAAATTTATTGGAAGAGGATTACCATACCCTAAACATCAATTTGAATAGTTTATACAGGTCTACACTATTTTTTTGTGAATTAAGCATATGAAATGGAACAAATGGAGATACCAGATCAAGATCCGTCTCAGGAAAAACGAAAGCGAATGTCGTCTGCTTTAGAAATTGATTGTCCGGGCGACTTAAGGGAATGTCTTCGAAATGCTTCCAATGATGGTTATCATTTTATAATTATAAGTCCTGTACATCCTAGATATTCTCGTGATTTGTTGTCCAAAAATGCGTCCCATGTTATTAGTAGAACTGATAGAATATTAACTGGAACAGATTGGAATAGACTTATTGTAGGAAAATTAACCAGCATTAATGTTGATAGTGAAATAAGTCATGTTCGCAATTACAGTAAAGCGATTTTAAATCAGGAGCTTGGTTTTGCTAGTCACCTGGGCTTGCCAGCAGTTATAATAAGATTACATCAGAGAAATAATACAAATTTAGCTGGTATTTTAATGGAAAAATTGTCTGGTTCCAATGTCAATTTCCAGGTAAATGTTAATTTTATTTTTAAAGTTAAACTAATCGTAATCTTGAATTAGTTAAAATCAAGATTGTTGTAAGTCCTCACTCACAGAGTTTACTGAATTTAAAGGTTTATTGATAATTTTTTATATTTGAGTATATACTTATAAACACAATACAAATAGAATTCAGGAATAAATGGATGCATAATATTTTCTTTTACATTAAGGTGTGGATTCAATTACCAATGATTCATCCTACATGTTTTTCACCAATTTGTTCAAAAGATGAAGAAGAAGATGTGTGGGAATGGTGGAATGACTTAAGAACTTTATGTCATTATGATAAACGTTTAGGTTTAATGTTAGAATTGCCTGATGCACAGCATATTCCCTCAGAATTGGAAGTCAAACGTTGGATGGGGGAACCAGTTAAAGTTTTAGAAATAAAAACATCTTTATTTTTAACTAATCATTACAATCAACCTGTTCTATCAAAGAATCATCAGGAGATCATTAGTAAAATGTTGAATTTAGATGTACAGTATGTGATAAAGGGCCCCAAATTACATGGTAAAACGTACAAACCTTATTGTGCATATATAAATTACTTAGGAAAAAAACTTTATAAAAACGATGCCGTTACAGAATTTGTACAAGGGTAAGTGTGATTTGTCCTTAAAGGGCGTTATACAGCTTGCGCTGGGTATTTGTTTTCAAGAAAATGAAACAAAGGGTTTCTTAGAGTTCAATAAAACAGCAACTTGAAGTCTATCCCAATTATAAAATTTTAATTTTTGAATAAATAGCGGCCGATTTAATGTGAAGATTATTGTCTCTTATTAGTTTTTGAATATTGGATATAGTTTTCAAAAAGTGTTTTAAAAGTTTACTATCAATTGTAACTTCTAAAGTTTACGGCTTAACAATTGTACAATTAAAAGTATTTTTGACAACAAGGTGTATGTAGGCTATTAATGTTGAAATACTTAATTAGTTTTGTTTTAGCTGTGAAGATTTTCTTCAAAATCCTCTTCAACCATTAACAGAAAATTTAGAAACGTTGGTTTATGAAGTGTTTGAGAAAGATCAAATAAAATACGTCGAATATCAGAGGGCGATACAGAAAGCATTAGAAGATTTGCCTCTTTCGATAATTACTCCAGTAATAATGGTTGTGGGGGCAGGCAGGGGACCCCTTGTTCAGGCTTGTTTAAATGCATCATATATACTTCAACGTAAGATCAAAATTTATGCCGTGGAGAAAAATCCGTTTGCAATAAATACTCTTGAAGACAGGGTACAGAACGAGTGGCATGGACAAGTTATTTTAGTAAAAGAAGATATGAGACGTTATAAACCGCCAGAGGAGGCTGATATTTTAGTTTCAGAACTTTTAGGTAAATTTTATAAGTTTATAAGTTAGTAATGATGCATAATGTGTAACAATTATTTACTTTTATCATAGGCTCATTTGGAGATAACGAATTGTCGCCAGAATGTTTAGATGGAGCTCAACGATTTCTGAAAAAAACTGGAATATCAATTCCGGCTTCTTACACTTCTTATTTGGCGCCATTGCAAAGTTCGAAGATTTATAACGAAATTAAAAATAGCAAAACCGGTGATAAGACGATAGAGTCTCTTTATGAAACACCTTACATAATACATTTAGTAAATTATTACCAAATTGCCGTTTCAAAGGTAAATATTTTTTATAATAATCATTATACATCACAGGGATGTAACTTCTCCCCCTTTCTACGCCTTAGCTTTCCTTTTAACATTTTTTTAAACTATCTGTTTCAAGAAACAGAATCCAGAATTCATATAATTTTTCATATCTCTGTTTATATACGTTCATATGTAATACTTTCTTAGTTTTTATAGTTTTAAACGTATATAAATGAAATTTTGCATATAAATGCTTCGAAAGGGATCACATTTTACATTTTGCAAGTATTGTTTTTTAATACTGACTTCATTTTGGGATTGTAGCCCTTATTCAAATTCGAACATCCCAATTGGAATGAAGTTATCGATAATGATCGTTATGGGAAATTGCGATTTCCTGTTTTGCAGAATTGTGTCTTGACCGGTTTTGCTGGGTATTTTGAAACTGTATTGTACAAAGACGTAATTCTTAGCATAAACCCTCAAACTTATTCAATGGGAATGGTTAGTTGGTTTCCAATAGTATTTCCCTTACCTGTAAGTATATATATATATATATTGTGAAGATATTAAAGTTTTTGAGAGTGGTTAATCGTAAAAATTGGCTCACGTTGTGACGGTGTTATAGGAACCAGTTCAAGTATCAAGAGGTGAAACGATTGAAGTGGCCTTTTGGAGATCCCAAAATGAAGAAAAAGTTTGGTATCAATGGTGTTTACTGTCACCCCGTAAGGGAGCAATTATAAATCCAAATGGAAGATCTTACTTTATTAAAAAACATTAATAAATACATTCTTACAACATTTTTTGAATAAACATTTGTTTTTTTATAGTTGTTATTTTTAGAAACATCCTGTTGAGAACCCTATATACCAATATATTATTAAAACAGTAAGAAATTAATAGAACTAAACAAAATTTAAATAGTGAATTTTATTAATATTGTTATATTATATTTTAGAAAATATCAAGATTGATAAGATAGAACAAAAAAAAAGAAACAAAACTTAACATCACCTAATAAATAAAAAGAAATGGTTAGGGTTGGGTTACGTTACGTTGGTTGAAACTTAAAAACTAGATTATTGTATTGATTGTGCCCAATGATTATTTCGTTTAAATCGGATAGATATCACATATTATAGCTCGTAGTGTAAATAATAAGTAGTTTAAATACTTCGACTGTAACACACACATACACATTAAAGTTATTACTTTACTAAAAATAGTTTCTATAATGATTGAAAAAGAAATATAAAATATAACAAAACATGGAACCATTTATCTAAATAATTTAAGTAAATTTTGTGTACCGATTATGAAAATCATTTGAATGTAAGATATTTGCCGCCATCTGTAGTACGACCCACTTAATATTTTATCCGCTAGATAGCAGCAGCAACAGCTTTTTGAATATTTTGTTTGTATTAAAAAGATGAAATACGGTACTATAAATGTACAGTGAAAAACGTAAATTTTGTATACTTACAATATAATTTATTGAATTGTTAAAAATATTTTTATTTCTCTAACGTTTTGCTTGTTACATGTATAAAGTATAAAGAGGAAATATTTGTTTTAATTTTAATATTATGCCCTTTTAAATTCTTCTTGCGCAAGTAAACAAAGTATTAAATTTTTAATCATTACAAAATAACAATGCTTAAACTGTTTCAACTTTCATTATCAAATCTCTGACATATGTTTCGACCTAGGCGGTCATTATCGGAGAGTAATACAAGTACTGACATTAAAATTACATTCCAACCCTTAAATACTAATAAGTGATATCATGGGAAAACCCGTCATTATTACAAATCTGACAATAACAGAGGTGTTGAATTTGAGCAAAGTTCAATTTGATTGTTAACTGAAAATTTATTATTATGAATAGCTTTTTTGATATGTAAATTCTTAAGCAGTGTTAGTAGATGATTTCTATTTTCAATTTTTCTGAAAATCTTGATGTTCAGAACATTGTGTAATGTAGAAGTCATCCATATTGAAAATAGATATCATGTACTAATACTGCTTGAGAATTTAGATATAAAAAAGCTATTCATAATAATAAATTTTCAGTTAACAATCAAACTGCTCAAATTCAACACCTCTGTTATTATCAGATTTGTAATAATGACGGGTTTTCCCATGACGTCACTTATTAGTATTTAAGGGTTGGAATGTTTTTTAATGTCAGTACTTGTATACTCTTCGATAATGACCGCCTAAGTCGAAACATGTCAGAGATTTGATAATAAAAGTTGAAACAGTTCAAGTATCGTAATTTTGTAATTATTAGAATATTTCATCAAGTTTGCACCACTAAAAATACCTCTATTAAGAAATTTTTAATCGTTAAAAATATTTGGATAAGTTGAATTCATATGTTGTTATTCCTTATAAAATAAATTTGATTGAAAGGGCGAAACGTATGGAATTATTTTTTGGTAATGGACATTTCTAAATTGTCAAAAAAATAAAATTAGACGTCGGGTTATATTCTGGAATTCATTAGATAGATGTTTGGAAAAATCAAGGTTTTAAAGTGAAAAATGACTGGATTAAAATTGTTTTTCTCTCACTATATTCCACCAGCTAGATCAGTTAATATGGTAATAAAAGCTTTAAATTTACCCGTGACATTATTTGAAGTCGACATGTTTTCTTCCTCATACAGATCACAAGACCTTCTCAAGGTAAAAATCATAAAATAAATAAATGTAGTGATTAACTTAATTTGGTTTCAGTTGAATCCACAACACACAATTCCGACTTTGCATGATGGAAATTTTACGTTATGGGACAGTCATGCTATAGCATCGTATTTGGTTGATAAGTATTCCCCAAACAGTCAATTGTATCCAAAAGATCTGAAAAAACGGGCTACTATCAATCAACGGTTATTTTTGGACACGGAAAAATTGTTTCCACGGCTATGTTTGGCAATAGTAAGTAATATTTACGAACCAAAAAGTCTTCAATTTAAACTAAATTTTTGACAACGAACTACTACAACTTGCACGGTGGTATAGGGGCTAGATCGAGCAACTAAATAATAGCATACTGATAATTACCGAGTACATACTTTTTATTTGTTACTTTCAGGTTCCACTTTTGTTAAGATTTAAAACTATTATACCAAATGGTGTATGTAGTGAATTATATAAATGTTACGATTTATTAAACGCGTTATTAAAACAAAACGAATGGCTCGCTGGTAATGTGATGACAATTGCTGATTTGTGTTGTATAACAACTATCAGCACTGCGGATTATTTTGTTCCCATTTCTCAAAAAAGGCACCCTTTGCTAGACGCTTATGTGCAAAAATTCAACGATTTACCCTATTATGAAGAGGCAAATTTGTATGGGATACATTTGTTAGGTGCTAAAGTTCAAGATGTTGTGACGTTATCCAGAAATACGGAAGTTTGTTACAATTTTAATTAGAGAAAAGAAGCTGTCCCAAAATTGTTTTGTTATTTTTTATATAGTGGATACGATAGTATAATCATAATCTGTCTGATAAAAAAACAAATTTTCAATATTATATGTATTTTTTTAACTTGTAAATTGATTGAAGAATTCATTATAATATTTAAAATTTCGAATTTAAACAAGAATTTCATTAAATTATATTTTTTATGATCTTCACGTTTGAGTTTTCTATTTCAACATTTAAATACATTTTTATTAGTATTTGAAGTTATTAATTTACTGAAAAAATTTTTCATAATGTTTTAAAACGAAATATTCTAAATAGAATAATAATTTGAAAACATTTGGTTATCTATTTTGTATTGCGATCCATTTAATATTCTACCCGCTAGATGACAGAACCAAGCGCTTTCTGAATATTTTATTGGTATAAGGATGATATAAGAAATTCTAAATGTACAGTTGAAAGCGCAAATTTGGTGTACTTATGGTTTATTTATTAAATGGTTAAAAACCGATATATAGCCGTCTCTTTTATGTAATGTACCAACCATTAATTGTATTTTTTTGTGCAGTAGTCTACATATTATAAATATTATCACTATATGAAAAGAAATAAGTACAATTTTTCTACTTTAACAGTAGTTTCTATTTTGTTTTAATGTCAAAATTTTGAGACATTTCTTGTAAAAAAAATAATGAATATAATATGGGCTTTTTCCCAAGTTTTAGTTATTGTCAGTATATCGCTGTCTACTGATATGAAATTCACAATATAAATAAAATAATTAACAAGTGGACGAGGCTTTTAGGTCTTGTAATCCCATCACAATAATAAGAAAAAAACACAAAAGAAATTCTTTCCACCTGATGAAACCTCCATTCGGTTTATAATAATAAAAACACAATTTTCGTAAATAAAACAATTAAACATGTAAATAAATTATTTGATTTGGTATCAAAAATGTTCCATATCAAAAATACCATCCCAATTATTGATGTATCTCTGTTACTTATAATTTCAAAACAAGAAAAGGAAAAGCTGTTCTTATTTATAACCGAAAATTGTGGACTAAAATAAAATTGTCCTACCTATTTATGTTTTGAAATCTTTGTACATATAAAGGCATAAAGTCAAATCCTGACCCCTCCAATACGTTTTTATTCAGCAGACAACTGTATAATATTTGGAAACTTTTTTAATTGTTCTTTTTATCAATTACAGCACCGGAGACAGTATCCATGTCAATGGTTTAAATTTCTGTATAATATTTGTTTCACATTGGTCCATTAACACAAACAAAAATTTAATTATAAACAATTTTTATGTATTGATGAGTATTAATTTCAGTCAGTTGTATTAATAAACCAGTGTTCTTAAAATGATTTATTCCATCTAATTTCTGTCAACAACAATTAACTATATCGCCTGGAAAGATAGCAAAAGAAAGAAATATTTAAAAACTTTTCTTTTGTTAATACCTATTTATTCAAATTTTGACTAAATGTATATTTATTTTATTCGTTTCCACATTGAGCCGTTAACATATAAACAAAAAAAAAGTAATTAATTGTTTGTGTTATTACTCATAATTGAATCTTCTTCCTCCATCGAAACGAAATCCGTAAGCAGGTGCATTTTTTGCGTTTACAAGAGCAGGATTTCGATGCTTGTAAAAACTTCCATGGGAATGGGCGGTTCTGGACGGACCAGTTTCCTGGCCTCGGGGATAGAAGGCTTCGAAAGTACCTTTTGGTAGTATCACGGAAGCCACTTTCGTATCATTCGGATCGTAGCAATCGACGTATAATAAAAACCGCGTGGCTGTTGTCACCAATACTAACAGCATCAACGACACCGATCTGTTTGCACACATTTTTAATATTTTGCTTAGTATCTACGGAAAAATGGCCAAAGTACCTACCGGAAACATTTGTAACTGATATGTTGGCAAAATGAAACCGCTTTGGCTGTCAATCGTCGAGTACTTTCTCTTTGCTTCGGCACTCGGCAGGCGTTTTGGGTGCGGCGTATTTTAACTGACGTGCGTCCTCGTATTCAGAATTTAATATACAGTGTGTCTCTTTAATAATTTTCGACATGAACATTGCAACCATTGTATGATATATTGACAAGACAAGATTCCATTTAGGAGGGGGTGATGTTTGTGTGATAACAGGACCAAAGAGATCCGATGGCCAATAAAAATTTATGTCTGACTGTTACCAAACAGTTGGAAATGAAAGAATAATGGGAGAACAACACATGTGCCTATTTTTGACTTGAAATTGTTAGCAAATATGAATTTGTATCGAAATGTTAAATCAATAAAACAATTTCCACTATAATTTTATTTTTTTCTACAATTGTTTCACCCTACTTGCGCATCTTCGGGAGAAGTATTTACATCGAACGTTACAAGTTTTGCTTTATATGTATTACTACTATATCCTTATTGATAATTACATACTTCGATAGATTATTATTTGTTTTAAATGATATTGAAGGACAAAACAGAAAAAAATGAATTCGTGTGGAACATACAAGTTAAATTGCAACATCTGTAATGCGCTATATATTGGTCAGACAGGGAGATCGATCAAAGAAAGGACTCAAGAACATATTAAGAACTACAATAAAAAATTAACATTCATAAACCACATTGAAGAATTTAATTTAGAACAATATTTCAAAATTTTACACAAACATAATAAAAGTAAAAAAATAGACATTTTAGAAACCTTAGAAATTAAAAAACAGATTAAAAATAACACAAAAATTCTTAATGAAATTGAAAATATCCACAATTCAATAATTGTAGACAAAATAGTACAAATTTCTCCCCACCCTTTAGACTAAGATAGTAGTAATACATATAAGGCAAAAATTGTAACATTCGATGTAAATACTTCTCCGGAAGATGCCATAGTAGGGTGAAACAATTGTAGAGAAAAATAAAATTATTGTGTTTTATTTATTTAAAATTTCAATATGTATTTAAGTTTCCATAAAGTAGAGGCTGATACAATTAATTATTAGCAAATATGAAGGCCATAAAAAAATTAGTTTATAGAAAAAGGGGATCTTAAAGGGTGTTGGCATGAATTTGTCTGAATTTAAAACAGGAAGAACGGTAGTTTTTAATGATGGCCTTAATAATTAAAATTCAAGAAATTTATTTTATGATTCAGATTATTTACAATTTTTAAAATTTATTTTCGATTTTTCTATTAATGATGACATCCTGACTTTAAATGGTAATAATTTGACTATAATTTTATGTTTAGAAACGTCGGAAATAAAAAAATATAGTTACAAAATCTTTTGTACTTCTATAAATTGCACAGTAAACTCAATTAGTTAATGTCGAAATGTATACATAGTATATTTTGTTCAAACTTGTACCAAAAATAAATTACTAATTACCATTGAGTGTTTCAAGGCAATTACACAAATGAAATTAATTCCTTCTGAATTTAAACTAACCTCCTCCTAACCGGAATGTTTTTTTAAATACTTATTTTTCGAGGAGCGGGGGTCTTTTGACATTTTGAGGTGTAAAACGAGTACGCGGACAAAAAAGTTTCAGAAACACTGGTCTAGATCATAGCTTAGCATTCGGTAGGTCAACGGTTCGAATCCCAGGTCCAAGTTCTTCTGTGATTTCTCTGGATTACGAGGGTGGTTCGACAAGTCCGTGACTTAAAAGAAAACATCAGTTTTTCGGCAAATAATCATTTTATTATTCTACATAATCTCCTTTTAGCTCGATACATTTAGTCCATCGTATTTCTATTTTTTTTATTCCTTTTAAATAATAATATTGCTCAAGCCGCTTAAAATATTTGTATCCCCGATGACCTCTTCATTCGACCTAAATCCTTTACCGCCCAGCCATTTCTTTAGGTTTGGAAACAGGATATAGTCGGAGGGGTTAAATCCGGAGAAAAAGGTGGATGACGTAGCAGTTCGTAGCCCAAATGATGAGATTTTGCCATGGTGGCTACACACTCGTATTTAGGCAAATGCTGGGGCATTTGAAATACTTTAGTTAGAAGCAGATACCACCAGTAGATGGCGGTATACTGCCATAACTAGATATATAATATCAACTTGCTTTATTAAAGAGCTTCTTTGGTTTGGTCTGTGATTTATGGAGACTACTCCGGAGTGCTGATAAGATCTAATAAGATCGAAATCGTGATCCACATGTGGTAGTTTCGATAAATTATTGACCATGAACTTATGCTGCTTATACCACTGCATTACTGCTTTTAAAATCAACGCTTCGAATAACGATTTATTTGAATTGGCTACAACACGTATATACAATTCATAAAAGGATGGAAAATTGGATTTGAACTTAACTATTTGTTTATATCTGGTAACTTTCTTTTTCTTAACATTGAAACTCCTACGGTCATATCAAATATTATGGTGTAGTGGTGCGGGGAGTAAAGAGAAAGTAAAAACGTTACATATTTTACTTGCGTGCCTTAATAGGTTTTGATAATGTCGGACAATTTTTATTGAATTTATCCAAACGGAGAACTAATAATTATTCTTGTTTCATGGCTTGAAGAAAAAGTACAAAATATCATTAATTCTACATTCAAGTTCAGAGAACTTTATGAAGTCGTAAAACTGAGTGTATGTTGACATAAAAAAACAACGTTGCTTATAATGGCTAGTATAGTATACATTTTTAAATGTTATATTTGGTAAATAATTATATTATTTTAAACCAATTTTTATCAATACGTAAGTAGCTTAAAATAAATAAAACTGGAGTGTTTAATGTTTTCCACATAAAATGTCCTACCAATTGTACACTGACATATCTAAGTATTTAAAATGGCAGTTTAGAATTTGAGATGGGATAATAAAATTTATATTTATATTGGGTTTTAGACTCGTAAGTTATTTTTTAAATACGAGGGTTGCTATTAATATTTTGAGCCTAATAATAAAAAGACAGTAATTTATTTTTGAAAGTGGCTTTATTGTTTTTCGAAGTATTCTCTATGATGATCAATACACTCTTGTATGCACTCTAACCAATTTTACTATCTCTAAAATATGGTTTTTGAATGCATCAACGGCTGCTACAGTCGTCGAAAAATATTGGCCACGCAATTTATTCTTAATATTTGGGAATAAGAAGAAGTTATTTGGTGACAAATCGGAGCTATATGGAGCATGATCCATCAATTCGACGTTTTGTCCAGTTAAATAGTCAAATAGGTGCTTGTTTCAGCCGATGTGTGAGAGCTTATATTGTCATGTTGAAGAATGATCCTTCGTTGCTGCTTCTATTGTCGTATTTGACCAAGCTCTTCTGGCAAACAAATGATTTGGCTCGTTTTGGAAGAACCATACGGTGGATTGCTGTTTTGTTTCGGGCTAATTTGCATATATCCAAGATTCGTTACCTTTGTGGATGTCAAACACAGCTTTTGATGCGCTACGATTGTATTTCTTGAGCATTTTTTCTGCACCAATTGACACGAGCATCTTTTTGAGCTTCTGTAAAATAATGCGGGATTCGACGCGAACAAATCTTTTTCACGGCTAAATGTTCATGCAATATCTTATTGACGTTCGTCATACTGATGCCCAAAGATGACCCAATCTTACGATAAGTTACATGACGATCTTTCAATATCAGTTCGCACATAGCATCAATATTTTGTGGCACAACAATCAACAATTGATTTTGGACGACCTTCACGACTTTCGTCCCTGAGCGAACTACGGCCACGATTAAATTCGTTAAACCAGCGTTTCACAGTGGCCAAGGATGATTTTCTGGCTTCATCACTAAAAGTCGAAGTAAGTTGGTCGATACACCCCTGTTTTGAAAATCCACGTAGAAAATCGTAAAAACTTATCGCCCAGAAATGTTCACGAGTTAATTCCATTTTTTCGCTGAGACAAAATTTCCAAGTCATTGTAAACAAATCACAAATGATAGAACGTTATGAAGGAGGTTATGGTTAAAAAGATGAAACTTTCAATTAGAAGCGTGAGATGGCGTCTGTAAATACTATTGCCAAGGTTTGTATGAGGTGAGAGATACGATAAGCTAGCATCTGGTTATTTTGGTTATATTGATTATATAATGTTTTGTTACCTAAATATTAATAACTATAAGTTTGGACGCGGGTTTATTATCAAACCCAGGATTGATCGCTGTCCTGGAACTGGGAAAAAAGCTTATTATGTGACTTGGGGAGGGAACACATTATGAACACCTTTAAAGTAAATTGATATAGTAACGAGTTATAGAATATCGCCATCTATTCATATTTGCTGCTAATTAATGTATAAGTGTCTTGCTGAGGTGACGTATTTCATATGTTACTCAAGTTAATTATTAAGGTCTAATATGTAATAAGATTAAAGTCTCGATCCTCCTCAGGGGTATTTGTGAAACCAGAGATTAGTACTGACAAAAACATATATTGTGCTCTAAATTATGTCAAAAATATAAATAATAGAATTAAAAACAGGTTACATAGATTAAATATTAAAACTATAGAAATCAACAAAAGCAATACAGGCTCCTTTATAGTAAACAATAAACAAAAATTGGAAAAAAACACAAAAAGTGGAGTATACCAATTAAGTTGTGAAAACTGTAACGCTATTTACATCGGAAAGAGCGCAAGGACCATAAAAACCAGAATCAACGAACATGTTCATAGCATAAATAATAAAAAACAAACTACAGGTTTTACAGATCATTGTCTGGAAAAAAATCACAATTTAGATATTAATAATGTAAAAATTATCCATATAGAAAATTAAAATCATATTTTAACTTTACTAGAAAATTTAGAAATAAAGAACGCTATTAATAGCAATAAATTTTTAGTGAAATCAAACAGAACTTTGTACCAATTCAACACTATTACTTTTATCAGAATTATAATTTTAGGTTTTCCCATTAATGTCACATAGGTAATTAGTATTTAAGGATTGGAATGTAATTTTAAGTTTAGTACTTGTAATACTCTTCGATGATGACCGTCAGGTCGAAACATATGTCAGAGGTTCTATAATAAACGTTGAAACAATAACAAGTATTTCATTGCAATTTATCTTAATATTATTTTATTGCAGTGGGTTATAGAAAAGATAAGCCTTTTAAAATGAATAACACATCACCCTTTGTGTTTAAAACTCATACTTGTCCGGTATTTATTGAGGAACATTCGGTATAGTAATGCAGCTCGTCCTGATAAGGTGATGCGTTCAAGGAATGCGTATGGGCTGTTATAATCTAACGTTTTAAAATTCCGAAGGTAGATATTGACCCTTGGTAAGTTTCATGACCAGGGGCCGGTTATTTTAATGTTCTTAGGATGATTTAAAATTAATGGTAGGTAGTAGTCTAGCCATGGATGGATGGTTGGATATGGTGAGGCAGGGGTGCGAGGGTGGATAGGTAGATCAGGTGCCATTTGAGACCATATAAAGCCTCAGGACCGTTTTTCTGATTAGTAGTTTCGGTGTTTTCAACGTATCTTGTGGTTTTATTTAATTTTTATTTTTCCTTGCTTAAAGTGCAGTGATCAATATGCTAAATTACAAGAAGTTAATGGTGAATATTTAATTTTTGTACTTATACCTTTTGTGAATGTGATTTTGTTCTAGACAACAAAAACTAATAAATATTTCGTGCTTTGTGATATTAAATTTAACACATTTTTATGAAAATATTGCTGAGAAAAATAAATTAAACAATGTTACCTATTAATAATATTTAATATGTAAAATAGAACAATTATCGTTTCAACGAAAAAAATATAATACTGTGTGTTGTTTTTGTACTCTTGAAGATGAATGCCTAGTTGAAACGAGTGTTCAGTGTTCGTTATATCTTATCGTTGAAACAATCATTGTTTTATTTTACACATTTTAAATATGTTTCTTATATAAATTATGAAAATAATCTTCTTATTAGAGAATAAATACAATTTACACAAACTGTGACAAAAAGTACAAATGTCAAACAAAAAGAGAACCCAAAGCGGGATCAAAAGAACATAAGACGTATATTGAATTTTGATAACATGGGGATTAGCTGTTTTAAGTAGAGTTATTAAATTAAAAAAAGCTCATAGAAACATCTTACATTAATATATAGGACAATGAAACTAGAAAATTTGGAAAACAAAATTTTAAATAAATTTAATTTATCAGGAATTATTTAAATTTAACTGCTAAATATTTATAACTTCTTGTTCGGTTTTTTATCGTAACGATAATAATTAATAATGCAATCAATAATTTGGTTTATTATACAATATAATTTAGTTTTAAATTAAAATGTATGACAAAATTTCTGGGGCGATGTCTTCCAAAGTTAAGTTAAAAGACGAAACGCTTGAAAAATTAAACTAAAATAGGCTACAGTAACCCAGAATTGCGAAATTTTTATATAATAAATTATTCCCTTTTATAACATGTTAAAATTTATCTTCAATTTTATTATTAGATCATCCTGAGTGCTCTCTTACTCACACTTGTCCAGTCTTCTGTAGCATTTTGGTGGTCAAACACGTAAGTAAATATTAAAAAATAATAGAATGAAAGTACGTATGTGTGAAAGACAGTAACATATTTAATATAATGATAATTATGAATTTATTTAAGAAAATACTTTCGATTAGATATTTAAATAATATCACTGTACTGCTTCTACTACAATCAGCGAATATTGGCGACTGCCGAGACCTAAAAACTCGTTCTTATAATGCGTTAAAAACTAGCCACATTCGCAGCCACGTTGAAATACAGGAGAAGTCTAGTTTATCCAAAATATTTCTTATTAAACGAAGAGAAACGAAGTAATGTTCACCAGTTTATTTATTTAAAACTCGACAATTGTTTCCGGCTTTTCCCATTATCAAGAGTAATACAATACTAAAGTAAATGTGTAACAAATGTTATAAATATATATGTATATATATGTATATATATATATATATGCTAATTAACGTAACTAAGTTCACTAAGTAACAGTGGGGAAGAAAAATTAGCTAGTTCTAATTCGTTATTTACTATATTTAAGTTACTTCGTATATCTCTTTTTATTTCTAGACTTTCTAGCATTGATAGCTTTTATTATCTAAATTGATTTTATGTTTATAAAAGGTGCAGTGTTCCGAAATGCCTGTTTTTACAGATTTTTTATTAACATCGTACATATGCTCTTTTAATCTGGTAGAAACAGTATCACATGAAATTTGGTAAATACCACACTTATCTAATTGCTTATTTTTTCTCTTGTTGTTAACCATAAGATTCTTTAATGTAAGAGGATTATTTTCGACTGCTGTAAGGCCTAGTTTCCGTAAATGAAGCTTAAACTTATGGCTAACATAATTAAGTAATGTAAAGATACAAATTCTGTTTTAGAATTAATACCGAGACTATCATTATGTAGACGTTTTTTAACTTGTTTATTTACTTCGTTTTTAATTAATTTGTCTACTAAGGAAGTATTGTAGCCATTATTTTTTGCAATTAGTTTAATAATATTTAGTTCTTTATTATAACTTAACTCCGATAAAGGTAATGATAGTAATATATTTATTATACAATGAAAGAATGCTAATTTTGTTTACCATGGATGGTTTGAATAGGCCGGGATTATAGTGTCCGTGAATGTAGGTTTTCTGAAAATTTCAAAATTCAGCTTATTTTTTGAACTCGTTACTGTTAAATCCAGGAAGTTTAGGCTTCTGCTTGTTTCCTTTTTCAATAGTAAAATTTAAATTGGTGTCTATGGAATTTACGAATATTAAAAATAAATCTAGTTGTCTAGAGGTTCCTTTCCAAATGCAAAATATATCATATTCATATTGTTTCCAGGTAAAGATATGCTTAATGAGTGGGTTTTTGGAGTTAAATCGTTGTTGTTCAAAATAAGACATATATATATATTTCAGAAAGGAACGGCGAAAGAGATGACTCCAAGGGGAGTCCATCATTCTGTAATATTTACTATCGAATTTAAAATAATTTTGACTTAGACATAATTCCACTAATTTAACCAAATATTTACCTTCCTTATTATCTAAAATACTGTTTTCTATGAGATATTTAAGAATTTTAATTAATTCAGATACGGAACTAGGTGTGAAAAGACTTGAAACGTCAAACGATACTAGAGTAGAGTTATTAGGGATGTTTAGTGTTTCAATTTTATTTGTAAAATCTAAAGAAATTTTTACTCTATACGCAGAGTAACATGTAAAACTTTAAATTAGAATAGAATTAACGAATCGACGCAATTTATAACAGGGGGCCTGAATACACGAAACTACTGGACGCAAGCGTTTGTTATTTTTATGAATTTTGATGATGAAATATTTCTTATTACAGTCTCTACAACAAAATTCTTATAAAATCGACTTTTCTACAAAAGGAAGTTTATCTTTAGGATTAGCAAGAACGGTTTGAAAAGAGTTAAAATTGAAACTGTACGCTAATCGAAAACCATACATTAAAAAGCATCGAGTCCTGAAGTAAATCTTGGTTCATGTGACAGGATTTTGAAATGAAAGTCTTAAATTTAAACCTATTAACTAATTTATATATATAACCGTCGTCTTTGGCAATATTTCTTACTTTAATTTAATTTCCTCATAGTGGTAACCTTGTTTTCTTCATCTACTTTCTTTGATGTTAACATTAAGTATTAAAAATAGGCGACTGATAAAGATACAGTGGGTAGTAAAGAAATTACGAGATTTTATAAAGAGCAGGAGAACAAGCGAAATATAGAAATCAATAAGAAAAGGAGAGATGGGATGATAGGGTACCTTCTGAGACATGAAGGGTTAGTTAGAGACATATTAGCGGCAGATAAAGGAGTAAAAAGCGGCAGAGGAAGTCCTAGATTGGATTATTATTCGCAAACAGTTAGGGAAGTAAAATGCTTTAGTTTTAGAGAAGGAGGAAGAAGCTGATGAAGTAATAATAGAAAATAATTAATTTTTTAGATCAAATATCAAGTTTTCGGTAGGAGCAACCGACTCTGATGGTATAATTATCACTTTAATATATTTGTAAGAAACTTTATATAGAGTTTATACAGAGTCCTAAGAATAATTAAAAATATTTTCTTTACTTGCAGACCCCCTGAACATCCGAGGGTAGCTGCATATTACTGGCCAAAAGCAGTAGGCTATGATAGTCCACAATCACAGCAGTCACCTCAGCAACAGATCCCTGCAATACCGATCCAGGCCCCCCTTCCGGCTCAACTTTCTCCAACCGTGCAAAATGTGCAACTCGTGCCGTGTCTTTGTCCGGTTGCCCCGGAAATGAATTACGAGAAGCCCCAAGAATGATTCTTTTTAATGATCGACTGTGTAATCAACTCGGTCGTGCTTAATGGAGTAATATACTAAGAAAGCGATCACTTTGACCAGTTACGAATGTCGTGTTAGTTATATTTTACGTAATAGTGAAATTAATAAAAAAAAAAAATACAAACCTGTAACGAATTTAATTAAAAAAATATGTAAAAAACGTTCCGTTATATTATAAGTAAATAAAGTTCTATTTTGAATTAAATCAGGTTGTGTTTTTCTGTTTTGACCATAAAATTTATTGTTCATTAATATATAATAAAAAACTATTTGAAAATCAGCATACTTTTTATTTATTTTATTGCTTTTAATATTTTAATTGCTTCTTGTTACTATTTACTTCATTATGGATTCTTATTTTAAGGAAACAATAGTTTTGCAATCCCAAATGACAATTTTCAAAAAAGTCTTTGATCTCCCTTCATCATGGAGTACTTAATTAACAGTTAAAAGTTAATTAAAATAGTGAGACAATCACATCGCAGCTTTCTTTATTGTAAGTTGCAGCAGGCCTCGGTCATCAATTCAATTGTTATTGTTGAAACGCGTTCGAATTGCGAAGAAAAAAAAAAGATGTCTCGGTAGTATATTACAAAGAATGCGTTTAAAACTCTCATAGGTTCGTACTTGTCTATATACTCTTAGAAACAGTTGTTTTGTTGCAAGATTTGGTTCTGCTTCGTATATTGTCAACAATTAAACATTTGGAGGGAACTGATTCTTGGGTCCCTTTCGCTTGAAACATCGACTTTCATTAATTAGTTCTCTTTCTTCGTCGTACTATGCAATTGTTAGTTACATACCGTTGTGTGATGCACAATAATTATTTGGAAATTTCAGAGAAATTGGATATAATAGTAGGTTTCATAAGAAACTTGAAGGTTAAATCCTATTATTTCATCTAAAAAGGAACAAAGTCCGTTCACTTCCCTAAGTAGACGTTGGCAGGTTAATCTTTAAGCTGTACTTTATTTAGATTGTTTGTAAGGTTTATAATTTATAAAGGGCGTCTAAAAAAAAGTTTAAAAACTTCAAACATGAATAACTTCAGTTTTTCAAATGGCACCTAGCATATTTTCTTTTGTCTATCGATTCCTTATTTTATCCTCTTTCGATACATTGTTTTATCTGAAAAGTTTTGAATAATTATATATTCTTGTAATAAAAAAATGGTAAAAATCCAAATATATCGCAAGTGGATGAGACAAAATAAAATATGGTAGGTGCCATTTAAAAAGATAAAGTTATTCGTGTTTGAACTTTATAATTTTTTTTTCTGAACGCTTTGTACAAAATATGAATCTTAATTTTGTCATCACGTTACTTTTAACACTTGACCAAAACTAGTAAAACTTTCAACACTAATTTTTTATGGAAATTATGATTTTTTATAATTTGGGTTGCGGTAGCGATTTTTTTTACAAATTAAATTATCTCAAAAACTATTCATCGTAGACATACAAGTTGATTATCGAAGTCACCTAAAATTTTACGATTTTAAAGTTAAGAATCTTCATGTTTGTTATATCATTTTTCTTTTTATATTAAATTAAAAATGTGGTTTCAAATTTTTGTTTTTTAACTGAATATTTATTACCTAGCTATACACAAACAGATTAAAACTTGTGTTTATACAACAGGATTAAAACAAATTTTATTATAATATAAAATAGTACACTTGGAGCGGTTTATTTGCCCTAAGAAGGCGAAATGTACATCGAGTTTTTATAATAAATATGTGAAACCGCTCCATGTGTATTATTTTATATTATCTTACAATGTTTCACCAAGAGTTATCAATCAGCCGATAACCTTCTAAATTTTATCACTGTTTTGACGTAATTTTTAGTCTATTTATGGATATAAAAGAAAAATTCTCCCTTTCAATATAATGTCACTTGTAAAAATGAATATTGTTACAAAACAACACTCTATATTTTTGCCATCTAAAGGCTCGGTCAAAAGGGAGAAATATCCGCGCGAACGGAACGACCGCAGTCCGCCGCGGACTAAGGTAACGCGAACAAGTTGAGGTGAACCTGTATAAAACCAGTTGCTATCAAGAACGTATATTGTGTGATTTATCAAATTCATTCTGTTTTGAATTAAGCAAGCAAGACGAAAAAGAAAATGAGTAAATTAAATAAATGAATAAAGAATTTAACCGATTATGCTGTGAGTTGAGTTCCTTTGAAGTCCAGTTCTTTCAGACAGTTTAAAATGTCTTAAAAACAATTTGACAAATTACATCCTCTCTTCATTAATTTTTCTGTTTCGAATTATGTAGAAAATCGTTAGGCAATGACGTTGGTGTAGGAGCGGCTCGGTCCGCACGGGCAGTCCGCTTTCTATTTGACCAAGCCTTAAAAGGTGTATGATGGAGATAAATTACGATTTAAATAATAACTAGCTGTGCCCGCGACTTCATCCGCGTGAAATTTAACAGAAAATTTATTGTTCCCAACCGTCAGCAATAGCCCGCTCCCGCGTTCTGAGTCCGCGCGATAGGCAGCCTTTGTGATATTATGTCGTTGGTGGGAGAAGTGCTGCGCGCGGTACTGGATAATAGTTATGTATTATGTACTTCGTCCGTGCGGAATAGTTATTAAATTCTAAAATAAAAGTAGCGTAAGTTACTCTTTATTACTTCAGCTATCTGCCACTGCAAGTCCCGTCAAAATTAGTCCAGCCGTTTTAGAGATTAGCTGGAACAAACAGACACACAGATAGACAAAAATTATAAAAAATGTTATTTTGATATATGTACCGTATATACCACCATATGCATTTAGTAAAAAGTGGATATTTTAATATTACAAACAGACACTTAAATTTTATTTATCTGTATAGTTATCGAAAGGAAATATTTTGGAACTTCACAATGAAAATAAAAAATGCAGATACCAGGATTTTTAAGAAATTAATTTTGTTGTGTACCAAAAAATATCAACGACATTAATAGAAAAAAAAAACCTTTGTCTTTTCTAGAAAGTAGGAACTTCTTTGTTTGTACCGTAGCTGCCACTTATTTATTATTAGTTTTATTGTATATAATAGGAGATTTTTTAAAATAAATTAAGAAAAATTCAGTAAATTAATTTCGTTATTTAATGGTAACACTACTCCACAATTTATGGAGTATTAATTAGTTACAAGGAAACGATTTTAAAAGTAATAATGTTCCGGAAACGGTGTCGTTATTAATAATGAATCTTTCCGGGAAGGTAAGTTTATGATTAAGTAACACCTTTCTGTTCCTGATGAAGAGAAAGGATATTACACTTAATTTAAATGTCGATGTAAAAGTCATGAAGTAAGTAAGTATAAATTATGAAGATGTATGAGTCATTATATCATCGACTGGTTAATGTTGTTCAATTTGAAAAAGTATATATTATATATACGAGGGTAAATCAAATATAAACGATAATTTTACTATTTAGTTTAGCACGTAATTCCGATCTAGCGGATTCGATGCTTGAGTGTTGTTTGGTTTATGAGGAAAGGGAAATTGGCTTAGGTAGCAGCTGCGCTTGGTTCTGTCCGCAGTACAGCTATGACTGAGCGCAAGGTACCTTCCTCTGTTGCACAACGCATCATCATAAAGCTTTAACCAATGAAGGCGTTAAACAATCGAAAATTTTCATTCGTTTGAAGGCACAGTTTGGGGATGCTACACTGTCTGAGAATCGAGAATCAAGTGTATACGTGGGTTAGAAAATTCAGGGATGGGCGAGAACGTGTCAAAAATGAAAGTCATGATCGACGCTCAAGAACAAAGTCAGGTCTCACAAATGACATGATGAACATCCGTGCTGTTCGAAGGTTTGTTGAAGGTTAACTATGAACTATTGAACAAATCTAATTAGAAGTGAGTATCAGCCATAGGAGTATGGGAGTGTTCAATCCATCATCACCGAAGATGATTGAACTTGGCTTTAGAAAAATTAGTGCTCGCTGGGTTCCAAGGTTGTTGACCGAAAATCAAAAGCAGGTTCGATTTCGACAAGAAGAGGATTTTTTTTTGAGACTCACCACTATACCCCCGAATAGAAAATGGCGAGTAAGGAGTGGCGAAGAAAGGTTTAAGGGTACCCTGTCCCTGTCAAAGCCAAAACCCGTTTCTCAGAAATAGTGCTTGCGACGTGTGCACCATTAATCAATAAATTTATTTTACAAAATTACCGTTTATATTTGATTTACCCTCGTACATATATAAAAATAAAAAGATTATTTTTTGGTGTTTTATTTTTACTTAAATATTAATGTCTGAATATGAGAAAGTAGTATAATAGTATAATATAGTCAAAAATGTATGTATGGATTTATTTGAGTTCTTGGTCAGTAATTTATCGAAGCTACCAGCTATAGGGCGATTTCGAATTTATTAGTTCTCATGAGCACGCCATTTTAACAAATTTGTTTTGACTTACAAGATCATCTTTAAAAGAAGAAATCATAATTATGTTTTATAAAAGACTTTAAATGGTAAAATAATTGCTAAGGTGGGGGAAGTAATTGTCTGGTACACAGTTTTACAAAGAGGAGAGTCATACACATTTTTAATTTCATTTAAAACATTTTATTTATTTGCCCTTAAATGAATATTAATTTCAATTTCTTCTAATAGTGTTAATTTTGTGCATTTCTCTTTTAAATGTAGTATTTTTATATTTTCCTTATTATTTAAAACATGTCCTTGTTCAATTACGTAATTCATGAATGTAGATTTTTTATTACAGTTTTTACAATGTTCAAAAATGCGTTTATTAAATGTTCTACCCGTCTGGCCTACATAAATTGAATTACACGAGTTACGATATAATTCATAAACACCACATTTTTGAAGTAATTTAAGTTGATCTTTCCTATAGTTTTAAAGGCAACTTTGGCGTTTTCGTTGCAATTTTTATAGAAGAGGGACCTAAATAATATTTTGTACTAAATTTACATTGTTTATGTGATACATCTGGGTAAATATAATTAAAAGTTATCCATAAGATTCCCTCTATATTTTAATTGTTGTAATCTATCTGTTGTATAACTTTTACTTCGTTATCAAAGTTAATTATTTTAATGGCAATTTACACAATCTATCTATTATAGGCTGATATTACTTGTTGTAGTACCTGTATGTGTGGGTTTCCGATATACTGCAATCTCAATCATGTCTATTTGTTTTTCTAAAGTTAAAAATAACAGGTTTAGTTTATTGTATTCTTCAATTTCTATTGTAAATTTTATTCTTTTGTGTTAGCTATTCAAATATTCTAGAAATTCATTTACATATTTTTTCCATATTTTGATATTGTTTTTAGAAGCAATAGAAATTAAAACTCATGTAAAGGTAAATAAAGAAAAAGTTTTAAGTTTTGTTCAACATGATTAAATTTCATAAGGTAGAGGCCTACTTAATCAATTTTTTCAAATTGAAGGTATTTCGCAAAAGGGAGCTAATATAACAATAAGATATGACAGTATATCGCTATCTTTTAATACAACAAGCCATTGTGGAATTGTTTCGATTTGTTTGGTGATTTATTGTTTAATGTTAATTAAAAATATAAATATGTTAATTGTTGTTAGATTACTGAATTTAGAGTAGAGGAGGGATATAAAGGTAAACATTTAAATTAAGATATGACTTTGTTATACGAGTATAAAATATATATTCCGTGATATGATTAATCATATCTAAATTTGCTTGATGGAAACTCATAGTTCACAAAATAAAATAAAACTTCAATTGAAAAATTTCCTAAACCAAATAAATAATGTACACACTAATATTAAATTTACCGTAGAGACCGAAATAGATAAAAAACTAAATTTCCTAGATCATACAATCAAACGTTTTAATAATAGACATAATTTCGCTATTTTTCATAAACCAACACATACCGATATTTTAATCAACAACCATTCTTTTCAGCATAAAATGTCTGTTTTTTATAGCATGTTATATAGATTAATTAATATACCAATGAATGTTTTAGATTTTAATAAAGAACTTTGTACTATTAAACATTTAGCAGCTAAAAATAACTATAATATTGATATAATAGATAACATACTAGCTAAACTACAGTATAAACAATTTATTAAAAATGCTTATGCGTCAAGAAAAACTGAAATTAATAATTATAAAACAATACCATTCATAGGTAATGCCTCTAACGACCTAGAAAAAATATTTCGAAAAGACAATTTAAAAACAGCTTTTTATACGACAAATACCTTAAGTAAAAATATTAAAAATAATAAGGATAATACAGACAAAGTAAATCTATTAGGTGCCTACAAATTAAATTGTAAATAATGCAGTAAAATTTATATTGGACAGACCGGTCGCAATTTTAAAAAACGAATAAACGAGTATAAAAAGTCATTCGAAAATAAGAAACTCGATTGAAACTATGCAAAACACCTTTTAGATGTAAAGCACGATTTTAACGAAGACTTTGACGTGTTACATTTGGAAAACAAAAGTTACAAACTTACACTTTTAAAAACAATGGAAATAAACAAATATAAAAATACTAACCTAGTGCTAATTCACCATTACTAAACATATTTATAAAACCACCACCACAACCCTTTCCCACACCTTGAAAACATATTTAAGTACAGTCTCCTAATTTAAGTTTTTCATGTATACTTCTGATGAAGCCTTAGTAAGGCGAAACAATTGTTAAGTGTGTTAATATATTTTGTGGAAATTAACTCGTGTAGTTTTATTTTATTTTGTGATATTCCTTGATAATGGTCAATGATACATTGGTCGTCTCAATTATAAGAGTTACGTTTTTATTTTTCATTTTGGAATACGAACAATTGAAAATGTTGCAATAAAGCTTTCAAACTATTAATTAATACTGAATAAAAAGAAATTGTAACAATGTCGACGTATGATACTGGCAAAACCATAAAATAAACCGAGGTACTTTGTGTATATAGCTACAGTACACCTTTTTTGTGAAAATAAACTAAAAAGTTCAGAACGTTTTCGCATTCTTCAAAGGAAAAGAATTACTGAAACGATCCTTTTGTATGTGTTTAAAAAGGTTTTAGTTTTTGCGACGTTTATTTCGATTTCACATGTTCCAATTTACCTCTTTCTTAAGCTTTCAACTATTATTTTACTATGTTTCTATTTTTGGACTGTGTTGTACATATTAGTTCAAAGTGTAAGTGCTTATGTAAAAGTTGAAAATGAAACCTGTTGCTTGAGTAAATCGTCCGTGCATGGAAAACTATGATGGGTAATTACAACCGTATCGATATTAAATAAAAATTACCCATATAAATCTAGATTTTCTTCACTCATTTACGTGTATGTATGTGATACCGCAAAATTAGTGTGGTGGTAACGATGATCTTATATATATATATATGTGCCGTTTCTGTAAGAACCTTAATATAAGAGCTGATGTTCGTTTCACAAAATTCACTACTCTAGTGTAGTACTTATTTGAGCAGTTCTCAAAATGCAACTAAAATCGTTGGTAATACTGTGAAAAGATAAAATCTATTAATGTTTTATATGACAATCGCTTCGGTTTCCTTTATTATTGCTTTAATTTTTTATTTTTAGTTCATTTGGTGCTTCGTTCTGTGTATATTCATATGTGCTACTGTTGAAGGTGGCGATAAGGGGTAAGAGACTATCTTATTTATTAGGGGTTGTATTACTTTACAAAAGTATAGGAAAACTAAGCACGTTAGAGATTTAAAAATTTGAAGTAGAGGCTATCAAGAATGATCTTGTTATCTAAAATAATTTTAACAGTCTGCCACTTCCGGTTATGCCGGAAGTCGATGGCAACTTTGTTATTCTAAAAGGTATGGTATATTTTTTACGACGAATTCGTATGAAGTATAAAATTTTAAGGTGACTTTTATAACCAATTTGTATGCCTACGATGAATAGATTCTGAGATAATTTAATTTATTAGAAAAAATATTGAACCGCAACCCAAACTATTAAAAATCATAACTTCCATAAAAAATGACTTAGAATGTTAAAATTAGTTATTTACTAGTTACAGTCAAGCCATAAGGTTAACGTCACGCCAAAACTAAGCTTTATAATTTGTACAGAGCGTTCAGAAAAAAAAACACGAATAATATCTATTCCTTTTTTATCCACTTTCTATACATTTGGATGTTTTATTTAAGATTTTTTTTAATAATTTTCGGTTATTTTTTCAAATAAAACAATGGGAAAGATCCGAATATATCGAATGTGGATAAAAAAGGAATCGAATAAAAAATGAAATATTGTTGGTGTAACTTGAAGGAATGAAACTATTTGCATTTGTTTTTTTTTCTGAACGCTCTTTATAAAGATACGACACGTATACAAAAACGTTTTTTTTATCTTGAAGGTAAAAAAATTTATTCCTATTTAAAAAAAAAAAAAACGGTTCTTCAAATTTCGTATTCTATCCAAGAATGGAAACCTGGTTTGTAAAGCAAAATCATAGATTCTTCTTGTGGGTCATTTCAACAAAATACAAATTCCTTGATGTAATTTTTTTCTTGTGATAACAATTAACAGGTTAAACTTTTTGAAACTATATTCAATGTACCTAGAGACATGTAAAGTTGATGTTTTTTTTTTTAATTACTAATTATATTAATAAATATGGAAATAAGAGCTGAATAAAAAATGTTCCATTAACCTTTTGAAAGTGTATAACTTTCTTAACAAACTAAAAAATGTTTCATCGTTACAAAAAACCGATAAAAATTGTGATGGTAAAATAACCTTAAAGCAATGAGAGTTGTGATCCGTTGATTGGGCTACTATCCATTATCCACTTTCCTGGTGAAGGAGAGTTTAAAATGTATACTGATGAAATGGGAAAAGGTGAAAATGATAATATAGAGTTTTTGCAACTCGGGTTTTTGAATACGAATAAAAAATGTGAAAATATATCCGCCAAGATGTTGGTTTGAAATAAGGTGGGTAGCGGACTTGTTCTGCGTACGTTATTTTGAAGCTATAACGAAAACATACAATGAAAATTTTGAAATAGTCTAGCAACACTGTAACTCCTCTAGAGTGAGTGTGTGTAACACTCTTATGAAGAACACAAGTTACCAGAAAATAATAAATAAATAATAATAAATTATTTTATTGTTTTGAAAAACTAAGAAAATGTTTTTATTTTGTAAATATAGGGTACCTGTGTAATTTTATCCTAGAATCTGTCATTAATTTTATTTTAATTTCAGGAAACATGTAGTTTTTAAAATACCGTATCACGTAAAAACTATCAAACATACCCATACGATTTACAAAACAATTCATCATTATCCAAAGAAGGAAATTCATCATGGTCACGAACATGGAAAACCCTTCCTGGGATTTCATGATTGGCATTAATGATAAAACTTTAGAAAATTGTACACCTCTGAGCTATAATGTAACATAGTACAACTAATTTGTATTTAACTATCCTGTCTGTGATAACATGTTTTTATACCTTCAGTTTTTTACTATTTCTGTAATTTTCCTTAAACTACTATAAAAAAAAATTACTTGAAATAACGTGTTTCATTAATTTCAACCAGTTTTGAGTCTTCAAATCATATGCATTAAAAAAGAAACTATTAAGGGTATTTGATTGATTAACGTATTTATATATTTTAACAAAAAATGGAAAATATATACGAGAAAAATGTATAAAATGAAAAATTTAACGATGTAGGTAATAAAAATTGGGAAAATCTGCTGAGAACAGAAGGAAGTGACGAATCGGACTGGACTAGACTTTATATATAAAAAAACTTTTGGGTGTTTTATTACCACCAGCTGGAGCAGTACCTTCGACTTACACTATAGTACAAAGCCTTAGGGTAGGGCAGAAGGTCCTTTTCTTCCTCTTTTTAGGAATCGTTCGAATGGGATTGTGGTAGTTAGGGAGAACCGGATGAGGCGGACGAAATGAAGATATAAGGGAAGTAAAAGATTATCTGTGGAATATTTTTGATCCAGCAGAAAAACTTGGACCAGAGCAGGGTGATCGATCCCGTGTCCTCCCCAATGCTAAACTATGATCTAGACCGCTCGATCCGGGGAATTTATAGGAATTGTTAGCAAATAGTGAATAGGAAGAATATTTTAGATAGGAATACCGACAGTAAATGTAATATAGGAGGAAAATTCATGCAAAGGGTGCATGCAGGAAAACGAAGGCATTCGCAATACATATTGTAATAAATTTACTGAAAAAATCATTCACTTAACAATAATATAATTACGTTTTTACGCAACATGTTTTACATTATATTTTTGAATAAAAAATTGAAATCGTTATTGATACATACTGTCGAATTTCATTAAAACGTAATGGGAACAACCCTAACCATCTCATTTATATTAAAATGATTCTTTAATCTAAGTAGACATTTTTAAGTTAACTCGAATAAATTTTGAGATTTTTAAGTTTTAGAATTATTAAATAACATTTGAAAAGTGTAACTCAACTATCTCTATACATTGAAGAGTAATTCTAAAGAATTATTTTGAAGATAACATAAATATACAAATAAAATGAATCATACATTAGTGCTAAAATTTAAAATTAATTTTTTCGAATGACTTGTTTCTTTTTTCTACTTTAACTTCCGTTATAAGTCGAGTAGTTAAATATGGCAAATATCAATTCGACTACAGTAACTTTCAACACTTAGTTAATTAATTTGAAATGTATTAAAACCACGGCAGATGGTAAAACTATTAAAATAAGTTTGGTATTCTTCCTTTATCATTTAAATCGAGTGGATATAAGAAATTACGGAATATTTGGCGTTTTTAGAAGATTGTGAAAGTATCGCTTTGTAAATTAAATTTAGCTTAAGAATGAGTTAAAATGAAAACTTATAATTATTTTTAGAATAAGAATTCGTTTTTAAATGATACATTGTCCTGTATTCTGAACATGCATGTTGAAAGGATCATTGTTATTTTGAAAAGCTGTGTAGATATAATAAAAACTTGTCTACATTTCAAAGTTTTTTTCAGAGTTTCAAAGTTTAACCTAATTCTAGTAATTTCAAAGAAATTCTGCTTTTGACGCATTTTATTAATACAATAGTAAGATTTTCTAGAATACGCGGTCGATTTGCCGATTTGATGTGTTGTTTCAATATTTTACTAAGCGAAATTCACTAGATCTAAGTAACACAGATAATTTTTTATTGTTAAACTAAAGTGGTATTATGTGTAGAAAATCCCTCTGTATTTCAATCTACGAGGCATGTTTTTAAGGAAGTACCGTTTTGAAATTCTGCCGCCGGAGAGCTGCGGATATTCATCGTAAGATCTGAGATATGTACAGTTTATGGACAACACATTATGAGTGATGGAATGGGAAGGAAGTGGGTGAGAGCATTTAAAGATTGCCGCACAAATGTGCATGACAATGCCCGTCTGCATGTGGCTAATCGGACTAAAGATCTCATCACATCTTTTCACTGGGAAACTCTAGATCATCCTCCGTACAGCCCTGATCTGGCGCCCAGTGACCACCATTTGTTCCTGCACATGAAGAAATATCTGGGCGGTCAGCGTCTTCAAGACGATGAGGAAGTCAAAACAGTTGTGATGCAGTGGTTAAATATCTTTGCATGTTTTTTATTTATTTTAAAACGGTGCTTACTTAAAAAAACATGCCTAGTATATAGTGTGTTAAAATAAAAGGAGACTGTAGCAAACAACAATAAAATTGAAGAGACCTACCCCTAATACCACAAAGTCTTTTTTAAATATGGGCATTATCAATGTAAAATTCAGTCTTATTTTTGCAACACTTTGTTGTTTATTTATACAATTATTATTTTTAATTTTCAGAATTAGAAGAAGTAACAACTAAAGTGAACTTTTTTGATAGGAACATAATATATTTTAATAAATAATAATTAAAAGCTAAAAAACAGCTGTCTTGTTCAATCCATTTTGAATAAAAATATGTAAATAGAATTCTTCATTTTCAATTTTTAAAATTCAATTAAATAATATACAAATTCCCTTTTAATATTCATAATTGTTTTGATTTTATTATGATTCTACATCAGTAATATTAATGATATGCAAATTAATAAAATTAGAATTCAATTATGTATACAGTGCTACAGTGCAACGATATTCTATAATAAAATTAAAATTTTAATAATGCGTGGTATATTTACATATAAATCACGTAGAATCATTATATTTTTTAAAATCATAATTAATTAAGGAGATCATTAGATATTCGATAGGTAATTTTCATTAGTAACTTGTAATGATTCTGCGGTCGGATAATTATGAAACATATTAATTAATATAAGTAAAAGATAAAAACCCATACATACCCATAAAAGAATTACTTAATGTAATTGTGGAACACCTCAATAACTCTGATAAGCCTACTTGTTGGAAAGAAAAATTTTAAAACATACTAAATACATGCTTAAATAAAAACTATTTTAATTTCGGAAACAATTTTTATAAGCAATTGGAAGGTCTACTTATGGGCTCTCCTATCTCACCTCTTCTAGCAGATATCTTTATGTCAGATCTTGAAAATAACTTATTCAATGATTTAAAAGTATTTAAGGATAAAATTCTGTTTTGGACACGGTATGTTGATGACATTTTTTTGTATACGGTTAGGGACACAACGTCAACTCGATCAATTCTTCTCATATTTAAATAACATAAATAATAGAATAAAATTTACAGTTGAACTTGGTAATAATGATGGTTTAAATTATTTAGATTTAAATATTAAAATTGTGAACAACAAATTACAGTACAATATCTTCAGGAAACCAACAAGTACAGAATGTATAATTAATAATAAGTCCAACCAATCGCATAAAATTAAAATGTCTACATTTAATAGCTACATGAACAGATTGTTAAATTACCCTTTAAACAAAGATAACTACAATAGAGAGTATGAAACTATCAAACTCATTGCTTCAAATAATGGTTATAATCCCAAAATAGTAGATAGGATTATCCAAAAAATGAAAAAGAAACTAATTAGTAAAAAATTGTTCTCGGGTGTTGTAAAAGATAAAATCATAGCTAATTAGCTTCATTAATTATGTCCTTAACTATAGCAACAAAATTTGCAAAAAACTCAACAACTTAGGATTAAACACTAACTCAGTGAACAAATGTCACTTAGCCAAATTACTAGTAAATAATAAACCAACCATATTCGTTACTGAAAAAAGTGAGTTTATAAAATTGATTGTTTAAATTGCAACGCTTTCTATTTAGGTCAGACAGGCAGGAAATTGTCACAAAGATTAAAAGAACATGTGAAAGATATCAAATAATGTAAAAAAGCTACTGGTTTTAGCACACACTGTATATAAAATAAATACGACATAAATTTAGACAGTATTAAATTAGTTCATCCAGGCAGTATAGGTAAACGGCTTAATCTATTAGAAGAACTGGAAATAAAGAAAGCAATCAAACACAAACATAATATCACAAATTTACAGTAGGATTTTAGGAACAATTTAATAATAGATACATATTTAGGGTTTTCCGGCAATAATACATAATATTTCTTGTTTGTATGTATGTTTGTATTATTGGTATGTTTATAGTATTTCCCAAGCAATTTCAGGAAATATTTAAAAATAAAGAAAGGTAACACAAGAAGAGTAAAAGCACCTTTTCGTTTTATAATTAAAGCAGTAGTTATTTGCAGATAATTTTTAAATTGATTCTGTTTGCTTGAATCCAACTAAGTATTAGAAATCGCAGTTTATATTCTAAAAATATTGTATGTACTGCAGTTAGAGTTTTATTTCTATTGCCTTAAAAAATATGTAATAAAAAGTGCCCACGGTGGCTGAACGGTTTCTACACATGGTTTGATACCTTTTTAATTCGTCCATATCTAGCAATTATGACAGAGATAATGTTAAGACACATTCATGACTTTGTAGGTGAGAGTAGAGTTTCACTCTCTATACGTAAGGAAAGAAATATCTAATTCATATTGATACAAAAGGTGGTGGTACACCACGCAAAACTTTTGCTTACCTGCCTTTTACAAACATCACTCTACCTACCTATATAAAGCCACTGATGATCTAAATGAATTTAGTATAATCTATTTTGCAGTCTTCAACTGCTGCTTAGTGGAGAGACTCAACCTCTTAGCCAAAATGAGTTCGAAAAAATTGGTAATTTTATTATTTGTTTTAATCATTGAATCAATTGTTTATCACTGATTCGAAATTTTTTCAGTTCTTGTGCTGTTTTTTGATGGTGGTTCTATTTGTCAACTCCTTCGTTGATGCAGGCGGTGATAAAGGGTAAGAAAAGAAACTTATTTATCGCCCTGATATTCATTTTGTTAATAAATACAATGCTATAATGTAATCAACAATAATCTTTTGTTTTTAAAATATAAGGAAATAAAAAACTTATTACTAACAATAAAATATTTGAAGATGTTTCAATACACTAATTATTACATATTACTAAGTTTAAATAATATTTTATATGTACTAAACCTTCGGTATAAAATAAAACAAAAATACTTGTTGAAGCTACAAACTTAGCCTTTGATCGAAATAATTGTCGAGTCTCCTTTGACAATAAAAAAACCTTTGATTCTTAGATATTTTGTGTTTTTATTCTCTTTTATTCTATTTTCATAATGATTTTATCATTGAAAGCTTCAAACATTTTTAAATTATTTTCGCAATTTGATTATTAAATTTTTACATAGTAACTATTGCTAGGATATTTAATTAAAACACCACTGAACTAAATAAAATCAATTAATCCAATTAATGATGGCACATATAAATAATCCTCATTAATTGATTAAAATTTAGGAAATTATGTTAGGTGTTCTTTAATTGTCTAATTATTTGAACATTTGTGAATGACTTTGCTTTGTTCAGTCAATAAACGTTTACCTCGTTTCGAATTAGTTATCCTAAGGGTTTCATGATTTGATGGAAAAGATCAATCAAAAAAATCATTTATTGGAACACCACGTATATGTCTGCTACTGTAGTCTTTAAATAAGAAGTTACGATGTCCGTTTTTATAAAATAAGAAAAATGAAGCTATTTTAAACGTTTCGTTCAGAATTTTGTTGATTTCTCTTACATTCTTTATAACTTGATGCTTTCCCATCGTAAGTTGTAGCCGTATTATTATATTAGGCTAAAATCATTCCAAAATTGAAATCCTCCAAATGGAACAATTGGTAATTTCAGAGATTAACCCAGACAAACAAACAAGCACACAAACTTTACCCCTTTATAATATACTAGTTGAACTTTTGAAACCACATCCTATGACCATATGACGACCAAATATTGATATTTAAACATGCTCAACATGTCAAAATGTTCCTGATTTTACATTAAAAATTCCAATTAAACGACAACCTAAAAATTGAAAGTAGGCTTGTTAGTTAGTTCCAACCTTTAATTATACGTATTAACAATGAGCATTATTTTGTATCGTGAAAGGAGATAGCTCCATGAAATTACCTTACAAACTTTATACTTTATTGCAAGAATTCAAAAGTGTGGGTCTGGAAGACGCCATACGCTTTCTGCCACTTAACAACAATTGATTGTTCAATTGTTTCGAAATCACAGCATACTCCAACTGCAAAAAAGCAAAATATTCACAAATTGTAAATTTTCTCAAAAAGTATAAACAAAGGTATACGATAGTCCCATATTCATAGACGCCAAAATTCAATGAGGAATTAGAATGTGCAGTCAAAAATGGGTCATTCCATTAAAAAAAATTAACTTATGCTGTTTTGAAGTTGACTAACTTTGGCCGCAAAATTTGAACACCCTGTTAAATTTAGTTGAAAGCCACAATTTTTTTTTCGATAATGTGAATAGTTGTAAATAATTGCTACGAGTTATAAAGCAAAATCTCAAAAAATAATTGAATTACGGTTTTTTTAATGTTAACGTGCAAATGTCAAAAATTTTGAAAAAAATTGAATAACTCAAAATCCAAAAATATGCATGAATTTAAATTTTCTATCGGAAAATGTAAAAAAGTATGTAATTCTATTTAAAATAAGATAGTTAACATCTACTTCCGGTATAACCGGATGTAAATCGAACTTGAAAATATTTTTAAAATAAGCGGAATAAACAACAACCAAATGAGCCCAAGCCCAAGTTTCAGAATTGAATTCATTCTACCAATTCATATACTTCTAATAGCCCATCAATTTGAAGAACCCTGTATACTTCATATTTATCATTGTTTACAATCAAAATTAATGTATAGTCATATATATATATGTAGATTGTATAAAATAACAAGTTTCGCACATGTCGACAGTGAAAACGTAATCGTTAAAACGTTGACCTGTCGATAGATTGTTATCTATTTCTACTTCCTGAATGGGTTCTTCGGTTGTGTATAAAATCTATTAATAGTGATACAATAAGTGAGAGTAATCTGTTGCGAAATACGTCGGCATTCACTTTGATTACGATATTATCACAACTTTTAACGACGAATCAATTAAATTTATAAACTGTTATATCTACCTTTTACCTAGGGCTCTACTCAATTGAAGTTGTTTTAAACAAGTGCAGGTGTAAGAAAAATTGGCTCATTTATGGAACTTAAATTTATAACTTATTACTTCCGGAATATGCAATGCAAAAATTTCTACAACATTCGAACCTTTTTCCGAATTATCGAGAAAGTTTATTGCAACATTATTCCTTCAACTTTAAGTGATATATTTTCTCGAGAGGAAGGTTTAGTGTCGACCTTATACAACTTTATAGAGTTTCATACACTAAAACTTTTCGAAATAACTACCTTACATAATGGTAAAAATAGTAGGTATTAAAATCTGCATTCGAAAGATTTAGTTAGACTTGTATTCTCCAAGTTAAAAAAATATATAGATCCCATATTTAGAACTACTAAGTTGTAGTCAGTAGTCAATCTTGCGTCGGTATTTTTTACCTAATCTAATCTAACCTAACCTAACCTAACCTAACCTAACGTAACCTAACCTTATGTCCGGCTCCTCTGGTCCAAGTTTTGTGTGGTTTTCTTGGATCATTTAGGCAAATGCTGGGGCAGTAATATTCCACAGATAATCTTTCACTTCTTTTCTGTCTTCATTTCGTCCGTCTCATCTTTCTATCCCTAATCACACCATCCACCCATTCCTATGATTCCTGCAAGGAGGCTGAAGAGGGCCTTACGCCCTACCCTCCGGCTTTGCACTACAGTGTAGGTTGGAGGGACTGCCCGCCCACCAGCACAAGTAGCTGGTGGGAATGAAACACAATAAAGTTTTTTTTTACTATTACTAAGAAATGTGGCGTGTTCAAAACAGGTAAAAGTGATTACAATAAAGTTAATTAATCAATTGCGTGTCGTACTCACTGAGAAACATGGTGAATATTTTGTGAAATTCAACGTAAAGTGGATTATCTATTCATTAACGCCATAAAAGTAATCAGATTGTGCCACATAGTTTAATTGTTGTTTATTATTATTTTTTTAATTAGTAAATTAATTATTGTAATTTTACTGTTACAGCAAGCATGTCTACGTCAAAATAAAATACCCTGTAAAGGAAATAAAACACACCCATACCATTTACAAGACTATTCATCACTATCCAAAAGAAGAACACGATGAACATGATCACGGTCACGAATTTCACGGATGGCATGGATAAATTTGATGCATCATACCAGAAAAGTTTCCTAAATAATAGCTTCTATTGTATCAATATGACGCTCAATTTATCGATCTAGTTTTTACAACTTTTTCATTACTAAAACATTGTACTATAAATTTCACGCAAGTGACCATCGAAAAATTAGAAAATTGTTTGAAAACTGCGTAGTGTATAGAGGGATGTTTCGGGAACATATTAATTTTACCTCCTATTTTTATGGTAATTTCTTTACCAATTATTCAGTATTATGCATCCAGTAAATAAATATTTAATTTCTGATGTCCAAACATTGTTAGAAGGTGTATTTATAATGTAATTGAGTATCGCACACTCCATTTCATAAAACAATAATATTATCAAATGGTATAGAACATTGTTATCTGTGATTTGTTACCTTTGTTGTTTGTTTTCTTTTTGTTAACTTTGTAATATTAAATTATACGTACAAATTTCTGTAAGTGAGCAACAATAAAAATATAACTGATATACATATATCAAATTTTTATTTCTTCCTTAGGTTATTTAACACATGGGCTGAAAAGTTCCGGGCCTAACAAAGAAAACGCGTTTTGTTTTGTTGAAAATTGGGTTTATTCATCAACGTAATCTCCATCAAGAACAACATAATCATTCACCACTCTAACATTTCAATACCACTTTTATAGAACAATTTATCTTTTTTCTCAAAATAGGCCTCAGCCTCAGCGTCAGCGATAACCTCTTTTCCCATCAAGATGCAGTGTAAAATTAGAACACGAAATTCGTTTAGATCCATTTTTTTGAAAATAACAAAAATAGCTAGATAAAGTAATTCTTAGCACAATAACTCACAAATTAAGGAATAGAATGTCATGAAATTTTAACAGCTGTCTTTTGAAGGTTAGTACTAACTGAAAAAGAGGTGAATACAATAAAACTAGCGCCATCTATGTGTTAGAAAGATTAACGTGTTCGTTAAGTAAAGAATAGCTGGAAATCTACCACCTTCGAACAATTACATGTCTAGTTAGTGTTAATGTTAATTTTTTAGTAAATTTATTTGTTCAAAATCTTAATGTTTGTTCTAATGTAACGTTAGTGTTAGGTTAATCTGAATGTCTAGTAAGACAATAATGTCCTCTTTTAATCGATGGTGACATCAAGGATAGAATATTTGGTTAGAGGGAGGAGAGGGTACGAAAAATGTAAATATCTATATTTATTTTTATATTGCCTTGACAACCACCACGACCATAGCTAACTTGGTTGCTACCCTCATAAAAACCTCGTTACATTCGGCTATTCTGAATCGGATTCGCAGATCTTACGCATTCAACAACAACTTCCTTCTTTCAATTTTTTGCATGACTTCCCCTTTATAAATTTTCTGTTCATCAACATACTCATTAATATGATCATCATCGTTTCTTGATACACAAGTCTTATAGGGTTTAAGTTAATCCAATTGATCGTTTATTTTCTCCTACAAGCCCATCTCATAGCGTTACAGTCATCATCTACCAATATTTTCCTTTCCTGTCACGTCACATTCCCGTTTAATCCTGGATCTTGAATTTGTCTTTATCCTGTCAAACTCTTATCAATTCAGTTCAAATCAATCTCTTTTCCATCAAGTCAAACTCCTATCTATTAAGTCAACCTCATTTCTATTTTATCAAACTCCTTTCTATCTCCTACGTGACTTCGTCATTAGTCCCATAAAAACCTGCATATATTACTATCTAAAAAATAAGAGGTTTTTCACCTACTTCACCTGAATAGAAGGGAAAAACACAAAAATATAAACATCTAAAAGAAAACCGTAATTGACATAAAGTCCTCTGTTATTCCACTAGTTGCATAATATAAACTATTCTTGAGCATAGCTTTCAATTCATATATTACACTTGCCACTGAAATATTTCTTAAAATTCTTTTATAATTCCTCACTTGTAACTACTCTGTTTGTTGTTGGGTGATAATAATAATAAAATATCTTCTATATATGATTATATAGTTAAGTAAAGTGGACTGTATTTAAACTTAAACAAAAAAAAATAAGAATTTAACAAATATAGTGATTTGCCTCCTACGTCGTCTTAACTGCAACTCTCGACTGGCACTAGCCAATTGCTCTCACGAGCAACCCCCGAACAAGAGGGATCGATATTCAATCAAATGGTATAAGAGGGGCAAAACAGAACATACTCTATAATTTGACTGTTATGAAATAGCATACCTTTTATTCTATTGTGACGTGTTCAATCACGAAAACACAATTAAACGAAGGAAAACAACGAAATTTATTAACAACTAAAATTAAATTAACTACAGTTCTGATTAACACAAGTCTACACAATTTTTCACACGAGTAAACCTATTTCTTCCGTCGCCGTATTCTTCGCCACTACTTATACTCGCGTTCCACTGCCGCCACTCTATGACAATCGCCTGTCTATCGCTCCTGTCACTTGTCAACGCACGATGTAAACAAACTGACTCGGTCCTCCCAGTGCAGTCACTTTTATGGTTTTCAGAATTCCTTCTAGAACGTTCTACAACCTTTTCGTGTTACTATTGTCTTTTTATTGATCGTTGCTAGAATAATCCAGACGTATCTAGGAAGGCCTAGAATATCCATTATCTTTTCCAGGAAGGTGTTGTTAATTAGGACTGAACCAACACAAACCGCACGTACAGTTCGTGACACTATTGACCGAGCGGCATGGTCTAGTGCTCTAGATCATTGCTTAACATTCGGGAGGTCACCGGTTCGAACCCGGGTCCTGTTGCTCTGGTCCAAGTTTTCTGTGGTTTCCTTGGATTATTTAGGCAACAATATTCCTCAGGTAATCTTTCACTTCTTCTGTCTTCATTTCGTCCGTCTCATCTTTCTCTAATCATAATCATCACCCACCCATTCTCACGATTCCTGCAAGGAGGCTGAAGAGGGCCTTGCGCCCTACCCTCCGGCTATACACTACAGTGTAGGTCGGAGGGACTGCCCGCCCACCAGCACGAGTAGCTGATGGGAATGAAACACAAAAAAGAAGGGGGGGGACACTATTGAAAAACGGTCATACAGAAAACTGAAGAGAGTTTTTAAGCATTACTTTGTTTGACATGATGTAATTTCTGATTAACGAGAATATGATTTATAGTTTTATTAGTTCCATTTGTTTAATTGAACCATTTAGAATTTACGATCAGTTTGGTAAGAAATTAACTGCACCACTTTTTGGTTTTTAATAACAACTGATGGTATAAAAATACCAAAACTAGTTTATTAGATATATATATATATATGTTTTTATTCCTTAGATTACGGATTTTCATTAAGTAAGTGTCGAAACTATCAATTTTATACTTGTTCGTTGAACTTGTAGAAACATAATAATAATTGCGTAAAATACTTTAATTGTTTATCAATTATACGGCTCGGCGCTTTCTAATAGTTTTTTGTAAATCTGTGTAATTATAATTTACTTCAGTTAAAAATACTTAATTTATAGCGCGCATAAATTAAGCATTCAAGTAAGTGCATTTCATAGAAAACTGTTTTGCTTTCATTGCGAACTTGGAGTGTTTAGAGAAATCAATTATTCCCCGAACACTAATGTTGGGAGATGTTTCGCATGTAACGCGTCATCATTCGTTATAATTCTATATTAGTTTTAAGTGGTAAATGTCATTTAGAAAAGGTTGTATCGCAGGGCGCACGATAGAAAGAAAATTTCTTATGAATAAATGGTAAAGTAGCAGTGAAAGTGGATGATATACTGGTAAATTTGATACGTAGGTACTTAACAGAGACGTGATTATAACTAGATTGCGCCTTGCGTTTATAAAGTGATACCATTTGGGTAGGCAACACATTTTGCTAATTAGGGGACAGAAACGCGAAAATTACTAAGAATGCTCGTAACATCACTCAGAAAGTTTGAGGCAGTTGAAGTGTTAAGTGTAGATATTTCAAATAAATGTTGTGCGACACTATTTTTCTTGTACATAGGGTATTGTGAACACTTTTATAAACTATTTTTTGTTAAAATAATATAAAACTAGCCTAATATTAGAACAATATGGTTACATATTGTTGTGCATACGGTTGCCGTGAAAAGAGTTCTAAAGGTTCTTTCACTTCATTTCATGTGTAAGTACAATTTAAACATAAGACACACTGGTACATTTGTAATTTATTCGAAGGTTCCTTAAGGATCCTGAATTAAAGAAAAAATGGTTGAACGCAATAAGGCGTGAATGTTTTACACGGTCAAAGTATTCAGTTGTGTGTTGCTTGCAGCAAACATTTTGAAGAAAATGACTTTTTAATATCAATATCCGTGGGAAAAAGAAAATTAAAGCAAAATGCTGTACCTAGCGTTTTTGATTTTCCTCAGCATTTAATTAAAAAAGTAGTACCTCGACGCAACAAACGAAGTATTTTGTCAAAGGAGCAAAAGTAAGCAAGTAATTGAATGAGTAACATTAAGATAAAGAGTTAATTTAGTTTTGTTCTATAATAGTACCATAAGTACGGAGTTGCCGTCAATCCCGTCAACTTCAAAAGTACATCCTGAAAGGTAAATTCTGATTTTGCTAAAAATCAGTAATGCGTTCAATTACGTATTAATTTAGTTTTTAACAGTTATTATTATCGCTTAGGTTTTAATGTACTGTGAAAATTTTCCTTAACTCTAGGCAGCATGCAAGGTGAATGTAGGTATTTTTATTAATTATATTTATATTTTTGTATGTTAGATATATTCAAAACTTTCTACTAAAGGCTTAAGTTTATTTTTGTTGCTTATTATATTTTGTGTATTATTAGTCATAGTTCAGATTTACTTCATAAACATGTTTTAGGTTCTCACATATAACATATATCTATACTTAATTTTTGTTCAATCTTATCGCTTAAGACGTTTTTCTTGTCTATCCGTCACCCTAAATTCATATGTCTCCTGTCGCCTGCTTATTATACCTAACCACCTATCCATGTCAATTGACACCTCTGGCATATCTTTCTTTAACTTACATCTTCTCATACTTCTTTTCTTCTCATGATTAACATACTATTTTTCTAACTTTCCCAACAGAGTACACATAATGAACGACTTCACATACCTTACATTATTATCAAATTCAATACTACCAACTATTATTTAAACCATAAAATCAGACTTTGTAAAATACATCTAAATAGTAGTAGTAGTACCGTTAATATACATCATTCTAATCACAGTTGTCACATCTTTTCTATCAAGTTCATACACTAATTTTTTACATAACGAGAAATCTACTTGCGTTACTAATTAACTTTATTTTCACTTATAGCACATAAATTATTCTAAACAACAGTATTATTCTTTTTTTAAGAAGTTTATTTATATTTTCAATATATTTTGTTTGTATGTTAAATGCTATTATAAATGATTTTCAATCTTTAAAGCCCGTAAATTTCCGTTTAGCGCATGGGAAACTTAAATATGTGTCCCCGAATGAGCATTGTTGGTTGCATACCCAAAGTACATCATTTTCTAGTACAGAGAACATTGCTTACGCTCGGCCCATATTATAATCACGTCTCTGGTACATAACAAGAAATTGGTTCTGGTAAATTGATCCAGTAAACAATTTATGCTGTAGGTATATACGTATTTGCGGTTAGTAACGGTCGAGTTTTCTCTGATTACATTTTGCGTCTTAAGGAATCCTATGTAGAAGAAACACATTAAAGTCAGGCTTCCGGTCAAACAATTTGCTTCAGATATTCGTTTTCGGATTTCCGTAATGCTCCACCAATAATCTTCTTGGTTGATTGTATCGTTTAATGAACAATTATATACCACGAATTGGTCATTTCATTGTCGTTCACTGAACTGCGGTTTTGAGAAAAATCCGGCAAAAGTTATTTAAGTAAAATCAGAACAGAATTCGCCTCAGTCGATACTTGACTTTTATCTGAAATTAATGATGTTCGAGAGGTATGAGTTTTTCTTGTTTTTGGTGGTATTGGTTTGTTGTGGAAACAGCGTCGGAAAACGGTGAGAATATAAGTAGATAAACGAAAACTAAATAAAACAAAAACAAAAGAGACTCACCCCCTATTCATTACATAAAAATTTTAACGAGCGGACACGTGTTTCATGTGGGAAATCTATGTCGTGTTGATAATTCCTACATAAAAAGTAGGCGAAACACCTGTGGTCAATAGGGGCGTGTCTATTTTGATTTTATTTATTTATATTTCACGAAATTTTGGAAGTTCTGCTTTGTAAAAATAGCTTGTGTGAATCATTCCGGAATTTCTGTAGTAAATAAAACCAAATATACATGGCAGGGAAATAGCATACATATATTTCTTTGCAAGGAATGTTGAACACTCAGGGGTGCACATAGAACTTCGTGTGACAGGGTTTGAAAAATATGGATACATAGACTTTAACATCCTTTATTTCGGATTTTACCAACTTGTATTATGTTCTGAAGCCTCGGTTAGTATGTAATAGAATAACATATTTTTTGTATAATTAATCGATGTGTTGATCGGAATTTAATGAAACATTTTTTAAATAATAATTAGTTGAAATAAACACTTGGTATAAGTTTTATAAAATTTTATTTAAAAGAATCTTAACAATTGTTTTGCCTATGACGTCGTTTTGAAAAGGATAAGTAAATGGTAATTACTAAGGGTTGAAAGTTGTTTGTTATATTTATGAGATTGATTTCAATACGGGGGAAATCCCAAATTCCAGCTGGTCGTTACGTATTTGTTGGTTCAGGTACTAGGCTCTGCTTATCGCTAGTACTTCAAGTTTGTTTAGCTGTTGGCTTTTATTGACATTGTATAATAATTCTACATTTTCTGAATTTAAGGAATGCTTTTTCGCTATACAATGTTCAGCAAATCATGTACATTTTTTGTTATTTTCGATAGATTTTACATGCTCATTAGTACGATTTTTTAAAGCTCGACCAGTCTGACCAATATAAAACACATTACAGTTTTTACATTTGACTTCATATATACCATTTTTTTTGAAATACATCTATTTTTTCTTTATTGTTGACTAAAAGAGAACCTAAATTATTTTTATTTACACATATTGAGATTACATTGCATTTTCTTAGTCTATGACAAATTTGTGTGCTTACGTTAGGTATGTAATTAATTAAATTATATCGCAAGGTGTTTTTAGTTTCTGTAACTGCGTAGAACTTTGTCATAAACGAAGAAAATACAATCTAAACTCAATATGTGTAAACAAAAACAATTTAGATTCTCTTTTAGTCAACAATAAAGAAAAATCCAAAAACAGAAGGTAATAAAATCCTTTTTCGTCTAATTATAAAGGATCACAGATCCCACATTTGGAACGCGTCCTACACAGTAGGCACAGCGCACCGAAAGCCGTAACCCACGACTGGTTTCGACCTATCAGGTCTCATCAGATGGGCGCTGGCAGAAACGCTTTTACAAGCTACATTATAAATATAAATATGGAATCAACAGAAACAACCACTTCGAGGGTTAATACCCCTACCAGCATTGAATTACACTGTTGATTCCGAACGATTATTAGACGAAGATAACAATCCAAAAACAGAAGGTAATAAAATTCTTTTTCGTCTAAATTTTAAGGATCACAGATCCCACATTTGGAACGCGTCCTACAAAAATATATGTATTTCAAAAACATGGTGTATATGAAGTCAAATGTAAAAACTAATGCATTTTATATTGGTCAGACTGGTCGAACTTTAAAAAATGTACAGGAATTGCTGGACATTATATAGCGAATAAGCATTCCATAGATTCAGAAAATGTAAAATTATTACACAATGTCAATAAAAGCCAACGGCTACATGCCAAATCCTATCATCAATATTCACAAAAATTAGCGTCATCCCATTCAATGTTACATAGGTTGTTTAATGTTCCTTCATCTAAAGAAAACTTCAATACAGAATTAAACAGAATCTATGCAATAGCAGAAAATAGCAAAAATTTAATTACAGGACTTCTAAATAAAAAAAATGTAAACAGAAAAACGTTAAATCTGGTTTACCAACATAATAAACAGAATAAATACAAATCATTTACTTTACTCACATTTTTTGGCAATATTTCTAAAAAAATTGGGAAAATATTAGAAACAGATAGTGAAAGTCCAGTTACATACAAAACAAATAATTATTTAGGAAACAAAATTAGAAATAACAAATATAAAACAGATAAAAACTCAAAATTAGGAGTTTGCAAGTTAAAATGTGGAGATTGTGCAAAGGTCTACATAGGACAGACGGATAGATCTTTTCAAGAAAGAATAAACGAACACCTAAAAGCCTACTAACAACAGAAGACACACTCCACCTATGCAGAACACCTGATATCTGAATTTCGACAAATTTTTGAAATTCTTCACACTATTAATAAAGGTCAAAAATTAAATTTGTTTGAGATATTAGAAATTAACAAACATAACAAAAGTAACATTATCTTAAATGATCAAATAGAAGTTAGTAAATTGTAAATAAAAACATACCCCACCCTAGATTTAGTACCTATTTAAGTAACGTAAAATATCTTATAAGTTGGTTTGTCATCTCGCCTGATGAAGTTACTGTGTAACGAAACAATTGTAGCGAAAGCAAAATAAATCACTTGAAAATTACCAAACCGAAAGGTCATTATTATTATTAAAATAAATAGAGTGATGGAAGTTACATCTTCGTGTCGTTTTCTTGTTTTTCAGTGTTCATTTGAAGATAATAGTTCCTCATTTGATTAAACAACACACCCATACACATACGGTTTATGTTCATAAACCAAAACCGAATTATGTTAGACCACCCATTTACCACAACTATTATAAACATCCCTACAAGTATAGTACAATATTTGGGAAGAACTATTTAAGGAAACCAAGTCCGCCCAGATACGCTCCAGATTATCCTACAACAAAACTAATACCTGTGGTATCAAAACCTATATTTGTAGTCAACTCGAGGCCAGTAGATGATGGTATAAACGATTTTTATTCGGTTTCTGAAGACCCACATCCTGCGGACGATGAGTTCGAGAAAATTATAAAACAACACAAATATAAAGACATAAAGGATTACAAGAAGTTCCACAAGAAAGAGGAGTATGATCTGAAAAAGGGAAAAAACTTTGAACGTCATCATAACAAAGATTACGATTTTGGGCACGAGCATGGAAAGCATGGAAAGAATGTCTTTGGACATGACGGACATTATGTAATAAACCACGGAAAATTACAATCAGGTGATTACAAAGTTAATCCAGACTTGGTAGTGTTTACAGAAAAGTCTCCAATTGGTATAAGTGATCCTGAATTTAAAAATTCATTAGTAACGGGCGTTTCTGAAGGTATAGAAAATAATCATGGATTTGTCGAAGAGGATCCGATAGTTGATAAAAACAATTCAAACGATTACGTTCATGACAGTGATATTTTTCTGGATACTAATCCTCTTAATGTCGACAGTTTTAAGAATAATAATGTAGAGTCAGATTATTTGGGCAGTCCACTGGATCCAAATAATGACGAGGGTTTACAACAATACGAAGTAACAGAAAATTATGGTGACGAACAAGAAAATTCCGTACCAGCTCCAGAAGAAGAAAAAGTTGACTTTAAAGATGACGATCAAATAATTGCTGTAACTGATCAACCCCATGTTTCCGAAGAAGAATTCCAAAAGGAGCTAAATGAAGATGGAATATCTGAAGGTCAATTGTTGAAAAGTCCACATGATCCTTCTGAAAGCAGCGAATGGTCAACCAGCTATGATACAATAAAGGACGAGACCGTCAAGGATATAGAAACGGAAGTGAAGGAACCTGAAATTAGCAGAAGCGACAATAAAAACAATAAAGTACATAAGAGTAATAAAGTTCATAAAAGTAACATTCGTAGCGTCAATCCTAATCAACAGGATGATGGGTTTATGAAATGGGCAATCGATAATGGAGCTTTTGGTTTAGGATACTCTAAAGATTTTCAAATAAATCCTCAACAAAACGTTGTTCAGGGTCAAGCTAGTCAAAAAATATACGCACTTCACTCTCCCTATCGGTATGATTCATCAGGAATAGTTCGAGGTTAGTGGCATTGAATATAGTGACATATATGCTTACAAAGGAAGATTATGGAGTAAACGCCTTAATTAGATAATATACTAAGGTCAATAAACTTATAAATATATGTATATACTATGTAATCATAATTTTAATTACTTTTGTGACTTAATCCAGTGGTGGCACGTGTACATTTCTACTCTTGCCTTCTGTTAATTTCCCAAAATGTTAAAATCAAAATTGATATTATCTTAATAATTAATAATTGTTGTTAATTCGCGAGATCATATTTAATGCGGTCACGTAACCTATATAGAAACAACAACCAAAATGTTAAAGGAGAAAAGTTAGGTACGAGCGACGTTCGGGGTTAAGAGTTAACATCTGAACGGGTGCCAAGTTCCATTTTAGGTGTAATCGAATTACATTCTCTGATATTGAAATTATAACTGGACAAGGTTTATATTTATAACATTAAATGTAATATATTGATTATTTAAACTTGTCAAGCTATAAATTCAATAACATAGAACATAATTACAATATTACCGCACATATTTCACTTTTAAAATTTCTTGTCCTTTTCGCACGTCTCAACCAGTTAATTAATGAAAAAGAATTCGCCCATTTTCTATAATCATTATTTGTATTAAAGTAAATGTTCAGGCACAATATTACGCAGTTAGTAGCAAATTATTCAAACTGGTTGAAGAATCTGTATTGATGACTGAGGTTTACTTTTATGTATAGTACAAATTAATCCTGTCGATTTCTTGCCTAAATTAAATAATTCCAAAAGTATTACCTTAAAATCATTTAATATGGTAACAAATTTCCTTTTTTTTCGATCTTACTGTGCCCATGAACTCATGTAATTTATTTACGAGCCGCTACTGACTTTTCATTCTCTAGCTGTAGTATTGGCTTTCTTAAAAATTTGTTAAGTGATTTAATATTGTTTAATATAGACTGAATTTTACACCTTTTTTATTTTATATTGTAATTTTTAATGTTAATTTTATTGTTACTTGGATAAAATAAAATTGTATTTCGCATTATTCATTGATTATTTTATTGTAATTATATTACCTATACATCTTTACGTATCATTGGTTATATTCATTCCAATTTTTGTCCAATTGTTCATTGATAATGATTGATTATTTAGGTATACATTGTTGTGTAAAGCTTTTGTATTGTACCACTTTAAGATGATTATTAAAGTCATTAGTTATTAAAGAGGTGATAATTCAGTTCTGAAAGGAAGTGTCTATATATGAAAACGAATAAAAAAATATTTATTTTGTATCAAAATAAACAACAGTAGAAAAATCACATCAACAAAATACAGGTAACAAGTTAAATTATAATTAAGAAGACTAGTAGAGAATTCACTGTACATTAAATAATATAATTAAATATTTATATACAAGTTACGAAGTCAGTTCCTTATCATCACTCATAACCTCCTTGTTCCCCTCCATAACCTTCGTAGCCTCCTTCACCTTGGCTTGCGAATTCCTCACCTTGAGATGCAGCGTAGCTACCACCGTAGTCACCACCCCCCACATCACTTCCACCCGCTGAGGCAGCTTGTTCAAGTCCTCCATGACTTCCGTCGAAACCTTCGCTGTAACCTGCACCGGCTTCCATTCCACTTCCGCTGCTGTGGCTTCCAATCTCTCCGACTTCTTGGCCTGACGACGATTCCAATGATTCGGCATGCCCACCTCCGAAACCTCCTCCGAAGCTACCCCAATCATGACCACCGCCACCTCCACCTCCACCGTGAGATTCAACTTCATGACCATCGTCGATTCCACCACTGTATCCGATCACTTTGTAGAATTCCTTGTCACCACCACCATGGTCAACGTGCTTTACCACGGTATGAGTATGGTGCACCGTCTTTACTTTGAATGGTACATGGATGATTACCTTTTTATGTCCCCTGAAAAAGAAGTATTGGTATAAATAAGATGGTCGAAAGTTAAATACATTTACTATGATATAATAAACCTACTTTTCTATAATAAGTATATAAATTAAATTACTGACGAGATTATGTCGCTGTTGCCGTCAGATAGACGGATGTTTTCAAAAGTCTACACACATAAAACACAAACAAATTGAGATTGAACTTCCATTGTGACAACAGAACGATAAAAAAATGAAGCGATGCTAAAGCCTGATTTAGAACTTTATTTTTATTAAATCGTAGAGTAGTAATTGATAACAAAATTAAAGAAAATAAATAAAAAACGTCGTAGTAGTACTCACCCTCCTCCACCACCCGCGGTACATAGTTGAATAACGGCCAGAACAACCAAAAAAGCAATCTGAAAATAAGTGTTCTTTTAATACAAGTTTATTCAAACTGAGGTACATGTAAGAGATTTCAAAATTTGGGTGTAGGGGTTATCAAGGATGATCTATTTAACTAAAATAATTTCAACTGTCGGGCACTTCCGGTTATAACGGAAGTTGATGTCAACTTTCTTATTTTAAATGGAATGGTATATTTTTTACGATGAATTCGTATGAAACATAAAATTTTAAGGTGACTTTGATAATCAACTTGTATGCCTACCTACTATGGGATAATTTGATTTATAGTAAAACGATCGCTGCTGTAATCCAAAGTAAAAAATCATAGCTTCCATAAAAAGGACTTAGTGTTGAACTTTCTACTAATTGTAATCAAGTCCTAAGAACAATGTCATGCCAAATTTCCGAAGTTTAAAAACTTCAAACAAGAATAACTTCATATTTTATTTTGTCATTCGATTCCTTTTTTATCCTCTTTTGATACATTTGGATATTTACTATTGATTTACATATTTGAAAAGTTTTGAATGACTTTGGATTTCATAATTTATGGGATAAAGATGAAATATAAGAGTATAAAAGTTTTTTTTATAAATTTGTTTTTAAATCCGTAGATAATCTCAAACTCTAAAATCAATTATAAAATTCACAATTTAATAGCTGAATTATTTTAGTTAAAATAAATTAATATATATTGTAATCGTGTAGCAATTATACATTTTTGAGTATTGTTAAATGTTTGCAATTTTATAAAATAAAAATAAAAATAAAATAAATTTTTGCTAACCGAATTTAATGTTCATGCAGAAATATGTAGTTAGTATAATTTTTATGATCAATTCTTTCTACATTCACTTGATGGAAACTCATTTTAATATTTAGTAAGAAATAAAACAGTAGAAGTTTCCATAAAATTTGTTTAATAAACATAACAATTGTTTTGCCTAACTTAACTAACCTCTGAAGAAGCCTAAGTTAGGTAAAACAATTGCTAAGTTGATTAAACAAATTTTGTGGAAACTTCTAGTGTTTTATTTCTTACTAAGTATTAATATATTTTTATATCCACAATAATTGTTTACATTCCGTCTTTCGTATTTTTACTGTTTTATTAAAGAAAACAATGTGAGTAAAATTAATGCAAATTGTTAAAATAATTTTGCGGTCCAGTTTTTGATTTGATTTCTCTTTCATCTCTTACATTTAATGCATTATCGTAATAATTAATGTATGTATGTATGTATGTATGTAAATATGTACTTACTGCAAATTTGGAAGCCATTACACGAACTTAATGTAATCACAAGAGTTCTATGTGAGTATCAGTACGTTAATGGTTCATGGTTATTAAATCGGGCTATTTATATTTGTTATAATCGGAATGGAAAAAAGGAACTAGAACACGAAAGGCGCGCGGAAGAAGAAAGGTAGTGAAATTGTCTTTCTTTATTGCACTTGTTTGAGTATTGCGGGGAGCCTTTCATCAATCAATGGTCATCTGTGTATGTATTCGTTTGTATCCAAGAAGTCTATTCCACTCCCTCTAAAATGACCTTCACTAATAGTATATCAGCTTTTGCTTCGATGAATTTGCTTTCTAATAATACATACTTACTCACAGTAGCACATACAAACAAATAATGAAAGTAAAAGATGCGATCGTTTGTACCAAAAAAAAAGGTAACCATGGTACTAGATACAATTATATCCACTTACCTACCTAGACCTGTGAGAGCCCGTCGTTTTGGTACGATGGAAAGAATTCCTTGACCAAGTAAGATGATTGTCAAGGTTCAGGAAAGGTAACAACTTTGTAAACTGATTTAATTCAGTGTCGTGAGATTTGCTGAGAATGCGGTTTCGCTAATCGAATTTGTACAACTAGAAATTATAGTAATTCCTTTTATACATCAGTAATTCTATAAACAAAAGTTATGTGATTTCATTGTTTTTAATTTGGACAGTTGTTGTTTCCATTGTTGGTTTATCTGCATATATTTCTTTCTTTCTGGATAGTCGGTAACAAAGAGGTAGGCCTCCTTGATTTATTTACCATCTGTTGCTAAATATCATTATCATTGATGTTATATTAGAAATAAGTTAATTAATTTTGTATTATGACCACTTTCTAGTGAGAATCTTTTTTTATAAAAAGTCAGCAGTAGATTAATAGTATCCGAATACGAATTAGTGAAAGTAGGTATTTAGTTGCATTTGTGGACTATGTTAATCGAAAGAAATTATGGATTTAAGTATAAACAATAACTGCTTGCATTAGGCAATGTCGTATTTTACGACGTTCATCAAAGGGATAAAAAAAGAATTCCTGGTTTCTTAATGTTGTTGAGGGAAACAATGATTTACAATTAATTAATTAATAAAAAAAAGAAAATGAACAAGATGATAATAAATTAGATTTTCTTTCGTAAAAGTATAAAATGTATATAATGGTATAGCTAAATGTTTTGGAATTTAAAAGGTTTAAATTAAAAATTTTTGATAAGTAAGATAAGATTTTACAAATAAAATTTAAAATCTAATATCTACACGTTTCGGCATTCTAGGTATTATCCTCAATAGCATAGTCTCACTTTCAATACTTTTATATTGGAAGAGTTAGATAAATTTAAGTTAAGAAACAATGGTAATTAGGTGGACAACGGAAATTTTAATTATTATATTAGTAAGATAAGTACAAGTTGAATTTTATTAAAAATGCAAATTAGTTCAAAATAGCAAATATGTTCAATAAAGAGTTGAAGATTATATAAATGGATAGGATAAATTTCCTTCAAACAATGAGAAGAATCAAGAATCAATTTCCCAATAGTAGCTTTCAATGTCAGTAAATCAAATTTCTACGGTGCTGTTGGTAAATTGCAAGTAGCAAAATGGCACCGAACACTTATTTGTTTTCGTAGCTCAATAAAAAATTCGGACGCAACAGTAAAAAAAAATATATTTACAATCTTAACACTAAATAAATACAAAACTATATAAGATTATTAAAATGCAAAATGATGAAGTTGCTTGAATAAAATAAACTGTGAATGCCTGTTTTTGGATGAAATATGCATATTTAAGCGGGCGAAAATAGTGCACACTATAGTACAGAGGGTGTAAATCTCCATTGCAACAGGGTCATTACTCTATTTCAGGTAAATGTACAAGTACCTTTTGGCAAAACCCACTTACCTTAATGATAATGAACTTATCGATTTTGGTAAATATAGTAATAGAAAGGTTTTAATATAACTGCAAAACTACTTACATTCTACGAAAAAGAATTAGACTGAACTAAAATTATAGAAATAGAAAAGTTTAAAATAACTATAACCTAATGAAAATATACAAGTCTTAACACCTAATTATTCAAAAAAACCAAAACAGCTTTAATTGAAGGTACTTATCAAAACGTACCTATAAGATTTGTTACAAACCTTTAGTTAGTATTGTTTGGAAAATAAAAAAATGAAATGTCTATAAATTTTTCATTGACTATTTTGCTTCAGTATTTGTTGTAATTGTCTTTGAAAGGGTCATTTAAAAGGAACATTGAATTTTTGTTCAAATATTCAGTATTGATTGTTTACAGATTAGAGTGGGGAGATACTTTAATCATTCAATAAAAGGTTAAAATTAAGGATGAGTTCCCTTAAAGAAATCTATTTAAAATAAAATTCTGAATATGGTTGGGTTATCAATTCATAGTTATGACCAGGTAAGGAACAAGCCATAAATGAATCTTCTAAGAATTCTTGTCGGTCTTTTTGTCACAATTAGATATCGTTTTGTAAGTAGCCTAGTACTTCTATACGTTGACATTTCTGTTAGTAAAATAAAACACTTCGTATTAACAAACAATTTTATTTAGAGTCAAGTTAGAATCTGCCTTTTTCTTAAAAAAAATAAACTTCTTGGATTTCATACCCAACAGTTACTTGGGCGGGCAGTTCCCCAAGACCTACACTGTAGTGCAAAGCCGGAGGGTAGGGCGTAAGGCCCTCTTCAGCTCCCTTTCAGAAATCGTGGGAATGAGCAGGTGATCCGGTTAGGGAGAGAAAGACGAGACGGACGTAATGAAGTCAGAAGAGAAGTGAAAGATTATCTAAAGAATATTACTGCTCCAGCATTTGCCTAAATGATCTAAGGAAACCACAGAAAACTTGGATCAGAGCAGCCGGACCCGGGATCGAACCGGTGACCTCCCGAATGCGAAGCAATGATCTAGAGCACTAGACCACGCCGCTCGGTGTCTTGATCTTTAAAAGGGTTCTTTTTATAGTTTTGGGGGTTGAAATTCCGCATATGGCGCCAGAAGGCTTGTTTGTACTATTTACTTGTTGTTTATTTAATATGTAATATTAATATATGTATGAGAGGGTTGTGACACCGGGCAGCATGGTCTAGTGGTCTAGATCACAGTTTATCATTCGAGACGTAAACAGTTTGATTTTGGATTAGCTCACGTTGGTCCAAGCTTTTCTGTGGTTCTTTTAGGTTATTTAGGCAAATACTGGAACATTAATTCCCTTCCCTTCTGTCTTCATTTTATTCGTGTCATTTGTTTCTTTCCAACTACCACCTATCCATTCCCACGGTTCCTAAAAGGGGTTGATTATACAATTTTTGTATTTTCTTCAGATAACAGCCTAACAAAATCAAAGAACGTATCGAATTGTTTCAATATCTCGTTTTGTACTTAATCATTAGTATATATAAGCATTTGGTATACATAGTTTTCAAAATAAAAAGAAATTTTAAACCTTTCTGATTTGCAAAATATTTATTTTAATGGAATACTTAAACCATTACATCAGTTAATTTAGAAATTGTACCATATGTAAATATAATTTGCTATGGACAAACAACCATATTCAGATATGGTATTAAAATCGTATTACATGCTTAACAACAAATGCTTTCTATTTGACACGCAGTACATGCAATTGTCTGCTATTTACCTTTTTATATAACATATATGGCATTGTAACATGTGTTCAAGAGAGCATATCTAATTATCATATCATATTATTGTTATCAATATTCTGTGATTTTAATAAAAACTTTCTCCCTGCAAATGGGTAATAGATTAGCGATCAAGAATAATTAGCATAATTAATCGATTTTTCGTCAATTACGCGCAGCAGGAATAATAATTGACTTGCAAATCATAAATTAATGTCATGGTGATTTATATATGGTAAAACAACGATTATCGCATCGTATTAACCATGAAAAAGTCTACTTTTTAAAAACTTTTATTTAGCTTGTTTCATTGTCTATACAATTCAATTTAAAGCCGGTTCCGGTTTGCATCTGTTTTGTACATGAAAATACGTTTTTGATGGAGCCCAATTGTGTTTATAATATAGTTATGTTTATGATACCTTATTAAAATTATTTCATTTGTTAGTCACGTTTGGGATATTTTTAGAAGACTACGGAAAGTCCGTCGATTATAAATATAAATATTGGATGCTATAAAATTCTATCATCTAGATCAGCAACCTTGTAAATACAAAAGCACATAGACCACTCGGAGACGTTGCACCCCCGTACCTTTCCAAACAACAGGGTACCACCTACCGATCTTAAATCTATAAGATATCTTTGCTTTGAAATTTCAAGAAGAATTCATCACCAGAATTTGATTCATTAACATTCCTTTTACCAATAACATTTTTTATCCGTTTATTTATTTACATTAGTTTATATATTAAGTAACATTAGCCTTATTCTTCGTTGTATTAGCTTTTATTTATTAAATTGTTATTACGTGAAAATACATGCGTTTGACTACTCATCTTCGAACTATTCTAGTATAGTAAAGTCACACTAGAAGTGTAAGATAATTAACGCTTTGCACAATTTTGCAGCATCTTTAGTTCTGATGTGACAATACATTAATTACAATTAATTTCTTCTCGCTAAACTTACAGTAATGATTTAGAAGTCGAACGTGTTATATCAGATGTTAAACTCTTTTGCATAAAGGGCACATATATTCGTACGAAACTGTGATATCGCTAGATTAAAACATATACTAAAATATTAATTTGTAGTAAATTTCATGACTCTGGGTACCATTTCTAATCACTTCTACAAATTCTGTAGGTACAAAAACTACTTTTATACTTAATTTTTTAATTATAGTGTACTATTTAGTTCATTTGAAAATAGAATCTTGGTTTTGTTGTTGACTTGTTTGTAATAGATCTGTTCTTCTCTAATAACTCATGCTAAAAATATACTGCTCGTATATTAAATATTTGTTCACTAAATCTTAATTTTACTACTTATGTTAGAATTTGTGTGAATACTGATAGGTTTTCGAAGTTAGAGTCTGCTAAAATGAGTAGTGTTTTATTTATCGATCAAATAACTCTTGTTCTTCATCTTGTGTATAATGAAAGTTAATGAATCAAGGACAGCAATCTCTCAACTAAAATTTGAGGTAAATGTGTCTAGCTAAAATAAAATTAGTTAACATATTGAAAAAAGAAGGAATTAAAATCCTTTTACGTCTAAATTTTAAGGATCACAAATCCCACATTTCGTACACGTCCTACACAGTAGGCACAGCGTACCGAAAGCCACATCAACAGTGTAATTCAATGCCGGTAGGGGTATTAGCCTTCGGAATAGTTGTTTCTGTTGATTCCATATTTATATTAATACTTAAAAGTAGTTAATTTGAAGCAACTTCATAAAATATAATTGACTGATTGTAGTATAAGGACAGACTATTAAAAACTTTCGGCACGTATTGGTTAACCTTAATATCGTAATATTAATTTAATTTCCTGGCTGTATATTGTCACATAGTCCTTATAATTTATAAAATTATAATATTGTTTTCATTTATTCTAAAATTGATTTGGATTAATTTACGAAACACGGAAGAATTATTCAAAATTTCATTATATTGGTTGTTATAGATTCGGCGGAATTTGTGAATTTGTGTTGCACGGAACCAACGTATGTGTAGGTTGATACCAAGTTCTAATTGTTGAAAATGTAAATTAGCATTATGTGGAGTTCGATAAAGAGTCAGGATCAACCATTATCGAGGACCGATCGGCGTGGTCTAGTACTCTAGAACATTGCTTAGCATTCTGGAGGTCACCGATTCGAACCCGGTCCGGCTGCTATGGTCAGTTTTCTGTGGTTTCTTTGGATCACTTAGGCAAATGCTGGGGCAGTAATATCCACATATAATCTCTCACGTCTCTTCTGTCTTCATTTCGTCCATCTCATCTTTCTCTCCCTAACCATACCATCCACCCATTCCCACGATTACCCTTCGGCTTTGAACTACAGTGTAGGTCGAAGGGACTGTCCGCCCACCAGCACGAGTAGCTGGTGGGAATGTAACACAAAAAAAGTTTTTTTTTCTTTTATTATCGGGGAGAATAAGTAAGTCTGCGAAGAAATGAAAGTGTCTGCATCAGGGGACGCCGAGTTCGGGAAATCAACCTCTCACAAGTCCCTATCTACAAAGCCTTGAGGAGGCGTTTAGTTGGGAAAATAGACACCTTTACAAGGCCCTTTCAATCACTATGAAATACTATTAATTAATATTCTTGTCTAAATGGAGCAACTTCGATTGGGTCGCTGGTTTATCGAAAATTCCTATGGTATTCTGATGATAGTTAGTTCGAAATCGCGACCTACATCTAATAAGCATAATCTTCTCAATCACTTTTAATTATTATATTATTTTTTGACACTTGGTAGATACACCATTCTTGAAAGACAAACAAAAGCTTTCTTTTTTCTTTAATATTTATTTGGCCTCCGTCATTGTAGTTCTATTTTACTAATGACGGACTTTATTCAATTTGAAATTCATTAAATTGTTTAAAAAAAATCAGTCTGAAATTTGAATGGATCACTTATTTTTATTGTAAAAAATGATGACTTAGTCAAAAATGAAAATTAAATTTGAGGGTTTATTAATATTTATTGTTATTGTAATGTAAATGCAAACTACCTGTCAAGAAAATTAAAATAGGAGCTTATTTAGTTGTATTAAGATAGTAAATAAAGTTCGTTCTACAGGTCACTAAAATGTATTTAGTTCAAGTTCTTTAAATGCTGGCAATATAAAAGTGTGTTGATATATTTTTGTTTGTAACCAGATATAACCGACTTGTGGGACGTAGAAAAAAAAACATAAGCCTAAAATACATTATCTGACACCTGATCTAGAGCGTTCTGATCGGAACAAGTTCTTCGAGAAAAGGACAATCACCTTGAACTAAAATGAAAGTAGAATCCGACAAGCATGACGTTACAATTTATGTATGTATTTAGTTTGTATGTGTTTAGTTTTACTCGAAATAAAAAACTGTATCATGTCTAATTGAAACAGATATGAACGAAATGGTGAATTGTAGGTTGTCGAATAACAAAAAATTACTCAGTTTTAATCAATCGAGTTAAAACTGTGAAAGTACGCTTAATTTCTTTACTTACACGTGCGCGAGAAATAGCATTGAATTAAGAGATTTGGATATGTCACAGCCAATAATTTGCTATTTAATAATCTTCAATCTCGTATCTATGGTGTTGGCGTATAGGTAAGTTTATAAGGTAATTTTGAATAACTTAAGGGTATTTGCCGTTATCACTCGGTGAAACATGATTCAAAACTAAAAATTAAAATTTAAATCAAACAAACTTGGGAATTTCACTTAAAACTATTTAAAAAGCTTGATACGTATTTCGCCTTATAATGGTATTTTCAGGAGTAACAAAAATATACCAAATAACAAACAGCAAATGAATTAATTTATACTACATCCTAAGAGGGTGGGGGTTGAACAATGTTTGGGTCCAATAGGGGATTGTTGCCAAAATCTAGTTGCTCGTTGGTGATATTTTTATTTTCTTTCTTAGCTTTTTCTATTTCTAAAATTTCATACCTATCTAGTATTGAACCTCCTTTTAAATGATGTAATAATTTTATATTGCTTTTATTTATGGTTTGGTTATTTTCAATTAGATGAGTGGCTAAACTTGAGGTATGTTTATTGAACTTTACATAATTTACGTGTTCGTTATATCTGGTTAGAATATCTCTCTTTGTTTTGCCAATGTTCAGACTGTCCAGCTATTTATTGGCAAAACAAAAAGAGATGTTCTAACCAGATACAACGACCACATAAATTATGTAAAGTTCAATAAACATACCTCAAGTTTAGTCACTTATCTAATTGAAAATAACCATAACATAAATAAAAGCAATATAAAATTATTACATCATTTAAAAGGAGGCTCAATATTAGATAGGTATGAAATTTTAGAAATAGAAAAAGTTAAAAAAGAAAATAAAATCACCAACGAGCAATTAGATTTTGGCAACAATCCCCTATTGGACCCAAACAGTGTTCAACCCCCACCCTCTTACGATGTACTATAAATTAATTTATTTGCTGTTTGTTACTTAGTATATTTTTGTTACTCCTGAAGATGCCCTTATAAGGCTAAATACGTATCGAGTTTTTTAATAAAGTGAAATTCCCAAGTTTGATTTAAATTTTAATTTTTAAAGGTAATTTTGTTGAACTATCTCTTCTCACGATACAAAATAATGGAACTACCTCATTATTAAAACATCTAATTAAAGGATGGAATTAACAAAATATTTAGTTAGAATTTTTGATTGAAAATCAGCAACATTTTGACGTGTTGAGCGTGCTTAAATATCAATATTCGGTCGTGGTAGGGTCATAGATAGGATGTAGTAGCGACTGTGGCTAAAGGCCCGCAGACGGAATCAGTACATTGCGGTATGGAAGAACTCCGCGGTTAAAATGTATGTACTATCCACCATTGACAGCTTACTCATCCATCTAAACTTGTTTATAGTGAAAGATTACAAAATGATTTCGTAATAGCAAAATTAGTTATAATCTATAATAGGTACCTATATCATATCACAAATATTTTTGAAGTAAAGTTCACTGTAATTGAAATTACAGTTTTTTATGGATACGAGCATGGAAGATGCTTCCTTAAGGTATCGTAGGTCGGTGGTCACTTGGTATGCGAGAGGTTGTCACTAAAACAACTATTTTCCTTTTTCGAAAACGTATATTTATAAGCAACTATTGGTAACTGAATTAATAAATAATTAAATCAAATAGACAAATTAAATTAAATGAAATATTATAAATCAAGAGCCAAGAGTCAAACTAGGGGATTAATTCGGAAAAGTCCTACCTTATTTTGTGTACGGCTTAATGAAGTATATTCGTTTCTGGGAATTCGGGATAGGGTTACACCCTTTACTTCCTTTTCCCTTGCTTGATGGTCCCCTGGTCTTCCCTTTACGCAGACTTTTAACGACTTAACTGACTTACTTAATCTGCACGATAATGATTTACCGTGGCTCTTTATAGGACCCCACATAGTCCTTATTTGCATTTTCAACAACTAGAACTTGGTTCGTTGTGGTTCCATGCAACGCAAATTTCATTGAATGTATCACAATAAATGTAATGAAATTGTAAATAACGCTTCCGTGTTTTCATAAATTAACCTCAAACAATTTTAGAATAAATGAAAAAATAATTTAAGAATATAAACTATAAACAGTGTGTGAGAATACTATAGGAATAAGATCTTCAAGAGGCAGAATACAAATGAAAACTAAAAACTAAAAATAATTGTTAATAAATATAAATATGGAATCAGCAGATAACATATTAAAAAAAGAAGGCATTAAAATCCTTTTTTGTCTATATATTAAGGATCACAGATCCCATATTTATCTTCGTTCGGAATCAAAAGTGTAATTTAATGCTGGTGGGGGTATTATTAGCCCTCGGAGTAGTTGAGTAGTTCTGTTGATTCCATATTTATATTTATATTTATGATATAGCTTGTAAAGGTCTTTCTGCCAGCGCCCACCTGATGAGACCCAATAGGTAGAAACAGGTTGTGGGATTTGGCTGTCGGTGCGCAGTGTAGGACGCGTTCCAAATATGGGATCTGTGATCCTTAATCAATAGACGAAAAAAGATTTTAATGCCTTCTTTTTTTGATATATTTGTTGGTACTAACTTATTAAAACTTTTTCAGTTATTTTGGAACAACAATTGGACTACCGTTTTCAAATACTATGAGCAATGCATTCTATTTAAAATTATATTTATTAATGGATTTTACAACTGATCTAAAAATATTAAAAACCTACCCTTATTTTTTTCTTTCAAGGGTAGTCAACCCATCCGAAATTTATATTTTTGTTTAACATAAGTAAAGCAAGTTATTTCATCCTTCTTGCATGTAAACGTGCCTTTCAGATAAGCTTGAGTTACATTACCAGCTTAACGCTTTGTTTGACTGATTTATGTCACAAATTACTCAACGCTGATCCTATTGTTATGATAACTGATGCTATTAAAGAGAAAAGGTCTCGTCGAGAAAGGTGGTGTAAAATGTATAAAGAGCTAGGTGCATATTTCAGAAAAAGGAGAATCAACAGGCCGATTTACATTATTTCAACTGTTGTTGTTATATACGTAACTTATGTAATATGATACACAATTGTAATATACCTATATCCTTTTTATATACGATCAGGTAGAGGTAGTTAACAGTAATTCTAATAAATGAGGTGAATGTTCTCATTTTTTCTAAAGTATATTAACAGTGTGTGTTTATTAGTTGATGAAATAAGATTATTTTACCGGTGCACAGATGTGCCACATCTTTTGATTCCTATGGGGGAATCGATGCAATAAACTGACTTTGTGTTTTAAAAGTTTATTACACCTAAACTATTTACAACTATATACACACTAATAATAACCATTATTATGCTTTTGGTCAGAAATTTATCGAAACTACCAGACACGGATCGCGATTTCGCTCTTGTTAGAAGCTGTGATTGCTACTTATTTTTACGAAAAATACTAAACTACTACAGATTATGATTTATTATATGAAACTATATGTTATTAAATACTATATGTTTAGAGAGATCTCTGCTTAACATGTTTGTTATTTAAATCTAATATGATTGAATGATGAATGGATTTTCTAATTGAATGTAAAAAATACTTATTTGAACATGAATTTAAGAACCGCTCCCCAGAGGAGGGGGTGGTTCCGATGCACTGACACTTGAAACAACAAAAAAAGGAAGGGAAACGTAAACATACAAAAATGCAATATTGCAAGCTATGTGTCGATGCATCATCTACGTCCTGGAAACGGACCGATGGGTCAAAAAATTACCCCCAATAAATCTATCGACTAACTTAACACTAAAAGAACATTTGGAAACAAGAAAATATAATACAATAGGGCTAAACGGCAATACCAAGAAGGAAAAAAATATGACACATACAAAAACCATAAATTGTAAAAGAAAGGAACAGACAGCAAATGCGCATGGCAATACAAAAATTACAAAAAATTCGAGAAGTAAAAAATGCATGACTAATAAGGCTTATATATTACAAACACAAAAAATAAAAGAATGAATATATGCGAACAGTGTGTAAAGGTAATATTATGTTGGTTGAACATAAACAGGGCATTTTAAAGAAAAGTATTGTTCTGGACGAACTAGTTGCTGCACTGTTTCTAAAACATGATAAAATAATTTTGAGTAACTAGTTTAAAAAGTGTCGATGAAAATTAAGTGCTGATTAGTTAACAATAACCAGGCTGTATCGTGCAAACCTCGAACGTAACTTAATTTATTTATTATTGTTTCATTCCCACCAGTTACTCATACTGGTGGGTGGGCAGTTCCTTCGACTTACATTGTAGTGCAAAGCCGAAGCCTTGGCTGTAACGCCCTCTTCAGCCTCTTTTCAGGAATCGTGGGAGTAGGTGGGTGGTGATTAGATGAGAGACAGATGAGATTGACGAAATGAAGACAGAAGAGAAGTGAAAGGTTATCTGTAAAATATCACTGCTGTAATCACACTTTTATATTACATTTATTCTAGAATTAGTTACGAAAAATAACTGCTGCCGACAATGAAATTCTCAAAAATTCGTTATCCTTCTTGTAATTGTTGTATTTTAACATCTGGAAAGCAGACTTATTTCGCATCTAAGGAGTTATAGACTGATGTCTTATAAATGCTCACATCAAACCACAATGCACTACTCTAGACGGTTTAGATTTTGTAATTTTGCCCCGAACCACTGCACAATGGATAATAATAACAAACTTCTATGTCAAATAACTTACTTCCGACATAAATTATGTGTATTTTTTTTCTCATTTTTGAATTATAAGATTCGCAAGTTAGTCTAGAAATAACTTTTCAGAAAAATCATCGATCAGAAATTATTTTCTAATTTTTTTAATTTTGAACGTGTATCAAAAAGACATATTTCATTCCCGATAGGTCATTCTGTTAGGAATATTTGTTATATGAAACCAAAAGTATATGGTGAAATTACTATTTGGCCCCGGTTTATTTAAACGTATCTCGTATTGGGTAAAATTTTGATACCATCAATGTTCGACAGTGTTCTACAAAAAACAACTCAAGTGGTGAAACACAAATCGGAATCCAAATTCAAAAATCTACATAAGAAATTACACTTTTTGAAACTTAAACAACATAAATTTGTAAAAATTTTAAATTCACAATATAACACAATTAAATTTACCTTTGAGTTTGAAGAAAACAATTCATTACCTTTTCTGATTTACTAATTATCAAAGAAAATAATCACTTAAGTTTTGACATCTTTAGAAAACCTACCCACACAGATAGATATATACCAGTAGATTCTCATTCATGTAAACAACACAAATTGGCTGATTTTAATAGTTTAGCACATATGTTAGTCAATATCCCGTTAAATAAACAAAGATATCAAAAATAATTTGACCATATTTTAAAAGTAGCAGAAGACCACGGATTTAATAAAAAAGGATATAATAAAAATTATTATGAAACAGAAATTTAAAAAACAAATTAAAGAAATCACGACGTAAACGCACCTTTCTGAAAATAAAATTAGGAGAATATTTACATATCATGAAACTTTACAGAGTTCGTCAAACATGTCTCTAAAGAATTGAATATTGAACCAGTTTTTTCCAATAATAGAAATAAATTAAGCAACCTCTTGGGAAACCTTAAAGACAAGGATGATTTTAAGAATAAATCTGGTATATATATGATCAGCTGTGAGAATTGTGATAAAGTTTATATCGGTTTAACAAAAACAAATATTCATACCCGTTTTAAGGAACATTTTTCTCATTTAAAAAATAATAACACTGAAAAGTCGACCATAGCCACACATTTTTTAAATAGTAATCATTCGTTTGATATAAATAATTTAGAATTATTAAAGCCTTGTAGTAATTACTTAGAACTTGTTACTAGCGAAGCTGTTTACTACAATAAATATAGGAAAAAGCTAATGAATTTCGACATACACCACCTAAATAATCGCCTCATCTCTCTTGTGGCTAAGAATGTATAAATTAGATTAATTTTGTTTTCTTGTTATTACTCAATGTTCAATACACTGAAGATGACCACATTGTGGTTGAAATGTACATATGTAGCAGTTTTAATAAATATTTGTGAAGTTTGACGAAATTTTATTTTTTCTTATCATTATTGGTTATTTCAACTATAAAATAAAATTTTAAATAATTAAATTATTTAACATCTACAAATTAAAATCGTAATTTTAATGCATATGTATTATTGGATTAACAAATATTAAAATAAAAACTTTTAATGGCATTATCATCTTTCAGCGTTAACTAATCTCAAAAACCGTTTAACATACTAAAATTTAAAACTGCAAAAATTATTTATAGGAATTTCCTTTTCTCGGTGTGCACTGTCTTTATAAGGTCAGTTTTGCTAAGTTATTTTCACGACGAACGTCTCAGATGGCATGAATGGAATAAAAAACGAGAGTTTATTGTCAAGGATACTTTCATTTTATCTCCGGGCATAAACTGCCCATTATAGAGCAGCATCAGTGAAAGTAATCGGTAGTGAAAACTGGACTGACTTAAGTTTATGCGAAAGGTGTATGACCCAGACCGGCAGGCACAATCTTTACATAACTTTCGTACCTGCACATAATTTATGTATATACTTGCGGTCGTGTTTATGAAATTGCATTTTATTTATGCGTTATTAATGGACGAATATTAACTGAGCTCCACGACAGAGGAAACAATACTCGTCTGATATATACCTAAAGATATAGCGTGAAACAGATGAGTGAAGTAATAAAAAAAAAAAAAACAACTTAAAAGCACCGCCATAGAATTCAAATATAAATAAGGGATATTTAGTTCTTTGCCAGAACTAAAATAAAATATAAATGATAAAAAAAAACACTTGGTAAGTTTCGCAGAATATTTATTTAAAATTTGTCTGACAGCTGTTTCGAGGTTTTAGATCATTATTAAAGACAGTCTTTTATATTTGAAATTGTTTCACCAAGTACCCTGCGAAACATCCTTTTCGATTATTACGAAAATAAAGTAAAGGCCTTTCTGCCAGCGCCCAAACATTAACTCCCGTCCAAAATTTCTTACCTGCTAGTAATGAATTTGAAAACACATTAACTCCCGTCTAAATAATTATACGACTAAATAAAATGCAAAGATTTCTTCATTTTGTTAATATACGGGGCGATTTTTTATAAACAGATATTAGAATACTTATTAGAAACACATTTTACAAAATCTAACCTATTTATTTTATTTTCCGAGTATTCTTTAATTTTCCCTGAAATAAATTTAAACGACCTTTTAACTTCTTTCCTCAGAGTTCGTCTTTTTCTTTGTTCTTGAACACTGTTGATTTTCATATATTTGTACATTTGCATATCTTTTAAAGCCTTCAGAAATGTAACAATATTTGGGTGAGGGGTTTCGACGTATGCGTTAAACTTCGTGTGAAAAGATTCGTATGTGTTTGTTGTGCGTGCTAAAGATGCTGTATTAGAGTAGAAAAGTAGCGTTTTCGTCAATATACATATTTACGAGATAGTCAAAAAATTGTATTGCTCGTGGCTCGTTTGGTTGTTCTGCTGCAATTCTGTAGCGATTACATCCCCAACTTCTTCCAGCGATAAAAAGGTTAGGGAATGTTTTTAAGTCGTGCAGTATATGTCCGTAAATGTATTTTTTCGGAGTAATAAAGTAATTAAGCGAAGGTATTATTGTATTGCTTGGACGGGAGTTAGTGCAGGGGATTAGTACCACAAGTGGCGAAGAAGGTACATCAATTATTTGGACGGTAGTTGGTGTGCGCCGTTTTTTTCTACATGTAAAATGTTGTACTCTTTATTAACATTATGTTTTTCTTTCATATTAATATATTTAGCCTATATGCATTAAAGGTTCTTAAAATTTAAAAGGTAAAGACGAACAGGGAACTTTATAATTTTAATTTTTTTGTCTCACCTAAAATGAACCAGTTTCAATATATTAACGTGATTTTAATTTTTACCTACTACAGATTAAATCAAATTAATGAGCAAAGAATGACAAGAGTTTTCTGAAATAAAATGCTTCTAAAGCGGTTTTCTATTAGTTTCCAAAATATGATCACGGTACCCAATTTAGGTGGCACCAGTTAAAGTGATAGCTATGCATAACTTAAAATCTTCGAAGCGGGACTGAAAATGATCTTTCACATTTATTGAACACTTGATAATGATAATGAACTTACTTAGTGAATAATTCGGTTAATTAGATGTTAACTTTAGTTATTGAGTAGGGAATTTCCCTATTCGTAAGACATAATATTTTACGAAACAATATATGTAGATAATAATTAAATTGTAGATCATATGTTACTTATCTTACTTTAAGCATCAATAAATTCAAGTATCTTCAAATGACACAAACGAAAATATTGCGGTTCTTAAGTAAACTGAATGTCTTGACCTTTACTTTATGATATGTCAATTTTCATGTTAACTTGAAATTGAATTATCAAATATTCATAAATATTTTATTTTATTAACAATGTTGTGTCACCTTACGAAGGAATCTTCAGACTTTGAAGGATATTTTTATTTAAATAGATAAATACCCTCCAGCTTCTAAAAATAATTTTAAACATATAGGCAACTATCTTAAGTTTTATACATACATTAAGTATTATTTAATTAGATTTATTACCGTATTTTGACTAAATCAGTTAATAAAATTATTATAAACTGCACACTGCTCCCTAATCAATTTTATATTGTGCTTAAAATATGAGTAATTTCAATTTCAAATAATCGAACCTTCTGTATTAGAATACTAGGCGACATCTGTAAGTTGTTTAGAAAGTTTACAGCTTATTGATATTCTCACTAGATAGTAGGAGAATGCTAATATTGGATAAGACTTCAAGAGTATGTGGGTATTTTTTTCTACCAATATTGATAGTATGATAATAGTTTGATGACCTTTTTGAAGTATTATAGCAATACAAGGAGCTTAAACTTATGAAATAACAGATATAAATGCTTTTTTATCATTCAGAGATGAAATCATATTTATCATCGAGAATTACATTTTTTAACAAGTAAATATTCTCCTGAAATTGTAAATTCTATAATTAACAGTTTCTACTATACAGATGACCATCTGTTGTTTTAACTGTATTAAAAATACATACATTGTAAACGGTCTAGAATTAAACTCTCTATAACATAAGTTTAATTTGGGTTTAATTGGTTGTATTTATAAACTATATATTGACTAACTCTCTGTAACGAAACTTCAAGCTTTAAAATTTTCATTTGAATAACCCTGTTCCTCTATTTATACAAAAAATATTTATAACGAATATACAAACATTACCTATTTATGTAATTCTTTGTAGTCCTGAGGAAGATTCATACATTAAAGGCGAAAAATAGGTATTGGTTTTGATATTAAACAATTTTTTATCATTAACATTAACATATTGAATCGAAAATAAAAAACCACTTCGTTTTAACTGCCACATTTTATTAACATACTTTACGTATATTTCATCACCAGTGTTGTTACAATTTATATGTAAAACTACTTTTTGATAATTGTTTATAAATGGTCTTCTTGAGGTGGAGATCATGAATAGGGTGAGGGAAAAGGTTTAACAATGGTGACTCGCTTAGATATAGTTGATTATTGGGTAAATTATTTGTGTTTTTAAACAATAATTTTAAACCACATATCATTGATACACTCTTACAAAAACATCGTATAAGTATATCATTTAAAATATTTTTCCACTTATCAAAGATAATAAAAATAAAGTAATTAAAGTGCTAACATATAGAGGTAAGCCATCATTAAAAATTACTAAATTTCTTAAAGGCAACTATATAAATATAATTTACAAAAACAACAATAACCTTAACAAACACATAAAGAATAATAAAGACAAAGCCGACAAATTTTCAAAATCTGGCATATACCAACTCAGTTGTGGATTTTGTCCAAAAATCTATATAGGTCAGGCGGGAAGAAATTTTAATATCCGTTTCAATGAACATTTTACATTTTATAATAACAGAAAAGTAGATTCGAACTATGCCAAACATGTTTTAGAAAATAATGATATATTTAATTCAAATTTAAAGATCTTACATTTAGAAAATAAAAGCTTAAAACTAACTTTATTAGAATCTAAAGAAATTAATAAATATAAAAACACAAGTAAATTACTCAATGATCAACTAGATCTAAGTCAGTCGCCATTGTTAAACCTTTTTACTCACCCCATTCATGATCTACCACCTTAATAAGGCTATTTATAAGCAATTATCGGAAAATAGTTTTAAAAATAAATAAAAAATACACATGGAGTTAACAAATATTTAATGTTTCCACTATAATTATTTCAGCACACTGTGCCTTCTTCAGGTGGTGAATATATAAACTTAAACTATACTTAAACCAACTTATATACTAAATACAAGAAAGTGGGGAAAATTTACATAAAGTGAAACTTTTTATTAAGTGAAATACAACAAAAATTTCTTTTTTATTATTATTGTTGTTGAGGCCTCTAAGAAAAAGCATCTTAAATGTAAACAGAAATATTTGACAATTGAGAAACTACAGAAATATCGGCTTAATAATACTAATTCATGTCGTGTCATAAAATGTACTTCAAGAGACAGCTCCGTATCGACACGATGGCCTGTAGTGTGGCACTACTAAGGGGTGCTGAAGACAGTTTTACTTTGTTTTAGAAATGAACACGGCGTTTTAATTTATTAAATTACGACGCAACAATTATTATTATCAATGAGATTAAATGTTTAAAAGGGGATAATTTACAACATCAGTTTGATCATTTAGAATTAATCCTAGTCTATTTAATTTATTAATTTCTACAGTTTCGAGTAAATTTAGTTTTAAACTTTTTCTCTCAACATGTAAAATCTTAAAATTGTCATCATAACTATGATTATTTAAAATTAAATGTTCTGTGTAAGTCGACATACCTTTTTTATTATCAAAGAATTTTTTATGTTCATTCAGTCAAGCCTTAAAACACCTTCCAGTTTAATTGTTATACGCCTCATTTGTTTTCTTTTTTTGTAGGGTCTTTATTATTTATATTTAACAACATACCTAATGTGTCATTTGTTTTGAATGAAATAGGCATATCTGTGTATTTGGATAGAATTTTTCCTAACTCATTAGATATATTACCTAAGAATATGATTGAACAGAATTTCTTCGTAGGATTTGTGGTTTTAAGTGGGTAAACTATGTTTAATGTTTTATTATCCATTTTTTGTTCAGTAAAGCCTTAATTAAAGAAGGTTCGTAACCATTATTAATTGCGATTAAATAAATTCGGTTTACTTCTGTGTTAAAATGTTCAACTGACATAGGTACTTCAACAATTTATGTAATCTAGAATGAAAGAAAGCTAATTAATGGGACATAGGGTGGTATGAGTTAGAAACGACTAAAATATTTCTGTTTACATTTACGATGTTTTTTCTTAGAAGGCATCAACAATAATAATAATTAAAAAATTTTTTTGTTGTATATAATAAAAGGTTTCACTTAATGTAAATTTTGTGTCAAAATGATTTCCCCCACTTTCTTGTATCTAGTATATAAGTTGGTTTAAGTATAGTTTAAGTACCGAGCGTTCGAATACGGGTCCGCTGCTCTGGTCCAAGTTTTGTGTGGTTTCCTTAGATCATTTAGGCAAATGCTGGTTACTGCCCCTATTCCACAGATAATCTTTCACTTCTCTTCTGTCTTCATTTCCTCCGTCTCATCTTTTTCTCCCTAATCACACCACCCACCCATACCCACGATTCCTGCAAGGAGGTGCCTTACGCCCTATCCTCCGGCTTTGCACTACAGTGTAGGTCGGAGGGACTGCCTGCCCACCAGCACGAGTAGCTGGTGGGAATGAAAAAAAAGAAGAAAAAGTAGTTTAAGTTTATATCTTCACCACCTGAAGAAGGCACAGCGTGCTGAAATAATTATAGTGGAAACATTAAATATTTGTAAACTCCAAGTGTGTTTTTTATTTATTTTTAAATATGGAGTTACATTACCTGACAGCTTCATGAATTCTATTTTTAATAGCTTTAAGATAAATTGAACTTATGAAGAAGCCACAGTGGTGGTGAAACATATGTAAAGTGTGGAAGTTAAAACTTAGTGATTTTTTATTTTCGATTCAACTTTCTATCCCCAATTTAGCTTGGTTTCGATAATATCATAAAATAGTAGAAGGAAATTGAATTAATTCAATAATGTGATGATCATATTACATTAAAACATTTTTTGTGTTGAATAAAATCAATAGAAAGTAAACATTGTTAAAGTAAAATAAAACAGACAGAAACATTAATATTCGTTGAAGTAGATAATAAATCGATGTGGTTTTGTATTCCGGGCTTTTTGGCCGTGGTCCGTGGAATTTGATTGTTTCAAACTTTTCGTAATTGATGATACGACTCAGCACAGTCACCACTGAAGATGCCGTCAGCGATGTTCGGCGAAAAGTTTGGAACAATCAAATTCCACGGACCACGGCCAAAAAGCTCGGAATACAAAACCACATCGATAGACACCGGCCGTGAAAGCCTAAGAACTAGATAATAAATGGTATAAATTAAAAGAAATTAAAAAGTTCAAGTGCAATGTCATTTTAAAATAAACACGGTTTGGAAACTCAATATCAAATAATATTACGTGACTTTGTTTACTTTGTAAAGGAGCGGAGACGTTTGAAAGTAACTTTTCTTCCTGTATTTCCGCTCCATAATAAAGTGTGAAAAAGTTGTTACTTCAACGGTTGACATAATAAATGCCTGAATTGTACATATAATTGTTTCTGTCAACAAGTACATTCGCACCTGGCCAACAAACAATGTCTTCTTACACCTTCAGTTAGCATATTGCAAAACAAAAAATGGACTGTTGTTAATTAAAACATACCCTTTATAATGTAAACAATACAATATTGTTAAAAGTGTATATTAATACAACGAACGTCTCAATATTGTTGGTGGTAATAGGGGTAAGTTTCTTCAATTTTATTGATGTCTTGTATATACGAATAACAGAATTACTGTATGGAGGGGTTGTAAATTGTGACCTTTATTTGCTATATGTAGAATATAAAACTATTGTTATTAAAATTTATTAGGTGTTTAGCATATACCAAATTATAGTTTTTAAATTCGAAATATTTTATATGTTCTTTGATTCGTTCTTGAAAGAAGCGATCCGTTTGTTCGATATATACATGATTACAGTTGCCACATTCTAATTTGTGTAATCCAGATTTTAGTGTTTTGTCTACCTTACCCATTTCATTTCTAATAAGTAAATCTAACTAACTACTGGTTTTGAATGAAATACAATGATTCTTGAGATGTTTTCTAATTTTTAAGGTGGCATTTTCTAGGTTTATTCATTAATTACATTATTCATAGAATGTTTTAAATTGATAATTATAATAAATTATTTATGTACATGATGTTGTTTACTAAATATCCAAAAATGGTAAGAACGATATATAAAAACGGTTATTTCTAGATTCGTAAATAATTTTTACAACAGTGTTTTTTATAATTTTCATTGAAAGTATTATGTAAATACTATATTCAGAGGTTTTCCGGATATTCTACATCTATTATTTAAGAATTAGATGGTTTTGATTATGACTTTGAACGCAAATATATCGTTAATCAAGAATTAAAATTAAAAGAGAGTTTTGGAAACCCGACTTTAGATACCCTACTCAGCGGGGTAATTGACGTATTAATATTCTAAATTTGAGAAATTTTTATCAAAATGAAAATTTCTGCATTGTAAAGTGTTATGCGGTCGAATATTGTTGATTTTTATTATACTGAGATTATTATTTATTATTTTTTGTCAGTATTCAAACAAAAATAGTCACTATTTAAATCCAAGTGGTCATTTTATTTTGACCATTTAATTTGTTTCCATAATAATATACCATACAACTTTTGTTTGCTTAAAGTCTAATCATAAGGTAAAATAAAAACTATAGATAAATGAGACAGTTGTAGGTATTCAAACATTCTAAAAAATCTTAAATTTGGTCATGATTTAATCTTTGTTGGGGTCGGGGTTAAATGGAAATGATTAGTAACTATTATTAATTGTTATACGTCCACCATAAAAATTTAAATGTCGTTTTCGTAAAAAAAATATGTTATCATTTTCAAAATTTGTAATAGGTACTTATGACAATGTTTAAAAGATTGCGAGCTAATTGTTCCTGTGAAAAGGGAAAAATAGTAAGGTAATGATTAATATTGCTCATAAATATCATTTTATTGGCTTTTGGTATGTAACAAAGACCATTTCCCCATTAGCGTTAAATTATTAAAACCACAGTTAATTCAGGGTTTGTTAAACAAGGAATAAAAAGAAAAACTTTAAACTTAAATTACCCTCTTACTAAAAAGATTATATTCAAACAATATAACTCTATTACCTATTTAGGGAGTATATCTTCAAAAATATAAAAAAAAACAGAAAACAAACAGTGTTACCTTTTTTAAAAGTAATAACTGTCTTGCTAAATTAATTAAGAGCAATAAAGATAACACTGATAAAGGGTTGAAATTGGGGGTCTATTTTCTAAAATGTTGCGATTGTAAAAATGTGTACGTCAGGAATACTGGAAGAACTTTCAACTAAAGGATCTATAAACATTAGAAGAGCTTCAAACAAGGAAAAACGGATATGCTGAACATTTAATTAAAAAAAATACGATTTTAATAAAAACTTTAAAATTCTATATATATCCAATAAAGGCCAAATATTAAATTTAACGGAAAGTATGTTTATCAATAAATATCAAAAACGAAAGGTTCTGCTTAATGCTGAAATTGAAACAAACAACCCTCCACTTTTAAAGTTAAATTTTCATTAATAATGAAATATTTGACGAATTTTTAGTAGGGGTAAATTTTTAAATACATTAATGTGATATTAATTATTGAATTAATCTATACCCATTGTATGAGGTAATCTGTAGTGGGTATAGATTAATTCAATAATTAATATCGTATTAATGTATTTAAATTTTTATGATAATTATTTACAGTAGCACCACCAATTTCTGAAGAATTTGTTCCACCACCCCTTATAGTATTTAAATAATATTTTGTAATAATTTTATTCAGAATTCTTCCACCTGAAGAATTGATTGTGTGGCGAAACAACTGTTATGCTTCACATTAAAGTATTTTTTGAAACTTGCATTCACTTTCACTAGCGATGTTACTGAGAGGTTAAAAATTCACCTGTCGAAACGTCTTCCTGTGTAATCCGTTACTTGAGGCAAATTGTTTGACATTTTTCGAGCATTTTCATGGATTGGTACGTAGCTTCCTTTATTCTTTCTAACACGTTTCCTATGTTATTCAGTCTATCACGCTTTCACTTTTACGACGTGATTTAAATCATTCAAAACTGTTATATTTCAATCGTAAATCACCTGCTAGCGTGAGGTAGGTAATTTATAAGTATTGATGTACACTACTGTTGTCTATTATTTTCTTCATGTGTCATTTTGCTCACATAAAAAAGCTACTATAGCTATATACACGCGAATATCAAGCTGCATACAAACGAACAATTAAACTCGTATTTCATGTAGAAATGCTTGCATACTGTGCCATATTACCTTTCACCTGATGTTGTATGACATCATTATTATAAAATTCAAATGATCGAAGACGCCTTTTGCATCTTAGTTTTGCATTTATAGAAACGGTATTCAAAATACAAATATAAGATAATTTAAGCCAAACACGTTTTTAAGGGTCCGTGTTTCTAAAAGAAAAATGGAATCCCAAAAATGTCATATATAAATGCCATCAACCTGTTAAGGTTCTAACGAAATTTCTTATTGATTGTAATGCTATCTACTTAGGCCAAACTAGTCGTTCTTTAGATACCCGTTTAAAAGAACATATAAATAACATAAAGAAGAAAACATGTAATACAGGTCTCTCAGAACATTTGTTTTAATAAAAACCATAATATAAATGTCAATATTAAGTTAATACGCACCCAACATAAGGGCAAGAAATTAAATTTATTGGAATTTCTTGAAATTAAGAATGCCCAGAAACTAAACAAAAACATCGTCAATAATCACACAGAATTCTTTGTTCAGAATACACCTCTCTTATTAAACTTGTAATAATTATGGGAAATTTTATGTATGTATGTTAATTAGGTTTTCGCTTTTAGAATGGGTATTTAAATAGAATTTCCTTATAATGTAACTTTAGTATTGCCAATGTACTCTTGAAAATGACTTGTTAGTTGAGACAATTGTCGAGTGAATAATAAAAAATCTTGTTGAAACATCTGTTACTGTTCTGTTTTTGATTTCTAAAATATTAAACAAATTAACACTTCGTTGAGAGATCCAACCAGTTTATTCCAACAATAAATCTTAAATTGTGTAACATCAAAGACAAAGACAATAAAATTGATAAATTAGGGGGCTATAAAATAAATTGTAATTACTGCGAAAACGTTTATATTGGCATTTAAGGAATATTTATACCATTTAAAACGCAAACAACCAGAGAAATAATCAGCAATAGCAGAACATCCTATAAAAATAAAAAACACTCCAAAAGTTTAGACTGTTTAGATCGATTAAAATTATGTTAAAGTTATACTGAATTGGTATGAATTTTGCATGAATCTAAACAGAAAAAACTTAAAGAACAACTTGATACACTTAGAAAACCCTCTCATCTTTCTTGCTTCAGAAGGCTGCATTTCAAGCGCCCACCACTGAAGCTAACCAGAAGTTATTCGCGTTTATTTGAATTTCTATCACATATAAACTTATTCGTTTGTATTTTATAAGTAGGTATGTATTAATTTAATAAAGAACTGCTAATACGTCTGTATTTATTTACATACCTTTGTATATTGTAAATATTAAATACATAAATTACTTATTGTGTGAGTCGGTTATAGCGATTGAATTAAGTCACTAACTTCGCCGTTGTCATAACCGGATTTAATTGGGACTGTATTTGATTTATGATCAAAAATGTGCCAAAAATATTATAATGACTTATCTTTTAAATTTTTAATCTGGGCATTAATTTATTTTCATATATTGGATTAAAGAAATAGTTTTCAAATTCGTTATAATTGCAATAATTAAATTATTATTAACCGAAAGTGTTCTTGTTTTCGCCGATAACAATGAGTAAACATTGTAAGTTTTGTAGATGTTGTAAACTTTACTTTTTAATGGGAAATTCACATGGCCAACGGTATACGTTATTGTTTCCAGCTCATTTCAAAGAGGATTTCAAATTTTACGACGTCCTGTGTGATTTAATTACGCTAGTAATAAAATAATTTCTAGAAAGGCATTAATTATATATATTGTTGAGTATTTTCTTCCAAACGTTAAACGGAAAATAGAAACCTTTCTTAAGGCTCGTTAAATGACACTTATAATAAATGTTTAAAATGTTGTATCAAAACATTTACCATTTATGCATGAAGTATTTGTAAAAATAAATTTAAATGGAGAAATGTCTAATAAGTCACTAGAAATTAGCAAACATTTAATGGAAAATTATTAGTATTTTGCTTCATTATATTTTGTTTTTACGCGATCTTACTATAATACCAATTAATAAGTTACATTTATGATCATTGTTTTTTTGGTTAAACAATTTTTGGTTGGTCACTTATCAAACCAACATTGCTTTCAGAAACCCCTAAGCCGAATTGAATGCGGTGGAACCGAAGCTGCCACTAAAACTAAAGATCTACTTGCTACAAAATTGGGGTATTAAAAGTAAACAACCAATCTTGCCACCAGAGAAAAATTGTTGACTGATGTATGTATAAGTATGTATTTATAATGTCTTATTAATTACTGTTAAATAAATGCCATATAATATCAATAAATATTTTTCTTTCTCAGTAGAATAATTTCTACCTATTATGTGTTAGTGGCACAATCGGTTGTACCTTTTCAAAGATCCTTTTTGGTCAGTGGCAAGATCGGTTGTACCTTTTTTGGTCAGGTATAATTTGGTGACACCTCGGGCTACGCCCATTGAATCTAGCGCTTTATTCGAAGTGGCTGTGGCATAAAATGACAAAAAAAGTTGTATTAGAATTACCAACGGCAAACAGCTGAGCGAAATAAATTAATTAATAATATTACATAATGTACACAATGAAAGAAGTTTCAAAATCTTACCTTATATTGGATGTAAAGATATTTTTTTAAGTAGTTTTCTTATTAAGTACATTCTATAAAAAGCAGAATTAAGTCATAAAATTTGTTAATAGTTCTTATTTTTTATAATATAATAAAAATGTTACTCTTTTAAAGTGACTGCTTCACATTTTAATTGTTGTTATCTGAAGTATGTTCATTAATCTGTCTTAGAACGGTGGTGACATTGACCAAGATTCAACTTGATTGCTGATTTTATATGTTTATACGATATGTAGTATGTTTTCTAATTTTTAAAATGAAAGAATTTTTATGCACCAATAAAGTGAAATGATATATTTGTATAAAGGTGTGGTTTGTGAAATTATTACGCGTTTTAGTTTGGTGAAAGTGGCTTAAAGTAACCAACAATATTTATGAAAACGAAATTTAATAAGATAAAACATATTAAATTAGTTAGTGTACCGGTTGACTATAAGAAGGAAATTTTCGGTAGCTACGTCTACAGATAACTTTGACAAGGTGTGTCAAAACTTTCGATATCGAAATTGACTACGTATTTTTATAATAGATACATAAACATATGATGATGAAGGTGTTTTAGGATATCATTTCAGATAATTCATAGAAATTTACATATTTATGCGATAAGCTTGAAACATTAAAGAAAGCCATGATTATGTTAATTTAAATGCTCCTCGAGGCAATATCACTGGACCCGTGTGACGGCGTGGTGTTATTTTGATTATCGAGATGTTTAATGTGTAATTTGTTGGACAAGGGATGATTTAATAAAACTCTTAAAATCGCATATATTTCTTTGCAAAAATAAAACACTAGCCATAAAACTTCCGATGAAGCCATAGTTTGGTGAAACAATTGCAAAGTTATTATTAGAAATCTATATAAAAAATGGAATATATATATATCTAGAAACCACCTGTGACTTATTGAAGACTGCCCAAAAAGGGGGTTGTTGGTGAAAGGTAAATCAAAATTCATCAAGGAATCCCTGAATTTAGAATGTAAATACACAATACAAGTTTGCGAGTAACTTACCATAACCTCACAAATCTGTTAAATTCAATTAAAATCTTATTTTGGTTTATAGGAAACTCCGTGGTTATTCTATAACTTACGTTACGATATTAATACTAACGTTCTTATTTTGTTTTAATGACGAATAAAAAATGTAAATGTGCAATAATAATTTCTTTCTAATTCTATGATGAATGCGAAGCTTGCTGCTCCAAATGCCTCTACTAATAATTCATTAATGAAGCTGTTAAATCAAAGTAGGCTTGTCATAGTAAATACATGCTGACATAAACATGTAATTATTTTAGTTTGCTGACATGAAACGTTGTCTAAAGTTAATTGACATACATGAGAAGGAATTTACAAAAAAGGAGATTTTTCTTCAAGAGATTAAGTTATTAATCCGTTCGTTAAAGAATGACCTTTTTTCAAGATTATGTTCCAATTAAAATGCGTATTAAATCTACAATTTGTATATAATTTAAATTAAAATCGATGAGATTTTAGTTGAGTGTCCTTTATTATTTTATTATTACGAGAACCTCAATTTTACAATCATAAAATGGTACTAAAATCGTTTACGCAGTATAGATTTAGTTTAGAAGTTAATAGAGCATCTTATCACAACAAAAATAGAAAATTGTAATGGTGTTTCTAAATTTACTTGGTGTGAATAACTTTTTGTACTCAATGCTTCTAAATTTTAACGTGAATTCACAGTATTTTCGATTCTTCATATTTTGGTATCAATATTTCAGATCAACAAATGTTATAATGTACAAATTCTAAGAATTCAAGTCAATATAAAAAGTGCAGCATTTTGGCAGAAGAATCAGTCAATTTTGGAGTTAATCAAAGGTTATGATGATCAGATGCCAAAACAGTTTTTACCGTAGCATAAGTTTATATAGTCAATATCTATACTAGAAAAGGACCTTGTTGATCATTACTGAATTCCATAATAACTCCAGTTTAAAACAAAAACACACAGTGCCTTCTTCAGGTGGAAGAATTTTACTGTGTGCTGAAATAATTATTGTGGAGACAATAAAAAGTTTTTGCAACAAAAAGAAACATCTGTTTTTGTTTTAAACTGTGATTATCATGGAGTTGCAAGAACTGAATGCCTTATCTATCCAATTCCTATAATAACTAGCAAATTTCTACAGATGGTGTTCACTACGCTGTCTGTATTTATTAAAATGGTTCTATTTATTTCTTAGGTATAATTGTTATATAGGTGTTATGGCCAGACCTTACTAACTTATAGGATTTCATCACATTTTATGGTAGATAATATAGTTTGATTATTATTATAGGTATATACGTAGGTGTTATGTTTCCTGAAGATTTATGAGCATCGGTTTAATGAGGAAATTATGATTTACTTATTAATAATACTCTTCGTATGTAACAAAGATCATTTCCCGGTTATTAAAAGATTTCTTATATATTTCACTTTCACTAGCAAACTTGTTGAAAGAACACAAAATTATTTGACGAAATGGCTTCCATTGCACGAGGCAATTTTTATGGCATTTTGAAAGCAATGTTATATAGATTTCAGTATAATAGTTTCATTTGTTCTTTTCACAGTATTTTCTGCATTTTTTTAGCTCTTTTGCACATTTTTACTGTACTCAATGAACATAGCAGGATTTAAATAACGCATTGATTTACCCTTGATAGACCAATTTAATCTATCTTAGGATTAACCAATAAAGTTTTGGGCTTTGAGTATAGACTATATAAATCTAGGAGAAAGCATTTTTCGGGTTGGATAGACATCAACTGTTCAAGTCTGCCTTGAAGAAGTAATTTGAAAATCTACCAAAACGTCAGCATAAAATAAAATTGTTCGTGTCTTTTTTTCGATTTCGAGAAGGGTTTCTTAGTAACCCAATTTAAGAATAACCTTATGGATGGCACCGTAATAAAATTAATGGGGGAAAATTGATAAGAATTTGTATATGATAACAGCGGACACACGTCATAAATTTATCTTTATTAGGGCAAGTCCAGGAAGCGAATGTATCCTTATTTATGGTTTCTGCACTGTTTTCTTTACAAGCGTTACTAATCACAAAAAATCATGTTATTGTGTAGTTCAGAACCACCCTCAATTGTGTTATAAAACCACCCCCATTTTGAAAACCAACCATACTTTGTCATCTATAACACTTAGGAAGGGACTTACATTTAGATACGAAGGTTATTTAAGTTTTAGACAGAGTAAAAAGGTTATAGTCAGAGAGAAAAAGGTAATAGTCACAAAGTCAATTTTCTGTCCCCTTGCTCTCAAGAATATTCTTCACCAATGCAACATTATAAATAATAATTGTAAAAATTGTAAATAGTTGTCCAGTAGTTAACACACAAAACCACAAAATAAACGTCTATGCGATTCAACAATAATATCATCGCTAACTAACGTTAGTTGTGCTTGCTTTATTCTGACTAATAATAATTAGCAACCAGAATATTGCCAAAAAGGTGCTACCCTGTCTAAAGCCTTGTAGTACCTCGATACGTCCCAACAAAATTGCACACGATGGAAGTCCGAAAGATCAGTTGTAAATAAAAATAATTTAATAATGAAATATTTAGAGAATTTTGTTTAGTAGAGGTTATTTTCCAAACATTAATGTAATATTAATTTTAAAATTCCCACACTCTCAACATATTAGTAATTACTGATAAATACAATATGTGCAGTAATTTTATTAACACGAATCGTGCTTATCAAATTTAAATAATTGATTATAGTAGGCTTTACTTATTGCAACTCGTACATCAAATAAAGAAAACGAGAGTAAAGTTTCAAAAATATTTTTAATTGTTCACCATAACATCTTCACCTGAAGAAGCTAATGTTTCGGTGAAACAATTGTTGTGAATAACTTTACTTTCGTTTTCTTTATTTATCAAATTTACTGTAGGATAACGTCTCCATGGGTCTGCATACACCTTGAAATTTCACATTTCCTGTTAAATAATTGAAATTGGCAATCGACAACCTCTGTAAGAAATACTAAATATGTAACCTGTATGTACACATGTAGAGTTCTGTGTAAACAGAAATGCCAGGTGCGTGTTTGATGGACATCGGATGTTAGAAAGAGCGAAGAACAGTATTGTCCGACGTCGTACATCTTCAGGCAATTTACCGAGAAAGTACTTGGCTGCGTTTTTGCGGGGAGCCAGAGGAATGCGATGAGAAAAGAACAACATTAAATCATTAAAGGGTTACAAGTCGATTGCATCCAAGTGAAAGGAATATTGAACAAGACCGGCTGACGTCGACTTTCTTGCGGCATCCACGTAACACTAACGATAATAATAGTAATAGTAATAATAATAATAATAATATTCCGTGGTACCTATCTGTTATACGTAAAGTATACGCTCATGTGTTATGTATGTCTGTGCGTGTATGTGTTTAACTTCCGACGAAGACGAAAGCGGCTGTGGAAGTTCAAGTGCAAAACTGGTCGCGATTACTTTCTTCTTTCACTGCTCCAAACCTCCCGGGTCACGGCCAGCCTCGAATCTCCCACCGTTTGGGAACTTTATCAGGCGTAATAGCGTGCGAATGGCTAGTGAAAATCCGTCTATAAAACGGCACATTTCGGGAAAGATGATACACTTCACCTACGGATCGCTTGTCGAACTCTACGTAGGTGATCCTGAACCTATCAAGTAGTTTAGTTGTCACGATGAATCGAAATGTTATTGTAAGTTTAGCAGTCTTTTCGAAATAGAGTTCTGTTGTTAAAATCGTTGTTTGTGTTTTCCTTTTTCAGGTGCTCCTTTTGGCACTAGCGATTGTCAATTCGACATACGGAACGTTTGGAAAAGAACAGTAAGTAGATATGTGTGAAATAATTCAAAATTGAGTTTTGCAATTAGAATGATCACTGTAAATATGTGGATTAAACTGATGTTCAGTAATAAGTAGAAAAACAGTAGAAAAAAGATAAACATTGTGATTTGTTTATTGTGTTTTATAACAATGTAGTAAATATTATAATAGAAGTGGCTATATAAACATATATACAGGTTTTTATGAAGGGTTTATTTTATACGTGACACTAATCATAATATGTTTTTATTTCAGTGTCCATATTAAAATTCATCTCAAACCACCAGGACCAAAGAAAGTGATAAAAGAGATCATAAAAATTCATGACCATGGTGGAGGAGGCGGCCATGGAGGTGGTGGGGGTGGATTTGGAGGTGGTGGAGGTTATGGAGGTGGACATGGAGGAGGAGCAACTATAATCGAAGAAGACCACGGTGGTGGTGGATTTGGAGGAGGTGGCGGCTTCGGAGGAGGTGGAGGATTCGGAGGAGGCCACGATGATCATCACGGAGGCGGTGGCTATGGAGGAGGTGGTGGTTTTGGAGGAGGTAGTGGATTTGGAGGAGGAACTGGCATCGGTATAGGTCATGACGACCATGGTGGCGGCGGCTATGGAGGAGGCGGAGGATTTGGAGGTGGTGGCGGATTTGGTGGAGGCCACGATGAACACCACGGCGGTGGAGGATTTGGAGGTGGTGGAGGATTCGGAGGTGGTGGCGGATTTGGCGGAGGTCACGATGATCACCATGGCGGTGGTGGATATGGAGGAGGTAGTGGATTTGGAGGTGGAACTGGATTCGGAGGAGGACATGACGATCATGGTGGCGGCGGATATGGAGGAGGCGGAGGATTTGGAGGTGGTGGCGGATTTGGTGGTGGCCACGATGAACACCACGGCGGTGGAGGATTTGGAGGCGGTGGAGGATTCGGAGGTGGTGGCGGATATGGCGGAGGTCACGATGATCACCACGGCGGTGGTGGATATGGAGGAGGTGGTGGATTTGGAGGAGGCCACGACGATCTCGGTGGCGGCGGATATGGAGGTGGCGGTGGGTTTGGAGGGGGTGGCGGAATTGGAGGAGGCCACGATGCTCATCACGGAGGTGGAGGAGGGTACGGAGGTGGTGGAGGAGGAGGAGGTTATGGCGGTGGATTTGGTGGAGGCCACGGTGGCGGTGGCGGCGGAGGCGCAAAAGAGATAATTATAATTCAAAAAGATAATGGCGGTGGTCACGGCGGAGGAGGAGGAATAGGCGGTGGATACGGTGGCGGCGGTGGACACGGAGGTGGCGGAGGATATGGAGGTGGAGGAGGACATGGAGGCGGAGGTGGATATGGAGGAGGTAGTGGTTTTGGAGGAGGAGGAGGTGGTTATGGCGGCGGCCATGGGGGCGGAGGCGGATGGGAAGGTGACAGATAGTCTTTGCCAATGGTTATTTTTGTGATTACTTTTGTATATAGTTTCTTTACTGCCATTGTTAAGTTGTATTGTAAATATTTTGTTAAACAAATAAATAAATTATGTTACTACCTTACTTGTCTTTGTGTGGCATAACGTTGAACTGTAGTGCTACAAGAACATATGTAAGTATGTTGGCAAAAATCTGAAAGAAAAGAATATCAGTAACTGAAACAAAAGAAAATTTTAGTTAAAACTTAACTGGGCCAATTATGCTTAAATTTATGTCAAAGATGTCATTTGCAGTAAAGGGGCGTTGTTGTCCTATTTTAGTGATAAATATTTTAAATTGGATTGTTTCTTCGTACGTCTTGGAATTTAAAATGCATTGATGAAGTATATCATTCAGTCCAACAATCTAAAAAATGTACATAATACACCAAGGAAAGGTTAAAAATGCTTTGAATCATACCAGATTGTGCAGTTCTTGAGACTTTCTCAAAAATGTGATTAATGCGAACGTATGAAGAACGATACAAATCCAATTAAATACATTTACTAGAAGTAAAGGCTGGTAGGATGTGTTTAACATATGGTAAACAATAACTTCGTACCATTTAACAACAAGTAGAGCTAGTTCAACCGATAGTTGGCAAAATAATTGCGGATTCAAACATTTGTTTACTTTATAAATTACAGACATTATGCTCTCATGAACGCATCTTAAATGTTCTATTCGTTGAGCTTTTGAGAGGCATTTTATTTCAAGTGGAATACCGTGGTCGCCATTACAATATATTTGGTTGAATATACCAAAAGATTTCCATTTATTGTTCGTAATGTCAATATTTATTTCTGGATTAATGGATTTAAAATCCAAATATTTTATCAAAGTCTTTTCGAAACAAGCCAAACAGAACGAGAATATCATGAAAAACGAACTGGTGAACCAGTAGAATAGAAGGGAAATTCCTTGAAGAAAATGATTTCCAATCGACCCGTTATCGAATTCTTGTACTTTATAGTAACATTTGAAGAAAATAAATATTGATAATTGTAAAAGCGTCATGAATACAATAAATACGAAATTACCAGAAAGGACCATCCGTAATTTATTTTTTCCACCGCTGCAAATTAAGTTTTCTTTTTTAATGATTTTGACAAATGAGTTTAACACTTTTGCAAACTGTTTTGAACGAAACAGATTGATAAGGGATAATGTGACAATAAAAATTGAGAATCCTACGTCACTGAAAGCATGTAGAAGTATGGGAAGAGGTTTTCCAATATTCATTTGTAATCGAATTATATTCAGATAGACGAAGAAGCAGTAAACAATTATAAAAATTCCAATGTAAATGGTCCATGGTATTGATAGGATAAACAGGTCGGTTTCTGTCGATAAATTAACATTACTTATCCCCATTATTTGGTTGACCACGAGAAGTAATTTAAAACACTTACAAAAACGTTTTTTTGCCATTTGATCTGGGCCATATAAAAATGGCCGAGGAAGCGACAGTTTTGTCGGTTCCATTATCGTATTTTCTTTGTTTAAAATCATTATGTTCACTTTGGAAAAAATAGTAAATTATTTGCCGGAGAGTTGATATACTACTGTTTCTAAATGCGTTTTCATTTTTGAGAATAGGTGGTTGTACATTTCGATATTATCTGTTTCAATTTATCGTTAGTAAACATTAGAATGTAATAATTTGTGCAAAATAAACAGAGAAATATTAATTTGACAAAGAAAAGCCAGCTACATTTCTCTAAGTCAATATGAAATTATATTGTGCATAGGAACTGGTTTTCGAGGAGTACATTTAATAGATAGACTTTTTATATTTGTTTAATGCATTTTTAATGATGAAGCATGTATTTTATACATTAGTAGTAATAGTGGTTTGTAATCTATAATCAATTAAAGTATAAGATAAATAAAACAGAAAATATATTGGAATAAAGAAACTAGTGTATTATTATAGCATGGAAAATAGTGGAGTGAAGGGGAGGGGGAAGCAGGTGGTGGAGGATCAATGTTTGCAAGCGTTGTTTGATTACTTATGAGTACCTAAATAATAAAGTAAGATATTTAGTTTGTTGTTTTAATGATTTGTTCAAAAGCTTGACACCCGTTAATTTGGCGAGGTAGAGTGGTCTATGCACAATTACTTGTTATTACAATACTATAATTGCAAATGTGCAATAACTATAAGTCTGACAGAATCCTTCTTAATTCTTCACATAATGTGCACAATAATAATAATTACTATTATTTTTATTTTTTTAAAATTATTATTTCTTCCCGGAAGGCCGATTCTAAAAGCGCTGAATTAGCGAAATTTTGAATTTTTGAAGAATGATCTTCTTTCACGTTTTTCTCAATGAAAATAGGGGCATAGCCGAAGGTGCCACCAAATTATACCTAACCAAAAAAGGTACAACCGATCTTGCCACTGACCAAAAAGGGTCTTTGAAAGGTACAACCGATTGTGCCACTAACACCTAATATGTAGAAATTATTCTGAGAAAGGAAAATACTGTATTTGATATTTTATGGTATTTATTTAACAGTAATTAATAAGGCATTATAAATACATACTAAATACATACATGGTGATATTCTCGGATTATTGTTAAAACTTTTGACATCAAAAAATCTGTTTAGACTGGTCTAGTGTATGCAGAACGTAGATAACTCTACGACAAACAATGAACTACGTAGTTGTTCCTATCTAAACTGAATTCACGAATAAAACATCTCTTCAGGTTATAGGTACCAAATATATCGGAAATTTGCAGCATTGGCGCAATAGTGATGAGGAAAAACGTGGAGACGCATTTAATACTATAGCAATCTTGAAATAGGAAATATTTGTGGTTCGTCTTTCTCTCCTTTTGATGTTCTGTTGGAGCTGTCTGTCGTGCTGAAGAGAACCAAGGAGTTCAAAATCGTGATACGTGTAGCAGTTTCGACCGAACGTTAACCAAGAGCATATTTTTATTTGTGTTCTACCAGGTTAGCTACGCGGGTGGTTCAGTTTAACAAATTTATATCCTTATTAGGAAAGAACCTTGTTTAACATTACTGAAGACATTACTGCACTTATTTACCAATTCAAGATATTACTTTTTGAATAATAAATAGACATCATTAGTTAAATTAATTAGTGTATTTTAAAACAATAGGATTACAATATTCGCTCTTATTAAATATCAAATGTGAATTATAAATCTCATGTTCTAATAATTATTTCCTACATATAATTATTTTCACACATGAAATCTCAAAGTATACAGAGATAAATAGGTACCTACACTGACAAACACAAATAATGATTATAAATATGGAATCAACAGCAACTCCCTTACCGGCATTGAATTACACTGTTGATTCCGAACTATTATTAGACGAAGATAACAATCCAAGAAAAGAAGGTATTAAAATCCTTTCTCGTCTAATTATAAAGGACCACAGATCCCACATTTGGAACGCGTCCTACACAGTAGGCACAGCGCACCGAAAGCCTTATCCAATGACCGGTTTCGACCTATCGAGTCTCATCATGTGGGCGCTGGCAGAAAGACTTTTACAAGCTATATAATAAATATAAATATCGAATCAACAACAAGAGCCAGCGTCCATTTGGTGGGACCCGATAGGTCGAAACCGGTCGTGGGATAAGGCTTTCGGTGCGCTGTGCCTACTATGTAGGACGCGTTCCAAATGTGAGATCTGTGATCCATTGTAAATAGACGAAAGAGGATTTTAATACCTTCTTTTTTTGGACACAAATAATGTTTTCTACAATAATGGCTTCCAGCTGGAATATGGAGAATAGAATTGCAGAGCTACCAGAACAAGCGTTATTGATAGTGCCGTTATCTGTAAAAGTAAATAAAAGGGGAACTGGTTTATTAGATACCTTATAATAAAGCCCTATTTAAAATAAGTTTCGATTTAATTTTTTTTGTTAGTTAAAATTTAGCTTAATGTTTCAAAAGGTAATAAATAGTTTCCATGTTGTTATAAAATTGTATTAATTTGATTTACGTTGGTAAGCGATGGAGTTTAGCAATATTTGCAGTTTTTGAAGTCGGTACCATGATTAGAAAATAATAGGATATGTTAAAAATACTGGAACTTCTGGATTACTTTTCGTTTTTGTTTTAAAAATTGTAAGGAATCAAGTAAGCAACTTGATGTTGACTTAAGAGACTTAAAGTCATTAAGAGGCCAAATTGAAAAATTTAAATAGAAACCATTTTTGACTTCTCCAAATGTGGCATGTCGGACTTACATTGTGGTTTACTGTCGTGTATGGGGTCAACGAGTCATGGAAGTCAAACTAAGATCAAATTTCACAGTCAATAATTCCTGATTTCTTCCATGGGGCTACCACATTAGGAAAATAACATGTACAAAATTTATTTGTTCTTGGCTGTTGTACTTAACCTCGTGGTAAGCTCATGGTAAAGAAAATTAAGTAATTAAACGTAATCACTTAGTTTTAATCGCGGTAATAAGAAATCGGGAGGTCACCGGTTCGATTCTTGTTTGTGTGGTTTCCTCGGATCATTCAGACATATTCTGGGGCAGTAATTTTCCACAGACATTCTTTCACTTCTCTTATCTCTTCAATTCGTCTGTTCTATATTTCTCTCCCTAACCGCCACCTACCTACTTTCACGATTCCCAGAAACGAGACAGAAGAGGGCCTTACGCCCTACCCTCCGGCTTTACACCATAGTGTAGATCGGAGAGACTGCCCGACCACAAGTATTAGTTGTTGGTGGGACTTTAATTACGATTAATTTTGATAAAATTAAATAAATAAAGAATTATTTTAATGTGGATGTTTTTGATTTTGTGTTGTAATCTGTATTGTGTATGTAGCAGCCATGCATTATTATCCACAATATTAATGGCTTGGTTTCTACGGATTCCAGATGGCTGGAATAGAACACAGACTTTTCAGGTCGGGGCTGTACATAGCGCCAATATATAGAATAAAGCAGGCAATGTTTATACAGTATTACACGCACAGGAAGTCATGTACTGGTTAGATAAAATTCAATAACAGTCGGATAGCGACCAGTCTTTGATAATCACGGTCCCGCTGCTAACACCTTATGTATATTGATTAAATAAAAATGTAAAAATACATTCGTACATCTTTTTATATATGATCGTGCCTGTACAACCTCTCAGTGTACTTATTTGCTTTTATTCCCAGTGAGTTTTGGTTTTAAATAGATTGATTTTTAAGCCAGCCTTTTCCTTCACTTATCTATTTTGCTTTATGTACCGATAGTTTTACTGAAGCTTAATGTTTTTTGGATGAAAATGTATAATAAATAAAAGAAATTATAAGACCAAGTAATACTTACTTTAGCCAAAAAGCTTGATTTCATTTCCGCTATATTGGAAATCTTAAACGAAGGCTTTCTGTGAGCTAGACTCAAAATAATGGCATTCAACTGAAAAAATATCATTAAAATGACAGTGTGTAATTTGAAACTAGCAATCTTACCAAATTTGCTTCTTCTTCTGAAAGAATGCTAAATGGATAACGAAAGAGATACGATAGGAATTCACTTATCTAAATGGAAAGAAAAAATTAAAAAAAAAAATCAGACAAACGATATTTTGATGAGTATTTATGAGCATGCGCTAGAAGTTATACTTTTATTTACATATATAGTTAGTTAGTATATACATAATAATCATTATATATTTATATACATTAATGAGATATTAATTATTGAAGTAATTTGTACCAACTACAGATTACCTCATATTAATGAGGCTTTACAGCCAATGCTTTTGTCACTAAGCTACGAAAATGATGTAAAAGCCGAAACAATTGTTAGATCTTCTGATTAAATATATGAAACAGAAACCAAGTGTTTTCTTTGTTTATCTAAATTGATTACTCATATCTGACCTACTTTTCTTGCTGTTCCATGTTCTTCATAAGTAATTTTTCGAAATTGCAAAATTACTACAATAGATCTAATCAGCATACCATTGGCAGTCCCGATAAATAATTTAGTTTACGTGCCTATCATATATTTAAGCTCCGTCGTCGATTCATTTGGACAAGTAGATACCTAAGACCCTTGTCTAACATACGAAAGATTTCATTTAAAAGCAGATATCGTTTTCTGACTTAAACTCACACGAGTTTGCTATGCATCTAGATAAATTAACAATAGTAAATATGACTGTAAGTTTGCAGATCTAAATAAAAATCTGAAAATATTAAGGTCTTTTCTAGAGCCAAAGAAAGTTGTGAGTGATAGTTACTTACTCGTCGGACCTATATGCGTTCATCATCATTACTAAGTCGCAAAGAGAATGAAGTAAACAAAGACGGAGTTATATGTTTTCAGTTGCATTTTTATTTGTAAACAAACTTAGTCTATGTTGTGTCTTTTGACGACACCTAGTTTTTTTTATAAAATAATTATTTGACTTTTTCTCATGTTTCTTCTGAAAGTCAAAACTTTATTATTGGTCAACTACTACGTCCGCTTATTTTAATTATTATTCCTTTATTATCATTTCCGCTGCTTTTCAAAATTTCAGATATCCCTCGAGTACCTTTCTAATTGCACCCCTGAGTTAATTTACTTCAACTCAAAAGTCAATTTTAAAAAGATTTACTTTATTTAAAAGATGATGTTGTTGAGGGAAAGAAGACGTTACAATTTTACATATAAAATGAAATGATGTTGTTAGCTTGGGAGCGATGTAACGTCCTAACGTTACATTGGAATCAATGTTACAAGTTACAAAATGATTACCTAATTATGGTGTTATTCCTAGTATCAACCGTCGACAGACTATTCTCATGGCAATAAATCTAAGTCAGCGCTTTTAACAAATGTACATTGAAAATAGCCCTGATGACTCCTGTAAACCTTCTATAAAAATTGCAGTAAACCTTGTTACTCTAAAGTAAAAACACACACAATACTTTGTTTTACACTATTTTATTAGAACTACTCTAACAATTGTTTCGACTGATTGTAGTAAAGAAACAAACTTAAGAGTAAACAGTAAGGTCTATTTATGCTACCCCTCCTAATTAGCTAATGTCTGTGATCATGTATCATTTTGAAAACAATTTGTTCAACAATAATACCCCACTTAGTAAATGTATATTTATCTGGCTAAGATATGTATATGACGTGTTTTGTATTTTCGTAGGTTCAAATAGACAACTCAGTAATTTATTGACATTATAAAACTCTATTAATAATAAAATTCAATTTACTATGAAAGAAGAATCAAATGGCTATCTAAATTTTTTAGACCTAAAAATTACGAATATGAATAATTTTCTAGACTTTACTTTTTTCAGGAAAAATACTTTTTCGGATGCTATAATAACTTATTATTCTAATCAAGACTAATATTAAGTTATCTACTTTCCATAGTCTTCTGCATAGATTAATCAATTATCCCTTAAATTCTTAAAACTTTAATAGAGAATTGAATGTAATAAAAACAATAGCGATAAACAATGGCTATAGTTCAATCCTAATAGATAATTTATTGTACAAAAAACAGAAAAAGAGGATACATAACCTAATTTACCAGTCTCACCACCATACAAAAGAAAAGTGGTTTCCCATTCCATTATATAAAGATATTAGTACAAAAATGTGTAATAAGTTAAGAAATGTTAAAATTAATACAAATTGCTAATTAACAATAAAATCGACAAGATAGATAAATTAATGAAATCGGGTGTATACAAACTTGCTTGCGATGACAGTGATGCGATTTATATAGGATAAACTGGCCGCAACTTTGAAACAAGACTAAAACAACATAAAAAATCAAACAAAATATGAGCAAATTAAACACTTGGAGGAGTTTCACTTTATTTTCTTGATTACTCTATCTACATTTCGCCTAACAAGGCCTTGTTAGTAATCAATAAATAATGTGAAACTCCTCCAAGTGTTTAATTTACTCATATTTTGTTTAAATAATGTTTCACCAAGAGTCCATGGCGAATTACTTCCGAAATAAAAAATCAATTTTAGATAAAAAATTATCCACTGGTCTGTCACAACATTGTATTACATTGAAACCCTCTATTAATAATAATAAATTATCGGTTATTCACTTAGAAAATGAAGGTTATAAATTAAACTATTTGGAAAAACTTAAAATTCAAAAAGCTCTAAATTCAAACTTATATATCAGAAATGATTTAACATAAGGGCTAAATAGTTCTATATTCAAATCTATCACAGACACTAGCTAATTAGGAGGGGTAGTAGTTAAGTTAGTTTCTTTATAACTCTTAGATGATGACCTAATCAGTCGAAACAATTGTTGGAGTAGTTCTAATAAAATAGTGTAAAACAATATCCTGCGTGTGTTTTTACTTTATTGAAGATGTTTTACAATTATCCAACCGCGAAATCAATTAATATTATTTTATTACATCGTATGTCCTAACGTTTGTCAATTTATTGCAAGATCCTGTCATTTTTACAATCCTGTACAGACATACACCAACAACTTCTAAATCTCCACCTTCTTCACTTTTAATCATTTACCACTCTTCTGTTTAATCTAAACCACACCTCCAACCCTTTCCATCTTATCAACTAATTCCTAAAATATATTTCTTTTCAAACAAGAAGAAGAGTTCAACATTCGACTTCAGATCAATCGATTGGTATATCCATCAAAAGTCTCTTAAAAAAATATATCACAATTTCAAAAAAGAAGGAATTAAAATCCTTATTCGTCTAAATTTTAAGATCAAAAATCTCACATTTTGAACGCGTCCTACCAAGTAGGCACAACGAACCGAAAGCCATATCCCACGACCGGTTTCGACCTATCGGATCTCATCAGGTGGGCGCTGGCAGAAAGGCCTCTACAGGCTATATTATAAATATAAATATAAATATGGAATCAACAGAAACAACTACTCCGAGGACTAATACCCCTAGGACGCGTTCCAAATGTGAGATCTTAGATCTAAAATTTAAACGAATAAAGATTTTAATTCCTTCTTTTTTGAATATGTTATATCTTCGTCTAAGAATTCATCGGAATCAACAGTGTAATTCAATGCCGGTAGGGGTATTATCCCTCGGAGTAGTTGTTTCGGTTGATTCCATATTTATATTTATACCACAATTATCTATCAACTACCATTATCTAATCAACTAAAGTCTCTCGGCCATATTTCTTTGTAAATATCATCAAATAAAACTGTACATAGTGTAAAATATATGGATAAAAGGAACCGCCGAATTTAATAACATCATCAATTTACCATGGAACAACATCGAAATAACAATAAAATAATCACCTAGCCTAGTTAAGTTGGCCTCTCAAAGCAGTCTAGTTAGTTGATATTAAATTATTAGTTTTTTAGTGAATCGATGAAGCTGTTAATTCTTGTAACTCTATATTGAAATTAAACACAAAACAGTTGGTTACAACACTTTTTATTGTTATCTACAATAATACTATTTTACCACACAGCGGATTCCTCAGGTGGAAATATAATAACTTAAAACTAAATACAAAATCCTTAAATGCTAAATGAAACAGGAGGTAGGTGAACAAATTATGGGAACTAGAGATTGAGTAGAGGAGTTTAGCGTTTTGATAGGTTTATATAAATAACTAATAGAAATAAAACACTAATGAAACATAACAGTTTATGTACACGTAACAAAGAAAACCACACGAAGAAGAAAACACAAAAGTTAAAAATACGTAATTACAGAAGCGATATCACAGGAAGGTCGAGAACAGTAGAATACAGTAGAGTAACTTTTATAGAAAGAGTTTGAGAATTTATACATAGGGTTGTTAATAGAAATAGTGGCTGTTCTATAGAGGGAGAAATAGTGATAGTAAGAGTGGTACAAGTCTACAGACGGTAAACGCCTGTAAATAAGCAATGGAAAAGTTTGGTTGAAGTAATTGAAGGTAAAACCAGCTATTAGTACAAGGTACATGCGGTTAAGGTGAAGATAGATTTCTACGAAGAGGCTACGTGACTGAACAATAGTATCTGGTTTGAAAGGAAACAAAGGCATGCACAAGATAAAAAATGAAAGTATTTACATTGAAATAGAAATGAAATTTAGAATATTTAAAATTTACAAAAATAATATTTACACATTTTACAATATTACAAGAAACTAATTTACTGTTTCGCTACAGGAGAATTATTTATATCAGTTTGATCATTTAATAATAAGCCTAATTTATTTAATTTATTAATCTTCATACATTCCAAGAAATTTAATTTTAGACCCTTCTTTTCCACATGTAATAATTTAAAAGTGTCATCAAAGTTATGGGAATATTCTAAAAGATGGTTAGAGTATGTAGAGTTAGTCTTATTATTTTCGAATGATTTCTTATGTTCAAGAATCCTATCCTTGAAACATCTACCCGTCTGACCTACATATGATAAATTGCAACTCCCACAATTTAATTGGTAAACGCCTGATTTAAGTTCTTTCGCTGTAACATCTTTATTGTTTTTTATTATACTTCCACCTGAGGAAGCCACTGTATGGTGAAATAATATTATTGTGGATAACAATAAAAAGCTTTGTAACCAACTGTGTTCTGTTTAATATTAGTTTTTTGTTTCGAAATTATGATTCTATTGATCTACTTACCATAAGTTTTATAGTTTTGGGATGTGAGAAGCAAAACATCACAGCAATAACATTCCAAATTGCTTTGACGATGAAAACCGATTTATATGGAGTTGGAAAATCATAAAACAAGCTAAGAAGAGCAACGTATGCAGAACTTGTCCACGTAGCCAAATTAGAAACAATAGAGAGTGTTACTCCAATTCCACTTGCGCGGGTGTATAGTTTAATGGTATCAGTAAATGCCATATAAAATTTTAGAGATTCACGCAGTTTCATTGCCAAATCGTTTGGTTTTTCAAGTTTTCGATCCTGTTTTGCTTGACCAACAATAAATATATCAATTGTATTTGTCCTTAGTTGTTCGTAATGCTTCAATATTTTGGCTAATGACTTTGAGAACATATAAAATATCTGTTCGTGGAGTGTATGAACCACACTAATATTCAGAATTTGCGTCAGTATAACATAATATGGTAATACGTAATTAGCTTTTAGAATAATCACATGCAATGTGGAATCAATTGTTTCATACATTTCTAGAGGACACTGTATTATATATATGGACCAGACAATAGTGAATATTATTGTAGCACTGTATAGAGCGTAGTGTAATCGTTTAAATGAATTTAAATCTTTCATACTGAAAGAAATTCGCTTGCCATGTAATTCTTTATGTTTCAACATGTTCCCGATAATTTCATATTCTTGTACCATAGTTTTATTTACTACGTAAAACGTCATTAACATTGATAGCAAGCTGGCGTTGTGGAATATTTCGGAATATGCCAAAATTTTGTTGATTGTACTGAACGTTTTAAAATTTACGATTAGAACGTAGGTTGAAGCGAATTGTGGTACAAGCGAGAAAGAAAGAAGTGCAACAACAAACACTGACGTTGAGTATTGAATAGTAAATGATGATTGGGTTGTGTGTTTGCAAGAAAGTTTTTGGAGACTTAAGAATGGCAAAAGTATTGGTTTTAGAATACAAGATAAACAATTTTCTGAATTTGACATGACTTAACACGATATTGTTCTTTTCGAGTTTCTTGTTAGAATAATTATGAACTGTGAATGGGAATCAAGTATATCAGTCACTTATGTATGTAGTACAGGTAATAAAGGTAATAATAATTTTATTTACAAGAAAATTATACCATTATGTGTAACTCGTTTCTATATTCGTGTTATTCTCACGCAAAGACTTTTATCAGTGTTAGAATATTTACATTTATAATGTTTGTAAATATAGCTAATAGAATATGCAATATCGTTTTGTAATTATGGATTAGATACTATCTCAGTTTGTTAATAAGCACAGTTTACCTACTTTACATATGATTTATAAATAATTTGTATTGTAGTTACTTTTATAAAAAACAAATAGCTATATAGAACATGTATACTCCGCAATACATTTAAAAATGATGTAGAGACAGATAATCCTACCATAACTAATTTTTATTTTGCTCATTTTGTTGTAAATTAATCGACTAATAAACAAATAACTATATAATAAATATAAATATAAATATAAATATAAATATAAATATAAATATAAATATAAATATAAATATAAATATAAATATAAATATAAATATAAATATAAATATAAATATAAATATAAATATAAATATAAATATAAATATAAATATAAATATAAATATAAATATAAATATAAATATAAATATAAATATAAATATAAATATAAATATAAATATGGAATCAACAGAAACAACTACTCCGAGGGCTAATGCCCCTACTGGCATTGAATTACACTGTTGATTCCGATGGATTCTTAGACGAAGATATAACATATTCAAAAAAGAAGGAATTAGAATCCTTATTCGTCTAAATTTTAAGATCAAAGATTTCACATTTTGAACGCCTCCTACCAAGTAGGCACAACGAACCGAAAGCCATATCCTACGACCGGTTTCGACCTATCGGGTCTCATCAAGTGGGAGCTGGCAGGTCGTAGGATATGACTTTCGGTTCGTTGTGCCTACTTGGTAGGACGCGTTCCAAATGTGAGATCTTTAATCTTAAAGTTTAGACGAATAAAGATTTTATTCCTTCTTTTTTGAATAAATGTATAATAGTTTTTGAACTGGTGTAGTACTGATTCGGGTCTAAAGGCCGTCGATTGGAATTGCTTCCTAACGTTTCGCTAGCACGAGTGGCGAGCTTTTTCAGAGGTCCTTCCATCTCTGATACTAGACTAGTCTACATCCAGCATCGGAGATGGAAGGACCTCTGAAGAAGCTCGCCAGTGGTGCTAGTGAAACGTTAGAAGAAATTCAAGTCCATCAACTGGCCGCGAAAGCCTTAACCAATTTGTCATAATATTTTTTAGTGTTAAGTAGAATATTAAAATAACATTTTCTTATATACAGTGCAAAGCTATTGTGTGGATGAAATTCGAATCCAGTCATCCAAATTCGTGCTTACCACATAGATGTAGTTACGCTGTGGGTTCAGTTAAAAAAAAGTAATTTTTTTTTGTGTTTCATTCCTACCAACTACTCGTGCTGGTGGGCGGGCAGTCCCTCCGACCTACACTGTAGTGCAAAGTCGGAGGGCGTAAGGCCCTCTTCAGTCTCCTTGCAGGAATCGTGGGAATGGGTGGGTGGTGTGGTTAGGGAGAGAAAGATGAGACAGACGAAATAAAGACAGAACAGAAGTGAAAGATTATCTGTGGAATATTACTGCCTAAATATCCAAGGAAACCACAGAAAACTTGGACCAGAGCAGCCGGACCCGGGTTCGAACCGGTGACCACGCCGCTCGGTTGTGGGTTCAGTTTAAGAAATCGATAACCTTATAAAAAAATGCATTGTTAAACGCTAGTCAATCCCACAATAAGTAGCGTAAACGCTGTCTGCATTGATCCATATAAACTGAATGACGAAAAATAATTTCCCTATTTTGACATACTAGAAAATTGGGATCCTTTAATTAAATTTTAAGAATTCCAGAACAACTCCATGTTACAGTAGTTCCTAGTTAATACATTAAAAAGATACTCACCCTAATTATCACTAGAATTTTCCAATTTCTGTTATATTTACTTGTCCATGAATTGTAGCACAAAAAGTTTTTTCCACATATGATTAATCAATAATAGAAAAATTGAGAACATACCTACAAAAATTATTTTCTCTTTACTTAATAAAGATTCAAAAGTGTTGAGGATCTAATAAATGATTGTTAGACTTCTCCAATAAATCGAAAATTAGCTAAATTTCCACCACCTATTACTAAAAGCTATTAGTAAGAAAAGTTCAAGTTCATGATGATCATTTCGAAAGTTTCTTGATTGTAATCGATAGAAGAAAGTGTCATAATTTTAACTTTCTTCTTAAGCAACCCATCCGAATTCTCATTTTCTTAAAGATAAAAGCAAATGAGGTATCCAGTTGAAGTTTCTCAAATTCTTAACTAACACATTGATGGAGTAAGTAGGTATGGTATATTAATTAGTTACACTAACATAAAAGTTGATTTTCAATGTTAAGATCTTTGGGTTAAATTTTCGCTTGCGTGATTTGCGTTATTTATAAAAATGTGGAATAGCTTTAAGAAAAGAATGCAGTGAATGTTTACATTAAAGAAACAACTGGATATAATTAATTCATGCATGAACACATGTATGTATGTATATTCTAACGTACAACTTTCAATCAGGTCTTTATAAAGAGCGTGGAATCGGTTAGTCAGTTATTTGTCTGGTGAAGTAGAAGAAATACGACACAATCTCATAAGTATTTTACTCTGAACTGTTATAAACAAGCACAGATTTCTAACGTAAATACAAAATCATAAAACCGAATATATTTTACAATTTTCACAAGTCCTTGATTATTTAGACTAATTTAAATTAGGTACTTGTTTTGGATTGGTAATAATTATATGGTTAATCATCTTTTGTTTATTGTAGATAGTGATAGTAGAAGATTTCGATTGGTTAGTGCTTTTGTTTGAAACCTCGGTATTGATATGCAGTCAGGCAATGAATGAATGAATAAATAGCCTAGGGAGTGGAATTCATTAGAATATAAGAGCCAATTACAGAAACATGTACGCTGTGCAGCTGACGGTGCTTTCATTGGATAATTCTTTCCCCTCTGTTAAATTATTAAATTGATATAAAACAACCAATCTGCAAATATACACGTTTTAACAATCAGTTGATTCTAGAGTGTTGTGAGATTAAGATTATGGCTTACGAAAAGGTAAGTGAAATAAAATGCATTATTTTCTTTGTTAATTCGGGCTTTTAATCACAAAACAACAAAAATACTTTAAATTTTATTTTTAATTAATTAAGGAAATTTATTCAAGAATGTTACGATAAAATAACGCCAAAAAAAAGGTAATTACATAATTAAGAATCATTAAGGATGTTGATACTTCTGTAATTTTTTAAAGGTTAGGTTCAGTTTAAGCCAATGAACTGTTTTTTATTGAACCAATGCTTCTACCACTAAGCGGCGCGTAAAACAAAGGTCTCGGGTTCGACTTCCGGCGAGGACGTCACAGCAATAACAAATTAACAAATTTTTTCTTATATTCAAAAAAGAAGGAATTAAAATCCTCATTCGTTTAAATTTTAAGATCAAAGATCTTACATTTTGGACGCGTCCTAACAAGTAGGCACAACGAACCGAAAGCCACATCCCACGACCGGTTTCGACCTATCGGGTCCCATCAAGTGAGCGCTGGCAGAAAGGCCTTTACAGGCTATATTATAAATATAAATATAAATATGGAATCAATAGAAACAACTACTCCGAGGGCTAATAACCCTACCGGCGTTGAATTACACTGTTGATTCTGATGGATTTAATTAATTAATTTTAATTCCTTCTGTTTTGAAGTCCATCGGAATCAACAGTGTAATTCAATGCCGGTAGGGGCATTAGCCCTCGGAGTAGTTGTTTCTGTTGATTCCTTATTTATATTTATATTTATATTTATATTTAATTTTTTTCTCGTTAATTTGAGGTAATCTGTAGTAGGTCATATCTCATTAATGTATTGAAATCAACCTCTATTAAACAATTATCAAAATATTTCATTATTCATACCGATTACTTGTTTGAAAATTTTTATTTAATAATAACTCCAATTTTTGAGAATTTAAATATTAGTAGCTATCCATATAGTTTTGATTTGTCTGTTCATCCATCCGTCTATCTGCCTGTTTGTTATATCCCTACCAATCTTTTATTCATATATCTATCTATATATGAAGTACAGAAGTATATTGGGGACCTAAAAGCAGAAAAAATACAATTTTTGAAAAGGCAGTTTCGTAAACTCTGTCCCATACAGTGAAAAAACCTTTTTCTTACTGATGTACCCCACTGAGGGGGTTATATAAAGTTAGAACGCTTGGAAAGCAACAGAAAAGGCTTAGGATATTTGAAAGCAGTTAATAAAGAGTTTTTTTCCTTCTAATTTCTAAACTATTTATGAAAACTGGAGAAATTTAGAAATCTTTTGTTTTGATGCCTTTTTCAGCTATTTGCACCAAGATTGTCTAAAAATATTGCAAGTAGATTTTGATGAGGACCTTTAATTGAAATTAATTTGAATGTAGTGCAATCACTTTGAATAATTAGGTCAAAATTCGTGATCGGTTACGGAACTCCATAGTAAGAGCATCGTACATGGTTTTCTTTTATTTTTTTCTTCGTTTTTTATGTATAAATTGTTATCATATTTGAATAATTTACTTTTGGCACATTTAGAATGCACTTATGAACTTAGTCTTTTCTGTTCAGTATTCGTTTTACAATAACAAAGTATTGTTAAGTATTTTTCGTATGTAGTGTTATCATATTTGTACTACTTTTTTGGTACATTTATAAACTTAGTCTTTTCTTTTCAGTATTTCTTGGCAACCCTGTTAGTCGTATCTTTCTTGATTTCAAGTGAAGGAAAAGAGTAAGTATTTTTTAATATTTACATAAGTTGGATGTATATTTTGAGTAATTATTATATTTATTAATTGTAAGAAATTTAAATCCGTTAATAAGTCTCATGGTCATTCTCATTATCATTTTTTTTATCATCATCGAAAATCGCTTTCTATGTTTTCAATTTCTTTTAAAATTCCTGGAAGGGTTTTAACTACAGTTAAGGGTTAGTAGAAAAAACATTTGCATTTTCCTAACTTGATGTTGTTTTGTGTTCACCACGAACTTGTATAACTTTATTTATAAATTCTTTTATTAAAGATTCATTACAACCTTAGAAAGCTTTGGTATCCTCAAAGTTTTAACGAGCTAATCATAAATTTACTGATAATAAGATGTAAACAAGAAAATTTTCCTTAACAAAGATTATTTTGTTACATATCTGTTTGTATTAGAGGTTTTTGCTATCAAACATCTGCTATAAAATTACTGTTATTGCAAATATCGATTATAAATAATATCATATAAATAAGTCAAAGTCATTATCGAATTAATACTTGTTTAATTTTATTTAATATGCGAAAGAAAGTGAATTTATTGGCGTGAAAAGCACTTTATTATCTGAGTTTTCTTCTACGATAATTGGAATTACTACATGAAATTAATACTAATCAAAACCAATATGAATGAAAGACTGGCTTTCACCGATCATGATTTACCAATCCATCTTTAATTATTAAAAGGGAAAATCATCTTCTGTCAAACAATTTTTCGTACAACTGGCGTCACCAAAAGAATTACTGATTAATTCTTTAAATTAATAACATATGTAAATAAAATTTTGAAATTATATAAACCAGATATTGATATACAAACGTATAAAAATAGTGACTTTTTGAAATCAAGGAAATTAAATTGTTTCACAAGTTGTTAATTATATAATTAAGGCTTTTATAAATTCAACAGATTATCTAGCGCAGATGCTTAATTATCATGATTGTTCTTAATCTGTTCTTTTGCAAAATTTTTAACCAAGCTAAAAAGTTTACAGTTCATATAGTTAGCACTAGAACATTCATATGGACACTATTTAAATGTATATAGAGAGTAGCCTTTGGTGGTCACTATTTAAATATAAAGGGTCAGTAGTGAAATATAAATGGCCGGTATTTAAATCCGAGAGGTCAATATAAAACTTTTGGTATTATGTGTCATATCAACGATCAGCATCATTCAACATCTTCTATCAAAAAATAAATAAAGAAAAATTAAGACAAAAAGAAAATATTTGATAGTTTCGACTTTTACTTGATGAAAATCCATCTTAATTAGAAAAAACAAAAACTAAAGATTTTCACACACTTTATTTACTATTTCGCCAAACTTTGGCTTCCTCAGACGTGAGTATAGTAGTAAGTACTCATACATAGTTACGAATAGTAAATAAAGTGTGAAAATCTTAAGTTTCTAAGAAAAGAAAATAGGTATTTGTGGTACTGACTGAAAATGGATTTAAATATCTTCCAATCATTTTTTTCTCTTTCTTTCTTTCTTTCTTTCTTTCTTTCTTTCTTTCTTTCTTTCTTTCTTTCTTTCTTTCTTTCTTTCTTTCTTTCTTTCTTTCTTTCTTTCTTTCTTTCTTTCTTTCTTTCTTTCTTTCTTTCTTTCTTTCTTTCTTTCTTTCTTTCTTTCTTTCTTTCTTTCTTTCTTTCTTTCTTTCTTTCTTTCTTTCTTTCTTTCTTTCTTTCTTTCTTTCTTTCTTTCTTTCTTTCTTTCTTTCTTTCTTTCTTTCTTTCTTTCTTTCTTTCTTTCTTTCTTTCTTTCTTTCTTTCTTTCTTTCTTTCTTTCTTTCTTTCTTTCTTTCTTTCTTTCTTTCTTTCTTTCTTTCTTTCTTTGGGGGTAATTACATTTACATTACAAATTCAAGAGTCCGACACTCGCTAATGTATATATTTTTGTATTTTATATTGCCTATATAATAATAATTAATTATTTACCATACAAAGTTATTTAAACTGAGTAGCATATTTGACGGTTTAGGAAAACTAAGCGGATTAGAGATTTGAGATTTTGGGAGTATAAAGAAAGAAATTTGTTTTATATGGATTATGAAGCTTAATTTTGGCACGACGTTAGCCTTAAAGAATTTTAACACACTAATTTATTTTTTATGGAAGTTATGATTTGTTATAGTTTGGGTTGCGGTAGTGATCTTTTTTGTATAATTAATAAACTATTTATGAAAACTGTAGAAATTTAGAAATCATTCAATCTGTCATTTTTATGAGTACTTTCAATCGAAATTAATTTGAGTATAGTGCAATCATTTTTGAATAATTAGGTCAAAGTTCGTGATCGGTTACGGAACTCCATAGTAAGAGCATCGTACATGGTTTTCTTTTATTTTTTCTTCGTTTTTTATGTATACATTGTTATCATATTTGTATAATTTACTTTTGGCACATTTAGAATGCACTTATGAACTTAGTCTTTTCTTTTCAGTATTCGTTTTAGAATAACAAAGTTGAGATCAACTTACAGTTTAACAGAAAATGGCAGATATTTGAAATTATTTTAGATAAGATTATCCTTGATAACCCTAATTCCTTTTCCTAAAACGTTTAATGTACCACTCAGTTTGAATAATTTTGTATAGTTGATCAGATAACCGGTACGATATAAAACCTAATATAATAATAATAAAGTTATAAACTGGTCCTGACTTTCACTAACAGTGAATGATTAATATCTCTAGAAAGCATTGTACCGATCATATAATTTTCTTTTCCAACAGAGTGTGTAATTTGACCTAATATGCATTAATCTCGAATGACAAAACTCGATTGTTTAAGTATTTCATTAATGAACTTGTGTCAAGGCCTGCTGCATTTGTGTAACAATTTTCACCCATGTACATGTAACTATTGTCTCAAAGATTATAAAAAAAATATCATCACTTTCCTCTGTCAGTATTTACTCCTGTTTGTGATACTAGTATATCTCTGACTACCTCCTTATGTTTCAGAAGATGTCCTACTATAATACTACCATCTTCTTTTCCTTAGTGACTTCAACTTCACCTTTTGTTCTTCTACTTCTTCCAACGCCTCTATATTTCTAACCTTTTATATCCGTTACCCATATCTAGGCCTATTACACACGTGGATACTGTATATTGGATGCAGATACTGAAATTAGCAAAGAAAATAGGGGCTACTGTATCTGATACTTGCATCCAATATTATTTGCTTGCACAGTGGTGTAGGAGATGGAAAAATTATTCTTTTGTAGTATTCAACAAAAAGAAAAAACAGACGAGTAAAAGGACTATGTAGGTCCATCCAATAGTACGGTTAACAAAATCTAAGAGCGGTTGGTTCCTTGTGAAACATTCTAATAATATATCAAAGGAAACACTTAAAATTCACAATTATTTATTAGAAAACTTTCGGTCATTATCAAAAAGACAATCAGAATGTACTAAAATTAAAGAAGCCTGCGAAAGCATATATTTGCAGGTATTCATGGCTGGAAATTCCGATATTACCTGCAATCGCACGGAATATAGGGCTATTGTACCCTTCAATAAGGTCGTTTAACGTTGCTTGGAGTGGCGAAAGCAAAGACTTCTGAATTTCTAATTTTTCCAAGAAATTTAACTTTTTACTATTGTTTTGAATATGGAGGATTGAAAAATTATTTTTGTTTATTGTGTGATTATTTTCCATGCAATGTTGGTATAAACCAGTATATTTTTTGTTATGTAAAATCGATTTTTCGTGCTTTTGCCATTTTATATCAAAATTTCGGCCCGTTTTTCCATTTTATTTTATCGTATGGAGAATTGCTGTAGGACTCTTCAAAATTTATCGAACAACATGCACCCAACACTTCTCTTTTTTGTTATTAACCGAATATTGTTTATGGGATTTGTTCCATAGACACGCGTTTAGCTCCACTAAATTAATAAACTTTTGGTTGTCGTAAAAGATACATTGTTTCTTTCATAAAATTATGACGTATGAACATGACTTGTCGCACAATTGTTTGAAATTGTATCCAAGTCTGAACAGCTCTTTATAATAGGTGATTGAGGTGGCCTTTACTTGATGAAAGTTGATCTTCATGATGAATTATTAAAACAATAAAACATGTTTAAACTTTCACGAAACTTTATTAAACATGCTTAACAATACTGTTTCACCTCACAGAGGCATCTTTATATACACTTCAGCTTCTGAAGCTGCCTCTGTGAGGTGAAACAGTATTGTTAAGCAAGTTGAATAAAGTTATGTGAAAGTTTAAACGTGTTTTATTGTTTTAATAATTCATCATGAAGCTCTTTATAAAGTAATGTAATATCTGAAAATTTCTGTATCTCAAACGACATCTGGAGAGTCCAGATGCAGAATATTTTTTTGAATCTGGATGCTCTATCTGCAGATCGGTTGAGTGTGATACAGTATCTTCGTGCGAATGGTCTAAAGCTGCGCTGTTAACTATTTCTGATCAATCAGTGCACCGTCCCTGTTTTGCACCCATACAAAGATGTGCTCCAAACACTTTTAAGAGTCTTTTTATACAGCGATCCTAAAACCATCATCAGAAATGTCTTAAACTATCTGTTAGAGGTTTCTTGTGTCTAAATAGAATAAAACAGTTTTATAAATATAAATATAAATATGGAATCAACAGAAACAACTATTTCGAGGGCTTATGGATTCTTAGACGAAGATACAACATATTCAAAAAAGAAGGAATTAAAATCCTTATTCGTCTAAATTTTAAGATTAAAGATCTCAGATTTTGAACGCGTCCTAACAAGTAGGCACAACGAACCGAAAGCCACATCCCACGATCGGATTCGACCTACCGGGTCTCATCAGGTGGGCGCTGGCAGAAGGACCTTTACAGGCTATATTATAAATATAAATATAAATATGGAATCAACAGAAACAACTATTTCGAGGGCTTATGGATTCTTAGACGAAGATACAACATATTCAAAAAAGAAGGAATTAAAATCCTTATTCGTCTAAATTTTAAGATTAAAGATCTCAGATTTTGAACGCGTCCTAACAAGTAGGCACAACGAACCGAAAGCCACATCCCACGATCGGATTCGACCTACCGGGTCTCATCAGGTGGGCGCTGGCAGAAGGACCTTTACAGGCTATATTATAAATATAAATATAAATATGGAATCAACATAAACAACTACTCCGAGGGCTAATACACCTACCGGCATTGAATTACACTGTTGATTCCGATGGGGTATTAGTCCTCGGAGTAGTTGTTTATGTTGATTCCATATTTATATTTATATTTATAATATAGCCTGTAAAGGCCTTTCTGCCAGCGCCCACCTGATAAGACCCGATAGGTCGAAACCGGTCGTGGGATGTGGCTTTCGGTTCCTTGTGCCTACTTGTTAGGACGCGTTCAAAATGTGAGATCTTTGATCTTAAAATTTAGACGAATAAGGATTTTAATTCCTTTTTTTTTTTTAATAAAACAGTTTTTGTTCCTTCAGAGTTTCGGAAACTAAAGTGATATTTATATTAACTCAAAGTGGTGAAATATATTTAGTCTTTTACATAGTCTTGTGGGGTAACATTATGAAGACCTTTTCCATTAGATTACAAATAGTGCTCTCTCTCTTCTGATACGAAATTCAAATTACACAAACGCTTTTATTGTTTTTTTTTTGTTTTTAGTGTAAGGGTAAGGCTTCATGTTCCGAAGCATATAAAAACAATATACAAGACGAAAATAATCAAAGTTCCAGAACATCATCACTACATTCATCACGAGAAAAAAGAGGAAACTTTCGATCCCTTGAAGGTTCCAGAATATCATCATTTCTTCCACGACGAAAACGAAAAGCTCAAGCAAAAGCATCGATATAACCATCGTCACGATGACAGTGATGAAGATGACAATAAGAAACTCTCGTTGGAGGAAGTAAGACTGATATTAGAAAATGCTGGTAGATTAGCACGATACAACAACTACAAACGTTATCATATAGATCCGAACAAAAAATGATGTGTTTCAATCACGCAGGCATTCTCTGTTTAAAAAGTAACATTTGTTGATTGTTGTTTTTATTTTGTAAAATAATAATTTATTAAGTAGTACGTGTTTTTATTTCAATCTTTTCTGTCTCTTTATTAATTGACTGGATCGAAGAAGGAATGAAAGGTTTTATATTATTGATAATTTTTAAACATAATCACAAATACGGAGAGCTCAGAGCATAAAAACGAACGTAAAGATACTGTTTTATCGTTGATAATGTTTTATTTAAATTGTTACCAATGGGGTGTACTATGTACCACATGAAATAAAACCACGTAAAATTATCATAATTTAAAACTCCGATAACTAAAGGGTTTTCCAATTAGCGCGTCAGAACTTTTAAATGAGACACAATAACAACTGCAAGTAATAATCTTTTAAAAACCATATAGTTATGAAGAACAAACAATGGCATTATGTTTTAAAAATAATTTCGTTTAAATTTCCTCCTCGACTTCTTCTGACTGAATTAATTCTGGAGGCCCAATTTGTGACAACTTTTCCTAACATATCGCGTGGTATATTCCTAATGATGCGTCGAATGTTTCTTTTAAGGTCGGTAATTGGCTTATTTTTGTATACGAGAGATTTAACATGACCCCAAAGGAAAAAATCCAAGGGTGTGAGATCACATGATCTTGGTGGCGAATTGACATTACCATTTCTTGAAATAACGCGGCCAAGAAATTGATGTTCCAATAAATCAAGCGTCAGCCGGATGTGTGACTCGTCGCCCCGTCTTGTTGAAAAAAAAATTGTTTATTACAGTAATTCTTAGTTCTGGCCAAAGATATTCCGTTAGCATATTTCTGTACCGCTCACCATTAACAGTAACACGATTTCCATCTTCGTCTTCAAAAAAAATAAGGTCCAATTACGCTTCGAGTCCAGAAACCGCACCAAACAGTAATCTTCTCAGCCCAAATCGTACAGTCATGCTTGTTTACAAACCCATTGAGCCAAAAATGGGCTTCATTGGAACACAGTATTCTTTCTGAAAATTTAGTGGATCAGCTTCCAACTGCTCAAGGGCCCAGTCTGCCAAATTTAGATGCAAACGATGATCATTTGGCTTCAGTTCTTGAGTGATTTGAACTTTATAAGCCTTGAGTTGGAGACCTTTGTGCAAAATTCTCCACGTAGTCGTCTGAGAGAGGCCTAGTTCTTGAGAGTGAAATTGAATGGAAAGGTTCGGATCATATCTTACACTTTGACTTACAGCAGCAATATTAACCTCCGATCGGGCACCCCAATTACGCACAAATGTTGAATTATCTACAACTGAGCCAGTTTATTCAAACTTTTTAACTAAACGATAAAGATGTCGTTCGGTTGGTTGATTGTGCTGACCGTAGACTTCCCGCAACGAATTATTTCTAAGCGCTGTTAAATCGTTAATATGTCCATATTAACTTGCCATAATGTACTGAATTCATTTCTTTGCAAAATTTGACATTTGCGTTCCAAATCCATCTTGTTTCTGGTATCAAAGTACTTACGCTCTAATTGAAAAACCCTTTATATTTAATATAAACGGAATTAAATGCACACTTATAAATATAACTAATGTTAATGCAAATAGATAATTAACGATTGATTTGTAAAATATACATAAAAATTGCTTTATAATGAGTCTTATGGAATACGTGTAGATTCCGGAGAGTCTAAATTTTACTTAAAATTAAAGATAATAGTCACTATGATAGTTAGTTAGCCACGTCGCAACCCTCAGGTATATAGTCATTGTACCCATAAGGGATGCAGCCGATAGAAATTTTGGTCATTAGCTAGCAATAAATGGTACGTGACAAACAGAAAATATTTTGGAAGATTATAATGTTTATGAATTGTCTGTTTCTCACGAGTTTATAATCAAAGGCGGCAAAATAAATTATCTACCGGACAGATACCATTTTATGCTATAGCAGTGATCCTGAAATAGGAAATAATTGTGGTTCGCCTTTCTCGCTCTGTCGCGCTCTGATTGGTTGACTTTCTCCTAGTCGTATCACTTTCCGCCAATCCGGACGCGTTCAGGCTGCGTTAGAGCGACAAAGTCAAACCACAATTATTTGCTATTTCAGGTTCACTGTTGTAGTGTTAAATGGTCTCTTTGTTTAAATGCTCCAAGGGGGGAGTTGATTTAGAATATTTATTAATCAATTTATGTTATCTATTGTACATAATATGTAAAAAATGTATTGTATTAAAATTAACAGTATATACATTCAGAAATCCTTTTGAAAAAATTACCAACGTGTTAATTTTCACTACAAAATTTTTGCAATGAAAATAAAATTTCATTAACTATTATCTATCAACTATAACTACTGGATGTATTTTTTCACAATCACAAAAAGGAAAAGATAATTCATTATATGAACAAATATTCCTTCGGTTAAAGATAGAGAGATCTAGAAAGACTTAACCAGATTTGATAGTTATCAGTAGACTTGGATTTGAGGAAAAAATATTTTCAGTTGCTACTTTTAAATCTACGGAGATCTAAGAAATCTGAACATTTGTTGTTGCGATTTTGATCTATGAGGATCATCGTCAATATTTGTTGATTTGTGTTTTGATTTGTCCCAAAATATATATTCCCCGATTTTCCTATTTTCTTGGGGCATGCTAATGTATATACCAACTTACATTCTATATACGGAAATATTTACAACCCTAATTTATTTTAGTACTGTTTGTTAATAGTAGGTTGATGTAATGCTGTAAATAGGGTAACTACAAAATTTTGGTTTTAATCATTCGATGAATTAATAAAGTAAATACAAAAATTAATAAGCTTTGTGTAAACATCCAGAAGATTCTTAAGTAATCTTTTTATTTTATTCTTCCTAGTGTCTTCCTTACTTTCTTCTTGAAATTGTAGATTTCTTTTTCGATTGCACTTTTCAGCACCATCTCTAGGTACTTATTTGCACTCCATGCAATTACGGATAAAGTAAGGGATTTGAACAGTTAGAATTTCTAGATATTCTTTTATTAATTATATATTTATAGAGTGGCCATCGTCGTTGTTCAAGTCCGTCACATCTTAAGAAAAGTCGTGGATTTTGGAAAATGTTTGCAGCTGTTGTTTCGACACTTCGTTCTCTTAGATGAAACAGGGACTTTGCAAAGAGAATAATTTTTCGTTAGAATATAATAAATACAGCGATTGCAAAATTTGTTTGAAAGGGCGTGATTATAAATACATATGTGATGTGGTGTAGAACAGAGTATAAAACTTCCTTTATTAAAAATTAGTCGGCTTATAAGAATTACTCGGTAAATTAGGTTCAAATTTGTGAGGTTTTATACTTCTGGAGATGCATCGCTTAGATATGGAGCAGCTTTCAATGCAGCATTTTGTTGTTTGAAGAAACTATTTAAGATTAATATAATTTTGATTGTGTTTCTTTTTTGAATACCTTAAAATTTTGTTATGTAAAGGTAGACCAAGCTAATGTTAATTCATAGTATTTAATACATAGATATCTAAATAAATAAGTTTGTATGAATTTATTATCATTAAAATTTGAATAACAATAGTTGTATCTTATAATACATGTAGATATAAAGTAGCAACGAAATACACTCTTTAATACGTAATTCAATGATTTTGATACTTAAACTTTTTTTATAAGATAAAAGTGTTACTATTAGTATTGTTTTTTTTCTGTATAAGCCAATAGCAAAAAATTACATATGGAGAATAAAGATTCAAAAAAGAAACGCAATCAAAGTAGACAATTTTGTTTACGCGTAGAGGTCAGAAAAAATTTCAGCTAATCGAATATTATGGGTTCATTGTGTGTTAATTATTCGAGGACAATTGCGCACCCGGTATATAATTACTGTAACTAACCTCTAGATCAGTGGTTCTCAAGCCTATTTTGTCTATCGTCCACTATGAGAATCAATTATTTTCTAGCGCCCCCCAAAAATTTTTTAACTTCACCGCATCTTAAAAATCACAATCGCAATTATTGATTTAATTATAGCGTGCCATATGAGTCTCATCATGTTTACTGAGTTCAGTTACAACTTACATTTTAAAGACTGTTCTAAAGAGAGCAATAAAACGCAACTTTGTAAATATTTATAAAAACTTTTATTCAAATTAAAATAAACATTTCAATTTCACTTTCAAAACTAATCTAATGCAAAGGGTAAATCTGATGTTTTTTAATAAGTTTGTTGATATCAGGCTCGAATTTACTCAGCTGTAAGTCACTGCGTTCGATAACATGCAAACGATCAAACGATTTCTCTTTTTAGTTAGCAGCGTTTCACAACACTAAATCCACGTTCACACAAATATGATGACTGGAATGCTATCACAAGTCTCTGAACAATCGACCACAATCTAGGGTATTAGCTTTAGTAGCCAAAATTCTTGGTAGTCAATTTTAAATTTGATTTTAATTTCCTCGTTCGTTGTCAGTTCTATCTTCTAAGTTCTTCTTCCAACTGGGATGATACTGCTGTGTTTTTTCCAACTTTACAATGTCCTGGAGTCGTTCTTTGAAATCACTGTAGAGGTTCTCTAAATGTTGACAGCAATCAAGCAAGTCGTTGTTATTGAAGGATGCTGCTGATAAATTAGGGAAGGCGTGAAACTCTCGTAATACACTCACTCACATTCACATTTTTTGAAAAAAAGTTTTTTTAAAACACATTTTTATCTGAATGCATTTTATTTAAATGAAGCCTATTCTTGTAGCCTAGAAGGCTTCATCGCTTCATTCGAAAATGATTTTTGACAAAGAAGGCACATAGGCGAAGACGGATTTGTGGGATTTTCAATAAATCCTTATTTAATATGTTATATTCCGTACTGTATTGCCGTCTTTTCTTTTCTGTTTCCGACATGGTTTTGTATTCACAAATACGTTTTAAAAAAAAGAGTTTTTTTATTTCTAGTTTATGATATTCAACACATGTTTTGACACCATTTTTGATATATTTTTTTAAATTTTGGACGAATGAATACCTTACTAAAACATTAAGAACATGTCGACAAGTCATTAAATACCATCAATTACTTTTGAAGATATCGTGGTAACAGTAAATGCGGCAAATGGGATAATTAAAAAAAAATGGAATAACCCAAAAACCGTTTAGAATAAAGGTAGGGTTGTATCATCAAGTGTACCCTTATTTCTGACGGGGAATACAGAAATGTAAAAAAAATAATAAAAAGTTAAAGTCAACTTCCCGAATAACAGGATGCGACAGCTGTCACATAAGACATTAGACGTTTTCGTGATCGAAAGCTGTTACATATCATAAATGCTTTTGAAGATGTCAGCCGCAGCCGCTGACGAAACGTCAATCAATAGAAAAGCCTATAGACCGCAATCCAAAAGCCCGGTAAGTTATCTTAAATAAAATATAAATCAGCATTCGCCCCCCTAAACCGCTTAAACGCCCCCCAATTTTTTCTGGGCCCTTTACCGCCCCCTGTTTGCGTCCAGCGCCCACAAGGGGGCGTTATCGCCCATTTTGAGAAAAACTGCTCTAGGTAGTGAATAAATCTTTGTCGACAAGGAGGGTCGATCTATCCCGAAATGCTAGGAAATAGTAGCTATAGTAACATTCAGGTAAATGATACACACCATAGAGCATAAAAACATGGAGACAGCATTTAATAATAGGAAATTATTGTTATTCTAAAGTATAAATTATTGCATAATGAACTCTTTTATAGTGAATTTCAGCACGTGTCATTTATCTGTTTTTTGAGATTGATATATGTAGGAAGTAGCAATCAGTAAGGAAAAAACGTTTTTAATTACTTGTATGCATTTAGTTACGCTCGCATTAGTCGATACGAAAAGAGAATTTTAATCAAGAGTTGCATATTACGCATGTTTCGTAAAAGAACATAGTTTTGGCTATACCGTAAAAGTTTTCACTGCGTAATTAATGAAGAAATTGTAACAGTGAAGAAAGTTTAAGTATGAGGTTGAAATATCCGGCTTACAGGAAAAAAGGATTGTGCAATAAATCTTACAACATGGACCTGTATCAACTGCTTAACGGAATACGAAACAATATGGTTTAGTAACAATACACAGAAATACAGTTTGTTGTTTTCCACAAATATATTTGGTAATTTCTTACAATATTGTTTCGATCTTGCGATCGTTGTCAAAGAGTGCTTAGAGAATTAAATTAAAAGAAAAAAAAAACTTTTGTGTTTCCTTCCTACCAGCTACTCGTGCTGGTGGGCGGGCAGTCCTTCCGACCTACACTGTAGTGCAAAGCCGGAGGGTAGGGCGTAAGGCCCTCTTAAGCCTCCTTTCAGGAATCGTGAGAATGGGTGGGTGGTATGGTTAGGGAGAAAAGATGAGACGGACGAAATGAAGACAGAAGAGAAGTGAAAGATTATCTGTGGAATAGAATATTACTGCCCCAGCATTTGCCTAAGTGATCCAAGGAAACCACAGAAAACTTGGACCAGAGCAGCCGGACCTGGGTTCGAACCGGTGACCTCCCGAATGCCAAGCAATGATCTAGAGTACTAGACCACGCCGCTCGGTAAAAATTAAAAGTTAAAGGCAAAACTATTTATAGATTATACCTGAGTAGGGTGGTAGTTAAAACTTGTTTACACGTTACTCGTAGATTTACTTGAACGATGCCCTAAATATCGGGCTAGAAAATCCCTCAATTTGGTCGTTTGTAACATTTAATTTGAAATGCAAAGCTTTTTGAATTTATAATTTCTCTAACATATCTAATTTTTTGCTATTATTTAACTGATGTATAATTGATAAATTATTTTTATTTATAAAATGGCACAATGAATTACAGTGTTGGACTTGACCTGTAGAATTTTTGTTTTCGACAATTGACTTAACATGTTCTTTATATCTAATATGAAAGTTACGACCTGTCTTACCGATATATAAGGCATCACAGTCATTACATTTAATTTTATAAACGCCTGATTTTTTAAATTTATCGAAGGACCTTATTTTGTTGTTAACCAGTAGATGATTTATCGTGTTTTTATTAGAGCTAATTACACTAGTATTTAAATTCTTGCGAAGCAATTTACATAACTTCAGGCTAATGTTTTTGTAGTAACTTATTAGATACCATACTGTTGTGTTTTTTGTATGATAGTGATAAATATGATTATGAGCTAATTTCCTATATGTTTTATTAAGTAAGGTATTAATAATGCTAGGTTTATATCCATTGTTATGGGCCAAAGTTTTTATAAATAACAGTTCCTTATCAAAGTTTTGTTCATTAAGGAGGTATGTGACCAATCAATGGATGAGGCTGTGGAAAGTGGACATTTTAATTTATTTAAGTTATACTATAAAATGAAGAAGTTTTATATACATATATACTGTTGCGAGACATAGTCTGAGGTAAAAGTTATTCGTCGGCATCCTTTATAGATTTGTCGGCGGTGTCGTAAATCTTTCACTACATTGCAAATAACAAGATACAGAACAAAAGATGTGCGAGAATACTGGAGAACTGTACAGTTGGTACTTTAAAAGCGCTAGAACGTTGATAAATAGTCAAACATAGTGCAAATTCGAAGTAAACCAAGTAATATAAATAATAATTTTAATATAGCTGTAAATATAAATATAAATATGGAGTCAACAGAAACAACTACTCCGAGGGCTAATACCCCTACCGGCATTGAATTACACTGTTGATTCCGATGAATTCTTAGACGAAGATATAACATATTCAAAAAAGAAGGGATTAAAATTCTTATTCGTCCAAATATTAAGACCAAAGATCTTACATTTTGAACGCACCCTACCAAGTAGGCACAACGAACCGAAAGCCATATCCCACGACCGGTTTCGACCTATTGAGTCTCATCAGGTGGGCGCTGATTCCATTTTTATATTTATATGTATATTTATAATATAGCCTGTAAAGGTCTTTCTGCCAGCGCCCACCTGATGAGATCCGATAGGTCGAAACCGGTCGTGGGATATGGCTTTCGGTTCGTTGTACTTACTTGGTAGGACGCGTTCCAAATGGGAGATCTTTGATCTTAATATTTAGACGAATAAGGATTTTAATTCCCTCTTTTTTGAATAAATAAGGTTAATAAATACTTGTGGTTGTAATATTAATAAGTTTATATGGTGTATTTTAGTGTTAAATAAATTTGTTATTATTCAAAACTGTTTAAATTAACATAAGTGACTAGAAAATTCGTTAATATATGTATATGAATGTATTTTGTAACCGATTTCTTGAAAACAGTCTTAAAAATTTTAACGAAACTTACTGGAGAGGTGAGTTACGACCTGAGAATTTTATTTAAGAAGAAAAATCGGCAAATAAGTTTTCATGTATTTCTAGTTGAATGAGTGTAGCTCTGTCAAGCTGTTAACTCATAATTTATTTGGAGTAAATTCGTAATTTTTATAGAAAAAGAGACCATTTGTCATTGATCAATATTAAAATGTGCTACTCAACATACACTCTCTCCATTCGTGATGGATTCATTACCCAAACGATGCTCTATCAATCTAAGGTTTTTAATAATTTTCTTTTATAAAATTTTCCTATGGCCTACTTTTATTACTGTATCATGTGCTATGATGAAATACAATCTATTACTTAATTGTATAATTATTGGTTCTCATCTAACATTTTAGTCACATGACTGCCAAATTCGTATACACTATATGTATGTGATTGATTTTATTGCTTAGGAAGACAATTTTGTAAACAGGCACATCTAATTTTATTTCGTTTTGCAAATATATTCATACAACTTAATATTCTATGTAAATGTAATAAATCTGATAAAATACACTTTCCAATACGTTTTCGTGTAAGCATAAACAAACGTGCCGTCTGGTCTCGCGTAAAAAAAGGAATTCCGTCAACAACCTACAAACATACAGACATACACACATATCCAGTTATGTATATGTATCGTTTGTGTTAAGTCATCATGCAGTATCATTGTAATATAGAGGGTTTTTCAAGTTGATGGGTTATTAGAAGTATATGAATTAGTAGAATGAATTCAATTCTGAAAGTTGGGCTTGGGCTCATTTGGTTATTGTTTATGCCGCTTTTTTTAAAAATATTTTCAAGTTCGATTTACATCCAGTTATACCGGAAGTAGATGTTAACTTTATTATTTTTAATGGAGTTACATACTTTTTATTACATTTTCCGATAGAAAATGAGCTCAAGCTCAAGTTTCAGAATTGAATTCGTTCTACTAATTCATATACTTCTAATAACCCATCAACTTGAAAAACCCTGTATACATATTAAAAAAACTAAATAATTATGCTTATTGTAAGATTTTCCAGATGAACATTGAGAGCATGCCTCTGTACATTTATGTGCTTATAATTGACATATAAATATATGCAGTGTTCCTAAGATACGTAGTCTGCCAAATTCTCATCAGTTATTTCCTTTTTATTAAAAATTGAGTAATTAACGTAGAATATTAAAATTTACAATCAAATATTCAAAGCATTATCCGATGATTTTGCTGTAAATAAAACTACATATTATATTAGCAACAAATAAATAAACGTGTTCTACTTCTTCTGACAGAAACTTAATGATTATCAATTATAGAAAATTCACTGTAAATTTTTATGTTCATTTATTCGTTTTTTGAATGATCTTCCCGTTTGACCGATGTATATATAGTTACAAGAGGTACAAGTTAGTTTAAACACCCCTAACTTATCCCCTTATCAACTTTGTCTTTGTTATTTTTGATATATTTGCCCAAGGTGTTTTGTGTTTTATATGCTACATTAACATTATTTTTTATTAGGTATTTTCCTAAAAGCTCAGAGGGGTTATTCAAAAACGTAATAGTTTTATAAACAGTTTTTTGGTTAGTGTTACAATGGGGGTACACATTTTTTATAAAATCCATATATTGTAATTTAGTAAGTAGTTTATCAATTATATCAGTTTTATAGTTATTACAAAAGGCAATTTGTTTGATTATATTTAATTCTTTTTTAAAATCTGTAATATCTAAAGGTATATTTATGTCTATATAATATTGAATAGAAGGCAGATATTTTATGTTGATACGGATGACATGATATATTATTGATAATGATGTCCGTGTGTGTTTTTTTATGAAAAATAGTAAAACTATGTTTATTATTCTTTCGAGTGATAGTTAGGTCTGGGAAATTAATTTGTTTATCTATTTCTAATTCAATTGTAAATTTGATGTTTTTGTGAATATTATTAAGTTGATTTAAGAAATTTTGTAATTGTCTATCAGTACTTAAGATTTTTTAAATATATTTCTTATTAAGCCTTATACTTATTCTAATATCCTTTATTTCTTTATTAATACTATAATTTGCATACTCTATATCAAACACATCCTAATACCGTAGGCATTATATGTATTAGTATCATCATTAAATCCTTCTGGTGTGGAAATGGAAAATTTCGGTTATGTAATTAATGGTCAACCAAATTATATTACACCGCTATATAGATACAAATAAATTGTAATAATTGCGTAATAATATATACGTTTATATTCCCCACAGAATGTGTTTTATGTAACTTTCGGCCATTATGTAGTGTTTTGTGTAGAAATAAGGAATATATATTCGAAGGTGCACACAAGTTATATGCGTGTGTGTGTGTATACCTTCCTTCTTCTTGAAAACAGAACAACGAATTGATAATGTATATATGTATTTGGAGGGGTAGCTTTCTAAAATATAAAAACGGAAAACGGACAAGTAAATCGGTAGAGTGAAATTTAGTTCGCCGTTCTGTGTATTCAAAGGATTTTTTGCCACCAAATATGGTTCACATCAAGAGCATCGTAAGTACTTTAATTAGAGAAAATCGAAACATACCTACGTATTTACCAAACTATAAAAAGTAACCCTAATATATATACAGGGTGTACGTTTTCAACCTGAACCCTAGACTATCTTCGGACTTTTGGTTGAATGAGTTTTCATAGAAGGCCTACCATTTTAAAATATTTTCGAATATCTAACACTTCCGGTTATACCGGAAGTTGACTTCAACTTTGTTATTTTAAATGGAACCCCCTATTTTTTTACATTTATGGATTCCTCATCAGAAATAAGGGTACATTTGATGATACAACCCTATCTTTATTCTAAACGGTTTTTGAGTTATTCCATTTTCATTTCCATCGTGGGGTGTGGCTTTCGGTTCGTTGTGCCTACTTGGTAGGACGCGTTCAAAATGTGTGATTTTTTATCTTAAAATTTAGACGAATTTTTGAATATGAGGAATTAGTTTTGTTTTTACTAGAAATTTGTGTTATTAAATGTATAAAATGTTTAATTTATGGTGCTTAAAATAACTTCTAAAGGTTTATAATTTTCAGCTCGCCTTACTGACAGTAGCCGTAGCCATGGTTTGCAGTGCTCCTGCTCCTGGCTTTGGAGGGCGCCAGTACGTATATAGTTTTTGTTATTTTATAATTTGGGTATGAAACACATTTTGCGTTAACTCTTATTTATTCAAAAATTGGAACAAATGCACTATTCTTTATCATAGAGTTATTTTGAGAATTTAGCTTCTTGTGGTTTTAAAATCATATTTCATGATTCATAATTACTAGTAATGAAAGATTTTTTAAATTGTAGAAATTTAGAAAAATTTCTGTTTCTTATACATATTTATTTTTTCATATAAAGAAAACAATTTGCTTTTAATGATATTTCTCACATCTTTGACAAATTCTAAGAAATATTTTCGTGTCTAGCTATTCACTTTGGCACTTAAGTATTGAGTAATTAACAGTTACAATTACAGTAATTAATCAGTCAGAAAGTGTTATTTTTGTTGCAAATTGTCTCACTTTGAACCTAAACATTGAAAATGTAAGAATGTATCTTATAATCATGCGAAAAAAATTTTATGTGGCACTTTTGAAATAGGGTGCATAGGGATATACATATCCTGTCAATAAAATTATACGTTTTGATTAGTTATTGGTATAAAAGTTAGGGACGATGTTAGCCCATAATTCATAGCGCTTACTAAAAAATACAGTTTCGTTACTTCGTAAGATGTGTTCCCTATTAAATATTCATTATTCATTAATATAACTATTAAAAATGTAAATATGTTTATTGTATGTGCATAATGAGGTTTTAATAATATAAAAGCGTGTAATGAATGGTAAATGAAGTGTACGAAGAAATTTATAAACCAACAAAGAGATAATGAATGAATACTTTTTGTGATTCACGAAAATGTCTTCATTCAAAGAATAATGAATTTAAAAATGCAACTTAAACCGTTCAATTAACTGGCTACTTAGGACATGCTTGACCAACAGATAATTAAAAAAAATACTTAGGGCCCGTAATGTTGAGAAGGCCAGATTCTATTGGGATTTACGAAAATTTACATACCTACTTATTTCTTTATTTTTCTAAACTTTTTTATTGCGTTTGTCATGAAAATGTCAAAATTCCGATTAATAGTGGTAACGAAAGCAAACTTTGTTATTATCTCTATCCTTATATCTACTACCACTCAAGAATATGTGAAATTAGATGTAGAATGAATAAAAAATTCATCTAAATAGCAAAATTTTGTTAATTACTTTGATTTTTAGAAAACTATTGTCGTTTATACTAGAAATTGGATTCGACATTCTCCAATGTACGAGAGTATTACTGAATGATTTTATATTAATATTAAGAAAATAAAACGCTTGGTATTTTTTGTCCCACAATTTTTATTTAAAAACTGAAAATTGTTTCGGCAGTTATGCCATTATCAAAGTGAATATATAAAATTATTTTACCTGGTATATATAAAGGGGTTAAATTCACTTTGATAATGGCATAACTGCCGAAACAATTGTCAGTTTTTAAATAAAAATTGTGGGACAAAAAAAAATACCAAGTGTTTTATTTTCTTAATATTAAATATGTTCCACCAAGAGCCGAGCCAGAAATCAATTTCGTGAATGATTTTATTCGTAATATCTATGCTTTTGGTATGTGAACAATATCACGATATTTTTTTGGATGTTTGAATTTTGCGTACATATAGACACATGTACCATTCATTTGATACCACTCATTACCAAGCGTGAACCGTATGATTAACCGTGCCGCACTCTTTTTAGTGAGGGTAAAATATCGATACCTTTAATTTCATATTTTGTAAGTAGATGTACGTAACTGATTGTATTATCAAAATTGTAAGTGACAATATTTAGTACTTTCATTTATTATTTGTTTATTTATAAGTAATGAAAATGTAAGGTCTATATTATTGCTTTCGGCTAAATATCAAAACATATAGGTATATATGGTCGGTTATAATGGAACAGTGAACAGTGTGTCTGATTTTATTATTAATCATGACGACTCGGTTTATATGCTCCAGAATATATGTATTTTTTCATATTTCATTTCCATTCGTGAAATCAATTCAAAAGTCTTATTAGTTGATAACAGAGACTTTTCTTGTTGATGACCTAATTTGACAAAACTAAAAGAAATTGTCTAGGATCTATTAGAAGCTCTGTGGCCGTTGGTAATAACCATTATTCTTCGAAGAAGTAGAACTGCTTATAAATTTTTTATATTTCATTATAAAATTGGACAAAAGCTTGCTTTCGTAATTGAAATTTATATTAGTTCATTTATTAATAAACAATTGTGACGTTAATTTTATGGACGAACAGTTGCTAAAATTGTTATGATTGGGAAATTATAATTTTATGTAAGTCTGCATTCTTGTTTTCATTCATCTACATCACTAATTTTAAATTTAAAACAGAAATAGGTAAAACCAAATCATAAAAATTTTGACGGAGAAATCATTTTAGCATTAATATACTTGATTATCTACGCATGACATTATAGGAACATTGCAAATATCATGTTCGATTACATAATTTTACTTTTATATAAACTTGCATTTAGATAATCTTTCACTTTCATTTTGTCATCATTTTGTCCATATTATCTGTCTCTCCATAGTCATTCTCACAATCCTTAGAAGCAGGTTGAAAAGGATCTTCCGTTCTATACCTTCCGACATTGCACTAGTCACTGGTAGGTTAATGGAATTTCCTGCCCAACAACATTAGTAGCTGATTTGGTTTAAATAAAAAGCGGAGAAAGTTTTAAGTTTATTAAACAAAAGAGATTTCATTTTTATTTGCTTCAGACTCACTTCAGATAATAATCGGTACATCTTTTCAGACAAAAAAAAAGCTAGTTTTAAGAAGAACATATCAATATCAATATCAAATATAAACGGTAATTTTGTGAAATAAAATTATTGATTAATTGTACACACAAACATTTAAGATTTTTTAATGTAGTTACATCCGTGTTCTACATACTTTTGCCACCGATTTGGATGTTGAATATTCCTTCTTCATAAAAGTTTGAGGGCGAGTTGTTAGCCAATTGCACACATACTTCTCTACTTCATTGCTTTCAAATCTTTTGCCTCCAAGTGATTCTTTCAAGGGCGCGAACAAAAAATAATCATAGGGTGATTGATGATGAGTCAGGGCTATAAGGAGGATTATAGAGGCTCGAGGGTTTCCCACCCCATTTCTTCCAATTTATTCATTGTCAAAACTACGGTGTATTGTAGCCTGGCGTTGTCATGAAAGAGGATGACGTCTCAAATGGTCGAATGGGCATACCATGTTGTTTGCTTCAATATGTGATACGCGATTTTTGTCGATTGTAACAACTCAATAGTTGTAGAACAGTAAGCCGCATTTATTGTTCGTTGATCATGAAGAAAATCAATGAGTAAAACTCAACATCCCACCTTGAGTCAAAGAAAACAGTCGCAAACACTTTTTCGGCTGACAGACGGGTTTTGGCTTTGACAGGGCAGCCTTCATCCTTTCTTCGCCACATCTTACCATTCTTCACCATTTTGTATTCGGGAGTGTAGTGGTGAACCCACGTCTCATCACAAATGACGATACACCTCAAGAAAACCTCCCGTTCTTGTCAAAATCGATTCAGAAGTCTTTTACTGATCTCCGACTTGACCTGTTTTTGATTTTCGGTCAACAACCTTGGAACCCAACAAGCACTAATTTTTCTAAAGCCAAGTTTAATCATCATCGGTGATGATGTATTGAACACTCCCATAACTGATACCCACATACCCACTTCTGGTGACATTTGTTCAATAGTTAACCGGCTGATGGTGATCACCTTCAACAAGCTTTCGAACAGCATGGATGTTCATCATATCATTTGTGAGATTTGTTCTTGGGTGTCGATTATGATTTTCATTTTCGACACGTTTTCGTTAATCCCTGAATTCTCTGTTCTCTCGCCCACGTATACACTCGATTCTGAGACAGTGTTGCATCCCCAAACTGTGCCTTCAAACGAATAAAAATTTCCGATGTTGTAACGCCTTCATTAGTTAAAAACTTTATGATGATGCGCATTGTGTTTGTGCAACAGAGAAGGTACCTTGCGATCAGTCATGGCTGTACTGCGGACAGAACCGAGCGCAGCTGCTATCTAAGCCGGCTTCCTCCTCCTCATAAACAGACAACACTCGAGCATCAAATCCTCTAGATCAGAATTACGTGCTAAGCTAAATAGTAAAATTATCGTTTATATTTGATTTACCCTCGTATCGTTAGCACACTATGGGGAGAATCGATAACTTATTGACCAAATCAAACTCGTTCCGCAAAACGAAGTAAATTTAAAATCGTATTACTGTTAGTATGTTGCCATCTATGAAATACTATAAATAGCGGTATTATCAGTAGATGGCGACGTTACTGGTTGTAATACGATATTAAATCAGCTCCTTTCATTAAAATACTTGTCATTGTAAGTTTTCACAAACGTTTTGCAGAGACTGAGGTAGTAAATACTTCATGATCAAAATTTTGTAAATCATTTTAATAAGAGAACACAGTCCTAAATCAGACATCCCCTAAAATTTGCCATCCTAAGCTACAACAGAGCCATCCAAAAAATAAGAAATTAAAATCCTTATTCTTCTAATTATTAAAATTAAAGGACGCTTCCTATCAAGACCGATTGGGTCTCATCAGGTGGGCGCTGCCGGAAAGGCTTTTACTCCATCATTGGCAACAATGATTACGGTTTATGAGATCAAAAATTTATTTGATTGTTATAAAATATCAGAAAATTTCTAGATTCTCTTGATATTTAATGGAATTATCCAAAAATTAACACAACAGCTTTTAAACACTAAACTTATTATTACCTATTTATTAAATAATATAAGTTCTGGTCGACTAAATTCGATTTGCCGCTGTTGTTTATTAGTTTATTTATCAGATATTCTGGAGGGGGTGGGCTTTATTCCTTTATGACCCCCTCGCTTTGTAAGCACACTTAATTAGTGGATTTCTTAGATACAGTTTTTTGTTTTTACGTTCGCATATAACAGCTGCTTTAAATTCAGGAAATCAATTTAATCAATATTTTATCTATTCAAAACTTATCAACGAACAGACAATTTATGCACGGGTTTCGTCATATGTTTAAGTACGTAGCTATTTAATTTTATTTGTGGGTTTGGTATCCTGAAAATGTTTTCTTCGAATCGTGAAAGTTGTGCGTTCTTTTCACAATTGCATTCAGTTCAATTACCATTTACTTTAATGATCGAACTCTCTTAAAGTACATACTTTCAGGTAATATTTAAACAGGAATTGCGGCTTTTTATGTTCTTTGTCACCATTATTTATTGAAGTAATGGCGACAACTAGTTGCATACTTTTGTGACGCGTTGGCATATCTGATAAATAAACTGTTTGATTTTCATTACTTCTTACTTTTTATTTAGCATTATATAGTTAAAGTTATTTACTTTCTTTTACGTCTATAAAATTATTCACATTTTATACGTAATTGATTAACGACATGTTTACTTTTGGTCAAATGAAAGGTTTTTGTGTTCAATATTAATATTTCCTTTTACCTCACATTTTCTACGTTAATCAGTAGATAATTAATGTTAAGTCTTACCTTCGCCTTCATTATGATGATATAAATGAAATCTGAAGTCTATGTTTAACTATAGTTTTGGTTCTATTTCTTTAATTCCTTCCCTATTATTGTTCTCTATAACACTGAACATCTCGCAAGAATTTATTAACTGAATCTCCAGCTACAGACAAAGAATTATGTTCACAAACATTGTTGACGAATATTAAATTATAGCTTATAACCATTTAGTGATAATTGTCTACATAATGGTGAAAACTGCATTAAAATCTATTCATTCTAGAGTTTTATTGCAACAAACAAACAGACGGACGTACGTGTCTATATAATAAATAGTTTTGTTTTGTATTCAAAAAAGAAGGAATTAAAATCCTTATTCGTCTAAATATTAAGATCAAAGATCTCGCATTTGGAACGCGTCCTACCAAGTAGGCACAGCGAACCGAAAGCCATATCTCACGACCGGTTTCGACCTATCGGGTCTCATCAGGTGGGTGCTGGTAGAAAGACCTTTACAGGCTATAGTATAAATATAAATATAAATATGGAATCAACAGAAACGACTACTCCGAGGGCTAATACCCCTAGGATGCATTCCAAATGTGAGATCTTTGATCATAATATTTAGACGAATAAGGATTTTAATTCCTTCTTCTTTGAAAATGTTATATCTTCGTCAAAGAATCTATCGGAGTCAACAGTGTAATTCAATGCCGGTAGGGTATTAGCCCCCGGACTAGTTGTTTCTGTTGATTCCATATTTATATTTACAGTTAGATTATATTTTAATATTTTATCTACTATTACCTACTGAATTAAATCATTTACAGGATCACAGGGGCTTATGGTTGATTAGTATTCTTTAGAATTGAAGTAGTTTTGTATTTACTTTTTAAAAATAGATTAATTAATAATAATAGTTTATAAAATTTGCAGTGAACATCATATAATTCACGTGCCATTGATACATCAGCATCATCATCATGTGATCGTGAAAAAAGTTCATGTGCCTGTTGTAAAGAAGGTCGTAGTAGTTGAAGAACCTCACCATTATGATTATGGTTGGTGGTGATAGAAATCTGATTTTGACAAGGGATATGCAGTTTAGGTAAGAGAAGAAACATAAAATAGTGACATCAGTAGATGCTTAAATATATGCTTATTATTTATTTAAATAATTCGCAGGTTAATAAATTTACTTAGTACCCATCTCAGCACAATAGGATTTCGAGAAATCTTAATTTCAAATTCAAAATAAAGCAATTTGTAACCTTTTTGAAAACTCCACTAAGTGGAGGAAAATAATAGATCAACCAAGACAACATCTTTCGGCGTTGAATTCGAATCTTGGACTAGCACATCAATTCTTGAAATATGTTAACATGAAATTTGGCACTATAGTAATTTAGCTTGTTTGATCTTGAGATTAGAATATCTCGAAATTCTGACGTGCTGGAGAAATTACGATCCCAGATTTGGACTCGGGATGGCGAATTATATCGGAAATAATATCTTTAGTCTTACTGTCCGCATCCATTTTGATTAGACTTCAATGGTTTGCGATTGCCTTTCGAGATTAATTTTTTAAGTAAAAGCAGTGAATAGGTTTTAAAACATTTTTCGTTTGGGGAAATTCAATAAATCTTTTATTATTTTTAACAAAATCTTCTAGTAGTTATTGTTATCTATATTTCTGTAAACTCATGTTTTGAAAGTTGAAAACTGATTTACTTTTTTTTATTTCAGCTTTTTAAATAAACTATGTCCAAAAGTTTACCTGAATATTAGTTTAAAGTCTATTGTAAATAATTATGTTAGGTTTAACGGTACAGCATTTTTATAATTAAAATAAAAATAAAAATTAAACTTGTTTTTGTTTCATTTTGTATTAAAGTTTAGTTTAATCAAATAGCATAATTGGTTGGAAACAATATAAAGATATCGAAAAGGATAATTTTGCGTAGAGCAAGTTAATTTCTTTCAACTAAATCTATCACGAATTTCTGTCCTATACGTATTTCACATTCTTTGTACCGCCTTAACCTTGAATTTACTCTATCAGCAGAAAAAATTTTAATGTGGGACAGAGTTCATAGCTGACTGAGAATGTATTAATAGTTCACGGGTCATGTTATTGTCGAGTGCGAACTTGTTGGTTGTGTAATAACTGTAATAATTGTAGTAAAAGTATTTCAATAATTGTGCGAACAGTGACATTAACAATTAAACATAAAATACTAAATAGTGCTGTTCAAGCTGGTAAGTTTTTTGATAATCTACGTAGCTTACTATGAAACTATTCTTGCTGTTGTTTTTCAACTGAGGTTAAGTGGTATAATATTGATTAATAAATCGTGATCGATATCAAAGTATTGAAGTAATTGATACATATTTAAGGAGGGAGCAATGCTATATAATACTAAAAGTTGAAATTTGTTAGATAATGGTTTGTAGTCGCCATTGCTATTTAGTCAGGTTGCTTTCAGGTTGTTTTGACTACTTTCTCAAAGATGTCGCAACATATACATTTTACGAATTTATTAGGTTTTCTCGCGAATTGCATACCTCATCGCAATATGACAATTTAAATTAATAATTAATTATATACATATTTACTAATTTGCACGAGTATTTTAAAATACGTATGAAATTTAGTAATAACAAAATGTACCAGTTAAAATAAAGGTTATGATAAATCAGAGAAAATGTAAAAAAATGAAAGAGGAAATTAAGAAAAATAAAAAAATATATAAGTTTTTCTTTGTCCTTCGGAGAGAAAGAAGGAATAAATAAACAGTTTCTATTTAGATCTTTTCGGAACTTAAATTGTCAAACAAGTGCATCATTTTATTAATCCATTAATATTTATAATACTTTCTCTGTGTTTAAACAAGTTTGTTTGTTTTTTGGTGCGTTAGATTCAAAGATAACTAGGAAAATTGTGTTTTCACATTTTTTCCCAAATGAAATGTGGGTAAAAATAATAAAAACAACAAACTAATTGTTAAAGAATGTAGCAACAGAGTCTATTCGTATCATAACAAACTTGACTCTGGTACACCTTTAAATTTCAGTACTCTTATGTTAGCCTTTTTTGCGTAGAATAAAACAGTATTTTGTCTAGAATTAATGTTGACCAATATGTTTTAAAAGCTTGACATACCTATAAACCGATGGGAACCGAAAGGAATATTTTTTTGTTTTGGTGCGATATGCAAAAACTACCGAAATAAATTAATTTATTTGAGTAACTGTAAATTTATTTCTTTATTTTGGAGATGGTTGACAAAAAATAAAGAGAGTATAAGTAGCTATTTTATAATAAGAGTAACAGATTTTAACACCTTCTACCCCAAAAACGGCTTAACACTGAATAAGTGACAAGAAGACCACAACAGACCAATAAAAATGCTAACCCACCCGCTAAATGAACCCTCTCAATTGGAAAACCTTGTTCCTCTGCATCAGCAGCTCGCATAAACTCGTCGTCGTTTGGATATGCCTGACCGGGATATACGGGACCCTTCCCTGGAATATGAGGGGGAGAAGGTAATGTTGTTTCGGGGATCTCTGATGTTGTAACTGTATTTTCTTCATCCATCTCTGGCATATATGTTGGTAATGGGTGACGTGGCCAAGGAAGTTTTTTTCGTGGCCTTTGGGGTATAATAAGAATTGGGCGACGATATGGGGGTTGAAATTTTGGAACTTTTCTATGGCGAATATGGTGGAATTCACTCTGTTGGTCATCACGTTTGATGATGTCTAAGAAATCCTCCAACGAATCACCCCACCAGAGCCCTAGTTCGACCCCTTTGTATTTTTTTCTTTTCCTAAAATAAAAAAAGGTAATATTTTTCGCGCATCTTTGTACTTGTATGAATCCGTAGCAAAGAAATATTGTAACGAGTGCGTGTTTGCTTGTGTGCGTTCGAGTACCCATGTATGTGAGCGATCCGGTCGCGGCCGAGCCTCGACGTGTAAATCGTAACTGCAAGTGTGTGCGTAATGAATGGGTACATGTAGTGTATTTGTGTTTCGCGGAAACTTGTTCGATATTTCGGCGAAAAATAAAATGGTCCCGACTTTTCTATGTTTCTCGGGAGTGTTCCAGAAATTTAACGGAACAGTATATAAGCGGAAAGACGAAGGCCGAGAACAGTTCAGTTAAGTTCAGAGTTCAGATATAAATTGATGGTCGTGAAGAGTGTAGATATAAATTGATGGTCGAGAAGAGTGTAGATATAAATTGATGGTCGTGAAGAGTTCAGATATAAATTGACGGTCGTGAAGAGTTCAGATATAAACTGATGGTCGAGAAGAGTTTAGATATAAATTGATGGTAGAGAAGAGTGTAGATATAAATTGATGGTCGTGAAGAGTTTAGATATAAATTGATGGTCGAGAAGAATGTAGATATAAACTGATGGTCGAGAAGAGTGTAGATATAAATTGATGGTCGTAAAGAGTTTAGATATAAATTGACGGTCGTAAAGAGTTCAGATATAAATTGATGGTCGTGAAGAGTATAGATATAAATTGGTGGTCGAGAAGAGTGTAGATATAAACTGATTGTCGAGAAGAGTGTAGATATAAATTGATGGTCGTGAAGAGTTCAGATATAAATTGACGGTCGAAAAGAGTTCAGATATAAATTTGAAGAGTGTAGATATAAATTGATGGTCGAGAAGAGTGTAGATATAAATTGATGGTCGTGAAGAGTGTAGATATAAATTGATGGTAGAGAAGAGTGTAGATATAAATTGATGGTCGTGAAGAGTTTAGATATAAATTGACGGTCGTGAAGAGTTCAGATATAAATTGATGGTCGTGAAGAGTATAGATATAAATTGGTGGTCGAGAAGAGTGTAGATATAAATTGATGGTCGTGAAGAGTTCAGATATAAACTGATGGTCGAGAAGAGTGTAGATATAAACTGATGGTCGAGAAGAGTGTAGATATAAATTGATGGTCGTGAGGAGTGTAGATATAAATTGATGGTCGTGAAGAGTTCAGATATAAATTAACGGTCGTGTCAGAAATAAATCGAGACGCACATAAATAAATAGTGTAATTGGTGGTAGTAAAGTTAAGTTAATTAATATTAGTATAAATAAATTGTTGTTCCTGTTTAAAAGTCTTCGAGTTTTAATTTTTGAACCCCCGAACGTTACAATATTATGACAAATTAGATTATTACAAGTTTATTACCTATACAAGAGATGGTAACAAAAAATAATAATGACGTTGGTAGTAGTGGTTTCAGTCTGTCCATCTGTGTGTTCGTTTGACTGTCTGTATGTCATACCCTTTCTATTCTATCGTTTATGTGCCCGTCAAAATTCAGTTGATTCAAAAATAAACATGATAGGATTTTTGGAAAATAATATTTCTGATCCCTTCTTACGGAGTGAAAAATGTACACGTACTAGCCCTACGGGTAGATGGTAGATAGTTTTCCTAAACTGTAACAAAAATGTCCTGGGAATTTTTTATTTTAGTCCTATAGTTATTATTCTAAATTGTTGATGAAAAGTGGATTCATAAGGAATCCTTAATGTGTGCTTTAGTATTGTGGGGACGGCTGCTCCCCTGGATCTGAACCACCACCCTTGAGCTTTTCCTGCTTCCCATACAGTTAGTCAATTATTTGCCTATGACTTGTATTTTGAAGTTTAATTTTTAATGTATGTATCGAATATTTCTATATTGCTAGTAGAAGTATTAAATATATGGTCTAATCCTTCCATTTTCAAAGTAGACCATCAAATAATTTGTTTGATTCATTCATAGTGTGTCGACGTCTAACATTATCCTGACTTAGAAGATTCTACAGTTTATTGTCTTAACTTACATATTAGCTTCTACCAAATCCCTCTGTATTGCGTTGACAATTGCTACGATGGCGGTCCAATAAGCAGCTAGTCCAAGGCCTGCGTGAATGGGTACACAGCTCGCGCGTAAGCAACATGAGATTGGACCACACATTAACAGAAGAACAAATTTTAGAAATCCGCAGGCCAGCTAACAAAATAAAATTCGATTAACAACTTCTAAATATTAATGTCTATTTGAATTTGGATCTTTTTTAAACCTCCCTCTTTGAAAATCTATACATATATACATCTATATACCTATAATTCTATACATTTATACATACATATAAATAAAATTGGAGTGTCTGTTTGTAATATTAAAAAAAACACTTTTTACTAAATGCATATGAATGTATACACGGTACATATACCAAAATAACATTAAATTTTTTTTTGTCTATCTGTCTGTTTATTTGTTCCGGCTAATCTCTGAAACGGCTAGATCTATTTTGACGGGACTTTCACTGGCAGATAGCTAATGTAATAAGCAGTAACTTAGGCTACTTTTATTTTAGAAATTAATTATTATTATTAATAAGTAGTTAATCATGTCTAAAATAAATTATTAATCTCTAAATAAAAGTAGCCTAAGTTACTCCTTATTACATTAGCTATCTGCCAGTGAAAGTCCTGTCAAAATCGGTCCAGCCGTTTCAGATATTAGCCGGAACAAACAGACAGACAGACAGCCTCTCGCCACTTACTATCACAAAGGCTGCCTGTCGCGCGGGCTCAGAACGCGTGAGCGGGCTATTGCTAACGGTTACGGTTGTGTCTCAACGACTTCGTTTAAAATTTAAAAAATAATTTTTGTGTTAAATTCCACGTGGACGGAGTCGCGGGCACAGCTAGTATATAATATAAACCATAAATTTTTAATTGAAGTATCAGGATATTATTTAATTAAACTAATTGTAAATATGTCTTTATTGAAGACATTGATGTTATTATTTCAAAATGTTGTTTCGATCAAATTAATGTTTTTCTAATTAGTCATCACTATAGAGTAATGTTTTACGTATCTATGGTGCTACCATATGGATAGGTTTGTAAAGAAATTGTGGAGTTGTCTCCTCTCTTGATACAAAATTGTGGAATTACCTGATTATTAAAACTAATGCACCTACATTCGATATTCAGGACAATGTTCAATTAGAATTTTTAATTAATTATTAGATAATGAAAATTCTTAAATTATTATAATTTATAAAATAGCCTTTTCGCGTTTTATATTCCGAATGCATTTTTCAGAAGAAAAAAGAAAATTAGATTAGTATTTGACATAGGGAATTGTTTCACAATTTCTGTAACTTTTAATTCAAATACATCATAACAATCATTTTTCGCATCCTGTTGTCTATATAAATGTGTGGATTGTAGTAATTATTGTTTAACCTATTAGTGCTTACTTATCGTAATATTTTGAGTTACAAACCACAAGTGCGAATAATGCGCAAGCAGCCAAACCAGCCCAGCTGTGGGTTGAATAGAAGTGCGGTCTTTTTCTAATTTGGTTTATTTCATAAGGGATATAAACCCCAAATCCTATGGCTGTTGCCGCCGCTAATTGAATGAATATATGCAACACCCGCAGGGATGCACGTTCACAACAAGAAGATATTTTGTACATTGTTATACCTAAAAACAGATAAAAAAGACGCTAAGGATGCTAAATGCTGTGGTGTAATTAGCCTTTATCGTTTTGTATAGGGTTGCCGCAAGAGTCAAGTATAAAGGGTTTTTCAAGTTGATGGGCTATTAGAAGTATATGAATTAGTAAAATGAATCCAATTCTGAAACTTGGGATCATTTCGTTTTTGTTCTTTTAAAAATATTTTCAATTTCGACTTACATCCGGTTATACCGGAAGTAGATGTTAATTTTCTTATTTTAAATGGAATGATACACGGTTTTTTACATTTTCCAATAGAAAATCTGAATTGATCGATATTTTATAGGAAGCACTACCCCGAAAATATTGATGGATTTTGAGTTATTTAATTTTTTTTTAATTTCTTCTAACATTTAAAAAATCGTAATTCAATTATTTTTTGAGATTTTACTTTATAACTCTTAACAATTATTTACAACAATTCACATTATCGACAAAAAAAGTGGTGTTTAACTAAAATGTTCAAATTTTGTGGTCAAAGTTGTTCAACTTCAAAGGGGCATAAGTCATTTTTTAAAATAGAATAACCCATTGTTGACTGCACATTCTAATTCCTCATTGAATTTTGGCGTCTATTGATATGGGTCTATCGTATATCTTTCTTTGTTTATACTTTTTGATAAAATTTACAATTTGTGAAAATGTTGCTTTTTTGCACTGCATACGTGTAATGTTAATGAAAGCAGAGTGCTGTGTTTTCCAAACAATTGAACAATCAACTGTTGTTAAGTGTCAGAAAGCGTAGCTAGATAAAGTCACTCTTAGCACAATAACTTTCAAACTAATGAATAAAATGTCATGAAATTTTAACAGATGTCTTTCGAAGGTTAGTATTAACTGAAAAAGAGGAGAATGCAATAAAACTAGCGTCATCTATATGTTAGGCCCGGGACTTTTCAGCCCATATGTTAGATATAGTAGAAGAACATAAGGCGCTGTGTAAGTCAATACGGAATAGGAGAGATATGATGGTACGATTCCTTCTAGGATATATGAAAGTACGGTTAGTTAGACTAATATTAGAAGCAGAAATAGGAGTAAAAAGAGTCACAAGAATGTTTAGATTAGATTACTGTTCGCAAATGTTTAGGGATGTCTTCAGATCGATGACTTCATGATGATGACCATTCGGTTATGCAAAAGTATAACATGGATGATAGAAATTCCAAATAATTTAAAGTGAATAATTGCAAAGCAGAGGATCCCAGGAAGAGGTTTACAAATAATTAGTGCCGGTGGTGAAAATTTAAGAATGTAAATATTTGTATCATAATCGTGCCTATTCCAGCCAAGGTGATGAATCCAAAAGTCGTTAAAACAGCATGGGTGTTCATGGACTGTTCCGTATCCTCCGTCGTGTTATATTCTCGCCATTTGAGGTTTTTTTGGTGGTATTCTGTCATATAATAGGCCACGAGTCCTGTCGCGCTAAGGAAAAGTATAAAAGACAGAAAAGCCACACAAAAGAAATTTAAACCCGAGCACGTACCAAAGCAAGATGCCCGACGGACTTGACTATAACATTTGTGCGTACATTCAGAGCTTCTGAAAATAAGAAAAAAAAATTAATTAGATTAAATACTGAACTTTTTAATTGTTAATATATAATAGATAGACAACTATACTTATCTAAATGAAAACGACGATAATATCATAAGATTTTGGACTTTTAAGTGCCGAAAATGAGTACAAAGGATGTTAATTTTGCAAACTACGTTTACGGTTCCTTAATCTACCTATGTGGCAATGAGTATAAGTGGAAAATATATAATTCTACCATTTATATACGTATGTAGTATTGGTGCTTTTTGGTTTTAAAATATTTCTTATCCAAAAAAGTATAGAAGAGTTTTTGATCAGTAATTTATCGAAACTGCCAGATATGGATGGCGATTTCGGGCTTTTTAGGTTTCATCAGCATGCTAAGCGGTCGTTTAGTTTGGTCAGTAATTTATTGAGATTACTCTATTCCATCAACGTGTAGTAGTTTCAATAAAATTACCGACCAAACATTTGAATACATTTAATAATTCAGTGATAAACCTTTTGTGAAATATAATAAATCAATGTAGAAAATAAAGAAAACACATGGACAGCTTCACCAATTTATTTACCACTAAAGCTTAGAGCTTATCTACTTATGATAAGAAGGGACGACGAAAATAGTAAGTAATAATTTAATTCGTAGGTTATTAATAAATTACATACAATAAGGTATTTGGAATGTTTCAACTGTTTAATTAATTTATTATTAAAATGTTTCATGTTTCATGATTATTAATTAAACAATACAACAAGATTAAAAGATCTATTGGTTAACATAACACCAAAAGTAAATAAATTACAAAAAAGTGGCATCTATAAATTACGTAGCATTTCATATACCTAATTCTAGCTGTAAAAACAAAACAAATAACGTTTCACCAAATTTATTATACTCGACTTAAGTTTCGATCGACAGCAATCATTATCAAAAGTTTAAGTACACTCAGTAGCTCAATAATATTAAGAAAATTTTAGAATAATAAGTAATTTGAAAATTTTGTTTATTATTGTTTCTTTAAAAGTATAAGTCATTATCGGTGAAAATGTATCCCAGAGACAAGTTCCTCCTCTTTTTTAAAACTACTGTATTAACGTTTAGGGGAAACTTTAACGATTATCGTAGGGCTGATAATTCAAAATATAAAGAAAACTTAACTAAAATATGTACATATATGTAAGTATTATAATAAAATAATAAAGTAAAGTTGTTTAATTTATTATCAAAAATAGACCAACAGTACCATCCTCGAAAAATTTAAATTCTTGTGGATGAAGTTTCTAGTTAAATCTCTTTAAATATTAGTTTTGATTTGCTAGATTGTTATTGTTATTTAAAAATAACTGCAATGCTATTGAATGTTTCCTTCATATATTTTTAACACCTTGTATAATAACCTTCATATTTTTATAATTTTTTATTTTTAGTAAACACTAAATCGTAGTTGATAGATACTTTTGCTACTGAGTTTAACTTAAACTTTAAATACATTCTTGATAATGATCGCTGTCGATCGAAACTTAAGTCGAGGATAATAAATTTGGTAAAACGTTATTTGTTTTATTCTATTTTTACAAGTTTCATGATGTTTCACAAACGTTGCACTATCGAAAGTATTAATGTAATGCTAGCTGTAAATACATTTTTTTAAAGAGTAGAGCTATACAAACTAGATTAATTGAGCACGTTAAATAAACAAATAAATAGGTTGTGTTAAACATTTGTAGGCTTTTAGTTTTAGTAACGCTGTACTCCTGAAAATGATCTCATAAAATCTAAAAAATTGCCGGATGACATATAGATTGGCGAAACTATCCACTTACGTTTTATTTATTTTTAAAAACTTAATAATGTTCTTTATTTGAATGAAGTAATTTTATGTAGCACTTTTCCTTTGAAATTTTCCTGGAATCATGAGGATTTGCTTTTTGAAAAGTTGACCTTCGAAGCTAACCATCTTTCAAATGAAATACCATTATTATGTAAATCTTTTGTATTTGTACTATTTGACAGCTATGTGATTGTGTGACGTTACTGTAGCTTACTTGAATCCATCAAGTTGACATAAATGCCTTAGGTGCTCATTGATTCGCGACATTGACATTAATAACAAGTGTTGTTGATTTGAATTGTCATCAAGGAAGTATCATTATTCAATAAACTTACTCGCTCGAGTCGTCGCAGCAACTTTCACTCTCATTATATGATGAACAACAACCCATATTTAACCCCCTAACACAAATACAAACTATGGGAATGTCATTTTCTAAAATGTTGCTAAGATACACAGTTAACCAGTGGCGGAGTAAAAAATTTGAACGTTGCCTTTCATATCATCAAACTATATGTATGAAAAATATACAAAATCAATTGTATCTGAGCGGATGGTCTTCAATTGGGTAACATTATGTACATTGATATTTGTTGAATGTAGTTTATAGTGAAACTGCTGATGATGTGTTGGAGTAGGTCCCTTCATCTCTCTCCCTTACATCTAGAAGCCAGAAAAGAGAGTATACAATCTATATAATAATTTAAATTTTGGAAAAAAACAATTTACTCAAAATTTTAGTGAAAAATTAATCAAAATACTCTTAAAATTATTCAGATTTAATATAACAGATAAAGATTGTGATGGTAAAATAACCTCAAAGCAATGGGAGTTGTGATCCGTCCATTGGGCTACTATCCAGTATCCACTATCCTGGTGAAGGAGAGTTTAAAATGTATGCTGATGAAATGGAAAAAGGTGAAAATGATAATATAGAATTCGAAGTTTTTGTGCGTGTGGTTGCAACTCGGGTTTTTGAATATGAATAAAAAATGTACAAATATATCCGTCAATATGTTATTTTGAAGCTATAACGAAGACATAAAATGAAAATTTTGAAATAGGATAGCAACACTGTAACTCATCTAGAGTGAGTGTATGTAACACTCTTATGAGGAACACAAGTTACCAGCAAATAATAGATAAACAATAAATAAATAATCTGTCTGTGCACTGCATACATACAACATAATTTGATTTATTGATTTTCCGTCGTTTATTCTTATATGTAACTATAACTTGATTGAGTTTGATTATTTTATTATAATGCATTTAATGAATTCCGGCTCCCACAGCCCGCTCCCTCGATGCGCTACTGCAACCACCTGTGTAGTTTTATAATTGTTTTGAAATGAAATTGATAGATTTACTAGAGTTGATTTTGAAATAAAGAAAACATTAATAAAACAAATTATTACATTAAAAATAGACTTTCCTGTTTAGAATATCTAACGATAGTTTGTTGCCATTATTTTTAAGTATGTAATTAACACTTTGGAATTATTTATTTATATTTTGTATGATTTCCTAATGTCAGCCGGTTTTCATAGAATTTTAAACCTCTAAATTAGAATGTCGTCGTAGTATAATTACATTTTTTATAACATATGTCACTAGCTCAAAAATATTAAGAAAATTTTAGAGGAATAACTAATTTGAAAATTTTGTTTATTATTATTTCTTTGAAATTATAAGTCATTATCGGTGAAAATGTATCTCAGAGACATGTCCCCCCTCTTTTGTTTTAAACTACTGTATTAAAATATAAAAAACAGGAATAATAGGATTTTATTAACGTTTAGAGGAAAGTATAATGATTATCGTAGGGCTGGTAATTTAAAATATAAAGAAAGCGTAACTAAAAGATGTACACATATGTAAGTATTAAAATAAAATAATAAAACAAAGTCATTTAATTTATTACCAAAAATACACCAACAGTATTATCTTCGAAAAATTTAAATTCTTATGGATGAAGTTTCTAAATAAATCTCTTTAAATATTAGTTTTGGTTTATTAGACTGGTATTGTTATTTAAAAATAACTGTAATGCTATTAAATGTTTCATTCTTGATTTAAAACACCTTGTATACGAACCTTCATATTTTTTTATTTTTAGTAAACACCAAATCGTAGTTGATAGATACTTTTGCAATTGAGTTATAATAGTGTTGTAAGTAGTAAGCATTTTAGAAAATTAATTCGTAGACTTTTAATGATGCGGTAAGCCAGTAACCCCAATGCCCAGCATTTTTATCCTAATGTATAAGCAGCCATTCATGTCGATATGTCTTGTGTAAAAGCTAACTTCAGTGTAAAAAAGTTCGATTCAGAGAAAATTTGTTTTAATTATTCGATGATATAAATATAGATTAAGTTTCTTAATTGTTGACCTTATTTTCTATATACAAAATAAAAAAGATATATAGACAAATTTTGTTTTTGAATGAACGTTTGTTCTACGTATGAAATAAGTAAAAAAAGTCACTTTTTTTTTTATTGGGATGCTTGTATCTAAATGTTTTGATCGGTCTATGTAATTACAAAATTATAGAAATTAAAATACAAATTCAATAAAGAAAATCAATCAAAAATTTTTCTGCAGTTAAAACTTTATTGAACATTCAACAATTGTTTCGACCTAGTCGGTCATTATCAAGAGTACAAAGAATGTAGCTAAGATTAAATTAAACAAACAGTGCTTATTATACATAAATAGAGGGGTGGGGTTACAAATAATGAGAAAATAGGATGAAATATGGTTTTGGTTATTTACTAAATTTTTACCTACTTGAAGAGCAGTTTTAATTTTTAGGTATTCTAAGAGGGTGAGTTTCTTACCTTTTTGTTGTGTATAAAGTAATGCTGTATTTTCTGAATCTATGGTATGTTTATTGTTAAGGTAATATTCTGCTATTCCTGTTGAAAAATTTTGTTTTTCAATATTATCTAAATGTTCTTTTAATCGTACATTTAATGATCGTTTGCTTAGACCAATTTGATGAGTATCGCATTGGAGGCAACTTAATTGATGGACACCACTTCTTTTTTGATTGTCTAAATATAATTTAATGTTAACTAATATTTTTTTTAAATTGTTCAATAGTGTTTTAACTGCAGAAACATTTTTGTTTGAATTTCTTTATTAAGATGTCTATCCACGAAGACACCTACGATAGTTTAAGTAAAAAGTCAATTTCAAATTTAAGATCGTTATAAAACATATTCTGTTTTTCTATTTGAAGATTTTTTGAGTGCATTTGAAAGAAAAATTCTTAAAATTGAAATTTATTGAGATCCAAAAGATCGTTCTTTAGAGGTCAACGGTTTGGATGTTGAACAATAATCATTTTAAATATTCATTATTTGTATAGTAATTACTTATCATTTCCTTTAGAAATGCTACAAAAATTAAAATAAATGAAATATAAATAACATTAGTTCTTAGTTACAAATTTATATAAATTACCAGATGTGGTTCGCGATTTTGAACTTACTTATATCTTATCACCATATTATAGGTAGTTTGGCAAAATGATCTTCATAAGGCGCTGTCAAACGTATGAAATACTGCAGTTAATAGTAATATAATACCAATAGATGGCGACATACTACCTGTAATACGATCAGTGAAACATTTTTTAAGGAAAGCATACACAACAATAACTTTCCGGACTTAATCGAAACATTTCATTTAGTTCCTAAAACTTTAGTAATTAATTAGAAATGGTGCCGTTTTAAAAGTTACAAAATGAACAAACGTTTATGTATTTAATTTTATAAAAATTTCCTTAACTATGGTATATTCTTTCATAATTTAAATTTATGCATAATTTCACTTAATAATAAGGTTTTCCTGTTACCCAAAAACATTGCTTTCGTAAGAAATATGCGTATTAAAAAGATGACTAAGTAGAATTCAGTATAATATTTGAATTGTGCTTATGTAATGCTTCAAAGCGGACATCGATAGGTTTAGATACTCGTGAATCTGTTAAACTATTTAAGAGAAATCAATCGACAATAAAGTAAGCGGCTATTGTATGCAAATATGAAAATATATCCCTTTGTATCGATGTCTTTAGATACGCGTTTTAAAATACAACACAGAAACTTTACAACTTTTGGATTATAACTAGGGCTGCCGCAAGAATATTTCGATTTTGATAATGAATAAGCTTACTGTCGAAAATAACAAACACACAAAATACTATGGGTATATATATGTTGATGACGTGTTAGTTTGTTTTACAGGTTCACATAGACAATTAAATATCTTCTTAGAACAATTAAATAATTTACATGCCAATATAACGCTCATAGTGGAAATAGAGGAAAATAATATTTTAAATTTCTTAGACATAACAATATCAAAAATAAATAATAAACACGATTTTGCAATATTCCACAAACCCACGCATGCTGATACAGTTAATAATTTATCAACACATCCTTACCAATATAAACATACCGCACTCCATAGTATGTTGATAAAAGTACCTATGGCAATATATAATTATAAAAAGGAACTTAACATTATAAACCAAATTGCATATAACAACAATTATGATACAAATTTACTAGATAAGATTTTAGGAAGAATTAAATTAAAATTAGCAATACAATTAGTTTTTCCAAATATTAACAATGAGTTGAATAAATAATGTCTCGTTAACGTTTATAGGTTATCCTTCTGAAATGGTTATAAAAAATATTAAGTAAAAATAATATTAATGCAGAATTACAGGCAAATAATTCAGTTTCTAGGCTTTTAAAAGATAATAAAGATAAAAGCGATAAATATTTCCTATCAGAAATTTATAAATTGAAGATATATATAGGTAAAATAAAAAGGTATTTCAAAAAAAGAATTAACGAACATTATAGGTCATTTAAATATAAAAAAATCGAATCTAATTTAGAAAATCACCAGGTCAATAACGAACACCTTAGCGAACCCGGGTCTGGCTGATCTGGTCCAAGTTTTCTGTGGTTTCTTTGGATCATTTAGGCAAATGCTGGGGTAGTAATATTCCACAGATAATCTTTCACTTCTCTTCTGTCTTCATTTCGTTCGTCTCATCTTTCTCTTCCTAACCACACCACCCACCTATTCCCACGATTCCTGCAAGGAGGCTGAAGAGGGCCTTACGCCCTACCCTCCGGCTTTGCACTACACTGTAGGTCGGAGGGACTGCCCGTCCACTAGCACGAGTAGCAGAAAGAAGAAGAAAATTATAATATCACTTCTTCTGAGTATGCCCTTGTAGGATGAAGCAATTGTTAAAAAACTAAATGTATTAGTGTAAATTTTGTGTGCTTATAATTATCGATAGTTAGTTTATTCATTATGAGTCCCAACATCTGTATACGAGTAGTAAAAGCTGAAATAATCGATTTTATATATCGACTTTGTCTTATCTTATCTGGAGAAAACAAGATGCTCATAGGAGATAGAAGACAGTATCAAAATGAACAAGTCGAGAAATTCATCTTGTCAAGACCGCTTTCTTAAGATCTTAAATATATCTAGTTCTCGAATTAGGGCTACCAGCGCGGCGTTGAAGACAGCGTCACAATGTTGCCAGACTCACTTTTGTTTTCACGTCATTATTTTTGAAGATTGAACTTGTGACATATCATATTTCATTATTTTATACAAAAATATAATCTAGAAGATAGAAAGTGCAAATTATCGAGTCAAGGTATTAAAATTGTAACTTTAAGAAATTTAAAGAATTCTAACTTGCATTTAAAATGTCTAAATAAATAAATACTCCTACATACAGATGAATACATATTATTGTGATAGTTCTTATACAATAAGAAAAAACTGATATTTATATTGTAATTAGAGCTTTTACTGTACATATGAATAACAAAATACATAAAGTTTTGATAAGTTTATAGGTTTCGAACATGTAATTCTCACCACATTATAAAAACCCAGATAAAATTTTTTACTTCCAGTCTTTTAAAATTTCTCTAAAACTATTTTGAATAATTAATTCTTTGGGAAATCGAAATTCTTAACATAAAATTTAAATTTTTATTGTTTATGTTTATAATTTGAACTTTTGATAAATTCCTTTTACCAAAATAGAAGGAACGTTTAATTTTATTCAATTTCACTGAAAGACTTTTTAGTCTTATTTCAGTTACAATAAAAAAGAAAAGTGATCTGAAAATCATAGTAGATTTTCAAGCTTTCCGATTTGCTTATTTTTGTTAATTAGGTTTCAGAAATTTAATTTCTAATCAAAATTTAGCTTTTTGAAAGAATTGTAAGAGGAAGTAAAAAAACATAGTATTTTAAAAAAATTAAGAAATGAGAATTTAACGAATCTTTTACATTGTTATAGAATGTAATTATTGACAGGAGAAAATAATGTAAAATGGTAGGAATTAACTTTATTTATACATTTGTGAACTTAAAAAGATGTTTTATTTTGGATTTATTTAGAATTTTGTAAAATTATAAAATTTTTGACAGATAAATTTTAAGTCAATTTTTTTGAGTTAGTATCAGAAATTTGGTATAAATATATTAGAAAGATTTTGTTTAGAATTATAAGTAGAATGTTTTGATATTAGAAATTTAAAGATTCATGAAAATTTTTGAAAAACTTTATGATTTTAATGATAGTTATCCATGTCGCTGTAGAGAAAAAAAAATGGAGAATGAATAATTGAATTAAAGAAGCAATAGTTACCTGTGATTTGAAACTAAAAGTAATCTCCATAAATATAAATTAAAAGGAAATCATAAAACAAAAGGTTCGTTAAACTGAAATACATTAAAATAAAGAAAACATAAATCAACGAAAAAAGTGAATTACAGATATTAAAGAAAATAAAAACATATATATATATCTATATATTAAGGTTAATATAATCTATATATTAATATATATATATATAATATATATATATATATATATATATACCCATGTAGAAATGTATGTATTTATTCCTATACCCTCTTAATCATATTGAAAATATCAATATCACGTATACAAGAATAATCTAAATCAATACAAGATTCGAAATTTTATTATTTTTCGAAAACAAGACAAGGCTTTGAAAAGCGTTCTATTGTCTCGTCTTGCTGTAGTCCTAATTTTAACCCTTGAATCGTCCTTCAATCGATTCAAAATATTAGAGAAAAAACATTTTAATTTTTATAAATAAACAAGTTAGGTGCTGTTTTGAAAAGGTGGTCCATCTATCTTCGCCGTTTTACCCTATTACCAGGCGACATGCTTTAGGATTTCTGACTTAATAATTATAGAATTGAACAAATATATACTTGTATATGTTAAGGATGAGCTAATTATGCTATATCCGTTTCAATTAAGATTTTTGTATACTTTCACCGTTTCAATTACCGATGTCTTTATTATAATATTGACTTTCCCATCAAATTCATTGTTTTCTTTTTCTCTTTACCGGCCAGTATGCCTTATGTAAGTTTAATAAAACATTTCGTTTGCATTGGTCCCTTCTTATTTACGGCTGGTAGGCGTCGATGTCGACTGTAATCATCCACAGCTAATCATTATTTTAAAGAAAGTAGGCTAACGTCTCTTTAAATCGTTGCTCGACATAATTGGACATTGGGCCCGAACAAGGTATTCGTCTCCATTATTACAGTACACAACTCGCAAAAATAAAACGAACAACAAAAAATGAATTGCTCTGGTGAATATTCCAAATTGACAGTGAACTGGACTTATGAGCTCTATGTACAATAAATTAGATTTCTCCCGTTGCTCAGCTTCCGTGGCATCACGTCTATAGTCGAATTGTAATAAAATTAATGAAAAGTCCTCGAGCAAACCGTATGGGTTTTGGTCTCGATTAAATTGTCTACAATTGTGGTATGTTAAACTTCATGACGACCTGACCATAGGCACAAGGTCTATAAAAGGTCGCTTTTAGAGATATCGAGGTCATAAGGACTGAAAATTGATTGTTTTCTGGATATTTGCTATCACATTACATGAAAAGTAAACAAAAATAAAAATATGCTACTTGGTAGGACGCGTTCCAAATGTGAGATCTTTGATCTTAATATTTACATGAATAAGGATTTTAATGCCTTTTTTGTTTGGATATTTTATATCTTCGTCTAAGAATCCATCGGAATCAACAGTGTAATTCAATGCCGGTAGGAGTATTAGCCCTCAGAGTAGTTGTTTCTGTTGATTCCATATTTATATTTATATTTTTAAATATTTGTTTCTTTATACGCGGGTGGATCAAATATAAACTAAGTTGTAGATAATTAGATGGGACCTTCAATAGTGACCGTCAAGGTCATTTTAAGTTCATAGTAACTTACGTGTCAGAATTGTACATTTTTGTTGTCACGGAAGTGTATTTACATTTGAAAACTCTTAATTTAAACGCAATAATAATTCAGGGGCTAGTTGATCTAAAAGTAAAGTTATGACACCATATGATTTGGTTTGCCCAGGAAAATATTCTCCAGTACTCTCTGAGACGGAGAGCATTCCATTTCCTATCCTTCACCAGGGGAGATGCCTGATGCAGGACCATTAACCCCACACATGATTTGTGTATGTGTGTGGTACGTGTGCGTGTGTCGGTTCTTTATATGTATAATGTGTAGTATGTTTTTAGATATTTACCCATATACATTCTTTCCACTAATGATTTACATTTCACGTAATGGACGGATGGACGTTTTCAATATTTTGTTAGCAATAGTGATACTACAGATTTTAAATGTTATGCGATATAGAAAACAATTGGTTATAAGCATTCAGAATAAGTATGCAAATCAATTAGTAGGGTTCTGTTATTGTGGTTTGTTTCCAGTTTCGTTTGGATCGATAGTACTGGTGAATAGATTCTTGGACGAACCAGAATATGACGATGGCTTCACCTAACTTTTACATCATCGTTACTTTGTTACTAAAAGTTTTTAGAAAAGGGACTTACTTTTCACGTTAATGTGATACTTGATAATTATAAAATGGTCTATTTTCTGTCTTTATGAGTCCGATATCTAAAAACTGACCATTTTTGGACTTTGTGATTAAGTCATTATCGGTGAAAATGTATCTCAGAGACATGTCCCCCCTCTTTTGTTTTAAACTACTGTATTAAAATATAAAAAACAGGAATAATAGGATTTTATTAACGTTTAGAGGAAAGTATAATGATTATCGTAGGGCTGGTAATTTAAAATATAAAGAAAGCGTAACTAAAAGATGTACACATATGTAAGTATTAAAATAAAATAATAAAACAAAGTCATTTAATTTATTACCAAAAATACACCAACAGTATTATCTTCGAAAAATTTAAATTCTTATGGATGAAGTTTCTAAATAAATCTCTTTAAATATTAGTTTTGGTTTATTAGACTGGTATTGTTATTTAAAAATAACTGTAATGCTATTAAATGTTTCATTCTTGATTTAAAACACCTTGTATACGAACCTTCATATTTTTATAATTTTTTATTTTTAGTAAACACCAAATCGTAGTTGATAGATACTTTTGCAATTGAGTTATAATAGTGTTGTAAGTAGTAAGCATTTTAGAAAATTAATTCGTAGACTTTTAATGATGCGGTAAGCCAGTAACCCCAATGCCCAGCATTTTTATCCTAATGTATAAGCAGCCATTCATGTCGATATGTCTTGTGTAAAAGCTAACTTCAGTGTAAAAAAGTTCGATTCAGAGAAAATTTGTTTTAATTATTCGATGATATAAATATAGATTAAGTTTCTTAATTGTTGACCTTATTTTCTATATACAAAATAAAAAAGATATATAGACAAATTTTGTTTTTGAATGAACGTTTGTTCTACGTATGAAATAAGTAAAAAAAGTCACTTTTTTTTTTATTGGGATGCTTGTATCTAAATGTTTTGATCGGTCTATGTAATTACAAAATTATAGAAATTAAAATACAAATTCAATAAAGAAAATCAATCAAAAATTTTTCTGCAGTTAAAACTTTATTGAACATTCAACAATTGTTTCGACCTAGTCGGTCATTATCAAGAGTACAAAGAATGTAGCTAAGATTAAATTAAACAAACAGTGCTTATTATACATAAATAGAGGGGTGGGGTTACAAATAATGAGAAAATAGGATGAAATATGGTTTTGGTTATTTACTAAATTTTTACCTACTTGAAGAGCAGTTTTAATTTTTAGGTATTCTAAGAGGGTGAGTTTCTTACCTTTTTGTTGTGTATAAAGTAATGCTGTATTTTCTGAATCTATGGTATGTTTATTGTTAAGGTAATATTCTGCTATTCCTGTTGAAAAATTTTGTTTTTCAATATTATCTAAATGTTCTTTTAATCGTACATTTAATGATCGTTTGCTTAGACCAATTTGATGAGTATCGCATTGGAGGCAACTTAATTGATGGACACCACTTCTTTTTTGATTGTCTAAATATAATTTAATGTTAACTAATATTTTTTTTAAATTGTTCAATAGTGTTTTAACTGCAGAAACATTTTTGTTTGAATTTCTTTATTAAGATGTCTATCCACGAAGACACCTACGATAGTTTAAGTAAAAAGTCAATTTCAAATTTAAGATCGTTATAAAACATATTCTGTTTTTCTATTTGAAGATTTTTTGAGTGCATTTGAAAGAAAAATTCTTAAAATTGAAATTTATTGAGATCCAAAAGATCGTTCTTTAGAGGTCAACGGTTTGGATGTTGAACAATAATCATTTTAAATATTCATTATTTGTATAGTAATTACTTATCATTTCCTTTAGAAATGCTACAAAAATTAAAATAAATGAAATATAAATAACATTAGTTCTTAGTTACAAATTTATATAAATTACCAGATGTGGTTCGCGATTTTGAACTTACTTATATCTTATCACCATATTATAGGTAGTTTGGCAAAATGATCTTCATAAGGCGCTGTCAAACGTATGAAATACTGCAGTTAATAGTAATATAATACCAATAGATGGCGACATACTACCTGTAATACGATCAGTGAAACATTTTTTAAGGAAAGCATACACAACAATAACTTTCCGGACTTAATCGAAACATTTCATTTAGTTCCTAAAACTTTAGTAATTAATTAGAAATGGTGCCGTTTTAAAAGTTACAAAATGAACAAACGTTTATGTATTTAATTTTATAAAAATTTCCTTAACTATGGTATATTCTTTCATAATTTAAATTTATGCATAATTTCACTTAATAATAAGGTTTTCCTGTTACCCAAAAACATTGCTTTCGTAAGAAATATGCGTATTAAAAAGATGACTAAGTAGAATTCAGTATAATATTTGAATTGTGCTTATGTAATGCTTCAAAGCGGACATCGATAGGTTTAGATACTCGTGAATCTGTTAAACTATTTAAGAGAAATCAATCGACAATAAAGTAAGCGGCTATTGTATGCAAATATGAAAATATATCCCTTTGTATCGATGTCTTTAGATACGCGTTTTAAAATACAACACAGAAACTTTACAACTTTTGGATTATAACTAGGGCTGCCGCAAGAATATTTCGATTTTGATAATGAATAAGCTTACTGTCGAAAATAACAAACACACAAAATACTATGGGTATATATATGTTGATGACGTGTTAGTTTGTTTTACAGGTTCACATAGACAATTAAATATCTTCTTAGAACAATTAAATAATTTACATGCCAATATAACGCTCATAGTGGAAATAGAGGAAAATAATATTTTAAATTTCTCAGACATAACAATATCAAAAATAAATAATAAACACGATTTTGCAATATTCCACAAACCCACGCATGCTGATACAGTTAATAATTTATCAACACATCCTTACCAATATAAACATACCGCACTCCATAGTATGTTGATAAAAGTACCTATGGCAATATATAATTATAAAAAGGAACTTAACATTATAAACCAAATTGCATATAACAACAATTATGATACAAATTTACTAGATAAGATTTTAGGAAGAATTAAATTAAAATTAGCAATACAATTAGTTTTTCCAAATATTAACAATGAGTTGAATAAATAATGTCTCGTTAACGTTTATAGGTTATCCTTCTGAAATGGTTATAAAAAATATTAAGTAAAAATAATATTAATGCAGAATTACAGGCAAATAATTCAGTTTCTAGGCTTTTAAAAGATAATAAAGATAAAAGCGATAAATATTTCCTATCAGAAATTTATAAATTGAAGATATATATAGGTAAAATAAAAAGGTATTTCAAAAAAAGAATTAACGAACATTATAGGTCATTTAAATATAAAAAAATCGAATCTAATTTAGAAAATCACCAGGTCAATAACGAACACCTTAGCGAACCCGGGTCTGGCTGATCTGGTCCAAGTTTTCTGTGGTTTCTTTGGATCATTTAGGCAAATGCTGGGGTAGTAATATTCCACAGATAATCTTTCACTTCTCTTCTGTCTTCATTTCGTTCGTCTCATCCTTCTCTTCCTAACCACACCACCCACCTATTCCCACGATTCCTGCAAGGAGGCTGAAGAGGGCCTTACGCCCTACCCTCCGGCTTTGCACTACACTGTAGGTCGGAGGGACTGCCCGTCCACTAGCACGAGTAGCAGAAAGAAGAAGAAAATTATAATATCACTTCTTCTGAGTATGCCCTTGTAGGATGAAGCAATTGTTAAAAAACTAAATGTATTAGTGTAAATTTTGTGTGCTTATAATTATCGATAGTTAGTTTATTCATTATGAGTCCCAACATCTGTATACGAGTAGTAAAAGCTGAAATAATCGATTTTATATATCGACTTTGTCTTATCTTATCTGGAGAAAACAAGATGCTCATAGGAGATAGAAGACAGTATCAAAATGAACAAGTCGAGAAATTCATCTTGTCAAGACCGCTTTCTTAAGATCTTAAATATATCTAGTTCTCGAATTAGGGCTACCAGCGCGGCGTTGAAGACAGCGTCACAATGTTGCCAGACTCACTTTTGTTTTCACGTCATTATTTTTGAAGATTGAACTTGTGACATATCATATTTCATTATTTTATACAAAAATATAATCTAGAAGATAGAAAGTGCAAATTATCGAGTCAAGGTATTAAAATTGTAACTTTAAGAAATTTAAAGAATTCTAACTTGCATTTAAAATGTCTAAATAAATAAATACTCCTACATACAGATGAATACATATTATTGTGATAGTTCTTATACAATAAGAAAAAACTGATATTTATATTGTAATTAGAGCTTTTACTGTACATATGAATAACAAAATACATAAAGTTTTGATAAGTTTATAGGTTTCGAACATGTAATTCTCACCACATTATAAAAACCCAGATAAAATTTTTTACTTCCAGTCTTTTAAAATTTCTCTAAAACTATTTTGAATAATTAATTCTTTGGGAAATCGAAATTCTTAACATAAAATTTAAATTTTTATTGTTTATGTTTATAATTTGAACTTTTGATAAATTCCTTTTACCAAAATAGAAGGAACGTTTAATTTTATTCAATTTCACTGAAAGACTTTTTAGTCTTATTTCAGTTACAATAAAAAAGAAAAGTGATCTGAAAATCATAGTAGATTTTCAAGCTTTCCGATTTGCTTATTTTTGTTAATTAGGTTTCAGAAATTTAATTTCTAATCAAAATTTAGCTTTTTGAAAGAATTGTAAGAGGAAGTAAAAAAACATAGTATTTTAAAAAAATTAAGAAATGAGAATTTAACGAATCTTTTACATTGTTATAGAATGTAATTATTGACAGGAGAAAATAATGTAAAATGGTAGGAATTAACTTTATTTATACATTTGTGAACTTAAAAAGATGTTTTATTTTGGATTTATTTAGAATTTTGTAAAATTATAAAATTTTTGACAGATAAATTTTAAGTCAATTTTTTTGAGTTAGTATCAGAAATTTGGTATAAATATATTAGAAAGATTTTGTTTAGAATTATAAGTAGAATGTTTTGATATTAGAAATTTAAAGATTCATGAAAATTTTTGAAAAACTTTATGATTTTAATGATAGTTATCCATGTCGCTGTAGAGAAAAAAAAATGGAGAATGAATAATTGAATTAAAGAAGCAATAGTTACCTGTGATTTGAAACTAAAAGTAATCTCCATAAATATAAATTAAAAGGAAATCATAAAACAAAAGGTTCGTTAAACTGAAATACATTAAAATAAAGAAAACATAAATCAACGAAAAAAGTGAATTACAGATATTAAAGAAAATAAAAACATATATATATATCTATATATTAAGGTTAATATAATCTATATATTAATATATATATATATAATATATATATATATATATATATACCCATGTAGAAATGTATGTATTTATTCCTATACCCTCTTAATCATATTGAAAATATCAATATCACGTATACAAGAATAATCTAAATCAATACAAGATTCGAAATTTTATTATTTTTCGAAAACAAGACAAGGCTTTGAAAAGCGTTCTATTGTCTCGTCTTGCTGTAGTCCTAATTTTAACCCTTGAATCGTCCTTCAATCGATTCAAAATATTAGAGAAAAAACATTTTAATTTTTATAAATAAACAAGTTAGGTGCTGTTTTGAAAAGGTGGTCCATCTATCTTCGCCGTTTTACCCTATTACCAGGCGACATGCTTTAGGATTTCTGACTTAATAATTATAGAATTGAACAAATATATACTTGTATATGTTAAGGATGAGCTAATTATGCTATATCCGTTTCAATTAAGATTTTTGTATACTTTCACCGTTTCAATTACCGATGTCTTTATTATAATATTGACTTTCCCATCAAATTCATTGTTTTCTTTTTCTCTTTACCGGCCAGTATGCCTTATGTAAGTTTAATAAAACATTTCGTTTGCATTGGTCCCTTCTTATTTACGGCTGGTAGGCGTCGATGTCGACTGTAATCATCCACAGCTAATCATTATTTTAAAGAAAGTAGGCTAACGTCTCTTTAAATCGTTGCTCGACATAATTGGACATTGGGCCCGAACAAGGTATTCGTCTCCATTATTACAGTACACAACTCGCAAAAATAAAACGAACAACAAAAAATGAATTGCTCTGGTGAATATTCCAAATTGACAGTGAACTGGACTTATGAGCTCTATGTACAATAAATTAGATTTCTCCCGTTGCTCAGCTTCCGTGGCATCACGTCTATAGTCGAATTGTAATAAAATTAATGAAAAGTCCTCGAGCAAACCGTATGGGTTTTGGTCTCGATTAAATTGTCTACAATTGTGGTATGTTAAACTTCATGACGACCTGACCATAGGCACAAGGTCTATAAAAGGTCGCTTTTAGAGATATCGAGGTCATAAGGACTGAAAATTGATTGTTTTCTGGATATTTGCTATCACATTACATGAAAAGTAAACAAAAATAAAAATATGCTACTTGGTAGGACGCGTTCCAAATGTGAGATCTTTGATCTTAATATTTACATGAATAAGGATTTTAATGCCTTTTTTGTTTGGATATTTTATATCTTCGTCTAAGAATCCATCGGAATCAACAGTGTAATTCAATGCCGGTAGGAGTATTAGCCCTCAGAGTAGTTGTTTCTGTTGATTCCATATTTATATTTATATTTTTAAATATTTGTTTCTTTATACGCGGGTGGATCAAATATAAACTAAGTTGTAGATAATTAGATGGGACCTTCAATAGTGACCGTCAAGGTCATTTTAAGTTCATAGTAACTTACGTGTCAGAATTGTACATTTTTGTTGTCACGGAAGTGTATTTACATTTGAAAACTCTTAATTTAAACGCAATAATAATTCAGGGGCTAGTTGATCTAAAAGTAAAGTTATGACACCATATGATTTGGTTTGCCCAGGAAAATATTCTCCAGTACTCTCTGAGACGGAGAGCATTCCATTTCCTATCCTTCACCAGGGGAGATGCCTGATGCAGGACCATTAACCCCACACATGATTTGTGTATGTGTGTGGTACGTGTGCGTGTGTCGGTTCTTTATATGTATAATGTGTAGTATGTTTTTAGATATTTACCCATATACATTCTTTCCACTAATGATTTACATTTCACGTAATGGACGGATGGACGTTTTCAATATTTTGTTAGCAATAGTGATACTACAGATTTTAAATGTTATGCGATATAGAAAACAATTGGTTATAAGCATTCAGAATAAGTATGCAAATCAATTAGTAGGGTTCTGTTATTGTGGTTTGTTTCCAGTTTCGTTTGGATCGATAGTACTGGTGAATAGATTCTTGGACGAACCAGAATATGACGATGGCTTCACCTAACTTTTACATCATCGTTACTTTGTTACTAAAAGTTTTTAGAAAAGGGACTTACTTTTCACGTTAATGTGATACTTGATAATTATAAAATGGTCTATTTTCTGTCTTTATGAGTCCGATATCTAAAAACTGTCCATTTTTGGACTTTGTGATTATGGTAGCTTTTGATCAGGACGTCATGAATGTTTCCATTGTAACAATTTTATACTAATATATATCATATGTGTTTTTAAATGTTCTAAAATGCAAAGCGCAAAGGTTGACGTTAACTAATCCCCATAAGCGTGAAATTATAAAGCAAATTGATCGAATTACAGCCATACGGGATAACTAGTGTTCATAAAATGAAGATTTACCGTAGGATGAGACTAAACGTTCATATTTTAGTGCTGCAAAAGAAATTTTGGACCACTGTACCCACGTAAAAGTATCATGAAAGTATTTAAAATAGAGAAATTGAAATTAATGGCTAATGTTTGAGCGATGTCTAGCATTTTTTATTACATTTTATTACAACCTGCACCTTGCTTTCCTTAAGTGAAATATATTTACTTACACGTTTTACTGTTATTGGTTTTGGTAATTCATTTAGCAGTTTGTACGCGCGGTCTTTAAATAAATAAATATTTATCTTTGACGCTTTTTTCTAGTTTATAGTCTATAGTATTAGTACTGCTTGCTTATTTTACTACTCACGTTTGTATTTCTACTGTTTCTTTTGCATTATAGACAAGTGCTTGCATCTTAAAGTTTACTTTCGCTGGTTATCATATTCCGTTTTTCTTTTTGACCAAAGGAAACCATATAACAAATACGAAAATATTTAACCATTACATTTTCTCGGCAAGTAATTGTAGGCTATTTTAGTGTTATCCAAAGAAAGTAATTTAGTTACTTTTTATAAATGTTTTAATTACTCGTACATTGCCGAGTTTCGTGGATTAATAATTAATGCGTAATTGTCCACCATAAATGCAGACGATGAAGACAGGAAACTTTAGTGGTGTTGTAGAACACAGTAAATATCTCAAACACCAACGCTATAACACGACACTAAACATCCGAAGCACTTTTTTGGTACTGAAGAAGGTAACTTTGTTACCGAAAAGTGTTTCGTACGTTTAGTGTCGTTTTGGCGTTGGGATTAGAGCTATTTACTGTGTTCTACAAATCAATACATATAAATAAATTGGACTGCCTGTTTGTAATATTACAGTAACCATTTTTTACTAAATGCGTATGGATATATACACGGTACATATACCAAAATAACATTTTTTACAATTTTTGTCTGTCTGTTTGTTCCAGACTATTTATTAATAATGGTAATTAATTTCTAAAATAAAAGCAGCGTAAGTTACTTCTTATTACATTAGCTGTATGTCAGTGGAAGTCCCGTCAAAATCGGTTCAGCCGTTTCAAAGATTAGCTGGAACAAACAGACAGACCGACAAAATTGTAAAAGCGCCTCTCGCCACTTAATATCACAAAGGCTGCCTGTCGTGCGGGCTCAGAACGCGCGAGCGGGCTATTGCTAACGGTTACGGTCGTGTCTCAACGACTTCGTTTAAAATTTTAAAAATAACTTTTTTGTTAAATTCCCCGCGGACGAAGTCGCGGGCACAGCTAGTACAAAATAAATGCATGAAGTAGAAGTACATAAGGAAAAAGCAACTAATATTCGGCACCACAGCCCACACAACTATCATTAAGGTACACAGAAGGCAGTTACAGACACTTGACCTAAGTATGGAAAGTAAAAATCAAATTGGTACATTCTTGGTTTCATTAATCTGATGTTTGACTCAATGGTATCTCTTCGCCACTGCTTTCACTGCGCTGTTTATGTAGCAGCTCATTTTTCTGACTCAAGTGGCGAGCACGTACTATCTTTTTCTTATATACTCGCACACTATGTACATATTTAGCTTAAATTTGTGTCGGATGGTATTTTACTAGGCCTCCTGTGATTTTTTTTCTGTATTTAGACCTCAAATGTTGATTATGCCGTCCAATAAAAAAGTTATCTAAGCTGTAAATAAAAAAAACTTTTGGGTGTTTCATTCCCACTAGCTTATCGTACGGGCAGCCCCTCTAATATAGACTACAGTGCAAAGCTGGAGAGTAGAGCGTAAGACCCCTCTTCAATTGTGGGTGTGGGTGGGTGGTGATTAGGGAGAGACAGATAAGAGGGACGAAATGAAGACAGAAGAGAAGTGAAGGATTATCTGTGAAATAATTACTGTCCCAGAATTTAGCTAAGTGATCCAAGAAAATCACGGAAAATTTGGACCAGAACAGCCGGTAGCGGAATCGAATCGGTGATCTCCCGAATGCTAAGCTACGATCTAAATCACTAGCCCAGGGGTGGTCAACTTATCTGCATATAAGATCTACTTTTTATCTTAAAAGTGTGTTTTGATCGACTTGTTGTCATAGGTTAGGCATGGGTTTATAAGTAAAATATTTATTCAAAACTATTTTTAGTTTTTTAAATCACTTATTAAGTTTCGAGATATAGGGTCATGGAAACGGTACCTTCGATTATCGATTCGATATATTTTTACTAACTTAAAATGGAATTTAATTTTTTTATCAATTGCAATGGAAATTTAGAATCTACTTTGTTGCCTTAACATTAATGGAAAGACTGAGTTTGAATGTCTCTAACCAAGGAATCTTAATTAGGTGTATATCCTGACGATGGACCAGAATTGGCCTCGCGACCCACTGGTTGATCGCGATCGACTTGTTGGCCACCCTTGCTCTAGGCCACGTTGCTCGGAGTTGTAAATTCGATTGTAATTTCTTTATTTCCTCTTAATAAAAAGTTAGAATTTCGCTAAACCAAATATATTGATCAAATACACATAGTGTATTGCTTTGCCCAAAAATTTATTTATTATTATTTTTAACAAACTTATCAATCTACCCTCGTATATTTAATATCAATCAAAAAGCGTTGCGAAATTCTTTTACACAATGGCTTCAGAAATTATTTGCTTATATATCTATAATATTCATCTTAGAAGACAGCTGTACACAAGTTACTCATCGGTGTCATTAACACGAACTGTTTTTTCGATACAGTGACTAGAAGAAACATAGTTGTCAAGGTGGTGTTAATAACTTCGGTGTCACGAGTAAGACGATGCTATTTACATCGTCATAAGATAGATATCTAATGTCCGTAGGTAGAGAATTTGCAAGTCAAGCACAGGAACACTTTCCACTTACGAGCTTACGTGAATGAAAAATTAACATTTCAAAAGCATTCTTTACAAATTGTTTACAAATGCTTATAAGAATGTAAATTGCATTGCTTCCTTATTTCCTGTTTTAGTCGTAAGGAAATAACAAAAAGTCCTAGGTCATCATTCTGGTCTGTTTTTCTAGGGATGTTACGGGGGTTGCTATTTATATTTTGACCCTAACAATAAAAAGACAGTAATTTATTATCGAAGATGCCTTTATTGTATTTCGAAGTATTGACCGCTAGAATTAATTTTCGTAACACTTTTTCCACTTCGATTATTATCCAAAACATGGTTTTTCGATCCACCAACGGCTGCTTCAGGCCCCGAAAATCGTTAGCCATGCAATTTTTTCTTAATAGTCGGTAATAAGAAAAAGTCATTTGGCGACAAATCGGGGCTGTACGGAGCATGACCCATCAATTCTATGTTTTGGCCAGTCAACTGGTCAAATAGGTGGTTGTTTCAGCCGATGTGTGAGAGCTTGTATTGTTATGATGAAGAATGATCCTTCGCTGCTGCTTTCTATTTCGTATTTGACCAAGCACTTCTGGTAAACAAATAGCTGTGAATTCACCAGTTGCTACAGGTTCAGTTTTTCCCAAGAAACGGGCGATCATTTTCTTCAGTGTGCATTGTGCACGAGTCACGTTTGTCGGATTTGGCTCGTCTTGGAAGACCCACACGGTGGATTCCTGTTTTGTTTCGGGCTCATATGCATAGATCCAAGATTCGTCACCTGTGGAGATGTTATACATAGCTTTTGATGCACCGCGATTGTATTTTTTGAGCATTCTTCTGCACAATTGACACAGGCATCTTTTTGAGTTTCTGTCAAATAATGCGGTATCCAACGCGAACAAATCTTTTTCACAGCTAACTGTTCATGCAATATTTTATTGACACTTGTCATACTAATAACAGGGATGATTCAATCTCACGATAAGTCACATGACGATCTTGCAATATCAATTCGCGCACAGCATCAATGTTTTCTGGCAGAACAACCAACAATTAATTTTGGACGATCTTCACGACTTTCGTCCCTGGGCGAACTCTGGCCACGATTAAATTCGTTATACTAGCGTTCCACATTGGCCAAGGATGATTTTCTGGCTTCTCCGCCAAATGTTGAAGTTAGTTGGTCGATGCACCTTGATAATTTACGTCGAGAGACATAAAAAATCATTACACGAAAATGTTCACGAGTTAATTCCATTTTTCCGTTGAGACAAAATTTTATAGTCACTGTAAACAACACAGGTTGTGCTCAAATGACAAAACCTTCTGAAGATGGTTATGGTAAAAAAGGCCAACCTCTTAATTAGGAATCTCAGATAGCGCCTGTAAACACTGAAATAACTGAAAATATAAATAGCAACCCTCGAATATGAGCTTATTATTTACTATACCATCTCGCTGTACACAAGTATGTACTGATCTGGAACATTTTTAGTGATTTGAAGGACTGTATTCCCAATATGATTGAATGTCAAAATTTGACTAGGATCTCACCAATGATTACGAAGATATACAAATTCAGAAACAGCTTGCTCGCCGGGAGTTGAACCTGGGTTTTTGGCTTTTGCCGCACCATGTTCTGACCACTAATCTACGAGAAGTAGACGTGACTACAGTAACAGTTTCTCCTTAATAATTTAAGGTAATCTGTAGTACAAGGAATAAAAACACCAAACAAGTAGATTTGCATAAAGTTTATTAAGTCCTGTAGCATGTTTCGCGAAAGATTGGCTTCATCAGACATGCGAGTATTCATGAAATCATAAAAAACAATAAAAACAAAGTCGATAATGAAAAATTCTCTGGACTTTATAAGTTAACCTGTGAGTCTTGCCCCAATGTATATATTGGACAGACGGGTAGGAATTTTCAAAAAGGAGCACTAGAACATAAAAACAGTTTCCTTAAAAACAAAAAAAATGCAAATTTTGCTAATCATATAATAGAAGAAAATCATATGTTTAATGATAAATTAGAAATTTTACACAAATGTAATTAAATTTTCTGGAAATTTTAGAAATAAATAAATATAAAAAACTCAATTTAATATTGAACTACGAAATAGATGGTAACAATTCCCCCCAACTAAATTAATTTTGAATTTATTCTTACCCCCATTAGTCAACTATTTAAATTGTTACACGACACTCTAGCTTTAGTAGTAAATACTCGCATGTCTGATGAAGCGAATGTTTGGCGAAACATGTTACATGATTTAAGAAAATTTGTGAAAATATACTGATTTTCATCATGTAAACTATTAATAATCTGTAGTAGGTAAAAATTAATTCACATTAATATATTGAAAATAACTTCTTCTAAAAACCTTTTCAAAAATATTTCATAATTAATTAATAATACACAAAATGAAATGAAGTTGTAAAAACCATTAATTTATAACTATAACACTGATTTCAAAAACTATAAATCTATATACTTATGTATTTTAAAGACGCTAACACAATTTTTCGATTCTACATGTTGTACTTTAATAAATATTTCGGCGTCAATTATTAACACCCTCCCTGAACCTTCGAAATTTTTAACTTTTTGGCATCCTTCTATTCAAAAGTTACTAATTTGTGTTAATATCAATAAGTTATTATTTTTTCAAATGCAAATACGGATAGGGATAGAATAAAGAATCACTATTTGGTGCAAGCTTTCGACGACATCTTCAAGAGATATTACTGCTGCTGTAGTCAATCAGATCTGCCGCAGAACTCTACTGACTACAGCAGCAGTAATATCTCTTGAAGATGTCGTCGAAAGCTTGCACCAAATAGTGATTCTTTATTCTATCCCTATCCGTATTTGCATTTTCTTGTGTTTACGTTTTCCCTCCTTTTTGTTTGTTTTGTTATTTCAAGTGTCGGTGCATCGGAAGCACCCCTCCTCTAGGGGCGGTTCTTAAATTCATATATAGTTAATACAATACAATATAGATAACACAGTTGTTACAGTAAGATCAGTTCAATCAATTCATTCACATATTAGATAAAACATCAAACGTTTAGGAGAGATCATTTTTAGTACATTTAACATATAGCACAAATCAAATCAAGATCTCTATAAACGTATAGTATAAATAACATATAGTTTCAATCAATCAATCATAATAATTTAATCTTCGTAAATAAGTAGCAGTCACGACGTTCATGTAAAATTAGTGTATATAGTTTGTAAATAGTTGGGTGTAATAAAAAATTAAAACACGAAGTCCGTTTATTGCACCGATTCCCCCATAGGAATCAAAAGAAGTGGCACATCTGTGCACCGGTGAAATAATTCATTTCATCACCCTAATTAAACAACATTCGTAATCTGAGAATATCGTTTTTCAGTGTATCTAAAGGATTTTCTTTTTACTGGAGTTATCCTTTTGCGTCTATCGTAGCAGGCGATTAAAATTGATAGTTAATGTTGGCATAATAAAACGTTGTCCCGTATGGCATATGAATTAAGTAAGCGATTAGGTATTCATTTATTTATTTATCTATCTGTTGTATGAACGTATACCGTGTAGCTTTCTCCAAGCCAAATTTAAACCATCATGACACGCTACCTCGCTACCTTTGACTTCACTTACATGTAATTATTCAGGAGATGCGTAAAACGTTAAAGGAAGTGCTTAGCGACTATACTCGTTACCGAGTCGGTTAACTGTTTCCTTCCGCAATACTTTTTGTTTACGGTAGAAATAAAATAAGCCTTCCAATTAGATAAAGGAATTTGGTAGCTGGTGAATTGTATCGAATTATGAAAATACCGCATAATTTTGGATTCTGCGTTATCTAAAAGGTCGTCAACCGTACAAAATGAAAGGCATTTAACATAAAGTGATTCTAACTGAATGAAGAAGTGATATATTCGTCAAATATTTTAATAAAACACAAAGAAAGTTTCAACAATGAGATTTATTAAACTCTTACAATTGTTTCGGCCAATGGACCATTTTCAAAGAGTATAGATTTGTTACTAAAATTAAAGAAATGCAGCCGATATAAAGGGACGAGGGTAATACGGAAATACCTAGATGCAGGTACCTACTCTGGCAGAAAAAGGCAATTAGATAGTTTTCTCAATTTTTTAGATTCTATCAAAAACAGTATTAAATTCACAATGGAATTAGAAACAAATGGATCTTTAAATTTTTTATATCTTACAGTATTCAGAACCTAAAACAAAATAGGATTCAGTATTTATAGAAAACCAACAACCACCTACACGATTAGCTAACGCGTATCAATCTGCTCAAATCAAACACCCAGTTTTTCATACTCTGTTACATAGATACAATTTTCAGAACTCTCTATAATAAAACAAATAGCTACCAATAACGGATACAAAGTTGAATTAATTGACAATTCACAGGATAAAAGAGATATCGAATGACAAAATAATATATGCTAGGTGCCATTTGAAAAAAAAAGAAGTTATTCGTGTTTGAAGTTTTTAAACTTTGGATTTTCTTTTCTAACGTTGTGTACAATCTGTAGATCATCCTTGATAATTCCTACTCCCTAGTTCCAAATTTTCAAATCTGTAACATGCTTAGTTTCCCTAAAACGTCTAATGTACCATCCAATCTGAATGACCCTGGGTAAGTGCGATTCTTGCGTTTTAATATCCGTTTTTAAACATTACAGCAGGATTTTCCAATTCATTTAAGTTAATGAAAAATTAGTATGCAAATTAAAGCTTTTTGTTCTCTAATTTACATTTTATAACTGTTTTAAGGGTTTTGGGGCAGATAAGAATTTTTTAGTAAAGTAAATATAACAAGCAAAATGGAAAGAAGCGACTGTACTGATCTCAACGGAAAGTTAATTATTTATTAGAAAAAAAATCGCATTTGCAAATAAAAAGACACACTAATATGTATGTATTTAGCTATTGGTTCTTCTTCAAACGTTATAGTTATATGATTTTGTTCGTCTCGTCTGAATATGCAAATATGACAGCGAAATTTGCTAATTGTTGTCTTAGCGAATGTTAATGTAAACGTTTACTTATATTTCGATTTTAGTTTGATATGTGATTTTATTTTTGAAATGCTCCTAAAGAAATAATAAACGGAAGTAATTTTGTATACAATTATTTTAAGGATATTTAATTAAGAAAAAAGGTTTTTTTGTTTATACGATATTTATTGAGATACCCTGTATTTGCGCATCACTTTATTTTCACAATTTGCGATAAAATCAACTAACTGTTTCGGCATTTCTTTCTTCGGTATTTAGGTTAATTAAAGACATTTTTCTGCTTTCATGTTTTATAATCAAGTGTGTTGATATTATGCAAGGATGTGCATTTCGAATAATGATATGCCTTGCATGTGACTAACTTTGAATGAGAAAGTTGTCATAAACATCAGATTGTATGTTTATTACGGTTTAATAACAATAATAATAAAAAACGGTTGACTAAGTTTCACTAATTTTATTAAGTAACCAAATTCTAACAATTGTTTCGGCTGTTATGCCATTATCATAGAAATAACAATATAAGCTTAAACTAAAAGATGTACATTATTTATGTATGGTTCACAGAGATCAAATTGAGAAGGGGTGAAATATTAATTGGTCATTCGTGATAAACTTGTTGCTGTAATGGGCCTTAGTAATTTCATGAATTTCTCGTAAGTTGAATCTTTTGATTTTTGGTACATTGTGTAATAATTTGACATTATCTTGATCTAATAAATGTTTGTACAAGGGTACAATTTTTCACTGATTAATAAATTAATTACAAAAAAGATATAAACTTTATTACAAAAATAATGTAAAAAATTTATTAGGCATAACATCGTTTTCACATATTATTACTGTTTATCAATTTTAAATTGAACTAAATAAAATACTTGAAAACTAAGCTGAGAAAACAAGAAAAAGACAAATACGAACTAGCGAAGTGAAGGTTTATCGTTGGAAGATGGTCTGTATATGCATAAAACCTGAAATGCTCTATCACGTTAGTGAACCGGGGTATAAAGTAATCCATTAGCGATATAGCTATGTGTAATTTTCTGAACTGTGCCACTTCTACTGTTGACTTTGGAAACAAACAGTTAATTTTTATGAACAAAAATAAGTTCTCGGTCAAGTAATTTATCGAAGCTACCAAACGTGGATCTTATTAGATCTCATCAGCACGCCATAGGCAGATTAGATAAATTACTGGAAAAAAAAACTTTTTTGTGTTTCATTCCCACCGGCTACTCGGGCTGGTGGGACCGACCTACGCTGTAGTGCAAAGCCGGAGGGTAGGATGTAAGGCCCTCTTCAGCCTCCTTTCAGGAATCGTGGGAATGGGTGGTTGCTATGGTTAGGGAGAGAAATAAAGACAGAGGAGAAGTGAAAGATTATATGTGGAAAATTGCTGCTCCAGCATTTGCCTAAGTGATCCAAGAAAACCTTAGAAAAATTAGGAGCAGAGCAGCCAGACGGGGATTCTGATCCGGTTAGTTTATGCGACGCTGACCAGTCCTTCCTGATCGCGATAACCTCCAAGCGTAAAAGAGTACCAACTGTCAAATTTTCGCGCCACGGGAGATTTGAAAGAATCAACAGAATATAGAGTAAATATACATATATATATATATATATTTATTTATTTATTTATTTATTTATTTATTTGGCGTACACAGGCTATTAGCCTCGAATTTTACAAATTAATAACAAAACTAAAGAAGAAAATACAATAATAAATTTACAAGATAATATATATATATATATTATATATATAACAAAGAAAATATGTGAAATATCTATTATTTGCTATGATACGCATGTGCTTTTAGAAACTATTCAAAGGTTAATACAGAATTTCGAAGCCGTTTCTTAAATTGCGAAATAGAAATACCCAACAAGTGATCGTTATAGTCCAAGTTTAGGTCATTGAAAAGCCCACTCAATCTAGCAACAACTGATCTGTAAGAGTGCCAGACAGGACCACGGTAATATTCAAAAGTTGTGTTCATGATTCGGAGATTTCTAGTTGGAAATCTCGTTGAGAACTTATTTAATAATTCAGGCTCATTTATAAATTTGTTATGCAACTTAAATAAAAATAAAAGATCATTGTAAATGAATACTGACCTAAATGAAGGTAAGTTCAGTTCACTCAGAATCACACCGTAATCATGGTCTGTCACTCCCATTGGTTTACCCAGTCGAACAGAAATCATTCTAGCAAATCTGTGCTGAATACATTCAATAGGTCTGATTGACAGATTTGTACTGGGGTACCATATTGTAGACGCATAGCATAGAATAGGCTTCACAAATGAGTTATATAACAACATTGCGGTCATCGGTGATTTAAAAATTTTTGATTTTCGTAGTACAAAGCTTAACGTTTTCGATGCTTTTTTACAAATGTTGTCGATATGTTCTTCAAAGGAAAGTTTACTATCAAATGTTATACCCAAATCTTTAATAACATTCACACGGTTTAAGATAGTGTCTTTAATACGATAAGAGAAGTAATGATTAGCTTTTTCTCTGGTAAATGTGATGCATGAGCATTTTTCAATATTTAGTAATAAAAGATTATCATCTAACCATTGGGTAACACTATTAATATCTAATTGGAGTTTGTGATAGTCCTCAGAGGTTTTAATGGTCAAAGATAGCTTAAAGTCATCAGCGTACATTCTCGGAACACCAAATGATATGATATCAAATAAGTCATTAACAAATACAATAAAAAGTAGTGCTCCACAGTGAGATCCCTGTGGGACACCACTTCCTACCAATTTAGTCTCCGAGATGCAATCACCAACTCTTACAGCAAAAGTTCTGTTTTGCAAGAATGATTCAAGCCATCTTAATGCATCATGATCAACTCCATAATCATTTAATTTTCTGAGTAATAATGAATGATTTATAGTGTCAAAAGCAGATGATAAATCAGTGTAGATAGTGTCAACGGTATGTCCATTTATAAATGCATCAGTAATGTTTTCAACGTGTGAGGCTAAGTTCGATATCACAGACTTACGGGGTACAAAACCATATTGATTTCTATTTATCTTTGGCATAAAAAAAGTGGAGAGTTTCTCATTTATGATACAATCAAAGATTTTCGCGAACAGTGTCACTTTACTTATTGGTCTATAGTTTTGTACATCTGATTGGGTTCCTTTCTTGTAAACAGGAGTTACAAGTTGGAATTTCCATTTTTTTGGGAACGTAGATTCCATTAAAGATCGAGTATAAATCTTAAATACAGGATCCAGAAGACCAAGAGCTGCTTGTTTAATGAATATGGCTGGAATTTTGTCTGGACCTGGTCCCAGAGATTCTCTCAGAGATGAGAGGTGTAGCAGAACAGTTGCTCTATCTAAACTGAAATTATGTAAAGTTGTGCCATCGGAGTGAATCGAGTTATATCTGTAACTATCTGACAAATTGTATTTAGAAAAAAAATAGTCGGCAAATAAATTCGCTATATCAATGTTATTCTCAGCAATTCGATCATCCCAAGTGACACTACTCGGAGGACATGTTTTCGTTTTAGCATTTACATGAGACCAGAAAATTTTTGGATCTTTCTTTAATTTATTTTCTATATTTAAACTGAATTCAGCATAGGCTGATCTACACAATCTATTACAGTAAGATCTCTGGGCTTTAAAATTTTGGTAGGCTATAGAAGATCCAATACTTTTATATTGGGCGTGTAACTGCTTTTTCAACTTAAGTTCACTGACAATATTTTTGTTCAGCCATCTCGGTCTTCTCGATCCACTTGTGTTATTATTATAAGGAACATATTTGTCAATAATGTCATAAATTATGTTATAAAATTTATCCAACGCATCATCCAAGTCGTCCAACTCATCTATAAAATTCCAATTTATTTCTTTTAATTTGGATATGATAACAGAAAATTCAGCCTTATAGAAATTATGCCTACGTATAGATGTTTGACGACTTGTATGTGAATCGGTCGGAATACTTATGGAGGCGATCAAGGGTGGGTGATATTTATCTATAACACATAAAGGATCTGAGGATACACTACAAGTAGAATTATGAAGGTCGGTAAAAATCAAATCAAGAGAATTCGTAACACCCTCCACCCTTGGTACAACCTGGTAACAGTTTTTATCATACATAGACCGATGCAGGACCTTTACTGCAGACCGTATAAGCAGGCTGGGATGAAATCCGTCCACTTGCAATGAACCATCAGATTGTGTCCACGAATATCCAGGGAGGTTTAGATCACCAACCAGTAATATTGGAATGTCCGGATTTCTTGTAGTTACATCATCAACAGTATATGAAAGTGAATCAAAACCCCGTAGGTAATCCTGTGACAAAAGTTGAGTGTGCGGAGGGGCGTATACAACGATGAGATGGAATGAAACATGTCCCTTATAAATTTTTAGCGTAATATACTCAACAGTATCACTTGATGTTGATATAATGCAGTGATTAAATTCATGTTTCAAAAATATTATTATTCCACCACCTCTTGCCTTATTTGTGCGATGCAGGTCTCTATCCGATCTAACAAATTTATAGCCAGGAATAACTAATTCAGTGTCCTTTACTGTATCGTCCAACCAAGATTCCACCAGTACGATAACGTCAAATTGGAAATCTGTAGAGATTATTGCACATTTTATATCATCTAGGCGATTCTTTATACTCCGAACATTTTGATAATAAACTGTAATTTCTGATGACGTATCTTGACTAATCAGTTTTTTGAATATTTGCTTTGGCTAAGTGATCCAGTTGCGGTATTGGAAGGCAGATTGTTGGGAATAACTTTGGGAATTCCTTTAATATACTTCAGCATCCAACCATTAGGATCGATAGCTAGTTTGGTCTTAAGTTCCTTAGTGGCAGATTGTAAAAGTTTTCTTTCCCAATTTGTTAGGTCATTCTTACATTGGATACGATCCCCAAAGATTTTTTTCTTATTTGTTAAGATCTTCAGTGCGTGCTCTTCTGAGGATAAGAATACCTTCAGAGGCCTTGTTTTATCTTCAGCTCTCCTACCCAGGCGAGATACCGTTGGTAATTGGATGTTGTCGAATGTATCCAGTAGGAATTTATGTATTAGGGAGATAACCTCCGCATCTTTATCTTCTGCCACATTGTAGAGTAAAATATTTTTGGATCTGGTATTCCTCTCACGCATTTCAGCGAATAATTCACATTGAATATCAGATGGTAGATTATCAAGACGAGAATTCAAAGTTTCATACTGTACAATATTATCATTGATGGAGGCACTCAAATTATTTATATCTGATTTTACCTTGTCGAGTTCAGTCATAGTAGATTGCTGACCATTTTCAAGCGTCTCAAGCCGGGTGTTAAATTTCTGATTATCCATTTTCAAACTTGCAATATCTTTTTTTATTGTTGTGATGGATTGAGAGAGATTATCAATTTTGTTACTTAGTAGGCTTGTATTTTTATTACCTTGGGAGATGATATACTCTAATTTTTCATCCAGAGATTTATCAGAGAAAGATGTAGTCAATGACTGCGTTGATCTTTTTTTCTCTGACTTGGCATCTACACTTACAGCTGGTGGTCCCTTATTAGTTTCAATGTTATGGGTAAGAGTAGCATTAGGCTGTTTACCAGATGTAGACAAGTTTAAACAGCATTTGAATACACCAGGCTCAATTGTCTTCCATCTATCAGCACAAGCCGGATGATAGTAGAGCCTACATTTAGCACATTGCACCTTATCCTTTGCAATTAATTTATTACAGTGTTTACACTCAGGTTTTGAGTCCGTATCGCTCATTGCAAGGTGTAAACGGAAAGTTTTTCTTATCTGAAGAGACGTTATTAAAGATTATCAGGGTAAGAAAGAAATAAAAGAAAAAAACACCATAAAAAAGTATGAGGAATGTGCCAGTCGTGGACACGTGTAGTGAGAAAAAACTTCAACCGCTGATAACTCGCAAATGTACAGGACGATATCGATGAGACATACACGGTTGAATAAAATACTCTAAGCACCATCGGCGACAAAAAGTTCGTTAAAATCAGGTCAATATTTCCACGGAAAAAACAACAAAGACCGAGACCACGAAAAACACAACTCAACACAACACGACACTATATATATATATATATATTCTGTTGATTCTTATATATATATATATATATATATACACAGTCAATTACGTATAAGTTGTTTTTTTTGTCTATATTCATTAAAAATAATTAAAAATGACCAATAAGAAAACAAACAATTTGGTTTAACGATTTAAAAAGGGATTTCTAAAAGATAAGTATCAGAATCGAATATCGAATAAGAACACGTATTAGGAATCGACGGGATTCCATGAAAAGATTAAAATAAGAAATAATATTATGACTGAACTGGCATGGATAAGGGATTCCCTTAAAGAGATACGATAAAGTGATCAAATCCGAGCCGGATTGGAATACATTGGAGACTCCTTATTGGGTTAAAAAGATGGGATCAGGATAGATAAGGGGTTCCCTATATGGGATAGGACAAAGTAAACAAATTAGGACTGGATTGAGATAAATAAAGGCTTTCGTAAGAAGGAAGTACCTGATACGGGCAATATATAAATACCGTACGACGGTATTCTTTATTAGAACCTGATACACTCTGGATCATTTTAAGGCATTCCCTACTATATTTCTATACGGGATCTTCCATTTTTAACTATGTGGGAACAGTAATCTCACCTAGGTCATTCTCCTATTTCTGCCTCTAATACGTCTCCTCATTTCGTTACTCCTTTCCATAACGACAATTGTTCTAATACTGTTTTCAGTACCTCTTCATTTCAAACATGTTCTAGCTATGGTATTTTTATCATCCGCCTATAACATCACATCTCAAAGGTTTTTTTTTCTGCCGTCTACCTTCGCATCCAAATCATAAAGGGGATGATAGTTATAAACGGCTTCCATTATTGTACATTCATACTTTTCTTTGGAACGTCTCATGCGTGAGTGACAGATTGGCTATATGTTTCCATAATAAAAAAGAAACTAACTGGAATATTAATCACTACTATGAGAATCCAGTATTCTGCATTGTTATTTCTTCTTCAGGTCACATGTCTTAAAACTTACGAGATTAATCATGCGATGCCTCCTTAATGTATATTTGAACATCTTTAATGCGGTGTTGATTTTAACCATTTCGAATTCCGCATATTTAACGCAAGGTGTCAGTCTGAATGTTAAACATATTTGATAATAATTTAAATATTTAAACGCCATCGTATAACAAAGCGTCTTATAGTGGTTTCTAATTAATTGCAGCAATTAAGTATAGAAAGTGTTTATGCTGCAATTCATTAGAAGATTTAGTAATTATAGAAGCTAACTGAGTAGGTATTATATATATTCGGTTGGGCGATGTGATAAAATCTGCGGTATTTAAAATAGATTTATATATACAGGGTGTATGTTTTCAACCTGACCCCTAGACTATCTTCGGACTGAATTGGAATATCGTTTTGAAATTTTGGTTGAATGAGTTTTCATAGAAGGCCTACCACTTTAAAATATTTTCGAATTTATATTATTTCCGGTTATACCGGAAGTTGACTTCAACTTTGTTATTTGAAATGGAACCCCATATTATTTTTACATTTGTGGATTCCCCTTCAGAAATAAGGGTACGTTTGATGATGCAACCGTACCTTTACTCTAAACGGTTTTTGAGTTAAGTGATAGAAATTCGAAAATATTTTAAAGTGGTAGGCCTTCTGTGAAAACTTATTCAACCAAAATTTCAAAACGATATTCCAGTCAGTCTAGGGGTCAGGTTGAAAACGTACACCCTATGTGAAATGAAAGCAAGAAAACGATCTTATGCCTATTGCAGGTATTGTTCATATGTCAGGTGTAAAAAAAAACAATTTGTAGGGAATTTTTTATTAATGTAGTACATTATTAATGGTATCTATAATAGTTGAAGTTTGAAAATTTTTAACAATAGCGCAACCTAATTTAACCTAATAACTCAGTTGGTGGACTTTTAACTATGATTTTACTACGATAGAATGTTGACATTTAAATACTCTTAACTATACAGATAAAAGAATTCGAGTGGCAAACCACAGGGAATGTGCTATGTTAATAGAAATAAATAATAAATGAAGAACAATAGTCTATCTGCCAATTAGGAGCGTTACTAAACGAAGACAGAGAAAGTACTACTATTTTTCATCTCACCTAACACCGCTACTTATAGGATTGCATGGGGCAGTACTATTCTTCAGAGGATTCTTTCATTTCTCTTCTGTCTTCAATTCGCCCGTCTTATATTTCTCTCCGTAACCATTACTCACCCACCTACTCCCACGTTTCCTGAAAAGAGGTTGAAGAGGGCCTTACGCTCTACGCTCCGGCTTTGCACTACAGTGTAGATCGGAGGGATTGCCTGACCATCAGTACAAGTAGCTGGTGAAACACCCAAAAGTTTACTTGCCTACTCTATTTTATCATCTCTATGCTCTTAATACGTTGAACGTTTGGAGATTTTTAATTAAAGATTTCGATTAAACCACAACATTCTAAATATCAAAAATAAGCTATTTAATTAGTTCCACTCTTTTATTATACGTTTCATTTGTCTAGTTTCAGAATGTCGTATTATCACATGTCTTAGGCGCACCGATTTCCTTTACAAGCCTACCTACGCTAGCAGTGATTGGACAAATGTCCGTACTTATATATTGGCGATTCAGAACCATTCAAGTGAATTATTCAAGTTAAAGGTACTATATTTTCATGAACAGGGGTCACCCAAGCGGGGCGGTAGGCTTAAGCCGACCAATTGAAAAACCTTTCAAATACTACAGTTAACAGCAACTATCAGTAGATGGCGCTATACTTTTAACAACTTCATATTGTGTCAACCTTCATTTTACGCATTAATTTCGGTTTGGTCCATAATCTATCGAAACTGTCTAAGGCGTGCTGATGAGGACCAATAAGTTCGAAACCGCAATCTACATCTGGTAGTTTCTATAAATTTCTGACCAAGAACATTGTTCTTTATTAATTGTTTTATTGAAAAGTTTGATTTGCTATGAATATATAACAATTAAATAAAGCTCTGTTTCTGATTTCAGTTGTTTGGTTGTTGTAATTAATTAATCTGCTAAAATAAGAGGTTCTCACCTCAGTTTACCATTACAAACTTCATCGAGAAGAGCATCTGTGGTCATTAGAACGCGATTTCTTCTAATTAATTTGGTTACTAAGACGAAGCTAAAACATTTTTGTAATAAAAGATTAATTCGAATATACCAAGAGTAACTATTAGGTTTATAAATAACTAACTAATAAATTGGCCACAAGCTGTAAACAACTATTTAATTTTAATGATCATCATAAAATATTCTGTAACGGCAATAGTCGTCACAGTTATGGCGTTATTATTACTGGCTTCTCAATAAAATAACATAACGACCCTTTTTACACGTAACTTCTTATTAACTCAGAAGCGTATCATTAGAATGATAGCCACAACTAAGTTATGTCATTTAATTCCATTGTATGTCATCATCGTCAAAGTAATGCAATAAAAATGTATAAACATCGTCAGGTAATTCGATTGGGACGCTACATGAATGTAATAATAGGGTAACGATGTTTTCGTTCATATGTATGTTAAGATTGTGTATTTAGGACTTTTATTTTGTATATACTGAGCAGTTTCAAGACTAATTATTATATATAAACGGAAGAAACATGTGAGCACGTACCTTTGGCTTCTTCGATGCTGACCTATTGACAACATGTGTTAGAATAAACTTTCTACTTATAAATCGGCAGACAATTATGTTTTGGTTGCGGAATTTTCCTACATTTCCGTAAATTGATACATGTACTTCCTAGAAAAATTCTGACAGTAAAAAGTATTTTATTAGTCTGTGCTTTAATTAGCAAAGGGGTAATAAATTATGTATTATTTTATGGAAGGGTGATATATTTTGAATGCGAGTCGTAGACGAGTTTGTACCAGCCGAAGCCGGGCTGTAAAAAAGTTTTTCGGGACTTTTGGAACCAGAATTATTATTTAAATAAAGCAAAAATGACAATTTACGATGAGAAAAGGCGTACTCCTTATGCCTTTTCTACCTTCTGCAATAGTAAGAAACTTTTCATGTCTAAAAATTGGATTGATTCGGCAGTTACTTTGTGATAATTCATCTTAACGATAAATGAAAAAACACTACTTTGTTTATTATCACTTTATTTATTCACAAATCCTTGTGACTATAGTTTCGACAAAGAGCTTGTCATTATCAAACAAGTGATTTAAATTGAATTAATACAAACAGATGTACAGTGGTGTTTATATATATTTTGGAAATTCCATTATTAAATGTACTGAATAATACTGAGCGGTACAAATCTACCTGGTCGTTCAGGTTATTTGCGGAATTTTTTGATGCTTTGTATACTTCTAAGGATTCTAAAATTTTAAGTTTAAAGTCTTTATTTACATTATGAATAATTTTAAGATTTTCTATAGTAGGAAACTGATGGCCTGTTTCTAAAAAATGGTTTGCAAAATTGGAATTATCTTTTCTTAATCTAAATGATCGAAAGTGTTCGTTATAACGAGTTCTAAATGACCTTCCAGTTTGGCCTAAGTAAAAGGAATCACCTTCTAAACATTCTAGCTTATAGACTCCAGCTTTTTTCAAATTTGTCTGTTTTATCTTTTGAATTAAAAAGTGTGTGTTTTAAAATTGTGTTTGTTTTGAAACTTGTAGATAGAACATTAGCGATTTTTATCGAAATATTACCAAAGTATGTCAATATCTATTTGCATTCTTTGTTTTTTATGTATGGGTATATAAACTGGCATGCTATTTTAAATTGTTTTTTATGGATTAAATTTTAAATTGTACTTAGACCAAAACCATTATTTTTTGCAATTGTTAGAATGATGTTTTTAGCTCATGTTTTAATTTTTCGTTTGAAAGGGGGACTGAAAAAGCTCTGTGTATCATAGAATTATATGCTGCTAGTTTGTGAGGGTGATTTGAATTATTATGAATTGTTACGTCTGTGAATGTTGGTTTTCTGTAAATATCAAATTTTATTTTATTATCTGAATATTGTAGGGTGAGCTCAAGAAAATTGATTTTGTAATTCTGTTCAATTTCTAGCGTAAATTTTATTTTGGGGTGAATTGTATTAATAAAATTAAAAAAGGAGTGTAATTGTCGGTTTGTTCCTGAAAAACACGTTATAACATCGTCCACATACCTTTAGCAAAATTTTATGTGTTTATTCGCTAATGTTGGTTGCATAATTTTAATTTCTATATTTTGCATAAATATATTGGCTAGTAAGGTACTTAGTGGGGTGCCCATGGCTAAACCTGATTTTTGTACAAAAAACTGTTTATTGTACTGGCAGTAATTTTGGCTAAGACATAATTCAAATGCATTAATAAACTCAATTTTAATTAAGTATGTCTTTTATTAGAAAACATATTTGTGACATCGAATGAAACAAGCAGACTATTTTGGGGGATTTTGAAGTGTTTCAATTTTTCTGTTAGTTCAACTGCGTTTTCTATACTACGTCTTGGATAAAACTGTGTTACTTCTATGAATATTTTATTTATCTTGTTTGCTAAATTATGTACAGGGCTATTTATATAATTCTGAAATACATTAATTTATTAATATTTCACATCAACTGCTGAATTATTAAGGAAAGTAATAATGCATCAATCAATGTTGTTCACTAAATCGTTGTTGAAAGAGCGTGAAAACCTTTTCCTAATAAAATTAATATCCGTGTTGACAACAATAATTTTATTGCACTGTTATTTTTTATAGTTTGGTAATGTTGAAGTACCTACGTTCATATTAGATTTATTGCTTATTAAGAGAAAACGTACATGATAGTGTTGCAAACAAAACAAAACAAAACATACGCCTATCGTCGATGAACTTTGAACGTAATGATCATCTTCATAGGATGTAATCCTTTCACTTTAATTTTGGAAATTTATTTTCTCTGCCGCATATTACAAAACTCAACTGCTTATTGTGCTTGCCTGAGTGTGAGAATTACAAACACATAAACCTATTTTCTATTAATATGTTAATTTAATTGCATCTTGCTCCTTAACAATTACCGTGTATTTTGGTTGCTTTCTAAGATTGTAAAAACATTAATATGTAAACATCTTATCCTTAAATAAATATTAGATTAAACACAAAGAACACTTTTAAATGTTTCAATTTTTGTTTATTTAACAGTCTACAATTGTTTCGACTTTCGAAGTCTTTTTCAAGAGTAACATTTATTTATTAAGAATAGGTGTATTCTGTTAGTGTTTATAAATAAGACGGTAACATTACAGACTAGGGTCAGATACAAAACCAAGTATTTCGAAAAAAAAAAAACAAATTAAATTGTGTCTCTCAAACATTGGTCAATAACCGGTGTATCTTTAAATTCTGATTTATCGTTGGTAATTTTTAGACTATTTTTAAATGCTTTTTTAATTTCGTATTGTCCAAAAAGTTGTCCTTTATTTTCTATATGTATAATTTCAAACTTTTCACTATCTATTTTGTGAGTGTGTTCTATACAGTGTGAACTTATTCCTGTGGATGGTTTTCTATTTTTGATATCTTTGATATGTTCATTTAATCGTGTACCGAAGTTTCGGCTCGTTTGTCCAATATAAAAAGAGTCACAATCTTTAAAATTAAGTTTATGTATGCCATTTCTTTGGAGTTTGTTGGTTTTTTGCTTGTTGTTAACCAAAATACTTTTTAAATTATATTTATTTACTGAGATTAGTGTTGTGACTAACTTTTTTAGTTCTTTACAAATTCTGTTGTTGTTCTTGTTAGTATAATTAATAAATTTAAAATTATTTTCTTTTGGTTTGTGGGTATAAAAATTATTTATGATTAGACTTTTTTGTTCTTTTTTTTTAATTAGTTCATTAATTAATTCGGTTTTATAACCATTATTCTTAGCTATTGTTTTTATTGTGTTACGTTCCTTCATGAAATTTTGTTTAGTTAGGGGAAAATTTAAAAGTCTGTGAATTAAGCTATGGAATGAGGAAAGTTTTATTTTCCAGGATTGTTTGGATTTTTTATGTATAATAACATCAGTACTTGTGGATTTCCTGTATATATCGTACTCTAATTTACTCTTTATAATTTTTACGTTTACATCTAAGAAATTTAAACCTTGTTCTATATCCTTAATTTCTATTGTGAATTTGATTCTATTGTTGAAGTTATTAATATATGTTAAAAATTAGTTAAGTTGCCTATTTGTACCTGTCCAGATGCAGAAATTCAAATTATCTTATACTTAGTCGGTTGTATTCCAGTGGCAGATCCAGAAAGAAGAAGAAGGTTATTTAAATACTAATTTTATCAACTTTGAGTGTCTGTTGTTAAAGTTATACCGTAAGCATGCCAGGACCGTTCTCACGGGACGGTTTAGAAAAAGGACCGGCACTGTTATAACGGACAGACTTCTTACCTGAATCATCCAACTTTTTCTTGCCTATAAATAAGCGACTATGAAAAGTTCTCGTATTTTGCTAGTGTCCCTTTATGAATGTTTGAATTATGCACAGATTTAGAACTTTCGCAAACTGCTATGTACTAGGTAGCACAGTGTAGTTTTCAACTTTGTTTTTAAGTTTAATTGCTGTGTTAAAAAATTTTTACAGCAGAACAATGGCGTACACAGAAAAATCGGAAGAAAAGTATAAATACTCATGATGGCATAAATTTTGCGCGTCAATATAACTACGACGGTAGTTTGATAAGTCCGTGACTTTTTGAATTTCCCGCTCAGTAATTGTAATGGCAACACTGTTTCCGTTAAGCGCCATCTATCGGTAGACTATTGTCAAATTTTGAGCAAGTTGCGATGTTTAGTTTATGTTTGACAGCCATTGAAAGCAGCTAACCTCGTTAATTTCCACAATAATGGAAAACATGGATTAAACATATTGCGCAAAAAATTCCGTTAAAGAAACCAAGGAGAGGCTTGATAAATACTATGGGGACTTTACACCATTGCACCGCCGATTTCAAAATGGTTAAAAAGTGATTTACTGAGTTTCGTTACGGTCGCACAAGTGATGCCGAACGTTCAGGTCAGAGAGTGTCCAAAAGAAGTTGTTACTCCAGAAATCGTTGACAAAATCCATGGAATGATATTAGATGATCGAAGGTTGAAATTGCGTGAGTTGTGAGTTGGCTGAGGCTGTAGGTATGTAGGCATCTTAACTGAGTGAGTGCATCACATTTTGTATGAAAATTTGGACATGAAAAAGCTGTCGGCACGATAGGTGCCGCGTGCCGCGATTGCTCACGATCTCTATCATGCGACAAGTTCAAAGGAGTCTTTAGAGATGTACAGCTGCAATCCAAACGAGTTTTTGCGCATTTCATTACCGTAGATGACACATGGATCGAAAACGCCAAAGCAGAGACCAAGCAATAATTGAAACAGTGGGTTTCTACGGGTGAACGTACACCGTAGATGGCTAAAATTGGTCTATCGGCTAACAAAGTCATGGCCACAGTATTCTAGGATTCATGCGGTGCGCGGTGTAATTCTTATTTATTACCTTGAAATAAGTAAAACGATCAACGGCAAATATTATTCAGAGCTGCAGCTACTAGACAAATTTGACATTGTTTTGAAGCAGAAACGACCCCATTTAGCTAAGAAAAAAGTGTTGTCATCAGTACAATACACAGATGCATACTCGTACGTGTGTAGTCGCTGTTTATTGGTTTTGCGCTGATGCGCCACTTCTTTCTCCTGTGATGGAACACCCGAAATTTAATGTTCGGAGTTAAATGTGCAAAAAACTTATTATGACGATGAAAGGCGAGTAACTGTACTTATGAATATTTATTTACAATATGACTGCAGCTAAATATATACACATAATTATTACAACACCCTTTCTAAGATGATCCACGTTAAAAAATGCCTTTTTGTGATATTGTATGATCTGAGTACGAATGTGTACTGACTATTCAAAACCAAGCACTCTCCAGCGGAGTAGGAGAGGGTGGTGACTAATAATTGAGAAATATATGAAAATCTGATTGTAATTTACCGACGACGGCAACCATCCCGCAAAGATTGTTGCCGCCGTTATCGCATGCTTACAAAGGGTCGGCACACATCCAAAGTCAAAATGCCACCTGCAGGCAAACGCATCATTCTGAATGAACTGACAATACATGCTAATCTTTTTAAATAAACATACTCTAAATCTAAACAAAGTCTTTGAGAGAACTGAACATGCCGCCCGCCTTGAGAGAACCGAACAGTCGCCATTGGAAATTTTCATCAATTGGGCTACGTACTGCTACACCATCACTTTATTCTCCGGATTTAGCCCCCTCCGACCATTTCCTGTTTCCAAACCTGAAGAAATAGCTGGGCGGTAAAAGATTCGAGTCGAATGAAGAGGTCATCGTGGAATCAAACACTTATTTTAAGGGATAAAAGGTATAAAACAAACACTTGGTTAATTTTCACTAAATTTATTATCAACTCGACAATATTATTTCGACGAAATATCGTCATTTTCAAGAGTACAACAAAATTATACTAAAGTTATAATGGGTATTATCTAATTTATACCTGGTTTTGGGTTTTACCCAAATTACACAACAGGAGGGGTATATTGTTGTTATACAGTTCTGTTTGTAAATTTACGATATTCCGTTTATTTAAAATAGCTTTTCTTATTTCTAGGTTTTCTAGAAGGCTTAATTTTTTGCTTTTATGTTGGATATGTAATACGGCTGTATTATCTATATCTATATTATGATTATAATTTAAAGCATGTTCTGACATTCCTGTACAATTCTTCTTAGACACAATGCTATATACGTGCTCATTTACACGTGTTTTAACAGCTTTACCACATTGTCCAATATAAAAAGCATCACATTGTTTACAAAAAATTTTATATATGCCGCTGTTATCAAGGATATCTGTTTTTTGTTTATTATTAACAAGTAGCTTACCTAGAGATTTTTTGTTCGAAATAATTGCTTGAATACCGTGTTTTTATTTTAAGGGCCTTAAGAAATCTTATTATTTAGAAGGAATAAAGAAATTAGAAACACGATGGACTAAATGTATCGAGCTAAAAGGAGATTATGTAGAAAAATAAAATGATTATTTGCCGAAAAACTGATATTTTCCTTTAAAGGTCACGGACTTATTAACTCACCCTCGTATTAACATTGTTCTAATTTTGTATTTCAGGCAATATGTCATCTCTATTGATATTTATTGCTAACTGTGGTATTTCGTATTTTTGATAAGGCCCTATTAGGGAGTCTACTTAACAAACTGAATCCATGACGCAGCTTGTATCACGGTTTGAATTTTTGAGAAATATCTAAATATTCTTTATTAATTTGGTTTGCGTACCTGCGAGTAAATGGATTTAGTTTGTCAAGTAGACATCTTAATGAAGCCTTGTCAATCACGTGAAACACATGCCATAGCTAGCAGTAAATATCAGTAGATAACGACACGACATAGTCAACTTCCTTTTATGGAAAGACTACGGTTTGGTCAGTAATTTATCGATACTACCTGTGGTGTGCTGATGAAATCTTATAAGATCGAAATCGCGATACACATATGGAAATTTCGATAAAGATTTCACCAAGAACTAAATGTTCTATATTAACATTCTTCTTGGATTTTGAACTGTATTTATTTGATGTAAAAATCTTATCTACACAGTTCAACTAATCGTCAGTTCCTTCCTAGCTCAAATCCTGACGTGTGCGTCAGATTCACATGGTAAAATTTACAGGTTTTTTGATTGTTCACTGTGTACGATGTAACCGAGCTAATATTCGCTACATACTGTAACGAGTCTGTATGTGTGTGTACAAGAGCGGCGGCGAGTTCCGGAAACAGATAAGACGGGTTCCTCGAATACGGTCGTCGGTCGGCGCTTTGATAGAAATAAGTAAACAATAACATAATAGGAGTTCGAGAAAATACTAGAAGATCGTTCCTGATTACTCCAGAACCTTCGATACCTCTATAAATATTATGTTGTCGACGGTCAAGAACAGTATAGTTAGAGACACAGTTTAGTTTAGTACACCGTCACGATTTATAGTTGATAGTAGAATGGTAATATAAATACGATATACCGAGTGATATAAATAAGTGGTAATATAAATACGATATACTGAGTGATATAAATAACACATTTACCTTGTCATATAAATAAGTTGTTGCATTAGTGTTTAAGTGTTTTATGTAGTGTGTAAGTGTAAAATAAATAATTGTTTAAATAAATAAGTTGATCTAGAAAATTCGTTACAATACCATCTCGTATATACGCAGGATGAACCAATGGACTTCATAGAACCAAAATGATTACTCTTGCTTTGTTTAACGTTTTATTAGAACACAACACTATGTACAAGAGCCCTACTATAACCTTAACCTACACATAACCCTTTATTACCTTTTAAAACTTATTCAAACTTACTAAATGTACCCGACCCGAGAGCGACTACTCCTTTGAAGATAAAAACAGTTGTCTCTGATACTGTTCGAACTATTTTGACCTGTTGCCTGAACCTTCCTCCGCTACCCCTTGTCTTACAAGTTAAAACAAAACAGAAAACGTCAAACGCTTGCACCCAAAACCGAAAACGGCTCAAGAAAAAAATTGGCAGGTATAATCCCAAATATCCTTAAAAGTAGGTAGATTTTTCGAAAAGTAATAGACCAGTGATTCTCAACCACTGTGCCGCGGCACTTTTGTGTGCCCCGAAATTTTAAAAGTGTGCCGCCAAATTTTAGATATATAATAATGTTAATATTATTAAATAATATGATTTAAAAAGAAAAATATTTTTAACAGGAATAGATATTTAAATCCTTAAAAAAAATTAAATTATCTCATTATTTGTTTTGCAACGCGTTCTTTCTTAGTGCCGGATTATAATGAAGCGGCGAACATAGGGAGAGCGCAGAGGAGAGCATAGCGTTTTATTCAAACCAATAGGAATAAATGCATGCGTTTATAGTAAGGCGTTTTACATAGCGGCGAAGAGAGCGTTGCTGCAGCCGTATTACAGAATTAAAGATATGTCGCAATATATTCAGCAAAACACTGCAAAAACTCTTGCAAATTCAAATTTTGCCCTACAAATCGACGAAACCACAGATATTACAAGAAAAACTCAATTAATTGCATTCGTTAGATTTATTCAGGAAAATGATATAATTCATCAATTTTTATGTTGTCGGGAGTTACCTAATTTTACAACTGGCAAACATATTTTTGATATAATTAGTTCATATTAAAGAAATTAAAGATTCGTGGAAGTCATGTATTGGCATTTGTACAGATGGTGCTCCAGCTATGATTGGACATGTAAAAGGATTTGTAGCACATGTTAAAGAACTGAATGGGGATGGATATGTATTAGTTACCGATTGTTTTTTGAATCGAGAAGCACTTGTTACAAAATATTTGTCATCGGAATTGAAAAATTTCTAAACAATGTGTTAAAATGGTTACTTATATAAAATCAAGACCATTAAAAAGTCGCGTATTTAGTAGATTATTCCTAGCTATGAAAGCCAAGTAAGAATTCTTGTTACTGTATACGGAAGTAAGGTGGTTGTCCAGAGGAAGAGTTTTATTTCGTGTGCTGGAATTAAAAGACGAAATGAAAATGTTTTTTTAACAAAATAAAAATTATGAATAATTTCTTCATTTGTTGGAAGATAAAACATGATGCACTAAACTGGCTTACTTATCATAAATTCAAGTATATAAGGGCCTAATGAAAATATCTTAAACTCAACCGACAAGCTGATGGGATTCCAAAAATAAATAACCTTATGGAAGAATAAAGGCCAGCAATCCATTTCTCATAACGGATACTTCTGTATTTGACTTAACATTGAATGAAGAGGAAGAACTCATTTTGCTTTCCAATAATCGAGATTGAATTTTAAAACATTCAGATGAATCAGTTAATTCATTTTGGTTAACATTAGATGCGATTATCCAATGATAGTCAAAAAAGCTTTAAACATATTACTACAATTTTTCACATATTTGTGTGAATTCGAATTTTCAGCATTAACCAACATTAAAACTAAAAAAGATCAAGATTGTTAAATGTAGAAAACGATATGAGAGTAGCATTGTCATTTTTACGACCAAATATAACGAAATTATCAAAAAACATGAAGCTCAAATTTCGCATTAAAAGTATTCTTGTAATCAATCCCTTCATAAACGTACTGTTATTTTTGTAGTAGGTACATATTATTTTATTTCGCACATTTAAAATTATTATCATAAACCATTTTACGCAGTGTATCACAGATAAGTAAATATTTTTAAACTGATCTTTTTCTTTGTATGCCGACAAATTTTAAAATTGTTAAGTGTGCCGCAATAAAGGAAAGGTTGAGAATCACTCTAATAGACAGTAGCTCAACAAAAATTTTAAACATCTTTCAGTTAGGAAATCTGAATACACTGAATACATTTTTTTATTCGATATTTTCCTTCTATTGTCATGGTTATTGTTATGGATCATCCTGTATATGGTTTCTGTTAGAAGAAATTCTCATGCGAATAATAGAAATCGCTGTGGGCTCGTTTTAGAATCGCGGGAACGTCTTCACGTCAATTTTTTAAATAATACAATAACGGCTTATCTGAGAGTCACGTTTAGATCAAATGCTCGGCCTCGTCTCGATCTCAATGCTGCGCACTTGAAAGTGAACTTTGCAGACAGCTTACGGTGTGACCTTTGTGAAAGCGAATTCTATTTTCATTTCTACTTGCATTTTTACATATGATTACTTCCTTTACACAACGTCGAATTTCTTCAGCAAAATTATAATAAACGAATCACGAATAAGATGGACTATTGTATTTATAGGTTTTTCAAAAAAATAAAGTACTCGGATATAAAATAATATGTCAGCCAAGCTCGGTAAAGAAGAGGGCGATACAGATAGTGTGTATATTACAAAAAGAAATTTCCAGTTAATTAACTGAATCTACATTTACTTGATGGAAATGCATTGTAGAATTAGAGAAATAATAAAACACTTGCAATTTCCGTAAAATTATTAATTGGACTTACCATATATTTCACCACGATACTTATACTTTAGAATTAAATTAGCAGCATTCATTAGTTTAATACATAGGCTTTTTATGATTTCCTTGAATACGAGGATGGATCAAATATAAACGAGCCTTTGTTCATAAAACATTTATTTTGAAAAGCTTCACAAAAGCACAAATTTCTCTATTTTTCGACAAATCCCCCTTGTTTGTCCATACATTTTACCTAACACATTGGTAGTATTTTCATCCCGTTTTCATAAAAAGAAGTAGGGCGGGTGTCTATCCAGTTGTGCATAAACGCCTCCACCTGTTCATCGGTCTGAAATCGCTCGCCCCTAGTGATTCGTTGACGGGCCCAAACATGTGGAAATCACAAGGGGATAAGTCTGGGCTATATGGAGGGTGTTCCAGCTAAGTCCAGTGCATTTCACCGATTTCGACCTGCGTTAAAGCTGTTGTATGAGGCCTAGCGTTATCGTGCAAGAGTACCACGTCACGAATGAGATGCGTCCTCCTTTTTCGGCCATAAACAAGTTTTACCAGACTGAGAAATCTGTAGTGCAGACAATAGTAGGCTGCATTAATCGACCAACAGCACCCCTTTCCAGTCTCAAAAAACCGTGGCTATAACTTTTCCTGCAGATAGACATGTTTTCGACTTCACTAGGTTTGATTCATCTTTGCGCCATGGTTGCTCGATTTAATGTTGAAGTCTAATGGTGTACCCACGTCTCATCGCAGGTTACAATTTTGTGCAAAAAAATTCACCTTCCTCTCTAAATCGAGTGAGAAGCGCCTGAGATATGCGAACACGAGCAGCTTATTGATCAGAAACCCAACGAGCTGAAATTTTTCGGAATCCCAAGTTTTTCGTTATGATTGTGTGGACACTCCCATAGCTGATGCCGAGTTCATCAGATATCTGAAGCACAGTGGCGTGGCGTGGCGGTCCCCTTCAATAATTTTTCTAACGCGTGCAATGTTAACCGGCAAAATGCTGGTTCCGCGGACGACGAGGATGATTTACATTTTCGACACGATTACGCCCATCGTTAAATTCTTTGCCGCAAACTTTTATACGTGGCCACGAAAGCGTTTTATTTACGAATTGTGCTTGCAATTTGCGCAAAATTTCAGCTGGTTTCGCGTTTTTAGGTATAACAAACTTAATAATAATTCGTTGTGCAACGCTGCTATGCACCTCTTTCTCACTTATTGTGACAGCTATTAACCAAGCGAACGCAGCAATACGACGCGTCGTTTCCGTGCCACCTAATATCCCCACTTTCAAGTGCAATTTAAAGAGGCTCGTTTATATTTGATCCACCCTCGTAAAAACAACTGAAAAAGAAATTCATATTATAAAACAGATTGTAGAAAACAATGGATACAAATCTAGTTTGATTGATAAGCTTACAAGCAACAAAAATAATATACTAATTTGAACACATTTTATACTATTCCTAAAGTAAAAAGTAATAATGGCTAAAATTACATTAACTATTGTGACAAAATCAATAGCAAAATAGGTAACAATTTAAACAAATTAGACATTAAAATATTTCCGCATGTTTTCGCTTGCGGCGAAAACTCAATAGCAACCTAGATAATCCTTTTAGATAGATAGATGTTGTTTATATATTTTCCATTGGTTAAACTGCTAGGCAAATTTGTCAAGTGAAACCAAAAGTATATGCTTTAATTACTTTTTCACAAAAGTTCATGTAATTGTTCATTTTCAGTTAGTTCAACGATAAAGTAAAATTTTAAATACAATAGGAGCAACATTAAATGGAGCAATCTTAACATTTATTTAACATTTACAAACCACAATCGTAATTTTAGCGCATATATGTTATTAAATTAACAAATACTAAAATTAAAAAAAAAATTAAATGCCAACTGAAACATTATCAGGGTCTTCAAACAGAACATTTAGTCTTAACTAGTCTAAAAACAGCTTTTTAATATACTGTAAGAAGTAAGTAATTTCTAAAAAGGAATTTTTCCATTCACACTGTAATATTTAGCTCCAACTTTTGGCTATTACTGTATACGCTAACTCGAATTCTCCAGACTTTGTTTATATGAACCGTGCGATAAGGCCTGAATATGCAGCTCTTTTATAAAAACTGTCTCTGCTCTCGGGAGAACTATCCCACATGTCAGTCTTTCGTAAGCTATCAATATCGATATTTATAAATTTGTGATATTGTTCGTCTGTGCTTTAATTTTCTAATGTATCAGTTTTTTCATATAATAGGTGAGTTGATTCACTGGGTGACCAATTTTACCATTAAATTATTTATAATTTATTTACTTTATTTATTATAGATTAATATTGCAATTTAATTGAGAACTATGCGAGTTGACCCTTAGTGCTTTGTTTTTGAGTATGATGCGAGTTAACCCTTCATACTCTGCTAGTTGTTATAGAGTGGGTACTATGCGAGTTGACCCTTAGTACCTGAAGTGAAAGCATGCACTGTTTACCATGGTAGATAACTTTTTACTAGCTTATTGTATTTCCGTTGAGGTATTTTGCGAGTTGACCCTTAATACCTGTGACCTGGAAATGATTGAGTTGGAACTTCATGAATTATTATTAATAAATATAATTATATTTATGTCGTTATGATTGTGATTTTGGTTTAATTGGTTGCTCACATATTGTTTTTGTTTATTTATTTCAGATAAGTCACCTCGGACATAGTCAGGCCATAAATTCCTAATTTAGTATTGTTAGTAATTTTTTTAGAATTATTTAACAATTATATATAATATAATTTATTTCCTTGCATGCTTTTATGGCTTTTGCACATTTCTCTCGTTACGTTGTATTGACATTACAAATTTTTAGCCTATCCTTAGAACTATGCTTTACGCTTACAGTTTTCCTTTTACTTATATCTATCGACTAATTACACCTCTTTCGGCTATCTTTCATACTATCTCCTCATCTACTCATTTGTCCCTGCCTTGACTCTCATCTTTGACTCTACTACTCTTATGAACTCACACGTTTTCTCACATATTTCTCCTCTTAATTTTTTGGTTATTAATTCTTTCATGTTATCCTCGTACCTAACACCCCTCCATTCATTCATGAATATGCTTATCTCTTCCTTTTGTGCCCTTATTGCTTCTTTGCAACAGAATAAGTGAGCCAATGTCTCTTCTCTTGCACCACAGAGCCTACAGCTCCACTCAGTATATCCTTTTTTAAATACCCTTCCAATGTTCCCACACCTCAATCTGGCCCATATATCTTTGTTATCTTTCTGTTTGCACACTGCATTCAAATACCCTGCCCCATCTGTCTCCGGAATTAAAACTCTATATAAGTTGTTGTACGTCGAAATTTTTATCGCTCTTCATTCCTCCTCTAACTCTTTCCTCCGCCATCTACTCAATCCTTCCCCAATTATACTCATAATTTCTTCCCTTTCCCTGCCTTCCCAAATCATTCTGCATATTTCTGTCGCTCCTAATTCTTGTAGTATTTCCCAAACATTTTGACCCCACTTTGAAGGTTTGTTGTTTATAATTGATCTCATTTCCTCTTTTAAGCATACTTTCGGCCACCTGTCATTATCCATTGCTAGCTATTATTTAACAATTACTTACTTCATGTTTTATCTCATATATTTTTATTCATTTTTAAATTAAATTTCATTTAATTTTCCTGACTATTTTAATTTCACCCTACAATACCAAAATTCAAAAGTACAAAGTTTATTGTTTAAACTAATTCCTTTTTCTCAGTGTGCCAAATGTAATAGTTGTTTGGTTCAGTAACCTTGCAGAATGTAAACAAATCGTTACCTATTTATGCAATTATTGTAAATATCGTTTTTAGATAACATAATTAACCTTGAAATGGTAATCGGTTATGCACCATTTCATCTGTGCGGCGTGTACACGAATGGAACCAGCAGACCGTTAAGCACATGAATAATGTGTGAATGTTATTGGTAACTTGTCTGGTCAACGTAATAAATTACATTTTTATTACGGCCAAAAATATGGCCCGATACATTTCACCTGTCCGAGATACGGCGAAGACGTTTTTAGATTCACTTTGGTCAAACAGAGCCGGTTAAGAATATAAAAATTCTTACCAACCTCTTCGCTGCTTTCTTTTACGAGTGACTGGTGTCGAAAGTTGAAAGCAAATTGAAGACCTGTGGATATGGTCAGACAACGCAGAAATCGAATAAAATGGGATGATAAAAGAAAAAAGATTTAGATCAACCTAATTAATTAAAATTGAGAATGCAAAAGTACATGCAAAAACATTCCCTCTTTGGCTTTTCATTATAGTAAAAGAAAAACAATTAAATGTAAGAATCGAATAGATGAAGTGTTTAATGATTGTAACTCCATATTAAGTAAAACAAACACGTATAGTTATAAAAACTTTTTTTGAACACAATATATATTTCGGCACACTGTGCTTTCTTCAGGTGTAGAAGTAATTAAAACTAAACCTAAAACATTTTGACTTAACATATATACTAAACTTAATACCTAAATAAAGAAGGGTGTTGAAAGACTAAATATTTAATAGTGGGGTATTTACAACGTCTGTTTGATCATTTAGAATAACTCCTAATTTATTAAATTTGTTTATTTCTAAAGACTTCAGTAAATTTAATTTAATTCCTTTCTTTTCTAAGTGTAAAATTTTGAAACTATCACTGAAACTATATTTATTAACTAACAAATGTTCCGCATACGTAGAATTAGAGTTCTTATTTTCATAACGTTTTTTGTGTTCTTTAAGCCTCTCGCTAACACATCTTCCTGTCTGACTTATATAAACTATAATACATATTCCGCAATTTACCATCTGATAAGTCATAAATTAGCTTTTTTCCACTCTAGTCTTTTTAGATTATTATCAGTACCGATGTCAGTAGATAATTATAACAAAGAACTAAATAGGATTTACGTTATTGCAGTCAATAATGATTATAAACCCTCTTTAATTACGTCAATCTTAAACAAAAAACTAAAAGACAAAACGATAAATGAATAAACACTACCTTGTTTATTATCACTTTTTTTATTTACAAATCTTCTGATTATAGTTTCGTTAAGATGAATTATCACAAAGTAACGGCTGAATCAATCCAATTTTTAAAAGACAAAACTTTAAACTTAGTATACCCACTTAATAGAAGAAAACCCTTGAAATTCTGTTCAATTTAATTTCTGGACAATATTTCCTTAACAATAGGTAAATTTATTTCTCAATTTACAGATACATTTGTCTCGTTTAAAATTAATAATACGTTAGGAAGTTTTATCAAAAATAATAAAGACCCTACTAAGAAATATGCTAAATCAGGAATTTGTCAATTAAATTGCGGAACATGTAATAAAGTTTATATAAGTCAGTCAGGGAGATGATTTAGTGAGAGGCTTAAAGAACACAAAAACGTTATGAAAATAATAACTCTAATTCTACGTATCCGGAACATTTGTTAGTTAATAAACATAGTTTTAGTGATACTTTCACAAGTTTACACTTAAAAAAGAAAGGAATTAAATTAAATTTACTAAAGCCTTTGGAAATAAGCAAATTTAATAAATTAGGAGTTATTGTAAATGATCAAACAGACGTTGCAAATATCCCAGTATTAAATATTTAGTTTTTCAACACCCTTCTCTCTTTAGCTATTAAGTTTAGTATATATGTTAAGTCAAAATCTTTTAAGTTTAGTTTATTTTACTTCTACACCTGAAGAAAGCACAGTGTGGCGAAATATATATTGTGTTCAATAAAAGTTTTTATAACTATACGTGTTTGTTTTACTTTTAACAATTATATGTACCTACATAAACAAGTTTAAAAACTGTATATTATTGACTGGCGTTACTAATTTTGGATACAAAGTTTTAGAACACTGGTCCTATCTAAAACTAGGCAACCGTTATGTGGGATTCATTAATCTTCTGTAGTATCTATAGATGGCGCTCACCACGCTGTCTACGTGCTAATTCAATATTTATAATGTAGTGTAGTATAGTCGTCGATGTAGCAATTATATTTATTACACAGCTATTCTACTAACCTCTTCAAAGTTACACTTTCTTGTACAAACTATTTTCCAAAAATTGAATATATTTGACTTTTACTTGATAAAAATCCATTACTAACATAAAAAGCATGACATCTAAGATTTACAAACACTTTAATCACAAAGTAACAATTGTTTCGCCAAACATTGGCTCAGTAGTGAGCAGTCCAACTTGACGAAACCAGTTTGGCGAAACAATTAATATTTATAAATAGAAATTACCTATTTTCTTTTTTATAATAGATTATCGGTGAAGAAATATAAATAAAAATAAGTGTAGGTTTTATAATTCCATTTTTTTTCTGGAACCTTTTTTGAAACATATGTACCTATGGGTATGTTGAAATGTTTGAATTTTATTCAGCATAATGTACCAATCAAACTTTCACTTGCATATTGAAATACGTATCGCAATGGTATAGACCTATTAGTAAATAAACAAACTGCAAGTTTTTATTTAAAAATAAAATTGTAATTACCTCGCACTCAAATCCTAAATGTAACCAGTTTCCTTATAGGAAACAATAAATTATAGGTTGATTTATAGTCAAATTAATATAACTTTTATGCGCAAATAAATACGGTAAGAATATATTTAACAAAATTACTTCTGATTGAGAGATATTTTATTCTAATTAGGAATATTGACTCGTTCGTAAAGACTTTGTTGTTGAAAACCGATCTCTAATTAGCCTATTAAGTAAATAAAAAAGTTCATCATTAAATGAGTAGGTATTTATAGCATAACAGTCGAAACCATTTATAACATCGTATAGGAGCCGTCAGTGCACGATCATTTTAGCCGATAGTCTGTTATAATCATATGTATGTTATACCCGGTGTATTTCTTCAAAGATCGCGTTGAGAAATCCTAATACAGACAAGTAGCGGTAAGCAGCGCGTGGATCACTATTTCGATCTTATTAGATCTCATCAGCATTCAGAAGGGTGTTTCGATAAATCAAAGATTGTCGTAATCGCGATACTGTCATTATTACGTGCCTATCATGTAAATAACTTGCGTCGTTGATACAGTTGGACAAGTAGATATTTTAGTAGATATTTATTTTATATATTTCTTATGTCTTTTCCTATTTTTCGTAATAGATAAAAAACACTTTTAAGCAATGACTATCATGATTTGCACTTTGCAATTCAGTTTTTCTTTCGTTTTATGTAATATTTCTTTTGTATATTGGATTTTTGACGATTAGTAGATAAAAGTTTTTAATGTTTTAGGACCACTTTCTGTTATTGAGCTTATTTCCCATTCATTTTTTAACTTAAATAATTTAACATTTATAATATACATTATTAATATATTTATTTACTGATATGTAATACAAAGTGTTGCTTAGTTATTTACCATAATGAGGAAAATAATGGTTTTGTATAGAGGTCTAGACTTATGTATTCACCTTGAAAATTAGTATTCGTTACGGACCATTTCTTTGCTATGCATTTCAGTTAATGCATTGGACCGTTAAAGCCATTTGTGAGAGAACAGAAAGTTCAATAAGATTCAATTCACACCGGCGCGGTGCACGCGACATCAACCGCTCCTATGTTAAGACATGTTTCGTTTAAAATTTACATAGGTATTCTAAATTAAATCAACGAAAAGAAAAGAAAGTACCGTTAATTAGCAAATGTGTAAATGGTAATTACATATGTAATGTAAGTATACCTTTGGAAACATTAATAAATGACTGTTACAGGGCGTTGGAAGCGTCCTTTTTGAAGAGAAACCGTTTTATTGTCTGTTCTTAATTTGTTTTTACAGTAATTTTATAATAAATATAAATATAGAATCAGCAGAAGCAACTACTCCGAAGGTTAATACCCCTACCGGCATTGAATTATACTGTTGATTCCGAACGATTATTAGACGAAGGTAACAATAAAAAAAAACAAGGTGATAAAATCCTTTTTCACCTAATTATAAAAGATCACAGATCCCATATTTGGAACGCGTCCTACACAGTAGGTACAGTGCACCGAAAGCTATATTCCACGACCGGTTTCGACCTATAGGTTCTCATCAGGTGGGCGCTGGCATAAAGGCTTTTACAAGCTATATAATAAATACAAATATGGAATCAATAGAAACAACTACTCCGAGGGCTAATACCCTTACCGGCACTGAATAATACTGTTGATTCCGAACGATTATTAGATGAAGATAACAATCCAAAAAAGAAGGTAATAGAATTCTTTTTCGTCTAATTATAAACGATCACAGACCCCACATTTTGAATGCGTCCTACATAATAGGCACAGCGCACCGAAAGCCGTATCCCACGACCGGTTTCGACCTAGTGGGTGTCATCAAGTACAATTCAATGCAGGGGTATTAGCCCTCGAAGTAGTTGTTTATGTTGATTCCATATTTATATTTATTATATAGCTTGTAAAAGCCTTTCTGCCAGCGCCCACCTGATGAGACCCGATAGGTCGAAACCGATCGTGGAATATGCCTTTCGGTGCGCTGTGCCTACTGTGTAGGACGCGTTCCAAATGTGGGATCTGTGATCCCTTATAATTAGACAAAAAAGGTTTTTATTACCTTGTCTTATTGACTAGCAATTTTATAGATTACTAACCAATTCCCACGACTTATTTCAATCGTAGCTAAATCACTTTTTGACACGTTTTGACTTATTGAAATATCAATATTTAGTTGTCGCATCATTACTCTCATAGGTAGGATATGGTAGTAGATGTGACAAAACTCACACCTATGGAATATTGCCACTATTAAAATGCAATAGGGCATCGGTATTGTCCAAATTTGGTTAGTAGGTCAACTTCGTAGTTCTACTATACTGTTACCAGGCATACGTATATTTTTTATGCAATAAGGGTCGATTTTGATATTTTTGATGTATCTGTTTTGAAACATAAATAAGCCAAGTCTGGGTAAAGTTGATTCAACCCGTTAGAGAAAGTAATGATATTGTAATAAGAATTTGAATTGTTCTTAAAGTAGTTGCACGTTATTCTAGTTCAAAAAATGTTAACTGCGGTTTTTATGTAGACTTAAACCGTTAAAGGTTGAGTGACCAGCTGAGCTGGCTCTGTTTGGCTGGCGATTGGCGCCTGGGAACCACCTAACATGAATAGAAACAAGAGTTTACCTGATAAAAACTTAAGCAGGTGATCAATAATCTTGACACGTCTTGCAGAGACATTTTTAATTCATTTAAATACATAATAGCACATAAGGTGGTCCACTCATTCACTGTTAATATCTTTACCTATCGTTAGATTCTGAAATACACCTATCGCAGAATAAAAATTGTACGTAGATGCGATTTGTTTTTTTTTTTTTTTAACAACTTACTATAAATATTAAATGTACGTATGTGTTACGTAAGAAAAATAACGGTTGGTACGTCTAGTGTACATGGTACGTAATGGGATAATAGAGGACAGTATGTTGTCATTTTGATAAAATGCAGGAATGTGTTTTAACACGTTTTAACATATGAAACCTACATGTGGAATAATAACTTTTATGTCTCTTTTAGGGTCGATTTCTGTAAGTATTAAAAATTTGAGTTTTACAAATCCAACGTTGCGTTTGTTAATGTATTTTTTAAATTAGATATCCAATTCTTTTGACTGTTCTGTATAGGTGCAAGACCGTGAAAGGTAACGGAAACTGCATGGATAGAAAAGGTTAGAAATGGATATATATATGAGGGTTGCTATTAATATTTTGTTTAATTTACTTTACTTAATATTGAATAGGCAGTAATTTATTATCTAAAATTGCTTTATTGTTTTTCGAAGTATTCTCAATGATGATCAATGCACTTTTGCATGCGCTTCAACCACTTTTCGTAACACTCTTTTTTCTACTCCAATTGAGGTACCTCTAAAACATGTTTTTTATGAATCAACGGCTGCTTCAAGCACCGAAAAACGTTGGCCACACAATTTATTCTTGATATGCGGGAATAAGAAGTTATTTGGTGACAAATCGGGGCTGTATGGAGCATGACTCATCAATTCGACGTTTTGGACAGTCAAATAGTCAAATAGGTGGTTGTTTCAGCCGATGTGTGAGAGATTCCACTATCATTATGAAGAATGATCCTTTGTTGCTGTTTTTTTTCGTATTTGACCAAGCACTTCTGGCAAATAAATGGTTGTGTGCCATGCAGAATTCACCATTCCCCGTTGCTCTAACGGCACGTTTTCCACATGTCTAGTTATTCCGAAAATACAGGCGATCATTTGTTTCAAAGTGCTTCACGCATGAATCATTTTTGTCGGATTTGGCTCGTCTTGGAAGACCCACACGGTGGACTGCTGTTTTGTTTCGGGCTCATATCCATAGCACAGCTTTTGATGCACCGCGATTCAATTTCTTGGGCATTTTTGTGCACTAATTGACACGAGAATCATTTTAAGCTTCTGTCAAAGTATGGGGGATTCAACGCCAACAAATCTTGTTCACAGCTAAATGTTCATGCAATTTCTTATTGATGCTCGTCATATTAATGACCAAGGAGGACTCAATCTCACGATAACTCACAAAACGATCTTGCAATATCAGTTCGTGCACAACATCAATATTTTCTAGCACAACAACCATCTGATTTTGGACGACTTTGACGACTTTCATAACTGAGCGAACTGCGTCCACGATTAAATTCGTTATACCATCATTTCACAGAAGCCATGGATGGGGCTTCATCGTCAAAAGTTGAAGTAAGTTGATCGATGCACTCTTGTCTCGATAATCCACGTCGACAGTCGTAAAAAGTTCACAAGTCAATTTCATTTTTTTCGATGAGACAAAATTTTCAGGTCACTGTATGCAACACAAGTTGTGCTCAAATGACAAGACATACTGAAGAAGGTTACGGTTAAAAAGGTCACTCTTTCAATTAGAAACGTCACATGACGCCTTAATATTGCCAAAAATCGAAATATAAATAGCAACCTTCGTATTGAAATAATAGGAGAACAGAAGTCAATAAGGAAAAGGAAAGTCCGAATTTGTTAAATTGACTGGGTTTTACTTTTGTTTTTTAATAAAGGGTTTGGCTTTTTTTCTACCCACCCATTTTCAATGAAGGACCAGGTTAATTGCTTCAACCAAATGTACATTTGCTTAATAAATACATGTGACATGTCTTTCTTACACAAATCCTTTTTTTATGAGGCAATGAGTGTTAGGCAATGGTTCCAAGGATGTCCACACACACGTATTTATTAATAAAAGTTGAGCAAAGATCATAGGAAACTTTCTGAAAAATGAAGAGCTAATTAGAGGTACATAAGAAGCAGAATCAGGCGCAAAGAGAGGCAAAGTAAGGCCCAGATTATATTACTATTCGCAAATACTTAGGGTCGTGGAATGTTTGCTTATATAAGGATACGTTGAAAAAGTTTTGTTATTCATTATATATGTAATAATAACTTTTTATAGACATTATGATTTCTGATTGTTTTAATATATTCAAAGATTGATTTTTCGAAAATTATCACTACCCCATTCCTTTCCAGTACATTAACATACGTTAAGGCCTACGACTGTAGCGCTACCTTTGTTCTTATGCAACCCTTCGAAGTTGAGTACTCATGTTTAGAGTAAACTTGTTGTATCGGGTGGAGGTAAAAAATTATGTCTGAGATTATTTCCATAAAGCTCGTTTCCTTTTCTAATGGTCATTTGTGCTAGTTAAGAGGGGGATATCGACGAAGGACATGCTAATATATTAAATGACTCTTATCTTATGAAGTATCAGGAAAATTCGTCTATTTCTGATTTGAACTCGCACATGTTCGGTTTTTATAACATTAATTATGTTTGTAACTGTATCATCCTGGCATAATTGTCAACATGTGACCGGAAAAAGTTTCCCATTTGTCTATGTGATTAGTGTGAGTTGCAATTAAAATTATTGTTGCTAGTTTCTACCTATATGGCTACATGTGGTTTATTTAAACCGTACTTTTAAAATTGGCAAGGAAGTGATTTAAGGAAAGTGTCAAGTCACGTCTTTTAAAAAACACTAACGAAATTGTAAACTAATAACTTAATAAGGAACTTGATTTATCCATGTACGGCATTATTAGCCTTATTAGCTATAATACGAATTCTTCATGTTATAATAGCTACAAGATGTATGCGGGTAAATGAATTAAAAACGGTAATTTTGTAAAATAGGCTTTTACGACCGGCGTCAATCGAATTAAGATAATTTACCCGGCTTTTGGGCCGTGGTCTATAGGCTTTTTGGTTGCGTATTGCGATTATGCAACAGACGAAGGTACTTTGCTCTCAGTCATGGCTGTACTGCGGACAGAACTGATTGCAGCTGCTACCTAAGCTGGTTTTCCCCCTCCTCATAAACCAAACAACACTTGAGCATCGAATCCTCTAGATCTGAATTACGTGCTAAGCTAAATAGTGAAATTACAGTTTATATTTGATTTTCCCTCGTATATTAGAAATAAGTATGTTACAATAATTACACCATAAAAGAGTATTCTCTATACTTACTTACTGTACCATTTATAATTTTTGTGTAAATGTAGTATTAAGAGTAACCTTCACCTGAAGAAGATATGGGTAGTATAGTAAACAATTGTAAGGTGAGTAAAGTCGTGTACTTCGTTAGTCAATATTTTAGTACTTTTTTGTTAGTATTTAAATATGAAGGGTTAAGTATTTAAGTCCGAATGGTCAGTATTTAAAATCTAACTGGTCAGTCAAAAATAAAATATGCCGTTGGTTTCGTGTTTCCCGATTTCGAACTCATTAATTCTGATCAACTTGCCGTTGACAGTTCCGGAGGAACACCAACCAACCTCCCTACTGCCTATAAACAGATAATAAATAAATATAGTCAGCGTAGTAAACGCTATCTGTAGATTTTGCTAGTAATTTGTGGGATTTAGTATATTAAACAAGGTCCTTATTAAATAACGATATGGAGTTGTCAACTAACTACGTGATAGGCATGTAACCGGATAGAACAAAAATAAAAACTGGTTAAAAGTGTTAAGGTATTGGTTGGCATCATGTCAAGACTGTCACGTGTTGGGTAGAACAGAGAGCATAAAAACAGAGGCAGCATATAATACTCTGGCAGTGTGCTTGAGACAGGACGTGTATCTGGATCTCCTTTTTCGCTCTAACGCGGACTGATTGGTAGAGATAGGTATGCTTGGAGAAAAGAGATCCAATCAAGCCGCGAGAAAGGAGGTCCAGATATGCTTCTTATCTTAAGAACGTAACTATTTTATTATATTCTGCCTCAATTTATTGAGTTTTAAGCGTCTAAAGATAGGAGGCGTGTAAAAACCCAAACCTTACTGGATATGCTCTACGAACCCAATAACTTTATGAATACTGAATATTATTTATAAACTGGCCAAAAATGGATTTAAATAAATACCGGACATTTAATTTGTTGCTTTTACTAAACAATACATTCTTGAAACCGTTTTAGGTTTTTGTTTGTTTAAATCATTATGAATCAGTGTCAACATGTATCCGTTTCTACAATAGACAAATAATATGAGATAATTCCTATTTCTTTTTCATTAGATGGGTAGTTGGTATAAGTAGCCTCAAAATAATTATAGTCTCAATAATTTCGGGACCAGGACATTTTGATGATTTACAGTAGAAAAGGCAGATCTGGAATGTCTAACAGGATGGATCTCTTTTTTAACAGGTTTACCTGTTAAATAAAATCGAAGGTGTCCAAATTGTTAACTCCCGGCATTCTTTAAACAATTTACTTTTAAGGATGTTATGTGATCTGACTGACACTAAGTATAAAAACATTCTGTCGTAGAATTTCGTTGACAATATTCCACACTGTATGGCTGCGAAATGTGGATATTTTTATGTTTTTAAGTTCGTATATTTCGACTACCGAATCCAGAAATCTTGATATTAATATAAAACAAAATACATTGCAGACTATTGCGAGAATAAAGAAACATGAGAGAATTTCCAATTAATTGTAAAGATAAAGATCGGCAGTAAACTTTCACAAGCATTATAAAATTTGACTAATAAAACAAATTACGCAACTTTTTATTGCTCGGATGAAACTTTTAATGACTTGGCAAGTTCGGATAGACAACGAAGGGTAAAGATACTTACGTTAGGTAAGGCTGTATTTAATAATAACCAATAAAAACGTCTTAGTATGACAACAAATTACATCCATTGACAAGAAGCTTACGAAACAAGTTATTGTACTTTTATGGAGTAAACGTGAAAGATGTCCTCCTAACACCAATAATTATTTCATTACCACCAATCAATAACCACTGTAGCAATTGACTGAAACAAAAAATATGTATAAGCAAATTACTTACTGTATATTTAAATGTGACAACAGCTTACAGAATAACCAGTTATTGTTTTGTAAACGAACCGATGTTGTGGTGTTTCGTGAGATTTATCTTTATCTGTTCTTGTTCTTATTATTTTTTAGTTGTGCAGATTATTACAGTAGTCCGAGCGCAGCATGCAATTTGGAAATAAATCATCGATATTACGAAATGCCATCGATTTGCTATGTTAATTAACAAAATTTATATGAGCACGCTGTTGGGTCTTCCAAACCTCACAAGCAGTAGCGCTAAATATTGTAAATGAACAATTTACATGTATAACTGTCAAATTATATGCATAAATGTTTTGCTACGAGTATTTGTCTCTTATAATTTTTGTTCTTTTGCATATTGAGAATTAAAATCTCGATTAATGCATTGTTGGTTTCCGGATATTGCCGTATCTGATGGGTTTCCATACTTGACGTTTCGCCGATCATACTGTCGGTTTCTTCAGAAGTTACAATGCTCAGAGTAATTTCTGAAGAAGTCGGCAGTATGATCGGCGAAACGTCAAGTATGGAAACCCATCAGACACGGTAATACCCGGAAACCAACAACGCATTAAACGACGGCCGTGAAGCCTACGTTATAAAATCTCGATGGTTATTTTGGAAATTGCTATTTATAATAGTTAAAGAACTACAAAATTATCTTCTTGATATTTGGTTAATTTTTATTCATATGTAGTAGCCATTTTTTGCAGTCTATTTTACTAGTTATATAGATGAAAATTTAAAAACTGACCCTTTTTAAGCTTTTAGAGTATCAAGGAGATCTACGTAGAACAATCAGCAAATTAGCGTTTGTTTTATAACTGAGTCAAATATATTAATTTTTCAGTTTAGTATTGAACAAGAAGTTCTTGGTGGTCAGTATTCTGTCAAAACTGTCACATTTGGATCTCGATTTCTAACTGTTTGGTTCTCATCACTACGCTGTAGACAGCTCCAGCAGAGTACTGACTAACTTATCTGCTCCAGCGTTAATGAATCAATATAGACAGCGAGCTGAGCGCCATCTGTGGGATAAATGTTCAAGAAGGCCATTTTCAAATAATAGAATACAAAAATTGATTATTAAAACTTAAAGCGAATTTGAAATTGCTCAGAACAAAGACTAACATTACAGAAGAGCAAGCAATAAATGACTATGTTGTATAATAATTTAAATTTATATTGTCTGAGCGATCACTAAATAAATAAACTATTTATGGATGTATTGATATATTTATTGGTGTGCCTCATGTAAAAAACATGCGTATTTCCGTTTTGGTTTTGTGTTCAAAGAACACGCAGTTGAACTACCAGAATTTGAATTTCTGTAACAAATATGAGTCTAATTCGTTCGATAATATTGGAAATATAAATGTCTATTATAAATAAATCGCTTTCTGTAATTGTGCTTAGCTCATAAATTTTAATTGTTATAAAAAAGCACCCTGTGCAAATAAGCTGATATTCGAACTTTCTATTATGTTGGTGAAAAAGTTTCTTAAAAATTTTAATTGACTTTCTCATTTAAATTTGTATTGTGTATATGTATATCTGTATTATTCCAAGTAATCCGAATACCGTATAAAATTACAGTTTTACAGTTGCTTTTGAGACATTTTTGTTTACTTTTGCGGTAAATTTCATTTGAGTTTATGGTCAAGGTTCCTTCCGATAACTGTCTTACTTTCATTTAATTTTAATAATAGCTTTTTTTTCCGGAAAATTCACTCGTTATTATAACATGACATAACGGAATGAAATAATTTTACGTTGTTCTCGGTAATTTTAAGGAACACTACTTTCTACAAAACCAAGTACTTCTGCTTTTTAACTCTTCATTACATATCCAAACCACTTTCACTTTTGCTGCAGAAAAGTGCTTTACTTGATGTCCATTAAAATTGTCTCAGATAACTAACTGTAATTAAAAGTGTACCCACTTGTGAATAAATTTTTAATAGACGACAACCGTTTTGCATTATATTTAAATTATTCAAGCGATTAAGTTGCAAAATTCCGCGTTATTTGTTATTTTGTATGTAAACGTTTTGAGCTTTATAATATTTAAGGTCAACTGAATGTCAGATAAGGACATCTTTTGACTCTATGTCTGCACTGAATGTAGAATAAATTATGTAACGATATTGAATAGATAATGAATTAGTTTGTAAAAAAAACCAAACTGCTACTCATTTAAATACGAAGATCTACTAGTTGAACCCGCCTAAGTCTGGACGGTTAGGTTAGGTGATATTAGGTAATGTTAGGTATGATCCCATTAGCGTCACTATCACTTGCTATCCATTTCCCAACGATAATTGAATGTTGACATTTATACATCATTATACAGTGATATGACTGTTAGTATATTTAATAGTATTATGTAGTTTTTTCGTCTAATGGATAAATATGTATGATGAAGACTAAAAACTCTGGAAGTGTTGTAGAGCACAGTAAATAGCCCAGTCCCTGAAGAAGGTAACTTTGTTATCGAAAAGTGCTTCGGGTATTTAGGGTAGTATTTTGAGCTATTTGCTGTATTCTGGATAATAATGTAGTACAAATATGGAAACAACAGAAGGCCTTTCTGTCAGCACCCACATGATGAGACTTAACAAGTCGAAACGGGTTCGTAGTGCCTGCTCAGTGGGGCGCGTTCCAAATGTGGTATCTTCGATCTTTAATATTTAGACGAACAAGGATTTTAATGCCTTCTTTTTTTGAATAATGTAATAAGTAATTAACCATTAAATATTAAAAATTACAACCAATTCCAATAATATCCCCTTGTCGCGTGCTAATTCGTTACTACATAACCTCATTCACACTGGTTGCAATGGGAAATTGTGTTCTAATTATTTCAATATTTTTATTTAAAAAAAATAACAATAATAAATTCATATTCAAAAAGGAAGGAATTAAAATCCTAATTCGTCTAAATTTTAAGATCAAAGATCTCACAATTTGAACGCGTCCTAGGAGTCCATCGGAATCAACAATGTAATTCAATGCCGGTAGGGGTATTAGCCCTCGGAGTAGTTGTTTCTGTTGATTCCATATTTACCTGTAAAGGTCTTTTTGCCAGCGCCCACCTAATGAGACCCGATAGGTCGAAACCGGTCGTGGGATGTGGCTTTCGGTTCGTTGTGCCTACTTGGTAGGACGCGTTCAAAATGTGAGATCTTTGATCTTAAAATCTAGACGAATAAGGATTTTGATTCCTTCTTTTTTGAATATGTCATATTTTCGTCTAGGAGTCCATCGTAGTCAACAGTGTAATTCAATGCCGGTAGGGGTATTAGCCCTCGGAGTAGTTGTTTTTGTTGATTCCATATTTATGTATGTAATATATGTAATATTAATAAAATTTTCAGATTTTCTTTCATTGAAACAATCCTACGCTATTAAGCTAAGATAACTTATCATAGTCAATTAAAATGAGTGTAAAACTATTACTAAATTGTAATGTTGCTATGAAGATCATAAAAGCCGCCAAACGAATTAATTTTTTATATTAGGTGTTCGTGCTTTATCACTTTTGTAGGCACTAAATTTAAGGTTTTGATAGGTTGTTGTATTTGGACACTGACTGACAACACGTGGTCAGTTGTAACTGTCAGAGATGAAATGCGTTATTATCATAGCAAGATCGGTGTTGTGAAATTCAGTAATAAGAGAAAGGCCATGTGTGCATGAAATATAAGTGTACGAATGTGTCTGTCTTCATAATACGTACAAACATAAGTGTAAGTTCCGATTTCTACCTTATGAAACTCGGAAGTCTGCCAAACCGCACCCTGAACTAGTTATTAAACCGTTACTACTTAAATATATGAAACGACCATTTGGAATTTTTGTACTTCTTTGTAATTTATGATTTTAATATTAATTTTTATGAGCCTCTGACAAGATGTAATATATTTAGATACTTCCTTCATTTGATAAAAAGATTGTAATACTTTCTTCAAGCACTTCGACAATTACCAATTTAATTTAAGTAAATCATTGACATTATTGATAAGTTTTAATCAGTAATGAGATTATTATTGAACGTAAGTGTGATTTCCGCACTTCATGAAGCATAACCGTAAATGGACAGTTATAGGCTATCAAAAGCAAATGTTTACCTTCTGCACATTTCTTACTACTAGTAACTGATCGTAAATTGTATCCTACAAAGAAAAACCTGAAAATTTTCTATTAATACTACAGATTCCTCTTATGGAATATTTTCGTCGATTTTCTTGGCTAATGTTTTAAGAACGACTGCCATTTAACCGTTTATTCTGTTAGTCTACCTGCTGGTTACTATGTAGGTATCTGTAAGCAGTCCTTTAAGATACTTAATTCAAAGATGTGATAGTCAACATAGATCGATTGATTGTTTATTATTAATTAAGCAATATATGCATCGTGTTGGCTAATTAATTGTCAATAAGGTTTTTCGAAAGTTAATTTAATTTCACGATTCTCCATAGATGTAAAATTGTCTTTTTGTTGAAGTTATGTAAATAATTCTTCAGTGGATAGTATCTTTGAAAAAAAGTTAAATTTAGGTATGTTAAATGAACGGATTTTTAGTTTAAATACATCAATGCGATATTAATTATTACATTAATCTGTAGCTACTACAGATTACTTCAAATTAATGAGGAAAATCTTTTACTGTTGTAACGCTGTTTAGTTTATTTAACAAGGACAGTTTTGTTTCAAGCCGCTGTTAATGGTTCAGCTGGAATTGAATGTTTTTTATTTTAATATTAGTTAATCCAATAACATATATGTATTGAAATTACGATTTTAATTTGTTTATATTAAATAAATACCAGGATTTCTTCATTTAATGTTGTTCCTATTCTATTTAAAATTTTATTTTATGGTTGAAGTTATGGATAATGACTTATTACTCGAATCATTGAAAATAGTAAAATGAACCAGTGCCAAATACTAATTACACCATATTCCTTTGGTTTCATTTAACAAATTTGCCTAACAGAATGTCCTATATTTTGTTTGAATTAATTAAACAAATTAGTTTAGAAACAACTTTTCTGCAAAGTCAAAAAGTTTTTTATAAATTTTATGAAACGATACGTCGAAATTTCAAAAATTACAAACTAATTTTTCTCCATGATTTTGTTGAAAAGTTGTTTCTAGACTAATTTGAGGTCGTAGAAACCAAGAATTAGAAAAAATTTGGGTCATTTATGTCAGACATAAAAGTTTTTTATCGTTATCCATTTTACAAAGGTTCCGAAAAATCATAAAAACTAAACCGTCTAAAGAAAAAGAGCATTGTGGTTTAGAGTGAACCTTCCGGTGGGACCGAGGTTGCCACTAAAAATAAAGATCTACTTGCTACAAAATTAGGGTTTTAAAAGTAAACAACCAATCTTGCCACCACTTAATAAGGTAATTATAATTATCCGGTGATAATATTGATATGAGTAATTATTTGCAATTATATCATAAGTAAGGATTAAGTAACTTAAAAGCAGATTATGGATATGAAAATGGTCGCTATGTGCCTTACATATACTGTTTATTGAGAAATAAACAATCACAAACGTACGAAAAATTATTTAATCTGTTAAAATCCAAAATTATAAAGAATTTTAATTTAAACTTCTATCCAAATGAAGTTTTTGTAGACTTTGTAAGAAGTAAAATGAAAACTATCATGGAATTGTGTGAAAAATATAAAAACAAAACAATATCGAACATCGTCTATATAAAATGTGTATCATACTTACGTTGAAAAAATTGTTGACTGATATGTGTTATGTATAAGTACGTATTTATAATGCCTTATTAATTACTGCTAAATAAATGCCATAAAATATCAAAAAAGTATTTTCCTTTCTCATTAGAATAATTTCTACCTATTAGGTGTTAGTGGCACAATCCGTTGTACCTTTTTTGGTCAGGTATAATTTGGTGGCACCTTCGGCTACGCCCGAACCTTCGTAAAATACCAGTATCTAACTGCTTGGATGAGAAATACGAATGTTTAGCCAAATCCTCCTAAGATATTATTGTCAAACTTTCAAAAGCTTATAATTTAATAATAAAATAACAAACTACACCAAAAAGAACTGCGATCCAACTTGCGATGCAGTGGAGGATTTACAAATTTGCCGCTAATAGGCTGTTTAATTTTTGCCGCCCTCACTGATCTTTGAAAATCAATAAGCTAGTTTAGTTCACAATCATATTTATTCTGAAATTGCAACTTTATGATTTGTGTTCTATCGTCCTCATTACGTCGGCTTTTTCCCGTTATTAGGATGATTGTGAATTAGGGAATAGTTGTGTCAGTTCTAGATTATTTTGCAACCCACGATTTTTTAGTTGACCTAAAAACAGCAGCATGTACTAATTATAAGATGGGGAAAGGTATGCCTTAAAAATACTTACACCATATGAATACAGCTTATACAAAGTAATGTGCAGTCGGTAAACATTATTTTTGTTAAATATTTTTTATTGCACTTACAGTTAGTTTAAAAACAATGCGAACAATTTCTATTAATTAATATATTAACAATCCGGTTAATGGTAACAATGAAATCAATTAAGTTTTACATTATCTTTTTGCGAGATTTTAAATTCGCAAAATCATTAATTATATCGTCGTATGAAATCTTGTAGATCGAAGTAGATCGCTTTAAGCAAGAAAAGCTTCTCTCACCTGAACAATTTGTTGCTGGTGTACATAGAGCCATGCGAAGTGCTATATCCAAGTTTGGATAAATGTTCTCCAAATTCTGTTTTCGCAGGAACAAAGATAGACTTTTTAATGATCCAGAATCTGGTTTTATCAAAATTCTTTGAGAAGAAAGGTGGCATTGAAAGTGTACGCATTCCTGAACTAAATCAGTTTCTAAATCATTCGGATACATTTTTTCCAACGAAATTGCTTTTTCCGTTAGGGTCGATGGTAATAACTCGCTCATTTTAGTTAGAAATGAAAATTTCTCGTTAAATCCGTTGTAGGCTTTTTGCCGTTTTTCTAACTCGGACACGAGTCTATCTATGAGGACGAGAAATGTGTTAACCCTGAAAGTTTCGATACGCTTAATTTCATCGCCTTTTCTTCGAAATACTTGAAATTCTCTCGTTAAGCTACGAAAAACTTACGGAGTGATTCATAAAGGTCGATAACGGTGATCAAATCTACGGTGGAAGCCTGAATTTGAACATTCACTTTGTTTATTCTTTTCAAAAACCATTACCGCTGTTTCCAGTTTCTCCAAATTCAAAAGTATTCCCGCCGCTTCTTGTCGCGTTACAGACTCTCCAGTACAATCATCTTTGATTGATTTCAAAGTCTTAAGAACTTCGTGCCAAGAATCAAAATTCATGATCGTATAACTACCTATATTTTACAGTGCATTTAGTAATCTTTTATATACGGATTACGGACGTAAGAGTGATCAGTATACTGTGCATTACTAAAATATTAAAATTTTTGTCACTCGTTTCTTTGTGTATATAATAATGTTTCTGTTTATTTCTGTAAGATAAAAAAAAAATTGGGCCAAATTTGCCGCCCCCTAAAATCTGCCGCCCTAGGCTCCAGCCTACTCAGCCTACTGGTAAATCCGCCACTGTTGCGATATTTGTCGCCGTGACCGAAGACGCCGTGACTCATGTCACGTGTATCTTATTTTGCGCTGGACCTTTTAAGAGGCTTGTGTAATAGTGTACAAAAGTGGATTTGCATCTGTATAACACTATTTTGAACGTTGATCTGAAGGTCCCTTATATTTATGTTTAGCTTTGTGTAAAAGTTGATTTGGTGTATTTTTACTGTCATAGAATAAGTGTTGTAACGTATACCTCATTAATTTGTAGTTAGAATTTTAATTAAATTTAGTGTGAATTCAAATAATATTTTTGAGAGTTTTGTTTAACTTTATGTAATATTTTGGTAGATAATTAATAGTAAATTGTTAGCTTGACCTTTAAATTAAGGCGGGCCTAATGGTCACCTATTGCAATTCATGTAATAATGCAGACGTTCAATGGAAGACAAAAATAGACACTGCAAATTCTTTTATCAGGAAGTTAGTTAAATCCAATTTCGATTTGCAAAATGTTCGCATCGGTTATAAAATGGTTCCGCTGGCAAGGATAATGAATAGTGATTATTAAAAGTTTAGCGGAAGATGTTGCTGTTCTACTTGAATAGATAATTAACGTACACGTATAGAGAGTGAAATTGTCGACTTGACTAATCCATCTCTTTGTTAACTTTATTATTAATTGCTTTAGCTCTCGAACGCAATTATGATTTAACTACAAACGTATACTAGATATTTTTGGTTAGGTCTTCATATATAGTTAAAAACGGATTTGTAATTGATTGATTGATTGGGTTCTGGAGATCAATAGGAATATCTGTTGCAGAACAAGGTACAAAATTTCATGAAGTATAATGCCTGATGTCAGTGTTTATTAGTACGGAAACTAAATGATAGAAATAATTGAGTCAAACAGATCACATTTTACGAAGAAAGTATAAGTGGGAGTAGAAGTTAGCGACCGAAAGAGAAAATAATTTTTAATAAATAGTGGTAGTAGGGCCTTACTTGTTGAAACTCCATGTCAAATAAAGAAAACGAGAGGAAAGTTTCAAAAATATTTTTATTATAATTGTTCACAACATTTGTTTCACCAAAACATTGGCTTCTTTAGGTGAAGATGTTCTGCTCCAGAAAATATTTTGTTTAAAATTTAAACATAATGAAAGTAATACTGAGAACAAAAAGAAGCTTTTATATGTTTCAAAAAAGGAGTTAATACTAAACTTTTTTGAAACATATTAAAGCTATTTTTGTTCTCAGTATAATTTTTGTTTATGGTAACCAACATTGATATAGAACAATAACTTTAAAAAAATGAGCAATCTTATCGAGAATACAGGTGAATGTGGATTAAGAAACTCAGACCAGAGATGTCATTTCCGGCGTAGTTTACGATGTTCATTCTAAATATCAGAATTACCAGAGTACATCTGTATTTTGAGTTATACTAACCTAAAATTACAAAAATTTCAGTCATTGGCCCTTTTATAAGCATTACTTCGTGAAACAAAGGAGGACAGCAGTTCTGTATCTATAAAATATTTATAATTTAGGGCGATTTATAATATACATAAATTGTTAGAATTTTAAATTATTCATTAAACGGCCATCTCATGATGATAGATCCATTAGTATGACTGGCGCTTCCCTACATGGGACACTTACCTATTTTTACAAGATTCCTAGTACCTATGTCTTAATAATAAGTCATTTTACTTGAGAGCTCTCATTATAATGAATATAACATACAGATAATAAAAATTGCATTAATAGATTCGGAGCCTTCTAAAAGTTACTGTTTTTAATGACCTTATATATATATATATATATAACATAAGTGACGTTCTTACCTATATGCCTATAAAAAAATGTAACATAATGGTACCTCCATGATTTCACAATTTTACAATATGCAATAGATAGTTATGGAATTGTAAAAATCTGTTGCAATATTTTATTACATTTATTTTTTCTCTCAAGTTCTGCATAGATACGTAGAAATATTTATTCTAACGCTTAAAATTAGAAAAAATTATAAAGGTTTAATTGCGTATAGGCATTAGCATCCCGTCTTTACTCTGTACGAGTACTTAAACAGTTTTTTAAAATATTCCTGTAATGTTCCCCGTTGTGCACATTTCATGCCTTATCAGTTAGTTTTTCAAAAATACAGAGATAAGGTTTGTTTTATTTTCACCTAAGAATCTTAATACAATTTTTCATATGTTTAACTTTAATTATTTTGAAATTCCCAATGCAATTGTCCATTCTTATCTTTACGTGGTTAAGGGTTTGATTTCAAAAAATACTTTTTTTTGCGAATACTTAGATGCCAAAGGGACAAATTGTTATAAGCTAATAATAATGATAATTTGACATTAATATATAAATATAGATTACTATAATCGTAAGAATTGTTTTTTATTATTTCTCTTTAATTTACAGAGGTCCACGCTTTGAAGACTTCAAGCCAGGGGTAAGTAATTCTATTTGTGCAACTACTTATTTTAATTCGTTTCCTGATTTAAAAAAAGGACAAATAAAGAACTAGAAATGCAAGGACGTATTAAGTTTGTTTAAAGTTAAGATTAGAATTTGAAATTTCGGGGTCGTTCTTCAAGTAAGTCGTCTTTGAAATTGGCATGTGTGAAGTGCTATGCACTAAGGACTTGGGTTAGGTAAGGCTAGGTTAGGTTAGGTTACTAAAATAGTTCAAAGGGCAACGTTTTAAAAGCTCCTCGCGTTAAGAGTGCTATTATTACGAAGGTTTTAACCTAAACATTCCAGAAGGATATCTGTCAATTGACCCAAAATTCAGTGTGTCATTTTCAGCAGATTTATCGAATTTTAAAAATCATATTCGTGTTTCCCGAAATATAAAAGTAACAAATAAAACTTTATCCGTGTGTAAAATTACAGAAATCTATCGGTGCTACGAAATACAAATTATAATTTTAACCTTGTTAATCATAATTAACAAATAGTGAAGTGTTCTTAAAAATCATATCTTATTGCAATTGCTGTACGTGCCTTGATTCAGGATTAACAAGTGGAAATACGCCCAGAACTTATTAAACTTTGAATTTTCTATTAACTGCTTCCATTATTTTTGATATCAATTTATTATTTTCTCTGCTATATTTTATCATTTTGTCTTTTGAGTTTTTTATCATAACAGTAGTATAAATATGGAATCAACAGAAACAACTACTCCGAGGGCTAATACCCCTACCGGCGTTGAATTACACTGTTGATTCCGAACGATTATTATACGAAGATAACAATTCAAAAAAAGAAGGCATTAAAATCCTTTTTCTTCTAAATTTCAAGGATCACATTTCTCACATTTTGAACGTGTCCTACACAGTAGGCACAGCGTACGGAAAGCCATATCCCACGACCGGTTTAGACCCATCGGGTCTCATCAGGTGGGCGCTGGCAGAAAGGCCTTTACAGGCTATATGATATCCTGAAATAGAAAATAGTTAGTGCGACTATCTCGCTTTATCGCAGGCTGAACGCGGCCTGATTGGCAAAAAGAGGCGACAGTTAATCAGGCTAGAACAAGAAAAGCGAACAACAATTATTTGCTATTTTGGGATTACTGCCATATGTAGTGTTAAATACTGTGTCCATGTTTTTATGTTCCAAGGGTCAGACAATATTTGTGGTTATATTCGTTAATTGAGCCAGCCTTACTGAGACAGAGATCGTAGATGCTACTTGTCACGATTATGTATTGGGTAAACAGTGAACAATACAGTAAATTTTCGATGTCATTAGTCCTTTGTTAAATTTATTATCCTAATTTCATTCAGAACAATATCCAGCCTAACTGTTCGTTAGAAATTGTTGCGTAATATATGTTAGATAAATGAATACTATTGAACTTACCATTAGCCTTAACCTTCTCTGGTATAAGCAAGGTCGATTTCTGCCAGGTGACATATGCAATGCTGATGGTTTCTTCGGACATATTCAATTAATATGCGCTTATAAATATAATGTATTTGAATGTCAAATAGAATGTTGGGTTTTACTATCGAAACTAAACAATAATATTTTGGAAACAAACATTACTGTATATATTTATACTTTCTCCTTCTTTATTAAATGTACATAAATTTTATAAGCGCATGTAGCCTGCCTTATTGTGTATTTAAAAATATAATTTACTCTAAGATATATCATCTGGAGGAATCATGAAGTAAATGATCTTTTGTACATTTGCTTTCATAAATAGTCTTATTGTAAACCTATGAATGCGAATGTATTTAGCTAGTTCTAGAACGAGGTAACTATTTTATAATCACTTTGTGACAGTTGCGTATTAATTAAAACGATTCCAAATAGTTCGGAAATAACCTAGACCTGAAACACGACAGTACATCTGAAGAGAATAAATTGAATTACTTTCGATTCTTTCGTAATCTTAGAATCCTCTGTAACACTTTACGAAATGATTGAATTAATAGAGTTACGATAGAATAAATTGGTAAACGATTTGAAGAACGTGACTACTTTTTCACAATAGACATAAAATATCATGTGCTAAATTGTTAAGAAGCTGTCTTCCGTGATTTTTACAATAATGTTCATTTTTATAGTTAAATTAAACAAGTAAAAATTATTGTGAATACAAACTGCATTCCTAATTAGATGGACCATTTTCAAATAGAATAACTTTGTATTAAAGTGTATCTAGAGGAAATTTGGCTACAGATGGATACTGCATTAGCTCAAAATCTGTTACCAGTTTCTTTTGCTTAGTAATTGAAATTACAAAACGTAAGATTTTTGACATAAAATGATCCCAGCTGAAGCAGATATCTCGACTCTACACTACTAAATGGTACCATAACATAATGTGCTTATTTGCGACGAAGAGTTCTTTTTTCTTCATCTATAAACAATTACAAATGGGAAAATAATTAGGGTAGTAATGTAGTTTGGAAAAGATATAATAAATTGAAGCGTTTAAAACAAAAATTACTACATTAAGTTTTTGTTTAAATCACTTAACCTTAAACGAAAATGCTGTCAAATTTTTGATAGTCAGAGTGTATAGGTATAATAAAAATAGTATGAAATATAAAGATTAGATATTTTAGAAATAACCAGAGCGAACAACAACAATAAAGTTTTATCGAACGACTTTGGGGTTTTCCCCTTGATAAAAGCGGTCACACAGGTAAGGTTTGATAATGGCGTCATAGCCGAAACATATGTCAGAATGGAAATAAAATTGTGAAACAAAACCGAGTGCTACTTTTTATTCTTATTAATTTTAAAAATGTTTCGCCAAGTGACTGCCCAAAATACAATTACAATTAATAAAATATACAGTTTAAAAACATATTTACCTTCGTATAATTGATTTTCTTTTAATGAGATGCTTTAGAAAGGAGAGAGAGAAAGTCTATATGTGTGACCTAATGTATCGAAAGAGGATAAAAAATGTAATCGAATCACAAAATAAAAATATGCCAGATGCCATTTGAAAAAATGAAGTTATTCGTGTTTGGAATTTTTAAACTTTGTATTTTTTTCTGAACACCCTGTATAAATTATAAAGCTTAGTTAAGTCATGACGTTAGTCTTACGACTTGGCCATAACTAGTAAAAATTTCAACATTCTAAGTCATTTTTTATGGAAGTTATGATTTTTCATAGTTTGGGTTGCGGTGTAATCTTTTTTCCAATAAATTAAGATATTTCAGAAACTATTCATCGGACAATGGGCATACAAGTTGATTATCAAAGTCACCTTAAAATTTTATTTTTCATAGGAATTTATAGTAAAAAATATACCATTCCATTTAAAATAGGAAAGTTGACATAAACTTCCAGTATAACCGGAAGTGCCCGACAGTTGAAATTATTTTATCTTTCTTCTTTTTAACCATTTTCCTTAAATAATTACAAGTTCTGTAAGCTACTGGACCTTCCATTTTTTAAGAAGATATATCCGATATATGTAAGGGTTTTGAAAAATTTTGATTTATTTGGTTTTATAATAGGGTAAATTGAATTTAAGGTACGTTTATTTATTATTTTATTTAGATGTTTGTCTATCGTTGTTTTTGGCAACTACAAAAATTCGGGTTAATTCTATATCAAAATCTTCTTTAGAAAGGGGCACGTTAATTTATCTATGTAACATTGAAAGAAATGCTGCAATTTTCTTGGATTTATGATGAAATAATTGGAATGAATTGTCATATTTATGTGGGTAGTTTTTTGGTAAATGTCGTGTTTAATATTATTGTTGTAAATTTATGTGCTTTTTGACATTTTCAGGAGTTCTTCTTATTGATTAATTAGACAAGCCTCGAATAACACAGATATGTCCTTGGGAAACATGCTGTTGATGATGTTCATTGTGTTCTTTAGCGCCACCCTTGTGAATAGGGAGACCACATCCACCACATTTGTTATAGCTGGTCTTTAATTCCGCTGACAAAATGTGCCGAGTCCTATGTAGTATCTGTCTTGCCTATATATGGTTGTAGAGATTTGCTTTGGTACGTGGGCGATCCAGTTGCGCTGACAATAACTATATATTGCCCTATTTTCAATAAGGTTTAATCTTTGCATGTCAGAAGTGCCTTTTTGTTCTCTATTTAACTGACCTATCGAACAACATTTAGGCTGTTATTATAACCATAACAGAAATAGGAAAACCTAAAAACCAATTTTGAAAATTGAGTGCATAAAAAAGGTGGTTATCTGGAAGACAATAATATTAATTTTGTTGTGTTAATAAATAAATATAATAAAAAATAAAATTAAACACACAAAACGCTTTTAAATGTTTCCGTTTGGTTTATTGAAACACTCTACATATGTTTCGACCGATTTAGGTCTTTGTCAAGAATAATAACTGTTGAACTGTGAACAAATTGAAACATTTAAAAGCGTTTTGTGTGTTTAGTTTAATTTTAAACAGTGTTTCACAAATATCCTACCGCAAATTCAATTGAAATAAATATAATCTTTAATGATTTGAAGTAAGGCAACGCATTAATGAGACGAGGTATCTACTTAATCTAATTATACATTCTGTTATTCAAAACAACGTAAATTAAATTTATCATTGTTTGTATATCATTTTAAAATTTTACATTTGGCAAATGAGGCATACCGCCAGATATAATTGATCACCTTGTATATTAATAAACGGTATCGTCAACTTGTTTGAGAGAAAGTGTTTTTCATCGTTTGTAACCTTATATGTTAGCTCTGTAAACTTTTTACAGCGGTTAACCTCCTGAACCAATTGTTTCCAACACAATTTAACGATTGCATGTTCCTTTTCAAACATGCACATATCCTTTTTCAAGTATGTACAAGCTGTTGTTTACTTAGGTATCTGCATACTCTTTTGAGGTGTTAATGTTTGTGGTTGCAATTTAAAAATGGCCTTTTTTCGTTACTTAAAAGTACTGTTTATGTTCAATCTTGGAACATTACATACGTTTCGCAATTTGTGCTAAAAACGTAGAGTATTTCATTAATTGCTTTTTATTGGATTTAAAATGAGGTCTTTTACAGTAGCCATACATGTTCCAGATTGGTACTTTTATGTCAGGGTTCGATTTACAATAGGAAGCTAATATTAAGAAATCCAGTAAGTTTAATTTTTGAGATTTTATTTCTGCAGTGAAACGTCAAATTGTTTCTTTAAATAATAGTTTTATTATAGTAGATAATAGTATTAGCTTTTTTATTTTTTGCTTAACTTTTATGTGTTCCTTATGACGTCTTAAGAGCTTCTTCCTGTTTGGATTATAGATTTTTTTTGGCGAGACCCACAATGGATATACATTTTCATCATTTAGGGGCCAATACAAACAATGACTCAAATTATAATAATAGGTTAAAATTTATAATTATAAACTGGATTGTCTTAAATATAAATATACCTGCCTGACGTTTTGTCTAGTGAATATTAGGAAATATTTAATATTGGAAAGCCCAGCGAGTGTTTATTTGATCTTGCACAAGTCCAAAATAGTTTCATATGAATTTCTTTTTCATATAGTTATGGACTTCCATTGGTTAGTAATTATAGATAGATGTCTTGTATGACTTTCTTCAAAATTTTCCTAAATATACCTACATATAGTAACATTATTGAAGGAATGCGTGTGAGTCAATTATGCAACGACATACGGCAAGTTTACTTTCTTTCGTACTGTCTTATATTACGAGGGAAAATCAAATATAAACGGTAATTTTACCAATTAGCTTAGCACGTAATTCCGATTTAGAGGATTCGATGCTCGAATGTTGTTTGGTTTATGAGGAGGGGGAAACCGGCTTAGGTAGCAGCTGCGATCGGTTCTGTCCGCAGTACAGCCATGACTGAGCCATAAGCGCAAGGTACATCATGCAAATAAAATCATGCAAATCATAATGATTTAACCAATGAAGGCTGAATGTTAAACCATCGGAATTTTTCACTCATTTGAAGGCACAGTTTGGAGATGCTACACTGTCTAAGAATCCAGTGTATACGTGGATCACGAATTGAGAGAATTCAGTGATGAGACGTGGGTCTACCACTACACCTCCCGAATCAAAAATGGCGATTAAGGAGTGGCGAAGAAGGGATGAACCATAAAGGCTGCTCTGTCAAAGCAAAAACTCATCTCTCAGCCGGAAAATGCTAATGTGCTTGCGACTGTTTTCTTTGACTCTGGGCGAGTTTTACTCATTGATTTTCTTCACGAACGAACGAACGAACAAACAGTGAATGCGGCTTACTATTCTGAATTGTTACAGTCTACAGTCGACAAAAATTGCGTATCGAAGCAAACAACGGGTATGCCCATTCGACACGTCATCCTCCTTCATGACAACGCCAGTCTACACACCACAGTTTTGACAAGGAGTAAATTGGAAGAAATGGGATAGGAAACCCTCGAGCCTCTATAATCCTCCTTATAATCCTGACTTGTCACCCTGTGATTATTTTTTGTTCACGCCCTTAAAAGAATCACTTGGAGGCAAAAGATTTAAAAGCAATGAAGAACCAGAGGAGTATGTGCGCAATTGGTTGACAACTCGCCCTCAAACTTTTTATGAAGAAGGAAGAAGGAATATTCAATCTTCTAAATCGATGGCGAAGGTGTGTAGAGCACGGAGGTGACTACATTGAAAAATGTTAAATGTTTAGTTTGTGTACCATCAATCAATACTTTTTTTTTTTCAAAAATTACCGTTTATATTTGATTTACCATCGTTCGACGGGATACACTAACTTGGCATACCTGTATGTTATCCAGAATACAGTATTGGTTATAACATACGGCCATCTTACTTGATCACTGGTAAAACAGTGTAATCTACAATTCTCGGGTGTAGTTTATATCGTATTTTCTTTATTAAAAGTTTAGTGTAATGTTGCCATTACTTTTTGGATTGATTGATTCGTACTTTAGAGTATAAATATATGGAGGTAGCATGCAATACTGTAGCAGCGTGCTTGAGATAGAAAGTGTATCTGGAAGTCATTTCTCTTTCTAACGCGCCGTGATTGGTAGAGAGAGAAACGGCTGGGAAGAGAGATCCAATCCCATCGAATCCTTAGTTAGAATAGGGATTAGGTGAAAAAGTTTATTCAAATCTGTTTTTCAAATTATAGCTTTTATCACATAATTTATAAGAATTTTAGAAATAACTATTTATATGTCCCCTCCTGTTATTTCTAAACAAGACTATCTTAAATTTTGAAAATTTTTGGTGGTAGGTTTGGATTAATTAAGCGATTTTAAGGATACGTTTAGTATTAAGTTTTGACTAATATGATTAAAATTCATGAACAGCTTTTGTTTTTTTAGACCTGAAAAAAGCATTTGAAACGCTGGACAGGCAAATATTATTACAAAAGTTAGAGGGGTATGGAATTCAAGACACTTGCCTAGCATGGTTTCATAGTTACCTCACAAACAGAAAACAAAGAACTAAGTGCAATAATAGTTATTCAAACGAAAGCAACTCTGACATAGGTGTACCACAAGGAGGTATACTGGGACCCCTCCTTTTTTTACTATATGTTAATGATATAACTGTAAACTGTAAAATAACTAAATATCACCTATTCGCAGATGATGTAATTTTTTACACACAGGGAAATAATATCACAGACTTAATTAGTACACTAAATGAGGAAATGAGAAATATTAGTACTTGGTTAAAAATAAATAAGCTTAAATTAAATATTGATAAGTGTAAAGCAATGGTTATTGGGACAAAAGTGCTAGAGAAACGATTAAAGGGTATAAGTGTGATATTATTATTGATAATAGTCTTATTGAAGTAGTAAATAATATCAAATATTTAGGAGTAATAGTAACTAGTGAACTAAAATGGTCTGAGCATGCAGAAAAATATCAAAAAAAGTTGGAATAATTAGTAGACTAAGAAATTTGTTATCAATAAATGCAAAAAAGACTATTTAGAACGCAATAGTTCTCTCACATTTCGATTATGTATCAACAATATTATGTATGTGCGATTTCAAAGATATCAACAGAATGTAGGTTATTCAAAATAGGGCCATGAGGGTAATATTAAATTATAATAAATACACACCAATTAATGTAATGTTAAATAGGTTAGGCTGGATTAGGATAAGAGAGCTAATTAAATATAATATTCTTGTTTTTATACATAAAATAATGATAGGAGTGATGCCACAATACTTTAATTAATTTTCTAAAAATAAATGCAGACGTTCACTCCTGTGGCACTAGGATTAAGAATAATATACATTTAGAAAAACAAGATAAAACTTTCAGACAAAATTCCATCTTTTACAAGGGGTGAAGGATTATAACAATCTTCTAGTATATATAAAATCTAGGAATCTAAAGCGATTTAAAAAAGAAATAAATATATTGGTATGTGAAAATTAATAGTTTACGAAAATCAGAATTAGTCAAGTTAGCCAAATAGTAGTAGTAAGATTAATTGTTATTTTATTGTAAAACACTAGCAAAAGCTACAATAAAGGTATTATATTATTAATATTATAATATGATATACTGATTAGAATCCTTATTACTATCATACAACTACTGTTTGACAGGATGTCGGGTATTTAGGAAAATTTTGCTTTCATATCCTAATAAATAATTGTACCTTCTCAGTTATTACTACAAAAGGAAGAGGATATTGTGGAACTTTGATGATAGAATATCAAATAACCATTAATTCAAATCACGAGTTATACGTTAGAAAGTTTCTGTAGGAGGACATATTTTTCCATAACTAATTCTTATGTTAGTATTATTTTATATTTGGATAAAACTTGTTGTTAAATGCTAAATTTTCAAAGTTAAATTATTCATATTGTAAATACATTAATGCGATATTAATCATTGAATTAATCGCATTAATGTATTTAAAATTTACCCCTACCAAAAAATTCTTCAAACATTTTATTATTCATGTTGTGTTTTATTATTTGACGTTTATTTTTTTTTGGGAAGATTGAAAGAATTGTGTTGTATGTCTTTTAACAATAACTGATTATACTACAAATTAGTTAAATTATTAACATTAGCTAAATGATTTTTCGGACAGTTTCTTTAGAAAATTTTAGGACATATTTTTGGTATGTGAATTTCCATTTTAATGATTATTATTGTGTATTAAATAAGGATAAATTACTACTAGGGGATTCCACACACTAACTTACCATAATTAGGTTAGGTTTGGCTAGATTATGGATTATTATTACACTATTATTTATCTAGAACTTTGAGTAGGTACATTTTTATTGCAAATTTTTCCAAACACGTATCTGTAACTTTTTAGTACTCAGCGTTATAATGGATATACAATAAAAATATTTGAAATTGTCGGACATGAATCGCGATTTCGAACATATTGGCACTCTTCAGCACCAAGAACATATATTTTTACTATTTTATTGCGTGCCTATCACGTAGATAATTACACCGTGCCGTGTGTTCAGCTATACAAGTTGATATCCTTATTAGGAAAGGACCTTATTGAACATATTGAATTCAATAATAAGTAATAACTTCCTACAGATGGCGTTCTCATGTTATATGCATTCATTCATTGAATACATAGTTATTACAATGTTTGAGTAATTAGTATGTAAATAGCAGATTTAATTAAATGCATAGTTTATTTTTTATTACTGTTATTTTATTAACTTTCGTATAATTCGACGTAAGAACAAATAATCGTATCTCTATTAAATTCACTTTGTATATAAAACCTGAAAAAATGTATGTATATGTAAACTTTTATTAATGAAGATTGTCTCTCACTAATTAACAATTAAGAGTATTTTAATGTCGTTGTTAGGGCGATGAAAATTAATTAAAATTATGTAATTTAGACAACACTTGAGGCTATCCCAATTACAATTGGTACTACCTACGTCGTGAGCTATCATACACTAGTATAAACACACTCATACATGATGATGCACTTGCCTGTTACGCTCTACTTAGCATATAATGCGTTACGAACACGAATTTAAATGCGTAAGAAGAACTTGATTTCGGTGTAATAGTTAATTATCATGAAATAAACTGTTACGTTTAGACAATAATTAGGAAGTGAAGATGGTTAAAGTGAAAATATGTGTGTGTTCATTTTTATCCCATGATTTGCACTTGGCGGACTTTATACTTGTACCAACAACAACACCGATAAGCGCGATGAAAGTTGTCGGGTACTGAAATGCGCCAGCCACCTTCCACAATCGTTTGAATGGGGGAAAGTCATCCGAAATCCTGAGGACCTGTTGCTATATAACAAGAATACCATGATCCTCCTTAAGTAAACTTGCTGCGTATTTCAAACGCTCGAAGCCCTTGCAAGGGGTCCCGATTCAGCAACATGAAGTGTTGGTCATTTCTGGTTAGTTTCTATCTTTTATTTTTAGTGCTACAAGTTCAGTGCAAATTTCCGAAACAAAAAAAGATAAATCGTGACTGTTGTGCCTATTTTATAAAGTGCAGTGAAAAAGAAATACATAATTAAATAGTTTATTTTGCTAAATTGCTTCAAAATTTTCTGAAAGTTCTGTGTCCAATCAATTATAAAACTAATACTTACACATAGTTAGTAGTAGTCAGTGAAAGTGTAATCCTAACTGTTTTCAAAATTCAAAACTCTTTCTTGCACATTTATATAATTATTGCACAGCAACTGAATATCATTTAGAAATTAGAAAAATTATTTGTTTTTTGTTTTATTTTTAGGCAATACTTTTGTGCCTTCTCGTTTCCTTGTGTCTTAGTAGTCCAGTAGGCGTTACTCGGGTAAAGAGGTCTCACCAAGAAGAAGGCTACTGGACAAAGAAGTTACTATGGAAAGAAGAATGGGTTAAAGTATGGAAGACCGAGAAGAAACTGATATGGAAGCAAGAGTGGAAGAAAAGTCAAGTTCCAGTTTGGAAAGAGATTCAAGTTCCTGCTTGGAAGGAAATTCAAGTTCCAGACTGGAAGTGGGTGTCGAAACCTATATGGAAAGAAACTCAAGTCCCAGCATGGAAAGAAATTCAGGTACCCGATTGGAAGGAAGTTCAAGTACCAGCTTGGAAAGAAATCCAAGTTCCAGATTGGGTAGAGGTCAAAGTACCAGATTGGAAAGAGATACAAGTACCCGATTGGAAAACCATTTGGAAACCAATATGGAAAGAGATTCAGGTACCTGCTTGGAAAGAAATACAAGTCCCAGAATGGAAGAAGTCGTTTGTCCCTGTTTGGGTAAAAGAGGGAATTCATGGTGACCATTATTTGGGAAAAGACCACCATGGAAACGAATATACGGCTCACGACATCTGGAAGAAGAAGCTTATCTGGAAACCTATTTGGAAGAAGGTTTGGAGAACTGAGAAGAAACAAATTTGGATTCCTCAGAAGAAACTCGAATGGGTACAGGAGAAGAAACAAATTTGGCGAACTGAGAAGAAACAAATTTGGAGAGTAGAGAAGAAACAAATCTGGAGGACTGAGAAGAAACAGATATGGATTACTAAAAAAGAGCAAATATGGAGGACGGAGAAGAAGCAAATCTGGATTCCAAAGAAGGAACTAATTTGGAAACAAGAGAAAGTCCAAATTTGGAGAACAGAAAAGAAGCAGATCTGGGTAACACAAAAGAAAGAAGTTTGGAAAGATATTTGGAAACAAGTTTCTGTACCAGTATGGAAGGAAATTCAAGTGCCAGCCTGGAAGAAGATCTACAAACCTTATTGGCAAAAATTCTGGGTCAAAGTACATCATCATGACCATGGATGGGACTGATATAATAGTTAACGTTTCAACTAGCTTTCTGTATATAATATCTTTTCTTTCTTAAGTACAAACTGTTGTAAATATGCTATGCATGTACCTAAATATTCCAATTTTATAAGTATAAAGTGTGTTGTGTGATGGGCTGCATGGTCCGTTATTTTGTTGTAAATAAATGTAAATTTTTTATTATTAATTATCTTTTCTTCTACTTCTCAAATTTATTGCATCACTTCAGTTTAATAATAGACGAATTTCTTTATTGAGTCAGTAATGCGGTTGTTCTAAGAAGGTCACTTTCACTTCAATTGACAAACACTTGTACAAGTACAATATGCATGGAGTCTCGAACCCGCGAAGATCAAGGATATCTTCGTCCCGCATACTTTTTACCGCGCTTTCTAACGTTTATGTCTAAATTACATCTGGCATGCAATTATGTAAGTGGTTTTTTTTAAGTAAGTTTCACTCTTTATTCCGTTACGTCAGTGATGACAAGTACCACATACGTTTACAATACGATATTATTTGCATCGAAGAGGGCACTAACAAGTGTTAAATGTTTATTTAGTAATTCACTTCTACCTACCGTGCCACCAGAGGCTAAAATACTAAAATAGAAAATTCATTTTAATCTCTCTTTTAAATTAATTTCAAATGATCGTAGGTACTCAAAAATAATTATGAATTGATTAATTTTTCTTTTGAAGAAAGCGAACTTAATAATTAAAATAGGTGTTCAATATTGATAAGCATAGATTCGAATTAATATTTTCCGATTAATTCGAAATTTATTTATAAAGTAATGGTTTGATAAACTTCCACAAAATTATATTTCAACCTAATGTGTTTCGCATGCACTGAGGGTTCTTCAGAAGTTTTACGTGAAACATAATTTACGTTAACACGATTGATTGGCTTTTACATACAATTGGAGAAAATCGGGATGTAAAAGTTACTTAGGAGTAGTGAATTAATTACGTATATTTGTTCGCTCATTAAATTATTACTATTTTTGTATTTAATAATTTCAAAATTTCAAGTAGTTATAATTTTAAAATTGTTGTAATTGCCAGTATGTAGTAATTCACAGTTATTATTAAAGTTGGTTGTTGGCTCTTAAACGTTTATATTCAAAAAAGAGGGAATTAAAATCCTTATTCGTCTAAATTTTAAGATCAATGATGAAACCCGATTACGCTCAAAACCAGTTGTGGGATGTGGCTTTAGGTTCGTTGTGCCTACTTGGTAGGACGCGTTCAAAATGTGAGATCTTTGATCTTAAAATTTAGACGAATAAGGATTTTAATTCCTTCTTTTTTGAATATGTTATATTTTCGTCTAGAAACCATCGGAATCAACAGTGCAATTCAATGCTGGTAGGGGTATTAGCTCTCGGAGTAGTTGTTTCTGTTGATTCCATATTTATATTTATATTTATAACATAGCCTGTAAAGGCGTTTCTGCCAGCGCCCACCTGATGAGACCCGATAGGTCGAAACCGGTCGTGGGATGTGGCTTTCGGTTCGTTGTGCCTACTTGGTAGGACGCGTTCAAAATGTGAGATCTTTGATTTTAAAATTTAGACGAATAACGATTTTAATTCCTTCTTTTTTGAAAATGTTATATTTTCGTCTAGAAACCATCGGAATCAACAGTGTAATTCAATGCTGGTAGGGGTATTAGCCCTCGGAGTAGTTGTTTCTGTTGATTCCATATTTATATTTATACTTAAACGTTTAGTATAATTATCAGGTTTATTAGAAGATTATTCTGATATTAAAATTCTTACATGTAATACATGTTACAGGAACTTTAAATTCAAAGACGAAATCAATTTACAATGTTAATATTTTAATAACTGTTAGCTAGGAACTATTAACTATTAATCTGCATTAATAATCATTCATATTAATAACTATATTTGTATCATAACTCTTCATTTTCGATAAATTTTCCGATTATTGTTACCTGTCGGATCACGTAAAGCAATCTGCCTTTTTACTATTTTTTCTAATCATTCATGTTTCTTTCATTTTCTTCTCATGAATTTATTTATCTTTTTTCTGTCCATTTCGTATCTGGCTCGGATTATTCTTTTGTTTTCTGTAAAGTATTGGATATCAATATTCTAGTGGTTCTTTTGGATTGTGTATAATACCGTCAAAAAATTTCGTTCAATGGTGTTGTATCGGAGGCGAAGTTTGAAAAAACACTTATCTTTTTGGCCAACACTGACTACTGACAAATATTTAATCGTGGAAGCTAATACATGTTGAAACTTATTACACATGTCGAAAATTCGTATAAAAACACTTAGTTTCAAAAACTTTTTGTTTGCGTCACTACAATATTGTTTCAACAAACATTGGCTTTGTCACGTGACGATTTGACAAACTTCAATGTTTACAAGCTATATATAGATATGTACAACTAAATATGGAGGGGAAAGGGTAAATTAAGTATTGTTGAAGATATTTAAAAGAGGGGAATTTTTACATTCAATTTGGTCGTTTAAAGCTAAGCCCTGTTTATAATTTTTATTAATTTCCAACGATTCTAACAGAGTTAATTTAATACTTTTGTTTTGTATATGCAAATTTTTGTAGTTTGGATTGAAATTATGATTTTCATTGATTAAATGTTCCGCATATGCTTGTAAATATTGGAGTTTATCAATTCGTCACCTGACGAAGCTAATGTTTGGCGAAACAATATCGTAATATCGAAAATAAAAAGTTTTTGTAACTAAGTGTTTTTAGTAGAATGATGGTTCGGGCTTGTAGGCCGTGGTCGATTTGAACGGTTTCGTCCAGACGTTTCGTCAGCAACTGCGGGTGACATCCTCAGTGGGTGTTGCGTTGACTACCCGGCGAAGTCTCGGCAGCGACTGACTGTCAGTCTTTTTACGAAGTACAAGTATACTAAAAAATGAAATTTGATTATTTTAGTAAACACTTAGGAATCTTTGGGAACATCAAGCAAGTACAAATAGTAAAAGTAAAAGTATTTGTTCATATTGTTTACAAATATGATAATTTGTGTGTATTTTCATCTTCTACAATTTTCTTTTATTGTTTATTACTTTCACTATTTAAATTAGATTCTGTTACTACGTTTTAATCATCTATACAATTCCATTGTAATTGATGAATTTGCGAGAATATAATCATACATATTTGAATATTGGTATGTGGTATATTGTGTTATATACCTACATATATACGTATCTGTGAGTAAATATTGTACATATAATCGTGCCACTATTATACGCCAATATTATAATTGTACAACGATCACTGTTTGAGTAAGGAAGAATTTGTGTTCGATTGGCTTACATACTAAAAAAATTAATGGTCACGTGTTACTTTCCCTTGACATTACCCGCCATAAATCTTCCATTACACAAACCTTAAGCTACCACGTATACCACGTGAGCTCAATAATTATACAAAAACAAGTAAGGAAATAGAAATGGACACTAACAAATATAAACGTAGCTTTTGCTAAGCCAGATGTTGTATATACGTCCATGAAAATTAGTTAATTAGGATTTAATTTCACTATTTATATTACTAACAAATATATAAAGTTATAAAGTACATCAAATTAAAAAAACAGGGATTTCGGAACAATTGAAAATTTTTAATAATTCTTTTCGGGTCAAAAAATTAATTTTAACTTTGGAACATTTTAATTTTTTTGAATGAATTCAAAAGTGTGTGTATATTTTAACCTTCTGATTAGTAACGTAACCTAACCTAGCCTAACCTAACATTGTTGATTTATATTAGAAATAGTCTTTAGCACCTAGGTTAAAAAAAATTGGAGCGATTTTGTCTAGAGTCTCACTTATGTATAATTACTAAGTAATTTAAAACGGTTAAGGGGAATCCCCTTTTTCAGCTCAATTTATTAAAAATGGTTACCAACTTAGGCCAAAAATACCTTGTTGTGGTTTTAATCGTTAAAAGTGATTCCTAAAGAAAAAATTAAACCTTTTGATTAGTATTTTTACAAAATAAAACACTAAATTCTACTTAAAATGTATGAAATTGATTTGCGAGATCGACAACATTACAAAATATTTCAGTCAAAACTGTCGATATCGATGAAACATTCAATAAGTGGAATACACGAAACAAACTTAAAATGTTTCCACAATTATTTTTAATTTGATCGACAATTTTGTTTTGACCTACATGTAGTCATTTTTATTATTATTAAATACGCAAATGTGCATATATATATATATATTATTCAAACTGAGTAATACTTTAGACGTTTTAGGAAAACTATGCGTGTTAAAGACCTGAAACTTTGGGAATAGGGGTTATCAAGGATGATATTTTTATCTACAATAATTTCAACTGTCTACCACTTCCGTTTTGTTATTTTAAATGAAGAGGTAAATTTTTTACGACGAATTCGTGTAAAATTAATATATTAATCAAATAAACATTCAGGTAAAAAATTTCATATACGTATATTTTAAAGAAATACCCCTACTAACACTAATTGTTTCGACGAGACTATCATCATCAAAAAGAAATGAATAAGTAATTATTACTCTTTATTCTTCAAAATGACGGTCTCGTCGAAAAAATTGTAAGTGTCCCTTTAAGTTGAAACATTTAGCTGAATTTTTATTTAATTAACAAAATACATTTTAAATTTGTTTTACTTATTCAATTTATACATGTTTTATTAAATGGTCACTATTGATGATTTTGTAATTTTGTTCGTCCTGCCAATTCTCCACCTTAGTGACACCTGTTACAAGAACTTATAAACATTCTTCGATTTGCTTGAATACGACAGTATTCTACAAAAATTGTGGCTGGTGCTCTGTCAATGTTGTCGACTAGATGTCGACAGAAATACGTTAACATTAAAATAAAGTAGTTGATGAAAATGTTGAAACTTATTAGGCATTTTGAAATTCAATTAAAAGCACTTAGTTTCAAAAACTTTTTATTTTGTAGACACTACAATATTGTTTCGTCAGATGACGAGTTAACAAACTTACAACAAACGTTTACAATCTATATATAGGTATATACAAGTCAATGTAAAAAGGGGAGGAGGATATAAGTTAAGTACTACTATACTGAAGATATTTAGAAGAGGATTTTTTTTCAATTAATTTGGACATTTAATGCTGAGCCCTGTTTATAAAATCTATTAATTTCTAAAGATTTTAACAAGTTTAATTTTATATTTTAATCTTTTATTCTGTACGTGCCAAATTTTGTAATCCGGCTTAAAATTATGGTTCTCACGTTCCGAATGTATCAAATTCCGTTATTGTACTTTTAAAAGTTGGATCCTCGTTTAAAGAATTGTTAATGTAGATTTCAAATCATAAAGTAACGGATGTTGTGAGGTAATTCATTAAAAAAAGTAACAAATTAAGACATTTACATTATTACCCCGTGTAAATTACATACACTGTTAATAACAATTATGGTTAAACACCCTGTATGTTAGTTTACTAATCTGGACCATTTATTTAAATAACTGCAATATAATATTTATTAAAGCATATTGAAGGCTATCAATCAGATTTTATTGTTTATTTAAAAGCACCAAAAGGATTTATGTTAAAATTCTATGGCCATTTGTTGGGTAGTTCGGAACAAATTGGCTCATAAAATTCTGGTTTTATTTTCAGCTTAAATCGCCATCGCTGTGCTTTACTGAACCTTAAATTCGTTTTATTGTACAATAATTTATCTATATGTCGCGAAAATAATTATTTTAGTATGGAAGCCACCAATGAATTATAAACTGCTACATTTAAACAAATACACATTTCTTAAATAAATAAATATTTTGTTTTATCGTGTCGTTGTTGTGTTTCTCAAAGGACTACCTCTCAAGAGGAAAATTCCTGTCGTCAACCAAAAAACTACTTTAATTGTAGTATGTAGGCTTTCACGACCGGCGTCAATCGAATTAAGATAACTTACCGGGCTTTTGGGTTGTGGTCGCGATCTCGAGATCGAAAGTTGTTACAACGACCAAACCACAAACGTTTCTGAAGATGTCAGCCGCAGCCGCTGACGAAACGTCGGGCAACAAAAACGCCCGGTAAGTTATTTTAATTCGAAAAAACTACTTTATTCACTAATTTAACAAATTTCTGATAACAAAAGGGATTATTAATATTTGATCAACTTTACTTGTCAACTCAAGAAATGTTTTGAGCCATAAGATTATTATCTAACTAGCTTCAGTGGCATAGCAAAACGTGGACGTCGTCGAAATCCGCTTTGCAAGGACTTGATTTTCATGTTTTGGTTAGGAAAAGTATTAATAAATTGAATTCCAATTAAGTCGAAAGTTTGATTTTTAATTAAAAATATAGTTTTTATTATACTTTATTACACTTTATAGTTACAACAATACAATATACTGACACCAACCGAAGTTTTAAAAAACCGACATAGTAACGGCTGTTACTAAGTTAGAACTTATTATTATACATTTATTTACAAGTTTTTATAGGTCTGGATAGTGACATCAGTCAATTAGATAGGGCCTTAGGGTTGTCGTTGATTTAGAAAGTAGCCCTAGGGTCCACGTATTCTTAACATTCCACCACACTATTGTAAGAAGTAAGTAATTTCTATAAAGGATTTTTTCTATTCACACTGTAATATTCAGATCCAACTTTTGGCTGTTACTATTTAATCTATGCCAACTCGAATTCTCCAGACTTTGTTTATATGAACGGTCCGATAAGGCCCGAATATGCAGCTCTTATAAAAACGGGCTCTGCTCTCGGGAGAACTATCCCATATAAGTCAGTCTTTCGTAAGCTATCAATATCGATATTTAGAAATTGTGTGATATTGTTCATCTGTGCTTTAATTTTCTAATGTGTCAGTGTTTTCAAAAATAACATAGGTGAGTTGATTCACTGGGTGACCAATTTTACTATTAAATTATTTATAATTTATTTGCTTTATTTATCATAAATGAATATTGCAATTTAATTGAGCACTATGCGAGTTGACCCTTAGTGCTTTGTTTTTGAGTATGATGCGAGTTGACCCTTAGTACCTGAAGTGAATGTGAACAGTTATCTGTAAATGATTGAGTTGCAAATTCATGAATTATTATTTACATTTATGTCGTTATGATTGTGATTTTGGTTTAATTGGTTGCTCACATATTGTTTTTGTTTATTTATTTTAGATAAGTCATCTCTGACCAGTCAGGCCATAAATTCCTAATTTAGTATTGTTAGTTATTTTTTTAAAAATTATTTAACAATTACTTAGTTCATGTTTTATCTTATATATTTTTAAATTAAATTTCATTTAATTTTCCTGACTATTTTATTAATTTCAAAACTAATTTAGACAATTAAGAAACAAAGATGTCCTTCTCATTTTCCGCGCAAAACCCCATAAAACGTTATGATAAGTGTAATAAGAACAACGAAATAAGTCTGAGAAGCCTACATATTTTTTTAAATAAGTTTCTGGCCTGGGTACGACTTCTGTGGCTGGATAACTTCATAAGTGTTAGTGTGGCCGGAGTGCTAGACGACCCTGGAGAAAGACTATTGATATCCAGTAATAATGTCTTTTATGTTATCGGTAGAAACTATCTCTTATGGTTTATAATAAATACAATTGTTATGTATGACTGACAAAAAATTAAGAAATGACCTAGGTAACCTCTGTCGACCTCTTCTTTATGTCTGTAATATCACATAGAGATCAGTAGATAAATCCGTACTGATAAAATGACAGACAATTGTTTTTGAAGGGTCGTTTGTCTTTTGTTAGTAGCATACAAATAACCATACTAGTTTAAAAAAGGCAGTTATTTCGGTAACTATTACAGACAATTTTATTTATAACAGTGTGATAAAGAAGAAGTAAGATTTCTTGAATAAAATACGATGGTGTATGATTTTTTAACTTTATTTATTTAGAAAGAATTCAATGATGCCAATGTTTCTTCAGCCTTCGAAATAGTCGTTAAAGTCGATTTTCGAAATGACTTTCAATACCTTCTTCGATCTTTTGTTGTATTTCTTCAATTGAGTGAAAACGATGCCTTCGGCGTGGTATTTTGAGTATTTGGGAAAAACCAGAAGTCAGACGGAGCTAAATCATGCGAATAGGGCGGTTACCCAGACCTTAACACGAAACCCTTTCTCGAAAAACTTGAAATGGTTTGGAACCAAACGAAATGAGATGCGTTTGAGATCCAAATGGTCATTTAAAATTGATTAAATCAATCCAAACTATATTTGTATGATGTCAACAGGATCTCTAATTGTCAATCGATGATTTTGAGCCCCGAATCCTTAACTTCTTTTCATTAGCAGATGTCGAACGCCTTTTCTTCTATCGTTGAACAAATTTCATGAATCAAAAACACTCACTCTAGACAATACATTGTCACCAAACATCTATCACAACATTTCCAATGTCTTAGGAGCCAACATTCCATTTTTAAGGTAAAAGTGAATACAAACTATTTCTGTATTTTTTGACTCATTTTGAAAATCAATAAATGCACTAAATAAGCGCATCTCGTTAATCACTAAAGATACTGATAAGGAATTTGATACAGATATCTGTTAAGGCGACACCAATTTAAGCAAAAAAATACTCGTTTGCATAAAGCCACGCAATTTAAATGGAACAGTCTTACTGCTTTTTGATCATAGTGGTATGAATATAGATTAAATATATAATACATGCCACAAAGTATGTTTTTTTTTATTATTCGAACAGGTGAATTTTAAATGCCCATTAAAAACTCCCCTTTTCGGTTTAGTACGTTTCCGTTTTCATTTCATTGTCTGCCTACGTAAACGTAAAAGAATTATCTTTGAAGTGGATTGTTTAAAAATTTATTCGATTTAACGTAATTTTTGTTTTTACCGCAGGAGTTTTATGATCTTTTTGTTTTATTCCCCTGACGCAGCAAGAATCCCTGTTTAGAATACTACCTGTACTCGGTCTTCGTTCATTTGATTGCTACTGTACTTGAAATGAATTTTCTCGGTTTTTAGTTTACCTCAGCATTGTACTACCTATCTGTGTATCCTGTCCCTATTGTCGTTTTATACATTTTATCTCGTTTTCTACATGCCTGTTTTTTTTATAGACAATCATTAACTGTTGAGAAAAATAACTTTTTAAATGTTTACGTAGATGCTAAATTTATTTAGAGAATTTCGTCTTAACCACTGATAGATACACGAATAGTATATCTAAGAGATTTATATATTTATTTATATATGTTACCGGCCAAACCCAATTTCAGGACAAACTAGTTTTGCCTAGGTTAAACTAGTTCTTCCTATACGCGATAGGATTAACTAGTACAGCCTAGTCCAAACTAATTTTTCCTAAGCCCGATAGGATAAAAGAGTCTAGGCTAGTCCAAACTGATTTGTCCTGATATAAATACGCACACTCTAGGATAAACTGGTGTGGCCTAGTGTAAACATTATAGTATATCTAGAAAGTTAAAATAAATAGATAAACTGAATAAAATATCTTAACCTAATACCTAACAATTTTAATAATTGAGATATGATTATTGCTTTTATTTATTTATTTATTTATTTGGCGTACACAGGCTATTAGCCTCGAATTTTACAAATTAATAACAAAACTAAAGAAGAAAATACAATAATAAATTTACATGATAATGTTTGATATATATATATAACAAAGAAAATATGTGAAATAATCTCATTATAATCATAAAAAATTTGCTATGATACGCATGTGCTTATAGAAACTATTCAAAGGTTAATACAGAATTTCGAAGCCGTTTCTTAAATAGCGAAATAGAAATACCCAACAAGTGATCGTTATAGTCCAAGTTTAGGTCATTGAAAAGCCCACTCAATCTAGCAACAACTGATCTGTAAGAGTGCCAGACAGGACCACGGTAATATTCAAAAGTTGTGTTCATGATTCGGAGATTTCTAGTTGGAAATCTCGTTGAGAACTTATTTAATAATTCAGGCTCATTTATAAATTTGTTATGCAACTTAAATAAAAATAAAAGATCATTGTAAATGAATACTGACCTAAATGAAGGTAAGTTCAGTTCACTCAGAATCACACCGTAATCATGGTCTGTCACCCCCATTGGTTTACCCAGTCGAACAGAAATCATTCTAGCAAATCTGTGCTGAATACATTCAATAGGTCTGATTGACAGATTTGTACTGGGGTACCATATTGTAGACGCATAGCATAGAATAGGCTTTACAAATGAGTTATATAACAACGTTGCGGTCATCGGTGAATTAAAAATTTTTGATTTTCGTAGTACAAAGCTTAACGTTTTCGATGCTTTTTTACAAATGTTGTCCATATGTTCTTCAAAGGAAAGTTTACTATCAAATGTTATACCCAAATCTTTAATAACATTCACACGATTTAAGATAGTGTCTTTAATACGATAAGAGAAGAAATTATTAGCTTTTTCTCTGGTAAATGTGATGCATGAGCATTTTTCAATATTTAGTAATAAAAGATTATCATCTAACCATTGGGTAACACTATTAATATCTAATTGGAGTTTGTGATAGTCCTCAGAGGTTTTAATGGTCAAAGATAGCTTAAAGTCATCAGCGTACATTCTCGGAACACCAAATGATATGATATCAAATAAGTCATTAGCAAATATAATAAAAAGTAGTGCTCCACAGTGAGATCCCTGTGGGACACCACTTCCTACCAATTTAGTTTCCGAGATGCAATCACCAACTCTTACAGCAAAAGTTCTGTTGTGCAAGAATGATTCAAGCCATCTTAATGCATCATGATCAACTCCATAATCATTTAATTTTCTGAGTAATAATGAATGATTTATAGTGTCAAAAGCAGATGATAAATCAGTGTAGATAGTGTCAACGGTATGTCCATTTATAAATGCATCAGTAATGTTTTCAACATGTGAGGCTAAGTTCGATATCACAGACTTACGGGGTACAAAACCATATTGATTTCTATTTATCTTTGGCATAAAAAAAAGACTTATTATTTGTAATAGTATTACCAATTATCCATAACTTTTAACGACAAATCATTATGGTTTTAATAAAAATGATTATTTTTCCAATTACGGAGTATTTTATTCAGTTTATCTAAATAGAGTGAGATTAATAATTAATCGGAAATTATGTTCGCAATTAGTTATTCAGGAGAATTATTCTAGCTTAAAAAACTTGATGAAATGTTTCCTTGTTACTTAATGATAAAAAATAGGTTAAAAATAGTCGGCTATTTTCCATTAAATTTGAATTTAACTTTAAAAATTACTTTACAAAGTCGCCTACTAATCTTTTATGGACGAGAAGAAAGTTAATGCTCTTTATACATTGCGTTATTGATAAATTTGGTATTATACAAACATCAAAAGAGAAGAAATAGAGGTTAAAGTCGATGTAGCAGATTGATCAATGTTTCTAAGCCCTTCTAACATTATTTAGCACTAAACTATACAAACTGAACATTATAATTTAATTTTGTTAAATTAAATATGCTTATATTTACATTGTTAATTTTTAATTAAACTAGCATCTAACCTACTAAAACTTAACTTATATCAGCTATGTCTTGTTTAAGTAATACTGCCTAAGTTCCTTGTTAAATTTTGCTAAACTTGTATTTTTTAGTTCATTTTGTAGCTCATTGTATCTTTTTATTCCTTTGAAAAAAAATCGAGTTCTGTGTTATTGCTAAATCTACTTCAGGTAATATAAAATTTTCTCTATTTCTAGTATTATGTGCATGTGTTTCAGTAAACTGTATTAATAAATTGTTAAAATATCGCGGCATTAAATTCATCTTGAATTTGTGAATAAAAATTAATGTCAGGTACTCCATATGATCCTCTACTTTTAACCATTCTAGCCGTTTCAACATTCTATTAACACTTACTTATATATCTATTGTATTTAAGTATTAGTCTCATAGTCCTATTCTGTAATTTTTGCAAAACCTGCATGTCACTGTTACTCAGATACAGAACAGTTCCTGCAAAATAAAAATGTGGCAATAATAATACCCCCACTTTTTTAGCAACTTTTTTTGCTAATATACTCTACATATTCCCTAAAATTTAAATTTTCATCTACTATTATCCCTAAATAGTTAGTTTTGTCTACTATTTCCAATTTTTTATTTTCTATTTTTATTTCTAGCTTACTTTTTAACCCCGTCTTATTAGGCCCTATTACCATCACCTTTGTTTTTTCTGCGTTCAGTTTTAATTTTTTTATAGAGAGCCAATCATTAATATTCTTCATTTCACTGTTTAGCACTTCTTGCAATTCTATTTTATTCTTACTTGAGTAATATACTATCGTGTTATCTGCAAACATATGAATTTTGTATAACTTTGTTGTTTCCACAATTTCATTAATGTATAATATGAATAGTAATGGTCCAAGAATGCTGCCTTGCAGTACACCGAAATCAACGGTTGTACTTGTTGAGATTAATCACCACATTTTACTTTTTGCTGCCTGTCAGTTATATTAAACCTAACCTAACCCTAGTTAATATAAGAGCCTAGCATAATATAATCGAATGTGAGTAATCTACTTTTAAGAACGTCTTGTAATTGAAAATAATCATTTATAGAGTCAAATAAAGAAGGGTCAACTATTAAAACCCTAAACATTAAGTATCTCCAATAATTTATAGATGATAAGCATACAATTATTTTGATAATTCACAAACCTAATAAAAGACATAAGTGGATAAAGGTTTTATATAACAAAATTGAAACTGAGGAATTCGCATTGAAATTATCTTTAGTTATCAACACCCTCATTTAGTGGATATCTTCTATTTGATGAGCCAAATTAATTTTAATTTCATCTCAAGATATTTTTCGTAAACTTAAAACAATACGACATAACATCTTCATTCACTTATATCTTTAATTGTTTTCAAAACAATTAAACTGACATGGTTGATTACCAAAAGTTTTCTAAGGTTTCTATCTACGAAATCTACGTTAAAGCACTGTTTTATACTTCATTGTCTATTTCTTTCAAATGAATTTAAAATTAATAAAAGACTTTGTTAGTAATTGCTCCATTAAGTAAAGTATACAAGGTTGCTATTAATTTGTTTAGACAAACTGTTGACGTACAATACTCGACTGACCCTGGCCTCTAGATATTTTTGAAGATTGTAACATTCATCCCCCTGATTAATAACTGAGGATGGCCACACTGTCCTCATATCCACGTGCGCTTGATTAAGCTCGAGCATTGGTTCCGCTCAGGCATGAGCTTTCACAAACACACGGTCTCTCTAATGTGCAGCTTTTTCGTGACTGATGGGAATTCTGGTGCCCTCCAGCACCCTTGTGTGTATGTACAGATGTGTTCAAAAGTAATAAGAACTCTGACGTAATGAAGTAACGAAATATATAGAGACCCAACTCAAATATTTTCAAAGAACGTTTTCTTTATTATGAAATAAATCCACAAAGTCTGTATTTTGTAGCCAGGCTAATTTACCTTGTGGATACTGACTGTTATTATCGCTGTCAATGAAAAATTTATTAAAATAATGTGAAAGGCTCTTTGAAAAATTTATAAAGCTGTAATCGTCGATTTTTTTTTGGATGTTTGGGTGTGTAGTGAGGACTTTAATGAATTTTGACAATGATTTGTATTTGTACAGTCCATTTGTAAAAAAATAATTAATATTTTTTGGCAATCGGAACCATCACTATATCTTTGAAATTATGCTGCATTTTATTTGATTATGAAAGAAATCTAGGTAAATTAAAAATAAAATTGGGAACCATTGCCCAGTATTAGATTACAATAAATTTATTTTAATTTCCTGTAGAAACAAAATTTAAATTAATTAGATAATAAAAGAGAATGTTAACAGAAAAATTAATTAATTTCGTTTAGAAAATCTGCAAACAAATGAATTTTGCATAACTTTGTTGCCTCTACAATGTCATTAATATATAAAATGTGATTGTAAAATGTGATTTAATTTCAATAAGTAAAACTGTTGATTTAGGTGTACCACAAGGCAGCATTCTTGGACTATTGCTAGTCATTTTATATATTAACGACATTGTGGAAACAACAAAGTTAATTAATTAATTTAAATTTTGTTTCTATAGGAAATTATAATAAATTCATTGTAATCGAATACTAGGCAATGGTTCCCAATTGTATTTTTAATTTTCTTAGATTTCTGTCATAATCAAATAAAACGCAGCATAATTTCAAAGACAGAGTGATTTTCCGATTGCCAAAAAAAAAAAAAACCAAGGCTGTGTTCATTGTATTTTAAATACATGAGCCAACATTTTCACAGTCGGAGCTTGTAGTCGGTGAAGATTCCGGGCTGGTGGGCTGTGGTCCTGGCGATGTCTTCTTCGCTGACATTTCGATCACTGTTGTGGTGAGCATCTTCAGAGTTTAGTTTGCATTCTAGGTCGTAGCTGTCTCGTTATCGGCTACTACAAAATGATGCGGCGAATTATCAAATATTTTATATAACATTAGGGTAGTTGAACGTTTGATGTACTCTCAAGGGGATCATACTTGCATGTAAAAAGAATTGTTTCAACGCAGTTAAATTAGAGTCATTGATTAGTAAACCGTATTTTATGTGCATCACATTCAAGTGTTATTCAATTAGGAATTAAAAGTAATAATGTAAATTAACACCTTTAACCTATTCGTTTCGTGTAACTCACGATGTAACTACTTAATGCGTTACATTCTGTCTAAACGTTCAGTTAGTTATTATTATTAGTTGTCTAGCTGTATTATAAAAATAAATAATTTTGTAATTGACAAAAATACAAGTTTTTCTGATTGACTGTCTAATATACAAGTAGGTAGAAATGGTGAAGATGTGGCATGCAAGTCCGTTTTGTATGAATAACTTAAGGTCCTTTTATTTCATAGAATGTGGTGTAGATACGAGGGATCCTTGGCCAATGTTAAACGCTGGTATAACGAACTTAATTGTAGCCACACTTCGCTCAATGACGAAAGTCGTGAAGGGTCGTCCAAAATCAGTTGTTATGTCAGAAGATATTTATGTTGTGCGCGAACTGATATTGGAAGATCGTAATGTGACTGATCGTGAGATTTAGTTATCCTTGGGCATTAATATGATGAACATCAATAAGATATTGCTTGAACATGGTGGAGAAAACTGATCAAGAAATAAAATCGCGGTGCATAAAAAGCTGTATGTAACATCCACACAAGTGATGAATTTTAGATCTATGCATGAGTCCGAAACAAATCAGCAATCCACCATATGGGTCTTCCGAGACGAACCAAATCCGATAGAAATGATTCGTGCGAGAAGCACTTCGAAGTAAATGATCGCCTATTTCTTCGGAGTAACTGCACATGGGACATGACATGTGCCGTTAGAGCAAGGTAGAACGGTGAATTCTGATCTGAATGGTAAACAACTATTTGTTTGCCAGAAGTGCTAGGTCAAATGCAAAAACAGAAACGGTAACGAAGGATTATTCATCATTATGTCATCATGACAATGCAAGCTCTCACACATCGGCTGAAACAATCACCTATTTGACTGTCCAAAACGTCGAATTGATGGGTCATGCTCCATACAGCCTCGATTTGTCACCTAATGACATCAAGAATAAATTGCATGGTCAACGTTTTTCGGCGTCTGAAGCAGCCGTTGATGCATTCAAGAACCATATTTTGGAGATACCTCAATCAGAGTGGAAAAAGTGTCACGAAAAATAGTTCGAACGTTTGCAAAAGTGTATTTATCATCATGGAGAATCCTTCGAAAAACAGTAAAGCGATTTTCGATAATAAATTACTATCTTTTCATTATTAGGTTCAAAATATAAATACCAACCCTCGTAGTAGGTTTATAAGTAAATGTATTTTTTTAGTAAACAACTCGTCTCTTCGGTAATTAATTATAAATGCAAAATGTAGTGATTTTAAGTTGTTCTACAAAAGACCCCTTTTAACTAGTGCGTTTATTTAAGAAAATTTGAAGTTGACTTTTCAATTTTGCCTCATTAAATTCAGTAGGAGTGACGTTTTTCGCGCTATTTTGAATATATTGGATGAAAAAGAACGGACTCCTTTAAAACGATATTAATTATTCAGAAGCTCTTTTGCACTGATTAGCGTTACCATCTGATGTAATAACGACGAATACAGAATCAAATGCAAAACTTTGTTCCATTATAATACGAAAATTGTAATTTAATTTTAATAAATTCTGATTTTAATGATTGCACAATCGAATTAGTTCAATAGGATTATATGAACGATGCTTCAATAGTATTACTTCATTGTTTCAAGGGTTCTGACTAGAAAAACAAATGAGAATGTTGAATTTTCTATACATTAGACAAAATTGAATAAAACAACGCTTGTAATAAATCAATTTGTAAGTTAAATGAAGAGAAAATATTTCTACTGGAATATAATATAAGAAGGGATTACAAAACTTAACGAAAATTAGAAATTTGTAAGGAATTTTCTAGTTCACTTATTTATTTAACAATTATTTATTTACAACTATTTATTTAATCACTTAAACACTACTAATAAACTTAAACTACTTATTTAATGGACAAACAATAATGTACTTTATTTATATCACTTTGTACCTCGCCGTTAAATATTTATATTACGTGTCTGGAAATCAACTGTCTCGCTGATCCGGAGACGAGGGTATATATTTACTGAAAGAAATTACTCGAAAATACGGGGAGATATATCGACCGCTTTACAGAGAAAACGACTTATTATTTCAACAGAATATTCGGGAGTGTCTATTGTTCGATATCGATCGGTCTCGACATCAAACGTGCCGCCTTCAAGTATGTCAGCGCTAATCGATTCATCGCACACACGTATTCATTCGCTACCATTTTGTATAAATCATACAATCATCTAGGCAATTTAATTAAAAAATTAAAAAATAGAATATCAGTGACCAATCTAAAAGACGGTATTGCCCTCTCCTTTATATTTTCTATTGAGAATTGACTTTAATTTCTCATACTTGCAGTGAGAAATGCTGATTGTTATGTTAGATTAATTAATAAATTTTTAATTTCTACAAAAATTTTTTAATAACTTTGGTTCGTTTCGAAACGCTGATGACCTGTTTCTAAAGTTAACTAGGTAAATCCGACTATACAATTTGTTGGAGGTATATTGCATAAAAAATATGTTGGCTATTGTTTTTATTAGCAGTATTGTCATTATTACATGATATTTAATTTGTCGAAAATGCGTAATCAGTGACATATTTTCTGGATAGCATCGAGACTTATTTCTCTCACAACATAAATATAATTTCTGTTATAAGTATTTCTTGATTTACAAATAAATGAAGAAATTTCGTGTAAAAACGTGTACATGGTTATTTGACCTACTTAGAGCCTTTTCTAATGTTTTAAATAGCCCTTGTACCGGCTTAAAATACGTAATAAATGCCTGAAGAAGAGTTAGGCTCGTGGCCACCGCGCATCTGCCAGCACTGGCGGGTTGCCATGACAATCGTGACGTTAGCGGTAAATTTGCGGTCATAGGGCTCTCCACCCGCCATCGAATAGGAACCGATCGGCTATCTACTGCACTTGCATTCTTTTTGTACGTGTAAGTTAGTTGTTCGTTTTTGATGACTGTCACGTACGCGTGTATTTTACATATACTTTTTGCTTTCGAGAGTCTCGGGGATAGATAAGGGAGGTATCATGTTCCCTTAGTGCATTAAGCTTAACAGAAAGTACTAATATCGTTTGATACATCCCCTGATATTTATTCTGACGGATATTTCACAGCATACTGTAATTAATTCTATGTTTAGTTTTTCTTGTTTTTTGCAAGTCTTCGCCTATTTTTGCCACTGCATCATAAAGCTCGTGAACTGCACTGATTATTATTTAGTTGCTAATGTTGAAAATCGAATATTAAATATCCATTTTGAGTAATGCCCACTTGGTCGATTCTAGAACTGGTCAAAATTATATATTTGAGATATGGGGGCGTATTGTTTGTTTATATAAGAGTGCATGCACACATGAGAACGCACCTAAATCGCGGCAACAACGATGAGTTGTGTTACGTGTATTCGACCTCCTGGTTCGTGCCTTACTTCACGCGTATCAGAATCTGTCACTAATCTCGACTTGTTGCACAATGTACTACTTTTTAATTAAAAATTATAAGGTGCAATTGTAAACTCTGAAATTAAAATGTTAATTAGTGGTTGAAGACAAAATCAGTTTATGCAACTTTCATAATAATAAATTGTTACAAGAAAACGTTTGTTATTTTTAACATGAATTTAAAACTTTAGATGCTTCTTAGTGGTGTATGAAAGTTTATTCTTAATAATTTTTGCATCCAGGGAAATCATTATCAAAAAGTTGGAGATGGTAAGTAATAATCAACGTTCGTCGGCAAGTTTATAGGAGTTTGTAAAATAAAACTAATAATTTGTAATTTTTGCGGTTCGCTGAATTATTTTATTCTCACTTGGTTATTGAGGCTATTGCACTTTTATCCTTTAATGAAAACAAAGGAAGCTATAAGAGCATTAAGAGAGACGTATCCAGAGTACGACCGGTGTTAGGGAGGGTGGGAAAATACCCCAGGCCGGGATGCCTAATTAACTAGAAGTAAAACAAACGCAAATTACAAAATCTGCACTTTAATTCTGAACAAAGGGCCTGAGCGGTGGAGGCACTCACCGAGGCTGCGGGATCGTTTACAATGGAACAAAAGTGACTTGTTGGAGTACCTAACAGGCGGGTTGAAAAGTTTGTAGGCTAGCATAGAAAAAAATATTTTTTTTTTGATAGAACTTGATTTTATTATTCAATATAGCTCCCTTCGAGGGCGATACAACGATTAACGATTATAGCGGTCATACATTTTATAATACGATTTGTCTTTAGCCTCAAAATATGTTAGACTTGTGTTTCGGCGATTACGATTACCTCTTCATCGTCGCGAAATTCCTGTCCAACGAGCATCCTCTTGAGGTCTGAGAACAGAAAAAAGTCGCTGGGGGCCAGATCTGGAGAGTACGATGGATGCGGAAGTAATTCGAAGCCCAATTCATGGAATTTTGCCATCAATTTCATTGATTTGTGACACGGTGCATTGTCTTGATGAAGCACCACTTTCTTTTTCTTCAAATGAGGCCGCTTTTCCGCGATTTCGTCTTTTAACCGCTCCAATTACGCTACTTAATAGTCGCTGTGTACGGTTTTCCCCTTTTTAAGATAGGCAATGAATATTATACCATGAGCAATGAGCATCCCAGAATACTGATGCCATAACCTTGCCAGCCGACTTTTGGGTCTTTCCACGCTTTGGAGTCGGTTCATCACGTGCAATCCACTCGGTTTACCGTCGATTAGACTCCGGTGTGAAATGATGGAGCCATGTTTCATCCATCGTCACATATCGAGGCAAACGCAAAAATTCGGATTTATTACGATTGAACAGCTCCCAGCTACAAACACTGCTTAGAATCATCGATCCGTTGTTGTTTTTAGTCGATTGTGAGCTCGCGGCTCGCGCGGCACCCATTTTGTACAGAGCTTTCGCATATCCAAATATTCATTCACGATATGACCATGACCAACACGTTCCTTTGATATCTTTATGGTCGGGTCTCAGCTATCTCAATCAACTTCATTTTACAAAAATATTTTGTGGACTTTTTTGATGTTTTCGTCGGTAACAGCCATTGTCCTCGGTGCTCATTTTGCCTCATTTAAATTTAGCATACCACTTTTCTACGGTTGATTTTCTTGGTGCAAAGTCCGAATAATGTTTATCAAGTCAAGCCTTCGTTTCAACAGTATTTTTTGTCGCCAAAAGCAATGATTTATTAACATACGAAATTCCTTTTTATCCATTTTTTCAAAGTAACAAAAGTCCTTTCACTAAAAATGCTATAACTCAGATACTAATAGTATAACAGCTGTCAAATTTATACACGCGTCTTTTGGAAGGTTAGGACTAACTAAAAATCATATGGATTTGGTAGTAGTAACGCCATCTATGGGTCAGCCTACGAACTTTTCAGCCCGCCTGTTATGATCAGAATAGAGTCACAGATAGACGGCTCATTAGCTTATAGAGGTACTATGAATTAGTATCTGGCCTCAGAATTTCCCTTGTATATTAGGATATTGAAATATATTAACTTTAAAATACAAATGAATGGAAATTTGAGTTATTTAGTTTTAAGATTAGGATATTTTGAAAATTCAATGTGACAGAACTTTTCTGGGACCGTATTTGAGTCAACAATCTAAAAGTACATCGCAAAAAATCCCCCTCTTCGAATGTTCTCTTTTCAATGCGTCTTTGCAAGGCTCTCATTCTTGAAAGTCCTCTCTGTTTCGGGAGCATTATTATAGGGAGTAGAAAAAAAGAACCAGAAAAATGCTGCGTAATTATTTTCGGTATTATATTATTTGACTTAGCCTTGCAACTTACTTCGGAAATAATTTACCTATTGTTTTTTTTCCTCTTAACCCCTGACCTTGTTGACCTGCATAATTTTTCTATCGGCGGTATACTTCTTCCATTTTTGTTTGTCTCCCTGGATTAAAACGTTCATGAAATTTCATTGTAGTTCGTTGCTTTAATGTGACTAGAAGATACGTATTCGTGGTAGAAATACAACTTTAATTTTTTGATTAAATGTGCTTTATTATAACTTTTAAATCATTTCTACCTTGAATAAAATAAAAGATTATATCGTATTTTACTATTACGTATAAATACTTATGATCATTTTACTAAATTTTTAATAGCAAAAAATACATTGTCTTTATAGTACATGACACATTATATTTAAACAGTTCACATTGTATATATAATTATAATCAAGTAGCATATACAAGATTGATTCAAAAATTTAATTATTATGAAAATTTCTCATCAGAATGACAGCGACGCTATCAATAGTAACCTAAAGCGGAATTTAAATACAAGTTAACTGGTTATAGACGAAATGAAACTTAATATTAGTAGAAATTGTTAATGTTTATTGTAAAAATTAAGAATTACAAAATTTTTGACCAATCCTGTATATACTCCTTGAAATAGGCTCACAAACGAAGGAATAGGGGTGGTGTTGTGTATGAAACAGTTTATATTGAAGAAAATGAAGAAATGATTTCCACAAAAAGTGTAATTAAACGTTTAAGGTAATGCAGTATTATAGTAAAGCTTACTTATTACAAATCCACGGTTATAACGTACCAAACGAACAAGTTATGGTTGTTGTTAAGGAGCAATAAACAGTTTAAAAAATTATAACGTATCCCGCTATTACATCCTTCTGATATAAGGTACCAAAATTTTCTTTATAGAAATAATTTTAGAATTAGAGCAAACAGTACCTTGGGCGCATCGTTTTTTAAATTAAAGTGTATTTACAGAAATATATTCTCATAAATCACCAAAATCAAATTGTTATTATAGACCTTTTTTAAGAAGTAGTTGTTCTATATTCTTAATTGTATTATACACGAGAAAAAATTTATAAAGCAAGACGAATATTTGGAGTTGCTTTTAAATTTCAAAAACGAAATATTCTGTTATTTAATTTTTTGATAACAATTAGAAATGTACTCATGTGTACTTTGATCTTGTTTAATGGCACGTTATAATCGAGGTTTACTGTAATTGTGGTACTTACAGATAAATTAATAAATTTTAATTCAGTTGTACTTTGTATTTTAGCCGGCATTTGAACAAATATTCGCAATATTTTCATATATTTACTAACCATATTGTGTTTATCTGTTAATGCGAACCTAATTAGCCAATTTATATTAATTCTCATTGCACGTATTAATTATTGAATAGGAATTATTATATGGTCGACCTATAACGTTGTTATCCAATTTGCTTAGATCCTCCTACAACCTTTCATTAGCGACTCTGCCCTTAGTCATCCCCGTACTCCCCATCGTCCATATATAAATAATTTAACAAACATATTTACTATTAGCACTAGTTTAATTACTTACTGCAATTACCTATGAACCAAATGTATTGTTTTTTTCAAGAATTTTTATCTCTTACAATTTTTAATTTGTGGAAATAAATAATGGCTAGAATAAGTAAGTATTTGTTTGTAATGTGTAGGTAATAAATAATTATTTATGTTTTATGGTTGGAGCAATTGTGAATAATGTACTTTAAATATTTGTATGTATGTGTATATTTAGTCCTTCGATAGTAATTTTATCAGTTCCGTTCACGATGCATGCACAGTGGTAGTCTTAAGATTTGATGTTGTTGGGTAGGTAGATAGGGGTAAAAGGCTAACCCCATCGTAGCGGTTGTCCTACAGGCCTGAAATTATGCTTTTCGGCGCTCACAACGTCGGCGGAACTGATTGATTCAAACGGAAGAATACTTCTGCCAGGGTGTCGTATCGAAGTTCTCTGTTTGACTACGCTATTGAAGGGACGCATTCGGGCGAATATGGAAAAACCCCTTTTCTCCTGCGTCCCCATCCGTTCGGACGAATCATCCTCTTCTGCAACAAATGATTCATTATGATAACCTCATTTGAAACCTATTTGAAAAAAGTTGTTTATTGAAAATCGAAAATGTAATTTACAGCCAGGTGGAGAAAGGTTTCCTAGTTTTGGATACTTTTTTATTCAATTTTTGATTGACAAGAATTTTTTTAAAATAATTCTTTTGAATACGATACCTATTCAAAAATATTTATTTTCATTTTGAAGGATATAGAAAATCAAATGTTAAACCGCGCACTTTTTCAAATTAAAAAAAAATCGGCCAACCTATTAAAACGGGGCATGTTTTATAAGTAAGTACCGTTCTGAAATTCTGCGGTCAGCGTTGCGCGCATGCGCACTGAATGCCTATATCTCTCACCTACGCACTGACGCCATTACAGTCTGATTCGCCCTTGTTTACGTTGTTTACTGAATGTTTAAGATGCCTCCGATGTTCGTGAATCCCGCCGACTGTGAAGTCCGGGCTGTTATACGATTCCTTAGTGCTAAAGGACTAAAACCGATTGATATTCATCATGAGATTTGTACAGTTTATGGACAAAACACCATGAGTGATGGAATGGTAAGGAAGTGGGTGAGAGCATTTATAGATGGCCGTACCAATGTGCATGACAACGCCCGCCCGCATGTGGCTAATTGAACCAAAGACCTTATCAAATATTTTCACTGGGAAATTCTAGATCATCCTCCGTACAGCCCTGATCTGGCGCCCAGTAACTACAATTTGTTCCTGCACTTGAAGAAATATCCGGGCGGACAGCGTCTTAACGACGATGACGAAGTCAATACAGTTGCGATGCAGTGGTTAATAGTTAACAAGTCAGGCGGCAGAGTTCTATGAAAAGGGTACTCAGAAACTGGTCGAACGTTATGACAATATTTAAGGGAATTATGTAGAAAAGTAGATTAAGGTACAGGCTTTCATGTAAAAATAAAATGATTAAGATATCTTTGCACGTTTTTTATTAATTTCAAAACGGTACTTAATTAAAAAACATACCTCTTACTTGTAACTCCATAGTGAAATAACACACAAACAAGTAAAAAAAAAAAATTGTATATAGGAGAAAGAAGCAGATGTTTGAAGGACATGATTTATGAATATGAAGCTGTTTTGAAAATAGAATCACTAATGGTAACCATTTTTTATAAAATTTTAATTAAAAAAAAAGGCTTGTGTGTCTGTAATACTTCTTGGCGTCTTTTTTGGCTCATGGGCAAAATGTATATAACTATACACATTTCAAAGCACCCCCTCCCTTGTTTACTATGCAAACTAGAAAGGTTGGAAACATGTTGTATAAAATAGCGGTAACTGTGTCATGCTGTTCGTCCTGAATAGGTAGTTTACTTAATAGGGGTGTAAATGACTGACATATTCCAAAGACCTTATCAAATCTTACAATATTCTAATGTTCTGAGGAAAATCAGCTTGGGAGTTTCATATTTCGTCACAATTTAATTTTTAAAATAATTAATTGGATTCTAGTAACTTACCCCGTTCATCATCTATATTGGAGTTGAATAGTTGCCTTAACAAGACTTTCAATCGTGGTGGAATATTTAAAGCATCTGATGATTGCCAGCGCTTCTCTTCAGACTTTTCTAAGGGTTTGCCGTTTATTATCGATGACATATGAACGAGGATGATGAAAATAAACATTCGCCACATCTGAAACAAACAGAATGAAGGAATCAATCTAAAAATTCTTTTAATTTAAAAAACAGTAAAATAAAACAAATGGTGTCGAAACTTCTGATTAATTTTTACATGCACAGGCTGATGCTTAATGTCATATAGACTATAAAAAGTAATGAAATGTTTCTTATGGTTGGGCCAGATAAGGGTCCCCAGTTTTTGACAAAATTAAAAATTTGTAATATGTTTTATTTATTTATTTATTTATTTATTTATTTATTTATTTATTTATTTATTTATTTATTTATTTATATACAGGACAATCATACTAAGTAATAGCATACAGCTAACCATGAAAGTAACACACACGTAATGTTTAAGTTAAAAAACTTTATTGTAAAAAAACACAATAATTATTTAGCCGACACAGCGGCTTCTTCAGGTGGAAGAATAATATAACTTAAAACTAGGATACAAACAGACATATACTAAAATAAAATAGATAATAGTAGGGGTATAAGTTTAAGGGAAGATACTAAAAATTAATGTTTACTAGCGGTGATTTATTTAATTCTAATTGATCATTGAATATAGTGCCCTTTTTGTTTAATTTATTTATTTCTACGCTTTCTAAAAGATTTAATTTCCGACCTTTGTTTTCAGCATGTAAGATTTTATAATCGTCGTAAAAATCGTCGTTGTTAGTTATTAAGTGTTCAGCATATGTTGAATTTATGTTTCGATTTTCATAACTTTTTCGGTGTTCTTTTATTCATTCCTGAAATGTTCTGTCTGTCTGACCAATGTATGCTTTGTCAAGATTACCACATTAAAGTAAATAAACGCCAGATTTTAATTCTTTTTAGTTATATCTTTATTATTTTTTTATGAATTTTCCAAGTGAATTATTAGTTTTAAAGGAAATAGAACTGTTAGTGAAATTTTTAATATGCTTACTTAATTTGGTTGATACATTTCCTTTATACGATATACTATTGTAATTTGTGTTTTTATTATTTTTAAGAATTGGGTAAATGGAATTTAATGCTTGTTTACTTAATTTATCATTTAAAATATTTTTTACAAATGATAGACCGTATCAATTTTTGTGTGCAATCTGGTAAATTCTGGTCAATTCTATATTAAAATCATCTGGTGATATTGGAACAGTTAAAAGTCTATGAAAACTAGAGTGGAAAAATGCCAAATTGTGAGAAATTGGGTGGCAGGAATTTCAATGTATAATGGTATCGGTGTGAGTTCTTTTATGATATATTGAGAAGGTGTGCTTACTAAGAACATTTTTGATAGTTAGATCTAAAAAGTTGATTTATTTTGTGTTGAAAACAAAGGTCGAAAATTAAATCTTTTAGAAAGCATAGAAATAAATAAATTAAACAAAAAAGGCACTATGATAAATGATCAATTAGAATTTTTAGTATCTTCCTTTAAACTTATACCTCTACTAATATCTATTTTATTTTAGTATATAAGTCTGTTTGTATCCTAGTTTTAAGTTATATTATTCTTCCACCTGAAGAAGCCGCTGTGTCGGCAAAAAATATAATTATTGTGTTTTTTTTACAATAAAATTTTGTAACTTAAACATTACGTGTGTGTTTTTTTAATTATTATGGAGTTAGAAGATATTAAAGCCTCATCGATTTAATATAGCTAACCATTTGAGTTTTATTAATTTGTCATTGTGAATTTTTACTCAGTTAGCTAATTTTGGCTGTTATCTTTTCATTTATTAGGATGTCCGATTCACAACCATTAAGATGATTTCTTTTCGACATTTATCACACATTTTGTTGTGACCAGCAGAATGGCGTAGCTCAACCATCTATCAGATATCATCAAAAGAATTTCTGCAAACGCGTGTGCCTTTTGATAAAAAGAGACACAAACGAAGCGATGGCATGGAATTCAATTCCTGAAATATTTTCTCTTTTAGTTGCAGTCTAAGCAGCGAAAGTACCAACAATGTACGTTCGTTCACCCACATCTCAGGTGTTATTATTACCATCGGGGAGGGATCTTTTTATGTGTGTGATCTTGTGAATGGAACCTATCAATAAAATTGAACAAATGTGTCGAAGAAGCGGCACCTGTACCCCCCGTCTAGTTACAGATTATATTTAGTACTTTCGTTATATGGATTAGATTCGATAAACATTTATATGTTGCAAATGCTACATCTACAAGCACTCACGTTTATTTATATGGTCAAGTTTAGGATCGCACAGTCCTAAAGAACTCACGAAATTTGATAGCAACGAATGTAATTTTTATAAATATGGAATCAACAGAAACAACTACTCCGAGGGCTAATACCTCTACCGGCATTGAATTACACTGTTGATTCCGATGGATTCTTAGACGAAGATATAACATATTCAAAAAAGAGAGAACGTATGAAAATCCTTTAGTTGTTTCTGTTGATTCCATATTTATATTTATTATATAGCTTGTAAAAGCCTTTCTGCCACCGTCCACCTGATGAGACCCGATAGGTCGAAACCGGTCGTGGGATATAGCTTTCCGTACGCTGTGCCTACTGTGCAGGACGCGTTCGAAATGTGAGATCTGTGATCCTTAAAATTTGGACGATAAAGGACCTTAATGCCTTCTTTCTTTTTTGAATATGAATGTAATATTATTGATTTTAGTATTTTCGCCGAAAATTGAATGCGCTTTTATGTGGTCAACGAGCCAAGTCATTTAATTCCGAGGGCGTTTCGAATGTCATTGCTCAAAACATAATTTTCTGGGATTTCATGATTTTGTTTACAATTTTTCGAATCCATATGGGTACATGATGTTCCATTGATTGACATATTGAAGTGAATCAAGAGTTTAAGTTGCGTCTACTCGAGTACAAAATAAGCTGCCCCATTAGGGTTTGAAAGAAAAATGTCAGGGCTGGACCAGGTATGTAACGCTTAAAATCCTCGGATTAGACAATCTTACATGGTCCTGACCAGGTTACCTTGTATGGTGTTGATCAGATTAAGCTACAGACGTAGAAAGGAACCACCTGTGATATTTTCGCGCTTCGGAAGAACTGTAATAACTAATACAATGTATATTAAATAAATATGTACGATTTTCCTTTGCACAGTTGTAACACTTCTTTTCTACCTTAAGATGTTTTCTTGTAAAAAAAATACTCCGTCGAATTTAATTAATTTTTTAATATAAAATATGCATGCACTGTTTACCATAGTAGATAACTCATTACTAGCTTATTGTATTTCCGTTGAGGAATTTCGCGAGTTGACCCTTAATACCTGTGATCTGGAATTTGATTGATTGAGTTGCAAATTCATGATTTATTGTTTATATTTATGTCGTTATGATTATAATTTTGGTTAATTGGTTGCTCACGTATTGTTTTTTATTTCAGATAAGTCATCTCGGACCAGTCAGGCCATAAATTATTAATTTAGTATTGTAAGTTATTTTTTTATAATTATTTAACAATTACTTAGTTCATGTTTTATCTCATGTATTTTTATTCGTTTTTTTTTATTAAGTGAAATTTAATTTTTCCTGACTATTTTAATTACACCCTACACAAGGAAGTAATACAATAAAAATAAAAACAATTACTGTTGAACTAGTTTAGTTGATACAACTTCAAATTATTTCTTCTACTTTCTGGCGCCAATTTTGTTCAAACAAAGCCGTAAAACAATAAACAGAACAGTCTACAACTTGAACTGCCTAGTCACTTAAAACTTATAGATTTGTCAGTGTATATTTTATTTTTTTAATCTTCTTCTATGGCTTCAAAGTGTCTATCTTCACAAAGTTTGAAAATACTTTTGCAAACTCACTTGGAATAGGACAAAATCCCATTCCAATTTATTTTAAAGGAAGCATAACATTCATTCTTTATTATGTGAAATCTTCTTTTTTTCTTTTTAACCAGGAACGAGATAAAACTGCCATTCTTCAAAATATTGGAATGATATAAATCAATAGTAGATCTTTTAGTAGCATTGTGATATGATATCGATTAAATTGTAGCATATTTTGTGTCAGTAGTAGTTGTTTCTGTTGATTCCATATTTATATTTAGCATATTTTGTATTTGAATATTGTAAATTGTAGTAACGTTTTTACTTTTTTTATGGAAATGGTTCAGAATGTGCTTTCAGTGTGTTTTATTTCTGTTAAGCGAATGTTTGTTGTGTTCTACATAATATGCACCTTGAAGATTGAGTATTAAAGATTCAATGTGATCACGTGAAGCTAACTCAAATTAAAGTTGTAAAGCTCACAGTAAAAAGCTCAAAGAGATGTACATGTTATATGATTGAATGCAAAACAATAAGTCGCGTTTTATGGGCCAATAAAATAAATGATAACATGAGCTTACGCCTCTTCGTTCGCGATTTTTGTTGTTCCTTGGATATTATATTTTTACACCCCTTAATACAGGATGGTTTGAAAATAATGTTGGAATAATGCGAAACTCTGAGACAAGAAGTGATAACTCTATTTTTATGTACGTATACTGCAAGAGTTAGCGTGTCACAAAACACCCAAAATGTGTTATAAAATACACAGGTGCGTTATTTCATACTCATAAGTGTGTGTTATTTTACGTATCTGATTTTCACAATTGACATACTTATTTATGTTAAAAATAAAATACAGTTGGTGGTGTGTCAATAAAACTGATTAACAGAACAAAAAAGTTAGTTGCATACTTGAGTGTGTAGAAATATTAAATATAAAAATAACATACTTTAGAGTATTATATAATCAGAGCTGTATTGAAAGTATAATACACTTTTTGGTGTATAATAATATTGATGGATAATATATAGAAGGAAACAGGCAACGGAAAAGGGTTGTAGATGAATGCGTCGTTTTGATCGATCGATGGGGTACAGATCACCCCAGAGCAGTTGCTGTTGTATGTTGTTCTGTACTTACTGATATTTTTTTTTTGTTCAATTTGTAACTTTTTCTTTGTATTTTTTCTGTATTTTTCAACAAAAGGAGTGTAATGGTATTTTTAAAAATTGGAAGAACAAGAAGGTAATTGCCACGGTTTATATTCGTGTGACAGTTATTTTCCTTGGTTTAGCATATTTAAGAAACGACGTTAATTTGTGGAAGTTTCTGGAAAATTGCAATAAGCAATATTTTATTAAATCTTTGGTACTCATTCTATACTTGGAAGGGTGTCTTTCGTGACGGTAAAATTTGCTAAACACACCACCTTAATTAAATTAAAGTAAATCTTAGAAGAGGTAGAAGAGAAAGATTTAAAACTAACGAAACTAATTGCATAATTAAACACTTTCTAAGTGTACCTTAATGTGATGCTAGTAGGTACTTTCGTTGTTAACTTCAGAAAGTTTACAACCAACTTTTGGCATTCATAATTAGTTTTTTAGAGAATTTCCGTGAAGTTTGACTTTCTCATACTTTATTTTTAAAAGACTAACATGTTACATGAACAAACGTAAAACAGCGAAGAATGGCTATTGAAATAAGTTACAATTAGTAACGTTTCATAAGTGGGTATCCTATAAAAATTCAGATTAATAATTATTTATTTACTTTATTGTTAGTATAAAAAAATATTTATACAACTTCTATGTTCCATAAAAGGGTACGGTCGCACCGTTAAAGACAAGACATGTTTATGAAAGATAAATACAAACCCTTCACCATGTAGAGATGTCCCATTGCTTCCCGTCCCACTGATGCCCGCGAAAATATTTTACCTGAAATTGTGGCATTGCTGCCCGCCAACATTATTACCCTTATAATTAATTTGAATTCATAATTAGGTATTATACTGCATATGTAATAATTCTTATAAACGTATAACATATTCGTAACATATTAAATAATCTGCTCAAATTTATCGATATAGGTACCTATAGACAGTTTAATAAATGTACCAAATAATACACACCAGTAGGGGTCAATTAATTATATTCGAACAGGAAGCCGTTCTAGTTTCAATGCACGGCGGGAGAGACAGATTCCTCCGTTGTTATTAGTTTACCTAATATATAAATATGCTACTTCCAGAAAACATTATTTAGTCTCTGACAAAACGACAATTTTAACGTCACAAATCATGGATTCGATTGAGTTGGTTGAAAGTGCTTGGGGTAAACAACAAATTGTGTTAGAAGGTTACTGAACATTCAAAAGTTTTTTCTAATCTTTTCGATCACTCTTCACGTCGATCCGATCCAATGTTTGGTCCAAAATATTTGAAAATTGATTTTGAACTATCTACAATTTTGGCCAGAAGAGGAGTATTGCCTAATACATCATCAAAAAGCTGTAACTTTCATTTCAAACAGTGCTTATGGCGAAAAATCCAAGAATTAGGATTATCATCTACATACCGGACAGACCAATAAGTAAGAAACCATGTAAAAATGACTGCAACAATATTTACTTATTAAATTATTGAAAAAAGAAAGAATTAAAATCCTTATTCGTCTAAATATTAAGATCAAAGATCTTACATTTGGAACGCGTCCTACCAAGTAGGCACAACGAACCGAAAGCCATTTCCCACGACCGGTTTCGACCTATCGGTGGGCGCTGGCAGAAAAGCCTTTACAGACTATATTGAATATGCTATAACTTTGTCTAAAATACATCGGAATCGATAGTGTAATTCAATACCGGTAGGGGTATTAGCCCTCGGAGTAGTTGTTTCTGTTGATTCCATATTTATATTTATTAAATTATTATTATTATCAAACAAATCAAAAATATATTTACGTTTGTTCTGGAACAGGTTTCACTCTGACTGATGTTGTATATATTCATTGATCGAATAATTATGTATTATGAATTTTGAATATAAATTGGTTTTGCTCTAATGGTTAGCAATCTATAGAAAAGAGAATAATCAAGAATTGATATCTGTAGCACTTTTCAATACGTACAGACTAGCAGATAGAGATGTGAACCTTTCGTTTCTCAAAGATAAATTTAAATCTTAATGAACATTTAAAGAAATATAATATTTTAGAGGAAGATACCCTCCTTCGAAATACTATATTAAATTTTCAATACTTAAATTACCCAAATTACTAGTAACTTCTACCGTCAGGGGTGTATTCAAGGAGGGAGAAGATGATAAGGGTTATCCCCTTCAAGACTTTGCTCTAGAGTAGTGCTCCTTGAACTAAGTTCTTATCCTGCTAAACCACAATGCGATTTAAACCCCATAACTTGACTATAACTAATAAAACTTTCAACATATTAAGTCATTTTTCATGGAAGTTATGATTTTCTATAGTTTGGTTTGTGGTGCAATCGTTTTTCCAATACATTAGAGTATCTCAGAAACTATTCATCGTATAATGGGCATTCAAGTGGGTTATCAAAGTCACCTTAAAATTTTATGTTTCAGACGAATTCGTCGTAAAAAATATACTATTCCATTTAAAATAAGAAAGTTGACATCAACTTCCGGTATAACCGGAGGTGCGCGACAGTTGAAATTATTTTAGTTAAATAGATCATCCTTGATAACCCCTACTCCCAACTCCCAAATTTTCAAATTTGTAACATGCTTAGTTTCCCTAAAACGTCTAATATACTACTCAGTTTGTATGACCCTGTATATCCTCCTTTTGAATCTACCCCTGTCTACCGTCAGAACTGGCGTTAGCGAGATGTGTAAAAGAAAACAATTATAACGATATAGTATTATTGACAGTACAAAAGCATAGTAATATTAGTAATCTGAATTTGGCATTTGAACCAGCTGAGTAGGTAACTGGACGTCATGTTATTGTTCGTTTGTGGGGCGATACCTTTGTTGAAGGAAGCAATTGAGGCAATTGGTGTTACAAAATCGAGAAATGGGCAGCGATTGGTGTTCGATATAGTCCTAGTTAGTCAAATTAAAATCACTTCAAAATACAGAACATACACAGAATAATTTGACATAAAACAAAAGTATCGTATAAGTAAATCGCTTATGGAAATTTGAAGTTTGAGCTAATAACCACATAAAAGCAATGAATGAAATAAATGTATAATTTAGAACAACATTATATTATCGTATAGATTTGCATGGCGGGTTTTGGGGTGAGTAATCTAATAATTGATGGAATTCCTATTTAAATACCATTGTGGAAAGATGCCTCAAGAGGCAGACTTCCGAAAATTTATTGTTCAAAACTGGAATGCTATTCCTGCAACTGAGATTATAAACTATACTGTTCTCAATGCTAAATGGTTTACAGGAAGCTTTCAGACTAAAGGGATATCTCAAGGGATACTAGACTTTTTGATATTACTTTCTTCTGTTTTCATGGATTGTTAATAATTTTCCATTATTTATGCAACATTTGCTAATGTGTTAATTATGCTTTTACGTCAGTCATTACTTTTCCAGTTGAATTTCGCATTTTCTTATTTGTCTTTAACTACACTTTCAGTAAAACTTCTTTTCTAAAAAATTGGTTTGAGTTCAACGTTTTCGGAATTTATTATGAATTTTGTTGGTAAGTGTAAATGAATATCTCAAATTCCAAGCACATTTCCATTTAATTTCATAGGTCCGTTAATACACATCAGTGAGCCGAGAACATTCAGGATGGATAGTTTTATATGAATAGAGTGACACTCTGTATATCTCATATTCTACAGTTTTACAGTCCCCAAGGAGTTGTTTCCGTTTTTGTTGCCACGGTGTGCAGAAAAGGTTTAAGGGAAGTCTACTGTATATAGGAAATTACACGTGTTTTCGTGGAAGTTAAGGGGTATATCGAATTGAAAAAGATAGTAGTTCAAGCAAATATCTTGACCTTTATACATAAATGACAAATGTACAGTTTACTCGATAGCTTTTATTGACAGAATTGATTAAAAAGTGATATTAGAAAACAGTTTCCTGATTACATTTCAGAAAAAAAGTTAAAATAAGCTGAAATTGTTTTAAATAGATTAAATTAAAGGGTAAAGGTTAATCTTCACACTTAAAATCAACCTGCAACAGAGAATTTCCGGCGTTGTTGCCATTACTATATACTTTATTTCAAAACGTCTTTGGATACATTCTTCTGTGTAACAACATTTGCAATCCTTTATTCTGAACTAAGAAAGTATAAATAAAATAATTATATTCGAATTTCCACAGTTTTTTTAATTATTGATACAATGCAATCTTAACAGTATTAACAATAAAACACAAAGTTTTAGGTTACAAAATATTTATTTTGGATCACAATGACCATTTCAACTTACAAAGTCCTCTTCAGGTGAAGTATAATAAACCAAAACTAAACTGTGCTACCTTATAACTACGTGCAGGAGAGGGGATTAATAAATTAAATGTCAAGTAGAGGAGAATTGCAAAACTCTATTTGGTCGTTTAAGGCACACCCACTTTTAAATAATTTGTTGACTTCCATTTTTTTTTAAAATGTCAATTTTAAGCATTTATTCTCTAAATGAAGAATTTTGAAATTTTCGTTAAAGTTATGCTTGAACTCATGAAGATGTTCGGCGTAGATTGATTTTGAATTGTTGTTTTTAAAACTAGACATATGTTCTTTGATTTTTCTTTAAAAGATCTCCCTGTTTGTTGCACGTACGCTTTATCGCAATCACCACCGTTAAGAAGGTAAACACCTGATTTTAGGACTTTATCTGCATAGTTTTTTATATGTTCGTTCAATCTTTCTTTGAATGCCCTCCCTGTCTGTCCTATATATGTTGCGTTGCATGTGTTACAGTTTAATTTATATACGACACATTTGTTAATTTTTTCAGTTCTATCTCTTTTATTGATTAAATATTTTGAACCCTAAGACTAGTATACATTTAGAATAGTTATCTAACGTAACCAGTTGTCTTCTGAAGATACCCTTGTAAGGTGAAACAATTGTCAAGATTTAAAATGTACAGTGGAAAAATCAAATTGAGTTTTATTTAGTATTTCCTTTAACATGTTTTTCCATAAAGTAAAAGATGAAAAAATAGATTATTTGAAATGAACCATCTAACTTAATGTCGGCTGAGATTCTATCGTACGGTGTAGGTGCGTCCTATGCCTCATGTGAAACGAGACTAACGGACCTTCATTACTTTTGTATAAAACGAATTTTCCCAAAATTTGAGTTTAGTTCTGATCATAACAGTGGATATGCTAATCATTTAATAAATAAATTCGTTCCAATATTTGTGAAAAGTTTATGTCAGATTAACTAAAAGAAACATTCTTGCCAAATACAAAGATCATTTTCGACAACCATGGAAAATCTATGGTAGCTTCTTAGTTTTAAACACATTTATTAAAACCTTGCAGTAAATACCTAGAATTGGTAAGTAGTGAAGCTGTTTACATTGATGAATACAGGATAAACCTCATAAATTTTGATACACCACTTAAACAACCCTCTCGTCTCTCTTGTGTCAAGGAACCTATAAGGTCAGTTTTATTATTGTTTTTCTGTTATTCTACTCAATACACTAAAAATAACCATTTAGTGGTTGAAATATACATCTGTACTGATTCAATTAATAAACATTTCGTGAAGTTTGCTACGTTTTTGTTTTTCAAATATTAATATAAAAATCGTAGAAATATTAACTTCAAATATGTGTGAAGACATGTATTTCGCCTAGTTTTGTAGTTTTCATTTAATTCATCACATAAAAAGCTTTATAAGCACATTTTGGGATACCATCTCCTAACCAGAAATTCTTTATACACTCCTGCATTGACTAATTAAAAATTTATTAAAATTATAATAAAAACCAAGTTTCAAGAAAATTATTAATTGTGACATACAACAATTCTTTCACCAACCAAAGGGTTCATCAGGTGATAATATATTATTTAAATTTATTTTTTATTATACTATTATACCAACTTTTATCAATTCCTACTTTTTTTAGATTAGCTATGTAATTATTTTAATTTATAACTGCAAATTCGTAAATGCAGTCACGTTCTTTTCTAATATTTTTAGGATTACTCTTTAATAAACAAAGGGGTTGAATATTTCACAATCAGTGACATGAAGTACAACCTATAAAGATGTATTTCTCTATTTATTGCTTTGTTCTGATTTAGGATTCCATTATATGTTGAACGAATAATTTATAGTGGTTGGGAAAAAGAAAAGGGGAATTGTGTGTGGTCGTTACACGCACTGGACAGGACTTTTGATTATAGGTAACAGAACGAAAAAGGAGAAGAGAAAACCCTCAGGCAATTGGGTGACGAAAACAAATAAATTCACCAAATAAAAAATAATTTTCATCACTGGGTGTAATTTTCAATAAGAAAGTTAGACCCTTAACTGCTACGATGTACCTTCATTAGGGGGATTTATACTAGGCTTGTGAGAAAAGTATTAAAGTACAATTAACTAAATCTATTAATAATTGATTTAAATCAGTTTTTTTTCGAATATTTCATTGTAAGTAACTATCGTTGTTATTGGCTACCTAATCACGAAATACGAGGGTGTATCAAATATAAACGGGACTGATTTTTTTTAAATTACGCAAAGGTTAGTGACCTGGTAGTAGTAGATGCGAAGATGGCCTGTACCGCTAGGGAGAAGGGAGAAGCAGTTTCTACGGTGATCGACATAAAAAAGCTCTCAATCCGATGGAAAAAATGTATTTTTAGGGCGGGAGACTATGTAAAAAAATAGTATATGTAACGAAGTCTAATTAAGTATTGGTCGAATGTTTTACAAAAGCAATCCTGTTTATATTTGATACACCCTCGTAGTATTTAAATATGATGCAGTGGATAACTTGTAAAACATATTTGTAGTATTCTCAATAAAATACTGTTGTTTTTAAGTTTTATAATATTTTTATTAGTAATTTTATAATAAATATTGTTTCGGTTGCTGAGAAACTAAATTAAATATAAAGCAACGTCAATTTCGTACTATTGTGGTTGAGTAAAACAGACCATTATGATTGACGCATACTAGCTAAGAATATAGGACTTTTATACTAGCATATACCTCGCCCAAAATGTTATAATTTTGAAGTTCTTTCGTAGACTCTTTGTAGATATGTGAACCCTAAAATTTCTATATATATTTTTAATACTTCTACATTTACATTGCCTCAGTGCCTTAGAATAGCGGGATTATAAAATATGCTATCTCCAAAACTCAAAGAATGCACATCAAGATTCTATAAAGTTCAAAAGTTGCTAATTTGTTTTTTTTGGATTTAAGATTAAGTTATTCAATGTTTTAGGGCAATTCTGGAGATAATTGAAAGATGTAAAATAATGTAATTTTTGTTTTCAACCCGCCACAGTTGTACGCCCTTTACCTAGTGCCCTCTCTTTTCGAAGGCAGGACTATGGAGATATAAAGGAAAGTAATAATAAACGATGTATTCTTCGATGGCAAATTCAAATGTGGTCTCAAGAGCAATTTATAAAAATCCTATTGTCAAAAACAAACAAGTCAAATAACATCATTTCAATTTTTAAATTGAAATATATCACAATTTGAATACGCTGGAGCAATTCTGAGGTCAGATTCTAATCAAGCGATAAAATGTACTTCAAAAATTGCTACTTTCTTGGTTGTTTTGTTATTTTATTTCATATAATAAGGTCAGTAATTAAAGGTTTTGGAATTTGAAGTAAGGATATCTCAAAATCCATACGTAATTGTTGCAAAGTAAGTCAGAAATGATATCATTGGTTTTAGAATCTGAACCCATGTTGACCTATGCTATTAATGTATATAGGTATCTAAAAATTCTCTTGAGCGTTGCCTAATCGGTACTTTTGGTGAAAAAATAACTATGACTGTGGTAAAAATAGTTTGTGAAAAATTTAGAAATAATCATCCAATGTTATACGATGTAAACGCAATTGGTGTCTTTGGTATGGGCGGTCTTCGTCATTGGTTAATTAATTGGGGTTAGTTTGCATTTCAGCCAATAGAGGCGGTACTATCCAGTGGTATTACTTAAATACGTAATCTAAATTGCTCTGAGATTCTTAACAGATCCCTGTAATTGTAAACATTCCTTAAAATTGCCCAAATAATTAAGAGGCATGTTTTAAATCATCTCTAGGTTCTTCCATTATAAAAAAAGTTCGCACATGTATCCGTGTATTATATATGTACAAGTACTTGTAATTTTATTTGACGATAAGGTTTTGTCCCCGTCAGCCAAATTGCATTACCGGCTATCCAAAGCAGCCCTGTTTACAACAACTTAAACTCGTAATTAAGTTAGTTAAGTTAAAACGCCGACTTGAAATCTAATACATTAATAAAATATATTGTTTCGTATAATATTCGTAGAGCTCATCAAATTATAATACCACGAAAATTATCTAACATTGTTCTACCAATTTTAAATTAAAAGGTTGACCGATATCGTTATAATAATTTTCATAATTTGGGCAATTTCTACGCTATATTGACCCTGTTCAGTAGTAAATTATTATTAGAGAAAAAAAAGGTTATTTTACTGTCTTGCCTTACAACGTTACAGAGTACCGCAGGTAGAGTAATCGGTTGAAAAACTATTCCGAAGATATTCTTGAGGTTATACTTCTTTTGGAGCGTTTAGAATAAAATTTCAGTATGAAACGAAAGTATCATTTTACTTTTTAGAAAATCTATGGATTTGGTTTTTACTTTGTGACATTCCATATTAATTTAGAAATAAAACGACGTTTAATTTTGCACTGTCCGGTTTCAACTTACAAAGTCATTATCAACAGGTAAAGCTAATGTTAAATTACATTGTATTTATACTTAAAATTAGGTAACTACTTACAGTTATAGTGGGAATGGTTTTTGTTTGAATCCAATAGTTGTTCAGGGTGTTTAGGTACTGCATTTACATTCGTTCATCTTTAAATAGTTGAGTTCAGTAGGTAGCATTTAAGGATCCAAGTTGCCAGATACTTTTTCGCTTAAAAGCCGAAAACAACTGAAGGCAAATATGAAAGGAAAGGAAGGCACTTCCCGTGGGATTGTTTCTTTACAAGTTGTAACAATAAGTCAACATTTTATACTTATCATAACGAATCTGTTTACTCATGAATATAAACAAATATGTAGGTCAAAATTTTCAATAAGGAATTAAAGAAAAAATGAAAAAAAGAAGTAGGATTATCTTTGATTAAAAAAATTGTAACGAGCCTGTATGTGTACAAGAGCGGCGGCGAGTTCCGGAAACAGATAAGACGGGTTCCCCGAATACGGTCGTCGGTCGGCGCTTTGATAGCAATAAATAAACAACAACATAATAGGAGTTCGAGAAAATACCAGAAGGTCGTTCCTGATTACTCCAGAACTTTCGATACCTCTATAAATACTATGTTGTCGACGGTCAGGAACAGTTTACGGTTTATAGTTGAACAGTTTACAATTAGCTTCCGAATGGTAATATAAATACAGAACTACGATATACCGAGTGATATAAATAGCGCATTTTCCTTGTCATATAAATAAGTTGTTGCATTTATTATTAGTGTTTAAGTGTTTTAAGTAGTGTGTAAGTGTTAAATAAATTATTGTAAATAAATATTCGTTAAATAAATAAGTTGAACTAGAAAATTCGTTACAAAATAATACCTATCCGCTGGCAAAATTAAGTTGAAGTTGTTTAATCTGTGTAGGTATATAATGATAAAAAAAAATAATTCTTAAATGCGGTTTTACAAAGCCCTGTAGAAAATAGATGCTGGTTATTTTCCATTGAATAGAATATTAATTTCAGATATTGGTTTAATCCTTAATTAATAATTTAAATTCAATTTAAATGATGGACAACAGGTAATTGAACTCTACTGCAAAATATAAAACGAACAGGACAATAAACAGACAGCTGTCTTTGATTTGATATAACAATTTCATATAATGTTTTACTTTTTTAAATTAATAATTAAGTATATATTTTTATCCTTACACTAGAAATGAAATAGTTACGTTTCAACACGATGTTTTATTGTTTTATTTTGGACTTCGCCTCTGAAACTAACAGCAATATAGTTGTGTCATACTGTGACATGTTCTATACCTTAGAGCACATTTAGCCTTCTGCAATTGACTTTAGTACAGTGGTGTTTTACACTGATTTGTTCGACATTTTATTGCCCATTTAACATTCCTAATTTGAACTTAGTAAAAAGGTGTCATAGTTTGATTTATCCGATAATTTACCGACTACTTTACCACATGACATTTATCCTATTCTGAAACTGATTTGGGTATAACTATGCTCTAGGCTGATTTCCCTTATTATTTACTTTTTGTATAATAAGTTGAATAAAACACACTTGGTATTTTGTTTCACAATTTATTGTTTAAAACTTAACGATACCGTTTCGGCAATTACGCCATTGTCAAAAGATAGGAGTACAATAGATATTAAAAGTATATTGCAGAATTTGTGCTTAAATAGGCAATCAGAGGGTATATTTTAAGAGGGGAGACAATGTGAATTCAATTTGGTCATTAGTGACCATAAGATTATTATATTTTGCTTTTGTTATTTCAAATATTTCGAGAAGGTCTAGTTTTCTACATTTATTAACATTATGCAAAATTTTCGGATTATCAATATCTAAATGGTGGTTATTTGACATACAATGGTCAGAAATTCCTGTGCAATTATTTTTGTGTAAAACTGACCTTTCATGTTCTTCTAGCCTATACTTTGGAGCTCTACCAGTCTGGCCGTAGTAAATTGCAAAATGCTACTTACATAGACTTCTCTAAAATATAATAGATTTACTTTTATAAAAAAAACAAAAGAAATTGCTACAAAAAGCTCTCTATGCCTCTCGAAATCCAAAGGATGAACAAAAATATCATTTCAGTAATTATGTTCCACAGTTATCTAATAAAATATGTAATAGATTAATAAAAATTAATATAAATACCATTGTAGCTAATAAGTAAAATTTAAGTTTATTCCTAGTAAATAATAAAGAAAAGGTCAATTTTACATATTGTAGAAAAATGGTGCCTACCAAGTAAATTGTAAAAATTGTGGGGCCATTTACATCGGCCAGACTGGTAGAGGTCTAAAGTATAGGCTAAAAGAACATAAAAGGTCAATTTTACACAAAAATAATTGCACAGGAATTTCTAACCATTCTATATCAAATAAATACCATTTAGATATTGATAATCCCAAAATTTTGCATAATGTTAATAAAGGTAAAAAACTAGACCTTCTCGAAATATTTGAAATAACAATAGCAAAATATAATAATCTTAAGGTCACTAATGACCAAATTGAATTCACTTTGTCTCCCCTCTTAAAATCTACCTTCTGATTACCTATTTAAGCAATATACCTTTAGTATCTATTGTACTCCTATCTTTTGACAATGGCGTAATTGCCGAAACGGTATCGTTAAGTTTTAAACAATAAATTGTGAAACAAAATACCAAGTGTATTTTATTCGACTTATTATTTAAAAATATTTCACCATGAGATAAGCAACCCCTCAATATCACTTATTTACTTTTACCTTCAGGTTGTTCTAAACAAATTGGCTTGATATTTTACTATCGACTTCGCCTTCTAAAACTGACTTTGGAATAATTGTATCTTAGACTTATTTACTGTAAATTTGGCCTCCTGAAATTGACCTTATTTCACTTGCCTCCTAGACTGATTTTTCTTATATTATACTACAAACTCGGCATTCCCTGAGTTATTTCAGTACAGATGTGTGCTAAGCCGATTTCTCTTGCAGTTTAGGTACTTAATTTGTCTGATGTTTTATAGTCTACTTCGCCTTCAGGAACTGATCATACAAATAAAATTAAGTTCTAATCAAAATAAAATAAAACTACCGGACAAAATCTCGACGCGTAACTAGTAGGAGTTTGAACTCTCTTTATCACAATTTGTCGGTAAGTTTCGAAATTAATTTTCCCTCTTCTACCTTGCACGTTGCACGTAACTACGATTATTCATTCTGGTAAATTGGCGGTGTTCTAGATAACGGTGGTATATTGATGTGAAATTGAGTTCGGGGGTAAGTAGTAATTGCAAACGACGAGCTGATTCCTGCCTGTCCGTTAAATAGATCAATGTTATAAATTGACACATTAACGTCGTGGTAGGTAGGTATCCTTAGGTTGAGGTAGGTGGTAGCTGAGTTATTAATTTGCATGATACAAACTATTCATTCATTTTGATTACTTGAAACTTCGACTTGAAATGCCAATTATATCATTGTAATACAACGTTGCAATGTACAGGGTGTACCATTTAGATAGTAAATTTTACATTAGTTAAATCTCAACTAAACTAAATATATAAAGTATGTTATTATTTATATCATGCAGTAAGAGAGGGTAACAATAGACCTATAATTTTTAAAAATAGGAAACATATATGGAACTATTATATCCTTCACATTATTCATTGGTAATATTTTTATTCTGAAAAGTAACTTTTTGAATTTTCAGTTTTTCCAACAAATGTAATTTTTATGTTTTTGTTAAGACAATGTAAAATTCTAAAATTTTTGTCTATAGCTACTAAAGTTGTGGTTATTAAGAGCACAATGTTGTGAAATACCGATATTATATTGTTTATTACCAAAATATCTTTTATGTTCTTTAATTATGGTTTTAAATGATCTACCAGTTTGTCCAATATAGATAGCATTGCTATCTGTAAAGTGTAGTTAGTTCATAAACTCCGTATTTACATAACTGATTTGTACTTTTAGTTTTATTATTAACTAAGATTCTCCTTAAATTAATTTTATTGGGGGAAGTACTATTCCTACCTGTTTTACCTAATCTTTTGCAAATTGTTCTGATAATAGCATTATAATGATTAATGAAGATCCAATATTTACTTTTAGTAATATGACTTCAAAGTTTATTATTTTCAGATACACTTACTTAATTATTTTTTAAGGTTTCGTTGCTAGATAGCAAAAATGAATCTTTGTAATTTCGTCATGTCCTTGATATTTCTATTATAAATACTAGATAAATTGCATGTAACTGTAGTAATTAGATACATCTGTTACCACAGTGATTTCTTCAGAAACTATTCAACGTAGAAACTTATTAATCAACATACTTTACATTATCTAATGGTTACTGTAAAAAAAGTATGCAAGAATGATTATTCCCGAAATTGTTTATAAATTAGGAAACATAACAATTTACCCAAAATTTACAAAAAAGTCTCCATATGTATGAGTAATTTATTTAACATATAAACTCACTATAAACAATTATTTATTTGATTTATGTCACCGTTTACTCTCTTGTAGCGCACTATTTATTGTATCAACCGTCTTGAAAGGACTGTATCCCATCGGATGCTACTCACTTATTTATACTGAATATTTTCAGTAAGTTCTTATAAGTTTGTTCCCGTGGTCGCGCGAGTATTGTCGGCTAAATGAATTATGACCGCGGCAGTCGGCTTTCGAGATGGTATCAATAATGCCGCCGTATCGATTGGTCGCAAAATTCGATCATAACATAATAATGCATTTGATTAATTATACTTATTGTGGCGTTTATTGCCACACTCGCCACTGCCAAGACTATACCTTAATTTGTCATATTTTTATTTCGCGTATTTCATTCTTCAAATTTTTATTCTTTTCTAACTTCCTTATAAATCCTTTTGGAACTTTTCCTATTGCACCCTTAGTTGGTGTTATTCTAATCTTTACGCATTCACCCATTTACCCTCGCAAGTAGAAATTGACCCTTTTCAACATCCAGTCCATTTTCACCTTTTTACATTAATTACCTTCGTCACGGTCACTTTCACTAAACTCCTGCTATCCTTACTTCAAATAACGCCAAACTAAAATTCTTAGAAACGGTTTCCCTACTTCTTTCATTCTTTTAACATACTGTTCATAAAAACCCTTTGAATGAGGTCAGTTCCTAAAATCACCTACAGTCCCTCTAACTTTGTCAACACAAATTTACTCAATCAACTCCTTATTACCTCATCTTATCTTCTATTTTTTTCATTCTTCGTCTGTATATATAACTACTTAGAAATAGTATACATATTAAATTTTATTTACACACGCATCCATGATCTTATTGTGTCGTTTCAACCTACCAAATGACCAAATTATTAACACGTATTTGATAAGGCAAAAATTCGCATTGGTTAGATTCTTTTTATTTTTGTTAGGATAACCATTTTAAAAAGAGCGATTTTTATAAAATAGATTTAATGAAAATAATTTACAGATTTTAGTCATTTTCAAGGTATGTGCGTGGGGTAGACCAGCCCATGTTTGGACGCTACTCGAATTCTTTATTTCAACTCTTTTGTGGTAGGCAATCAAAATAATACCTAATATTGACGCTAAGTGTTCTTTATATTTTATTAATTGTGACATTACTTACGTATATGGACTATCTCACTATTGCGTGTCTCATTTTCGTTAATTCGAACGCCTACATAATGTATTAAGTGTTCCTGTGACATTCTTGTCCCCTTTCATGTATTATTTGTAAAATATCTAATTGGTTCAACCATTCCGAAAGGGATTGTATTTTTTTAATAGGAGGGGAGCAAATTTATACGAAAATTGATTGAAAATTTCGTAGAAATGTAATGAAAACATGACTTCTTAGGGCAAATGTAAATTTAGTTTTGAATATTGTCTCCATTTTGGATTTTTGTATTACGGTATACTATGTCGAATGATATTTATTTTGTTTGCCTTTTTCTTTGGATTTAGGGTAATCAGGTAGAGCGATCAAAACCAGACTAAAAGAACATCTATATGCAACAGAAAAAAGAAAAAAGCTCACAGACATATTTGAACATTGCATAAATTCAAATCATAGTACTTCAGAACAATCGATCAAATTATTGCACAATATCCCCAAAAGTAAAAGATTAAACTTATTCGAAACCTTAGAAATTAAGAAATGTCAAAAGGATAATCTAAATATAGTTAACAATCAAATAGATCTCAGTACTAACAACTCACCCCTACTACTAGTTCACTACCCAAACCTTTAGACAAGGAACACTATAAAATACTTGTAAACTTCTCAGTGATCTTCTTTATATTTAGGGATATATTAAGTTCTCGTTTTATTATTATTACTATGATTATTAAAACATGTATCTTTATATTATAGAATTTCCTGGAAACTAGCGCATTGCTGGCTTCTATTGTGTAGATTTATGAGGTGATTGGTCGATTATCATTTATATTGTGTTAATTTTCGTAATAAGAATGATCGGTAAAATGTCATCAACGTTATTTTTGAATAATGTTGACCTATAACCCTTTGATATTAATATAATGGAAGTTAATGGTGTGCTATAACTGTTGTCAAAATTTTAGGTTTCATTTATTAAAAGCTTTACAATAACGTACATGTAATTATTCTAGGAATCTATAATAAATTTTGAGAGATTTTGCCACAGGCTGATACGTGTAAAATATTGAAATTTAAGCGTGAGAAAAATTTAAAAGATTCGAATGTATCTATTTAGCAACGACCATGCGTATTAGTAATATGATAGCTAATCAGATCAAAATGTTTTAGTACTTTTTGCATTTTAGGAATTATTGTCAATATTGTACATTTGGCAAAAGTTTTAGTATGCATGTATGCCATTTTTGTAAATGTTTATCTTCCATGTCTAATTTTATGTATTTCTGTTTTATATATTTTATTTCTCTTGTCCAATTCTACCGATTTCTATTCCTTATTTCTCTGCATTTTATATTTTTTAATTCTTTTGGACACTTGTCTACACCTATTAAAATAAATATATATATTGTTATAAATTACAAATTTCGCTTTTGCTTTGTACTTTTAACATTCTAATTCTTTCTTTCACTTTCAGTATAGTATTTTCAACTTCTGTACAAATATTTTTCGAGCATTTCCTATTGTACCCTTAGTAGTTAAATTTGCTAGTTGAAAGTGACCCTTTTCTACATCCTGTTCATTTTCACTTTTTTTAGGCCTATTATTTTAGTCACGGTCACTTTCCCTAATTTCTTGGTATCCCTACTTTGAATAACGCCAAACAATAACCTTCAAAAGTGGTCTTTCTACTTCTATAGTTCTAATAACTTGCTATTTACAAAAACCCTTGAAACAACAATTATTTTATAATGTAGTGTAAATAATATAAAAAATAGATTCAAATGCCTTATAACACTACAAACAATGTTTATTGGTACAACCAAATATATGTCATACATTTCGACTACGAAGTAGTGATAGAGTTTACATAATCATAACTAAGAGAAATCTAGACATACGTTTAAAAGAACATAAGTACCACATAAAAAATAACAATGCCGAAAAATAAGTAATTGCATACCATGCCTTAAACACGGGACATAGTATATTTACATTCATTAAATTAGGGATTCTTTGATGAATTTTGACCTGCCATTTACCAACAACCCCCTGTTCAATAGTCTTCAATAAGTTACAGGTAGTTTTTTTAGAATATATTTAGGTATAATCTTTTCTTAATCTTAGTTTACTATTACCATTGAAAATGACTACTTCGTAGTCGAAATGTATACTTTTGGTTGTAACAATAAACATTGTTTGTTGTGTTATAAGGCGTTTGAATCTATTTTTTAAACAATTATTTTATTTACCTATTCAACCAGTCCGTCACACTGTCATCCTAACAGTTCTTAACTGGCTATTTTTTAAATGAAAATATATATAAACAAAATGCTTTTAGATGTTTCAAATATGTTTATTAACACACTCTACATATGTTTCGACTTCCGAAGTCTTTCTCAAGAGTAATAGATATAATATTAATATAATAATAATATAATAATAATATCTATTACTCTTGAGAAAGACTTCGGAAGTCGAAACATATATAGAGTGTGTTAATAAACATATTTGAAACATTTAAAAGCATTTTGTTTATATATATTTTCATTTAATTTAAACGATGTTTCATAATTATCCAACAGACAATTCAATTGAGGCTATTTTTTACTTATTTTAATTCTTCCGAAGTTTTACTTCATTGTTTGTGTACATACTTTACGTATAAATAGCCTACATAAATAAATATTAAACATAGACGTAAATTAATTTAAAGGTATCATTCACAAGCCAAAAAACCAAATTCTGTTTATATTGCTTTTTATGGTGTCTTCTTAGTATGATTTTATTGTGATTTTCTTTGACGTCATTATGAGCGTACTTCACAGAAGGTAATCTCAGCTCTCGTCATCCAGTTTCAGTAGACTGAAAGGTTTTGCGAACCAGATATAATTGATTCAGTTATTTGTGATCTGTATATTACACAAGCTATATTTGTATCTTCATTCATGCAGATTTTATCATTAATTTCAAGGAAATACACCTTAACGGATATCTGGAATTGAAACACAAAATTGTGCAACGATGTTAGTATCCCACATCATCTCATATGTACAAGATCAAAAAATGTAGCTTTTTACACCTGATTATGTTATTTGTTTAAAATATGTTTGAAATTATACTGAATTACTTATGTTTTTGCTGGTTGAATTTAAAGCGTTTATATATCCTTTGTTTAATGAATTTTCTGTTTATTCAATATATGTTTTGTATTCCAGTTTACATATATTTCTGATTCTGAATTTTGAAGTTATACTTCTCTTAGGACACTGAGAGTAAAAATTCAGCAGGGACTGCTAATCTAGAAAATCACTACTACTATTTACTGCTAACTGTAGTATGCATCAGCAGTTGCAATAAATAACAGAATACGGCTATATACTGTCCATAATATATTAACTTGCTTTTACGCAGCAACTTCAGTTAATGCTATTTGCGGTGTATTCACTGCGAAACATTTCAAACTAATTTCACAATTTTTATTAAATTTCCTTGAAGACCGTTTCGACTGTTAGGCCATTATCAAATTATACAGAATGTTGTACTGAATTTTACAAAAAAGTTAACATGTTATGTGTATAGGTTGGGGTAGTGTGCCAATAGTAGGGGTGGTATTAAGCCGTATTTGATTATTAACAGTTTAGTACAGATTTAGTCTTTTACTATTAGGGATACTGTATAATAATTTGATCGATTCTTCTAAAATGTCATATTTCAATTATACAATGTTCAGTTTTACCTGCGGGGCTTTTAAAGTTTCCTAAAATTAAGAAAAAACAACTTTTACGTTCTTTATGCCCTTTTTTACATAGAATAGACTAACACTAGTATATGCTATAAAAATAAAATCTCTTTTCGTACTTTTGTAGATTGTAGTATTGCCGAAGTGTAATAAACAAAAAGGTGTAAACTGTGATACATGCATGAATATGTTCAGTGATTTTCTTAAGCCAGTTCCGACATATATTTCGCTGGTAATCTACCGCCTAGAGATAGATAGAGGACGAGGGAGTGAGAAAGGGAAAGAGAAGAGGAACGCTAAGTGAATTCAACTGCAAAACGAACGTCAAATTGACGCGCTATTGCTAAAGAAGCTTCGTTAGGCAAATTTGTCGGCGATTGAGATTCTCTATACGACCAGCAGAGCAAGACGCATACGGAAATAAAAGGAATTATTTATACAGGTATATAAGTGCACTTATTAGAAGGTACTATAGATGACAGACAGTATAAGTCATTATGTTTAAATGGGATATAAACGTTCTGTTACTCTCATTTCTCATTTACGCAGTTTGACATCCGTGTAAGTAGATAAAATACCATCACTAAATTATATTTTAATTTTAAAAATCAATTAGTTAAGTACATGATGGTATACTACAATAAATCGCGATTTACTCTGGTAGTTTTGATAAATTATTGACCAAGAACGTATATTGTCCCTATTAATTATATTTACATGTCTATCACGTAAATAACCAAGTAGATACGCCAGTAAAGTCCTTATATGGCGTAAGGAATACTTCAGCTAGCAACATATATCGATAGATGGCGATTTACTTCTACAACTGGATATTATATAAACTTGTTTTTAAAGAGTTACTTCGATTTGGTCGGTGATTTATTGAAACTGCCTGTCCTAGTGTATAGTGTGTATATTTAACACATGGGCTGAAAATTCCCGGGCCTAACACATAGATGGCGCTAGTTTTATTGCGTTAACCTCTTTTTCAGTTAGTACTAACCTTCATTTATTAGTTTGTGAGTTATTGTGCTAAGAGTGACTTTATCTAGCTACTTTTATTATTTTCAAAACAGTGGATCAAAAACAATTTCGTGTTTTAATTTTACACTGCTTCTGGATGGGAAAAACCACTGTTCAAGTGAAGCAATGGCTTGAAAAGTGGAAATGTGTTATGGAGACTCCGCTCCATCGGAAACAACCGAAACAAAATAAAACGTTGGTTTGCTGAAACGTTGCTTGATTGACACTGATGGTACAGAACGCAGTGGACGTCTAAATGAAGCAGTAACACCTGACAAGTTGAAAAAGTCCACAAAATCGTTTTGAATGATCGAAAATTAAATTGCGTGAGTTAGCTGACATCGTAAAGATATCAAAAGAACTTTGATGTGTTGGCTTTATATTGCATAAACATTTGATCATGAAAAGGCTGTATGTTCATTGTGGGTTCCGCGTTTGCTCACTATTGACCAAAAACAAGAACGTGTTAATGATTCTGAGCAGTGTTTGGCCAGTGTTTGGTTTAAACGTAACAAACCGGAATTTTGCGTCGATATGTGACAATGGATTCAACATGGATTCATCACATCACTCCGGAATCAAAACGATCGTCATCTGAGTAGACATGTGGACAGCAACTGGTGAATCTCGTCCAAAGCGCCTGAAAAAAGCGCAACAATCGTCTGGAAAGGTTATGATTATGGCCTCGGTATTTAGGGATGTGATGTGCGTGGTGAAATATTCATCGACTATCCTGAGAAGGGAAATACCATCAACAGTGAATTGTAGTAATAATATAGCGTTATTGGAGCGTTTGAAAGCGACAAAATTGAAATTGCAAAGAAACGACCGCAAAGGACAAAGAAAAAAATTTAGTTTCATCAAGACAACGCACCGTGTCACAAGTCATTTGTCATCAAAACAATGGCAAAACTACATGAATTCAACTTCGAATTGCTCCCACATCCACCGTATTCTCTACATTTGGAGACTACTACCAGCGACTGATTGCGATTCGCAGACCTCAAAAAAATGCTCGCTTTATCGCTGAAGCTGAAACCTATTTTGAGGCAAAAGATAAATTGGTCTACAAAAGTGGTATTGGAATGTTAGAGCGGCGCTGGAATGATTGTGTTGCTCTTGATGGAGGTTACGTTGATTAATAAAGCCAATTTTAAACAATAAAAGAACCGTGATTTCTTTGTTAGGTCCGGAACTTTTCAGCCCATGTGTTACGTTGACAATATGGCTTCTTATAGACTTATTGGAAGCAGAACTTGGAGTAAAAGGCGGCAGAGGAAAGTGTAGATTAGACAACTCTTTGAAAATATTTAGGGATGTAACGTGTTCCAGTTTTAGTGAAATACGGAGGTTGGCTCTATTAGAAAGGAGCGGAGGTGTGTATTCAACCAATCTTCGGACTGACAATTCTACTATAATGAAACAAAGGAATGCAAATTTGTCTCATTTGATTTAACTAACCTTTCTCCTTTGATAGTACCTTTTTATAACTAATGAACTTAATTAATATCTTATTAGAAGGAAATATTTTTAATCCTATTGCAATAAACGAAATAATGGAATTACTTATAGTATGTATTCAATAAAATTATTTTCAAATCGATAACGAAATATTTCGAAGCCGCCAAGGTTTATTTATTTTAAATCCCCTTAGTCTATTAGTGGCAGAAAATTATGTGTTGAAAACTACATTCACAAATTCTCGCTATTTATTTTTTGTATAGGTACAGATTTGCAAATTACATTTTAGATTGTTTAACAAGATGAGTAAATCAGTTCATAGAAGATGAAAATTATAAAAGAGATTGTGATAAGTAAGTAAAACAAAACTATTTACCACCTGGTTAGCTGTATTTTTTTAGTAGAGGCCTCTTTTCTATTGGTCAAATCAACATTATCGAAAATTAAAATTTCAAGTTGGACTTGCTGTTTGTTTAAAGTCTATGTCATGCTGAAAATATAAAATATATAAAATAAAAGAAGTTCATTCCTGTTTATTTCAATGTGTGTATGTCAAAAATGAGCTTCGCTGTTCATTCAATTTTCTATTTTATTTTGTATCTCACGCTTTCCGACATAAAATACAAACTGTTAGTAATTTATTTCCAAATAGCTTTATAAATATATAGAAGCAATGTAGAGAGTAGGGAAGATAAATTCTGTTCTTTCTAAAGTATATTTTGCAATCCCAGGACGTGCAATAATTTAAAATGGAATTTTACTCAGGGGCGTATTTTTAATGACATCTAAGCGACCATTTACATTACCCATTAAGTAGGCTTTAACCCCTTTAGTTATTGTTTCATATGGTTCTTTTTCGCAGCCGCTTTTTTGCTCGTATGGGGGAACATTGCACCCTTATTTCCGCGCAACGAACCGATTAATGTGTCTTTCATTATCTGAAATTGATTTCATTTACCCGGTCAAAGGGGATGATTGTATCAGAGCCAGTACATCAGTTATATACGTTAGTTTATTAGTAGTAAATAGGTACTATAGTGACTTCAATAATCTATTTCATTAAAATAAATAATACAAATTTATTCAGCCAAAGAAATATCAAAATTATCAGATGAGGATCGCGATTTCCGCAGAAGGAAAATGATTCAATATCGTATTGCAGGCAGTATGTCGCCATTTCCTCATATTTGCTATTAACTGTGGTATTTCCAGAGACGTGATTATAACTAGACTGCGCCTTGCGTTCATAATGTGATACAATTTGGGTAGGCAACCCATTTGGCGAATTAAGGGACAGTTGAAGTGTTGAGTGTAGTTGTTCAAATAAATATTGTGAGACACCATTTTTCTTGTACATAGTTTTGTGAACACTTTTATGAAGTATTTTTTGTTAAAGTAATTTAAAACTAGTTTAATATTAAAAATATGGTTATATATTGTTGTGCATACGGTTGCCGTGAAAAGAGTTCTAAAGGTTCTCCTATTTCATTTCATGTGGAAGTACAATTTAAACATAAGACACACTGATACATCTGTAGTTTTTTCGAAGGTTCCCTAAGGATCCTGAATTAAAGAAAAGATGGTTGAACACAATAAGGCGTGAAAGTTTTACACCGTCAATATATTTAGTTGTTTGCAGCAATCATTTTGAAGAAAATGACTTTTTAATTTCAGTGGGAAAAAGAAAATTAAAGCAAAATTCTGTACCTATCGTTTTGGATTTTCCTCAGCATTTAATTGAAAAAGTAGTACCTCGACACAACAAACGAAGTACTTTGTCACAGGAGCAAAAGTACGGAAGTACTTCAATGAGTAATATTAAGATAAAAAGTTAATTTAATTTTGTTCTAAATTAGTACCATAAATACGGAGTTGCCATCAATCCCGTCAGCTTCAAAAGTATATCCTGAAAGGTAAATTCTGATTTTGATAAAAATCAGTAATGCGTCCAAGTACCTATTAATTTAGTTTTTAACCATTATTATTATTGCTTAGGTATTAATGTATTTTGAAATTTTTACATAACTCTAGGCAGCACGCAAGTTGAATGTAGGTATTTTTATTAATTAGTATTTATATTTTTGTATGTCGGATATATTCAAAAATTTCTACTAAAGGTTTAAGTTTATTTTTGTTGCTTATTATATTTTGTGTATTATTAGTCATAGATCAGATTATTTCCTGTTTCCAAACCTGAAGTAATGGCTGGGCAGTAAAATATTTGGGTCGAATGAAGAGGTCATCGTGGAAACAAACGCTTATTCTGGGGGCCTTGAAAAATCTTATTATTTAGAAGGAATAAAAAAAATAAAATTATTTTTTTGCCGAAAAACTGATGTTTTCCTTTAAACGTCATGGACTTATCAAACCACCCTAGTACTTTGACATGGCCTTACGAAGGTATCTACTTAATAAACTGAAATACCGCAGTAAGCAGTAAATATCAGTAGATGGCAGCATACTGCTTGCAATACGATATTAATAAATATTCGATTGTGGAAGCCTTAATTTTTGAAACTGAATAACAATTTACAGAAAGCAACATAGAGTCACTACAATTGTTTCGCTATACCACAGCTTCTTCAGGTGATGATTCATCTTCGGTAATATTTATAAACCTGGTATGTTTGTGAGTTATTTTAGACCTGTCGAACCCGTTCAAGTTTGGACGGATGGGCGCCGCTGTCGATGGCAGATAGAACATACATTTTAACTATTGAGTTCTCCATTCCATAAACTAATTTAACCTAGTTATTAGCTACAGCCACTACCTAATTTTGAATTTAAAACTAATTAAGTACGTTAAAACGTTGGTGATTACTATACAGCTGTTAAACGTTAGCACCACAGATACAAATAATCCATTTAGTTAGTTTTATCTACGATACCTGCATAGTTGTAGTATTTGATTTTATTTTATTTATATTCTGGCTTTCTGAAAACATCACAATCGCTTACATACTAGGTAGACATCAAGTGTTTGATGCTACTTTGCTAAACTGCCTTAACAAGTGATAATGGCCTATGTTGTCAAGCAAGAAATGGTCCCGCTTGAAACATTTTTTCACCCTTGCGTTTCCTCGCGTATTTCTTAAAAACACGACCAAAAAATAAGTTTGATCTTTAAAAATAATTTCAAAAAAAAACCTCAGCTGCTTTCGGAAAAAATCTATTACTATGGGTCGTAAATCCTTAATGAGTTTTCATGTTACTGATGTGACAGAAGACCGCCAAGATGATGAGATTTTCATCAAAGGAACTGTTCTTCGAAAGGCTCCTGGCGCGACAAGTTCAATAAAGAAAATTTGTATTATCCTGTTGCAGAAGTACTTTTTAGAATATTGTACGACTATTATATTTTTCGGGGGGAATAGCCAACCCTTGAAGCGTTTCTTCGGCGAATTTGGAATGTGGTGCTTCTTTTCGCTCCAACGTTCATTTTGAATACTTCCGATCATAAATTATAGAAAAAATCGTAGGGTTAAAGGCAATTTCTGGTGGATCTTTTGTTTTTCTGGCTCCTTGAAAAGGTAAACTGCATATTTTGAGTATTTCCTTAGTTCCAACACCACAATAATAAAATGCAGGTAAGGAAAAAAATTAAACTAAAAGTTTAAAACTAAGAATATTATTAAAGTTCATTAATACCAATTTTGCAAATGACACTCAACTCAAACAACGCAAGTTTTATCAACTTACTCATTCTTAAATTTATTATTATAAATTCCTTTTATTTAGATCTTTCTGATGCAAAAGTCCATTAGTTCAAAGTTCGAAATTGCAATCCATGTCTGATAGTTTAGATAAAGTACTGATTAATGTTTTTTGTTAATTAACAATAAGTATCTAATACATACATATTGTTCGGTACCGAAGACCTTTTCTATTGTTTAGTTAGTTGTTATATTGTATAAATATTATTTGTGCCTATTTTTAATGTTTCAGTATCTTGTATCATGTAAACTTTAATTTGAGCCGTTCCGGTATTATTGTACCCTACCATAAAAGCTGTTAAAGGCATTTCTTTGTTATATATCACTTAGACTAAACATTGGAATTAACAAATTAATTCTTATTGGAAATTAGTTGTACATTTATTAGCACACCTGCGTGAACCGGCCTATTTTTCGCTGAAAACAAGTTTTTGTTGTTGAAACTGTTAGGATTTTTAAAATAAATGTACCTTATACAGTCAGTTAGTCAGTTCTTGCTATAGGCTCGCTGGATAAACATTATTATCCATTTTATACTAATTCTATAAAAGAGTTCTCCAGTAGACTCGCTGTATAAATATCATCCTTTCAATTTCATTATAAGAATAGTGTAATTAGTAATTAAGAGTAGATAGTAAAGATTACATGATTTTTTATTAGTCCTTCGAAAAATAAAACATTAAATGTGGTGCATCAGTTAGATATATGTTAAGTGATAAAACACTACGACGGTAAAAACACATATGATTTTAAATGGCTAATGAGACCTGTACTTTCTAATTCCCAGGAAGATTGCGATGGCAGGTGGATCGAAGGGTTTCTAAACTAATTACAATATCTTAAGGTTTTCATGGATTGTAGAATTTGGTAGTTTGTGTAATTTAAACTCCCACTTTCATAAATTCATATCGATTAAATAAAATGCAGTTGCAGAGTATACTTTTTAAATCCTAACTGAATTATGATATCGTACAAATTTGCATTTATATTGAATACTTGCCGATCGTGAGTCCTTTAGAGATGAACTACTTTAACTGCAAGGTATTCGTTTTTAAAAAATAATATTAATGTCTGACCGGCTTAATTCTATGCGCTCGACCTAATTCCTACTAAGATTATTAGTATTGCGTTTTTAATTCTTGACAATAGTTTCAGTCAACAAGGGTACTTCTGCAAAAGCAGAAGCCATACACTTATTACAATTTAAATTATATGTTGGACAAACTGGAAGATCATTTATAGAAAGAATTAGTGAACTTTTGAATTAATTTTTATGAATTATACAGAAACACTGAACATGAATTTAATCTAACTAAAGTTTTTAGTATTTTACACTTATTGGGAAAAGGAAGAAAATTGAGTGTTAGATAGAAATTAAAAAATATATATATTAGACAAAATAGTATGTAATTTTAAATGAATTTGAAAATGTATTTATATGATTCAATAAATTTTAACAGAATTTTTTATCTCATCATTAATAAATTAATATACTTACTTATTATAAATGTTGTAAGACTTACGTATCATTAATTAAGAATTAAAAATTAGATAGATAGGTCCTAGAATTTGTGTTGTTGCTATTTATTTTCATAATGAGTTTAAATTTCCATAAAGTAGGGGTAGAAACAATTATAATTTTAATAATAACACTGCATATAAGTTCATTAATTTATCGAAACTACCATCATGCTAAAGGCAGTGAGTTACTTTAATTGGTAGCAGATATCAGTACATCGTCAGATATAATTAGAAATTATAATTTTAATTGATTCAAACTAAGTAGGATTCATAAATGTAATTCAGATAAATTGTTTACGTCTTACACAGACATTGAAAATATATTAACGTCATAATGGGATAATCAGTGATATTAGATGTATGTATGTAGATAAATTAAGCAAAATTAAACTCTAGCTTTGAATAAAATTACTCTTCCCCCTTCTTAATGTACCAGAAAGATGTTTTGACATTTCCTCAAAGAAGAGAGTATGGAAAAAGAGGTCCTCCTTCACATATTATTTATAGCCAAACTTTCGTTTTGTAAATGATGATACCTACCGTCTCCTGACATTTTTCAAACCACGCAACATTTCTTTTAATCCTAGAATATTTAACTTTAAACCAATCAGTTACAGTTAATTATAAACGGGATTGATGAATTAGAAGCCAGTATATACGAAGCATGTTTTTTAAGTAAGTACCATTTTGAAATTCTGCCGCCAGAGCGCTGCGGTCAGCGTTCCGCGCATGCACACTGGTACCTACGCACTGACGCCATTACAGTCTGATTTGCCCTTGCTTACGTTGTTTACTGAGTGTGTAAGATGCCTCCGATAATCGTGAGTCCCGCCGACTGTGAAGTCCAGGCTGTTATACGATTCCTTTGTGCTAAAGGATTAAAACCGATTGATATTCATCGTGAGATCTGAGATCTGTGCAGTTTACGGACAAAACATTATGAGTGATGGAATGCTAAGGAAGTGGGTGAGAGTATTTAAAGATGGCCGCACAAATGTGCATGACAATGCCCGTCCGCATGTGGCTAATCGTACCAACGATCTCATCACATCTTTTGACTGAGAAACTCTAGATCATTGTCCGTACAGCCCTGATCTGGCGCCCATTTGTTCCTGCACTTGAAGAAATATCTGGGCGGTCAGAGCAACGTTTTCAAGACGATGACGAAATAAGAACAGTTGTGATGCAGTGGTTAGCAGTTAACATGTCAGGCGGCAGAGTTCTATGAGAAGGGTATTCAAAAACTGGTCACTTGTCAAACATTATGACAAGTGCCTCAATATTGAAGGAAATTATGTAGAAAAGTAGATTAAGGTACAGGCTTTCATTTGAAAATAAAATTATTAAGATATTTTGTCACATTTTTTATTAATTTCCAAACGGTACTTACATAAAAAACATGCCTCCTATGTCTAATGTGTGGAGTACCAAATATAGTTCAGTAAAAATTCTGGAATTCAGGAGATGATAATAATGGTCCTAAATATATTTGCTGGGAATGATAAAGATCTCAAGTACGGGTCAATATTCATAATTCTTGTTCTTTTTGGCTATGGTAATGATAAGTGAATAAGTCAATATTCTGTCGGACACGCATACAGTAAGGTTGCGTAGGTGTTTGCCAATTTCGGTAAGTAAAAATAGAATAAACTTTTAGCTTTTAATGCCATCTGTAGAAATTTGCTGCTTAATGTGAGAATCAACAATGTTCAACAAGGCTCTTTTTCAATAAGAGTATCTACTAGCTGAACTGAACCCACGGTGTAGCCATCCACGTGGGAGGCACGTAACCAGATGGAATAAAAATAGAAATATGTTCTTGTTATAGTTACGCCGTGGGTTCAGTTTAACTAGTCGATAGCCTTATTGTAAAAGGACCTTGTTGAACATTGTCGAATCTCACAATAAGCAGTAAATTCCTACAGATAGCGTTCACTACGTTGCATTGTTAACCATCAAATGCTTTTAGCTATCAAATGTTTTAGAGGATTCATTAACTTCTCTACTTAATTCGACTTATTTGGAATTATAAAAAGCAATTTCTATAATTACTGGAAAACCTTAAACCTCAACCTAAGTCAATAATCGGAGTATAATTTAATTGTTTTGGTCATCGGGGACATAAAAATTATTGATTAAGGCTTTCGCGGCCAGTTGATGAAATGATGTTGTCATTCTTCGGGTGTACAGGCCGTCGTCGGTTGGAATTGCTTCCTAACGTTTCGCTAGCACGAGTGGCGAGCTTCTTCAGAGGTCTATCCATTTTCGCTGTTGGTTGTCTACAATAGATAGATGGATAGACCTCTGAAGAAGCTCGCCACTCGTGCTAGCGAAACGTTAGGAAGCAATTCCAACCGACGACGGCCTGTACACCCGAAGAATGACAACATCATTTCATAAAAATTATTTAAACGAATATTATTGTATTTCAAGTTGTTCTAACAAATTAAAATTTCTTCTATAATTTTCCGTATGCAAGATTCTGAAGTTTTCGACATCGATATCATAATCCTTAGATATGCAATGTCCACTTATATCTACACTTTTTTTTTGAGTAATGTATCTTTCAATAGTTAAGAATTACAGAAAGTAATTAATGTGAAATTGCTACCAATTCTTAATACTTGTTGAATTTTTGGCCAAAGGTAAATGCTGCCGTCCTTTATTTGCCCTCTATCGTTATTAAATGAACATAGGGTGAATTGCAACTTACGTTTTGTATGTTGTACACAACTATGTTTCAATGAAAACAAATAGCCGTTGGGTTTCAAGTGTGTAAGAAATACTTCCAAAGGATTACCAATAAGATTTATATTACTTTCGTGGAGGAAATTCAAAGAATAGAAAGAGGAAACAATGTAACTGTTCATCTATGATTTATTACTCTAAGCGAATCAACATTTATAAAGACTTTCCAATTCTTTTTAGTAATAAATTTATTAAAAATTGGAGTAAGTCTTGAATAAAAAAATCAGGTAATCTGTGAATAGCACACCTTGGCCCTTATTAAATTACCTATACTGCTGAAAATGAATTTGATCATACCATAATTTCTAAATTTCCATGTAAAAAATATACATATCAACAAAATAAATGTACAGTTTCTTTTGTTTTATTGAATTTGTGTGACACACCCTTACAAAAGTTAAACCTGTTTACTTAGGTAAGGTTAAGTTAGGATCTCAGGTGGTGGGGGCTACTTGAATTCATGGCATTGTAACATACTCTGACGAGAACAGAACAACTTCTTAAAATTAGCATTAAGCATAGTGTAAATTATTTTAGAAATATTAGTAAGAAATTTCAAAAAATGGTACATTTATTACTTGGACAGAAGGTAGGGTGCGTCTATAAGTTTGATTCTCGACGTCAGGTTTCTCTATTTGATAAACTACGAAGATGTATCACATATAAACGGGACCGATTTTTTTTTAAATTACGGAGAGGTCAGTGACCTGGTAGTAGTAGATGCGGAGATGGCTTACACCATTAGAAACAATGAGCAACGGTTTATTATTAATTTTTTGGCCAAGGAGGGGGTGAATCCAACCGATTTTGCGGCGATTACAGGCGCAGTTTGGAGACAACACCTTGTCAAGAACTCGGATGGTTGCATGACAAGGAATTTTCTGAAGGCCATGAAAAGGTCGAGAACGAGAGCCATGCTCGCCGCCCAAGGACAAGTGTGACAGAAACAGTGTTTTTTACTCGGCAAGATGCTTTTTCTCCATGATCGACGCACTATTAATGCGCAATATTATTGTGATCTGCTAGGTGCCACGAAATTGTCATTTCGAAAGAAAAGGAAGAAGCAATCGGTCAGAAGTGTCATTCTTTTACATAACAACGCAAGGCCTCATACGACCAATGCCACAAGACAGAAATTAGATACATTAGACTGGGAAACGCTGGTACATCCGCCATATATCCCCGACTTGTCCTCTTGTTACTTACATTATGTTTGGGCTCCTAGAAAGAAGCGCTTGGAGGCCAACATTTGTGATTCAGTGGTTACAAGAATGTCCGATGAGTTTCTACGATGATGGCATAAAAAAGCTCTCAGTTCGATAGGAAAAATGTATTTCTAGGGTAGCAGAATATGTACAAAGTAGTATATGTTTTAAAATATAATTAAATATACTCCGAATTTTTTACAAAACCACTCCCGTTTATGTTTGATACACCCTTATAGAAGGCTATCGAAAATTACAGTACCTAATTACGTACTGTATGCAATAATAAAGTTATAATAAGCATTAATTACTACAGTAGAAAATTAATGGATTCCTAATTTTGTGTTAAACAACAAAATAAATTTGAAAAAATAGTTATGACGACTACTCCGGCGAGTACTAAATTCTCTGCCTAATACCAACCAATCGTAAAACTAATTACAGGTCGGCAAGTTTAAGAAAAGCTCTGAGCGTAATTCAAAGTCTGCGCTGAGAGCGAGAGTTATCTGTAAACCGGAAGTGATTGATAGCAAATGATTTGCGGGGGTAGGAGATAATAGTTGTCCACTACGCATCTGTGGGTGTGACATAATTATAGCTTTTAGTACGCTATTGTACTGTACTTATTCTATTCAAACGTCATAATTGGGTATAATTAACGTCAAGATATAAAAATAAGAATATACTAATTTCATAATTTTAATGTATTGAAATAAAGTGTAGGTACTATTTTGATCCACAGTCTTCGGAAATAAATAGGAACAGAGTTACAGTTTTCTCTTCATCTTATTTCTTCTTAGATATTTATGAATAGTGTTTTTTGCCACATAAACCAAAAATTAAAAATTAAATTAGAAATCCAATGAATCAATGAGTTCGAAATCGCCATATACGTCTGGCAATTTCGACAGACGCTAATCAAGGGCATATTTTTATTTTTGTCCGATCTGGTTACGTGCCAACCACGTAGTAAGCTACGCCGTGGGTTTAGTTTAATAAGTCGATATCCTTATAATAAAAGGACATCGTTGAACATTACTGAATCCCACAATAACTAGCAAATATCCACAGATCTACTGCACTGGTTGTATTTATTTAGAAACCGAAGTTTTTTAGAATAAACATGTAGAATTTTTTCATTTAGTCCCTCATTCAACTCCAACAGGCGGGCTAAAAATTTCGTAGGCTGGCCCAAAGAAATAGTATCAAATCCATAGGATTTTTAGTTAGATCTAACCTTCAAAAGACGCATGTATAAATTTGACAGCTGTTACACTATTAGTATCTGAGTCATAGCATTTTTAGTGAAAGTATTTTTTGTTACTTTGAAAAATGGATAAAAAGGAATTTCGTGTGTTAATAAAGCATTGCTTTATAGCGAAAAAAATACTGTTGAAACCAAGGCTTGGCTTGATAAACAGTATTCAGAGTTTGTCCCAGGAAAATCAACCGTAGAAAAGTGGTTTGCTAAATTTATAAGGGGCGAAATGAGCACTGAGGACTACGCACGCAGTGGACGCCCCAAAGAGGCTGTTATCGACGGAAACATCAAAAAAGTTCACAAAATAATTTTGGATAACCGTAAAGTGAAGTTGATTCAGATAGCTGAGACCCGACCTTAAAGATATCAAAGGAACGTGTTGGTCATGGTCATATCGTGAATGAATATTTGGATATGCGAAAGCTATATACAAAGTGGATGCCGCGAGAGCGCGAGCTCACAATCGACCAAAAACAGCAATGGATCGATGATTCTAAGCAGTGTTTGGAGCTGTTCAGTTGTAATAAATCCGAATTTTTTGGTTGATATGTGAAGATGTGATGATGGATGAAACATGGCTCCAATCCACAGTTAGTCGAGTGGACTGCACGTGATGAACCGACTCCAAAGCGTGGAAAGACGCAAAAGTCGGCTGGCAAGGTTATGGCATCAGTATTCTGTATTCTGGGATGCTCATGGTATAATATTCACTATATATTGACTACCTTAAAAAGGGGAAAACCATAAACAGCGACTAAGCGACTATTACGTAGTGTTGTTGGAGTGTTTATAAGACGAAATCGCAGAAAAGCGGCCTCATTTGAAGAAAAAGATAGTGCTGTTTCATCAAGACAATGCACCGTGTCACAAATCAATGATATTGGTGGAAAAATTCCCTGAATTGGGCTATTTTGAGGCTAAAGACAATGGTAATAAAATTAAATTCTATCAAAAAAAAATTTTTTTTTCTATACTAGCCTACGAACTTTTCAGTGTCCCATCTTTAAAATTTTACTTCCCACTTCGGGTGTGTTTCGTACTAGAAATAAAATTATTTTAAAAGTTTTTTAACGGGAATATCGTAGATGGGGATAACCACGTTTTACAACTCTAACAGCCATAATTATTTTTAGAGCACAGCATCTATTAAAACTCTTTAGAAAACGAAAATATATATATATATATTGTAACGAAAAAAAAAAGTCGTTACTTAAAAAAAATTTTTTTTTGAATCGATAAACACGGTTACATTCTAAGCGTTGGGTTACGGTCATAGTTAGACAAGTGAGGATTTTCTCCCTCGTTTAATTATTGTCTTTTTTGTTATGTATCTGACGAGAGAGTGGAAGTTATGGAGTTTCCCATCTATGGTGTTTTGAAAAAAGGAAGGGAGTGCCCTACCCAACGAGGACCACGAGGATTTTTCGAACGGACACTTGACCTAGAGACTTTCGTATAATTGCATGTTTTGCTAGTTTTATATTATTATTAATTTTATACTTATGATTACTTCATTAATATTTATTAATTAATATTACTTGTACTGATCGCTATCTTTTGTTTGTTGTGAGGCCGTAGAAGTGTAATAAGAATAAGGAACGGGGTAAGTTGAGATTTTTCTTAACTTTTAGGGGGTCTGTATGTCTCTCGTAGCGTTAAATACCACCTACAACCGACATTTTTTTTCTCACCTGAGTTTAGTCTATCCACGATTGTGGGTCGTTGTTTAAAAGAGAATAAAAGAGTCTAGTTGCAATATATATAACCGATTAAAAGCACAAATTAGTAGCCTGTAATAGTCGTGCCTTTAGATTATTTTTTATTCCCTCAAAATAAATAAAATTTCCAAAAAAGGAAGACCAGAGTTTTACTAATGCAAAGCAACATAATATTAATACAAATAAAATTTAACAGATTATGAATAAAATATATGTATATTCAGAAGTTTAAGACTGCCCTTATGAATTTCGATTTGCCATTTACTAATAACCCCCTATTCAAGGTCTTTCAATAACTACAGGTAGTAACTTGACGTATATAGGATATAATAATTTTGGTTTCCTAATTTGAATTTCTATTTACCATTAAAAATGACTGCTTCGTAGTCGAAATGAATATTTGGTGTTTCAAATAAATATTCGTTTTGTAGTGTTGTAAGGTGTTGTATTTCAATTCTTTTATTAAAACTCCTTCAAAGGGCAATTTTTATTTATGTGTAAAATATATTAATATAGACAAGGCTTTAACTTGTTGTAACTCCATAATAATAATAGGAAAGCACAATTTGGTTACAACATGTTTTTCTTCCACCTGAAGAAGCCACAGTGTGGCGAAATAATCATTATGAGTTTTTACAATAATAAGTTTTTGCAACCGAATTGTGTTTTACTAATCCAAAAAAGAATTAAAATTTAAAATCCTTTCTCGTCTAATTATAAAGGATGACAGATCCCGTTTTTGGAACGCGTCCTACAGAGTAGACACAGCGCAAGGAAAGCCATATTCCATGACCAAATATGGGATCTGTGATCCTTTATAATTAGACGAAAAAAGATTTTAATACCTTCTTTTTTGGATTGTTATCTTCGTCTAAGTGTGTTTTACTAATATTCTAAAATATGTGACGCGTGTATGAGCCCGCAGAAGAATTGTTTTAGTAATTTTGTGTATGGTACCTACCCTAAAAAAAATAATTTTTTATAAATGTGTCTGTCGACCATTTATATAAACGTTCCCTCGACTCTGGGGTAATCCTTTATTTTGATCTACAACACATGAATAAATTCTCATTGGGATTACTGTAAGTAGTTTTTAAAGTGAAAAGTTACGGCGTATTTATTTACATTAAGGGATAAAAGCGACAAAAAAGGGGGCGATGAAGGAAGAGAGTCTCGTAGTTGCTTTGTTAAATGTCCATTGTGGATCTTTTTAAACCGATATCATTTCGAGGATTCATTTTACTTACTGAAGAACAATTGACTATCTTTAATCGCAATTTTCGCCTTAATCTAAATGCAAATTCACATTGTAAGTTATAACGTTAACTGATGAGTGACATTTGTTGCTTGGTTAAACTGGGAACTCGATATTCTGCAAGTATTTTCGCTAAATGGATTATTTTTCTCAGTCTAAACCTACTTGTCAATTATAATAGACTAAACATTTTCTAAAAATAATTAAAACAACGACAAAAAATTCGTTTTGTTTATTATAAGAAACTCTTACAATTGTTTCGATGAATAGACAGTTTTAAGTAGAAAGGCTAAGATTAGAAGTTATTAGACGAGTATATATACCTAATCTACCTTACGACTACCTGATATGGAAAAACCTTTACTTAACTATAATTACGACAACAACAAGGGTGTATTGTGCGAATATATTTCGGTTTGATTATTTACTTATTCTTCAAGGTCTTTTGAATTTCTAAATTTACTAAAAGGTTAAGCAATCTGCCTTTGTTTTGAAAATGTAGTACCTTGGTGTTGTCTTCATCTAATACATGACTATGAGAAATGCTATGTTCTGAGAAACCCGTACTGCTAATTTTGTTTTTTATGGAATGTTCATGCTCCCGAACGCGGCTTTTTTATGGCTCTCCCGGACTGACCAATATATGTGGCATTACAATTATTACAGAATAGTGTATAAATCCCACTTTTTGAAAATGTATCTACTCTTTCTTTAGGGAATATGTTAGTCAATAATAAAGAAAGAGTAGATACATTTTCAAAAAGTTATATGCTAGCACTTTATTAGTGAAACAATATTAGCCATGTTTTATTAACATAAGGAAATAGCAATTATAATGCTTTCGGTCAGAAATTTATCGAAACTACCAGACCAGACACGGATCGCGATTTCGCTCTTGTTAGAAGCTCATCAGCGTGGCATAGGCAGTCTCGATAAATTATTGACCAAGCCGAAATGTTCCATAAAGAACAGTTAATATAATAACAACATAGAGGAAATTTTTGCCATCTAGTAGATTTTAGCTGCTACAGAAGATATTAAACTAGACAAGGCCTCACTGAGCTATTTAAACTTGTCTAGCATACATATATATATTCAGCTAAAATCCGCTAGATGGCAATAAGGAAATAGGCTTTCACAGCTGGAATCTATAGTAGAATTAAGATGGAAGCTAAAGGCCCGTGGTCTATATGAATGGATACAACCAAACGTTTATTTGGCAATTGCCAACCTACCTGCTGTCCATAAATAGCGATTAATAAATAAATATAGACAACGTAGTTAACGCCATCTGTAGATACCAGCTACTAATTTGTGGGATTCTATATGTTGAACAAGGTCCTTTCTAAATAAGGATATCGACTTGTTCAACTGAATCCATTACGTAGTTACAACAACGTGAAAAAAACTTTTTGGTGTTTCATTTCCACGAGCTACTCGGGCAGTTCTCCGAACTACACTGTAGTGCAAAGCTGGAGGGTAGGGCGTAAAGCCCTCTTCAGCCTCCTTTCAGGAATCGTGGGAATGGGTGGGTGGTGTGGTTAGGGATAGAAAGATGAGATGGACGAAATGAAGACAGAAGAGATGTGAAAGGTTATCTGTGGAATGTTACTGTCCCAGCATTTGTCTATATGAGCCAAGGAAACCACAGAAAACTTGGACCAGAGCAGCCGCACCCGGGTTCGAACCAGTGACCTCCCAAATGCTAAGCAATGATCTAGAGCACTAGACCACGCTGCTCTATAAATACGTGGTAGGCACGTAGCCACATCGTACAAAAATAAAAATATGATCTTGGTTAGCATTCTGCCGAAGCCATTACACGTGTATCGCCATTTCGAACTCATAAGTCCTCATCTCAATTTCGGTCTGATCGGTTGTTTACTAAAACTACACACGGTATGCTGATGATAGTTTATAAGTTCGAAATTGTAATTCCAATCTGGTAGTTTTGCTAGGTGCTAACTAAAACCTTAATACTCTTTAATAATTAGAAGTACTTTACTAAATCTAATCTTACATTTTATTTAAAACCTTAACCTCATATAATATGTGTCCTATGTCTTGTATTATTATAATATTAATATTATATTTTTATTATGACACCATGCTAGGGTTTGTTTTCTTTCGTGGGATTTTTCGTCCTCAGTCTATTTTATTTTGCATGGTACCGAATGATTAATTAATTGAATGATTAGTTTTCAGTATTAATTCTCCAAAAGAAATTACTTACAGATGTAGTTTAGTTTTAGGTAATAAGGCAGCGATTTTAGGTTAACTGATTGTCTAGAGTTAAGGTTATTATGTGTATAAAATGTGAAACCTTTGCCCTTTTGCACAGTTTAAATCGACGGTTTAATTACCTAATAAGTTTTCGTTCTTTACGGTGACAAAGTCGAACTATTCTATAATGTTGATTGCTACCAGGCAATTTTGTGTTCCAATACACATTTGTTTGGTGAAGAAAATCGTTGATCAAGTACAAAATTTAGTAATTAATTAAAAAGATACACACTTGGTGTAAGTTTAACTAGGTCAATATCACTTCTGACATATATGTTTCGACCTAAGCACAGGTCATTATCAAAAAATATCTACAAACTATACTAAAAGTAAATGGTTACAATTACCTGTATTTAAAGGTGAGGTATTAAGGGAAAAAACGAACATTATAAATGACTAATAATATGTGGAGATCTAGTTGTAGGTAACTCTGTTTGATTATCGTCTATGAATTTGTTTTGGTCTAATGCTTTCTTAATTTGTAAATTCTCAAGTCAATTTAATTTCTTACTTTTTCTGTGAATATGAATAATTTTTACATTATCTATGTCTATGTAATGATTATATTTTTTACAATGTTCAGCTACCTGTGCAACATTTATCATTTTTTTACGGAATACACATGTATTCGCTTCGCAATTGTTACAGTTTAATTGGTAAACACCGTTATTGTTAATTTTTTCAGTTTTTGTTTTATTATTCACTAATAGGTTACTTAAATTACATTTATTAACTTCAATTGCTGTAATGTCCTACCATTTTAGATACTTAAATGCTAAAAAACAATATTGTTCTATTAATTATATACACAATATAAGTTTCCATGTTTCACGAAAACTAAAAGGATTGGACATTACAGCAATTGAAGTTAATAAATATAATTTAAGTAACCTATTATTTAATAATAAAACAAAAACTGAAAAAATTAACAATAGCGGTGTTTACCAATAAAAACTGTAAAAATTGCGAAGCCGTTTACATAGGACAATCAGGACGAGCCGTTAAAACCAGGCTAAAACAACATGTGTATTCCATAAAAAACAATAAATGTTGCACAGGTATAGCTGAACATTGTAATAAATATAATCTTCACATAGACATAAATAACGTAAAAATTATTCATACTCACAGAAAAAGTAAGAAATTAAACTTACTTGAGAATTGAGAAATTAAGAAAGCATTAGACCAAAACAAATTCATAGTCGATAATCAAACAGAGTTACCTACAACCAGATCTCCACTTATTATTAGTCATTTGTAATGTTGGGCTACTTTTAGTATAGTTTGTAGATATTCCTTGATATGCTTAGGTCGAAACATATATGTCAGAACTGATATTAAATTAGTGAAACTTACACCAAGTGTTTTAGTTATTTAATTAATTATTAACAATGTTTCACAATAACTGCACAAAACACACTATTGAATTTACAAAATTTATTGTAATAGATTTGCATGATTATGTGTATGTATGTTTTGTTAAGTGTTGTTATTTATTCAACCAATATTTATGTAAATGTAATACAATAGTGCTTACTGAGTTTCACCAGAAATTTTAGCAACTACATCCCCTGTTTCATAGTCTAATATTTGCTAGTTGTAAACAATAATGCAATCGACAGTATGAATATTAAATACTTAGTTATTGTTAAATTTATTTTTATATTTATATATATATATATCTATAGGAGGTACATTGCAATGAATCTAAATCAAGGCCGAGTGAGTTTTACTTTCTATTGATGTTATTACCGTTATCATCCCTTTTTGTTCTTTTCAATATACCCGGTGGTAAACCTTCGGGGTAAAAATCGGTATAAATGAGGGACCGTTATACAGGGTTATTCAAACTGAGTGGTACGTACACTGAAAGTTTTAGGAAAACTAAGCGTTTTAGAGATTTGAAAATTTGAGAGTAAAGGTTATCAAGGATTATCTTTTTATCTAAAATTTAACTGTCTACCACTTCCGGTTATTCAAATTTGTTAATTTAAATGGAATGGTATTTTTTACGACGAATTCATATGAAGCATGAAACTTTAACGTGACTTCGATAACCAATTTATATGCCCATAATGCGATGAATAGTTTCTGAGATAATTTAATTTATAAAAAAAATATCGCTACCGCAACCCCAATTATAAAAAATCATAACTTCCATACAAAATGACTTAATGTGTTGAAATATTTACTGGTGATGGTCAAGTCTAAAGGCTAACGTCATGCCAAAATTAAGCTTCATAATTTATACAGGCATTCAGAAAAAAATCAAAGTAAAAACATCAAATAACGAATAACTTCATTTTTTCAAATTGTAATTCGATTTCTTTTTTATCCTCTTTCGGCAGATTGGGATGTTTCCTATTATTTTCTTAATATTCCGAAAATTTAAAAAAATCAGTAACTAAGGTATCATTAGTCGTAAAAAGTTATTAAAACAGATATTTAAATAAAATGTTAATAAGGGGGAGTAAATAACCACAACCCTATTCGATCCACATTTTTTTGTTAAAATATAAAAAAACATTTCGCAAAAGAGAATCAAACGATAGTACACTCACAATTTTGCTATCGAGATGATTGACTATTTATAGGGTGCTCTGTATCGTTTGAGAGACATCCAACATATTAGAGTAAGCTAATAATTTCCGTATACAATTGATTAATTTATAATATTTTTAAAATAAGTAGCGAGATATCGTTCTATGGTAAGCTAACGTTAAAGAAAATTTTAAGTTCTGTTTATAATATAATTAATACTGTTGATCTACATTATTATTTAATTAAGGAAAATGTAGAAATAGCAGAGAACTCGAAACAATTAGGGTGAGTGAAGAGGGAATATGAAAGTACGCTGTACAGCACTTGTTCAACCACCCTAACATACTCATACTGATTCCGATTGATTAGGTTATTTCTTGTTTGTAGTGGTGTTATAGGCGGATGGTGAAAATAAAACGGATAGAAAAGGTTAAAATTGAGGAGGTATTAGAAAGAATAGGAGAACGAATGGCACTATGGAAGTTACTAATAAAAATGAGAGATAGGGTGGTTGCACACCTTCTGAGACATTAAGAACTGGTTTAAACACATTAAAGCAGAAATAGGAGGAGGATGAGGCAGAGGAATGCCTAGATTAAAGTAGTGATCGAAAATACGAGGGTAAATCAAATATATAAACGGTAATTTCACTATTCAGCTTAGCACGTAATTTCCGATCTAGAGGATTCGATGCTCGAATGTTGTTTGGTTTATGAGGAGGGGGAAACCGGCTTAGGTAGCAGCTGCGTTCGGTTCTATCCGCAGTACAGCCATGACTGAGCGCAACGTACCTTCGTCTGTTGTACAACGCAATCATCATCATCATAAAGTTTTTAACCAATGAAGACGTTAAACAATTGGAAATTTTCACTCGTCTGAAGAACGTTTCACAGTTTGGGGATGATACTCTGTCTCAGAATTGAGTGTATATGTGGGTCAGAGAACAGAGAATTAAGAGATGCGCGAGAACGTGTCAAAACTGAAAGTCATGATCGACGATGATCGACGCCCAAGAACAAGTCTCACAAATGACAACATCCGTGCTGTTCGAGAGCTTGTTGAATGAGATCACAATCAGTCGGTTAACAATTGAACAAATTTCATCAGAAGTGGGTAGTTCCCCCTTCCAATGTCGTTGACCGAAAACAAACGAATAAACAGGTCAGTTCGGAGATCAGTGAAAGACTTCTGAAACTATAATAGACAAGACAAGAAGGGGAGGTTCTTTTTAGGCGTATCGTCACTTGTGATGAGACGTGAGTCCACCACTACACTCCCGAAACAAAGGCACGTAAGGAGTGACTAAGAAAGGATGAACGCTGCCCTGTTCCTGTCAAAGCCAAAACCCGTCTCTCAGCCGGAAAAGTGCTAAAGTGTTTGCGACTGTTTTATTTGACTCAAGGGGAGTTTTACTGATTGATTTCCTTCACGAGCAAAGAATAGTGATCAGTGAATGCGGCTTATTAAAATCGCGTATTGAAGAAAACGACGGAGCTCGCTCATGCCCATTCGAGACGTCATCCTCCTTCATCACAAGGCCAGCCAACATATCGCAGTTTTGACAAGGAATAAATTGGAAGAAATGGTCTGGGAAACCTTCGAGCATCATTATATCATCATTCTAGCCCTGACTTGCCATCCTGTGATTATTTGCTCGTGCCCTTGAGGCAAAGATTTGAAAGAAAAAGCAATGAAGAAGTAGTGGACTATATACGCTGTTGGCTGACAATAACAACTCGCCCCCAAACTTTCTATGAAGAAGAAATTACCATTTGTATTTGACTTATCCTCGTAGTTAGAGACGTAAGATGGACTAGCATTAGTGAAATGCGAAGATTGGCTAAGGTAGGAAGGAGTAAGGATGCGTATCCAACCATTCTTGGGAAATCTAATAAAATCGAAGTTATTGATTTGGTTTGAGTGCCTATCATATTACGTCGTGGATTCAGTTCTCAAGTAGACACCTTTGTAAGGCTTTTCCAAACATATGAAATACCACAGCTAGCAGTAAATATAAGTTAGTGGCAAGATAATATCTGTTATACGTTTCCTATGTTTAAATATTCGTGTTGAGATTTTTTCAAACTGGTCTTCGCGCCTTATAGTAGAAAATACTATTGACATATAAACGCATTTTTGTTAAGCTTTGAAAATGCGTCAATATGTGCACGCCTCTTGAAATATTATGTTATGAAACTTCGAGATAGCCGTTGTGTTACATTCAGAGAATAATATGAAAAAAAAAACATAACATATAGACCATGTTCAATGTGATTAAGCTTATGAGTGTTGATGAGGTAGTTTTATTGAATTCTATTGTTTTAAATTGAATCGATGAGGCTTTCAGTTTTTGTAACTCCCTAATAAAAATTATAAATAAAACTCACAGTTTAAAGTTACAAAATTATTTATTGACCACTATGGACCATTTAACCACACTGTGGCTTCTTCAGGTGGAAGACATTATGATATATTGATAATACCTTCCATCTGAAGAAGTGTGGTGAAATGGTCCATAGTGGTCAATAAATAATTTTGTAACTTAAACTGTGAGTTTTATTTATAATTTCTATTGCTTTATTTATCCTGTTTTATATATTTAAAGATAAGAGAGGACACGGCAAAAGATAAGGAAACTAACTTCACTCCTTCTGAATTCGGTAATATAGAATGAAATAGAAAAAACCTTGTGTACCCGTCGTAAGCTTCTGAATTACGAAAAGGAACAAATCCTTAACTAAATTACTGTTGGCAATCCTTAGTTCGTTAGGTAACATTTTGCACGATAGTCGTCCATTCAGACATAAATTATAGCCTTAGGTGAGAAGGAAAATTAAACACGAGAATACCATAGAAAAAGTGTTGATGTTGTTCAAGAAATTAATTTGGTGCAGTATGTGATATATTTAGTAAACATTGATTATTTATTTACCAAAGAAATATTGTAAGTGGATCTTGCCTATCGTGAAGGTCTGAAAGATCGATAACGAAAGGGTAGATTATAAATAATTAGGTCCCAGGGTATTCCCCTAGAGTGAACCCTAAAATTGAAGTTCTTAAAAAAGCCTTAGTATCTGGTTTCATAGTTTGTTGTTGTTCTACTACACCTACATAATTTTCATTCGTTTTAATTACTTGATACATTATATTACTGAAGACACTAAACCTTCGGAATAATATCAATACAGTGTATTCAATGTTTACCAGTAACGGTGGTAGTAAAATCTATAAAGAATATTGTAAGCAAATGTACATAAAGTCATATGTGTGGTCTCTGTACAACTATTATTCGTAATGATATTAAGAGAGGGAATTTAACAAAATAATGTGATTGGTTGGTAATAAAGGCACTGCTTCTTGGGATAAGGTAATGTAAATAAAATGGAGAGTGCTTAAAGGAAACAAAAGAAACTAAGTGAGGAAACAATTTACAGTAAACGTAATGATTATATTTGTTATATCTTGATTTGTTATTGTTTCTTACCTTTAGGGTATTTAATTTAAAACATAATAAGTAACAAATAACCTTTTTGCTTTTATTTAAAAATATTAATAATATAATTCGGTGAAATTATATTCGATAGAGATTTTGGTGGGATAATAAAAATGATGTATTTTTTCTTTTAAATTGTCGTTACAGAAACTTGATTCATATTAATGTTTGCTACAATCGCTTCCTGTCAGAAAGTTTTAACGTTGTATTGTATGTATGTTTTTATATCCTTTCAATTCTTTTTTGTGGAGAAACTGATACTGATAGATAATGCTAATGAAATACGGTATATGAGATTAGTTTGATGAATAAAGCCAATTTTGAACAAAAAGGAAAAACGATTTTTTTTTGGGTTCCCTTAATAAATTAAAGATTATCGAGGAGATTCTAGAAGAATTAAAACTCGACATTGTAAAAAAAATTTTTGAGAAAAACGTGTTTTTTTATTAGGTCCGGGACTTTTCAGGCCATGTGCTAGTATACTTAAATAAATGGCTATTTGTCTAAGTTAATTGCTAGTTAACTGCAGAAAACATAATAAATAGATGCTCTACCTAAACGACATCGTTTGCCAATATTTCTTCCTTTAGATAATAATTTTTAAGGAGAAATTAGTATCAAGGAGCCATTTATATATTTATAGCTTACTTACTCACTAGGAGAGGAGGTTTTCTTTGAAAAAAGCAAAAATAAATCAACAAAGTTTATTAGTTAATTTAGCGCTGTTTACTGTAACGTTAGACTTTGTCACGGTTTATTTTATATCTTTGTAATATTCAGTTATGAAGTCCGGCAAAATTTCATTTAAAAAGTATTATACTATATATATTGTAGCTATGTAAAAACAAGAAAATACACAAAATGTTTCAACGATTTTATTAGTCAAAAGCTCGACAATTGTTTCGACCATTCGGTCTTTATCAAGAGTATTGTAGTTACTACCTGAGCAACAATAATTTAAACCTTAAATAGATAACAAATAAGTATAAAGTTACACATGTATATAAGCCTAAATAGGGGGAAAACCATCATAAATTGTGGAACTATTGTGGACTATTGTTCGATAATATTTCAAACTTAAACTTAAAAAACTTAACCTTCTAGAAACTTTAGAAATCAAATTAACAATTGCAAAGAATGATAATATAATCAAAAACCAAACTAAAATATTACCGAACAGTAGTCCACTTCTGTAAACCAATTTATGATGTTTTTCCCCCCTATATAGACTTATATACATCTGTAACTTTCTACTTATTTGTTATTGCAATTTTATTATTCATAATACGAGATGTATCGATAATTTCAAACAACTTTGCATAGGTCATTATTTATACATATTAGTAAAGACTTAAAGACTTAACGGACAATTATCGTTAACTTTTAAATAGAATGGATGCCGCATTTTAAGAACTGGCCGATATCCTGTTAACACAGGTAAAACGTGTCTTATGAGAGGTTAAGTTTACTAAAAATATCTTCAGTTTCGATACGCTTTTAGACATAACAGGGGTGAGTCCGAAGTCTGTTTTTTTTCTTCAAGTAAAAAAGCTTTTTATATAAGTATTTGTCCAAGAAACAGTGGAGAAAATTCTCTACCCCAAGATTTGTTATGTCAATCGCGCTAAATAAATTTCGAGGAACGTCTGAAAGTTATTTAATTAAAATTGTTTGAAAACAATCTCACTAATTTTCGAATTGTGACAAGTCATCGGGAAAACAAATACCATCGAACAAGAGGTAGAGTAATATTACAAAACGTAAATTTAAAAAGAAAATAGGGTTGATTGTGGTTAAAGATATAACCGAAGATGCAGTGAATCATCAATCCACTCGCCGTAGAGGACTTTTCTGTTTCCACTATCCCTTAATTTACTCAAAAGGGGTTTGCAGGACATGGCTGGACTACATTCCAAATTTTGTCTCCATTCATACACAATATTTTTTTTATATATTTACCTGGACATTTTCCAAAAAACTGTTCCCTTAATATTGTCCTTATACCATATTTCGACACAATTTCTGCAAAGCGAAATTTAAAAATAACGCTTTTGTTTAATTATCTGCACCCTCCAGTTGTTAAACGATTATTGCATCATGTCTATTTCATTCAATTTGATCATAATGAGCAATTTTACTCGTACGTTTAGTTTATAAGAGTCTGAGGGTGTATAAAATATAAACGGGACTGAATTTTTAAATTACATCTGTACCACTAGGGAGAAGGAAGATGAAGAACAATTCGTTCGAGTCGCTTTTATTAGTTTTTTGGTCAAGGAGGGGGTGAATCAAACGGAAATTTTGCGGCGATTACAGGTACAGTTTGGGGGCAACACTCTGTCAAGAACTTTGCATGGCACAAGGGATTTTCTGAAGGCCGCCCAAGGAAAAGTGTGACCGTAACAGTGCTTTTTGATCAGCAAAGTGCTCTTCAAGTTGATATTCTCCATGATCGATGCACGATTAATGCACAATATTATTGTGATCTACTGGATGCCGCGAAATTGTCATTTCGAAGGAAAAGGAGGATGTAATCGGTCAGAAGTATCATTCTTTAGTATGACAATGCCAGGACTCATACGGCTAATGCCACAAGGCAAAAATTGGATGTATTCGGTTATAAAACGCTGGAACATCCGCCATATATCCCTGACTTGTCCCCTTGTGCCTTCCATATTTTTAGGCACCTAAAAGAAGCGCTTGGAAGCCAACGGTTCTACGAGAACAACGCAGTGGAAACATTTGTGCTCTAATGGTTACAAGAACTTCCGAGGAGTTTCTACGGTGATTCCATAAAAAAGCTCTCAATCCGATGGGGAAAATGTATTTTGTTTATTTTTAATGTGAAGTATAGGCAAAATTTGTAAGGTATACATCATGCTGTTACGTTATTTTGAGGCCCAACCGAAATTATACAGTAGGCGGCAATTTTTATATCATTAGAAAGAAAACATTATTACCTAATTCAAAGTTAGTTCTGGAAATTTTCCAACTTGTCTTATAAAATTAAAATGTATGAACAATAACTTTCTTACTTAGTGCTAGCTCAGAATACACTAGTTGATCACATATGGTTTCTAAATAATACATTTCGTATTTTCTATAAAATAATTGCATTATAGTTTATTGTAACAAATTTTCAAGCGGATGAAACGGATAAAAACAAACTGTAGCTTTATTTAATTGTAGACTAACTTGTTTTTCTATTATATACACATAAAATCAACTCAAGGTTAAAATGTTGTGTAAGGGCGAGAATGATAAAATTAGGGAATAAGTCCCACAGTAATTTTGGCTTGACATCTATCTTTCTTGACACTGACGGCAATAACATACAATCTAAAACACAAATGGGAAAACGGCAAGGAATCGATAAGATTCTGACATATGCATATATGAGATGTAAGGACAAAAAATCCTGTGTCTAAAATATTGTTATTTATAAGCAGTTTTGAAGACTGATTGTTTAAAAATAGATTTTAGAAAAAAACAGCCATAATAGGTCAATGAATGGTGCGTGAATGGTATCAGTAGTAAGGCTTTTGCATACGGTGCGATTGCAATGCGATTTTATCGTGAATAGTCAATATGTATGGAATTTTAACCTATTCACTGTATTAGCGTGTGCTTGTTGAAACTCCTTTTTAAAAAATGTGACTGAAGAAATTAAAATTTACTAAATAATTAGTTACTTTATTGACAAGTGCAGATTCTGATATAGTAATGAATTTTTCCTTTTTCGGCTTTAGTAAATATGTTATTGTTATTTTTAGATTTTTCTTTAATTGAATTAACCGTTGCTGCTGCACAAATTTATAAACGTTCTTCTTTCTAAAGTTAATTTTGATTTAGAAGTAAATAGAATTATTCAAATCGCAGAAAGCAATGGATATAATAAAACAATAGTTATGGAGTTACTTTGCAGAACAGAATTAAATTGTATATATCTATCCCACAATAAAACATAAATCTGAAAAGTGCTTCAGTACCTACCTGCACATATATGGGAAATGTTACGTCAAAATTTTAAAAAAATTTAAACAACCGTTGTATTTTATTTAAAACAAATAGCTCTTTAGGCTTATGTATTAAAAATCATAAATGTAAAGTAGATAAGAAACTTAATTCTGGAATTTATATATTAATATATGGCAAATGTAATTCTGTATACATAGGGAAAAGTAGTCGATCGTTCCAGGAACTCATTAAAGAACATTACAAACATTTAGAATTTACAAATGTAATTGAGCATATGCTGAACATTTAAAAAAATTTGACCTAAAAGTTGACGACATTATAATTTTATATTTAGCAAGTAAAAGTCGAAAATTATAATTCTGTAACTAATATATATGTCTTGCAAAATATAATTTCATTTCGTGTATTTCATTCACCTGATGAATCCAAAGTTTGGCGAAACAGTAGTTGTAGAAAATAAAGCCAAAAATTTTGAAACTTTAAAAGACTTTTCTTTAATAGTCATTTTGATATGATGCGGACGCAACAAATAAATTGTATCGCATCACAGTATGTTTGTTGGTCTAACATTGGCCGTTTATTTATCCTGGTGGTTAAGTAAGTCAACAACGAAAATTAATGCATATTTGCAGATATAGCGTTGCTTGTTACGAAATTATTGGCGACAAAAGTATGTAGGAAGAATAGTATTTTATTCTGAGTTTCTAGATGTTCAAGTCGTGTCTTCTCAATATCTAAAAAAACTTTTGGGTGTTTCGTTCCCACCAGCTGCAAGAATTGGTGGGCGGTCAGTCCCTTCGACCTACACTGTAGTGCCTGAGGTTAGGGTGGAAGGCCCTCTTAACCCTCCTTTTAGGAATTGTGGGTGTGAGCGATCTGTAGAATATTACTGCCTTATTGTCAGTCTAAATGATCCAAAGAAATCACAGAAAAATTGGAGCCGGGTAGGCGGACCCGGAATCGAATCGGGGACCTTCTGATTTCTAAGCTTGAATTTAGACTACTTGACCACGCAGCTCGGTTCACAATGCCTCCAAAATTGAAATTTACATACGAAATAATCTATTTAATTGAAGCCGTGAAAAGTAAGCTATGTTATAGGGGATAAGATAAGTGAATTGTATATATTACAACGAGCCAGTCAGAATTAAATGTTAATTTGTATTAACAATATAGAGGCAATTGCTGCCATATAGAAGATATCAAACTAGACAAGGCCTCACAGAGGTATTTAAACTTGTTCAGCTCATTCAACAACGCAGCCTATATACGTGAATTCACGTAAAGCTTAACAATAAGCATCAGTTTGATATCTTCTGTAGCAGCTAAAATCTACTAGATGGCAGAAATTGTCTCTATGTTCTTATTATATTAATTGTTCGTTATGGAACATTTCGACTTGGTCAGTAACTTATCGAAACTGCCTTTGGCACGCTGATGAGCTTCTAACAAGAGCGAAATCGCGATCCGTGTGTGGCAATTTCAATAAATTTCTGTCATTAGGAAGTAGTTGAAAAAATTGTTCATCATGTTATTTCAATTTTTCAACGTGTAAAAAGCGTCTTTAACATATGTTGCTTGTAAAACTGGATATACCCAGAAACGTCGAGTCTTACGTTTAACAATTTTTTCTTCTTTTGTCTTCGGTGTAACAATGCCAACAAAATAATTTGCCTGTTGTCCATAATGTGAAGACAATCTGGATAAAACTAACACCGCACACTAGTTTTTTTATTTTCGATAGCTTTAATTTAAATTTTATCGCCCTGAATGAAACTTTTGTGTGAATGCTATGTCGCAAACGGGAATCGCAGAAAACGACCATCAAATTTTTTTGGAAAAATCTTAGACGTAGGTTTTGATGCGTATATTGAATTAGAATTCGTTTGAGCATCCTGCATTAATTTTTGATTGATAAAGTTGAAACTAGTAAACGGCAAAAGAAACCTATCATTATAGCATTTCTACGATTTTGACTTTATTTATTAATAGTAATGCATCATATTGAAAAATTTAAAAAATTGTACCATAAGGACTAAGTATATTCAAGGAAATTATATTTTTCATTTAAAGTTTGTTGTTTTAAAATTTACATTAAAACATACAAATATTATTATATATTATGTTGGTGAATATTCAAAATAATCTGAAAACATCAAAATATTGACTTGTGTGTATAAAACAAAAATAGATTAATTAGTAAACAAAAATAGATTAATTTCTAAAACGCCTCAGGTGTTTTGTTTTGGTTTGTTTCAAAGGAGACTCAGGTTTACTGCTTAAAATGCGTGAAGTTAATATCACCAATGATGATACAAATATTTGTCTTTAAAAGCGTTCAATAAAATCATTTGCTACAACAGAAAATTGCAAACTCCAAAGAAAATTAAGGGATACTACTGAAATTAAAAAAAAAAAACATACGGGTAGCTTAAATTTGTACGATTGACCTTGCTTTGAAGATTACAATATTGTTTTACTCATACCATAATCGATTTTAAAAATTTTCGAATATGAGAACTTCAACCTTTTTCCCTAATAATATTAACATGATAATATTAATATGATAACAATGAATGTAAACAAAAGGCTTCACAATGTTTCAATTTATTTATTCAACTGTACAACTGTACTCTTGATAAAGATAAACATTTAAAAGCCTTCTGTTTGCATTAATAATTATTATTAAAAAATGTTTCATAAAATGTTCACCATAGTTTCCATTTCTTTTATTAAAAATTTTAATATGTACAGACCGTTCAGCATTTTGGGTCTTGTTGAGTAAAAAATAAATTCTTGGTGGCTAGCATTCTGTAGAAATTGTCATTCGTGGATCGCGATTTCGAACTATTTGGTCGTCATTAAATAGCGTTCGATGAATAAATACACAGTATACTGAACGCCATCTGTACAATTTTTCTAGATTTTTACAGGTGGCGTTCTCTAGCAAACTTATAAAGATGGCGTTCACTACGCCATCTGTACTTATTCATTCAACGCTGAATAACAACAGGTAGATTGGTCGATGATGTGTCGGAGCGGTCTATGGCATGCCGATGATAACTAAAGCGCCTGAAAGTTTCGACAGAACACAAACTACCAAGACCTGTTATGTTACATTTAATTATGTGTCTATCACGTGGATAGCTACGCCGTTGGCTGAGGTTGACAAGTCGATATCCTTATTAGTAAAGGATCTTGTTGAAGATTATTGTATCCTACAATAAATAGCAAATTTCTACAGATGACGTAGTCATAGTATAAATCCATTTTCTAAATAACACGCGATTATTTTTCTTTGACTTAACCTGAATTAGACGCTCAATATTTTGTTCACTTAACAATTCTTTTATTTAACGTTGTACCTATAATAAGTTAAAATTGTTTAGCAAATTAATACTACATGCATTAACTAAGTCGGTTTGCAAGAGCAAGTAAAAATAGTGTCGATAGTAGAAGCTGTTACAAATTTAAACTTATCTATAATAAAATAATGAAGTAAAACAACACAGTTTCAATATACACACTACAATTGTTTCACGACACAGTGGCTTTATTCGTCAGGTGTGACGATTTACACACATAGTCTAAATTAGCCTAGTATTTATATTAATCTTAATTACAAAGTAAAACGAAAGAAGAGGGGAGGGGGATCTTTAAAGTTTACAACTGGAAAATATTTAACAAATATGACGTATCCATGTCTATTTGGTCATTTAGTGCTGTATTTTGTTTAAAATGTTTGTTGATTTTCATACTTTCCAATAAATTAAGTTTCAAACTTTTAATACTAACATGCAAAATTTTGTAATCCAAATTAAAATTATGTTTATGATTGTTCAAATGTTCAGCATAAGTTGAATCGCATTTTCTATTAATAAAACTATTAATTATAGTGTTCAGTAATTCTAGTTTTAAACGATCTGCCACTTTGACCAGTATAAACTTATTTACAGTTTTATATGAAATGAAACTATTATGTAACTTCTTAATGTTATTTCCAATAATTTTTAAAATATTTCTTAGATATGCGAAGCAATTATTATTTGGACTGAGTTTGTAAATCATCACACCTGATGAAGGAAGCCACTGTATGGTGAAACAATTGTGATGTGTCTGCAATAACTATTTTGAAACTGTGTCGTTTTACTTCATTATTTTATTAAAAAGAGTGTTTAACAGCCCCGTATGACATTTTATCTTGTTTTTTTAAATCCTGTTTAATTCTTTTGTTATTTGTCTGATAACAATGGTTACTTTCTCTATAAAATAAAGAAGAAGATCGATACAGAGCAGTATCTAGTTGACAATACAAAAATTGCAGTCTTAATATGTCACGAGATTATTTCCAAAACAAGCATTAGATCGAAATGTGTATTGCCGACGTTTCGCCTTCGATCGTACGGATTAGCATCAGGACTCTATCGATTTCGACTGATGGCTCAGTTGAGATCGGAAGAGCCCTAAAGAATGGCAACATCGGCAATAAACAGTTTAGACGCGATATAGAAATCTTGCATAGATAATTACAAAAGGTACAGAGGGTTTCGAAACGTTATGTAATATTACTCATCATAATAGTTAGCAATATAGTTATGTAAGTAGTTATTTGTTGCAGGTTCTATCAACACAGTTTGAAAATTCACAGAATTGATTATACGGCTAGTTTTGTAAACATTGTATAAAACGATAAGATCGTTGCATAGTACTTCTGTAACGAATTAGAAATTATTAATTTACAGGATGATTAATGCCAATTATACTGGTGGTATACCACTATCGCTAGATAAGGTAACTGTAGAATATTTCAAGTGTTTTACAAGGCCTTATGTATAAATACCTTCGTAAGGCCCTTGTCAAACAATAGGAAATACTACAGTTAGCCGTAAACATTTATTGATAATAATTTTCACATATTTCCTTTACCTACTTGTGCTGTGTGACTTCCACTAGTGCTAATAGGTGTTGATCGCTGGGTCAGTTGTATTAAACAGTTATTCCAAAATCGGAACTTTATTAAGAACCTGACAAGTTTCGTCCATCATTCCATACTAAATGCTTATCAACATAAAATATGTAGGAAGTATACCAAGCTTAATTCTTTCTAATTGGTCATTTATTACAGTTATATAGAGAGTGGAGCATTTTTTGTGTTTTATTTTACTTTTATTTATTAATGCTACTGTGAAAAACGTGTTTTTCAATTCTATTGTTAATGGCTCTACCATTTTGACCAATGTATCAGGCATTACAGTTGTTACAAAGAATTTTGTAAATACTATTTTTTTTTTTGGTACATGAAATTTGGGTTTCAATTTTGACAACAGGGAACTTAGATATTAAATATTACATGATTTTTTTTGAATATTTGTTTGATATTGTTGATATATTTGATATTTCTGGAAGGAAAATGTTGTTATAAAGTAGTTTAGACGAGATTTTTCTGTTTTTATGCCTAAACATCGTTACAGAGGAATTATTAAAAGTAAAAAATAATCAATAAAATCCTCACTCCCAATATGAATCTAGTGAATAGACAATTAATATTGAGCATAATAGACTCACCAATTATTTTATGTTGTTAAATATATACATTACCGTGTTGTACATTGATACTGGTCGCGTAACCGAAACCTTGGGTTCTTAATAAAATTTTGGTGGAACTCGCTGGTTTGTTTCATTGATACATTTTCGCGTTCAAGTAACATGTGTTTCAAATCACAAAAAGCTTTCTACATCATTTATTTATTTTTTTCGATGTTTTCTGTCACATCCGCAAACCTTTTGGAGAAACAAATAACAGAGTGCTCCTTTGAGGGTGCAGTTTTTTATATTACGACTTGTATAACTTTTAATATAAAATACATAGAGTTGTTTCTTTAACTTACAATTGGAGGACTACATGAAGTATTTTTTGTATTAGTTGTAGTTTAGTTTTGAACGTATGTATGTGTGTCTTGTATATTTTATTTTAACTAGAAGTTACCCTTAAAATATTGCAAACATTTATGCAATAGATGCACGTTCGCATAGAGAAATTGATTAAGGTTTTGTTGAAGGATGCAATATCATTAGAAACATTTTTCAGATCAGATTGCATATAGTTATTTTCATATTTGTCTTCTACATAACGTGCCTTATAAGGAAAAGCTCAAATTGCTATAGGTTATCTTTTCTAGTCTAGTTTAGTTCAAATGAAATTTCCTGATATAAAAAGAGACCTCTTTTAAAAATTATTTAACATTTGTTACGGTTTTCTTGTATTTTAGGGCACACAGGTATCTGGATTTAAACTGAATACAAATAACTTTTAGTTAAGTTAATTTAAAAAAATTTTAAATAAAAGATGTACCCACGTTCATATAACTGTTTCGATTAAATTATATATATATATATATGTATAAAGTATTTCAATGGATTCCATTGAAGAAGTTTAAAATTAAATGTTTTACAAGTTGAATTAGTTTTTTTTTAATTAATTCTATTTTTCGACGGGTTTAAAAGTTGCCCACATTTTTTGATATTTTTACTGAAGCGTATCAACCGTTTTATATACTCTGTAATTTTTAAAAATAAATTTGTATTTTAAACAATAAATTATCTATATTGAAGTACAATTAAGACGAAACATTATTTACAGCATATTGAAATAAACAGATTATGTTCTTCTAAAACAAATTATCCTTGTTAAATATAATGACGTTGATTTTTATAATGACAGCTGGAAAGTAACTATATCATATATATCGTTTACAAATTAGTTTCGTAAAAATTTTTCTACAAATTTAAGTAGAAAGACCTACAACGGGTGTAAATAATGTATAAAGTATATTTAGACAAACATGAATTAACTACTTACATAGGTGGTCAATTTAATTTTTACAATACAATCTGAAAATCATTAGAAATGGGCAATCTATACATGCTGAGTTGTTTTTATGACTCTTTTGCAAATAAAATAAAATTTATAATTAATTGTTGAACTGGTTGGATCCTTGTGAAACATTATTTTAATAATTGAAGGAATGAAAATCAGTTTTAAATGTTTCAAAATATTTTATTGTAAACTCTGCAATATTGTTTCGACATAACAATGTCTTTCTCAAGAGAAACAATATTGTAGAGTTTACAATAAAATATTTTAAAACTTTTAAAACTGATTTTCATTCCTTCAATTATTAAAATAAAATTGTTTGATTAAAAATATTACGTTTTGTCACACAAAAAATAACAATAAAATTTGCGAATTTGACGTAGTCTTGTCCTTTTTACGATATTGAGCATTTTAGATTGTTCATTGTAAACAATAATATATTATTTGAATTAAAATATTTAACAAAACTTTAATGTACTAACAATTGAAAATGAAAACTGCGCGCTATTTGAATAACGATAAAAGTTACCAGAAATGCAAAATTGATTGACAATCAGTTTCATATATGTTTTTATGAGATTGATAATTAAAAAGTTTATATGATAAATAAAAATCATGTCTATTGTAGTTAACAATTGATTTCGTTTTAATACGTAATTAAAAGTTGGCCAAAAGTCCTCTTTTAATATGAATTAATTGAGTATGTTAGTACTTACAACTAAAATTGAGTGTGTTGACAGTAAAAGTGCAGGGGGTTGATTGCAGGTCACTTTTTGCCACTTCCGTACTTCATATCATCAACGCACTGACTACGCGATTATTGAATGCAGAATAAGCAGTAGTTGTATGTTTGTTTGTTTGTTTGTAATACGATACAATACGTTTGAATAAGAAGAATTACAAAACGACGCCACGTCGCCGATGCTGCCGTTTTCCACGGCCTACTTGCTTGCTTGCTTTTCTCTTCACTTGTTGATTGCGATAGCCCGCTTTAACCTTATTCTTACTACCACCACCACCACCACCACTACTACCGCGACGACTATCGCCACCCCCGCAACGGTAACTTACACTCGCGAACGACACAACGTCAACCAATCCTCGAACGGTTCCAATTGCTCATTAATTGTATTAATTATAGGTACATATGTTATATGTTAGGTAACTAACTGTATAGGCAGTAAATGAAACAAAACATTACGACATCAATTTTTTTTGTTTTAATGGCATCACATAAAGATTGCGTCATTTTGAATAGGAAGACCGCCGTAAAATTTTGTGTATAAAATTGGGATCTCGTACAACTAACTAAAGGACAAAAAGAAATCTCATGTGAGTGTTTTTTCCTTTGAGAAATAGATCCCTTAATTTGGATGTGATATCCAATTTTAGAAACTCAAATTAGAAAAAGTACTGCTTTTACGTTTGTCCATCATTTTATGTTAGTTAAGATAAAAATTAAAAATATATTTTCCTTTTTGTTGAAAAGGTTTTTAATTGAAAAGAGTATCCAACATTAGTCGATCTTCCCATATTTACTTTACGATTCTGTGGCTTCCTCAGGTAGATGAAGTATACCTGTTAGGCACTTCATCATAATCCCCTAGAAGAAGTCACAGTGTGTGAAATAAGTACTGTGGTTAAGATAAGGTTGTATAACTAAAACTCCTGTCTGTTTAGTTTCTTATTATCCAATTGTAAAACGTAAAAATCCGTATTGGATTGTGGAAGGCATGGTTTGTTGAAGCTGATTCATAATAATAATCAGTTAAATAAAGACAACATATCAACAAATCAACAAATACTCTCACTACAATAGTTTCGTATCCAATTGGAAATTTTGGACTTATTTTGTTTGTTGTATTTGTTTAATTCCAGACTACAAAGTAAGTCTAGTTTTAAGTCCTTGTTCTAAAAATGTAGAATTTTATATTCGTTATCGAAATTATGATTATTATTGTTTAAATGTTCTGCATAAGTTGATAACTTTTTTTTATTAATATAGTTCCTGTGATGTTCTTTAATACGTGTTTTAAGTGAACGTCCTGACTGACCAATTTACACTTTTTTACTTTCTTGACAATTTAGTAATTACAGACCTGAATTTATATATGTTTGGGAGTTTTACATTTGCTATTGAACCTTGGCTCCCATACGCATTTTTAAAAAGGCCTAGGTAAATGACAAAACGTTTGAATTTATTAGGTATAAAGTAAGCTGTCGCTGCTTATTCGTACGTTTTAAAATTTGCCAAGTCATTTTCTAAAGCCTCGACGTATTAAAAAATTAAATGAAACGAGGCCATAATCATAAGATACAGTTCAGTACTAAACACCAAAATGTTGCATATATTTATACCTTATAAATTAGGATATTTTTCATTTATTAGAGGTCAGTTGTGACTGTTCATTTCTGTTTGTTTGTTTCATACAAATATAACATTTTATTTTTGGGGATTTCATGGATTAATTTAATAGAGCCTTTTGTGGTTTTGCTTTTTTTATGGAAAATTGTTCGCAGATGCCAGTGCAATTGTTGTTTTTTCTATTTCATACATGTGTTCTTTTAGTCTAGTAATCATGGATCTTCCTGTCTGTCCCATGTAAACTGCATCACAGTTATTACAATTTATTTTGTAAACTAGGTTTTTTTCCAATACACAATTTTGGTTTTATTATTTACCAACAGTTTCTGTGAAATTCATTTGTTATTTGCATGCAACGTGAATCAAATTTAGAAAGGTTATAACTGACTTTGTCACTCATACTTTTAAAATTAACGGAGACCTCTGTTGGAACTAGTTAGAACATATTCGGTGAATAATTCCATAAAATTTATTAAATTACTTTATACGTATTTCGGCAACTACGCCATCGACAGGAGTTTTAATAATAACTGAAAATAATACGGTTATAGAGGTATATATCTCATTAATTATTGGGTTTTACCCTTCATAAATATGTTTGGGTTTAATAGAGGTGACCAGCTTAAATATAACGTAAAGAATGTAATAGTTATTATAAAAGTTAGTCGAGTCGAAGTATTCTTAGCCCTTGCAAAGAACACTTTGCAAGCTATAGATTATCAAAAAACAATTCTAATTTTGCTGATCATCTATTAAAAGATAATCATTATTTTCTATTACTATTACTACTAGTAGGTACTCAATCTGTTTGAAGAAGCCAATGTTGACGAAGCATATATTACAAATAAAAAAGTAATGAAAATCTTAATGTGTTTACATATTAGTATTTATTACGGATTTTCATCAATTAAGATCGAAACAATTCAATATTTTAATAAACTCTGAGAATTTTTATCCAACGGGTGATTGTACTTGTTTCACCTTAAATTACAATGTTTCACCACGATTTCACCACAAAAAAGCATCGATTTTAAAAGTTCCATATACAACTCACATCATTTTCAACGCCTATTATTATCCCCAGAGCAAAATCCACGAGCTTTAGTTATAGTTACCGAAGCTTAACATACGAGGGTAAACCAAAGATAAACGTTAATTTTACTATTTAGCTTAGAACGTAATTCCGATCAACAGGTTTCTCGAGTGTTGCTTTATTTATGAGGAAAGGGAAACCGGCTTGGGTAGCACCTGCGCTCGGTTCTGTCCGCAGTACAGCCATGGCTGAGCTCAAAGTACCATCGTCTGTTGCACAACAATATCATGCAAATCATAAAGCTTTTAACTAATGAAGGCGTTAAATCATCGGAAATTTTCACTGGTTTGAAGGCACAGTTTGCACAGTTTGGGGATGCTACACTGCTACCCTGTATCAGAATCGAGTGTATACGTGAGTCAGAGAATAGAGAATTCAGAGATGGGCGAGAACGTGTCGAAAATGAAATGATTATATCATAAGAAGAACAAGTCTCACAAATGACAAATGACAACATCCGTGTTGTTAGAGAGCTTGTTGAAGGTGATCACCGATTAACTATTGAACAAGTCTCATCGGAAGTAGGTATCAGCTATGGGAGTGTTCAATCCATCATCACTGATGAATTAGCTTTAGAAAAATTAGTGCTCATTGGGTTTCAACGTTGTCGACCTTCGACGAAAATCAAAAACAGGTCAGGTCGGAGATCAGTGAAAGGCCTCTGAATCGATTTCGACAAGAACGGGAGCTTTTTGAGGCGTATGGCGTATTGTCATTTGTGATGAGACGTAAGTCCATCACACTTTATCACTACCGAATCAAAAATGGCGAGTAAGGAGTGGCGAAGAAAGGATGAAGGCTGCCCTTGTTGCGACTGTTTTCTTTGACTCAAGAGTTTGTTTGAGTTTTACTCATTGATTTTCTTCACGATCAACGAACAGTGAATGCGGCTAACTATTATGATTCTGAGTTGTTACAATCAACAAGAATCACGTATCGAAGCAAACGACGGGGTATGGCCGTTGGAGACATCATCCTCCTTCATGACAACGCCACACGCCAGGCCACACACCGCAGTTTTGCAGTTTTGACAAGAAATAAATTGGAAAAAATGGGCTGGGAAACCCGCGAACATCATTATAGCCCTGACTTCTCATTGCATTGACCTGTGATTAAAAGTGCTTGCAACTGTTTTCTTTGACTCAAGTGTTTGTTTGAGTTTTACTCATTGATTTTCTTCACGATCAACGAATGTGAATGCGGTTTACCATTCTGAGTTGTTACAGTCTATAGTCGACAAAAATCGCAAATCGAATCGAAGTAAACGACGGGGTACGCCTATTCGAGACGTCATCCTTCTTCATGACAACGCCAGGCCACAAACCGCAGTTTTTACCAGGAATAAATTGGAAGAAATGGGCTGGAAAACCCTGCAGCCACAATAATCCTCCCTGACTTGTCACCGTATGATTATTTCTTGTTCGCGCCCTTGAATGAGTCACTTGGAGGCAAAAGATTTGAAATAAAAGCAATGAAGAAGTAGGGGAGTATGTGCGCAATTGGTTTATAACTCGCCCTTAAACTTTTTATGAAGAAGGAAGAGCACGGAGGTGACTACATTAAAAAAAAATTAATGTTTAGTTTGTGTGTACCATTAATCAATAAATTTATTTTACAAAATTACCGTTTATATTTGACTTACCCTCGTATTTTTTTTTTTTGAAAAGAAGATCAGATGATCCTGTCACATTTTTTACTCGGTGGGTCAAATTTGCCGTAATGTCATTTATTGCCACTTAGTATTTTTTTCTATTGTGTTGACCAACATTTTCTATGATTCACTTAGAACAAAATATACGTTACTGAGAAAAGCATTCCAGTGTCTTCATTATTATACCACTTCATCAGCCTTATCGTGTAGGCACAAATGAAATAAATTGTTACCCATATTTGCTATTAGATATCTGAAAATTAATTATCGTAATAGAAAAAATATTTGACTGGTTTTTAGTATAACAAAGAGAGTAAAAGGTTAGCTGCTAGTGGTGTATTATACTCTTTCAGCTGCTTTCATCAACCCTTATTGTATTAGACGTTACAGCTGTAAAGGGTAACAATAAAAAGCCTGGTCTATTGATCTGATGCTGCTTGTTGTAAAAATTTAATTTGCTTGAATGTTTTATGTCTACTCTCCGTCAAAAACAATCAGAAGTTATTATTTTTTGTAATTCCGTTTCTTTTAAGTGTACAAGAAGTCATCAGCTGTAACAATAATTATTTATTTATGAAAGACATTTATTAAACATAAATTTACTACCTACGTTATATGTTTGCTGATTATTTCTTGTTTACAATTCTGCAATGTATTATTTCTTTTTAGATATAGGTAACGAGTGTATAAAATGTATTTTAAAGAAAGGAAACAATCTGATTCAGTGTGAAATTCTTAAATAAAGTTGCGGGCACAATTTTTGTTTAATGCATTATAAAACAAAAAATTATTGGTCACTATTCTGATTAAACTGCCAAACGTGGATCAACATTTTGAACATCGGTTTTTATGAGCATACTGTAAACAGCTCCGACATAACACACATCTTGCCATTAAACAGCGTTCAGTGAATAATTGCAAACAGCGTAGTGAACGCCATCTATATATACTTGGTACTTATTGAGGGACTCGCAAATTTTTAACTCGATTCTTTGATATCGTATCGACTTTGTCTTGTTAAAGGTGTAGATATTTGCATTATAAAACACGTATACCAAATAGGGAGGTACTGGAAAATAATTTTCTAATTTTCAAGTTTAATTTGTTGATAAACTTTTTAGAGTAGATTATAAACATATCCATAATGTTAAATAACAAACACAAGTTTCAAGAAGTTATTTATTGTTGAAAACACTACAATATTCAAATCACTGTGTGGTGAAACAATATTGTAATGTTTTCAACAATAAATAATTTTTTGAAACTTGTGTTTATTATTTAAGAGTAAATGCTGTTCGTGCTGTGAAGCATTTTAACTAATTTGGTATTACGAATATAAAAATGACTTGGATTTTTTTCACAAATTGTTTATTTCAGATTCCTGATGATGGGTTCGACTGTTATGCCATTTTTAAAGGATACAGAATATTTGTACTAAAGTTTGCAATTAATTAAGCTAGCTAGTATTTATAGTATGATAGACACTCGCTTTATTAAAACACTTTATACACAAAAAACTTAATTAACATATATTTAACATAAAGAGAACAGTTAGAGATAAAAAACACTCTATTTGTACATATATTCAGAGGTAACAAATGCATCCATACTAAACAATATATAATTGGCCATGAAACCGTTATTTACAAACAAAAAAAAAACAAAAATTTCAATTAATAAAAAAAGCAATATGTACATGTTTGTATAGGATGAGAGCTGAATGAGTAGAAAAAACTAACAAAGACTAACTTTTCCGCTGTTTATTCAAATTCTTTATAATTGTTTCGCCCAACATGGACATCTTCAGAAGACTTTATATGACTTCATATGTCTTCTGAAGATGAAAAAACACAAAACGTTTCAAGAAATATATTTAATACACGACAATTGTTTCACTTAACATAAGCTTCTTCAGGTGAAGATATCTTGTTGTCGTGTATTAAATATATTTCTTGAAACGTTTTGTGTTTTTCATTTTTTAAAATTATGAACCAGCTTCAACAATTACAGGCTTCTACAATCAGCAATTCTTCTGAAGATGCCCATGTTGGGCGAAACAATTGTAAATAATTTGAATAAACAGTGGAAAAGTTAGTTACATATTACGTTAGTTATGTTTTTCCATAAAGTAAAGGCAGAAACAATCATTTTTTTAAACTAACAAAGTCCACGTGGGACAATATGTACAATGTGTAAAGAGAAATAAACAATATTTGAATTAAGGAAAGTAGCTTACAGACACAAACAATATTGATGTCCGTGTAGGATGATACCTTAAAACATATGTACATACATCCTAATAATAATAATACCTATAGCTAATAGAAAAAGAGTCCAAATCTGCGCAATGCGCAAGCGTAAAAAGAACAATTGTGAGCAGTAGATGATACGCAAACGAGTGAGTACTTTTTAGGTTGACACAAGACTTACTGCAGGTGAGTAAGACTAGTGGGCACAACTTGATTCCCTCTTCCTTACCTGAGTAGGAGAAATGTCGGAACCATGCCTTTTATTTTTTGTTTTCATAGGCACCCGTCCTATTCACCCTGATTGGGCGCCTACCGACTAAAACTCCTCCCCTTCGAGCCGTTATAGGACCTATTCGTTCAGGTCCTCTTCAACCGTGTAATGTTGTAAATGTTTTTTATTTGTGATGTGTGTGGGTGTGAGTATGAGTGTGGGGGGTTATTTTAGGGAGTTGGGTAAGTTATCTAGGTTTTCGAGGAAGTCATCGGCGAGGTTGGAAGTGGTTGCCAGTAGTTTGGAGGGTGGAAAAGGGAGTTTGTTTTTGGATTTGGTGGTTACTTTACGGGGATTGTGGGATAGTGTTTTTGTTGTAATAGGGTTGATGTTATCGATGGCTCTTTTAATGAAGTTGGTCCGTAAGGTGTTTATGTGTGTAGGAATTGGTGTGATTTCTATGTTGTCGTATAATGTGTCGGAAAAGATCAATTTAGTCTCGCGATTTTATGTAAAATGCACCTTTCGGTTGTGAGTATTTTGTATGTATGCACTGGTGTGGGCTTTACATTTTTTTTTATTTACTTTTTAACCTCGAGAAGGGGAAATCTTCATAGACACCCCCGAAGGTGGGGGTAGTGTCGGATTCTTACCGACTAAAACCCCTCCTCGAGAAAGGAGTGCAACCCGAAGGTTTTCATTCCTGAGGTAGTTGGGAACGGGAAGTGAATTGCTTGCGGAGGTTAGGGGGATTGGGGAGAGGAGTGTAGGAATTGTCTAGTGACCCATCTCGAATGTTGGATGGGTGCTCGCGCTAAAGAGCGAAACTAGAGTTTGAGTGAGAGTAACGGCTCAGTGTAGAAGGTGGGAAGGCCTTCTGAAACGGTCGGTAGCTTTCGGGGCGAAGGTAGAAAGTGATAAGATGGATGGGTTTGGGTGGCCTGAGACTGAGGCCCGAAGATTTGCTGCAAATTTGTTTGCAGCATCGGTAAGTGAAGGGAGCCCGGTTTCTTTCAGAATTTGAGAAATTCTGACGAACCAGGGGTAGCCTAGTGCGGAGCGAAGGATCCGCATGTAAGTGCCTTGAAGGGTTTTAAGTCGACGGGGTTGGCAGCCCCAAATTGGGATGGCATAGGAGCATATGCTCCTGATGATTGCGTTGAACCCACGAATTTTGGGTTGGTCGGAGATGAACCTATTTTGGAAGAAGGGCTTGAGTGAAATAAAGGCGCCTAGGGCCTTTGCGCGGGTGGCTTGCATGTGTTTCCGCCATGTAAGTTTTCTGTCGAACACGACCCCGAGGTAGGTAATTGACTTGCTCCATTTGATGGGGTGGTTGTTTATAGTGATGGGCGGAGGGGTACGGTTCCTCCGGGAGAAGAAGATTGCTTCCGACTTGGCTTCGTTGATGGAAAGTTTCCATCTCTGATACCAGTTTAGGAGTAGGGGCAGAATGGGCCTTTACATCGGGGGTTTGCGTTTTTATACAGACCACCGTACTTCGGTGGGGGTGAAAAGGTAGGGTTGAAAGTGAGGGGCTAGTAGAAAGGGCGCAAACTGCAATGAAAAACTAATTTAAAAAAAAAGCTACCTTCCCGAAGGAGAACTAGGAAACTGATGCCAGAACTGGGTTCCGCGTGATTCGTTATGTGAGATTAAAAAATTTAATTATTAAACTAAAAATTTTACTGAGCGGACACGTGTTTCGCCCACTTCACACGTGGGCATTATCATCGCGAGACTTGGTAATGCCCACGTGTCCGCTCAGTAAAATTGTGTTAGTGATAATTGGGGTAAGAGAAAATTTGCCGAGTTTCGACCACATACAATGTATGTATGTTTTGATGAATGTCTTCATTCTGTTAATGATACCTAATTTTTTTTCAGCGTTGCACACTATCCTTTGTTAAGATAAAAATTAATTCTACAAGCAATATCTTCTCAAAATTACGTTTTGTTTCCCCTTTTTATATTCTTACGTTCACCTTATCACGAGTAAATTGAAGCAAATTTTTAATTAAAGAATAAAGTTGTACTAGGTACAGTTGGTGGAGTTGGGGTGTGATAACGGCAGATACCCTCAAGTTAAATCAGGAGATTTGGAGAAAATTACCACTGTATACATTTTAGGACAGACAACGAAGATAAAAAAATGTTAAGGAAGCTCTTGACAGATCTACAGAAGTAATAGTTTTAAAATGATCTCTGAAACTAAAAAATTCTCTAAAAATTACGTTTAATATCCGCGACAGTATATTTTCAGAGCAATGCAGGTCATTTTACTAGTAAATTTAGTGCATTTTTGACTAAGAACTAAATGTTCAAACACACAACTCTCAAATTTATAAGATCATTTCTTTAGGATGAAATCCATTATTCATTTAAACTAAAGATTCTATTAATTTCTATATAGATGAAGGATTTTGTAACAATATATACAGTGTGAGAAATTTCTGTCATTGCTAAAAAAACTACGATACACTTTTGATTAAAAAGTAACATAAAAAATTAATTAAGATAAAAGGTAAAAAGGTGATTAATAGGAAGGCTACTGTTGTATCGTCGTTTGTTTAATTTCATCTTTTGACTGCTATATTACCATTCTAATCAATACATTAGTCGTAGAGAAATATACTTATTAGTAAAAGAAGTAAAAATCAATCAGTATCAAATTTTGTTTGAAGATATGTGCTTGTGTTTCATGATATGGGTAATCTATTGAACTAAAATAGGATTATTCTTTTTCTATACATTATTTTGTTTTCTATTAACACGTTTTTAATTTTTGTTTGCAGGTTAGATAATCATTCACGCTTCCGAGCCATATGCAATTGCTTCAAACTTCCATAAGGTATGCTATTGACATTAATACCCTCTGAATAATAGATCCAATGTCTATTATTATCCAAATCAATCGGTTTAATTAAATCTATCCGTCCTGTTGATGGTGGTAATAGCCGTACAAGTATATGACAATAACACTACAATTACTCTACGGAACGAAGTCAAACTTGAACATTTATACCGGATTATAGATTTCTAAAACATGCGGATTATCCTTCTGAATTTGATACAGGAAATACATAGAATGCATCGACAGAAATTCAAATTGAAAATGTACTACAATAAGTACTTTAGAGTATTGTAATTACAAAGGATAATCGAGTTATGGAAAAATAATAGAAAATAAAACCATTACTATGGTAGTTGCCAATAACAATAATAGAAATACAATGAGCCATTTTGTGGTATTTTTTAATATGGTGGCAATGAAAAAATATTTAATATCATCGACATCACTATCATTATTATATAATAATGTGCTATTACGTATACGTATTTTATTGAGTTATATTCTCTCATGGAACAAAACCATAGAATTACTTAATTATTAAAACGACTAATCAAAGCATAGAACTGTGCCTTAGACTTACTTTCGTTATACAAGTTGTCATTTGTAGTATGTATATCAATAGAGGAAGCTTTTAATTGTTGTAACTTCATATTCACAAATTTAAATAAAACACCAAGTTTTATGTTACAAAGCGTTTATTGTATAACCACAATTATCATCGACATCACTATCATTATTATATAATAATGTGCTATTACGTATACGTATTTTATTGAGTTATATTCTCTTATGGAACAAAACCATAGAATTACTTAATTATTAAAACGACTAATCAAAGCATAGAACTGTGCCTTAGACTTACTTTCGTTATACAAGTTGTCATTTGTAGTATGTATATCAATAGAGGAAGCTTTTAATTGTTGTAACTTCATATTCACAAATTTAAATAAAACACCAAGTTTTATGTTACAAAGCGTTTATTGTATAACCACAATGATAATTTCGCCACACCGTGGCTTCTTGAGTCATTCTTCCACCTGAAGAAGCTACGGTGTGGCGAAATGATCATTGTGGTCAATAAATCATTTTGTAACTTGAAACTTTGTGTTTTATTTGTATTTGTGTATGTATAATTATTTATATTATTTATTATTTCATTCTTGACTAATATTTTTATACTATCATCATGTACAAAAATCAAACATCGTATCGTTTTGATACTGAGACCTTTCGACTTTAAAATACATACCCTGATAAAGCCTCACATCTAGAGGCGATACGTAATACACTAAAATATTTACAACCCTCTCTTTTTGCACATACGCATGTTATTTTAAAATAGTTCAGAAAGTATCTATTTTACATTTTCTATTCCGAAAGCATTTTTCAGAACAACTTTACTTTTATTATTTGAAATAGAAAATTGTTTCATATTTTGTATCGTCTATTCCAAACACATTTAAGCAACTATTTTTCACATTTCTGATTGCAATAGCGCTCATTTTCTGCTTCGCTCAAACATGTCCTCTCTAATGCGTTATCCATGACAGTTCCTAGCGTTTCAGGTTTCAACGCTCTTCAGCAACTAAGTGTTGAGGTTTATTGATATAAACTTTTCCTTGAAGTAGCTTCAAAGAGGGTAATCAGGAGTTGTCAAGTCTGATGACGAAATTATGTTTCACCTACGAGAAACTATTTTTGATCTAAAATTTATTTTAGGACTCGGATCGTAAGTCTTTTTATGTGGATATCGGTTTCCCCTTGTTGGACGGTTAATCTGGAATTACGGAGGTAAATGGTTTCGTAAGATGCTTCCTGCAACAGTTATTATATTCATATCATTGTCGTCTTCTAAAAAAATTAGTTTCGATCACTTTTTATGAAATAACCTAGCACAAGACGCATTCCTTTGGATTTTCAATCCCTAAATCTTACAGTTTTGTTTGTTGATGAAACTCTTCAAGTAAAACAGTAGTGAATAAACTTTCTGCTTATCTTCGTAATTCTTCAGTTCTCATTCTATATTTCAACCTTCAAGTACACAATGTAGCGCTAATTATTTATAAATCCTAGGACATGCTTAAGCAACATTTGGAAGATCTTCACCTATCCAAATCTCTTTCGTGTTGATGTAGTAGGGTTATCTTCAACACTTTGTCTTTGGTGTTTAGTCGAATATTTATCTATGGTCAATTTCCAAGGCATCTCTGTTGTAAATTTCGAAAATGGTTTATTTTTAACCGCTTCTTGAACCAAGACATCTCTGTTCAAGAATCTGTTATAAATTTCAAAAATAGTATATTTTTAACCGCTTTTTGACTTTTGGGACACCCACTATATTATTTTTGGTAACAGAGAAAATAAGTACAGGAGGATATTATAAAAATTTCCTTTATTTATTTATTGCTAACTTCGCTTTCCTAAACTAATATAATTGTAAGATAATCCAGTCGTTATAATGTCAGAATCCAGACGTTTTTGTAATCTGCTTCCTTGTAAGAAGTTTCTAAAAGTCTATTCAATTATTGTTAATATAAATCTGGTGTACATTTAAAGATTTTTTTATGAGACGATTGTTACAGGAAACGCTTTATTTTGTTTACATTCTATTTTTTCTTTGTATATTTCCAGAAATAGAAATAAAACTTTTTTAAACAATAGGGTCACTTATTTTTGTTTCGCACCTCGTAGAACGTTGTTGTCGTTATTGCATAATCAACCGTTTTATCTTTACTTTATCTTCCCTTTTATTCATAGTCGTATTTCTCTTGAATGAAATTATACAAGCAGATACAATTTTTGATGGTGCTATATAATATATTCTGAAGATAACTGAATATTTCATTATATTTATGGTCACCAGAAACGATACCTAATCATCAGTAAATGTAAAAAGCGTGCGTGGTTAATATTATAGGGAATGTATGACGTTAACTACTTCGCTTATTAATAATTAGATTGGTATAAACAGAAGTACAACAACACCTACACTATTATTAGTACCTACAAATGCCAACATTTTAATATAATATAAAAAAAGAAGTCGCACTAGTTATGTACAATACACGCGTCAGAAGTTATTGTTTTATTTACATATTACTTATCTAGTTATGTATTTACTAAAATAATGTTTCGATTATTGTTGATTGATGAATATTTTATAATTAAAGTTTGTGTTAATAATAAATGGTAAATATGTAGAAATAACAGGCGAGCTGAAAAGTTCGTAGGCTAGTATAGAAAAACTTATTCCTTTTGATAGACTTTGATTTTATTATTCAATATAGTTTCCTTCGAGGGCGATACAACGATTAACGATTATAGTGGTCATACAATTTTTCAATATCATTTTTATAATACAATTTGTCATTAGCCTCAAAATAGGTTTCAGTTTCGGCGATTACGATTACCTCTTCATCAGCGCGATATTTCTGTCCAGCGAGTATCCTCTTGAGGTCTGAGAACAGAAAAAAGTCGCTGGGGGCCAGATCTAGAGAGTACGGTGGATGCGGAAGCAATTCGAAGACCAATTCATGGAATTTTGCCATCGATTTAATTGATTTGTGAGACAATTGTTGCGACAAATATGTCATTATCAAGAGTATAATACAATGATATGTTTTTGAACTTCACAGACATGAAATCTGGATCCAGCTACCGAAAATGAAAACAATTTCGTTTATTTCTACATACTTACCATATTTAAACATAACACCTCCATAATTAGTTTTAATATTATATAAATGCGTCTGTTAACTTGGCGTTTCTTTACACGAGGACTTTACTTAATGTAGGAACGTGCGCGAAAATGGAAACTGGTTCCATCTATCGTACTTGTGCAGAGCAAAAACCAATCATCGATTTGTACTCTTGATAATGACATCTTTGTGGAAACAATTGCCAATTAATTTTATTAAATATTTCGTTGAAACAATTGTTTTCATTTCTCCTATCTTAATTTTACCGATATAATATACTTTTTTAATAGTTTCACTACTTTCTGTACAAAACTGTTTTCATTTAAGTTTACTGCCCGAACCAATTGTTCAAATTTTGACCACTGGCGATTTATAGTAAAATTAAATGTTCGAATTGATGCGTAAATATTTAGAATCGAGGTATGTTAAATGAATTTTTTATGACGTATGGGAAAATGAAAGAAAAATTATATTGACTTACTGAACTACAGAAATAGTCTTCGACCTTTCGCAATTTTGTTGTCGAAAATACGAAAAATAAATTTAACATGTTCACATACAATTCCCCTATGATTTTGGAAATTCTTTCTGTCGTAAGTCGAACACGAGGCTGACCTAACCAGAAGGGTCTAAATGCCTTTACGAGCATATAATCCCTGCTTTACAATTCCCTAAATTCATAACCGTCTAGTTCGTATATTCCCAAAAGATCAAAGAATGTTTCTGTATTTTACGATTATTTACATTTTATTTTCTATTCTGTTTTGCTGTACTGCAATTAGTGGATCTAGAAATTAATAATTTACGCAAAATTTATTTGATACGACCTTAGTGAATATCACAAACACAAAGAACACAATAAGTTGTAAACAAAGTTATTTTTAGTAGCCAAATAGCATTGAATGTAAGAGAAGGTTTACGAAGACATCTTGCTGGCTACTTAAAAAACTTCTAACTCGTTGTATTGGAGCTGTACAAGACAGGAAGTTAATTGCACCATTTATCAGAAAAAGCCGTTAAGGGTAATACGTACAAAAGAAACGCAGAGATATACATTTGTCTTAAAGGGAAGAAATGTCTACTTCATAAAGAATTCCAAGTTGGCAAGCAGTTGCGAAATGAATTGATGACATATTTAAGATTAAAAAATAAATAGGCTTTCACGGATATCGCATAATTTTTACTCATAATAAATCAGAACAAATATTGTGGCGATAACGAAATCGATTTTGCTAGCGGTGAAATTAAATTAAAAAAGAACGTGGCTTTCGGTTCGTTGTGCCTACTTGGTAGGACGCGTTCAAAATGTGAGATCTTTGATCTTAAAATTTAGACGAATAAGGATTTTAATTCCTTCTTTTTTTAATATTTTATTTTATTTATTTATTTATTTATTTATTTAAAGAATGTTACAGGCTTTGAGCTTTATTTACAACAATATATGAACATACAAAGTATAAAATTATATTCGAGTATAACAGAATTAAGGCGAATATCGTTAGAGGCGCTGTAGGTCTAAAAAATTAAATATATCATTAAGATAAATATGTGCAGAAAAAAAAGAACAAACTGTGAGCATATAATCTGCTCAAATAAATTAACAACTTAATTAATTTAATAATTTAATACCAGCTGATAACCAATATAGTAAATAGTGAATTTGAAATGATTTAAAGAACATAATCGTGCAACAATTTCTTAAATTTAGAAATAGGGAAACTGTGTATCCACTCATCCACGTTAACATTTAGTTTGTTGAATCCCGCGCTCAGCCTAGCAACAATCGATCGGTGAGATAAGTTATTAAAATTAGTTGAAGTGATGAATTTAGACTTGTTATCTCGCAGGTTGTTGCAAAACAGCATAATTAATTTCGAAACAGCCTAGTTATAACTAAACACCTCTTAATCTTAAAAGGACATGCGGGGAGAGACCCAAAATCGAATATATTTTCAGAGTTTTTTTTTTATAATAATATAAACCACAAACTGAACAGCTGGGAAAAAAAGATATCAAATCATTTATGCCATTGCTTTTTGGCAAATGTTTTCTTCAGGGTTTTACAAAAAAATAACATATTGGAATTTAAGTGATAATCATGTAATAGAAAGTATTTAATACAAATCAACAAAGATATCTGTAAATTCTCAGAATGATTAGGAATCTGTAGTTCTCAGGCTTTCACAGCCGGCGTATGTTAATGCAATGTATTCTTCCGGGCTGTTTTGCCGTAGTCCATGGAATTTTTCTTTTCCAGACGTTTCACCGTGCTTTTCTGACGGCATCTTCAGTGGTGACTTGGCAGGTTCTGGTCGGAACCATCATGAAGATGCCGTCAACAAAGCACGGCGAAACGTCTGACTAGGAAAACTCGTTTTAATTAAAAAAATGATAAGTGTGTTAAACATGCTGTCCACTCATGTTTACTTACAAGTGAATGTAAGTGAAAAAGAGACATGTATGATTGAGAAACAAAATGCGACGTTGCCAACATGTATACCCTAATTGAATAGTACCGTTAGAAAATATTTTCAATTAAACGTAATCATTGTTACACCTAATTATACTTTTTGGTGTTTCATTACCATCAGCTAATAATACTGTACACTGTAGTGCAAAGCCGAAGGGTAAGGCGGAGGCCCTTTTAAGCCTCCTTTTAGGGAGCGTGGTAGCCGGCGAGAGAAATATGAAACGGAAAAAATGAAGACAAAAGATTATCTTTGGAGTATTATTTGCCTAAATGAACTACAGAAAAACTTATACCTGGACAGATGGATCCGGAATCGAACCGATGTCCTCACGAATGCTCGGTTATTTTAAACATTTATCCTTATATAATTGATTGATTCTACTTGATGGAAATTCATTGTAAAATATATAAATAAAACAGTATTGCAATTTCCGCTGATTTTATTAGTTACGTGACATATGTTTCGCTACCTTTCTTTTGTCTTCATTTTGTCGGAAAAAGCTACAAAGTAGCGAAACATATGTCAAGTAACTAATAATATCAGTGGATATTACAATAGTGTTTTATTTATATATTTTATACTTAAACACAAACGCTGCCCCAGTTGCTTCTATTGGGCACATGGGTGAAAAAGTTCAATGCACAGGTATTTATGAATAGCATAACGTATTGTACATTTTTATGTAGACTTCGTCAGGTATTGTGCAGAGAGATCCTGTATCACTATGTTTAAAACTCATTTTTTTAAATATTTATTAACGGGAAAGAAGTTTTTATTTCTATAGGTACTACCTATACATGTATAGTAAATATGGCGTATAAAATGAGATATAACGTTAGGATTTGCAGTAAACTAACTTATATCCTTATAAAATGAGTTCACGGCCTCGATAGGAAATTTTTAATTTGTCCCTGCACAGTTTGCTCTTCTGTTATATCGGCAAACGCTGAAGGCTCTAAAACGAAGTATTATGTAAATTCTCTGTCGCCACTAAGCCACTTTATTTTCCAGATAAAAGAAGATTATCCATAATTTTTTATTTTACCTATATATCTACCTCTTAATAACCGGAAAATATTAGACCCTTTTAAATTCCTTTGATTAGAAAAACCAATTTCAAATAACGCCTAATCCTTTGTCAATTAAATTTATATCCTCAGCAGCACTAAATAAAAATAAACAGGTCAGGGTAAACAGTTATTTGTAATGACGGTAAACATCCTGTGGAAATAGTAACATTGAACGAGGGAGGAAGGAGGAATCTATTCCATTATCAAATTTACTGTTCGTTTTAAAATCAACAATAGCAATAAACTTCAAAAAATGCAGTATTACAACTTACCAATCAAAATTATTTCATATTTTATAATGATTATTATTCATTAAGTAGCGGTCTCCTTAAGGGGGTCACCCCCTGTCTTCTATGCTACCGCAAAATATTTTTAACCAATTTGTAAGAATATTGTACGGTTCTAATTATAATTTAGTAAATAACAGCTTTGCCGGGAAACGACACGTTTACGATGTTTTTAGTATAATTTCGAAACAGCCTAGTTAAAACATAATACATCTTAATATTTAAAGAACATACAGAGAGACCCAAAATCGAATATATGTATGCAATTGCTTTTTGGCAAATATTTTCTTCAAGGTTTTACAAAAAATAATATTTAATTAAGTAATTAAGTAATAATCATGTAATAGAAAGTATTTAATAAAAATCAACAAAGATATCTGTAAATTCTCAGAATGATTAGGAATCTGTAGTTCTCAGGCTTTCACGGCCGGCGTATGTTGGTGCAATGTATTCTTCTGGGCTGTTTTGCCGTAGTCAATGGAATTTTTCTATCGCAAAATATTTTTAACAAATTTGTAAGAATATTGTACGGTTCTAATTATAATTTAGTAAATAGCATCTTTACCGGGAAACGACACATTTACGATGTATTTAGTATTTGGAGAGGCAGGCACAGACAGGGTAGTTTCTGATTTTCTTAAATATCATGTGAATAAGCCACTCTCACCAAAAAATTCCAGATAAAACTTTTAAAATCTTAAAACGTTTTTCCACAACCATCTTTAAAATAAATTCCGGATATTTAGCTATGGCGTGGGTTCCACTTGACAAGTCGATAACCTTATTAGAAAAGGACCTTCTTTAATATTACTGAATCCCACATTAAGTAGAAAAATCTACAGGGAGTATTCATTACGTGGTCTATATTTATTCACGGTACGCTATTTAAAGGGCTGTCTTCAGGTAGGTTGTTCGGTGTTCTGTCAGACCTGTTTCGATATTCAGATACACGTCGGGTAATTTCGACAGAATACTGATCAAGAACATATTAGTATTTTAGTTAAATAAATATCATTGAAAAGGATGTCCAATTTACCATAGAAAAGTTCTTAGGTTTCCTTTCCATCTCCTCATTATACAGTAGGAAAAGGTACAGAAAGGGGTTTAAATATAAATATGAAATCAGCAGAAACAACTACTCCGAGGACTAATTACACTGTTGATTCCGATGGATTCTTAAACGAAGATATAACATATTAAAAAAAAGAAGGAATTAAAATCCTTATTCGTCTAAATATTAAGATAAAAGATCTCACATTTGGAGCGCGTCCTACCAAGTAGGCACAACGAACCGAAAGCCATATCCCACGACCGGTTGTAAAGGCCTGTAAAAGCCTTTCTGCCAGCGGCCACCTGATGAGACCCGATAGGTTGAAACCGGTCGTGGGATATGGCTTTCGGTTCGTTGTGCCTACTTGGTAGGACGCGTTTCAAATGTGACATCTTTGATCTTAATATTTAGACGAATAAGGATTGTAATTTCTTCTTTTCTTGAAAAGAAAAAAGTTCATTTTTTAAACCAATTGGAGAGTTTTGCTTTTGTTGAAAGGGGCTTCACTAAAGTAGTTTTTTTATGGAAAAGAACAATTATACTTTAAAAGCTACATTAACTAAATAAACATACATGATTCATTAATTTTTTATTTCGTAGAGTGAAATGTGTACTGAAATCCTTTTACCTCATTGAGTAAAAATGTAACAAAAAATATAGAAGGATCTTTGGACTTAACCTTTTAGTTATGAAATATTTAGAAAGTAATAGATACACACTTGGAGTATTCTCACAAAACACTTGTTTCAACTTTATGTACATTGTGCCTTGTTAGAGCATCTTAAGGAGCATTATACATTGTGTTTCATTCCTACCAGCACGAGTAGCTGGTGGGTGGGCAGTCCGTCCTACCTATGGGCAGGTGGTGGTTAGGGAGAGTAAGATGAGGCGGACAAAATAAAGACAGAAGACACGTGAAAGATTGTCTGTGGAATATTACTGCCCCAGCATTTGCCTAAGTGATCCAAGAAAACTACAAAAGTTACAAATAGTAATTTGCTTATAAAGAGGTGGCATCTTAAACTATTTTGGGATTTAGGAGGGGCCAAATTGTGATTGTCTGTTTGCAAGACTATTATTTTGTATAACGGCATTATGTATTTCTAATATTTCATAGCGACCTAATATTTCCCCCCCTGGCAGATGATATAACAATTTAATATTGTTTTTGGTACAAGTGTGATTATTATTTAATAAATGAGGCAAAAGTTCAGAGGGTTATTATGGGCCTTTTGGACTTTCCAATGCAAATAGTAGGACAGTTAGAATAGGTAATCTCATAAACACCAATTTGGTGTGTATTATTTGGAATCTTCTTTAATTTATCATTTACTAAAAATTTATGTATAGTAAAATTAATGAAATATGCAGCTTTTATGTTAAATTTCTGTAATTTGTCTTATGCTGGTACTAATTTTTCCATAAAAGGTGATTTTTTCCAAACACTACTATTAACGTCATTTCCAAATAGGCTGCCTTTGTTTTGGGTAAAATAAATTGTAAAAGTTTTTTTTAATTTTTTTGATTACATTTTGTTGATGACATTGGGGTTGTAGTTTTCTGTGGTTTTTATTAGTTTTAATTTGTTGATGTAATTTTCTTGATTTAAGGTTAAGTTAACTAATTTGTCTATCATTGCGTAAAAATCAGCTAATTTAATATTGGTAGAGTGGTTTGAACAGACTGGGATGAGATATTTGTTTTCCGAGTAGAAGCAACGCGTTCTATACGTTAATTTCTGAACTGCCTATGTAGAATACCTGAAAGCAAAATCCCGAATATGGTTTTTACTTAGTTCATTCAACAAAAGATTATACAAAACACTGTATCAAAACAGCCCGGAAGAACACATTGTATCAACATACGCCAGCTGTGAAAGCCTGAGAACTACAGATTCCTAATTATTTGCTGCATGACAATGCCCGTCCGCATGTAGCTGATCAAAAGAAAGATCTCATCATATCTTTTCACTGGGAAAGTCATGATCATCCTCCGTACAGCCCTGATCTGACACCCAGTGACTGCTATTTGTTCCTGCACTTGAAGAAACATCTGGGCAGTCAGCGTCTTCAAGACGATAACAAAGTCAAAACAGTTGTGATACAGTGGTTAACAGTTAACAAGTCAGGAGGCAGAATTATATGAGAAGGGTATTCAAAAACTGGTCACTCGTCAAACGTTATGACAAGCGCCTCAATATTGAAGGAAATTATGTAGAAAAGTAGATTAAGGTACAGGCTTTCATGTAAAAATAAAATTATTAAGATATCTTTGACGTTTTTTATTAATTTCAAAACGGTACTTATTTAAAAAACATGCCTCATATCTAAATGTCATTGGGGACAGGCTTTATCGAGTTTCTTCAATTAAAACTGTTTTAGGTATACAGTGATAATTATTGAATAAACAGGGTGAAATTAATGAGCGCCTACGCAATCCTATCGTGTAACCAATTCAGCACAATCTTGGTTTTTTGTTTCGTTAGGTAATTGAACTTCTTGATAAGGTATTTTCACTGACAATTCTTTATTTTTGGATGTGTTTAAAATTGGTTTCTGAAAAGATTTTTTTTGTCAGGTAAAAGTCGAGACCCTTTTGTAGTTGGTTTGTTGAGAAAATATTTAAAGAAGGGGTCGTAAAATCATTTTTATTCATTCAACCTTAACATAAACTGGTTTCACTTTTTAAAGGATTTGTTACCTTTGAGGACCACGGATGATTTTATTACAAGAAACGGTTTATTTTGCCTTCCTATTCTTCTATTTGTATAAAATCCAAACTACGGTAAACAATATCATCGTCCGAAAATAAGAAAAAATAAATAAATTTAAATAAATAAATAACAATTTTTTTAGTGCCACAGGAATACCTAGTATGTAGATAGGTATATCTATTTAAAGTGCCATTCTTATTTTCTACTACAAAAAATTGTAAAAGCGTTTTTAATAATTGGCCTTATTTCGTATCGCAAAGGAGAAAATTGTTTCTGAATTAGCGAACTTCAGTTAATAGTTAATCCTAATGCATCTGATACATTGCATGCATCAAAATTTAATAGCTTTAGGTCACGTTTAATTGGGTTACTTTTCACTTAAAATTTTAAATCAATATTAAAACTGTAACACTATTGCTGGGTCCTACATATATATTAGGTAATTAAAAAATTGGGAGACAATATACACTATCTTCCACTAAGGCCTTCTGCAGATTTCACTGCTTACTCTAGGATTTTATAATGTTTAACAAAGTTTAGAACTGTAGCTTCTTGCCCAACTGAATCTACGAAGCAGCCTATGCACACATGATACCAAATAAGCAGAGAAAGTTGTTTTTGACCACAGATTGATAGAAACGACTATATATGGATTGCGATTTCGAACTTTTGGTTGGTTCTCATCAACACGCGATAGACTGTTTTGATAAACTGAAGTTGCAAGATGATTAATATAAAGTAACTGTTAGTATATCGCCATCTGAAGGTATTTACTGCTTACTGTAAGATATCACTATGTTTGATGGTGTTAACCTGACTAAGTCTTTGTTATGTCTGTCACGCATTTTAAAACAAGCTCATTTATTTTGTTTACGACCAATAATTTACATTCGTTACAGATCATTTAAAATAGCTGTTACCCAAAATTCCTTTTTTTAATTTATTTTCTTGCACTTACTCTTTCCACTGCTCATAAATTTCCTATCAAACAGTTTCTAAATTTCTTATTTATTGACATATGATCCAAAATTCTTGCCTTCGACGACAGTTGAAATTTTCCTAGCACAAAATCTGCTAGTGTACATCCTTCTCTATCTATACAACCCTTTCTTTTTAAGGCACTAGCGAAAGCGGACCCTCCTTTAACCCCCACAAATCTAACTTAACCAATCATTTGTCAAATTAACTGTCTAAACCACACTTTCTTTTCCTTTCTATCTCAACAATTTAGATCTTTAAAAACAAAAATCGCAGTACCAAACAAGATTATTATCGAATCAATTTTCAATTTATATCAAACATACGCTTCACTCCTCCAATTTCAATTTTCTAACAATGTCAGAGTGAATAAATAGTTCTGTTTCGTTTTTAATAAAGTGTATATACTTTGTTACCACACAATAAACATTTTTATTGTATTTAGTTAGAATTTAAGTTGTACATATTAAAATTCAGGGTTATTCACCCTATACGGCACGGAATATTATGGTCAAAATACGAGACTTTCAAAAAGTTTAACTTTTGGATTATATGGGGGTCTATTATGGTTACTTTATAAAATTATTTTCATATTATATAGGGTGTTCCAAATGCCCTATATATTATTGCATTTTTGGATTTTCCGATAAAAATAAGGGTATGTTTTGATAAGGTTTATAATACCTAAATCGTAAGGTTTTTCAAATAATTTGAATTTTATCAAAATCTAACCTAATTTGCATGTTTCAAATACTTAAGAAGTATTTAAGTTATGTAAGCGAAATTTACAATGAAATGTAACAATAGATCATATTTTATATCCCAATTATAATAAAATCGGAACCGGTATACTTGGAAAATGGAAACGTACATCAAATAATACCACGATTCCACTACTTTTTAACTTAATGCCTTTGACTATAGTTATTGTTAGATTGTTGAATTTATTTATCAACTATTTTGATAGTTCATAAAAAAAACATTTTTGTGTTTCATTCCCACCTGCTACTTGCGCTGGTGGGCGGGCAGTCTCTCCAACCTACAGTGTAGTGCAAAGCCGGAGGGTAGGGCGTAAGGCCGTCTTCAGCCTCCTTTCAGGAATCGTGGGAATGGGTGTGTGGTGTGGTTAGGGAAAAAAAGATGAGACGGACGAAATGAAGACAGAAGAGTAATGAAAGGTTATCTGTGGAATATTACTGCCCCGGCATTTGCCTAAGTGATCCAAGGAAAACAGAAAAACTTGGACCAGAGCAGTCGCACCCGGGTTCGAACCGGTGACCTCCCGTATGCTAAGCAATGATCTAGAGCACTAGACCACGCCGCTCGGTGATAGTTCATATGTTGATGAATCAATTGCAGAAACAATTGATCGCATCAACTTATATGTTGGGTCTGATTCATGTAACTTACGTTTTAATTCATTTGAGCTATTTACTGTGTTCTGTAACACTGCAAAAGTTTCCAGTTGTCTACATTCTATTTCAAACATTTTAGCACTTGTTTCAAGCTTGTAAAGGGTATTTTTATTGCAGTACGTTAAGTTTTGCCAATTTTTTGGGTTTCTTAACTGTTTCAGTTTGGTTATATGTTAGTATTTTTGTTTTAGGTTAATCTACTGAATGTAAGACGACATTTTTAAAAGATGTGCTACTTTATGTATAAATTAAGTAACGTATTTTTGATTGGATTTTCCACGAGTTCCCTATTTGCTAATCTGTCAAAAATAACTAAAACATTTCTTTAAAACTTTGCTGTCCATTTAAATTTTGCTAAGTTTTCTGTATCAATCATTGTGTCATTTAAAACTAAATATAAAAGAAGGAAATTGTGTTTCAAACTTTCCTTCTGTTGAAAAAATAACCAACAGTATGTAGTAGCTTTAAAATAAACGAGAAAAAGTTATTTTAGACACAAATTATCTTTATGTACTACTTTAGCTTTAGTCGTTTTTCACGATTCTAATGTGGCGAAAATGAGAATTAATAAACTTCCGTTAAACTTTTACTTCAGTCAATGACTGATCTAGGATTAGGAATTTGGGGAGAGGGTTGTTTACACAATCAATTCCGTTTGAGAATAATATCAATGAAGTAACATTATGTAAATTGGTTTTCAGTGCCTGTCGTTAGGTAAATGTAATTTAGAGTGAAATTATTAATTTTTAGTGATTTATTGAAGTATATTAGTCAATATTGAGTCATCATGGTAATGAAAATTATATTAAATTTGTATTTTTTCATCACTTATTTTCATGACTGACGAGTTGGCAGAATCATAGCTAGGCAAAATCATCATCAAAATAGCTCCAAGCTCTAAGCTTAAAGCCCTTACTAAAAGTGCTCTAATCCTTGAAACTCCAACTATATTTTGCAATTCAAGAACCCTGAATTACCAATAACTTTGATAGGTAATTATGTTAAAAACTTCGAGTGCTTAAATTTAACCAATAGAGCTTCAAATACATCAAAAGGCTTTAAGTAGATCAAAAATATTAAAGCTTGTCATTAAATAAAGCACTCTCATCATTTATAAATTATATAATTGTAAAACAACGAGATTAAGACTACTGCGTCGCACATTGAATCAATTTTTATGACCAATTTATTGCGGTCGTTAGTATTTTAAGCTTGCGTCATCATTGTTAAATTAACCACCAAACAAATAAAAGGGTAGTTAACGGTTTATGTAAAATATAGCTACATAAAGCAGCTGCTTCAATTAAACGATTATTTTTTACGGCATTCCGAAAGATAATTGTCGTTTAGGATAATGTTTAATAAGAAAATATTGACTCATATAATTTAATGATCATGTTCAAATTAACAATAAAATAACTGTAACCTATAAAATGTAATTTTTTATTAGCTTGTTTTTTTTACTGCAATGTAAGAGCTACTATACGTTAATTAAGAAATGATATTTATTTTATAGAGTTAATTAATAATTCAATTTGTGAGTACATCTGCTATTGTCCGTTTCTCAAGAAAAGGCCGTTACAGTCGTTAAATTATAATTTATTTTTTCTTGGATTTTTAATTACTTAATAATGCCATTAAGTGTTTATCGAAACTGAAACGTTCCGTACCACGGTCAGAGGCTAACTGACGATGCCATCTGCTAAGCATGGCGAAACGTTTACTTGTAAACAAAGGACATGATAATAATACACGGAAATTCAATTAGTTTCGTTCAATATCAGCCCACCCATGAAAATTTACGAGTTAGAATGAGGGAAAGATGTTTCGCTCCCACCAACTACTCATACTGGTGGGCGGGAAGTTCATCCGATCTACACTGTAGTGCAAATCCTAAGGATAGGGCGGAAGGCTATGTTTATCTTTCTTTCAGGAATTGTAGGAATGGGTGGGTTGTAGTTAGGAAGAGAAATGGACGAATTAAAGACAGAAGAGAACTGACTGAAAGATTATCTGTGGAATAACGAACCACAGAAAACTGAACTAAAGCACGCAGATGACGAATCTAACCAGTAACTTCCTGAATGCTAAGCTATAAACCAAACCACTAGTAGTAATATCACTTCTTCTGAAAATGCTCTTGTAGGGTGAAAAAATTCTTAAGAGAATAAATATTTTAGGGGAAATTTATATATGTATATGGGTTCAAAATATAAATAGCAGCACTTGCATCATTCCTGACTAAAATTCAACTATATCTAAACCATAGCCAACGATCACTGGCTTCATCAAACATGATAAAATAGAAATAATTAACAAACAAAAACTATATGAATCTGATTAAAGATGTCACAATATTCGGTAATAACAATAGTAATAATAACAGAAGAAAATTTATGTTCCATAGTAAATATATCAAACCTATCAAAAAACTAATAATACAACTAGACTTTTAACCAGTTTAGTTCAACAATAAATATAAATTGTGTAATTTACTAGGTAACGCTAAACACAAAGACCACCACAAAATTCATAAATAAGGGGTTTACAAAATAAATTGTAATGACTACAAAAAGTTTAAATTGGTATGATTAAACAAGCATCAAATCGATTTAAAGAATATTTATACCATTTAAAAAGCAACCAGAGAAATAATCAACAGAAGCCGAATATCTTAAAAAATACAACACTAAAAACTCTTTAAATTGTGTTACTTCAGTTATAATAATCTTTGCAAATGTCTTTAGTGTTTTGTTTAAAATAATGTTAAATATGTTTTCCGAGTGTTTAAAGTTTACATCTATTAATATAATTCCAAAGTTATACAGATGCAATTGTCATTAATTAACAGTGGAAAAACGTAATTAACGACTTGATACATACAGAAAATCTTCTCATCTTTCTTGCTTAAGAAGACGTAATATCTCACTTATAGTAGTAAAAAATTAACAAAAATATTAACTTAGTGCCTAGCACTGAAGATGACCACATGGTGGTTGAAATGTATATTGGGTGGAATAAAATGCTCTTTATGAAGTTGTTGGCGTTTCTTTGAATTTCTATAATTAATACTAATGTAGTTTAATAAGTTTGTGTATAATATCTGTGCCATACATAGTAAGATGCTACAAAATCACCATTACTCATGTTAATTGTAAGAATTGATTTTTTCATTTTCATGTCGCAATCCGCTACAATGTAGACCATAGTGGTTACTTCTTCCGAAAAATAAATAACGATCGTGGAGCTTCCTATTCAGCAGTTGTTGTAGTCATAACTGCCTACGTTAAAAATAAAAAATTAGTGTGTTGGAGCTCATCCCTTAACTACTTCCTGCTTATTGTTTCTCTTGGACAATACATATTATAACTGTACTATAAACAAAACAACATCTTTTGTCATGAAACAAAAAAAGTTTTCAATAAAAGAAGGTAATAGAACCCTTTTTCGTCTAATTATAAAGGATCACAGATCCCACATTTGGAACGCGTCCTACACAGTAGGCACAGCGCCCACCTGATGAGACCGGTAGAATATGGCTTTCGGTGCGCTGTGCCTACTGTGTAGGAAGCGTTCCAAATGTGGGATCTGTGATCCTTTATAATTAGATGAAAATGGATTTTATTACCTTCTTTTTTGGATTATTATCTTCTTCTAATAATCGTTCGGAATCAACAGTGCAATTCAATTCCGGTAGGGTAGATTTGTAGTGAAGCTTTCCAATGTGTTGTAATTTTTGCCTGATCGAACCCCCATGAGATAGATAGTGACTTATTCACTTTATTGTAAGGTTATACCTGTTTGGAGATGAAGTCGTTGCTCGGCACTTGAAACATTTCGACTAATTAATTTAATATTAATAAAAAACCACTTGGTTTCTATTTCACTTATTTAATCAAAGGATCTAACAATTGTTTCAGCTTTTACAACATTTTCAAATAGTACAAAGTAAATATTAAAGATTAAAATTATGTTTAATGATATTTAAAGTATGCATTTCAATAAAGGTGAAATATCGAATTCAATTTGATCGTTTACAGCCTTCTGATTAAGTATATGAAACAGAAACCAAGTATTTTCTTGATTTATCTAAAATAATTAGATTATATACATTAATGCGATATTAATTATTGAATTAATTTATACCCACAATAGATTACCTCATACAATGAGGGAAAATTTTTTTGTTGCTGTTGTCACGCGCCCGCCTGGACTCCAACCCGGGATCTTTGCCTTTACGGGCCAATGCTTTTGCCACTAAGCTACGAGAGGTGACAACAGTAACAACGACGAACGTACTTACTAAGTCACAGAACGTCGGAATCAATGCACGTATATTATTATTAATCATTAATAATGAAAATTTTGAAAAATTTTTAGTAGGGGTAATTTTTTTTAAATACATTAATGCGATATTAATTATTGAATTAATTTATACCCACTACAGATTACCTCATACAGTGAGGGGAAATTTTCCCTCTCGTAGCTTAGTGGCAAACGCATTGGCGCGTAAAGCTAAAGATTCTGGGTTCGAGTCCCGGTGAGGGCGTGACAACAGTAATAAATTTTTTCCTCGTTGTATGAGATAATCTGTAGTGGGTATACATTTATTCAATAATTAATATCGTACTAATGTATTTAAAAAAAAGTATCCCTACTGAAAATTCTTCAAATATTTCATTATTAATAATTAGGGTTATAGTTATACTTGTGTTACATCTGCCTTCGAAGACCAGCTTGGGAAAATAATAACGCATATTTCACTTCAGCATTTCAGATTTTTTGTGTGGTCCTCATGAAGAATTCTAGGGGAAACCCCTATATCAGCGTGCCCTTATTTGACATTAAGCATACCTCTATAAATTCTATATTATTTTCGACTTTTAACTGTTTCAGGTTCTTTACAATGTCAGGGATCAAACTTGCTTTACTTTAGTAGTTATTACAGTCACTAGTATTTTTACTTTTTAGTTTGGTTGTTAACATTCACCTTGTGAAACATTATTGTAAGTGGATTGAATCGGCCGTTACATTGTGATAATTCATCTTAACTATAAATGAAAAAACACTACATTGTTTATTATCACTATATTTATTCACAAATCCTTTTGACTATAGTTTCGACAAATAGTTTGTCATTGTCAAACAAATGATTCAAATTTAACGAATAGAAACAGATGTGCAGTGGTGTTTATATATATTTTGGAAATACCATTAAGTATTAAATATACTGAATAATACTGAGTGGTACAAACCTACCTGGTTGTTTAACAGGTTATTTTCGGAAATTTTTGATGCTTTGTATACTTCTAAGGATTTTAAAGCCTTTATTTACATTAGGAATAATTTTATGATTTTCTGTAGTAGGAAACTGATTTCCTGTTTCTAAAACATGGTTTGCAAATTTGGAATTACCTTTTCTTAATCTAAATGATCGAAAGTTATCTTACGACTGGTTTCGACCTATAGGGTCTCATTAGGTGGGCGTTAGTAGAAAGACTTTTACAAGCTGTATAATAAATATAAATATGGAGTCAACAGCAACAACTACTCCGAGGGCTAATACTCCTACCGGCATTGAATTACACTGTTGATTCCGAACGATTATTAGACGAAGTTAACAATCCAAAAAAGGAGGTATTAAAATCTTTTTTCGTCTAATAACAAAAGATCACAGTCTATAAGCTAGAATGTACAGAATGTGATTGATTCCTTTTACTTAGGCCAAACTGGAAGGTCATTTAGAACTCGTCATAACGAACATTTTCGATCATTTAGATTAAGAAAAGATAATTCCAAATTTGCAAACCATTTCTTAGAAACAGACCATCAGCTTCCTACTATAGAAAATCTTAAACTTATTCATAATGTAAATAAAGGCTTTAAACTTAATATTTTAGAATCCTTAGAAGTATATAAAGCATCAAAAAATTCCGAAAATATCCTATTAAACGACCAGGTAGATTTGTACTGTACCACTCAGTATTATTCAGTACATTTAATAATTAATGTAATTTCCAAAATATATATAAACACCACTGTACATCTGTTTGTACTCGTTTAATTTGAATCACTTGTTTGACAATGACAAGCTATTTGTCGAAACTATAGTCAAAAGGATTTGTGAATAAATAATGTCATAATAAACAAAGTAGTGTTTTTTCATCTACAGTTTATTATTGCAAGTTTTTGTTATTTTTCCTGATTCTTGAATAATTATTGAAATCGTCTGTCATCGCTCAATCGTGATGTAATGCATATTTTTTTAGATAAGTAGTACCTAGGCGAAGTAGGATTATTTAGTTATTTACCTCTTAGATACCAATGAAATTAAAAAGTATATTGATTAATAAAGTTGTTTTTCTTTGGGATTATGGTGGTAAATATTTCCTAGCTTTACTGATTCAATATCTCGAAAATAAAAAATTGTAAAGGACTTGATATCCTGTAAATCTACTTGTCTTATTTCAATTTCACGCCTTTTCGTTCTTTAAAAGACTTATAATTAAATTTTAATTCGGTCGAGCTTGACTCTTTCCAAAAAGTCTTTTCAAAAATGAGAAAGGTTTAGAATGACAATGGAGGGAGGATATTGCTGTTCTAATTTAACTTTGACGAAGATCATAGGGTGCCAACACAGTTTTTTGTGAAACAACATATACTCGGGAAGTTCTTTGGATTAGTTTAATAAAGTAATTTTGATAAATTAAATGTCTCGTTTAAGTCTCTTAATAATTAAAATCAGCCTACGTACAGAACTTGTTCAATTCTTAGATTATTGTTAACTTTGTTCACTAAGTAATTACGTACATATATTATTTGCGATATTAAATTATGTCACCTATCGTGTCACCTTTGCCCATTTTACATCCTCACCTTTTAATTAAAGTATAAAACTTTTGTTGTGTAAAGGATGGATATCTTGGGTAGATATATGACCGAAGAGATCTGAAAGATTCTATAAGATAATATTTCCATTAGTGTTATTACGACGTAGACCATTTTATTAAAAGCAGAAGCCTAATTTGAATTTATAAGAACACCTACTGTGCTAATATATCTAATTTAATCTAAAAATATCAGTTGAAAATGTCACATCTTTTTGAGACGTTTCAATTAACAATTTCGTTTATAAAATCTGCTTCAAATAAATATTTTTGGATGTAACTTAAATTTACTTGTTTACTTGTTACTGATGACAATATTGCCTCCAAAATTATTACTTAATTATGTAATTATGTAGTTAAGTAAAACCTAGTAGATTTATTAAACAACAGTACTCTAATAACATTTTTCAAGTTTGAATTAAATTTTAATAAATTTTTACTATTTTGACGACGAGTTAAATTTTTCTATAAGTCTTGAAGATTCATTGTTGATTTCCGTGGACTTTCTTAATTTAATGTATACACTTACCAAGCTGTTAGCAGCTTTATGTGTATTTCTCTAACAAAGCTTTAATTTAGGCGTACTTGTTTTTATGGTAGTAGATTTCTTTTTAATGAGCTGAGGCGTTATCAACATGCAAAGTAAAATATTCCATTGATTGAAGCAATGAAGAAATCGGATGGAAATCACTGGTGATGTGTTAATTTAACATTTAAATTCAGAAAAGATCTTTAGAAAATCATTTAGAAACCATTCTCGTTTTCGGAACTCTTTATTTATTCATTCATTTAAAATAACTACACGCCTGTTAAGTGTACTAGAAATTTTCACTACACTTGCGACTTGATTTTAATATAGTTCTTTATAGCACTGTAAAATTTTTATTGACATTTATGTAGTCGCGCTAAGATAGTGTACCGATGATGCCTCTTTAAGGTATTGTTTGTCGGGGGTCGCTTGGCATATGAGACATTAGTCAACAAAACATCTAATTTCCTTTTTCATAACGTATATTTATAAACAACTAATTAACTAAATAACTAAATAAGTATATGAAATATTAAAAAAGTGAATAGATTGGACCTTTACTTGATGAAAATGTAACATAATGAATAAAATAAAGGTATTGATTTTCACAATTTTACTCACACAAGTGACGATTGTTTCGCTAATAATATTAGCTTCTTCAGACAGGGAGTATTTACTGCTAAAGATATTACTTATATACTAAGATGGTAATATATTATAATAAATTTAATAGGGAGGAATTATTGCATTCTGTTTGGTCGTTCATTAAAATATCTAGTTCTTTGTAATTATTAATTTCCAAAGCTACTAATAGTGTTAATTTAATTCCCTTTCTATATGTAAAATGTCCAATTTATCATTAAATTGATGTCCCTCTATAGTAACATGGTTGGCATAAGTAGAATCTGTATTATTTTTTGTATGACTAATTTATGTTCAGAAAAACGTCTTTTGAAGCTTCTCCCTGTTTTTCCTATGTAAATTTTTTGGCAAGACCCACATGTTAACTTATAAACTCCTGATTGGTTTTCTTTTATAACTTTATATTTATTATTTTTTATAATACTGCCTAATGAGGAATTCGTTTTTAATGTAATGTTCAGACCGCATTAATGTAAATAATTGACTATTTTATTCGTAAATGGTCCAAGATATGTAATACAATCGTATTTAGTTTCTTTGTTTATTGCAAACGGATAGATTAATTGTAGTGCTATTTTTTGTTGTTTTTTGTTTATTATATTTTCAATTAATTTTGGATTCTCCTCATCTATAGTGAATTTTATGTAAGGGTGTAAGTTATTAATGAATTTCAAGAAATTGTCTAATTGCCTAATTATCTATAACTAGATATTTTAATGAACGACCAAACAGACTGCAATAATTCCCCTCTCTTAAATTTATTATAAAGACCATCTTAGTATATAAGTACTTTTATTGTTAAATATCTTTAGTAGTAAATACTCCCTGTCTGAAGAAGCTAAAATTATTAGCGAAACGATCGTAACATGTGTGAATAAAATTGTGAAAATCAATACCTTTGTTTTATTCATGAAATGTTAAAAGTTGAGAGCCAAGAATGTACAATAATAAATATAGTAAAATTTTCAGTAACGTTTCCGTGTTTCGGAAATTAACCCGAATCTATCTTTGAATAAACGAAGAAAGTTATATGATTTTCTAAATTATAAGTACCATGTGACAATAGGCCAGGTAGTAAATAAATCTGTTGCCAATGTATCGTCCTTTCTGTTGGTTCGTGTCGAATTTCTTTATCTTTTTTAAATGGGGACTACAAACTGAAATTAAATAAATATTTAATGTCTTGCAAATTTTGGTAACTTAATTTTTGAGGATCATCATCATCATTTTTGAGCGTTTGCTATCAGTAAATTTCAAAAATTTATTTATTTGTTTATTTATTGATTACTTTGAATTAATATTAGCTTGGCCAACTGTATACAACATTTATTATATATTTGATTCTAGAACAAATCAAAATTCATTTAGGTACGTATTGACATTCGATTAAATAATTCTATGTACAACATTATCTAAATAGAAATTCTATAGATTACTATTATGAGGATTAATTACAATTTATTTATTATTATACTTCATCTTCATCACTAACATCTGACATGCAAGACAACTGTTCACTCCACCACTCGCGAATCTCGTTTGTGGTATTGGATAATTTTGGGACGCTTGCTTTGCTATTTGCTATGTTGTCCCTAAGCACTTTATTTACCTCAACAGCTTCGTTAACATGGGGTAAATTTTTGCTGACTGGCGGAGGAACTAAAAATTATAAAAAGAAATGTTATTACAAAAAGCAAACTGAAGAAGTTACTACTGTAGATGGTATTCAGATCAATTTAGGAAAGCGATATCCGAAATAAATTATTAAAATCAAAACTAGGCTCCCCAAATTTAAAATCTAAAGATACTGCTATGGTGGACAGAGCTCTTCGTACCTCGCGTCTACCACTAATATAAATTAGTAAAGAACGTAATGAGCGTAATCGTTCAACAATTTAATGTGTAACATATTCATAGGCTACCGTTGTATATGAAGTATTCATTTTAAAAATATTTTGTTTTTACCTGTAGGTTTACTGCAAACGTTTTTCTTCTTCGTTGTTACTTCTTTCTTTTCTATTCGTGTAGATGGATCTGACAAAGTGGGAGCTAAATATTTCCTTCCACCTGGCGTACTACTAAAACTGTCAGATCTTGGAACGACAGCAGTCTTCGGTTTCTTTACTTCTTCTTCCTGAAAATAAAAACATACGTTCATTTCTTCATAAATTTCGCGGAATTGTACTTATCCTTACTTTAACTTCTTTTTTGGCTTCAACTTCCGGACTGGAATTCTTAATTTCTTCTGGTACTTCTAGAGGAAACTGAACTGCTTCATTTGTGGCTCTTAAACCGGCAATTAAACTGTTCTGTTGCTTCTAGAATAGAGTACATTAATGTGATTTAATTATTTCTTTAAATTAAGTTTTATCCACTACAGACACCTCAAATTATTAAGGTAGAATGAAGACTTTTGTTTTGCACTTTATGTTTAAGGAAACTCAAATAATCTTGTAGGTTTAAAGACTCGGTAGTCGGAAATTTATGAAACATAATGAAAATAATACTGAGAACAAAAACTAGCTTTTATATGTTTCAAAAAAGTTTATTATTAATTCTACAATTATTTCGGCATATGATACCTTTATCAGGAGTACTACTATAATGCTGAAGTTCGACAGTTCGTAACCGTCTTAAATAGTATAGTGTAGTTCTTAGGCTTTCACGGCCGGCGTCTATCGATGTGGTGATGTTGTCTTTCTTCGGGTGTACAGGCCGTCGTCAGTTGGAATTGCTTCCTAACGTTTCGCTAGCACGAGTGGCGAGCTTCTTCAGAGGTCTATCCATTTTTGCTGTTGGTTGTAGACTGTTCCTTTCTCCTACGCAGATGGTATTTATGCCTGTGGGTAGGGGGCGGAGCTTGTTCCGCTCCAGTAGATTTTGATGTGTCGATTGGTATGGTTCGTGCGTTCCTAAGAATTGGGTTCCAGATCTGATTCAGTCTAAGGGTCTCCTCCTTCCTGTTGAAATTATCCGGGTGTTTGTGGATTTCTATGGCTTCTCTGGTCAGTCTGTTGTAATAGCCGTTGACTGATGCCAGCAAGGTGCAGCTTTCAAAGAATATTTTGTGTTCTCCGTCGTTCAGTGTGTGTTCGGCTACTGCTGATTTCTCAGTCTGTCCTAGTCGGCAGCTGGCTTTATGCTCTTTGAGTCTTGTTCCTATATATCTTTTAATAGTTCCAATGTATACCTTGCCACAGGAACAGGGTATGCGGTAGACTCCTGAATTTGAAAGTGCGTCCCTCCTGTCCTTCGCTGATCTGAAGGTTTGCTGGATTTTCTTTGTCGGCTTGAAAATAGTTCCAATGTCGTGCTTCTGCAGAGTTCTGAAGAAGCCATAGAAATCCAAAAATATCCGGATAATTTCAACAGGAAGGAGGAGACCCTTAGACTGAATCAGATCTGGAATCCAATTCTTAGGAACGCACGAACCATACCAGTCGACACATCAAAATCTACTGAAGCGGAACAAGCTCCGCCCCCTACCCACAGGCATAAATACCATCTGCGTAGGAGAAAGGAACAGTCTACAACCAACAGCGAAAATGGATAGACCTCTGAAGAAGCTCGCCACTCGTGCTAGCGAAACGTTAGGAAGCAATTCCAACCGACGACGGCCTGTACACCCGAAGAAAGACAACATCAGTTCGTCAACGGGCCGCGAAAGCCTTAATCAATCTATCGATGTGGTGTTGTATTCCGGGCTATTTGGCCGTGGTCCGTGGAATTTGATTCTTCCAGACGTTTCGCCGAACTTCGCTGAGTCAGTTACGACTCAGCACAGTCACCACTGAAGATGCCGTCAGCGAAGATCGGCGAAACGTCTGGAAGAATCAAATTCCTCGGACCACGGCCAAATAGCCCGGAATACAACACCACATCGTCTTAAATAGTGACAACTTTTGTTTACAACTACATATAGGTTGAGACGTTTACCCTTTTTCTCTGAATGTAAAAATTTAATATTATCCACATCAACTTTATGATGATTTTCAACACAATGAGCACTTAAATCTGTCTGACATATATAGTAAGCACTACAATTTAAATAGTTTAATTTATATACCCCACTTTTATTATTGATGGGTTGTTTTTGTTTATTGTTAACAAGAAGCTTTGATACATTACATTTATTGACCGACATTATTTTTTGCCCTAACTGGTTTAATGAATTAGAAATAGAACGAGCTTTTGTAAAAAAGGATAACATCACCAATCTACAGTCAAATTTTCATAAAAACTTATTAATAGACACCTTTTTAGGCTTTACCATTAGTAGTAATTCCTCAGAACAATAAGTTCAGTTATATATATACATTTTAATTATGTATTGTACTGTATTAATATGTAGTTGTAAACAAAAGTTGTCACTATTTGAGACGGTTACGAACTGTCGAACCTCAGTATTATAGTAGTACTCTTGATAAAGGCATTATATGCCGAAACAATTGTAGAGTTAGTAATAAACTTTTTTGAAAACATAAAAGCTACTTTCTGTTCTCAGTATTAATCTTGTAGGTATCTATTCATTTTTGAATACTTCTACTTATTAGTAACTCCCCACTGTTAAACTTAAAACTTCCCACCCCTTGAATATTTCTACCTACCCAACAACTAGTATATAAGCCGCTATTGTTAATAAATCTGTATAATTTCTTCATCCACCTGATGAAGCCACTGTGTGGCGAAACTATAGTCGTGGTATTTATCAAATAAACTTTGAAACTCAAAAAAGTGTGTCTTTTATTTATTTTATTAATATGGAGTTTCAACACGTATCAGCCTCTACTATTCGAAATTTCTACTTACACTTTTAGACCTTATTTTTTTGAGACAGCCCTCCAACCATGTCCTAATAGTTTGTTTGGCAACTTCTTCTTCGATAATGTACTCGAATTCTTCTCTAGCTAATAACTCTTCAAGTTGTAAAGCTTTTCTTATATCCACCGATCGGTACGACAACATGCTAAATACCAAACATGTTCAAAAATTTGGAAAACTATTATAAATAATTTTATGTACACATAAAATTAGAAATTTCACTGTGAATCACTGACAATATGGAGAATCATTCCCACAACAATTCGGCCTACATGCATGTCCTTCATTTAAATATTTGAATAATAATGTCTTACTTGATGACATCGTGGAATGTCACATCCTCTCCATTATGCAGTCTTTCTAATTCATAGCACATATGTTTAAATAAAAGTCTATCTTTCTGGGGGTCAACTTCCAATCTTCCTTTAAGTAGTCGCAAAATAAATTTTACCTAAACATCCAAGAAAACGCGACTTGTAAAAATAGTTTTTCTAAGATATTCAACTTAACAAACCCTTCGAACAGGTATGACACCTCTTTGGTGGATGTCTACAATATTCCATGTGTTTTGAAAGTTGCGAATATCAGCGTAGGATAATAAAGCATCTTCCTCATTCGAGTAGAATAAAGAGAAGTTCTCCATGATTATAGCTAAGAGGTTGTGATTTTGTAGAGACATATTCGTGTATTACAAAAAAAAAAAACAACAACAAGAAGAAAAATATGGATAAGTGCGAGTGAGGATTCCATATCACATTAATTTAATATAGTAGAATATTTCATTATTAAAGTCCTCAAAAATACATATTCTGACCACTATCCCTGATGTGTCAACAATATAACTGCCGCTATTGCTATCGCTATTGTTGCTTGTTCTCTCTTACTCTCATGTCAGTAATGATATGTTTCGAAATGTTCTCAAGTGTCAAGCTATATTGACACAAACAATAACTAATGTTCAATGTGCTTCCAACCGCAACGATCAAAGCAACCCAATGATAGGTTCCGCCACTTTGTTGACCAACCAATCCGAACTAACCTGTGACTCCTAATCTAATAAAGGGAGATTGATATGAGTAGTGCGATGGTATGGATGTAATTAGTGGTTTTTGAATTTTTTCCTTTTCTTAAGATATGGAACCTTGTTTCGTGTAGAATTTCAAACTTCTAGGTCAAGAATGAGTACCATACAGATTTTTATTATGAGGAAGTTGTAGGCAAGGGTGCATCCAGAACTTTGTATTATACATATTTTGAGTGATTGAGCATTGGGCACAGGTACTTGCATTTTTTTTCAGTTCGATATATATGAAAATTATTATTATTTAATTATTACACTAGACAACTTTCTCATTAAGCGTAAGAAGCACATCCTGTACCAAGGCGAAGAAGAAAATGAAAATAAACTTGAATGTTCATCCCAGGGAAGGCAGGATATTACTAATATTAGAGTCATTACAACTGGATTTAACGATGAGGTCACACGTATCGATAGATTCTCCAAAAACAATTGATAGTTTCGACGTTGGATGTTTTATTTCGCATCAAGACATGACGATTACCGATGATGGCAAACATAAAATTCTATGCAAAGCAAAGCAACAAAAAATGTCGCAAATTACTTGAGTAAACTCGACAACGAAAATGAAGGAATAGTATTGTGATTATTCAAGATGGAGGTAGATGTTTGGAAAACGAAATGGAGTAATGACTCTAACCCAGCTTATTCGTTGATGTCTACGTACAATCAATGCGATGAAGGAGTATTTTCAAAAATGAAAAAGGCGTTTTCAATTGCATTAATTTTATCCACAAGCGTGGCTACCGGCGAACACAGCTTCTTTACACTGAGATGATTGAGAACATGGATTCGTCCCACCATGGCGCAAGATCGTCTGGTTGGACTGGCGCTCATTCATACTCATAGAAATATGGTGTCACTCGAATTGAGTACAGAGCGTAAGCAGGTAAACAAGTAATTATTGAGGGTTTGTTTATCAAGAAAGGAATTGAGCACAGGGATCATACAGGTATCAAATAAAAATACCGATGATTAGAACAACATTAGCGTTGTAATGTTGCCAAATATAAATAATTTGTAAGAGGCGGGAGAAATTAATAAAAAAAGGGACTAGTTATCATTGTTTTGTACAATAAATAACATGTCTTCAATGAATTTTGAAACTATTTTCAGTGAACGAGGTAAACCTCTATTAATTTTTGAAAATTAATTATCTCGTTGATACGTATATAGACGACTTTACAACCTTTCCTCCCAGAATTTGGGCCGAACAGTCTTCTAGTGTCTCTAGAACAACCAACAGTTCCAACAACCAACACCTACCTACTGCTTCAAAAAGTACTCAAATCCCTACAGATATTTTAAAAGAAAGCTGGCAACATGGCTTATGCACCCGAAGGTGTTTATTTAATTTAATAAAATCTTTGTGCTCAATTCAGGCATCCGTTTGTGCTCAGTTCATGCTTATTAATCGTTTCTGTGCTCAATTCAAGTGCACCGAGAAATATACGTAGATATATCAGTGGATAGTGTCATCGAAAAAATAATCGAAAATTAGGTTTTATTTTATAGTTTTACGCCTGTATCTTGTTTGAATTTTTATTTTAAAACATTTAGCAATAAACGCTTTTTGAAAATGAACAAATAAATAAATAATTCTCACCCACTAGTAGATTTAAGACAATGTAAGTAATGATTACGTAAAATGTGCAGAAATAGACCAGTGCACCAGTGAAATTTCCACAGTCAGTCTGCCAGTAGTTTTCAGCAGGTGTACAATATGGCGGCTGTATCATACAATCATGCATAATTTTATTCCAATCTTCCCCCGTAACAATTCGGAACAACATGGCGACCCCTGTTACAGGAGACTCAAAGTTTGCTCTCCTACAAAGTGAACAAAAAAAAATACTGTAGGAATGCAAGTGTGAGTATAGAAATTACTCAAGCAAAAAGGGTTGCGAATGCATGTGTGTGGTCCAGAGTAATCGATGGAGTCGTAGTGGTAGTGAGTGGGGAACGTGATCGAACGTGTTTCATCTGTATTGTGTGTTTCAATTCATTTATTACTGTATTTTGTTTGTTTTTGTTTGTTAATTCTGTATTTATTGTATTAATAATAAATTTGGTATCTAATTCGTAATAAGTAACTTTTATGGTTAGGATCGTTAGCAGGTACAGGAAGCAGTTTGTTCAGATTTCCTAACTGAAAAATGTTCAAAACTGTTGTTGAGCTACCGTCTGTTACTTTTCAAAAAATCTACCTACTTTAAGGATGTTTGGGATTATATCTGACGTTTTCGGACTGGAGTGCAGGCGTTTGGCGTTTCTGTTTTGTTTTAACTTGTATGACGAGGGGTAGCGGAGGAAGGTTCAAGGAGGGTGCAGGCAATAGGCAAAATAGTTCGAACAGAATCAGAGAGAACTGTTTTTATCTTCAAAACGAGTAGGTGCTCTCGTGTGGGGTACATTTATTCAGTTTGAATAAGTTTTAAAAGGTAATAAAGGAAATCTGCACATAGGTTAAGGTTATAGTAAATCTCTTATACATAGTGTTATGTTCTAATAAAACGTTAAATAAAGCAAGAGTAATCATTTTGGTTCTACAAAGTCTATTGCTTCATTCTGAGTATATACGAGATGATATGTAGCGAATATTAGCTCGGTAATATCGAGTTAGTTTATATTTTTTATAGAAAAAATATTTATTTACCTTCCAATTCCTTCTCCGTATTTGACAGTACCAAAAAGAATAGTACCTGCTAGGGCATAGAAAAATACGAGAAGAAACATTCCGAAAATAATGAAGAAACTTTTACAGACTGAAACACCAACAGTCAGCATCAACATTTTCAAAGTAGCATGTTTTCCAGTGATGGTAAAGAACCGTAGAATCACAACCATAAATCCAATAAAATACGACAATTCATTCTATAATAAATTATAAATCTTCAGTATATAAATAAAATGTAAAATAATAATCAATTTTACTTGGATATTAGAAAGCATTTTCAAGTAATAATAGTTCAAATTTGAAAATTAATCATTTAATTTTTAAAATATATAATAATTTAAAAAAGTAACAATACAAGAAGCAGATCAACAGTAACATTTTTCTTACTTTATTCGGGTACTACAGTACTGATGGACCCTCCCAAACGTTCAGTACGTTTACTAGAATGTTCTAAAAACGTTTTAGGAGTTTGGTAGAGATATAATGTGAATTATAAGTAAACATGAGACTACCCTTTTAGAAAAAATACCCAATTGTAAATTTAATTGAAGCTTATAGTGACAAATGCAAATCTGTACCAAGACAGATGGACGTGGAATGAAACCGGTGTGAGCGGATTGTTCCACACTTCCACACTGTGGTGCAAAATGATAGCGGAAGGTCCTCTTCAGCCTTCTTTAGGAATCATTGGAATAGTGGGGGTGGGACGGTGGTAGTGATTAGAGAGAAAATGACGAGAGAGGCAATATAAAGGCAATAGAAGAGACAAAGATTATTTTTCCTATCGGATTGAGAGTTTTTTTATGTCATCATCGTAGAAACTCTTCGGATACTCTTGTAACTACTGGAGCACAGATGCTTGCACTGGGTCGTTTTCGTGGAAACGTTGACCTCCAAGCGTTTCTTTCAGGAGCCCAAAAGGATAGAAGTCATAAGGGGATAAGTCGGGGCTGTATGGCGGATGTCCCAGCCTTTCCCAGCCTAATGCAACCAATTTCTAATCTTCAATCAATGTTGCTTGTGATTCTCCGATAATAGTCGGGGAACCCGAACCCATCTGGCGGACACTTTGCGCATTTTCAGGTCATCTGTCACGATCCCGTGGACACTCCCGTAACTGACTGTTATTATCTGTGTAATGAATATTACTGCCCCAGCATTTGTTTACACTGGCCAAGAAAAACACAGAAAAGCTTGGAACTTGGTATATGATAGATGGATCCGAAATCTAACTGTGATCTAATCGTTAGATCACGCCGTTCGGTTATCTAATGCTAGCTGTATGCTTACTTATAACGCATATCTAGCTGTGTACCTACCAATTTGATAGAAAGGTTCTAGTACATTCTAATAAACATATTGAACGTGTTTGTGAAGAGCTACCAGTGCTGCTTTTGGACCGTTCCTCCTAAAATGGAAAAATTCATCGCAATATTTTCAAGTAAAGTATTTACTTTGAATGTGACATGAATGACCATCCACACCACTCCCAAAACGGTTACGAATAGGTCATAACGATTCCTGCGGGATTGAAGATAACCTCTGGGAGTGAAAGCAATATTTTTCATTATTACTTCTACCAGAAATACTAACGTACAAATGATACCAACTGTTGCCAATATATCAGTGTAGGGTTCATCTTTATTCCACTGAAAATGCATTTTATCATTCATTGGATAAGACTTTTATAGGTGGTATTTACCGTGACACTGAGGAGGGAACTGTTAATCAGGACCATGATTGCAACTAACCTCTTAAATTTTATATTTTGGGTAATATCATATATGAAAGCCCTGAACTTTTTGCCATCAGGTCTGGGAGGTAGATGAAGTGGTTGGGCAATTTTCAATCTCTTTTTTAAATCACACCTATAATTATATTCGTGGCAAAATAAATATGTGCAATGGAAATCATTTAGCAAAATTAATCTCGTCTTAAGTCTAATGTTACGCCATTCAATTAAGGTTTCAAGTGTTAATTATTAGTCCAGTGCTACCATCAGAACAATAAAGGTAGTTTTAGCACTACTACTACGAGTGCAAATCTTAAAAAAAATGCTAACATTGCCTAAGTGCTGCCCCTCATGCAAATGTTAATATTTACAGTCTTTAATTGATAGTCTCAGCATTTCATTTAGTATTGGGCCACTTATAGCACATCCTGGTACGTATTTTTGTAATTTCATTTTATATAATTAATTAAGAGTAATTTAGGAAAATAAAAAATTATACCTGACAATATTGAACTATGTTTTACTTATTATTTATTATAATAAGTTATTGAAAAATTGTTATTTGTTATAAATTATTACCATCTTCGTTGGTCAACTGTCAAAAGAGCCGTTCCTTTATTTTCCGAGTAATTAGCAATCACCACACCAACGAACAATGTCAGACCAATCATGCATCCCAAAAATATATAAATGTGAATATAAATAGCATGAACCTAATAAAAACATCCAATTAGAAAAGTGTTACATAGAGTAAATACTGGTTTCAATTTTATTATCATTTTAGATAGATAACTTACTGGACCCAAAGCTTTGATAAGAACGTCTCTAACGTCTAACCAGCCTTTAAACGATAATACTTCAAACAATGCCAGCATAGCATCACCAATGTTGTCAAAATTAAATCGTCTGGGATTTGCCCTGCAAAAAATAGGTTTTGTTAATTTTTGAATAGTTTTTATGATTAAATTGTCCTTGGCCAAATAATTTGTATGATAATTAAAGAAAGTGGATAGAAGCTGCACAGTCTTAGCCCCTAACAGGGTCAAGGTCAATTTAAACAGTTAAATAACACAGATACCCAAGAAAATTTCAACAAGTATATCTAACCTTACATCCAGAGACCGATTTTTTACAATTTGGAATACAAATATTCAAATCAAATGGATCTATACTAGCATAACCAACTGTTAGTATCCCAACTTCTCCATATATGGATACAACAGGTTTTTTGACTAGTTTACGTTATCACTACTTTGGTAAACATAAATTTAAATGGAATTCCATGGTAATCCTAACATGTTTTCTAACATTGTAATGAAATTCTTTGAATTAGGTAAATGGTTAGTGCCTGTCTAAATTTAATTTTGTATACTGTTTTTGGAGATAGTAGGGGATGGGCACTAGAATGGAGTTTTAATCCAAACGAAATGTTTTCTAGGCACGCCCCTGCTTAGAGGTTAAATATTCAGTAATTGTTAAAGTACTGAAGGAATAAATAAAAACAACCAAATTAATATTATCAAAACACGTCAGTATTACTTTTGAAAATAACTTCTAAATTGAAACAATTGTTGAGTTTTGTTGAATAAACTTGCTAAAATTTTCTGTTTGCAAAGTAAAACTCTCACAAAAAAGAAAAACAAAATTGCTCTTGCCGTGGAGCAAAAATGGACTGCCGGGATCCTTTAAAGATATTTTAGCAAGAACACAGTCATGTCATTTCATGGAGCAATCATGATTTAATTATCTGAAACGTATTAAACCATTTTCTTACCATACGCGTGGTACCAACATTGATGGATAAGATTCATTATCGCCTGGCAACAGTTTCATTTTCGTTACAAATACTCGTCTCATAAACACCCCAACACAATCCTCCCTCTTCAGTATGGTAGGATCATTACAGCGGGCTAACCTGCCTCCGTAAAGTTGAACACCATAACTTGCGAAAACAAATATTAGTAGAATCAGTAGAGTGGATACCTAAAAAATGAAAAAACTTTCTACTTCAGTTACATCTGTATATATATACAGTTGTCATACCAAAAGAATCTCTTTAAATCCTCTGCATAGTTCATAAACCACTTTTCTCATATGAGGGACAAGGGTGAATATTCTTAAGGGTCTTAAGCATCTCAGGATCATTAAGAGTTGAGCGCCAGAATTTGCAGGGACACTTTTTGGCATCCAACAAAGGAAGAACAAACTAACCTGTATTGAATAAAATTATGTAATATTATGAGTTGTGTACAAGTTAATAATAGTGTATATCACAGGATAATAATAAAAAATATTTTCTGAAGTAATGAAATACACAGAAATTCTACTTTATCTTTAAATAATTTCAGATTAGTTTTTTATGAAATAAAACTGGTTTTACCATAAAGGATACCATACAAGAATTAACAAAACAAATTCCTAGTAATACATATTGATTGATTCATGGCCACGTGTAAAAGTTTGCTGTAAAGAATTTAACGATGGGCGTAATCGTGTCGAAAATGTAAATCATCCTCGTCGTCTGCGCACCAGCATTTCGCCGGTTAACATTGCACGCGTTAGAAACCTTATTGAAGAGGACCGCCACGCCACACCAGTGTGCTTCAGATATCTGCTGAACTCGGCATCAGCTATGGGAGCGTCCACACAATCATAACGAAAAACTAGGGATTCTAAAAAATTTCAGCTCGTTGGGTTCCAGAGTTGGTGAGTGAAGATCAAAAAGTTGCTCAAATTCGCATCTAGAGAGGAAGGTTATTTTTTTTGCACAAAATTGTAACCTACGATGAGACGCGGGTACACCATTACACTCCAACATCAAAACGAGCAAGTATGGAGTGGTGGCGCAAAGATGAATCAAACCCAGTGAAACCAAAAATACGTTTGTCTGTCTGCAGGCAAAGTTTTATCCACGGGTTTTTGGGACTGGAGAGGAGTGTTGTTGGTCGATTTTTTGCACGAGCGAAGAACCATTAATGCAGCCTACTACTTTTTGTACTACTGACTTCTCAGTCAGGTAAAACTTGATGATCGCCGAAAAAGGAGGGCGAGTGGGGTGCATTCGTGACGTGTTACTCTTGCACGATAACGCTAGTCCTCATACTGCAGCTTTAACGCAGATCCAAATCGGTGAAATGCACTGGATTCAGCTGGAACAACCTCCATGTAGCCCAGACCTATCCCTATCCCTTTGTGATTTCCACCTGTTTGGGTTCCTCAAAGAATCACTAGGAGGCGAGCGATTTCGTCTTTTTATGAAAGCGGGATGAAAAAACTACCAATGCGTTGGAAAAAGTTTATAGACAAACATGGGGGATATGTCGAAAAAATAGAGAAATTTGTATTCTTGTGAATTTTTTCAAAATAAATGCTTTATGAATAAAGGCTCGTTTATATTTGATCCATCCTCGTAGTTAGGGATACAGGATATTCGAGTTTTTAGGAAATGCCAAGATGAGTGATGACTTCCTAATGATGTAACAGATATAAACAAAACTATGTTTGTACAAATTAATTTCAAAATGTATTGGATCAGTGTTGCTAAAATATATTGAAAGTTCATAGTGTAATTTTAAGAAAAATTATATGGTACCAGAAGTCCTTGATGATTGTTTATTATTACTTACTCAACCTACCATATAAATAAAAACGTCCAAAACTGAAGCAACATCTTTGATATATGCCTTTGGTGTGAAAAACAATCCATCAGCCAGTATTTTTAATGCTAATTCCATACTCATGAATATTACGAAACCATACTCAGCAATCTGTAGCGAGACATGTTCCATTACCCTGTATGAAGGTGTTTCAAACATCATTGATAAACACGAAAGAGTTGTCATGGTTATCATCACCCAATCTAAGTAGGTTACCAAACCCAGAAAATTACTGCAAATAAAGATAAAGTTTTGTAATCTTTAAACTGGTTTCGACTAGTAAATGGACGCTGTTTATTTCGTTAGATAAAATAATTAGATGAGTCAAAGATGCTTCGATAATTTTAAATTTTAAAATTCATAATCTTATAAATTAAAGTTTTAGTCATTCACAAAATGCAAAAAGGTAAGTTGATACTTACTGCAAACTTTTGTATTTAACTTTCCGTTCTTTGCCTGTTATAGGGTCTTTTAGACGAGCATCATATCTGGCATAGACTATCAATTGACAAATTTTTCTAAATCTGCTCTCACGTGGTACCGCAAACAAGGGCGTATCAAAGAAAGGATGATTTTCTCGAAGATCTTCCTCACGTTGATTCCTAACAACAGATGAATAAAAATTGAATATGTTTAAACAAGTTGTTGATGTTGATATGGCCTTTGAAGGATTTGTAAAAGTATTTAGTGAAATATACAATTCAACATTCAACTAAATTTACCGGCCATTACCATACTACTGATATATAATTTTGTATTCACTTTTTTCATTGGTGCAGGTTAGGTTGCAGGGAAGATAGTCTGTATTTCAATTAAGCATTCTTTTGTAAAAATCACCGAAGATTCTGATTATTCATAAAGATAACAGTAAAACCAAATTCATTACTATGCCATAAGAGCTATTGTTTTTTCATCAAACCCTAAAGATAAAATTACTTTTCTAGAAAAGTGTGGGATATATGAGATTGGTTGTAAAGACTGTAATAAGAAATATTGGACAATGTAAATACTCTATTAAAGTTAGATTCAAAGAGCATTTACCTCATGTTATTCTTGCTGAAAAACATACGATCAATATTTAGAATTTTAAATTAGTAGAGGAAATTAGAAATAATTAACTATTTAATAGTTTTGAATGTATATTTATTGATAACAATAGATTAGGTTCTCTTAATAGTGACAAAATCCCTAGCCCTCCGATATTTAATTTTAATGTAGAGATCTTGATAGTTTAATAAGATAATGTCGTGGTTTTCTAGGTTGTTCTAATTAACTTTAACTTCTTTGAACATTTTGGTATAATTTCTACTATTTGAAATTTTGCGTTTATCCCTTTCAGAAATTTCACAAAACTTTATTTCCAATTGCACAAGTACGAAAATGGAAGATAATTTCTGACTCATCAGTAGCATTTCTGCATGGGATTGAGAAAATAGATCACGTAATTAATTTATTGCCTATTACCTTCTCATTTCAGCCTGTTGTCGCTTGGCTTGCAACAATTTTATATCTAGGTCGTGCGGTCTAGCCCTTGCAGAGCTCATTCTATTTACCCCAATATCTCCATTCTCCATTAGATGTTCATAAGTTTGTTTCAATTTTATTGATCCACTTCTGACACTTCTACGTATTGACCTCGATCCAAATCTGTAATTTCACACACTGTGTTGTCTAATTGAGGGTTATCGACATAAACAACGTTTGTAAAAGCAAATTTTTGGAAGTAGGTATCATATAATTATGTTGTTTCATGAAAGTAATGTATTAGGTTTTGTTTGACAAGGGCCAATATTCGATATGGAATGTCCTTTTAGATGTTATCCGTCCCACTAATTTTTGTTTCTACTTAACTGTTTTGTACTATTAATAGTTCCTTGAGGCTTCAGGGGTCCTTTACTTCCTGGCACAGGAATCATTGATGAATCGCCCAGGGTTAAACGTTGATTGTTAGAATCACTGTAGAAACATTTTAAATCATGTTTAAAGTATTTATGAAAAACTGAAAATATTTTTGTACGTACAGGATTATCTGAGCGACAGACGTTTTTTTAAACTTGGAATCAATTAATCGATTTTTGGGTAACTTATTCAACGTCCGTATTGGTTTCTGTTTCCTGTATATTACTTTCGTATCAAATACATCTTCACTAACCCGTTTTACAATAACTTCCGAATTCTCGTCATCTTCGGTTTCTGCCACAAATTGACGCATAAAACTCTCCCTTACCTGCAAAGAAACATAATTACAAGTTGTCTCCTTAATTTATTTATATCACTATTTTAAACATAGGGTTATTAATTGTACCTTTGGAACGTTAAAATCAGAAGGAACTTTGTGGAGAGTTACCATTAGAGGACTGTCCCGAAATTTCTCAAATATTCGTAGTCTAAATGGTAATGTCTCCTTTATCTCAGCACTTTGTTCCCGATATTTTAGCTGCTTTAGTTTCTTAATATCCTCGTCTAATTCTAAGTTGTCCAATATCACTGCTACGAACAAGCTGAGCACAATCTGGAAAATTAGGATCAGATGTGCAGGAACAGAGGCTATAGTAAATCACCTAAAATTGTAACAAGTCTCACCAATGTAACAAAAAGATGGTAAAGAATGAAATAGACTGCAACGAGTGGTGCAAGCGTTGACGGGGTTCTTAACATTGTTTCATCCATCACCTCAACCCATGCTTCTTGCGTAAGAATCTGAAACATGGACATGAAAGCTTCGGTAAAGTTTTCGAATTTGGTAAAGTCGCAAAGGAAGCAGAAAAGCTGCATGGAAATGCTCGACGATATAATCAGTAAACACATTGTAAATATTATCAAACTTCCAAGCTTCTTCCCTGGACCAAAAATCTTGTAAACAAAATCTTCCAATAATGGAGATGCTTTAATCAGTCTTACAATTCGAAGAACCTAAAAATCAAATAATATTTTTGAAGCTTCTCAAATATCAAGTCAGAATTTTTGTTTATAAAAGCTGAAAGAGATTTGTGTCTTTTAGTTTTTGAAAACAATGTTTTCCATTGTATATAAATCTATAAAACAGATTGAGTAATGGAAACCGGTAGAGTCCCATAAATTACCTGAAAGTACGTCAATGCTGACATATAACAGCCAGGCAGTACATGAATTGTTGTACCAATTGCCAATAGAAGCTCAAATTTGTGTATCGAGTGCTTCCAATAACCTCTCCATCCAAGACACCATATTTTGAAGACAGTTTCTAAATCGAGAACAACGGTAAATCCAATTTCGATGTAATAATATTTCATGTAGAAGTCGCTTCTAGGTCTTTCATCATGTTTAAATTGCATTGTGGCAGTCACTATTCCGTTGGCTAAAATTATCGCCATAACTAGGAGACGGAAATGAGGTGAACGTAAAATTTTGTGACACACTTCCGGAGCACCACCCCCGTGTTTATTCTCATCAAGAGTTACCAGTTTCCAACCCCTATCATCTCCTGTTAGAATCTTTAAAAAAAAAGGATAGTTGACTAAGTAAGTAGGAATAAAATTGAATCGATGATACTTTGTAACTCCATGATTAAACGTAGTAAAACAAAACTCAAAGTTTTAGTTACAAAAATTTTTTATTTATTGTAATCCACAATAATTATTTCGCCACACAGTGGCTTCTTCAGGTGGAAGAAAACTGAATCACTAAGTTCTCTTCTACCTGAAGAAGCCACTGTGTGGCGAAATAATTATTGTGGATTACAATAAATAAAAAAATTTTGAAACTAAAACTTTATGTTTTGTTTTACTACGTTAAAGTAGGAATAAATAGACTTTAGATTCAACATTATTGTTTGGTGGTTAACAGGAATATTAAAAAGGTGAAATCAATTGTACTGAGAATTCAATTCAAATCTTATGGTGAGTGAGAACATTAATATATAATTGTAGTCGAATTTAAACTTTCTAAGGTGTAGTTATTGTGAAATATTATGTAATAATTAGTTCGAGTTGCCTAAATAAAATAGAATGAGAAGATTTATTTGCTTTACTGAAACTTTACTTGAATCGAAATTATTTTGAATTTCAAAGGAAGTTTTACAAACAAAAGGATGGACTCCCTATGGGGTCTCCATTATCACCCATATTAGCAGAAATGTACATGGCTGTTTTCGAAAACACATTATTCAATTCCAATAACAACCTAATTAATCTTATCTATTCATGGCATCGTCATGTTGATGATATTGTCTGTATCTCGAAAGGCACAAGTAGGCAATTGGATCTATTTTTAAATTTATTAAATTCTTTGGACAACAGTCTAAATTTTACAATTGAGAAAGAAGTAAACAGTACCTTAAACTTCTTAGACTTACAATTAGAAAGACTGGATAAAATACTAGGGTTTGAGATCTTTAGAAAGCCTACTTACACGGACACAATTATCCCCATAGGCTCCAACTACTCTTGGCAAATGAAATTAGCTGCATTTCTTAGTTTGATTAATAGATTGCTTCAATTATCTGTCTGAGACTAGTTATAATTTAGAATTAAATATCATTAAGAATATTGCCAAAAACAATGGTTATAATGTTACCCTAATCGATAAGTTAATCAGTAGTAAAAAACAAAAATTAGTTAGAAAGTTATTATACAAAGAAGATTTTAGTGTCAATTCAAATAAAAGCTTTGCCTCTATACGTTTCATTAATTCTATTAGGAATAAATACAAAAATATATTACAGAAACTAGGTTTAACTATTGTAGAAAATAATACTGTTACCTTAAACACCTTGTTAGTACACAATAAAAAGAAAACAAAGTCGCTTGAAAAAAGTAGAATTTACCAATTGACATGTAATTCATATGCTGCAATATATATCGGCCAATCTGGCAGACCTATCTCTACTAGGATAAAAGAAAATTCAAACAACATAAACAAAAATAGTTTACAAATCGGAATTTCAGAGCATTGCACTTTGTTAAAATCTTACACTCTAATATTGCTAAAAGTAAAAACTTAACGATGTTAGAAAATTTAGAAATAAAGAAATGTCTTCACAATAAACAGAACATTGTAAATAACCAATTAGAACTAGGACAATCTTCATCCCCTCTTTTCCTTTGTGAACTAACTGTAAATGTATATAAGCTGATTCGTCACACTTTAACTTTAGTAATTATACTCTTGATAATGGGCTATGCCCGAAACAATTGTCGAAGAATTTTAAATAAATTAGTGAACATTTGAACTGTGCGTATTATTAATTATAATTATAGTCTGTGGATTACCTGAGAAGCTCTGCTATTCTGAATTTGTTGCCTAACTCCCCACATCTGTTGGAATTGTACTCTGATTTCGTTAAATGTTTCTGTAATGACAGCAATGAAAACATTCTTTACTAACCATGCCAAAAAGAATATCATGGTGCTAAAATAAAGTACTGCTCTCCATCCAGGCAGAGAATCGATGGCACGGTACATTATAAAAACCCAACCTTCTTGAGAAGATGCCTGGTAAACCGTAAAAACACTGGTCACTAAAATTAAGAATATCATGTCACTATGAAAGCATATTTCGAATTTGAACCCCTGAGGAGGTAAAATGTATATTTGAAATTTGTGAATTAAAGAATTGCTTGTATAAAATTACTTTTCATGGTTAGTGAATTATATGAATTTGGACGAACTACTCCAAGTTATTTAACAGATAATTTATCTTAAATAAATGTCACCTTACCGAATTCATCGAAACCATTGAATCCCATTATATATCGAGACAATTCCAGTTTCATACATTTCATTCCTGTCGGACATTGATAACCAGAGTCAGGATTGAGGGAACAAAAAGTATCAGGAATTGCTAAGCTATTGATAGTGATGTGTCTGAAAAGATGTCGACAAATAGGAAATTATAAAAATGAACAAAATATCACTTAAAGGAAGATACCTTGGATCAGTTGTATTTAAAACGCAATGATTCTTAAGCTCTCCAAAGAATTGAACCCCTAACAGTCCATATAAAGACATGAAGAACAGAAAAAAGAGAGTAACGTTGTAAATTTGCTGACTTGATCGTCTGAAATTTAAAATAAAATTGTCAGTATAAATGCTGGATATCATTAAAAGACCACAAATTTGGCGTTTACTTGAAGATTTGGTTGATCCTTGATTTTGGCATGGAAAATTTAAGGAAGACCCTCAAAAATCGTATCATAATCAATGGACGCGGGGCTCGAAGAATTGATAAATAACTGAATCGTGGAACGATGCCCATCATTTCAAATATTTGAAGAATGACTGATATCCAAAGAAAGAATACCATGCTTGCGTCAAATTGGCACCAATGGTCTTTCAAGTAAGGTACTTCTCCCTAAAAAAATTCTTTTAAGTAACAATTTACTTATAACATGTTGGTGTGTAATAATTAATAAATTACCTTAAGAATTCCCCTAATATGCATTTTAGCAATCATTTCTGCTGTAAAAAGGAACGTGACAACAACATCGATAAAAAAAGTAATGTATTGGAGGGTAGCCGACTTTTCAAATGTCTTCGGTGTGTTGCAGCTTACCGATGCCAAACTTAGCAGAGCACAAAGTCTCATAATTCTTCGAACCCATCGCTAAACAACAGGTTTGCGATAGCAAAAAACAACATAATTAATTGATAATACAGTAAAAATGCATTCTGCAAAAAATATGATGAATGTTGTTAATAAGGCAGTTTTGTTTCGTTTTGATAAATTTTTAAATTGACGCAATCTGTTATCATCTTAATTACCCTTCCTACACCTGGTGAACCGGAACTCTTATATAGTTTAATTTCTATCATAAGTTTAGTTAATTTGTTCCCTGAGTCATATAACTCAGCCGATGACTGGCCGATTAAAGGGTAGCAGTAGTTGGCCGATGATCGAATTGCATTGGGCCGTTCATGTTAGACCAATGGCCCATGTGTATCTTAAAAGATTTTTTTTATATTTATAATACTTGAATTGAATTTGACGCAACTGTAACAGCCATTTTCAAGAAAATTGATTATATAGAATACCGTGTGCCTTATATACAATAAAGTAGCTCAGGTTGTAGCGTTATGTTCTTGTAGTCGAGTGGTAGCTGCTTTGTCTTACAACTGACACTTCTCATTTGATTTCACCAATGGACCATTTTATTTGCCCATGTTTATGTTTGGTCAATCACTGTTTGTCATGGTTAGGCCCACATTAGGTTTTAGATATGAACCATTAAAGGACCAGTCATGGTTGCCATTACTGTACCAATGTAGTTTACTTGGAATGCGATGTTGGTCCAATTATTGGGCATTCATAAAAAAAGGTATTTTAAATTGTAGATGCTGGTACTTTACATTGGTGGTCGTTAGAAAGCTTTTAAAAAATGAAGTAAAATGTTTCATTTCATTTCGAAGTCGAGTTTGTTAAACGATAAATGCTTCGAAGGCAATTACAGTATCTCGAAATAAAATCATTCAAAAATCTGGAAATTTTTTTTGCGAGGCATTGACGAGTAGGGAGTAAATTATTTCTTCAAATAGCCAAATTATACTAGTTTTTGGGTGATTAGGTGGAAATTGATAAACGGTTACGGAACCGTATGCGTGCTTCAAATTCCTAGGTTTGTTTATAATGTTTCAGAAGTTACAGAAAAAAATTTAATTGTATAGGGAATAGATACAATTTATAGTAATAAAATAAATAATAAACTCTATTTTTTTTATTTACAAATCTTTTATAATGTTCTAAAATACGAAAATGTAGGGCAGACAGGAAGGGCCTTTGACATTCGTATTTTAGAACATTGTAATTTGTAATGTACTTTCAGAAGTTACAGAAAAAAATTTAATTGTATAGGGAATAGATAAAATTTATAGTAATAAAATAAATAATAAACTCTATTTTTTTATTTACAAAACTTTTATAATGTTCTAAAATACGAAAATGTAGGGCAGACAGGAAGGGCCTTTGATATTCGTATTTTAGAACATTATAAAAGTTTTGTAAATAAAAAAATAGAGTCTTCTTATGCCGAACATTTAATTGAATGTGAACACAATTTTAATAAAGATTTTAAAGTATTACATGTACAAAATAAAGGAATAAAATTAAATCTTCTAGAACAATTAGAAATAAATAAATAAATAAATAATAAACAAAATGTAAATCTCAATGATCAGTTAGAGGTTTCCAACACACCACTTTTAAATTTAAATTTCAGAATCCTCCCTTCTACCGAATAGTTTAGTTCTTAAGTATAAATACTGATTCGATAGACTAAGTTTATAGATCTTCACTTAGAAGCTATAGTATAGCGAAGCGGCTGTAGTGTTACAAATAAACAATTCATGAAACCTTTATCGTTTTTTCATTTATTTTATTACTATGTATAAATTTCAACAAGTGACTAGTGAAACAATCAACATACAATTTATAGACGGTATAATTGAAATCACTGTAAATTAAGAGAAAAGCCTGAATTTTGGTTTATTATATTTTACAATAAATTTCATATTAAACAATAGATTATAGGTTATTAAAACTAAGATAGATAGTGTTCCCTTAAGATGAACCAGGTAAAAAGTGCAACATTGTTACGAAAATTCAGTTTTAATATAAGCGTAAAACATAAGTTAGTTAAATTATGTATTTCAATAAAGCACACTTTAATAGCTTTGTAGATAGGTAAATAGAAAATAATGAAGTAATTTTTTATACTATTCAAATGTGTTGCAGTAACATTCAATTTAGAAAACAGTGTTTTATCAAGAGTTAATGATTTCAATATTTCGAAATAGTTAAGTTATTATTATTGAGTCAGCTGTTTATGTATTTAAATTTTTGTTTACCTTGTTAACCCATTCTATGTCCGCATTTTCGTTGAACGCTTCTTCGGGCCCATAGTCTGCTAAAACAGGTTCTCCCTTGATACTTTGCTTACGACCCAGCATCATGTTTGATATCTATATTTACTACACTTCCGAACTTAACAATTATTAAAAACTAACACAAATTTTATAAAAGTCACCTGACGCTTAGAAGTTGTATTTCCATTTTGAAAAATATTGATTCACAAAAAAGAAAAAACGGCTCTTAATTTTCCATTTTAGTTGAAGTGTCGAGATTGCTCTCGGGAAAGTTGGAAAATCCGGAGCGGGCCGGAAAATCAATATTTCTATGCCAACCTCTTTAACTAAAGGTTACTGTACTGCGCAAATGGAGTAATAACTTGTCCGGTTTGAAAGATAACCATCAAGTACCTCTTATTTTTGTTTATTTGCAATTAAATGTGGGGTAGTTAAAATTAACTATATATTGTATATTTGATTGAGATATTGCGTGTAGACTAATTATCTATTCAACGACATACGACTATTTATAGTACATCGGGAATGTATGTTATAGATCATACAAAATTAACACTGTGGGGGTGCAACTATTGTGAAACATGTTTAAATATACAAAAGTAAATAAAACAACGTAGAATGTTTCACCGATGTAATATACATCCTAACTATACTGTATATGTTGTCGCACTAGCTTTTAAAATTTAGTTTAAAATTTTACTCTAATCCGTTGATAATGGTCGTGTGACCAAAACTAGTTAGGATATATTCAACGTTGTTTTATTTACTTTTAACGATAAATGAATAAACACTACTTTGTTTATTATCACTTTTTTATTTACAAATCTTTTGACTATAGTTTCGACAAATAGCTTGTCATTGTCAAACAAATGATTCAAATTGAATTAATATAGACAGATGTACAGTGGTGTTTATATATATTTTGGAAATACCATTAATTATTAAATGTACTGAATAATACTGAGTGGTACAGTACAAATCTACCTGGTCGTTTAATATGTTATTATCCGAAATTTTTGATGCTTTATATACTTCTAAGGATTCTAAAATATTAAGTTTAAAGCCTTTATTTACATTATGAATAAGTTTAAGATTTTCTATAGTAGGAAGCTGATGGTCTGTTTCTAGGAAATGGTTTGCAAATTTGGAATTATCTTTTCTTAATCTAAATGATCGAAAATGTTCGTTATGACGAGTTCTAAATGACCTTCCAGTTTGGCCTAAGTAAAAGCAATCACATTCTGTACACTCTAGCTTATAGGCTCCAGTTTTTTCAAATTTGTAAGTTTTATCTTTTGAATTAAAAAGTATGTGTTTTAAATATGTGTTTGTCTTTAAACTAACTGTTAGGTTGTTTACAGATAGAACATTAGCGATTTTTATTGAAATATTACAAAAGTACGTCAATCATACGTATTTGCATTCTTTGTTTTTTATGTATAGGTACATAGACTGGCATGCTATTTTTGATTGTTTTTTACGTATTAAATTCTGAATTGTTCTTGGATCAAAACCATTATTTTTTGCAATTGTTAGAATGATGTTTAGCTCATGTTTTAAGTTTTCATTTGAAAGGGGAACTGAAAAAGCTCCATGTATCATAGATTTATATGCTGAAAGTTTGTGTGAAAGAGGGTGATTTGAATTACTATGAATTGTTACGTCAGTAAATGTTGGTTTTCTGTAAATATAAAATTTTATTTTATTATCTGAATATTGTAGGGTGAGGTCAAGAAAATTGATTTTGTTGTTCTGTTCTGTTTCTAGCGTACATCTGTTTATATTCATTCAATTTGAATCATTTGTTTGACAATGACAAGCTATTTGTCGAAACTATAGTGAAAATATTTGTAAATAAAAGTGACAATAAACAAAGTAGTGTTTATTCATTTATCGTTAAGAGGAATTATCACAAAGTAACGGCTGAATTAATCGAATTTTTATTTACTTTTGTATATTCATACAGAATTAGTTATCTCTTATGACTGACATTCACTCTATTTGACTACACCTGAAGCTATGTAATATACAATTGTTGGGAATAGTTTATAGGTGACACTCGAATTGAGCACAGGGCGTAAGCAGGTAAACAAGTAATTATCGAAGGTTTGTTTATCAAGATATGAATTGAGCACAGGGATCATACAGGTATCAAATAAACATACCGATGATAAGAACAACATTAACGTTGTGATGTTGCCAAATATGATTGGTTTATAAGGGGCGGGAGAAATTAATAATACAATAAATAACATGTCTTCAATAAAATTTGAAACTATGTTCAGTGAACGAGGTAAAACTGTATTAATTTTTGAAAATTAATTATCTCATTGATACGTATATAGACGACTTTTCAACCTTTCGTCCCAGAATTTGAGCCGAACAGTCTTCTAGTGTCTCCAGAACAATCAACACTTGCAAAAACTAACACTTATCTACTGCTTCAAAAAGAACTCAAATCCCTACAGATATTTTAAAAGAAAGCTGGCAACATGGCTTGTGCTTAGTTCAGGCGTCCGTTTGTGCTCAGTTCATGCTTATTAATCGTTTATGTGCTCAATTTAAGTGCACCGAGTTTATATCGTATTTTCAAGAATATCTGTTTTATGCGAGTTCAACATGTTGTTGGATTACTCCGAATAGATCATTTCGTTGACATAATTGGAATCTCAATAACTTTAGACTATATTATGTTGTCATGTATTCAATGTTATAAATGAATCTTTTGAGAAAAAAAATTGGTTAAATATGATACATTTGACTTACTGTTATATAATATATTTTTTTTATAGTCTGAATAAATCAAAATCATGTCTCGCAACATAATTTTCATTTTCTATATTTTATTTGTAGTGTTTTAATGTTAATATTGGTTTCGCTCGATTAAAATGTAAATAAATAATAAAATAGAATGAACGAATCGTTTACAGATTGTAACTCCATATTATAAAGAAAAAGAGAAAATTACCTAGTATTTGATAATATTTATTATGAACAACAACAAGATCTTGTCATGGTTACCCTTAAGTTCATTATTGGTAAACATGTTAATGAACGAGTTAGAAATCCTTTTAATTGCTAAAAACTTGTTTAAAAAACGATATTTTGGTGTTTTTAGTGGTACAGAGAGACAACTCAGTAACTTCTATAGCGTATTAAATAACTTACATCCTAAAGTTAAATTCATACTAGAAGTAGAAGTTGACAAAGTATAATTTTTTCAGACTTGAACTATTCAAAATTTGAATAATAAACATTTCTTTGATATTTTTCATAAAAAAATATAAACAGCTTATATAGTACTTCTTTCATTCTAGCCTACATAGACTTTTTAACAGTAACTATGTCTACCAAAAGTTGTAATATAGAATAATTAGAGGTACGGACGAGTACCGAGTGACTTGTAGTGTGAATAATATAATAAATTGAAATAAACGCCTTATAACACTACAAACAATGTTTATTGGTACATCCAAATGTATACATTTCGACTACGAGATAGTAATTTTCAATAGTAATAATAATAATAATATATGTCTAAAAAGTACCTGTAACTATCGACCTAAAAGTTAACGAGTATATTTATAAAAAAAATAAAAAACGCAATCGAATGACAAAATAAAATATGCTAGGTGTTATATATAGCCTACGTTATCGCAGGGTGGCGACAGATTACTTCAACCCGCGTATTCCTTCGTCTAGGTTAGTTTACAAATAGTAGGACACCCTGCATCGAAAGTCAGTCTCTTTGCGCTATTCCCTTCTTTGAAACATTGTCGGTTGTTATCAATTGTAAGTGTAGTTTTTAAATGTGTTCTTTTGGAACAAATAAATAAGTTGTTCGACTTTAAAATATTTTTTTAAATTCCAACCCTTTGAACATTCGACATAACTTAGGTGCCATTTGAAAAAATGAAGTTATTCGTGTTTGAAGTTTTTAAACTTTAGATTTTTTCCGAACACCCTGTACAAATTATAAAGCTTACTTTTGGTGTAACATTAGCCTTATGACTTGGCTATAACTAGTGAAATTTTCAACATTCTAAGTCATTTTGTATGGAAGTTATGATTTTTTATAGTTTGGGTTGCAGTGCAATCTTTTTTCCAATAAATTAAATTATCTCAGAAACTATTCATCGCATAATAGGCATACAAGTTAATCGTCAAAGTCACCTTAAAATTTTAGTTTCCCTAAAATGTCTAATGTACCACTTAGTTTGAATGACACCCTATTATTGCAATTAACAATGGCTATGAACCTTGGTTAAGAACTTAACTATTAAATAAAAAATTCTGTGAATACCAAAACTATGATGAATGGTTATGACTACATTTTTCAATTAATCGAGATAGTTTCTCATAAAATATGTTTTTTACAGTTTTGTACTTTTATTGTACCTTTTACAATTTACATTATCTCATAGTAACAAGTTAAAAGAAATACTTACATCTTCAAGAATTGCTTACAACGTTGAACAAATACACATTTTTAATTTTCAGTAATTTATTATTACACTTAACATATGTTTCGCTATACTGTAGCTTCATCAGACGTAGACAAATACTTAATTTTACGAACGAAACTTATCTAATTTATATTAATATGGGTTCGAACTGCAACTAGGGAGGGGACACAGGTTAACTAAAGGATAATTATTTAGGTCTAACTGATCCTTTAAACGTAAATATGTTTTTTAAATTTATTTACTTCCAATTTTCAGATTTTCATCAAGTGAACCATGATACAATTAATTATAATTGCTTACAAATTTAAAAGTTCATTCATCGATATGAATGTATTTTATTGGTCACCCCGTATATGTACCTATTAAGAATCAGAGTAAACAAACTTCAATTACAAAATTTTAAAAGTTTAGAAAACTGGTATTTACCAGTAAATACTTTTTTCGTGTTTTTTTTTCGTATTAATTAACTTAATATTTCTTTGATTAATTTAAAATTGAATAATTATTATGGCTTTACCATTTTTATTTTAAATTAGATCATGTGTTTGAAATTACAGACTGTGTCGTGCTGGTATTGACGCGCTGCTTCGTCTTCTTTAAGTTTATCTTTTCATTTGAAGATGGAGCTTCTAATACCATATCTATATAATTAAATTATCTCATTTATATATTACAAACTTATCAAATGGCAAAATATTTTATAGGAATGTTCTTTTGACGTTTTCTATGTAGTTTTCTTCCTAATATAAACGACGTAAAAAATAGAAATATTCTTGGAAACTCTACTTTTCCTTTAAAAACAATTATTCTTGATTTCCTGACCGTTTATTTTAAATTTATAATATATTTTCCAGGATGGCAGTCATTAATTAAAACAATATTGTTAATTCATTTATAACGTTTTGCAACAATTTCTAAATCTCTTTTCACCAATTTAAAACCACCAATACCAAAGACGGACAATACAAATGTAATATATAAATTATACTGTCTAGATTGCGATCAAACATGTCTCGGCCAAATAAAACAACATTTAAAAAAAGTATTTACGAACACAAATATAGTTTAAAAACTAAAATATAACGAAAACAGCCTTATCAGAACATGTCTTAAATAACCTACACAATTTTAACTTTAAAGAACCCCAAATATTAGACAAAGAAAGCAACTACGAAAAAAGAATTATTAAAGAAACAATATATAAAAAACAAAGGACCAAACACAATTAATTATAGGACTGATACAGATAATCTAGGCAATACATACATTAATTTAACTTAAATCTAATACACAAAATAGTATTAAAATCTTACTAACGCTTGAATATAAAAAAATGAAAGTAATCGAGCCTTCAAAGAACATACCAAGTTATTGCTTTTGGGTATCTCTGCAGTTTACCATTCGGAACACCATTAACTAACTAAACTTGATTAGTTAAAAATTGTTGTGAGCAACAATCTTCGAAGAGGTATGTTCTTTGACACAAATATCATAATGTTAAATTAAAATTAAACTTGAACTAATTAAGTAAAATTTATAAACAAAATTTTCAAAACAAAAATAAATTAGTAGAACTACATTTTTTGTATTTAGTTTTATTCTGATGATGGTTGAATAAACCGAAACGTTACAAATTAATTAACAAAATTGTTTTAATCAATGACCGCCACTCTGGGAAATAAATTATAAAATAAAAAACAATATGATTCTATAACTTTGATTACTATATTTTTTATGTAGCATTATAAATAAAAGTCCTGTCGGATCTAAAGTCAACAATTTAATGTTTAGAGTCTAACTAAGAATAATAACAGTAAATATACATAGTTAGACGATCTTTTAATACATCTTATATACTAATCATTTAGAAATTCAACTGAACTTTTTCTTTACAAAATTTACTAAAGAAAAACTGTTAATTTGTTTCGACTTGACAGTCACTATCAAAGAGTAACAAAATAAGTAAGAAATACGGGATTATGTATTTTGTTTTATCGGTTTTAGAAGCTGATAGGATCGTTATTATTAAAGCTACGTAAAGAAAATTATAAATAAAAATTACAGAGTATTTGATTAGCTACAAACATGGTCAGAATAAATGTTCTTTTCGGATTTGAAGAGATATTTTAAGTAAGCGAAAAAATTAACCTATAACTAATTGACTGGCCTAATACTATTACCAGAATTTTGAATGTTGAAGATGTTATTTGATTTCTGTTGTAGTTTTACAATACTCTCCATCTGCTCTCATTATTTGGGATATGTTTATAATATTAAATTAGGTATAACATTATATAAATTTACTTTCAGTAATTACATGTCGTTAAACATATTTAATAATAATAATAATAATACACTATTTAGTCATCAACAGAAATAAAACAAAGGTACTGATTTACACAATTTTATTCACACACGTGACGATCGTTTCGCTAATAATTTTAACTCATTCAGAGTACTTATATACTAAGATAATCTTTAGTATAAATTTAAGAGGGGAGAATTATTGCATTCTGTTTGGTTGTTCATTATTATTAATTTGCAAAGCTTCTAATAATGTTAATTTAATTCCCTTACTTTCTATATGTAAAATGTCCAATTATTTATTAAATTGATGTCCCTCCATAAATAGAATCTGTTTTATTTTTTTGTATAACTATTTTGATGTTCAGACAAACGTTTTTTGAAGTTTCTTCCTGTTTGTCCTATGTATTTTTTTTGGCAAGACCCACATGTTAACTTATAAACTCCTAATTGGTTTACTTTTATAATCGAATATAAAAATGACTATTACAAAGCAAAAAGGGCGCAATCGGACTGGTCCTAGAGCGCTGTCGACCACTGAGCAGAGGAATCGTGTCACATAACGTTAACAGTAAAGATATATAATCGATATAGGGGTAGTAAATCGTAGATGTGTCAAAGATAAATTAAATATTTATATTTATTATTTTATAATACGACTTTCTTTCGTTTATATTTTATGTAACTAACTTGGCCAAAAGTACACCGAATGAGGTTCAATATATGGTAGTTATATGACCAACGACAATTAAAATGCGGCTGAGAGGGGGCTATAATCATCATAGCCCCCTCCTTAGATGTGTCACTGCAACTACACTACAAGTGTACCTGTTTTTGCAAGTTGATAGCATTACGTAGTAGTTAGTTACGATAATGACTCCTTTTTATATTTTTAATATGAATACAGTGATAAAACTTAAAAGGGTTTTTATATTGAAAAGAACCAGTAATTAATGAATTGTGAAACACTCTGGCCATGAGAGCTCGTCTGTAAGTATTTCATTAAATTTTTGCAAAAAGTTTTAATAATGTTGAAAGTTTAAAAAAATGAGCTACGGGTAGCTACGTTCAATGAAGCAAAAATTTCATTCATCCAACGTTTCCAACTTTTTATTGAATGTACCTACGTACCTAATAGTTGCTGTTGTACTTGCGTCTTTTCGAAATGGAGTTCAGTCATGATGGAGAAAGTTTCTCTTCACTTTTTATTCTTTTCTCGATTTATTGCCAATTTAAGACCGTCTCCAGAAAGAAGGCCTTTTATAACATTTTAATCTCCTGAAACTTTTAAACCCCTCTTACTTTCATGTTATAAAAGTTGTTAAGAGTTTTTTTAAACATTGCTGAAGCTTCAAAATAATCTACTTTACATTGTTTTCTTCATTATTTGAAGAAGTTGTTTTATAAGAAATTGATGTGTTTAGTTACTTTATACTTTGCTGTAGAGGATTCTTAGCCTTTTTATGGATATTATGAAACACAACGTTGTGTGGAAATATGTCAATATATTAACCCTGCATTTTTGAAAAGACCACCAAATATTTTCCATGATGTAACATCAAGATAGAGACATACAGGGTCATTCAAACTGAGTGGTATATTAGACGTTTTAGAGAAACTAAGCATGTTACAGATTTGAAAGTTTGGGAATAGGGGTCATCAAGGATGATCTATTTAACTAACTGTCGGGCAAGACAAATAGAAAATATGAAGTGTTAATTAAGGAGTAGGTTGTGTTTAATGACTGATTTTTAATGATTGGCCTAATATTTCTTCTTTAAAGGGTTTTTATGAAACGAATGTTAAAGGAATAAGAGAAGTAGGGGGAACTGTTTCTGAGGATTTTAGCTTGGTGTTATTCGAAGTAAGGATATCAGGAATTTCGGGAAAGTGATCGTGACGAAGGTAATTGACTATTGGTGTAAAAAAGTGGATGTGGACCGGATGTAGAAAAGGTCACTTTATACTGGCAAGGGTAAATGGGTGAGAGCGCGAAGATTCGAATAACACCAACTAAGGGTACAATAGGAATGGTTTGGAAAGGATTTGTATAGAAGTTAAAAAGAATAGAATGAAACTGAAAGAATAAACTATCATATTAAAAAATACAAAGGAAAAGTGAAATTTGGAATGTATAGAGATAGATGTATAGATTTTATTGTTGTTTCCGATGGAGCGAAGTCTCCATAACTCCTTCTAAGCCATTGGTTCGCTTGAACACTTGAGGTATTTTTCCCATCACGAAGCAGTGTAAAATTAAAACACAAAATTGTTTTTGATCTATTGTTTTGAAAATAACAAAAGTAGCTAGATATCACAATAACTCACCAACTAATGAATAGAACAATATGCAATTTTAACAGCTATCTTTTGAAGAAATGGTGCTGTCTATATTAGTAGGTATACACAAAGTCAATATTTTCAAGAACCACACCAAAACCAAATGTATTGGAAAAGTGGCATTTATAAAATACATTGTAACAGTTGCGATGCTTGCTATATTGGACAAAGTGGTAGGGCAATAAACGTTATAATGTAAAAAGTATAGACAAAAAGGACACCGAAACGGGCTTTTCAGAACATTGTGTCTTATCTAACCACCACTTCGACATAAAAAATGTTACTGTACTCCATAGTGGTATCAGAAAAAGCAAAAAATTGTCACTCTTAGAAGCGCTAGAGATTAAAAAAGCCCTGTCCCAAAATCTTAATTTAGTCAATAACGATACGGAGTTAGATTTTGTAAACTCCCGACTCATTTTAGGCAATTAAGATTAAGTATATATATATATATCTATATTGTCGCACTAGCTTTTAAGATTTAGTATAACATTTTATTCTAATCCTTTGATAATGATCGTGTGACCGAAACTAGTTAGGATATATATTAAATCGGTGAAACATTCTACGTTGTTTTATTTACTTTTGTATATGTCTTTTGAATGTTAGTACTAACTGAAAAAGAGGTGAATTCAATAAAACTAGCGCCAATTATGTGTTAGGCCCGGGACTTTTCAGCCCATGTGTTAGATGGTCTTTTAATACATTTTAAACTAGTTGTGTTACGTTATTGATGAAACGCCACAATAGTATGGAATTTTAAGCTGCGTTGTAGATTTAGTTTGTTAAGTAGCTACTTTAGTAAGGCTCTTGTAAGATATTTAAAATACTACAGTTAAACTAAATATTAGTAGATGAATATATACTGCCTGTCTTTAGCACACTGATGAGAACTAATAGGATCGAAATTGCAAATCTACGTTTGGTTATTTCGATAAATTACTGATCAATAACTTAATTTTCTTGAATTCTTCAATATCTGCTGATTTAAAAGTGTTGATTGGAAGTAATTTTTGACTAAAATACAAATAAGATATTTTTATGGGAATAACAAAATACCGGACAAGTATGAGTTTGACCGCTGTTTGGAGACTTCCGTAGCTTTATGAATCTATTAATTAAGTGTACCGATTCCGGAAACTTCAATATTTTTAATAGTGTAGTTTTATTCTGACTCACTATCTTCGAAGATTGATAAAAACAAATATCAATACTTGATTGTTTAACATGACCCCCTACATAAAAACATCTAGGATAACAAAAAGTAACTAATAACAAAGATAGCAACAGTGCAGCACCGAAACAGATTAAGATTAATTTTGACATTTTGATACTGAGATAACAGTGAATATTGAATCATAGACATCATAAAAGCATTGGTAATGTATTTTTTATCGTCATAAAAAAATAAAAATGAGAGAGATTGTTTTGTTTTTCCTATTAAAATTATATAGAAAAATTTCTATTTACTTCAACTACTTTAGATTTTCGGGCTTACAAATATGCATAACAAATCTATCGCAATCATATATATATATATAAAAATAGTTAAAAATTTAACCAATACAATATAGGAAACACTAAATAAAACTCAATTGATTTTTCCACTGTTTATTTTCAATCTTGACAATTGTTTCACTCTACAAGGGCATCTTCAGGAAACAACTGGTTACGTTAGATAATTATTCTAAATTTATACTAGCAAATATCGATTAACAATGGATATACAGCAAAAATAATAGATGACTTAATCAATAACAAAAAGAAATTAATATGTTATAAATCAGTTTATACCAATAATTTTAAACCTTTAAAAAGTAATTACAACTCAATCTTATATATAGGTAATGTCACAAACAAAATTTCCCATAAACTAAAAAACAATAACTTTAAAGAAGCATTTAAAACAGATAATAACTTATCAAAATATTTAATCAATAACAAAGATAGAACGGAAAAAATGATCAAATGTGGTGTATATAAATTAAACTGTAATGCACGGAACGCAACACATATAGGACAGATAGGAAGGACATTCAGAGAAAGATTGAACGAACATATAAAAAATTATGCAGATAAATCGGCTTTTATGAATGATATAAATAATAAAAAACACGAATTCAATACAAAGGATATTTTTAAAATTTTACATTGCTCAAATAAAGGCAAAAAGTTAGACATACTAGAATCCTTTGAGATCAAAAAGCAGATAAACCAAAATAGAGATTTAACTTTAAATGAAATAGAAAATGTTTATGAATCGACAATACTAAATAAAACAGTAGAATGTACCCCCTCCAATTAACCCTAAAACTAGTATAAATTTAGAATAGTATCTAACGTAACCAATTGTCTTCTGAAGATGTGCTTGTAGGGTGAAACAATTGTCAAGATTGAAAATAAACAGTGGAAAAATCAATTGAGTTTTATTTAGTGTTTCCTATAACATGCTTTTCCATAAAGTAAAAGCCGAAACAATAAATCAATAGATTATATTTTTTTGTCAAAATTGGAACTGATGAGATAAATTTAATTTTAATAGCTAATTAAAATCAAATAATTGTAACCTAAATTATTAAATAATTTCAAAACTTCTGTTCGAACGGTTTTGATTATTTCTGTTTTAATTTAATTGTCATTGCAGATTGTTTTATTACAATAGTTAGAAATTGATTTGTACTAAAAAAAGACAGAGTTCTATCATTTGTTCCCAATTACAAGTATAAACAAGTATCCTCGAGCCCTTTCGTTATCAAACAATTTTGTTTTGGAACGCGTCCATTTTAGCATTCCCTGTAGCTGAATAAACAATGTATGCATAACATTCCCGTTTCCAAATATATCGAAGTAGTTAATTTAATGTTTGTATAGCATTTTGTACAATGTACATAACCAGTTACTACTTTAACAAATAATCAACAACAAAATTGTAATAAAGCTTATACTCAAAGTAGATACTACCCCAAAAGTATTTTTACAACTTTTTTGCCATAATAATTATGTTTCACCTTCCTTCTTTATAAATTTAACAATAAATGTAATGATGCAATTGAAATATTTATAAATACAATTTAGATTTAGGGCTGACAAAAGTTTCTTTTCCATTTAGCATTTTATACTGTACAAATAAATAAACCCCATTATTGTATAATTCGTATAATATAAATAATAAATCAGTTTCATGTTTTAATTATTAATTTAAGTCATCTGATTAATGTGCTTCGTATGAATAAACATAATAGGTTAACGATAAATGAATAAACATTACTTTGTTTATTATCACTTTTCTTATTTAAAAATCCTTTTGACTATAGCTTCGACAAATAGCTTGTCATTGTCAAACGAATGATTCAAATTGAATGAATATAAACAGATGTACAGTGGTGTTTATTATATATATTCCATTAATTATTAAATGTACTGAATAACACTGAGTGGTACAAATCTACCTGGTCGTTTAATAGGTTATTTTCGGAAATTTTTGATGCTTTGTATATTTCTAAGCATTCTAAAATATCAAGTTTAAAGCCTTTATTTACATTATGAATAAGTTTAAGATTTTATATAGTAGGAAACTGATGGCTTGTTTCTAAGAAATGGTTTGCAAAACTGGAATTATCTTTTCTTAATCTAAATGATCGAAATTGTTCGTTATAACGAGTTCTAAATGACCTTCCAGTTTGGCCTAAGTAACAGCAATCAGTTTTTTCACATTTGTGAGTTTTATCTTTTGAATTAAAAAGTATGTGTTTTATAAACTGTTAGGTGGTTTGCAGATAGAACATTAGCGATTTTTATTGAAATATTACCAAAATTCGTCAATGGTATGTATCTGCATTAGGTTAGTTTATTTTAGGGTTTTGGTGTAATTGATCATGCTAAATGTAGAAATTGTACTATTTTCTTTTTAATCTATCTTTTACACCGCGACTGCCTCTGCGTGTAAAAAAAATTAGTCGCCTAAGTCACTCCTGGTAAGCTCTTTTTTATATCCGGGGTCATTCAAACTGAGTGGTACATTAGACGTTTTAGAGAAACTAAGCATGTTACAGATTTGATTTGAAAATTTGGGAGTTGGAAGTAGAGGTTATGAAGGATAATCTATTTAACTAAAATAATTTCAACTATCGGGTGTTTCCGGTTATACCGGAAGTTGATGTCAACTTTCTCATTTTAGATAGAATGGTATATTTTTTTTAATGAATTAGTATGAAAAATAAAATTTTAATGTAACTTTGATAACCAACTTGTATGCCTATATGCCTACGACGAATAGTTTCTGAGATAATTTAATTTATATAAAAAAATATCGTTACCGCAACCCAAACTATAAAAAATCATAACTTCCATAAAAAATAACTTAGAATGTTGAAGTTTTTACTGGACATAGCCAAGTCATACGGCTAACGTCATGACAAAACTAAGTTTTATAATTTGTACAGGGAGATCAGAAAAAGTCCAAAGTTTAAAAACTTCAAACACGAATGTAGAGGACCGAAACAAATATTTTGGGACATAAGTAAAACATCTGTATGGCAGGCGTACAGGCCCATCGAGCGTGCAGGCGTATTATTTATGATCCCCAATTGTCTCTGAAATAACCATCTACCGGGGGTAGCTGTCTAACCAGCAGCCCTGGAGTAAAACGGACATTCGATTGGTAGAGTCCTTCGCACTACCTCCTCCGTAAAAATAAAAGAAAGTAAAAACCAAACACAAGACGAGCTGTTTGTTTTAATGTATATTACCTTCCGTTTCCTAAAACGAAAAGCTTCATTTTTTCAAATGGCACCTAGCATATTTTATTTTGTCATTCGATTACTTTTTATATCCTTTTTCAATACATTGGACCTTTTCCATTCTTTATTTAAAAACAACTCCAAAATTATTTAAAAATTTCCAAATAATACAGTAGGAAATATCCAGATGGATCGAAAGAGGATAAAAAAAGGAATCGAATGGCAAAATAAAATATGCCAGGTTCCATTTGCAAAAATGAAGTTATTCGTGTTTGAAGTTTTTAAACTTTGTTTTTTTTCTGAACGCCCTGTACAAATTATAAGGCTTAGGTTTGGCATGACGATAACCTTATCAATTGGCTATAACTAGTAAAAATTTCAACATTCTAAGTAATTTTTTATGGAAGTTATGATTTTTTAGAGTTTGGGTTGCAGTGCAATCTTTTTTCCAATAAATTAAATTGTCTCAGAAAGTATTCATCGCGTAATGGGCATACAAAACATATAATGTACCACTCAGTTTGAATGACCCTGTATGTAAAGACCTATTGAATGCGGTTCAGCCGTTTCGAAGATTAGCCCATACAGAGAGACAGATAAAAAAAACTAATGCACGTTTGTATTTTAATAGATACAAATAATCAGTGGCGGCTCCTGATGAAATGAAATGGGTGTTTTGGAAATATTTATTCACTTAATTTTTGCAAGTTAATTCAATCATATGATCCACGAAGTAAAAGTGTTTCGCCCCTACCTCCAATTAGGCTTTATCACCGCCTAAAGACAACAAAGGAAAACAAAATAATGCATTTTCTGTTGCATCCACAAATCCAATCGTTCCTTGATAAATTTCCCTATTAACTTGCTATTACATACTTCTCCGCAGCTATCACTTGCAGGTACAATAAATAATAAGATCGAGCAACGGCCGACTTTTATTTTTGAATTCAATGTTTTCGTCATGAGTAAAAATTTTCGTCAATTGTAAAATCTCTTCGCACAAAGCAAACTATAAACTAAATCCAATGTCAGATTATAACTACTCTATGCCTAAACTTATGTCTATTCATAGAATAACACTAACCCATTCTAACATTTGTACATTTCCCCTATTAGGTACTTCTTCACTTTTCCAATTATACCGTTAGCTATTTGCGACATCAGACATCAATACGTACAACATAGACAAACATCCCGTCTAGCTTGTATTCTCTATAGTACACACAGACATCAGCTGTTGAAATAGAAACATCCTTTCTTTTAAATATATCAAAAGTTTGTAATCCCCACTCGAGATGAATAAAATCAATAATATAATAATAATAAAATTAACGAAAATTATGCAAGTGTTTAAAGCCTGTATAGATTGCAGCTCAATTACCCTCATAAGTTCGCTGTTTTATACTAATAATGTGGATTTTGAATGTAGTGGGCACGGCTCCAGTAGTACACAGAACACGTCTGTTGGATCAGTTAAGCATTGGGCAACGTGCTCTCGACTACAAGCCTAGACAATTTATTTGGTTTACTACTCTGCATAGGAGATGCATTAAATTATTACATTAATAAAGTTTAATAATTGGATGGCAAAAATACATAAATATTTTCATTTTTTTGGCAGTTCTGCAACTCTGCAGCATATATATATATATATATATATATATATATACCAGCTTGTAAGATATCTCAATATGTTGGGCGTAATTTAAATTTTCTGAAAGCTTCGCGTAATTTTGTTGTACACTTATACATAGGCACACTATCTGGACATAGTGCCACAGTGAGAGATAGCTGTTAGGGGTAGTATTTACAACAGAATATTGGCTCATAAATCTGCGTGGGGGATCCAATAACAAACGAATAAATTAACCTCAATTCATCGGTATCTTTTACATTGAAATTGTGGGAGCATTATATACGTTTGTGTGCAACAAATTTGTCATTAACCAAACAATATCTCCGAACCTACAAACTATTTAGATGGCATGCATCGGGAGAAAATTACATTTCAGAGTTCGTGATTCTCAATATGCAACCGCATAGTATCTACGTGCCTCACTTAGATTCCATTAGTTCAGACAATCTTCCGATATAGAGCACCAAATTGATTGAGACATTCAAGATATTTGTCTACATTAAATGTCAACCTTATCTTCTACCATCGTACCAATTTTCAATCTCTTTTACTATGATCAAATATTAATTTGCGAATGAAAAAGTTAAATTAATTTACTCGGGTGAAGTACTAGTTAATGAAATGAATACGATACTACCTTACGTATACAGGGTGGGTCATATGCAATGCGACAAAGGCGTTAGTAGAAAGTTGATAGTAAAAACAATTAATTTTAAATTTGATGCTAGAACTTAACAATTGTTTCGCCTAACGAAAAGGTGCTCGAGTTCGCATCTCTCGGGCGCTTCTCACTCGATTTAGAGAAGAAGGTGAATTTGTTTTTGAACAAAATTGTAACCTGCGATGAGACGTGGGTACACCATTACACTCCAATATCAAAACGAGCAAGAATGGAGTGGCGGCGCAAAGATGAATAAACGGAGTGAAGCTGAAAACACGTCGGTCTGCAGGAAAAGTTTTTTGGGACTGGAGAGGGGGTGCTGTTGGTTGGTTGATTTTTTAGTACAGCCTACTACTGTAACCTTCTCAGTCAGGTAAAACTTGCTTAATGCCGATAAAGGAGGACGCACCCTTATTCGTGATGTGTTACTCTTGCACGATAACGCTAGGCCTCATACCGCAGGTCCAAATCGGTGAAATGCACTGGACTCAGCTGGAACACCCTCCGTATAGTCCAGACGTATCCCCATGTGATTTCCACATGTTTGAGCCCCTCAATGAATCACTAGGAGGCGAGTGATTAGCGATTTCAGACCGAAGAACAGGTGGACGCGTTTGTTTACAACTGGATATACACCCGCCCTGCTTCTTTTTATGAAAATGGGATGAAGCGTTAGGGAAAATGTATAGACAAACAAGGGGGAATATGTCGAAAAATAGAGAAATTTGTGTTTTTGTGTAACTTTTCAAAATAAATGTTTTATGAACAAAGGCTCGTTTATATTTGATGCATCCTCGAAGTCATTGTTCAGATATTCTTCGAAGTGAGGATATTAATAATAATAATAATAATATTTTACGGAAATTTGAAGTATTTGTATATACAAAGTTTTAAAATAATTTTACAAATATAATAAAAATAACTACACAGGGTCTTAACAAATGCTGTCTCCATATTTTTATGCTCTAATCATATCGCATGGATATTATAATTTCTGCCTCGATTTATTTATTCTCACTTGCATTTCCAAATTAGAGTTTGGATAATTTAATCACGCAACTTACCATCTAATTAGGATTTACCAGTATGCTATTACACACTTTACATTATTAACTTTAATACGGCTTGTGTGTTCTGTATTTCAATTAGGAAAGTCATTCTGATGCCTAGTTATATACGCCAGAACTTTTGCACTAAATTGAACTACTTGGGGAGTCGATAAAGCCGTTAGAAATATTTAATGTTGTTTAGTTTCAGAAATACCAATATACGTTATACTGCCTAATATAGTTATAAAGTTAATTAAGTCCCCTGGCGTAGACGTTTTATAAAAACGCTTTAATTTCTTTCTGATTGGCATAATAACAAAGATCGCATTTGCTGTACTTTTTAAGCTTCTGTGTAGGAGTTTAAAATGATTGTTACTTTGTCCTTTTATACTCATAAATCCAATAAAGAAACTGAATGTTAGATACACAAATATATGACGAACGCTCTTGTCCAAAATTCATTCGTATGAAAACTGCGGTTGTTCCAAAGGGCAAATCCCGGTAGTCAAATATTGTACCTACGTCGCATTGGGAGAACCCTTCCGTAGTGACAACATCCTCCTGCCTTAATTAAACCTTCTCAGGTCTCATGAGGTAACAAGTCTCTGTGAAAAATTTATAGGCATTTGAAACCAACAAAGTTTAGACAAAGAACGGCTCATCTACCCACGTTTGTAACTAACCCTTTAGTCGTATTAATTTCTAGTTTTAGAAATATTCAATGTTTATGTTCCAGTTAAATGGAGCAACATCACGAAATAACTAAATTATACACAGCGTTCCGAATATGTCTATGTTCGGATCAAATTGTATAACTTTTATATCATTTCTGCATTCGGGTAAAACATATTGTTGTAGCCTTTAAACCCTTTATTACCGGCGTCGTAAATCTTTCAGTACATGACAAGTAGAAAAAAGGACGTGCGAGAATAGGGAAAAGCTGAGTGGTTGCTTCTAGAAAAACGCTAGAACATCCGACAATAATATAAATAGGTTGTTGATAAGCAGCCGAGGACAGTTCGTTATAAACGGATGTTAGCAAACAATGGAAATACGAAATAAACCCAATGAACTAAAAATGTAATATAAATCATATTTTTTATATAAAGGAATGTATAAAGTCTTGTTTAGTGTTAAATAAATCAGTTATTAGTCAAGATACAAGCTTCTAGAAAATTTGTTATGATATTCATAAAAGAAAAAGACAACGTAATGTTCACCATTTATTTACTTAAGAACTCAACAATTGTTTCGGAGGTTGCCTATTATCAAGAGTAATACAATACTAAAGTATATATGTGACAAATTGGTATATATATAGATATGTGCTATAATCCGGTAAGTAGAAGTGGGGAAGAAAAGTTCCCTAATTCTAGTTGATTATTTACAATGTTTTTCTGGTTGCGTAAGGCCCTTTTTATTTTGAGATTTTCTAACATTGATAACTTCTAGCTCTTATTAACATCAGTATGTAATAATTTAACATTATCTAAGGTGATCTTATGTTTATAAAGGATACAATGTTCCGAGATGCCTGTTTTTAAGGATCTTTTATTGAAATTGTACAAATGTTCTTTTATTCTAGTGGAAATCGCTCGACCAGATTGCCCTATGTAAATGGCATCATATGAATCACATGAGATTTGGTAAATACCGCACTTATCCAATGTCTTATTATTCCTTTTGTTCTTTACTACTAAGGTCTAGTTTTCGTAAATGAACCTTATATTTATGACTTACATGGTTAATAAAATGCAGATACAAATTCATTTTTAGAATCAAAACTGAGACTATTGTTGTGTAAAAGTTTCCTAATCTGTTTTTTCTTTTTGTTATTAATTAATTTATCTATTGTAGCCGTTATTTTTTGCTATTAATTTAATGATATTTAATTCTTTATTATACCTTTCTTTTATGTGTATTAATAATGTTTCACAAAAAGTGCACCGTACATAGTTTATTTCTGTTATAATATTTATAGCTAGCTTTTAGAAGAGTGACTAGATCTAGAAGTTCATCATTTATTCACTTTAAAACAAATAAACATTTTGTTGTTATTTACATAGAGGAAGAACAACTCTAACTTAGTGATATAATTTTGTGTAACTTTCGCTACAGCCTTCGCGTATTTGTGTATAAGGTTAACAAACGAAGAAAGCTTTTCATTGGTTGCTTTAATTCAGCTTCACTTTAATTAAACGGGTAATTAACTTCCGTAAACCTTAGTGGTAATTTTGCATATGGATGTAAATGGCAAAAGAAACTGGCTGATCTGAAAATGATTGCTTTAACGAACACCTAAAACCACAGTTAATTTTCGTTAAAACTTTCCATAAGAGTTTTTCTCTCTTGTGAGGTTCTTACCCCGATCTATGGATTTGTTGACCTTTGTGTGCTTGACGGGGGTTAAAATTACATATAATTTGAAATAAATATGAATACAAAGGTTAAAGTTACTTGACTGTTGTTACATTCACGTCTACAGAGGGTGGTTAGAAAAGAATGAAACACAGGACAACTTCAAATTTTAGACATGATTTTAGGATTCCATAGACAACTAAGAAGCCTTATCATATTAGTTTGTAAGTCACAGATCTTCCATTATCTAATTTTTATATGTTATACAACACAACCAAAAAAAGAATGTATTAAAACCCTTTTTCGTCTAAATGTTAAGGATCACAGATCCCACATTTGGAACGCGTCCTACACAGTAGGTACAGCGTACCGACAGCCATATCCCACGACCGGTTATATCTTCGTATAAGAATCCATTGGAATCAACAGTGTAATACAATGCCGGTATGGATATTAGCCCTCGGAGTAGTTGTTTCTGTTGATTTCATATTTATATTTATACAACACAATCATAGTTTATTTTATTTTAAGGAATAAGATAATTTTTTGTGTTAAGTGTGAGGAGTCAGGCTTAGTTTCACTCATCAAGTAATTAAATTGTATCATAAATTTGAAAAAGACATTGGAATCTAATAATATCATATCTAAACTGTGTTCTTAATTAGTATTTTATCAAAACCGTTATTCAATGTTTCTCAATAGTACGATGCAGGCAGCTTCGTGGGTCATACGTCCCCAGGAAACGTTGTGAATGGAATTGGGTGTGTCGGTGGGGTGGGGATTGAATGGGAAAAGGGTGGTTGTGGTAGGTGGCCCACCTTCATTCGCGCTATATAGCGACCTGACACTGAGGTCCGAAGGTTGGCCGCGAATCTGGTAGCAGCTTCGGGGAGTGAGGGTAAGCCAGGGGTAGTTTAATGCGGAGCGAAGAATCCGCATGTATGTGCTTTGAAGGGCTCGCAGGCGATGGGGAAGAGCACAGCCCCATATCGCGTTAAACGCCCGGATTTTGGTTTGCTGGGGAACTTTGTTGGTTTAAAAGAAGAGCTTGAGTGCGATGAAGGCGTCCAGGGCCTTGGAACGGGTTGTATATTTAGATGGATGAAATTAATTATTTCATCGGTGCACAGATGTGCCACTTCTTTTGATTCCTATGGGGGAATCGGTGCAATAAACGGACTTCGTGTTTTAATTGTTTATTACACCCAACTATTTACAAACTATACACACTAATTTGATGGAACGTCGTGAAGGCTACTTATTTACGAAGATTAAATTATTATGATAGATTGATTGAACTATATGTTATTTATACTATACGTTTATAGAGATCTTGCTGTAATTGTTGCTATATGTTAAAACGTACTAAAGATGATCTCTTATAAACGTTTGATATTTTTATCTAATATGTTGAATGAATGAACTGATCTGACTGAATTTACTGTATTTGAATGAATGAATTGATTGGAACTGATCTAACTGTATTTACTGTATTTGAATGAATGAATTGATTGGAACTGTGCTCGAATGAATGAATTGTATTTGAATGAATGAACTGATTGGAACTGTTCTAACTGTATTTTGTTAACTATCTGTGTTATCTATACTAGGAATTTAAGAACCGCCCCTAGAGGAGGGGTGGTTCCGATGCACCGACACTTGAAATAACAAAACAAACAAAAAGGATGAAAAACCGTAAATACAAAAAATGCAACATTGCAATCCATGTGTCGGCGCATCATCCACGTCCTCGAAATGGACCGACGGGTCAACAAATTACCCCCAATAAATGTATAAACCAACCTAAACTCTAGATGCACATTTGAACATAAAGAAAAAATAATACAATGGGAGACGGCAATACTAAAAAGGGAAAAAATACGATACATACTATTATAAAACCATAAATGGCAGAAGAAATAAACGGACAGCAAATGCACATGATAACACAACAAAAATTTTGAGACGTAAAAAAAATGCGTGACCGACAAGACCAATAAATTACAAACAAAAATGAAAAGTTAAATCCGAACACGGGTAGTTCGAATATATTTTCGCCACGTGAGCCCTCTATTGAAGATGACACCGAGATAGGTGACGGAGTCGCTCCATTTGGTGGGTGGTTGTTTACTATGATGGGGGGAGGCAGGCCGAACACCGGCCACCTACCTGCTTCCTTTAAACAGCGCTAAATGAATAAGTGTAGACAAACGTATAGACGCCATCCGTAGATATTTTCTCCACTTATTGTGGGACTCAATAATATTAAATAAGATCCTTTTCTAATAAGGGTGTCGACTTATCAAAGTGAATTCACCGCGTAGTAATCTGTGTTATATGTAGGTAACGCAGTAGAAGACAAATGTTTTCTTTCTTGGTCACTGATTTGTCGAATATGTTAGAGGTGGATCGCGATTTCGAATTCTTTGCTTATCATTAGCACGCCATATATTATAAAAATTGCTTTATTTTTAGTAGTTACTTAGTATCCTGAAAGGAAGGTAGTTATTGTTAAATAGAAATGAATTCGAATACAAGATAGGTCAGCCAATATTGTTGTTTAGCTCATGTTGAAGGTTACTATTAGCCCTAGAAGGGTTATTAACAAACAAAATTGTAATGTTTCCTTCATTTTAAGCAACTTGTGTCAGTATTTCAAATTTAACATTTTCGCAGAAAGCAATGTACAAAAAAAAAGTTAAAATTCGCTAGTTTTCTGTTACGTAGGCAGAATAAATCAAGTTTTATGTAATGTTTAGTTAAACATTAAAAATGCAATAAACCTTGCACTTAAAAATTTCTTTTTCTCTGAAAATTTCCAAAATTTAAAAATTAACATCAAGGATTTATAGAACAACATTCCTTAGTAAGTTTTGAAATCCTTCTTTTAAGAGGCTGTTCGGTACGATTCGTTGGTAATAGAGAAAAGAAATTAGCTACATAGAGGATTGCCATTGACGTGACGTATATACATATGTATTTTATGGACTTTTAATGTTTCTGAATAATTTTCTGGAAGCCACGTCCTTTACTCCTTAAATTCCTGGAAAGAGAGAGAATGAGAGAAGTTTTTCTAGTGCAATGAAAGTAGGTCAGTTCGCAAGTGGAACAAGAGTTTTTCCAACAACAACCTAATTGCTTGGAGACTCTTTTAACTCGGGCTTGTCTAATGAAGTTTCTTGCGTTAAGGACCTAGCAATGTGGTGGATGGGGATGGTGGTATCCGTACAGCTTCGGTTAGTTGGTATACCTCTACGTGTTGACACAGTAGAGATGAAAGTAATGAGATTTCTTTTTTGTAGACAGGAAATGTTCGCCACCCGTTTCAAAGACGAAAGTAATTGAAATTGAAACTGTTGTTCTTTTACAAATGCTGCATTGGTTGGGAATAAAACAAGCAGTGAAAGTAAACGGTACTTATTTATCTTCAACTTTCTTTTTCTCTTTTTGAACTTAACTCTATCCATTTGGGTAAAAATAGTAAATACATAAGGAAAAAAACACAAGTGTTTAATAGTTTAACAACAATTTTATTTAATAAATTCACTACGAATCGTTTCACCGTACAAAGGCTTCATTAGGTGATGAAAAGTACAACGTAAACAATTACAAGATTTATATATACAGATCATGAGGTGGGGGGGGCGGGAAATTTAGCAGTGGTGAGTTACTAATGTGTAACTGATCATTAAGAATAAGTTTAGGAATATTATACTTGTTAATTTCGAACGGTTCGAGAAGATTTAATTTATGTCCCTTGTTTTCTTTGTGTAGAAATTTGAAGGTGGTTGGCATAGGTGGGTGTATTTTTCTTTTTAGTAAAGGCATCTCGGTGCTCCTTTATTTTTTCGACAAACTTCCTTCCTGTCTGGCCAATATAATCCTTTTGGAAATTCCCACAGTTCTTATATACTCCTGAACTGGATGTTTTGTCACTTGTATCCTTATTGTTTTTAAGTAGACTATCCAGGGTATTTTTTTTATTTAAATGCGGTTTTGATATTAAATTTATTAAGTGTTGTGAGATACAAAAAATAATCTCGTTATTTTATCATTTTTGTTTTAAAAAAAAAAGATTTGTATAGAATGTGTTTACTAGCTTATTATGTTTTCTACTTGAGAGTTGTAATGGAACTGCTACTTACAAAAATTGGATTGATTCAGGCGTTACTTTATGATAATTAATATTAACGATAAATGAATAAATATTACTTTGTTTATTATCACTTTTTTATTTACAAATCCTTTTGACTATAGTTTCGAAAAATAGCTTGTAAATAAGATAGTGATAATAAACAAAGTAGTGTTTAGTCACTTATTGCTACGTACAAGTTTTTATGCAATAGACCTAAAACTATAAACACAAGTGCTTTTGGGGTGGATCTGCCTTCTTAGAAGAAGTGGATAGCACCCCGCTGAGAGGGTAAGAATATATATTGCTTTGTGACCCTGAACTTGGTATTATTTACACTATGTTACTTATAACGTTATTACTTAATACAAGACTACAAATTTCAATAATTGTCAATTTTGTATATACAACACAACATTAAGTTTTTTTGAGTTTCTTCAGTAGTTTTACCAAAGTAAGTAAAACTAGAATATTTGGGTACCTCTTTTTGTATAGGGTATATTGATCGTAACATATTTTTCTTTAGTTTATATTTTAAAATATTGTCTACGATAGTGGTAGAAAAACCGTTATTATGAGCTATCGTTTTAATCCGGAGAAGTTCGGTATTAAAATTTTCTTTTGATAGTGATATTGAAATAAGTCTATGGATCATAAAGTAGTAAGAGGCCATTTTGTATAAAAAAGGATGAAAAGATTTTTTATTTATGGTCGTAGCCGTAAGTGTATGTTTGTGATAGATATTGAATTGATGTTTTTTATTGACTATTGAGATTGATATGTCTAGAGAATTTAATGTTTTTTCCTTCTCATGTTCTAACGTGAATTTTATGTTGTCATGTGTATTACTAATTTGGTTTAAGACATTGTTTATTTGTCTAGTAGTCCCATTGAAACAAACAATGATATCATCAACGTAATGATACCAGTAAATTTCCTTATTAAATAAGGGTAGTTCAAAGTAAAATAATGAATACAGTTTCATTTATTTTTAGAGTGTAGTTGAAAAATCAATGCCAAGGTAGAAGCAAAAAGGGGTTTATTTAATATTTCGTTATTTGGTGCAAGGCTTTATTAAAGCAGCCATTACAGTCTGATTCGCCCTTGTTTACGTTGTTTACTGAGTGTTTAAGATGCCTCCGACAATCGTGAGTCCCGGTTACTGTGAAGTCCGGGCTGTTATACGATTCCTTAGTGCTAAAGGACTAAAATCGATTGATATTCATCGTGAGATCTATGCAGTTTATGGACAAAACATGTAATCTGCGCCGTGCAATCCAGAACAAAAGACGTGGCAAGTTTTTCTGCATGACAGTGCCCGTCCGCATGTGGCCAAAGATCTCATCACATCCTTTCACTGTAGACTCAACTCTAGATCATCCTCCGTACAGCCCTAATCTGGCGCCCAGTGACTACCATTTGTTCCTATACGTGAAGAAACATCTGGGCGGTCAGCGTCTTCAAGGCAATGACGAAGTCAAAACAGTTGTGATACAGTGGTTAACAGTTAACAAGTCAGGCGGCATAGTTCTATGAGAAGGGTATTCAAAAACTGGTCACTGGTCAAACGTTATGACAAGTTCCTCAATGTTGAAGGAAATTATGTAGAAAAGTAGATTAAGGTACATGCTTTCATGTAAAAATAAAATTATTAAGATATATTTGTACATTTTTTAATTAATTTCAAAGCAGTACTAACTTAAAAAACACGCCTCGTATTATTTCTTGACAATATTTCGGTCACGCGACGATTATCGAATGATAAGGAGTAAGACTATACTAAATTAAAAGTAATACACAATCATAAGAGGGGAGTCTATGTTACATAATTGTTCTTTTATTTCTAAACTTTCCCAGAGGAAGAACTTTCTACCTTTATTAACTCCACAGTTAAAACATTGTTTAAATCTATATTATGGTTAAATTCTTAGAAAAACCAGTTTGTTTATCTTACAGTATCAACAAAAACGTTTATGATAGACAGTGTCCTTTCTCGAATCTCTGTCCAGAGTTCTGCCTGAGTCTTTCATTAGCTTTAAATGTGTGCGTGTTTCTCCTTTCACCTTCGTAATTCACGAAGTTTCCCGAATCCGCCACAGTGGACAGTTACGATCTCATTCGTGACTAATTGACGACATTTATCGACTTTTATTGTATTTATCATCCATCTTGGTGTATTCAGTACGATACGTTTGTAGTAGCGTGAGTGTCGTGAATTTTATTGTAATTCCTAAACGCGATGGTATGATTTAGGCGCAGCTACTATATAAAGGTAAGTTTTCATTGATTTTGATTGAAGAGAGGACTTTTAAATGAGACATAACACCGGTTTATATTCTTAGTTAAATGTGTTATCATCAGTTGATACATTTAATTAAAATTATTACTACAAATTACTTGATGTATAATACTTTTAATACTTACATTAAATAATTGTCAGCTTTCCGTCTGCTATTGCAGTTTTGCATTGTAATAAAAAAAATTGGCCTAATACATCTTCCAATTGATTATTAGCAATTTAAGTAATTTGGAAAGGCAAATTTGGGTGTAGTATGTCGGTTGTCATGTTAATAAAGATATTATCTACTATTGATGATTATCGGACTTGCTGACAATCGTTTATTAATGAGACTTGTCTTCAACAATTTAGTGACAGACTTCGATCATCTAATTCTATTGTACGAACAAGTTTTGGAGTTAACAAATGCATTATCGTCTGCAGTTTTGAAAACAATATATATTAGTGTAAACAAAACACCAAAACCCAAAATTCCATATAAAACCGTTAGTAACTTAAAAGGTAACTAATAGTTTCAGCCTCAACTTTATGGAAATTGGGAATCATATTGTAATATTTAAAAAAGATAAAATAAAACACTTTTAATTTCCACTTTATACCTTTAATGCGTCTTAACGATCGTTTCACCCTACCAGGGCATCTTCAGAAGAAGTATTTGTACAAACTATTTTTTTTTTGTTTAGATTTAACTCGGGGTGGGAAAACCTTGCATAGGCGCCCCCCGAAGGGGAGGTAGTGTCAGATTCTTACTGACTAAAAACCCACCTCGAGTGGGGATTAACAACCCGAAGGTTTTAACATCCCCAGGGTAGATGCGGAGAGGTAGGGATAGGGAAGTGGATTGTGGAGAGGGAAAATTTGGGGGGTAGGGGGCGGGAGCATTGGAGGGGGGGTACGAAGAGTTTGTGACCCACCACTGATATAAAGGGTGGGCACTCGCGCTAAAAAAGCGAAAGGTACAAACTATTATTACAACATCTCTTATATACCTACTCTTACTATTGTGGTGGGGTTATATCTACTAATTTATTTATTATTACAGAACTATACACATTTTCTATGTCATTTAATAAATTTATGTTATTATTTTTCATATGTTTTTTGATGCCAACATGTCTAATTATTTTCCTTTTTTCTCTTTATGTAAAATTTGGAAGTTTTCTTCTAAAATTAAATTATGTTTATTCTTTTTTATATGATTCATAAATGATGAATTTTCATTGTAATTTTTCAATGATCCTTAATAAAATGTGTATAGTTCTGTAATAATAAATAAATTAGCAGATATAACCCCACCACAATAGTAAGAGTAGGTATATAAGAGATGTTGTAATAATAGTTTGTACAAATACTTCTTCTGAAGATGCCCTGGTAGGGTGAAACGATCGTTAAGACGCATTAAAGGTATAAAGTGGAAATTAAAAGTGTTTTATTTTATCTTTTTTAAATATTTCAACTTAAAAGGTGTTTCAACACCCAAGGCGTCATCCTCAATTAGAGTATATGTTGATGTTAAAGGAAGATAAATTGTATATGTGTTAACAAAGAAGGTATTTATCTTATTTAAAAAGTTAATTTCCATAACATAATTTTTTGAGGGTAGATAAGTGTACCATGGGTTCTTGAAGTTCATTATTTTTACAGATCATTTCTGGTCTTTGCTACAACACATGTAGGTGTTTTTAAAATTAATGGATTGAACTATCAATTTAATTACTTTTATATCCCTATTTAATCTGTTACGACTTTTCGTTTAGAAATATAAATTGATTGCAAATATAAATTGATTGCATTGGTGTGCTGATAAAAATTCACCTTTCTAAAATTTAAAAATTTATTCCTGCGCTTATGTCCTGTTTTTCAATTGATAAGTGCTTTTTGACATCAACGACTGTTTCAATATTGTGGACATTTCTGACGTATCCAAAAATTTTATGTAGAAATTTTTAAGAGTTTTACAATATGGAAAGACTGCTTTAATCCGTATGTAGCAATGTTAATCGTAATAATTAAAAATTGGAATACTTAACAAAAGACCAACGTTCTTTTGTGTAAATGTTTCAGAGGTCGTTTATAAGGTATTGCTTTATGGAATGCTTCGAACCGTATCAAAACTTTATTATCAGATAATAGTAAACGTCATCTTCGTATTCCGAATTATGCCGAAAAGACAAACGACTGTTATAACCAGAGTTTCTTTCAGTAGTATACAAAATTAGCTAGTTCTAAAAATAATAAAGCAGAAGCGGATTATTAATGACGTTGTGGTTATAGGAAAATATTGAATTAAGACTAACTCACTTGTAGATAAATGTGACACTTCATTCAGGTATGTAATTGACTGACTCTAGGTGTTATTGATAGTCACATAAATTAATTCATGTTTACACATCACCATGATAATTTTTATTTCCATAAAGGAATACATTGTAATTTTTTGGTCTTGATACTGAACGAAATATATATTCTGATAACAAGTCCAATGCTCCATTTTTTAGAAAGACGATCACATATAACAATTTAATAGTATTTTAAAAACGTAATACAAATCGATTGATAAGTTGTAAAAGTTAATTGTTGATATGTGATCAAGTGCTGCTGGCTTAAATATTATCACTTAATCAGCACGTAATCACTTTTCGCCAAAAATTAACTGCGCAAAGTCTATATTTTTCTTAGAGCGACGATCAAAAGAGTTTATATTCACTATAGGAATAGTTTATTAAATTATAAATACAATAAAAACACAAATAACATTAAACGACAACAGGATGAATTAAGAGAAATGCGTGTTTTTTCTGAGACCGATAACGTCAGACTTGCTTGAAGATAAAATTTGCTGTATTAGGGATTTGGGTAGACGGGGATGTACAATAAAAACTGGTTACATTTGACCATCGACTACCGAGCTTTCTCTGCCTCAGGTAACGAGCTATGGCAATGTATTTACAATTATAGTAACCATGATTGTATTTAGGCTAATTTCTTAGTGAAACATCTTGTAATAATATAAGTTAATTATAAAAAGACGCTTGGTATTGTTTCACTATTTTTATTTAAAAAACTCGTAACATGTTTCGGCTATGAGCCATTATCAAAGAGTTAAATACAGATAATGACTAAATATAATAAGGATGAAATTCTTTTAAATACGTATACTGCTTACTAGGTGGTAGGTAGGAGGTAATATTATTTAACAAATTGATTAAGGCTTTCGCGGCCAGTTGATGAACTGGTATTGTCCTTCTTCGGGTGTACAGGCCGTCGTCGGTTGGAATTGCTTCTTAACGTTTCGCTACTACAGTCTACAACCAACGGCGAAAATGGATAGACCCCTGAAGAAGCTCGCCACTCGTGCTAGCGAAACGTTAGGAAGCAATTCCAACCGACGACGGCCTCTACACCCGAAGAAGGACAACACCAGTTAATATTATTTATTTTGTGTTATACCTGCGACTGATTTTAATAAGGCGGAAACCCCAAAATCTATTTGGTCGTTCAATAACATTTTATTATTATTGTGTGCTCCGGTAATTTCTAACATTTCTAGCAGATCAAGTCCTTTACTTTTATTTTGAATGTGTAATAATTTAAAATTATCAATATCCAATGTATGTTTTTTTTACAAAATGGTTTACAAGGGTGGTATCTTTTGAATAATGAATTATTGATTTTTGATGTTCGGTTAAACGTTTTTTAATTGAACGACCAATTTGACCCAAATACAGTCTTACTTGATCTCATATATCCCGCTTTTTTCTGTTTTCTTGTCTTTCTTTGTTATTTACTAATAGAGAGTCCGAATTCTTTTTATTAACTACTATTGGAGTAATATTATATTTTTGTAATGATTTGTAATTTTTGAACTTATTTGTGGTAAGTAATTAATAAAACAAAATTTCTTGTCATTTTTTATTGGTATATTGAGATAAAAATTACTAATTAATAGTTTATTAGTTTTTTGTTTACTATTTGATCCATCAGAGAAATACTGTAACCATTGTTATTTATTTGCTATTTGTTTCAAAGTGTTGACTTCTTTATTAAAGGAATTTTGAGATAAAGGTATCGAAAATAGTCTATGGATAAATAAATGAAAAGGACTAAGCTTTATGTTACGTGATTGTTTTGAGTTTGAGTGTGGTAAATAATAGTAAAAGACTTGATCTGCTAGAAATATTAGAAATTACCGGAGCACACAATACTAATAAAATGTTATTGAACGACTAAATAGATTTTGGGGTTTTCCCCTTATTAAAATCAGTCGCAGGTATAATACAAACAAAATAAATAATATTACCTCCTACCTACCACCTAGTAAGCGGTATACGTATTTAAAAGAATTTCATCCTTATTATATTTAGTTATTATCTGTATTTAACTCTTTAATAATGGCTCATAGCCGAAACATGTTAGAGTTTTTTAAATAAAAATAGTGAAACAATACCAAGTGTCTTTTTATAATTAACTTAAATTATAGTAAAATTCTAGGAAGATCCTCTGGGTCACTTACTACCCGAATGTTCGAATTTGCTGTTACAAAGTTGCAAAGTGCAACACTAATGCTGATAAATATTTTTAAATTTTAAAATTAAAGTAAAAGAATTAAAACACTTGGCAAGTTTCACAATGTTAATTTATTTCTCTGACGATCGTCTCGGTGTTAAAACCATTTTCAAAGAGTATAGAAAACTGTACTAAATATTATAATATAAATTTGTTCCTTAAATACTATTGTATCCTATCTTTGTCTACATGAATGTTTAATAAGGGTGATATATCGAAATCTAGTTGTTCATTAACAATGGGAGGTCCTAATGACTTTGCTTTGTTTATCTCATGAATTTCCAACATATTCAAACGTTTACCTTTATTACATTGATGTAACAATTTCATATTTTCTATATCTAAAGAATGCTTAAAATCTAGACTTTTTTTCCAAGCGAGTCTACAATTTCAAATATTCATGTATTTTGTTACAGTTGGTTGGGAAGCCTGGTGGATGATGTTCAAGGGACGTCCACACTGGAAGATAAGAAAGAAAATCGATTGGGGCTACAATATGGTGAGATAATTCACTTTACATTACATTGTTCATATAAATTCTTTGAATACTGTAAAAAATTATATTCTCGGACTTGACCTTTTTCTCTAAATTTATTTGCTGTTCATGTTAAACCTTTCTTGTACTACATTTTTGTGATTTTATAAGCTGGTGATATCCAATCATGACTATAGCTGATTTTATTATGTGTTAAGGGGAATTTCTGGTGAATTTAGAGTTTTAATTTTGGCATTTTGAAAAAGGCAGTCTATTTGTTGAAGTTCGTCATTTTTGATGGTTGATTATAAAGGGTCATTCAAACTGAGTACTACATTAGACGTTTTAAGGAAACTAAGTAACTAACTAAATAGATTTCCAAATTTCGGAGTAGGAGTTGGTTATCAAGGATGATCTATTTAACTAAAGTAATTTCAACTGTCGAGCACTTCCGGTTATACCGTTGATGTTAAAGTTGATCAAATGGTATATTTTTACGATTTTACGAAGAATTCGTACGAAACATAAAATTTTAAGGTGACTTTGTTAACCAACTTGTATGCCTATGATGAATAGTTTCTGAGATAATTTAATTTATTGGAAATAAGATTGCTCCGCAACCCAAACTATAAAAATATCATAACTTCCATAAAAAATGACATAGAATGTTGAAAATTTTTCTAGTTACAGCCGAGTCATAAGGCTAACGTCATGCCAAAACTAAGCTTTATAATTTATACAGGGCGTTCAGAAAAACAATCCAAAGTTTAAAACCTTTAAACACGAATAACTTCATTTTTTCAAATGTCACCTAGCATATTTTATTTTGTCATTCAATTCCATTTTTTATCCTCTTTCGATCCATCAACTTCCGGTATAACCGGATATAATCTAATGTAATATAATATAATCCATGATAACCCGTACTCCCAAATTTTCAAATCTGTGACATGCTTAGTTTCCATAAAACGTCTAATGTACCACTAAGTTTAAATGACCCTGGATATGTAGATTTTAAATCGGACTTAATTAACGAAGGAAGGTGTTGGAAAGTGACGCCTGTTTTTAGGAATTAAAGCACACTTCGCGATCATTTACATACTCTTTCTCAAATCTGTCACATGTATTTTTGAGAAATCGTTGAATAATTTTCTTGTTCTATAACAACATTTAAACTACTTAAATAATAATCTCTATTTACACACAGTGATAATAATTACCTAAATAGTAACTGTGGATTAGGTAAAAAGTATGCATTGAGCATTGATGTTAGTAAGGCATGTACTTTTAAAAAAAGTTATACAAATATTTTAATATACAGGGTGATCCAAAAATTATACAATATGCTTATTGTGGGTGTAATATAAGTTTAATATTTTTTTTTAAACAAATCTTGTTTTTTATTTTAATACAAGATCGCCTGTAATGCCTAAATTTAATTTACCATAAAGTGTGTTCAAAAAACGAAAAGAGAAGGTTTTGTTTAAAGGTAAGGCTATTAATTATGGGCTCAATTGAAGAAAGACCATGCAAAAATTGTTGGCCATAATCAAAAGTTTTTCTTATCTTACATTGTTCTCAAGAATCAATTAAGCACAAAATTTTACTTCCAAACATACATGAAATTTTTTTTGTAGGACCCTATATTTTCATATTTTGAACATAATCTTCCCATAACTGTTTTCAATTGGATCCGTAGTTAAGAGCGGTGTTATTTAAACGAAACCTTTTTTATTTGTTTCTTACACACCCTATATAGTAAATAAAATTTATCCGTTAAAGGCGATTTTGTTTTAAAATGAAGAACAAATTTTGATTGTAAAAATTTTTTGTTATTGCGTACATTTTGAGCCCCTCTGTATGTAATTTTGTAATTAGACATAATTATTATAACTTGCCGTTATTAATTACATCTCTTGCATAAAAAAATCCAGAAAAAATTCAGATAGTTGTTAACATTTTCTGTACTCCACATCCCCTTAGAGAGTTGGAATTGCAGGGGATGAAGTACAACTCCCTTGGTATTCGAGGCCTGACATGAGGGGAAGGGGTGGTGGTAAATAATCGAAATTGTGCTTAATTGTGTACATGATGAAAATTTATACAATTACCGAAGTTCATTCAGCAGTTTTGAAAATGATGATCGGTTTTCGATATTTTTTTCTTGCTAAATGTGTGTTGGTGGCATTTTATTTATTCAGTTAAAATGTTTTTTTAATCGTTAAAATTACTTTTTTCGCTTCTAAAGATATGAATAGAAATTAATGTACTTTTTATATTTATAATTCGACGAATTGGAAAATGGAATGTACTTAATTAATTGATTTTAAGTTTGCTTTATAAGAAGGTCCACTAAATTTCCATACATAACAACAATGAATACATTAATGCGATATTAATTATTGAATTAATTTTTACCCACTTTAGATTGCAATGAGGGAAAAATTTGTTACTGCTGTTACACCCTCGCGTAGACTCGAACCTGGGATTTAATAAATAATAATTTCTCCCTCATTGTATGAGGTAATCTGTAGTGGGTACAAATTAATTCAATAATTAATATCGCAGTAATGTATTTAAAATTTACCCCTACTAAAAATTCCTTCAAATGTTTCATTATTAATGATTAACAACTATGAAGTTTACAAGTTCTGCATAAAAAATGTTTGATTTTATTTCAGTTAATTCTGGTAATTCCTACCATCGTCGCTGGAACGCTGTCGTACTGAGGAAGAAGTAATCAACTGATCCTGCTGTTGTGACTGGTGAGTTTTACCATTAATTATCCTTTTTTTAATATTATAGTCAGTGTTTTGAGTTGTGAGAAATATAAAAATGGTGAAAGATTTCTTTCTGCTATTTTCATGATAAACGCAAAATTAATAGCGAGTAAAGTAGTTAAAAAAATGTTCATCTTCAATCACTTAATAATATTGAAAAAGAAGAAGTAAATGAAGTTATTAAATTGTGTTTGAATCAAAGTTATTTTAAATTTAATAATAAAATATGTCTACAGACGGAGGGTTCACCACTTTCACCCTTGTTAAGTGAAATTTTTATGAATAACTTAGAAAATAATAACTTCTGATGAAAAAATTGTAAAAAATGTTTTGCTATAGGCTAGATATGTGGACGATGTTTTTTTGTATATGGCAAGGCACTGACGGACAATTAGAAATATTTCTGAAATTCATTAATTCATTTTACCCTAATAACATAGAATTTACCATAGAAAAAGAAATTAACAAATCTTTAAACTTTTTAGATCTCACCATAACTAGAAAAGACATAAATCTTATTTTTGACATTTACAGAAAACCTGCCTACACAGATATAATACCACACTCATACTCAAAACAATCACGTAACATAAATCTTAGTTCTTTCCATTCATTCATTCATCCATAGACTATTTTCGATACCTTTATCTCAAAATTCCTTTAATTAAGAAGTCAACACTTTGAAACAAATAGAAAATAACAATGGTTACAGTATTTATCTGATTGATCAAATGATAAACAAAAAACGAAAAAAACTATTAAGTAGTAATTTTTATCCCAATATACCCATAGAAAATGACAAGAAATTTTGTTTTATTAATTACTTACCACAAATAAGTTCAAAAATTACAAATAGATTACAAAAATATAATATTACTCCAACAGTAGTTAATAAAAAGAATTTGGGCTCTCTATTGGTAAATAACAAAGAAAGACAAGAAAACAGAAAAAAGCGGGGTATATGAGATCAAGTGCAATGACTGTAATGCCATATATTTGGGTCAAACTGGTCGTTCAATTAAAAAACGTTTAACCGAACATCAAAAATCAATAATTCATTATTTAAAAGATACCACCCTTGTAAACCATTTTGTAAAAAATAAACATACATTGGATACTGATAATTTTAAATTATTACACATTCAAAATAAAAGTAAAAGACTTGATCTGCTAGAAATATTAGAAATTACCAGAGCACACAATAATAATAAAATGTTATGGAACGACCAAATAGATTTTGGGGTTTCCCCTTTATTAAAATCAGTCGCAGGTATAACACAAGATATATAATATTTCCTCCTACCTACCACCTAGTAAGCGGTATACGTATTTAAAAGAATGTCATCCTTATTATATTTAGTTATTATATGTATTTAACTCTTTGATAATGGCTTCATAGCCGAAACATGTTAGAGTTTTTTAAATAAAAATAGTGAAACAATACCAAGTGTCATTTTATGATTAACTGATATTATTTTAATGTTTAATAATCAATACTTTTAACAATACAAACTTACACAATAGATAAAAAAAACTGGCAAACTAAAATTAAAGGTAGCTCTGTAATGAATAAATTGTTTTGGTTGTTGCTGTGATTGAGTTAAATAATTTCTAAAGTTCAATTAGTACATAAAAGGGTGCAAGACGGCAAGTAATACGGTCATTATACCCTCTCAGGTAAAGATATCAAAAGTATTGCTCTTGGCATATTTAAATATGGAAACTACAGTATTAAATGTAACGTAATGTGACAAATAGTTTGATAGATAAAAAATAAAATTGTAAAATAAAACGAATAACACCGTAACTTGAAGGTATTGAATGTTCTGCTCAAATATGAATAAAATAAATAATGGTATATATTTCTATGAAATTAAACTGCAAATTAATTGTCATTAGATGAGATGCAGCAGGGAGAAATGTGTCCCAATAAATAAAGGAACGAATTTCATTATTTTCATTCAATATTTTCGCTGGTTATTTCAAGAAATCAAAAATTATTTGAATTTTGTTGTAGTATTCCTGGAAAAGTATCGGTAGCATTTCAAGCAATAGTTTCTCGGAAATTTTAAATTTGGTACGAACTCGTGTTTATCTTATTTTGCTTTATATTAATTTCCTTTGTTAAACGTAAATATCTTCAAAATTACATTTGCTTTTGTTATCTTATTGTTATATTCATTCTCCAAATTTCGGTTTTAGTGCAAACAACTATTTATTATATTTATTTCCTTTAAGCATAAACTGGCATTCAATATTTTCAAAATCATTTTATTTTATTATCATAGTGTTATGTTCATCGTCAAACTTTCATTGTATTGTCACCTTTAATTAGTATTAGTAAAATTACCAAATTAACCAGGGTGTTTACCTGAAGGAGTGCAATGACTTGTGGGGTTGTTGCTATGGTCGTTTTGCCGTACTGTGCCCTTTGGCTTTTGTCAACCCCCACATTATTGTAGTTTATTTAAGCTGAAAACCAGAGATTAAATACTTTCTTCGATATGTTTTAAGTTAGTTACCTTGTTATAAATTTAAATAGTGTAAGTGTTGTTATTAAATATTTAAAACCAATCTTCATCGTTTCTTTCGTCAACAAGTTAATTAGATTACTCGCATTTAATTTTTATTAAAAATATTTTCTCACACATCAAAACAGTATCGACGTATACCATTACGCTTTCTCTTTATTTTTTTTTTTAATGAATGTCACGCCTAGCACCTTCACCATATTGTATTAATTTTAATATTTAGAAATTTCGTTAAATTAATTAATAAGTAACTAACTAAATTAAGGAACGAGAAAATAACTAAACTAATTTTATTTTAAACAAAATCGAAAAGTCCTTAAAATTACCATTAAATATTTAAAATATTTTATTTCAAAGTACTTGTTGTCCTCAAATGCAAAAACCTTTTTCAGATTTTAATGAAACTTGGTTATTTATTAAACTTAATAGTAATGGTAATTTATTACTTTAATTACTTTTGCAATTTTTTGAAAGTTGAAAGGAATTTTGCATGGATCAATAAATGTCAGAAAATCTGCAAATAGTGCCGCCTTCGAAAGAAATATCTAGTTAACTATTTTGAAAGTATTTATTATAAAATAAATAAGTCAACTATAAAACACCTGGAAGTTTCACTTAATTTTTATATTTTCTATACGTATTTCGCTTTTTTAGGGCATTTTCAGGAGTTCACAGAGTTTACACATAAACTATTGTAAATCTAAAAATACAATGTGTCTTACTTATATCTTACAGAATTAAACTAGTTTGGGTTAAGGAGGGGGTTGATGCTTTGATCAATTACTAGATCATTCTTCTGATTTAAGACTTTCTTGATTTTCGAAATATGTATAGAGAAAGTAAAAAATTAAGTGAAACTTCCAAGTGTTTTATTGTTGACTTATTTATTTTATAAAATCTAGTTGACTTTCGAATTGATATTAACTGTAATCATTCGGTTGTGTAAAACTCAGATTTAAATTGAAAAGCTAGTTGTTTGTAATAAAAATTCTGCTTTTAAAGTTTTATTTTAAAAAAATATTGTATAGACGAATTTGTTAGTTTCGATAATGTTAATGTTTGATTTTGCTTCAGGTAGTTTTGGTTTTCCTTCCCGGAATCGTGGAAAATGTTCCTTGGAAATCCTGTATAGAAAGAGAAATACTAACAGCTCAGAGCTACGACGGTAAGTGTTTCCAAATTTAGTGGGGGGACTTTAGGGTTTCTGTAACCGTCCTTATTTAGATCGAGTACCAGAAATGAAATTTACGTATTATTCGTTCGAGTGTTAGGTAATTTGTTATACTTCAATAAATTATAATTGATTGGTTCAACAAATGGTTTTCTTAAAAGATAACAATGATTTTTATTTTTTGGGGCCATTCTGAAAAAAAGGTGTATTAATTTTTTTTCATTTAAGGCTTAATATTTAAATTAATATTAAAAAAAAACAATTTGGTGATTTTAATTTGCTTTTACATTGCAAGTTTTTCATATTTTTTAATTACTAATTATTAAGAGCTTGAATTTTTTATTAAGAAAGGGACTTTCGATCGATATGGCGTGGATTTTGTATAAATTAAATCTGGGAGTTTGGGATTCAATATAATATATATACACTTTTTCCCACGCATACAATATAAATGATTAGTTGTTCAAACAATAACAAGCTTGAGCATGTAAATAAATGAATGTCAGACGTCTCAAAAAGTGTGAAATCAAACGTATATGAAAATACGCTGTTAAGCCATTTTAAAAAGATACAGAATTTGTAAAATAATAACAGCGTATTTTTTTATTTGTAATACCAAAATAGTTAAAACGTTTCACAATGTTTACAACACAAACAGCGTCAATTACAGTAGAACAAACTGCATAGCTCAAATCCCAACGCCAAAACACGACACACAGATGTCCGAAGCACCTTTTTTTGTTTTTGTTTTCGTGGAGGAGAGGAAATCTTCAAAAGACACCCTGCCGCCCGTGCGACTGGGTAGTGTCGGATTTCTACCGACTAAAACCTCTCCCCCTGAGGGACAGTTATGGTAACTACAGGGACTGAGCTATTCAGTTTGTTCTACAACTCCACCAAAGTTTCCAGCATTTTTAATTCGTCAATTACAGTATTTAAAAAAAAATACGATTTATGTTTTATGTAGAACTAGAAGAAATATTTCAAGTAGGTAATATTTTTTTCTTTTGTTGCTAAGCAACGACAGTATTGATAAACTCAATTTGTGATAACGTCATAAAATGTATAAGATTGTCTTATTTCAGTATGTGAGAGTGAAATTATTATTATATGTATAAGTAAACAAAGATTATTTACTTTTGGGAATTTAGTGTATTAAGCTCTCCCAGCCTCCTGGATTTAATATATACGAAGTGGTCCTATATTGATCGAATGTCCTTTCTCAAAGAACAATTTAAAAGATTAATAAATAAATAATATTAGAAATTCGCAAATAACAAAATTGGCTTTTACAAATTTTAAATGTGATTTACATTTTCGAATACTAAGGAAAAAATTCCTTCAAATGACCTATGATTGCTTATGTTTTAAAAAAGTAATTTGTTGAACCATTTACAAATAATTTTAATTTGTTTATAACAAATTGTTCGACATTGGAACGCAGATCCACCCTCAATATTCGTATTCGCTTTTTAAATTTTGCTGTTTAAGGATTATAAGAATTATTTTTTTAAAATTATTTGTGGATTGTCAATTTATATGTCCACACGTATAATTTTTAATTTGCATGCTGCTTATGTACTGATTTACGTCACTGTTATTTTTGTACGAAATTTTTAATTTTGAAGTAATTTCTCGGTATTTAATATATATTTAATTGTTTATTTGATTTTTTTGAAGCATTTTATTTATTGATTATCACGTTAATATTATTTAATGTATTTTTTTAAATTCATTTATCTGTTCAATGATGTCACGTTTTCGAAATCCAACTTAAAGTATTTCGCTTGTTAATTGATTGTGATCTATGACTGTTTGTTTTTTGTTTCTCATAAATCTATTATCTATCTGATTACACAGAAAAAATTGCTTACGTAACTTTTGGGAACTTTCTTAAAATATTATCGTATACTATTTTTTATAACAAGTATATATATTTTTTGCTCTTCTTAATCTTATTATTTGAATCATTATAGGACCATGCTGATTTATATGTATAGTATCGCCTAAGCATTTTTTATCTTTGTCTACTTTTAGACGGTTTGTTGTTATTTAATTTCGGAACATCTTATTTTTAATTACAAATAACAATTGCTTCGTTATCTTTTATCAAGTAGGTTAAATTTATAGGGTATACATTTGTAATTTTTCTTTTATTATATAGTTTAGGACAATTTATTGGAAACCAAAGTAATGTAATATTGAAACAAATATTTGTTTATCTCATCCAGTAAATTAAATCGTGTTAGGAAATCGAATTAAAAAGAAGAAAAGTTGTAAACAAATAATAACGATATTATTTTTTTACATTTTTATGTGAAGTACAATATTTATTTTGTTTCAGTATTTCCGCCATCACCGCCATCACCACTTGGAGCTGCCTTACATGGGTATATCGATCTTCACCTTTAGTTGGGAGTGTCGGTCGTGAGTGTTTCGGGAGTGTTCTGGAGCGTCCAGATTCGAACCTGGAAGCATTCAGTAGCCGGAACTTGGAATTTCCGGGATCACCAGTTCCGGAAACTTCGTTATTCGAATCTGAAGGTCTCAAAGACTACACCTCCCGAAACCTTCGGGATCTTTAGTTTTAGAGATCTTCCGATTCGTTATACGGATTTTCTGAAACTATTAGTATCCCGTAACTTCCGAAATTTCGTCTACTGAAGACTTCTAAGTTCGAATCTGGACATCCAACGTCCGGATGGCGTCCCGGACGGTCTTCGAATAACAAAATATTTCGCACTAAACCTGGTAGGCGTGAAAAATTCATTTTTGTCCTTTTTATATATTAAATAAAACAAGTAACGCTGCTAAGTATTTTTATTTATTTAGTCTTCCTGCCCCCCCGCCCGCGGGCCCCCTAATACCCACCCTGGGACCCCTCTAACACATTCACACCCTCATCAAACACACTTTCGTTCATACTGCCACACAGACACTCATTCACTCCCTTGATAATGGGGGTGAGAATAAATGTAGGAGTACTTCCACATTCATTCTCACCCCCACCGGCACCCTCTCACACATATTCACCCTCAATCATTCTTTCATTTATATTTCGCTTATACTCCCACGCAGTCACTCATTCACTCCCTTGATAATGGGGGTGAGAATAAATGTAGGAGTACTTCCACATTCATTCTCACCCCCACCGGCACCCTCTCACACATATTCACCCTCAATCATTCTTTCATTTATTCGCTTATACTCCCACGCAGTCACTCATTCACTCCCTTGATAATGGGGGTGAGAATAAATGTAGGAGTACTTCCACATTCATTCTCACCCTCACTCTCGGCACCGTCTCACATACGTACCCTCAATCACCCTTTCATTCCTACCCTCACACAGACTCTCATTCGCTCCCTTGATATTGGGGTGATAATTGTCACCCCTACACTCAGCTCTTACAATTATCATATTATCATTCTTACCCCTCTACATTTTTCAACCCCATTCTCAACGTACATACACGTTTGCCACCCTTACGCAGTTATTCCGCCCTCTTTCTGTTTCACCGTCACCCTTTTATTTCACCCTTTACTCTGATATCTCACATTCATTCAGATACGTACCATTCTTACCACTTTTCTTTGTCACTCTCACCCCCTCAGACACTTTCGTTCTCTCGTCCTTATTTTTAACCCTTACGAGTCATTAACTTTCACATACATACTTCTTCACTACCCTTATTCTCAGTAGACTCCCTCTTATATTCACAAACATCACCCTCATTCTTCATATCGCTCTACACTCTCATTCTCTCCCCAAAATAAGTCCCCTTGCCCTTCTGTTTAATATTGTTGTAAAATTTACAATAACATTTACATAATAATAAAGATTCATAATAAGTGATAAATATAAACAATTCCATCTTAACTAATTTAAAAAATAATTCAAAGTAATATAAACAAACGTAAAACGTAGCAAATACAATTTGAATAAAAATTATTTAACATTACCACATTGATTAAAAATAAAAATTAATAATTACGTTATCTTAATAACAGTGTCTTTTCCCATATTTAAATATACATATATATTTATTTACGCTATATAATTGTTTTGAAATAAGTATTACATGATAAACTATTTATTATATATTAATTGTAATGTGTTTAAGATTTAAAAGTGGACTTACTGATCTTTTCATTGATAGTTAATCTAATATTGATTTTTAACCCTCCAAAATATTATTTACCTATTAAAAATTTATTAAACTGAAGCAATACTGATGATATCATTGAATATGCAAAATTATGATATAATTTAATTCATAATTAAAGGAAATGTAGATAGATATGACATTTATAAATGAAAAACAAAGTAAAAATAATAGAAAATACTTAAGTAAAAAACTCGTTATAAAAGGCAAAAATGGACTTATGACTAGTCATAATTAATCTTAATTCTATTATAGCTTAGCTACATTTTTGTTTTTATTTTAAGATGTGAATGTAACATATTAATCAAATGAAATATTACAAATATTCGACGACTAATTATTGTATAAATTCAATTGATAAAAAAAGACACAGGAAAAAAAGTAATAAATGAAACAGAGGTCATTATATATAATAATTAAGAAGGTAAGTAATTTCTCGAGAATCAAAATCTAGGAGAACTCATTGATTAGAGAAGCATAATTAATTTATATTCGATTTTGTTCAATAAACCCACTTTTTTTCTTAAAAAAAGCCAATTTAAGAATCAGTTATAATATTATTATTTATCATACTGAAGACTTATCCTTCGCCTACATTGTGTGGAAGTGACAGAACTCTGATGGTCACAGTCATCAATACCTGACCTGAAAGTGAAAAAAAGTTTTAATTTTAAAAAACAAGGTGTGTAATTAAAGGAACTCACCGATTCACACTCGCAACTACGAATCTGTCAATCGCTCCGTTAACTCAAAATCCAATAATCACCATATGATCTGAAACAAAGAAACAAAACTAGTATCAAGTGCCTAATAATTTGAAAAGTAACATATCCTTGTTTATGTGCGAAACGGGCGTAGCCGAAGGTGCTACCAAATTATACCTGACCAAAAAAGTTACAACCGATCTTGCCACTGACCAAAAAGGATCTTTGATAAGCTACAACCGATTGTGCCACTAACACCTAATAGGTAGAAATTATTCTAATGGGAAACGAAAATCCTTTATTGATATTTTATGGCATTTATTTAACAGTAATTAATAAGGCATTATAACATAAATATATACTTATACATATATTAGTCATTTAGTCATTACATTATATTATATAGTCGATGTTCGATATTGTTTTGTTTTTATATTTTTCACACAATTCTATGATACTTTTCACTTTACTTCTTACTAAGGCATCCTTAATTTTCAATGGGGTTTTTAAATTTTGAATCTTGACATGAGTGTCAATTTGAAATGTTTGTAACATCTCGACAAATATTGAAATTTTAAATAAATAAAACACAATTTTATTGTATTTTTCTCTACAATTGTTTCACCCTACTAGGGCATCTTAGGGAGAAGTATTTACATCGATTGTTACAATTTTTGCCTTATATGTATTACTACTATCTAGTCTAAAGGGTGGGGAGAAATTTCAACAATTTTGTCTAAAATTATTGAATTGTGAATATTTTTAATTTAATTAAGAATTCTTGTGTTATTTTTAATCCGTTTTTTTAATTTTTAAAGTTTCTAAAATGTCTAGTTTTTTACTTTCATTATGTTTGTGTAAAATTTTGAAATTTTGTTCTAAATTAAATTCATGTTTGTTGTCTTCAATGTGGTTCATGAATGTTGAATTGTAGAGAAAAATAAAATAAAATTATATTGGAAATTGTGTTTTATTATTTTAAATTTTCAATATGTAAGTAGAGGCTGATACAATTAATTCTCGACAAATATATTTATTCATGGATGAGTTGTGCAAAAAGATTCGTTAAATTTTGAGTGAAATGATTCACACGCGTTTGTCGTTTTTGTAACCAGGTAGGTGAGAACCCTTTTCTCTGGTGGCAAGATTGGTTGTTTACTTTTAAAAGCCCAATTTTGTAGCAGGTAGATCTTTATTTTTAGTGGCAACTTCGGTCCCACTGTGTGAAACAATAACAAATATATTCAAAAAAGAAGGAATTAAAATCCTTATTCGTCTAAATTTTAAGATCAAAGATCTCACATTTTGAACGATTCCGATGGACTCCTAGACGAATATATAACATATTCAAAAAAGAAGGAATTAAAATCCTTATTCGTTCAAAATGCGAGATCTTTGATCTTAAAATTTAGACGAATAAGGATTTTAATTCCTTCTTTTTTGAATATGTTATATTTTCGTCTAGGAGTCCATCGGAATCAACAGTGTAATTCAATGCCGGTAGGGGTATTAGCCCTCGGAGTAGTTGTTTCTGTTGATTCCATATTTATATTTATATTTAATAACAAATATTTTTGGACGCATTAAATAAGCCCATCAAAATCAAAAGCTCATCAAAATTTTATTTTTTCCAGAATTTGTGTATATAATCACCACCTATTTTAACGCCCATTAAAAACCCGCATAAACCATCGAAAAGAGAAGACTATTTTAAGCAACAAAATCTTTAGGTACCTCATAAAGGGTGACCAAAATTTTAATCTTTCTCGACTAATAGCAACAAAGACAGACGCTATCTTGTAATTTTAGTCTGACTTAAAAACAGATTGAACCACCGAAAGGAATAGGCTTTTGTACTATTTCCGGTAAATATGTAATATTAATAATAAAGTGTAAATAATGATAATATAAAAGTATTATTGAATACAAAAAACAACAAAGATACAACATCACAGTCAGGCTTATCCTACTTAGAATTTGGGTCTTGTAAAAAATTTTATATTGGGCAACAGGGCGATCATTTCAAAAGCTCCTTAAGCCATTTAATTAAACAAAAAATGATTAATTGCAATTAATTGTAATTCCTTAAATGGGAATGTAAATGATTAAACACAATTCATATCTATGAATGCTGAATACATATTTTCAGAGTATATTAATGTAGGGTGTTGACCTGCACGATTTCAAAAAAATAGGGGGTTGTTAACCCAGATAATTTTATTTGATAGCTAACTATACAAATGCAATTGTTTAAATTCATACATATGATTATACAGAAGGGGTGGTTTTTTTAGCAACCCCCGAAGAAAATTACTGATGACTACGTCGGTTCGGTTTCATTATCCTTTGCGTTCAAAAGTTCAAGAGGTCTCAAGTTTTCTTATTATTCTTTTGAGCTTTTATATGATATTATATTTGGTAGGAGTATTTTTGATTCATCCAGGGCTGTATGCCAACTTTTTTGATGTCGCGCAAGACAACGCCCTACATTAATGTACTATAATTCGAAAATGTGCTTTGGTTATTCTTTTCCACCCCAATTGAAGATATTTTTTCAATCTTTTAACTGTTTTATTAATATTCAGAGTTCTATTTTAGATTTGAATTCAGCGTCGAAAACATCATTGCAGTTTAAAGAAAGAATTTCCTTTTTTTCAGTGCAAGTTGTATTATTATAATCTCGTTTCTATCACTTATTATAATTATAGTATGTTACCCTTTTGGGGTTTTTTAAAAATAAAACATTCACCCATAAAATACAAGAAAATTTAAAGGCCATCAAAATTCACAAAGTTACTGTATTTGTGTATAAGTTAAAATATAGTGATTATTCTTAAATAATAATAATTAACGGATTTTGTTTTTTTTGAAAGACGGAGATGGCAAAATTGGCAAAATGTATAAAGATCTTTTGTACAAAGCAAGAACTTGAAAAAGAACGTAAAGGAACGTGTTTTTTCTATATTATATTTTACTATTACTGCTATTTCTGCAATAATAATAATGTTTTCTTTTTTAATATCTAATGGGCTATGTCTTGTGTAAAATTTAATTTAGAAGCATTTTTTCGTTTCAACTTTTCTTTAAAAAAATAATTTTTCGAATTATACAGAAAAATAAGAGAAAAAATAAGGGATTTTTTAATTATTTTCACTATTTGTTCAATTATAAATTAAGCAGATCTTTTTCGACTGGCCATATTATTATTCTGGGTAACATTCTAGAATCATTTGAATAAAAATTAGGGATGATACGGAATACATCCAACCCAAAACAGTTAGCACCTGGTTGGTCTACTCTTTATATACCCCCCCCCCACATTCACAAATGTCTAGTAAAGTATTATTAATTAAATACTCGAGATAAAAGCAAATCGGCAAAGGAATTTCCATGTTGGAAATTTCCATAGAGCACCAGATCTATTAAGCTTATTAAAAAAATATTTTTTATTATTACTTAAAGCTCAAATGATGAAATTTAAGTAGTTTTGTCCAAAACTGTATATTATTAACAACACTAAAGGAAAATATATATTTGTTTAACAAAAAAAATTATTGACAAAAAAGGACTTAATTCAAAAGTTGAATAGTTTCGACTTTTACTTGACGAAAAACTATAATCCAGGAATAAAAGATAAAAAAATGTAGATTTTCAAATACCTTTCAACAAAATATAATATGTGAGATGTTTCGCCAAACCATAACTTTTTCCGCCATTAGTACTACTACTAATTGTAGTGTCTCTTAATCTAGCTTGCAATTGGGGATGGATATTAAATTAATATTGAAATGAATTTAAGAGTGGGGAAGTATTTCCTTCTGCTTGATCATTCAAAATTATGTTGTTTTTTTAATTGATTAATTTCTAAATTCTCAAGTAAGTAACAATAATGGTAACAATCCTTCAATTATGGACGAAATATATTTAAAAACAATAAAAACTAGCTTTACAATAAATTTACCCTACTACTCCAATTAAAAATAACAGATATAATACGATAACATATTTACCCTATTATAAATAAAATCCGCTGTTCCTTGCAAAAGTGTGATCTAAATATTGCATATAAACAAAACCTTTCAGTAGGAAATTCTATAAAAGTAGTAATGAGGATAATACTGATAAAACAAAATACTCTGGAGTCTATAAACTAACCTTTGGATCTCGCCCAAAAGTAAGCATTGGAGAAACGGGAAGAAATTTTTAAAGATGTACTTGTGAACACAAATACATTTTTTTAAAAAATAAAACAGATTACAATTTTGCTAACCGTATCATAGATGAAGATCACGTTTTTAACGATAATATAGAAATATTACATATTTGTAATAAAAGTAAATAATTGAACTTAAATGAAAACTTAGAAGTTAATTAATTAAAAAAGCAACATAATTTTAAACGATTAAACAGAGGGAAATAATGCCCCACTCCTAAATATATTTTAATTGAATGTCCACCCCCCAATTACAACCTAGGTATTTAACATATTAAGCGACACTTTTTGGTTTGTAGTAAGTAACATAGTGTGACGTGTTCAGTCACGAAAAGACAATTAAACGAACGAAAATAACGAAATTTATTAACAACTAAAGTTAAATTAACTACAGTTCTGATTAACACAAGTCTACACAATTTTTTATATTAGTATATCTATTTCTCCCGTCGCCGTATTCTTCGCCACTTATACTCGCGTTCCACTGCCGCCACTCTATAACTATCACCTGTTTATAGCTCCTGTTACTACTCGTTTTTATTGTTTTTAGCACTCCTTTAGAGCGTTCTACAACTTCCTCGTGTTACCATTGTCTTTTAATTGATCGTTACTAGAATATTTCAGACGTATCTAGGAAGGCCTAGAATATCCATTATCTTTTCCAGCAAGGTGTTGTTAATAAGGACTGAACCAACACAAACCGCAAGTACAGTTCGTGACAATAAGAAAAAGCCAATGTTTGACGAAACATGTCAAATGTTATATTTTGTTAAATAAATTTTGTGAAAATCTACGTTTTTTTGTATTTTAGTCTACTTAATTCAATATTTTCTGTTGCTATAATTTTGAAGAGTAATAAACCTAATCGTCATGGAATTGTCACGTCCTCGACAAATTTACAGTTATCATTCACAAACAAATTTATTCCACTTACCTTCATGCCTATTCATATGTTGGAGCAGAATGTAATTATGGAATCAGTAATTTTGATTCACGTGGCGTACCCATCTCAAATTGCATAATATGACCGCACTACTTCAAAATTAGTTTTGATACCGTTCACCTGAAACAAACAATAACCGAGTTATATTGAAGTGTCCTAATTATTGGACTCAAATTTTGTTTACAATTCAATTTAAAACTAAATTTATTTAATAAAAAATACCATAACGACTACTGTACGACTTATTTATTTACTTATTTAACATAATAATCTTGCAATCAAACTTACCACCGCTAGGGTGAAATCTCACATTAATAATTGTCGAATGTTCAACACTTTCAACCGCTACATTTTATGAATATTAAACAATTTTTAATACTGTAATAAAATGGCTGCTGAAACGAACAAAACGTAACAAATGTCGTGTTTTGACTAATTTGAGAAAAGAGAATTGACATGAGTATTAAAAGGTGACCCAGTTTCGGGCAACATCGTGATATACGAATGCGATAAATGACGAATAGCTATTGTAGAAACTGATTGTCCTTTGCTTGAACTTGGTTGTTTTAGATATCAACGAAAAACACAACACGCTTTTATATTGTATCATATTAAATACCTATGCCCATACAAAAAAAATTACATTATGTATATTGTGAAAGAAATTCCTCTGTCAACATTATTTAACTTAAACGAATATTTTCGGCAGTATTGTCTAGATAAAAGTTATTGTATACAGGGTCATTCAAACTGAGTGGTACATTAGACGTTTTAGGGAAACTAAGCATGTTATAGATTTGAAAATTTGGAAGTAGGGAGTAGGGGTTATTAAAGATGACCTATTTAACTAAAAGAATAAAATTTCAATTGTCGGGCACTTCCGGTTATACCGGAAGTTGATGTCAACTTTCTTATTTTAAATGGAATGGTATATTTTTTACAATGAATTTTATGAAATTTTAAGGTGACTTTGATAACCAACTTGTATGTCTACGATTAATAGTTTTTGAGATAATTTAATTTATTGGAAAAAAGATTGCATCGCAACCCAAACTATACATTGGATGTTTTCCATTCTTTACTAAAAAAATCCAAAATTATTCAGAAATTTTTAAATAAAACAGTAGGAAATATCCAAATGTATCGAAAGAGGTTAAAATATGGAATCGAATGACAAATTAAAATATGCTAGGTGACATTTGAAAAAATGAAGTTATTTGTGTTTGATGTTTTTAAACTTTCGATTTTTTTCTTGTTCGCCCTATACAAATTATAAAGCTTAGTTTTTGAATGGCGTTAGCCTTATTACTTGGCTATATCTAGGAAAAATTTCAATATTCTAGGTCATTTTTTATGGAAGTTATGATTTTTTATAGTTTGGGTTACGGTGCAATCTTTTTTCCAATAAATTAAATTATCTCAGAAACAATTAATCGTGGGCATATAGGCATACAAATTGGTTATCAAAGTCACCTTAAAATTTTATGTTTCATACGAATTCATCGTAAAAAATATACCATTCCATTTAAATAAAAAAGTTGAGATCAACTTTCAGTACAACCGGAAGTGCCCGACAGTTGAAATTATTTTAGTTAAATAGATCATCCATGATAACCCCCATTTCCAAATTTTCAAATCTATAACATGCTTAGTTTCTCTAAAACGTCTAATGTACCACTCAGTTTAAATGACCCTGTATAGTAAAAACTATATAAACATTAATTGCCCTAATAATACGTTTTGTCTATTCCTATATTGGTAATTTTCTTAGGTTTTCGGTATAAATTAGTTCTACCTTTTTTTTTTTAGTTGTTTTGCTGTAGTCTATAGAATTTTGTAGTTTCAAACGTTTCGCCGTTCCTATCTGATCTTTAGTAATAACTAGGAGAGAGCATAAGCTTTCACGGCCAGAATTCACAGTAGAATCATAGTTCAGGCTTGTAGGCCGTGGTCGATTTGAATGGTTTCGTCCAGACGTTTCGTCAACAACTGCGGCTGACATCCTCAGTGGGTGCTGCGTTGACTACGCGGGCGAAGATTATACCTCGAAGTCTCGGCAGCGACTGACTGACCGTTCAAATCGACTACGGCCTACAAGCCCGAACCATCATTCCACTACGTAACTGATAAGTTATCAAGTAAATAATGGCGAAATGTTTAGAAAAGAAAAATTCCGTCTACTGCGGCAAAACAATCCGAAGTGAAAGAAAAATGAGGAGTATGATCATATGTACGAGGGTGTATCAAATATCAAAAGATGGAATTAACTCGTGAACCTTTTCGTGCGATAATTTTTTTACGATTCTCGACGTGGATTATCAAGACAGAAGAGCATCGATCAACTTACTTCGACTTTTGCGATGAAGCCCCATCCTTGACCATTGTGAAATGCGTGTATAAGGAATTTAATCGTGGTCGCAGCTCGCTTAAGGACGAACGTCGTAAAGGTCGTCCAAAAGCAATTGTTAGTTGTTGTGTCAGAAAACATTGATGCTATGCGAGAACTGATATTGCAAGATCATCATGTAACTTATCGTGAGGTTGAGTCATCCGTGGGTATTAGTATGATGAGTATCAATAATATATTATATGAACAATTAGCTATGAAAATGATTTGTTCGCGTTGGATCCCACATAATTTAACAGAAGTTCAAAACGATGCTTGTGTCAATTGAAAGAAAAAATACAGTCGCGGTGTATCAAAAGCTGTATATAACACCCCTACAGGTGACGAATCTTGCATGTATGCATATGAGCCCGAAACAAAATAGCAATCCACCGTATAGGTCTTCCAAGACAAGCCAAATCCGACAGCAACAGCAACCTTCGTACAAAGTGCTTTTTTACTAGCAATGTTTACTTTTTAAATAAGAACAGAAACAAGTTTTTGCTCAAGTATTATCGAAGCTACCAGACGTGGATCGCGATTTCGATCTTATTACTGTAGATCTCATCAGCACGTCATAGGCAGATTCGATAAATTACTGACCAACTCGCTGGAACGATTTAGCGGATTTAAATAACATTTATATGGCAGTACGTTGCTATCTACCTGCTTTTGCTGCTATTGCCGTATTTCATACCGTTATACAAGCCCTAATTAATTATTATAAATCGTTTTCATTTTTCTAACTTATTCCAGAAATTCATAATTGTATGCATTCTGTTAATTTATATAGTCAGACGGTTTCGTCCATGACCATCGGGATATCTCCAATGTATAGTTCGAATGTAGGCAGAATCAAACTATGGGACAAATAGGTAAGATAGAAGAGGTAGATGGTAGATAAAACTGAAAGAGGAAGAGGTTTGTTTCAAAACTCAGTTCTTCCGTTTTAGAATATCTATCTACATCAGAAAATGTCCTGTGTGATCAAGGAACGTCGGTAGCAGGAAAACTGAGATTGAATCAGTTAAAAAAAAAAAAAGATTTTCAAATATTTCCAAATTTTAACAAACTTCTCATCACGTGCCATTGCTAAGTCATGAAAGTATTTTAGTCCTGCTTAACTTGTGTGTCAAATTTCTATTAAATTATCCCGGTCTTATTGATTTGAAAATTGTATGTTTGTTTTATACAATTCTCATAAAATTGTCAATTATTATTTATTCTGTCTTTCTAAATTCATAAATCCAAATTTTACCCGAAATTTTAAAAAATAAACATATCGTAAGGTTGATTAAAATATTTGTGTTGCTACCCCTTTGATGGTAAGAGTTAATTTCATTTTAAAATGTATGTCATTTCATAGTTTTTGATAATAAATTGATATTTCGAATAACTTCAAATTAATTTAATGTAGATACGAACTGTAGGTGATCGTTATTTTAGCATTGAACGACTATCGTGGTGAGAAATGTGTTAATTATATTTTGTGTAGGCGCAGTTGTTTACCTTAAAGCCATATAGAAATGCGGTTAATTACGATCATTTTGAGTACCTAAACGTGTAATTACGTAAATCCGACAGAGTAAATTCAAAATATTTTGCCATTATTTTGCTTAATTAGGAAGGCATTCATGTTTTGGGTTTTGTAGGCACCTACATAGTTTATTTTGACGTGTGCTCAACTGTCTGCCTCTGTATTTTCGTGTAATTTATTAAATATCATCATAATCTCTATGGTACTAGGTAAGGTTGTAAAGCAAGAAAGAAATCGGTGGAGCTGTCTCATCCGAAGAATACACGACAAAGCGTACCAGCGGAAAAACGTACTACGCGACAAAACGTACCACTTCTACCTGCCAAGGGTTCTACTAATTGATTAATATATTTTGGACGCGACAAAACGTACCACTTTTATTGACCAATATTTAATCTTTTTAAACAATTATTTAAAAGCGATTTTCACAATAGAATCTGATTCCCATCACACTTTTTTCAGGCTTTGGACTGACAAACTTACCATTTTGGCGTGTTTAAAATCTGCTGTTGTGAAGCGTTTGTAATTTTTTTAATTTTATTTATTTTTTTTGGTTTTCATTACTGTATTCTTAAGATTTGTTATTCAAAATTTTGTATGTAAGAGAGGGCAGTCAAACATAAATTAATGTTTTCATCGCCTTCATATCGTTCAATTTTTCTATGTAACTTAACCTAACCTAACCTAATCTAACCTAACCTTTGTCATGAAGATCTCCCAAAACTTCTAAGAAATGAGTCTTTGCATGTAGCTCTGGTACGTTTTGTCGCAAAAAAACCGATTGTACGTTTTGTCGCTGGTACGTTTTGACGAGACACCCATCCAAAACTCTGCAATTAGCTGACAATTTAAATATCTAATTAAAATGACTAACGCATTTACTTTCGAAATCCAGATTTTTTTCGTTTAATTTTTAACGTGTTGGAAATGTTTAAATATCAATATTCGATCATAGTGGCACTTGTTAAATAGCTGCCGACGGGACGGAATCCTTCCATGATTGAAATGTATATGCTATATACCATCGATAACGGTACTTATCAATCCAAATTTGGACGGGTTTAACTAGTATCGCAACATTTACGTAATTTAATAGAGAAACATTTTTCCTTAAACTTGGTTGATAAAAGATACTAAAAATCGTACAGTGACTTGGTTATCAATCAAATAGAACATAAATATAGTTGCGAAAAGTTGAAGTAATAAAATGTTGAAGAAAAATTGGAAATTTAGGGATCGATCTTTGTTAGGAAATGTTACAGAGATTGTTGAGATAAAGTGAGTGATGAAACTATTTTTTACACAACATAAACACAAGATTTGGTTACAAAATATTTTATTGTAAAATCCAGAATCATTTTTTCACCACACAGTGGCTTCTTCAGGTGAAAGAATAATCTGACTAACACTAGATTCAAATGAGCTTATATAAATTAAGATTAAAGAAGGAGTGGGGGTAAAAATAAATAAATACAATTAAATATTTAACAAAGGCGATTTGTTTAAATCTAATTGGTCATTTAAAATAAGTGACCCCCAAAATTAAATTCACTATGGAATTGGAAAAAAACAATGGCGTGAATTTTTTGGATTTAATAATCAAAAACGTTAATAGCAGGCATAATTTTTGCTATTTATCATAAAGGAATGCACACTGATACCAGTATATATTCCAGTTCTTGCCATCCAATATCTCAAAAATTGACTTTTTCCATAGACTATCCACTATTCTTGTCATCAATAAATTATAATTTAGAGTTAAACATGATTTACTAATAACGGTTATAACCATTCACTAATAAACAATTTCTTGAACAAAAAATTAATAAACAAACCTTAAAGGTGATTTACCCTAACATTAAACATAACAAAAGCACAAATTACAGTAGTTTTCTTTTTCATCTAAATTAGGCAAACATGTTTAAAATTTCACCAATAGCGTTATTCCCTACAAAACAAATAATTAACTAGTTAGATTTATAAAAAACAATAAATACAATTCTAAAAAAGAACTAAAATCAGGTGTTTATGTGCTTACTTATGGGAATTGTAATAAAGCATACATTGGTCAAACGGGAAGGACACTTTTGGAAAGAATAAATGAACATAGAAAAAGCTACGAAAATAAAAATAGTAACTCAACTTATGCTGAACAAGTCTAAAGGGGTTAAATCTGTTAAATTGTCGGTTTGTTTGGATAACGTTAATTAAAAAGTCTGCAAGTTCTTTCTGTAATTTTTCCACATTCACCATATAAATAAAATTAATTTAAAATATCTTGATTACTGTAGTAGTAGTAGTGGTAATCTAAATTATTCATTGTGGTTGCTTTATTGCAACAATTCGAAATTGTGGGTCTGGAAGACGGCATACGCTTTCTAATACTCAACAACAATTGATTCAATTATTTCGAAATCACAGTATACTGCTTTTATTAACATTATAAACATCGACTTATGCCCCTTTGAAGTTGAACAAAATTTGAAGACCCTGTACATTTTAGTTAAACACCACATTTTTTTTTCGATAATGTGAATAGTTATAAATAAATGTTACAAGTTATAAAGCAAAATCTCAAAAATTATTTGAATTACGGTTTTTTAAATGTTAACGTGCAAATGTCAAAAATTTTCAAAAAAATTAAATAACTCAAAATCCATCAATATTTTCGGGGTAGTGCCTCCTATAAAATATGCATGAATTCAGATTAAAAGAAAGTTAACATCTACTTCCGGTATAACCGGATGTAAACCGAACTTGAAAATATTTTTAAAAGAAGCGTCATAAACAATAACCACGGGAGTCCAAGTTTCAGAATTGAATTCCTTCTACTAATTCATATACATCTAATAGCCCATCAACTTGAAAAACACTGTATAGTACATAATTTTATTTTTTAACATAAAAGAAGTTAAAAAATCAATGGATTGCGTGTATGCTTTTATACAAAGTGATTCTGCCACGTTAGTTACAAATTACTGCAACACGAAGGGTTTATAAATAATAGTCAATGCTTAACTTGTTTATCCAATAGACCGAAAACTCTTTTTTATTACAGTAGCAACACTAATTTTATTGCTACCGAGTAAAAAACCAAGCAAGCAAATAATCCTTTGCAACTATGTACATAGACATTACGTATGATACAAGGCCTTTTAGCCAGTTGTCACACTTCATAGCTCATGATCATAATCAATCTTGCCACATGCTTTGATCACGTTCGGCATCCATCCATTGCCCATCGTCAAGATATCTGGATAGCAGCGGTGCGTGGATAACAAATGCACCTAATGCCTTTTCCCTTTGAGGTATCACATTATCCAACAAACGTGATAAGGGTGCGCACTTTGAAACCGTAACTTTAAAGCGTTAAAATAACACAAGGGATAACCGATGCGCACACAGGGAATTTTTCATTGGTCAAATGAACAAATGACTAATGAGGCGGAAAAAAATAGATGGGGTTATACGTATTTACTCAAAAACAAAATGGGCGAGTTAGAAATTCTGTAACTAGCATTATTATTTACTTTTAATTTTCTATATACTTCTGTTTTTTGCCATAATTCTTAAATAATATAAATCAATAATAATAAAATTAGTCATTATCGAAAATAAATTTAGGTTAATTTCCAAAATGCGAAAGCGATATTCAAAAGTGTGCTATACGGAACCGGATTCTAGTTAGTGAAAACACTAATAAAGATTTTGTGGGGTAGGGGGTTCGATTAAGTCAGTGAAGCTGTCGATATGTCTGCAAGAGAAAGAGGTCCAGGTCCAGGTTATCAAGTGGGAATCGTCAAGTGCGAGAAGTACTGGTCATGGGTGGAACTCTAACCCAATTTCTTTCCCTGAGAGAGATCTATTGGATTTCATATCGTTGGAAGACCAAAGATTCTAAAGCAGCAGTAGACTTTGTGACTTAATCTTCTAGAGTGGCTCTTAGCTCTTAACATTTGATTTGGTTTAGTTTATTGAATTGATTTGTTGATTTAGTGTATTGGTTTAATTTAATTACCATTTGACTTATCGATGGTTGTTTTATAAAACTATACGTGATAGATAGATAGATTTACCTGTTCTAGAATAAAATTATGCGATTAAATTACATTCCGCCTTTCATATTACTTATTATTATTATAACATTATGCAAAGTTATAGAAGTCTCTGACACAGCCTGACCGACGGACGCCGTTACCTCAACAATGGGGTTCTGCCAAATTTTTTCGCTACGGAAACTTAAAATAATACTCTTACGATTAAGAAATCATAACAAGAAGCACTGAATCATACAACTGTTTGTACAATAATTGATTGGAATAGCTGACCGTTTGTTTAGCAAGGAAAGCTTCTTCTGGTTTCTACGAGGGTGGATCAAATATAAACGAGCCTTTTTAAATTGCGCGCCGGATAATTGTTCAAGGCGCATCCGGGTGTTTGAAAGTTGAAGTGGGGATATTAGGTGGCACGGATACGAAGTGTCAAATTGCTGCGTTCGCTTGGTTAATAGCTATCACTATGAGTGGGGAAGAGGTGCACAGCAGCATTGCGCAACGAATTATTATTATTACACGTCAAAACCTTATTGAAGGGGACCGCCACGCCACGCCACTGTGCTTTAGATATCTGGTGAACCCGGCATCAGCTATGGGAGTGTCCACGCAATCATAACGAAAATCATGGGATTCCGAAAATTTTCAATTCATCGGGTTCCAGAGCTGCTGGGTTAAGATCAAAAAGCTGCTCGAGTTCGCATCTCTCAAGCGCTCGATTTAGAGAGGAAGGTAATTTTTTTTGCACAAAATTGATACCTGTGACGAGACATGGGTACACCATTACATTCCAACATCAAAACCAGCAAGCATGGTGTGGCGGCGTAAAGATGAATCAAACCTATTGAAGCCGAAAACACGTCTGTCTGCAGGTAAAGGTTCATCCACGGTTTTTTTGAACTGGAAAGGGGTGCTGTTGGTCGATTTTTTGCAAGAGCGAAGAACCGTTAATGCAGCCTACTACTGTCTTTACTACTGACTTCTCAGTCAGGTAAATCTTACTTATCGCCGAAAAAGGAGGGCGAATGGGGTGCATTCGTGACGTGTTGCTCTAGCACGATAACGCTAGGCCTCATACCGCAGCTTTAACGCAGGTCCAAATCGGTGAAATGCACTGGACTCAGCTGGAACACCCTCCATATAGCCCAGACCTATCCCCTTGTGATTTCCACATGTTTGGGCTCCTCAAGGAATCACTAAGAGGCGAGCGATTAGTGATTTCAGACCGATGAACACCCTCCATATAGCCCAGACCTATCCCCTTGTGATTTCCACATGTTTGGGCTCCTCATGGAATCACTAAGAGGCGAGCGATTAGTGATTTCAGACCGATGAACTGGAGGAGGCTTTTGTGCGTAACTGGATGGACACCCACTCTGCTTCTTTTTATGAATACGGGATGACAAAACTACCAATGCGTTGAGAAAAATGTATAGAAAATCAAGGGGCATATGTCGAAAAATAGAGAAATTTATGTTGTTGGAAATTTTTCAAAATAAATGACTTATGTGATCCATCCTCGTATCAGCAAAATACTTAATGTACGGTATTGTTTCAAAACGGTAATATCAATGCCTTCCTTTCAGCATATATGTAAATGTATATATTATCACCATCAGAGGGTCGCCAGACCAAAGTGGTTGGACATGCACTTCCGCTACTTCCTATCCTGAAATTTTTTTTACATTTTCCTAAAATTATGACATATCTACATATCTAACTGTTTGCAAACACTAATTTAATACAGGCTTTCCTGCCTTTTCCTTATTGACTTCCATAATACCCTTTAATTTTCTACTCTTTTCAATACCCCCTTTTCGTAACCATTTCTATCCAAAGTATTCTCATCACCTACCTACAGTACCACATTTCAAACGCTTTTATTTTTTTCTTATTAGCCACACTCATACAGAGTCGTGTTCCAAAGATATTGTAACGAATTTTCTAGATCAACTTATTTATTTAAACAATTATTTATTTTACACTATTTATATAACACTTATACGCTACTTAACACTTAAACTCTAATGCAACAACTTATTTATATGACCAGGTAAATGTGTTATTTATACCACTCAGTATATCGTATTTATATTACCACTTATTTATATCACTCGGTATATCGTATTTATATTATCATTCTACTATCAACTGTAAACTATAAACCGTGACGGTGTACTAAACTAAACTAAAACTGTAACTGTAACATAATATTTATAGAGGTATCGAAGGTTCTGGAGTAATCAGGAACGATCTTCTAGTATTTTCTCGAACTCCTATTATGTTGTTGTTTACTCATTTCTATCAAACGCCGACCGACGGCCGTATTCGAGGAACCCGTCTTATCTGTTTCCGGAACTCGCCGCCGCTCTTGTACACACACATACAGACTCGTTACAATATATATTTTCGAATTTCTAAATTTACCAATCGCAAGTACAGAAGTGATCTCATTTTGTTAAAATCGATATCCTGAGTAATCCTAGATCCCAGATATCGAAGATCGGCCACTTTTAGTTTTCATCTCCAATTTTTATATTACCTCTAATTGTACTTCCATCTCACTGGGAAATATAAATTGTGTTATACCGATTCAATTCTATTTAAGGCTATACATATAAATAAAGTCGAAATTTCTGCTTGCACGGGCTAATCACGGAAATTATTGAAGCGATTTTGAAGGGACTTGCAGAGTTATTATGAGGAAGTTATTGGTGGTAATCAAGGCTACCTTTATCTATTGTTTACTATTTAAACACTTTCAAATACTATATTATAAACAGTTGGAAATAGTTTCAAAATCTCGGGTAAAACTAGAAATATGTAGATAATTTCTCCTCTTATTTCATTAATTGAATAAATGTTTATTTGAAATTATCAGAATGGCCACAATAAATACCTTCCAAAGTTCTCTAAATAGTTCCCAGTTCATTATTGCTTTGTAATGAAATAACACAAGTTCCTCAAAAATAATTAATTGAATCTACATTTACTTGATGGAAATTCATTGTAAAATTAGAAAATAACACTTGTAATTTCCAAAAAATTATTTGTTTCACTTAACATATGTTTTACCACGATGTGGCTTCTTCAGAAGTTACAAATATGCTTAAAGTGACGAAAAAAAAATTTAAACTTTTTCGTATTTCATTACCACCAGCTACTCGTGCTGAGAAGTGAAAGATTATCTGTGGAATATTACTGCTCCAGCATTTGCCTAAATGATCCAAGGAAACCACACAAAACTTGGACCAAAGCAGCCAGACCCGGGTTCGAACCGGCGACCTCCCGAATGCTAAGCAATAATCTAGAGCACTAGACCACGTCGCTCGGTAAAAAGTGACGAAGACAATTTTCTGTATTTGTACTTATACATTAAGTAGTTAAGGGTGGGTTTTTGTGTGAATACAAATTCAATAGCGAAGAATAGATTAGTATTTAATTATTTAATATATTACTTAATGACCAATTAGATATAAGCAATTCCCCTCTATTGAATTTGTATCCACACAAAAGAACCCACCCTTCACTACTTAATGTATAAGTATAAATACAGAAAATTGTTTTCGTTACTTTAAGTATATTTGTTACTTCTGAAGAAACCACATCGTGGTGAAAAATATGTTAAGTGAAATAAATAATTTTATGGAAATTACAAGTAGACTGAAGAGACCTAAAGAAGGTAACTTTGCTACCGAAAAGTGCTTCGGACATTTTGTGTCGTGTTTTGGCGTTGGGGTTATTTCCATATAATAATACCCTTAACCGTAAAGTACATCTTCACTGATAACCTACAGATTTAAATACCTGTAAATGTACGTGTTATTGTACCGAAGGGCGTGGTCTAGTTCTTTAGATCATTGCTTACGATTCGGGAGTTAACTGGTTCGATTCCGGATCCGCCTGCTCGGATCCGAATTTTCTGTGGCTTCGATGAATTATTTGGGAAAATGCTGGGCAGTAAAATTTCACCTTTAACTTCTCTTCTATTTTTATTTCGTTCGTTTAATCATTCTCTCCCTCACCACACCACCCACCCATTCCCACGATTCCTGCCAAGAGGCTGAAGAGGGCCTTACGCTCTACCCTCCGGCTTTGCACTACAGTGTAGGTCGGAGGTACCGCCCGCCCACCAATATGAGTAGCTGGTGCGAACAAAGCACTAAAAAGTTTTCTTTTTACTGTGATTGTTATTCATTTTGAATTGCTTGAAAATAACAAACATTTGTCGAAACTACAGTCGCAATTCGTTGAACAGAAAAATAAAGTACTATTCCAAATAAAAATAACAGATGTAATACGATACATATTTAGGCCTTATTACAAATTAAATCAGCCTTTAGATACAAAAATATGGTATTAATATTGCATATAAAATAAACTTCTCAGAAGGAAAATTCATAAAAATTAATTAAGCTAAAGTTGATAAAATAAAATACTTTGGAGTTTGTAAACTAACCTGTGGATCTTGTTCAAATGTATATATTGGACAAACGGGATGGAATTTTCGAAAATTGAACTTACTTGAAAACTTAGAAGTTAATAAATTAAAAAAACTCAACACACTTTTGGATGATTAAACAGAAGGAAATAATAATAATACCCACTCCTAAATATATTTTAATTTTAATTGAGTGTCCACCCCCAATTTCAACCAAAGTATTTAAGGTGTTAAGCGACACTTAAGTAGTAAGTATTTAAGTCAGAAGAAGCCAATGTTTAGCGAAACATATCATATATTGTATTTTGTTAGATAAACTTTGGTGTTTTATTCCTAAATTATGGATTTTCATCAAGTAAAGGTCGAAACTATTGAAAATAAAGTGATATTAAAGCAAAGCAAGTGTTGTTTATTTAACGATACCTTGTACTTCCATATATATCGCTTATATTAGTAGTAGATAGGGACAGAGTTTTGTGCCCTTTGTGATGGTCGATATTTTACAATTCATGGTGCGCTGAGTTTGCAGCCTTTCGAGTGGCAAATCAAAAGGACTTCCCCGAACGCCGTTCCGTTGCTGCTTGAATAAACCGCTCCGCAAAACATCAAAGTATGTAACGTATTATGATACTTAATGCGATTAGCCGACAGTAGATGGAGTGGCGTTGATTGCTTTAACCAAGGCGAACGAGATGTAGGCGCTGTACCGATAAAATTATGTATTAACTAAAGAGATTGTTTTCACGTACTATGGTATATATCATTTGACTGGTTTCACGATACATTTGCTATTTTCGATTTTGTTTATGCTCGGCCAACTGCAAATTTCACTTGAAAGATACCCAACAGGTAATACTAATATGATGGACATCGGCAAAGTGCTATTTTAAGAGGTTGCACACCTAAAGCGAAGGACGACAGCAAAAGATGTAGATTAACATGAACTTGTACTGCCATCTGTATGATGAACAGGAATAAAACAACAAAAAGCGTAGATTTTCACAAACTTTATTTAACAAAATATAATATATGACATGTATTGCCAAATCTTGGCTTCTTACTAGTAGTAAGTACTCATGTCAGAAAAAGTCAAGGTTTGGCGAATATATTTTGTTAAATAAAGTTTATGGTGCTTTATTCCTGGTTTATGTATTTTCATCAAGTAAAAGTCGAAACTATTCAATTCTTGATGAACAGTTTATCATTTTTAAGACATCATATGCCATAAATTTTGCTGAAATATCCCTTAAAATATACTCAGAACTATTAAAACAACATTCTGAAAAATTTCAATCTAATAAACAGTATAAAATTTGAATGTCGATTAGGTAGTATCATCCGGGCTGGTTGGCCATTGTCGATGAGTTTGGAAAGTTCTATTGTATCATAAGTTTTTTAGACGTATACTACTGAAAATGTCTCTTGCAGTTGGAGATGATTTCATTAGTAAAAAGTTTATGATCTGTATCCTACATGTCCTCTAAGTGGAGTGTAGGTAATTTTCTTCTTGTTGTTTGATATTTGATTTAGCTGAGATGATATTGACAATTTGAGATATTGAGAAACACTATTTATTCACTTTGATAGTATTGTTATCGTTAGACTCGATAGAGAAATTTGAAATTAGAGGAATGAAGAGTACGTTTAGTTAAATTGATGGAAATTGATATTATTTGAAGATTGATTGGTGATGCCTTGAACTTTCTAATAATTCATGTAAATCGATAATACTTGTACTGGTCTTTTGACTTCTAAAGATCTAAATTGTTAAGATAGAAAGGGAAGACAGGTGTAGTTTAGATAGTTGATTGGACAATTGATTGGATAAATTATATTTGTGGGGTAGAAGGAGGGTCTGTTTTTGTTAGTACCTTGTTAGGACAATAAAGATAAAAAAGGAGGAACACTAGCAAATGTTGTTCTAGGAAAAATTTTGGAGAATACACCAATAAATAAGAAATTTAGAAAATGTTTGATAGAAAATTTATGGCAGTGTAAGGAGTAATTGCAGGGGAACAAAACAAAGGATTTTTGGGTATTTTCTACCTTAACAATGAAAGCAGATATTTTTAATGAACTATAACGAAAGTAAATTATTGATCGTAAAAAAATAAAAGATCTTTTTAAAGTGTGACGAACCCACAATGCCTCCTGTATTCATTGCGTGAATTAAAGATAAATATCATGAAAACATGTTTATTAAAGTACTGATAACAACGAATTAACACTGAGGAGTCATACCCAGTTGGAAAGTATCTAATTGAGGATGATACCTTGATTGTCGAAACGTGTTTCAGATCACTAAACGTAATTTTAATTTTTAGTGCTTTATTTATAAAAATATTCAGACAGGGCAATTTCTAATTTAATTTACATTCATGGAGAGTGTACGAGAATAATAGAAAATACGTGTTTGAAATTGAAATTTGAAGGACTGGGGAAAAGATGTCTATATTTTGGAAGTGTAAAGAAATAAGAAAGAGAATACGTAACAACTGTATTGTGAATTAGACAGACAGTGAAATCAATAGATAAATAAATAAATAAGTACGGACAAAGCGTGAATGCCATCTGTAGAAATTTGTTACTTATTGTAGGAGTCACAAATGTTCAACAAGATCCTTTTCTAATAAGGATATCGACTTTCCGTGACTATCTACGCGATAGGCATAACCAAATACAAATCTTTTAGAATAGGGCTATTTGAACATTATAGAATCCCATAAAGAGTAGTAAATTTCTAGAGATGGCGTTCTCGCGCTGTCTGCACCTATTTATTAAATACTCTCATATGAATACTCTCATATGATAGACAACTGACAAAAACAAATTTTTGAAATAAGCATTTTAGCAAATTTTGAATACAATATCCATGATGAAAATCTCATTCTGCAACCCAGTTAATTAAAAAACAAAAGTTAAATGCATCTTTATTCGTTCCAAATTATCGAGGAATTCTGTTGAGATGTTAATATGAGGTTCCTTTTTCCAAAAATAAAAGAACTCATATACACAAATTATTCGAATTATACGACAATAAGAAATAATAATAATTAATAATACCAATTAAATCGATTGTCACTTCTTTACAACCACTAGAAGAATATTCTTGGTGATTGACATAAATTAAACCAGAAATGCAAATGTATCAAAAACTATGCTTTTTAAGGTATCAACTAGTATAAAAAAAACGTCTGTTTTTTCTAGACATTAACGTTTCAGCTCTTTTGGTGTACGAAATATTTTTGGTCATTTTTTTATTTTACTAAAATTTTCAATTTAAGAAACTATTAGAATATTTAAAATGGTTAATCATTGAAAAACACTTAATTTCCACTTTTGAAATTATATTTATTTTTAACAGTTGTTTCAACCTACTAGAACATCATCTGAAGAAGTATTGCTAACTAAACTATAGTTCTACTAATTTCAATTAAAATTGTTGTATTTATTATTTTAATTTTTTCTTGTTTATGTAAAAATTTTAAATTTTCTTATAAATTGTTTACTGTTTTTACTGTTTTTAATATGAAACCAGAAAGTTAATTTTGTTTATATAAACAAGAGAAAAGTAAAATATTAGACTATCGGTAGTGCCACTTTTGTGGAACATTTTAACATTTCTTTAAAAAAATAATAAAACAAAATAATTTATTTATTAATATATGTCTACTAGTGTATCTACTGTTCATAATTATCGCTAACGATCGAAACAATATTGTCGAGTTTCGCAATAAATTATTTAGTGAGATTACTTTGTTTTATTAATAGTAGTATATTAGACATATTAGAAGTTCTAGAAAAAAAAAATTAAAATAATGCAACAAGTTTTAATTAAGTAGATAATGTATACAATTCATCAATAGTAGATAAGATAAAACATATAACAAACGTTGAACTAATACTAATACTTGTAAAAATACCGTAGTAGGGTAAAACAAATTAACAAAAGAATAAATAAAGCTTCAAAAGTGGATATTAAGCGTTTTTCTATCATTAATCATTTCATTATGAGTTTGAATTTCCTTGATCTAGAGGCAGCAATAACAGATTAAGAATATTAGAATTAAAGCTATATGCTACCTTTACAAAGATTGCCTTTAAATTTAATAATGTATTCAAAAATTTCGAAAATATTTTTATTAAATAAATCCCTTTGACTTGTAGAAGTGCACCACGCTTCAAAGCGATAGCTGTTTTCGTTCTAATGATAGGTTTAAATTAATGACTTTGTATATCACCATAAATTTTATTAAAGCAATTTTTAAATTTGTGTGACCATTTAACATTTATCTTTGTACAAGTAAACCGAAACACTAAAGCAATTAACTTCATATTTATGTGTGTGTGTCTGTGTATTGTGTACTTCAGAAAATCAATAGTCAATGCTCCCACGAACATTCCAGTTCATAACTCGTAATAACCACTGTTATTAGTCATGGCTTTACATGAAAATGGGTCAGAAATAATAAAAAATAAGGAGTATTCTTCTTGTGTGGACAAAGGCTAACGAAAACTGGGCCATTCTCTATTAATATTTAATTATAATTCCGTTTATTGTCATTTGCTTGATAGTAGAACTTTCGAAATTTCTGTTTGTGTAACACTAATAAATTTACGCCCATACATACATAGTGTTCAACAATTTATACAAGAAAGCAAAAGAACCTCTAAAAAATTATAATGTTCTAATGGAACGGGGTTAAAGCAAAAAATGTACACTTTAATAATTAAACAATTAAAAATCAAACAAACAAAAACACAAAATTAGTTACAAGATAATTATATTGAAGAAAACAACAATTGTTTCAGCACACCGTGGCATCATCAGGTGATGAATCTACAAGCTTGTCTATTAAATTTAATTTTATATAAACGAAGAGGGTGGGGGTGGTTACAAAATGTATTAAAATTAAAAGTAACCAAGAAATATAAAAAAATACTAAATATAGAGCTAATTGATATCTATTTTTTCGCGTTGGACTCATTAAAATATCTGTTATAGTTTCTAAAAAAAAAATCCTTAGGGGTTGTTACCCCCATATCTCCCTTGTGAATGGAATCAGAGAGCTAAAATAACAAGTATAAGTACTTTGGACAGAAACGTAATATTTAGAAGATTAAACTGTCTAGAGACGTCAGTGCATTTTCCATATGGTAAGTCTACTAGACTCTTTAAGAATAGTAATTTACTCTAGGCTTTCATCAGCTTCCTTTTATTCCTATTTCGGCTTCTAATATGTCTGTAACCAGCTCATCATGTATCAAAAGGTATTCTACCAATTTGTCTCTCCTTTTCTTTATTGATTTCCAAAGCGCCCTTTGTTCTCATACGCCTTTTAATACTTCTTCATTTATAACCCTTTCTAGCCACCGTATTTTCAACAGCCACCTATGACGCCACATCTCAAACGCTTGTAACCTTGCATATGTTCGGTTCTCTCAAGGCGGACGGCATGTTCAGTTCTCTCAAAGACTTTGTTTAGATTTAGAGTATGTTTATTTAAAAAGATTAGCATGCATTGTCAGTTCATTCAGAATGATGCGTTTGCCTGCAGGTGGCATTTTGATTTTAGATGTGTGCCGACCCTTTGTAAGCATGCGATAACGGCGGCAACAATCTTTGCGGGATAGTTGCCGTCGTCGGTAAATTACAATCAGATTTTCATATATTTCTCAATTATTAGTCACCACCCTCTCCTACTCCGCTGGAGAGTGGTTGGTTTTGAATAGTCAGTACACATTCGTACTCAGATCGTACAGCATCACAAAAAAGCATTTTTTTAACGTGAACATCTTAGAAAGGGTCTTGTAATAATTATGTATATATTTAGCTGCAGTCATATTGTAAATAAATATTCATAAATACAGTTACTCGCCTTTCTTCGTCATAATAAGTTTTTTGCACATTTAACTCCGAACATTAAATTTCGGGTGCTCCATCACAGGAGAAAGAAGTGGCGCATCAGCGCAAAACGAATAAACAGCATATATACCTTTAATAATCTTTTTCGAGTTCCTAAATTAACCGATCGCGAGCACGATACTACGCTATCCTTTGTTTTATACTTATATCAGTTTTTCCATTCTGACTTATCGTATTGTCTAATCTCTTTAGCCCTCCAAAGTTTTTTAAAGTCGGCTGATTTTTTTTGAGGCTACTTACCTGATCGCAGGGAGGAAGTGATAGGGATTATCAGCCCCTTCTAAAACTTAACTTCAACAAATAAATAACCCAAAACTCTTAACCTAACCGATTTAAATACCATAGGTCTATAACCTACGTGTTTAACACCCCTTAACATTCAATAAATTCTCCCATAATATATATGTAAACTAATGTAATGTATACATCTATCTATACATATAAATAAAATTGGAGTGTGTGTTTGTAATATTAAAATAAGCACTTTTTACTAAATGCACATGGATGTATTATATACACGGTACATATATCAAAATAACATTTTTAAATATTTTGTCTGTTTGTTCCGGCTAATCTCTGAAACGGCTGGACCGATTTTCTAAAATAAAAGTTACTCCTTATGACATTAGCTACCTGCCAGTGAAAGTCCCGTCAAAATTGGTCCAGCCGGTTCAGAGATTAGCTGGAAAAAACAGATAGACAGACAGACAAAAATTTTAAAGCGCCTTCCGCCACTTAATATCGCAAAGGCTGCCTGTCGCGCAAGCTCAGAATGCGCCAGCGGCTTATTGCTAACGGTTGTGCGTCAACGACTTCATTTAAAATTTTAAAAATAACTTTTTTATTGAATTCCACACGGACGAAGTCGCGGGCACAGCTAGTATAAACTATATTGTTCGGTAGATAGTGTATTTTTCCGCCTTTGATTATAAACTCGTGGGAAATAGACAAATCATAAACATTATAATCTTTCAAAATATTTGCTGTTTGTCACGTACCATTTATTGGTAGTTACTAACCAAAATTTCCAACGGCTGCATCCCTTGTGTGTACAATGACCGTATACCTGAGGGTTGCGACGTGGTTGACTATCATAGTGACTACTAGGTTATGTATATATTTAATTTTAAGTAAAATTTAGACAGTTCTCGTATAGACTCGCTGGAATCTACACGTATTCCACAAGACTCGTTATTAAGCAATTTTTAGTAGAATGATGGTTCGGGCTTGTAGGCCGTGGTCGATGTGAACGGTTTCGTCAGCAACTGCGGCTGACATCTTCAGTGGGTGCTGTGTTGACTACGTGGGCGAAGATTATACCTCGAAGTCTCGGCAGCGACTGACAGTCGCACCCACTGGACGAAACCGTTCACATCGACCACGGCCTACAAGCCCGAATTATCATTCTACTATGAATTCCGGCCGTGAAACCTTATGTTCTTATAAGCAATTTTTATATATCAATCATTAATTATCCTTTTTCATTAATTTAGTTATAGTTATAAGTTTGCATATACTTCAGTTTATATTAAATATAGTTATCGGAGTTATAAATTAAAATAAATTTACGTGGTTTCATTTCATGTGGTACATAGTTCACCTCGTTGGTAAAAATTTATATAAAACATTATAAACGACACCACACATATGACAATACAACGTTTTAGGTTATTTCTTTTTGTAGATGTGTTTATTTATACCTCCTTTTCTCCACCCGTCCTCAAAGAAGACTTCTCAATCCGCCCATGACAATGAGCATATTGCGAATTTTTTGACCCAACCTTGTATATTTATTCCCTTTTATTCGTGATCATTATATCACATCCATTCCCATTACAAAGTTTACGAATATAAACAAAACATTAAATTAAAACTTGTTGTTGTTATTTATACATGTTTCTTCGCTCAGAGGGAACAAATCAACATATCAAAACAGTAGCCGCCATTTACAGACACTAAGTGGATATAATTTCGATTCATACAGTTAATTCAAAGTAGAATAAGTGCAAAACTTCAATTTGTGTATACTCCCTCGAGGCTGGTTAATTAATCTATTTCAAAGAATCCGCGTTATTATTTGCTGGTTAAATTTTGCTCGCAAGGAAAATAATCTGCATTCTAATTATCTCGGTCGCGACCGCCTTTAGACGACGTTTCGACAAAGTGGCGATGAAACTTGATTAAACTTTACAGTATTATTTGGCGCGAATACTTTGAATGTTTTCAAAGGAAACCCATCAACAGGACGTCCACATTTATTTAATCAAATAAAGGCGTTGATTTAAGCTTAATTTGAATAATAAACGCACAGATTTTAATTTTCATTTAATTTTCTTCAAGTAAACATTCCATTCAACTTATTTTCGGAAACAAATTATGATAAAGATGTTAACAATTTTTTTTTCAATGAAATCAACGTAAACAAATAAAAACATACGTTACAAAGTTGAATAAAAATTCAATTGTAAAATATTTATCAAGTAGGCCAACCTACTGAAGGGTATTATTTGATAACTGGCACACTTAGGAAACAATACTCTCAGATTAAGAATAATTATTCTTAAATTAGAAATTCTTGATTCTTGACAGCAAAAATAGGTAGTAGTACTGTTAGTTGTGGAAGCCGTTAGGTGTTGTAACACACTGATAAATAATATAGACATTACGGTTTCGAAAAGTACACCGATTATAAACACTATTGATTTGAATAACCTAACACTGTGGGGGGTGCAACTATTGTGAAACATGTTTAAATATACAAAAGTAAATAAAACAACGTAGAATGTTACACCGATTTAATGTATATCCTAACTAGTTTCGGTCACACGACCATTATTAAAGGATTAGAGTAAAATCTTATACTAAATTTTAAAAGCTAGTGCAACATTATATACACTTAATCTTAATTGCCTAAAATGAGTGGGGGAGTTTACAAAATCTAACTCCGTATGGTTATTGACTAGATCCTAATCTTATTTAGCCAAATTTTTCTAGTTGAGGATAAAAAGCTTCTAAAATATTCATCAACGTTACATGCCTTAGTTCATCCTGATCGGACACCCGAGGCAAACCTGACCAGGTCCTGATCGTATTCAGACTAGTCGAGATTCTGCCTAAACTGTCAAACGTGGATCGTGATTTCTAAGTTGTTGGTTTTATTAGTACACCATGGGGCATTAACAGTTTCAAACCTACAAAAAAAAACATTTTTGTGTTTCATTCCCATCAGCTCCTCGTGCTGGTGGGCGGGCAGTCCCTCCGACCTAGGCTGCAGTGCAAAGCCGGAGGATAGGGCGTAAGGCCCTCTTCAGCCTCCTTTCAGGAATCGTGGGAATAGGTGGGTGGTGTGGTTAGGGAGAGAAAGATGAGACGGACAAAATGAAGATAGAAGAGAAGTGAAAGATTATCTGCGGAATATTACTGCCCCAGCATTTGCATAAGTGATCCAAGGAAATCGCAGAAAACTTGGACCAGAGTAGCCGAACCGGGTCAGAAGCGGTGACCTTCCGAATGCTAAGAAATGATCTACAGCACTAGACCACGCCGCTCGGTTCCAAAACCCATTATAAGCAGATTGATAAAAAACTACAGACAGCGCAGTTAACGCCTTCTATGATGAGTTACAACAAGTTGTGTGTCGACGGAATACGAAATAAGAATTGGTTCATCTTGAACTTAAACACCTACCACTCGCTTAAAAGCATGCCATCTGTCACAAAAAAATATTAATTTAGGGTTACCCCAGTTAGTATTATTGTGGTGGTTTTGAATTAGGTTATGAAGTTTTTAAAACTATAATATATACATTAAATATATATATATATATATTAAATATATATATTTAGACAAAAAATAGTAACATAAGAAACTAATGTTATATATTGTTTTCACATTTGCATAAATATTGGACACTGTTCAAATAAGCTTTGATCTCTATTTATTTATTTTATACTAGAAAACGTAAAGTTCATTGTTTAAGGCTTTATATGACTAAGACATGTAAAAGTAGTTTATTTACTACATAATAAAGAAATGCAATATTCAGTATTGTAGAAGTCGTGATATCCCAGAAAAGCATTTATTAAAATAATTCGCCTTCCGGCAATATTTAATAAGGTGACAGAAGGTCTTCTGTATTGATGTCACTCTATGCCCGATTTTAAATTAGAATTCGAGTATATAAATACATTTGAATGGCTCAAAATAGCAACAGGAATAACAACAGGCACGTTTCTGTTAACTTTGATCTGTAAACAGTCCACCATTTATCGAATTAAAATAATACCTCGTGCATCACATCCTTGTTATTAAGATGAAAGGAACTGATTATCTGGATGCTTATTTAAAATGTGAGAAATGGGTACGTACCTATAGTTAATCGTGTATTTAGTATAAATAAAAACTGGTCAAGTGCAAGTCGGTCATCGCCCAGTGAATGTTCCGTAGCATAGAATAGATGTACACAGTACAAAATTTGAATTATGATCAAAAATTAAAAATCTTTTTGTTAATAGGTATACCGGGTTATTATTGTATTATTTAGACCTTTACTGGATGCAAATACATATTAAATACAAATAGGTAAACACATTAAAAGCTTTTGAACCAATTCTAACGAAATACCACCCTCTATGACATACAATTATTATTACATATAAAAATCCGCCATTAAAATATTATTTTCGCGAACTCCCACTGTATACACAGCTAACCCATAGGGGTTCGCGAACTACCGGTTGGGAATCACTGCTTTAGATCATTGCTTAGCATTCGGGAGGTCAGCGGATCGAACCCGAGACCGGCTGCTCTGGTCCAAGTTTCGGTGGTTTTCTTGGATAGTTTAGGCAAATGCTGAGATAGTAATATTCCACAGATTATCTTTCACTTCTCTTCTGTCTTCATTTCGTCCGTCTCATCTTTCTCTCCACACCACCCACCCTTTCCTACGATTCCTGCAAGGAGGTTGTAGAGGGCCTTACGGCCTACCCTCCGGCTGTACACTACAGTGTAGGTCGGAAGGACTGCCCGCCCACCAGCACGAGTAGCTGGTGGGAATGAAACACAAAACAGTTTTTTGAATTATAAAGAAGTAATAAATGGGAACATTAAAAATATAAACAACTTTTTTCACTACAAACAGTATCTCTCTTATTACTTATCAAACTCCTGTTAAATATTCCTGAAATAACCATATCTCTGGCCATATAGTGCTATGTCCCTTGCGATTTCAGTTCCTGTCTTATTCTATTTTCAAAACACTAGCAAGACAATATCCTTCTACTACATAATTTTCTGAAATAATCAATGTTGCATTGCTTATTTTTATTATACCTTATCTGCGATAATTTATTAATTTATGGTACGATAATCGAGTTATATATAAAAATATCTAGTCTTACTTAATTAAATTCTATATTATTCACAACTAAGAATTTTATTAAATAAACTTAACAATTTTGTTGGGTCACAGTGTGGCTCCATCAGAAGTTAAAGTATACTAGAAACCACACTATAGCAAATAAACATTGTTAAGTTTATTTATAATAACAATATAAAATTCATAAGGTATAGGCTTTTGGTGGTGCTCGGTAGACGAAACATCTCTCCGATTGTAAAAACTTTTTAAACTTTTTTGTGTTTCATTCACACCTGCTACTAGTGCTGGTGGGCGGGCAGTCCTTCCGACCTACCCTGTAGTGCAAAGCCGGAGGGTAGGGCGTAGGGCCCTCTTCAGCCTCCTTTCAGGAATAGTAGGAATGGGTGGGTGGTGTGGTTAGGGAGAGAACGATGAGACGGACGAAATGAAGACAGAAGAGAAGTGAAAGATTATCTGTGGAATATTACTGCCCCAGCTTTTACCTAAATGATCCAAGAAAACCACAGAAAGCTTGGATCAAAGCAGCCGGACGCGGGTTCGAACTGGTGACCTCCCGAATGCTAACCAATGATCTAGAACACTAGACCACGCCGCTCTGTTTATATCGTTCCTCCTAATTTTATAACTTTCTTTGAGGGTGTGGTCAATTTCTATTTGGGAGATTTTGCAGTGGGTACATCCCCCGATATTTAAATTTTTGTTTAATACAAACTGACACGAAACTACAGTTATGTCAATATATTTTAGGAAAAGCAATTTACTTAAGAAAGTCACCAACCCTTCATAATAATAATAGGTATCTTGGAACAATAGGGACGATATGGTTCTCGTACTTAGAAGAGCTGTACCGTAATAAAAAAATAAATTTCTCTCCACTAGTATTTCGAAAGGTACGGGTAATAATTCACACAAAAAGTTAGAAACCTGCAAGACGGAACGAATCAAAATTTCTTAAAATACAAACCATTAAATGAACAAATATTGACCCTTTTGAATCAGTTTGTATAAAAGACTTAAATATTGTACATACCGTAACTAATTGCAACACTAAAACTAGAAACTTAAATTTAACACGCTTATTGTGAAGACCGAACATTTTATTTGAAGTGAAACTACTAAGTCCCAGCACAGTGTTTGCTCGGTTCCATATGCGGAAATCGGTCTTTACAGTACCAACTCGTATATTCCACTTGTGGTATTTATAGGGAAGTTAGATCGTCATTCCTGCAGTTGGTACTAGTATGTGATCCAGAATTTGAGCATATCAAACTGAAGAGATCAATATGCGGAATTCACTGACAGCAGAATCCTTTAAGTTCAATTCATACTATAAGTCAAGTGACCATCTGATTATAGAATGCATTTTAAATGGGAGTATCACATTATAAGGCACAGTCAGATCACGGTCCAATCAGTTGACTGCGGTATTTCTGTCATGAACGATATTTTGATCTGACTACCATGACCAGACCGTTGACAATAAACTGAATGTTTGTTTGTACGCACATCGGTCCGATCACGATCAAAATATCCGAACCTCCGGCTTTTATTGGAAAATTAACTTTTCTTATATAAGCATAAATAACTAAAAACACCGAAATATTTATTAGAAAATTCTACAATTGTTTCTACGTACTCTTAAAAAAAACTGATTAATCAGTTGAAACAACTATAGAGTTTTATGGTAATTTTTCTGAAACATTATAATTTATATTTGTGTTTATTTAAAAAATATTTCAGAAGAAGGTTGTCAGTAATAGTAAATTTGTCTTAGTTTAGGGTTGGGTTATGTTGTCACTTGAAAATTTTGAAAACTTTCCAGATTTCATTTCTGGCAGCTCATTTGACTGTGAATTGACTAACCGGACTGTGATCAGACAGTGACTTGATCTTTTGTATAAATTGACCTTTAATCTATTGGACACTATTTCGGTTAAAATAACACAGAACATATGCCATACGTGCATTTTTCGCTTACTCCCTTTTTACATACTAATCTCGGAAATATAATTTTTTTGAAGATATAAAATTTCTTTCCAGTAAATCTTGAAGTTTAAACTTGACAAATTTTGAAAAGTGCAATTTTAGTTCTCCTTGAATATTTTTTAAGATTTCTCAAATTTGTTTAATTAATTTGGTTCTCGTAACATTTTGAATTTCAGGATTACTTCTTGCAGAAAATGTACTTGGCACAAATTAAGAATGATTTCAAGCTTGGCACATTTTGTTAAATATGGTATGGTATATTTTACAAAATTATCTAATTTATATGTGTTAACGAAAGTTTTCATTTTATTATTACGATCGAAATTTAAGATTCCTTTTGTCTTACTATTGTCACATTTTTCAACGTAAAAAGCGTTCCCTTCCAAACAACAAAATAAATAAACAGAAGCGAGAAGAGTAAATATTTTCTTTTTCATTATGTGAATAGCGACCATTTACTAATTGCTGCATTTCTTCTCCCTTCCTGCCCTTTCCCATGAAATAAAAAGTAGAACTGGTGTTAATTCACCTTTTAAAATCCTTAGGAAAAACGTTGTTGGCTCTGCTGATTGAGGGGTGAATAAAATAAGGGTTTTTTAAAAGTACGAGGCATGTTTTTTAAGTAAGTACTGTTTTGAAAATCTGCCGACGTGGCGTCGTTCCGCGCATGTGCACTGAGTACCAACATTTCTCACCTACGTACTGACGCCTTTACAATCTGACTTGCCCTTGTTTACGTTGTTTACTGAGTGTTTAAAGTGCCTCTGATAATCGTAAGTCCCGCCGACTGTGTAGTCTGGGCTGTTATACGATTCCCTGGTGCTAAAGGACTAAACCCGATTGATATTTATCGTGAGATCTGTGCAGTTTACGGACAAAACATTATGAGTGATTGAATAGTAGGGAAGTGGGTGAGAGAATTTAAAGATGGCCGTACAAATGTGCATGACAATGCCCGTCCGCAAGTAGCTAATCGGACGGAAGATCTCATCACATCTTTTCACTGAGAAACTCTAGATCATCATCTGTACAGCACTGATCTGGCGCCCAGTGACTAGCATTTCTTCCTGTACTTGAAGAAACATCTGGGCGGTCAGCGTCTTCAAGACGACGACGAAGTCAAAACAGTTGTGATGCAGTGGTTAACAGTTAACAAGTCAGACGACACAGTTCTATGAGAAGAGTATTCAAAAACTGGTCAAACGTTATAAGTGCCTCAATAATGAAGGAAATTGTGTAGAAAAGTAGATTAAGATACAGGCTTTCATGTAAAAATAAAATTAAGATATCTTTGCACGTTTTTTTATTAATGTCAAAACGGTGCTTACTTAAAAAAACATGGCTCGTATCTTAAGCACATAAAATACTTTCTGTATTTTGTGACAACTTCGTTAATTACAGTAGTAGAATTTTACTCTTGATAATGGACAATGTCGAAAACATATGTTGAGTACATAATAAATTTAGTGAAACATCTGATATTGTCACTAATTAAATTTAAAGTGAGCGGACACGTGTTTCGCTCACGTCACACGTGGGCGGTGTCAATGCGATGATAATGCCCACGTGTGAAGTGGGCGAAACACGTGTCCGGTCATATAAAATTTAGTTAGTGGTAATTAGGGTGAGTCTTTCTTTATTTAATCTGAAATTGTGTTTTATTTTTATTGTTTGATATGTTAATTACAACGTTGAAACCTTAAATTGAAAAATTCAATAGATGAGGCTTTTAACTCCGTTTCAGATGAAGATTATTAAATTAATTATAAACACACACAGTCTTAAATACTAAATTACAGTGTAGGCGGGGCGATATTTTATAATAAGAAGACTGAAGACTCTGTATGATGATATTGTCTATTAACAAATAAAAGTTTTGTAACAAAAAAATACGTGTTTTATTTTATTGAATTGAAGCAACAATTGAACGGAAAATAGGCACACGGACGGGTTGGAAATTTAAATCAAAATTCTCGAATGGGACCAAACATAAAAAATACTTCAAACGGAAATACAGCTTTTGGGAGAAACACGAGAATGGAGAAGGACGTATAAAAGCTACTTGAAACAGTTCTTACTTCATTTATAGATAAAACACATTTTGAATGTAATTTATTGTTTTAACTTCAATAATCCTTCAGTCAACTGCGATAGGTACTCTTCTAGTAGGTAGTTAAATAACTTTTTATCGATGCATATAAAGGAATAAGAAAAGTTGACTAAATACATAGAAATACTACGAGGCATATGTTTTAAGTAAATACCGTTTTGAAGTTAATAAAAACGTGCAAAGATATCTTAATAATTTTATTTTTACATTTAAGCCTAAAACTTAATCTACTTTTCTACATAATTTCCTTCAATATTGAGGCATGTCATAACATCATAACGTTTGACTAGTTTTTGAATACCGTTCTCATAGAACTCTGCCACCTGACTTGTTAACTGTTAACCACTACATCACAACTGTTTTGACTTCGTCATCGTCATTCATTGAAGACGCTGACCGCCCAGATGTTTCTTTAAGTGCAGGAACAAATGGTAGTCACTGGGCGTCAGATCAGGGCTGTACGGAGGATGATCTAGAGTTTCCCATTGAAAAGATGTGATGAGAGCTTTGATCCGATTAGCCACATGCGGACGGGCATTGTCCTACACATTTGTGCGGCCATCTTTAAATGCTCCCACCCACTTCCTTATCATTCCATCACTCATAATGTTTTGTCCGTAAACTGCAACGATCTCACGATGAATATCAATCGGTTTTAGTCCTTTATCAATAAGGAATAGTATAACAGCCCGAATTCACGATTATCGGAGGTATCTTACACACTCAATTCAAGTAAATAATGTAAACAAGGGTGAATTAGAATGTAATGACGTCAGTGCGTGGGTGAGAGATGTAGGTTCTCAGTGCGCATGCGGGGAAGATTGACCGCAGTACTGCAGCGGCAAAATTTCAAAACGGTGCTTACTTAAAAAACATGCCTCGTACATATCTTGGAATTTTACAACTAACTATTATTAGAATTTTTAGGAACACTGTATGGATGGACCACATATTTTCATACCAAATCAATGTTGACAAATGCTCCGATTATGCGGAAAACAGTTGGATAACTTCATTCTTTAAATTTAAAACCAGATTTAAGGATAACAAACAATCTATTGACGATAAAAAATGTAACACCAGTTTCTCACAAAATTATGTTCTTAATAGCAGCAATTTTAATATAGGATAACAATTTCAGAATTTTGCATTGTATTAACAAAAGTAATAGAAAAACTAGAAATTTGAAAATCCTTTTATTCATAATAAAAATTTTACCATTATTACATATTGGTCCCAATGCGTATATCTACTACTGATTTTTTTTTATTTATTCTGAATCTAACAAACTAAATGCTAAGATTCCCACTTTGCTGTAGATGTCTATGTGAGTAATATTTTTCCAGAAAAGTGTAACAGATGATATATTAAGGTAACGTAAAAGTTCATAATAACGGTATATTTATTTTTAATAAATAAAAGAGAGTGCAATCTTGGCAAACAAATGAAATTTCATACTGTATAAAGTTATACTTCAGAAAATGTCTATCTATTCAAATTTTCTACCTATATTTGCTATTTATTTTATAGAATTTCACAATAAATTTCCATCTGTATGATCTATTTGAAAATTTTGTCTTTGTCTAGTCATTACTCGATGTTCATGGTATTCTCGTAAATGTAGATGTTAATTAAATTATCAAATATTTTTTAAGCATTTTTCAGATTCTAAAAGTAATTATGTAGCTATTGTTATATACAGGGGTTTTCAAGTTGATGGGCTATTAGAAGTATATGAATTAGTAGAATTAATTCAATTCTGAAACTTGGGCTCATTTGGTTATTGTTTATACCGCTTCATTTAAAATATTCGGTCATACCGGAAGTAAACGTTAACTTTCTTATTTTAAATGGAATAACATAGCTTTCTTTACATTTTCCGATAGATAATCTGAATTCATGCATATTTTATAGGAGGCACTACCCCGAACATATTGATGGATTTTGAGTAATTTATTTTTTTTCTTAAATTTTTGACATTATACGTTAACATTTCTGTAATTCAATTAATTTTTGAAATTTTGCTTTATAATTCCTAACAATTATTTATAACTATTCAGATTATCGAAAAAGAAATGTGATTTTAACTAAAATCTACGGGGTGTTCAAATTTTGTGGCCAAACTTGGTCAACTTCAAAAGGGAATTTTTTTTTAATAGAATGACCCATTTTTGACCACATTTTCGAATTCCTTATTGAATTTGGCGTCTATCGTATACCTTTGTTTATACTTTTTAGAAAATTTACAATTTGTGAAGATGTTGCTTATTAGCACTGCATACGTATAATGTTAATGAAAGCAGTGTGCTGTGATTTCGAAACAATTGAACAATCAATTGTTGTTAAGTGTCAGAATTCGTATGCCGTCTTTCAGACACACGATTTTCAATTGTTGCAATAAAGCATCCACAATATATTAATTTAGATTACTACTACTTCTACTACTACTACTACTACTACTACTACTATTACTACTACTACTACTACTACTGCTACAGTCATCAAGATATTTTTAATTTATTTATGTAATGTTTCTACTTTAATTTTTACTAAACATTTATAATGATCATTAATTTTGCATTTTCAACGTTCTTGGGAAAGTGTGAAAATAGACAAGAACACTTATTTCATTATCTTCTCAGCCAACAATTGGTTTCGTGTGATTGTTTTGTTTTCCGATACCATTTTGTAGAAAATTTGGTTCAATTCTTTTAATTTGTTTTCCAGTCATTCTCGGTTTGTTTGGATAACGTTCAGTAAAAAGTCTGTAAGTTCTTTCTGTAATTTTTCCACATTCATCATGTAAATAAATTTTGAACTTATTTGTTCTCATTAGTAAACCGTTATATCTATTCTAATTAATAATGTTTAATTAAGATTCATTTGAAAGAGAAATATATAAATAAGCTATAGATTCAGTGAAAATTTAACTAAATTATAGGTATTTATAGGTATTATATTGTATAATATTCTGCAAACTTCATTAAAAATGTCTGGTGGATCACCATTTTTTATTTACGTCACTTTGAAAGCATCCTCCCAAGTCGATTTTTCGTCTTTTTTGCTTGATTGGTTTTGTTGGAAACTTTTGATATAACGACTCTTTTGGGACGGTTATCGAATTTCACACAATAACAAGGAAAAGCAATAACAACTTATACGGAACCTTTTTTTACTCCCATTTCAACCCCCGCAACTAATAAATAATTAAACGTGCACTGCTCTTTGACTAAATTCAGATCTTCTTAATTCGCTTAAGGATTCTGTTATCCTGTTCATTATTCTGTATCTTTCTCACACTCCTTCATTCAGTAATAATAGCAATAAGTTCTTTCATATTTACCTATAATCAATTGTGACTTATTTAGTATTTAGTTACTACGCCCACTATAACATTCAAATAGGAATGATTACAAGTCGAACTTGCGGACTGAGGGTCCCGTACTATGTAAAATCATAAAGCCAATATACTATAAATTTTAATCGTAATCAAAAATTACATTTTTCAACTGAGTGATTGAAAATGATGAAAATTTATTACTGCATTTAAAGATAAATTTTCAAATATTTCGAAAATTACTTATCTATAGCATGTGACCTATTCTATAATAAACAATTTTTTGTATTTGTTGTTTAAGTGCGGGTTACCTTTGGGTAACATTATACCTAATTAATCATTAACAATGAAATATTTTTTGGAGAGAGGTACCTACTGCAGATAAATTAATGAAAAAAAAATTGCTACTGCTGTCACGCCCTCACAGGGGATCCAATCCATGACCTTTGGCTTTACGCGCCAATGCTTTGACCACTAAGCTACGAGTGGTGACAGAAGTAAAGACGTTGAACGCACTAACAAAGCCACAGAATCGTCAGAATAAATGTATACTATTATTGATTTTTTTTAGGGGATTTTTTGTAGAGGTAAATTTAAATACATTATTGTGGTATTAATTTTTAAAATTAATTTGTACCTACTACTGATTACCTCAAATTATTGAAGAAAAAATTGTTTAAATAAAGAGATTCGATAGTGCAACGTTTGTGAAACATGATTCATAAAACCAATTTAATCGTAAAAAACACGTAAAATGTTTCACATTATTTTATTTTCGATAACTCAATAATTGTTTCGATCGTATTCAAGAGTAATTACACTAAAATTTAAAACTAATATCAACACATTTATATGCATCTACAATTTATATAGGAGGAGTGAGGAGCTGGTAGATCCTAATTCTACTTGACTATTGACTAAATTTAAATTGTTAAACAAGACTTTTTTTATTTCAAGATTTTCAAGCATTGACAATTTTCTATAATTGTTTATGTTGCAGTGTAAAATGTACAGTGTTCCGCAAACCCTGTTGTTTTAAGTTTTTTACTGATACTATAATTATGTTCTTTTAAGCTAACTTAAATCGCTCTCCCACTTTTTTCAATGTAAATGTAAATGTAGAAATTAATTCAATAATTATTATCACATAAATGTATACGTATCCGTCTAAACTTGGATGGATGGAATGGGCATAGGACTTACATTTTATTTATGGCGTTCCTCCATACCGTAGTCTACTGGTTCCGTCAATAGACATTTTAACCACATACTGTCTATGACGTAACGACCCAATATTCACATTTTAATAAGCTCGACAAGTCAAAGCATTGGTGATTTTCAATTAAAAATTGCGATTAAATGATAACATTCTGGATATCTAAAGTAATCCATTTAGTTACTTCTATCCTTTAAACAGACATTTCAATAGTCAGATGACTCCATAATTTTGTATCAAGAGAGGAGGTAGCTTCACAAAATTACCTTACAAAGCTACCTATCCCTTACCACCACAAATACGTGCAGCATTGTACGTAAAACCGTTTTTGTGATTAGATTTGATAATAAAACGCAGATATGGCTAAATGGGCCATCAAAGTACCAATTTAAGTCGGAAAGTATTTAAAAAATATATTTGTGTGCGCTTATTAGGTATTTATTTATGAATAAATTCTACTACTTTTGTAAATAAATTATATAACTTATTACATTTCAAATGCAAATGATTGTTTGAAAATGTTGGAATGTTGTTATAAGTAACATTTTTATTGTCATAGATAATCCCGTCATAAAATATTTTAAGGAGCAATAAAAACAGTGAATCTTAGGTATACACTTTCTCTTCCATTGTATTCATTTAGTAATATGATAATGTAACACATACTACTTTAATAATTGTCATAAAATAATTGATTGCTAAATTTTATTATGAAAGAGAAAAATTTTCCTTCCTTCCGTATTTTTATGCCTCATGAATATTATTAATTTGAATGTAGTCAAAATAATTTTTAATTTTTAACTTGTTTAAAAGTTTACTTTCAAGCACTGATTAAAAAAAATGTTTCAATTTCTGAGGGTTTTTTAGTTAAAGCGCATTAAAGAAGATCTGTATAGTTTTACTAATAAAAAAAATGGATTCCACATACGCAGAACATTTAATTAATCAAAATCATAATTTCAATTTAAGATATAAAATTTTACATATACAAAACAAAAAAATAAATAAATTAAATTATTTGGTGAGCCTAAAAATTAACAGATATCATATAAAAAAGACCTAGCATTAAACGATCAAATAGAGTCTAAAAATTCACCTTTGCTAAATATTTTTCCATAACATCTCCCCCTTTTAGGTTAGACTTATTTTATATATATCTTGTACAGATAGAAGTTTATTGGGCCTCCGTGTCAGGCCACCCAAACCCTACCATCCCGACACTCTCCAACTACGGCCCAAAACCGAACGACCGCTTTAGGAGGCCTTGTCACCTTCGACACTGAGCCCCCTAGTTTCGCTATTTAGCGCGAGTGCCCACCCTTCACATCAGAGGTGGGCCACCGACTCTTCGAACCCCCCCCATCGCTCCCGCCCCTTCACCCCACAACTCTGCCTTTTCCTCAGTCTACTTCCCTATCCCTACCTCTCCGCATCTACCTGGGGATGTTAAAACCTTCAGGTTGTTAATCCCCACTCAAGGTGGGTTTTTAGTCAGTAAGAATCTGACACTACCCCCCTTCAGGGGGTGCTTATGTAAGGTTTTCCCACCTCGAGTTAAATATAAACAAAAAAAAAGATAGAAGTTTGTCAAATCATCACCTGATGAAGCCAATGTTTGGCGGAACAATATTGTAGTGCCTAGAAAATAAAATATTTTTGAAACTTTGTGATTTTTAACTAAAGCTCAACATGATCAAATTATTTTCTGTTATGATTTTTAAAGTTGTGATGTGACAGTGGATTATAATTATTCCAAACAAAAAAATAGGACAATTAAGGAGAGAAAATACTTGGTATTAGTTTCACAATTTTATTTGGTTCTTGACGATACCGTTTCGGTTATTACACCATTCTCAAAAGGAGTATTGTATACAATCGTCAAGATCCAAAATTGTGATACTAATACAAGTGTTTTTTCCTTAATTGTATTATTAACATGTTTCATCAAGTGCACAATTTCCTACAAAAAATAGGTATAAATCGGTAAATGAAACCTTTGTAAAAGTTCTTTTTTTTGCAAAAAATTATGAAATAGGTTGCTTGAACATTTTTTAACACAGTAAAGTAACAACATACAATTTCTTTTAATACATGCAAATATTAATTTATATTTTAACAAAATATGCAAATACAACAACGTTTTTAGAATTATGTTGATTCCTGAAGGGGAATGAGAAGAGACCTTAATAATAAAATTGCTTCTATGTACATGTTAAAATGTACATAAATTAACCTATAATTGTAATGAAAGAACGATTATTTGTTCGTATGAAAATACTGTAGTAGACTATCGACTACCACCCACATCGATATTTTCTCCGATACACTTTGCAATATTGACATAAAATTAACATCAGCAAGGGTTTTGGGCATTTCTAGCATGTAAAAAATATAAAAATAGATGTTTATTAATGTAACAGATGAATGTGATCCCGTAAACTTTAAAAAGAAAAATTTAAATTTTATATGTATGTTTTACCTTGAAATTTCAATATTTAAAAGTTTTTATGGATTCTCTAAACGCAGGCTTCCTTTTTTATTCGTCCAAAAAGGAAACAAACTTTTTCGATGACACTTTTAAAGAGAAAATCGTGTATTTCTCTTCTATGTTGACACGTGTTTCACCTTTTAGAACTGTCAGAAGCATAACATTTTATTTTCATATAGGAAGTAGGTAATTCAGATTCCTGAAAGAAAAATGTAAAATAATCTATACAAATAAAATGATAATAGACCTACTTTAACCGAAAGTTGTTAGTCTTATCACGATATTCCTACTTAATATTAAGTCCAAAAAAAGAAGTTAATAAAATCCTTTTTCGTCTAATTACAAAGGATCACAGATCCCACATTTGGAACGCGAATTCAAAATTAAATTATTTGGATTTCATATTTATATTTAATATTAGTTTTTCATACAATAATAAATAAATGCTTTCATACTAGATACACAATGTTTTTATATGAATTCCATTAAAATGTGAAATTTTCCGACAATAACTGAGTAATTCGTGTAATTGTAATATACAATCCTTTTCATTTTAGATAGAACTATTACAGTCAAATTTCCCAATTGCCCACGAATACAAACAAAAAATTCTACTGATAATAAGCAACGTTAAAATCAAATTAATTTAATAATTCACTAATACAAGAAAAGACTGAACTTTCACAAAAATTTTATTATCAATCTGATGATTGTTTCGAACATTAGTCGGTCATTTTCAAAGAGTAGGTATAACTCGCGCGCGTTAAGGAGACGGACGAACAAGAAGGTCTGAGTCACTTTATGAGGTGGGCAGGACTATACGCAATTAAGTTGTACTTTAGATCTCGCCTCGTCAGAGGCGTAGGGCAACTTTTTTGAATTTGTTGTAACATAGATGGAATTAAATTGTTATTATTTAAATTTAAATAAATAAAAAACAAGAATAACAACAAAACATAAAATCATTTCGTACGACGTGAAAATTCCAAACAAAAAACAAACTAATAATTTGCAATTAACAGACCTTTATATAGAAAATGAACACACAAATACTAAGCAATGAAAAATATATAAAAACACAATAAATAAAAAAGCAGTGAAATATTTTATTCAAAAAATAACTTGTAAATATAAAATAAAACAAATAACGTTTCACCAAATTTATTATACTCGACTTATATTTCGATCGATAGCAATCATTATCAAGAGTGTACTTAAACTAAAATTAAGAACTAATGCTACCAATTTATATGTGAAATACAAACTACAAAGGAGTAGTGGAGATTTCGATGTATTTAATTCGGTTTGAAAATTGACTAGGTTTATTTTTTTGCTTATGGCTTTTTTGATTTATAGATTCTCTAGCATGGTTAATTTCCGATTGTTATTAATATTCGAGTGTAAAATTTTTGTATTTTCAATTTTGATCGAATTATTAGAATTGATGCAATGCTCCGCGAGACCTGTTTTATTAAGTTTTTTATTTATTGAATAATAATGTTCTTTAAATCTGGTTGCAATGGTTCTCCCACTTTTTCCAATGTAAATTGCATCGTAATCATTGCAATTAATTAAATGCCACTTTTTGCTTCAAGTGGTTGAGATGGTTTATTTTTAACTAAAAGTGTTATTAAGTTATTTTTATTCGTTTCTATTGCTTTGAGATTAAATTTTGATAATTTATTTTTGAACTTATAGCTAACATTGTGTATGAATTTAATGGAACAAATTTGGTGAAACGTTATTTGTTTTATTTTATTTTTACAAGTTTTATGTTTCACAAACATTGCACTATCGAAAGTTTTAAAAAATAACGAGGCACAAGATAGGAAGTTTTAAGTATAGGTACCAATAAATTCAGAATAATATTTATAAAAATAAATATTTACAAAAGCAAAAATAAATTTAGGGAAAACAAAACACAACAAAACACAAATTAATTACTGTCGGAGTCGTCGGAACTTCCACTTATATTATCTTCGTCATCAATGTTATGGGCTATTTATGGGCTTAAAGTGGTGCGAAGAATTGCCCCCAAGTTGTTTAGTAAAGTCCACTGCGCACTCGGCGCCATTTCAATTTAGTCGCCTCCTTAGCGTGCGTTGATTATACAGTATTACTTTTATTATGTCTTTCGACACATATAGTACCGTCGAATCGTTAAATTCAATTCACTAAATGTAACGAAAAATTCTTTAGCGTCCTTCAAAATTGTTTTTTTCATTCTTAGCTCGTGGATAAAATTATTCAGAAAATTCCTATTCCAGTTTTCAACTAGTTTAGAAACGGCGAGATGAAAATTTGGATTAATATTCTAATGTAAAAGTCATAGGTAGATAAGTACAAGATAATGAAGATTAAGTTCTTAGTCAGTAATTTATCGAATCCTAGACATGGATGGCGATTTTGAATTTACTACTTATCAGAATTACCCAAAAAAAATGTTTTGTTTCATTCTCACCAGCTACTCATGATGGTGGGCGGGCAGTCCCTCCGATTTACACTGTAGTGCAAAGCTGGAGGGTAGGGCGTAAGGCCCTCTTCAGCCTCCTTTTAGGAATCGTGAGAATGGGTGGATGGTGTAGTTAAGGAGAGAAAGATGAGACGGACGAAATGAAGACAGAAGAGAAGTGAAAGATTATCTGTGGAATATTACTGTTCCAGCATTTATCTAAATGATCCAAGGAAACCACAGAAAACTTGGACCAGAGCAGCCAGACCCGGGTTCGAACCGGTAACCTCCCGAATGCTAAGCAATAATCTAGAGCACTAGACGCCGCTCGGTAGAAGTACCCACTAAACCGATGTTGCTTCATAAGAGCAAGTTAATGTAATGTCAACTAATGGACACTATATCGCCATCTACTGGTATCAGCTGCCAACTGAAATACTCATATATTGGACAAGAGCCTAACGAAGGTATTTAATTGTACAACTGAGTTAACGATGCGGCTTATATTTGTGATAGGCACGTAAACTAAATTAATAGTGAACATGATGTAATTTATCGCACCTATGGTCATAAATTAAATACTGAAATCAAACCAGATTTACATGCGTCCAATAGTCATAGAGACGTGTACAAAGAAAGTAATTTAAGCTGAAATATCTTCCTTGGGATAATGTATTACAATTCCAAGTATGTTCAAAATTTCTATAACAATATTGTGGGAAATAAAGCTTGAAAATTTTGATTTTATTTTCGTGTTTGATCAAATGCATGGATAATAACAATTTTATATACACAGTTACCACCTTAACCTGTCAAATATTCGATTTAAGAAATATCGTACAGACGCATAAAATCAAACAAACTAACAATGAATGGTGAAGATTTCAAGTTAATTGATGTTGTACCCTGTAAAAGTAAAAATTTTTTCACCCAGACATATCAGAGAAATAATGATAGAAATCAAACAAACACTGTTGTAAGATTTTACAAAAGACTTCTCTTACACTGTTTCGGCTTATCAGGCCATTATCAAAGAGTTGAGTAAAACTAGACTTAAGGAGCATAAAAAGTCTATTATTGATAAAAAATGTAATGCTGGTTTTGCCCAACATTGTTTTGTAAATAATCATAACTTTAGTAAAGATAACTTAAAGATTATGCATTGTATAAATAAAAGTAAAGGATTAAACCTGTTAGAGAAATTATAAATTCAAAATGCCTTTTTTAATAATAAAAATATTACAAATGAACCATGTGAAGGACATACAAGTCTTATATTTTTAGCCCGGTTTTAATAATATGATTTGTTTTTACCCCCGCATACTTAAATATGTATATATAGTGACGTTTCCTTAGATTAAGTTAGTTTCTACTCAACACTTTGATAATGGTCTGATAAGCCGAAACAGTGTAAGAGAAGTCTTATTAAAAATATTGTAAAACTATAAAACAGCATTTGTTTGATTTCTATCATTATTAACATGTTTTACAATTTTCCAACCGCATTCTCCCTAAATCTTATGTCAGAGAAATCAAATACTATAAAAAAAATCAAATTTTTGAAGCATTTGTCTGGTCAAATTGTTTGGAAAGTTTGAAAATATTCGAAATTGTAACTATACCTTCCAAAAGTAAAAAATAACGTTGTGTACGTGTCTTAACGAATATTGGTAGCGGATTTTTAAACCAGTTTGAATTGAGACATTTCAACTAATGTATTGTCTCATTTAATATATATTAATAGTCGAAACACCAAAAACATGTCCCTGTGACCTTCTACATCAGTCGTTACTACATCGTTATCCTTAAATGATGGAATAATTAATAAATATAATGGTTTTGTAGGTGGCCCTAGCAGTTATACTCATGTTTAAATCCGTCTTTGTACAAGAGTTACTGGAAGAAGTGTAAGCCTCCTTGGAAGAAGGAATATTTGTTAACATAGTGAAGGGTGTCTAAAAAATAATTTTAATCAATCCAATCAATTACTACATCCGTTCAAGAGAGGAAGTATTACCGGATAGTAGTTAAAGTTTAGTGAGACAGCTAAACAATAATTAACCAAACTACCAATAAGTAAGTAAAGGGAACTCTTATATGGATTCAAATTTTATTGAGAAAACTGTATTTTACATTTCGCTTTATAAACAAAGAGCTTTTTATCTTATTATTAGTTTAATCATAATGATTCTCCAAGGGTTAAAGACTTCGTTACCCTTTATCAGTTCGCTAAATAATTCAGTTCATCCCTGTACAAAGGTCAAGAAAAAAAGCGCTAGGATCGTTAAATAAGAAAGTGTGCCATTTAGATATTAATATTTTACAATTATAAGATGCTTAGGGGCGAAAAAAGAAATTGAAAAGGATCCCTGAGTTTTCTCCCTATGTTAAAAATTCCGAGCGTTATGGTTTAAGGTGGCATAAATTGTATTATGTTTTGCGATTTTTCTTCTTTTTTTTTGTTCTCTTTGAGGTGATGGTACACCGACTTATGAGGTAATAACGTGAACATTTTCGTGCTTGCCCAAGTCCCGTTCGGCCGTAATCCAATTTAGTTATGTGTGCTACATTAACACACGTGCGGCGGCGCCACCAGAGAGGGTTACCACGACGACGACGCCAAGCGACGCCTGGTGGGGACGGCGTCGAAGTGGGGACTCTATGTCAAGTATGTCTACCTGTCCATCTCAGTTAGTCAACACGTGTATCTCGGATGTAATTAACGGATGGTAATCCAGTTAGCCTTTCGCCGTTGTGTTATACAATATTCAATTTATATACAAAGACAAAAGTTGACTTTGTGGGCTTGACTATCTACAAAAGCTTCGTGAGTAGGTTGAATTACTTACTGACTGTTACCGTTTGAAATTGTAAGTTTGTTGTACTTTGTTAGAAGTAATGTGTAACAATTATTATTATTGTTGTTTTGTATCTACTGTGTTCTGTTTGTACTGAATAACTATTTTTATTAATTTGTGAAGTTATCAAAGACGATAAAGAACTCGTCTGAACAAAGTTAAAACATTATTCGGTCAGGAAGATTTGGAAAAAGTTTTTATCTACTCGATCCGTTTTGAACGAGAAGGTATTTAATACAAGCAAATTGTTACGAAGTTCCTATTCAATTACATGAAAAATATTGATTTACATTTTTACATAATACAGTGTTTCATATACCTAATTTTTAAAAAATAGGTATTTCTAAATATAATAAAAGATATACGTAGACAAACAAATACAGAGATGAAACTATGATACCTTCAATAAACTAGAGAGTTAAAGAGATCTTATAAAAATGTGTTACCTACAATTTTGTGTTTAAGTTTTAAACAACTTTTGTTCATATTCATATTCATTAAAAACAACTTTAAAAAATTATAAAAATCATATATACAAAGGTTAATTCGCTTTGACTGAAAAATATACACAATATTTTATAATTAACAACACACTTTACAAAATGTTAAAGTTCTATATAACTTCAGAAAATTAGTGTCTCTTATTAGTAAGCATAAATGTGACGTTACCATGTAGAATATTAAAAAAATTCTATATAATAAACCATTTAAAAAACTTTTCGGGTATAAATGGAAAATAAATGAAATATTTATTAAAAGTAAATATATTTTACAAGTGCTCGCCTTTCACAAAAAGTCGTAAAATAGGCAGGCTACTTTTGCATTATTTTTGTCTTAAGAATAAGCTTAACAGACAATTTTTATGGTAGTATATGTAACTTACTTGTCTTTTACCTAACAATTTTCTTATAATTATTCATTTTGATTTTTAATAGAAACTTAACATTGATTTTCAAATTCATTATTCCTTTAAAAGATTACTTTCTCTAATTGTATCTTAACCTCAAGAGTGCTTAGATTAAAAAAATTCAAACTACATGTGGAGAACGCAGAATTTTACGCTCAATTGAATGACGTAATAAAATACAGGGTGTTCTATTGAAAATAGGTCAGTTATTGAGGATGGGAGCTTCAGGGAATAAAATAGGTTTATAGAAGATTTGGAGCATAATTTGAACGTGACATAACCATTCAAAAATGGAATAATATACGGAAGGTTCTATTTTAAAAAATATATTATTTGCTGTACTTTCTAACCTGAGCACTCTGTATATTATATATATTTTTAAAACTGAATACTGTTATATGATTGTATTCTTTTATTTAAATACTTTTTTCTATTTATCCCCTCTGTATATACATCGTAAGAGACGTCTCTGTTCAACAAAGTTATTCTCTCGTCACTTGGAGGTCAAGTCTTATTATTATTAGTCTGACATAAGCGAAGAAAAATAACTCTGTTATCTCTCAAATACGAGTTTCTTCGCGGTAACCGGTACAGCGTCTTATCAAATATTCATTGTGAATACCACCTCTTCCATTACATTTTTAAAAGCCTTTTAACTTCATTTGTTAGAAAAGGAATCTGCATTCACGTCTACTTTCTTCAGAACATCACTTACACTAATCCATATCAAAAGCCAGACAAAAAAGTATACCTTTACCACGCATTTAACAAATTTATTTGTTGATAAAAGAAACATTAAAACTGTAAATTTTACAAGTATACTTAAAATGTCTTTCAGCAGTCAAGGTATCAACTACAGTTAGTCTAAGGTGTATTGTTGCATGAGATACCGAATCTAAAATGACGATGTCTTATTTTCAGAACAAAGTACTCCAAATATAGCTCTCTCTTGTCAATACTTCATGTTCATATGAAAAAAGTTCACATTATTATGTTATAACTAAAATACCGTGTTGGTCTTCACAAAATATAATATTTCATTTCTTTTGTTTTGGTATCTGACTACCATATTTTAACACTTCTGACACTGCCGTGAAAAACTAAACGTCCACCAGAGCAATAACTTTCTTTGAAATATAAAATTTAATTATGTTTATTTTCAGATGAAAATTTGGTTGTATATTCAATATTTCTCTTTTAAAATTATATTTTACATTTAAATCACTGTACAAAAATATAAATGAAATAAGTTACTTTGTAAAATAAAAAACAAAATTTTTCTGTGGTCAATCAAATTATTAGAATGGTGCTTATAAAAACAATGACAATCTAAGTAAAAATTGTGAAACAAAACCAAGTTCTCATTATTTTTAATAAAAGTTTCATCAAACACAATTATTATAATAATTATTACATATTTTAAAAATAAGAAATCTTTGTACTTTCTCTTGAGAATGGTCTCTTATAGAATAGTAAAGTCTTCAAATGTACCGGTGTTTTAATAATACACTTCTTAAAGAATGTTTCACAGTTAATGCACCGAGCAAAGGTCTTAATCATTAATTTATCGAACAACTATACGTGGATCGCGTTTTCGAACTTGTTAGTTTTCATCAGCACACTGTAGATACAGTTAGTAATAATGATCTACGGATAGCGATATCCTACAAATTTTTTGGTATTAATCATCTTTCTTGAATGGGGGTTACTTTGGTTTGTGTCGTTGATATTAGAAACTGCCAATAGTGTAAATTACCAGCTAAGAAATTAATATTCATTGTTTAATTTGAAAGTATCACGTAGCAGACAAACAAAATTAATAAAAAATATTAAGTCATAGATCAGTAATTTATCGATTAAACTGGATGTGAATCGCGATTTCGAACTTATTATTGCTGAACAAATAATAACATATAAATTTCAACAGGTTTATTTAACTTGACAATTGTTTCGCCAAAACTTTGACTTCATCAGTAGTTTTACATGAAACAAACATGAATATTCTTTAAGAAATGTGGCACCGGCTAGTTTCACGTTTGGGACTTTATTTTTCTATAATATTGTTTCGGCCAAGAGACCTTTCTCAAGAGAAAGTCCAAACATTTCTTATTTTTAAAATATTGATGAAACATTTTTTAAAAATAATGAGAACTTGGTTTTGTTTCACAATTTTTACTTAGATTGTCATTGTTTTTATAAGCACCATTCTAATAATTTGACTGACCACAGAAAAATTTTGTTTTTTATTTTACAAAAACTAACTTATTTCTTTTATATTTTTGTACAGTGATTTAAATGTAAAATTTAATTTTAAAAGAGAAATATTGAATGTACAACCAAATTTTCATCTGAAAATAAACATAATTAAATTTTATATTTCAAAGAAAGTTATTGCTCTGGTGGACGTTTAGTTTTTCACGACAGTGTAAGAAGTGTTAAAATATGGTAGTCAGATACCAAAACAAAAGAAATGAAATATTATATTTTGTGAAGACCAACACGGTATTTTAGTTATAACATAATAATGTGAACTTTTTTCATATGAACATGAAGTATTGACAAGGGAGAGCTATATTTGGAGTACTTTGTTCTGAAAATAAGACAGCGTCATTTAACATTCGGCATCTCATGCAACTATACACCTCAGACAAGTTTCATGTAAAACTTCTGAGGAAGGTAAAGTTTTGGCGAAGCAATTCTCAAGTTAAATAAACCTGTTGAAATGTATGTGTTATTATTTGTTTATAATGAATTTCAACCAAGCATCAGTAGATTCCATTAAATTCATTATTGCTGAACAACAATTTGATATTTTCTATTTAATTTCAAATTATTAATTACATTATGCCGATGAGACATTTTATTACTTATAAATGTAATTATTGTGATTTTTACAGGAAAATAAACACACATGCGTTTATATTTTGAATTTTTCCAATGTCATATTTTTTTAAATGTAAGTCACTGTTCGAAAATATAAAACATTTTTTATATAAGTTGAAGACGCGACGTTGAAGCAATAATAGAAAAAAGTTTAATATTCTCGGAAGCGTTTCTACCAAGTCTTGAATGAACTTATTTCTAGTTGCGTTGGCGTCAAATTTTAAAAAATAAGCTAATAGACAGGCTGATGATGTTACATGTTATAAATATTTTTTAACCGAAAGTGTGTTGTGGGATACCTGCGAACACATTTCAATCGACACCTACTGCACAAAAATTCATTTACTCCAAACTATATATAGAACGCGGGAGATCTACTCTCACTCGTACGTTAAAAAGTCTTGCTAGATACTTACATTTATTTTCGTTCAACCGAAATCGACATCGGGTATTTGAACTGATTTCAAGGGTACTTAATAGAATATAAAAATACAATCGCGTCGGATAACTATAATAAAAACTGTTCTATAAGTACAAAATCAATGACTTCAGAAGTAGGTACCGTAATTATCTAGACGATGGGACGTTCGGTAGGAGAAGGGTGAGAGGATGGGGGTGACTTTGTACAATACTAAAACAGTGTTTAGATGTAGGAGCAAAAGGGAAGAGGCGCAGGGATGGAACTGCAAAGAATCGAATATTGGAAAAAAAAGTTAAGCTAAGCCAACCTAATCTAACATAGTAAATATTTTCTTAAAGCATCAGTCCACTCGTATTCGAAGTTTTACGTAGCAACAACATGAATAATTTAAGCGCAGAATCAGAACTAGTGGCTCTGGTCTCGGCGGTCGCCGCTGTTTGCTAATTGGTGCAAAGTCGCACCTCAACTAGTAGGGGTAGCACTGCACAATGATGTTATTTAAGTAACAAGCGGGCTGAAAACTTCGTAGACTGATCCATAGATGGCGCTACTAGTATCAAATCCATATGATTTTTAGTTAACCCTAACCTTCAAAAGACGCGTGTATAAATTTGATAGATGTTGCACTATTAGTATCTGAGTTATAGTATTTTTAGTGAAAGAACTTTTGTTACTTTGAAAAAAATGGATAAAAAGGAATTTCGTGTGTTAATAAAGCATTGCTTCTCGGCGAAAAAAAATACTGTTGAAACCAAGGCTTGGCTTGATAAACATTATTCGGACTTTACACCAGGAAAACCAACCGTAGAAAAGTTGTTTGCTAAATTTAAACTAAGCGAAATGAGCACCGAGGACGATGCACGCAGTGGACGCCCCAAAGAGGCTGTTACCGACGAAAACATCAAAAAAGTCCACAAAATAATTTTTGATACTCGTAAAGTGAAGTTTATTGAGATAGACCCGACCCTAAAGATATCAAAGGAACGTGTTGGTCATGATCATCTATACAAAGTGGGTGCCGCGCGAGTTCACAACCGACAATTGACCAAAAACAACAACGGATCGATAATTTTAAGCAGTGTTTGGAGTTTAATCGTATAAATCCGAATTTTTGAGTCCGACTCCAAAGCGTGGAAAGATGCAAAAGTCGGCTGGCAAGGTTATAGCATCGGCATCAGTATTCTGGGATCGTCATGATATAATATTCATTGACTATATTAAAAAGTGGAAAACCATAAACAGCGGCTATTACTTATGTAGCGTTATTGTAGCGTTTATAAGACGAAATCGCGGAAAAGCGGCCTCATTTGAAGAAAAAGAAAGTGCTGTTTCATCAAGACATTGCACCGTGTCTCAAATCAATGAAATCGGTGGCAAAATTCCATGAATTGGGCTTCGAATTGCTTCCGCATCCACAGTACTTTCCAGATCTGGCCCCCAGCGACTTTTTTCTGTTCTCAGACCTCAAGAGAATGCTCCCTGGACAGAAATTTCGCGCCGATTAAGAGGTAATCGCCAAAACTGAAGCCTATTTTGAGGCTAAAGACAAATCGTATTATAAAAATATTATCGAAAATTTGTATGACCACTATAATCATTGTATGGCCCTCAAAGGGAACTATATTGAATAATAAAATCAAATTCCATCAAAAAAATATTTTTTCTATGCTAGCCTACGAACTTTTCAGCCCGCCTGTTATGTAATCACCTCATGTTTCTGATCAGGGATTTCTACATCTTCTTCCAATATTCGTCAATCAAGTTCATTACATTTTATGTTCGTATTTCTTGATACATGATTCGTTTTAACATTATTTCCTATTAGTTAACATCATCTTATACTATGAACAAATCGTTTCGTTTATTCCAAATAACGTGAATTGTTAGTTTTGTAGTTGTCCATGCCATTTGGTGTGATTGGAAATACATTCTAGCAGACCCTGTAATATTCCGATAATTTTTTACTACTGCTTCTGTTTGTTTTTATATTATCTTTACGATGTTCAATAACTGTAAATCGGTTCCTTGTTTCTCGGTCTAACAACCTGGCTCTAAGCCAGAAGAAGTCGTAGAACGATAAGACGGGCCTTTCGAAATTTCCCTATAGCCATGCGCTAGATTATAAATTCGAATGAACGCTACTGTCTCTGGCAGTTCTAAAAATGGTAATTTACACGTGGTAAAGTTTTAATTCGGTTAATGTGCTAATTAAAAATCATAATGAAGACAAAATAATTGGATTATGTTTATTTCTTATTAAGTACCTAGTACTTATAGCATAATCAGATTCCTACTTCTCTTTTTTATCCTTTCTTCGACTTAATGTCCTTAGTTATATTTTTTTATATTTATTTATTCCTCATTTTCCAGCTTTTCCCTTTTTGTATAAGTTATTATAAAATGTAATTGTAGTCCTTTTGAGGAGCAAAAGGAAATTTGAAAGGATTTAAAAAATAAATTGTGTGAAGTTGAAAAACGTACAAAGGCTCAATTCCTACCTTTTGTTATATTTAAAATTGTTAATATTAACAATCTTACAAACACTTTGATGTATAGTACAATGTAAAAAGGCTTCAAAAATTTACACAAAACAGTTTTGTCCTTTTTTACATTAAATTTACTCTTCTCATAATAATTTAAGAAGGGGTTGAATTATCCTAAACGTAAAGTAAATTTAAAAAATTAAGGTTTTATATCTTGATGGAAATATTATTAAACGTCTCTAATTTTGTATTTTTTAACTTTTCTGTTCCTATTTGTAATTATTTTTTAGAATTACACTGATAGGCATAAATCGTCCTCAAATTAACATTGTTTAGGGTAACTTTTAATTGAAATTCATAAATTGCGTATTCCGACCTATATAACCTTCAGACAATGATATAAACCTTTGATATCTTTGATTTTGCTTGGTCAATCTCTACCACTGTTTTAAGAGTGTTAGACCACCAAGGGTAGGATCGATGGGGAAACGTAATTCATAAAACTTCTCTGTCAAGTTCCGGCAGGACACCGATCAACCCACCTGCTGCCTATAACTGACTACGCCGGCTGATGTGAACCAATGTGTTCGAAATCTCAATCTACAGATGGCGCTCACTATCCTGTCTGTTTTTATTTAAGTTATATACTATTTTACAAAAGGTGATTCATTCATAATCGCTTTACCCTGTACAAGGTACTGCAAAGAAAGTTTGTCAAGGGTATGCGATGTAAAGGAAATTTGAGTAAAAGGGAGGAGATACAGTCGGAATTAATATGAAATATTTGCTCTACTAAAAGAAGCATGCCCCTAATTACCACAAAAAGGGCGGCGAGTCCCTATTAGTTTAACACGTTACAGACACATCAAGTAAATGTTACTCATTGAGTACACAATGAAGAGTTCTGTAGAAGATATAGAAAAAAAATAGCGATTTCTATTGCAAGTAATATTAATGAGACTATAATTTGAGACGATTTTAATTTTTAATGAGATACTAAAACATAATCATAAATTTTATGCGTACAAAAAGTGTTTTAAAAAATGTTTGTCTTAAAACACATACATAGCAAAAGATAAAACTGACAAATTTAAAAAAACTGGAGTCTATAAGCTAGAATGTACAGAATGTGGTTCCTTTTTCTTAGGCCAAATCTTAAACTTATTCATAATATAAATAAAGGCTTTAAATTTAATATTTTAAAATCCTTAGAAGTATACAAAGCATCAAAAATTTCCGAAAATAACCTATTAAACGACCAGGTAGATTTGTACCACTCAGTATTATTCAGTACATTTAATAATTAATGGAATATATATAAACAACACTGTACATCAGTTTATATTCATTCAATTTGAATCATTTGTTTGACAATGACATGCGATTTGTCGAAACTATAGTCAAAAGGATTTTAAATAAATATAGTGATAATAAACAAACTAGTGTTTATTCATTTATCGTTAAATATCTTCCCACTTTATTTCTCACGTTTCATCGGTAATAAGTCGCTTTAGGTTTTTTTTACCCATTATATGAACAAATACACGCGGATACGGAAAACTGTACATTACTTCTTGATTAACCACCAACTTAAACCTATAATATGTGATAAGGGTAGGTAAGTAACACAGAATATAGAATAGAGAATTGAAGGCAGTCGACTAATTCAATCGATTAATGGGCAAAGTTCTTTTACTTTCCCACCTAACAGGACGAAGCACTCCTGACAAGAACGCATCTTGCTCTAGTTTGTCAAAAAAAAAAAAATGCATTTTGTTTCTAAATGCTGTCATAAATACTTAATTTTTGTTCTGGTACGAGATAAAGGTACATCCAACTCGATAAGTCCTTAGTTTCAAATAATTTGTTAGTCAAAATGATTAATGGCGTCTAAACTTGATGCTTCTTGATAGATAGAAATGAAAAAATTGAAAAAAGTGGCTATCGGCATGTTTAAGGACATATCTTTAATTATCGTACAATAAAATTTCAAATTTCCATTTCAAACATTAAACTCATGACATTTAGAAACAAATAGCATGTTTCATGGTACTAAATTTCCTTAAATATTAGTAGCAATAATATGATATTATAATGGGATAGAAGCGCAAATTCTATCAGCAATTGTCCTGCTTTGTTTTACATGATTTACAAAACACCTTTTGCACTAAAGCACTGCAATGTATGTATGTAAATTTAAAGCTTGCGATATTTGCGTACGTGGTTTATACAAATTTTACTTTGTTTTCCAATCCCACTCATCATACTTACAATATATTGTAGAGTTTTTGCAATTTCAAGATTTACTTGATAGTTGAACTTCGAAACTTTTAATGAAAGGAGCAGTAGAGCTCCTGCATTCATAAGTTTATTTTAAGCATTGAGTTCCGATGAAATTTTTAAGTAAACAAATACAGTAGGCTTTTCACATTTGTAATATCACTCCGTCCTTTTATACACCTGTCACATAAAATTTAGAAATATGACATTTAGAGCTTTTTCTGACAGGTTACATGACGATGATTTTAAAGCAAATGACATGAACTTATTTCAAAATAACTGCTGGAAAATCGCAAATTAATTACAGTCCTACTTATGTTTGGATAATAAACTTCCATATCGTTTATCAAAAACTTGGGTTTCGAGTGTAGCAATAAATCTTAAACAAATACTTTGTAGGCGTCGTAAATTCCTGAACTAAACAGGGAGAAAAGAAAATCTATAAAAGATAAATATGTTTTCCTTTATTTCCAATATGATTACATTTGTACAGGGGTTAGTTCAAAAGTAAATGCCTGACAGAAAATTTTTCAGTTTTTTAATGCTGACAGATATAGTGAGCTTTTAATAAAATTTCCAAACTGCCAAAAGCAATGTCGACTTCAACAATAACGCTCATCCTCACGCTGTTCAGGAAAGATAACAATTAGTTTCAAAATTCAAATAAAAGTTTTTGGTGATATTCTAAATCAAGAGAATGTGGAGGATAATCAAAAACTTATGATTATCTGTCAGAATTAATTGTTACCTATATTAACTTTAACCTAATTCCGACTCAAATTATAAACTAGAACTTAATATCATTAAACAAATAGCTTATAAAAATGGCTACAACGTTGATCTAATTGACAAGTTAATCGAAAAAAAACTGTACAAAAATGCAATTCGTTCAGTGTATCTAGCACATTTAGAAAAGAAAAATTATTTTAGTCTAACATACTTAGGTAAGATTAGTAATAGAGTTTCATGTATTTTAAACAAACAAAATGTAAATATTACTTTTAAGACATCTAACAAATTAGGTAAACTTATCAAAAACAACAAAGATAAATCAGATTCTACCAGTCTATCAGGTATCTTAATTAAACTATGGTTCATGCGAAAAATGTTACATCGGCCAAACTGGTAGATCTTTCAAAATCAGAATCAATGAACATACTAATAGGTTTGAAAATAAAAAACAGAACTCAAATTATGACCACCATTTACATTTAGAAAAACATCATTTTAACAAAGATTATAAAATACTTCATGTGTCCATAAGGTATCTATCAATTAAATTGCGGTTCATGTGAAAAATGTTAAATCGGCCAAACTGGCAGATACTTGAAAATCAGGATGAACGAACATATTAAAAGATTTGAAAATAAAAAACAGAACTCAAATTATACCAACCATTTGCATTTAGAAAAACATAATATCAATAAAGATTATAAAATACTTCAGGTTTCTAGTAAAGGTGCTAAGTTAAACATTTTAGAATTCCTCTAAATTAATAAATTCAAAAATTGTAATCCTATTCTATTACTAAACGATAAAATCGACTTGAATTGTTCACCGTTATTAAATACATTCAAAAATCACCCCCACCCCGACTAGGTTTATATAAGCAAAAAATTGTATATATTTGTACCACAATCATTAATCACTTGATAAAGCTACAGTGTAGCGAAACTATGGTTGTGTTAAACAAATAAATTCTGTGAAAAGTTTTGTGTGTCTTATTTATTGAAAATGGATAATAACTTTCACCAAGTAACAGCCAACTCAATCAAATAATTTTACTCCTAATCCACATATTAGATGTAAAAATGCACCCCACCTCGCGATTTTAAGTTAAGAAAAAGTGATGTTGTTTTGTTAATAATATAAGGAACAATATAAGAACATAAGCTTTCACGGCCGGAATTTATGGTAGAATGATGATTCGGATTTGTAGGCCGTGGTCGATGTGAACGATTTCGTCCAGACGTTTCGTTGGCAACTGCGGCTAACATCTTCAGTGGGTGCTGTGTTGACTACGTGTGCGAAGATTTTACCTCGAAGTCTCGGCAGCGACTGAGTCAGTCAGGTATAATCTTTGCACACGTAGTCAACACACCACCCACTGAAGGTGTCAGCCGCAGTTGCCAACGAAACGTCTGGACGAAACAGTTCACATCGATCACGGCCTACAAGCCCGAATTATCCTTCTAATGGAAGGAACATTCACCCTATTTTCTTCATTTCGCCAAAATAATATTAATTATAAGTGTTATTCTTAGAACTGTCCTTATACGGTAATTTATTGAAACTATCGATCTTGTTAACTGTTCTTTTACATGCCTACTACGTATATAAACTGCGTCGTCGATTCAGTTGGACAAGTGGACATCTTAGTAAGCCCCTCAGATAAGATTTGAATTATCTCAGTTAGCTGTATGTATCATTTGATGGCGATATACGGCCATAACTAAATATTATTTCAAAATAATTTCAGATTTATTCCTGAAATTGATTTATTTGACACCCTTTTACTTACTTCCTATATCTACTCTTCATCCTTAATAAAATGTATTCTAAAACCTTTAAAGAGCAGTATTTATGGATATTATACTATATACACAGCACAACACAACAACCCCTACATTTTCATAACATTATTTTAGTACAGTTATGTACGTTGAGGTCAGTTTAGAAAGGCGAAGCCTGCAAGAAACAATTAGACTATAAAAGAACTACTTTAGCACCTCATTCAAAGCATCTTGAAACAGTGAACGAGCTACCTTCAAAAAAAAGACAAAATATCCATCAATGTTTGACTTGTTGTAGCAGCTATTTTGTTAAAGAACGCCTTAGGGACTTTGTCGTTCTGTATTTACCCAACTACGCATTTCCCTACCTAGCGACCTAAATCGACGTTTATGAGACACAAGGAAAAGACGAGTTAAGGTTAGCGATTCTCAAACTTAATAAATAAATTGAATTAAACTTAGAAATAAAAACATTAAACAAGTAGATTTTATCAAATTTTATTAAATTATGTAACATGTGTCGCCAAACATTGGCTTCATCAAACATGCGAGTATTTATTACCAAACTACTACTACTACTAAAGTGTCGGGTAACAGTTTAAATAGTTGTCTAATGGGGGCGGAAATACATTTAAAATAAACGTAGTAGGGGGGAATTGTTACCATCTATTTGGTCGTTCAGTATTAAATTGAGTTTTCTATATTTATTTATTTCTAAAATTTCCAGTAAATTTAATTTTTGACTTTTATTACATTTGTGTAAAATTTCTAAATTATCATTAAATATATGATTTTCTTCTAGCAAAATTTGAATCTTTTTATTTTTTTATTTACTTATTTATTTATTTTTTTATATAAAAAAAATTCAAATTTTTCTTATCATATAATAGAAGAAAATCATGTATTTAATGATAAATTAGAAATTTTACACAAATGTAATAAAAGTCAAAAATTAAATTTACTGGAAATTTTAGAAATAAATAAATTAATTAAAAAACTTAATTTAATACTGAACGACCAAATATGTGGTAATAATTGCCCCCTACTAAATTTATTTTAAATGTATTTCCACCCCCATTAGTCCACTATTAAAGCTGTTACGCAACACTTTAGTAGTAGTAGTTTAGTAGTATATAATCGCATGTCTGATGAAGCCAATGTTTGGCGAAATATTTAACATGTTTTAATAAAATTTGTGAAAATCTACTTGTTTGGTGTTTTTATTCCTTGGATTATGGATTTTCATCAAGTAAAGGTCGAAACTATTAATTTAATAAATTATGCTTGTTTCCTAAGAGCAATCAGTGATCAATGTAAATATAAATAGATAGTGAGACAAAATATTAAACTTGCTAACAAGAATTCTAAATCATAATGTTGCGCTTTTAAATTTAAGGGCATACACCGAAAGTTTAAGCAAGGCATTCCATGGTCTGGATATAAAAGAGTGTTATTTGGTAATTTGAACTTTATAGCAATATATGTTTGGACCTGTAAGCTTTGAATGGCGGTTATAAACAGTTCCAAAAATACTGTAAAGAATCATATATCAATCACCTCAAAATACAAATTATAATTATCGACTTAGTTACATATATTTTAATGACTTCAAACAACGGTCTCTTTGACCTGAAATAGCTGTTGTTATGACCTACTTAATGTACGTAGTATGCTGGATTATGATTTTGCATAGTGGATTATGATTTTCATGCAGCAGTTTGATATTTATATAGTTTACGTTCAATAAACCTGAAAGGATTACTTGAAATAATGTAGTTCTTCTTCATCGTTTTTTTTTTGTACATTCAAACATTTTAATAAGCAATAAAACTACATAATCCTCTATTACCATGAGGAACCGGATCGTAGGAGTTGATTGATTATAATTATGTTCAATTAAGTTTTATACCTAATCCCCGTTTCTATGCTAATGCTACGTATATTACAGTAAACTAAATAAAAAAATAGCCATTAAAAGAGCTTGAGTATGACACATGTTTATTCTGAAACAACATTTACTTTTTTTATTAGGTATCACTTCTAAATAACGTTCATTTATCATTTAAAACAGCTAATTATTTATCGAATACATAGTAAGCCGTAAGAATATTGTATGTAACGCTCTATATATTGGACAGACAGGAAGACCGTTCAAAGAAAGAACACAAGAGCCATTGAAAAATTAGAACGAACATTTAGCAATAAACACGGATTCAATTTAAACGAAAATTTAAAATGTTTATGTAAACAGAGAAAAGCAAAAGATTAGACAAGTTACAATCTTTGGAAATTAAAAATAACAACAATTTTAAATGAAAATTAAAATGTTTATAGTTCATGAATATTAAATGAATGATTAGTTGAAATGTTCCCACCAACAGAGTAAGTTATATAAAAAAGATTATTCCAGATTATACCAATACTTTTCTGAAGATGGTTTGGTAGGGTGAAACAACTGAAAAGAGTAAACCAAAAATTAGAGTGGTTTGTGTTATTGTTTAGTTAAATATTCATTGTAAGTTTCAATCTCCATAAAGTTAACGCTGAAACAACTAATTATTTAAATCAAACTTTTTTATTGTAGGAATCATAAATTATGTTATAATAACTGCAAATCGATCCAATTTTCCTGAAGGTGAAATGTACACGTTGAATTGTAACTAGAAAATGTGAAACTATTTAAAATTGGTAAATACAAATCCTTATGGTTAAGCCCTGTTGTCGAAAAAAAAAGGATTTATCGTCCTTATCTGGGAAATTTACAAATGAAAGATCTAAAATTATACATGCGGAGAGAGTGTTGTATACGACTCCTCCCTTGATGGAGAAGAAAAAATGGAGAAGGCCATACTGTCTATCAAAGAAATTAAGTTTGTCTACTAATTCAATACATAATTAGAAGTTAGTGAGTTTCGGATTTTTTTTATTTAAGTGGTCAATAGAAAGTACCCACCCTGCAAGTTTTGATAGTTAGTCCGTCAAATTTTATAAGCGTCTCGTCTTTGATTTCGAAGTGAGGAACTTTAAAACTGTACATATTTAATTTGAAAACATAGATACGCAGATGGTACAGAATTCTCGGCTGCAGTTGACTAGTTTTATTGTCGGTTCTTTCAGAAGTTGCTGGGTTGCAGTTGACATAAAGATATAAAAATCAGTCGTGATGCTGTTTAATAAATTGTATGGCACCATAACAAGAAGTTGAACTATACAAGTTTGCAAACAATTGTGACGGATCTTGTTATGGCCATAACTGTTATTAGGTACAAGTCATAAAGTGCATTTGCTATTTTAAGAAATGCTGATGCCATTACAATATTTCAAAAGACAAACTTCCTTATTTGGGAGTCGTATATTAGCAATTTTATAAGAAATGGAAAAACGCGCCTCTTCAATGTTTTCATTAAATTATATTACAAAATATACGTTAAATAAAAATTTTCCAAAGTGAAGAAGAACAATTATAATTGTAGTACTTAGCATTTGATAATAAGGAAAATAAATGTACGTTTACATTTGATAATTCAGGACCCTAAAGAGTATTTTTATCTTCCTCAAAGGTCTTTAAACCCCCTTCAGTTAAAATATGAAATTTTACCAAGTTTAACTACATCTAGATACGTTGAAAGCAAGGGATTAACCATCACTAAAAGTAGAAAAATGATGAGAACATACAGTTCTTCGTAAAAGACAAAAACAGCTGAATAGCTTCAAAAATAAAAAACAAAACTCCAATTATGCAAACCATCTATTAACAGAAAATCACTTATTTGATACAGAATTTAAAATTTTACATATCTTAGGAAAAAGTGGAAAACTAAATATATTAGAGTCATTAGAAATTAATAAAATAAAAAATTGTAATCCTAATTTGTTATTAAATGGTCAACTAGATTTAAGCAGTTCACCTCTCTTGAATTTGTTCAAAACTCAACCCCCTCCCTTAACAATGGAATTAGATATAAGCAGCAATTCTGTAAACTAAGTTTGTACACACTTGAAAAAGCTATATCGTAGCCAAACTATAGTTGTGTAGTTAGTAAATATATTTGTGCCTTTTATTACATACTTATTGGTTATAATAAGAACTTTATGATGGGTAATGAAACTTTTGTGAAATAAGCGATTGGTTGTCCTTCGCGTAAACTTGTTTGATTATTAACAAGATGTGAAAAAGTATCAATTAATCTTGTAGGGAAATTATGCACTTAATAGGACGTTAATCATATAACGACAGTCTTTATTTTATACAAAAAATATTTTTTTTTGCAATATATCATTGATACATAGACATACATAAATTTTGTATAACGAAACTTTTTCCTAAAGAAAACTCGCAATAACGTAGATTTCATTGGTTTGTCTTATAACCGATACACTCAGTAGCTGTCTATAACGAAATAGCCATTCTCTCATACAAAATGGTACGGAACGTTTGAATGATGAATATGGCTACTTAGTAAAAGAATAACTTTATGTGTCGACAAAATGTTGATACAATATATATGACAAGAAAGCAAGAGAAAAAGTGATCATTTCGGACTTAAACCAACCCGCCCCTTATATCCTGTGACATTGCTTCAGTGCAAGCATTAACAATTTCTCAAAAATTGAATAGATTAGGCTTTTAACTGTTATAATAAAACACGTAGTTTTTCGTTATAATACACACAATAATTATTTCAACTCGCATTTTTATAATAAGATCAAACCTGAGTATGTAGAATTGGAATTATTAATACGCAGAACATCTGCTAGAATTTAAACAAAATTTTAATGAAAATTTTAAAATTCTTTATTTAAAAATAAAAGCAATAAAATTAAATCTGTAACAACTATTCGGTCTTAAATACTAAAAATATTGTTAGGGTAGGGGGTGTAGATACATTACATACGTTCTAACAATAGGATAATCGTAAATATTCTCTATTTCGTTTGGTACAATTTCACTGTTTGAATTTAAATTGACTCTAAAATTGTTAGGCTTGTACTTTTGTTCATTATATGTAATATTTTCACATTTATATAGAACAAACTGCACACACATTTGACAATAGAGAAAATGGAAAAATATTACATATAAAGGACAAAAGTACAAGCCTAACAATTTTAGAGTCAATTGATATAAGATCGCATTTAAATTCAAACAGTGAAATTGTACCAAACAAAATAGAGAATATTTACGATTACCCTATTGTTAGAACATGTGTAATGGATCTACACCCCCTACCCTAACAATATTTTTAGTATTTAAGACCAAATAGTTATTACTTAATTATTAATCCTTCTTCTGAAGATGATCTTGTAGGTCGAAACTTGTTAAGAATTTTAATAAAAATTAAGTGAAAGTTTTCATAAAGCGTTTTCGTTACATAATATCATTAAAAACTACGTGTCTTATTTTATTAAAAAATTCACATTCTAGTGAGAAACTTATTTTTGAGTTCCGTTATAGAGAGTTTACGCCGTATTTCATCATACATTAGTACTATTACCTTTTACTAGTTGGTTATATTTATGCTGAATTCGTGTTATCAACACAGCCTGCAAAATACCACCTATAACAATAATAGAAATCCAGAAGAATGTCTAATAACCAAGATGACAATGAAAAACTGTTCTATCAATTTTAGTTTACTGTTTTTATTCAGTGAGTTAAATTTTTTAATTTTTTGTCAATCATTTCAGTTAATGACAATCCTATTAAAAATCTAAGCCCAATTAACTGCTTTACTAATATAAAATTGATTCCGCAAAATCAACCAAACCAATTTTTTTTTTAAGAAATTGTTTTCGCGAAGGCCCAAGTTCTAAATAAAATAGTTTACAACGAACATACGGTTCAGATTTCCTGGGGCATAAAGGCTTTTGTGTCCGAGTTATTGTTCTTCCAAGTTGTATAGAGACACAACCCCCATATACACATATGCGCAGTTAATGTACTTTAATTAACAGCCGCATTTGATTTACGAATGCTATTTTCATTAAAGTTATTTGGGATTTGTAGACAATAACAGAAGAATATTTTGGATTTTAATTCAAATTTATAAAAGCAAAAAAAAGCTTATAATATAGGAAAAAGATACGAAAACATTATCAATCAATGTGGTTAAGCTAATTTCTTTTAAGACGAGTACTGAGTACGTTTTTTATTTACTGCTATTTATAAATAAATATGTTCTGTTGTTAATTGCAAAGATCATACGGGGTTTACACAGGAAAAGTTCGGTAAATTTGGTCTCCACTGTGAACACATGCACGTAGTGTATTACTAGTTAAACCCGTGCAAGTTTGGCTTGATGGCTACCGGTATCAATGGTGCATAGCAATAAATATATCGTTCTTCCATATCGCAAACTAATTTAATCTAATGATTCCGTTGGCGGGCGTTTAGCTACAGGGTTTACTACATCCTGTCTATGATCCTAGGATCGCCGAATCCGAATCTTGACATTTCAACGGGTTAAAAAACACTTTTTTGTGTTTCATTCACACCAGCTACTCGTGCTGGTGGGCGGGCAGTCCCACAGACCTACACTGTAGTACAAATCCGAAGGGAAAGGTATAAGGTCCTCTTCAGTCTGGTTTCAGGAATCGTGGGAATGGTTAGGTGGCGTGGTTAGGGAGAGAAAGATGAGATGGACGAAATGAAGACAGAAGAGAAGTGAAAGATTATCTGTGGAACATTACTGCTCCAGCATTTGCCTAAATAATTCAAGGAAACCCCAGAAAACTTGGACCAGAGCAGGCGGACCCGGGTTCGAACCGGTGACCTCCTGAATGCTAAGCAATGATCTAGAGCACTATACCACGCCGCTCATTTAAGGATTCTTAATTCTGCAAATATGTCCACTGATTAGCATGAAAACTTTATTTACAGAAACGGATTGAAAATTTCGATTAAATTAAAACATTATGGATATTGAAAGTAAACAGTTTGGTTAGTTTCATTCGTTAGTTACATGTTTTAATTGTAGCGTAGTGAAGACCATCTGTAAATATTTGCTAGTTATTATGCTATTCGTTCTATTTGGTATGCGAGCCTTACGACGCAGATAATTAGACTGTGGATTCAGTTTGACAAGTCGACATCTTTAATTAGAAAAGGATCGTGTTGAATATTAACGAATCCTATAATAACTAGCAAATCTCTACAGACATCTACATTGTTACTTAGTCATGGAACGCTGTTTAACGATATCAAGTAAGTTGATCGGTGTAGACCAGTCTTTCTCAAAGTGGACGATAACACCCAGAGAAAATTGGGGGGCGTTGGAGCGGTTTAGGGGGGCGATTGTTGACTTGTATTTTATTTTAAAAACTAAAATCAAAACCTAGATTATTTCGTTTTGGTTCCTGCCCAGTTTAATTGAATAGACTATAGGATAAATAACGTATCACGGCTTTTGTAGGTAACCCGTGAGCAAACAAGTTTTAACAAGTTTTTGTTAAATATCGTAAATAACGAGGTTTGTTCAATCCTGTATGAAGAAGCGGAATCATTAATACTTGTTCTTTCTTGTTCAGTACAAATTCCGTCGCATGAGGTAATCGAGTTTGTGCATGTTCTTCTTATTCCTGTCGGTGCGTGTTGTATTTTAATCCCATATACATATATTAAAAGCGCATAATGTTTCTTTCATTTTCATTAGCGTTTTCGCGTGCAATCGTTAGCAGGTTTTTTAAATTCGATACTTTACTCACGTATTTGTGGAAACAAAACCACGTCGGAAGCAAAAAAGAAGAGACGACAATACAGTGCGGAATATAGCATATTAAATACGGATTTATTGAAAATCCTAGAAATCCGTCTTGAATAAAATGCATTCAGATAAAAAAGATAAAACTGTGGCCTATTTTCAAGACCTGGAAAAGAAGTATACAGCTTACAGCTCAGCCAACTGTTTCAAAACTTTTTTCAGCGACTTCTAAACAAGACGATGACTTCAAGCTTCGTACAATAGCTCTTTATTAATGGCTCAAACAGAAAAACCACACACTATTAGAGAAAAGTTAACTTTACCAGCAATAAAAGAAGTAATAACTAATGTGCTCCATAAACCAGCGGCATATTTTATCCGAAAAATTCCTTTAAGCAATAGTTCTGTGCAAAGACGAATTAATGAGATGGCGGAAAACATTGAAGAGTCATTGTGCAATCATCTGAAGACAAGTCAATTCTCAATTCAATTCAGTTCAATTCAGAGTCCACTTTACCAACTAAAGAAGCATTGTTGTTGTCCTACGTGAGGTTTATTAAAGATGAGAAAATATGTCAAGAAATATTATTTGTTAGAAATTTAGACAGATAGACAGATACAAAAGAAGAAAAAGAAATTCCCTTGAAGAACATTATCAGTTGCTACGGCATCACAAAGATTTCATAGTGTACTTAAAAAATAAAGTTCCAAGTTCCAAATGTGCTTGCTGTACATTGCGTCATTCATAGACAACATTTGGTTGCGAGAAATTTGAGTGAACGGCTGTTTCAATCACTGCATCAATGTCATGTCATCAAAGCAGTGAATAAAATCCGAAACAGCCCTTTTAATGACAGATTATTTAATCAGCTTTGTGTTGCTAATGATGAAGATTTCAACCGATTGCTGTTTCATACAGGGTTGGCTATCAAGAGGTACTTGTTTGACTCGATTTTACAATCTGTTTGACTCTGTGGTAGAGTTGTTGGAATACAAAGACACAGAATTACGCAACAACCTAATAACACTAAAGAATATCAATCTTCAACTTCAAGGTGACAACTTGAACTTAATTAAAATAAAAAATGTCGTTGCTGTTTTCGTAGCTAAAGTGCTCTTACACAAGAAAAATATCAGCAGACTTGAGTTTCATGCTTTCCCTAATTTATCAGCAGCATCCTTCAACAACGACGACTTGCTTGATTACTGTCAACATTAAGAGAACCCCCACAGTGATTTCAAAGAACGATTCCAGGACATTTTAAAGTTGGAAATACCGGACTAGGTGTTGGTTCGTTTTACAAATGTCAACACAGCAGTATCATCCCAGTTGGAAGAAGAACTTATAGAACTGATAACGAACAAAAAAATTAAAATAAAATTTAAAAATGGCTACCAAGAATTTTGGCCTCAAAAGCCAATACCGCAATTGTTACCTGGATTGTGGTCGATTGTTCAACGATTTTTGATAGCATTCCCATCATGGTATTTATGTAAACGTGGATTTAGTGCTATGATAACGCTGCTAATTAAAAAGAGAAATCGTTTGATCGTTTGCATGTTATCGAACGCGGTGACTTACGGCTGTTTTTGAGTAAATTTGAGCTTGATATTAACAAACTTAATAAAAACCATCAGATTCATCCTTCGTATTAGATTATTTCTAAAATTGAAATTGAAATGTTTATTTTAATTTGAATAAAAGTTTTTATAAATATTTACAAAGTTGCGTTTTATTGCTCTCTTTAGAACAGTATTTAAAACATAAGTTTGAACTCAGTAAACAGGATGAGACTCATATGGCACGCTATAATTAAATCAGTGATTGCGATTGTGATTTTTAAGATGCGGTAAAGTAAAAAAAAATTGGGCGGCGCTAGAAAATAATTGATGAAATAAGTTTGAGAACCACTGGTGCAGACAGTCCTAACAGAATATCTGCGTGCTGATAAGAATCAATTAGTTCTAAAACGCTGTCCACTTCTGACAATCTCGACAGAATAATGACTAAGAACTTTGTTTTAGTGGAACATAATGTTTGGCGAACCTAAATCAATACAAATACTCCCAAATAATAATTTTACCTAAGATGAACATTAATGCACGCTGTTAACGTACAATCACCATTGAGGTAACTTAAATACTTACAATAACAGGGAAAAATGTAAGCCATTCAAGAAGTTCTTGGTTAGCAATTTATTTTATTGAAAGTTGGCAGCAGATAGATATAAGTAGATTATGATATCCTGCCATAATTAGATACTATAGCAACTTGGTTATAAAGAACATCTTCAATTTGGTTTAGAGACCTAATAATGGTCTGAGATCTTGTCCTATAACGTTCTTATTGATTTAGTCTATGTGCCTATCACTTAATATAAGCCGCGTCGTCGATTCAGTTGGACAAGTAGATACCTTAGTTGGTCCCTTGTCTAAATAAAACACATCAGTTAACTTATTAGCTCTCATCAGCAAACCATAGGTAACAGAAGTAGAACATAGGAGGCTGTGGTAAAATAATAATTAAATAAAGAAAGACTCACCTTAGTTACCACTAACTAAATTTATTATGAGCGGACACGTGTTTCGAACACTTCACACGTGGGCATTATCAACGCGAGTCACGTGTGAAGTGGGCGAAACACGTGTCAGCTCATATTAAATTTAGTTAGTAGTAATTAATAGGTAACCGAAGTTATTCTGTAAAAGGAAGTTGAAACACTATCATATTAAAGTCAATAAATATATACCAATCTTCTAATATTTACTGTTCTGTGTAGTATTTCATATATTTGATAAGAGCCTTACGAAGTTATTTACTTGACATACAGTTTATATTATGGCATTATGTGATAGTTACGAAAACCAAATTTGATTTTTTCCCTTAATTCTTAAAAAGTAACAGATTCTTTTAACATTAACTGATTTGACGACATATTTTCTAGCGATCAGGAATAAATTCATCTAAAATCTATTTCCAACGGGATAGTTTTTTCTGCTATGATAAATTGGATTCTGATGGAGTATAAAAAACGTGCATTTTTTCATCTAGCCTAGTTGCTGTAATAAACTTCGCACATGGTCGAAGATAGATGAAACCTATTATTTTGAAACGCAGACGCACCGATTGGCCCTGTGCCAAACTTTGAACGGAACACCTTACCCAGTTCGTCTCGAATTGAATATGCACATTTACTTCTATCCTGAAAAAAGTTAGAATGATGCACGTCACGCTCCCGCACACAGTCCGTTCTAGACTGGCCAATGTGCGGACATCTATGAACCATAGACCTTTTCTCTTTTTTCGTGAATATTTGTAACAACTAAAAAATGTGTTATAGTGCTTGCGCGATTATGTTGGAAGATTATCTGCATATTTTCGTCGAGAAGTGATTAATTTTGAACGAAATTAGCTATCTACTATAAAGTGTTTGTGTTAAATAGAGATCAGTGCGCTACAGATAGTTACCGAATTTTCTTACCGCTGGGATATTAATAAATTATTCTGTGAGTAGAAAATAAATTTAAGTAGACGCATAATTCTTGAAGAATTATGACCTGGTACGAGTGTGAATTAAGAAATTCGTTACAATTATTTAAATAGTGAACTCATTGTCCACTTCCATAATATAGAAAGGAACCACTTGATACAGTATCACTTATGTACTCTAAGTGATGTTGAGCAGTTGCTTATCTCATGGTGAAACATTTTTAAATAATAAGTCGAGTAAAACACACTTGGTATTTTGTTTCACAATTTATTGTTTAAAATTTAACGATACCGTTTCGGCAATTACGCCATTGTCAAAAGATAGGAGTACAATAGATACTAAAAGTATATTGCAGAATTTGTGCTTAAATAGGTAATAAGAAGGTATATTTTAAGAGGAAAGTCAAAGTGAATTCAATTTGGTCATTAGTGATCATAAGATTATTATATTTTGCTTTTGTTATTTCGAATATTTCGAGTGGTCTAGTTTTTTACCTTCATTAACATTATGCAAAATTTTGGGATTATCAATATCTAAATGGTGGTTATTTGATATACAATGGTCAGAAATTCCTGTGCAATTATTTTTGTGTAAAATTGACCTTTCATGTTCTATTAGCCTATACTTTAGAGCTTTACCAGACTGGCCGATGTAAATGGCCTCACAATTTTTACAATTTATTTGGTAGACACTACTTTTCTGTAATGTGTTGCCTTTTCTTTGTTATTTACTAGGGGTGAACTTAAACTTAACTTATTAGCTACAATAGTATTTATATTAATTTTTCTTAATCTATTACATATTTTATTAGATCACTGTGGAACATAATTAATGTAATGATATTTTTGTTCATTCTTTGGATTTGGAGAGGCATAGAGAGTTCTTTGTAGCAATTTCTTTTGTTTTTTTGTATAAAAGTAAATCTATTATATTTTCGTTTAACTATTATTTTTTGCTAAAATTTTTAAGAAATTGATTTCTTTTTGACAGTTATGTTCATTTAAGGGAATAGAGAGAAGTCTGTATAAGCAGCATTTTGGTCATTTACATCGGCCAGACTGGTAGAGCTATAAAGTATACGCTAAAAGAACATGAAAGGTCAATTTTACACAAAAATAATTGCACAGGAATTTCTGACCATTGTATATCAAATAACCACCATTTAGATATTGATAATCCCAAAATTTTGCATAATGTTAATAAAGGTAAAAAACTAGACCTTCTCTAAATATTCGAAATAACAAAAGCAAAATATAATAATCTTATGGTCACTAATGACCAAATTGAATTCACTTTGTCTCCTCTCTTAAAATCTACCTTCTGATTACCTATTTAAGCACAAATTCTGCAATATACTTTTAGTATCTATTGTACTCCTATCTTTTAACAATGGCGTAACTGCCGAAACAGTATCGTTAAGTTTTAAACAACAAATTGTGATACAAAAACCAAGTGTGTTTTATTCGACTTATTATTTATGTACTCTTCGATAATGGAATAACAACCGAAACAATAAATTGTAGTTTTCCTTTCTGAAACATTTACGTACTTCTGTACTATGCTGCCACACTATGATTGATTTGGTACTCTATCTATTCCTAAACATTTATTTTTTGTCAGCTAACTAATGAAATATTTTATGATCCCGTTATATTTCGGAAACTGATGTTGGAATTTCTGAACATCAGTTGCAGAATTTCATTTGAAAAATGATAAAAAACGGATGCGATTTCAATTTCCTCTGCTCCTCAAACCATAGCTGGTCACTGAATTTAGATAAAAGTTAATTAAAAGACGCGATACGCAAATGCAAAAAACATTCCTTTGTTACAAACTTGGAGTGGATTAATGTGGGCACTATATGTGTATCTCCAGAATTTAAAAAGTATTGGATTATGCTAACTTTTACGTTTTTCCTTTCAAAACACACTAAATGTTTATCACATAAGGCCAATGTTTATTTACAAAAAGACATGATATTATATATTTATTGTATTTGTGATATTAAATTTCGGCATTTACAATCATATCATCCGACAAGTAAATATCTGGCTAACAAAACAAATAAATTTGATTTTGTTTTGCTTAAAAACTAAACTTATGTGATGTTCTGGTTGAATAAATGTTCCATTCGCATATAAAGTCTATAAAAAGCAAATTTCATTTCTTTTTCTTCGTTGAAATGTTCTTTACTGTGCAATATTACGTTATTTATACAATCGCCTTTCTATTTCTAGCCTTTTGTATAATCATAATATAAATTTGTAAGGTCTTTGATTTTAAGAACGAAGCCCAGCAGTATATTTACTGAATGTCGATGTTAACAATTTCATTTGTGTTTTCTCATTACTGTATTTTTGTGAACTGGTTTTTTTTATTTATTTAATTTCGAACTATTACGTGTGTGCTATTTAACGTTTGTCTCATGATTGCTACAAATTCTCATTATATTCCTCTTAGATGAGAAAAAGTATATGAAAAAGCTTTTCTCGGTCGTTCCTTACAACGGTTTTCTCTGAATGTAAAGGAAAGACAATAAATGTAATTCATGTCTTAAATATAGAACAAAACTAAACACTGGGTTAAGATAGGATGGATCAGAAGCAGCTATCTCGATTCGTCCACGACTACTACAAACCTCAAGATAGTACCTGTCGCTTACAAGCAATGAGCAGTGTACATCGCTGTATAAATAATGATGTTGTAAATCTATTTTTGCGGTAAAATTTGTTTCGAATTTGATTGTTTTTCTACTGCGTTATGATTCTTGGCATCGAATGGAATTTTTCCAATAAAATTAAAATAAAAATTGCGGAGGATACGATTTAATATGTTCTCAAAGCAACAAATATTTACAGCCCTTCAAAAATACCTCCGTAATAGGTATACATATGAAAAACAATAAAGTTTAGAATCCAAAAAAGAAGGTATTAAAATCCTTTTTCGTCTAATAATAAAGGATCACAGATCCCATGTTTGGAACGCGTCCTACACAGTAGGCACAGCGCACCGAAAGCCATATCCTATGACAGGTTTCGACCTATCGGGTTTCATCAGGTAGCGCTGGCAGAAAGGCCTTTACAGGCTATATTATAAATATAAATATAAATATAAATATAAATATAAGTATAAATATAAATATAAATATAAATATAAATATAAATATAAATATAAATATAAATATAAATATAAATATAAATATAAATATAAATATAAATATAAATATAAATATAAATATAAATATAAATATAAATATAAATATAAATATAAATATAAATATAAATATAAATATAAATATAAATATAAATATAAATATAAATATAAATATAAATATAAATATAAATATAAATATAAATATAAATATAAATATAAATATAAATATAAATATAAATATAAATATAAATATAAATATAAATATAAATATAAATATAAATATAAATATAAATATAAATATAAATATAAATATAAATATAAATATAAATCCTTTATAATTAATCTGTTTTGGATTGTTATCTTCGTCTAAGAATCGTTTGAAATCAACAGTGTAATTCAATGCCGGTAAGGGTATTAGCCCTCGGAGTAGTTGTTTCTGTTGATTCCATATTTATATTTATATTTATATTTATAATAAAGTTTAGATTTCAGGATCAATTTATTTTATAAATTTAAACCATTTACTTGTTAAACCCAATGTTCGATGCAGCTTATACATATGTGGTACACACTTTAACCAAATTAATAAAGAATATTAAATTCTTAGTCAGTATTTATCGAAGCTGCCAGATGTGAATCGCGGTTTCGTACTTTTTAGTTTTCATCGGCAGATATACCTCCTTCTATTGAAATACTACTAACAGACCTTGACTTTTAAAGGAAAACATCGGTTTTTCGGTAAATATTTTATTTTTCTACATTATCTCCTTTTAGCTCGATACATTTTGTCCATCGTGTTTCTAATTTTTTTATTCCTTCTAAATAATAAGATTTCACAAGACCCTCAAAATAAGAGTTTTTTTCCACGGTGACCTCTTCATTCGACACAAACTTTTCACCGCCCAGCCATTTCATCAGGTTTGGAAACATAAAATAGTCGGAGGGGACTACATGGTGACTACACAAGTATGCACCGGTGCATTGTCCTGACGGATCAACACTTTTTTCTTGGGTACATACGGTCGTTTCTGCTTCAAAACAGTGTCAAATCTATCCAATAACTCTGAATAATATTTTCCGTTAATCGTTTTACCTTTTTCAAGGTAACCAATGTGATCAATATGAATTACACCGCGTGAATGCCAGAAAACTGTGGCCATGTCTTTATTATCCAACAGACCCATATCAGTCTTCTTTGGCTCACGTTTACCTGTAGAAATCTACTGTTTCGAATATTGCTTGGTCTCTGGTGTGGTGTGATGGATCCATGGCTCAACTACGGTAATGAAACGGCTCAAAAACTCGTTCGGTTTGCGGCTGCACATTTCCAAACACTCCTTTGAACTTGTCACACGGTGGTGTTTATGGTCGATCGTGAGCATTCGCGGCAGCCATCGCGCCGACAGGTTATTCATGTCCAAATATTCATGAAAATTGTGAAACACTCATGCACTCGCTCAGTTGAAATGTCTACAGCTTCAGCAAACTCACGCACTTTCAACCTTCGGTCATCTAATATCATTCCATTGATTTCAACGATTTCTGGCGTAACGACTTCTTTTGGGCGATCTGAACGTCCGGTGCAGCCGTGCAGCCACAACGAAACTGAGTAAACCTAACCTAACCATTGAAATCGACGGTGCCGGTGAAGAGTCTCTATAGTATTAATCAAGCCTCTCTTTGGTTTCTTTAACAGATGTCTTGCGCAAAAAGTAATTCTTAGTCAGCACACAATATTCACTTTTTTCCATTATTGTGGAAATTAACGAGGTTATCTGCTTTTAATGGCTGTCAAACTGAAAATCAACGTCGCAGCTTGCTCAATATTTTACAGTAGTCAAACGATAAGTGGCACTTAACGAAAACACTGTTGCCATTACAATTACTGCGCGGGAAATTAAAAAAGTCACGGACTTATCAAACCACCCTCGTATTAAATCAACTCAGTATGGTTGGTGGGTTAACAAAAATATCTATTTAATTTTTGTTAATTTTATACAATTTTCACTCATTCGTTTTTAATATTCTATTTTGCGCTTTTTGTACAGAATTTCAAATGGAAGTGTTACATTTAACAAACATAAGAACTACAAGCGTTAAACAACAATTTAAAAAACATATATTAAGCTATTGTCAATGACGTTTAAATGAATAATGCGTTAGTCCAAAACTGACAACGTTAAAAATTATACTTTTTATGAAGTACTTAGATTGTCAACATGGAAATAAAAAGTGCATTGGCAATAACTCAGGACGTATTCTTTAAATTATTATTCGATAAGTACAATTATAATTTTTGTCAAACGAAACATTTCTACTTCATCTTATGAATTACAAAATATGCTCCTTACCTTTTTTGCGGAACTGATTTTTATTTATGTCTTACATTAATCCCCTAATATATTACACATTGATAAATAAATGCGAAATTTGAATATCTTGAAACAGTTAAACAGTTAACTGAACATATATCTAAAATATTAGTCGAACCCGTCCAAATTTTGACGAATGGGTACCGTTGTAGATATAGATACATATTAACAATGGCGAGATCTCGCTGTGGTCATTTAGCCACAGCCACTTCTACCGCCTATCTATAGCCGCTAAGACCAAATTTAACGATTTTCAATTAAAATTTCCGATTAAACCACAACATCTTGGAAATCGAAATTAAGCGCGTTAGTTAGTTTCATCCTTTAACTAGACATAAGTTTGTATCAGGAGAGGAGATAGCTTCACAAAATTATCATACATACGTAGAACGTTATAATTGATTTCCAATTTTAGTTTCTAAAATGCGTTGTTATTTAAGTATATCCATATTTTTTTTTCTAACCCATGTCAGTAAATCCATTAATAGCAGCAATCTGAACATTGTTTTATGAATTCGTAAGGAATATAGTGTTCTGAAGCTGTAAAACTACAACAGTGTCTTAGATGCGTTTCACGCAGTTTAAAAGAAATGCCCCGAAGCAAGTATGCAAACGTATTGTTTGAATGTGTGCCAAAAGTACATTACTCTGTGGTAGGTGTACTTCTACGTAGTAGGCGACGTCCTGGATGGAATATATTAGATACAAATAGCGAATCTCCTGCTGCAATAGAGATTTGAAAAGCAATGCCGCGAAATGCTATTCCGATCCGTTTTGTTCACGTCAGACAAGCGTAATATCAGAAAAGAATTCTGTGGGATTTTTCAAATTGAACTGAATCTCGATTCCGAACAATGTCTATATCACTCGCTATTTTAAATAAACCTCCTCACAGGTATTGCAATTTTTACTTCAATATATTATTTCAATTCCACTCACCCAAATGCAGAATTCATTCACGTATGGCTGACATGTTTGTTTCCTTATCCATGGCACCTTTACTTTAAGTCTGGATTGATAACCTTAAAAAGTAATATTAAATTAGTTCTACTATGTCGCTAAAACAGTAAGTAAATTAAGACAACAAAAATTAATTCATTTAATTTATTTGCATTATTAATTCTAATAGAAATACTGTTTATAGCGCATTTATTGTGAAACATCATATTTAATAAATAGGTAAAGAGTATCAAAACAACTTTGGGTACAAGTTTCACTAATTTATTGTTAAATACTCAATAACTTGTACCTAAAGTTGTTTTTATACTCTTTACCTATTTATTATCAATGTACACAAAAATTAAATTCTAAATAAATTCCGATAAAAAAGGACGAGCAGAGAAATAACGGTTAATATATTTATATATTTACGACCATAAATTATTTTTATATCCCATTGTAAGTAACTGTATATATTTACATATCTACATATGTAATGTAATAGGTAGTACTTGTTTCTATTTGATGCATAAAGCAATATGTTAGCAATAACAGTTAAAAATCTGTTACATAAATAAACACAGGTATGTGGATTCCTGTTGGCTGTCTTATTTAGACGTTACGTGAACACATAAACAACTGCTTCCGTAGTACTGAATTTTAAACAATTGTAAAGTTGGGAAAACCAGGCATCATTTTAGAATATCAAACATGTTATGCGTGTTGCTTGTGTCTAATATATTATATACATTACTTAGGGGCAATTATTATATATTATTAACTATGTTTAACATATATTTAAAATTATATTGCCGAATGAGGAAGAGTGAAACTTTGGGGGTATTTTAGAAAACAGTAAATAGCTCAACCCCCAACGCCAAAACAAAATGTTCGAAGTAGTTTTCGGTAACAAAGTTACCTATTTCAGGGCCTTAACTAAGAAAACAAATTAAGTTAAACAAAATAGTGGAGAACTTGGGATGGGACTGTTAAGGGAGGTTAACCTGTTTTTATAAATAACCATACTTTCAAAATTAACAAGTGGGTAATTATTTCTAATTTTCATAGCTAAGTTTATAATGTCAATATTGATCCTATCATTTTCAGTAAGAATGTGTTGGACAACACTTGATTTCTCCGTTCTACCAAACCTAGCATGAGTTAAATTCTATTGAACCTAATTGGAATAGAGCGTCTAGTTTGTCCAACATATTTCTTATTACAGTCTTTAAAACCAATTTCATTTATCCCTGACTTTTCTAGAAAAGGAATTTTATCCCTAGGGTTACCAAAAACGTTTTGAATAGAGTTACAATTGGAACTGTAGGCTATTCAAAAACCAAGTTTACGAAAAATACCATTGACTATTCGAGTGAATTTTGGTTCCTATGGCATAATCATAAATTTAGATTTTGTGGCTTGTTTTTGAAAAGTAGCTAATCTTCAAATGAGATTCTTAAATTTAACCTTGTTAATTTATTTATAAATTATATTAAATTTATAGCCGTTGTCTTTGTATTACCGAATCAACATTAAAAATTAACTAATTTTCTCTACAACTCTATTAACTGACTTTATATTATCTTTTAGCAGTATCAAGAAAACCCAAACAATTATAAAATCTAAAGAATTTACAGATTTGTGTTACCATTAGCTACAACTGTTTAGTTATAAAGTAAAAAGAAATAGAACTGATTTTGTTTACACTTGGCGAAGTAATATGGTTATTAGCGAGAGTGGAATATACAGCAGAATTAGCAACAAAAATAACAAACCAACTAACTGACTCTCAGGATTTGTTATTATTGGATGCAAAATCCACTGATCGGGAAGTATAGTTAATAAATACCCTATCACTCAGTCCAATTATTTAGAGATGAATAAGAAAACAATGTAAACCTTGAAAACGATTTCCTTGACCCGGAGGCAGTTACAAATTGCAATTTATTAGAACAAGTAATGAAGACAAGATGACAAGATTAAAATAACAGCTACATATGCTAGGAAAATCTACATGGCGGCTTAAAAAGAATGGAATGTTACACACCTGCACACTCTATATACCAAAATCAAAATTCTTCTAAACGGGTACAATCTTCACCTTTTTTTAATACTCGAACTGTCATCTAATCTATGCACTTCCCTTTCCCTCTTTTCTGTTCATACTTCTAATAAATTTACCTACCTACTCGCACTGGCAGAGGTGCTACTGCCACGCGCCTAGCTCTTCTCTTGGGTATTTATTACGTATATTAAGGCAATTACAAGGGCTATTGGAAAGAGTAGAAAGTAGAAAGCGGATATATTAATCTTATATACTTATTTAAACGAATTTTCTTCATTTATTCTAAATCAGAAAGTATTGGAAAATATATTTATTTTATGAGAAAAATAAAGTTCGATACTATCCAAAAAATAGATAAAGAGGCACTTCCATAATCACATAATTTGGCAAAAATACCTGAAAACGTTTCAGACGGCACTGACGTCACAAAGTATAGCTTGTTAACTGTTGTTAAAAATAGGCAAACTATATTAGTACTTGGAAAAAGAACTGTATCTATTAGTGATTTATATCAATATTAATGAGGGGCCAAGCTATAAATAACTAATTGTGGTTAAAGTACCTCTAATCACTATTGACGATAAAATGTTGACAATGTTGTAAGCAAATAAATACAAAGGGCTCTTAAATAGGGAATAGTAAACAGTAATGTAATTGCTGGTCAAGTATATGACATTATTGTTCTGTCAGAAATAAAGTACATAATAAATATCCACACAGGTTCTATTTAGGTCAATCTTTCCGAATAAAAATATGTACACATAATTGCATTGTATACTGTAGGATTTCACAGCCGGTGTTAGGATATTATTTACTGTCTATGATTTTGGAACACCCCTACGTAGATGATTTCTCGATTAGAGTTGCTTTTCCAAAGTTTCGCAAAAAATTGCGGCAGGTAATCTTAGGGCTCATTGCTGAGTCGACCACAGATCTTAACCCTTCCCGTGTTTGACCCAATAATAATCCCTAAGGATTAATGTCACAGTTACCAGTTAGGATTAGGTTAACGAGTTAGGAAAATAAGTTCCGAACATGTAGCTCATTTCTTTCGTTTTCGGCAGTGTTTACTAAGAATTAACGTCCAAAATATTAAAACTTCAATTATTCTAAAATTAACAGGGTTATAATTATCATTTGCGTTAAAACTCCACGCTAGCGCGTCTTCCTACATGGAGTATTCTCATCAAAACCAGAATATTGGAATTGTGTTATTTTCGAAAATAAATTATTTCAATTTTTAGTAATTTCTGTCGCAGGCACCATATATACTTTCTTTAATAGGGTATACGTGTGGTTCAGCTTCTAAATAAAGAATATTGGTCAAGTTGAAGAATGTATTAACTGAAGGGAAGCTACTATTAAAGAATGAAAATATAACTATATTGGAGATGAGTGTAACTAATACAAAGTGGAGAATTTCAAAGAATAAGCGCTTCTTAGATAATTCAATGTCGTTATTTGGGACATAAGAATAGGGTTAGAAGTTTTGCTATTAGCCAGAGTAAAGAATTTAAACTCTCCTTTGTTGGTTCCTCTCTCTTCCGCTAGGTTCTGAGATAAGCCAAGAGAGGTTAACGGAAAAGATGATTTTACAATTTGGCGCCATTTTGAACAGTAGGTGGTAGTTACAAATAACCAAGAAAAGTATATCGACAACTTATACCTTTTGTTTAATCAGATTCAAATATAAATGATTATATAGTAATACTTGTTCAATCATTACTTTATTTAACGTACGAAAGAAGACAACTTGACAGATCTCATTCTACATATTATATATACTTCAACCATCTTACACTTCTTCTGTACATGTCAATATGATATACTATGCAGTAAGAATTATTTCTTATAGCTAACGGTGGAGAAATTTATGCAAGGAGACATCAGACTTAATTTTATGATATACACAATTTCCAGAAATTTTTAAAACAGACAACCTTGCAGTGGAACTGACTGTTTAAGAAGAAACCTAAATAAATTATTATGTCGTGCTGTAGCTTTTTTGACTTACTAGAAAAGGCACTAAATCCACACAGGGAGATAGGGAGACAGTTAAAGGAGGTGAGAATCCAGGAATAAAAAGTTACAGTTTTAATAGAAAATGTAAAGGATCAATACAGATTTATGTCAGAGTACCAAAGGGCATTACAGCTGCTGACTGCATCTTTTAAAAATTAAATAACTATGGTGTTCTAAATGCTCCCTTTTTTGTGAGAATAACTCATATTAGAATTGTTACACTCCTGAGGATAAGTTGTGTAACAAAACTTTCACCCCACAGAGGTATCCCAACAAATTTCATGAGTCGGAAGGTTCTTCATTGGCGTGCCGGTTTGAATTTTTAGTAGGTTTTGAAACACCCTCTACCGATTGTCAGAAACATAGTCCAAATTAAAAATCTTGTCATACATAGGCGATTTTCAATTACCACTTCTTTAACCAATCGATTATTTATTTTAAACTCTTAAGATACATTAAGTATATTAATAATAATTATTAAATATTTGTTCCTTTAAGCATGCGCCACCTTATTTACTAAATTATTAAAAATAAATTATGACACAAAAGGTGAACCTTATTTGGCAGATTTTTTTTATTTATTACAGGAATAGTTCGTATTTTCCGTTAGGCCTTGGCGTCTTTATTTATTCCGTTGACCCGTATCTCTGTAAGAAAAAAGAAATTGATATTTTGGGTTTAAGGCAGGTAGAAAGGACAATATATACACATAGAAATAAGGTCTCTGTGACGTTTCCTTGCAGACAGGATAACGGATTTGTCGAAAATAAAAGCTCAGAGGAAAACGCCACGTGTTTCGTGTGGAATATTTGAAGACCGAATGTTGTTATCTTCAGTGGGAATTCTAAAACGGAAGAAACGTAACAAAAAGAGCTATAAAGAAATCGCATTTGTATAAGTCAAATGTTTATTTTAAGTTGCTTATTTTGTTTGCATGTCATAAAGGAAAATGACGGTTATACGAGAACGAAACTCCAATACAAATTAGAGAAAGAGGGCCAAATCCTGGTGGAAAACTTTGGATGTTATTTACATTTTCCCAAAGCCCTTACAAAATCTTGAATACATTTATTACATAATATTTCGAAATATTTTTATATATCTGGGATCGCGCGGCAAACATGTCAAAACAAACAAGCACTATCATATATCTTTTTTTTAATTAAAAAATAAGACGAGTAGAAGAAAAACACTGGGGTTTCTTTTACTAAATATTTATTAAAAACACGAAAAATTTGTTTCCACCTTTTCTGGTCATTCTCAAGAGAGACATTCTACTACTAAAATTAAAACTGTTTACAATGACGTTTATATATTTTAGTAGTAGAATTTCTCTTTTGAGAATAACCTGAAAAGGTGGAAACAAATTTGTCGAGTTCTTAATAAATATTTAGTGCAATAAAATCCAGTGTTTTTCTTCTACTCATCTTATTTTATAAATTATAAAATGTTGCACAACGAATGTGATATACGTTCAATCAATTTTATCTTTTTATAACCCAAAAAGAATATTTATAAGCGTAATATTTTTTTTAAATTTTGTCTGCACCACCAAACCTAAAAACTTTATATTTAATACATATGGTGACAGTACAGCAGAAATAATCTGTAACAGGGGCTTCTACACAGCGTTCTCTCTCTATTTCAGAGTAGAGTACAGGGTTAAATGGGGACCGAGCGGCGTGGTCTATTGCTCTAGATCATTGCTTAGCATTCGGGAGGTCACCGGTTCGAACCCGTGTCCGGCTGCTCTGGTCCAAGCTTTCCTGTGGTTTCATTGGATCATGCTGGGGCAGTGACATTCCACAGATAATATTTCACTTCTCTTTTGTCTTCATTTTGTCCGTCTCATCTTTCTCTCCCTAACCACACCACCCACCCATCCCACGATTCCTGCAAGGAGGCTGAAGAGGACCTTACGCCCTACCCTCCGACTTTGCACTATACTGTAGGTCGGAGGGACTACCCGCTCACCAGCACGAGTAGCTGGCGGGTATCAAACGCAAAAAAAAGGGGGGGGGTTAAATGGGAGTTGCGCGCTCTATTGTCACAGTGGCGGCTCGTGCCTTCAAAAAGTATAATTATTGCAAAAAACAGAAAAACTAAAGATATAATTAGGTACAATATGCCACAGAGAATCTTTCAGAATATGAATATATAAAGTTAAGGGTAGTTGTACTAATGAGTACTCATCCCTAAGATACACAACAGTAAGAAATTGAAACATTGCAAATACAAACAGCTAACGTATACATATATGCACGCAGGTGTAGTAGACTGGCGATTTTTTTACTATTCGCTAATGTCACCGGTGTTATGACAACCGCTTCGCGATGGCAGAGGTGTGGCGGCCACGCGCCTAGCTCTTCACTTGGGCATTTATTACGTATATAAAGGCCATTACAAGGGCTGTTTAAAACGTTAGAATATCCTCTAATCAGACACAATAATATTATACACTTTTATACGGTATTTCTTTATATATTGCAAATAAAAAAGATTATAAATAACAGAAATTAAGGAATATGTGTGAATAGGATCTTCACCTATTTCGCCTAAATAACTGTCTTAGTACTCGTAGCGCCATCGTCGTTGCCACATTAAAATGCATGCCACTAATTTCGGACGAAGCTTTAGACAGTTTCCGATAGAAGCGCTGTTTAATTACGTTTTTCGGGAAAAGTTTCCAAAGCAATTTAACTGTTTAACGCCGGGATAAAATAAAACGCAACCGGAAACGGAATTTTCTCTTTTACGCCAAAGTACTCGGCTGCACCGTCAACAAAGAAAAAAACTTTATCAAAAGATCCAAAAACAAAACGTAATGGTGATGGCAGCTGCAGTTTTCATTAATTGAAACTTGTACGAAGCTGTATTGGAGGTCAGTCAACAGAGTTTTCAGTCAAGGTTGCCGAGTTTGGAACTTTCAATTGTTAGACTCCTACTTAGAAGACTAATCTCTAAACTGTTACGTGGTAAGCATTAGCAGATTATCACGTACACACTAAGATGAAGAAATCCTTCACTAGCCAAATTTAATATAAAAGTTTTAGACGCATTTGTCTTTGTAGCTTTTTAATTCGATGTTTAATCGTAAATATTTACGAAATATTCCTAATACGAGGCATGTTTTTTAAGTAAGTACCATTTTGAGATTCTGCCGCCGCGGCGCTGCGGTCAGCGTTCCACGCATGAGCACTGTGTACCTACATCGCTCACCTACGCACTAACGCCATTGCAGTCTAATTCGCCCTTGTTTACGTTGTTTACTGAGTGTTTAAGATGCCTCCGATAATCGTGAGTCCCGCCGACTGTGAAGTGCGGAGTCCGGGCTATTATACGATTCCTTAATGCTAAAGGACTAAAACCGATTCATATTCATCGTGAGATATGAGATCTGTGCAGTTTCCGGACAAAACATTATGAGTGATGGAATGGTAAGGAAGTGGGTGATAGCATTTAAAGATGGCCGCACAAATTTGCATGACAATGCCCGTCCGTATGTGGCTAATCGGACCAAAGATGTCATCACATCTTTTCACTGGGAAACTTTAGATCATCCTCCTTACAGCCTTGATCTGGCGCCCAGTGACTACTTTTTGTTCCGCCACTTGAAGAAACATCTGGGCGGTCAGCGTCTTCGAGACGATGACGAAGTCAAAACAGTTGTGATGCATTGGTTAATAGTTAACAAGTCAGGCGACAGAGTTCTATGAGAAGGGTATTCAAAAACTGGTCACTGGTCAAACGTTATGACAAGTGCCTCAATATTGAAGGAAATTATGTAGAAAAGTAGATTAAGGTACAGGCTTTCATGTAAAAATAAAATTATTAAGATATCTTTGCACGTTTTTTATTAATTTCAAAACGGTGCTTACTTAAAAAACATGCTTAAACTTAAAAAAGAACAAACAAATTAATAATTATAGGATATTAAGACACTGGAAAAGGTATTTCTGAAGTAGTTTCGTGATATTGTCGATTTTAGAAGTCTGAAGTCAACGGTCAAGTACGCTTGCATTGAAATTTGTGGCTTTCGGGTTTGATGGGCATGGTCTAGTTTGGTTAATTATACCAGGCGTTTCGTCATTAACAGTGGATGATATTTTCAATGCCCTGTTGTTGGATGCGTGGTTGAAATATTCTATTCAGTGTCGTGTTGGAAAGTAACAACTGGCCACTGCTGATGACGAAACGTCCGGTAGAATTAGTCAAACTAGATCATGGCTACCAAACTCGGAAGTCTCAAACCTCCATATGGACTCAGGCTATGAGAGCCTACATCACTATACTTTTCTACGATTTTCTCCGATGGCTTCTCGAATAAACGACTTCGTGGGACTACAACGATATACAGATGTCTCATGGAATAAAATTTTTACTTAAAGGAGACTTTCTCTACATGGAGTGGATAAGTACTACCTTGTGGTGTATTGAACTACATTTTAAACTGATTATTATGCACTTAGGTAGAATTCCATAGGATGATGATAAAATGAACAGTTAGAGCAGTATCAAACATAGGGTGAAGTAATTATTAGTAAGGAGTACATATAAGTATGGTAAAATTGAGAAAAAGGCATGCACAAGATAAGAAATTAAAAACCTGCATTGAATTAAGATTTAGACAAACACTTAATTGAAAAAGAAAAAAAATATGCATTTTTCAGCCATAGTATAATCCTTTAAATACTTTGTACACTCGTTAGATCGAAATTATACAGAAAATATGCATTGGTGCACATTCTCACTCACTTCCTCTTTATAGGCCAATCTCGGCAGTTTCCGTTACAGTTATTATATTATTGAATTAACAGAAAATAAAAGTATGGATTATGAGAAATAGATTTAGCTTTTGTAGTTTTATTCCATGGTATGTGCTTTTAAGGTTCGTAGCCAACTGGAACCCTTACAGTATCGATCTGTCCATCCATCCGTTTCTCTCACAGCTCTCTCATCCTCTTATTCATGTTTTCATTAAATCAAAAATTGGACATATATTGATGGCCCACAAATCTGAACGATGACATTCGAGACTTCCCTTCAATTAAGTGAAATGTTTACTCAAATTATTGTTCATTAGCTTGTTTGAGTTGAATGGAGTGGGATATTTTAAGTATAGTGTAATATTAGTTTCTGAATAATTAACTCAAAATTGCTAAATGGCTACGGAGCTTTATCGTGCTTTGTCATTGCTTAAGCATTAGATTATTTCTAAGTAGCTGATTTTTAAATTATATTATATGAACGGTTTCAAATAAATTTAAAAAAATAATAATAATAATTTAAAATAATACAAAAGCAATATTTTTCATTTCAAACGAAATACGACAGTTTTTCTACAGACTAATTGAAAATATTGCGTATAACTGTGACCGCTGAGAAAATTAATTTGGCTGTTATATAAAATCTAATGATTTATTTTGCCACTTGCTGGTTGTTTTCGTCAGAATGGCTTCTGTGTATTGGATATTGTCCAACTGGCAGAATGTTGGATCTGCATACTTTTAATATTGAAAAGGATAAAAGAGTGTGGAGGTCATATTTGATACTAGACAACTATTTTATTATGTCAATGATCAGAGCTGCCGTAATATCTCGTGCAAGTGCAAGGTTGGTGCATTGAGGAAATAGTTAATTTGGGTAATATCCAAAATGAGAATCTCTGTAATAAAACATTTCTGTGATATAGAAGAAATAAAATAAAAATTGTTTCAAAACATATATATTTTCTCGATGAATCGTTTCGACCAAGACGGTCATTATCAAGAGTACTTGTTATACTAACATATCATTAAGAGCACTTGTTATACTAACATATAACAAGTACTCTTGATAATGACCGTCTTGGTCGAAACGATTCGTCGAGAAAATATATATGTGTTTAAACAATTTTTATTTTATTTCTTCTATATTAATATGTTTCATCTACCGATCACCACCAACAACATTGATATTTCTATTATTTCTAAGGGCTAAAAAGATACCTAAAAGAATGTAAATGATCCTGTAAATTATACCTTATAGCTTCTCCCCTTATAATAATATAAAATTATACATCAGTTATCCGCATCATGACTTCATCAAACAGCATACAATACTACAGCAGCGTGATTGAAATAGAATGAGTATCTAGACCTCCTTTCTCACTCTAACGCGGCCTGATTTGTAGAGGGAGATACGGGTGGGGATGAGAGAACCAATCAGGGCCCCGTTAGACCGAGTAAAGAGGTCTAGATACTCATTCTATCTCAAGTACGAAACTATAGAATTGTATGCTGTCTGTATGTATTTATGCTCTAAGGTTCGTGTAGATTATGTCGATGATATAAACGCAATCAGTAATATATACGGCGCTGGCGTAGGTAGGTTTGTTATGCAAATCGGTGGAACAATCTCGTCAGAAAATACAACATTCTGCAATAGGATAACCATTTAATCACCTAACTAAAAGATGAAATTAACTAACTAATTAGTGTTGTCGTTTAAATTCAATTTTTAATTACAGATAGGCGAGTTCTGATTTTAATTTCAATTTTTACACAAACAATATTTATTTAATTAAAATATCGTAGCGCACAAGAGAACGGCTAATATTGTTAATTTAATTTGTAAGGCTTTTATTTTCTGGAAGACTGAAGCATCATCCGCAAGAGATAATTTACGAGATACTCGTTATATGAGCAAGTCCAACAATAATTCTACAAAAAAATATTTTCTATTACCAGTATCATTACATCAAATGATTCTTTTGAACAATAACGTGATACAAGAAAATTGGCTTGGAAACTTTCTGCTAAACCCAATTAAGCATGACTTCCAACCGAAACGTGAGTAATTCAATTCTAAATTGGCGGCACGCATTTCAAAACGATAAAGCAACCGTGGAGACAGTAATTGAGCTGGATCAGGGGAATCGAATGTCTCGAATCCAAACTCCTTGTAATCTTTTTCACGACGATCGATTCTTACACAATCGTGCACAGTTCACAATGGAAGAAAAAAAAAAGAAACAGGGCAGGTAGTAAGTAGTCCGAGTTACAACCCCAGTTGTTTACACGTTTACTATAAGGAATTAAGAAAAACAAACAACTACTACTCTATTGTAGTTTAAAATTGATATCGGTGAATCTAAAAGGCAATGTTCAAATCACCAGTTGTCGATCTCGATTTCTTAGTTATAAGTTCTTATCAGCACAATGTTGGTAGTTTCGATAAATTACTGACCAAATCGAAATTTCTTAACATCAAGTAACCGACAGTATACTGTCATTTATCGATACTTATTGTTAACCATAGTGTTTCACAGTGTTTAACAAGGCATAAAAAAATTTATCTAGTTGCCAAATTGAACCCTCGGTGTACGGGTTAGTTTTTTTTACTTAATTGGTTTATGTGTCTTTTATGTATATTAGCTACATTGTGGATTCAGTTTAGTATCGAGCGGTGTAGTATTCTGGCCTGCTTATAGCTTAGCGTTCAGAAAATCACAAGTTCGATTCCAGACCCTCTTGCCCTGATTCCTGTGCTATCCTTAGATCATTTAAGCAAATGCCGATGCAGAAATATTTCACAATTAATCTTTCACTTCTCTTCTGTCTTCATTACGTCCGTCTCATCTTTCTCTCCCTAACCACACCACCCACCCATCCCCACGATTCCTACAAGGAGGCTTAAAGGATTTCCCATAATTAAACCATTTGATGAAGAATATAAACTATTGTCAAACTGAAAGTAATTTTGTTTTAAACATGTCGATAAAGCTAAGATAATTTCTAATTAAATAACTGAAAATTACAAAATTAGCATTTAATAAATTTTCTACTAGTTTAATAACCTCATTAGGAGGAATGCTTGGGAAGAGGTTTCAAACGACAAAAGAAACTAATTTAGAATTATTAGGTAGATCTATGTTATTCAAATGATTAACTAATTCGTAGGAATTTTTAAGACTATATTATGTTGAAATTTCGTATCATGGGAAATAATGTTGATGAGGCTATTAGAAATTTTAAATGAAGGGGAAGTTACGAAGGAAACAACAATGCGTATAGGAAAGTCCTTTTTATGTAGTTTAATTAGTGAATAAAGTTTAGGAGGCAGAGGGTTCATTAGTGTTAGTTTATCGAAATACAGTTATTGATTAAAAGTTTTATCTGTTTTTGATATTTAGAAGTCGGATCTGAGTTTAATTTTTTATATGAATTGTTTAAAAAAGTTAGTCTTGTTGATATTGCTTTTCTTATGAATAGTTATAACCGTTTTACCTTTATCAGCTCTAGTAAAGATATCATTATTAAGAATAGATTTCTTTTGAATAGATTTAGCTAAATTTATTTCGAAGGTGTTGTGATGATTGGTATTGTTACGTTTTTTAAACAAACTTTCTATGATTGATGATGATGCGTGCTTTATATTGGAAACATTATGACAACTATCTAATTTATAAAGAGAAGTCTCTGTTTCTACTGCTTAAGTTGTGGTGAAATATTGTAATTGAAACCTTTTCTAATAATACTGTTTCATCATTCGTAAAATTAACATTAGACAAGTTGATAAAACGTTCAAAAAATTTATGATTTGAAAACTTATTAGTGTTTTTAATAGAATCGACTTTCTTCTGTTTTTTAAGTGACAATCTATCAAGTTTTAAAACCTGGCATGTAAATCTTTATGTACAAATAAATTAATTTTATCTCTAGTATCCAAATCTAAAATATCAAATTCTAAGTTATGTATAAAATATGAATATGTATTGGCGATATCTCTTTTATTATACTGAATTTTTAACTCTTCATTTATCCATTTTTTCATACCTTCGATTCTTTCTATTACTGCTGGGTATCTTGTGTTGTTGGTTTTAAAGTTGATGTAATTCGGAAACACTTGGTGAAGTTTGCAGGTGTTAAAACACCAGATGGTCTGAGTTGCTAATCTTAATCATAGATGTAGTTTAAAATACCATAGGGCCAAAAAGCTTGTTGGAGCTTGTAAAAATGATGAAATGGAATCGGTCTTTACTTGGTGAAAATTATTCATAGAAGGCGTCGCGAGAGGTGTAATCACCCCACGTTTGCTAGTGGCGGCTGGACGAACGAGTGATGTGCCCGTTCATTTTGTTTATTTTGTGACCAAACAGTAAAACAATTGTTTATCATAAGTTTTTGACTGTATAGTCGAATGTTATCTTTTTAGCATCGAGCAGTGAGTATTCTGGCCTGCTTATAGCTTAGCATTTGGAAAATTACAAGTTCGATTCCGGACTCTGGTCCCTGTGCTATCCTTGGATCATTTAGACAAATGCCGATGCAGTAATATTCCACAGATAAACTTTCACTTCTCTTCTGTCTTTATTTCGTCCGTCTCATCTTTCTCTCCCTAACCACACCACCCACCCATTCCCACGAAACCTGAATGGAGGCTTAAGAGGGCCTCCTGCCCTTCCCTCCGGCTTTAAAGTGTAGGTCGGAGGGATTTTTTGCCCACCAATATTAATGAGTTAATATAAGTGGGAATACGATAAAATGAATTTGTTGGGCCGCATTTTTTTTATTGTATTTTAAGTTAAAAGCTTGTAATATTTGTAAGACCTAAATGTCTAATATCTACTTAAATAATGGTGTAAAAAGAAGTACTAATAATTAAATATTTGAAGAGTTTTTTAGTAGGGGTAAAATTTAAATACGTTAATGCGATATTAAATATTGAATCAATTTATACCCACTCTACAGATTACCTCATACAAAGAGGATTTTTTTTCCCGGCGAGGGCCTGACAACAGTAACAAATTTCTCCTTCAATGAAGTAATCTGTAGGGAGTATAAATTCATTTAATAAGTAATATCGCATTAATGTATTTAAAAAGAAGAAATGTCAAATAAGTAACCTCAACGAAATTATTTACTCATCAGCAACATTTGACAAAATTATAGATATGCTGTATGGTCTATGTCGAAACTTCAAGACCTGTATCGCTAACCTACTTGCTACCAAATTGAGTACTGAAGACATTAACTTTTAATTTAGCATAGAATCCTAAAAGGCAATCAATAATATTTTTGCATAGTCGGTAAATACGAAAATATATTCGAGAGGGCTTCAAAGTATGAAAGGTACAATACGCAACAACAGAAATAACTTGTAGAAGTTGACATTTGACCAAGTTTTCGCGAATTCCTAATGCACGGTCTCTCTCGGCAGTTATTGAGTGGCTCAATAGCGTTCCCGTGTTACGGCGAGAAAGAAGAGTTCGAAATTACACTTTTAGGGGACGTTGCCGATGTTCTAGTGATTTATCTTCGCCTACATATTCCAACGATCCACTTTTAGTACACAAATGTCTCTCTTGTGCCACTTTGCGGTTTCGATTTTCGAACCTTTTGTTTTCTGACGGATCAGGAAAGGAACACTTTATTACCACAGTTCAACTTCCGTCATCAAATTCAGTCCGATGATTGATACTACTTCTTGGCGGGCAAGTTTTGTAAGTCTGAATAATAGCACAACTTTGAAATTAAAAGAACATCGCCAACAAAATTTTGGTTAGTCTCATTGATAAAATACCCAAATTCAAAAATATAACAAAAAACTACCCTCTTTTATTGAAGTTTATTTCGATTATATTAAATAACACATCGGCTGAAATGTCCCGAGCCTAACACATAGATGGTGCTAGTTTTATTGCATTCACCTCTTCTTCAGTTAGTACTAACCTCGAAACGACAACTGTTAAAATTTCATAATATTGTATTCATTAGTTTGTGAGTTATTGTGCTGACGATAGAAAGTGACGTTACTTTTGTTATTTTCAAAACAATGCATCAAAAACATCGTGTTTTAATTTTACACTGCTTCTTGATGGGAAAATGAATATTTACAAAATAAAAATAATGTTTATAAAAACAAAAGAAAAATTAATATAAAAAATTAATTTAACCACTACTGGGAAGAATATTTGTATTAACGTTTAAGAAATTTAATTCAAAATGTAGACTATAAAAATTTTGGAGAGTACTGACAAATTACAAAAAAAAATGTTTTAAAACTGTGTACGTGTTGCGCTTCCCACTTCTTTAACCAACTTTCGCACTCGCTTCAATATCGTCTGAGGATACCACATTTCAACTACCATTCTGGTCTAAAAATACGACGATAGGACATCTTAAACGGTGGTCCATTATCATATCTTTGGTGCGGAAACCCCACGCCATCCCACGGAAAAAAGATTCACTAGCTGGGTTATAGAAACGTAGCCATTGCCGTCAATACATAGCATAGCTATGGGAGAAATTTCCTTTGTTTTTATATCTTGTTTATTTTTGTGGTATTGTGAGAGAAGTAGTAGGTTATGCAGATTCCCTTTTTCAGTTGAAACCAGTCAATAGCAGTAAGAGCTTAGGACATGAAAGCATGGAAACAGCGTTTAAAACTATAGCAGGAATTCTGAAGTAGGAAATAATTGTGATTCGCCTTTCTCGCTCTAACGCGGCCTGAATGCGGTCTGATTGGTAGAGAGAGATACGGCTAGGCATGATCCAACCAATCAAATCGCGTTAGAGCGAGAAAGCAGGCCCACAATTATTTCCGATTTCAGGAACACTGCTATAGTATTAAAAGTTGTCTTATAGTAGCAGCTAACGTTTATTATTGAAACGTACCTTAGTTTTCCTCCTTTAAATAGTTTTTATGAAAACAACAACTTGACTAAATTTAATATATTTTTTATATAAATTGGATAATGTTTTTTACTAGCTGAATGACGACAGAAGTAGAAAGAATGCTCACTGTAATTGCAAGACTGGTCTTTGTCTATGTTAAAATTCGGCAGTAGTATGCATTTTTAATAATTATGAAAACACTAATCAAAAATTTAATAAACCGCCCAAGTAACAATTGCAAAAGTATTGCAAAGGGTGTAAATTTAAACAGTACAGTCCCGTATTTATTCTTGATAAATAACATATTTGATAAGATACGGAACCTTCGCTTCGCGAATAAAGTTCTTTTGATTATAAATTCTTACACAACTTCAAATGACTTACAACAAAATTTAAGTATGATTTATTAGCTTCTTTACAAGTCAAATTCGGCCTGCATCAAAGTCACGTTTTGGCCTGACCTTGTCTGCATCTATTTATTGATTAGCAGAGAGCTCGATAACTGGAGGTTACACCGAATTTAAGTTTAGAATTTCACAGCTTTTACCCTCGCATTCAAAAAGTGCCACCCCTTCTAAACAACATTAAAGCGGTACAACTGACACCTAAAATTTATACGTTCAGCCATTATATCCCAGATTGCAATACCTTTCGTTCTTTCAAAAGATCAATATCAGCCTGTCGCAAAATACACAATTTTTTAAGATTTACCGAAAAAGTAATCGAGGCAACATTTAGAGCATGTGTTGTATCAAATTTTGCCACTACATTCAGAAAATTCTTCAAATATTATTGAATTGACGTAACAACTAAGAGATTCGAGTTCAATTTCAAATGAATAAATAAGATAATAAAAATAATATGAACAATGTATTTAATGAAAACCTCTTACAATTGTCTCGACGAGACCGTCATTACCATATGGACGGGTACTTCCCGACAACTACATAGCTTTTTAAATTTACTTAATTCCCTCAATAAGCCAATTCAATTTACTATGGAAATGAAATGTAATAGAAGTTTCAATTTCCTGCACCTAACAATCACAAACATCAACAATCATATCGAACTTAATATCTTTAAAAAAAACACTTCTACAGACATCATCATACCCGCGGATTCGAACCAATCTTCAAACATAAAACATTCAACATTCCATAGTCTACATCGTTTAATATCTATTCCATTAAACAAAACAAATTTTGAATTAGAACTCAAATACTTAGATTACAAAAATGGCTACGACACTATGTTAAACAAAAAACTTAAAAATCAAGCAAAAAACATGTTATACAGCCAAGCGAACAAAAATAAAGAAAATGTTTTTTGTTCCATTAATTTCATAAAAAATGTAAGCAATAAAATTAAACTTAGGTTAAAAACATTGAATATAAAAACAGTAGATGTTAATAAAACTAATTTAAGAACTTTACTAGTACACAATAAAGATAAAACAAACTTTAATTGTAAAAGTGGTGTCTACGAATTAAATAATAACCAGTGCGATGCTAAAAACATAGAATAAAAGAACATGTAATTAGCAAAAACGCAAGAGATTAAATTTACTCGAAAATCTTGAAATTAAAAAAGCTTTATCCGATGGTAAAAATGTAGTAAATAACCAGAAAGAATTGTGCTCAAATAGTACACCCTTACTGTTACCTAGAATCTAATAGCTTTATTGTGAGTTGATATTATGATGTTCGAAAATTTCATATATGTTTATGTATGTATATTTCCAAAATCCCATATAGGCTAATGAGTTGTTACAAATACGTTTATGTATGTATTTTTGCATATCTTGTCAATAGGTATTTAACCGGTTAATTTTAACTTTTAATTTAGTTTGTTTACCTACTCTTTGATAATGACGGTCTCGTAGAAACAATTGTAAGAGATTTTCTTTAAATACATTGTTGAAACTTTTCATATTATTTTTATTATCATGTTTCATCAGATATGCACCAAAGCTAGTTTAATAACGAATAAATAAGAGCCATTTGTAATTAAGTACATGCGTTAGAAACTATACTTCTATTGACATATTTAAAATTAACCTAGAATATTTGAAAAATAATGTGCCAGCGAATGATGTAGTGTGCTAAAATTTTACACTTAACGCACCAAAAGAAGTATAAGATCAAAAATATATACAAGATAAGCACTCTGTAATGAAATTCAAAGCATTATGCAGTTTATTTTGTTATATATATTACAATAATTGAATTTAACAAAACAAATCTAAACGATTCACACTGAAACAAAGTTATGATGACAAACCGATTGCGATATGACTTTATCTCTAGTTTTTCGGTCACACGTATGAAAGCTACTTTTTCTATAGGAAAGTATTTTTTACCCTTCACATATGGCCTATTGTTTCGGTACAGATAACGGTCCTTTCGTTACGTACAGTTAGTCAGTATAATAAACAATTCACTTTTATACGAACGAATTAATCTTAACTTTTGACACTTTAAGATGAACACAAATATAAAATTGTTACAATCGAACAATTCGATTGTGTTCGGATCTGCTCTGGGGAGATTCTTAAAATTATGTAAGATGTTCGCCTATTATGTAGGCGGCCCGCAATACTTCTTTCAACTATTTTCGAGGTTCACGTACTAGAAGAAACGATTTACCATTTTCAATGGTTGGTAACTATTATTGCCTTGCAGTAAGCACAAAATCGAAGCCCGATGAGTGCAAAAAAAGGAAGGAATGATACCATTTTAGCTACAAAGTACTACTAGACAAAAAATGCACGAATTCAACATTGAAAGACATGTAAGAGTACTAGAACGGTACACGATTATTAGGTGGGTTAATCAGTTTCGTGCCACGGATGAGAAACCACCGGGAAAGCTGTGAAGAGTGTAGAAATCAGAAAATATCGAGAAGTTACGAGTTCGATCTTGCGGAGTGAATTTTTCTCCGATTGACTTCAATATAAAAAAAATTGGTGAAAGGACATTGGGAGTGGCTCAGAAATTATGGAATATAGAATTTGCTATAATTTCCTGTATTATTTGGGTAAATATCTAGATCTGTGGCCTTTCTACAATTGTATTTTATATTGTTTTAAAAATAAGAGAGAAAAAGTTCCTTGGAGTATATTTTTGGCAATATCTCTGAAGATAACCTACATAGAAAAGGACAAGTTCCTTATTTTTGAACAAATCAAATATAAATTTCATTCATTCCGTAAATCAATCTGATTTTATTTAATTAGGCTTGGAAACTTTTGTTATTTTTGTACATGGTCTTCCGTCCTAGAAATACGGTTTTGAGCATAATTATTCACCGTAGCCATTGGAGCACAAATTCTTCCATCGCGTCGTTATCGTCAAGTCTTTAAACATTTTTTGGTGGGACCAAGGGGGCAATTCGGAAGGATATGGTGGATGTTCTAGCATTTCTAAGCCTAATGCACCCAATTTTTGCTTTATGGAATTGACCCCATGAGACCTGGCGTTGTTATGCAAAAGAATAGCTTTCTCCTTATCCTTCAAAATGACAATTTCGCGGCATTCAACAATTCTCAATAATATTGTGCATTAATCGTATATCTATAGTGGAGAATGTAAACGTGAAAAGTAGCTTGTCGATAAGAAAAACTGACCTGTCCGGCTGAAGCACGTCTTTGGCTTCACCGGTTCTCTCTTGCCGCTTTTTCTCCAATCCGTACTCTTCTACTTCAACCCGACCCTGTGTGGTGCAACCAGGTTCCGTCATTAGTGATGTAGCAGTTCCCAAAAATTTCACCCTCTTACTAGAATCGACTGAAATATCGCTGCGATATTTCAAATCGCTGTAATCCCGTGATAACAAACGGACACCTATCATCTGTCACGATCCGGTTGCCACTCTAGTAACCAGTGTTTAGTTTTACAAATATTTTCAAAAGAGTTATGCATCGATTTCCCTCCATAATATTTCGTATCGCCTCAATGTTGGTTTTGACCACACTGGTCCATGGGTGGAAAGCATTGCTCTCATTATCGATCTTTTGACGCCCTCCTGAAAATTCTTTATACCATCCAGACACATAGGTTCTTATTTCCGCAGTGTGACTGTAATCGCCACAAAATTCTGAGTGAATTTACTGTCCAAAAATATAATTATAATTAGTTACTTAACGTAGACATGCACTTCTGTTTTGACCGTACAGGTGATCTGCGAAACAACTTCTTCAAGGTCACCGACCCCTCCATAATTTTATTTAAAAAAACAAATTCTAAATATAAATATAAATATGGAATCAACAGAAACAACTACTCCGAGGGCTAATACCCCTACCGGAATTGAATTACACTGTTGATTCCGATGGACTCCTAGACGAAAATATAACATATTCAAAAAAGAAGGAATTAAAATCCTTATTCGTCTAAATTTTAAGATCAAAGCCATTTGTGCCAGCGCCCACCTGATGAGACCCGATAGGTCGAAACCGGTCGTGGGATGTGGCTTTCGGTTCGTTGTGCCTACTTATTAGGACGCGTTCAAAATGTGAGATCTTTGATCTTAAAATTTAGACGAATAAGGATGTTAATTCCTTCTTTTTTGAATATAAAACAAATTCTGTTTATACTTGATACACCGTGGTACATAATCAAATTTTGTAACATTTAGAAAGTTAATAGTTAAATAATCAATTGTTAGATTCCTTTTACATTAGCAAAACCTCTGTATTTAAGCGTATGAGTGAATATTTTACCATTTAGCCATAATAATTACAATCAGTTGGGAAATTTTATACCCTATTCTGAACCCTCCTTGTTTATTTTATACATCTCTTTATTTCTACGTAAATTATTTACAAATACTTCTGTCTTCCTGATTTTACTTCAGCTCCTGAAAGGTATCAGGGTTCGTAAAATCAGTAGCAAGTCCTTTGTAATTGATTCTTCATTAAATCTTTACGAAAACGGTTCTTCATTCAACGCTTGGCACAATTTACCTTCCTGATTTATTGTTAGTACAAAGTCGCTACTTCACAAATTGGCCAATTTAAATCAAACGCAGCGAATTAACGATTGCACCTCATTAATCAAGTCGACCTAGTTATTGTGACGTATTGCCCGCGGGAATAAATTTAAGGGTTACAACAGCGATGAGTTCAAGACACTTTAGCATTGTCTTCCTGTTATAATAAATGTGTTCGTCTTAATTAATTCTTGCAGGAGGAGGTTACTCGTTAAAAATACAGGGTGTTTTGTAACATTATGTACAAAAATTGTATGTATATCAAAAATCAGACGGAACGGAAAATTGCGAATTTACAAGACACCCTCACATTAATTAAAATTCATTAGCTTTGAATATTAAAGCTGTAAAGCGTCTTTCTGAAAGCCGCTCATTTAGGGAAAATTCCTCAGGGATATTATTTAAACAGTGAAATGGCACTTTGCGTTCGTTTTCTGTTTATAAGATTAACCACAAATGGCTGTTCATGCACTATCGAAGCACTATCATCTATTTTAACTCTAGTTTTTCGGCTAAAACTAACTGAAGCTGGATACTATTTTATGGTTTTATTATATTACTAGTACATAACCCGTCGAAATTTGGACGTTACCTATACTTATAAATAGTACATACAACTTTACATACGCCAATACTTTTGCCACCAAGCTACGAGAGATGATAGTAGTAATTCAATAATTTATATCGCATTAATGTATTTAAAATTTACCCCTACTAAAGATCATTCAAATATTTCAGTACCCTATTCTTTTATTTGTTTAATAAGCCGATTTCCTTAAAAAAGTACAACCCTTCGTTTACATGTTGGTCTTACATAAGTACAGGAAAGAATAATATTTTGATAGATTGAATTATTTTTATGAACATCCCTTAAGAGTAAGCGGAAATAGACTCTACCTTGGAGCCTCCCTCGGGTACATTTTCGTCATTTAGGGTTGCTGTAAATTTATCTCTTCACAAGATATAATTAATTTTATTATTCCCTCTTCCTGTAGGATATGGAGCCGGATTATTTTCTCCACTTCAAGACCTAATATCTATGTAGGTATTAAAGCCCCAATTATTTCGGGCCTGTCCGTCTTTATCTAGTATCAGATATTACAAGGATCATCTGTTCGTTTTAACATACTGTTTTTTTAACGATGTTTGCTTCATTGCTGTGTATTATCCTCGCAACCTTTGCAGATTTTAATTAAATCCAGGGCTATTCCAATTTGTGCTATCCGTGTGTTAATATTGTTACAGTTTCGTTTATAGTTTACAGTTTTTATTCATATTTTCGTTTCGAGCGTTCCAATTGACCATATTATTCCGTTTACAAATCGTAAATATTTAACATCAATTTGGTTATTAAAGGTTAAGCCTTATTAAGGGTTAATATTAAATTTATTAGAAACTCTAGAAATAAACAAATTAAACAAAAATTCAGTGTTTTCTAACTTGAATGTTGTGTTTGTTTACACATTTATTTAAGGTACAAAAATAAATGAAGTATTATGTACATTGTTCAATGTACATAGTTACATACGAATTTGATAGTTATTTACCTATGGGAACAATTCCTTTAATACTTTGTATACAGCAACTTATTTTGAGTTGTTGTTTTTCAGATTTTGTAAGCCAACAAAAATCTTCCTGTTCGTAAATTGAATAATTGTTTAACTTAAAAATTTGAATATTAAAATGAAGGAACAAGTTGGCATTCCCTGGACAAGGACTTTCTTAACGAAAGTAACAGATGTAACGAACCTTGTAGATCAACTTATTTATTTAACGAATATTTATTTCCAATGATTTATTTAACACTTACACGCTACCTAAAACACTTAAACACTAATGCAACATCTTATTTATATGACAAGAAAATGTGTTATTTATATCACTCGGTATATCGTATTTATATTGCCATTCTACTATCAACCGTCCACTGTAAACTTTAAACTGTGACTAAACTGTAACTGTGAGCTAAAACTAAACTAAACTGTGTCTCTAACTATACTGTTCTTGACCGTCGACAACATAATATTTATAGAGGTATCGAAGGTTCTGGAGTAATCAGGAACGACCTTCTAGTATTTTCTCGAACTCCTATTATGTTGTTGTTTACCTATTGCTATCAAAGCGCCGACCGACGACCGCATTCGAGGAACCCGTCTTAGCTGTTTCCGGAACTCGCCGCCGCTCTTGTACACACACATACAGGCTCGTTACACAGAGAAACTTGCATTACATTCCAAATAAACCGAATGATTCTTATGAAATTATTATTATTTTTTAAAATTTCTGAATGGAGAAATAGTTCATAGGCTCAGTTCTAAAAAATGCCTACACAACCATCACAAAGTGGTAATAATTTTGAAGGATGTTGTCGACAAGTTACTCATTAGAAGTTTTACTGATGCAAAGTATATCAAACTTTTTAATTGTAAGAGTTGCATGAAATGTTTCTAAAGGGGTCTGAAAAATAATAAGTAGAAATAACATTTGTAGCTACATAATACTAAATATATCAGTTAAAATGTTTAAGAATAATAAGTTGTATAATTAGCAAAGCAATTGCTAATACGAAATGCTGTATGTTAATTAAAATTGGTTGTAAGATTGGTGCAACTCTTTCTTTTTCTTAGAAGAGATTGCTGTGGTCCCAGGACTGGTACGTTCAGTTTTCTTAACAATATAATGACTAGGCTAGCATAGAAAAAAAAATATTTTTTTGATAGAATTTGATTTTATTATTCAATATAGTTCCCTTCGAGGGCGATATAACGATTGACGATTATAGCGGTCATACAATTTTTCGATACCATTTTTAACATATAATACGATTTGTCTTTAGCCTCAAAATAGGCTTCAGTTTCGGTGATTACGATTACCTCTTCATCGGCGCGAAATTTCTATCCAGCGAGCATCCTCTTGAGGTCTGAGAACAGAACAAAGTCACTGGGAGCCAGATCTGGAGAGTACGGTGGATTCGGAAGCAATTCGAAGCCCAGTTCATGGAATCTTGCCATCGATTTCATTGATTTGTGACATGGTGCATTGTCTTGATGAAATAGCACTTTCTTTGTCTTCAAATGCGGTTGCTTTTCTGCGATTTCGTCATTTAAGCGCTCCAATAACGCTACTCAATAGTCGCTGTTTATGGTTTTCCCCTTTTCAAGATAGTTAATGAATATTATACCATGAGAATCCCAGAATACTGATGCCATAACCTTGCCAGCCGACTCGACTTTTGCGTCTTTCCACGCTTTGGAGTCGGTTCATCACGTGCAATCCACTCGGCTCGGCTGACTGTCGATTGGACTCCGGTGTGAAATGATGGAGCCATGTTTCATCCATCGTCACATTTCGACGTAAAAATTCGGATCTATTACGATTGAACAGCTCCCAGCTACAAACACTACTTTTGGTCGATTGTGAGCTCGCGGCTCGCGCGGCACCCACTTTGTACAGAGCTTTCGCATATCCAAATATTCATTCACGATATGACCATGATCAACACGTTCCTATGATATCCTTAGGGTTGGGTCCCAGCTATCTCAATCAACTTCGCTTTACGGTTATCAAAAATTATTTTGTGGACTTTTTTGATGTTTTCGTCGGTAACAGCCTCTTTGGGGCGTCCACTGCATGCATCGTCCTCGGTGCTCATTTCGCCTGGTTTAAATTTAGCAAACCGCTTTTCTACGGTTGATTTTCCTGGTACAAAGTCCGAATAATGTTTATCAAGCCAAGCCTTGGTTTCAACAGTATTTTTTTTCGCCAAGAAACAATACTTTATTAACACACAAAAGTTCTTTCAATACAATGGTATAACTGAGATACTAATAGTGCAACAGCTGTCAAATTTATACACGCGTCTTTTGAAGGTTAGAGCTAACTAGAAATCATATGAATTTGATACTAGTAGCGCCATCTATGAGTCAGCCTACGAACTTTTTAGCCCGCCTTGCAGGTGAATTTTGATGCTTCCTGTTAAAGTTCTTGAAAATATTTATCAAGAATCCTGGTCCAGTGCAAATTTGTCACTTGTTGACTCCTTGGATCCTTGCGTAAATTGTCTACTTGAAAAAGACATTAGTTTCCTATTTGAAAGTTTTCTCAGATACCGATATTGCTCCTTTTAAGGATAATATAAAGTTTAATAAGTTCCACTTGCTCGTGAGCCTATGCTCTTATGTGAAGACTGGGAAATATCAACTGGATCTCCTTGACAACGGCCATACCATGCCAGTGGCAAAGATTGATTGTAGTTAGTTACTATAGCGGGTATCAAATGGGATTTTGCTCACGTATTCGGGAGGTCTACTTAAAATTCTGAACATATTCAAGTTTGTTAACTATCTAACAATCCAGGCGTTTCATTCAGACTAGAGTATGAAGTGGAGTGTTCTTTCTCTATCCATTAACTTCATTATCCATAAAAACAGAACAGACATTTAACATATCGCTTTTTGATTATACTACACAAAAGCAAAATAAATATGTAAATATCTTCTAGTTCCATGTGAATTAAATGGAAAATAATTTAAGAATAATGTGATAGATCGCATTTAATTGCAGTTGTGCCAAAATATTTAGAAATAAAAATGGACAAAAATCAACAAACCGTCCAAACGTAGCCACAGTATTGCCTCAACAAGTCCGGACTTTGAGGTATCCTTAATTTAAAAAAAAGAATGCAGTTGTTGAAAAGTATTTTTGATGGCGAACATGAATCTGGTCCAAGAAAGTATAGAAATTTCAAGCTGTCCTAATACTAAAATTAACCAGTCAAATTTGGATTTCTTGGATTTGAGGTTAATATGTTCCAAAATCATTTTATACAAGGGCAATTTTTAGGCCAGATTCTAATTCAACAACCAAATATTCCCTGAAAATGTTTACTTTCTTTATTGTTTTGACATTTTACTTCATGTAGTAATGCCCAAAAACATTGCATTTTTGGGTTTTTAGGAGAGACATCTCAACATCCTGATTCTGATATTATATTTAAACCCAGTTAGTTAGTAACATTGGAAGTGGTTATCTCTTTGTTTATATTCTTCTTAAACACTGATTTTATTGACCTGTATTATGTTACTTTAGTTATATTATTTCTTTTATTCTATAAATATTTTAATAAAACACAAAGAAAGTTTCAACAATAAGGTTTATCAAACAATAAGGTTTAATAAACTTTTACAATTGTTTCGGCCAATGGACCATTTTCAAAGAGTACAGATTTGTAACTTTAAAAATGGCCCGTTGGCCGAAACAAATGTAAAACTTTAATAAACCTTATTGTTGAAACTTTCTTTTGAGTTTTATTAAAATATTTAAAAATGTTTCATCATAATTGCACCATAGACAGTTTAAATATTTTTATTCTATGTTTTACATACGATACTTATTATCTAATTATTTTATTTACTTAATGCCAATTTCCTAAAAACTATCAGTTTTAAGATAACCGCTGCAGCTTTCTACAACGTACAGACAAAGTTCGATTGGCCTTTCTTTTTTGTTTTTTAATTTAATAATGTTTGTTGAAAATGTTAGGTTAGGTTAGGTATCAGTTTTAAGATAATTTCTGCAGCTTTCTGCGGCATATAGACAAAGTTCGATTCACCTTTCTTGTCTTCATTTAATAATAAAAGTTTGTTGAAAATATTGGTTAGTGGTACAATTCGTATTGGTAAATGTTTAAATCCCAAAGAACAGAATCATTCTGAAATTGAATTTCATTCTATAAATTAACAGTGCAACAAAAACCTCAATTATTGAAATTTTATGATGTCTAGAGTACAAGAATCGTGTATTGGTATAATAAAAACAGCAACATTGTTAACGAAAAAATAAAATAATGCGGTGTCATCAATTTGATGTCGATAAGAAGCCAATAAATAAACGTTGGAATTGTTAAGTTGTGTTTGGTTAGATACGTTACAATCTTTGCAATAAAATTGATAGTATGTTGGTGTCATTTGTTCGACAATAAAATTGAAATAAAAGTTCCTTTGTATTTGAAGGTTGCACATAACTTCAAGGTTAATTGCAATGGTGAATCTACTATTTTTATTAGCAATGTTTCTCTCTGTTCCCAGATATACGAAATCTTATTTCGATTAAAAATCTAAGGACATTGGTACACATGAGAAATTTTATTTCGGCTGAAATAAAAGTACAAAAATAAACGCAATGAGTAAAAATATAAGCCAAAATATTATTCCAAAACCAATATTAAATTATTTATAAACCTATTTTGGCTCAGATCATTACACATTAAAAACTAGAAGAAGAAAAGGAATCTAAATAAATGATTTTTTTCCTGGTTGTGTCTCAGCCATAACAAATAATTCGCTACATTCTATTCCGCCTAGGCGGTTTTGAAAGCAATGCTGGTTTCAATAGCGGCTAACTAATCGTTCAGCCGGATAATTACACATTGCATTTAGCATAAGTATAGATGACGTGTAGCTATATTTGGAAGATAAATATATAACTGCAGCAACTACCGAAACCTCTTTTTATTATCAAATTATTCTCTTATAGAAAAATATTAAAATATATCGAAACGCAAGTTGAATTGAAAGAGGCAACGAAAGTCGTCAGTTAAATTTTACTTACTATATTGTAATTACAAATGTCATTCCAAACGAAAATCATAGATACTGCGTTACTGTTATCGATACCTTATATCCCCTAAATCGGATCAACCTCTAATTGTATTATATTGATCCAGGTCCATATCGACCATATTCTTCATTCCTGGGTTAGGTCATGTTGAGAATTAGTTTATTTCATTAGTAAACCGTATAATTGACAACTGAATATGACAATACAAACATTAATTTATCCATACAAACTATTAAAACATTGTTCACCTATTTATTTGAGGTTACAGCACACAATTGACAATATAACTACTCACAGTATTATATCTAATTATGCAAATCATTTACTTTTGGAAAATTACAATTTCAGTAAAGATTACAAAATTATACATAGTTTAAATAAAGGGGAAAAGCTTAACATTTTAGAGTCGTTAGAAATAAATAGAATAAAAAATAAATAGAATAAATTCCGAATTATTATTAAATGATCAATTAGAACTTAATTCTTCACCACCTTTAATCTATTTTAAAGCAACCCCCACCGTTATTGAATGTACGAATATATAAGACGTAATTTTGTATATTTGTCAGTGTAATAGCAAATGGTGAGGCAGTAATATTCCACAGATAATCCTTCACTTCTCTTCTGTCTTCATTTCATCCGTCTCATCTTTCTCTCCCTAACCACACCACCCACCCATTCCCACGATTCCTGAAAGGAGGCTGAAAAGGGCCTTACGCCCTACCCTCCGGGTTTGCACTACACTGTAGGTTGGAGGGACTGCCCGCCCACCAGGACGAGTAGCTGGTGGAAATGAAATATAAAAAAGTTCTTCCACTTGTAAAAGGTACTGTGTACCGAAACAATTGTCATGGAAATAAAGATAATTTGTGAAAATTCTCAAGATTACGTGTTTTATTTATACAAAGTGATAATGAATTTTCACCAAGTAAACGCCGGATCGATTACGTAGTTGCTTAGTCTCTATTAAGAGCAGAACAGCTTCCATTGTCCTCAGGTTTAACTGTTGGTTTCTTTAAAGCCAAAAGAAAAGAATCATTATGTTTAACGTAATTTAAAACTATTGCATTATCGGGATATTAATCAATATTATCACAAAATAACTGGAATCTCACAATGGATAGGCATAAAATAAGTTTATCATTGTTCTTACACCGTAAAAGTTCTGGCTATATGGTATTACGCCAGCCTGTGTGCGTCTGTGACTCTATGTAGCAGCCAGCACTGAGCTGTTGATAAAATTAAAAGTTCAACCGGAATGTTTCGATTATAAATTTGTAATGAGCGAGCACATTACCGCGATTGGAGTTTTCAGGTTGGGATGAATCGTTAGGATTATGTGAAACATGTATCTAGTTAATTTCGTCTTTGTTGATAGTACGACTGACAATCGGCATTGCACGCGTCTAGATATGAGCTCGAACACATTCTATTCATGATTTCTGATTCTGTTCGTACATTAGTAGGAAACGTGTTCGTGTCACGAATTTGCAGTTTTCATTAAGTTGAAGCACAGGGGAATATAACCAAGCCTTGCAACCACACCCGGTCTACTATACTCTAATGCGTCATATTATTATTATTAAAAATATTTCTTTTATAGAAACGAACAGAGGAAATTACATGTAATTTAGGGAGTGGTAGATATATGCGATGAACACAGGTACGCTTTAGGGTTTAAATATCCTTTAATTCCCTGAAAACCACAAGGCCACGATAAAAAACTGATGTGTGGAAGTTTTTAATTATATATGAAGTAATAGGAAGCTTATCATATATATTGTTGAAATTAATACGTGAACAACAAAAATTGTGGTACCTTCTTTTAGTATTTGTTACAAAGGTAATGAAGCATATTTCTTCTTAAAAATTAATACATTAAGAAAATGTTCCAAAAGTTAAAGAAACCCATATAAAACCTTAAATTTCATTAAATCATAAGGTATTGCTACAGAAATGTATGTCAAATAAAAAACACTTTGTTGTTATAACCAACATCTATGTTTCGTCTTTTTATATATAGCTTCTTCAAGGTAGATTTTTCTTTGTATGCAGAAGATTTCGGAGGAGAAAATGATGTATATTTTTATATGTTTTCGGTGACAAAAATGATATAGGCAAACATATTCATCAATATAAACGCTTCTTATAAAAGTATGTATCAAAACTATATGTAATCAAAGAACAATTGTACCGATTAATGAAATAAATCATTAAAAAGAAAAAACCCTAACAAGCAGTTATTTAGACGTAATTTTAGTCGAAATATAGCATCAGAATAGCCTCAGTAGGTCAAGTTTTTAAGATATCCTGACCCCAAAACTCAAAAAAACAAACAGAAAAAACAGCCAAGAGAGTGAAATTGAAATTGAAATTTCAATATTTAGGGCACTTCTGAAGCCAGCTTCGAAAATACCCTCGTACTGATGGTTTGTCTTCAATCCTCCATACTACTGCGCTCATTTCCGAGTGACCTTTCCTTTTCGAGGACACAACTTGAAACAGGAACCAGATAAGAAAGTAATCATGACTACAGAAATACTTTAGTACTTTGAAGTTTCGAAAAATCTTAGTCTCCAAAGCAAACACGCTAAATTATCATCAATCGAAATTTTCAATTAGGATACAAATATATGCTGAGCAATAACGAGGTCATATTCTAATTTAGCAACAACAAATACTTCAAAAATAGTTGTTTTGTCCTTTTGTTTCATATACTGATGCTCACAAAAGGATCAAAAATTGAAGTGTTTGGAATTTGAGGTTAGATTAGGTTCGGAATCAGCGTTGTAAAGTACATCGGAAATCATCTCTTGTCTTAGCTTCCTGATCTACGTTGATCTGTGGTAATATATCTAGCCTGAGAAAATCTTATACATTAAAGGCGAAATGTGGATGTTAGTTGTGATGATAAAGTGTTTCCATCCCCAATTTTTCTTGAGTTTCTAAAATAGTTAATATATTTAAAAAAAAACGAAATATATATACAAATTTTTCTAGCTAATGCATTTTTGATGCCGGTGCCAAGGAATATAAATTCAAAAATTTCGTCGAAAGTATAAAAAAATGAAAATATTTTTATTTGGATTTAATAGCTAAGCATTCATATTTTTTTTCTTTGAAGTCCGTTCTCTTTTTTAAGTAAATATACTAAATTCATACAGAGTTAATAAGACAAACAAATTAATTTCATCAAATATTAGACAACAGGTGCGATCTTTTCAGAACCGATAGTAGTCGATCCAACAAGGGTCGAATGTACTAATTTATGCTCACCTTCGACTCACTCAAGTTTACGTACGACTTTCTCTGAAAACATAACATCTACTGCAAATAAAATTCCACTAAATTATTGAGAATATGTTTTTTTATGGTAGATATTCAAAATTTGCTAATATTTATTTTGCAATTATTATAGAATTATTTACAAAATTGTTTCGACTGTTAAGTCATTTTCAAAAGATACATGAAATTTTACAATTTCTTAACAACTTAACAGTCGAAACAATTTTGTAATGAATTCTATAATAAATTAAGTGAAACTTGTCCAACAGTATTATTTTGGTTATGGAATAATTTAACTTTAACTCAGCTATAGTGCAAACTAAGCCGTTGTGGTTCGCATTTAGTATTTTCAAAATGAAAATTCCAAATATAAAAACCTATTATTATCTTATAATGTAGGCTTTCACAGCCGTCGTTTAATGTGTTGTTGGTTTCCGGGTATTGCCGTGTCTGATGAGTTTCCATACTTGACGTTTCGCCGATCATACTGCCGGCTTCTTCAGAAGTTACTCTGAGCAATGTTGTTGTTTTGCTCTGTTTCTCGTTATATACCTCAGTGGTTCATTGGTTCGCTGATTCGTTGGTTCCGTTATGTGTATGGAAAACTACCTTTTCTAGATGTACTAGTAAGTCGTGGTCCAAACAACAAGATAACCCACACCGTGTATAGAAAGAAAACTCATACGGACCGATACCTGCACGCGACATCTCACCACCACCCGCAACAGAAACGATCTTTGATAAAAACCTTGTTGTACAGAGCGGACAAGGTACGTCAAAACAGCTCTTCAGAAGAATGGCTACAGCAGAAAAACCATAGAAGAAGATACATCAACACGCCTCGGAGGAACAAAGAGCAATACACAGCTTACGCATGACTACCTTACATCGCCGGAGTAACAGATAAACTAAGGAAAATTCTGGAAAAGAAAAACATCGGAACCCGTTTTGGAACAGTGACGAAAATTCATCAAGTGCTACCACCAAACAAAGACCGGTTACCAAAAACGTCAGCAAAGGGAGTGTACAAACTGGAATGCACCTGTGGGAAATCTTACATTGGACAAACAGGCCGAAGTATTCAATGCAGAATATAAGAACACCACAGAGATACAAGAATGGGGCATACCGATAAATCAGCTGTGGCCGAACATATATACCAACAAGGTGACCACAACATTAACTTTGAGGAGGTAAAAATAATTGCTTAGTATAACCGGTACTATCCAAGAATTATACGCGAATCTATTGAAATAATGAAGAACAATAATAATTTCAATCGAGAAGATGGTTATCGCATCAGCAATACATGGAGGCTAGCACTGTGTGAAATGAGGAGACAGCAGCAGAGCAGCAGCACAACAAATCTATCAACCATAACTGTTACGTAAGACCAGTCAAGCATACCCATAACGGAACCAACGAATCGCGAACCAATGAAACACTGAGGTATATAACGGGAAACAGAGCAAGACATCAACATTGCTCAGAGTAACTTCTGAAGAATCCGGCAGTATGATCGGCGAAACGTCAAGTATGGAAACCAATCAGACACGGCAATACCCGGAAACCAACAACACAAATATTATTATATTATATTAGGTATTTTCCATTTTCTATTTCTACATTAAATAGAACGACACTATATTTCAAACAGACCACAACTTAAAATATTTATTTTCATTTTAATCCTCCGTTGAAATGTACTTTCTATTGTCTGCAACTCGACCTTTTACAAGTTCTTCTTTTGGAGGACTAGCTCGAGCTTTAGAAAATTGGACGGACAGATAGAATTGAAAAATGAAATGTGAATTTGCCTATAACTCTAATCTGTGACCCAGTTTTCTACAAAAGCCAGCTGGCAATATGTGGTTGTCCAGTATTATCGATTCAGTTATTTTGTTTGCCACGTTATACAAACACACTATGTACTTACTCTAACACATTCTCTTGTTATAGGTTCCTTTTCGAGGCGGCCATCCAACGTCAAACGGAGGTAACAACACAGGTAAGAGCTTGTATACGACTATTATTTCTCTTTTGTGATTCTTTACTTATCTTCGTTATACCGGTATTACTTTCTATAACACAAACTCCTTCTCCGAAAATATGGTTATCTAATAAATAGATTAGATGCTGAAACTATATTTCAATAAAGTGCTGCATAAAAAATGTTTGGCAACACAGTTTTGCTTTAATTAAGTTCTAGAATTAAAATAGTCCAAATTCAAAATATCCCTGTGCTTTTAGTTATCTGGATAGTGCCACAGTGGATAGTTTTCAGTTTTCTACACATATAGACACATAAGTACCTTTAATTTGATACCACTCCCATATACAGGTACACGATATTCGTGTGTTTTATAAAACAGTATTTCTACACAATTTTTTTCCCTAAACACTGTTAAAAATTTGGCGAAACTGTAGTATAATGTAGCACTTCTGCAACAAGAGAAAATCTTATTATAATAAAAATCTCAAAACACAATCTTCCTTTAAATCCATTTGAAGAATTAACAAACCTTTTGTCCAACCCAGTATGTTTACAACATTATTTGAAAATATGAGGGAATATTGTATAACACACTATTATTACGATACTTGGATAGAATTATTTCAATAATTAATTCTGACATTTCACATATTGCTGCGACATATGAGATGTCTTATTAAAAAAAAAAATTCCATGCAGTCTATGGGATCTGATTTAAGAAATTTATAAATTTATTTATACAATTCCTATATTTTCTGTTTTTGGATCATCAGCTTTTATCCAATACCAAATTGTAAATTAATAGGATCTAGGAAACACTGTTTATTTTCAATCTTGATAACTATTTCACCCTAGAAGGACATCTTCAGAATGTAAAATTTTAATACAAACGATAATTTTAAAATTTTACATTTCTCAAATAAAGGCAAAACATTAGACATACTAGAATCCTTTGAGATCAAAAAGCAGATAAACCAAAATAGAGAATTAACTTTAAATTAAGTAGAAATACTAAATGAAATAGTAGAATGTACCCCCTCCAATTAACCCTAAGACTAGTATAAATTTAGAATAGTTATCTAACGTAACCAGTTGTCTTATAAAGATGCCCTTGTAGAGTGAAACAATTGTCAAGATTGAAAATAAACAGTGAAAAAATCAAATTGAGTTTTATTTAGTGTTTCCTTTAACATGTTTTTTCATAAAGTAATGGCCGAAACAATAGATTATTTAATAGTATCTAAATGAGAAAACTAGGGCATACAGACAAACAGGTCGAAATTATACGGGTTCCTTTTTGGCTATGGATCCCTAAAGTGTTAAAAACTAAAAACTGCCCTCGCAACACAGCTTTATTTTAAACCTATTATTTGTACTAATTCTGTAGAAATTTAATTTATGTTTAGAGAAAATGATATAGAAATAGATATAAGTGGATTTTCAAAGAATTTTGTTGAATGAGGAGAAGTAGAAAAACATTGTATTGTTCCTGACAAAATAACAGGTGAAGTGAGAGATTTTCCGGTACAACGAAACTTTTTTCCGCTTTTCCTGTGAACGTTGCGTTTATGTTATATCGTATTTCCTACGGAAATAATGTCTTTACTTGCCAACCTGCTTAGTCTGTTTGTGTATAAGTTTTGTTTCGAAAAATCTAAAAAGAAAAGTTTAAATTTCGCTATTCACAATAAAATCGTCTACTTTCAAATTTCATTACTGTTGACGTTCATTTTAAACTAAAACTCTTTAACTGTACTGACGTTTGATTCAGAAGTCAACCTTTAGAAAAAGAGAGGAACGGTCACCTCAAACAACGGAAATTAATGAATGAATTTTTAACAAGCTAAACGACAAAGGAATCTTTAAGGACGTCGCTTCTGGCTTTTCTATTTAGCTTGCTCCGCTTCTTCTAACGACGAACGAGCTAATTCAATTTTTTTTTTCTACTGTGTCGCGCATAAAACGATGTCATTTAAATTAATAGGAAGGTTATTAACGTAAAAATGTGCTTAACAATCAAGCGAGCCACTTCTGATAAATTAATTCCTTATACAAGATTCCTTTGTGTCCGTCATACATCATTCAGTAGATGTCTACAGGCTATTGACTGTCAGATATCTTGGAATCGATTTTACGTCTGATTCGTACAGAAATTGATCTTTTATTAACTTAATTATCACGGCTCTTTGAATAGCATTTGCTTAAGTATTACATTCATCACAGTGATAAAACATATGTTTATTAACACACTCTACATATGTTTCGACTTCCGAAGTCTTTCTCAAGAGTAATAGATATTTAAAAAGCATTTTAACAAACAACAAACAAAAAACCGATAAATTACAAAAAAGTGGTATATATAAGCTGAACTGTAAGGATTGTAATTCATTTTACATTGGTCAAACAGGTCGTAATTTCAACATACGTTTAAAAGAACACGAAAAAGATATAAAAAACAAAAAGGTATCTACAGGCATAAGCCTACATTGCCTAGAAAATGGCCATAAAATCGACAGAGATAACTTCAACCTATTACATATAGAAAATAAAGGTCAACGTCTAAATATTTTAGAGCAGTTCGAAATTAAAAAAGCCTTTAGAAATAATTGTAACATAACAAATGATAAATCCGAGTTCAAAGACACACCGGTGATTGACCAATTTCTGAAGAATTACAACCCGACAAGGGTTTTTCCCTAAATAACTATACCTTTGTATAACTACCTCTAATATACTTGTACCTGTACATCTTATTACTTGCAATACCTAACTATAAATACTTTTTGACTTTTGTATAAAAAAATAAACATTAAGTTACAGTTTAAATTTAGTAAATATCTATTACTCTTGAGAAAGACTTCGGAAGTCGAAACATATGTAGAGTGTGTTAATAAACATATTTGAAACATCTAAAAGCATTTTGTTTATATATATTTTCATTTAGAATATCACATCATGGATGCTTAATTTATTTTATCTGTATCTGTATTCGAAGTTCAATTCATGTAGTTTTGTCATTGTTTTGATTGACTTCTGACACGGTGAGTTGTGTTGATGAAACAAAATTTTGTTCTTAATTTGCGGTATTAATAATGCGGTCATTTCTTTGCAATTTCAGCTTTCAAACGCTCCAATAACGCTATATAATTACTACAATTCACTGTTGATGATATTTCCCTTTTCAAGATGGTCGTTAAATTTTACACCACGCACATCATATCCCAAAATACTGAGGCCATAACCATAACGTTTCTAGCCGATTGTTGTGCTTTCGGGTGTTTTGGACGAGGTTCACCAGTTGCTGTCCACTTGTCCACTCAGATGACGATCGTTTCGATTCCGAACTGAAGTGATGGATCCATGATTCATCCATTGTCACATATCGACACAAAAATTCCGGTTTACGTTACGTTTACGTTTAAACATTGCCAAACACTGCTCAGAATCATCAACACGTTCTTGTTTTTGATGAGCAAACGCGGCACCCATTTTGAACAGAGCTTTAGCTTTCTCATAGCCAACACATTCTTTTGATATCATATCTTTACGATGTCAGCTAATTCACGCAATTTCACTTTCCATGAATTCATTCAAAACGATTTTGTAGATTTTTTGATGTTTTCTGGTGTTACCGCCTCATTTGGCTGTTGAGGTCCACTGCGTTCTGCATCATCAGTGTCTCTATGTTACGATCACGTTTGAAGTCAGCAAACCAATGATTACTTTGTTTCGGTTCTTTCCGAAGGAGCGGAGTTCACTGTAGTTCATAACACATTTCAAACCATTGCTAATTGCTTCGCTTGAACGGTATTTTTTCCCATCAAGAAACAGTGTAAAATTATAACACGAAATTGTTTTTTTTAGATAAAGTCATTCTTAATACAATAACTCACAAACCAATGAATAGAATATCATGAAATTTTAACAGCTGTTTTTTGAAGGTTAGTTAGTACTAACTGAAAAAGAGGGGAATGCAATGAAGCTAGCGCCATCTATGTGTTAGGGCCGGGACTTTTCAGCCCATGTGTTATATATATATATATATATATATATATATATATATGTATGTGTGTGTGTGTGTGTGTGTGTAAGCATCTATGTATCGATTTCTAGAAAACAGCTTTAGAGATTTTAATAAAATTGACAGACTTGAGCGTTGTTTGGCCTGAGAACTCGATTTAAAATGATCCCATTATAGGGAAAAACCTTTCCATACCCTTTTAATAGAAAAAAATAGGTCATTTCACAGGTGATTTGTCAGCGCTATCTACTGAAATATGCAAACCAACATCTATACATGATGCATAGATTACCCGAACGAAACTTGATCAATCTGATATTCGACAGTAAACAATCGCTGATAATGAGTAACAATTGACTCGCTATATTTTGCAAATCGACAATCACATCGAACCAAAATGTTCGCGAATAAAACTAACCAATCAGAATAAACTAATGCTAAGTTCGTTCATTCACTGCAAACAATCGGAAAAATTAAATAAGTAAACGTATTTATGTATTTGGCAGCACTGCAGCCCTTATAGACAAACAACGCGTGTATTAATATATCGCTCAAGTATACAAAACACAATAGGTAGAAACAGTTTTAAGTTTTAAAATCAATTGCAGTTGTGCAAGTTTAAGTATTCTGTTAAAATGTCGTATGGTCCTTACATTTCGATATGGTGGTATTTGCCTGGAAGTATTAGGTAATGCTCGTTATTGTTATTATTATTTATTTATTTATTTATTATTTTCATTACATGCCCCTTTATATAGAGCTTTTGCAATTTGCTTCCAACATTGTATACAAATCTTATTTACATTAACTAATTTAAATTCCCTAGCAAAAATTTCCTTACATGCTAACACTTGCATTCCCTTAGATTCATTTCAACCTGGTGAAAATAATCACATAATTCCGGTATCACGTCACCTTTTAATGCCTCTTTTATTAATTCCTCAGGGTCTACATCATCTCCCTCACTTCTCCACTCTTTAATAAAGTCTATAACGTTTTGTTTTTGATCCTTCATTGCATTTTTACAGTACATTAAGTGCCCTAAAGTCTCATTTTTCGAATAACACAATCGACACACCCACTCCTTAAAACCTTTCTTTCCTGCTCTGCCTATGTTTCCGCATCTAGCCCTTGCCCAAATTTCTTTATGCGTCTTATTTTTACATCTTTTATTTAGGTATGCAGCGCCCTTATCACTCGGTATTAGTTCCTTGTACTTGTTATTAAACGACGACTTCAAGATCGCTTCCCATTCATTCTCTTTTGCTTTGTTCTTTAGTTTATCTACACCCTTATTTAGTAAACCTTCTATCTCATCTATATGTTTATTTTCCCACATCATCTTAAAAACTTCACCTATATTCATTTCGTATATCACTTCCTTTAATTCTTTACCCCATTTTGACGGCACACCATTCAATATTGCCCTACATTCCTCTAGGAGGCAAATTTTAGGCCACCTATCGCTACTCAATCTGAGCACCTCACACAAATATTTACAAGCCCTTTCTATGATAGTTAACCTTATACAATTAACCCCTATCTCAGGTCTCCATATATATTTTGGAGTGTTCCTAGATACCCCCAACGCCATTTTACATAATCTCGCTTGAAGTTTGCACATCTCTCTTAAATTCCCCCACCCCAAAATTTCCACTCCATATAAAGCTATTGTCCTTACTAACGAATTCATTAAATACATTTTTTCGTTCATATTATCTCTCCCTGCCCGTTTGCAAATTCTCCACGTTATATTCGCCGCCTTTTGTGCCTTCCCTACCATCGCCCTCCTATGTTTCTCCATACAATTTCTCGCATTAAACCAGAATCCCAGATATTTAAATTCGTTAACCACCTCTACATCTTTATTACATAGTTTCCAACTTTCATCCTTTTTTTTCCTCCCCCCATTTCTAAACACCATTATTTTTGTTTTGCCGACATTAATGGTTAACCTATTCTGTTGTACATATTTTTCTAGCGATCTTAGCATACCGTTTAGTTCTACATTACTTTCAGCAATTATTATTTCAGTTATTGTTATTATTATTATTATATATTATTTCGGACCTGTTGGCCGTGGTCGTTGGGATTTTGCTCCTGATGTTTCGTCTGCCGCAGCTGCACGACCAACAAGCCCGGAATACACCTATAATAATAAATATTAAGTTTGCCTTGTGCAGAGGCGGACCATATTATACTTGTCCGGAAAGTCAATATCGATTGCAGCTTAATTCTTCGCCTAAGTTCGCTGTTTTATGCTAGTAAATGTGGATGCTGAGGGGAGCGGGAACGGTTCTAGTGGTACACAGAACCCGTCTGGTGGCCCAGTAAAGCATTCCCCGTCGCGCTCTACCAAAGATTCAGAGTATTCAATTGGTTTACTCCTCCACATAGAACGTGTCGGATGTCATGTAGATACACTAAATTAATATATTAAGAAGATTTAATAGTCAAGTTGCAAAAATACATATATTTTGCCAGTTCTGCAGCTCTTCGGGCCATATACAGTAACCGGGTACTGTCCTTTTCAGATACATATAGGAATATTAATTTTCAACTGCTGGATATAGAATACTGTGATAATAAATCATTTTCGGTAAAACAACACAAAAATAATTTTTGTTGGTGTAGACGCTGAAATTGAAGTAAATTCAGCAAACTCTTCTTTTTGTGAAAATCGTTGTTAACAAGAATTCTTAAAATATACTGCTCTGTTGAAGTATTTTATAAATATTTACAAGTGTAGTGCAGCGAGATGAAAGAAATTTTCTCGATTCTGCACTTCTTTATTATACGTTTATTACTGTTTTATGCTAGGCGCGTGAATGAATTTCCTCAATAAATTAACTGTATTGCTGTTTCTACAATACGAAATTTTGGCAAAGACCGGTCGATTTATACATGTGCTTCATATATGTAAACATTTATTATATGGGTCATTAACATACGGGACATAAACCCAGATTTTTGGACAAAGTAGTAAACATAATATTTTCGGTTCGTATATTTAACTCGCATATACATTAATAATTAAAAGTTAAAGGTCACGGCTTTTTCTTCTACTTTTGCCTTCAGAAATTATACAGGGGAAAACCAATATCTGAAATTCTAAATGAAGACAGAAATTATACCAATTTTCACTCATCAACAAAAGGTAAACATCTAACGTAAGTGTAGATGGATGGTCAACAAATTTTAGACTGCTTCACCGTTCACCAATCAATTGAAGTACAGACAAATATAAATATAAATATGAAATCAACAGAAACAACTACTCTAAGGGCTACCGGCATTGAATTACACTGTTGATTCCGATGGATTCTTAGACAAACATATAACATATTCAAAAAAGGAGGCGTTAAAATCCTTTTTCGTCTAAATTTCAAGGATCATAGATCCCAGGTTTCAAACGCGTCCTACACAGTAGGAGTACAAAAAGCCATATCCCACAACCGGTTTCAACCTATCGGGTCTCATCAGGTCGGCGCTGGCAGAAAGGCCTTTGCAGCCCATATGATAAATATAAATATATATATGAAATCAACCGAAACAACTACTCCGAGGGTTAATAGCCTACCGGCATTGAATTACACTGTTGATTCCGATGGATTCTTAGACGACGATATAACATATTCAAAAAAAGAAGGCATTTGGGATCTGTGATCCTTGAAATTTAGACGAAAAAGTATTTTAACGCCTCCTTTTTTTGAATATGAAGTATAGACGTTTATATATCTGGCAATTTATACACGGATGCATGAACAATTCATAAGAATTCATATAATTGGGACTTTTGTTTCAAAGACTGGGGTTTATTCACAAACACGATTTTATTTTGTGATCCCAATTACAAAAAACTGTTAACTGGTTTTAAGATAATGCAGTACCCAAAAATGAGCAACAATCAACCACGTTATTTATTTGCCAGATAATTAATGAATCAATCAAAGTACATATCGTTGAGCTTTCATAACTATTTTTAGAACACCTATAAATACCGGGATGCCTGTAGAATAAATTATCCCTTATTATATTCCTTTTTTTTGGATCAGAAACGTGATAATCTTGTGAAAAAAAGGATTAAATTTCGAGAGTTAAGTAACCGCCAAAACTTCAAGTGTTCAAGTGATTACGATTAGGACGTCAAAAACTCAACCGTTATTAATAATGACAAAATAAAAGGATTTGATGCAAATAAAAAAAAAAGAAGCGTAAAACAAAACAAAATATAATACGCATATTGTTAGTAAAATCGAAATTGAAGGTGGATAGTATATGATCTAGTTTTTTCGTGGTAATAAACACTAAAGTTATATTTCTGTATTTGCCTATTTCGGAAATTCTTGTTTCCAGTTCACTGATGGACGCAACGACTTGATACGAGAGTAAATCAAATATAAACGGTAATTTTGTAAAATAAATTTATAGATTAATGGTACACATAAACTAAACATTTAACATGTTTCAATGCAGTCATCTTCGTGCTTTTCACAGTTTTGCCATCGATTTGGAAGCTTGAATATTCCTTTTTCATAAAAAGTTTGAGGGCGAGTTGTCAGCCAGTTACGCACATACTCCTCTATTTTTCCCTTGCTTTCAAATCTTTTGCCTCCGAGTGATTCATTCATGAGCGAAAACAAAAAATAATCACAGGGTGACAAGTCAGGGCTATAAGGAGGATTATAGAGGCTCGAGGGTTTCCCAGCCCATTTCTTCCTTGTCAAAACTGCGGTGTGTGGCCTGGCGTTGTCATGGAGGATGACGTCTCGAATGGGCATGGGCATACCCCGTCGTGTGCTTCGATACGCGACTTTTGTCGACTGTAACAACTCAGTTACTCAATAGTAAGCCGCATTCACTATTCGTTGATAGTGAAGAAAATCAAAACTACCCTTGCCCTTGAGTCGAAGGAAACAGTTGCAAGCACTTTTCCGGCTGAGAGACGGGTTTGAGTTTGACTGATTTTGGCTTTAACAGGGCAGCCTTCGTCCTTTCTTCGCCACTCCTTACTCGCCATTTTTGATTTGGGAGTGTAGTGGTGTAGTGGTGAACCCACGTCTCATCACAAGTGACGATACGCCTCAAAAAAACCCTTCACTGATCTCCGACCTGACCTGGAACTTCAACAGTGATGATAGATTGAACACTTCCACACTACCATAGCTGATGAGATTTGTTCAATAGCTAGCGATTACCTTCAACAACAGCTTCAACTCTCGAACAGCACGGATGTTGTCATTTGTGAAACTTGCTCTTGGGCGTCGATCATCGTTGATCATGACTTTCATTTCTCGCCAATCTCTGAATTCTCTGTTCTCTGACCCACGTATACACTCGATTCTCTATTCTGAGACAATGTAGCATCCCTAGACTGTGCCTTCAAACGAGTGAAAATTTCCGATGGTTTAATTGCATAATTTCATTGGTTAAAAACTTTATGATGATGCGTTGTGCAACAGACGAAGTAGAAGGTATCTTGCGCTCAGTCATGGCTGTACTGCGGACAGAACCGAACCTCATAAACCAATCAACACTCTAGCACCAAATTCTCTAGATCGGAATTACGTGCTAAGAAGTAAGTAAAATTACCGTTTATATTTGATTTACCCTCGTATATATGGTTTATGTGCAATGGCTTTGTTTGCATATGACAAAAGACTGTTTTGGTTGTATTTGAACTTTTAATTTATGACAAAACGATAGGGTGAGTTATTATGTATTGAAAAATATATTAACAAGGTTTTGCACTACTTAAAGTCAGTTATTAATGACGAACTTCACATTCCCAAAATGCATAGCGTTTTTACTTCTGAACAGTGGCAAGACTGCACCGCCGGGAACTTATCCACAATCATTGCCACATTCTAGGACGTTAGTCTGTTAGATAAATCCATAGTTTTGTATCACGAGAGGAAACAGCACAAAAAAATACGTTACACATCTACGTATACACTAACATTGCGGATACATAGAACACTATTATATAATGATAATGGTAATTTGAGCGTTTAATGAAATAATACATCCTTAATTAGGTTCATTCTCGTTGGTCCATTTCGTTTCAAGTTTGTTTTTACTGTCATGTAGCCTACTTAACTAGAAGCTTACATACAAAAATGTGTACTCATTAGTGTATAATAACCGAGCAGCGTGGTGTAACGATTACATTAATGCTTAACATTCAGGAGGACACCGGTTTGATTCCGGGTTCCCCTGCCCTGTACCAATTTTTTTTGTGGTATCCTCGAATCGTGTACAAAAATTCTGGAGCATTATCTCTCGCCAATCAAATTACTACCCACCCATTCACGCAACTTCTAAAAGAGGGTGAATAGTAACGTGTGCCCTACCACCTACTTTATAACATACTATAGGTCGTTAGGATAGGTCATTTACCAGAATTAAAGTGGGAATAAAACATGATCTCTCGTTTATTTTATAATGAGTTGCAATTATTGTAATTATCATTTTTTTGAGGTCAGTATGTCCCAAGGCTGGGTTGATAAGTTGACGACATAACGAACCTAATTTAACGAAGACTGTTGAACACGGAACATGAGGGAAAGCGTTTGGGAAAAAAAACTTGAAAAAACGTGCTTACTGGCGGAACTCCCCCACCCTGCTGCATGATGCAATTTTGTTATCGTTGCACTGTAGCTTTTTAAATAGAGAAGCTTTAATACTCGTTTTGGTGTCAACCGCAGCTTATAACCATAATCTCTTTAATAAAACATTATTTTTGTTGATAGTAGATGCTATTACTTGTTGAAACGAATTATTACTCATGTTGAATTTCAATTAAAAAACACAATGTTTCAAATAGTTTTATTTTGTAGACACTACAATATTGTTTCCCCAAACATTGGCTTCATCAGATGATGATTTGTCAAACTTCAGTTCTTATATACTATTTATATACCTATACGACTAAATTTACAACCAATAGGAGGAGGGGTATAATGTATGTTATCCAAAAATATTTAATAGAGGTCAATCTTTATATTCTATTTAATCGTTTAATGCTAGGTCTTTTTTATAATATCTATTGATTTCTAGGCTCTCTAATAAATTTAATTTTAAACTTTTGTTCTGAATATGTAAAATTTTATAGTTTAGATTAAAATTATGGTTTTCATTAATGAGGTGTTCTGCATATGTGGAATCCATTTTTTTATTGTTAAAACTTGACAAATGTTTTTTTATTCGTGTTTTGAAGAATTTAAGTTAAAAATTGATATATTTGAACTTACTATTGGTGGGAACGGAATTCACTTCCGTGACTAGTCATTTAGATAATGAAATTGCTTCTAAAACGATACCTCAGTATACCTATTTCATTTTTTAATTATGATTAGTAAAATAATTGTTCATTGATAGTGAATTCCTTATTGTAATTTTTTTTTATTTACAGTTGATTCGACTAACACTTTCTGGCTTTTAATATTAATGAAGTGAAATTGATTTGATACATTAGCGTTTTTGTTGTTCACTATTTCATGGAAATTGAGGTCATATCCATTTTAAAATATTCATTTCAGAAACGCGTACATATCGATTGTCAATAGGTTTGCGTGAGTTCTTCTACTTTCCGTTAAAATTATGGGCCTGTACGCCTTTTCAGAGAACAATCAAATTGTATAAAAGAACTAGGCGCTGGTATTAATTATTTAACGTTGAATTATTAATTAGTTTTTACATACCGAAATACACGTAAAACATAATCATAAAAAAGTGTTGGTAAATACTTAGAAACATATCCAATTATCAACCTTAAGAATGACTCAAGTTATCAATCCGTGTCTGATTGTCAAATTGTAACACGGAAGCCATTGAACCATAAAAATTAATATTCTTCTTTAGCTTTTAACTTAATTTTATCAAGGGAAACAATATAACATACTATGAGGAATATACTTAATGATTGAAGCTGATAAGTAATAAAATAAAACACTAGTAAAATGTTTGCACTAAATATATTAACAATTGTTTCGGGCATTGCCCATTATCAATGTCTAACAAACAGTGAATATATAGGTACATCTATAATTCGCTGAGTAGGAGAGGGGATGTTGTTTGTCCTAACTCCAATTGATTATAAACAATATTTATTTTATTGTGGAGGCTTTTCTTTATCTCTAAATTTTCAAACATAGATAATTTCCTACTTTTAGATATATTAGTGTGTAAAATTTTTGTATTTTTGACGTCTATATTGTGTTTATACAAAGTACAATGTTCTGAAATTCCAGTATGCAGATTATTTTTATTAATACTATTTAGATGTTCTTTTATCCTAGTTGAAAAAGCTCTGCCAGTTTGTCCAATATAAATTGCGTCACATGAGTCACAAGCTAATTGATAGACACCACTTTTTTCCAAAGGAGTTGTTTTCGTTTTATTATTGACTAATATAGTTCTTAAAGTAAATTTATTATTTTCAACAACAGTTAAACCTAAATTTTGTAATTTGTGTTTATACTTATGACTAACAAATTTTACAAAATATAAAGAAACAAAATTCTTATTAGAGTTAATACTAAAAGCGTCATGATATGATGATTTTCTAACTAATTTTTGTTTTTTTGTGAAAATTAATTTGTCAACCAAAGTATCGTTATACCCGTTATTTCTGGCAATATTTTTTATAACATTTAATTCTGTATTGTAATCATTTGCTGATAAGGGTAGTTGTATTAGTCTATTAATTAAACTATGAAAGGGTGGTTTGACTTCGCGGGAATAATTGTGTCAGTAAACGTTGGTTTTCTAATAATATTATAACTTAGTTTTTTATCCCTTTTTTAATTGCAATTGAAGCTAATAAGTGTTGAAATGACTTAATATTCATATTGAATTGAATCAAAACAATGTTTCAAAAGATATTTCTATTGTATTGTTTCACTAAACATTGACTTCATTAGGTGATGAGTTAATGTATAAACTAAATAAATTATCACCTGTTCAACACAGTTCTACATTTTTTACACATTCTTTCATTTTTACATATAGTGTATATATATATATATATATATATATATATATACATATATGTATATAAACAACTCTGAAACACCTGAAATTACTTCTATATACCTGTTAAAAACAGATTCCTAAATTGATTACTAACATAGTTTTTTCATTCAAAATGATATGTATATATATATATATATCATTTAGAGCGCTGTTTGCTGAAATTCGCACCTCAAATCTTTCTCAATAAATAATACGATTATATTACACGGGATGGCCTGTACATCATCAAAACGCTCTTCTTTTCATCCCACTTTGAGCTATGAAAACACGAATGAGCCCTTCGGGAACAATTGTTGGATATCGGGTGACAGTAATCGTTTTCTTTTTAACAAAAAAAAAATAACTTCTTTTTATAGAGTGTTATATTTTTTATGGTTGACTGTGAGCTTAACAAAAATTTAAAGTATTATTTATTTATTATGTTATGTTATGCCAAGGGTAGTAGAACAAATGCTTGATAATAACTAAATATAAAAAAATAATTCTGGGTAAAATGAAAAATATGATCAATATTAAGTATTATTCTTCTCTTGATAAAGACCGCCCGGTCGAAACATATGTTGAGTTTTTCGAAATATATTCGTTGAAACATTCATTTGTCTTTTATTCTTATCTTTAAATAATAAGTAATTTTATTTTTATTTTATTATCATTATTAATGCCGAAAATTAAGAACAAAATTTTGTTTCATCAAGACAACGCACCGTGTCACAAGTCAATCAAAACAATGGAAAAACTGGCAAAATATGAATTGAATTTCGAATTGCTCCCACATCCACCGTATTCTCCAGATTTGGAGGATTTACTATCAGTGACTACTGGCTGTTCGCAGACCTCAAACAAACGCCCGCCGGCAAGAAATTTCGCTCGAATGAAAGGTTATCTAATTTGAAGCAAAAGATAAATTGTGCTACAAAAGTAGTATTGAAATGTTAGAGCGCTGCTGGATTCATTGTGTTGCTCTTGATGGAGATTACGTTGATAAATAAAGCCAATTTTGAACAAAAAAAAACGTTTTTTTTTTGTTAGGCCCAGGACTTTTCAGCCCATGTGTTATTTGTAAGCCCAAGGCGCGCGTAGTCAACCTGATTATTGGTTTAAAAAAACTATTCATCGTAAAAAAAGTGCCGAGTACTCATTTTGTAGGTAATTTTATGAACTTTAAAACGGTATCTCTGCACTATGTGAAAAACCATTTGGATTACTAAATCGACCGATATCACGATTAATATATTTTCTTCGATATAAAATGGTAAAACGACAATAATTGCCTGTAATCTGTAATTTATAAGAAAATAATTCAAACGACTAATTTTCTTTTAATCTTTATTAATGCTAATAAACCTCAGTTGGCAGAAAAGGCGGTAAAATGGAAAGTAATTTTAATTCCTTATACTTGAAAGCTCAACTTTGTAAAAGTTAAACTGCATGAATAAAGATGACAAAGTTTCTACTAGAAGAAGTATCTTGCTCGCTAATCTAAAGTTGCGAGATTTAAAGTGGGAACTAGAATTTGCCTCATCAACAAACATAAAATTTTAATGTGTTGATATTGGCAATCCTGCGTCCCTATTTATGGAATCGAGATCTAATTAAAACGACAACACCACACACAAACAAGCACATTCATAAAACAAAACTACATACCAATACGAAGATATAAGTCAGAAACAATATTTATTCTTGGCATATGCATTTCATTCATGGAATAAGTTTTCAGTACCAACATACTGAATTAATTATGACATAGTCTCATCAGCGCTGGTCTCACACTTACTCTAGCAACTGGATCAATAACATGATGTACTATTTGTTCCCAGAACCAAAATAAGATAAAAACATAGAAGTGACAAAAAGTATACGATGTTGGTTAGAATTTATTTAAAATTATTAGATATTAATAAAGAACATTTAGTTCTTAAAGATCAGTAGATGCCGATAGTCTGTATTTTCCATAGAAAACAACATCTCTAAAGTCTATGAGTAGTTTCAGTTTATTACAATGATAGCAAATATTATTTTGTCTAAAAAAATACCAGTGATTTCAGTGGACTTATAATTAAAAAATTTTTCTTAGAATATAATTAGCAATTCTTGTTATGGAATTTATTTACAGATATTGACGAGATTGACAGGGTTGGAATATTTTGGATCGAGGATTCGAGTTAATAAGGTCTAGCTTTAGAAAAAAATTAGGAAATCATGTTTACGTGCAGTTTTTATAGAAGAGTGCAGCTCGGTCAACCCGATTTTTATCCTACGATCTAATAATAGTAAATTAACATGGTATGGTTTTATTGGGCCGAGAATTTGATTTAAAATGCTTATGCTTCTGGGAAAAATCATTCATGCACCTTTAATACAAAAAAATGGGTCAATTTACAGGTAATTTGACAACGGTCAGCGCTAAAATATGCACCCCAACATACACCCTCCGTTTTAACGGTGTATAAATTATGCCAGTAATGCTCGGTCAACCTGATATTTTGTTTTTAATTGTGAGACCCATAAAATGTTTTTAAAACAAATGCATTTAATAGAGTGGAAGAAATATATCCAATTTAAACAGTTAGCTGACAGCTTAATAAATGACTATATTCCTGTGACTAAATATTAATTACTGGTAAAGTTAATTTCGGTGTAATATTAGTCAATTATTAATTTTAATTGGAGTGGATTTATCTGCTTTATGGTATGCTTTGAAATTTACTATTACTTATGTACACCAGCAAATATCAAAAAGGGGGTTGAATGCTTTTAGCTAACCCCTCACTATCCCATCATACTTGAAGAGGTGTCTTAACATCCGTTCTCTCTTATTAACTTCCGTTGCGCCCTTTATTCACCGTCCACGATATTTTCACTTCTTTCTTATAACATCGCATCTCAAACGCTTGGAATTTTTTTTATAAATTCACACTTTTAATAATATCTTCTGAATTTCCCAATTAATCGTGCGTGACCAAATTGAAGGAGCTCCTTTGATTTGGTCGCTGATTTATCGGGACTGCTTATGGCGTGCTAATAAGATCAAAATCGCGATCAACGTCAAGTTTCAATAAATTACTGACCAAGAACTTATATCGTTCTTATGAATTTGTTTTACATTTAACTATCACGTAATATAAGCTGCGTCGTCGATTCAGTTGGAGAAGTAGATACATTAGTTAGGCCCTTGTCTAATATATTAAGTATATCAGTTAGTAGCAGATACCAGTAGATGGCGATACGCTGCCATAAGTGTAATCAATACATTTTTTAGAAAATTAAACACAACGGCAGATTCAATTGAGTTATTGAACCTTCTCAAAGGAAAAACTTATTTACATATTATAAGCAGTCCCTTATGGTACTAATTCTGTCTAGTACAAATTCAGGTTAAACTGATCTTATTTGATTTAATGTAATTTTAAAGGGTAAGTTAACGTTATTCAAGAATACGAGGATGGATCAAATATAAACGAGCCTTTATTCATAAAACAATTATTTTGAAAAGTTTCACGAAAACACAAATTTCTCTATTTTTCGACATATTTATTTGTTTATACATTTTTCCCAACACATTGATAGTCCCAAAAAACTTTGGCTGCAGACAGACGTTCTTTCGGCTTCACTGGGTTTGTTTCATCTTTGCGCCGCCACTCCATGCTTCTTCGTTTTGATGTTGGAGTGCAATGATGTGCCTACGGCTCATCGCAGGTTACAATTTTGTGCAACAAAGGTTCACCTTCCTCTTTAAATCGAGCGAGGAGGTACATATAACTACACTACAAGAAATTTTGAAATTTACCCAACAACTTTGGAACCCAACGAGCTAAAATTTTTCGGAATCCCAAATTTTTCGTTATGATTGTGTGGACACTCCCATAGCTGATGCCGAGTTCACCAGATATCTGAAGCACAGTGGCGTAGCGTGGCGGTTCCCTTCAATAAGCTTTCTAACGCGTGCAATGTTAACCGGCGAAATGCTGGTGCGCGGACGACGAGGATTTTTGACACGATTACGGCCATAGCTAAATTCTTTGCACCAAACTTTTACACGTGGCCACGAATGCGTTTCATTTCCGAATTGTGGTTGCAATCTGCGCAAAATTTAAGCTGGTTTCACGTTTTCACCTGTAAGAAACTTAATAATAATTCGTTGTGCAACGCTGCTGTGTACCTCTTTCTCACTCATTGTGATAGCTATTAGCCAAGCGAACGTAACAATACGACACGTCGTTTCCGTGCCACCTAATATCCCCACTTCAAGTTCCTAACGCCTGAATGCGCCTTGAACAACCATCCGGCGCGTAATTTAAAAAGGCTAGTTTATATTTGATCTACCCTCGTAACTTATCCTAATAATTTAACTCATAGATATGAAGACTGGATAGCGTACGTCGAATATAAAAGCGTTTTACATATAAAAATAAAATAGGTTACAAGGACAAGGTGACCGTCTATGAAATAGTATAGATGAAAATGATACTCACTTTGTAGACTGGTTGGAAGTTTCTCCCGGTTCTATGTTGGTTTATCACTATAGAGTCATCTCCTGCAACAATGAATCGTCGTTAATTAATTAGGGCAACTTCAAAATGTTACCAGAGGCATGGTTGTTTCTATCGTTTCTCGATCAAAAGCTGATGGAGACACGTAAACCATCAAAAACGCAATTAAAATTTCATTAAGCAATTAGCCTAATTCGATGGTAAACGAATAGGAATTCCCCTCAAACTTCCTGGATCAGATTTAATTTAAACTTTCAGATAGTAATTAAGTGGTTATCCGGATTCTATGGCAACTTTTAAAGCGATAAAAGTCTATTAACCGTCATATTACGTAAAGCATAACATTTCAAAAATAATGTGCATTGTTTTATTTACGTACAGTGTTTTGCCTTCGGATTCGTCTGCCTTGATATGAAAGTGTTATTATGATCAATTATATGATTATAACCCAAAATTCCACGTAAACCGTTTAGTAACCCAGGTAGAGATTTAATTAATCTAAATTTAGAAGCATATTAGGTAAACATATACAGTGGCCGGCACCTAAGGAGATTCAGCGACATTCAGATTGACAGGTAACTAGGCGGAGACTTTTAGTATAGCAGTAAATGAAAGAGCCAATAAGAAAATATGTATCACTGAGATAAAAACTACTGAACACGGAACACAAGTGAATTCATTCAACTGATTAACTTACCCTAACAATCCCTTCTCTACTCTGATAATTTGTATCAATTTGCCACTACGCTGCTGAACCTTGCTGAGAAGTTATCTTTATGCCTACCGGTCGATTAGGGGCTAAGCTTTGCTAGTGCGCATCCGATGATTTATGGCTGTTGAATCTCCTTAGGTGCCGGGCACTGTAGTTACATATAGGTACATATAATTACTAGTTCGTACTAGTGACTACAATTATGTGACGAAACAGCAAAGGGTAAATGTTCAATACCAAACAAGAAAGAATTGATCACATACCTCCTAAATCTATGATTCGATATAACCTTACTGTGGAGTCGGATGTGGGGTTCAATTTTTATTCGATAATGACCTAGAAAGATCCGAGTTTGCAAGAGGGCCGCTAACTGATTTAATTAGATTGTCTTTATTCTTGTGTAAGCGTCTAGAAGGAAACGACAATCAACGCTTCTAATTAAATTTAAAGAAAATAGGGTTTATTTCATGGCGACTACTCAAGATGTGAGAAGCTACACTACAGTTTTCTTTTCTATTATATATAAGATGAATTCAATGTTTATTAAATAGTAATAATTGTCTCACGGCTCTGACCTATATACTGTTTAAATTAGACAGAAACTATGTCGATACGCGAATTAAATTTATAGCATTTCAAGCAATAGTTTCTCGGAAATTTCAAATTTGTTACGAACTCGTGTTTATTTTATTTTACATTGTATTCATTTCTTTTGTTAAACGTAAGTATTTTTTATTATTATTTTATTGTTATATTCTTTCTCCAATTTTAAGTTTTAGTGCAAACAACTATTTATTATATTTATTTCCTTTAAGCGTAAACTGGCATTCAATAATTTCAAAATCATTTCATTTTATTATCATACTGTTATGTTCATCGTCAAACTTTCATTGTATTGTCACGTTTAAGGTATTAGTAAAATTACCAAATTAACCAGGGTGTTTACCTGATGGAGTGCAATGACTTGTGGGGTTGTTACTACGGTCGTTTTGCCATACTGTGCCCTTTGGCTAGCAACAGCTATTGTCAACCCCCACTTCATTATAGTTTATTTAAGCTGAAAACCAGAGATTAAATGCCAGATTCTTAAGAGCATTCTTAAAGCCATTTAGAAAGTAAAAGAGCTTACTTTCTTCGATATGTGTTAAGTTAGTTACGTTGTTATAAATTTAAATAGTGTAAGTGTTGTTATTAAATATTTAAAACTAAACTTCATCGTTTCTTTCGTCAACTAGTTAATTAGATTACTCGCAATTAATTTTGGCGTATAACAGTGGGAATTTAATAAAGACATCTTTCAATAAAAATATTTTCTCATAGGTCAAAACAAGATTGGATCCATAAACTTTTTATGAGGAATTTTGAGATATTTACGAACAAACTTATTTAAGGACATATGAAGAATTAATCACTTTTTAGAGAGCAGTTGTTTTAATAATGAATATACCATATCTGTACTACAATTATTGCTATTTGTTTAATTATTGAACGTTCGTTGCGACTTCGAAACTTCTTTATTTTTATCAGCACGCCATATACCTCGTTAAAAATTAATAAACCCGCAATTAGTGACAAATAACCACAGAGATGGCGTTCACTACACCGTCTATGGTCATTCATAAATTCATTAATCACCCACAATTTCAACAAATTTTGTATATAGGCCCAGATGTGGATACCACAATTCCTTAAATGGACTTTATTAACGTCAGCACAAATAAATAAATTAATTGAAGTCTCCTTGCATGTAATTTACAGAGGCAACATCCTACACATACTACAACGTTGTGATCGAATACAGACAGAGATGCACCCTCTCTAACGCAGCTTGATTTCAGTTGTTTACCATTGGCGATAGAAGCATGAGTTTGTGTGAAGAGGTAGAGAGAGATAGATTCGGCTAGGGAAGAAAAAGACAATCAAATTGCATTAGAGAAAGAAAGGATGTAGGCGGCACACTTCCATACTCTCTCTGTACTTGACCGCGCTGTTGTAGTATCCGTAGGATGTCGCCTCCATGATACACATGTTCTAACAAACAAACTTTTTTTTGTGTTTCATTCCCACCAGCTACTCGTGCTGGTGTGTGGGCAGTCCTTCCGACTTATACTGTAGTGCAAAGTAGGGTCCTCTTCGGCCTCCTTGCAGGAATCGTGGGAATGGGTGGGTGGTGGTGGTGAAAGATTATATGTGGAATATTACTGCTCCAGAATTTGCCTAAGTGATCCAAGGAAACCGCAGAAAACTTGGACCAGAGCAGCCGGACCCGAGTTCGAACCGGTGACCTCCCGAATGCTAAGCAACAGGGAAGCATACACAAATGTTTTATTAACATTATTTCATTGGTTTGTACTACGAATTTCTGGTCGTTGTTCTCGACACACATACACCTTAACAATTTCTTAGTGAATTCTCAAAATGAATAGATCCACGTGGCTATGTCATTAAGAATGAAATGTGTCAGCGATTTCGTGCTTGCTTAAATATATAATAAATGCCGTCGCATCCTGTAGCGTTGGTAAGCATTTTCTTTCTTTCCCATTTCTCAGAGTTAAAACGCGAAAGCAATATTCGCCTTTCATAATCGACAATTCAAACATAATGTGCTGGGTTTTCTTTTGTGTTGTAATCTACCAGGATCGTGACTTGAAAGGGCTATTACACGTAGGCTTTCGGAGGTAACACGTGGGCACTAGCAGATTGAAATCCATAGCGTCGGCCAACACGGAAAATTTCTCCAAACGAGCCCGCGAAAATATCGTGACCTCCACTAATTCATCCATTATAAACGCTGATAAAGAAATTCCTGCACAGCCAAGGTTCGTGCAACATTTCCGGTCGGATTATTATCACTATTATCGGCGAAAGCTTTAGCTGTTTGAAATTATTACGACCAAATCATCTTCAGACAGATCTTTTAAAAACCACAATTATTATAGGTGGTGTCAAAATGTTCAATATACTGTATACTCTCAGGTTTTAAGGGGCCCAATGATAAAAAAAAAATTAGATTGGTTCAGTTTTAAAACAAAATTACTGTCGAACTTTCATAAATTGTGCAGGTAAATTGTGATCCTTTGTCATAATTCTACTTATTAAAAAACAAAATAATCTTATATTATCTACATCTATATCTTTATATAGAGAAGTAAATTTTGTTTGTTTGTTTGTATGTAGGGGGTAATCCCTTCAATTACAGAATCGACTTTTAAAATTGTTTGATTAACTACGCTATCGTTGATTAATATATTATATTTTGATAAAAATAAGTTTTCAGTTCCAAATCTCATGATCTGTAAATCAAATGCATGATTGAGGCTAGGGATCGCTAATTGATAATGAAAGGGTACTTTACAAACAAACCAATAAATATATTCTGTTTATCTGTGAGTTTTTACCAATTCTATTTAGATCATTCAAGCAATTAATTGTAGGGATTGCGATTTCAAGCTTATTACGTATTTGTAGCATACTATGAGTAATTTCAATAGATTGCCGATCAAAAAGATGTTGCCCCACTCGAGCAAGATGAGTAACTGTCAGTATATCGCCATCTATAGGTATTTACTGTTAAAGTACGTCGTAGATTCAGCCTGGCAAGTAAGGCTTTGAAATACTACAGTTGGCAGCAAATATTTATTGATGTGAATATTTCTTCCAATAACTACAACTTTTAGAATAATATGAAATATGTATTTCAAATTGTAGCAATGATATCAAGCAAAAACGTTGGACAAACCTTAAAGAACTAAAAACAATAATTAATAGAAAATATTATTTTTCGAGACTTCCTATCGTTTTCACGTAATCTTTAGATTAAGAAACATATTCGAAGATAATTGACGAAAGAAGGGTCTCGAAATTTTGATTGCTGTGGGGCGGGCCTTGACAAGGTTCGTCCGAAATTGATTTTATTTGCTGATCCTAGTCATTCGAAAATCAGATTTCAAATATCTTCTTTTTATTGGCCCGTTAATCATCAACCTTATTATTTATTAATGTACTGCGATCTATTATAATAATAAATAATCTAATAAATGCAATAAAATTCGACAAAAACTGTTAAAGACCAAACTAACCTTAAGCGCCATCATTAAAATTCATTACTTTTTCATAGGTAAAATCATTCTCTAAAAAAATTTTTACAATTTCATAATTTAAATCTAACAAATAAACATACATTAGTACATACTTTTTTGAACAGATTATCTGAACCTAGCTTTGAATCGTCTCCTAAAAGCTGGAGTATTTTGTATTCATTCTTAAACTTTCAACGCTGTGATTAAGCATGTTTAATAGTAAACAAATACAAAAACAAATATATTCAACAAAGCTCGACAATTGTTTCGACTAACCAGCCATTATCAGGAGTATAACTATACTAACTCCAAATACGTAAATTGCAATTTATATACTACTATCTCCAAACATACTACAAGTTCAAAAAAACGATGGTATTTAGGAAACATAATTCTTTTTGTTTATTTACAATGTTTTACTTTTCGATCAAAATTTCTAAAAATTCCAAAAGAATTAACTTTCTGTTTCTTTTGTTCACAATGTAACAATTTTAAATTGTTATTGTTAATGTTTGTAAGCAGTGTTCTGTTATGCCCGTAGCATATTTTTAGTGTTGTATACTGGCTAGGTGTTCTCTAAAACGAATTTCTAAAGAACGACCGATTTGTCCTACATAGATTGCACTGGTTTGTTTGTTATCCGATTTTTTACTCGTTGTTAATTATCACGGTACCTAAAAAAATTTTTGTAATTAGAGTTTTTAATGTAGTTAATCGCAGAAAAATACTATCGTAGTTGGTTATGTTATCAGACAAAAAAACACGTTTCGATTTATTTTGCGTGTTTGTCAATTATATTCAAACAAAAACCATTGCTTTAGCCATATGTTTTATAGTATTTAATTCTGAAACAAAGTCCTGTTTTTTAAGAGGAATGTTAACTAGCCTGTGTAAAGCTTTGTTGATGTTCTTTGTGTTTTTGTACTATTTTTACTTCTTTAGTATTTCTTCACGTATGTCACAAGTTTTGTTGTTAAGTATTTGCTGTATTATCAATACCCACATTATATTTTATATATAACCCTTGCATATTGACATTTAAACACGATTCATGCGTCAAAAGATTGATGATTTTTAATTGAAAATTCTGATTAAACGACAACAACCTGGATATCGAATGTAAGGCACTTAGTTAGTTTAATTCTTATGTTAGATGTTTTAACCATCAGCTAATTCCAGAATGTCCCATCATCACCTATATCAGAAGCACAAATTTCTTTGTACACCTACCTACGCTAGCAACATAGATATGTAGCATATTATTTCCAGTGATTGAAACGCCACCAAACAGTCAACATACTCATTTGAAGTTGCAACACACAATTCACAATGTAACTTGTCGCCGAAATACAATCCGTCTAGACATTAGCACCGCTGCTTTCAGAAATGCGTTGGCGGAATTGAAAATACGGGTTTATTTGAATTGGCTGGGACATATACATCTAAAAAAATACATACGCTGGAATTGAGAACATCCTCCTTTTCTGAAGTCGGTTAAAAAGGAAAAAGGTAAATGTTTGTGTTCATCGTTGGATGAATAAAGTGATATGATTGTAAGTAGGTTTTCGAAAATCACGTGACATTTATTGGGGCAAAACAGTGTGGGCATAAAAAAAATAAAAACAGCTAAAGAGAAATGCTTTAACCTTATCAGTTCAAGTTTTATTTATGAAGGGAAACTTTTTGCGACATGAGTTTGCCCTACAACTTTCAACCGTCAATTTTTTTACAGAATCCTCCGAGAGAAACGGGAGAACTTTATAATTATTTTTGTTAGGCAGGTATATAAATTATTAAAAAAGACAGCCGAATTTACAAATTAATTTTTTAAACTTTTACATTGAAATACAATTCGTCATCATCATATTTACTGTTCAAATTTAGCACATTTTTCCGTTTCAGAAAATTTTAATATTCCGATAGAGAGTTAGCGAGTATGTATATGTATTATAATGCAAACCTTCCTGACAGAAGTAACATGCGCGTTAAATGGTAAAGAGTTTCGGTATAAGTATATAGTTTTTATTGCATTAGTGGCATTTCAAAAGTAATGCCCGCCAAACGTCTTGAAACGATTTTTCGTACACCTTCTTGGAATAGTTTTCTATGAAATAGTCGAACCTGCAGTATTTCTGTCCGTCTTAGAAATCAAAAAGTAAGGGCTAAACATCATCTCAGCATGGGATACGGCTTTGGACCAACAGAAGAAGCATCGTATTATAGACAGTATGTCGCCATCTACTAATGGTTACTGCTAATTGTAGATTGTTTGACAACGCCTTACGATGATAGCTACTTGACAAATAACTTCATTCCCACCAGCTACTCGTGCTGGTGGGCGGACTGTCTCTCCGACCTACACTGTAGTGCAAAGCCGGAGGGTAGGGCGTAAGGCCCTCTTCAGTCTCCTTGCAGAAATCGTGGGAATGGGTGGGTGGTGTGGTTAGGGAGAGAAAGATGAGACGGACAAAATGAAGACAGAAGAGAAGTGAAAGATTATCTGTGGAATATTACTGTCACAGCATTTGCCTAAATGATCCAAAGAAACCACAGAAAACATAGACCAGAGCAGCCCGATACAGGTTTGAACCAGTGACCTCCCGAATGCTAAGCAGTGATTTAAAGCGCTAGACCACGCCGCTGTCAAATTGAATTCACGACACGACTTATTTTACGTGATAGGCATGCAAACTAATTTAATAAAGAACGACTAGTTTTTAGTCAAAAATTTGTCGAACAACTTCGTTTTGATGAGTAATTTGTCGATAATACTTATGGTGTGCTGATTACGTTCATTATAGCTATCCACATTTAGTAATTTGAAGAAACATAACGTTCTTTGTTAATTTGGTTTCCGTGCCTATCACGTAATAAATATATGTGGATTCAGTTTATCAAGTAAGGCCTTGCCAAACATACAAAATTTCGCAGCTAGCAGTAAATATCAATTATTGGTGACATGCTGCCTGTAATACGACATCAAATCGTCTTGCTTTTACAGAATAACTTCAGGTTCGTCAATAATTTTTCCATGCTATCTACAGTATGTTGATGAAATCGAACATGATCGAAATCGTGATCCACATTTGCTAATTTCGATAAATTTTTGATCAAAAACGAAAAAGTAGGATACAGATAACGCTGTCTACACTTATTTTTAGTATCTTAAATATAAATGTATTTTCAAAAGCACTTTTGTGCTTCTAAACACTAAAAGAAAGCACGTGCTTACATTTCCTCTATTACCTTGAGTTGGCAACCTTTGGTATTATAACACTGATACGATTCTTTACTAATGTAACTGTCTGATCTATGATAGTCTTCGCGATACCTTGGAACATAATAGTGTTGTGACGGACGAGGCGTTTTGGGTGGAACTGACCCGCGCCGATTACAAAAATGCCGCGTTCTAGAAAAATCGAGACAACTACTAGATCATTCTATTTGGTTCGAGAATAACCTGGCAACGTCCATCAAACTATATAAGCGACAGCGATAGACGATTTCGAACAGTTGACGGATAATAGTTAACAGATGACGTAGAACAGGAGTTGACAGAAAGAGAAGTTATCGACGAAAAGTGTTTACGAGAGTTTTAGAACCGATGTTGTATGAAATAGTTAAGTTTTGTTGAGAGAGTTTAATAAACGAGTTTAGAGCAAAAACATAACAATATTCAAGTATGTTTCAATGTGATGCAATAAATATTATTTATTTATATAATGTTTAAGTCCGAAGGTAGAAAGTTCGTTGGAGAGAGGAAAGTTTCAAGGTAAACATTAGCCAGCATTACGTATTACAAGTCCAAATTGGTGATTAAGAGACTCCGTGTACGTTGAACTGGTTGCCAAGTGAGAAATAAGCACCTGTGTTTATTAACCGCTCAATTGCCTGCTACAATGGCACTGAAACTAGCTTGAGCTATTATCGTTACCTGTTATTGTGGCCATTCGGATGTCTAAGAGTTTTCACGGTGCTTTTCAGAAGCGACACGAGAAGTTTAACTCCGCTTTTGAACGAGTTCCAAAACTTCGGACCATTAACTTATCGAACTTGTAACAACGATATTCTTGCATCCAAACCTTTTAGACATTTAGTAGATTTAGAACCAAAATTTCGAAGGGGTATCATGACGTTGAGGAAACATTAAAATGAAGTTAGACTAATACTGAATTATTGATATAATAAAAACATTATGACAAACAAGGTTAATATTTATATATATGAAATCAACAGGAATAACTACTCCGAGGGCTCTTAGACGAAGATATAACATATTCAAAAAAGAAAGAAGGCACTAAAATCCTTTGTCGTCTAAATTTTAAGGAACACAGATCCCACAATTCGAACGCGTCCTATATAATAGGCACAGCGTATGGAAAGCCATATCCCACGACCGCTTTCGACCTATCGGGTTTCATCATTTATTATATAGCTTGTAAAAGTCTTTCTGCCAGCGTCCACCTGATGAGACCCGATAGGTCGAAATCGGTCGTGGGATGTGGCTTTCCGTACGCTGTGCCTACTGTATAGGACGCGTTCGAAATGTGGGATCTGTGATTCTTAAAATTTAGACGAAAATGGATTTTAATGCCTTCTTTCTTTTTTGAAAAGGTTAATATTATTATATTTTCTAAAATAATTTTTATATTTCGATACTCAATGTGAAAATTACATCAAAAAGTAACAAATTTTGTGGTAGACAAAATGTTAGATTTTTTAAAGTAAATTTTTAATAATTAGACTATATTCTTTATTAATTTTTATTAGCAATTCCGAAATATTTTTAGGAAAATTTTAAAAGCAATGACTTGAAATATAACCAGTGGGATCTTTTTTGAGGGCTTGCTACAAGACGCTAAAAAATATATTTATCTAAATTTTAGGATCACTTTTCCAGATCATTCCCCTTTTACTGAATCTATAGAAACTCAAATTAATATTATAGTAGTTTTTGAGTTCATAAAATATCTAAATATAAGACTCTAAGAAATATATGTACAGATCAAAAATTTTAACAGAATTCATTCAGATTATTACAATTACGGGAGTAATTGTTTCCTGTGTATCTTTTGTCGCTGAATTGGAATCTGGCCATAGAATTGCCTTTACACACTAATATTTTGAAATATATTAACCCCAAAATCCAAGTAATGCAAATTTAGCTTGATTAGGATACTTCACATTTTAATCTACTAATATAATTCTGGAGCTAGATTTGAATTGTCATCGAAAAATACAAAAAGTAATTGGCCCCTTCGATTTTTTCTTTTCAATGCGAAATAGTAAGAATGCCCATTCTTGAGAGCACTATTATAGAGAGTTCAAGAAAAAGACAATCATTTTCGATCTAGTCGAACTTGAATCTAGTTCAAGCCATTTAAAATTCCTTAATCTCAAAACTAAAGAAGCTAAATTTGTATCATTTCGACTTTAAACGAATCCTGAGAATAAATTCTAATTCAGCGATAAAGGATACTTCAAAAATGACTATTCTCTTGATTAAATTCTGACGTTTGGATGATGAAGTCATTGTAAAACATGATAATAATAGCAATATTCAATAAAACGCTCAGTTATGTTTTTACAAACTCTTAAGTTAATTTTAAAACAACCCAACCAAGGTCGTATCCAGAACTTTTGCCTTGGGTGGGGTGGAAAGCACATTTTGAAGAAGCGCGACGAACTGTTCGTCGAAAGAGTTTTGGGAATCCGCTTCTTCTTCGTGTATCTTAGCCAACTGACTGTAATGTGTGGTATTTATAGCTGGTGCGGCGCTTTGTGCTTAACGAGCATAGGTACCAGTTTTTTACAGTTCAATAAATCTCAAAATTAATATTATGAAGAAACGTTCTATTACACTAGACGTCTTTCTCATTAAGCGTAAGAGAAAAAAAGCAAACCCTGTATGTAGCACCGAAGAAGAAAATAAAAATAAAATTGAAAGTTCAGCTTCATCCAACGCCAGCAAGAATATTACTAACATTAGAGTCATTACAATTGGATTTAACGAACCAGACCCACCATGGCACAAGATCGTATGATTGAACTAGGGCTCGTTCATGCTCATAGAAATATAGATATATCAGTCGATAGTATCATCGATCGACTTGCCGCTAAACAATTAAAAATTATATTTTATTTCAATAAAATATGAACGCTTTTGAAAATGTTGTTCTCATTCTGGGGGAGGGGGTAGTTACCCTCATCATCCCCCTTCAATACGCACTTGAACCCAACATTGTTACCGGCGAAGACTATTATCAAGAATAAACAAAATAACGTTACCGTCTACTCTTGTTAGGTAATAATGATAATTGTTGAGTTGTTTTATAATTTGTAACGAGCCTGTATGTGTACAAGGGCGGCGGCGAGTTCCGGAAACAGATAAGACGGGTTCCTCGAATACGGTCGTCGGCCGGCGCTTTGATAGCAATAAATAAACAACAACATAATAGGAGTTCGAGAAAATACCAGAAGGTCGTTCCTGATTACTCCAGAACCTTCGATACCTCTATAAATACGATGTTGTCGACGGTCAGTTAACAGTTTACAGTGGACAGTTTACGGTTGATAGTAGAATGGTAATATAAATACGATATACCGGGTGATATAAATAGCGCATTTACCTTGTCATATAAATAAGTGGTAATACAAATACGATATACCGAGTGATATAAATAACACATTTTCCTTGTCATATAAATAAGTTGTTGCATTAGTGTTTAAGTGTTTTAAGTAGCGTGTAAGTGTTAAATAAATTATTGGAAATAAATATTCGTTAAATAAATAAGTCGAACTAGAAAATTCGTTACAAATTAATATACATATGTTTTAAAACATAGGCAAGCATTTTATTGAATATTGTTATTATTCTCTTAATTGTGTCCAGCTTCTTTTCACGGACTATTGGTCACAAAAAGATAAAAATTGCACTTAATTATTTCTGAGGCCAGATTCAGATTCAATGTTTCAAACTACCTGAAAAATGGCATCTCTGGTCTTCGTGTTCTGATCCACGTTAATCTTATTATTGTTATTTTCAGCCAGACATTCGAACAGTCCCAAAAATCCCAAATTTCAATATTGAAACTTAAACGAAACAGTTAATAACGTAGAACAAGAAGTGTTCTTTAAAATAATTTATGATAGAAGCCACAACAGGTTTCTCTACAGAATAATATTTTAGCTGAACAGTATCAATCAATATTCAATTTAGCTTGCTGCTTTGATTAATTGGATAATAAATGTCTATATTTATAAAAACGTGATGAAACAATCAATAATAATTAGGAACAATCAGTTTTGGCGAGGAATCTCTCAGTGTGTTTATTTGCGTTTAAACGTGACATAATTGTTCATGGTGAGATAAAATGAGATATCGTCTGTCTTTGCTTTAGCGTTCTATATTCTAATTTCTAATTTATTGGCCGTTCACCTTCCCTTGATAATTTACGTGAGCTGACACAAATCCACTTTTAAGTATGTCAAATTGTGGATGGATGTCACTCATTTGTTATCTAGCAATGGCCGTGGTGTCCGCCAGTTTTACGTAAATTAACGGTCCCGGCGGTTATTAACGAATTGTTTCGCCCGAATGACCAAATGCAAAGAACGGTTTTGAAAACATTGCGTTAATCATCTAGTACATGCCGAAATCGCTATATCTACTGTGAAATTATCAAAAATCGAGACAAAAGATAATTCCTTCACTCGAAAAATGTATTTGCAGCTACAATCAACTAACATGTTGGGATTTTGTCTCGTGGTATCTCCAATGATAGTCGAACTTTCAAGTTTAATAAATCCGTATACTAAAAAGTACCTGTTGGGTCGAAGTTTACATTACTATTTATGTCTCAGATAGAATTTGTAAATAAAGAAACAGTTACATAACTTTTGATTAATAACAATGAAATTGTTTATAGAGTTTGACAATGAAAAATTTGTTCTGAAAATGACAAAATGAACATCTTGAAATATGGCATTTGCGACGACAATTTTTCTTCTCAAAAATATACCTTTTCTATGCAAACGAAATACATACCTTTTTGTTCCTTCAATAGGACTAGTTTTGACAAGCAAAATCCACCTTACAATTCTCGTCGATTTACAATATTTCTACAACAATTTGCAGATATAATCTCGAGCACTTTTCGTCTTCGAGGTTAAGCATTAGTAGAAAATAATTCTTTTTCTGCCAATTCTATTTACATTTTTAATTCCGGCGTTTTCATTTTTACCATCTTGTTTGATTCTGGACAAATTCCAAACTCGACAATTTTTGATTTATCTCAACATAACAAAACCATAATTTTTGAAAATGCCTCATGGTTTTCTGCAGGTATAAACTACAAACCGTTTTAGTTTTAGTCTGTAATTGGTAAATCTACCTGTCTGTTTGTATGTAATGCCCTCATTATACCAAATTAAGATTACATTTGGCAACTATTTGATAATACAAAAACCAAAATCTTCAGATCCTTGGATAAAATGTTTTTTTTGGTTCTTTTCATATAAACTAAAAAGCCTACTGAAGCATTTCTACATAGTTCTCCAAAAATTCAATAATAAATACTTTAGGAGCCATTGTCATTAACCCTTAAGTCAATGTCGTATAGCGTCCCTAACCCTATAACTGTCGATGGAAATGTCCAACTGCTATCTCAAATAAAACTATTAAAAATAGGGCTCGATGGTGATAAAAGGGTATAAAAACATCTAAAAACCACACAATAACTCAAAATATTAAACTCAACCAATTGAAATTTGATAACCCTTTAACCTAAACGTTTTAAATCTCATAACATAAACCATATATACCCTTCTATGTCGATGACATAATTTTTTTAAACCTTATAACTTGGTACGTAAATAAATTACCAGGATGATATAAACTGTTTTAGCGCGTTGACTAGCTGCATCTTGGTTAATGAAGTTTTAAAATATTGCGCTGTACGGTCATGACCCTGGTATTTATTAAGATTAGATTATGGACTTAAGGGAGTAGTTACGTTCAAGTTAAAAGGTTAAAGGGTTTAAAAAACTTAGTGTACTGAGTTATGGGATATAAGTTCCTTTTTCGTTGGATACTTTGGGTTATTTGGTTTTTCAATATCCGAGGGGTTTGGGAGCGAGCTGCAGAACGAACTGTTTCAAACGGATTCAAAACCTGGGGAGTTGGGGCGCGATCACCCCTATCGTCTCCCTTAGATCCGCTCCTGAACAAAAAAGGACCTACAATCTAGATTTCTACGTAATATGTGCTCCCATTTGTAGGCAAGATAGTTATCCCGCATTATTGTATAGTTTTTCTTAATGCGAAAACTAAAAATATCCTATAATTCGTAAGCTTCAAATGTCGTGTAGCTGGAGATTACGTGTAGGGTAACAATGAGGGAAAACTGTAGGGTAACAACCAAGAGTCGGTAACCTCAATGAGTTTCCGCTTAAATAGTATCGCACGTGAGTTCAACAGTCCAATAATTCGAGTAACTCGGAAGGCTAGTGCAGGCAACCATTCTATTTTTATCGTTTCGGAGGGCACACATATACTATACTGTTCCTCCTTCGCTACCTTCTGCTCGGTATCGAGCCTAATGAACGCTAGCCACGATACCGATTAAATATTTATGCTACATTTGCACAGAAGCGCATAAGCATTTCGCTTAAATTATGCTCTCTTTATCCGACGGAGAGTTCATTTATTTGTAGACATATGCAAGTTGCGCTTTGAACAAACAAAATGTGAATTATAGTCCTTCCGATATGATCGCGGGTGCTTCAAGCGGACCTTCGCATCTAGTAAATTGAAGACATAATTGAACAACATTCGTAAAGCACGAATACCACACAACAAACATAATAAATGATTCTTAAAACAATTACATAAATAAACTTGTTTAACTGTTTTCAATTTTAAAAATTATTGTAAATAAATAAAATGTTGCATTGGTGAATAACATTCTTGAGAGCAAATGGACAGAAAATTGACTCTGTGACTCTTATCCTTTTTCTCTTTCACTAGTAGCCATTTTACTTTATCTAAAACTACCGAAATTAAAACTTAAATAACCTTCGTATGCTAAGTGTTATGAATGACAAGGTACGATTGGTTTTCAAAATGGGGGTGGTTTGATAACACAATTGAGGGTGGTTCTGAACTAGACAATGGTATGAATTCTGGTGATTAGTGACGCTTGTGAAGGTAGACAAATTCGAAGGAAGTGCAGAAACCAAAATTCGCTTGAATTTTGTGATAGTTTGGCAGAGACCATAAACGAAACGCTTCGGGTCCTTCCTGGACTTGTCCTAATAAAGATAAATAAACGTGTTGCCGCTGTCAATCATGTACAAATTTTTTTCGACTTTCTCCCATTAGCTTTATTACGATGTCATCCATAAGGCTATTCTTAAATTGGGTTACAAAGAAACCCTTCTCCAAATCGAAATGAAGAATTTAGATTCTGAAAGAAACTATTTCTTGAACAAACTGACATTAAAAGGAAACTGAATTTTGAGCGGAACGAATTGATGAAAAGAAACTCGAACAGATACTTGGTCATTATTGCAGATTTCCCAACAATTTTTAGCATAACTTAATCCTTTCCCTTTGTTTACATGGACAACTTCACGTCAACGAGATGGCTATGTTTCAAGTATATAACTCCCTAAAATATTAAGTTTCGATTCTGTCTATATATAACAGCGATTTTTGGAAAATTTCGGCATTGAATATTCTTTGTTTTTTTTGTAGCAAACAAGTAGTTTTTGGATACATTTTTAAGATGTCGCTAATCTAATGTAAATTTTCCTATAGAAACCTTCGTTATCAAAATTTTCATTAGGTGTAAGTATCCAAGAAGCATAATTATTAAAATTGTTTCTTGGTGTTTTCAAATTTTAATTAAATGTCTTTAGTAAAATTAATAGCAGATTAGTTTTTTCAAGTTCGAAAATGAAGGAAATAAACAATTTTGAATATACTATGTTCCTTTTTAATTGTACTTTTCCTGTCAACAAACAAATTCCAGAAAAGACTCGAATTCTAGGGACAATGAAGAAATGGTTGTAATAGTTTACTTATGTTTAGTGTTATATACTATATTCAGTTATGCATATTTGTATAAGAATTTCAAATCAAAATCATTTTTCATGTTAGTTTATTTTAGTATTACCTGTTAGGTTCAATATTTATATTTTCTTTTGTTCAACTTAAGCTTATTATATTTTCGTTACCATTATCTGTAGATAAGTAAATTTAGCTGACGTATGTAAACAGTTCCTAAAATTATAAATAGGGCTTTTCTTGCCATTTTTTAATATCTTACTCTTTGTTATAATCCTCTGTCGCTTACTTCTCAAAATATGCTGTTTTCAGTCACTACGATTTGTCACATACACCCTCTCTTTGTTATTGTGTTCTTCTAATTTAATTCTCAATTGAGACTTGGCTTTAGTCTTATATTGTGAAATAATTGCTGACTGTATTAGTGCTTAATAGTTCTGCTGCTTAGTGTTTCCAGTTCGCCTATATGAATCGAGCGGCCTGGTTATAAGATTAGATCATTCATAGCTTAGCGTTCAGTTCGATTCCAGGGCTTTTATGTATGTTAGTTTTCTGGGGTTATCTAGACGAACGTTGCGACAGTAATAATCCACTGATAGCCTTTCAGTCTTTTACTATAATAACTTCATCTCATTTCTCTCCTTAACCACCACCACCACCCATCCATTCCCACAATTCCTAAAGGCCGCATTAACTGGTAGGAATGAAAATCAATAAAGTTTTATTTTTGCTTTAAAGCTGAATCAAAACATTCTATTAATATTACACAACAAATGTATTGTACAGGTTCTGAGTCGATTACCTCAATATACCCCAAGTTTTTCATTACATCAGTCAAAATATATGCAAAGCTATTATATATATATATAATTTATATTAAATGATACAAATATTTTATAACAGACAAAGGCTATCAAGCGACTTTCAATAACAAAGTAATGTTTGACTTAGAAACAACAATTCAGACGAAACGTATGGAAAAGAAACATGAAAGGTAATTTTCAAGTTTGTAAAAGAAACTGCTTGTAATGACAAAGTTAAATCTTGGAAAACTTAGTTGAGTGAATTTTGGGAATTGTAGAGATGAGCTTCTTTTATTGTGGTTTTTCAAGTGCTTTTACTATTGAATAAATTGTCACAGTAAATCTGAAATTCATTCGCTTTTTTTTATAGGCAGTTGTGGCTTTTAAGTCGTTGAGAAGTTTCAAGATGACAACTTTCTTACTTTTCCAACAGAACGTAACTTGGTGGCGTGAAGTACATATTGAAAAAAGTTTAGAAGGGGGTATGAAAACATTTATATACGTGTTTATTAGTGATTTGGACTATATACAGTACGTCCAACACGTAATTCTTAAAATAAGTATAAAAATTTAAGGGTTATGGCAAAATATTCGACTATAATATAATACAATTATAAAATAAGGATAATCCTAAATATACAGTAGACTTTCATCACTACATCCTTAAAATATGAATAACAAGAGTTATCAATAAATACTATCCAATAGGCTCAAGCTTTCAAGACCATCGTTAATGTAGTCGAGTTTTACGGGTTTTCCAGTCGTAGTCCTTCAAGTTTTTCCACGACGTTTCGTCGCCACGCACGGACATCTTCAGGAAATTTTGCTGCTGTGCTGCTGTAGTCAGTAGAGATCTTCACTTATAGATTGACAGAAGTGGCAAGATTTCTCATTTCATTTAGCTGTATAGCAAACAACCATTTTTTAGACGAACAGAATATATAATTATTACATGCAGAAAATAAAGGAAAAAGGTTAAACTTAGTTGAACAATGTGAAATAAAAAAATCCATAAAACAAAATATTACAAATGACCAACTGGAATTTAAGAAACACCCTGTTATCGATTGCTACTTGGGTTTTCCAACAAACAATGGTTGAACATCCCTGTTCCAGGTATAAATATTTTGTACTATAACATTAATATTTAGTATTGCATTTGTATACTGGTGAACAAGGCTTAATAAGCCGAAACATATGTAGTGATTCTAATATAAACTGTTTGCGACATTTATTTGCAATTTTATTTGTTTATTTTTATTTTATAAAATGTTTCATAAAAAACCGATCTTTGATTCTATTAATATTATAAAACAAATTGGAAATATGAGCACGAGACGTATTTGCATTTTTTTGTTAACGAAAATGAAAACATACTTAAAACAATAGTTGAACAGGATGGACCACAAGATCTTATCAGAACCTCTATTAAATCAGTGCACATGTGACTTACATCATGGACAATTACATATTCATGAAATAAATGAAAAAAACCTTTGCTGTACTGTACAATCAAAACGAAACAAAAATAGAAGACCTGAGAAGTTGGACCCAACGAATGGTACATCATTGTTCATCAATCAAATACATATAATTGCAAATTGTTATCAAAATAAATCAACCTGACGTCATCAAATATACGAATAGTATATGCACTTACACCACGAAATGCAATATTTATATAATTGGTACTCACTCTTTTATTTGAGGAAACAAACTACTAATTAATGTTCTAACAAAAACGGCAAGAACCTTGTGCACACACAAACTATCATAACACGACTGTTAGTCTCAACCTCTCAACGGTGTATTTCTCAGACGTAAATATAAACAAAACACCCCAACATAAACATAGTCCAGTTTGTAAAACGATAACCACTCGAAGGTATTAAAATGTATAAATTTACTGAACGAGAACATACAGATTTAAAAAAAATAAAGAGAATAATATTCAAAAACTTAATTGAATAATTCCTTTCAGGTGACTCTTTACTTGTTCAGAACACGATACGTTATTTATATTAAAAAAAGAAGGAATTAAAATCCTTATTCGTCTAAATTTTAAGATCAAAGATCTCACATTTTGAACGCGTCCTACCAACTAGGATCTGTTGATTCCATATTTATATTTATATTTATAATATAGGTTGCAAAGGCCTTTCTGCCAGCGCGTACCTGATGAGACCCGATAGGTCGAAACCGGTCGTGGGTGTGGCTTTCGGTTCGTTGTGCCTACTTGGTAGAACGCGTTCAAAATGTGAGATCTTTGATCTTAAAATTTAGACGAATAAGTATCTTTATTCCTTCTTTTTTGCCAGTAGGGGTATTAGCCCTCGGAGTAGTTATTTCTGTTGATTCCATATTTATATTTATATTTATATCGATACGTTATTGTTTAATTTCATTAATTAAATGCAAAGGTTAATTAACTGTGAGCAGTAAAAATCTGTTTTTGACAACTTCTTTATCGGACCTCTAAAATACTTATTTTTTTGTTCCGGACTCGTATACAGAAGAATCGGTATTTCGACGATGAAATTCTTTACATACTTACACGTTTACTGGAATAATAAATAAGCTTTTCCACCATGGAAATAAAAAACGAAGAGAGATATGAGTAAAATATGAAATTCATTTTACGAGTCACTACGACTTTTATGCAGTCGTTTGGCCTACATCTAGAATGTACATCAAATAAATGACTACTATCTGACATACCGGCCGCATTTAATGAATAGCTTACTGTGTCATATACAGGGCTAATAAATAAACAGACTATCCTGTATTCTATGCCTATTGAGAGTACCTGGCACGGAATTGTACACTCTTTACAAACGTCACCTAACAAGATCACAAATACCGTCAATTATTGAGATTTTGTTTACATCATCCACATAGTTTACACATTAAACTCACTTGTAACGTAGAACGTACAATATAAACTACGCCCATTGGTGAATAAGAATAAGAGAGAACATATGGTCACAGCGTTCCTTCTCTGCCTGCCATTTTCTTATTGGCTAGTTAGTTGCGACGTCACGCAAACAGGAGCCGTCATTGGAAATTATATTAAATTTTTAAAAAAATTCAGGGTGTAGACCGTATATCTATATTGATAGTAAAACGATAACAATATATTGTACGACAGATTCAACAGATAATTTGTGGGTAGAGTCAGAACATAAAACCATGGAGGCGGCATTCAATATAGCCTCATTAGTAGAGAGAGATTTGGTTGGGAAGAGAAATCCAATAAGACCATTTTAGATCGAGAAAGAACATCGAGCTATCCTTCCTATCTTAAGTATGCTACTATAGTTTTACGAGATCATATAAAATACATACGAGGCATGTTTTATAAGTAAATACCGTTTTGAAATTAATGAAAAACGTGCAAAGATAACTTAATAATTTTATTTTTACATGAAAGCCTGTACATTAATCAACTTTTCTACATAATTTCCTTCAATATTGAGGCTCTTGTCATAACATTTGACCAGTGACCAGTTTTTGAATACCCTTCTCATAGAACTCTGCCGCCTAACTTGTTAACTGTTAACCACTGCACCACAACTGTTTTGACTTCGTCATCGTCTTGAAGACGCTGACCACCCAGATGTTTCTTCAAGTGCAGGAACAAATGGTAGTCACTGGGCGCCAGATCAGGGCTGTACGGAGGATTATCTAGAGTTTCCCAGTGAAAAGATATGATCAGATCTTCGGTCCGATTATCCACATGCGAGCGGGTTTTGTCGTGCAGCATAACGATGCCCTTGCTCAACTTGTCACGTCTTTTGTTCTGGATTGCACGGCTGAGATTGTTCATTCTCTCGCAATAAGCTGTCGCATTGATTGTCTAACATTTACATTGGTAACGAATTTTGGATCTATGCATATGTGCCCGAAACAAAAAATCCGACAAAAGTGATTCGTGCGAGAAAATGATCGCCTGTTTCTTCGAAATAACTGTGGCAACCGTGCCATTAGAGCAACGTAGAACGGTGAATTCTGATCTGGATAGTACACAACCATTTGTTTGCTGGGTCAAATGCGAAAAACAATAAAGCCATTTTAGTATAGTTTATGACTCTAGATAATAGCTATTTAGCCGAAACAATTGTTGAGGATTCTTGAAATATACCTGTTGAAGTTTGTTTGTGTTTTGATTTAATTAACATGCTTCATGATCCATGCAGCGTCCTAAATTTAAATTCTATTAAAGCCATTTAAATTACTGTCTTTTCATTATTAGGCTCAAAATATAAACATCAACCCTCGTAGAAACAAGGAATCAGTTCCGGTTAACGTTAGTCCTTACGTTGTCGATCGATGACCCTGACTGTAGCACCTGCAGGGATGTTTATGTTATTTAGCTGACTCTGACAAGTAATAAAATTAAAATTGTGGTTAATAAGAAAAAGAATTATTTGGCTATTTTATGAAATTATGATCGCCAGCCTGAATACGGACCTGATATGTCTCTAAATATGAGTTAGGTTCACCTCACTTGTAACTTATAATTCACGGGTGTAGCCTACATCTATTACAAATGGGTGCAAGGTTCTATTACCATTATATTTTGGATTGGATTATGCAAACAATATCAATTACGTAAATGAATATTTATAGTAAATAATGTAGCGTCCCTTGGACCACCAACTGATTTATTATCATTGTAAGATGCGTAACGTCTTCACGCTGACTTTCTAAATTATGATTTTTAGCTCCTTTGTTTACCAGTTCCTTTCCTTTGTCAATTTAGTTTCGAATCCTTTCCTAATTACACTATCATAAATCGCCCATAAATTCCAATAATTTTTCTAGCTGTAACTGTCAACCCCCTAATACTAACGTCCGTCAATTTGTACCTAATTTCTCTCACATTTATAACCATAAACTAATACGCTACAGCAAGTTTCAAATTGAATCGATGAGGCTTCTGTACTTTGTAACTCCATGATTAAACATAGTAAAACAAAACACAAAGTTTTAGTTACAAAATTTTTTATTTATTGTAATCCACAATAATTATTTCACCACACAGTGGCTTCTTCAGGTGGGAGAAAACTAAATTAAAATTAAATACAGACCGACTTATATAGGTACTAAAATTAACGAAGAGGAAGGGATGAAAATTACACAGTTGAATGTTGAAGATTTAAATTAAGTAAGGGAGATTTGTTTAAGTCTAAATGGTCGTTTAAAATAAGGCCTTTTTTGTGTAATTTGTTTATTTCTAAACATTCTAATAAATTTAGTTTTTTTCCTTGTTTTCAAAATGTAAAATATTATATTATTCATTAAAACTGTGGTTGTTTGTTATTAAATGTTCGGCGTAAGTTGATGTTGAGTGTTTTTTATCATAACTGTATTTGTGCTCTTTTATTATCTCAAGGAAGGATCTACCTGTTTGGCCTATATATGCCTTATCCCAATGGCCGCATTTAAGCAAATAAACACCCGATCTTAATTCTTTTTTATTAAAATCTTTATTATTTTTTATGAATTTTCTTAAGGTATTGTTTGTTCTAAATGAAATAATACTGTTGGTGAAATTTTTTATATAGTTACTCAGTTTAGTTGAGAAAGAGCCTAGGTATGTTAAACTGTTATAAATAGTGTTTTTGTTGTTTTTATGAATCGGGTAGTTTCAAATCCCACCTTCCTCACTTGTAACACCCATCATCATTGTCCTCATCAAATTGAACCACACCTCCATCCCTTTCCAACTTATTCTAAAATCCATAAATAACCTTTTTTCTAAAAAAGAGTTCAGTACAACTAATATCAATTCACATCAAACTATCTATCTATCAGCTATACTCAACTTATATCAACAACAACAAGTCTAATCAATTAATGAATATTCAAACGAAAACTCAATCGTGACGCAACGCTTCCCGGTAGTTGCTACCAGTATTTTTCCTTGTAAAAAGTGTAAATATATGTATATAAAACCTGCTCAAAGACTTTAATTCAAACGACTACAAACGACTTACTTCAATCAAAAAATTCAACACAAATACCTGGACTTCATCAAGTTGCAGTCCAGGACGATTCAAAGCGAATCAAAACAAATAGGTTGTACTCCATATGATTTAATTCCTCGTTCCCACGTACCTGTGGAAGTCTAACTGAGTTTTAAAATGGGACATCGGCGTCGGAACAAAAGTCGCATAGTAATAAATGTTTCACAACTGACCCCGTTCTGAATTGGTTGTTTTGTAAATGTAATTACAAAGTTGCAACGCCTAACATCGCACTCTCCGTTTTCACCGAGTCCCCCTCGAGACATTAATGTTCTTTTACACTCAGTTCCCTTGTTTTCTATTTGTTCGCTTAAAGCGAGATTACGACTTCGAACGGGGCATATACACATATACCTAAACGTACATAAATATGTATGGATGTATGTTTGTAGGGCAAACATGTAAGCGTTCAAAGCAATGCGAATTAAATGGCTGTTTTTTCAAAATTTCTCGCTTTGACAAACACCAAACGTGTTTGTTTGATTCTTGTCTTATGATAGAAAGGATTTTGCTTTACCGAATTTGTTACATCAAAAGCAAACGTGATGTTAGGAGTAAAAATCAAAAGACGAGATAAAATGTGTCTATACACCATGTGCTCATTATTATTATATGTTACATATGAAAGAAATAAAAAAATAATTAATAGGTATAACCTAATTATTGTTGCTGTTACTAACAAAAAATTTTGTTTGATAAGACTTTTAATGTATAGAAAATATGTAAACATAATGATTCTAAATATAAGTTAAAAACAATTTAAGTAATCAGGATAGTTTATTACTATTCTGAGCTTTATTTGAAGTAATTAATAGTATAGTATAATGCAGAATATTAAGCAAAGTTAAGTTAATAAACAATGATGAATTTTTATGGTATAATTAATAATGTAGAACTGTACAAAATAACTTTCTGACAAGAATTGCAAGAAAAACAACGAAATTTATAGACGTGGCAGTAATTTTTACATTATTAGAGTCGTAAATAACCTGATTTTGTCAGGTGTTATTAACACGCATGCCTGTTGCTTCCATAAACGCTTTTATGATTACGTTAAGTTTAATTAGGATATTAGCCGTCATTACCTTAATTTGATGACTTTATTCCACTGAGCTTCACACAAACGTTTTGCAAATTATTTGACAGTGATAAATAACAAACATCGCCTTTATTTATATTATAATAAACAATAAAATGATATTAAAATTAATCGCTCCTTTATTTATTTCAAAAATGTTTTGATTCTTTAGAACACTGTAGAAAACAGACTTTCCTATTTCACCAATCAGAACGCGATCTTCTTGCTGTTAACTGAAATATATAATTTTTGGAATCTCTTTTTTTTTTAATTTGTTTATTCAGTATGTTCTTCGAGATAAATTTTGTATACGTTTCAGACTTTCATTAAGGTGATTGCATGTCTTAGGTACAAAACAATGATTTAAAAATTTAAAAAAAATAATTGAATAAAAAGAGATATCCAAAATTACATGATTTATTTGGATGGAATATCAGATCTAAATTTATATATTTAACAGGCGGGCTGAAAAGTTCGTAGGCTAGCATAGAAAAAAAATTTTTTTTTTGATAGAATTTAATTTTATTATTCAATATAGCGGTCATACAATTTTTCGATACCATTTTTATGGTGCGATTTGTGATTAGCCTCAAAATAGGCGTTAGTTTCGGTGATTACGATTACCTCTTCATCAGCGCGTAATTTCTGTCCAGCGAGCATCCTTTTGAGGTCTGAGAACAGAAGAAAGTCGCTGGGGCCGAGATCTGGAAAGTACGGTGGATGGGGAAGCAATTCGAAGCCCAATTCTTGAAATTTTGCCATCGATTTCATTAATTTCTGACGCGGTGCATTGTCTTGATGAAAAAGAACTTTCTTTTTGTTCAAATAATGCCGCTTTTCCGCGATTTCTTCTTTTAAACGCTCCAATAACACTACGTAATAGCCGCTGTTTATGGTTTCCCCCTTTTAAAGATAGTTGGGGTGTCCACTGCGTGCATCGTCCTCGGTGCTCATTTCACTTCGTTTAAATATTTCTACGGTTGATTTTTCTGGTGCAAAGTCCGAAGTCCGAATAATGTTTAACAAGCCAAGCCTTGGATTCAGCAGTATTTTTTTTTGACCAAAAACAATGCTTTATTAACATACGATATTCCTTTTTATCCATTTTTTCCAAATTAACAAAAGTTCTTTCACTAAAAATACTATAACTCATTTACTAATAGTGCAACAGCTGTCAAATTTATATACGCGTCTTTTGAAGGTTAGGGTTAACTAAAAATCATATGGGTTTGATACTAGTAGCGCTAATAGTTAAACATAAATTAATGGTAGAATAAAAAATTAATTTTTAAAAAGTAAAAAAGTTTCAAGAAATTTTAAGGCTTGGTTTTTGAGATAAATCGCTGATATTAATATTTTGCGATTTTCAATCTACTCTACTACAAATTTTTAATACATATATATTTTTAATAATTTTTTGAACTTTACAACAGTAACTTGTTTATAATATATTAATCTATACTTGAACAAATATCCACTCTCAATCAGCGGGACAAAATACACTTCTGATATTAAATCTAAATATAACTAGACATTAGACTTTCCTTTTAACTTAACATAACCAATTCGTTGATTTTAATACGAAAGAATTTTCTGAACATCCAAATTTTCAGCCATGAATATTCTATCGATTTATCGTCTAATACGTCATCTCAATAACCCTACACTAAAATGTATTGTCATATATTTCAGAATAGTGTAATTTACTCGACTATTATTTTATGATTAGTTTTACTAATGAAATAAATAAAGTTGTAATACAAATACAAATTTTCAATTCAAGAAGCATCGAATAGTTATTTGAAAATATCTAGGTAATTGGAATTCTAGAACGCTCAATATTTGAAGCTTTCAATGCAAAGTTTCTAAAGAAGTTGTCATGACGCAATGGGCTACTTTTAAATTTTCGTAGGATATTTGCAAGAATAACGTCTTTCTATTTATTATTGAGCATTTCCCAAGAACTTTCGAAGAATGTATTGGGTCTCAATGCTGAAAGCATAAAGATTATCTGTCTAGTCGCTCGTGAACAATTCCAGATGTTCAGTGGGCGTTTTCAATCACCAATAAAAACTTGGTAATTAAGAGAAAATGAATACAGAAAAAACGAGTTTGAAACAAAATATTCGTTACCGTTACGGTATAGTTCAATAAAAAATCGAACATGGGCACAAACACAAAAAATTGAATTTAGAAAGTGATATATATCTTCCTTGTTAATCGCTAACCAAAAAAGGCCATCGAAGAACACAAATAACAACACATACATTTATTATATAGGGTGCTCAGACAGTGAATTCCAATACAATAACTCGCTTACTATACAGGGTCATTCAAACTGAGTGGTACATTAGACGTTTTAGCATGTTACAGATTTGAAAATTTGGGAGTAGGACTTATCAAGGATGATCTATTTAACTAAAATAATTTCAACTTTCTTATTTTAAATGGAATGGTAGATTTTTTACAATTAATTCGTATGAAACATAAAATTTAAGTTGACTCTGACAACCAACTTGTATGCCCATTATGCGATGTAGTTTCTGAGATAATTTAATTTATTGGAAAAAAGATTGCACCGCAACCCAAACTATAAAAAATCATAACTTCCATAAAAAATGACTTATAATGTTGAAATTTTTACTAGTTATAGCCAAGTTATAAGGCTAACGTTAAACTCATGCCAAAACTAAGTTTTATAATTTTTACAGGGCGTTCATAAAATAAAACCAAAGTTTAAAAACTTCGAACACCAATAACTTTATTTTTTCAAATGGCACGTAGTATATTTTATTTCGTCATTCGATTCCCTTTTTTATCATCTTTCCGATCCATTAATACAACAATTGCACGAACTGATGAGTAGTATAAAGGGAAACTATTTCTGCAAATACAGGGTGTATCATAAGTTTGGTACGAACCAAAATAATTATATTTCAAATAGAATATTTTTGGACACTCACTGATATGTTTAGGCGTTCTTTTGATAACCTGTATCTTTTTACAAACCAGTAAACATCTTACAAATGCGTTCTTCTTTCAAATTACCTAACCATATGCAGAGCGGGACAAAATCCTCAGTTACAGTTTTCTCGATAAATTCAAATGAAACATCCCGTATTTAATGGTAAATTTGAATACCTATAATCATGCTATTTCTGTTTCATTAAACAACCCTATATGTAAATCAACTATTTACTGAAAATGTTTATTAGATTTAGTAATCAAAGGTGAATTGTTCATTATTTACAAGAGTTAACAAGCCTGATTTCATGTATACTGTATACGTATACAGTGTGGTCAAAACAGTATACAATGTGCTTGTTGTGGCCAAACTATAAATATAAACAATTTTTTTTACCAATCATAATATACTACATGGGCGTTTAAAAGTATACAAAAGAAAGAAAAGCACTTTGTTGGACATTATGAATACTTAGTAGAAATTGAAGACGGTGGTGAATGAAAAAATAAATTAAAGAGACACCCTAATTACTACAACTGTATTATGCGGACACGTTTTCTTTCACTTCCTCTGTGAACATTATGAACACATTTCCATATAAAAGAGTTATAGTAGTAATCAGGATCAGTTCCTTTTTAACTTACCACAGTAAGTAGAAAATTTCTATAGATGGCGTTCACTACGTTATCTGTACTTATTCATTGAACGCTGTTTAATGGTAGGAAGTACGTTGGTCAAAGCTATTTACAGCATGCTGATGAGAACTAAAAAGTTCGAAATAGCGATCCATGTTTGACAGTTTCAAAAAAATAGGATATTAAATCAATGCTTTTCGTGTTGCAATCACTGTGAAACATGTTTGATAATTAATTCAGGTATAGTGAGTACAAAAACAATAATTGCCTCAGTTTTTAGACCTTACAGTACTAAAAACTGAGAACTCGTTAACTTTCGACATATACAGGAAACCCACAACAACAGACATAATTATTCCAGCCAATTCTAACCAATCATTTAATATAAAAACAGCTTCTTTTAATAGTTTAGTCCATCGTTTATTCAACATACCTCTTTCACAGAATAATTTTAATTCAGAATTAAGTCTTCTACATTATTTAGCTCTAAATTATTGATCGCTTGGTAGAACGTAAAGAACGCATTATTATACAAAAAATGCTATATAAACCATTCATCAAAGACAAATTAAATAAATATTGTACAATCAACTACATAATATTAGTAATAAGATTAGTTATATACTATCAAAGTTAGATCTTAATTGTATACAAGTGAACAAATTAAACTTACAAAAATTGTTAGTAGACAATAAAACTAAAATCGACTCGTTACAAAAAAACGGAGTTTATAAAATAAATTGTAATAACTGCGATGCAGTTTACATAGAACAGACAGGAAGATCTGTCACTATCAAACTAAAAGAACATATTTATGCAATAGAAAAATCTAACAATTGTACTGGCATAACTCAACATTGCTCCTCTAAAAAACATAAAATTTCAGTAGACTCTATTAAATTAATTCACTCAATTCCAAAAAGTAAAATGTTTTATTTGGATGAAACATTAGAAATCAAAAAATGTATAAAGAACAACGTCAATACTGTCAACAATCAAACAAAGATGAACACTCACAACTCACCCCTACTCATCACACAATTTCCCAATTTAGAAAGTATAAATAGCCCTAGAGCACATTCTATTATTTAGTACCGATACTGTATGTTATGATTATGGCTTAACAGCCGAAACGACTTCGTTAAGAATATTTAATAAAAGTTTGTGAAATTTTACCCAACGTGTTTTTGTACTCGTTATACCTTAATTAAGAATAGAATATGTTTTATGTTTGATTTTGATTTTTTATTGTTTATGTTTTGCTATAAAAGTCCTGGTTAAACATACAGTTTGGCCACAATAATAAACATATTGCGTAATTTTTGGGTTACGCTGTATATGTGTATGAGCGTTAAAATCGAAGCATGTATGGTACGAGGGTATAGAATAAATTTAGCGTAAAATTAGTGAAATAAAGACGATGCCTCTATTGCTGGAACACTTGCGAGGCCGTAAACGGCACGGAATGATGAAATTAGGAACACAATTGATGTCGAAAAGCGTAACAGCTTCGGTAAAAGAGCAAAACAAGAAACATACGTATTTAAATACAAAACATTTTGTATCTGAATGTGGTCTAAAAAAAAATAAGAATCCAATGTAAAGAACATACATTCTGGTTACATTTTTTTTTTGTGAAAACAATGAATGTAATCAAAGCCAGATTTGGTATTTTTGGTTTCAGTTTGTAAAATAATAAGAATAAGTTCGTTCGGCCGTTGTTTTGTTTGATTTTGACTTGAATGGGTCTTCAAGTTGGGTACGGGTGGCATCTCACTTGAAGATTCCGGAACGGAGAACAATGGAAGAGGGACGGAGGGGTAGTAGTAGTAATATGTATATACAAGGCATGAGCCGAACGCTGACCGCACTGCTGCGGCGGCAGAATATCGAAACGGTATTTACTTAAAAAATATGTCTCGTACTTGTGGTCGCTTTTTATTATAATTTACTAAAATACTTTAACAAAATGCTGCATTTTATTCCTTATTATATAAATAGAAGGTCATCTAACGGTGTAAAGTAGCGGCCTAGATAACAACTTAACATTGGGTGGACACCGGTTTAATTCCGGGTCGATCTACCCTACTTTAAGTTATTCTGTAGTTTCCTTGGATCACATAGGCAAATTATGGGGTAGTAAAATTATACAGATAACACAAGTCTTCGTGGATCAAGAAGCTAAGACCAAATATATCATTTTCGGCATACTTTGCGACGCTGATTTTTAATCTGGCCTCAGATTTGCTACAGCACGTCTAGATATTGAGATACCTCAACCTCAAATTTCTAAGACATTAATTTTCAAGTTTTGACCCTTTTGTGGTCATGGCTACATGAAATAAAAGCACAAAACAAGCGAGAGAATAGCCATCTTCGGGGTATATTTTATCTTTGAATTTAAATCTGGTATCGTAATTGCCTCAGCACATTAAGATTTTGATAAATATGAGTTAAAAATTCCAATAATGCAAAGTTGGCGTGTTTGGTTTTGAGATCAGTATTTTTCGAAGATAAGTGCTAATGTCTTCTAGAGTCATATTTATGTTCGCTATCGAAAAAAACATCAAAAATGATTTATTTCATTCTTCCTTGTGTCCTACTATGGTGAGTTGAAAACAGAAAACACGACGAGAGAAATTATCTTCGAAGTATTTTTCAAAGGCGTACTCAAATATGGTTCCAGAATTACCCTTAAATATTGAAATTCATGAGACCCTAATCTCAAATCTCAACATTCCAAATCAGCAACATTTGGATTTTGGAGTTAAAATATTTCAAAATTTTGATGAGTTGGTCAATTATGAAGCGCGGTTCTAATTCAACTATAAAAGAAATATTAAGCTACTCTGTTGGCTGTTTTGTCCTTTAATAAAATAAAATTACATGTTGTATTGTATCCACTAAAAGCAACTGTGACAAATTGACAAACTTATTAACCAAACGCCCTGTAGGTACTTTCATTAAATTTGTAAGTACTTACTTATAATACATTAGTAATTTCTTGCAGAGCAAGCCACTGCTTAAATGCCAGAATGTTTGATCTCTAAAATTATTATTTATTATTCCGTGGGTTTACATTAAAATTACATCTTTAGCGAAATGATTTATTTTAGGTTTGTGTTACTTCGTAAGAAAGTTGGTGTAGGCTTATTATTTAATATATACGGACAGCGTTGGTGGCATACGAGGGTTTAAGAGGATTACGTTTTAATCATTGAAGTCATTAATCAACCTCCCTTTCATAAAGGGATATCGATCACATCTTGATCAACAGTGAAGAAAACAAATTGCCTGAAAGCTAAATTAGTAGAAGGGAATTCGACTTGTGTTTTAATGACATCCTTGATAAATGATTAGCATCACAAGAAGAATACGATTTTAGGTCCCAAGTATAACAAATCAAAGCTCAATAACGACGTGGAGTAAAGCATTACCCAATTCGAATCTCCGGGGGGCGGGGGCTACCATCGACAAGTATAATTTCACGAGTTAGCACACGGAATGTTAGAACCTTAAAGCAAGTATAGTTTGTATATAAGAACACAACAGGTGGTTATATAATTTGGACAACAACGTAGGGAAGTAAATATTAGACAGGGATGCATATCGCCCCGGGTGCTTTTTAATCCATTTTTTTACTCTTTTACCGCCTTTTAGGGTTCCACAAGGAAATTTTTGGTAACTTTTGTAATCTTGAGGACATTCGTACGTACCTTGTTTTTCATTTAATATCTCATAAAGTAGTAGAGGTTATAAAAAGAATTTGAATGAAAAGTTCAGAAACTAAATAAAGCCACTTTTTAAATCGCTTCAGTTATATCAGAATTTATTTATTTTTGTCCAAAGCAGATTCTGGAAGGACGATCCAAAATCAAATACTTATAAATAGATTTACGTGTTCAATTTTAATTTTACGCAGATGTATTTCTACCTTGAAAAAGTTCAGGGTGAAACGACAGACAAACAAGGGTGTCATTAGAGATTGAAGATCCCTATGTCCTTAGCTGAAAATTAAACATTCATTTTGAGAAATCGTTATGATAAGAAAAGAATATCAAAAAAATTGTGTTGCAGCACATAAATAGGAAGAGAAAAAAACTGACTATTTTAGTATGATAGTACCTAATGATTGATATCCACCTCGAACAGGAAATCTTTTGAAAATTGCGTTTTCTCATTTAATTCATGATAATCAGGAGAAACAGTCGCAAAAGGCAATAATTAATACAAAACACGATTTGAACAATTACGATACTTTAATGATACCCATTAGAAGATTACTTTAGTAATCTACATGAAAAACAAAATGCAAGTTTCTCAAAAATATCTTCATTAGGGTAGGTACAAATTAGTATCAAAAAATTGTCCTTTTTACTCTTTATATTGACGTTACCAAGCAGATGTAATACCATCAAGAAAAAGTTTTGATAAAGAACGTGTAGTTCTTGGTCAGCAATTTATCGAAATTACCAGATTTGCATCGTGATTTTGAATTTATTAGTTCTCATCAGAACAACATGAGTAGATTCAACAAATCACTGACCAAACCGAAGTTATTCGTAAAAAAAGGTTGTGATGTTTACAGGAGAAATAAAAAATTTAATATGGATTTTCATCAAGTAAGAGTTTTTAGTTACATTTTAAAAAGTTTAAATTTTTAACGTTTTTGACTTGTAAGATAATACTTTCTTTGGTCATTAATTACTATATCACCCTAATAAAAGTTACCTTTAAGTTTAGTAAGGTATTTAAAAAAATAAAGAACGAACAATGCGACCGTTCCGAAACATCTGCGTTAAATTTATCCTTTGATTTGTAGAAATACGTAAGTGTACATGTTTCATAGATGTATTGTATTCCGGGCTTGTTGGAATTGCCAGCCGCAGCTGCAGGCGAAACGTCAGGAGTAAAATACCAACAGCCGCGGCCAACAAGCCGGCCGCGAAAGCCTACGTCCAGTTATACAAGTTTCAAATTTATAACTCGTTCGTTCCTTATAAACCTTTTTTGAACGGTTTAGATTAATCACCCTGTATATAAAACTAAATTGTGAAGTGCTTACTCTTTATTAACTCCGATCACTCCTTTAACTGGACTTTCTAGCACAACATAGGGCTGTTAGGTGGTAAATGGATCTTGTTAGTCTACCGGAAGTTGCTTCGATAGTATGTTCACTGTTCTAAGTGCAACTTTCTGTAGAAATTGTTGTTGGTTTTAGTTGTGGTAAGTAAAGAAAATTTAATAAAGAAGCCACATACAAAGTTTTAATAACAGCATGCGCTCTAGATTTTCAGTCTATTGTTACAACGTAATACAATATTTTCTATATAACTAACGTAACACATAGTCTTTTAACAGAATGTATCGTTCCATTTACCTCCTTTGTTCAAAGTGCTGAAGAAAAAATTGCAAAATTGTTTTGAGACTGCTAAGGATCGTACGTCGTCGTTCGCAAATGACGACATTATGAGGGGCGTACTTAGGGTGCTAACTTAATTTCTAGATGAGCAAACACATAATGTACTGTATACCACCGACAGCGGTAGCAAACCTGGACTGGTTTAACTAGTTCAGTGCAATACGTGATTTTGATGAACCATCTGTAAGAATCAATATTAATAACCAATTATTAAATTACAATTTCTCAAAACAACAACACAAATTCTGTTTCCTGATAGATATAGGTGTAATTAATACTTGTAATCTTCACGATAAAATATTACATTTGTTAGTTTTCTTTTTTTACGGAAACAACTTCTTTACGTTTACTAGTTGCCAAATCACTTGTATATATTCACTTATCCGTAGTGCTGGAACAAAATTGAATAACCAACCAGCAACTGTTGTAAACGTTGAAGTGTATGTACCGAATGGCGTGGTCTAGTGCTCTAGATCATTGCTTAGCATTCAGAAGGTTCGAACCCGGGTCTGGCTGCTCTGGTGCAAGTTTTCTATGGTTTCCTTGGAACTTTGGCAAATGCTGAGGAAATAATATTCCACAGATAATCTTTCACTTCTCTTCTGCTTTCATTTCGTCCATCTCATCTTTATCTCCCTAACCACACCACCCACCCATTCCCACGATTCCTGCAAGGAGGCTGTTAACGCCTGGTTTGACGAACTGATTGGTGGACCGCTGGTTTGGATTATCCAATGCGTTGGGTTTATGAATCTCTCGAATTTTAAACTATTTATTTAATAACTCAATAACATAGTTCACAATAACACTTAAACAAGCACATTAACAATTAAAACTTAAATTATGAGTAGTGGACTGTATTAATTAAATTGACGCGAATGAATTTATAATGTAGATAGCGAAGATAACTTACTAGATCAAGACCAAAACTGCAACTGAAATGTTTAGCATGAATTGTCGGCTCAGTCAAAATGTTGCATTTGCCCGCAGGTGGCATTTATGTCTTTAGATGTGTGCCGACCCTTTACCAGCAAGCAATCGCGGCGGCAACAATCATTGTCGGCAAATCACAAAGACCACCTCCAGCATCTCCCGGTTATCAGTCACCAGCATAATTTAAACAAACAAATTTCAACAAAAGAGCATTAAGCCGCAACAGAGGCTGAAGAGGGCCTTACGCCCTACCCTCCGGCTTTGCACTACAGTTTTTTTTTTCAACCAATTTATATTAATTTTGATTACCGTAAAATAATAAAAATAATGCTACCTTACTACTTAAGGGAAGACATATAAAATGACAGGGAAAATTATCAGAGCGAGTGAGGATGGTTACTCGTTTCTAACTTTTCCTTAATTTTTTCCTGCCTCTGTCTTAAATATGATTGCAGCTATTTAAACGATCACTATTTAATCCAATAAGTTTGCAATTTTAAACAAATAATTTTGAATATAAATATTAATATGGAATCAACAGAAACAACTACTCCGAGGGCTAATACCCCTACCGGCATTGAATTACACTGTTGATTCCAATGGACTTACGACGATTTAAATCACTAGTCCATGCCACTAGGTTTTGTGTATCTTTGCAATTTATATCGAGGTTTTGTTAACTTTACTCTGATATTGAAATCAAAAAAACACTTCTAATCTTCCTATTAACCCATGTATTTGCTTCTGCCAGCACATGCTGAAAATCTTTCGACGCTCCTGTCATATCAACTTAATTCACGAGTAACAAATCCTTTCAGAAATGTCGTGTTCCTCATCTCTGTAAAAACGGTTATACGGGTAGATGAATTTTTGTTGGATGTCGGTCTCTTTATCCTTAGGGATTCAATGTGTCACTCTCAATTTGACTTATTTTTAGATATCTACTATATGAGCATCTTATTTTTCTCATAACCTTTGCTAGACTGTTTTTAAATAGAAAACTGCTCTTACTAAAAATACTATACTAGTTTCATAAGAAAACATTTCGTTGAAATTAACATTAGTTATTAAAGCAAAAAAAAAGTAATAAACACATCAGTATCCATTTATGGTAAGATTTTTCCTTCCAGTTTGTAGATCGATAAAAAAAGTTGTATTTCACTAATGCCACCAATATCGAAGCTTTCAATAAGTACGAGGGTACATCAAATATAAACGGTAATTTTACTATTTAGCTTAAGAGGTAATTCCAATCTAGAGGATTCGATGCTCGAGTGTTGTTTGGTTTATGAGGAGGGAGAAACCGGCTTAGGTAGCAGCTGCGCTCGGTTCTGTCCGCAGTACGGCCATGACTGAGCGTAAGGTGCCTTCGTCTCTTGCACAACAAAATAATGGAAATTATAAAGTTATTAACCAATGAAGGCGTTAAATCATCGGAAATTTTTACTCGTTTGAAGGCACACTATGGGGATGCTACACTGTCTCAGAATCGCGTGTATACGTGGGTCGTGGGTCAGAGAATTCAGGGATGGGCGAGAACGTGTTGAAAATGAAAGTCATGATATACGCCCAAAAACAAATCTCACAAACGACGACATCCGTGCTATACGAGAGCTTGTTGACTTGTTGAAGGTGATTGAACAAATCTCATCAGAAGTGGGTATCAGCTATGGGGCTATGGGACTATTCAATCCATCATCACTGATGAACTTGTATTTAGAAAAAATAGTTTTCGCTGGGTTCCAAGGTTGTTGACCGAAACTAAACGAATAAACAGGTGAAGTCGGAAGTGAAATACTTCTGAATCAATTTCGACAAGAAGGAGAGGTTTTTTGAGGCGTATCATCACTTGTGGTTAGACATGAGACGTGGGTCCACCACTACATTCAATCAATATCGAATCAAAAATGTTAAGTAAGGAGTGGCGAAGATAGGTTGATGATGATCATGGTGCCCTGTAAAAGCCAAAACCAAAACCCGTCTCTCAGCCGGAAAACTGCTTGTGACTGTATTCATTGACTCAAGGGCAAAGGGAGTTTTACTCATTGGTTTTCTTCACGATCAACGAACAGTGAATGTGGCTTTCTATCACCACGTCATCCTCCTTCATGATAACGCCAGGCTAAACACCGCAGTTTTGACAAGGACACTTCCGTAAGAGTTGTAAGAAATGGGCTGGGAAACCTTCCAGCCTCTATAATCCTTCTTATAGCCCTGACTTTATTTTTTGTTCGCGCCCTTGAAAGAATTACTTGGAGACACTTCAAAAGATTTGAAAGCAATGAAGAAGTAGTGCCACACATTTACATTATATTATGTGCGCAATTGGCTGACAACTCGCCCTCAAACTTTTTATGAAGAAGGAAGAAAGAATATTCAAGCTTCCAAATAGATAGCAAAAGTGTGTAGAGCACATTGAAAAATGTTAAATGTTTAGTTTGTGTGTATCATTAATGACTAAATTTATTTTACAAAATTATCGTTTATATTTGATTGATCCTCGTATTTAATAATGTAACAAATTCCTAGGGCACTACGTGCTAGTATAGACATTTTTGTCTTGAAAATTGGCAGATACAATCGTTCTTACACCTGAAACTTGCTAATTAAAATTTACAACTATGCGCCCTAAAAACGTGCCGGATGTCAAAGTGAAATCCTATTACCACTTGTAGGAATTTTAGCAACAAATTTTGAATAGTACGTAAGTAGGCACATTCAACTCTAATTTACAAATTATCCAAAATTTGTACCTCTTTTAGTAGAAACAATTTTACATCGATTCAAACTTTTAGTCAGTTTACCTATTACATTATCCGGTTACTTCGTCAATTAATCAAGTAAACACATTGAAAACAAAGTACCTGTACACAGTTGCAATTTGTTGCCTAATTTAATTTTATTTCTCAAAATAATTACGACTGGTTAATTTCTGAAATGAATGAATACGAACCTAACTTAATCTAATTTTCAATTTGACTGAAATAAACATATTCAAAAGCTGTTAGTTAAACAGTAACGTTTTCACGTTTATGTAAAGCATACTTTCGTACAACCGAGAAAATATCAAACGTTAATTCCCAAAAATGACCTAGTGTATCATGTAACTTAATTATACTCTACACTTATTTACTTCCAGGGTTCCTCTTATTATTACACGCAAGATTATCCTGTTGTTCCCAGCCACCTTTCTGTGTAATAATTTCCAGATTCTTGGATAAGGTAGATCGTATTAAGAGGCTGAATATACCTCTCAGTGTTCTAAATATTTCGTGTCTCGGAAACTCTTGTCATAATTTTGCTAACAATGTCCCTATGTACTATAAACTTTATATAAGAGAAATAGTTTGGTCGATGACTGAATTATGAAACATTATGAAATAAACAAAATAAAATAAAAAACGCTTTTAAATGTTTCAAATGTATATTAGAAAGACTCTACATATGTTTCGGTGGATAATACCTTTATCAAGAGTATATAAGATAATACTAAAATTTAAAACATGTTCAGGAGGGTTGATAATATGGGAAATACCCAAATATAGGTCTGATACAGGAGTGTCTTTAAAATCTAGGTGGTCGATCGTTATATTTAATTTTTGAAGTAAAGCTCTTTCTATTTCCAATTGTTCTAATAATGTCAATCTAGTGCCTTTGTTTTCTGAATGTAATAGTTTTAAATTATCTATATTTAAATTATGATTGAAGTCTAAACAATGTGCGCTAATGCCTGTGGATCTTTTTAAGTTTTCTATACTTTTCACATGTTCTTTTGCTCTAGTCTCTAAATTTCTGCCCGTCTGCCCTATATAAAAAGCATCGCAATCTTTACAATTTATTTTGTAAACTCTACTCTATTTATAGATGCAATTTTTTGCTTTGTTAATAATACTAATATTTTTCCAATGTTACATTTATTGACAGACGCAGTGCTTATATCTAGTTTATTAAGGTTATTACATATTTTGTTACTAAACTTGCCACAATAATTAATTAAGTTATAATGAATGGTTGCTTTGTTGGATCCAGCATAAATTTCTTTCATAATTAAATTTCCTTTCGTCTTTTTTAAGATATTATCTACGATTATATGGTTGTAATCATTATTTATGACGATTTGTTTTATTAAGTTGAGCTCTTGATTGAAGTTAGATTTATTTAGAGGGAATTTTAATAGTCTGTACATGAAACTGCGGAAACTGGCTAATTTTATTTGTGATTGGTTAGATTTCGAATTGATTATTGTGTCTATGTTCGTTGGTTTTTTATATATGTTAAAGTCTAACTTGTTGTTATTAATTGTGTGTGTTTTATATATAAAGCGCGCTCCAAAGTAAACAAGACCAAATACCACATTCTAGTAGTGTCGCCTATTAATGGTTGAAACCCATCAATTGATTAAGTAAGTTTATGTTGATGAGTGTTTAAGAATGGTCGTGAAAATGTAAATGATGAGCAATATGTTGGCTATTATTGAAGATGTCATCAGAACGTGAATTCCACAAAAATTGGCCAAAAATTTAATTGAAAAATCAACAAAAGTCCGTTCACGATTTTTTTCGCTCTAGCTAACAGATGACCAAAAATTACGCAACATTTGAAGGACACAATCAAGGAATCAGAAAACGACTGAGACGTTTTGTTATTTATATTTTTTGCTGTAAAGGTTCTGAACAAGGAGAACGGGAAGATCTATACGATGATTTTAAAGACTGCGTTGTTTTTGAAGACAATAATTCTGCTGATCATTTCAATTCTATTGTTAATAATCTTAATAAAGAAGAGAGTATGATGTGTAACATCTTACTTACTTTCGAAAGGCCTGAATCAGCCGAAATAATTGTCGAGATTTAATAAAATTTCAAGTATGAAACAAAAAGCAGTCTTGTTTATTTCCTTTCTTTATTGATTAATTTTTCATTAACAGGTTCTTATAGAAAACTAAAAATAAATTTAAATAAATGTAAATATTAAATATTGAAGCAACAGAAACAACTACTCCGAGGTCTAATACCCTACCTGTATTGAATTATACTGATTCCGAAAGATTTATAGACGAAGATAACATATCCAAAAAAGAACGCATTGAAATCCTTGTTTGTCTGAATATTAACGATCAAAGACCCCACTACGTAGTACCTGCTTGGTGGGATGCGTTCCAAATGTGGGATTTGTGATATTTAATATTTATATGAACAAGGATTTTAATTTCTTCTTTTTTGAATATGTTATATTTTCGTCTAGAAGTCCATCGGAATCAACAGTGTAATTCAGTGCCGGTAGGGATATTAGCACTCGGAGTAGTTGTTTCTGTTAATTCTATATATGTAATTATCGAGTAGCCCGTAAAGGCCTATCTGCCAACGTACTTCTGTTGAGACCCAATAGTTCGAAACCGGTTGTGGGATTTGGCTTTCGGTCCGTAGTGCCTGCTTGGTGGAACGCGCTCCAAATGTGGGATCTGTGATCCATTATAATTAGATGAACAACGATATTAATACCTTCTTTTTTGAATAGATTTAAATAGTCACAGAAAAATAAGTTTGATACCTAAAATGCATGCAGAAATTTATGAATATTATGGCGCCGTTATAGAAATAAATTCAGAAAAACCAGCACATGGAATAAATACTTTAAAGTTGCAATTAATAGAAAAAATGTTGAATATTCATATAGTAGATTTATAAATTAAAACAGGAAGACTAGTTTGAATATTTATGTGACAAAATCCGGTAAGTTAAAATGTTTTCAACTAATAGCAAGCATCATAATATGCCAATTGAAATTCAATCAATGAATAAAAGAACAACAAAATATGCAACGACAAATATTAACTCGAAACTCCCCCTCTAGCTCTCTCTCTCTCTCTATTAAATGTCAATCATTATTACCTGTTTTAATTAGATTTGACATTTATCACCGACTACAACCTACCTAATAAAAGCCTTCAAATTATTAACGGATTGTAATTGTTCCAGTGGAAGAATTACCTACTGATGTGTGTCTGTGTGTGTGTGTGTGTGTGTGTGTGTGTGTTTGTGTGTGTGTGTGTGTGTGTGTGGTTGGTGAAGGAAGTGGGATAATAAAGGATGGGAGAGGATTATAATGCTAGGCCTGCAAAGGGTTTTTGTTGTTATGCACACATTGGTATTAATAATTGTTCAATCGATAGCTAAAATTCATCGGTGTCGAAAGCAATGAAATTTGTAGTCACAACTTGTATCCGTGTTCAACAGAGCAGAGAGCTGATAAGTTACGGAAATAGAGCCGATATCGATTTCTCGCGAGCCAAAACAAGAGAAGTATATTTACTAGCTATGGATTGGTAGTGCTACAGGAACTCGAATTGCAAAAGATAAACAACGAATGAAGTACAACTTTACGGGAAAAGAAAAGGTGAAATGTAGCTTTCAATTAACTGCTATCGGCATTGTTGAAAATTTTACTAGGTATTTATTAATGTGGTTCAAATGTAAACCTAGTTTTATAGAAAATTCAATTAAGTTTAAACAGAATATTCATAAAACAAAAAATAGAAAGAACTCTAGGCTACGAACACAGTAAGATACTGTTCGCATTTATTTATCTTTTCATTTTTTGTTTTTGTAATTTAGTCACGTATTTTTTACGTCTCCGATTTTTTGTAATTTTTTGTATTATCATGTGCATTTGCTGTCTATTTCTTTCTTTTGCGAGTTATGGTTTTAGTATCATATTTTTCCCTTCTTAGTATTTCCGTTTCCTATTGTATTATTTTTCTTTGTCTTCAAATGTTCTTCTAGAGTTTAAGTTAGTTTATAGATTTATTGGGGGTAATTTGTTGACCCATCGGTCCATTTCGAGGACGTAGATGATGCACCGACACATAGATTACAATATTGCATTTTTTGTGTTTACGTTTTCCCCCTTTTTTGTTTGTTTTGTTGTTTCAAGTGTCGGTGCATCGGAACCACCCCTCCTCTAGGGGCGGTTCTTAAATTCATGTCAATATAAGTATTTCTACAATTCAATACAAAATACAGTTAAAACAGTTAATACAGTTAATGCAGTTCAATCAATTCATTTAACATATAGCACAAATCAAATCAAGATCTCTATAAACGTATAGTATCAATAAAATATAGTTTCACGTAATCAATCATAGTCATTAATTTTCGTAAATAAGTAGCATTCACGACGTTCCATTAAATTAGTGTATATAGTTGTAAATAGTTGGGTGTAATAAACTTTTAAAACACGAAGTCCGTTTATTGAAACCGATTCCCTCATAGGAATCAAAAGAAGTGGCACATCTGTGCACCGGTGAAATAATTCATTTCATCAACTAATTAAACAGATACCAAACAATGATTATGACTACATGTGCCCTGTTTCAGAGATGTTTGTCCCGCCGTTAAAATACAGAATTGTCGATTTATATCATAAAAAATACGTTTGTTTGTAGTTTCAGGTGTACAAGTCGGTTTTACGAAACATACACAATCAAAACTGTTTTTTAAGTGAAGTGTATTAGTTCGAAACCAATGATGGTATTTGTCGTATTAATCATTGAAGTAAGGGGACGGTGACACTTCAGAGACTGTTTAAGCATTTCTTGTTGTCAGTGGTTAAAAATGGTTTCATGTTTCTGAAGAAATAAAGACAGTAATCCACTTACATTCGAATTCAATATTTTCCTACCTTAATCAGTTAAAATTCAGTTTGGGATGTTAAAATTTATTAAACGGTTTCGATATTATAGGAATTTTTTATTAACTAGCTGAACTCGTCCAATTTATATTCAAAAAGCAAACACACTTGTTCAAAGGTTTTGCAAGCTTTATTAAGAATACTCTTACAATTGTTAACAATAAAATTACAAATTCCGACAAAGTATGTAAATCTGGGGTGTATAAAATTCATTGTTCAGACTGCGATGCTATGTATATAGGGCAGACAGGAAGATCGTTTAGAATTAGGTTTAAAGAACACAAAAAGTCAATCGATGATAAAAAATGTAGTACTGGTTTTTCCCAACATTGTTTTGAAAATGGCCATAATTTTAACGAAGAAAATAATTTCAGAATTTTACATATCCTTAAAAAAAGCAAAAGATTACATATGTTAGAAAAATTAGAAATCCAAAAAGCCTTTTTTCTAAATAAAAATATTAAAAATGAACAGTGTGAAGGGCACAACAGCCCTATATTTCGTGCATGTTTCCAAAAACTGTAAGTGGGGTCACTTCCCCCACACACATATAAGGTATAAATAGTTATGTTTGTTTATCTTTAGTTAGTTTCTAATTGACTCTTTGAGATTAGCGTAATTAAGCGGAAACAATTTTAGAGTATTCTTAATAAAGTTTGTAAAACCTTTGAACAAGTGTGTTTGTTTTTTTAATATATTAAAAATGTTTTACAAGTTCCCAACCGCAACCTATCTAAATATTATCGTCCATGTTAGGAGGGATGAGGGATAGTACCGCTGTCGATGGTGCATACCACTTACATTTTAATAATGGTTCTGCAGCCACTGTAACATCCTCTCTATTACTCTACGACAACCCAACATTGACACTCAACAATTCAAAACGTTAGTGGTTTTCAATTAATGATTCCGATTAAACAACAACATCTTATATATACCGAAAGTAGCTAGTTCGATCATTTAAAGTTAAATCCATAATTTTCAATCACAAGAGGAGATATTACCTTACAAACCTACATATTGGTAGCCTATACCATCATAGGAACGTAGAACATTATAATATAATGAAGGGACGATTTTCATTAAAGGTCCAAAAAAGGGCTTGTACGTATATAATTGCGATAATAATAGGTATGGTCTACTAGTATAATTTATGATTATTAAATTTAATCCTATTCCCTTTGCCACGTATTGTGGGAGTAATGTTAAACAATATCTTTTTCGAATAGCATATCGACTTGCCAAGCTGAACCCACGACATAACCCCATCTACGTAGAAGGTACGTAACAAGTCGATATCCTTATTAGAATAGGACCTTGTTGAACATTACTGAATTTCGCAATGGGTCGTAAATTTCAACAGATGGCGTTCACCACGCTGCCAGTATTAGATATCAAACGCTGTTGAAAGGCAGCAAGTAGGTTAGTCGACGTTTATCGGAGTTGTATACGACGTGCTAATAAGAACAAATAAGTTTGATTTTGGTTTGGCGTTATTCGATAGTAAGTAACGATACCAGAAAATTTAGGGAAAGTAACTGTGACGATGGTAATTGACTATTGGCGCAAAAAAGTGAAATTCGGACCGGATATAGAAAAGGGCCACTTTCTTCTGGCGAGGGTAAATGGGTGAGAGCGTGAAGATTCCAATAACACCTATTAAGGGCACTATGGGAATGGTTCAAAATAGATTTGTACAGAATTTAAAAAAGAGTAGAACTTTAAAGAATTAGAAACACGAAATAAAAATGAATAACGAAACAGAAATACCCCTACCGGTATTGAATTACACTGCTGATTCCGAATGATTATTAGACGAAGATAACAAAAAATATATATATAACATATTATATTTATTATATCGCTTATAAAAGCCTTTCTGCCAGCGCCCTCCTGATGAGACCCGATAGGTCCAAACCGGTCGTGGTAAATGTCTTTCGGTGCATTGTGCCTACTGTGTAGGACACATTCCAAATGTGGGATATCTGATCCTTTATAATTAGACGAAAAAGGATTTTAATACCTTTTTTTATAGAAATACATTAAATTAGACATGGAAAATAGGAAGACAAGAAAAGACAAATTTAGAAAATATACAAGATTGACACATTAATTTACAGCCTTAGCAGAGGCGAGCGTAGCAAAAACACCACAGTGGTATTGACAGAATATTGGCCAAGAACATATATTTGTTTTTGTACCTTCGATTGTTTTTATATGTGTAATATGGAACTTTATCTGCTTAAACATCAAAACAGTTACCTACGTAGGTTGTTTGTATATATTTAACCAATTAATCAGCTTACCAATTAAGAGGGCTACCATTTAAAAGTAATTTCACGCTAATCTTAATCCTATTGCGGCTGCCTTGGAAAGATTTTTTTATGCCTCATTAACCTTTCCTGTGCCACCCTCAGTTTCGTTTTCATCCATGATCTGGAAAATGTCTTCGTTGACCCAATTTATTGTTTTTGTAAATGTTATAAAACCACGCCCTTACAAAATTACATCTAAGTACAACTGATATAATTCAATCCTATCTCACAAATAATTTTAAAAACTAAAGGTAATTTTTAATTGAAAACAAACAAGCGGTTAATTAGAAGAACTGTTTTAATTAACTAACCATTTTACCTGGATGTAATTGCAAACTAAAAAAAAACTTCGGAATCAGGCACTAAATTAGTTTATAATGAAAGAAATGTAAACCCAACAGTCAAACAATTGAACTTATGACGTAAAAAATTTATTTTTAAATATTTATTTTTCTTTTGCGGTTTGTTTCATACAAAATTAATTAACACATGGTTTGGTAAAGAAACACGTTATTAACATTGTAACAACAAATAACTATTTATGTATTTATTTAAAAAAATATTTAGGTGACGTAGGTAAAGAGGCTTTTCAGATATTTTCTAGATAGTATCGAGATTTATTCTTTTCACAAAATAAATGTAATTTATGTTACAATGTTTTTTCATTTACAACAAATCAAGAAATTTCGTATAAAAACTGAATATAAAATTATTATGTCTGCTTAGAACGCTTTCTAATGTTTTAAATAGCCCTCATAATGTTCTAATATACGTAATGAATGCTCAGGTGAAGAGCTAAGCGCGCGACTGCTGCACCACTGCAATGGTGACGTCAGCGGTAAATTTATAGGCTTAGCGCATCCCCCCGTCCCCTTCTCCAAAAAGGCAACAAATAATCCACTGCACCTTCATATTTTTCGTATGTGTACTTTTGCCATTCGTTGCGTTTATCCGCCTATTTTATATATATTACTCCAGATTCTTTGGTTTTTCTCATTTTTTTTAACTCTTCGCCTATTTTTGAAAGCACCAACCACCACTGATTTGCAATAAATAAATTGTTTTCTTTAATAATCTTAGTCCTTAAAGACATCTGGTTCAGAGATAATATTTCTTTAGTTTTCAAAAGCTACAGTTATATTTCGTCAAATGATTACCTGTATTACTTTTCAAAGTGTGTGATTGACGTAGACAATAACTCTAGTGAAAAACTCGTGATTATTATTCGGAATTCACAAAAAAGTATTCCTCTTCTCAGTAAGGGCAAGTATGTCTCAAGTATATCGCTATTTCTCATTCAGAATATTACATTTATGTGTTTAGCAGATATCCATTCTCATTTGTAATATTATTTTGACCATCAAGTTACACGACTATCGCATCCATTAATGTTTTCGCCTGTGCATTTCAAAAACTATTGCCTCAAAATCCTGAAGCTTTTGTAACTTGTCCACAAAATGCATGAGATTCATGGCGAAAAATAAACATTTCAAATCGATCCTGCAATGTACCGTCATTTTCAGTTTTTTTTTTTAATTTACTAATGCAATAATCAAAAATCGAAAATGGTACCTGAAATGAAATGAGTCCCTTAGGATGAAACATTAGATTCGTAGTAATGTGATTGGTAAAAAAAGAAACCTGCAGTTCATTTTGAGTAAATATGTAACAAGATTGATTTGGAATTTAATACCCCTAGGCATTGAGAGAAAGAGAAAGATTTCAGATAAAAAATAACAGCGGTGTTTATCCGCAACGTCAAGGAAATCGATCAACACAGAAACATCCATATCAGAAACTCGAGGTTATTACATTAAAAATGCATTAATTTATCCATATACGTTTTCGATCAGTTTCAATAAATAAACTTTTTAAGTGGTTTCGTGACCATCACGAGATATGCAGCACGAAGAAGGCCAGGGAAATCAGAAACCACTTGTGAATTGCTTAGTTAAGGGAAGTGGTTACCTGTGAACTTTATATTAAATTAAAAATTACTTAAATGCCTGATATTTGTCGAGTACAATAAGTCAGTTGATGGAACATTTCTATTGTTATAGGAAATTTTTAGTTAACTTAAAACGTTATATTCCTTTAAAGGCTTAAACTAGTGTATAAACAGTAAGTTTAAAAAAACACTTGGCATTGTTTCACTTCTTTATTTGAGAAAAGGCTCTTACATATTTCGGCTATGGAACCATTATCAAAGATTTAAAATTTAAATTTAATAAAACAAAAAGGTTTCACACTACAATATTGTTTCACCACACTGTATATGATATACACCTGATGGAGCCACAGTGTGGTGAAACAATATTGTAGTGTAGAATAAATAATTTCTTCGAAACCTTTTTGTTTTGTTAAATTTTAATTTTAAATTATGTTTGAGTTTGACAAATAACTGCCGCATCATTAAAACATTATCAAAGAGTTAACTACACTAACTAAATAGTAAAGACAAATTTCTTTTAAATAAATATACTGTAATGAATTTTACAGTTCACTTATTTATTTAAAAATTATTAATTTGTAAGTATTTCTTTAATCACATAAATACTACTAACAAACTTAAACTACTTATTTATCTGGCATACAATAATGCACTTTATTTATATCACATTGTATCTCGCCATTGAATATTTATATTACGCGTCCAAAAATCAACTGTCTGGCTGACCCGGAGACGAGGGTATATATTTACCGAAAGAAATTACTAGAAAATACGCGAATATAATTCGACCGCTTTCCAAAGAAAACAACTTGTTATTACAACTGAATATTTTCCAGCGTCTATTGTTCGGCATCGATCGGTCGAGATCAAACGTGCCGCCCTCGAAGTGCGTCAGCATTAATCGATACACGGCACACACGTACACGTTCGCTACAATACAGATGACCAAGGTCGTAATAGGTGATATTATTTATTTTTGTAATGTATATGCGATTTCTTTTAATAAAGGGAAAACCTTAAAGTCTCTTTGGTCGTTCAATAATATTTTACTGACATTGCGTACTCTGGTAATTGAATTTCCAGCAGATCTAGTAATTTACTTTTATTGAGAATATGCAATAATATGAAGTTATCAGTATATATATTAAAGTATGATGTATGATGCTATAACTACATCACAACATATATTTTATTTTCACAATATATTAAAATACTAACGGATCTATTTAGTCAAATAAAATCACTATGGTAAGTTTCACCAACTTTGTTCTCGACAATATTGTTTCAAGTTGTGTGCTCATTATCAAGAGTAACGTTATACTGATAATACGAATCTTACATGCTCATTTATAGAAAGCTTAAGGTAAGGGGGGATGAAAAACTGCATAATTCTAACTGATTATTTACATTTTCTGATTTTCTTAAGGCTTTATCTATTTCCAAATATTCATACAGAGATAATTTTCTATTTTTACATGTGTTTACATGTAGGTATTTGGTATTTTCTAAATTTAAATGATGGTTTAAGTTAATACAATGTTCACTAATTCCTGATTTAACATCTTTTTTAGAAATCGATATTACATGCTCACTTATCCTAGTTTCAATGGCTCGACCTGTCTGTCCTATATAGTCAGCGCTACATTCATTACAAAATAATTTATATATTCCATTATTTCAGTTTATATTTGTTTTTGTTTTGTTGTTAATTAGTAAACTCTTTAAATCGTTATTGTTACACTCCAGGGCTGAGATATTTAGTTTTTTTGAGAATGTTTTTGAAATTAAAACTAACATTTTTTATATAAGGTAGATAACAAAAGGTGTTGTTTTCAGATGCCTGACTATTATTGTGCATCATTCTTGTTACTTTTTTATCTAATTTATTTTTTAATAATTTATCAATCATGTGACTCTTAAAACCATTATTAATAGCAATTCTTTTTATGATATTCAGCTCAATGTTAAAATTTTCAGTAGATAACGGTAAGGTATTAATCTTTGTAAGAAAGAGTTGTAAGCAGTTAATTTTGTTCTTATGGGGTGATTTGAATCCGCCGGGATGGTTATATCAGTGGTTGTAGGTTTGCGATGAATATTGAAATTAAGCCTGTCTTTGTTTTTTGTAATATTCAGATCCAAAAAATTTAAACTGTTATTGATTTCTTTTTCTATAGTAAATTTGATGTTATTGTCTAAAGTGTTAAGGTAATTAGAAAAGTATCTATTTGTCTATTTGTGCCTGACCAAATACAGAACACATCATCTACATAACGATTCCACGAATAAATAAATTTAATAAGTGGGTTTTTACTATTAAATATATGTTCAAAAGCTGACCTATATACTTCGGCTAATACGGGTGATTAAAAGAGAACCCATAGGGAGTCCATCTTTCTGTTTAAAGAACTTGTTTTCAAATTGAAAGTAGTTTTGATTTAGGCAAAGTTTTAGTAATGTAATTAAGTCTTTACTTTTCGTTCCTCCTAATTGATTGTTATATAATTTTTCTTTTAAAAAAGGAAATTAACTTAGATATATGAATTGAAGTAAATAGTCTTGAGACGTCAAGTGACAGATACTAAAATTGAATTGAAAGGAAGCTACAGTTCTTTGATTCTATTAATGAAATCCAATTATTTTTTAACAGTATATGTTGAATGACATGTGATATTGTTTAACAAAATGGAATTGATAAGTCGACATAATTTATAGCAAGACGCTTTAACGTAAGATACAACCGGTCTCATTGGTATTTGATTTTTATGGATTTTGGAGAGACCATAACGGATCTAATTCAAAATAAACTAAAAATGCGACACCTGAAATAGCTTTTCAACGTTTAATATCCCAAAAAGTTACAAAAAAAAACATATAATTCCTATGAAAGTCAATAAATAAACATAAAATAAGAAGGTAACATTACAACCACTATGTTTTTTTTTTTAGTTTTAACTGTACCTTATACTTGTGTATTTTTTATAATAGGTAAGTGAAAGAAATAACCTTTATTTTCTTTATTCTCTAGACGCCCGTTTTTTAATTCAAGATTATGGGTAGGCGTCGCTATTATTTGTAATGATCTCAATTTCCAACACAAAAAGGAATGGAGAAAATGGATCCTATTAACCGTGTGATCCAACGAAGGGAAATGAAGTTCCCGGTACGATATTCTGAAGTAATTTATACGATCCTTAAGAAAAAAGACGGGCTCTTTTGCAATTTTCCAAATTTAACATTTACTTTTCTTATATTATTTACTTATTCGTGTTAAATCAATAACAGTCACTAATAACGGCCGCTTTTAAAGCTGGTAAAAGTATCATTAAGTTGATAGGTATCCGAACAACCTTTCAAAGGCTCTATTTTTGATCCTTAATGTTAGATCAAAGAGAGGTACTTAGAAATAACAGTATGTAAGGATAAAATGGAGAAAACTTTTCCAAATATAGACATACATACATGTATCTTATAGAGATAAGGTAACTCATTTGTACATAAATCTGATTACATGACATTTTATTCTATTAAAAAATCGTGATTTCGGGAAATTAAATACAAATAAATGAAACACAAAGTTTAATTTCCACAATATATTAAAATTAAGTGTTTTAATAAGTTCCATCACTACCACCACGCCATCTGTAGTTCTTTATTTAAGGCAGCAACTGTACTAGTCGGTGTTTTGTTAGAACTTTCTACGGCATGTTAATAGGAACTAAGAGTTCGAAATCGCGATTCACGTCTAACAGATTCGACGGATCAATGATGGAATTCATTTTTTTTTTAACAACTGAAACAATGCAGTCGGTCTCTCTTTTACAGAACGTAGAAATTCTTGCCCCATTATTAATTAACAGCCCACATACAGTGTTCCTTCTTGAATTTATATTTTTGACTCTTTAATCCTTCGGAGGATTATTAAAATTTATAGAACTTTAGCTCGAAATGGCCTAAATTGGGCCAAGTGGGGCATGAACAATACTACACAAATCTATAATTTTTAACAATTATTATGCTTTTGGTCAGAAATTTATCGAAACTACCAGACACGGATCGCGATTTCGCTCTTGTTAGAATCTCATCAGCGTGCCATAGACAGTCTCGATAAATTACTGATCAAGTCGAAATGTTCCATAAAGAACGGTTAATATAAAAATAACATCAAGGCAATTGCTGCCATCTAGTGGATTTTAGCCGCTACAGAAGATATCAAACTAGACAAGGCCTCCCAGAGGTATTTAAAATTGTCCAGCTAAACCAACAACGCAGCCTACATACGTAAATTCACGTAAAGCTTAACAATAACAATTATTACGCTGATGAGCGAAATCGCGATCCGTGTCTGGTAGTTTCGATAAATTTCTGATCAAAAGAATAATAATTGTTGTTTCTATTATTTTTCCTGACCTGGACTAAACTGACCTAAACCAGCTGGAACTTGATTAAATCCGTTCAAAAATAAATATGGATATTGCAGATAGCTCACTAGTTCGCTACTTTCTGGGTCCTATATGAGAATACTCTGTGTATAACATTAAGTTCTTTAATTCTGCTTTACTATAATAGCCTCTTTCCTACAGAACTTAGTTACAGTTTCCAAAGATTTCGTAGTAAGCTTTTAATGAAGAATGCGAGTCTTACATTTATTAATTGTTTGCAAACTCTTGGAGATTATCGTGACTTCGGAACCTTATTACAACAACAAAGTTACCGGATCAATTGTAAACTTCAAACTACGAAAACAAAGGACGAGCTTCTTCTCATGAATGAACTCTAGTATCTACCTACTCGTTCATGATTTATTTCGAACACGAGGTAATTATACGAGGCATGTTTTTTAAGTAAGTACCGTTTTGAAATTAATAAAAAACGTGCAAAGATATCTTAATAATTATATTTTTTACATGAAAGCCTGTACCTTAATCTACTTTTCTACATAATTTCCTTCAATATTGAGGCACATGTCATAACGTTTGACCAGTGACCAGTTTTTGAATACCCTTCTCATTGAACTCTTCCGCCCGACTTGTTAACTGTTAACCACTGCATCACAACTGTTTTGATTCGTCATCGTCTTGAAGACGCTGACCACCCAGATGTTTCTTCAAGTGTAGGAACAACTGGTAGTCACTGGGCGCCAGATCAGGGCTGTACGTAGGATGGTCTAGAGTTGAGTCTACAGTGAAAAGATGTGATGAGATCTTTGGTCCGATTAGCCACATGCGGACGGGCATTGTCATGCAGAAAACCAATGCCCTTGCTCAACTTGCCACGTCTATTGTTCTGGATTGCACGGCACAGATTGCTTACCAATCCGTCACTCATAATGTTTTGTCCGTAAACTACACAGATCTCACGATGAATATCAATCGATTTTAGTCCTTTAGTACTCGTATAACAGCCCGGACTTCACAGTCGGCGGGACTCACGATTATCGGTAATCAACTGTAATGGCGTCAGTGCGTAGGTGAGAGATGTAGGTACTCAGTGCGCATGCACGGAACGCTGACTGCAGTTTTGTGGCGGCAGAATTTCAAAACGGTACATACTTAAAAAGCATGCCTCGTACTGCGCAAAAAGCTTTTTTCAGTAAACAACTATGTTAGGAATTTTTGTGGTTCAGTAACTTAATAACGTGACTGAAATGTTACATTAACGCAATTACACATAAGGAATTACAAATATATAACTAATATCTAGTTATGGCAGGATATCACCAGCTACTCATATTGCTGCCAAGTGAATCATATCATACGAAGAACTTATAATTTGTTCTTATCAATTAGGTTTACTTATATAAGCCGTATCATCGATTTGGAAACGTAGCCACCTTAGTAAGACTCTGTCTAACAGATGAGATATTTAAGTTAGCAGTAGATATCAGTAGATAGTGATATGCTGTCATAACTATACATTATATTAACTTATTTTTAATGTACTCAAATTTGGTCTATAATAATTTATCAAGATTGCCTATGTTATGCTAATGAGATTTAATAAGACCGAAATGGCAACCCACGTCAGGTATTGTCAATAAATTACTGACCAGAACTGACATTGTTTCTATGTATTTTGTTTCTGGGGAGGATAGCACAGATTATTTATCTTATTAATTTACCTACCCAGTTTCGGTTTCATCGGCTTTATCAGGGCCTTGAACAAAAATGCGCAATTTTTAATTTAAATTTATTTATTACCCCTATACTGCCCTTAAAAAGATACTCTTAAAATACTGGGAAGCAATGGAAACTAAATTAACATTATTAACTTAGTGAGCCAACAGAAGTGAATTTTAATAAATCCTAAGCCCAAAATTCACATATTTCAAAGGCCTCACATATTTTTGCATTGAATTGAGTTAGAAGTATAACTTCGTTACAGTATTAAAGCGTTATACACCCTTGGATGTGATAATAATTTCAACCACAAAGTGATCATTAATAACACAAAGGTATAGTAAATTTCCATAAAATAATTTCGGTTTATTACTAAAAACCTAACCCACGTTGACATAATTTGTAGCCGTATTTTAAGATCCGATCAAAGATTCTTATTTCGTATCCTACAAACTATAAAATGATTTCTTATAAAGGCTCATTCTGAACCCCAATGCTTTATGTTATAAGGTTTAGATTTTATGAATATTTTTCAGAACCTCTGCAAAATGTATAATGATAAAAAAAAACTTCAGTCAAATATATGATTCCTAAAGAGCGCAATAGGATCGGAAGCATTTCTGACTGTTTCTTAGGTATTCATCTGCGCTAGATGCCTTACTAGATCCTGATAGGGCACACGAGGCATGCCTGAACAGGTCCTGATCGTATTCAGACAAATTTTTCTGGTCGAGTAGCCTCTATTAATAACTGACCAAACCGAAGTTGTTCCGTAGTGGGAAGTTGACATAATATCATATTACTGCCAGTATATCGCCATCTACTATTATTTACTGCTAACTATATCAGAAAAAACAGAAAACCTGTAAGAATTTTGGTATAGGAATTAATGAATACAATAAATGCTATCGTCATAACAAAGCTGATTGTAATTACGCTAAACGTTTATTGGACCACCAACATTGATGATAACTATGAATTACTACATACCATCAATTTGAATAGTTTTAAATTATCGCTACGAAATGTAAGAAAATAATAAACACAACAATAGTAATAATTCAATAAACGAGCAAATAGATTTAAGTAATTTGCCACTGCTAACTCTCTCCACTCGGTCAAATAGTATTTAAAAAAAACAAGCATATAAATGTAGGTGAAGTTATAAACGTGTAAGGCACGTATTCATTTGAATTTAAAATATTGAAAATTACTACATCGGTGTTTTATTAATAATCGTGATGAATTTCCATCAATTTAATGTAGATTTAATTATCTACACAATTATAACAAAGTGATGTTACAAAGGTTCCAATTTATTTTGAGCTTCGTAATCTGAATATATACGAGGGTGGATCAAATATAAATATATATTCTATATTATTTCTTAGACGGTCACCTTGTCTTTGTAACCTATTTCATTTTCACATGTAAACCACCTTTATATTCGACGTACGCTACCCAGTCTTCATATCTATAAGTTAAATTATTAGGATAAGTTACCAGGGTGGATCAAATATAAACGAGCCTTTTTAAATTGCGCGCCGGATAGTTGTTAAAGGCGCTTCCGAGCGTTAGGAACTTGAAGTGAGGATATTAGGTGGCACGGAAACGACGCGTCGTACTGCTGCGTTAATAGCTGTCACAATAAGTGAGAAAGAGGTGCATAGCAGAGTTGTGCAACGAATTATTACTCGTATTGAAACCTTATTGAAGCACAGTGGCGTGGCGGTCCACTGTGTTTCAGATATCTGGTGAACTCGACATCAGCTATGGGAGTGTCCACACAATCATAACGAAAAATTTCAGATCGTTGGGTTCCAAAGTTGCTGAGTAAAGATCAAAAAGCTGCTCGAGTTCGCATCTCTCAGGCGCTTCTCACTCGATTTAGAGAGGAACGTGAATTTTTTTGCACAAAATTGTAACCTGCGATGAGACGTGGGTACACCATTATACTCCAACATCAAAACGAGCAAGCTTGGAGTGGCGACGCAAAGATGAATCAAACCCAGTGAAGCCGAAAACATGTCTGTCAGCAGGCAAAGTTTTAGCCACGGTTTTTTGAGACTGGAGAGGGGTGCTGTTGGGCGATAACGCTAGGCCTCATAACGCAGGCCCAAATCGGTGAAATGCACTGGATTCAGCTGAAACACCCTCCATATAGCACAGACCTACCACTAGGAGGCGAGCGATTTCAGACCGATGAACACAGGTGTTTGTGCGCAGCTGGATAGACACCCGCCCTGCTTCTTTTTATGATAACGGGATGAAAAAACTACCAATGCGTTGGGAAAAATGTATAGACAAACAAAGGAGATATGTCGAAAAATAGATAAATTTGTGCTTTTGTGAAACTTTTCAAAATAAATGTTTTATGAACAATGGCTCGATTATTTTTGATTCTTCCTCGTACATAATAATATATACATAGGTACATTCAAACTCATCGACAAAATGAAATTGTAGTGTAAAATTCCACTTGCCTGGTGTTATTTTGTGTTGTGTGATAAAAAAGAACTATGAGGGTCAGTTAACACGAATAATATTCATCTGCTTAAAGGGACCCTTGTAATACGAGGCAGACGTTTTTCTTTTCTTTGCGAGAAATTGTTAATTTGGGGGAAGCCCGAAGCCGTTCGTGTAACAAGCAGCTAATGCCTTGTCATAACGGAATGGGTAGATGTAATGTTTCGTCTTGTCGCTTTCTTATGTCGAGCAGAGCACAAATAACTTGAGACAAATCCTTGTCGTCTCCTTCTTATCCTTTTACTTCTATTGTCTGAACTGCAAATGGAATGTATGTCTCAGATCGTCACTTTCTATGCAGAATCACGTCTTTGTGTTATCATTTTTGATATACCCACTCTATTTTTCATTGGATAATGGGAAATATAAATCTCGAGGAACTTGCCAAAATATTTGCGAAGGAAATTAAAGGAGGAAACTAACCAAATATTACCAAATTTATTTGACAAATGCAAAACACCGGAACTGTATGTTATGTAGTAATTAATGTGCCTAAAAAATATGATGTGGAGTCGTGAATTGATATTCATAAAATAACTATTTGAATACAGAACTCGTCTACCTTCAGCACATAAAAATATTTCTATGGAAACGTTAGAGAAGCCAGTATCTTTCTGGTCAAATAGCGTATTGGGTAAAAATTGTGATCGACTTTTATCAATAATTATTGTCACATGTATTACTATGGCCCAAACAAATGTTCCATACATATTTTGTATTCCTACATAGCTACAAGAAGATACTGGATTTTTAGTTATGTAGAATTGAAATAAATACACACTTGATAACTTCCACAATTTATTAAATAAACTTAACACGTGTTTGGCTAACACTGTGGCTTCTTCAGAAGTACAAAATTTACTTAAAACTACCTAAGAGTAGATGTTTATAAATAGGGTGGTGCATCTTCATTAGAGTGAGGGAAAAAATTAATAGCTGTGAGGGGTTTATATCTACTTGGTCATTGAGTAATCTGTCTGTATTTTTATATTTGTTAATTTCATTAGATTGTAATAGTGTAAGTTTTAAACTTTTATTTTCAATGTGTAAAATTTTTAGATCTAAATTAAATATATGATTATCTTCTAACACATGTTTTGCGTAGTTAGAATCGGGTTTTTTGTTTCTATATGATCTAAAATGTTCGTTCAAACGAATTCTAAAATTTCTTCCCGTCTGACCTATATAAAAAAAATTCTACTTCGTCTTTATTATTGTTTATATGTATGCCAAGGTTATTATTCGTTTTGTATGATACATTTATATTGTTGTCTCTGAGAAGTTTATTGATTGTTAGTGATGGTTTCCCTATATATGTTAAATTTTTTTTTAGAATTCGTTCGAACGAACATTTTAGATCGTATAGAAACAAAAAAAACGATTCTAACTCTGCAAAACATGTGTTAGAAGATAATTATATATTTAATTTAGATCTAAAAATTTTACACCTTGAAAATAAAAGTTTAAATCTTACACTATTACAATCTAATGAAATTAACAAATATAAAAATACATACAGATTACTCAATGACCAAGTAGGATATAAACCCATCACCGCTATTAAATCTTTTCCCTCACTGCAATGAAGATGCACCACCCTATTTACAAACAACTATTCTTAAGAAGTTTTAAGTAAATTTTGTACTTCTGAAGAAGCCACAGTGTTGGCGAAACACGTGTTAAGTTTATTTAATAAATTGTGGAAGTTATCAACTGTGTATTTATTTCAATATGTTGGACTTCAATACAATTAGTTATGTAGAAATTCAGTATTTAATTAAAGTAAATAATTGTAGACAAATTACATTATTTACCTATAGAAAGGTAACACAGACGTAAAATTTATTCCTTTTCCGAAAGTTTGGGTGCGGAGAACACAGGAGGTGAAGGGGATGAAGGCGAAAAATCAAATAATGGAAAAGAACGGAGGTAACCTAATCCAGCTTAAGCTAACATATACAGGTTAGTAAAGGAATTTTCAAAATAAATGCAATAGTCTTATTTTATGGATGGTATCAGGATTTATTTCCCCAACAGAATAAACACAATTATTGTTTGATTTGCAATTAATGAGGAAATTTCGCGTAGATAAGTAAATATAAAATCTGCTTAGAACGTCTTCTAATGTTTTAAATAGCCCTTGCAATGCCCTTAATATACGTAGTAAATGTTTAAAGGGCTGTTGCATATCTGCCAGCGTTAATGGGTTACCATGGCAACGGTGGTGTCAGCAGCAAATTTGCAGGCTTAGCGTTCTTGATTAGGGAAGACGTCGTGTCGCGGCGAGCTTACAACTGCATGCTTCTTGAACGTATTTGACAAGTGGTTTACGGACCGTTTTGTAAAGTCGACGGCTAGCATATAAACTTTTGATTTGTGTAAAGAAGGAAATAAAAAAGTTTGGTAAATCTTATAATAACATTCAATCGGTTTGATTTGATGATGCTCATCAGCAGTACCGTCCTAGAAAAATTAATTTGATAACCTTGTCTACTATTAAGTCATAAAAACTCTGTGTGGAATAAGACAAGACTGCAGATTTTGTAGAATACTAAAAATGGAAATTGTTCCCATAAATTTTGAAAAAAATCAAAACACAATCCAAGACGTTTTAAAACAAAAAAAAACATTCTAAAATATAATTCAACTGATATGTTAGATTAAAGATACTTTTATTACACCCAGGAAATAAAAAAGACATAATAATTTCCACAAATTTACTTTTACACTTAATTCGAGTTTCACTACTCTGTAGCTTCTTCAGAAGTTACAATTGCTATACATCCTCCCTATATTCATACATTTATCCAACTAGTTAGGGGGTGGGTTCTCATAGATTAAGAAGTGGGGAATAGCTCAAATCTAATTGGTCATTAAGTAGTGCATTTTTATTTTTAAATTAATTAATTTCGATTGCTTCTAACATGTTCAATTTGTAATTTCTCTTGTTTTCTCTTTTAATATTTAAATTGTTCGACACATTCAAAGGGATATTTAAGGGCAAACTGCACCTAATTCTAAGTTTAGTTTTCTCGATTTTCAATGAAGTCATTTCTGAAGGCACGAGCCGCCACTGATAAGGCTATACGTACCTAATGTATGAAGATACATGTTCATAAGTTGTTATATATAAGACACATTGGTGATAACAGTAACAATTTTAACGATTATTTTGCTGTTACTGTTTCATTTTAAAACAACAACAATGCATCAGCGTTAGGAAGCCTTTTAGAGTGAATCTCTTTTCGCCGAAGTCACAATAAAAGTTGAATACATATTCGCTGTGCCATCATTAGATGCCTTCGCGCACGAGGTGTTATGCCAGATATAAACATAACTGCTCGTGTCATTTACGATGAAGTTAGATTTAAGTGGTGTATGAAACGCGAAATTAAGGTCGAAGCTTTAAAGACGATAAACTACGAACGAGCTCATACATTCACTATGATGAATTGCTATCTTGTGCAGAATGGCTAGGCGAAAAATTGCTTTTATGATTAAAGTCAGCGAGTACATAATGTAAACCGTTCTATACTAATATAACAAGATAATAAAAAATCAGATTTTAAAGTTATTAAAACTCTAATATATACGTTTCGACCTCTCGATCACTATCAAAGAGGATTACGTGAATACTAATTTTTACAGTAATGGAACAAACAATTTATAAGTAGGGAAAGTTTTCACTAATGAAACTCTCGACATTATTTCCAAGAACACGAAATAATGGGCTATCATACTCTTCAATTTCGTCATTTAGAGAAACTAAATTAAACACTGAAGGGTTTCACTTTTTAAAGATCTTATTTCTCAATAATATCGTTTCGGCCATTCTTAAGAGAGAGTACAAAGATTACTAAACTTTAAAATATCTAACACTAAATTATAATACTTTAAGAGTAAATGGTGGGGTAGGCTACAATTTATAGGGAAATAATAAAAGGAAAGGATGAGAAACAGAAAACACTGGGTATGTTTCACTAAAATTATATTGAACCTCTACAATATTGTTTCGACCTTCTCAGGTCATTCTAAAGAGAAAAATTCTGTAACTCTTACAGAACTTGAAGTTAAAGATTTTTGAATTTCTAATTTTTCTAAGACATTTAATATCTTATCATTATTTTGAACATGTAGTATAGAAAGGCTAGCTTTATTAATAGTATATTTATTATCCAAACAATGTTGGGATAAACCGGTCCATTTTCTTCAGTTTATTACTGATCTTTCACGTTTGTGAAATTTAATTTCGAAACTTCGTGCTGTTTTGCCAATATAAATGCAATTACAATTGACACATTTAATTTTATAAATTACAAACTTTTTACAAACACCATTACCTGCTAATTTATTATGACTAAGAAATAGTTGGTTTAACAAACGTTTAAAATATAGTCCACGGTATCATGTGAAGAATGATTTGGGTAACATGGTATAGATATTAAAAAGCTTTGCAAAAGTTACAAATAAATGCGTGGTTTGTTGGGTTGTCCATTTGGCGAATTTTGTTTATTTCTCTTGCAGTGACGACCGTTTCGCCTTTCGGCATTATCAAGCTGATTAATCTGATGTTGTTTGGTGGTGTGAATTTATACTGTTCTGAGCGATGTGTTTGAGGGGGGTGAATATGGCGGCTCAGGTGTTATTTATTTGTACGTTGATGATGGTGTTTTTTATTTTAATTTTTGTATATCTCCATATTTTTCAAGATGTTTAGTTTTCTGCTTTTTGGAACGTGATGTAATATTGTGAGGGTTTCTTCTATAGGACCTGGGCTATGTGGGTTTTGGAGTAGGTGAGTGGCGTAGTTAGAATCGGTTTTCCCTTCTCTGTAAGATTTTATATGCTCTTTGTATCTTTGTACTATTTTCCTGCCTCTTTGTCCTACAAATTGTCCAAATGGACAACCCAACAAACCACGTAATAGTCCAAGCGAATTTGGTAAGACGAAACCATCAAATATTACAAATGAATATCTCAGATCACCTTAATACTGTCAGTTATTGTGCCACGATATCTAATGTAAAAATTGCATTTTTTGGAATTTAAGGTTAGAATTCTAAGGTCTTATCGTCGTAATCTACTTAAGAAATGACATATCTGGTTTTTCTATCCTAAAACACGTTGACCTATTTAATACCTACTTCTTAAATAAACACATAAATTAGTCGGGGGCGTGTTTGACTCGACAGTTCCGTACCTTATTAAACACATTAATCAGTATAAAAGTTTATAAAAAGTATAATTTAATTACTCCGTAGTATTTCGCGTTGGCCCCAATTTAAATAAGGTTATAAAATTAATTTATGGTAATCTATAGGTAAAATTTCGGAGTTCTGTTACGTTCTTCATGTCCATATAAATTGCGTACCGACCGAGAATATATTTTTATTTTTTTATCTATCTGATTACATGCCAAGTCAATGTACTTATAAGAAAAGGACCGTGTTGAATATTACACTATCTTCATTTACTTATCGAACTTATTGAACCTTGGCAATACTAAGTGTTTACAGTCACCATCTGAGGTTTCTAATTGAAAGTTTTACTTTTTTAACCGTAACCTTCTTCAGAACGTTTTGTCATTTGAGCACAACTGGTGTTGTTTACGGTAACCTGAAAATGAAATTAACAAATACAAAAAAAGAGATGGCAACGAAGTATCATTCTGCATCATGTCAATGGGCTCACACACATCGGCTAAAATAACCACCTATTTAACTATTTGACTGGCCAAAACGTGTAATTGATGGGTCATGCTCCGTATAGCCCTGATTTGTCACCAAATTACTTTTTCTTATTCCCGCATATCAAGAATAAATTGCGTGGCCAACGTTTTTCGGCGCCTGAAGCAGCCGTTGATGCATTAAAAAACAATCTTTTGGAGGTAGCTCATTTGGAGTGGAGAAAATGTTACAAAACTTCGAGCGTATGCAAATGTGTACTCATCATCATGGAGAATACTTCGAATACTTCAATAAAGCCATTCTTTATAATAAATAATTATTATATTTATTATTAGGCTTAAAATATAAACCAACCCTTGTATTCAATGGCAGCAGGTGGGTTGGCCGGTGTTCTGTAGGAGATATCTACATCGTGTTGATGACAACCAATGAGTTCGAAATCACGACACACGTCCGACAGTTTCATCACTTTTTTGTTGAGTTTTACTCCATGATCTTTTAAAATTTCAAATCCAGTTCTGTATTGTTTCAAGTTTTTTTATTCATTCTCATTTTGGTTTCATTCACTAGATAGGTATTAAATAAAATATAATAAAAAACGCTTTTTAAATGTTTCAAATGGATATTAGAAAAACTCTAAATATGTTTTGGTGGATAATACCTTTATCAAGAGCATATTAGATAATGCTAAAATTTAGAACATGTTCAGGTCTTATATATCTACGGAGGGTTGTTAATATTGGAAATACCCAAATACAGGTCTAATAAAAGAGTGTCTTTAAAGTCTAGCTGGTCATTGGTTATATTTAATTTTTGAAGTAAAGCTCTTTTTATTTCCAATTGCTATAATAATGTCAATCTAGTGCCTTTGTTTTCTTAATGTAATAGTTTTAAATTATCTATATTTAAATTATGATTGAAGTCTAAACAACGTGTGCTAATGCCTGTGGATATTTTTATGTTTTCTATACTTTTTACATGTTCTTTTGCTCTAGTCTCTAAATTCCTGCCCGTCTCTTATTAGATAGGTATTTATAATGATGAAAAGGTACTAAAAATTAAATCAATAGAAATATCTTTCGTTGCCACATGCGTTACTTATACTTTTGCTCTCTTAATACCAATTTGTGAAAAATCCTACAGAAGCCCAACTAAAATGGGAAGGGGTTAGTACACTACCTACATATTTCAGTTCCTCTTTAATTCTTAACATTTATTAGTCACTGATAGTTGAATGGCAACCCAAGTAAATATTTTCCATTGTTCGTGTTTCCTCTGACCTAAATAGCTTTAGGTTCCTTCCTTCCTTAATTCAAAACGAAGACTCAAGGTTACGAAAGCTCAAATGGTCAGTTAATATTCATCCCTCGCTTAGGCGTAATACGTGGTATCCATTCTAATCTTCAAGTTCAGTATTGATCGGCTTAACAAAAGTCGGTGTATTTCATGTATTTTTCGTAACAGCTCTCCACCGCGAAATAGGATCAAAAGTATGCCGACGGTTATTAGATTTTTGTTGATTTGTACAATAAAAAACAATAAAACAATCGTAAAGTGATCAGATCTTTTAAGTAAACCCACAAAGCACATAGCAAAAAACTTAGAAGTTCTTTCGTAAGAGTTCATCGATTTGTGCCAGACTTTCCGGATTTTCTTTTTGTCTGTCTGCCTGTCAATTAATCATAAAAATAAATGATCGTTTATGTTTAAAACTCTGGTGCATGAAAATAATACTTTACGGATTATCTTGCCGTTTATCCAATTTAAAATTATTATTAAAGCATACGTAAAATGCGGAAATCGTGATACGAGCAGATGGTCACGTTCTCAAAGGTATCGATTTAGAACATTCCTTTGGAATTTTAAGATACAGATTTTTCTTAATAAAATACTTGCTATATAAAACGTATTATGAAATGGAAATTCAATTTTTTTGCCCTCGTGGATTTTATTGTCAATTTTTATCGAAGAGTAAACGGATGACGTAAAAGAGTACACCATAAATCCTTCTCATGAAAATAATCTCTATAATCTATAAATGATTCCTTTAGATAAATTCTCATAAATACTGAGGAGACTTTCACATCCCTCAGGAGGGTAGGAGAGGGGCGACAATCCCCCGAGCTACACCTTGATTTCAACGCTAATTCTATAAAATACATTTCCACTAGTTAAACAATTAAGAACTGCTTTATAATGATTACAACATTTGGTCTTTCTATCCTGCTATTTTGTGGAGACAAATCGACTCTAACTATGAAAAAACGTTAAAATGCTTAATTTGCAGATATATCTGACACTCAACTTACGTAAGGATCGAAATTGCGTTTAAGCTGATCGCTTGGTGAAACATTTTAAATAATTTAAATAAAAGAAACACTTGGTTGTTACGTTTCACAAGTTTATTTAGATTTCTCATGTTTCGGCTATCATGCCATTTTCAAAGAGTATTGCAAACTGCCAGATGATGTACAATATTTCGTTTAAGTAAATAAATAACTAACCTAGGTAGCTAAGTGTTTATTACGGTCTTTAATAGAGGGGGAACTCCAAAGTCTGTCTGTTCGTTCAATAGAATTTTATTGTTATGGTTCGCTCTTGTTATCTCTAAAATTTCTAACAGGTCTAATCTTTTACCTTTATTTTGTGTATGCAGTATTATAAAATTATTTACATCTAGAGAATGGTTATTATAATTGAAATAATGTACTAGATTTGTATTTTTTTGATTTGTAGTAGATCGATTTTTCGTGTTCAATGAGTCGTTTTTTAATCGAACGTCCAGTTTGACCCAAATATATTGCATCACAATTGTTGCATTTTATTTCGTACACTCCACTTTTTTCGGTATTGTTTTATCGTTCCTTATTATTTACTAATGGAGTACTCAAATACTCAACTATAGTGGAAATATTACATTTTTGTAGTCTTCCCTTAATTTTTGTACTACTGTTTGGTAATTTTTTTATCATTTTTGATATATATTTTGGGGTGAAATTCATAGATTGTCATTTTCTTCTATTTTTTACTTATGTAATATTAATATAATATTTATTATATATATATGTCAATTGATAGTCTCCTTTATAATTATTTAGAAACACTTTGTATTTTGAATACGTCTTCTAATCGATTTTCTTCGTTTGATTTCACACATTTCTGTTACTCCAAATAATTTTCATTTTCACCGAGTTCAAATATGTTACCTATAATAATAAGCTCACGGATATTGATAAATAATGATAAAAGAGATTATATCCTTATGTTCCAAAAGGGATTGAAATCAGGTCGGTTTATTTCATGAAGTTGGGGTTCAAAATACCTTCCTGTAATAATAATGAGAAGTGACGAATTAATTGTTACAAAATACGCCCTCATAAAATCGATCATATCCCCACCTCAACGGAATCTGTCAAGTGTCCTTGCTAGAGGATGTTGACTAAATATCCTCATAGAGACTATGATAACAAATCGGTTTATTCGAGTTATGGCCAATATATCACCATTTACCTAATGTTACTTGCTACTAACTGTAGTATTTCAAATGTTTGACAAAAGCCTCTACTATCTGTTATCTACAACGCAACAATTATACTGCAGGTAAATGTGTAACCGACCATGTACGAGGGTCAATCAAATATAAACGGTAATTTTACTGTTTAGCTTAGCACGTTATTACGATCTACAGGATTCAATGCTCGAGTGTTGTTTAGTTTATGAGGAGGGGGAAACCGGCTTAGGTGGCAGCTGCGCTCGGTTCTGTCCGCAGTACAGCCATGACTGAGCGCAAAGTACCTTCGTCTGTTGTACAACACATCATCATAAGGTTTTCAACCAATGAAGGCGTTAAACCATCGGAAATTTTCACTCGACACAGTTGAAGGCACAGTTTGGGGATGCTACACTGTCTCAGAATCGAGTGTATACGTGGTTTAGAGAACAGAGAATTCAGGGATGTGCGAGAACGTGTCGAAAATTAAAGTCAAGATTGACGATGATCGACGACCAAGAACAAGTCTCACAAATGACAACATCCGTGCTGTTCAAGAGCTTGTTAAATTGTTGATTAGCTGAGTAACTATTGAACAAATCTCATCAGAAGTGGGTATGTGGGTATCAGCAATGGGAGTGTTCAATCCATTATCACTGATGAACTTGACTTTAGAACAATTAATACTCGCTGCTCGCTGGGTTCCAAAGTTTTTGACCGAAAACCAAAAACAGGTCAGGTCGGAGATCAGTAATTCAGTGCTTGTGAATCGATTTCGACAAAAAGGGGAGCTTTTTTTGAGACGTATCGTCAGTGGTGATGAGACGTAGGTCCACCACTACACCTCAATACCGAATGAAAAATGGCGGGTAAGGAGTGGTGAAGAAAGGATGAAGGCTGCCCTGTCAAAGCCAAAACCAAAACCCGTCTCTCAGCCGGAAAAGTACTTGCGACTCTTTATTTGGACCACGACCCTTTAAACCCAACCTGAGTTCTACTGTAGACTGAGATATTATTTGACAGTGTGCGGTAGTGTAATGAAGCCCCTAGTAAAGTAATTTTAAGGAGTTACCCATTAACTTCTCTCTTTATTATAATACTAATTATTTTATTTACCAGAGAATAGCTATTTTAGTTCACCGCAGACGGTAGAAAACAGTGATAAAGTTGACGTAATAAAACGAACATTACAATATGTATGTACATCGTAATTTTGTACCAGTCTGAGTAACAGCGCAACTAACAAGCAATGTTAGATAGTATTGAAATTTGATTCTTAGTCGCCTTCAGTTCGTAGTATGGCTCGATCAATGTAATCATCATTAACCCTACCGATATTTCATGCATTTGAAATACGTGTAATAGAATATCCTTATATCAACTTGCTTTTACGAAGCAATTTCGGATTATTCGGTGAATTATCTGCTAGTGAGAACTAATAGGTTCAAAATTGTGATCCACGTCTGGTAAATTCGATAAATTACTGACCCCAAGAACTTATTGTTCATTATTTAATTAAAGTAGTTCAAATTTATTTTTCTCGCAAATGAAAACAAAATCAACTGTAATATAAAGCCATTTGTGATAAAGTTTGAACATCTTAAAGAAGCAGTCTAAACAAATCGGATATTATTACTTTACTGAACGACTTTTCAAGAGGATTTTTAAAGCCGCTTTGTGAAGATTATTAAGGCATCAACTTGAAAATAGCGCATTAAGTGCGAATCTAAAACTGACGAACCCAATGGCGGGTCCGTAACATCGCTTTATTTTATTTTCGAAACAAATTCCCCGAGCGTTATGTTAGTCTTTTGTTTTGTTTATTGTTGTTTATTGAGAGTTTTTATTGTTACTCATTAATTAATTTAGGGATGTAAAATGAATGACGTTACTATTATTCATTTTACGAGGAAGGGTATTTCAAGTACTTATAATTTTAAAACCCAACAACCTACTACCCACACAGAGTATTTCGTCAGTCACTTTTGAAAATTATACAGAGTATTCTGGTGTTTAGGTTAAACAAAGGTTTGATTAGAATTTTTCGATAGTGAATTCTTTAAGCCTTAAAAGGTTATAGGTATTTTCTTCTATATTTACAAAAAAGGAAAATTTAGTTCTTGATCAGAAATTTACTGAAACCAATACAGAATTCTAATCAGCACCAATACATACAAAACATAATACTTCAAAAATTAATTCTCATTAATGTATTGAAATTAACATCATAAAAATATTCCTAATATTTCATTATTAATTATGAATAATAATATACATTAATTTCGACAATTCTGTGAGTTTTTAAGCACGTTCGTCGTTGTTACCTCTGTCACCGCTCGTAGCTTAGTGGTCAGAGCATTGGTGCGTAAAGCCAAAGGTCCCGGGTTCGATTTCCAGTAAGGGCGTGACAGCAGCAATAATTTGAGGTAATCTGTAGTAGGTAAATTACTAATTCGAAAAGGAATGTATTGAAATTAACCTGTACAAAGCAATTCTCCAAATATTTCCTTATCAATCAACTTATTGTTTGCGCCTTTGCTTTATGGAAATTGGAAATCATATTTTTGAATATAAATAAATGAATAAACACACTTTAATTTCCACTAAATAACTTTATTAAATTATTAACGGTCGTTTCACCCTACTAGGGCATCTTCAGAAGAAGTATTGGTCCAGATTTTGATATGAATTTCTTAAATACTATTACATTCCAAGTGGGGATGCGTCTACTTCTTTATCTATAATTATTGAATTATATACATTTTCTATTTTATTTAATAAGACAACATTATAACTTTTCACATGTTTTTTAATCTCTAAAGTCTCCAACATGTCCAACCTTTTACCTTTTTTCTCAACATGTAAAATATTGTTGTTTTCTAATTCTATAGTAAATTTTATGCGTCCATGTAGGTTATTAATTTAATTCTAATATTTCTCCAGTTCAAATTATAAGTATATAGTTTATGTATTTTTACCAAAATTTTATTTTAAAACAACAATCTACAAATTTCATTCAAAACTACAAACAATGTATCCAAATATTTAATAAATAATAAAGATAAAAACGAAAAAAATAATTCAAATGGAGTATATAAATTAAATTGCAATAATTGCAATAAAAGATATATAGACCAAACAGGAAGATCTTTCAAGGAAAGTATACAAGAACCCATTAGAAATTACAACGGAACTTCATCGGTTTCGAACCATATAAAAAATAATAAACACATTCAGGTTAGAAGAAAATTTCAATAGTTAACATGTTGAGAAAAAAGGATAAAAAGATGGAAAAACATGGAAAATAATAATGTTGTCTTATTAAATGAAAAAGATAATATATATAATTCAATAATTATAGATAATGTATTAAACGCATACCCACCTAGAATTTAATAGTATTTAAAAAATTCGTTTCAAAATCTGTACCAATACTTCATCTGAAAATGCCCTGGTAGGGTGAAACGACCGTTAAGAATATTAGTTAAGTTATTTAGGGAAATTAAACTTTGGCGTAAATATGGATATTTATAATGTTAAATAAAATCAATGCATGTCGATAATGCCAAACAAATTAGAACATGACAAAGTGACCGTCCCACCCTGTACATATGTTCTTTTCAAAATTTCTTCTATTTGTATAATTTACGGGCCCTACATATACTAAGATAAAACAAATAAATAATCGTATGCCGTCTCTAAATTTTGATCTTTTTTTCTTCACTCTTTTTGCAATGAAAATAATATAACATATTATTATTAATTAGAACGTTCACATTGATAGCATTATAAAGCGGATACTGAGAAAATCAATTAAAATGTTACGATATAGGGGTTCTCATTACCCTGTTGGTATAAAATCCTAACAAGTTAACAACTGTTTATGTAATTGTTCCCATAAAGCACAGCAAAAGGGGAAATTTGGGAATTTGAGAAGAGTTGTGTAAAAAAATATTCGACAATTTAATTATCCTTGTAAGAATTTATGAATGTCGGGGAGGTTACTGGACAAATATGAATATAATCAAACAAATGCAGCAGGGGAAATTTAATAAATACAAACGGCTCTGCGTGGTGAACGCCATCTGTAGAAAATTGCTACTCACTGTGACTCTCTGATTAAAAAAATGTAAAGTTTAAAAATTCCACAACTTAACGTTAAACCGTTAAAAGTAAACCATGAATATGCGTTTATCCTCACTTATTAAATCGAACTAACCTCATCAATGTTTCTTTTTCTTATTTATTTTCATCTTTGTAAGCACTTTAAATTTCAAAAGTGACTCAAATGGATTCGCGTAAATAATTGGCGTACGTACGTTTAAGTGTTTCTTTCTATTAATCAAGAGCGTGGTGAATTTAAAAATTAGATAAATTTCCCAACTGGAATGAATGTCTGACGTTTTGCAAGGTGTTATATATGGCTTTATTTTGTTTCAGAGAAAACGAAACAGTGAATATTGGGGAATACCAGATGCTCGAGAGTAGTGGGCCGCCCCTCTCGTCGGGGCCATGCGCGATCTAAGCGGCCCAGTGCTCAACGAACTGACACGTTCCCAAAAGCCTCATATTAATGACCACCCTTTACTCCAGGCTGACGGTGAGTGCTCGTTCAATAAATTAATGATTTCTCATCCATTTACATTGTACAAATAACGTCCGGGAATACAGGGGTACGCTACAGTTCTTGATTGAATGTGGTCAATTTTAACAATAGACCTTCCACGCAAAACCCTTACTGAATCATGTTCAAATATAGATCGCAATCCTCTACAAGGTATCAATCAAAAAGGCACTATCCCTCTCGAAATAACCCTCTTTCTTACATAAAATAAAATGGGAATATTCATTTAAAAATTATATACGAGCCCTGTTCCAGCAATGTTGGCTCAGATGCTAAAAAAATATAGAATTTGTGGGTTAAATATTTACTTAATTTTGGATATTTTTATCTGTTGTCAAAACGTTTTCAAGCGTATTTAGTTTCAAGTAGGCTGTATTTTAACAAAAAAAACACTATTTAATCAGTTGATATGTGTAGGTCACTGTTTTGAAATTAACTTTACCCATCTACTGTTTTGAAACAAATGACAGTGATGAACATTTTAAATGTTGCAAGTGAGATGACAGTGACATTTTTTTACCAAAAACTTTTTGATGAACAAAATATAGGTACGTTTTCATTAATTTACTGGTTTAGATCAATTTTTTTTATTTAAAGCGTACCTTTAACGTCTGCATCTGTTAAGCAATTCAATTCACAAAATGATTTGATACAACTTTTTTCAGATATCAATTCTAGATAAAATCCAGCGGAATAAAAGGAAAGAATTGTTGATTTATATAAAGAATGGGTGTTTTCCTATGTTGTTTAAATGAAATAAGGGTGAGCTTTTTTTTGCCAGTCTTGTAATCATGATAAAATTCTTTTGGCTCAAAATCTAACTTAACTAAAGAGTGGCAGACCTTGAAAAAAATATATTTCCCTTAACTGGCATACCGCGATCTAGACGTCAATCTTTTATGAGAGTAACTGATTTTACATGATCAATGATATCGAGAACATTCAATGTCATACCGAAAGCTGTGTAAGCTATTAAGATATCAACACTCCGTAGATCTGTATTTTAATGTCATAATAGTAGAAAGTTGCCTAATTTTGAATACTTTTTTTTATTAAACCTTGTCTGTGTAATAATAATACGTTTTAGTAATTCTTTTTTATCTAAGCCATGCATTTACCTTCATAAACAACGGATGTTTATTTTAACTTTGAAGGACAAAAATAGGCAATCGTAAAAAAAAAGACATTAATACATACAATGAGGGAAAATTTTGTCCCGGCAGGGGGGTAACAACAGCAAGAAATTTTTCCCTCATTGTATGAGGTAATCTCTAGTGAGTATAAATTAATTAAATAATTAATATCGTATTTATGTATTTAAAATTTACCCCTACTAAAAATTCGTCCAATATTTCATTATTAATCGTAAAAAAGCTACTTTTTCGAATTTGAGAAAATGTTTCAATAATTCCATCCACAAGTTGGGAATCTATCTTTCGAAACAAAAATCACGCACGTGAGTTTCCCTTTTATGGACTCTTAGGAATTCTACTACAATGAAATCCAACTTTATGCAAATAAACAAGTTATAATCTAATGAAAATATGTTCTTGGTTAGGTCAGTATACTGACGAAACTGTTAGACGTTGACCGCGATTTCGAACTTTTTGGTTCTCATCAGTAGTAGACACCGAACAGCCTACTAGATGCCATTAAACAGAGTTCAATGAATAATTACATACAGCGTAGTGAATGCCATCTGTAAAATGTAACACGTAATTTTAGGATAGTCCTTATATCTAAAGCTATGTTATCCCAAACACATGTTCATTATACTATTCTGAAATGTTTACACTTACTATTTTCCCTTTTATAATAGTTTACAGATTAAGAAAAAAATATCATCGTCACAATTAGAAGATAATATTATGGTGGCTAATAGTATTTCGTTAGTTTTGTGAAATAAGGGTGGTTTGATAAGTCCGTGCCTTTTTGAATTTTCCAAGCAGTAACTGTAGTGGCAACACTGTTTCCGTTAACAATGGGCTTCTTCAGGTAAATGTGCACCAAAGAAGGCTAAGATGGGTCTATCGGCTAACAAAGTCATGGGCACAGTTTTCTGGGCAAATATTATTCAGAGCTGCTGGACAGATTTGACACTGTTTTGAAGCAGAAACGACCGCATTTAGCCAAGAAAGAAATGTTGTTCCATCAGGACAATGCACGGGTACATACTCGTACGTGTATAGTCACCATGACAAAATTTGATCAGTTGGGCTACGAACTGCTATGCCATCCACCTTATTGTCCGGATTTAGTCCCTCTGACTATTTCCTGGTTCCAAACCTGAAGAAATTTCTGGGCGGTAAAAGATGTCGAAAGTCGAATGAAGATGTAATCGTGGAAACAAACGCTTATATTGAGTGTTTTGAGAAATCTTATTATTTAGAAGGAATTAAAAAAATAGAAACACTACGGACTAAATGTATGGAGCTAAAATGAGATTATGTAGAAAAATAAAACGATTTTTTGCAGAAAAACCGATGTTTTTCTTATCAAACCACCCTCGTATATCGAAAATTAGGCGACTTTCCTCTAATACAAAATTCCGAAAAAATAAAAGTATTTTAGATTGTGTTTCAATATCTAGAAACGATCTACAAAGCTTTAAACAGGTTGACTATTAATAAATAAATAACCAAATTCTATACAAGATACAATTTATTTTCAATTAGAGTATAATTTACAATAGATTCCTAGGCACACGATTTGTACTTAAATACATTGTACACGAACGCAGATATCTAACAAAAGAAAGCGTATTTATTTCGTGGTGTAATGCTCAAAATAGTGAGTAAATAAAATAGTAAAGGTAATACATAATAGGTAATTGGGTCAGAATCATTACCACAACTACAAAAATAACATTCCATTCGAGAATCGAACTTGTCTTTATTCAAATATTTACATACGAAAAAAATAGCACTGTAGAATTTCAATCAGTGACGAAAATAAACCAATATGGAGTTTAAAAAACTCTAGCAATAGTATTTTACCGGCGTAGATGAGTTTGTATCTGTCCATCTAAACTGTTTTTCAACTGTCAATTTAAAAAGTAGTGAAAACGTTTAGCGTGAACAAAACAACTTTATACTTATAGCAATTACTGACAAGCTCCTTTCAATTTATTTAAGTGTCAAACAACACGTAGGGATTTGATAGAGACAAGCTTTCGACAAACAGTGTTTGTTGTTTATTGTCAACTTCCATCTCTTAAATTTTTCGAGACTTCATCAATGGTAGAAAAAAAACAAGTAGGTTTATTCAGAATTTGTAATTTTGGGTAACGAAGTAAGTTACTGGAATAAGAAATGAACTCGATGGATTTCATTGAAATTCGGTTTACTGACAGAATTAATAATTCTATACAAGAATCTTTAAAAAAAGTAAAAACAATAAAGTTATTAAATTCATATATAGACCATTTTTATCAGATTCACTGCTTACTACCAGTGTTGAAACGAAAACAGGAAATTTAGCTGAAGCATCTACTTGTCGTCATCACTAATTATTGTAAGTAGATATTTAGAAATACTTCCTGCGTACAATTACTAGTGATTCATAAAATATATATATTCATAACTATTGATGAGAATCGATGCGTTAATGATCTAGCATCTATTTTGGTGATATAAATAGTTTGAAGCGATAGAAAGCGTACACAGCATCCATGACTCAACAATCTCAATTTTGAATATGTAATCGTATCAAACCTTCCATCATTTACATTGACAAAATCAAAAAGTCATATTTTTAAAATGTGGCCAGTCTTGAATCAAATACGACCGAGAATCGTCAAATTCAGGGCACATTGGTAAATGGCAGAATGGGGTTGCAGACAGACTATAAGTCTTATCAGGAATGATTCATTACATTCTAAAATTAGGACACTTTTCCCATCAAAAACTAGGCAATCTTTCTGTTCGTGTTCATGTGATTAAAACAAAAAATTCCTTGAAATAGCAGTTTAATTTACGCTTATACAACAACTATTCTACTATATTCTGCCAAATTGCTATTTTTTTAAATATAATAGGAAATTTTGTAATTGTCTTCTGGTACCTATCCAAAAGGTTAAATAAGTTAGGCATCAATAGTATATGTTCTAATAAAACAAATTTAGGCAAAATTCTAATTAATAATAAAATCTCAACAACATATAAACTTCAAAAATCAGATGTCTATGAGATTCAATGTTCAGGCTGCGATGCTATCTATGTAGGACAGACAGGTAGATCCTTTAAAACTAGATTTAAGGTGCATAAAAAGTTTATTATTGATAAAAAAATGTAATACTAGTTTTGCCCAACATTGCTTTGTAAATAATTATAACTTTAGTGAAGATAATTTTAAGATTTTGCATTGTATAAATAAAAGTAAAAGGTTAAACCTGTTAGAGAAATTAGAAATTCAAAATGCCTTTTTTCATAATAAAAATATTACAAATGAACAATGTGAAGGACATAATAGTCCTATATTTTTAGCCCGGTTTCACTAATAAGATTTGTTTTTACCACCACTCACTTAAAATATGTATATATATTTATATATATTAAGTTAGTTTCTACTCAACTCTTTGAAAATGGCCTGATAAGCGGAAACACTGTAAGAGAAGACTTATTAATAATTTTGTAAAACCTTACAACAGTGTTTGTTTGATTTCTATCATTATTAACATGTTTTACAATTTTCCAACCGCATCCTCCCTAAATCTTATTAAAAGATACTACAGTTACTTTTATCTCAATTCTTTTAGTGGTAAAGAAACTTGGTGTGAAGGTAACTTATTCTCTTTTTTTTATTTACGTTTTAGTTGTGAATATGTCTTGTGCTACTTTCCTGCTGACCTTTTATTAAGAGTACACAGAGTCTTACTAAATGGCAATAGTAATTAATCAAATAAACGTACAGGTTTGTGAAGTCGTGTGTTGCAGTTTTCATCGTTTAGAATTTAGGTCAGGAGGTCGGGAGTTTCTCTGAAGATAAACCATAACGGGGTGCAATATCTAATTGTGTATTCCATTTCAACATGGCAAGCAAGCAACTCCAGTTGCACGAAATCCCAACAAAGTGGAAGTATTTATTTTACAAGGAGCAATCATACGTGGGTACCTTATACCAAAGATATGGGTTAATTTCTGTACAATTAATTTCAGTTTGTAGTTGGCTTACCAGTTCCGCAACGTGTTTGATACAATTTGTAATTTCAGTTGTAATAGTCACCGTTTCCGACTTCAACTGGAACTAACACATAAACAACTATTTTAACAGTGGCGTAACTATAACATGGTAGATAGGTACCGTGAAATTAAGGTACACATCGTATGACGGGTGGTTCCAAAAATGACGTCAAGGACGTTCACGTCGAACATTATTAATCTTTCCACAGCAAAGACTGTTATTCCTTCGTAGATGATGATTCATTGATCATTTTACAGATAGTTAACTTGAAAAGAAACTTTACATCTCGTAGTCGTTTAAAGCGGATAAGGTTAAGAGGCGTTTTTTTTTAGAAACTGTAATATTATTGTGAAATTGCCTTTGTGCAAGCGACACAGTTTGTCCCAATCAATCAATCAATCAATCAATCAATTCAAAAGGTAATGACAAAAGCACATTAAACTATGTTCGAAGCTTTTACAAACTTTATCAAGAATACTCTTACAACTGTTTCAGTTTAACTAGGCCATTCTCAAAGAGTCAATTAGAAATTAACTAACTATTTATACCTCATATGTGGGTGGGGGAAGTGACCCCTATTGTGTCCTTCACACTGTTCATTTTTAATATTAATAAACTTGAGATTGAATCCGAAAACTCCTTAAACTTTTTAGACTTGACAATAACACGCAATAACAATACCTTAAATTTCAATATATTTACAAAAAATATTTTCTCAGACGCTATCATCCCGGCTCATTCAAACCAAAATTTCAACATAAAAATGTCAACATTCAACAGTTTGCCAATTCAACACCAAAGTGTAAGTACCTGTTTAATTACAGTTTTCCAAAAGTTTCTATTAGAAATCAGGCAAACAATATTTTGATGCTTTTTCGATTGGTTTACGACAATTTGTTTCTAATTACATCACAAGCTGAATATCATTGAAGAAATTGATCCAAACTGCGTAAGAAACTATAAATAGTTGAAGCTTAACAAATTGATGTCTTTTTCAAACCAAAAGTTTTATTTTCATTTTGAACTTTTGGTTTTTCTTAAATTCATTAATCACACAACTAGTTTTTAAACATAAATCTTGATTTTTCAACGTTCAAGTGTTACTTTAAACCCTATGAAAATCATTTTTGGAACCTCATCTCCATTTTGTGTCAAAACATACAGAAATGAGTGATCCGAATAACACAATTTTAGTTGACAACCCACATTTCAATTCAATCAAAAGTGCCCCTAGAGTTAGATCAGAATGATTTGATAAAAGATTTTTACAGAAGAATAATTAGAAAGTAGAATTTAAGTAGTTTAGTCAAAATTTAAATCTAAAAATTAACTATATATACTCTGCTTATCACCTTATTACAAACAAAAAAAGCTACCTACATGTTTCATCCGCATTATATCTTCCTAGGGTATTTTATTTACCTTTTTTTTGTTGGAATTTTAATCCTTTTCTTTAATTTACATACGCATGTCTAATATACAGAAATATTTGAAACAATTTAAATTTTCATGTGATATATTTGCTGAAAGAAGCAATTCTGCTGACCCTTGTCCATCTATTTCATTTAATGATAGCAAAGGCTTTATGTTCAATTTAAAAAGACAATATACCAAGTCCATGTGAACTACGATATCACGCAAAAGACATTTGTCTTATCACGGTCTACGACGAGCCTTCGAGCACCCAAATGGCTTTTTAAACATCTCAGATGTATTAGTTTGTAGCATAGGTTCCACATTTTTAGAGTGTTAAGAAAAAAAGCAATAACTAATTCCCCGGACTTGATAGTGGGAGGGGTGGAAGATTAACAATACAATTATTTCATATTGATTACTAATTAATATCCATAAAAGTTTGTGAAAAAGTGAAATCGTATCCATCCACAATTTGCTTCCAACAACTAATTATTTATTAAATGAATATTACGAAGTGGCGAACAACTGATAAGATAATTGTCTGTGATTAGTCATAATAGTACAATAGTACAATAATAAAACGTTAAATATAATCTAATAATAAATCTGCGAATGGTAAAATAATCCACTCACCGGAATATGGCAGGTTGATCTTTAATTTTCATTCCATTTCAATTGTTCAATTGTTAAACACAAATCAACATTTAAATTAATATCCGAAATAACACAGCACCACCACATGATTATTATTTTAGTAATAAGTAATAAAAGCTCTATTTTACACATACGTACGCGACAATTTGTTCAACATTCGCGACTAAGACGATCACGATACACAGCACGTGGTTATGCATGCCTGAACCTGCAACATTGTGTCCGTATATACGATCGTTCTTTTTCGGGCAGGCTGTTCGCTATCTACACAACCTTGGATCGTTTCCTTCGATTAACATTGATAAATTCATCTTTTATTCTACTACGACGCGTCAAACTAATAAACTCTTACATTACTGACGAATACAGAGATGTTTAATAAAGCTCACGAAACGGAGAAAATTAACTGAGGAAAAAGGGTAGATATCAGGAAAGGAAAAGTAAAGGAAACAATTGAATACTTCAATTCAAATCATTTTAATATACATAAGAAATTTATTAAATAAAATGGTTTAAATTATATTAATAAAATTTTGAAAATAAATAATCATCATAAGGTCGTTAGTCCAAAGACCAGCTGGTTACAAACCTCCAAATCTTCCTGTTCTGATCCAATCATTGCATTTTCCAACGCCCTTAACTATTTGCGAACAGTAATCTAATATAGGTCTTCCTCTGCTCTTTTTACTCCTGTTTTTGCATCAACTATGTCTCTAACGATGCTTTACCATTCTATCTCTCCCTTCCCTTATTGACTTCCATAATAGTCTTTGTTCTCCTGATCTTTTCAATACTGTACACGGTAATTTAATCACCCCCTTATAACACCACATTTCAAATGCTTTTATCTTGATTGTTTCCGCCGTGCCCACCGTTCACGTTTTGCCCCAATACAGAACCGTACTTAAAACATACACTTCTAACAATCTTTTTCGTTAAGTGATGTTGAGCGGTTGCTTATTTCAAATTTTGATATTTATAAAAAACCAACCTTCACTTACATATACCTCATGCAAATTCTAAACAATCAACAAATATCAAATATAGCACCTTTCATTGCTACTTACATAGACTTCTCTCTATTCCCTTAAGTAAACATAACTTTACAGTTATCTAATAAAATATGTAAAATATGATTAAGAAAAATTAATATAAATACCATTGTAGCTAATAAGTTAAATTTAAGTTCATTCCCAGTAAATAACAAAGAAAAGGTCAACATGTTACAGAAAAATGGTGTCTACCAAATAAATTGTAAAAATTGTGAGGCCATTTACATCGACCAGACTGGTAGAACTCTAAAGTATAGGTTAAAAGAACATGAAAGGCCAATTTGACACAAAATAATTGCACAGGAATTTCTGATCATTGTATATTAACTAACCCCCAATTAGATATTGATAATCCCAAAATTTTGCATAATGTTAATAAAGGCAGAAAACTGGACCTTCTCGAAATATTCGAAATAGCAAAAACAAAATATAATAATCTTATGGTCACTAATGACCAAGTTGAATTCACTTTGTCTACCCTCTTAAAATTTACCTTCTGATTACCTATTTAAGCACAAATTCTGCAATATACTTTTAGTATCTGTTGTACTCCTATCTCTTTGCAATGGCGTAATTGCCTAAACGGTATCGTTAAGTTTTAAACAATAAATTGTGAAACAAAATACCAAGTGTGTTTTATTCGACTTATTAATCTTTTTCGAATTAACAAATTAACAAGTCAGCACTGAAGCGATTTATTTTTGTTAAAAACGACTTGCGCTGCTCTTACCTAATCCTTTTTTTGTTTAGATTTAACTCGAGGTGGGAAAACCTTACATAGGCACCCCCTGAAGGGAGGTAGTGTCAGATTCTTACTGACTAAAAACCCACCTCGAGTGGGGATTAGCAACCCGAAGGTTTTAACATCCCTAGGGTAGATGCGGAGAGGTAGGTATAGGGAAGTGGATTGAGGAGAGGGCAGAGTTGTGGGGGAGAGGGGCAGGGAGTTATCTAATCCTAAATTCACCTCCCTTGCATACTAATATATTTGTTTTATCTTTATTTATTATAACTCCATACTCTTCTACTAAAACCGCTGGTATTTTATTTAAGGATATTCTCCACTCCTTCTTACTAGACGCTAATTAATATTTCTGTATTAATACAATATTGACGATTTTTTATATATGTTACTTTCTCTGTCTTATTCTCGTGATTGTATTGCACTGCTCTTTAATATACAGAAACAAATGCCCAATATTTTAGCAGATCAACTAAAAAACATTTGTCAAGTACCTGCCCAATTTCGTAACTCTTTGTTTCAAAATATTTATCTTTTCAGCAAAAAGTTTATTTCTTTCAGTGTCTGGCAGCTTTCATAAAACGGCCAAATAGATAAGAGAATTGTCAAATATACATTCGTATAATTTTCTTTTGTTTTTTTTACACTGGCAATATCAATTTCAAGGGTATATAAAAGAAAACATCGAACGGATTTCTCCGACTTTATGCTGCGTCTCATCTTTTCTAAGTACCGTCACAACTTTACAGACTACAAAATTGAGAATAATCAAGAGAAGAATAATAAGAAACAATACAAACAGTTACACATTCATACAATTTGATTAGAAATGTTTTTATAAAAATCATTTAAAACGAGAAATGGAGCAACCACATCCAGTCTTCCTTACACACGAGTAAGAATTAATGTGACAATATAAATTATAATATTATATCTAATGCAAGTATATTAAACAAACTGGAAAGGCACTTTGAACGAAATAAATCAAACCAGTAGTCAACCACGCATGAAAAATTGGGCCAAGGTTCACCGCAAAGCTGAATTTCCGACTCGTCCATTTAACTTCTTTTGTCAGATTTATACGAAATGATTTATATGCCCTTTCGGATAACATAAATGGCAACGAAATGTTTTTTGTTTAGACCAGATGTTGACAAATTCCCGAAGTAATGGCGTTTTTTGAACAGTCATGTCTCTATGGACACTAACAGATGAATCGTAACATTTATGCATATCCTATGCCATTAATCTGAAAACATCAAGATCATCTTAAACGTAACCTTTTATCAATTTTGTCCCAGTTACTTACGTATTCAAAAAACAACTTTCAAGAAAGATATCAATACGTAACTAGAAGTTTCTTCCAAACCTTCAGATTACCCCTTATTTACAAATGGCGGAGGGGAAATCATACAAACCGCCACTTACAACACTAAAATATTAGAAGATCCCATGATCCTATGAAAAACCCCAAAGCAAAATGAAGTCAATCTTCGCAGATCACCTACTGAAATCTGCGATTCTAACACATAGTCTAAAATGTCCCGAGGCTAACACATAGATGGCGCTAGTTTTATTGCGTTCACCTCTTTTTCACTTAGTACCTACTAACCTTCAAAAGACAGCTGTTAATATTTCATGATATTCCATTCATTAGTTTGTGAGTTATTGTGTTAAGAGTGACTTTATCTAGCTACTTTTGTTATTTTCAAAACAGTGGATCAAAAACAATTTTCGTGTTCAAATGTTGGTTTGCTGACTTCAAACGTGGTCGTAACATAGATTCACTGAACGCAGTGGACGTCCAAATGAGGCGGTAACGCCATAAAACCACCACCATAAAAAAAACACAAAATCGTTTTGAATGATCGAAAAGTTGTCTTTTCCTGCTTAATTTTATTATTATAATCCTTGACCGATAAATTGTAAAAAATTGTAAACAAATTGTCGCAAAATTTAAGATAGAATCTAATAATGCACTTCCTCTACAACATTTTTGGAATAGAGTGTATACTATACTTGAATTCATAACCCATAAAAATACCTAACTACGATTTTTACTACCATTTTATTAGGTTTTGGTCGTATAATTTTACACGTAAACGGAATGATAAGTAAATACACTATCAAGAGCGGTATAAACGTTTTTATGAAATCACTAAAGAAGACTTAAGGTTCTTTATTAAATCGTTTTTCTTTGTTTTGAAAATATAACCATACTGCCTAAAATGACTATGACAGATATGAAATCTCAATTTCAGTTCTTTCTTTCAGAATTTTATTGTTAGCTTTGATATATTAACGACCACCGACTCAAAACACCACAACGTAACAAACCTTTATTGAATCGGACTTTAACACAGAATAGTCTAACGACCTCAATCACAGTATAAAGTCTCTATAAAGAACCGATGACGATTGGCATGCCTAACCTATTCTCGAAAATATTCCGAAGAATATTGTAAAAAAGCTTATAAAAACTAAGAGTATCTTTATTTCGTTTTTACAGAGCGGTGTGCTCTAATCATTTCTTAGCATTCGGGAGGTCACCGGTTCGAACCCGGGTCCGGCTGCTCTGCTCCAAGTTTTCTGTGGCTTCCTTGGATCACTTAGGCAAATGCTGGAGAAATAATATTCCACAGATAATCTTTCACTCTTTCACTTCTCCTCTGTCTCATCTTTCTCTCCCTAACCACACCACCCACTCATTCCCACGATTCCTGCAAGGAGGCTGAAGAGGGCTTTGCGCCCTACCCTCCGACTTTGCACTACAGTGTAGGTCGGAGGGACTGCCCGCCCACCAGCACCAGGAACTGGTGGGAATGAAACAAAAAAAAGTTTTTTTTTTCGTTTCATTCCCACCAACTCATGCTGATGGACGGATTGTCCCACCGACCTACACAGTAGTGATAATCGGTGGATAAGGTGGAAGATCAGTCTTCTTTGGAAATCGTGAGAATTGGTGGGTAGTGAGGGTTAAGAAATGATGAGATGAAGACAGTAGAATACTGAAAGACTATCTGTGAAATACAGTTGCCTTAACATTTACTTAAACTATCGGAAGAAACCACAAAAATATTTTTACCAAGGCATGCGAACTTGGAATCAAACTATTGGACTACGTTGTTTAATGAGTGTCGCGTATCTGTTATCTTTATTCATTGGAAGGCATCTCAGCCTTACAGATATTTGCTTCGAACAGTATTATATATATATGTAGTAAGTTGGGAGGGTTTCACCCCGTTTTATAACGGAATTACATCATTCTCTTCTGCAAGCTACCCTCCTTTAGGAAATATTCCACAATATAATTATAATATACGTTAAAGTAGTATTACCAGGTTTCAGCGAAAAGTATGCCAAAATTTAATTAACGTGTATTAATTTTCCTTTTCAAACTACTCCCACGAGTTTTCTGCGTAGAACTTACAGGTGATACTCTACATTGTCTATATAACCTGGTAGCAAAAAGAAGAACACAATGTGCAGAACGTGAACATTTGATTGAACTTAACGTACCCTTTTCTTAGTTTCAATTTCACAACCGTACTGTTCTTAACTAGTTATCGCCGAAATTTAACAATTTTAGAAAAAACATTGCTACCATACCAAAAACATGCACAAAATTGTTTAACCAATAATATTCCAACATCTTCAATAACCTAATCATTCTGACAGTGTTTTGACGATTCTTAATAACCTCGTTCTTCACTTTTTTAGCTTTGTCATCAGTTGTTGATGCGCTTGATTCCATTCTTAAAGCACAATTTTATACAAATTCTTAGATCAGATCTGTCCTTTGTGTCTTCTATCGAGAAGTCTCTTAACAGATTTACAAGCAGCCTAACATACAGAAATGAGTCTCGAATGACAAAACATTTGTATTTGTCTGTCTGACTGTACATTCAGAGCCACTTTGACAATTCCGGTTGACAGTCTCTTTTACTACACTTTTTTATGATTTGCATGAAAAATGAAGTGCTGCACACAAGGAATACGAAATAAACACGCCAAAGTAAGCACAGACTTAATATGGAGCCGTTACTGTACAGTCAAGCTCAACGTTTCACGTTCATTATTTCCCTCAAGTTTGAAACGAACACAACCGTAAATGCAAATGCGGACTCAGCTGTTGTGATACTCTCGACATTCGGCTTACAAATGTCTACCAGATGGAAAGTAGCTCCAGTTTTACGTTTAAGCTTAAACAGGAATTTATTACTTAACCGGAAATAGCCCCTATACACTAACCCACTCTATTTCTGAATCAGACATGCCAAGGATTCTACTCTGGCAATGAATATATAATATCAGATATCTTGTCTCCCGTTTAAATCCTTAAGCGTTTTTTGATGACACTGATTATTGTAGATCACATATCGTTATCACTGTATGACAATGTCATATGTATCTATGTGCTATCGTACAGTCAGGCTTAAAGAGTTATTATATGGATGTGTGATAGCTGATAATAAGACATTGTGGAATCAGGAAACGATTAAAAAGTTTAGTAAAATAACCTAACTATTTAAATGGCTTACTTTCGACATATAGGATCTATTCCTTTAATCAGAATTTTTGATTAAAAATCCCCAATGTTTTTATGTCAATATATATTCCGATTCGGTCTTTGTATGGTCATAATGGTAGTGGCTGTGGATAAAATCCCTCCTACGGAATCATTTGAGTGGACAACTGAGAAACTAACTGGTGAACCTCGTCCAAAGCGCCCGAAAGTAACATACAACAATTGGCTGGAAAGGTTACGGAATGTGCATGGTGTAATATTCATCGACATCTTGAGAAGGGAATTACTATCAACAGTGAATTGTAGTAATTATATAGCGTTATTGAATATTATTAGCGTTTGTAGGTCGAAATTGCAAATTGTTCTAGAAAAGTGGTATTGAAATGTTAGAGCGGCGCTGGAATGATTGCGTTGCTCTTGATGGAGATTACGTTGATGTATAAAGCTAATTTTTAACAAAAAAAACGTATTTTATTTGTTAGGCCAGGGACATTTCACCCCCATGTGTTATACTTTTTGACGAAATAGCTGTTATCACTAAAAACTGTAACAGTCCCATCGAAAACTTCTTGGTAACTATTAATCAACAGAACAATAAAGCCGATTATTGTGGTTTCGGAGTTTTGAATGAGTTTCACCAGTTACTGTCCACTTGATTCCGAGACTCTGAGTGAAGTGATGGATCCATGTTTCATCCATTGCCACATATCGACGGTTTATCGATTCCGAAATTCCGGATTGTTACATTTAAACCAAGCACTGGCCAAACACTGCTCACAATCATCAACACGTTCTTGTTTTTGGTATGAGCAAACGCAGCATCATTTGGTAGATTAGGGCATGGTTAAAATGTACATGCACCATTCACAAATGTATAATTGTTGTTGTAAAGGTAGCTTATTTCTATATTAGTATACAATATCAAGGACAGAGCCCCTAAAAAAATTAATTCTTCTTTTCTCATTTAGTTTTATTATTCCTAATTGTTCTTTTTCAAATTTTCAATCGTTTTATAATACGTTCGAATATGCAAGAATTATTGCAAAACAATGCCTGCTGAAATTTCCACTTCTCAACCCAAACCTAAAAACACTTGTTTAGTTTTTATATCTACCCTACTCATCCCCTCATCCCCCACCGAGTAACCATTTTGTTTAATCCAACAAAATAGTAATATAATAAAATTAGTAATAAAACACTTGGAGAGTTTCATTTATTTATTTACTTTGCTCTATACGTATTTCTCATCATCAGGAGTTTATATTAAACTACAGTGTTTGATAGTATCTATTTAATTTATATTACCTACTTACTTACTTTAGGGGTGGGGTTGTTTAAACTAATACTTATCTAGAACTAGAACAGATTTAGTTTAAACAACCCCACCCCTAAAGTAAGTAAGTAGGTAATATAAATTGAGTAGATACTAAGAAACACTGTAGTTTAATATAAGCTCCTGATGATGCCGTAACACGGCGAAATACGTATAGAGCAAAGTAAATAAATAAGTGTTTCATTACTAATTTTATTAAATTAATAATCATGTTTCACCAAGAGTTAACGGCAAATACTTTTAATCTATTGAAAATAGGAAACCAATGCAATACAAGAAATAAAACACATTTATAAAGCAATGTAAGATTTTTATTTATTCTTTTTTCTTAGAAAGAAAAACTTTACCTAGGGTCCAACAAAATGAAGGTCCATATTTTGCAGCATATTTTTTTTGTAATGTACACAAAAAGAGCAATACAGAATTTTGATCCCAAATGACGATTTTGTAGGTGAAAAGAATATAATACAGTTTTAAAAATTTCACGTCTAAAATACGATGTTTAATGTTTGAGAGGATAAAAAGTTGTGTTCCTTCAACATCCCTGCCGCTACATTTAATCACATCCCTTAATTTTATTGTGTAAATCGTATTTCCCTAATTAAGTTACCCACCCGCACAATAAATTAATCTTGTTGTCGTGCCGTTTTAGCGGGCACAATTTACGCGATACTCGAGTTATCTAGTCGACGTTTATCAAAATTATTTCAGGAACAGCCGAGACGATTCAGCGAGAATTTATATGTCTTATAAAAGCTCTTTATGTTTTCTTGTTTTCTCCGCGATAATATCCAGAAAGTTCTCAAAGTAACCGAACGCGGCTCACGTACAAGAAAAATGGCCCTTGGGTGTTCAACGACAATCCTACGAATATACGAGAGACAGTCTAAAAGTAAATTACTTTATGTTTACACATTTGAGATATTACGAGGGTTGCTATTTATATTTTGAGCCTTGGAAATACTAAGTGTTTACAGGCGCCATCTGACGTTTCTAATTATAAATTGGACCTTTTCAACCATAACATTCTTCAGAACGTTTTGTCATTTGAGCACAACTTGTGTTGTTTACAACGACCTGAAAATTGTGTCTCAGCGAAGAAATGGAATGAACTCGTGAACATGTTCGTGTGATGATTTTTAAAATTTTTTGACAGGAGTGTATCGATCAACTTACTTCGACTTTTGGCGATGAAGCTCCATCCTTGGCCACTTCGGAACGCTGGTATGACGAATTTAATAGTGGCCGCAGTTCGCTCAGGGGCGAAAGTCGTGAAGGTCGTCCAAAATCAGTTGTTGGTTGTCGTGCTAGAAAACATTGATGCTCTGCGCTAACTGATATTGCAATTTTGTCCTGTGACTTATCGTGAGATTGAGTTATTCTTGGGAATTAGTATGACGGGAATCAATAAGGTTTTGCAGGAACATTTAGCTGTGAAAAAGATTTGTTCGCGTTGGATACTGTATAATTTAACAGAAGATCAAAAAGATGCTCGTGTCAATTGGTGCACAAAATAGATCAGGAAATACAATGGGGGTGCATCAAAAGTTGTGTATAACATCTACACAGATGATGAATCTGGGAGTTATGCATATGAGCCCGAAACAAAATAGAAATCCACCGTATGGATTTTCCAAGATAAGCCAAATCCGACAAAAGTGATTCATGCATGAATCACTTCGAAGCAAATGATCGCCTGTTTCTTTGAATAACTAAACATATATGATGACATGTGCCGTTAGAGCAAGGTAAAACGTTAATTTCTGGTCTGAGTGGTACACAACCATTTATTTTCCAGAAGTGCTTGGTTAAATACGAAACAAAAAGCGACAACGAAGGATAGTTGTTCATCATGACAATACAAGCTATCACACATCGGCTGAAACAACCACTATTTGACTAATTGACTGTCGAAAACGTCGAATTGATGGGCCATGTTCCGTACAGTCCTGCTTTGTCGCCAAATGACTTCTTCCTATTCCCGCATATCAAGAATAAATTGCGTGGCGGCGTTTTTCGGCGCCTGAAACAGTTGTTGATGCATTCAAAAACCATGTCTTGAAGATACCTCAATCGGAGTGGAGAAAGTGTTACGAAAATTGGTTCAAGCGCATACAAAAGTGTATTGATCGTTATGGAGAATACTTCGGATACTTAAATAAAGGCATTTTCGATAATAAATTACTGTCTTTTCACTATTAGACTCAAAATATAAATAGCAACCCTAGTACGGAATTGTTTGTCAGAAGGTACTTTTATTGGAATATACCAGAATCTCTCCAGCAGTTTAGTACTTAGAGTATAAAAACATGGAGGCAGCATTCAATACCATATTGACATATAAAATAATTTTAGATACCATTTATCGCTCTAACGCGACCTCATTGGCTGTTTCATCCCTAGCCCGTAACTTTCCCTACCAATCAGGCCTTGTTAGAGTGATAAAGGTGTTCGGATTCAGACTATGTTTACCTGATTATTCTATGTAACTTCAATTTGGGAATTTTTAAATATTGTCGGTTCAGCCAAAATGTTGCATTTGCCTGCAGGTGGCAACCCTTTGTAAGCCAGTAAAAGCATCGGCAACAATATTTGCGGGATGGTTGTCGTCGTCAGTAAATTACAAACAGATTATTTCTAGTATTTCGTAGTTATTAGTCACCATCCTCTCCTACTTCATCGGAGAGTGGTAGGTTTTGAAAGAGTCAGTACAGATTCATACTCAGTAAAGAACAGAACAAAAAAAGTATCTTTATTATAATCCACCTTATAAAGTGTCTTCTTGTAGATTCGTGTGTGTACATATTTCGGTGTAGTAATTGAAAATAAATATTATAAGTGCAATTACTCGTCTTTCTTCGATTTAGTATTATTTGCATTTTAAGCCCGAACATTAAATTTCGTGTGCTCCCTCACAGGAGAAAGAAGGGGCGCGTCAGCGTAAAACGAATAAACAAAAGGAGAAACAGAATTTTTTATATTTTAATAAAGCTGCTATAGTATTAAATACTACTTCCATGTAGGAATATGATGTCATAGTGAACTATACGTGCGCAATAAGTTAGTGAATGTGCAGTTATATGGAAATAATGTCCAATTTCTAACCGAGATAAATTAATGAAACCATGTTTCATCACCATCAATAACAATGCCCCTTTAAAGAGACCGCCTTCATATTTGACCATCTCAGTGAATTTTTCGATCGCTTGAATCTATTTTTGAGCACTCTTTTTAGACATACTTTTTATTTTCTTAAATTAAACTCACTAGGGAGCTTGGCGTTTTACTGTATCGTTTCCCATAGGACTGCCGCAAAATATCGCCTTGTTATCGAAAAATAATAAAAATTCTAATCTTGTCTTATTCTTATATACGTGATGTTGATATTGTCTTGATTTACTTTAGTCCTAGCTCAAGAAATCTTCATCGCGTCTTTGATTATCAAAAGTACCAGTAATTTAAATATAAATAATATTAAAATAACAAAATATGCGCCAATAAAATTAATAGTAAGCATATTAATAAATTACCTGGTATGTAGATTTTATATATTATTTATTAATTACACATTTTAAATGCAAGTTACAATCCTTTATGATAATAATTTTAATACCTTGACGCGATAAGTTGGACCTTCCGTTTACCAGGTTATATTTTTGCAGAATTAAATGGTATGTCTCAGATCTCACAATTTCAAAACCTTAAAAATGAAAATTTTATTTACTTAAAGCCGTAAAAGGTGTCGCAATTTCATGGCATAATTTTGTTTTTACATCGCCGGTAGACTTAATTTAAAAACGAGATATACTGAAGATTTGAGAGCAAGTGATTTTGGCAAGATAAGTTTATCTACTTGTTCACCGTGATATTATAGTCTTGTATCTCATATGAGCAACTTCTTCTTGACATTGCCTAGGTTTTCAAAATAAGACAAGACACGATATACATATAGGGTCATTCAAACTGAGCGGTATATTAGACGTTTTAGGGAAACTAAGCATATTACAGATGTTTATAAAAATTTGGGAATAATGGTTATCAAGGATGATCTATTTAACTAAAATAATTTCAGCTGTCGGGCACTTCCAGTTATACCGTTGATGTTGATGTTAATGTCAACTTTCTTATTTTAAATAGAATGGTATATACAAGGCATGTTTTATAAGTAGGTACCGTTTTGAAAATCTGCCACCGAAGCGCTGCGGTCAACGTTCCGCTCATGCGCACTGAGTACCTACATCTCTCACCTACGCACGGACGCCATTACAGTCTAATTTGCCCTTGTTTACGTTGTTTACTGAGTGTTTAAGATGCCTCCAATAATCGTGAGTTTGATATTAATCCTGACTTTTACAGCAGACCTACCTTCTCCCCTTAGCCCCCATAGTCGTAATTTCCTACACGAATTTTTATCGGGTATTTGGATTATTATTCGGGACTATGGTCCTCCTTATTTACCTGCCCCTTGAAGCACATCCGAACTTCTGTATCTTAACAACCAACAAACTGTAGTCGATTATCGATCCAAGAAGAGCGAGCGTATTTAATTGTTTTCGTAAATTTCCTTAATCACTTTAACATATTACTAATAACAATTAACTGTTAATGAATATTCGTTACAGATCCATCTTGAGTGGTAGATTGTTTTTAGTATATTCCAACAACGTATTTATGCTATAATAGGTACGTGCATAAAATAGGACATTACTTTTGGATAGCACCTTGTATATTGCCTACCATTTTTAAAAAGTAGCATAATGTGATGAGTATTACTTCCAGTTTTAAAACGGGTGATCCTCGCTCACTGCCGGGAAATTCAGCAGACGTTTTCAACGCTACTCCATTCGAAAGAGTAACGTATACACAAAGGCGAAACTTAAAAACGGAAACGCTCCCTTTACCTTCACGTTTTCAAATCTATTCTCTAAAAAGGAAGCGCATTATTCTTTTGCACGTTTCCCCTGCAGCACTTTAGCTCCCTTAGTAGGTAGCACATTGAGAAATCATAAGGTTCATAGCAAGTCACACTGACAGCTTAAATATTGATTTTCTTTTTATTTTCATAAACACGAATTTCGTTTTAAAACTGTACCATTAATAATTTACGTCGTTTATCGAATAAAATATTGTTAACGACTTCGTTCTGTCTCCCTATGTGAAAGACATAGAACGTAAGAATGACAGCGAGTTTCCCACTGGAAGACTATCAGCAATTTAAATGTACTTAAAGGTATTTGAAAGGCTGAGGATATTCTGCAAAGCGCGAGCAACAACATTGGGTAGAACTATTAAAAGATACAAAGTCGTGCTTAAATCGCAACTATTTTCAATTCAACAACAGATATTATAAACAAAGGGAAGACAGTGCAGTGGATAATCCGTTATCTCAGTTAATTATTAATTTATGCATGTTATTTCCTTGGTATTTGGATTAGATACGTAGATGATGTATTCGCGAGTTTCTCAATCCCCAACCACACAGTTCACCCATGAAATAGAAACGAATACTAGAAATTACGTTTCTAAATTTATTAATTTTACGGAGAAATACAAATATCGAAATAAAAATATATACACAGGAAACATAGGCATTTGACACTTTTATAACATTTAATTTAAATTCTTGTATTCAGCATTAATTAGCGCACGTTTCGATTGTCTTATCAACCGTCTTATCCAATCACAATGAATTGAATATATTATATAAATCTCCCACTATAGAGGATTCGAATAAAAAATAGTATACATTATCATTAGAAAAACAAATTGGAAAAAACATTGAATGTATTTCAAAATTATAAAATCAAAATAAAGATAACACCAATTAGTGGAAAATACCGTTCCATCATAAATTCACACGCGATTTATCCACTTTGCTGAAAAAGTTCCATTTAGCTGGTCAAATAGTTTGTAATGTCTATTATAAGTAAATAATTCACAATATATTTAAAAAAAATCGCAAGATAAAGCAGATATTTACAGTACCAAATGTAAAAATTGTGACAAACTGCATATAGGTCAGAGCCGTAGGACAATTAATGTTTGATTTAAGGAACATTTAGCTCATCTTAAATTTAATGGAATAGACAAATTCCTAGCTATTCAAATTTTATTAGAAATGTCGATAATCCTTTCCTGTTAGACGCTTACGACAGTATTGAGTGCAGTGTTAACTCAAAGAATGCATTCAGGAAGTTTAGCTAATTTTTGTGAATATTGAACAACTCCACGAAATAAGTTTGCTTTTCCCTAGTCAAGGCGACTAATTTTACCTTATAGGCAGTTTAACAATGTATACACAAGATACACCTATTTCTTTTCTGTTTGGTATTGAAAGTTTACGCTTAGCGGTCCTATCCTACAATTAGATTCACTAGTGTGGCCTCCCTCAAACCCCAGCCCTAATACGAACCCTTTCCTAATAAATATATATTGGGAATCAACAGAAACAACTACTCCGAGGGCTAATACCCCTACCGGCATTAAATTACACTGTTGATTCGATTAAATATTGTTAGACGAAAATACTTAGTAGGACGCGTTCCAAATGTGGGGATTTGTGACCCTGGGTAGTTAAACGAATAGGGATTTTTATTCCTTCCTTTTTTTGGATATCTTTTGTATTTTCGTCTAACATTCAATCGAATCAACAGTGTAATTAAATTCCGGTAGGGGTATTAGCCCTCGAAGTAGTTGTTTCTGTTGATTCCATATTTATATTTATTATATAACTTGTAAACGCCTTTCTGCCCTTGGTGGTTAGACGAATAAGGATTTTTATTCGTTCTTTTTTTAAATAGTTTTAAATGGCCTGAACACGATACACACAGATTTTACGACAGAGGAAATTTACAAGAAGTTTCCGGAAATATTATGAAACATTCCATAGGCTTATAAATAAGTGACTAGCTTCCGACGGGATACAATTCGATAATAGAGAGCTGATACAGAAATTAGTAAACGCACAAGTGAATAAACAGTGATATAAATAACTAATTGACTTTATATAGGTATTACTGTAGAATAAATCGATTGATTAAATAATTTGTTGCACTAAAATATCCGTAGAAGAATATTATAGTTATCTTTTCTTAACATACGTCATTTATCGATAGTATCGCTCGTCAGTGGCATATCCTTCTAAAGTGGAATTAAAACCGATGTGAACTATTAGCGTTTGTTTCTCATACGTTGCTTCCATTAAATACTTCATCATTTTTGTTGAATTTTAACTTTACATAACTTATTTACAATCGGTGTAAGTATTAAGTGACTATAATATAGGGAAATGTATCCAACACAGCACCAACAACTTATATATACCTGCCCAGAAAAGAAGAGTCCCTTTCCATAATTAACCTAATTAATTCTATGTATTTAAACACCCTTAATTTCATGCAACTCTTCACTCTAATGATGGTTAATGCTTTAGAATATGTGTCAGTATATTTATTATTCTCTTCAATTATTTGTAAATGTCATGGTTTTACCTGGTATAAGAGGCATGTATACACATTAATTAATTAATTAATTAAATACTGAATTGGAGACAGATACACATGCCTAACCCTATTCAGTAGCTGTAATAAATTATTTACAAATATGAAAATGTACATTATGTACTTGAACGAATAAAAGATCATAATATATATATATATATATCAGCGTATTTCTTCCGAGCCTATTAGCCAATGGTTTAGCATCGTATCTTAAATATTACCTTATAAGATAAGTTTCGTAGATAAACATAAACTTAAACTTTTTTATGTTTCATTCCCACCAGCTATTCATGCTGGTGGGCGGGCAGTCCCTCCGACCTACACTGTAGTGCAAAGCCGGAGGGTAGGGCTTAAGGTCCTATTCAGCCCCCTTGCAGAAATCGTGGAAATGGGTGGGTGGTGTGATTAGGGAGAGAAAGATGAGACGGACGAAATGAAGACAGAAGAGAAGGGAAATATTATCTGTGGAATATTACTGCCTTGTATTTGCCTAAATGATCCAAGAAAACCACAGAAAACTAGGACCAGAGCAGCCGAACCCGGGATCGAACCGGTAACCTCACGAATGCTAAGCAATGATCTAGAGCACTATATCACGCCGCTCGGTATTTCGTAGATCAAACCTGTAAACGATCCAAACAGAGTTTGTTCTCCATTTAATTAACATGGAAAAAATAGCGTCTTCATTAAAACATGAATAGCTCGTGAAAAAATAATCTAATTCTCATGGCAGCAATTTGTGAAGAATTAAATTTCCTGCAAACAATATGGGCAGTACCTATTGAATTGATTAATTAAGATTTTTTAAATATATGTTCGTTTAAATATTATCACAAGAATTTCACTTTGGTCGATTCATTTTCAAGATGATAATATCGAAATAAAATCCAAAAAAGTAAATGTTTGCGTTTCTATCTCGGATTTCATCGATTGGAACATTAAAAACCTAATAATCTGTCGTTAAGATATTTTTTACGTCACCGCTTAAAATTCTATTTTTCCTATTTCAGAATTTTCAAAGGGCACATGTTGGTTTGGCAGGATGCGACTTACAATTATGTCTTCAATTAATTACTACGTAGAAAGTATATTTTCGGTAAACTGTTTCAAGGAAAGTCAGTTTTGACAAAAAGAGGATTCATTGTTTAATTCGATAAATACGTAGCTACTGGAAATACATTATTAGAAGAAATGGTTAATTATCACAGAGACCAGAGAAATTACACCTGAGATAGTTTATGACTCACAATTACTTCAACAAGTCAGCATGTTGAGATATCCTAAACTCAAAACTCAAAAAACGCATTTTCTGCCTTGTTGTGAGCTTTACTACGTGAAACAAAAAACAATACAATTACGGGGGTATAAATTTTTAAATTGCCCTTCCACATTTAGTATTTTGAAATATATTTACCCAAAATGCAAATGATATTCAGCGATAAAATATATATCGGAAAAGACTACTCTCTTAATTGCTTGAGGTTGTGTTAGTTAGAGTGGTAAATTACGACGGAAACCAAAACTAACCCCTGATTATGTTGTCGTGTGTTACCAGTGCGAGAAAATTCAGTTATAATTAGATAGAATTAATATTAATTGTTTACTCGATTGTATATGTGCATCATTTTAAATAGGAACCTCAAAACCAAAAGAAATTTATTCTAGAAAATATTAAGTTAATGATATTTGTCTAGAAAGAGACAATGTGCCGCCATCTGTATGGATTTCGTGCTAATTTTATAAATACATAATGTTTACCAATATTCGTACAAATGATTTCTGTTAGTTAAACTGAACATATGGTACAGATTATATACGAATAAGGCACTTAACAACAATATAAACCAAATAAAGACATTATATTCTTATATCTATAGTATAGTAAAATCCCATTTTAACAACATCATTAATGGGTTCATATTGTAACGAGCCTGTATGTGTGTGTACAAGAGCGGCGGCGAGTTCTGGAAACAGATAAGACGGGTTCCTCGAATACGGTCGTCGGTCGGCGCTTTGATAGAAATAAGTAAACAACAACATAACAGGAGTTCGAGAAAATACTGGAAGATCGTTCCTGATTACTCCGGAGCCTTCGATACCTCTATAAATATTATGTTGTCGACGGTCAAGAACAGTTACAGTTTAGTTTTAGTTTAGTTTAGTATAGTTTGGTAGCAGTATAGTTAGAGACACAGTTTAGTACACCGTCACGGTTTATAGTTGATAGTAGAATGGTAATATAAATACGACATACCGAGTGATATAAATAAGTGGTAATATAAATACGATATACTGAGTGATATAAATAAGACATTTACCTTGTCATATAAATAAGTTGTTGCATTAGAGTTTAAGTGTTAAGTAGCGTATAAGTGTTAAACAAATAGTGTAAAATAAATAATTGTTTAAATAAATAAGTTGATCTAGAAAATTCGTTACAATATCATTATAAAACCCGTATTTCAAAATTAATTAATTTAGATATATAAATGGATGTTGCGATTAATTGCTCCTCCGTGAAGAAACCATTTAGATCATAAAGAAAGCAGTTTCCGTATTGTCCATGTATACAAAATTGACTGATTCAATGCTTAAAATACGTAATAAATAAAAAACACTTTTTCGAATTTCACAATTTATTGTTTACCACTTGACAATATTGTTTCGCTACGCTGTCGCTTCTTCGGAAGTTATATCTAAATCTATGCTATTACAAATATTCGTTGCTTATATTCTAACCGTTCCAGGAAAGGTGGGAAATGAAATAAATTATTAATGGAGACTTGTTGACTTCAGTCTGTTCATTAATAATAACTAGGCTGTATTTGCTAATATTTTTTTTCTATATGAATTATTTTCTGCATGCATTATTTTAAAATCTTTGTTGAAATTATGTTTATTGTCGTTTAAGTGTTTCGCATAATTGAAATCTACTTTATGGTTACTATAAGATTTGTAATGTTCATTGATTCTGATTTTAAAATTTCTAACTGTTTTACCAATATAAAATTTATCATAAGAGTTACATGTTAATTTGTATACGCCTGATTTATAATCATTTTTGCTTTGGTCTTTGTTATTTTTTATGTTTCCCTAATTTATTGTTGGTTTTATTTGTAATATTAATATTAAATTTACTTAATACAACAACTCAAGTCAAGTGATAAACAATAAATTGTGAACTTTTTATTTATTCATTGAGTATATAATGGAATTTCATCAAGTATCAGTAGACAAAATCAATTACATTTAAAATACGTATTTTTAATGATATAATATTTAAATTACCTGAGTTAATAATCATGAATGGTGAAGCAATTCAATCTCGCTAGAATTTGACAGCTCTGTCATCAACTTTGACTCCGTAGTTTTGCAATTGTTCAATTGTTAATTAGCACTGAAGCTAACGTCCGAAATAACAAAATATGATCGCACCGTTTTTTTATAATAATTAAAAGTTTTTTCTATATAACAGATTCGTATCGTGTATAAGAATTTGTTTTAATTTTCACAATAAATCCGTGACGATTTACATGCCTCTGAACCTGCATCATTGTGTTCGTATGCGGTCGTATTTTTTCGGGCACACCCTTCGTTCTCTACGCAACCTTTGATCGATTCGTTCGAAAACTAATAAATTTATCTGTTATTATTGTATAAGGACGCGTCAAATAAAATTGTTACGCTGCTGCTAAATACGGAGGTGTTTCAAAAAGGTTATGTCTATATTTGAAAAAAAAAATTAACTGCAATACAGAATAAAAAATACTATATGTTACAATTAAAGCATGCACTTCGCCATGTACAAGCTCACTAATAAATGTATAGATACTTACATTAAGTAAGTCATTTAGGAAAAGTACATACAAAAGAATTTATTAATAGTTTTACTATTTTTAAATTTAGTTAAAGACTATTTTTCTACAAGATTGTTATGTTTTTAATTTTAAGATCTATATATCTGAGTGTTGCATTCGTGTATGTTATACAGTTGTCAATATAGGTGAAAGAACATTTTTGGTTCTCCGTAAATATAAACTTAAATTCGCACGTTTTATATATAACCTTACATACCTATTTTTTAACGTTTTCAATCTTTGGTAGGCGTATAGGTAAACATATTCCTTTGAAGACTATGTTAAAGCTGAAACAACTGTTAAGTCTTCGGAATCATTCACCAAGTGTTTTTTTATTTGTTTCAATAATTAGTAAAAGCGTTTCATCAAGTTCCAAACAACGAATCTATTTCTAAAGATTCACCCACCCAACCTCTTTGGGCTTTGAAAAGTTGATTGAAGAAATTGTGAAATGTTGCTCACCGAAGTCATAAAATTATGAAATATGGGTTTATATCACGATTCTAAAACGCCTGTCTTATCCATCCATCCATCTGTATACATAATATCTTAATATGTAAAAACAAATGATTTCAATTTTTTTTTTGTTACCTCATCATAGAACCATAAGTCTGAAGACTGGATACGTACCTCCACTACTTCCTATCCTCCACCAATCTAAACTAGAATAGTAATCTAATATAGGCCTTCCACTTCCACTTCTTTTACTCCTATTTCTGCTTCTAATATGTCTCGAACTGCCCCTTTAACACATAGGCTGAAAAGTCCCAGGCCTAACAAAGGAAAATTGGCTTTATTTATTGACGTAATCTCCATCAAGAGCAACACAATCATTCCAGCGCCGCTCTAACATTTCAAATGAAATTTTAGCTGTCTTTTGAAGGTTAGTACTAACTGAAAAAGAGGTGAATGCAATAAAACTAGCGCCATTTATCTGTTAAGCCCGGGACTTTTCAGCCCATGTGTTATATCGTAGAAGGTGTCTTACCAACCTATCTCTTCCTTTTTTATTGACTTCCATAGCGTCCTCTGTTCTCCTACCCATTCTAATATCTCCTCATTTGTAATCTTTTCTATTCATGGTATTATCAACAACCGCCTATAACACCACACGTCAGACGCTTCTAACTTTTTAATTTCCGCTGGGCCAACCGTCCATGTTTCGCAACCATACAAAGACGTGCTCCAAACATATAATACACTTCTAACAACCTTTTCTGAGTTTATAAATTAACCGATCGCGAGAATAGAAGTGATTTATTTTTGTTGAAAGCGACTCGACTTTGCGCTATCCTTTATTTTATGTCTCTACCGCTTCTTCCATCCTGATATCTCCTACTTTTTAGATATTGAGAAACTTCCAGTGTTTCGTCTCCAAATTTTGTATTAATTCTAACTCCACTTTTACTTCCCTTACAAATCTATATTTTTCTTTCATTTTTATTTATATTCACTTCATTATATACTGTCAACACCGATTCCATTATATCTAATATTTTTGGAATAAAATACTTAAAGAACTTTCACTTATTTTTATTTTATTTCTTAACAAATTAATCATGATTCCTTCTTCTGAAGATGACCTTGTAGGTCGAAACAAATTTGTTAAGAAATAAAATAAGTAAAATTTATTAAGTGTTTTATTCCAAAAATCAAGATGATCAACTTCCATGAAGTAGAGGCCTACTCAATCAATTTTTTCATAATATCTAAGGGTTTTTTGTACTTAAATTTAGATAATTTAATCTACAGTAAAATTAAGAAAAGTTGTCAAAAAAGATTAGATGCGTAAACAGGACAAGCAAGACTTACTTTATTTTTAATAAAAAGTCCACATTTTCGCTTTCCACATGTTTCTCGTGACAAAAGGGATTCTGTTATTTATCATGGTTTAAAGGTTTGCTTCACCTACATTCTTGTACTAACCTTACTTAATCCATAATCTATAGAAATACTATGCACTGTTTATGTAGAAGGAAAAACATCCAGAAAGTAATTGTCGATGGGAGTTCGATCTGATGATGCGGGGAAATCCCCTGTAAATGAGGAAACAGCCGGAATGGAGAAAACAGCTTAGTTTTCCGTTAATGACACAGCTCTTCCCCCATCAAACTTAATTTCCGTTGTTTCTCTCGTATCAAACCTTAACAGCATTTGGCTTAATTGCAGGGTCACCAAAAGCAAAAACTCGCCAACGGCGATTTACATAACCCGACCCATTGCAGCCCTAACGAGACACAGAATTTTAAAGTAACATTATTTTTAAGGCATCTAATCAACATTTATGATGAACAGTCCGCGGTGGCGTGTACATTATAACCTATAATGACTATTTTACAAACTAAGTGCTATTAAATAAACTTAAAAACTTTTTTTCTTATTTATCTTTAAGGGATGTATTCAATATCTCTAAGAATGAAATATTTGAAGAATTTTTAGTAGGGGTAAATTTTAAATACTTTAATGCGACCTTAATTGTTGAAGTAATTTTTACCCACTACAAATTATCTCATACAGTGAGTCCCGGAGGAGCGTAACGACAGTACCAAATTTTTCCTTCATTGTATGAGGTAATTTGTAGTGAGTATAAATTAATTCAATAATTAATATCGCATTAAAGTATCTCTAAGAATTATAATTGTGATAGTGCCCCAGGTAAGTATTAAATTAAAAATAAATTAAAAATTGAAAAACGTATTTGTGTTCTTCTTGCAAAGTTGTCTTGAACAATATCCTAGAAGTAGGGTAAAGCGAGTACAGAGGAACCACTTTTTGGAAAACAGTGCATATCTTGTTAGTTTATAAAAATTAAAATGTGCAAAAAATATAGAAGACTAAACTTCGGCACTAAATTGGTTTACAATGAGACACGTTGTCATCCTGTAAAAAATCTAAAGACGAAACAAACCCGCCTCTCCTAGCTGGGGAAGGGATGATGATGATGAGACCCGATAGGTCGAAACCGATCGTGGGATATGGCTTTCTGTACGCTGTGCCTACTGTGTAGGACGCGTTCGAAATGTGGGATCTGTGATCCTTGAAATTTAGACGAAAAAGGATTTTAACGCCTTCTTTTTTAAATATAGTTTATATCTTCCCCTAAACAATTTTAATTTGAGGATGAAATATTCTTCAAATAATTTTTCGTATCAGTGCAAGAAACATTAATTTCAAAAAGTAATAACAACAAATAACTCTTACATACATGCTTATACGTTAACAAAATAATAGAACATTGCCGCTACAATGTCAGAAATACCTCGAATAATCCGAATCTCCTACTGTCCTTTGTTTGCGTGTTTGGTGCGCCCTTTATGTTTAATGAGGCTTTTTATAATAAACCAGTAATAGCTTTAATTAATATCAATATCGTATAATACAGAAAAGAGAACTGTGACGTTAATTTACTTTTGAATCTTTGTTGTAATGCTGTTAATAATAAAGACTTAGTAGAACATTTAGAATAATTTTCAACGGGAATATATTGTATATAAATGCAGGCATCAATCGAATTTATTTGCTGTTGTTAAGCATCGATGAATATTGTGTATACAAACAGTATCTACTATATGTTATAAAGCAGCAAACAGAATCAACAAGCCTTTTAGTTTCACCTAATTGTTTAGCACGTAATAATGAAAGGCAATAATTGTTACCGATAAGCTATCAGCTTTTCCACAATTGGTAATTTATTAGGCTCATATCATCCACAAAGGGCAGCTTTATAGATAACGCGAACAGTTTGATAACTAAATAGTGTAAAGGTATAAGAAATGTACGTAATAAAATTGCTATTGCAAATAATCTAATAGCTAAATCTACATCATTCGCTAAAACATCTTTTTGGTATTAGGATACCGCAAGATTATTAATGAAGACTACTATTGTAACGAATTTTTTAGTCACTTATAATTATTTAAACGAAGTTGACTGTATAACTAATTTATTTTACGCCCTTATACACTATATACGCTTATTTATATAACAACTATGATTATTTGTTTAACTGTGCTTGTATTACATATTCATATCACTGACTTTACTTCGCATTTGCACTGTTTACTTACATCTGTACACAATTGAGCTGTTCTAACTGTTTATCTATTTGTATTATGGAATGTTCTAGCGGTTTTCTAGAAGCATCCAAATAATTCTCCAATTGTGTCGTACTTCCTTTTGTATTGTACCTTGGTATGTCTCATATACTGAATGATCTACGCCGCCACCTGAGGAGCAAAATGTAGGGTTCGGACCCGACATTCTAACTGCCCCATCAGGGGTTATAAAGGAAAATCTGATCAGGTTCGGATCAAGTTTGTAATTCCTGATATTCCCTTATTCGGATATGGTCACCTTACTCGGCTCTGACTAAGGTACCCCTGTGTGGTGCTGACCAAGTTAATCTACAACCGTATAAGAGAACATCATTTGACGTTTTGGGCGCTTTGGACGAGGTTCACAAGTTGCTGTCCACTCAAATGAGGATCCATTGTCACATATCTACAGTTTATCGATTCCGAAATTCCCGTTTGTTACGTTTAAATATGGCCAAATATGAAACACTGCTCAGAAGATCATCAACACATTCTTGTTTTTGTTTTGTTTTCTCATAGTCAAATGCTCATGAAATATATGTTAAAGACAACACGTTTTTTTTGATGTGATATATTTATGATGTCAGCAAACTCACGCAAATTCACTTTTCGATCATTAAAAACGATTATGTGGATTTTTTTTGATGTTTTCTAATGTTACCGGCTCATTTGGACGTCCACTGCGTTCTGCATCGTCAGTGTCTCTATGTTACGATTCTCATGGGAAAATTGGAAGAACCAACAGAATATAGATTAAATAAGTATATAATTCTACCATATGTAATCAACATTTTTACCTATATTTATGTAAAATATTTAGAACTGACCAATAAAAACAGATAAGTATCAGTGCCAAATATCGAATAACAAAAAGTAACGGGTTCCCAAGAGGTATTTAAAAAACATAGTAATATCAGAGTCAGCTGGAAAATCTAAAGGATTCCCTAAAAACATCAAAATAAAATATTATATCAGGACCGGACTGGTATAGATAAGGGGATCCCTAATAGAGTAACGGTATGATAATCAAATCGGAGCCAGATTGGAATACATGAAGGATTCGTTATTGAGTTAAAATACGGCAGAGTCAAGTCAGGATTGGCTAAAAATAGATAAAGGGTTCCCTAAAATGGATATCAGGTCCGAATTGGAATAGGTGAGGAATTCCTTTCAGTACCTGATACGAGCCGTATATATATATATATATATATATATATATATATATATATATATACCATATTACGGCATTCCCTATTAGAGCCTGATCCGATCCGGATATTTCATTCCTACTTGGGCAGTCGAATGATACCGGCCATTGATTTTTGCCTTGAGGTCTCGCTCCATTTTGGTCTTGACATTTCTTCTTAGTGTTATTTTTGGACTTGTTAATATAGGGCATTTTGCATCTTGATATCGAAAAATTTTCTGTTCATTACCTCCTATTCCCCTTTCGAAGTTGGTAATAATACAATGAACAACAAGTTGAAGAAGTGACAAGTTCTGCTACGCATCAAGTTGGGCATGAACCAGAATCTTATGCCGTGTTAGTGTTAGTATGGGAAGGTGTAAAAAGATTGAATAGGAAGCGAATGCTATAACCACACAAATTCTTTTTTGAATGCAACCTAATTTGGATCAACAATCAGAAATATTATTTTAATTGAAAGCAAGGTTAAAAATACCCTTTCAGAGAAGTTGATAACTTTCTGGCGTTTATTGCCACACTCGCCTCTGTCAGGGCTGTAAATTTAATGTGTAAATTATGTATATTTGAATTTAAACACAAAACAGTTGGTTACAAAACTTTTTATTGTTATCCACAATAATTTTATTTCACCACACAGTGGCTTCCTCAGGTGGAAATATAATAACTTAAAACTGAATACAAGATCCTTAAATACTAAATGAAACAGGAGGGGGTGGAGGTAGGTGAACAAATTATGGAAACTAGAGATTGCTTCTGAAATAGAATTTACTTTAGAATTAGAAGAAAACCAAAGTATTAATTTTCTAGACCTATCCATAAGGAATATAAACAATAAACATTCATTTTCTATATATCATAAAAAATCACATACCGATACCATTATTCATTCCAATTCTTGTCATCCTATATCACACAAGTTAGCTTTTTTCATTCGAGCCTTCATAGTTAGATTAATCACTGTACCAATGTCAACTGATGATTATAACAGAGAATTAAATAGGATTTTAGTAGTTGTAGCCAACAATGGATATCATACGTCATTAGTTACCAATTTACTTAACAAAAAATTAAACAGAAAAACTTTAAATTTAATCTATCCTTGTGTTAAAAATAAACCCCTTTCGAACTACAACACAGTCACCTATTTAGGTTCTTTTTCTAAACGTTTAGGTCACTATATTTCTAAATTTTCTAGTTGGACTATATCCTCTAAAACCAATAACACGTTAGGCAGTATAATAAAAAACAATAAAAATATTACAGCGAAAGAACGTAAATCGGGCGTTACCAATTAAATTGTGGGAGTTGCAATTTATCATATGTAGGTCAGACGGGTAGATGTTTCAAGGATAAGATTCTTGAACATAGGAAATCATTCGAAAATAAAAAGACTAACTCTACATACGTTAACCATCTTTTAGAGTATCATCCAGTTGAACTCAATCAATCAAGTCATTATTCACTTCTACTATTCCTCATTCTACTCCGAATTTATTCATCTTGTATATAACTACCCCTTGTAATTAGTGTACATATTAAACTTTACACACGCACGCATATCTCTTTTATTGAGTCATTGTAACACACCCAAATAATCAAATTATAATTTCAAGTGTAAAAAGGGTAGACCTTTTTGCCTAGTGAAAAAATTAATTGATAAATAATGACAGGACGTTGCATAAATAAGTTTTTGACAACCCTTCGTTCAACCGTCTTTTGAAGGACGTCCCGATAGAAGGATGTGAAGATGACGAATGATTTCTCAATAAGGATTCAAATATGCGTGACCATGTCTTGCACGGATCGATTAAGTTGCGAAACTTGTAGCCCAAAGTTTAAATAATTATTCCAGAATCTGGGTCACCACAAAATAATTGATGCACACTGTTACTTGAGCTGCATCATTAAAGACAAACTACAACCCCGTACTCTATTACTCTTGTGGAGACATTAAACATACATGATCTTATGCTTTTACAGCGACAGGTTTTCATATCGTGGGTCGCATGGGCGAAGTCATACACTTACCTACCTACTGCCTACTTCCACTTCCACTTCCGCGAGCTTTCCCATACATTAATGTCATCACGAAGGCGCACCGCCTGGAAAACGCTTCGAGAGCGAGAAATTAATTGAAAAATGTTTAAAAGTTCACTGAAACGAAAACAGAAAATAACGGAAAGTTATGACCCGTTAAAAACGTTAGCGTTAACAACCAAGGTCTAAAATTATCTTAAATATATTCACATTTTAATATATTACAAGACACCCACACTGTAAGAGACGGTAGGGTAATTCTTCAAGGAGAAACTCCAACTCCTCAGAATTGAGCAAGCAAATCTCAATTTACATCAAGCAAACAGAGGTAAATGTATAGTATTCTCAAACCTTAACGTGGTACAAAAGCAGTAAACCTAAAGACACCTTCCTGAAATGTATTTTTGACACCATTGGCTCTTGCGTGCTCTTAGATCCTCCCATTCGTGCAAGCAGGTTGAACAGTAATTATGAAGGTACAAACCAAGCGATGTCCATTAGATCATTATCCATTAAAAACAGAAAAAAAACTATTGGAGGTTTAATTTCCACCAGCTACTAATTACTCCGACCTACACTGTAGTGCAAAGCCGGAAGGTAGAGCAGGAAGGCTGTCTTCAGCCACCTTTTAAGAATAGTGAAATGAGCGGGTGATAAGTCTTTCATATCGAACATATACCTTTGCCTTAAACCCAGTCGAAAGCTATAATAGCACGCCGGGACGCTCTAATTCCGTTATGGCTTTTAATTAAAAACAAAACAACTAAAAATACATCTGGCTGTTATAATCTTGTTGATTTGTGATATCGTAATACTATTTATCGTCAGAAACATATATCAAACAGTATTAATAATATTAATCAGACAGCTTAAATTATTGTTATATTAAGCTAAACGTGAAAATGATGTAATTTTCACCTTCTTTTATTTAAATTCTACCAATTTTGAAATTTACCATTTTCGTTGTTTTCCTTGAAGAATAAAATTCTGAAATCCTCAAAGATTAATGCTTTGTGGACATAGTGGCGATAATACAAACCCTGTCCCGCTCCTCCCCGCCCCAAAGAATTTATCCCGGAGATATCCTCTCTGTATTACAACTAAACTTCTCACGAGATCTAAAAATCCAACAAGTCAAGAAATTTAAACCCCGTAGCCCCTTAATCTTAAGCTCTAAATACCCCTATGTGAACTGTTTAAACCCCATAACCCCATAATGCAAGTTTTTTACACCTCATAACCCGGGCAGTTAGCCAACGCTCTAAAGCAATTTATGCCAGCGTAATTTATTTGAATATCAATTAAATATTAAGTCCCGCTCCTCCCCGCTCCAAAGAATTTATCCCGGAGATATCCTCTCTGTATTACAACTAAACTTCTCACGAGATCTAAAAATCCAACAAGTCAAGAAATTTAAACCCCGTAGCCCCTTAATCTTAAGCTCTAAATACCCCTATGTGAACTGTTTAAACCCCATAACCCCATAATGCAAGTTTTTTACACCTCATAACCCGGGCAGTTAGCCAACGCTCTAAAGCAATTTATGCCAGCGTAATTTATTTGAATATCAATTAAATATTAAGTCCCGCTCCTCCCCGCCCCAAAGAATTTATCCCGGAGATATCCTCTCTGTATTACAACTAAACTTCTCACGAGATCTAAAAATCCAACAAGTCAAGAAATTTAAACCCCGTAGCCCCTTAATCTTAAACTCTAAATACCCCTATGTGAACTGTTTAAACCCCATAACCCCATAATGCAAGTTTTTTACACCTCATAACCCGGGCAGTTAGCCCCTTAATCTTAAGCTCTAAATACCCCTATGTGAACTGTTTAAACCCCATAACCCCATAATGCAAGTTTTTTACACCTCATAACCTGGGCAGTTAGCCAACGCTCTAAAGCAATTTATGCCAGCGTAATTTATTTGAATATCAATTAAATATTAAGTAGCGGGTTATCTTCTCAATCTTCCCATTTTCTTTTTGTAATTTTATAAGAAAAATGAAAAGTAATTTTTAAAAACTAAATTAGTGGGAGGCAACTGCCCTTCATTTACTATCCAAGATCCGTTGCCATCACGTTCAGAATAGTAATTTTCATTGAATTAATATTCAGAAAATGCAATTTCGATTTCCACTATCTTGGGCGTTTACGGAAACCGCTGAAGCAATTAGTAAGTTAAGCGGTCGAAATCCAAACTAAATTGAGATTGCTATCGTTTGATGGGACATTTGATGTCGCAATTAGCTACATTCGAACGTTGAATTGCAATCTCGTCACCGGATTGTTAATATCCAACTCCTTCATTTCATTTCGTTGAAACTTAAACTGTTTTTGGTGCAATTTTTGTGAAACTGCATGATTTCGGGCGTTTAGTAGAAAAAAAAGAAAAACACCGAAAATTTCACACAGTTTAATAACCACTCGACAAATTAATAAAAAGTATAAAAAGTTACTGAAGCTTAAGGCTACTTAATACTATTTATATAATCTAAAGTTTGTACAGGAATAGTAGGGAATTGTAAGTTGAAAACCCTGTTTCGTCATTTACTAAATTACATTTTTTTATTAAAGCTTTTTTGATTTCTAGATTTTCTAGAAATGATAGTTTGCTAGACTTAGGTATGCTGGTGTGTAAAATCTTTACATTATTGGTGGTAAAAGAATGTCTTATATTTATACAATGTTCAGCAAACCCATTAGATTTGCTTTTTCTGTTTTTTATCGATGACAGATTTTCCCCTACATGTATAGATATATCCCTACCAGACTGTCCAATGTAGGTAGCATCATATAAATTACAGAAAATTTGGTATACACCACACTTATCAAAATCAGGAATACTATCTTTATGATTGTGAATATGTTTTTAAGATTTTTAGAACCACTCTCAATAAATTTGCAATTGAATCTTTTTTGAAATAATATTTTGAAATCATAGCTTATAAATAAATAAATAAATAAATAAATAAATACCTAAAGGAAGTGTACATAGCATGCGATCCAAACTTGTACCGGCTCAGCATTTTTGAAAAATTCAAGGGCAACTTTCTAGTTAACCAGTATTAATAGTCGTTAAAAAAGTAAATATGGAATCATAATTTACGATCAGGGTAGTCTGTGGATTTTTCTCTTTGCAATTAAAAAGTTTAAACCTTTGTGTAATTTATAAAAGAAACGAAGTTTCCTCGTCGCTAACAAAGAACACTAATTTTAAATTCTGCTTGTAAAGTTCTTGGGGTCGTTCGGGGACTAAGTTACCGGACACGTTGCCTCCACAACGGGAGAAAAAGTTGGAGTGCTCCATCATGGAAATTAAATTCGGGATAAAGCTTCTTGTCATTTAAAATTTAAAAAATTCAATGTAAAATGCACTTGTGTTTGTTTCACTTAAATCTTTATTAAACCTGACGATACCGTTTCGACCTTTGGGTCAGTTTCAACGAGTACAGAAATAATACTAAATCTAAGTACATGTTTCTTAAATTATATACAAAAACAGTTAGACGTTTTGAATATTTTGCTAAACCATCTATTATACCGTAGGCAATATTAAAACCATATCTGTTGTGTACAATTCTACCTGGTTGTTCTTTTCATTCTTATTCTGCATAAAATTTCTAAATATGATAATTTTTTGCCTTTCTCAGCAACGTGTAATACTTTAATATTGCTTTCAGTAATTCGTAGTTGTTTAGCACACAATTATCTGAAGACCCTGTATTACCCAATTTTTGTTTATTGTGTCTTCTATGTTCATTTATTCTATTTTTTACGACCCGCTCATTCTGACCAACAATTTAATTTCATTTTGGTGTAGATACGTCGGTGATATATTTCGATCGGTCGACTAAGGATGGAACATAACCATTTCTTTGAGCTAGTCTTATTAAAATATTTACTTCGGAATTAAAATTATCATTTGAGAGATATATGTTAAATAATCTATGGACTAGGCTATAGAAAGCGTCTATTTTTGACATTGAAGAATTGATTAGAATTAACTGGAATTATTTTATCAGTTGTTGTAAGTTTTCTATATATATATATAAGTTTTGAGGATTTTTAGTTTTTATTACTTTTAGGTCTAAAAAATTAAGGGAATTGGTACTTTCAATTTCCATAGTAAACTGTATGTTTTTGTTAAACGAATTTAAGAGGTTCAAAAAAACATTTCAATTATCTAAGACTGCCTTTCCAAGTACAAAAAATATCATCGACGTATCTACACCAAAATGAAATTTGTTTTATAAGTGGGGAGTTGTGTTGAACAACAGAGGATTCAAATTCTGACATGAATAAAAAATGTGACAAAAACGACGAAAGCGTTGTAAGCAGCCAGACTGAATTGAACAACAATAATTCATCCCTAATTATTGTACAATTTCCGAGTCTAGTTTAAGTATAAATAGCTGGAAGTAACATGTTAGCATTTAGTACAAAATCTGTATAGTATTATGTTGGGATTTTGTCTCGTGGTATCTCTAATGATGGTCGACCTTTCAAGTTTAATAAGGATTTATTTGTAGGTTTATAAAATCCGTATACAAAAAGGTACCTGTTGGGTCGAAGTTTACATTACTATTTATGTCTCAGATAGAATTTGCAAATAAAGAAATAGTTACATAATTTTTGGTTAATGACAATAAAAACGTTTATAGAATTTGACAATGAAAACATTGTTCTGAAAATGACAAAATAAACATCTTGAAATATGGCATGTGTGACGACAATTTTTCTTCTCAAAAATATACGTTTTCTATTCAATCGAAAAACATACCTTTTTGTTCCTTCGATAGGACTAGTTTTGACAAACAAAATCCACCTTACAATTCTCGTCGATTTACAATATTTTTACAATTTGCAGATATAATCTTGAGCACTTTTATTCGTTGCCTTTCTGACTTTTTGTGTTTAACTTCAAGGTTAAGCATTACTAGAAAATAGTTTCTTTTTCTGCCAACTCTATTTACATTTTTAATTCTGGTGTTTTCATTTTTACCAACTTGTTTGATTCTGGACAAATTCTAAACTGAATAATTTTTGATTTATCTCAACATATTATGGTTATGACCTCATAGCCGAAACGAATTTGTCAAGAATTATAATAAACTCTGTGAAACAACGTGTATTCACCGCAACTTTGATTAAATAGGTACGTTTGTAATGGAAATCGATGCTGCGATCTCCTCTGATGATATAACATTTTGAAATTAGCTGACGATTAAAATGTCTAATGAAAAACTGTACAGAAAAGTAAATGACTTACTTTCTATATCCGAGATGTCGTTTAGTTAGAATTTTTTAATTAAAAATAACGAATTTTGACTTTTTGGGGGTGTTTAAATGTCAATAGTATTTGATCATAGGTATAAACTGTAGTATCATCAATTATAAGAATTAATACCGCTGCGTTTAAAGTCCATCAATGTTTTCACAGTAACTGAAAACATAATTTCTGATTTGAAAATTTAGAGTGCTATTCAGCAAGGAAGAAAGAATAATATGACAAATTCCATGAAAACTATTTTAAGAACAATTTGAGGGTTACTAGGGGGAACAAAATCCTAGTCGGAGCTATAGTGAAGCCCAAATTTAAGCTCAAAATATATAGGGTAATAGGAAATTGATTTGGCGTTTACTTGGTGAAAGTTGTACATATTAAACGATGTAATAAAAGGTACACAAAATAATAGGGTAAAGTGATATAATTCGCCCCACATTTCAAAAATAATCATAATAATAAACTCGAAAATTTCAAGCGTTTAATTAAAAATAAGTAAAAAACTAATAACGGAAACATTTTTTATTAAAAACGAAACAAACCTTTTAACATAAACTACTTCACATTATACAAGCTAAAATTAAAAATAAAAGCTATGGGGGTGTATTTTTGATTCCGGAGTAAAGTAATGAATCCAGAATCATCAACACGTTTTTGGTCAACAGTGCGCAAACGTGGCATTGACTTTGAACAGAGCTATAGCTTTCTCATAGTCAAATGCTCATGCAATATAACATAAAGCCAACACGTTATTTGATATCATTACGATATCAGCTAGCTCTCGCAATTTCACTTTTCGATCATTCAAAACGACTTTGTTGTTTTTTTTTCTGGTTTTCCTCATTTAAACGCCACTGCGTTTTGCATCATCAGTGTCTCTATTTACGACCACGTTTGAAGTCACTAAACCAAAGTTTTATTTTATATAGGTTCTTTCCGATGGAACGGAGTCTCTATAACACTTTTCCACATTTCAAGCCATTGCTTCGCTTGAACGATATTTTTCCCATCAAAAAGCAGTGTAAAATTAAAACACGAAATTGTTTTTGATCCATTGTTTCGAAAATAAGAAAAGTAGCTAGTCACTTTTAGCACAATAACTCTAATGAATAGAATATCAAGAAATTTTAACAGCTGTCTTTTGAAGGTTAGCACTAACTGAAAAAGAGGTGAATGCAATAAAACTAACGCCATCTATGTGTTACGCCTGGGACTTTTCAGCCCATGTGTTAAAAGACTGCGGTACGCAAACGGTGTCGCGGACAATAACTGTAACCGGTAAATTTTGTTATTTAATTTAGCATTGCAGTTAGTGCGTCTGCCAAATAGGACAGAAATAAATTTGTTTTTTCGTTTGTTGCAGAACTGGAGAAGAGGACTTCTCTGGCAGCGCAATCGTGCAGTAGCGCCGAGCCAACTCTGTATAGCAGCAGTGTCACAGAGCTGGAGGAACTCCAGGAACTGCTGCACTTCCCCGAAGAGGTTGCACTGCGCTTGGCAGATAGCGAATACCGGTTATTTTATCAGGTAAATTTCATTTTATTATGGTCTATATCTTTTCATACACTTTGCAATATGATAAGTAGACTGAAGTTATTGAACTCCATGCGTTCAGTGTCCATCATTATAATTTATGCCGTATTGAATCAATACTGCAGTAAACACCTTCTTGGAACCCCCAGGTAGCATTTTCATTATTTTTATCTCGAAATAAGTTTCCCTAAACTTCATTAAAAATGTCATTCAATATTAAAGTCAATTACAAATATTATCATTTTTCATGGCCTGACGGCCGATGAAACCTGATGGTGGAGAATAAAATAAAAAATTATAAAGGGCGAGTATGTTTCGCGCCTTGGGATTCGATACCGTAATATTATCGTGGTACTTAGTCAATGAAAAATTAAGGCACATTTACACATTTACCTATATACTTTTAAACCACTTTGTTTCTGGTTACTAAAAGTATAATGGATGACATCACATAGCGTAGCGACCTCAAAAAATTAAGTTTGTCACGTAATAATTCTTAACAGAATTATAAATTAATTATTTTGGGATATTTTCTTTTATGTCGCTAAGGAACGTCTCCCCCCTAAATTTCAAAGTTCTGTACAAGTCAACCGGACGTACGTACCCTGCACGATTAAATGATCAGTTGATCAACAGTCGGACAGTTGATTAAATATTTTGTTAAGTTATTATCACAAAGATAAAACCGAAAAAATGAACAAATGTGGTGTATAACATATATAGGACAGACAGGGAGGAAATTCAAAGAAATATTAAACGAACATATAAAAAACTATGCAGATAAATCGGCTTTTATGAAGCACATAAATAATAAAACACACGAATTCAATACAAACGATAATTTTAAAATTTTACATTGCTCAAATAAAGGCAAAAAATTAGACATCCTAGAATCATTTGAGATCAAAAAGCAGATAAATCAAAATAGAGAATTAACTTTAAATTATGTAGAGAACGTTTATGAATCCACAATACTAAATAAAATTGTAGAATGTACCCCCTCCAATTAACCCTAAGACTAGTATAAATTTAGAATAGTTATCTAACATAGCCAGCTGTCTTCTGAAGATGCCCCTGTAGGGCGAAACAATTGTCAAGATTGAAAATAAACAGTTTTAGTTAGTGTTTCCCTTAACATGTTTATCCATAAAGTAAAGGCCGAAACAATATATTATTTGTATTATCATTATAGCCGTGATCATGATATTGTCATGATCTACTTTCGGAATATACTTCTTTAAGATATTGAGCTTATGGTCTTGACAAAGTAGATTTCTCGACTTGTTCATCTTGATATTGTAATAAAATTTGATATGGTCATCTCGTTTTTGATATGGTTTTGATTCTTTTACAAGACAAAACATAATCGACAGGTTCTTAACTTCCAATTTCCGCATTTTCTAGAAACCAGAACATTCCGGATTGATAACAATTTTCTAACAACAGTAATCTAATTTACATCTTTCTCTGTCTCTCTTTACTCCATTTTCTGCTTCTAATATATTTAATGGTATAATCAATTTAGACTATGACGAATATTGTACCAAACGAATTTAAATAATCTACATAAAAATTGAAACCCATCTCTAACAGGTTTCGATAAGTACCTTCCTACGCATAATACTATTTTGTGTAAACTGCATTAATTCCTGGGTTAGTTAGCTCAAAATTAGTAAACGGCTACGTTTATATTATTATTATCTACTAAGTTTGCTAATTACGAACAAATTCTTTAAATACTACCAACACATGATTGTTTCCACATTTGAAATGATCATTTGTTAACATCTCTTACTATCAGACACTGCTTTTTTAATTTCTAGAAACTTTTGGAGTAAAAAAGTGAATGATATCGCTATTGAAATTGAACCTACGTCTTCCATTAAATTGCTTTTAACTTTTACGGCGATTGTTAAAATTATGTAGGTATATGGTAAATTGTAGGTACAAACAGTCATCGACCAAATTTCGTTTAGCAAATAATTTAGAAATACGCTTCTAGTCACTGTTACGGTCCGGTTTGAAAATCACTTTATTGAAACTTCGTTAATTACATTGCATGTGTAATGTCGCGTATCGATACTAGAGAGACAAACGTTAAATTAGCGATGACGAACCAACTAAGTAACGTCATTAGCGAGTATGTTTCTTGGCTCGTTATGGAACACTAATTCAAACGAACGTGTATTTCGCTATAATGAATTTGTACACACATTGTACTCATAACTCAATTTGGGCTGATTGTGATGCACGTCCTTTGACAACAGCACTACCTACCTGCCATTTAGTGCAACTGCTACTTATGGCCTCACAACTTTGCACATAAATGAGAATAACTGAATTCCTTTGTTATATAACAGCTAAATTTACTAATAAAAATATACCACTACAAAATATTATAAAATAATTGAAGGTCCTTTTGAATTTCACAATTTATTATCGTAACTTAACAATAGTGTTTCTCGACACTGTAGCTTCATCGAAATTTTCGATCTACACCCCCTCTCTGAACCTTTAGCATATAAGCATCGAAAATTTGTTACAGTATAAACCGAGCACCGTGGTCTAGTGCTCTAGATCATTGCTTAGTATTGGGGTCACCAATTCGAATCCGTTTCCGGCTGCTCCAATCAAAGTTTTCTGTGGATCACTTGGGCAAATAATAGGGCAGTAATACTCCACAGATAATCTATCACTTCTCTTCTGTCTTCATTTCGTCCGTCTCATCTTTCTTTCCCCAACCAAACCACCTATGCATTTTTATTATAATTACTATATTTCTAAATGATAACTTGGTACAGAATGTAAGTAAGGGCCAAACTTTACCAACGTGATTTATGAAACCAAAAGGTCAAAAATGTTGCATGGGCATGTGTCCAAAAATACTTCCTTAACAAGTTATACGTCAATTAAAAAAAAATGGATTTAGTTAGAGAAATTGTTCAAAATTACTCCCCTGGCATCAACCCAGGCATCACATTGAACTCGTTCAAAACTTCTGGGATGACTATGGACTAAACGAAAACTATTAGTTATGCATTTGCGTAGATCTTCTAAAGTAAGAATTGGCGTGGAATTCACAAGTTCGCCCAAGTGACCTCACAAGAAAAAATCTAATGTATTGGTCATTCAACTGACCTCCATCGGTCAATCCAATAATTATTAAGGAATTCCTTAGCAACAGAACTAAACTGGGCTGGAGCACTATCATGTAATCTATCCAATGCAACATTTTCAAGGAGAGGAAGTTCATTTTTAAGAAAAATTCTGCAATTTTGTCCATTTGGTGTATTTGGTAAAAACATGAGTCCTATCAAATAGTCACCGACAATTCTGACCCAATCTTTCGTGGAAAAGTTTGTTAGTGTCTTGATTAATGGCAAAATACTACGATAGACTCTATTCGCTGCTTATTTTTCACCCACATTTGATCCCAAACTAGAACAAAATATCGAATTTGGTTTTTTGTATCTTTTACTAATTCCAACTACACATTTTTTTCTAGGTACCACCAATCGATTACCTACGGCAGGTAACCTTAGACCTGGGAGGTGCAACAGCTGACACTCTGCCCGGGAACTCCTCCAACAGAACTTCTGTTACGAGCCTTATAAAAAGATTCAATGAGGTAAACATTTTTGAAAATACTTAGATAATCTACGTATATGTACATAATCTTGTCAATACATTATTGTATTTTTTCCAACAGTAACTAAATACGTTTGTTTTAAATAAGATTAACTATAAAATAAATAAGAACAAAAATAGGATCATGGTCAACGTTATGAAATAAGGGAATAGCATCAAAATCAAGTAGATGGCGAAATCCTGCCATATCAACTTTTATAAAATAAATTTAACAATCAGATAGAAGGAAGTAAAGTTACAGTTCATTAAAAAAAAAATACGTCTCCTTTTGTGCTCATCTTAAAAAATTATTTATTTACCGTTACTGAATAACATTGTAAAATTCAATGCCAAAATGGCCACAGAAGGCATTTTATTATTGCAACCAACATCTACATTTCACGTTTATCGAATAAGACCTTGTTAGGGAAAATTTCAAGTTATACAGGATGTCCATTTCAAGTGTTCTCACTATTGCTATCTCGGAAACGATAAGAGTTACAACATCGGTTAAATTAGACAAAATGGGCGGCTGTTAAGGGTAATTGCTAATTTGTTTACAGTGTTGTCAAATTTTATTTAAATACGGATGTGGATTTTTTTTCAAAATTTTGAAAGCGTATTTTATTACCTTTGCAACGATACCCCACATGGTCATATGACGTTTCGATGTAAAATATCCATCTTCAGGATTTTTTATTTTATTTCTATGTATTACTTAAGCAAAGCAAGCTATAGTATAACGTCTACCACTAACTATAATAAATTTGAAATTGGGAGTCGCAAGGCAGGCTTTGGAACACATGAAAATAATAATAATAATAAAATTAATAATAGGTACTCATATTACTGATATTTTTGATACGTAACTATTAATTTTGATTCAAACTCCGTCAAATTCCAATTAAACGACAATACCCTAGATATCAAAAATAGCTCATTTAGTTAGTTTTATTTTGTAATTATAAGTTTTAATAGTCAAGTAACTCCATAATATTGCATCATGATAGGAGATAGCTTCACAATATAAGCTTACAAACCTACCTATACTATTTGCGAATTTCAATATTATCTGCCCTGAAGGAGCGTCCGATGTTGAAGACTTCATAGTGAGATAATAATAATACCAATAAAACGAAAATTTACTATTACGCGTTGAAATGTCAGAAACATAAAATTAGAAACCACTTGAAACCTTGGGACATTTTCCAGACAGGAACGTAGGAGTACATAGTTGTAATTTATTTCATGAAAGGAAAAATTCCTGTCTTCATTTTAGCATTATATGAGTTTACTGAAGCTTTGTTTTCTTTTCTTTTCTACGACAAGCTACGATTGCTCGAGGCATGTTGCAGAAAATATATTAGTTGCCGCCTTTTCTCATCCGGTTAAGATTAACAGTCAGAAAACTTTAATAAATAAAAGGAATCTAAATGTTTCTGTTTATGATTTGTACATGGAACTTCTCCAATCCGTTTCATTTCTTAAGATGGAGTATTACGATCTATGTATTAATTAGAAAAGTGTTTGAGCATAGATATCTATTAATAAAAAAAGAGACACTCTTGGTATAAGTGTTTCACATTTACGAGGCATATTTTTTAAGTAAATACCGCTTTGAAATTAATGAAATTAATAGAAATCGTGCAATGGATATGTTAATAATTTTATTTTTACATGAAAGCCTGTACCTTAATCTACTTTTTTTACAATATAACATAAAGCCAAAACGTTTTTTTGATATCTTTACAATGTCAGATAACTTACGCATTTTTACTTTTCGATCATTCAAAACGACTTTGTGAATGTTTTTGACTAACTGAAAAAGAGGTGAATGAAGTAAAACTAGCACCATCTATGTCTTAGGCCCGGGAATTTTCAGCCTATATGTTAAGATCAAGAAATCATCAAATATATAAGCTGAGACACGATACTCCCCTTATAATCCCAATCTGGCATCGGAATTGTGTCAGTACGTTATAGGATTATTAAAATATTTTAACTTCAAAGATTAAGAAAAGTTTGATTTTTTGTGATCATCTTTATGAGAAGTAAAAATTACAAAACAACCTACAGACTGGTCCTCATAGACGTATCTTTTGCTGCTGAATTTTATCTCAGACTTGCCCCAGCATATCAGGATTTTGAAATATATCAACACCAAAAATCTGCATGATTCTAATTTGGCTTTTTTGGTTTTCAGGTCTGGATATTTTGAAATTTTAATTTGCTAGGGTAATTCTGGAAGCAGATTCAAGTCCATCGATAAAAAATACATCGTAAATGATTATCTTCTTTTCTGATAGTTCTGTTCATATCGCCACAATAAGTCTCTCGAAAAAGGGAGGTCTCTTAAAAGATAGCGCACTATGACATGTGAAAAGAAAAACAGGAACAACAGTAATCATGTTCGAAGTATTTTGCAACGGGGAACTCGAATGTGAGTTCAAAACTGCCTTGGCACATTGCCACATTAGCATCTTTTGTTTAGGACATTGGAAAATCTTGATATTCTGTAGCAATTACAAAAACACTTCGCAAATTACTAGGTATTATCTCCGTTGCTTTGTTCTTTTACTGCAAGCAGTGATTGATTGAATGTTGTTAGTTAGTTTAACAGGCAACTTTGAGACCATATTCTTACTCAATGGCGGAAATTACTAAATTATTATCATTCATTTTTTTAACCTCCGGCTTTGTTGGCCTGTGGGTATTTTTTTCACTTTTTTATGGTTATTTAAATCGTTAAAACTTTAATTTTCACTTGAATATAAAGTTAGGCAATAATTATATGTTACCACCTTTATAACGGAAAAGTAGTAAGTAAAATAATGTATTCAGGACTCGGCCTTCCTAAACTAATCCTAATGCAAATCGTCTCAGTTTATCGTATATATATATGGAGCCCTTCACCATAGAGAGGTGTCAATTGTTGAAGAGTTTATTTTATTATTATTATATAGAAATGGTTATCTTATATTTTGAATTATATAAATGGTAATTGAATCGGTAAACTATACATACACAGAGTGTGTTCGGATTTATCTTTTCATTTTTTGTTTGTAATTTATTGGCCTTGTCAGTCACACATTTTTTACTTCTCAAATTTTTGTTGTATTGTCATGTGCATTTGCTGTCCGTTTCTTTCTTTTACAATTTATGGTTTTATAATAGTACGTATCATATTTTTTCCCTTCTCAGTATTGCCGTTTCCTATTGTATTATTTTTTATTTGTCTTCAAATGCGCTTTTAGAGTTTAAGTTAGTTTATAGATTTATTGGGGGTAATTTGTTGACCCATCGGTCCATTTCGAGGACCTAGATGATGCACCGACACAGATTACAATGTTGCATTTTTTGTATTTACTTTTTCCCTCCTTTTTGTTTGTTTTGTTGTTTCAAGTGTCGGTGCATCGGAACCACCCCTGCTGTAGGGGCGGTTCTTAAATTCATAAGAATATAAGTATTTCTACAATTCAATTCACAAAATAGTTAATAGAATACAGTAAAATAGTTAATACAATAACATATAGTTCAATTAATTCAATTTCAACATATTAGATAAAAACATCAAACGTTTAGGAGAGATCATTTTTAGTACATTTAACATATAGCACAAATCAAATCAAAATCTCTATAAACGTATAGTATCAATAACATATAGTTTCAATCAATCAATCATAATAATTTAATCTTCGTAAATAAGTAGCAGTCACGACGTTCATGTAAAATTAGTGTATACAGTTTGTAAATAGTTGGGTGTAATAAACAATTAAAACACGAAGTCCGTTTATTGCACCGATTCCCCCATAGGAATCAAAATAAGTGGCACATCTGTGCACCGGTGAAATAATTCATTTCATCAACTTAATTAAACAGAGTGTCAAGAGTAAGTAAACAAATGAATGAGTTACAACATCAGGGGGTATTGTAAACCAATTTAGAAATCAAAACCATAACCGTACCATATCTGTAAGTGTAGTTAGTATACCTGCTTGTGAAACCAACATTACTTTCAAAGTTACCTAGGCGGAATTGAAACTAGTGATTTATTCAAATTACCTGCGACAAATACATTCCTTTATTTCAATCATTGCCTTCATTGTTTAAGCTTTGTTTCCAGATATTTCTGTTTTTCTAATCTTCATCCACAACTTGCACAACTGTCCTTCTTCTTACAAACCCACATCACATCAGTCCTTTCCCTTCTGCATAAGTACATGGCCATTTGTTTTTCTACTTGAACCAGTTAAATTGACCCCTACTGTTTTGTTATTCAACCTTGACAGTTACTCTACAATTCTTTATTTTACTGATACAGATCTTATGTTTTAATTTGATTTGATGCTTGAAAAATGAGTGGCATTTCCTTTTTATAAAACTATTTGTCGAGAAGAGCGATAACGAAATATATATTGGAAGCACTAAGGTCAACAACGATTCGAGTTTCCAACTTCAAAGAGCATACTTCTATATGTGAATGCGGATTGTAGGGAAGCGTCTCCAAAGTTGCACAAGAAGGCGCATAATGAGAAGGGGAAGATGAATTTCTCTCGAATCGTATTTCTCTACTGAAAATCTCATAAAATCATACTCCGCTTCATGGTACTTAATGTACACACAATCGGATGTTAAATGGTTTAATTAAAATTAATGAAAATTAGATTACAAATTGTATTCCGAGTAAGTGCTTGATGTAGAAAATCTAACAAATTGCTAGACTGATCTCTGCTGCATTCCTGCAGTTTTCGTTTAATCATATTTAGTTCAGATTTAATGTTTGTTTTTGTTAGCTATTCATAAGGAACTAGTGTCCCATCTCACGGAATAAATCACTCAATTCAGTGAACATTCGAACAGCGTCAGGACGCTTCTACTTTTTAAACGCAACCCTACACGGGTGGAGAGAAGGTACAAGGATTTGAAAAAGGGTATGCTTAGTGTAGCTATAGAAGAGCTTGGTATAGAGGCCGCCAGTCATACAACTCAGCTGATGGCTGGCCGATTAATGGAAAACAATGATTGACCAATGTTGCAATTGCATCATTAGACCACAAGCATTAGATCAGAGGCCAATGTGCATTCTAAAGATTTTTTATTTTTTTCATATTTATGGGATTTGACGGTAAGCAATAGAATATTAATTTGTCGCAACAGTAACGCGCACTGTTTAATCATTTTCTAGAAAATCTATTCTAAAGTAAAGTATATCGTGTGCCTCATACACCATAAATTTTAATCATTTCACAACGAACCGCGTGGCTCAGGTTGTAGCATTCTGTTCTGGTAATCCTGAGACCGCTGGTACGAGTCTCACAATGGACATTTCTAATTAATCAGTTTTAACCACTGGGTGTACTTTATTGGCTCATTCTGGGCCCATTATCGTTTTCCATGGCTGGACCTCAATTATATTATCAGAAAATCAATCGCGGTTATCGTGACTATACTAGTCTAGATTTCCCGTTACCTAACCAATTAATTCGCAGCCATTACTGAAGTCCTATAAGACAAGAATAGTACTGAATTTCTACTGTGATACTTATATTGATTAAAATTGCGATTACTGAGTCATTTACATGATATAGCATGATCGTGACATATACCAAGACCTGCTGCCTGTTAATGGTTACGCCATAGATTAACATTCATTAGAGCATCGATTCGAATACTGTGGTCAAGTAATATTCCATTATTTAACTATTTTCTTCATTCGCCCAACTCGTATATCTTCTCTAAACCACCACCACCCAACCATTCCCACGATTTTTAAGGAGGCAGAAGAGAAGGCACTCCGCCCTACCTCCTACTTTTCACTACAAAGTAAGTCGATAGGGCAGCCCATCTACAAACGTTACCTTGTGGGAATAAAACGTAATAAATTCGTTTATTGGTATTTTAGGTAAGTTTAAGAAACAGCGTATACAAGAGGTTTATCATATAATCTTTAAGGATACAAAACCAAATCCTGTATATTATCACTACGATTATTGCTTCATCAGATAATGTCTTGTTCGTGTAGAAGAAAAATATCCAATCAACTAAAGCGCAAAAATACATTTCCTTGCGTTGTTTTGGCATCCTTCTAGTGGGTTCGGTATCGCCACTTCACTGTTTTATGTCATAATTTCTACTTAGTATTGTTGTTTGATTTAATGTAGAATATTCTAAAAGACTTAACTACAAACGGAACATTTTCCGTATGTTACATAGTAGAATGGCGCCAATAACAACAGTTAGATACTCACGAATGTTTGTTGAGGTCTATTGACTCCTGTGAAATCCACGCCTTTAACATTTAATGTTCAATAGTTACAGCCTCCAGAACAATCCTTACTTAGACAGTATACCACAACATCATCAATAAACACTTCGGTAAACATCATTTAACGGGCCACCGGGTTCGAGACCGCTCATGTATGTACTTGCTAAATTGCTACATTGGTATCACCACCTGTTGTATCTTGTACCAGCACAGATAGGCCACTAAAACCACTAGAAACCCTACGATCATGTCTAATGGTAATACCGCTCCAAATTGGGCCCATCTAGAAATAGTATGAGAGGAGATGTGGTAACAAAATGATTAACCAATGTGTTCATGAAATAGCTTTTGAAACTTGGAAGTAGCTGGTTAACTTGACCATTACTTGATTAATGTTTATAGTAAATCTACATAATGTTATAAATAATAAATAAATTTATTAGTGAAAATTCTAAAGTGTTTTTTCTGTTTAAAATGTATTTTCTTAATAAATATCCACAAAAATAGGATGTCTGGAAACTTGTTATTTTATAAAATAAAATAATAATATAATATTTCTTTAAGTTCTATCAATTGGTACAGATATATTTATTATATAGTATATATAATATATATTATATATATTTATATATAGATATACTTAATAGAAGTTTTCGAGATTATTTAACACTAACATTATTGACAAACAAAACTTACAAAATACAAACATTCCCAGGACTGAGCCAACCACTACAAAGGATTTGGCTAGAACATTTATTTGTGAGAATAGGCCAATTTTGAAGCATATCCATTGAAATGTCATAAATTTAGTATATGACAAATAACAAGATGCAAAACAAAGAAACAGTACAAATGCGAAGTAAATTCAATAATATAAATAACTAATGTAAATACTGTTAGATACATAATCACAGTTGATATTTAAATAGGTGTATGTAGTGTAATTCAGTCATTAATCATCAGTGTTTAAATAAATACAAGCAACTATAAAATTCATTACTCCACAATTCTCGGGCATAGCTTATATTTATTATTAAACGGTAGGAGTTGATACACACAGTGTGAGTAATCCCTTGATATGCCTCCGATATCATCCCGGGTCAAGTCATTCAAAGATCCCTTCCCGAATGAGAGATTATATCAAATTTTCTATATTATAAAAATGAGTTTTGATGATGATTGATTTGAACACAATTCGGTGCCGTAGACGCGATCTCAAAATTATCCAAGTCTAACGTACCTCATTGCCTTTTCATGCAATGCCTTATATTCTCTTTATACTTGTCGTTAGTAAATTGACGATGGAAATAATACAAATTCGATAAAAATCTCTGTGGTTTTATTACAAATAAGATGGCATAAATATACCTATCAGCAAAGTCATATTTTAAAAAATAAGTTGACTGTAAATTGTTTATTTTACAATACAGAGGCCAGATGAAATGCAGAAAAAACATATACTATTGACTTTATAAAAGTCGTCAAAACACGCCGTCGGTCACATTTTCAATTAGTTGAAAATTTTGTAATGACTAAAAATGCTATTAAATTCACTTACATTGTGAGTAAAATCCTTTTGGTTACCTAATGTTCATTAAATGTTTTGTTAACTATTTCTGATAAATTGAATATTGTGCATGAAAATGTAAATACGTCAGTTTAAATACTTTGAAAGCTTCAACAGAGGAAAGCGGAATTTCAACTTTATGGCGATTTGGGTTCACAAATCACCCCAGTTTCCATCCACTGCTCGCTCGACTTATAAATCTTTAAGGCCATATAACTCCGTAACTATCTGACTGATTGCTTTTAAATTCGGCGTAGTAGCTTGTATTATTAATCAAAACGGCGATAAAAATCCGAAATCGTTTCATCAATAACGTGACGCTTTATGAAACGGAGAGACTAAAAAGTATATTATGGGAACACGACAAGATTATTAATAATTTTATCGTCACGCCATCTTTGAATAATCACATGAACCAAAAAGAGAATTTTGAAAATCTGAGTTGAAGTTCGAAAGATGATTCACAACTCAACGAATTCAGAGATTAAAAAGGAAAATAAACTGGTAGTCCAAATACAGCCTCGCAATTACCTTAGCACATTAGAATTTTAGGATGTAGAACGTGAAATAAAAGGACAAAACAACAAGGAGTAGCGATCTCCGAAGTACATTTTGTCACTGAATTACAATCTTACTTTTTAATTTCCCAAGCGCATCATTTTACAATATTCTAACACATGGGCTGAAAAGTCCCGGGCCTAACGCATAGATGGCGCTAGTTTTATTGCGTTCACCCCTTTTTCAGTTAATACTAATATTTCATGATATTCTATTCATTTGTTTGTAAGTTATTGTGCTAAGAGTGACTTTATCTAGTTACTGTTGTTATTTTCAAAACAATGGATCAAAAACGATTTTGTGTTTTAGTTTTACACTGCTTCTTGATAGGAAAAAATACCGTTGAAGCGAAGCAATGAGCAATGACTTGAAAAGTGTTCCGTCGGAAACAACCGAAACAAAATAAAACGTTGGTTTGTTGACTTCAAACGTGGTCGTAACATAGAGACAAATGAAGCGATAACACCAGAAAACATAAAAAAAATCCACAAAATCGTTTTGAACTGCATGAGTTAGCTGACATCTAAGGATATCAAAATAACATGTTGGCTTAATGTTATATTGCATGAGCATTTGACTATGAGAAAGCTAAATCTTTGTTCAAAATGGGTGCCATCTTTGCTCACCTTTGACCAAAAACAAGAATGTGTTGATGATTCTGAGCACTATTTGGCCATGTTTACACATAACAAACCAAAATTTTTGCGTTGTTATGTGATATATGTCGAATGGATGAAACATGAATCCGTAACTTCACTCCGTAATCAAAACGATCGTCATCTGAGTGAAGAAGTGGACAGCAACTGATGAACCTCGTCCAAAGCGCCCGAAAGCACAACAATCGGCTGGAAAGGTTATGGTATTTTGGGATGTGCGTGGTGTAATATTCATCGACAATCTTGAAAAGGGAAATACCAACAACAATGAATTGTAGTAATTATATAGCGTTATCGGAGCGTTTGAAGACCGCAAAATTGAAATTGCAAAGTCAATCAAAAGAATGGCAAAAATACACCAATTGAACTCCGAATTGCTCCCACATTTACAATATTCTCCAGATTTGGAGACTACTACCAGCAACTACTAGCTGCTCGCAGGCCTCAAAGAAAATGCTCGCTGGCAAAAAATTTCGCTCGAATCAAGAGGTTATCACTTTATTGCTAAAGCTCAGATCTATTTTGAGGCAAAAAATAAATTGTTCTACAACAGTGGTAAAAGAACGTGTAGTCTTTGTCAGACTCGGTACTTTTCTTCCCATTTTCGAATGTTGCTAATTTGAGATTAAGGAATCTTGAAATTTCTAGTGCATTCATTTTTGAGAACATGACCACGGAGAGTTCAAAACAGATTCAGAAAAGAAAGTAGTCATTATAGTTGAGTGATGGGATACTTAATTGTTTTTCTAGAAAATCATTAACCTTTTACAGTTTCGATAAATTCTGTTAGTCTTAAAACCAAATAAACTAAATTAGCATCAAATTTAGTTATATCAAAATGGGAATTCTTAGGCCAGCGTCAAAAGATACCTTTCAAATAGATACTCTCATGGCTGTTTTGTCTTTTTATTTCACATAGTAAATCTTGCAGTATATCTCAAAATCCAGACCTGATGTGGCAATTCCAGAGTCCAGGTTCGGAACCAACGTCGCAAAGTTAATCAGAAATGATATGTCTTATCGTAGCATACTGATCGGACCTGCGTTATCATTATTATTTAATTTGTCCATTTTGAATTCCTTTCGATTGTTCGTCGAAAGTGTGCTGTAGAAGCATTACATGATTACAAAATTGCAATTATTAAGGTACCTGCATAAAATTTCATTTTGTTATGTTGTATGTAATTTCCTCTCATAAATGCAAATTAATGTATTCAAAACAGAAGGAATTAAAATCCTTATTCGTCTAAATTTTAAGATCAAATATCTCACATTGTGAACGCTTCCTACCAAGTAGGCACAACGAACCGAAAGCCACATCCCACGACCGGTTTCGACCTATCGGGTCTCATCAGGTGGCCGCTGGTAGAAAGGCCTTTACAGGCTATATTATAAATATAAGTATAAATATAAATATGGAACCAACAGAAACAACTACTCCGAGGGCTAATACCCCTACCGCCATTGAATTACACTGTTGATTCCGATGTTTTCTTAGACGAAGATATAACATACTCAAAAAAAAAGGAATTAAAACCCTTATTCGTCTAAATATTAAGATCAAAGATCTCACATTTGGAACGCGTTCTACCAAGTAGGCACAAGGAACCGAAAGCTACATCCCACAAAGCGTTCACAATGTGAGATATTTGATCTTAAAATTTAGACGAATAAGGATTTTAATCCCTTCTTTTTTGAAAATGTTATATTTTCGTCTAGCAGTCCATCGGAATCAACAGTGTAATTCAATGGCGGTAGGGGTATTAGCCCTCGGAGTAGTTGTTTCTGTTGATTCCATATTTATATTTGCAAATTATTGTATTTAATTCAAATTCCGTTTTTTTTAATCTTATTGTTAGATCCAAATATATACTTATACGATCCTTATCACGTGTCGATTTTTAAAGAATAAAATCTTTTATAACTAATTGCCTCTGATTCTGCGCAATCTGGAACTATTTTCGTTAATTGGGCCATCATCACTGACGCAGGACTCGTGCAGACACAACACACAAGCACTTTTTTCTTTTACTTTCTCAGACGGAAAGTAATATTTTCTACACGTAACGAAGTTATTTTATCCTATATTTGCACCTGAGACGCCCACCTGGTACACTGTCGCCTAACGTAGGAAGAAACTTTTCGAAAACCGTCACCTAAAGAAGCAATTATTTTTGTTCGTATTTTAGGACCGACATCCTTCAAGTACACTTTCCCTTCTAACTTTAAAAAGAAACCCAAATCATATTTGTTTTCAATTTGCAAATGGTCCCATCTTCTTCGAAACACGAAAGATCTTTTTCACTGTTATGGAACAGGTAATTACCCCCAATTCAATGGCATGTCGTGTCATATCATTTTCTTTATAGATCTGCTGACTATTTATAGAACTGATTGAGAAATATTTTCCTGTTAGGCGAAGGATATCCTAATAGGTAGAGAAATAATCTGTATATAATACACTAATGGCATCCAGAGTTACTATTTTCATCACAGAATCAAAAATAACGACACCAAATGTCCGAAGCACTTTTCGGTAACAAAGTTACCTTTTTTCAACGACTGAAGAGAACTAAAAACTAAGGACAATATAAATATTATATATACTAACTAATTATATGGTCTAGTGAACAAGATTCGGTCAAACTGCCGCAGTATTCAGTGGACCTTACAATAAAAAACAATAACAAAAGGATTAGATTAAACTAAAAAGTGGAGAGCGCGGAATAGGACCCTTGTCACTATTAAGATAACTTAATCTTTTTTCTTATAAATAAACATACTTTTAAAACTATTTAATAAGTAATTATGTTTAATTTACTTAACTAATTTAAGGTTGTCAATACTGATCCTATGATTTTCAGTAAGAATATGTTGAGTCTAGTCTGACCAACATATTTCTTATTGCAATCTCTACAATCAATTTCATATATCCTCGACTTTTCTAGAAAAGGAATTTTGTCCTTAGGGTTACCAAGAAGGGCTTAAAGAGTATTAGAATTAGAACTGTATGCTATTTGATAACTAATTAAATAAAGAAAGACTTACCTTAATTACCACTAACTAAATTTTATATGAGCGGACACGTGTTTCGCCCACTTCACACGTGGGCATTCTCAATGCGAGACAGTCTCGAACCTGTATATCTATCCCTGATATTGTCCCGTCTTTAATAATATTAATCGCAACTTCGATATATAGATTAAAACCTCCTAGTAACAGTGTCCATCCCTGTCTAACTCCCTTCCCAGTATTCACCTCCCTCCGTTACAGTCCAATTTCTATAACTACCTGTTGCTCTTTATACAAACTATATAATTATAACATATATATATATATATATATCAAGAGCTCCAATATATATTTATATATTTCTATTCCTGTAACTCATCCCTATATTTTTAAGTACATTTAGCATCTTTTCTCAATTAATATTGTCAAAAGTTTTTTCTCGATCTACGAACCCTATGTACAGGCTCATTATCTTTTCTGCCGCTTTCTCTATTATTAACAGTAAAGCTAAAAGAGCCTCACGTGTAAGAATAAAATGATATAAAATATTGTAAATATAAATATAAATATGGAATCAACAGAAACAACTACTCCGTGGGATATAGCTTTCGGTTCGTTGTGCCTACTTGGTAGGACGCGTTCCAAATGTGAGATCTTTGGTCTTAATATTTCTTACTTCTTTGAGTATAAAATATTGTAGTGGATTCTTTGAGGGGAGGCATTGGCGTAATAATATAATAATACTAATTTTACTTTTATTTTGTTTGTTTCAGGTGAGTGCTTGGATCACTCAGCTTATCATAGCTCAGCCCACGCACGATGCTCGTAGAGCAATTGTTTCCTGTATCCTGCGGGTCGCACTCAGTTGTTGGAACATCGGCAACTTCAATGGAGCGATGGAAATCATTGCAGGTCTTAAGTAAGTCGATAATCTAGAAAATTTTATCGAACTTACCAAATGTGAATCGCGATTTCGATCTTATTAGATCTAATCAGCATACCATAGGTAGCTTCGATAAATTACTGACTAAGCCGAAACTGTTCCATAACAGGAAGTTGATTTAAAATCGTATTGCAGGTAGCTAGTTGCCATCTACTCTTATTTTTTACTATTTTTAGCATTTCATATGTTTGACAAGGTCTTTAAATACGACAGTTAGCAACATTTATCAACAGATGTCGATATACTACCTGCAATACGATATTAAAGTTGATAATGTTCTAAACTTTACATTTTACTTTCAAACTCAAGAAAAATGTTATCAAAAATCATGTGTGAGATAATGAGTTGACTTAAATTTGCATAAAATTATATTTTGGTAAACCTCGCCACTGATATGTGATTACATTTGTTTTCCTTAAATATTATTGAAAGGGATTGGAATAGGGAAGAGAGTAATTTGATACGTTTGTTAACAATATTCTTACTGATTTCTAAAATTTGGAATAATGATGACGTAGTACTATCCAGACACGCGGAAAGGTGCCAGTAAAATTCAGAATAGAAAAGAAAGACCCCACCAATGTATACATTACAAAAAAAAATTTCGACCTACTTTGAACCACCCCCTCCCCATACCTCAAAAGCTATTACATCTGCACGCTTGCAATTTTGCTTATTTAATAATAAGTTTAAGCCCCTATAACAGTTCTCGAGTTATTAGGATCTGATAAGTGTGATTTTTACTTTTCAAAAATCGATGATACCTAAACAGAAACATAAATATGGAAAGGGAGTCAAAATATGCGAAGCTATAAATTCAACAGCAACGATCGTAACAATTTTCCTATGAAATTAATTGAAGACTGTTTCCATTCCCATTGTAAGTTTTATTGTTGGAAATTCATATGGACCTTTCATTTCTTTTATTGGCGAATCCAACAACCCCGAACATCATTTATACTAAACTTACCCTCTTTTCACATTTACGTTTTTCTTTGTAACTATTTACTTCTGCAGTTTGTAAAAATTATCATTGAATTTATGACTATGATTAATTAGATGTGTATTGTATGTGAAATGTAATTTTTGATTAAGAAATGACTTTTGTGTTAGTTGATTCGTATTTTGAAATTTCTTCTAGTTGTTCCTATGTAAAGTATGTACGAAGGATTTTATGAAATTTATCAAATTCTTATTTTATTTATATTTTTGGATACAGCTTTGTTGATTTTACATATCAAGTTATAGTTGTAGTTTTTTAGTAATGATGTGATAGATTTAATATTTATCTTATATGTGTTAATGATTCCTATTTCTATCTTTCAGTTTTAATGATTTACTAACGTAATGCATTTTTTATATACTATTTTCTGTATTTGAAGTATTACCTTTTAATTGTACGATCATTTTTTAAACAATTCAGTTATCATAGGGACATTTAGCAGTCTGTCAATACATACAATGGAATGAAGATAGAAGATAGATGTATGAGAAGGTGATAAGATTTATGTAATGACGTAGATAGGACGAACGTTAAGAATTTACGTTTAAAAAAAATACTTAGTATTCTGAATTATATTTTTTCCTCTAAATAATATCCTGAAACAAGAGTTATTTTTTTAATGATTTAAAATTTTCCCTTGGAGCTCTTGACCCAAAAACATTGTTCCCTATTCAGATTACTTAAATACCTATTTAAGATCCTACACTTGATTGTGTACAGGTACCACCTTATTAAAAACTCGGTCAAACAATAACTTTTTTCAATTTATTTTTAGAAGACATTACTGGGATTACGATTGTATTTGGTCACACGAAAAATTTGCATATAAATTCAAGCGACCGTTTTTCCGTTGAAATTTTATTAAATGGTCCTATAACTACTTAAAGAAGTAAAGCAGATTACGGGAATGTGATAAAATAACAGCCGGGCTGAAAAGTTCTTAGGCTAGCATGGAAAAAAAATTTTTTTTGATACAATTTGATTTAATTATTCAATACAGAGGTTGATCCAGGCTGATGGGCCGTAGTCGAAAGGAACTTATAGATCCAAACGTTTCGACTGCAACTACGGCAATCATCTTCAGTGGGCAGCTTGCTCACTGAACTGAGTTGCTACTGAGACTCCAAGGTACAATCTTCGACTTAGGAATCAAGCTTCCCACTGAAGATGACTGCTGGAGTTTCGGTCAAAACGTTTGGATCTACAAGTTCCTCTCAACCACGGCCCATCAGCCCGGATCAACGTCTTTGTTTATTCGATTTCGGCCGTGAAAGCCTACGCCATTACAGAAGGCTCGTATTTAATGTTAGACTATTCATATTTCTTTCATGAGTCAATAAGTCGGATCAGAAGTTTGAAGATGATGGAAAAACCAACTGCGAAGTATTTTCTTTTGGAATAACATTGGGTAGAAGAATTGGGATATTGGGGTAGGGGTTTCTTTCGGCCTCCAGCAGATTTTAAAAGGTTGTAGGCCGGCGGAAACTACTTGCCACCATATCACACATCAGCATGTCAACACCCAGGCATCCGAAGAAGAAATAAAGCAGAAAATTTTTGGAAGTATTATATTACTACGAAGCTACCTCCAAAAGTTGAAACTCTCTTAAGAGTAACGTATTTAATACTCTCATAAAATAGTGTCAGTGATCCACAGACGCTGTTACAAATTCTTACGTGTAATTGTATTAATTGTCTTTTTATACAAACATAAACATGTCGACAGTATCGAATACCGAATATCGGGCGAGAATAAACTTATTTACAAAAGAAAGACAAACATCGCAAGAAATAAAATACTGCTAAGCTGGTGTGTATGGTAATGCTACGCCTTCTTATTCAGCTGTAAACAAATATATGCAATATCTGGACTTTCCGACTCTAAAGGGTATTTATTGTTAGACTTCAAAGAATGTAACACCACTATATCTGTCCAATACTATGTCACCCTCTTGACTCAATACGGGGAAAATGCGCCCGTTATCACAGTCAGAATTGTGCAAGTTACAAAGAAGTATCTTAACTTTGAACAGAGGTTAGTCACTCCCGTACAGCCCGGATATGACATTTTTATATTATTACCTATTTCGAGATCTAAAAAAGGCTTTTCAAGGACTGACGACGAACTGTAAAAGCAGTAGTGGTATCCCCCTGAGTTTCAAAACATGAATGTTTTTTTGAAGTTTAGTCACTTATCCACCGTTGTAATAAGTTGGTAACTTTAAAGGGCAATTGTATTGAAAAATAAAATATACTTACAATTTTATTTTTGTTTTTTGGCACTTACTCATGGTAGCGAATAGCCGTTTTCTTTTTCTTGTTCAAAACAATTTAGTATCTTCAAAATAAACTCTCCAGATTGCGGAAATAAATATTTACCCAGAACTGTCCTAATGAGAACAAACATTCAATATAAAAGCAAAGCAGTCATCAAAAACGGCAAAATGGAAACAAAAAATTTTTTTAAATTAATATTTTCGACCTTTACTTGATGAAAATCCATAATCCAAGGAATAAAAATACCAAACAATTAGATTTTCACAAAGTTTATTAAATCATGTAATATGCTTCGCCAGACATGCGAGTATTTACTACTAAACCTAAAGTGTCCCCTAACAGTTTAAGTAGTTGACTGATGGGGGTTGAAATACATTTAATATAAATTTAATAGGGGGGAATTATTACCATCTATTTAGTATTAAATTGAGCTTTTTTATATTTATTTATTTATAAAATTTCCAGTAAATTTAATTCTTGACTCTTATTACATTTGTGTAAAATTTCTAATTTATCATTAAATATATGATTTTTTTCTATTGTATGAATAGCAAAATTTGAATCTTTTTTATTTTTAAGGAAACTGTTTTTATGTTCATGTGCTTGTTTTTGGAAATTCCTCCTCGTCTGTCCAATATATACTTTATTTTATTTATTTTTTAGTGGAGTGTATATATGTTTTCTACTGTACTGACGAACTACGTATGTACAAGTAGAACAAGAGAAAAAAAAATATTCGAAATGATAACCTTAAAGGTATATAATAGAAATTAAATTCTCTATTCTTGACATCTCAACTCTGCTAAGTTCAACCCTCTAACACATACTACGTTTTCATCGCGGTTCCAATGAAAATAAAACCGGTCAAGTGTGAGTCAGACTCGCGCACGAAGGGTTCTGTACCATTAAGGAGTTTTCTTAAATATTTTTTTATTCTGTTTTTAATATTTGTTGTTAATAGAAATACACCATCTGTGAAAATTTCAACTGTGTAACTATCACGGTTCATGATATACAGCCTGGTGACAGACGGATAGACGGACAGCGGAGTCTTAGTAATAAGGTCCCGTTTTACCCTTTGAGTACAGAACCCTGAAAAGAACGCCACATACCCCCCATCGCGCCAGCACATGCGGGACGGCCTGAAATCTAAACAACCCACAAACAGAACTTAATTAAAAACTAGATTGCATACACGAACAAGACGACTCCACCAACCAGCTAACTATTACACAACAGACAGTTCTCAAACTCTTATTTCTAAATTCACATTTGCTTATAAACGTGCTTTCACCTACGAGAAATAAAGGTTACATCGTTTTAAGCGTAGGGTGCCTAAGTAGGGTGAAGTAGCTGCATTTAATAATTGTATTTTTAAAAATAATCCACCGTTTTGTATATTATAACTACTTAACTTTATAAAATTATCATCGATATTTATGAAAACACAACTCAAATATAATTTATTTTTATATTAAGAAATATAGCTGTAATTCCCATTGCCCAAGGTGCAAGGTAATATGGTCCAACAAATGGAGTAGTCAGATCCATCTACTAAGAGCTAACATAGACAAATCTCTAATTAGCCATACAGTAATTGTTTTTAAGGAAAAAAAGGAAGTAACAAAATATAATCAATGCATAAAATAAGAAGGACCTGTTTTAAGTTTTAAGAACAGAGTTAATGCACTGTGAATTATTTCCACAAATCAGCTATCTACACAAATTTCTAATCGTAATTACAAACAATCGTTAAATATTGTAAATACTCAAAGTATAAATAGATAAAATATATGTTAACGAAACACTTGGTGACATTTTTTCTAATTTATTGAGAAATTCGAAGAACTTTTATATTTTGAATTTGGACCAGGTTTAAAGAACCTAACGGACATAGTTTTTTCTGATAAAGAGGAGGGCCTAAAATACGCTCCAAGGACGAAAATTGGCAAAAAATATTTTGAATTGTTGAGTTTAGACTTAGAACTAGTTTTAAATACAGTTAGAAATATTGATATTGAGAACCAATCAGAAGTTTTGAAATTTAAACATATTTTCGCCGATATGATTAAGCAAGAGTCAAGAAATGTCAAAAACTTAAACCGTTCATCCAACGACGAACTGAAAGTCATAAAATCAATACAAAATAAATATTAACTACACAAACTCATTATAACAAAAGCAGATAAAGGAAATACAGTGGTGATTTTAGACTATTATACTTACAATAACAAATTAATATCTTTATTAGGCACTTCTTTTTCTCAATTAAAAAGTGACCTCACGAAATATTTCCAAGAAACAGTTTACAAAACTTTTTCAACGAACACGTGGCTTGATTCAAAACTTAACTTCAATTTAAAAAAATTAAACCCATCGGCACCTGTTTAATACAGTTTGCCAAAAATTCATAAAGAAGCCTGTAGTATCATATATAAATGCATCCTGTTACAATTTATGCCGTTTTGTTAATAAAATTCTACTAAATAACTTCAATTCTCAAGATTTTACTGTCCAATTAAAAAATCTTACAATGCCAGCCAATTGCACAATGATATAATTTGATGTAAAAAGCCTATTTACATCTATCCCTGTAAAAAAACTTATAACCTATTTTAAAAACAAAAATTAACAATAATAATAATTTGAATAAAATGTAATGTAATGACTTAATATCATTATTAGAATTATGTATTTCTCAAAATTATTTCAGGCTTAATAACAAATTTTACAAACAGACTGATGGACTTCCCATGGGGTCCCCATTATCTCCAGTATTATCAGAAATGTATTTCTCTTATTTTGAAGAAATATTACTATTTAGTTCAGATAACAATATTGTATCTGATATATTTACTTGGAAAAGATACGTAGACGATATGTTTTGTATATGGAAAGGTACTCAGAGACAATTAGATAAGTTGTTGTCATTTTTGAACTTTTTAGAAAATAATGTACAATTCACTATAAAAAAGAAAATTGGGAAAAGTATTAACTTTTTAGATGTAAAAATTACGAGTTCAAACAATATTTTATCCTTCCAAATTCTTAAAAAAACACAGACACCATAATTCCAAGAAACTCTAACCATCCCAATCAAACCAAATTTATCGTTTTATTCATTCTTTACTAAATTTTTATTAACAATACCATTATCTCATATTGATTTCAACAAGGAACTGAACATTATAAAAAGCATCTCAAAAAACAATGGCTTTGAAACTTCTTTTATAGACAAACTTTTGGTTACATAATAATTCTTTAGTCAACAACGTATCGCAGTCAAAAAATCAAAATATTTTTACATCCATAAAGTTTATTAATAAATTTTGTTTTAAATTCAAACATGTACTACATAGATTTAATGCAACACTGGTAAAAAACAACAATTATAACTTAAAATCTTCGTCATAAAAATTTAAACCTACAGTAGATAAATTAGATACAAGTGGTATTTACAAAATTCACTGTAATACGTGTGACGCCCTTTACGTCGGCAAAGGCTCTAGAGCAATTAATATTAGAATAGAAGAGCATGAGTATAACATCAACAAAAAAGATAAAAAAACAGGCCTCTTGGAACATTGTTTCCTTGAACCACGATATAGATAAAAATATCATTGAAATTCTCCATAGCGGTATCCAAAAAAGTAAACAACTATCCCTTCTGGAAAACCTAGAAATTAAAGAAGCCTTCACAAGTAAGATGAATATTGTAAATAACCAGTTAGAATTAAGTTTCATGGACTCCCCACCTCTTTTATGTTTGTATCATCAATATATTATAAATAGCTGCATTTAATTTTTTATCCTTTAGTATAAGATTACTCTAGTCCTTTGACAATGATCGCGTGTATCAAAACTTGTAGTCTAAGGTTTACCTTTCCTGAGGTAATTTAACATTTGTTTACAAGAAAATAAAAAAAATACGAAACTTGAAGCATTGATTTCATACACTCCAAAAACACGTTGTAACCGATTTGTAGAAGGATATTTTAAGAAGATTATTTCTCGTCTCGAAGTATGAATCCCTAAAAATATTCTAATTCATTCTAAATGCGGAGATGAAGGACATTTCAATAAAACTACAGTGATTTAACTAGATTTGATTACATTACAAAAAAGTTCGATAGTTTCCCTACTTTCCTCTAAAGAGAGGTTAACAGAGGCGAGAATTTTACAATTTAGCAGCATTTATAACCATAGAAGGGAGAATCGAAGCACAAAAAGTTATATTTTTAACAGAAAATCTGAACATCCCCAATAGTGAATTATGTCAGAATATAAAAATAACATGAGAACTCGTGACTGCATATTCTTAAAATTAAATAACTATCACTTTTGAACAGTTTTGACTGTATAGTGACCTAAACCTTCTCATTTTTGTGAATACAACACGCATGTTTTAATTTTCTTTTCGGTCTGTTAATTTGATCGCTGTTTTTCAAGTAATACCTATTTTTTATGTAGTGTTCTCCAATTCCGGAATATTTATTGCGGACTACAATTGATTTAACGTGTTCGTCGATTCGGCTTTTTAAACCTCGTCCTGTCTGACTAACATAAATGAAGTTACTTTGCAGTTGGTTTGGTATATATATGTCTAATAAGATTAACGGAGGACTGTGTCAGCACTAGATGGAACATATTTAATAAAACAAAAGATGAAAAAACAAACACTCGGTGAAAATGTTCCATAAATTTATTTAAAAAACTCTATACGTATTTCGGCAGTTATGCCATCGACAGGAGTTTAATAACAACTGAAGCAATAAACTTAGGTATAATGTTGTAGTGTATGAGGGTTATTTACTGGTTTTTCCTATAATAAACATCTTTGGGTTTAACAACGGTGATTGGCTTAAATCTAGTTGTTCGTTTAACAAGTTATCTTTATCGTTGCAAAGAGCTCTTTTGATTTCGAAAGTTTCTAAAGCGTTTAATTTAATTCCTTTATTAGCAAAATGTAGAATTTTTACATAATTTGGAATATCCTGATTCTGAAAATGATGACTATCTTTTAATAAATGATTAGCTTGCAATATGCTCTTTGCAACGGCTAAGAATACTCCGACCAGACTGACCTATATAATAACATTCACACTGTTTACAATTAATTTTATATACACCACTATTATGCAAAGGATCTGATTTACATTTGTTATTAACTAGAATTTGTTTTAGTGTATGATTATTATAAAAAGCAGCTGTTATGTTATCTCGTTTTAAAAGTTTCGCTATGTTTAAACTGGGACTTCCTATATAAACTATTTTCCTATAAGTTAGGTCCTCTTTTATAGAGTTGTAGGGATAAATTGACTTTATCAACTATCTTCGTATTGTAGCCATTATTTTTTGCAATATATTTATAATCTTTAATTCTTCTTTAAAAATTTCTTCAGAAAGCGGAATATTTAATAACCTGTGTATGAAACAATTAAATGTTGATAATTTTGTTTTATAAGGGTGGTTTGAAGACGCTGGAATTACTGTATCAGTGTAGGAAGGTTTTCTATAGATCTTAAATTCAAGTTTATTTGACCTTCGTATTGTTAAATCAAGGAAATTAAGTTCCCTGTTAGATTCCATTTCCATAGTAAATTTAATAGTTATACTTAAGTTGTTGATATATTTAAGAAATATATCTAATTCTCTGTTTATTCCCGTGAATATACAAAAGATTTCGTCCACATAGCGAAACCATCTAAGTTGAGTTTTTTAAATAAATTTATGGAACATTTTCACCGAGTGTTTGTCTTTTCATCTTTTGTCTTATATATATATATATATGTCTGTTTTTCTTTTTGCTGTTACGATAATATTGTTTAAATTATACGTATTTTTGGAATTTATAGTTTTGAAGATCAAAATTAAGTTACTTATCCATTATTGAAACCACGTAAAATCAAAAATGATGTACAGCATGCCCTTTGTATTTAACAGTTATATTCTTCATTTTTCTTATTACAGATCGAATAAACTTAAACCATTTTGGCTTTCGATCACGGAGAAGGAAAGTTTACCAGTGTTGGACTTTTTATCTGCAGCTCTGTTATCGGCAGAATACGATCGCGCATTAAAGAGAGCGCTGGACATGACGGAATGTCCTGTCATCCCATTTTTTGGTGCTTTTTTACGTGAACTACGTGAAATATTGGCCTCCTGTTCCACATCGCAAGTATCGACAACTCCCAAACCGACCGCGAAATCGACACGGAAAAAAGACGACTTAAGGGACCAAGAACAACAAAGGCAAGTGGTAGGTGAGAAATCTAATAACCATTTATCTTATTTCCTTATATTGACCCAGAAAAGTTTACTTACATTTAATATAGGTACATGTTAAATATTCCAAATAGTGACAACCAATAGATCAATAACAAAAATATGGAAAAATGCAGATGTTTTTTAAAAGAACGAAACTATTTTCATTTTTTTATCAGACGATTACATTCTAACTATATAATATTAATTGTAATTTGTGTTAGCTCTTGGTGAAACGTTTTTCAAAATAATTCATGAAATAACTAACACTTGAGTGCTTTGGAAACTCGTTTATCTTGTTTCCGTAACCAATATCGTGCTTAATTCTTGACCGAAACTTGCTTAATTGACATATACGCCACATTGGATCCTTTTCAAACAATCTGTCGCTTCTTGGCTCATAAAAATCACAATTGGATCCCTTCATTAAACTAGTGGCTTAAAAGGAAAATCAGCACTTCCTTTTATCCAGCCAGTCTCAGTCTTATAAAGAGATCAAGGTAATAGCAACTGTTGACGTTTTTATTTAAGAACTAAACGATTCTCGTAATTTATTTATTTAACTTTAGGCAGAAAATTGTTCTAGAACATCAATATTAACGAATAACTGAACGAATCGATACGTTTATTTTGAGTTGAATAGATTTGCTTCCTTTTGTGACCTTTCTAATGATCATGTCATAAAAAATGAAGTACATAAAGGTTTTTATTATTCATGGAAACAATCTTGCCTTTTTTGATGAACAACTCCATTACGTACGTTCAATCCATTAACGTCTTTAAAGAAGTATATAAAGTACAATGTTTTACTATTTCTTTAAATAGTTATTATCTAGGTGTGTATGTGTTATCAAATTATGAATACTCAAATATAGATTATGGAGTACACAAAAAGTTATGCATCTGTCAAAAATATTATATTCAACCTGGATGTATCTACCAAGACGTTTTGCATTTTTTCCAAATTTAAGATCATAATCTTTTCTCTAATTAAATTTTTCAGATTGACCCTTAAATATACATTTTAAATTTTACAGAAAACCGGCTACTACGGATATTATAGTTCCAGCAGACGCTAACCAGTTTTATAAAATAAAATTTCAGTGTTCCAAAGCTTAATACATAGGTTAGTTAATATTCCGATGTCAAATACCGATTTCAATTTAGAACTTAGCATAATTAAACAAATAGCTACCGCTAATGAATACCATTTAGATTTAATTGAACAGATTTTCACAAAAAGAACAAACTAACATTCAGACATACCTTATTTTCCTGTTTATTAAGTATTGATAATCAAAAGCCAACGTTTTGTTCCAAAAATTATATAAAGAACGTTAGTAGTAAAATAAAAACAAAACTATGTAATTACAACCTGCATGCCATTCAAGTCAATAAACGTAACTTAGGCTCAATCATTGTTAACAATAAACAAAAAATAGATAAAATGTTATAAAGTGGAGTATATCAATTATATTGTAATGAATGTAATGCTACATACATAGGAAAATCTGCCAGAGCAATAAAAACTCGCATCAGTGAACATATTGCTATCATAAAAAAGCACAATAATTGAACCAGCTTTTCCGAACACTGTGGTAATAATAACCACAGCTTAAATTTAAATAACATCAAAATTTTACATACTGAAAATAAAAATAATATACTTTGAATATTAGAAAAAGCTCAAAAGAATAAATATAATGTTTTAGTGAATAATCAAATAGAATTATGTTCAAATCCCACCCCCTTACTACTTTATAGTTTATGACGTTACCATAGCTCTAGACGTACATATAAGGGACGTAACTGTTTTGTATCTTCAGTATTATTATATATTACTCTTTAATACTGACCTATTGGTTGAAACAGTTGTAAGAGTTTTCTTAAATATACGTTGAAACAAAATGACTTTGTGTTTTTTAATGATAAGTATGGTTAAGATCAATTTCAAGATCACCAACAAGAACGTTTACCTTTCAAACCATATTATCTTTATTAGTACAAAAGAATTTTTAATTACTACGATTAGCAGCAATATTATATACTGATAATCACTTGATATTGATCAACTTTCTTACATGTAACAACGATTACTACCTACTGATGAGAATTAGTAAGTTCGAAATCGCGATTCGCTTCTAGTAGTTTCTATAAATCGCTGACCAATAACTTTAATGTCCTATAAAGGCCCTAAATACCTCAGTAGAACATGAATAATTAAAAGGGAATATGACGTTTCATTTAAAAATTTGTTACATTACCACAAATAAGAAAAATAACTGGATAGTTAAAAAATGGTATATCCTATCGATGTCTCTAAATACATTCCATCGCGATTATAAACAAAATCTACCAGAAATACATATTTTCGTCGCAGGGAGCAATGCCGAAAGCAACTCATAAAGTAAGATCTTATTAAGTAAGTAAAAATTAAGTTGAAAGAAGTTGGCAAACAATAGTGAAAAGATTAAACGTTAATTACAGAAGTTCGAGATTATTTCAGTAGTTATATTCAATTAGCGACGATTCATAGTAATTAAGCATCGCGCGAATAATTCATTCAAGCAGGTGGTGACGTAATTTTCTTATCTCACAATTAATTGAAATTTTTTATACAGTAGAGCGCCGACAATTCAAATGTCAAAAATGTAAAATCTCTATGATTTAGAAATAGTTACTGATTTGTAGTCTTCAGGACATGGAACCTCTTTTACTATAATCCTCATTCAAAATATCCAGCCTTCATTACAAGTAACTTGATGTTTTGTTTTCCTTTACTTCTTATAGTTCCATACATCATAATAACAAAGCAGAAACCTTACAAAATAACCTTAGTATACATTCCAGAGCCATATAGATCATACAGTAGGCAAGTATCATGCAGTTCTGTAAGTATCAGTGTTATATGATCAATGACCCCCTCCCCCAATACATTTCCAAACAAAAGTATAACAATGATATAAATTAAATAATATATTTTTTCATTATATTTTAAATTTGGAAATTCCCTTTTTATTCTAACTATTCTAAGCATATAAACTCGACCCATTTTCTGATTCCCCAACATAGCCGGCGCGACGCTTCACTTTGCATCTCCTTGGTGGTACTGACTTGATTATTGATTTTCATTCATTGGCAGTTCGCATAAAGCGGGCTGGCAGCCAGCGATGACCGCGTTGTTTTAAACGGAGGCGAGTGTCAGCCGAGTTTTCCCGATCTAATTTGTATTATGTTATACGGTTTTCTGAAGCAGCGTAATGGCAAGGTTTGGGTCAACAGCCGCGGCGAGGAAAATACAGTATTTTTTTGAGGTGTTTTTGTTCGTTAGCAGTTTTTTGTAGATCGAGTTATATACTTATATATTTGTGGTGTAAATTAATATTTTTTGTCATATATCTGCTTATTTTTAATCAGTAGTTTCTGTCACACCTCTGACATCATGTTTTTCTTAAGACATTTTGAGAATTGACAATTTTGACCCTCCCAAAAAATTGACCACGAGCCGCCACTGGTGTTATGTGAGACGATATCTAATGGTACTCTATTTATTTTTCAAAAGAGAAAATAAATAAAAGAATAAAATAACTAATATATATATAAATAATAAATAAAAATCATACACACGAATATAACAAAGGGTAAAAAGTTATCGCTTCTAGAATCCTTAGAAATAAGCAAAGCTTTGTGTAAAAAAGAAGAACTTTTGAACAACCAACTAGAATTAGTAACCTACTCCTCCCCACTTATTTTAAGTAGACTACAAATATATAATTTGTTTAGATTTAAGTTTAGTAATTAGTAATACTCTTGATAATGATCACGTAGATCGAAACGATATTGTCGAGTACAATTAATAATTGGTGAAACTTTTTCCATTCTTTTATTTATTTTCTCCTTTGAAGTCAAAATTGTTTCACAGTAAGTGCACCCTATAAAGTTTAAGTTCTATTTATTTTTGTTTAATGACGCATAGTAACGCTCCTAATTAGCAGGCAGCTAATTGTCTACTGCTCATGCATAAAATAAAAAGGGGGTAGATGATGTATCTTCATTTTCTGTTACTTTCTATTGACATAACACATTTCCGATGGTTTTCCTACCCTTATCCTATTACTTCTGTGTCCACAACTCAGTGATCGTCCAACTCTGTAGAGTGCTTTTTCAGAATATTGAAATTTGGAGCGAAAAAGGAGCTCATAACACCTCTTCTTCTTCCCAGGTGTCTCCCATCGTAGGTCCCCCATGTCAATGCATTCCCTGATTATACACAACCATGACTTTCTTTTCTACCAACGCCATTCTTTATTATAACGAAACTCACATCTTCATTTATTTATTTTATAAATATTTTTTTATATTTTTGTGTATATTTCTTTCACTTGTTTGTTTGTTTGTTTTCCAATTTGTTTTCCGTTGGCTATAGTTGACAGTTTAAACATTCCATAAGATATTTTACATAAATTCAATAGTGCTTTGTGCAATGGTTGAGGGACTATTAATTAAATATTTTAATTCAAAGTTGTTAACTTTTGACAGATGCATAACTTTTTGTCTACTCCATAATCTATATTTGAGTATTCATAATTTGATAACACATACACACCTAGATAATAACTATTTAAAGAAATAGTAAAACATTGTACTTTATATACTTCTTTAAAGACGTTAATGGATTGAACGTACGTAATGGAGTTGTTTATCAAAAAAGGCAAGATTGTTTCCATGAATAATAAAAACCTTTAGGTACTTCATTTTCTATGACATGATTATTAGAAAGGTTACAAAAGGAAGCAAATGTATTCAACTCAAAATAAACGTATCGATTCGTTCAGTTATTCGTTAATATTGATGTTCTAGAACAATTTTCTGCCTAAAGTTAAATAAATAAATTACGAGAATCGTTTAGTTCTTAAATAAAAGCGTCAACAGTTACTATTACCTTGATCTCTTTATAAGACTGAGACTAGCTGGATAAAAGGAAGTGCTGATTTTCCCTTTAAGTCATCAGTTTAATGAAGGGATCCAATTGTGATTTTTATGAGCCAAGAAGCGACAGATTGTTTGAAAAGGATCCAATGTGGCGTATATGTCAATTAAGCACGTCTCGGTCAAGAATTAAGCGCGATATTGGTTACGGAAACAAGATAAACGAGTTTTCAAAGCACTCGATCCCATTTCAGTGACCAGTAGCGTAAAGCAACACCCAGTTCACAAAAAGCACCAAATGATCCTTCAGCCGTGACCACTTGATCTTCTTTGTGCTTGCGAATGATGGATTGTGAAAGTAATCAAAAGTACATAAAATAAAGCCTCAAAATTATCTAACATTTAATGAGTTGTTACGTGATCTATCGTACTTTTGTTCATTAGTTTCTTCGAATACTATGCCCTTCAAAAATGATTGGCTGATGCTTCAGATTTTTATAAAATCTGGATAAGGTCCTGCGGCCACAGTGGAATCAGTATATTAAATAACATCTTTCACCTAACTGATGTTTAAGTTGTATTACAATATACTGTTCCCAAAACCACAAGCTACTTTCAATAAAATTAAAAACACTGAATCGATGAAGTTGTTAATTTTTGTAACTCCATATTGAAATTAAACACAAAACAGTTGATTACAAAACTTTTTTATTGTTATCCACAATAATATTATTTCACCACACAGTAGCTTCCTCAAGTGGAAATATAATAACTTTTTTTTTTGGGTCATTGGCTAGAGGGGAAACCTTCAAAAGGCACCACGCAATTGGTTCTATATGCGTGGTAGTGTGAGATTCTTACTCACTAAAACCCCTCGTTCTTCAAGTTCCAGTAAAGTAACTTCTCCTTGAAATCTGTAACATGTAGTAAACTTTCACGTATGCTTAATAGAAATAACAATTGAGAACCACAATTTGTCTGTAAAGGGGACAATTGTACCTGTGTGGGTCTGTCCATCTGAAACTGATTGGAAAAATTATAATAGAATGAATAAGGATAAATAGAAATGATCTGTAATAACAACAACAATTTGCTAATAAAATTTTAACAATAACGAAATGGTTAGTATTAGATAATTATATACTACAACGGATTAGAATGGCAAGTGTGTTAGTTCATTACCATCTTTGGACGCTTGTGCTTCCAGAGCACGTGCTCGTCGTAGTTTACCATTTCGCGTACCAGCGCGTTCTGGTGGGCTTGGCAGGTTGCAAAAGCTCTCGTTGCCATCTCTGACAGGACGTCCTTAATCCAAGTACCTTCAAGTCCCGGTGAAGCGTCGCGTTGGAAACGAACCAAGTAGCATCCGTAGCTAGCCTCAGTGCCTTGTTTTGCACAACTTGAAGTTTATTCAAGTATGTGAGCCTTGGTCCTGGCGCTCGTTAATCGGACCACGTTTTGGACCTTGAAGCCTTGCATCTTCAGGTCCTCTGCTACGTCGTCCGTGGCGATGTCTGTCGGGATCCCTCTCAGGACCACCTTCAGGGGCTTCTCCTCCTGTAACATAAAAGTATGGTATTGTACTTTATGTTCATTCAGGGTTTGTACGATACCCCTGTAGTCCTCAATGCCTTCAGGTTGGACGCTGATCCCCTCAGCGACGTTTCTAGCCTTGGTAAAGTTCAGCTTCTTGCCAGCGGTACCCACCTGAATTTCTCCCGGATGACGATCGGTGGGATCCGGGTTTTCTTGGGCTCTGGCTTGGACTGCTTTGCTTTCGACATCCGACTTCGCGAAGCCGGTACCGAACATTCGACTTCGGAATCTGACAGCTCCATGTCAGATTCGAGGTTTCCATAGGAGTTGGAAACTGGCGTAGCGGACGGTGGCGGTGTCTTAACACGAAGTGCCGACAACCTCTGGCGCTTTGTTGGGAGACGGAATCCCGTCGGCGTGTCGGAGGCGGGTTGCGAGCTGCTAGCAGCCTCTTCCTCCATCGCTGCGTAGTCTCCTTCGCTGCTTTCCGTAATGCTGTCCTTGTTCAGATTTTGTTAGATAGTCTTGAAAAAGACTGAAGGTGTTATACTAAGTAGCTGTTGCTAATAGCCGCTTGTTGTTCTCTGCTAATGTCTTCTCGCTCTGCTGCTCCTGGTAGGTGTGCTCGGCTTGAAGATCGGACGAAGAGTTAGCTTTTTTTTGGCCATAATAACTTAACACTAAGTACAAAGTCCTTAAATACTAAATAAAACAGGAGGGGTGGAGGTAGGTGAACCAATAAAGATGTTACGAAGAAAGAACTTAAATCATGCATTTACCAATTAAATTGTGGGACTTGCAATTTATCATATGTAGGTCAAACAGGCAGATGTTTCAAGGATAGGATTCTTGAACATAAGAAATCATTAGAAAATAAAAAGACTAACTCTACATACGCTTACCATCTTTTATAATATTCCCATAACTTTGATGACAATTTTAAATTATTGCATGTAGAAAAGAAGGGTCTAATATTAAATTTGTTGGAATGTATGGAGATTAATAAATTAAATACATTAGGCTTATTATTAAATAATCAAACTGATATAAATAATTATCCTCTACTCAATCTCTAGTTATCATAATAATTTGTTCACCTACCTCCACCCCCTCCTGTTTCATTTAGTATTTAAGGATTTTGTTTTTAGTTTTAAGTTATTATATTCCACCTGAGGAAGCCACTGTGTGGTGAAATAATATTATTGTGGATAACAATAAAAAAGTTTTGGAACCAATTGGTTTGTATTTAATTTCAAAATTACTATTGATTTACAAGGGAGGTAACAAAAAACTCGAAGAAGTCGCTGATTCTAGTTTTCTCGCTTCTGAGCTCGCGATCGATTAATTTAAAAATTCGAAAAATATTACTAAGACTCAAGAATATCGTGCCTTGATAATGGTCCCTTTGGACCGAAACAATATTGTCGAGTTAACAAATAAATTGGTGAAACTATCCATCTTGTGTTTTTCACAATCAGTGCACGGAATCAAGTGTTAATAGCAGTAATACTTAAGCTTCAATGGTAAAAATTGTCTATATTTTATTACTCCTGATGGCACCCTCACAAAACGAAGCACACGTATATAAAATTCCCATTAAAAAATTGTGGAACTTATTAAAGAGTTTTTATTATATATCACTTATCAACATTCTTAAATAATTGAAAATTATTCATTATTTATTATGGAGGGAGGATTTGGGGCTTTACATCAATTTTCTCATGAGTTGGTTATCCTTTATTAAACCCGTTTACTTTATTGTGTTTTTTTCCTAAAGTCTCACGTATCACGATCGGTAAATTGTCCCTACAAAAGGGTGAGCTGGGAAGTTTCTATCCGGCCTAGCACATTTGCAGTGTCAACAGGTCAAATTTCGCACTAGCGTTCTATAAGATTATCTTTTACTAGGTTGTATACTAAATTGATAGCCCTTTTAGTATAATATGTTTGACAACCTATTACAGAGAACGCCTTTGTCATTTTCGTAGAAAAGAAAAAATCCGTAAAGGAGCTGCCAGTCATACATACAACTCGACCGATGGTTGGGATAATAATGGCTAACATTGGTTTGCCAATGATGGAATTCATGTTAGTTCTGTGGCTAATTTTCATATTTATGGCACTTAATGGTCAGTAATATGACGTTAGTTTGTCACGGCAGTAACGTGCAATTTCTAATAATTTTCGAGAAAATCGATTATAAAAAATATCGTGCGCTTTATATATAATAATAATAAAATTTAATCCTTTTGGTAACCAACCGCGTGGCTCACGGCATTTTGTTGTAATCGTGAGATCACTGGTTCGAGCCTCTCTATGGAAACTTTCATTTATTAGTTTTTAACCATTGGACAACTCTATTTGCCCATGCTTGGACGATTATCGGTTGCCATGACTGGACTCCAATTAGGTTCCGAGCATCCACCATTAAACGATCAGTCGTGGTTTTCATTACTGTTCAAGGCTAGATTGCCTGGTACCCAATGCTGACCCAATTCTTAACCTTTCGTAAAACCTTATCAGGGATAATAGAAAGCGCTTGGATGTTCTCGTTTCAACGTATATTTAAGAAAATTCTTTCAATTGTTTCAACCAACAGGTCATTATCAAAGAGTAATAGATAATAATACTGAAGATACAAAACAGTTACGTCCCTTATATGTAGGTCTAGAGCTATGGTGACGTCATAAATTAAAAAGTAGTAAGGGGTGGAGTTTTAACATAATTCTATTTGATTATTCGCTAAAAAAATATTTTTACTTTTTTGAGCTTTTTTAATTTCTAGGTTTTCTAACATCCTAGATGTAGCATTACATTCATTACAATATAACTGGTATACTCCACTTTTTAACATATTATCTATTTTTTGTTTATTGTTAACAACTATTGATTTTAATGGCATGCAGGTTTTAATTACGTATTTTTGTTTTTATTTTACTACTAACGTTCTTTATATAATTTATGGCACAAAATGTTGTCTGTTGATTATCATTACTTAATAAACAGGAAAATAAGGTATTTCTGAATTTTAGTTTGTTCTTTTTGTGAAGAATCTGTTCAATTAAATCTAAATGGTAGCCATTAGCGGTAGCTATTTGTTTAATTATGCTAAGTTCTAAATTGAAATCAGTATTTGACATCGGAATATTAACTAACCTTAGTTAATAACTAACTAACCTTAGTTAATTTTCCGATGTTAAATACTGATTTTAACTCCGCTTCAAATCCAACAAAAATGCACCCAACGCTTAAAGACTCTACTCCATCATACCCAACGATAACGCAAAAGCGCTGATGACACCCACCATTCGAACAACCCTTCGCGGTCACACCCTCAGTAATAATATAAAATTTCTTAAAGTGGTGCTTGAAGACTGCATATTAAAAGTAACTGAGTTAGCTTAAAGTTTTTAAATGACAATTGAACGTGTATAGAATGTTTTGCATAATCACTCAGGTATGGTAAAGCTGTGCTCTGGGTGGGTGCTACGTTTGCTAACGTTTGGGTATGCGTGCCTTGACTTGACTATATTATTTCTAACATATACTTAGCATTCGCAAGACGCATCACGCTGACATCACAGAAAAGAACAGTTAAAATATTGATACTTTAGATATTTAAAGAACTGCTACAAAAAGCAGGCATTTACAACAGTTGTAATGCGTCATATATTGGCCAGACTGGCATTTTATCAGTTAGGACACCATCAAAATTTTACATAATAAAAGATTGGACTTCTTAGAATTTTTCGAAATTAATAAAGCAATACAGATGAACGAGAATATAACAAATGACCAACAAAATTTTTTCAATATGCCTTTATTAGATGCAAGATTAGAAGCAGGGTCATCTGGTATTTCTTAACAATGAGTATGTACCTGAAATTTTGAAATTATACCCACAGAATACCGGCTGCTGACTGAAAAAATATATATAGACGATAAGTATGACCTGAAATTTAGTAAATCTGTTACTCTTGAGAAAGACATTGTTATGTCGAAACAATATTGTAGAGTTTAATTCCTTCAATTATTTAAAGACGATATTGAGGTTTCTTAAGGCAGCACTAAAAATAAATCAGGACAAAATCAAGAATGGTACAAGATATTATTCGAATTTTCATTATTTTTCTATAACAAGACGATAATTTGAAAAGTTCTACACTAAAAAATTTTGTCATGACAAATTAAAGTGAAAACGACAACAAATTGCTTTCCCAATCGCCTAATTCACCAAATCTAGCACCCAGTGACTATCGTATATTTCTTAAACTCAAAATATAAATTGGAGGGCGAAAATAATTGTGTCATTGACACTGAATATAGGCATCTTGAAGAGCTCAAGGAATCACATTATAAAGTTAATATCAGTCATTGAAGCTTCGTTCTTTGTTAAACGAAATCAGTGGAATTTTAACAGATCTCTCCAGGATCAATTATTTCTATTAGTCACTAATTCAACTGGCCACAAGGCGACGACGCACTATTCATAAATGTTCAATTTATATAAAGATTCTTGTATTGAGGAAGCTTTTAAATATTGTAACTCCATAATATCATAGAAATATCGTAGATGACATTTTAGTATGCTTTTTAGGAACTGACAGACAAATGTCTCAACTATTAAATTTTTTAAATAAATCACATACAAAAATTAAATTCACGTTAAAAATAGAACAAAATTGATCTATAAATTTCCTTGACCTAACAATTTCTAATAAAAATAATAAACATTCTTTCTCAATTTATCATAAACAATCACACACTGACACTATTATACATTCAAAATCCTTCCATTCTTTATCTCACAAATTGGTCTTTTTCATTCATCTCTTCATAAACTCATAACAGTACCGATGTCAGAAGAAGATTACAATAAAGAACTAAATAGGATATATGTCATTGGCAACAATAATGGCTTTAATACCTCAATCGTAACAAAAATACTTAATAAAAATTTTTCCAGAAAAACACTTAATTTTGTTTATCCGTATATAGCTAACAAAAGAACTAATTTTATTTCACTCACATACATAGGTCATTTTTCAGTTAAATAGGCAAATACATATCAGATTGCACTAATTCAACAATTTCATTTAAAACGAACAACAGGCTTAGTAAATACATAAAAAACAAAAAAGATTTTTCTAATAGAGATACAAAATCAGGGATTTATCAATTAAATTGCGGTAGTTGCTATAAATCTTATATCGGTCAAACTGGTAGGTGCTTTAAAGATCGTATTAAAGAGCACAAAAAGAGTTTTGAAAATAAAAACGATAATTCTACTTATGCGCTACATCTAATTGAAAATAACCATAGTGGTAAGTAACTTGTGTTATTTTATTTCGACGATAAAGATTCTCCTTTATAAATTAAGTTCAATTTATATTTTTATTATGTAATAGTAATAATAATAATTATGGAAGCAAGTTTTCTACAATATAATTGACAACAAATGTTTGTATATTGTAACGAAGCGCGCTTGCTTGTGTGCGTTTGAGTACCCATGTATGTGAGCGAGCCGGGTCGTGACCGAGTGATTTATTTGGCCGCGACGTGTGTGCGTAATAATTGAGGACATGTTAGCGTATTTGTGTTTCGCGGAGACTTGTTCAATATTTCGGCGAAAAATAAAATGGTCCCGATTTTTCTGTTTCTCGGGAATGTTCCGGAAATTTAACAAAACAGTATATAAGCGGAAAGACGATCGCGGAGAGTCCAGATATAAATTGACGGTCGTGAAAATAATGTCAGAAATAAATCGAGACGCGTAGTAAATAAATAGAAAAGTGAGAAGTGTTATACAGACAGTAACTGTACATAAGTAAATAGTGTAATTGGTAGTAAAGTTAAGTTTAGTACTTAATAAGTTATTCGTTAGTGTTTTAAAAATTAATTAATATTAGTAATATATAAATTGTTGTTGCTGTTTAAAAGTCTTCGAGTTTGTTGAACCCCCGAACGTTACAATATTATAACAAATTGAACTTCAGACATTATTGGTATTATCCTTGAATTTCACAATGAATGACTCTGCATTGTAACAACAATTGTGTTTACGTCTGCACCTAAACGCTTTATGCGAATATGTACACTCCATAGAGAATAATTAGTACAGTATATGTTAGTGCCTGATAGGATCACTCTTCCTTGTTGTCTAATGTATAGGTACACTATGTATTTAATTTGGGATATCCGCGTACTAAACTAAATTTATATAATTTTATGGACATATATCGTTACACATCAATACATGTAACATACCACTGACCGCTGATAATCAGTTTATCCACTAATTTAAGAGCAAAGTTATGAGTCTTGGTGGAGATTTTGTTTAGAAATAAAAGAAACAAAAACAAGAATGTGTTTACTTTTTAATGCTAGAAACTATTCGCTCTACCCTTCTAGATATAAACTTGTAGATATAAACACAAATGTAGTTTACAAAACTTAAATTAAAATTCACAATAATTATTTCGATACACTGTATCATCTTCAGGTGGAAGAATGGTTACTTAAAATTAATTACAATTGATCTTAGATACTAACTAAGCTTAAGTACGAAATGGAAGTGAATCAAAATATGTTGAATAATGATGACTTATTAGCTTCAACTTAGTCATTAAGAATTGTACCTTTTTAATTAAGTTTATTAGTTTCCAAATTTTCCAATAAGTTTATGTTGAAATAAATGATCCAGATCCACTTTCTTTATAACTTAATATAATTATGGAAAACAAAATTTAACTTTATAAACAATAATCGATTAACTCCAGCAAACATGAAATAAAATAATAGAATATTGAATACCATACTGGTCACATTATAAATTTACTGATATCAGTATCCTTTATAGATAATGGATATATAATGTACAAGGCATGTTTTTTAAGTAAGTACCGTTTTGAAATTAATAAAAAACGTGCAAAGATATCTTAAAAATTTTACTTTTACATGAAAGCCTATACCTTAATCTACTTTTCTACATAATTTCCTTCAATATTGAGGCACTTGTCATAACGTTTGACCAGTGACCAGTTTTTGAATACCCTCCTCATAGAACTCTGCCGCCTGACTTGTTAACTGTTAACCACTGCACCACAACTTTTTAGACTTCGTCATCGTCTTGAAGACACTAACCGCCCAGATGTTTCTTCAAGTGCAGGAACAAATGGTAGTCACTGGGCGCCAGATCAGGGCTGTACGGAGGATGACCTAGAGTTTCACAGTGAAAAGATGAAATGGGATCTTTAATCCGATTAACCACATGCAGACGGACATTGTCATGCACATTTGTGCGGCCATCTTTAAATGCTCTCACCCCACTTCCTTACCATTCCATCACTCATAATGTTTTGTCCGTAAACTGCACAGATCTCACGATGAATATTAATCGGTTTTAGTCGTTTAGCACTAAGGAATCGTATAACTGCCCGGATTTTACAGTCGGTGGGACTCACGATTATTGGGGGCATGTTAAACACTCAGTAAACAACGTCAACAAGGGCGAATCAGACTGTAATGGCGTCAGTGCGTAGGTGAGAGACGCAGGTACTCAGTGCGCATGCGCGGAACGCTGACCGCAGTGCTGCGCCGGTATATACATATTGACACAGATTTGGCTAAAGATTTATCTATCACACAAAACGAACAATTCAGTGTTATAGTGTTATTTAAAATACATTAATATATTTGAATTTTTAAAATATATATTCTAACAGTTTAGTTATCTACCTTTATTTTCGACATGTAAAATTTGAAAATTTCTACCAAAGTTAATCATAAAGGTAGAAAATTAAAGTTATTGGAATGTTTGGAAATTAATAAATCTAATAAAAAAGTACAATTCTTAATGATCAAGTTGAAGTTAACAAGTCGGCATTATTGAACATACTTTGATTCACCCCTATTTCTAACTTAAGCTTAGTTGTGTATAAGACCAATTGTAATTAGTTTCAAGTAACCATTCTTCCACCTGAAGATTGTACAGTATATTGAAATAACTATTGTGAATTTTAATAAAGTTTGCAACCCACATTTATCTATATTAATTTTAAATATGGAATTACAAGAATTAAGCGCCTCATGGATATCATAACTACTAGCTACCTACTTATTTTTGTTTTGAATTACTTGATAAGATATGAGGGCACGTGGAATTCCTTATCGATCCGATTGCGTCTATTAGATAACGCCTACGATAATTAATCTTGTGCCGAGTTTATCCCAGTGTCGCCGGAATGCTAGAACTTCGACGGGAATGAGACGTGATTAAGCCAAAGCTCCGGGTGTAGGATGTGTATGCTTCTCGTTAGTTTCTAAATGTACAATCGAATGCGGTTTTTAGCGCCTCCGCATTCCCATCGGTATAAACAATTTTGCTGGCAGGATAAAAGACCCCTGCTGAGTTACAGCACCCGATTCAACCACAACCAGCCAATGTAACAATTACGAGAAATGCTATTTCAAATGTTATATTACCTTCCTCAAGTCTATACAATCAATCTCTTAAATAATAAATGTGTATGGTATATATCTATAGTAATTAATGTACTGTCGGATCTAGTTTACAATTATTAACAGATTATGTTTAAAAGAAGAAAATACTTATATATAAATAAAACGCTATTGTAATTTCCACTGATTTTATTAGTTACTTGACGGCTGCACTCGAATTCGTACCCACAAAGTAGGTACTGCTGGGAACGGTTGGTAATTATGAAAAGTAAATACACGAATTCGTACCCGCGACAGTTTTATTAGAAATTCCCAGAAAAGCACAAAATATAGCAGAATAACGTACATGGTTGCCATGTATCATCGAAGTATATTTCTTCTTGTAACACTTTTGTAAGTTAGAATAAAAGATATTGGTAAATATCATATATGAATTTTATTTTTCAAAATGTAAAAATGATATAACAATAATATTAAATAAATGTCAGAGATCACAGCATACAGCCACAATTAAGCCTTAACAAAACCTTGCCAAATCTTTCAGAATGTTAGGGTGGGTCCAATAAAATTAAATTCAAATATGGCAACGCTGCCATCGTTTTCTGGGTAATAGCGCGTAAACCATGGGAGCCAATTCGTGTATAATTAAGAAAGGACTGCTTTTCGAATGCAGACGAATTCGTGTTGCTGATAAGCGCTAATTACCTCTTGGGGACGATCCGAGTGCACCGTACTTGACATATGTTTCGCTATTTTGTAGCTTCTTCAGAATTTTTCAATACACTTAAGATATTGATTCTTCTCTGTCTATATTTATCGGTTAGTTTACATCGATTTGTTAGTGGGTAAATTCAGTGGAGGGGAGTTGTTATGATCTACTTGTTGGAATCACTTTTTAGATTTTTAAATGCGTTTACAAAATGCTCTCCCTATCTGTCCTATATAAAATTTCTCGCAGATACCGCACGTTAACTTATATATACCAGATTTACTATCTTTTTTTAATTCATTTAAAAATCTAAAAAATGATTCGAATTATGCAACTCATTTAATAGAAGAAAAACATGTTTTAAATACAGATTTTGAAATTATACACACATAAAGTAAAAGTCTTAAATTAAATTTACTTGAGTCAATGTAAATCTGTATAAAAAAAATCAGTGGAAATTACAATAGTGTTTTATTTATATATTTTACAATGAATTTCCATCAAGTAAAAGTAGAACCAATCAATTACAGAAAAGACTCACTTAGTAAACTTTCAGAAAATATTTATTATCAATATGACAATTTTTTTGACCATTATTCGGTCATTTTCAAAGACTAGATACAGTCTTACTAAAGCCAACATAAAAGCGAAACGTATTTTAAATAGCATACACTAAATAACAGGCAAATAAAAATAGTATTATGGGTAAACCCTAAGCCTCAGAGGGTGGTTATTAATAATGGGATTTACCTGAATATAATTCTGTTTGGTTATTGCAAAAATCTTATTTTGTTCTTTTTTAATTTCCATATTTTCCAGCAAACTAGGTTTTTTACTTTTATTCTGAATATATAAAATTTTTATGTTTTTTTTAGATTATGTTTACGTTATCGGCATAGTCTTTACGAATGTTTATTTGCCTGTTCTGCTTCTGAGAACTAATAGGTTAATAATCGTAATCCCCTTCTAGTAGTTTCGAAAAATTCTTGGGCAAGAACAACTGAATACTCTTTAGCACATAATATCTCTTTGACAATCAACCTCTACCAAGTCATGTGGTGTCTTATTTCAATGTGCCAAACAAGTAGTTGCTCTATATTCTATTCTATATAAACCGCTTTCTATATGAAATTTACGTAAAATAGAAAATATTAATTGTATTGAATTAGCGGATACTTGATGGAAGTCTAACATATTGAAATAAATTTAAAATCAAAAATTTATATATGTCAGACGGGAATAAATTTTAAAGTTCGTTTGAACGAACATTTTAGATCATATAGAAACAAAAAAACCGATACTAACTATGCAAAACATGTGTTAGAAGAAAACCATATATTTAATTTAGATCTGAAAATTTTTGACACATTAAAAATAAAAGTTTAGAATCTAAAGAAATTAACAAATATAAAAATACAGACATATTACCTAATGACCAAGTAGATATAAACCCCTCACCGCTATTAAATCTTTTCCCTCACTGTAACGAAGATGCACCACCCTATTTATAAACAACTACTCTTAGGTAGTTTTAAGTAAATTTTGTACTTCTGGAGAAGCCACAGTGTTAGCGAAACACGTGTAAATTAGGGAAGTATGAACTGTGTATTTATTTCAATTGAAAATATTAATTTAAGCAAATCTTCGCGTGGCTAAAACCGCAGATAACCGTTAATTTTATCACACTTTAAAAATATTTGGAATCTGGAATCAGCGGTTTATAAGAATAACTATTTCTACTAGAAAACAAGAAGAATAACTCTTTTTGACCCTTTTATTTGTAAAACTGCTTTACATTTTTGTTTCTTTCAATTTCAGTTTATATCAGATTACGATGGTGAGAGTCATCACTTCACGAAAGTCGGACCAGGAGGTCTTATCGACTTGGAAAAGATCTATCGAATCCAAGCTGTTATGGACCACATTTCTTTATTTCATCAGCACTTCCACACCCAAATGCGTCTTTCAAATGGTGCCACCCTTCTAGATTATCTAAAGTAAGTCGATCCTTATTATTATTCCATTTTTTTTTTTTATAAAAAGAGATTCTTAAAATAATCGAGATACAATGCTTGTTGGCCACTTGGTGAAACATTTTCAAAATAAAATAGTAAGGTAGTTTCACAATATTTATTAAAATTGAGTTTTTGACAACAGTCGTTTCGGTTGTTACACCATTCTCAAAAGAGTACCCAATGTATACTCACCATAAATTACTACATCTAGGTTTTAAATACTAGGGTTTATGCTAGCTCTTAAAAGTGGGGATAAATGGAATTCTGTTTGACATTTGTTACTAATTTATTATTAAACAGTGCTTTATTAATTTCGATCATTTCTAGTAGATTTAACAATCTGCCCTTATGTGTGTTGTGAATTAATTTAATATTATCTTAAACTAAATACAATAAGTGTAAGTAAAATAAATTTAAGTACGTTATTAGTGAATAACAAAGAAAAAACTGAACTGTTAAAAAAGAGTTAGGTTTACCAAATATCTTGTAAAAAATGCCCAGCTATTGATATAGGACAGACTGGTAGAGCCCTAAGAGTTAGGATGAAAGAATATCTTAAATCAACTTCACAAAAAAATCTTTGTAGCGGCTTCGCAGAACATTGTATTATAAATAATCATACTTTAGACCAAGATCAAATTAATTCACAACACACATAAGGGCAGATCGTTAAATCTACTAGAAATGGTCGAAATTAATAAAGCACTGTTTAATAACAAATTAGTAACAAATGACCAAACAGAATTCCATTTATCCCCACTTTTAAGCGCTAGTATTAACCCTAGTATTTAAATACCTAGATGTAGTAATTTATGGTTAGTATACATTAGTACTCTTTTGAGAATGGTGTAACAACCGAAACGACTGTCGTTAAAGACTCAATTTCAATAAATATTGTGAAACTACCGAGTGTTTTCTCTACCTTACTATTTTAAAAAGAGATTCAATCAACCAATATTTAACCAAAACTAATATTTATAACTGTATAGTACTGATATCTAATGAATTGCAAATGAATGAATGCGTTAAAAATTGACCTTTTTCCTTTTTCTAACCCAATTAATGCACTGAATTTTAAGGGACTTCATATGTTGATAAAAACTATTGTTTCGTTCAAATGACTGTAACTTTGCTATAGTTGAGCTCGAGAAATCCTCTTATAGATCACTGTATACAGGGAATTATTTTTTTTAGAAAATTTTTCAAATTGTGAACTTCATATAAACATTTAAAAGTTTAGAATAATATTTCTGTGAGATATTTAAATTTTCGTCAATGTTATAATCTATGATTTTTCGTATACTGAATTAAATAATTATCATTGATATTTCTAATGTTTTATCGTTCAATCAATGCTTATCTCAAACACTTTAAAGCTGTAAATTTGATTTATTAAACAATTTTGCAGAAAACTTAATTCCCTATAATACTTTTTCTATATTATTTTTCTAGAAAACCATAAAAATTATGGTGCCTATATCATAATATTTAAACTAATGTTAAAAGGTCATTTTTAAACATATAATTAACAGGAAAGATAAAAGAGAATTATATCAGACATGTGCAGTTTACAAATTATGGTTTAGTTTATGTAACGTATTCCATATAGGGCTAATAGGTAGAACTTTTAACGAAAGAATTCTTGAACGTTACAAGAACTATAATGCTATGACTATTTTCACGAATCATGTTGAGGAAATGAGACACAGTTCCAATAATAAAGAAAATGTAAAAATCATTATTAAATGTAAAAGAAAATTGTAAGATACTAACACTATTAAAGTCAATAGAAATAAGAACTTAACACATAAATTTAAACACGGAGAATATAAAAAACGAAATAGAAAATTTGCACTACTCCCCAATTGTACAAAGATGTTCAAGACAAAACATTTACGTTCCCTCCACCCTAAATGAAAGAAAATTCAATATTTACGTCTAAATTATAAACTTAATTATAACTCCTTCTTCTGTAGATGACCTTGTAGGTCGAAATAAATTGTTAATAAATTGAATGAATGTTTTTTCCACAAAATCATGAGTTTATACAAGCAATCATATAATTGTAAATTGAATTTATTTCCTTCAAGTAGTAGGTAGATAAATTGAATTAACTTTTTCTTCAAAGAATCATGATAAAAGGAATTGAAAACCAATAATAATAAATTATTCATTAGATATGACGGTGAATGAAGACACAAAAATCGAGGGTTTTTTCTTTTTTTCCGTCTGATCAAAGTTTTTCGTCATGGATAACTCAATATTTATTTTAATTTAGGACTTCTCCCATAGTAAAAAGCCAACGAATCGTAGCGGCGGCGACAAATCAGAAAGAAGAACAAGACGAGGAATATGAATTCGAAATATCGGATTATCATCCCATTCAACCACTCGTATACGATCACGGAGTCAGTTACGTCTGTCTGTCGCCACCAAATACAAAAGTTGACCAACATATTATTCAGGTGAGGAACCAGAATTTCCCATAATGACGACTGTAATGGATAGGTTACAAGAAAGGACTCAGATAAATTTAAATTTATTTAGTTAATAAATATACTGTCAATGTATTTCATATGCTAGACTAAAGTGTCTGTTTATCCAACTGAATCGACGATACATCTTATTTACGAGATATCATTGAACTTTTACCTACGAAAACATACGTCCTTTTTAGTTTTTTACTTTCTTTAATTATAATTTAAACTATTTACAATAAAAAATATACTAACAAAAAAACCCAAGAGGGTTTTAAAAATATATTAGAACATAGGGAGCTACGTTAGTTCTCATTATAATCCATATACTGCCAAACTGTCTGTAACAAAATAACCGTTCTTCGTTACGAAAATGCTTGAATATCTGCGTCAGAACTGAGAGAGGAAGTGTTGTTGAGAGACTAAAATACGAGAACTCTCTATATAGAAAAATAACACATGAGCTGAAAAGTCCCGGGCCTAACAAAGAAGACACATTTTTTTTTTCTTTGTTCAAAATTGGCTTTATTCATCAACGTAATCTCCATCAAGAGCAACGTTTTCATTCCAGCGCCGCTCTAACATTTCAATACCACTGTTGTAGAACAATTTATTTTTTGCTTAAAGATAGGCCTCAGCTTCAGCAATAAAGCGATAACCTTTTGATTCGAGCGAAATTTCATGCTGGCGAGCATTTTTTTAAGATCTGCGAACAGCCAATAGTCGCTGGTAGTAGTCTCCAAATCTGGAGAATATGGTGAATGTGGGAGCAATTCGGAGTTCACATGATGTAGTTTTGCCATTGTTTTGATAACAAATGACTTGTGACACGGTGCGTTGTCTTGATGAAACAAAATCTTTTTCATTGTTATATGCGGTCGTTTCTTTGCAATTTCAATTTTGCATCCCTTTAACCTATAATCTTTCCAGCCGATTATTGTGTTTTCGGACGCTTTCGACGATGTTCACCAGTTGCTGATTATCGTTCATCCATTGTCACATATCGACGCAAAAATTCCGGTTTGTTACGTTTAAACATGGCCAAACACTGCTCAGATTTATCAACACGTTCTTGTTTTTGGTCAACAATAAGCAGACGCGGCACCCACTTTGAACAGAGTTTTCTCATAGTTAAATACTCATGCAATATAAAGCTTTTTGATATCTTTTTCTTTTGATATCTTTACGATGTCAGCCAACTCACGCAATTTTACTTTTCATCAATCCATTCAAAACGATTTTGTGGATTTATTTTATGTTATCAAGAAGCAGTGTAAAAAAATTGTTATTGATCCATTGTTTTGAAAATAACAAAAGTAGCTAGATAAAGTCACTCTTAGCACAATAACTCACAAACTAATGAATAGAATGTCATGCAATCTTAATACCTGCATTTTGAAGGTCAGTACTAACTGAAAAGGAGGTGAATGTAATAAAACTAGCGATCTATGTGTTACGCCCGGGACTTTTAGCCCATGTGTTTATGCTCGATCATCAAAGTTTCGTTATGTAATATAATTAAAATGGTCATGTGCCCTTGTGTCTTCTAATATCAGCGGTCACTAAAAAGTGCAAAATTATTTATCTACATTTTTGTATCTACAGTAAGTAATTGAAAGTTTCCATAGATTGTAATACCCACCCAATGATTAATTATTAAATTCATTTACGGTGGTCTTCTTTAAACTTTTCTGGAAATTGCATCATTTTATCCTAGCGTGTGAATAATTGAATGTACTTATACAGGCGTGAGCACTAGAATATTATTTATGTTCAGGAGTTTGCGTATGACGTCGCAGCCGGCATACGATTTAAATTTAAATGAGAACGAAAGCTCTGTAAGACGTCGACTTTCCTCTTATTCGATAGGTCAAGAGGGCAACATTTAAAACTCAATGACGTAGAGCTTTTAAAGCTAAAGGGACAAAAGACCAACATACGAAAAAAAGAGATCGTGCAAAATAATGGTTATTCATGCATACTTAACGTACGGGACGGAATCAAATTAAGAAAGGGAGAATTAAAATAACTTAATGAATAACGATGTCATACATGCAATATTAAACGTATGTGATATGACAATTTTAATAACCCGGAAAGTTTTTATTTACAAAACGGTTGTCAATAATCGTCAATATCAAGTTTACCACCCTCAAATTACCCCGCCCTCCTAACTTTTGTAGACTGTATGATGTTTACCTTGTTGAAAGCATCCTGAAACCCCTTTTACAGAAATCGCTGCCAAGCCGAACCTTTCTGAATGTCTTTTATCCTCGAAACTCGATCTTTTTAGTCGAAGAGACAAAAATAAGTCGTATGGGTGAAATCCGGCGAATACGGCAGATGATAGATTACGTTGACTCGATTTTGGTGGATGAAATCGTGAATTTTGATTGCTTTGTGCACCGCATGAGATATGTCTGCCTAGAGGTCAGGTCAAGCTCTTCGAATTCATTCTCGCAGACGCCAGAGGATTTCAAAATACCGATCTGCATTCACTGTGGTTCATTGAGGCGCAAATTCTTTGTGGATCATACGTTAAAAAAGCAACCACCATCTCTTTTTTGCCTGTTAAACTTCCGTCCTTTTTTGGGGTTCTTACCTTCGCCGATCCATTGCTTACTCTGCCGCTTTGTTTCTGGGTCGTATTCAAATATCCGTGATTAAATTGTCAATACCTCGTGATACAAATATTGGTGTATCCGATCATATTTATAGTTTAAGTAATACACGTTTCTGTCTTCACCCCGCTTAACCTCATTCTATCTGCTGTCGCTTAGTTGATGTTGGATGTACTATTTACTATATACTATATCGATATACAGGAATAAAACTACTTTGTATCTATCACACAATTTAAATTGTTAAATTAACTATCACGAAGTAACGGCTTCCTCAATTCAATATACTATATAATAAACATCCTTAATAAATTAAAAGAACATATTTTACGAATGTAATTTGGACGAATGGTACGTAAGTCAATGGTGCCCGCCCTCCAGCTACTCGCGCTAGTGGGCGGTAAGGCGTAAGGCCCTCTCCTAAGGTGGTATGATTCGGGAGAGATAGATGAGACGGACGAAATGAAGACAGAAAAGAAATGAAAGATTATCTGTGGAATATTACAGAAAACTTGAACCAGAGCAGTCGGGCCCGGGTTCGAACCGATGACCTCCCGAATGCTAAGCATGTGCTAATCACGAAAGCCTTTCTCGCCATAACCTCACCTCAGAGCTCTTCCTGCACAGAACTTACCTCCAGTATATGTACCTATAGGTAGCACCTCATATGCTATTCAAATCAATCTTAAAGCAAGCAACGACGAGAACAACATAATTTATCCGATAAGTTATTATTTCACTTATATCTCGTGGGTGTTACACAGTTTACTCATGTAATCCTAATTTTACTTGTTTCATTACTATATACATATCAGCGTAATATTTGTGAAATTGGTAAAGAAATATTTGAAGAATTTTTATTAGGAGTAAATTTTAAATACATCAATGTAATATTAATTATTGAATTAAATTGTACCAACTATAGATTACCTTACTGGCTTTAGTGGTTCAAGTCCCGGCGAGGGGTGGATGTCATATCAGTAACAAATTTTTCCCTCATTGTATGAGGTAATCTGTAGTGCATAAAAATTAATTCAATAATTAACATTACATTGATGTATTTAAATTGGTAAAGGTTCCGTGATAACCCGATTGTAGATTTAAATACAGGGATCTGAAAATGTAATGTAATAATGCTTGCTATTCGGGATTGATGACCATGGTCTTGGATTGTTGATTGAGACTTCGCACAACCGCAGTGATGGAATTTACGCTCTCGCTACGTTCCCTGAGGGTGCCAACCACAGCAGTTGGCAAAACGTTGGATAAACAATTCCATCGGTGTTCTCACCAAAGGAAGAACAATACTGGACCACGACCATCAAGCTCGAATAGCAACTATTATTGAAATCTATAAATATTGTTTAAAATCTTGATGGATCTGCCTTAATGTTTCTTCATTTTCGTTGATATGACCTAAAATGCAGAACTACATTTTTTTCAATTGGAAATTAACTAGACCAAGCACATTTTCTTTCCTATAAACAATAGGTACTAACCATCGCAACATTACCAGCGTTTCCAAAATATTTAATTGATAATTTCGAAAGAAATGAGTGATAGCTATCTTTTAATGACGTTTTCAAAAAACTATTCATTTTCCTTTAAAGTGTCTGTACACTTCTATCGTTACAACAAATTGCACGTTAAGCTCAAACGACGCTTTCCATCCGTTACTGACTCCCAATCAAAAATTCGATATTACTCTACCGCTCAATATTTTCTAATATTTGGCCAGTATCTATAGGTAAAAAGAGGTTTCGCCCTTGCTGATACAGCAAACAATTCAACATGCAATGCATTCAAAAATTGAATCTATTTCAGAACAGTGAGCAGTTAAGAATAAAAACCAGCTCAGTCCGATACTGAAGTCCTCTTACTCTCTATATACCTTCAAAACTTCTATGAATACGCTCTAAAGTCATCTAAATTAACATATTTGCCAAAGTTTCCTATTCTTTCTACTGTAAATAAATTTATCCTGGTTATTTTGGTTATTGCAGATTTTACATCATGGAAGTACAGCGGTAATGTGGGAAGGTATTGAAGGTCCATCGCCTCCCGGAGGTCTTCGGAGTACCCTCCAGTACCTTCGACTAGATCGTTCGTGTTCAACATTAACATGGGTTCGCCCCAGCTGGAGTGGCCTTAGAGTTGGTGTATCAAGTGGTGATACGGACCCGTTATCTACTGATTTCAACTTATCCTTTAGTCCAGAAGATACCCTTGCTCCGGGGTTGCTTACGAAACTCGCATTGCAGAGTAGTGGGGAGCAGTCTACCAGCAGTACTCTTGATGAAGGGTGAGTTTAATAGATATCTATTTAATAAATTTTTGAACGTCGAAATTTCTTAGTACATAGTATTTAAAAGTTTTCTCATGGTCAGGAATTACGGATTTTTAACCTTTTATAGCTATTAAATCTAAACTTTTTAGTACAGCCAAAAGAATTTAGTTGTAGTACTTTCCTTTTTTATAACTTTCGGAAATACGTAACCAAATTCTAACCACTTATGATAAAGTATGAAAATGAGAATAATTCAAAATAAGAATAACAATTTTTCTAAACGAAGTTTACCTAAATTTTATAGAAACGTTATAAGGAACATATTAGGTTTTATGGTCTAAGGACCTTCAAGATTTGCAATCTGGTTTTAACAGACAAATATCACTACTACTACAAACAGTAATTACCTTCATCGTTTATTTGAAAAATAAAATGTTCTCAAATAGTTAATAATTTGAAGTATTCAAAAATCTGAAGAAAATGTATAAAACCTTTTCAGGGTCCCTTACATTATAATGAAAATCGAAACGCTTATAAGAACCCACGGTCCTGCAAAACACTGAAACTGAAACTATGCTATAAAAACATTGAACCTTTGTATTCTATTCTTTCGTACGATTAATCCAGTATTTAAAACTTGTAAGGTACAATCAGTCCTTAACCCAGAATATTAAAATTTAGCACAAGGGAAGATCTCTGTGCCAAAGGTAAATCAGGAATTCTGTTAGGGATTATCACGTTAATAATTAACTTAATAAATAACTTAATTACTTTTTTATGCAGTGTTTACCTAACTAACTGCATAATTAACTCTTAATGGTCAAATTGTGTCGACAGTAATAATTAACTCACCGCTAGAAAAGGGACATACATAAAAGTTATTTACTAGCAAACCATTAAACCGATTTTTAGGATCTTTATGTTTAATGTAGCCCTTCGTCAATGTGGTTGAACTTCTTTTCTAAATTTCAGTTTTGATTATATACAGAGTGTACGAACGATAATAATATTTTACCTGAAATTTGCAACACCCTGTAGATTGATGGTTCGGCTTGAAGAAATTGAGAAATACGAACAAGAAAGTAAACAATACTAAGAAGAATAAAGAATGCAAGCAAAAACAAGAACATAATGTAAAATCGCATATTTCCGCCTCTACGCCTAATAATAGGTTCATAGTTTACCAGTTATAGTACAGTAGATTAATCCTTTTCCATCCAATCAATTGCAGACATTTATCACGATTCAAAATTCGGGTATCAACAAGGCCCAATTTCCACCCCAAAAGGTAGGGAGGAATCGGGGTAGATGAGATGAGGAAGACTTTGCGGAACAATAAACAAGTGGTCGTGGTTTTTAGAGCTTTCAAGGTTTATCCTCGACATTTTGTCGCCACGCACGGACGACATCTTCAGCTGATTTTGCTGCTGTTGCTGCTGTGGTCAGTAGAGATATCTACTACTTCTGGCCATCGTCTTTCAAGGTTTATCCAATAGAGATCTCTACTGACCACAGCAGCAACAGCAGCAAAAGCACCTGAAGATGTCGTCCGTGCGTGGTGACGAAACGTCGATGATAAACTTCGAAAGACGACGGTTATAAAGCCCGAAAAACCACGACTACATTAACGATGGCTGCGAAAGTTTGATTTAAGTAATAAACAAGTGTTTTTAGGCGAAGGCGTACAAAGGGGGTACAATTGGAAGAGAAGGGGGGCAGGAATGGTTATCTAAAATATTAAAAAATGGTAATAATTCATAATGACTCTGCGGTTGGATAATTATGGAACATATTGATTAATAAAATAAAATAAATGATGAATGCTCTTTTATGTATTTTATTCAAAACTCTACAACTGTTTCGGCATATGATACGTTTATCAAGAGTACTATATAAATACTAAAATTCAGCGGTGTACAGATGTCTTTAATACTAACTTTACTGGCTTATACAGATTTTAAACACTTAAACATAAACGTAATAAGACTTTTGTATATCGTTACCTAAAAATCCTAAATATGTATCTGTTATTAGGTTGTTCTTAAAATCTGAATGTATGTTTGTAATATTGTCTTTAAGCTTGAATGCTTTTTTGATTTCGAATTCTTCCAGTAAATTTAGTGGTTTGCCTTTGTTCTCTGAATGTAATAATTTAATACTATCAAATTTATGTTATGTTTATTATTATTTATGCAATGTGTGCTAAAGCCTGTAGCTTTTTTACATTCATTGATCTCCTTTACATGCTCTTTATGCTTGTCTGTCCTAAATAATAAACATCGCAATTTAAACAATTGATCTTATACACACCATTTCTATTAGTAATTGGTATTATTGGTTTATTATTTACAAGTAATTTAGCTAAGTTACATTTATTTAATGATATTATGTTTAGTCCTAATAGGTTGAATTTTTTACAAATTTTGTTGCTACAATTTGGAACATAATTTATGAAATTGAAAAAACAACCTGAATATAATTCTTCAGTTATCAGCTTCTTTTTCATTTTTTTAAATAATCTTATCTACTATCTTTGGGTTGCAGTTGTTGTTATGGGCTATGAGTTTTACGGTTTATAATTCTTTTTTGTAATTATCTTTGTTTAAAGGGTAACTATTAAAGGTTGACATTTTAATAGAGTGCGATTGGTTAGACTTGTTATTAATTATACAATCTGTACTTGTTGGTTTCTCAATATTTTATACTGTACTTTATTATTCACAATTTTAATATTTAAATCTAAATAATTTAACACATTATTATTGTTTAGTTCGATGGTAAATTCTATTCTACTGTTAATGTTATTTTGGTGTGTTAAAAACTGATCGAGCTGACGTTTTGTCCCTATCCAAATGCAAAAAATGTCGTCAACATACCTAGTCCAAAACAAATTTTTTTCAAAAATTGGATTGATTCAGCCGTTACTCTGTGATAATTCATCTTAACGATAAATTAATAAACACTACTTTGTTTATTATCACTTTTTATTTACCAATCATTTTGACTATAGTTTCGACAAAAAAGCTTGTTATTGTCAAACGAATAATTCAAATTTTTCTAAAAGAAATTTACTTAAACTTAGGAAATAGCTGTGGTTCACCTATCTTGCTGATTGGCTGTCTCTTCCATAACCGTATCTCTTTCTGTCAATCAGACCGCGTTAATTAATTAATTTGAATTATTCGTTTGACAATGACAAGCTTTTTTGTCGAAACTATAGTCAAAAGGATTTGTAAATAAAAAGTGATAATAAACAAAGTAGTGTTTATTCATTTATCGTTAAAATTTTTTCTTTAAATGTTTTTAAATTATTAAATAAATTGTTTTCAAAATCTGACATAAAGATGTCTGCCAAAAGAGTTGATATGGGAGAACCCATAGGTAAACTGTTTTTTTGTTTATATAGTATAGTGTAGTACTCTTGATAAGAGCATTATATACCGAAACAATTGTAGAGTTTTGAGTAAAACTCTTTTGAAACATAAAAAGGCATTTATCATTTATCTTATTGTATTTTATAAAAAATGGTTTTAGGTGAAGACAGAGAGGTGATGACGCTGAAAGTGGTAACTAAATAAGGTTGATGCATGATTATTTTTAAAAGTTCACAATTATATATTTTTACAAACATTTCATTGTGTGTCATATGCAGCACAAAACAGAAGCAACTTAATTGTAAGTTCTTACTTACTTAGGAAACAGCTGCAGTTCACCTATCTTGCCGATTGGCTGTCTCTTCCATAACCGTATCTCTCTCTGTCAATCAGACCGTGTTAGAGCGAGAAAGCCGGACCACAATTATTTCCCATTTCAGAATCACTGCTATATTATTAAATGCTGTCTCCATATTTTTATGTTCTAAGAAGTTCTTATCTCAGTGCACAGCATACTTTTATTTAAAAGAAACTGAATATTCTGGAAATATAGGGCTATACCATAACGGCGATAGGTCGTGGCTCTTTTAATGGTTGTATGGATCGAGCGATCCTGTAATTTGCGGTAAAACGAAAAAATTGTAGATTGAGCGGTCACTTTTTCCATCTCATTTAAATATGTCGATTTTACGGTCAAGGTAAAATAAGACTGTGGAAAATGCGGTCATAAATTCGAATACCAATAAAAGACAACTAACATCATGGAGCTTATTTTGTGAAGATTTATTTATAAAAATATACATATATAAATACATTGTTTTATGTACAATTTTCCTTTGCACAGTTGTGCCACTTCTTTTCTACCTTCAGATGTTTTTTTGTAAGTAAAACACCCCGTAGAATTCAATTAATTTTTTAATATAATATATTTACACTAGCTTAAAACTATGGTGACAACGAAGGAAATATTGATATTGCTTTACTACAAAAATGATGATTATGATTACTAAACTATATTTGATAATTATTCGAGAACTGACTACTAAAACGACTAAAAATTGACTAATGACTGTTACAACCTTTCTATTTATCATCTACTTCCAATCGTGTTTTATATTTTTCCGACATCCGGCAATGATGCCTCCGAGAGCGATGGTCACTGTCAACCGCCGATGCGAATAGCACCGAACATTGCTCATTATTCTTCCTGGACTAAACAAGTATCAATCCTTGTATATACAGAGTCTTAAAAATAACACAGGCAAAATTCCATTTAAATATATTTTAAAGATACAAAGTATTACATTAACACATTGTTATAAGAAATATAAGAAAAATAAAGAAGTATACATTATACACGGGAAACTCTTTTATAAATACATTGTTATTCTTGACCTACCCTAATAATACAAGACATTTTCTTTAGAAATAATAGTAACTTTTCTTCTTTTGAATCATTGTCATCATCTTGATACCACTTTGCTACCTTTTCAATCCTCTCATTCAGGTGGATGTATTTTATTTTTCGCTTTTTTCCGTCTAAATTTAATTCCAACCTCATTGTTTTTTGAAACGTTTTTGTGTTTCATTCCCACCAGCTACTCGTTCTGGTGGGCGGGCAGTCCCTCCGACCTACACTATAGTGCAAAGACGGAAGGTAGGGCGTAAGGCCCTCTTCAGCCTCCTTGTAGGAATCGTGGGAATGGGTGGGTGGTATGGTTAGGGAGAGAAAGATGAGACGGACGAAATGAAGACAGAAGAGAAGTGAAAGATTATCTGTGGAATATTACTGCCCCAGCATTTGCCTAAATGATCCAAGGAAACCACAGAAAACTTGGACCAGAGCAGCCGGACCCTTGTTCGAACCGGTGACCTCCCGAATGCTACGCAAATCTACAGAACTAGACCACACCGCTCGGTGTATTTTTTGATCAGCTCATCAACCTAACCTAACCTAACCAGTTTGTTTTGAACAATAAAGGTTTATACATTATACACGTGAAACGCTTTTTTGACCGCAAAATCGACAGGTAAATTTTACCCTTCCTACATTTTTACATTCAACAAAGATTTGACCGAAAAATCCACTGATGGACTGACCGCAAATAGGACGACACCCTTTTAATAGTATCATCCCATAGGGTGTTACATTCAGGTAAAAACCGTAACATCAAAATATGTGTTCAAGCATTATAAATTCAAACGTTTTAAGAAAAAGATAGTAAAATCGGTTTAGTAGTTTACGAGAAAACTATAACATTAGGCCACTTGCATTAATTTTAATGCCAAGTCTATATAACAATCGTATTATGAAACCTTATAGTAATATTATGATATAACGGTACGCAACCCTCAAGCAGAAATCTTACCCACGCCTATCCTTCAGTTTTCCTTTTGTTACATTTATACGAAGAGCTTCTAAAATTTTACGTTTAAATTCAGCAAATCTGGATAAATTGTGATCGAAATACAATTTGAATGAAGGAACGTTTCGTTATCCATCCGAAAAACATTCTCACGTTGTCCTGTCAACTGTTATTAAAGTGTCGTTTACATTTGTAACCGTTTTATTGTCATCCTTTGTCAGGCAACATTTTACTCATGTTTTAGTGACCCATATTTCTATCGATTTTCATCAGATGCTCGTAGAACGAACGTCTGGCAGCATGTGGCTCGAAGTTAGAAAGATAAATTGAAAAGGAAAGCAATAAAACCGCGTTTTCGTTATACATATTCACCGACATGAAGCGATTCTCATTTAATTACAAACGATAAAAATGAATTAATGAAGTTTGGTCGTCACTATTAAAAACACAATTCGTAGAGGACAATTATACGTCCGTGAAGAAAATACAAAAAATAAATAGGGACTTAAGGGAATTAAATTTTTTTACGTTTTTATTTCACTACCTCTCAAATGAAAGAATTAACTTTTACTAAGTTTTTACGATTTCTGTTTACATCTACTTCGATTTTGGAAATTGGCAGTTAGATAGCACAAGGGGCTTTATTTAATTTTCTTTAATTAAACTCCAAAAGAGAAATTAGGATTTAAAGGAAATACTAAAATTAAGAATAATAAAAGGAATTAAAATCCGAAATATTTCTTTTTAGTTACTATATTTACCTAATCCCTTCCGTATTTCTTGTTGTTGCTCCTTCGATTTTGTGCAATTTTGAACTGATTTACCCCAACGTATTTTCTTTTGAAATAAACACACAGTTGATAACTTCCACAATTTATTAAATAAACTTAACACGTGTTTCGCCAACACTGTGGCTTCTTCAGAAGTACAAAATCTACTTAAAACTACCTAAGAGTAGATGTCTATAAATAGTGTGGTGTATCTTCATGAGAATGAGGGAAAAGATTTAATACTTGTGAGAGATTTATATCTATTTGATCATTAAGTAATATGTTTGTGTTTTTATATTTGTTATTTTTTTTACATTCTAATAGTATAAGTTTTAAACTTTTATTTTCAATGTGTAAAATTTTTAGATCTAAATTAAATATATGGTTTTCTTCTAACACATGTTTGGCATAGTTAGAATCGGTTTTTTTGTTTCTATATGATCTAAAATGTTCGTTCAAACGACTTCTATTTCTATATAAATTTTTGAACAAAAACCGCAATTGAGGACAGCAACTGGTAATCCTCGTCCAAAGCGTAAAAGCTCGTTGAAAGCACAACAATCGGCTGGAAAGGTGCATGATGTAACATTCATCGACTATCTTGAGAAGGGAAATACCATGAACAGTGAATTGTGGTAATTATATAGCGTTATTGGAGCATTTGAAATTGCAAAGAAACGACTGCATATAGCAAAGAAAAACTTTTGTTTCATCAAGACAACGTAAAGTGTCACAAGTTATTTGTCATCAAAACAATGGCAAAACAACATAAATTGAACTTCGAATTGCTCCCAGATTCAAACATCTACCGTATTCTCTAGATTTGGCTCCCAGCGACTACTGGCTCTTCGCCAGCAAAAACTTTCGCTCCAATGAAGACGTCATCGCTTTATCGCTGAAGCTGAGGCCTATTTTGAGGCAAAAGATAAATTGTTCTACAAAAGTGGTATTGAAATGTTAGAGCGGCGCTGGAATAATTGTGTTGCTCTTGATGGAAATTACGTTGATGAATGAAGCCAAATTTGAACAAAAAAACGTGTTTTCTTTACATTTATCTTATGTATTTATCTTGTATTCTATATCTCCTTCCTTTCCTTTCAACTATTTACTGAACTGAAAAATAATAATAATGTAGCAACTATCCAGGAAACTTCCTTCCTTTGAGTATAACTAACTAACACACTTTCTGCTAGAAACTAATTAATTTAATTAACGTTTAAGCATTTTAGCTTTTTGCGGTTTCATCATTAAAAAAGAAATGTCCTCCTGTAACCACTCACGTTGTCCAACAGTCCATCTGTTGCAGTCGTTTGAGTTAAAAACTTTAAATTATACACAGTAATTAGTATATTAGCATGTAGATTAATAAAATATAATTCGGTAGTAAAACTCAAAACTACTAAGGCAGAAATTCGTAGGCAAAAAATAAATATTCATGTGTATCGTAGGGTTAATTAAATCGACACAAATTAACAAAGTGATTTCAAAACCTAACGTTCATGTGATTCTTTGAGGGGCCCAAACATGTATAAATTACAAGGGGATAGGTCTGAGCTATATGGAGGGTATTCCAGCTGAGTCCAGTGCATTTCACCGATTTGGGCCTGCGTTAAAGCTGTGGTATGAGGCCTAGCGTTATCGTGCAAGAGTAACACGTCACGAATGGGGTGCGTCCTCCTTTTTCGGCGATAAGCAAGTTTTACCTGACTGAGAAGTCAGTAGTACAGATAGTTGTAGGCTGCATTGTTCTTCGCTCGTGCAGAAAATCGACCAATAGCGCCCCTCTCCAGTCCCAAGAAACCGAGGCTAAAACATTGCCTGCAGACAGACGTGTTTTCGGCTTCATTGGGTTTGATTCATTTTTGCGCCGCCACTCCATGCTTGCTCGTTTTGATGTTGGAGTGTAATGGGGTACTCACATCGCAGGTTACAATTTTGTGCAAAAACATTTCACCTTCCTCTCTAAATCGAGTGAGAAGCACTTGAGAGATGCGAACTCGAGCAGTTTTTTGATCTTCACTCAGCATCTTTGGAACCCAACAAGCTGAAATTTTTCGGAATCCCAAGTTTTTCGTTATGATTGTGTTGACACTCCTATAGCTGATGCCGAGTTCACCAGATATCTGAAGCACAGTAGCGTGGCGTGGCGGTCCCCTTCTATAAGGTTTCTAACGCGTGTAATGTAAACCAGCGAAATGCTGGTGCGCGGACGACGAGGATGATTTACATTTTCGACACGATTACGCCTATCGTTAAATTCTTTGCACCAAACTTTTACACGTGGCCACGAAAGCGTTTCATTTCCGAATTGTGCTTGCAATCTGCGCAAAATACGCAAAATTTCAGCTAGTTTCAGGTTTTCACGTGTAAGAAGCTTAATAATAATAATAATTCGTTGTGCAACGCTGCTGTGTACCTCTTTCTCACTCATTGTGATAGCTATTAACCAAGCGAACGTAGCAATACGACCCGTCGTTTCCGTGCCACCTAATATCCCCATTTCAAGTTCCTAACGGCCGGATACGCTTTGAACAACAATCCGGCGCGCAATTTAAAAAGGCGCGTTTATATTTGATCCACCCTCGTATAATCCTATATTACCTATATAACTTTTTATGAAAAATAAAGTCCTGATCCTTGCACCGTCGAAATCTTAAATTGTATTAAAAGTCATTATAAAATTATCCACAAAAGTACGTTTGAAGTCGTTTGGTTCTTAAGAAATAATTAGTTTTTATGTGAATAGGTCATCAATAAGAACTATCAGAGTCATATTCTCTACAAAAAGGTTATGACACCATAAAAAAAATGTTTGCATCCGTAAAACTCACCTTCAGTTGCACAAGATATCAGATAGTACAAAATTAAGATTAGCCTTTTTTGTTTCAGTTTTTTGGACTTGATGGCAATAAAAGAAGTCCATCTAGGAGGCCGAGACGCTGAAAAAGACACTGAAGTAGCAGCTGTTAGTCGACGGTATGGTATCTACCATGAACCCGATAATCAATGTGCTCTTACTATACTTTACGGATACGGCCTTAGTGATAGTCGAATTTTATACATTCTATGTCCTCCTTCAATGTGTAGGTAAGAAAAGGTCTTCTTTTATTATGCCGACTGTTAATCTTCTTTTTCTTCTTCTTCCCTTTGTTCCAGAATTTGGTTTATCGGGCTTTCCTGGATCGTAAAAGATTTGGCTAGACAACAAGCACTTTCTGATCGACGATTGTTATGGTTACGAGAACAGTATTTACAACTCTATCACGAAGATGGATATTGTTGTGGACCGCTGGCAGCAGATGCCATCAGGGTAAGTATCGATTCTTCTCTAGCTTTATTGTATCTCTATGTTTCAAATGTTTGCTAATGCGCGAAAGTACATATAAAACTACTATCGCACCTAAATAAATATGAACAAAACAATAAAATCGTTTTATTCACGATTAAGGTTGCATTAAACTTATATACGTCGCAGCCAATTCTTGTAAATGGCTACTTTCAATTTCTCCTAGGATTGTAATCAGCACTATGATTACAAAAACGGCTAATTAAACCTGTAGTCGGGGTTTTACATAAAGTATTTGGTAGTAGGGTAGTTAGGTGCGGATTCAGCAGTCTTCCTGTGTGTGCGATATTAAAAGGGAGATGCAAGATAAAAAAAAATCTAAAACTTGAAACCCAACCGATTTAAATCTCCAAACTCTACAACTTAAGCATTTTAATCACTTACCAAAACTATAAGTACCTCCATTAATCCATAATCTAAACTTATTAAACCACATAACATTATAACATAATAATAAACAAATGAAATTGAAAATAAATGTCTCAAACAGTTTACATTAGAAACTCTACATATGTTTCGGCTTATTAAGCCCTGTTAACGAGTATACAAATGCAATACTGTATACTCGTGAACAAGGCTTAATAAACAGAAACATATGTAGAGTTTATAATATAAACTGTTTGAGACATTTATTTGCAATTTAATTTGTTTATTATTATTTTATAAAATGTTTCATAAAAAAACGAGCTTTTATTCTATTAATATTAACATTATAACGTAAGATTTTTAAACCCCATTACATAGAAGGCAACTAGTTAACGCTTTTAAATGTATAGTTAATAATAAAATAAGAATAATATAATACTTGGTATAGGTTTCACAATTTGTATTTGGATCTTGACGACGATACCGTTTCGGTTACTACTCCATTATCAAAAGAGTATTAAAAACTAAATTTGCAAGGCTGTTATAAAATGCTGAAGAACTAATTAATCTTAATGCTCTAGAGGGTGGATTTTAGGAGAGGGGATAAGTAATAATCAATTTCTTCGTTTGTTAAATTGAGGTTTATCTTTACAACTTTTGTTATCTCTAAACTTTCGAGTAGGTGTAATAATTTCTCTTACTCTGATTGTAACAATAAATTTTTAGCTTTAACTATAATTCAGTGAATTTGAACGGTTCTCAATCATAACAATAACGTACCTTCCATTTTCGGCAACAACGGAACAACTAATTGGTTTTCATGTATAAACTCCATAATATACGATATTTAATAAACCATAGCAGACGTAACATATATATCCGCTCTAACATACGTATAATTCATTTATGTCAAATATATACCCAAGCTTTTGCTAAATACCAAAAAATACTTGAGGACATCAAATATGAATGAAATAATAAAATTAGGTACTTTTAATTAGAGAAAACGAAACTAAAGATTTTCATACACTTTATTTACTATTATAACATATGTTTCGCCAAACTTTGGCTTCCTCAGAGGTGAGTACTTACTACTAAATAAACATTGCAACCTGGGTAATTAAATATGTACACAATAAGGGTGGTGGTAATGTTTACAATAAATTCAAATGTGGGGAGTTGTTGCTCAATGAATTTGAAATTATTCATTTAGAAAATAAGAGCTATAAGTTAACATTATTGGAGAACCTAGAAATTGATAAATATAAAAAATTAGGAACCCTGCTCAACGATCAGACCGAAGGTAACAACTCTCCACATTTGAATTTATTGTAAATATTACCACCACCCTTATTGTGTGCATATTTAATCACTCAGGTTGTAATGTTTATTTAGTAGTAAGTACTCACGTCTGAAGAAGCCAAAGTTTGGCGAAACATATGTTACGAATAGTAAATAAAGTGTTTGAAAATCTTTAGTTTTGTTTTTTCTAATTAAGATGTATTTTCATCAAATAAAGGTCGAAACTATCAAATCTTAAGTGCTTTTACTGCGATTGTTGGTAAAAATTAGAGTTAGTGAGAAGCACCAGAAATATTCTAGAGGTATAGGTACACCATCGAGCTTTAATTGAAAATAGCAAATAATCGAATTTAAAATTTTCTTTGTTAAAACGAGTAAGTAAGTTTATAATTATTTTGCCTATCTTCCTCTATGCAAAATGACTTGTCTTTTAACAATGAAAAGAAATCTCATTTTTAGAGCACTTTTAGGGGATTGGCCGGGTGTCTACTAGAAGAAAAAGTCTAACAACATTTCCTGATACTAGTTATGGACTACTACCCTGGTTCCGAAACTTAAGACTCACATGTTTCAACACTAGCAATGATGCTGTGAGTAAACTTAGAATTGCATGATGGTCTATTAAGCTGAAACTCTTCTAAAAGACGCTTATCGCTTTTAATCACAAAAATCATTGACGGGGATCTGATATTCGGACTTCAGGATCGGTTCACCTCCTTCAGTGAGTCAATGGATGCAGCCATTTATCCGACGGTCCACCAGCTATTGTGGTTCCCTGAGACTGTCAACCACTGAAGCTGGCGAAACGTCGCGTGATATAAACGGCTACATCCGCGCCCGAATATCGAACCTTAGCTTTTTACAAATATTCTTACTAGAACACCCTATATATAATATTCACATACATACATTGACAAAAAGCACTTATCACAGTTCACAACTAATAAAAAACTCCATCGTCATATTCATAGGTCCGAATCAACACAAAGGAACCTTAATTTCTTTCTATTTATTTATTTATCTTATAATACACGAAATTAATGAATAATACCTAGTCCGAGAATCACACCAAAAAAATACCGGACACTTTATGTTTTAATGGTGCAGAAAAAAGAATAATAATGTGGAGTAGGACACCTGGTGTATTTTATTTGTTTACCGCCTTGGCCTTTTCCAGTATCTTACAATAATACTAAGTATTGATTGCCTTATTTTCGTGGATAAGGTAAACAATTTCGTCTGCACTGACATAGTTGTAAGGATTTGTTTTCCATTTATTAGATTTATTCAAACTGAGAGATTTGAATATTTGAGAGTAGGAGTTTAGGATGATATCTTTATCTAAAATAATTTCAGCTATCTGCCAATTCCGGTTATACCAGAAGTTCATGTCAACTTTGTTATTTTAAATGGAATGATATATTTTTTTCGACGAATTCGTATGAACCATAAACTTTTAGGGTGACTTTATCATTAACTTGTATGGGTTCGATGAATAGTTTCTGAGACAATTTAATTCATAGAAAAAATTATCGCTACCGCAACCCAAACTATAAAAAATCATAACTTCTATAAACAAATGACTTGAAATCTTTTTTAGTCATATTCAAGTTACCGCTAAGTTCATGCGAACATTTAGCTTCAGAATATATACAGAGCGTTTAGAACAAAACCAAAAAAAGTTTTAAAACTTCAAACACGAATAACTTCATCTTTTCAAATGGCCCCTACTATAGTTTGGTTTGTCATTCAATCCCTTTTTTGTCCTATTTTGGACGTTTTATTTTTTACAATATCCAAAATTATTCAAAAATATTCAATTAAAACAATGCGAAACATTTGAATGTATCGAAAGAAGGTAAAAAAGGAATCAAATAACAAAATAAAATATAGTAGGTGCCATTTAAAAGAATGAAGCTATTCCTGTTTGAAGTTCTTAAGTTTTGTTTTTCTTTCTGAACACCATGTATAAATTATGAAGGTAAATTTTTGCATGACCTTAGCATTAACACCTAACCATAACTAGTAAAGAATTCAACACTTTAAGTCATTTTTCATTGAAGTTATCATTTTTATAGTTTGGGTTACAATACCGGTCTTTTTTATACGTAAATTAAATTATCAGAAACTATTCATCGTAAGTATAATATATTAGTTGGATATCAAAGTCATCGTAAAGTTTTCTGCTTCATAATGATCGTTGTAAAAAATTCTGATATAACCGAAACCTTGGTAACCCCCTGCTTCCATATTTTCAATTCCCTAGCACGCTTAGTTTTGCTAAAACGTCTAGTATAAAACTCAGTTTGAATAAACTTATATAGGAATAAATTTATGTAAGTATATAAAATCAACACTGAATACCCAGAAGAGATAAGAATATTTATGGTAAGTGTAAAATTACTGAACGAATAATTAATTTTCCCCTACCCATATCAAATAGATTACATATTATATTTTTAGCTCTGCGATAGAAAATTAATCAAAGAGGCAAGAAAAGCTATCGTGGTTGTGATGAGGTGTCTGCCCAAAATATTGATAGCGAATTAAGTTTAGTGGGCGTAAATAAATTTTTATAAGAAATAATAATACCCTTGTGATAATACGTAATTGGGTCACAAAGCGCAAGCTGCTCGGTCGCAGGAATGTATAATTAAATATCCCTGTTTGAGGCTCACCAGAGAATTCGAGCGATTTAAAATTCGTAGAATGGAAAAAGATAAAAGTTCTCAAACACCCAAATGCAAACATGCTCAATGTGACATCCGTTTGCAAAATGACATTTCAATTCAATAAAATTATGCCTGGATATTGTTTATTAAATGTATGTCAAACACCATAACTAATATTTGAAATTGGGATTCATATCACAAAATATATATATTTCTACTAATAATAAAAATTATGTAAAAAACAATTGAAACATTTTGACATATAAAAAAAACTTTTTAGTACTTTATTAATTATTCCGTAAATACATATTTGCAGAATATATTTAATATTAATTATTAAAGTTTATTGTTGCAAATTAGGCACATTGTGTTGTTATCTAAACTGCTGCATTTGATATTATTCATGTCCTAGCTGGTAATTGATACTGCACTCACTTTTGGATATTCTTGCTTTCTACCGTTAATATCGTTATTACCTTTGTCATGATATTTCTCCACGTTTATCTATTCCAGCGCTTTTACTACTACTCCATTATTAGGTTGATGCCCCCAAGGCGGAATTCTACCGCCAGGTACCCCTATTGTTCCACTATTTTCGCTGCTACTGTTGCCATTACCGCCCAAGCCAGGTCCGCCGATTGTGCTGTTGTTACCATCAGTTCCATTGTTTGGTTGATGCCCCCAAGGGGGAAGGTTACCGCCAGGTCCCCCTATTGTTCCATTATTTTCACTGCTACTGTTACCATTACCGCCCAAACCTGGACCGCCGATTGTGCTGTTGTTACCACCAGTTCCATTGTTTGGTTGATGCCCCCAAGAGGGAAGGTTACAGCCAGGTCCCCCTATTGTTCCATTATTTTCGCTGCTACTGTTGCCATTACCGCCCAAACCTGGACCGCCGATTGTGCTGTTGTTACCACCAGTTCCATTGTTTGGTTGATGCCCCCAAGAGGGAAGGTTACAGCCAGGTTCCCCTATTGTTCCATTATTTTCGCTGCTACTGTTGCCATTACCGCCCAAGCCTGGACCGCCGATTGTGCTGTTGTTACCACCAGTTCCATTGTTTGGTTGATGCCCCCAAGAGGGAAGGTTACCGCCAGGTCCCCCTATTGTTCCATTATTTTCGCTGCTACTGTTGCCATTACCGCCCAAGTCAGGTCCGCCGATTGTGCTGTTGTTACCATCAGTTCCATTGTTTGGTTGATGCCCCCAAGGGGGAAGGTTACCGCCAGGTCCCCCTATTGTTCCATTATTTTCACTGCTACTGTTACCATTACCGCCCAAACATGGACCGCCGATTGTGCTGTTGTTACCACCAGTTCCATTGTTTGGTTGATGCCCCCAAGAGGGAAGGTTACCGCCAGGTCCCCCTATTGTTCCATTATTTTCGCTGCTACTGTTGCCATTACCGCCCAAACCTGGACCGCCGATTGTGCTGTTGTTACCACCAGTTCCATTGTTTGGTTGATGCCCCCAAGAGGGAAGGTTACCGCCAGGTCCCCCTATTGTTCCATTATTTTCGCTGCTACTGTTGCCATTACCGCCCAAACCTGGACCGCCGATTGTGTTGTTGTTACTACCAGTTCCATTGTTTGGTTGATGCCCCCAAGGGGGAAGGTTACCGCCAGGTCCCCCTATTGTTCCATTATTTTCGCTGCTACTGTTGCCATTACCGCCCAAGCCAGGTCCGCCGATTGTGCTGTTGTTACCATCAGTTCCATTGTTTGGTTGATGCCCCCAAGGGGGAAGGTTACCGCCAGGTCCCCCTATTGTTCCATTATTCTCACTGCTACTGTTGCCATTACCGCCCAAGCCTGGACCACCGATTGTGCTGTTGTTACCACCAGTTCCATTGTTTGGTTGATGCCCCCAAGGGGGAAGGTTACCGCCAGGTCCCCCTATTGTTCCATTATTTTCGCTGCTACTGTTGCCATTACCGCCCAAGTCAGGTCCGCCGATTGTGCTGTTGTTACCATCAGTTCCATTGTTTGGTTGATGGTCCCAAGGCGGATGGATACCGCCAGGTCGCCCTATTGTTCCATTATTCTCACTGCTACTGTTGCCATTACCGCCCAAGCCTGGACCACCGATTGTGCTGTTGTTACCACCAGTTCCATTGTTTGGTTGATGCCCCCAAGGGGGAAGGTTACCGCCAGGTCCCCCTATTGTTCCATTATTCTCACTGCTACTGTTGCCATTACCACCCAAGCCTGGACCGCCGATTGTGCTGTTGTTACCACCAGTTCCATTGTTTGGTTGATGCCCCCAAGGGGGAAGGTTACCGCCAGGTCCCCCTATTGTTCCATTATTTTCACTACTGCCGTTGCCATTACCGCCCAAGCCTGGTCCGCCGATTGTACTGTTATTACCACCAATTGCATTGTTTGGTTGATGCCCCCATGATCGAAGACTACCGCGAGGTACTCCTATTATTCCATTGTTTTCGTGTCTGCTATTGCTACTACGACTCCGTTGCTGTTTAGTCTTCTGCCTTTCTATCGATTTATAATCTGTAATTTATTTTGCCATGTTATATGTGGGGCCTTGATTGTTAAAGTTGTTTAAATGTTATCTATCACAGAAATACCTACAAGGTATAGTTTTGTGAATAAGAAATTAGCATTAATTTCAAATTTTATGAGAACAGTATTTGGAAAAATAAAACTTACAAGTTGGAGCTGCTCCCTGTAGCAGTAAGAATAGGACAGCTACAAATATTACTGCAATTCCTACAAGAAAAGCATAATGTAAAGCAGGTGTTTGATGAAAGGAAAAACTAATTTAAAACAGTACTTACTTTCATTCATGTCGCCAATGATATACTAGTTGGCTCTGTACGGGTTTAAATATAAATCAAAATCATGTGTATCTTCTTATCATTCCCTTGATAAAATATCAACGTTAGTCACATAAGTGTTTCCTAGACTTCCAATAGTGTCAGCCCTCAAACATTTTGAATGATTGGCTTTTTAGCTTATTAATCATACATATATTTATTATCTGGTGTAAAAGTGGGTAAATATGATTCTCTATTAAACCTTTTTATAACTATCGATATGTGCAAAACAATTTTATTTTATTCTGTAATCTCTATTGTGTACTTGATGAATAATATGGTCATGTCTCATGCGTAATTGTATTGGAAATGTGCAATTGAATGTTTTCATAGAACAAGTGTAGCGAAAATTTTGAAAATTTGTCGATATGTCACCTCATATTACATTAACAAATAGTGGTTGATCTTATTATGCTGCTAAAATGATTGTAATAATTCGAAAGTGATTTTCCAATTGCCATGACGGACTGTAGGAATTATTTTTGCATAACGTATTGATTATACAAAACCGTCTTTTGAATTATTACAAAATATTTCTTCGTTCTTTCGAAAAGTGAATATCTATGTTCAAAAATGTATTTCTTTTCTTTTTTCCTTACTCGTGGGTTTTACTCTCCCTAATGATAGGCACATTTTCACGTTCGAATGCGTAATGAGAAACACCTTTGTTACCCTGCTCTAACTAATCTTTATTTTGATGACGTGGGCATTTCTAAAGGTTATTCATTCCCGGAAACCTGTCTTTTTCAACAGCTAAATGGGGATGTAAAAAAAGAAAGCATTGCCTTGTAAGCCATTCCATTTAGAAAACTGGTGTAGGGGGTGAAAACAAGAAAACACCCCACACACAAAAAGACAGTCAGAAGAATGTCCTCGTGTCTCAAATAAATCAATTATTTATACACACACCAAATATATATTTTCTAAACATTAAAAATATCTTTATACTTTAAAGCCCAACTGTATCTTTGTATTTTTAAACCAATCCGATCTTTCCGAATATTCGTTTTGATTTTAGTGCTTGTAACCGTTTATATAACCCAAACTGTCTAAAAGTCTAAAAAAATAAACAACTGGGAACAATATAAGTTAATTATAAAAAGTCACTTGGTATTGTTTCACTATTTTTATTAAAAAAACTCTAACATGTTTCGGCTATGAAGCCATTATCAAAGAGTTAAATACAGATATTAACTAAATATAATAAGGATGAAATTCTTTTAAATACGTATACCACTTACTAGGTGATAGGTAGGAGGCAATTTTATTTATTTTGTGTTATACCTGCGACTGATTTTAATAAGTGGGAAACTCCAAAATCTATTTGGTCGTTCAATTACATTTTATTATTATTGTGTGCTCTGGTAATTTCTAATATTTCTAGCAGATCAAGTGTTTTACTTTAATTTTGAATGTGTAATAATTTAAAATTATCAGTATCCAATGTATGTTTATTTTTTACAAAATGGTTTACAAGGGTGGTATCTTTTGAATAATGAATTATTGATTTTTGATGTTCAATTAAACGTTTTTTAATTGAACGACCTGTTTGACCCAAATATATGGCATTACAGTCATTGCACTTGATTTCATATACCCCGCTTTTTTCTATGTCTTCTTGTCTTTCTTTGTTATTTACCAATAGAGAGCCCAAATTCTTTTTATTAACTACTATTGGAATAATATCATATTTTTGTAATCTATTTGTAATTTTTGAACTTATTTGTGGTAAGTAATTAATAAAACAAAATTTCTTGTCATTTTTTATGGGTATATTGGGATAAAAATTACCAATTAATAGCTTTTTTCGTTTCTTGTTTATCATTTTATCAATCAGAGAAATAGTGTAACTATTGTTATTTGTTTCAAAGTGTTGACTTCTTTAATGCCATATATTTGGGTCAAACTGGTCGTTCAATTAAAAAACGTTTAACCGAACATCAAAAATCAATAATTCATTATTCAAAAGATACCACCCTTGTAAACCATTTTGTAAAAAATAAACATACATTGGATACTGATAATTTTAAATTATTACACATTCAAAATTAAAGTAAAAGACTTGATCTGCTAGAAATATTAGAAATTACCAGAGTACACAATAATAATAAAATGTTATTGAACGACCAAATAGATTTTGGGGTTTCCCCCTTATTAAAATCAGTCGCAGCTATAACACAAAATAAATAATATTGCCTCCTACCTATCACCTAGTAAGTGGTATACGTATTTAAAAGAATTTCATCCTTATTATATTTAGTTTTTATCTGTATTTAGCTCTTTGATAATGGCTTCATAGCCGAAACATGTTAGAGTTTTTTAAATAAAAATAGTGAAACAATATCAAGTGTCTTTTTATAATTAACTTATATTATTACAAAATGTTTCACCAAAAAATTAGCCTAAATACAATCATGGTTATCAACTTGGAACATTTCAACACATTTATTGTAATTCTCGACAATATTGTTTCGACTTTATACGATTATTCTCAAGATTTGCTCAGTTGCTGTAAAACTCTGGTCAGTCAACATCTTCTATCGATACGTGCGTCAACAACGTCAATCGCCAACCCCCAAGGGAAGCACCTAAATATAAAAGGCGAGAACTTTGCTGGATATTTCCAACGAACTCAACGCCGCGAAGTTATTTACTTACGGCAGCCTACCTTAACCACAACTTATTTTGTACTGATCGTTCAATATTTTCATACTGGCTATTCGCTGTTTGACCAGTTTTAATTGATTCCTAATGTTGAGTAGATATTCAAATTTGGTTCTGGTGTAGGGCAGTGCAAATACTATCCTCTCTACTATGACAAGGCGGGAAAATCATGACCTAAGTATTCTACTATATCACGATTCCTCCTTTTATTTTAAATTAGCTAATGCATAAGTTTAAAAGTTACTTCTACATATTCATCCCATTCACTTCAACTCCGACAAACAAACTTTCTCTTAATTGATACGAGTTTACAAGTTCCCGTTATTCATGAAATAACCAATGGTGTTCACAACTTCCTTCTCTCCTAGTACATACAAATATGAATGCGGACTTGGTTTAGTCGATTTGCAATTCTAACTTTGTGTGATTTGAAAATAATAATTTAAAAAATATGTAATGTCTTAGCAAAATTTGGCTCACGCACATACATCCACATAATCCTTTTACTTTTTTCCACATGTTTATCAACTACTCGTACTCTTTCCTGTTTTTAAGATGAAATTAGGTTATTTGTTTATAGAAACCTTAAAAAAGAATAACGTATTTTATTATGTAATTGATTACTGTAGAGTGTAGACATTACCGATCCCAATTAATGTAATAAAACAGGGATAAAGAAGAAGGAGACGTTAACGTCATGGTTAAAATCGCATTATCAATAACAAATAAGGAACGAAACAAATTACGAAAGGGAGATTACCTCGGTGAAATATCTTTGAAATTAGACCATAATCTATATAAATAAAACAGTTTTTCTGGATGTTTTGCCGTAGTCCACGGAATTTTTCTATTTCGAGCGTTTCACCTTACCTTGCTAATGGCCTCTTCAGTAGCGCATTTTTTTGTTTTCGTGGAAAAGGGGAAGGTTTCGAATGAGACCCAACCGTCCGTACGACTAGGTAGTGTTGGAATCCCTCCCAGGAAAACCTACTGGTTAAAACCCCACTACCATAGGCCGTTGTATGACAGTTTGATTAGGGCTTGTTAAGACAAATGGTTAGGATTGAATCATAACTGATAAGTCATTAATGAGAGCAAAAAGGTATTCTCAAAAATGTGCAAAAGTGTAGTTATTTCAGAAACTACTGGACCTAAATGAATAAACTTCCTTTAAAAAGGTATATTAAATTATTTTATATGCCTAAAGAAATTTCTAATGATTTAAATAGCCGTTGTAGTGGCCTTAATATTCGTAATAAATGCCCAGGAGAAGAACTAGGCTGATGGCCGCCGCACCTCTGCTAGCGCGAGCAAATTACCATGATCGAAAAGAGATCACTAATCTACTGTACCTGCATGCTCTTTGTACGTGTACGTTAGTTGTTCGTATCTACGGTACCGTCATATGTGTATATTACATATATTTCTTACTCTTGGAAATTTCGCGAATACTTGTTAGTAGTATACATACTCTTAACAAAAAAATATTCTTATTGGTCAACACTTTCTCTCGTACATATTCCAACTGACATTTAAGCATTGCATCTAATTCATACATTTTCGAATCCCTTATGCTTAATTATGAATTTGAAAGTGAACGGAATCCTCGGTATGAAGGCAAATTTTCCCGTAACTATTTCTCTTTCACATTGAAGTCTTAAGCTGCCAGTATCTCCAATTCCCCTTTTCCTGACTTCTTTTTTATTTTGTAAATACATTTCTGTTTCATCCTATTCTGATATAACATCTTTTTATTCTTTAGCATTTTTATTTATACTTATACATGTACTTAATATATTTTCAATCGATATCATATACAGGGTCATTGAAACTGAGTTGTACATTAGACGTTTTAGGGAAAGTAAGCATGTTAGAGATTTAAAAATTTGGGAGTATGGTTTCTCAAGGATGTTCTATTTAACTAAAATAATTTCAAATGTATAACACTTCGGGTTATACCGGAAGATGATGTCAACTTTCTTATTTTAAATGGAATGGTATATTTTTACGATAAATTCGTATGAAATGTAAAATATTAAGGTGACTTTGATAACCAATTTGTATGCCTATATGCCTACGATGAATAGTTTCTGAGATAATTTAATTTATTGGTAAAAAGATTGCACCGTAACCCAAACTATAAAAAATCATAACTTCCATAAAAACTGACTTAAAATGTTGAAATTTTTACTAGTTATATCCAAGTCATAAGGCTAACGTCATGCCAAAACTAAACTAAAAAAGGAATCGAATGACAAAATAAAATATGCTAGGTGCTATTTGAAAAAATGAAGTTATTCGTGTTTAAAGCTTTTAAACATTCATTTTTTTTCTGAACGCCCTGTACAACTGATAATGCTTAGTTTTGGCACGACGTTAGCCTTATGGCTTTGCTATAACTAGTAAAAATTTTAACATTCTGAGTCAGTTTTTATGGAAGTTATGATTTTTTATAGTTTGGGTTGCGGTGTAATCTTTTTTCCAATAAATTAAATTATCTCAGAAACTATTCATCGCAGGAATACAAGTTGATTATCAAATTCACCTTAAAATTTTATGTTTCATATGAATTCATCGTAAAAATCTACCATTCCATTTAAAATAAGAAAATTGACATCAACTTCCGGTATAACCGGAAGTGCCCGACAGTTGAAATTATTTTAGTTAAATAGATCATCCTTGATAACCCCTACTCCCAAATTTTTAAATCTGTAACATAGTTAGTTTCCCTTTAACGTCTAAAGTACCACTCAGTTTGAATGACCCTGTATAAATTGCTACAAATTCGTGTATTTTGTTAAAAAGGAAAGCACTTTGATCTTGAAAGAGGGTCGACATACGTTCTCTTGAATAAAGGATATTCGTCTTTTTAGTTACTGGGTACTTGGATATATTTTCATTCATAATTTCAATGGTAGTATAAAACAAGTCGGAGAAGACTCTATTGAAAGTAGATGAAATCTAGGTCAATTATATAAAGCTGATATCATATTCTGTCGCATCTTTCACAATTTTATGTATCTCATACAGAATATAAACTGGATCTATACCTACGATTTAGCAATGTCTATAAAGATCTTGAAATTTAAAGCGTTTTTTGCTGTAACCAAATAAAATTCAACTTAATTTATATTCAACCAATTATATTAAATCAATTCTCTTACAATTGTGTCAACTAGACACTCACTATCAAATACCAATGCAAGAATCTTTATATTAACACGTAAACGTCAAAACTTATGATGTACTTTTTCGGTATTTATTAGAAGAACGGGAAATAGATTTATATCAATAGAGAAGTACTTTGTCGTAGATTCTCACAATATATAAATAATTCGACTATCTTGCCGTTAAAGCATGTAGAAAATAAAAATAAAACTTTGCACCAGCCGAGAACCGATCCTGGGCTACATACCTGACACAATCATCGGTTTCTGCCCAAATCTGACCAGGGCAAACTCGAAAACGATATTCGTGATCATTTTAAAGAGTCAAACAAAAAATTGGACATATAATCTACTAACCATAAAGTATCACAGATCCCACATTCCGGACGCGTCCTACACAGTAGGCACAGCTTACGGAAAGCCATATCCCACGACCGGTTTCAACCTATCGGGTGTCATCAGGTGGGCGCTGGCAGAAAGGCCTTTACAGGCTATATGATAAATAAAAATATAAATATGAAATCAACAGAAACAACTACTTCGAGGGTTAATACCCCTACGGGCATTGAGTTACAGTGTTGATTCCGATGGATTCATAAACGAATATATAACATATTAAAAAAAAGAAGGCATTAAAATCCCCACTCGTCTAACGATAAAGGATCAGAAAAACTTAACATTTTAGAGTCGTTAGAAATAAATAAATAAAAAAAACAAAAATTCATAATTATTGTTAAATGACCAATTAGAACTCAATTACCCACTTTTAAATCTATTTACCTATCCTACCTACCCCCATCGTAATTGAATATATATATATATATATATAACGTAATTTTGTATATTTGTCAGTCTAACACTCCACTTGAAAAAGGTACTGTGTACCGAAGTAATTGTCATGGAAATAAAGATAATTTGTGAAAATCCTCAACATTCTGTGTTTTATTTATACAAAGTAAATTTAAAATGTTCCTCTCAATTCTTTATCAAAGGCTACGACGTATTTCCTTTAATTTTATTAGCCAGACATTTGGTCTTTAAAAGCATTAAAATTTAAACAGTCAAAGGACCCAAAAGAGACGTTAATTTCTGTTTTCAGCACCGAAGTATAATCCCTTGTTGTTACTCTTTCAATTTTTAATTCTTAATTATTAAAGAATTAGTCACCTAGTTGAAAAATATGCATTTTAGAATTCTGCCAAGAATTTTAGAACACCACATAGCGTATGTCTGTTTTATAAGAAATATATTTGGAAATACTTGTTCTCAAATTCTATTGTGGCTAATAGCCCATAGAGTTTAAATTTATCGTTGCATCGCAATTAAGTACTATCTGTATCATTTCGCATGAGTTAATACGTCATAACAAAATTAGACTACATTCTTCAATAAATACCGAATAAATAGACAAACTTAAATTGAAATGATTGATTAAGAAGTTCGTCTCAGAAAATGTTTTTTTCAATTTTATGTTTCGAGTTTGATGCCCATGCTTCAGGATTGATTCTCATTCTGTGCTGCGACGTTTCGTCAGATGCTGTGATTGTCATTCTCAGAAAACGCTAAAGGCATAAAATAAAAGACTGAACTTTCCCCTTTTCGTTAACTTACTTGTTTTTCGACAGTTTTCTTACTTCTATCTATACAATAATCCTACATGATAATGCACACAACCTTTACCTCATTTTATTTCATAATATCCTTACGGATTAATTAAATAAAGAAAGACTCACCGTAATTACCACTAACTAAATTTAATATGAGCGAACACGTGTTTCGCCCACTTCACACGCGGGCATTATCAACACGAGACTGAAATCTGAATGTCCATGTGTGAAGTGGGCGAAACACGTGTCCGCTCATATTAAAATTAGTTAGTGGTAATTACGGTGAGTCTTTCTTTACTTAATTATTGTCTTACCACAGTCTCCTATTTTGTACTTTCTTACGGATTAAGACAAAAATAATTTAATTATAAAAGTATCCTTATTATGAATAGTAGAGGTTTTTACTTGTTAAAACTCCATATTTAAGTATAAATAATAAAACGCACTGTTTTTTAGTTTAAAAATTTATATTTATATTTCCACGGCTATAGTTTCACCACACTGTGACTTCATCAGGTGGATGAAGAAATGAACAGCATGATGAAACTATAAATATAAATTTTGAAACTCAAAAACAGTGCGTTTTATTATTTATACACAAAAATATTCTTCTAAGTATTCTACGATCACATCTAACAACAAAAACATTCATTTTTACTACAAGTATAATTAAACAAACTGAAGTTCTGCGAATATCAAAAGGTATTCTCTCTTGTTTCAGGTGTTTGGTGGCCGCGACTGGTCCTTGGCGGGTATGACACATTCTGGACAATTCGTAGAATCTCCTGGTGTCTTAAGGCGGGAACTTTCCATGAAAATAAAAAAGAAGCATATGATGTCTCATCACACTTTCAAAGTAATTTAATTACTGATTCGATCAATATAAATGTTTTATTTTTTGGCTTCACAGGATCGCAGTTTTCGTGGTCAATTCGTTGAACCATCGACTATGTGCCTGGAAAGTAGCTACTGGAGAAATCCGTCGCAACATCGCCAATCCACCCCATCACCTTTCACAGATCATCCCACCGACGTTACCCGACATTATAGTCTAGGTCAATTAGCTTCACATGCTCAAGCAGCAACGAGATTCGACAGGTTTGCAAAGTAAAATTATCCAATATTTATATACCAATTAATTCGAACTAAAGAATCATCTCCAAATTTGAAGTATTTTTGATAAATAAATAAATAAATAAATAAATAAATAAAAACAGACGATCTGTTGAATATATTCAAAAATAGAAGGCATTAAAGTCCCACTCGTCTAACTATAAAGGATCACAGATCCCACATTTCGAACGCGTCCTATACTGTAGGCACAGCGTACCGAAAGCCATATCCCACGACCGGTTTCGAACCTATCGGATGTCTTCAGGTGGGCGCTGGCAGAAAGGCCTTTACAAGCTACATGATAAATAAAACTACGATCCTTTATAGTGGGGATTTTAATGCCTTCTCTTTTTGAATATGTTATATCTTCGTCTAAGAATCAATCGGAATCAACAGTGTAATTCAATGCCGTTGGAGTAGTTGTTTCTGTTGATTCCATATTTAAATTTTGATCTATTGAACGCCATCTGTAGATATTTGCTATATATTAGTAGGATTCAGTAAAGTTGAACATGGTCCTTTTCAAATAAGGATATCGACTTGTTAAACTGAACCCACGGCGTAGCTAACTACGTGATCCAACATAAATAAAAATATGCTCCTGGTTACTGTTCTGCCGAGACTGCCAGACGTGTATCGCGATTTCGAACTCATTGGTTTTCATTAGCACGCCTTAGGCAGTTCTAACAGCAGAACGCTAACTAAGAGCATATTATAACTTTTGTTATATTTGATAAATGTTTGAAAACTTATGCAGAAAGCAAACACCGTAATAGAATAAATTTTAAACTTTCTAGGGTGCACTTAGTATAAAACATTTTTGACTTCAAAAGAGAAAATAAATAAAAGAATGGAAAAAAGTTTCACCAATTGTTTATTATACTCGACAATATCGTTTCGATCTACGTGATCATTATCAAGAGTATTACTAATAATAAGCAATTAGTAATAATTGGTGAAACTTTTTTCCATTCTTTTATTTATTTTCTCTTTTGAACCCTAATGGAACATATTTTATGAAGTTATAATGTTAAACATATTCAAACTAATACTTTTAACGAAGTAATAAAAAAGTTATATAAATATTGATACTGAATTAAAATGGATATAACGCGTAATTTTTGTTATTGTAATAACATATATTATGATTGATCTGAACAGATATTAATTTGAAACTTATTATACCTACTTCAATTCTGTATACCGGAATTACTTCGTTATTTTGAATGGAATAACCCAATTTTCTTTATTCTTTATTAAAAATTAACCACGTGATTATGTACATTTTAGATTATTGTTAAAACCTGCAATTATCCTGATATAACAAGGTATTTTTTTTTTAATTAAACTTTGAAAACAGAATTTCTGATGCAAATAATTAACATTTGAATTCAAAGCTGGGTTTCCCCTAACAGGATGATTATAATTAATATCAATTCTAAATAATTCCCAAGTTAGCTAGATTTGTTTCCAAAGTAGCACACGATTTATATTTAATGACATTTCACGTTCTAAGCAAAATTCCTTTCAGGAATTTAGAAAATAATTTTTGCCTACATGATAAATTTCCGTTAATAGGGTTCTAATAAATGGCTAAGTTTCATTCAAACCATAAAAATGTTTTCCATCTTTGCATTTTAAAGTAGACTGTGAAAAAATGACAATCGCTGAAATTGGTATTATTAATCGTTATTTATTATTACTGAGTAAGTTCGATTCGGCCGTATCAAAATTTAATCTGTATTTATCCAGTTAGAATAAGAAAAATAAGGATTCTTCTTTTCGACACTCGTACTGTCATATTAGTTTCTTTACCTACTGTGCCCACTTGTCTACCGTACTCACGAGCTGAAGCTGACAGAATAATAAAAATGTAATTTGTGTGGGTTTACGTGTAGGTGTATTAATATATCATTTATTTAGGGAACGTCATGGGTCTACAGAACATCTCTGGCATGGCCGTCATCCCCGGGTGGGATCCATTCTTTACGATACCCAGCTAGATTTCATTGACTTTGTCATGCTATTTCGTTCATTTAGGTAAAAGAAAAACGTGAAAGAAAATAAACGAAATAATTAAATGTACTTTATTGCAGTTTATTAATTCGTAAAGATCTTCGCGATCTTTTCGATCAATTAGCAATATCTTATCAAAGTATGGCTGTGAGCAATCTTAAAGTTAACGGTATAAAGCACGTCGAAAAGACCCTTAAGAAGCCGCCGAAATTGGGTTTAATTACAAGGAACAGTCCTGCTGAGAGGGAAGGTATTGTGGTCAATTCCCAGAAAAAAATATACGATGCCATTGCCGCGGCTAGTATTTTCACGAATTGTGCCGGCATCGACAGCAGCAATTCTCAAGTAATTACACTATCAACGTTCATGAAATTTTTGGAAACAAGACAAATGGAGAATAAGACTGAGGATGAGGTGAAGAATATAATTCAGGTAAATTTTCAAAAAATTAAAAACAAAAGCAACACAAATTATTGCCAACAATCATCATGTTCAGCTCAATCAATTACCGTCTTCATTTAACACACTGTAATGGAAAAAGACAATAAAACAACTCTCTATTGGTCGGTCGAAATATTTATTCCCAATTTCGCCTTCTTAAAATGACTCGACCATACCAAATCGCTAGATAACGGACTTCTTTAACAGATATAAGGTCCGTACTTAGGTCGACGATCACAATACGTAGTTAAATTGTCCTCATTTTTATTAAAAGCAAATGTACTTTTATTCACGGCTAGGACCAATTAATTTACATAAAAGAGACCGTTTATTAACCTAAAAATATACAGTTCCTACCCCATTTTAAATTCCTTAGGAGCAAGCGTCACACGTATTCATATCGATCGATAGTATCGATGTCGACAATCAGTGAGACCAATTCGGAATGAACACATTTAAATTACAATCTTCAGTCAATCTCCCTTTGCTCTTGAATATGTACACACGTTTTTAGTCGTCCTGTAGGTTTACATTAATGAATAAATCTTTTTAAACTAGCAACACTTTTAAACAAAAAATACCATGGGATTTTTAAGTGTATGTCATACAGTGCATCCATTTGATGGTAAAACAAATTGTTTTAGACGCACCATCAATGTACCATCCTTTCGTACACACTTTAAATATGACCCAATGATCTCTTTGGACATCGAACGTCCGTTTCAGGAATTTAATAACTAGTAAACTTAATATGAATAGTGTTGAATATTATATATTATTCACTAGTATAATAAAATATGTTGATTTTCACTTTTTGTATGTGTTTGCACCTCGGTGTTCACAAATAGTAACTTAGTGCGCTAAGTACGCTCCCGATAATGACGTCATCTGCGAATAAGAGATTTTCTCTTTACTAATCACTCTACAAGTTTGCGTGTTTGTCAGAGCATCTTTCAAAAGCTAGTAATATAAATTGAGTGGAAATGTAACTCAAATGAAGTAGAAGATTGAGTTTCTGATGTAAATTATCTTTTCTTTTCCGAAATTACACACAGGTACAGTGCCCGGCACGTAAGGAGATTCAAAAGCCATAAATCATAGAATGCGCAGTGGCAATGTCTAGCCCCTTTAGGGCGGGGTTAATCGACCGTTAGGAAGAATGATAACTGCTCAGAAAAGTTCAGTAGCGTAGTGGCAAACAGTTGCAAATTAACAGAGTAGAGAAGTGGTTATTTAGCCAAGAAAATAATACTTATTGAAATTAAAATGTATTTTCATACTGAATGCCGATACAGAACTGAACTTAAAATAAAGAAATAATATACTTACAACTACTATCCACGATATTCTTCTATCGCCCCCAGCGAACCTGATACCCAGACTAAACAACATTATTTATGATATCTGGTACATACACAAATCGTATAACTATAAACGAAACTACGAAATATAAAAATAACAAATATAAAGATCGATTGTACAAATTAAGTTTTCTAACAATTGCCTTAACAAATAGACCTGGGTAAAATACACTACATAGTTCATATTATCAAGTTTTGTTCATTCGACTTTTTTTTTGTTTGTCAACAACTTATTTCTATGCATAGTTAATAATTTTTAAATTATCTATTATTTTTAGATTTATATAATTATGTACTTATAACCGTGATTTTCTCCTTATGTTCATGATGATAGTGAAATTTATAATTGTTCACTTCGCATACGTCATTAAAACCCCATTAGGGTAAGTAAATCAGTTGAATGAATTCACTTGTGTTCCGTGTTCAGTACTTTTTCTCTCAGTGATACGCACCGCTGGACTACAAGTTGACGTTTCGGTCCAGCTATATTCTTATTGGCTCTTTCATTTAAAAGTCTCCGCCTACCCACCTGTCAATCTGACCGTCTCTGAATATCCTTACGTGCCGGGCACTGTACATACAGACATCTCCGCACAAGCCTTTGCATATAATTTTTCTAAAGAATAATGAATTCACAAACAAGAACACATAATCTATGCTTAATCAGCTTTTACGTATACGCTTTCAGCAGTTCGAAAATATGTTTTAGAGACATGAACCGGACTTAACGTTGCGGGCACAAAATTGTCTTTCGTTTGAGGGTTTTGCCAGGTACTTAATGGATAAAGACAACTTCGCCTACGTCTACGAACAAGAAGTGCCTGTTACTGAAGATATGAATAAACCATTATCAACTTATTATATAGCGTCATCTCACAACACTTACTTAACAGGACATCAGCTCAAGGGAGAATCTTCTGTCGAACTTTATAGCCAGGTAGATATATGTATGGTAACGAACCTTTTAGTTAAGACTTTTGCAACAATTATTTAATAGCTTTAGGCTAAAGGTTCAAAAGTCACTCTATTTCTTTAGATTCGTAATTTTTTTTTATGAAAAGTAATGACTGAAATAAATTAACTCTATTGTCGATTATTTAACATAGTTGCGATTTGGTCTCAGAAATAGATGTCGTGGACATTTTTTTTAGTGTTTTATCAGATCCTCGCGGAGCTATGTACTTGTCAAACTAAAACTACATCGTAGTTTATAACAACAGTACCTTATCACATCATAGGGTATTAAATAAAAAAAGTTAACTACTCGTGGCATTTAGAATCCATAGAGTAATTTCTTCGTGTAATAAAAGCAATATGACAGACTTTTGTGTTCTAAAACTTCGTTATTATATGGTAGTTAGTAAAGTAACTTATGAAAGCCATTATCGGCTATAAAATTTCCCATTTATAATTACTCATGTTACAAAGCTTAATGAAACCTACATTATGAGAAAGATAAAATCCTATTAGCTACCCTACTTGTTTGCACATCGTATTGATCGAAAATTCAGTATTTGATTAGACGAAGCTTGCTATGCTCTATAAACATCTAACTATACAGGGTTGCTCATTAGTGCGTCAAAGTCCAATATAGACTTTACTAAATGAAATTAGAGAAATTTATTTTTATGAAAATGACGCAGTATCAAAAAATGCATATTTTAAAAATAATTTGGCATATACAGGGTGATCCGCTAAACCGGAGCACGTTCCAGGACAATTTTTTTTAATGGAACACCCTGTATATTACTTGCTTTTTATAATCTACTTAAAATTCTCTTTTCAACGATCCCTTGGTTTTTGGTTTTGGATGATGCATTGTTGAGTTATTAATGAAAATGTAAAAAAAATGGTTGCGACAGAATTTGGCATATTAATTCAATGCGAGAGTATTACGATTAGTTAAGACGACTTTTACATTACTACCAGCTAATTATTTGTTTTTGATTTGATCTAGTGAGCTGGTAGTAATGTAAAAGTAAAAATATCTCTGAAATTACGAGGTTTAGGTATAGGATATTATTAAGAAAAATTAAACATAATTAACACACTATTACAAAAATTCAATAATATACAGGGTGTTCTATTTAAAAAAATTGAGAAATCGCTCTTTGAAAATATTTAAATTGACTGCACCGTAAAAAACACCCTGTATAATAAAATTATTATTTAATTACTTTTTATGGTTAGTACATCTGTTGGCTACAAAACTTCAAAATATTTCGTCTTAACTAATCGTAATACTCTCGCATTGAATTAATATGCCAAATGCTGTCGCAACCATTTTTTTTACATTTTCATTATTAACTCAACAATGCATCATCCAAAACCAAAAACCAAGGGATCGTTGAAAAGAGAATTTTAAGTAGATTATAAAAAGCAAAAAATATACAGGGTGTTCCATTTAAAAAAATTGTCCTGGAACGTGCTCCGGTTTAGCAGATCACCCTGTATATGCCAAATTATTTTTAAAATATGCATTTTTTGATACTGCGTCATTTTCATAAAAATAAATTTCTCTAATTTCATTTAATAAAGTCTATATTGGACTTTGACGCACTAATGAGCAACCCTGTATATAGATAAATAACCAACAGCGTTGCTAAGGGGGCGCGAAGATCGACCTTCCGTAAACAATTGATAATTAACTTCTAATAGTAGCATTAAACAAAGAAGTTTTTCACTAATTTTTTATTTGACTGCTCGACAATATTTATTCTCAGAAGTACTTGAAACCTAGTCGCTACCCACCTCTATCTCCAAAATTTTTTTTCTGCAGCTACCTAATTTCTTTCTCTTGAATCAGAAAATTCGCAACTTAATAATTAAGACCCTTAAAACTTTAAGGTGCTCCTGTCTGGATGTAGATGCGTGGAATTAGATTGTTGGGATGGTGAAGACGGCTATCCAATGATATATCATGGGCACACATTTACTACTAAAATTCCGTTTTCTGCAGTGGTCGAGACAATCGATAAGAATGCCTTCCTCGTCTCTCAATATCCCGTTATATTGTCTATAGAAAATCATTGTTCGGTACAGCAACAAAATAAAATGGCACACATTTTTCAGGTACACTATCCTGATTCTTATATAATAATCGACGAAATTATTTATTTTTCATTTTGTCTCTTGCAGAGGATCTTCAAGGAGAAACTGGTGTCTAATTTTTTATTTGAAACAGATTACAGTGACGATCCGTCACTGCCATCACCTGAACAACTAAAAAACAGAATTCTTATTAAAAATAAAAAACTTATCGCAGAAGTTCCTAGCATGCTATCGAACTATCCGCCGACATCAACCCCAATCAGGTATGTAATATAATAGTTACACCTTTAAAAGGGATGCATTCCGTATCATCTCGGTGCCTCGGAAAACGTAGAAATCATGGCTTAATTGACAATGTTTATAACAAAAATACAAAAAAGAAATCCTTAAAAAAAGTCGGTTTAAATTTAATTCTGTTTCTTCCAGAACTGGCATTCGCCATTCTGTACCAGGTCGAACAAGTTCGATAATTAGTAATGCCAGTAGTAGTTCATTTAATGAGGATTTTAGCGATGATGATTTTGATGATGAAGATGATGATGATAATGTAGATGGTAATTATTGATTTTTTTCATACGCAATGAATGGTGTTTTTAAAAAATATTTTTCTACCATACAGAGAAACCCATTCATACCATTTTAACAATGAGCGAATCTCCAAGAACTTATGGTTCTCACACTTCCTCGAAAACTAGCTCAACGAAAAGACCCATGCCAGATGATAAGTCAAAAAAGAGAAGTAACCAAATATCCAAGGAACTTTCTGATTTAGTTGTTTACGTACAGGTAAGTTGGCTATTTCATTATAATTTAAATATAGGATGGAGATATAAATTTTCGGGAAAGGTGATGAGTTTTATTTTATATCAAGTCCACAAAAAGTTTACAAAGTCTATATATCAATTTGAAAAGAATTCAGAAATCACAAAATAACACAAAGTTCCACAAGTTGCACTCATCTATGGTCCTTAGATAGATATAGATGGCACCAATGTTTTAAATCGTGAATTCTAATCAATACCAGCTTAATTTGTATTGTACATATTGCAGTTTTATAATGTATTTGTTTATTTATCAGGAAAATAATTATTTTTAATTTATACATCAAACAATTTCGTAGATAATTCAAATAATCCAACTTTTTAAAATACAATTCTTACACCATTTTTTCTTTAAGTTGGTGGTCGTGAATCAACGCACTAACTAACTTTACTCTTGAGTTGTGCAGATTTATGTTGTAACACACGCTTGTTGGAATGAATCTACGTATGTCGAGACAAACGTAAACTTTAGTCGAAAGTCATTCTAGTTGAATAACTTCCATGATAAATTATTCACTTACCTCATGATGTGCTGTTTTATGATGCCGTCAGAAATAAGTTTAGGTGTGATTTAAATTCTGTCTCCTTCTACTTCCAAATTGAATACAGTCATACGAATATAAAGTAAAATGCACAAGTATAAATCATAAATTTAGAAAGATCCAGGAGAAAGAGGCTTTAACCACCTTTGTCACTGATATCGTTATGGTTTTCATCAGTTCTACCTCATCCATTACGAAACACATTGTGCCATAATTAAAACTAAATTAACCATTTAAATTTCATTTTTAAACAGTTGGAGATGATAACGTTCGTTCCTTGATATTAGTTCAGACAAATAATAATGCCCCCTCAGACCAATTAGTCAGTCACCCACTGTTATCTTTTATAGGCTATAAAATTTCGTGGTTTGAACACAAGTCCAAGCAACTCAGTTAAACAACGCACCAGGTCGTCGGGTGTATCGAGTGCTGGTAGTTCTGTGGTTTCAAACGCGAGCGGTTCTACCGGAGGTGGATCTTCCGAATCTGATGTAACAGTGGTCGAAGGGGACGTTAAACAAATGCGGTCCACTCACCCTTGCTATCAATGTTCGTCCATAAATGAAAATGCTACAAAGAAACTATGCCGGAAGCAGCCCCTCACGGTCGTTGCCCATACACAAACTCAACTCATGAGAACGTATCCGGCCGGCATGAGAATCGATTCGTCCAATTTCAACCCTCTAATTTTTTGGTCGTTTGGCATCCAAATGGCGGCTTTGAATTATCAAACCGACGACGTTCCCCAACAAATCAATACGGCTATGTTCGAAATGAACGGAATGTGCGGTTACGTCATTAAACCCAATGTTATGTGGGACAAGTCTCATGTGATGTATCGACGTTTCAATCCTTGGGATAAAGAATTTGAAGGACTACATTCATGCCAAATAGTTTTAACAGTTGTTTCAGGACAATATATTTGTCCCAATAACTTCAATCTAAACACTTACGTAGAAATAGAAATAATAGGAATACCCGTTGATTGCAACAAAGTCAAAACAAAGGTGGTTCAAAAGAATACTTTGAACCCCATTTGGAATGAAACTTTTAATTTTCGCATTAATTTCCAAGATTTATGCTTTTTGAGATTTTCGATAGTCGACGCCACCAGTAGTCACCTTTTAGCACAGAGAATACTCCCAATGAAACGACTCAAACCGGGATATAGACATTTGAGGCTTAGGAATCCGCAAAATAGGCCTCTCAACATGTCCACTCTTTTCCTTTATTCCCACATGGAAGAAGAGAGCATAGATAACCATGACAGCAAAGAAGTTCTTTCCAAATCCAAACGGGAATCTTGTATGCAATCGAACCCGAATATAAATGCCATATTGGGTGCATCTGCGTCTCCAATTTGCGTAAAAAGGAGAATGTTCTTCCTCATGGTTTACGGTGTTATCTCTGATGAACCATACACGATTCTGAAAGTTACTCAAGAAAGTACGACAAGAGATGTTCTGCTTCTGGCCCTTCAAAAAGCCAGTATCCCCACAACACGAATTAACGATTTCATATTGGTCGAAGAAGTGGCAAGAGGTTGGGAAAAGAAGGACCACGATCTTCCAGCCACCCAACGAATATTGGACCTAGATGAAAGGCCTTTACAAGCGCAGTCGCAATGGAAAGGCGAAGGGAGGTTTATTTTGAAGAGAATGGGCGACGATCCCAGCAGTAGAGCTTGGTTATCGTCTATTCGTAGTGTGGCAAACAGAGAAAGGGAGGCCAGAAAATCAGATGGAGCTCCAAGCAACGCCTGGGAAGAAAACGACACCTTCCTTGTCTGTATTTACAATGTATCACCGGAAATACCATATTGTATTCTAAAAGTTCCGCTAAACGCTTGTGCCCAAGACGTTTTAGCCCAAGCACTGGTAAAGGCTAGAAGACTGGAAGACCCAATGAACTACGTTATAGTAGAGGAACTGGAATGGGGAGGAGCATCCCACAACGTCCAACAGAGAGCTCTTGCTGACGACGAAAACGTCTACAAAGCACAATCTCATTGGCAAACCATAGGAAGGTTTATTATGCAAGAGAGAACAAAAGTTACTCCGACTTCTTTACGAAAAAATCGCGTCACAACCAGTTTTCGTTCAGTAACACTGGATAAGATTAGCCGCGGATTTACGGCAGCTCGGAATGCTGCAAGCGGTAGCATGAAACCACCAGTTCAAGCTGCCTTGAGTGATCCGACCACTTCGAAAATAAAGAAACTCAACGACGAATCTAAAATGAAAGGACTTTTGCGAAGCAAAGCCAATTCGGAAAAAGAGACTTTACAACACAAGACTCAGTGCCAACGCGAAGTGCACTCAGAAGGCGAGACTCTCAGCGATGAAGACACGAAAGATTCCGATTTGGTAACCGCAATGACTCGATTGAAAAGGATTTCTATTCGAAAATTCAAAGAATGGAAGTCATGACTTTTGGATTACTTGCCGTAGAGTTTTTGATCTAGTCAATTTAGAACCAAAAGTTAGATTTTAGTATTAATTAATTTGTTTCTCAAGCTTTAAGACCTGTACCTACTTAATATATTGTTGAACTTATTGTTGTTACATATATTTATAAAAAAAATAGATATTAACATAAAATACCTTGAATCTAAGAGAGGCAGATCGATATATACATAAATGAGATAAAGTTGTTAGTTAAGATTAAGATCTATTTATATATTTAACACTTGCTAATTAATAATACACTGAGATCTTGGTTGTTTTTTAATTTTAAAAACTCATAAATATAATATATAATTTCTAATTAAATTATTACATCAAACAGCAGGTGTTTATTTTAACTGATGAGTGTTTTTATATCCTTTATAAAAGATTCTTTGTTATATTTACTTTTTGCATAGCTGAAATGTCCGAAATTAAGAATGAAACTTTTTGTTATAAATAAATACATTCTAATAAAAAATGGAAATTATTTTTTGAAAATTCACAATTATTTTAACTAAAAAATTAAATTTTAGACATTAAACATTAAATTTGTCAAATGATCAACTAAAACTTTTTGGTACATTATAAAATTATAATTAATTAAGCAATGATCATTAATAAACCCAAATAGAGACCTAACTGATGTCTGCTATAAATATTCTTAAATATAAAGAAATACGATTTTCCTATAGGTATTGAGCAAATTCTAAATGATTTACATAGGTACTTCATAAAAAACATGCTGTATTTATTCATGAATAAAACAAAACACATATGTAATAATGGTCCCACTTTGGATAGACACATTTTAATTATTTTTATTGTAATTATAATTTAAATAGTTATACCAACTTTGTACATGTAATATATATTTATCTGCTTACATATTATTCTCTTTAAAAAGGGCCTCATGAAATCGGTGATATAAACTATTTTTTTATCTGACAAAGAGTACGTTTTAAAAATATTGTTATTTATTATTTCTTAAGCTCGATCTTAGCACTAACCTATTGGTTGAATTTTTAATGTACGTAAATTTCATATATGTTCCTATAACATCAGCCATAAATTTATTTTAAAATAATCTCAGGTGTCTCAATTTATTTGTTAGGTATATTTCAGCTAATTTTTCCTAGGCATTATATGTAGCTAGTGAGTATGGTAGTTGAAAAAGAGGAACAATAGATTCAAGGTACAATTTCATAATGTGCAAATGGTATCTATAATAATAACAATACATACTTACATCCCCTTTAACATTTTGTGTTAGCGTTAAACATCGTATAGATCAACTAGTGTATTTATAGATTATTTGTAGAAACATAAAAAGAAAATATTTAAGACTTAATAGTGATTTGTAAGGAGTGTTACTTGTACGTTTGAAATTTTAAAAAAAATCTTAATTCCTTGTTATATGTATTATATACATCAAGTATTTGTATAACTTTATCACCTTACATATCCAAAAGAAAACATGCAGCATTATGTATATTAACATGAAAGTTATCACTTTATACTGAATTAAATGGACAACTATTTCTTCGTATTTTTTATAAAATAAAGACATTAAGAATTAATTTCCCAATTTTTCACAGAATATGTAAAAATCAGTAGGTATAGTTACCCAAATAAAATGTACTTACAAGGGCTTTCATATGGTTACAACAAAAAAAAAAACAAAATAAAAACTACAGCGCTTTATATTTATTTAACCTTATACCAAACACTTATTAATTAAGAAAATTATTTCATTAATGCAAAAATTTTAATTAAATAGAGTATTGTGTTGTCTCAATTCTATCATCCCCTAAGTTGTTTAAGGACGATTTCTAAGAAAATTGTCAAATTATGCCTTATTGCTCCATCTAGTTTACTTTAAATGAAACTGTAGGCTAGCTATTCATTTATAGGGAGCATAGATGTTAAAAATTTATGGTGCTTTTGTTTTATAAAACTCATTTGTAAGAAATTATTATCAAGGTTTAGAACTATAAATATATTTTTGTTCCACTGTAAATATATCTAGATAATAGATTAATCTGAAATTATTTAATTATTTAATGTCCATATCTCGCAGGTTAAATTTTTTTATTATCAAATAGCATATAGCTAACTAATAACTTATTAATATTCAAAAGTAATGTTTTAATTTCAAAATGGTGTTCATTTTTTAACAAACATAAACATAAAAAAAAATTAAATTACAAGAGGACAAATAAAATTTTCGCACAAAATAGTGTCATTTACAAAAAACAGCTAATTAATAAAAAAGAAAAACAACTAAGAAAAAGTTAAAATAGTTTCAAAAATATTTACACAAATGTATGTCAGACAAAGTAAGAAAAAAAGAAGTTCCAAATATATATATATTTTATTTTAGTATTGGGCGGAAATTTGAATTGCTTTAAAATAAAGTGAAATGTCAAATACATGTCAATTCAGAAAGTGTAAGAGAGACAGAGTGATACTTTGTCCTCGTTAGTTACATATCAAGCGTATACAGGGTCAGCTGTCTGCTTTGATGGTTATTATTGCTTTTGATTGTGTGCAGTGGGGGTTTGCAAAGAACGATGGCTGCAGGTTGTTGTGGTTCGAAAAAACAGAAATTAAACAATTCAGTTAGTAGCATTTCTACATATAACGGTCTTTCATCATCTTTAAACGGTTCCCTCAACGGAATGGTCGCAATGCCTGAAATGTGTTTCTTTTGTTTTGACGTCCTCTATTGTCATCTGCATAACCTCGATCCACCAAAAACTCCTTCATTCAGTAACGATGCATAGTAAGCAATTTTTAACGTTTTAAAATTCTAATTAATACCTATTTCTATCAAGTCATTCATGTCAGTTTAATAAGTCATTGAATGGTGATTTCAATTTTTTTCAGTCCTTTGTTTGTAACTTGGAACATTGGCAAAGACAAACGTCTTCGAGGATGTATAGGCACATTTAATGCCATGAACTTGCAGTCGGGTTTGCGCGAATATGCAATTACTAGTGCTTTCAAAGACTCCCGCTTTAATCCAATTACAAAAGAAGAATTTTCAAAGTTGAGTGTATCTGTTTCAATACTGAGACATTTCGAAGATGGAAATGATTACTTGGATTGGGAAGTAGGTATCCATGGCATCAGAATCGAATTTATAAATGAAAAAGGAAACAAAAGAACTGCTACATATCTTCCTGAAGTGGCAACAGAACAAGGTAATCTATTAATTATTTACATCGACAGTGATTTTACCAGATAATGACAGTTTACTAAACGAAAGGCTAATGAATTGCTGCAGAAATGCACTTAAAAATCTTTCATTTGTACAGAAAGCCCAACAGTGAAGGTACCAAAGGCCAATAGTGATAAAAGTATAGTAAATCAATCTTTGAATGATATCTCGCCGTTGTTTTTAAGATAAATAATTTTTAACAAAACAGTTAAATTATTAATGCTTCAGGTTTACAAGTTAATTGACTTTTGAGAAAAAGAATATACTTAGACAGAAAATATTTTTTTTCTGCTGTACTGATTTTGATAAAAACCTAATGTGTGGTTTTAAAAAGTAAAAAATGGCTCGTTTTAATGATATGCCTAGCATTATTTATGCTACTATAGGAACTACCACAAAAATGTATTTATATCAAAGTCAGTGCAGTCAGTTAATCGATTTTTAATTTAATTTAGTTTTAATGCTTTGGAACTCTGCAAGACTGATTCACTGTACTTTATGATCCTTATATCCTTTGAAACATCTTTTTATATGTGCAGTTTATTAACACAATGTTTTATTTTGAAAACTTAAACAAGTTTTTAAGATTAGTCAACATTCTTAAGATTTGACCTATTTACATAGTTAATTTGATTTTAAAACACTTAAAATTTAACGTCTTAATAAAACCAAATAAGGGGCGATTGAGTTTAAATTTTGCTTTTTTACTTTCATAGAAAATAAAAATATGTAATAAAATAAATTATTTTTTTAACATTTTTTAGTGAGTGCAAAAACTATGATAGTTTTATAACTGAACTTTGGCAACGTTTGTTCTTTTAATTAATTGCCAAGTTCTTAGAATTAGTAATTTAACTGTTCAATGGTAAATAACAAGTAGATAATTTTCATTTAATTATATTGTTGAATTAATTTATATTATTACAAATAATTCATAAATAGTATGGTACTTATGTGAAGTACAAGTCAGTTGGATTAAAGGTAATTCTATATAGAAATAGTGTAATTAATGATTTAAATGTATTTGCTTAATGTAAGAAAACAAAACATACTCATAGTTAACATAATATGTTCCCCGTGATCATTTTGACTGAATTACTAAAATAAAATAGAAATTAGACTTAGAAGGAGCTACCATCTATGTTGAATTAAAATTGGTCTGACCCTTCTTGTTTCTCTAATTTTAAAATCAAGCAGTTGTAGGTATCACTTTTCATTGGTTTAGAAATTGCTATAGATATAATTTTCGCTTACTGTTAATAAAATTCAAAATAAAGTTCACACGAATAACAAAATTTCAATATTATATGTAGAGCTACCTTTTATACGTATGATGGTTTCTTCAGGTTGATGATATAATTTAGAAGAAATAGTTTTAATTATTTCTTTCACTTGAAGAAACTACTGTGTAGTGAAGTGGTCGTTATGGACAGGCAGTAATGATGAAATTTGTGATTTATGCAGTTTTATTTTATTATGTATTGCCTGGAACTATTATATACTTACATTTAATGCTAATAGGCGCGTATACAGCCTAAAAATTTAGGAAGACGTCATACAGGAAAAAAACATGCTTTAAAATTTTAAATGTACGTATCTATCAAACAAATTCAAGTCTTCTGTATCAAGAAGACTAAACGACAAAAATTTTAATGAATAATCAGATAAAATTATGCGGAGAGAGAAATCGTATTATTTCCATACAAATCACAAATATAAATTCAACTTTTATAGAAAAACATTCTAACAGGAACATATATTTTTGAAGTGCTTAACGAAGGTAATATTGAAAAATAATAGTGTCTCAATTTTCTATGAGTCAAATAACTAATCATTGTTATAATATAAAATTTTCATTTAAATAAATGGATTTCGTAGATGGACTTTTATTAATATATAGTCATTTGAACTCAGACAGCTTTTAAATATATGAGTTTTAGATTTCCTCGTAACATCTCTCTCTAACTCTCTAATTTTTGGGAGAGTGGGTCATGTCATGACCGTTACTACCATTCCCGTATACGCGCCTGATTGCAAATGTAATTTTCTGGTTAGAGGATTGTTAAAAAAATAAAGAATCATAAGAATGATGAAGGCGAAATAAATCGTAAAAATCGTTCGTTCTACTCCAGGTTGGGATCACATTCAGACAATAGATTCACTTCTTCGAAAAGGCGGCTACAAATCCGCTATTTCACACGATTTAAGACGTAGCATAAAACTGACCCGTTACCAAAGCGAGAAGATAACAATGAATTATCACGACTACATGAACCATTGTAACAACCAGCGGTGCTAGCAGCTAATGTGGGGGCGCCCGAATGCCGCGCCTCCACAAGTCGCCGCCGCCCCCTATTGCTACCCCGTCGCCACCGCCTCTACCACATATCGAGCACCTCCTACGGTCGTCATGGTACAGCCGACGTACTCGTCACCACCGTATTTCTTGCAACCTCCCTTCATTGTACCGTCCGGCCCGCTGACGACCGCTGGGAGCAACGCATGGTGGGGCGGCCAACAACAGGACTATAGCCCCCAGCAGCAGCAGCAACAACAACAACACCATCAGCATCACAACCACCTCCATCATCCCTCGCATCATCATCATCATCACCATAATCTTCATATGTTACCGTTTACGGATGCGGTAGATAGGAACAGATATCGACCTTTGCCCGATGCTCGAAAGTTCAACTGACACAACAGGGGGCTTTGTCGTTTCGCAAAAAGAAAGGGCTAAAGTTCTGGAGATAATCGTGGAGAGAGGACGAAGGAAAAAGTCTTTTTCAACACCAAATGATAATTTAAGTTTGAACGGTGAATGGGTCAGATTATCCCGTCTGCCTGTCTGCGAACAAATAGACACGCTGATGTGTCTATGTGCTCGATGGTACAATTATGTACATGTAAGATATTATAAATTCATAAAAAGGGTTTTCATTCTGAAAAAGAACATTTCGGAACATCAAACATTATAATTTCAATAGTTTTTTCTAATCCCCCATAAATCTTACAATTAGACCATGGTTACGGAGTTAACAGACTTTTAAGTAAGTTATATGTTTTTTATGATGTTTCGATATCCTTTTTTTTCAAGTAAGAACACTTATTGTGAATTGGATATTGGTACGATTCTCTCATGAATTTATTAACAATCGAGTTATATTTAGCTCTTATTTGAATAATATGTATTACCATTATGATAATTGTGATTATCACAATGGTATTACTGCAATACTTCTTATGACTAAGCTTAGCATTTTTTCGGAGAATACATTAGTTAAGTCAGAAAAAGTGCTTCATTCGACTAATTTTGTTGAATTTTTGTTTTAAGTTTGACTTTTTGAGCCAAAAGTAACTTTTTGATCAATGACGAATTTTTCAATTTTATTGCCTTTTCCTTGAGAATATTTTTATTTTTACAACGATTTTTTCTGAACTTGTTCTTGTTATATTATAATGCTTGGTTAACTAAAGCGTTTCTATTAATTAGGTAATCAATCGAATATGTTTAAGTATTTTCTTAATTTACACAAAAAAATGTATTTCTTAAAATAAAAAAGAAATGATAAAACTTGATTGCATGCGTTTTTTGAAAGTTATGTATAAAAAACTGAAAAGGATAATTTTAATAATTCAATTTCTTTTGTAGAAAAAGATTTAAAAAAATCATAAAAGGAAAACAACAAGTAAATGGCAAATTGTTTATTATTTTTTTAACGAACTCTTCTCTATACTTTAATTTACTATAAACTATAATTTATAAATTAAATGCATTTTGAATTACAAACAATAAATACTTTTTTACATTTCAACAACTTGCTGTTAAATTCTCATTTATTGTTTTAAAATTAGTAGAATTAGGATTTAGTTCTTGTTTAGAATTTACTATTATAAAACTAAAGCTAAACATTCATCCAATGACGAAAAGTACAAAAAAAATATTGCTAGAATTAATCTGTTGTTCTCAAGCTTCACATAGTAATATAGAAGACAATTTCGTGGTAATTAACTGCATGAATAACCGATTTCTTATTTTCCTATTTATAAGTGTTTTTTACCATTAAACATATTCCCATATACAGTGACAAATATTATGTTTTCCGATTTATTTATTACAACATCTTTTATTATTTGTTGATCGTATTCTTGTTTGTGTTGACAATTAAAAAAGTAATTAAACTTGGTAATTTATATTTTAAACCATTCCAGGTTCAAATTAGTTGGTAAAACTATGCCCAATGCCAAAAGTTACTTTTGTTAAAAAAAATTGAAGTATATATTTAAGTCGTGAATATTGAAACAATAACTTATTAAATTCCACTAATAAACTAAGAATCCATTAATTGCTTTTGTTCATTATCTCAACACCAATAGAAAACGGGATAAAAGAGTGTCGCATGAAAAATACCTTTAAAGTGGAAAAAATTTTTTGATGTTCTAAAATCTTAATGTATTTTACAATTTAAGAATTATTCCATTTTAAACAATGTTTAAAAGTAATATATAAATGTTACTGTTAATATGTAGGAATGAGATTGACTTACTTTATGATGATTTAGTCATAAAGGAAAAAGGTTTATTTACTTAAACATAATCAAACTAAAATTATAAGTGTTTTCTTTTCATATTTACAAAAACAGTGATATAATTGAAAATATTAGCTGTAACATTTATAATTTTATTGTAGAAATACGTTAGATGTTTATTGTATTAGTTATTACAAGAGTGATCTATTTGTGAAATATTTTATTGATTTAAATAAAAATGCGAAATAAAAAGATCAAAATAATGATTATTTTAAAACCTATACCTTGTATCTTTATAAATTACTGTTATTTTTAAATCCCATACTATCAAAAATAGATCACCTTGTATATTACATTTACCATTGTGCATTATTATTACTGTATAATTTCAGTTACACTTACTTGCTAATTAATGTTAATATTGAATTACTGTCTTAATGTAAGGGCATATCGGGACATAATAATTATTGTTAATAATGTAAAATTAGTGGTGGCATAAAAACTAATATTATTATACTTCCCATAATCCCCATTCCTCTTTTGATTGTGTACTTAAAACATTTCAAAATTTCAATTCATTCAAAAATGTAGAGCTTCCACTTCCTCTTGAATTCAAAATTTATTTTTTGGGAATCAACCTAGTTACTTTCCATTTTATAGTACATAAAGGAAAACATTTTTATAACGTTATCGTAGTAGTTTCAAGTCGTGGTGCGAATTAAACTTAATGATGAAAAAGAAAAAGAAAAATCACTGCCATTTTAGCTTCGTGGTAGTAATAATTTGATTGTGCAAAATCATTCGATGTACTTTTGATCTCGTTGTTGCTTCATCCACCAAAAATTATGTAGAGAAAACAATTAATAAATGAAAAGGAATCGGGCTTATTAACTATAATGGTTTTAATATCAATTTATTATACTGTGATTCGGATGAGAGCAGCAACTGTTCCATGCCAGCACTAGTTATAAAAGGTCGATGAATGTCGAAGTTGTTAATTTGGTATAACTCGCAAAACGGAGAGTTTAGGTCGTCTATCAGCAGTGTCTCAAAATCAGGTTTAAGGACATTTTGCCAGTAGCCAAAGAAATAGAAACAATCATTCTAAATCAGATTTAAAATTTAAGTAGAGTTGGCTTTTTCATACTAATAATTATTTTAGAAACTTAGATTTTATCATTTTATTTCCTTGAACATTTTAGGTACTGGGCAAAATGTCTATGTGCCTCTCACTCAGGTATACAGGGCTTAAAACGCCTTTATTAGTGCAATATCCAGCACGTTACTATGTAAGTAATTAGGGGTACTTTTACGTAGCTATTAATAACAAATAATAAAACAGGAAATTAAACCAACATTAACGCTTGTCCATTCGCGTTGAAAATCGTGCCTATTTTATGATGCTGGATATACAAAAAAAGATAAAACATGCCATTTTCGTTATTGAAGAGACACATATAGTTATAATTTATCATCGTAACTAAAAAAGGTAATCACGATTAAAAACATTGTTAGAGATAAGTCGTGTGCATTCTAGTTGGGTTTAAAGGTTGAAAATACATTTTTTAAAAAGTTTTAATATCGTTTGTTTTTATGTCTTACAACTACTATAAACATTCTAATTATCTAATAAAGTAACAGTTTTACTTTTATCAAGTGTTAAGTATTTAAGGATTTTTCCAATTCCAAAAGTTTATGATTTATGTTGAATATCGAACGTGCTTCTAAATGGGTGGCAAGAGCACCTGCAAGGGCTTGTCCTAAGAAAATTGCAAACAAAATGTTCCCAATAGGTCTGGTTTTTGATTGCCAAAACTTGAATGCTGCTAAAGGCTCTTTGGTCACATAAGGAACATCAAAAGTACCATATCGCATTGCTAGCTAAATAAAAGATAAATAAAATTACACTATTGGGATGTTAATTCAATTATAAAATCTTATTTATTTAATATTTAAAGTGCTCACTGAAAAAGATGCAAATGGAGTTAATATACTTGGTATAATTCCACCGGCAAAGGATTGAAATGCTGCAGCTCTCAATTGCAAGCAAACTGGGCATTCATTTTGTAGAACAACGCCCCTTAGCACAAACTAAAAACTTTTTTAGTTAGAATATAGAGCAGAATTTCATTTGATTTTATACTATTTAAAGTAATTATAATTACCTGTTCATGAAGAAGCAAACATGTAAGAGAAGGAATTGTTATAGTTGAGATATAGCTTGAAATTCGACCATAGGAAAATAACTTTACTTTTAGTCTGTAATGACTATTTAAATATCCTCCTACAAAACCACTTATTGCAGCTAACACAAATTTCCCGTAACGATACGCCCACCTAATTTTGTGTAAAACACGAATTGATATTTGGAAATATTAAAGAAAAAATAAATACATACACATCGCTTCCTTTTTCCCAGTTTTGTAGGACTTCAGTTTCGTACCTGAAGGCATCACTTTCAGTTAAAATTATTGCATCTGAAGGTACCTCATTAAATCTAGATTTAATTAGAGCCATTTATAACGATTTCATTCATCAGTGGATTTATTTTCTGAATACAAAGAAGAAAAAAATCGTAATTTATTATTGAAGAGTTAAGAAAGTATGGTTATGGTAGACAATTCTCAGGCGTTACTCCTATTTTCATAGAGCGTTATAAATTAGTGACATCTGTGTATGTTTGTGAAAATGTAACGATGCACTTTCCTGTTTATTTGACGAAACGCACGTTGCGCACATATCAAATTCTTGAAGTAAATAAACACCAGTTATGCCGCCATATTCTTAGTTAGATATACCTAGTTGATAATTAGGATAGTTCTTTAAATAGGCTTAAGAACTTAAAAATAAGGTTTAGTATAAGAATTCACTTTAAATTACAATGGAATTCAAGATAGAACCAAAAATGGAAGAATACGAGTACGGGTATGTAGAAATTTTCTAATTTTATGTTTCTCACTAAATGACAGTGGTGGCGCCTTTTATCACGTCATCTTAGCGGTCTCGAATTGACGGAAGTCGTTGAGCTGCCATTGTAGTTTGATAGTTTGGAAACAGTGTATGTAATTAAGATCCGAAATAACCAGTTAAAGCTGTTTAAGTGTAGTGATATTAGTTGTATAAAATATTATGCGAATGTTGAGAATACCACAAGAAATGGATGAAGATGAAAAAGGGTATCTTGAGTCCTTTCGTTAAATTTTTAGCATGGCTGGTTATGGCATGACTGCGTGTAATTTTAGGTCATTAATCGTGTATCAACTAATACAAAATTTTGCTAGTACCTCGGTAAAATGAGCCCCAAAACAGTATCTTAAGTGAAAAAATCGATAACGTTTGCACGTGTAATGATCGTTTCAATCATGTAGAAGGTTCCATTGTATAGTTCGCGTTCACCGACCCCAAGCTCAAGAGCGGTCAAAGAACGAGTCGTTAAATATGCTACGAAATTTTTAAAAGAAATTCGAATTTTTACTTTGCGATTTTTATTACGATTACTGTATGCCGTTGGGTGTGCTTTTCTTAAAATTTTTATTTGTTAATTATACCAGCGTTTTTTTATTTATTGCGAAATAGGTATAAATTTAGCAATTTTCGGCTCAAATATACCTACTTAAAAATTTTTGAACTTAATACGAGAATTATTATTAATATGAAATATTTAGCTAATCTGTTTTTTTTTTTTATAAATCAATTTTTAATTAATAGTGAGTACAAAATTGACCCTTATGAACATAATTAAAACTTAGAAGTACAGGTTTTGATATTTATTAATTCATTTTCAATAATATTTTATGATACAGTAAACATTAAGATATAAAATATTATAAACATTCATATTGTTACCTTTTTAGCCACATGGGTATTAATTAGCATTCTCATTTAACCATTTATGTTGTATATGTATAATTTATTATGGTATCTATAAATGAATAATAGGTTATTTTATATTGATAAGTGATAACTTTTTCAAAATAATATGTTTTATGTGATGAATACTTTTCGTTACTTAAACTGCTGAAAATGTAAGTAAATGTAGTGTAAGTGTACTTACAATGAAATTTTCTTCACTTTATAAAATACATTCTTCTCTCTGAGTTCTAGTGTATTTATTTCAGTTTTTGATAATGAGGTCTATGAAATTATGCCTGTAAGTCGTTCATTATTATCTAAATCATCTCATGATCATAATTTTATTGTAAATAATTTAACAATTTATACATATGATACATGATACACAAATGTCTCCTAAATATGTTATGTTTCTGAAAAATATTGATGGTGGCATTTTTATTGTTTTAGTTGAAAATAATTGTAATTAGCAAAATAGAGAGCTGGTCACTATTTTTGTAATTTAAGTTTCTTTTTAATTTTCGTTTAAATTATTGCTAATATACAGGATTATAAACAAGTGGTGTTATACAGAAAAGTGTTTCTGTTATATTTGTTAATTGCCAATGTATTATGAAAATTAAGATTTTTTTTCTTTTTTAAGGAAACTTTTTGTTGGTGGTCTATCTTGGGAGACATCCCAAGACAATCTTCAAAGGTATTTTTCAAGATATGGGGAAGTTATTGATTGCGTTGTTATGAAAAATGCAGAATCGGGACGATCACGGGGATTTGGATTTGTGACTTTTGCAGACCCTGCAAATGTGAATGCTGTCTTACAAAATGGACCACATACTTTAGATGGAAGGTAAATATACACTTCTAATTATTAATAATAATTATAACATCTTATTATATTTTCCTGTTTTACCATGTAGGACTATTGACCCAAAACCATGCAATCCGCGAACACTGCAAAAACCGAAGAAAGGGGGCGGCTATCCCAAAGTTTTCTTAGGGGGGTTGCCTTCTAACATTACAGAGACAGACCTAAGGACATTCTTCACTCGCTATGGCAAAGTGATGGAAGTTGTTATTATGTACGATCAAGAGAAGAAGAAATCAAGAGGTAACTGTCTTGGTCATGAATCGTTGGTAGCAGAAATAATGTTTTATCAATTTATTATTGACAGGTTTTGGATTCCTGTCATTTGAGGATGAAGAATCAGTTGATAGGTGTGTGGTTGAGCATTTCGTAAACTTAAATGGCAAACAGGTACTTTAAAACTTAATCATATTACCTATCTTCTGCATTTATCATTTCTGGCTGCGATTTATTTTTATAAACTCTATAGGTGGAGATTAAGAAAGCAGAGCCTCGCGACGGTTCAGGAGGTAATAAAATGGGGGGCACGGATGCAAGCAACTGGGGTCCCCCTCAAGCACCGATGGGCATGATGCAAGGCCCAAACGGTCAAATGGGAGGTCCTCCAATGAATTTGGGAGCTCCAATGGGGCCGAATATGATGCAAAGTTATCAGGGATGGGGCACATCACCTCAGCAGCAGAGTTATCCTGGTTATGGGACACCATCCGGTCCTGGTTCATATCAGGGCTGGGGTGCGCCTCCCGCTCCTCAAGGACCTCCTCCACAATGGGGTAACAACTACGGAGGACCTCCGCAACAACAAGGATACGGATCTTATGGAAATCTTGGTGAGTCAGTCAGTCAAATGCTAATCAAAAATGCTTTCATTTTTTTTCATTGAGTAAATATTTTTATCAAAATAAAAAACCATAGTGATCTTTATAAATAAAAGTTTCTGAGAACATGGATATTTTTCATGTTTTAGAATTAGTGCATTCATTTGCAAGTTTCATTTGAATACTGTCTTATATCAAAAATCACATCGATTTGTATTGTAGTTATTATTCAGGTTAGGTATTAATTATTTGAATTATTAAATAATAAAGTAGATGTTAGGACTATTATTACTATTTTTCATCAATTTTCAAAACGTTGAAAGGTATTGCAGAAAATGTAAATCAGCAGCTTGCACATCTAGCGAGTAGTGTCAATATCCAATGCACTAATCAGTATTTTTACCAAATGATAATAAAAACTTGAAATGGTTTTATTTATTGTAACTATAACTCACAATACAGACAGAATTTGTATTGATGATAATGATGCCCTATCAAACTGATGTACGCGTTTCGAGTTGGTACAAGATATGAGTAAAACCATTCTTTTATCTACTTTTAAATACAATTTTTTACCAAGAATTTTCATCGAAATACTTCCTGAATATAACCATTTCCATTTTTTTTTTTTTAATAATCCCTTGATTGTGCCTATCCCTTCTATAATGACATTACCCTATAACTTTCATACACATAATGTGCTTTGATTATTTGATTTCTGAAGTCTAATCGCTGGTTCATGCTTCCAATGAAATACATATATTAAAACAAGGAGCTTAAATATATTTTTTTTACCACGAGTCCTTCAACAATAAGTCATTTTAAAAATCTAATTTTATCGGTCTAAAATAAACTCGAATATTGTCAACGACGACTGTACCGTCTTTTTTGTTATTTCTCATTGTTGAAGGTCCTGGTACGGGAAGCGGTGCTAACTGGAATAGTTGGAATATGCCGCAAAACAACCAGTCGACTGGCCCTTCAGGTGAGTCCGAAACCGAAAAAAAGTGTACTTTCTGCTTTTTGTTCAAAATTAATAACTCAACTCAATCGATGTTTATGAGTTCTTTTTTTTTGCACTAGAAATTACTGTTTTTATTTTTGCAAAATTAGAGGTAGTTGATCTGCTTAAATGAGATAAATATAAAAAAGTTAATCTTTTATGGTTTATCATCAGCACAAGCATTAACCAAATAGCCTTCGCTGAGAAATAACAAAAGTAGATATGTATGCACGGTTTTGGAGTAAAGCCCAGACAATTATTAAATTGTAAGGTACCATATTTGTTAATTACATGACAATATATAATTGTGGGAGATACGGTGTATGCATCGTACAGAATTCTTGTTTTAACTTCTCCACAAAATATGAATTAAGTCATGACAACACTCAAAAATACCGCTCTTAAAATTATGAGATGAATCTGTGATCCAGAGTGTACATTAAATTATTATCCCTAACAGTTACTTCCTTAAATTTGTACTTCCACTCCCTCAGAAAATAATTAAGGTCGAAGTTAGTTTTTTTTTGGACATGTATAAATAAGTTTTGCAATTCCAGTACTTGTACAAGTATTTTTTTTGTCGGGATGCGACTTCTCCCATTTTCTCGTCTAAACTCCTTTATCCTCTGTCCATATTTTTCTCCTCCGTTTATTTCTTCGCTTTTTTGTTATGTTTATTATTAGAAAACTAATCATCACCTTTTCGACTTCAAAGTTTACTCAAGATGGCTAAACTTGATTTTAAATGCAGTTCTTTATCTGATTCGACAAATTCAAGAAAATTTAAAACAACATGTCAAATGTAAGAAATACACAAAATGAATTGGATGAAGCTAAAGAAAGGCATAGAAAATCTGTTAATAAATCAGGATGTATGCAAAAAAATATTTGAAATAACTAACATTAGTACAAACGAAATAAGCATACTATCACAATTAGCAAATAATTATTTACTTGCATGAGTTATTAAATCAGATATTATTTTTTCTTTTATTTAAAGTTTTGCAAATTATTTTTAAAATGAGCTATCTCCTTTTTTATAGGATATTTTCCCTATTAGTTTATAATTCATAAATGAAGAGGTTGCATCTCTGCAAATGTAAATATTGAATGCATTATACAAAACCATATTCAAAACTTGTTTAAATTTTTACGTCCACGTACCTTATTAAAAATAATTGTATAATTGAAAATGTTTAGGTCCAATTTTTTAGGGCGGCTATATAAGAAATATTTGTCCTGTTATTTATCTTTTTTTTAGTATCCTGCTTATTTATGATAGGGTACTGGTGCACATTACAACATTGTGGTCGTTATAATTAATAAGAATGGTATTGTAATGTGGATTCGTAATACATAAACGTTACGCTAAGTTATTAGTCTGACATTTGGTCTAATTGTTGCTGACAGGTTATCTTGCAGGGGATATGTATTCCCGACAACAGTCGGGTCCGGGCGCACCGACTACTCCTACTGCGCCTCACAACATGTCCTCGACGAATGCGGCCAACTCGAAGCCCGGCTCTGATTATTCTGGCTACAGTTACGGCTCCTACTCGGCTGACCAGTCCAACTACGGCATGCAGCCAAGGTCATACGGCAGCGACGCGGCAGGATCGCAACTGGGCGGATACTCGTCGCAGCCGCCCAGCGCAGGTGCTAAACATTTCAATGATTTTAAGGAGTGGCCCAGTTCCTGACAACCTTTCGACAACAACAGCGACGCGTGCTCGGCCGCTATCGCCGTTCCCCCAGCCTCCCATCATCAGATGATGACAACGACATCTAGTCGTGTTCTCAAAACTGTTTACGTAAACGGCGGAGGCGGGATCATTGGCAACAAAGGGTTGGGGGGACCATTGCAACAGATGGTTCCACCGTCCATATCCGACGATCTCGCCTACGTCGACGACGGTCAACAACACAAATACAATAGTCGGAAGGAACTATCGGCTTGTAGATCCGATGGAGGTGGTGGAGGAGGAGGCGTGGGATCGGCGACGTCCAAGCATGCGGCCGCTGCGAATAACATTAACAATAACAATCTTAATAATAATAATAATAATTTACCTAGTAACGTGAACATGTGTTGGAAACGTGTCGGCCTGATGAATCCGAAGAAAACAGCCGGACTGGTCACTCCCGTCAAACTCAATTACTCTGATTAGACAGACATTTATATATATATATATATATATACAAATTCTTCCTTTTTCTCCCATCTAATATTTCGTCTCTTTTTAACTCCTCTCACTAGTAATCTACTCCCGTTTGTCATTCATAATATTTATGACCGATGCTCTTATTCGTTCAAGTTTAAAGCATGATTTTTTTGTTCGATAATATCTGATTTTAAAAATGTATGTAGGTTTGACAGGTACGTGAAGGTCATAATAATTATCTATAACATTGATTGAATTGGGGCACCGGTCATTTACATACATATAATTCTTTTCTTTTGGGACACGCTGCAAATACATAATATTATTGCGTATGTTGCTAACCTTTATGAATTATGCACTTACGCGGCTCACCAACTGCCATTGGTACACCCATGCGCAGCTGATTATATCGTCAATGTTAGTAACTGTTAACTCATTGCCCTTTAACAAATATTCACGAGAAAAGACGTCAATGTCTCTGTCTTGTGGTGTTTATTGAAAGTTTTTCTGAAGATGATAGCGATGTCAATTAAATTATTAAAATAAAGGTTCAGTCTGTATTTATTCAATTTTGTTCTTTTCAAATTGATTATCCTTTAAATTTTATTAGATAATATTAATATAACTTCCATTGTTATATTGTTAATTTTGAGTAGGATTTTAGTTAAGCTATTTTCGTTATTTTTACATGATTAATAAGATATCGAATAACTGAGTAAAATTTTTTAAGTACAATATGCGTACCTGAGGAAATAAGAATAATTATAATTTTAAATGAGAGTTTAAGGAGAGTTAAAATTAATAGTGATAGTGAATTTATGTATCGTCCAAAATGGCGTAGGGTTTCAGTCTCAGTTATATTTGATAACCCATAACCCTTTAAGAAGAGTTAGATATTGTAGTAGATAATAATGTTAATGTTTTTTTTTTTTGTTTATTAGATACTATTATGTATTATTCATTAGTTCTTGTATTTGCATAATTCTTAAATTCAGCTAAACCATTTGAGATGGTAAAATTTTATTTTATGAGGAACTTTCTGAATTTATTTCCCTCTCATATTTTGTGGTTAAGTGACTGATAAATGAATTAACTTGGTATATATCTTTTAGTGAAGTTAATTCTTCGACTTAATTCAGCATGTTTTAATTTCAAGGATAATATATCCAATTCTGTCTACATAATCCAATCAATTTTTAAAAATATATTCAAATTAATTCCTCACAATTCACTCATTTTAACATATTTTTGTGTGAAACCTGCATGTTGATTGGTATTAAAAGTGTTCAAGATGACATTTTTTAATTTTCAATAGCTGGGAACCATTATTTTCCATAGATGTAATGTACCTACGTGAATTCTTCAGGTGTAGAATTGGGTGTATTTTAATTATTTATTTTATTTGGTTTCTATTAAGTAATTTGATGTAATCATATCTGCAGTGATTGACTTGGACATAATTGAATTGACTTAGATACTGCATTTTGATGTCGCTATCAATTCGAATAAATGAATGTGAATGTCCCTCTTGAAGGGTAAAAGGCAGGGATATTAGACGAAAATTTCTCGTTGTAGTAATTAAAATTGTCAGTGCTCTTGCTCTTAGATGTCGTCGTTCAGTGTTGTTTACTTCTAACTATTATTATTACTTTTTTAATTTCTTTTTCATAAGTCTCGTTCCACAACATTTGGATTGTTTTGTTCTTTTTTTTTGTAGACGTTGGTCGTTTCGCCCTGTCCCCCTTCTTGGAATAATTTATTCGTAATTGTAATATATAAATAATAATAATATATTAATTATCAGATATATTTATATAGATGATATCTCGTAAGTACAGACAGACAGAAGTGTTGACTATTTCTAAGCACCGCTCAAGTTGTTTAATAGAATATAGGTGAAAAGTAGAGTAAAGTGAAGAAATTTTTTACCTCATATAACACTAATAATTGTTTACTCGTATGCGTATAATAATTGCCTTGTAGAATGCCTGCTGAGTTTCGTATCACCGATGTGATTCATAATTTTTAAGTTAGTTAGTGCGTATTATCACTTAAAAATAATCGTATGGTAAGAAGCAAAGTCTGCATTTAAAGTGTCACTTAGTGTATTATTATTACTACTACTACTACTACTACTACTATTATTATTACTACTATTACTACAATTATTGTTTTTTTTTTACTCTTGTTGTACATTTTTAATGAATTTAAAGAAACGCCTATCGCTTAAAGAAATCTATAAATAATAAATATCGAATGGTGAGATGACGATGTAAAAGTAAAGAATAGTAGGTAATAAAAAGGTAAAATAATTAACGATAATTATTATAAATATTTATATTTTTCCTCTAGTCCTGCGGTGTTTTTATTTCATCGTTAGAGACGAGACGCGCATTATTATTGTCTGTAAATAGAGTTTTTTAAATAAGGCGGATTAATTAAATTTAGAGATGCAAAATTATTCCTATGAACCAGTGGGCATTCTGTTATAATAAGGTTGATAAACTTATATTGAATTTTTACGAGATAAAGTTGATAAGGTTATTTATAACTTATTTATATACTACTATTACTACTACTACTACTACCTAAACGATACAAATTACTTAAGAACCCAAACAGTAATAAGTTTATAAAATATGTAAGTGTAACTAAGTCTGGCTGTACTGAGTAATTGATAAGAGTAAGACTAACGTAACTTTTATTATTGAGAAAAACAAACAAGGAACTAAATGACTTTTATAGTAATTAAAAGAAAAAGACCTATTTAATGCTATTATTATTATTATTTTTTTATTGTGCTGAACAGGACATCGTTTGCATAATTTATAATTAAAATACAATTTTCTTCTACAATGTCATCCAAATTGTGAAGTGTTCAATTTTGGATTTAAAAGTTATATCTTTTTATAACCTTTGGACCTTTGAATATAATTAGCATTTTTAAAAAATATGTAGGTCTAAACGATGCCCTTCATTACAATTTTCTCATTATTGTACTAGAATTTTAACTTAAAAGACTACTTTTAGTGTTTTCCAGTAAATATATTGGGAGTAATTAATATATTTCTCTTACAATTTTTCTTAATATTTTACATGATGATTGAATTAATATCGAAGAAATTTTGTCGAATTAATTTAAAAAAGAAAAAATAGTACTAACAGTATGGCAAGTGTTTTTCTTTTTTAATAAAATTTGTAGTATTTTTCTAATGTTCATTAATTAATCATCTTGACTTTTAAAATTGTATTTCAATTCTACGCAAACGATGTCGAATATAAGTGAATAATACGATTGGTTTTGAGGAGGTACATCGTGTAATAGTGAATAGTTGTATTGTTCTTTAATTTTTTTATCTTTGCCTCAATTTATTTAAAGTAATTATTGTTTTTTAAATATACGTCGTTTTTAAATAATAAATACTGCTGTTCTTTATGGAGACTTGATAAATTTTTGTTGATTTTTTTATTAATTAATTACAAAGAACAGTGTTATTAGATTAAGCATAGTATGCAATAATTGATTGTTTATAAACTGAGTTCCGTTGCTATTATCTACTTTAGGTTTCATTGTGATTTAATTTTTAATTACCTATTAGCACTTATTCATTTAAAATAATAACCCAATTTGAGGCCAATAATATACATACTACAATACAACAAAAAAGTGGAAAACAGTTTTATTATAAAATGTAAAAAACTGAAATTATTTTTTATTTGAAATTGATGTTATGTGGTACTGAGATCATTAAAATTTTAAAGGGGTCTAAATTTTTTCATTGTGCTTTCCCTATTCTCAAACGAAAATGTTCAATTTAATTATTTATTAGAATGAATATAGTAAAGCTATTTTTCAAAAAGTGATGAATATTAAAAACGGCCTATAGTTTTAATACTTCCTCAATCACGTGACTTGATCCAAATTTAATAATAATAATAAATAAAGACGGATTAATGATTTTTGAAGAGTTGGACCTTGACTATGGAACACCATGCATCACATTAAAGTGACTGAGAAGAAAAATGTAAATGATAGTAGAGTTGCCTTTGTTGATATTGAACACATACAAATACCTGTCTGTAATTAATTAATTGCTAGTGTAGCTGTTATGCTCCTTTTTACACTTATTTTAAAAGTAAAAGAAATTATTATTATCGTAAAGAATCGCTAGTTTGAGTAAAAGAAAGTTCTGTCTGTCTGCGCCACCTGTGTCTCTCTAATCAAAGTAGTTGAAACATTATTAATCATAGTTAATATTAATATTAACCAACAATTACTATTACTATTGCAAACTATTATTATTGCTATTATCAGTAATGATGATTATTATCCTCTTTTTAATGGATATTGTTTTCCTCGTTTATTATTTTTTTGGTTTGCAAAAAAGTTTTTAATGACAATCTCGTAGTAAGCAATGTTCGATTTCGTTTTGTGTAATATTTGATATAATATGCACTTGTTCGTTTAACGAGAAGTAATTGGTTCCATTATTATCATTACGGTTCTGAAAATGCGTTTTTGCCTTTTGATGTTTTAATTGATTTTTATTGTTGTTTTTTGATCGCCAATCCGAATTCGTTCGATTAACAAATGAGTTTAATTATTACAGGAGAACATGCCGAGTCATTATCACGTAGTTACACCTTTTCGATGGGAGGTGCTAAACTGAACTTGTTTCCGGTACAATAGGGTTTTTATTATGAGTGGCATTTGTGTAGGATTGTACAACACACAAAAAAAACACTGACACACGAATGTACTTCCCCCATCTTACTACTACTACTTCTCCTACTACACAAACTCTACGAAGAAATTTGTTGCATTGTTTTTTTTTTAGAAAATTTTACTTTATTGCTTTTTGTCTCTTATTTACGCAGTGTCCGAAAAACGACCGTCAACTTCTGATTTTTTTTTGTTTTTAAATTACTTAGTGCGGTGTTTACGTAAATATTGACATCTATTAACATACGTTTACGTTAAAAAAACAAAAAATATCGAGTTTAAAAAAATTATCCAATTTGAATTGTATCTACCGACACCATGCAAATCAGAATTTAACGGTCGTTTTTGGTGTTTTTGCGTTCTTTTTTGGTGTGTTAGTGTTTCTTAAAAAAATAATAATAATAAATCTTGTTCAAAACGTACGGGTAAGTGAACTTGTTCATGCTGATCATTTTAGGTAATTGAATTTACATAGAGGAAAATGTTGAATGTGTTAAATTAGGTTTACCGTGGTAACATTGTGCTAAATAATTTTTATTATCGATCTAATCTAATCGTTATAAATCGCAAACAGATCGTTGTAAGTGGCATCCACCTATAAGATAGTTAGAATTAACACGCATTTAAATAAGAATAGAATTTATTACTTATCATACATTTATTATGTAGATAGAACAAGTGCAAAGCAATAAGAAAACAAAAATAATTATTTAGGTGAATTCATATCATTTTTGATCTAGTTCTGAATACGGTAATTTTAACTAACTAAATAAATAAGCTAATTTTATTTAAAAAGAAAGTACCATTTTATTAGTACCTACATAATTCTTTGCCATTGGATGTAACGATTTTGTCCTTATTATAAATTTATTCTTATGTATGTGTATATATATATTATATACATATGGTACACATTTTTCCAATTGCATTTAAGGAATTAACTATATTGTAACAAACGGAATTATATTGCACATTCAAAATTTGCTATTACTTAATTAGTTTACTCGGCAATTAAATTTTATTATTGCCATTAAAAGTAATTTATACAACACTATTATTGTTATTAACTTGTGTGCATTTTGTGTTACATTAACTTTCCATAAATAACTTTTTATATACCTTCAAGTGTGGATTTTTTTGTGAAGGAAATTTAGCTTTTAATTAACAACAAGGGTAATGTAAAAAAAATCTCACTTAAGAGCTAGTTCTCTTTTTAGTGAGCAATAGAAGTACTTAAACTAATTAAAAAAGACTTTTAATAAACTAATTTAGTTTACTATTCGAAATCAATTGCATTTGATACTACTACACCTACGGGGCGTTGTAGGTATGATCCTGTAATAATTAAATTTTATTCACATCAAGTACAACAGTTTTCAATAAGAATTATCTAACGAAATGTCTGATAACGAGAGTAAAAAATTTTAGAACTACGTATATATACATATATATTAATTAAACACGTTGTCTTCTTTTTTGTCACATTATTATTTTTTTTTGGGTGGTTATAAGGTGGGGCCTGTTATTATTTTTCAATTAGTAGTAGAAATACTCGTTGAGTATATTTCGAGTTAAAAGTTTGTTTAACTGATACCCTACTTTGAAATTTATGCCATTTGGAAGTTTTCCAGTCTAAAACTGGTCGTCATTTCTTTAATAATTAATGCTGAGTGAGTTTTGTAAAATATACTAGGTTTGTGTGTGAGTAAATAAATTACAATTTTTACAAATCCTTGTTATATTTTATGAACTCGTTGGGTATTACAATAAGTTTTGGCCGCAACTTTGTATGCCTTAAATATTGAAATCGGTATGAAAATAAATCTTTTTTACTTAGAAATATGCGCGGGGTATCTCTACTTATAGTGTCTTGAAGTCTATCTGGAAAAAAAGATATATATTTAAAGAAAAAATTAATAATTAATAAACACACACATACACACGAATATATATTAATATACATTAAGCTGATTTAAGTAACTGTTAATGTACCTCTAAGTTAGCCACAGTTATGAACTGATAGTGGTTAATTATTATAAATTGTATTTTATATTACAATATACTGGTGTAGTTAATTCGATTGTTAGAAATAAAACTATTAATAGTTAAGTAAATTTAGATCAATTGGACTGATGTACAGATACATTAATAAGTTTTAAAATATTTCACAATAAAAACGTTTAAATAAGAAATAATTACTTAGAACTGAAATAGTGCAATTTTGAGTGATCTTATAAGTAAAAAATTCTCTGTGTGATGTCCTATTGTGTGTTTAAATCTTTTTTTGTTTTATTGACTAATTAATTAATTAATTGAACCGGAAATTCGTTTAAGTATTAATTTTAGCAAATCAGCTGCATTTTGGTGCAGACCACAGCTGCCTAGCATTTAGTATGGTTTTTGCTCAAAATTTTTTGTACAACAATATTTACTTTAGCTGTCACAAATAGTCGTGTCATTAATTATTGTATATTAATTATATGAGTGTGAATTCTGCGATCGTTCTCGTTCGGTAGGAATGCCACTTGAAATGTTGGTGACGAATAACAGTGATTGAATTTTTTTAATTTGAATATGTACAGGGTGCTCGTCGTTTTTTATATCTTCGATGGCAATTTTCTTGGATGCTTAAAGGTTTCTTAGTCGTGACTATGTGTGCAAAAGGTGGTTTTTCGTTAGTTTAGTAATTTTACTATTTAACGCTTTTTTAAGGCAACTTGTAAAACTTAGCTTTTTAAAAAAATGTATGATAAGAAATTAGAATTTTAAAATTAATGTAAATTCTTCAAATTTGCAACTACTAACTTATTGATTACATTATTACGGTAATTTTTAGATTTAATTTAACTTTAGTAGATATAAGAAAACAGACTTTTAGGAAATAGAATTACGTTATTTTACTTTTTAAGTATTATTACTTTTTCTACTCATTATTACTCAAATTGTGAAGAGAAGCTACCTTTTGCATGTTTAAATAACAGAGTACCGAAAATAAAAGGGATCGATCTAAATAACCTTTGAACTTCTAAGGATCGCTAATTAAGGATATCGAAAATGATAAACACCCTGTATGAAAAGTTTTCTTCATAACTTGTCCCTCTTTTTAACTTCCTAGCACTTGGCTTGAACTCGCTTCTTCTCTACTATTGTGACATAGCTTCATAGTATTTATCCAAGTTTAACGAGCAATTATTTATAATAAATTAATAACGAGATGTTGTTAAGTATTGTAAAAATTGTCGAGGTCTATCAATTTAGAAGTAGCAGTTGTTATTATGTGGTTTTGAAAATGTCAGTTTTAATAGTAGTGCATTTTTATTGGGGTAGTTGAATATATTTAGAGTGAATTACTTTAGAATTAACCAAGTGTATTATATAATATAAAATATAACATCATTATCTCATACCATTGGATAATGATTAAAGTATGAATACAATTTTCTATTTGTATGATTCAATTCCTTTTCCTTAGTTCTTAAGCACTAACATGCATTTTTTTAATGTTTCAAGTATGAATTCACTTTTTTTTTGAGTAAAATTTCAGTTTATTAACAACTAGAAAAACAATAAATTTTTAAACCAATTTTCTGAAGTAGACTGCTGTTCTATCTTATTATTATTTTTTTTTAAGTTAGACTACGAAAACATCGACCATACTTTGCGTTAGTAATCATTTTATTACGATATTTTAGGATTTTGAAAAATTAAGTGACATTTTCTCTATCAATTCATTAATACTCAACATGAAGGAACGGGGATTAAAGGAAATTGAATTTAACTAACGTGGAAGTCGATTAATCAACTATAAAATTTATATATTGCAATACACATTTTGTTAAATAATAAAAATATATATATTCCTTCTGCATGGCATAAAGTAAAATAAAAACATCTCTTTTACAATAAATGCTCCAGATAAAAAACTGGCTACTTCAAAATTATAATTTGTTTTTGTTTTAAATTCGGATTTTTTATATAAAAAAGAAAAACAATACAAATAGTCTTTTTCGGAAAAAAATACTTAAACTGGCCATCAACACATTAAAAGTTTTTATTGACATTAGTGGAATTATCAACTGTAAGTGTCTTATTTGAACAATAAATTATAAGATATCATTTATTGTTTAGCATTGTTATATGTTTGGCCAGCGTTTTTGCGTAAACAGATAAATTACTCGTCATCCTAATTTTAAAGTTGAAATTTTCAAATCATGTTTGAATCACTTTGAGAGTAACATATTTTTAAACTTTGAATAAAATCAAATATTGCTTACTATCAGTTTGTTGCGAGTTGATTATGTATGTAAAAGTAGTAAGTAGCATTTAAGTGTATAAAAGAAGAGAAACTATTGAAAAAGGTTTTTTTATAGGGAAGTGTAAAAGCCTTATACTTAAATGCTGCCTTTTACTTTTTACAGTTCATGGATGGCTATTGAATTAGAAAAAGTTTAATTTTTTTGGATCTCTCTCTCTCGTCCTGTGTTTATACATTGTCCAACACCCCTTATCCTCTGACATTCCAGATAAAAAGCTCGACCCTAGTCAAAATTCCTCCTCCTATACCATTTGCAGGCCAGCTCCTGTGATTAAAGCTAAACACCATGGTTCATGTCTCACAGGTGATTATACAGCAGCCGGCGGTGATGTGTATGCTGGTGGACCGCAAAGGGGAAACGTGTACAGTACACCCTCTCAATCATACCACCCCTATAGACGATAAACAGCCACCTTCATTTTGCGCTCATAATTACTGAATAAAATTAAATTTGCGTACCTAATAACTACTACAAAACAATAATAGATATGTTTTTTTTTTGTTGTCTTCTCTGTAATATAAATGGCACGCGTCTTCAGGAAAAAGCAACAATTTTTTATTAGACATTTTGTACTTTTAAGTATCTCAGACTAGACACTTCTATGCGTTCTGTAATTATGTGGTTAGTATTTAGGTTCTTTACTTTCATATTATTAGTAAAGTGGTATTTTCTCTATAAAGTACATTACATTGTTTTTTTAGTACTTTTCCAATTGCTTTTATAAATTACATATATTATCAAGCTTATTGTATAATTAAATTTAAATTGTCGTGATGAGTTTACAAGAAACGAATAAATTTTCTTAGAATCTAATTTTTTTATTTTTGTATTAAATTTTTTATAACAATTTTCTCGTCTTGGTACCATTATCTTATTGTTTTCATATTTTTATATATTATTTTTAGGAATTTGCGGGGGATACATTGCAAAAGACTTTGATGCTTAGTATTTCGAAAACGATGTTTCAAAATGACATTATTTTTTGAATAAGTCTCCAACGTAAAAAAAGTATTCAACCCCTTTCACTTAAAAATTAATTATCTCTATTTGAGGCATTTACATGTAAAACTTTATAGACACATTCAGGCAGTCCCATATAGTAAATAATAACTAGGATTTGTTTGTAACGAGTAGAGAATTTCTCATTTTTTATTTAACAAAAATCAACCCTGTTCTTAGAATCTGTATATGATCGTTTGTGTACATTCACTTATGTATGTAATCAACGTGTGGCGTGTCGAACTTTTAGTTCATGCTGTGCGTACGTTCAAATCGTAGGTGAAAGTGAAACAGGTGTTTAATAAAATGGATAAATTGCTACGATCTCGTTGTTTCTTTAAATGAACTGCGTAAAAGTTATAGTGAAATCGCAAGTATCTTCATAAAGGTAAGATTTTTATTCATTTAAACTCTAAAATCACTTAAAATATTTAACAGTTATCGAAAACAAAACAATGTTGCGTTTACAGGTTATGTTATTGACTTTAACTCTACAATATCGCAGTTAAAATAAAGTATTTGATTAAACGTAAGTGTAAAGATAATTAAGGTTTATTCCTTTTAAGTTATTAAAAAAAGTTTTAGCAATGACACAAAAATGTAGAATGTAAAAATGTCTTTTTGTACATTAGCGTCCGGACTTTTATGAATACAAAAAAAAACATAAGAAAAACAAACAATAGAAATCTATTTATAGTTGCTTAATCATTGCTAAGATTTTTTTTGTATTTCATGATCCACATATTGCTACACTAGGGGGCTAGACTTTAATGGCGCATATATTTAATCTTGATAATATAGGTAAAACAAAATATTTTAATGATTAAGTACCAATAAACTTTTCAAATGTTTCATAAAATGATTTTAACATAAGTAATGTTATAAACATTTCTATGTGATTTTATGTTTATAGTTAGTTATTAAATGAACTAATCGTAAATCAACAATAGACAAAGAAGTTGCGTAGGTAGCATATAACCATGTAAACGATTTTAACGCTCCTTGGTAATACATAATAATTTATTTCTAAAAGCTTATCAGAATTTTTGGGGGCATGGGAAAAAATTGACCTGTAAAAGTGACGTTTCAAATTTGTTGAATAATAAACTTTAAGGAAGTTCTATTAAAATATTTATTTCCAAATTTTAATTACTGTACGGAGATATTTAGATATGTCAGATTTAGACTTCAAAAACATTGTCATTAATTATAGATTTTATGCATACCTATATCGACCTAGTTTTGTAGTCAGTCTGTCATTATTTATTCGCTTCAAATGTAATTAATCTAATAAAGGGTATTATTTCGTAACTAATAATTACATCAAAACATCAAATAGGCAATTAACAATTATACACTTGTGGTAATGGAATAAATATATATTCTTTTACAATTTATTAATGAGTGCAAAGATAATGCAAAACCGATTCCCTCTTTTTATGTTTCACCCACTTTAAGCAGTAAGCCGCCTCTGGTAGTTATTAACTAGGTAGGGTTACTTTGATATTACCGGATTAATATTCAGAAGGGGGTTGTATACATATATATAAATGTCACGACATTTATAAAAGACCTGATCTATAACGAAACGCTCTATTTTATGATTTCGAAAGGCGGTTTTTGAACTTTTAATGTTACACCTTTATCCTGGAAAAAGAACTCGATTCTAATTTTTCTAATTCCATTGTACAGGGTGGGACTTTTGAATGGAACCTTTATATATTACTTATTTTTCTTTCATATTTTCAAATAAAAATATTTAAATGAAAATTTTCAGGGAAATAGATACGGTTTATCTAGGTTACTTGGCATGTCATTGTTTTATTGGAATGGTACTTTCAATTGTATTTTGCATTTTTGTGTAAAGGGCGCCAATAACGTGTTCATTTTCACTTTGACGTTAACTATGGTTTCTTCATTTCGAAAAAACTATGTTATGTTTGTTGCCTACATGAAGATATTATTCGTTTATTTTGTTTACAACCACATATTCTGCCACAAAAAAATAATTAATATTGCTCTCTCTATTTCGTGTACATTGTATTTCATTTATTAGAGTAGCACGCAATGTCTTAAAAGGCTAACCATTACTTTTTGTTGTCATTTATAAACAAAGAAAGTTTGCTTGTGTCAATTGCAATTAATAAAAAGAAACAAAAAAATGTATAATAAATAATAAAATACGAACATTTTGTTGTAGTTTTGATTAAGGGAATATAAGAGCACTTATAAAAAAAAGGGAGAGTTTGATTCGCATACTGAAGGTTTTGTACCTTACCAAGTACATTTATAACTATAAAAAAATTGAGAAACTTGTGTTTCTTTAATTGATGCATTAAAATTGTTTTATTGCAGTCAACCGCAAATAAAATGATTAATTGCCAAAATTCATTTCTTAAAATCAATAAAATTAAGATTATCCTTACAATTTCTTGTAAACTTTAAGGAAGACGTTATATTCATTACTTTTTGAAGTTATACTTTTTTTGGGTCGTTGATAGTAATAATTTAAAAGACGATAAGTACACATCATCTTTTTCAATTTTAATTAATTTTTGGAAATAAAAGGGTGTGTTCTACTTTCTCACATTTTTTATCATGATATAGGTGCATTAGTATTAAAAAAATGAAGGTACTCATTAATTAATTTGTCCCCTTTATAATTATTATATGTCAACTAGTGCAGAATTAATAAGAGAGAATTGGCTGGGACAGATGGACACTAAGTAGTCTTAAAAGAGGTTCTGTATTTCCTTTCAGGCAGGGAACTCTAAAAAGGGTTGATTGTGGTGATTATCTCTTATTATTTCCATTTTCGGATTGATGACGTCACTAAATAATTATATTGGATAGCGCTAGCCAGGTCATTGGAAGGTAATTTCGGGTTCGAAGCTCTATTTTAGGACCTACCCCCTATCATGACTGGTATCAATTTTT